>CM022300.1:103742827-106436162 GCA_011799875.1 Thinopyrum elongatum | reverse complement strand
TGTATCCCCAGTTTGTGCTAGCCATCTTATGGCACCTTGTTTAACTTATGTCTGTACTCAGATATTGTTGCTTCGCTGACTTGTCTATGATCGAGCATTGTATTCGAGCCCTCGAGGCCCCTGGCTGTAATATTAAAGCTTGTATGACTTATTGTGTTTAGAGTTTGTTGTGATATCTTCCATGAGCCCCTGATCTTGATCGTACATGTTTGCGTGTATGATTAGTGTACGATTGAATCGGGGGTGTCACAAGTTGGTATCAGAGCCAACTGCCTGTAGGAATTCCCCTTCCAAAACTCCTTGGCCGAAGTTGGAGTCTAGTCATTGCAAACTTTTAAAACATGGCTGTGTGGCTACGGGCCCATGTCGCCATTGGGTGGTATTAGGATCTTTTATCCTCGTCTATACTCTGGGGACTCTGACCTCTCTTCTATTTGGGTTAAATGATTTGCTAACTCTAACTCTAGGTTCTCGTAATTACTCCTCCCGGAGAGCCCCTCACTCTAGATGATTGCTTGGTTCACCGAAGGATTCCGAAGATACTCTCGATGTTCTCTTGAGACTCTGTGCCCGTTGCTTTTGCAATTCCCTACCACCGAATTATCCCTATGGATAAATACATACACCTGTGTTCTTACTTTTATTCCCCATTGACTTGTATTATAAAGATACCCAAAATTCTCCTATTGTTCCGAGAATACTTTGTGCCTACTTTTGCAGTTCCTTGCCGCATGAATACCCTACGAATAATTCTTCACATATATCGAGGATCATTCATTACTAGTTCGAATATGATTCATAAGATACTCTGAAATACTATCCGATCTTCCGAGAATCCTCTTCAAACTATTGCTCTGCAAATACTTGTCTGCTTGCATTATGGATGCTTCCCATATGTCTAGCAATATTCATTAGTATCCTTTGACACTGTCATTTTGATCCTATTGATTCAACAATGTGTGCGAATGCATGCAATCATCTGTTGATCCTTTAAATTATCTTTCGGCTCAGACATCATTTTGAACATGAGCTGGTTCTCGACCAATCTATGTGCCGTCAATTGTGCCCCTAGGTCTATTCACTTATCCATCCTTGATCAGAGCGTCTGCTTCTGATCCTTCATTTTGGAAATCATAATTCCTCTGTTATCTAAGCATTTGAATTATTCACATGTTCTATAATCCGATGCCTTTGCATTCTTTCTTCCTCTGATTGAGTACCGATACTCACATCAACTCGTTGTGACCGCCAGGCCTATTCTGGGTTATTATCCGATAGTATCCTTCACATACAAAATTCTTGTGAGTTATTCCCATGATACATAATGTCCTTGACAATTTGCATCCTCTGTTTGTCAACCATGCTCTACCTTCGAGCGTGTGTTAATTACTCTTGGAGTTTGTGGTATATGTCCCAAGATGCCCCTTTGGGTTGGAACCAATGCTTTCCCTAATCTGTGTGAACCCGAAGGATTTCACGGGTCATACTCCTCTGGTATTTCACCAGGTAGATTTTTCACACTCAAATCATCTTTAATAGAGCAGTGAATGAAAGGTGTTATGCTTCGGAGAAGGGGAGTCGACCTTGAACCTTTGGTTCATGCCCATGGACACGATGTAGATCTTATCATGGAAGCTTCTCTTAAAATTAATTATACCCTTGGTATAACTTCATCTATATTGGGATTTGGTCTTTTGAAATCATGGTTCCGACCATATTGTTTTCTTTGATCCCAGTTCTTGGACAAGTTAAAGTATGCTTCTACAGATCAATACACCTGTCCAACCTCTGTTCTGCTCTACCTTCGAGTATTACCCTCTGGTATCTCGATGATATCACCGAACCATGTGGCTTTTATGAGCCTTCATCAAGTATTAGTTCTCACCGATTCCAATTTTTCCTTGGTTCTGAGTTGTTAGACACTCAAGGACGTCGATAAACTGAATCAAGTCCACACCGTGATTAAACAACTCTTGGTAATCTTCTTTACCATGAGTTTGTACCCGGTCACATCATTCCTAGCCTGATTGGCTATATCCTTATCGTGCTTATTTTAACTGTGCTACCTGGTCCTTATTCCCGGAGCACAACTTTCGACGATGAGCTAAGCTTACGCCGATCTTCCTCATCTTATCGTTCACCTCGAACAGCAAGCTTGACTCTGAATTGTTGTCGTATCCGTGGTTCCAATAATCTTTCGCTGCATCAGTCCTTTTGCTTGATGCAGTTGCTGCTCGGTTGCTCTTCGTGGAGCCTCTTGACAAAATTGTCGTGATCATCTTTAACAATTGGACTCCTTTCAGGATATCAATTGAACTCATGATGAGAAATACCATCCTTGCCCCTCGATGATTTGTGTGAACATCGACAACAGTCTTGCTTTCCTTCCAACACAAAACTTGTTCTGTTTTGTGTTGTACATTGAGGTCTTTGCTATCCAAATATGTGATGTTCTACCTTGGAATATTACCATCTTTATGTCAAGAATGTCGTGGGAATTTCACCAGTCTTGAGAATTCTTGATACAAGTGATACTTATCACCATCACCATTCTTTCCTTGGTCCCCGTATTGTTTCTAACCGGAATACCAACAAATGGACCGTGAGGTGTAATTTCAAAACTTATAGCAACCCTATTGCTTGGAGTTAATGGTCGATAGCTTGATTCTTAGTCTATTGGTTATTGAATCACCATTCTAACATCGATCATGCTACTTAGTCCATCTTCTAGGTGCACATTTCGATCAATGTTTCTCGAGTATGTTATCCTCGAACATACTTCATAATTACTTCGACATGTCCAATATGTTACCTTGTTCACATAATTGTGGAAATCCATCCTTTGGAAATCTCGATGAATTGTCACTGAATTCATCAGCTACCTCCTCATCCTTCCTTGGTTTAATTTTAAACTCTTGTTTCAGAACTCGCTTCCATAGTTCATTTCCCGAGGATCTTACAATGTCATCTCGTCAATTTGTGTGCACCTTTTCTTCTCAGGCACCCCGAGTCTGAGGTATCCTGACACCAATCAGATCTGAATCTCGGTCAGATATGATGGTTGGGGACATAATTCCAAGAGTTATAACACTGGTCTTTTATGACCCGGTAAGGTGATGTCATGCCTAGCACACCTGGCGGAGGACCTACGTTATAGTTTCCTTATCAGCAAGGTTATCATTCTTTCATGAGGAATTGTAAGGCTTATTCGATGAGTGATCCTGATGGATCCTTTGTGATCCAAGGTCCGACCTGTGCTTGAAGACCATGTCAATGCTATCTCGAAGCTGTCTGTGGTACTCCGATTTTCAATAAGAACATTTGAAGCACCATGCTAAATGTTTCTTGTTCAAATTACCCACACACCGTTGTATGGGTGATGTCATGAAATTTCTCTCCCTTACCTAAAGGGTTTCTACTTTATATTTTGTCATGGATATCATACTCTGCTGTCCTTGGGAAGGATATACCCTTGAAATATGTGTTTAAACACTTTTCCTTCCATTGGTGGTTAAACTTCTTGTCATCTAATTAACTGAGCAGTGATAATTCCTGCTTAGGTAAGCACCTCGTTGTACCACGCTATCAGTAAGAACCCTGTTACTATTGTTGATGACATTTCGGTAACCACCGATGGACGAGAACTTTGCCTATTGGTCCGCCTCGTTCAACGAGCAGGAAAATGGTTCTCTCGTCTCTCGCCCTTGGTACCAATGTTGTCGCCGACATAACGACGGGCTATCCTCTGACATGCCCTGCTATCATAAGCGTGCAAGATGTCATCACTCTTTCTACTATAAGCCCACATGGTGGGCCCATAACCCACAGTTCCACAGGATCGAAACCTGACTCTCTTGTACACCCCTTTCCAAAGTTATTCCACCCGTTGGCTTCGTATGGTATTCATGAGCCACCTTCCTAGTGATCTATTCTGGTGTCAGACACAATATTGTTCTCGATGCCCTAAACCCTCTCACCCTCTGTCTCAGGCATCAAATGTTGCCTACTCGCTTGAAAATTCTCAGCCTACTTTTATTTCTCGATGTATTTCCTGAGTTCCAACTCGAGAGATACTCATATGTTCAATCATGGGTTAACCCTAGATGATTACCCTCATAGCATGCTATCGTTGCCAAGCTGCCCTTACCTATACGTAAGTACGATGAAGATCCCGAAGTAAGGATGATGACTTCATCATGATGACCTGGAGCAGGGAAATAAAGACTTCAACAAAGAGGATCAATTACTTCAAGAAGAGAACCAAGACCGAGAAGATCCGTAGAATTTCGTAACCAAAAGCTTCCCCCTTTTCTCCTCTCTAAATCTCGGGAGACATTTCTGTAGTGGAGGAGAATTGTAACGCTTATCGATATACTAGTGGACACGCTAATGATGCCCGTACCTCGATTACTGTTGATAATCTCGCGTTAGTTCAAAATGATTCAAATTCAAATTTGAATTAAAGGCAAACAACAAAAGTTTTCAAACGATAAAACTAAAATGTTTGGGTCATGCCAGATAATGCATAGGTGATTATGGTAGTGAAACCAAACTTTGATATAATGTTTAAGGACTCTAAAGTAATTAAAATAGTAGTTGAATCAATGAAAAAAATGGCTATTGGATTTTCATAAAATATTAAACTAATTTGTTTTGGCTTAAGAATTGTTCTGATAGCAGTATATTTATAAATACAATTTTAGGTACTAATGGTGATTTTTATAGAGCTAAAAATAAAAGGAGAATAAAAAAAAAAGTAAAATAAGTAAAAGAAAAAAAAACAAAGGAAATAAATAAAAGAGAAGGAACCCACCCCCCGGCCAACTGGGCCAAACGGCCCAGCCGGCCAGCCCTCTGGCCTGGCCGGCCCATCCCCACTCCCTTATCCCGGGCGACCCCAAACCCTAACCCCTCTCGCCCCACTTCCTGTCTCCCACGTCGCTCTCCCCCCTTCTCGATACGATCTGGTTCGGGGATCGATCCGGAGCTGCCCCCGTCGCCATCGCCGTGTCGTTGCTTCCTCGCCTCCTCCCCAAGGGCTCCATCGTGCCTCGCGCCCCTGGTCACCAGCGACGCCGGTGAGGCCCTGGGCCTCTCCCCGTTTTCTTGTTGCCCCGCTCACTGTGCGCTCGCGTCCGCGCCTCACCGCGCCCGCGCCCGATGCACGCAAGCGCGTACGCGTTCCGCTCCATCCGCCCCTCGCCGCAACGTCGCTAGCCGTCGACCGCATCCCACACCCGCGCTGCCCGCCTCTGCTCTCCGCGGTCCAGCCGTCGTGCACGTGCACGCAACGCCGCAAGCCGCGACCCACGCGTCCCCATGACCATACTGCGCTCCACAGTGTCTGCCCCTTCCACGCCGCTCTGCCACCGTGCTCCGCCACGGCCTCGCGCATTCCCGCGCGCGCCTGCTGTAGTTGCTCGCCGGCCACCGTCGCCGTTCCAGCCCCGCTCCGCCCACTCCCCGCGCGGCCTCGTCCCCTCCCCGCAACCCTCTGTGCTCGCCCCGCTCGCCAGCGGTGCTGGCTCTGCTGCGACCGCTACCACTGCTCGTCCGCGCCGTGCTCCCTGCAGACCGCCTCGCTCGCCGCGTCATCGCCGGCGCTTCCCCGCGTGCCCTGGCTACGCTCCCGACGCACCAGCCCACCTTGCGCCGTCTCGCTCTGGCCATGGCCTCGCCTCCTCCCGCAGATACGCTCGCCGCCTGCCTCGACGGAGCCGTTGCTGCCGTCGCCCGTCCCCGCCTTCTACCGACCGCGCCGCCCTGGCCGCGCCTCGCCGACGTCCCGCAGCACCTGTCGAGCGCCCGCGCCGTTACCGGCGCACAGCGCCCTTCACCCGCCCCTGAGGGCTGGGTCAATGACCAGAGGGGCCCAGCCCACAAAACAAAGGAGGTTTAAGAAATAAATAAATAAATAATAAATTAACTAATTAATTAACCTAATTAATTCTGTTAATTAACCCTGACTATCTGATTAGCTAATTAATTTTGTTTAATCAAAACCGTGACAATGACAAAACAGGACCCACACGCCAGTTGACCTAGTCAAACACACTGTTGACTACTGACATCATACTGATGTCACGCTAACACAATAATGGCCTTTTCTAAATTAAATTAATTCTGTTAATTGTAAAAATGAATTAAAACTTTGAAAATTAATATAAAATAATCCGTAACCGGATGAAAATACTTTGTACATGAAAGTTGTCAGAACGACAAAGACAAATCCAAATACGCAGTCCGTTCGTCCGCCACATGTCCCTAGCTTAGCGAACATGCAAACGTCCTGGTCGGGCTGTCCGAAAAACGTCAAACACCGGGAATATTTTCCGGATGTTTCCCACTTCACCAGTAGCACCTAGTACCGCGTTAGGGCACCCAGCACCGTCAATGTCATGTCATGCATCTTCATGCATCTGTTTGCATTGTATTCATTGTTTTTCCCCCTCTTCTCTCCGGTAGACACGAGACTGACGCCGCTGCTGCCCGATCGACTACGGTGTTGACGACTCCTCCTTCTCAGCAGAGCTTCCAGGCAAGCCAACCCCCCTTGTTCATCCCGATATCGCCTACTCTTTCCCTCTACTGCTTGCATTAGAGTAGTGTTACTGTTTCATCGGTTTGATCCTATAATGCTGCATAGCCTGTCCTTGTTGCTTCTGTTGTTGATACCTTACCTGCTATCCTAAATGCTTAGTATAGGATGCTAGTTTATCATCAGTGGCCCTACACCGTTGTCGTCGCCATGCTAACTACTGGGCCGTGATCACTTCGGGAGGTGGTCACGGGTAATATACTATATACTATTACCTTATTATGTTACTATTAGGAGATGGGGGGGAAGGGACAGGTGGTTCCACCCAGAGTAGTGGTGGGCCTGGGTTCCCGACGGCCCCGAGTGTTACTTGTGGCGGAGCGACAGGGCAGGTTGCGACCACCAGGAGACAGGTGGGCCTGGTCCCTGGTCAGCGTCCGCGGTTACATCAATTAACACGCTTAACGAGATCTTGGTATTTGATTTGAGTTGGCCACTGGCCTATACGAATAACCACACACGCCAGGGGAACAGTTATGGGCACTCGACGTCGTAGTATCAGCCGAAGCCTTCTAGACGTCAGGACTGAGCGGCGCGCGCCGGATTGGACTGGAACGCCTGCTTTGTATTAGGGGGGGCTAGGTTGCTTCCGGCCGCCCACGCAACGTGCAGGAGTGCAAAGGGCGATGGCAAGGACAACGCGGCGTAGATGAGAACGGTGTTGATTTTGTTGAGAGAAGGTAGGGCTGGAAATGTTGATATTCCGAGGCCGGGCATGACCAGGAAAGTGTTGTCCGGCCAGAGGGATAGAGCGTGTGTGGTAATGTGGTGCACCCTATAGGGAAGATTGATCTCGAATAGCCGGTCCACGGTAACAGGATGACCCAGAGTGTACTTCGACTTATGACAACTAGAACCAGATACTAATAAAAAACAACCTTACAAGTTCCAGATACAAACCGGTGTGGCTTTCCCACAGGGCGACGAGGGGGGTAGCCGGGGTAGGATTATGCTATGCGATGTTACTGATGCTTGCACTTGCTACTCTCTTTACATGCTTCAAGATGGAGGCTGCCAGAAGCATAGTCTTCGATAGGCCTAGCTATCCCCCTCTTATTCTGGCATTCTGCCTAGTTCAGTCCACAGATACTACCCATTTCATTGATTCCAATGCATATGTAGTGTAGATCCTTGCTTGCGAGTACTTTGGATGAGTACTCACGGTTTGCTTTGCCCTCTTTTTCCAACCTTTCCATCTTTCTCGGATGTCGCAACCAGGTGCTGGAGCCCATGAGCCAGACGCCACCATCGATGACGACCCTACTACACGAGGGTGCCTACTACTATGTGCAGGCGCCGGCGCGACCCAGGTAGTTAGGAGGACCCAGGCAGGAGGCCGCACTCTTCGATCTGTATCCCCAGTTTGTGCTAGCCATCTTATGGCAACTTGTTTAACTTATGTCTGTACTCAGATATTGTTGCTCCGCTGACTCGTCTAACGATCGAGCATTTGTATTCGAGCCCTCGAGGCCCCTGGCTTGTAATATTAAAGCTTTGTAGACTTATTTGTGTTTAGAGTTGTGTTGTGATATCTTCCGTGTGAGTCCCTGATCTTGATCGTACATGTTTGTGTGTAGATTAGTGTACGATTGAATTGGGGGGTCACACTAGATCTTTGATTGCTTGTATCTGCGTTGGTATTTCCCCGAATAGGAGAGAATGATGCAGCACAACAACGGTATCGTCGACGATGGCGTCTGGCTCCTGGGCTCCAGCAACTGGTTGCGACATCCGAGAAGAATAGAAAGGTGGAAAAAGAGGGAGCAAAGCAACCGTGAGTGCTCATCCAAAGTACTCGCAAGCAAGGATCTACACTACATATGCATTGGTATCAATGAAATGGGTAGTATCTATGGACTGAACTGCAGAATGCCAGAATAAGTGGGGGATAGCTAGGCCTAACGAAGACTACGCTTCTGGCAGCCTCCATCTTGAAGCATGTAGAAGAGAGTAGCAAGTGCAGCATCAAGTAACATCGCATAGCATAATCCTACCCGGTGATCCTCTCCTCGTCGCCCTGTGGGAAAGCGATCACCGGGTTGTATCTGGAACTTGTAAGGGGTATGTTTTATTAAGTATCCGGTTCTAGTTGTCATAAGGTCGAAGTACAACTCCGGGTCGTCCTGTTACCGTGGACACGGCTATTCGAATAGATCAATCTTCCCTGCAGGGGTGCACCACATTACCCAACACGCTTGATCCCTCTGGCCGGACACACTTTCCTGGGTCATGCCCGGCCTCGGAAGATCAACACGTCGCAGCCCTACCTAGGCTCAACAGAGAGGTCAGCACGCCGGTCTAAATCCTAAGCGCGCCAGTCCTGCATGTTGCGTGGGCGGCCGGAAGCAGACCTAGCCCCCCAAATACAAGAGCAGGCGTTCCAGTCCAATCCGGCGCGCGCCGCTCAGTCGCTGACGTCTAGAAGGCTTCGGCTGATACTACGACGTCGAGTGCCCATAACTGTTCCCGCGTGGTGGTTAGTGCGTATAGGCCAGTGGCCAACTCAGATCAAATACCAAGATCTCGTTAAGCGTGTTAATTGATGTAACCGCGGATGCTGACCAGGGACCAGGCCCACCTGTCTCCTAGGTGGTCGCAACCTGCCCTGTCGCTCCGCCACAAAGTAACACTCGGGGCCGTCGGGAACCCAGGCCCACCACTACCTGGGTGGAACCACCTGTCCCTTCAGCCCCATCTCCGAACAGTAACATAAGTAATGTAATAGTATATAGTATATACCCGTGACCACCTCCCGAAGTGATCACGGCCCAGTAGTATAGCATGGCAGACAGACAACGGTGTAGGGCCACTGATGATAAACTAGCATCCTATACTAAGCATTTAGGATAGCAGGTAAGGTATCAACAACAGAAGCAACAAGGACAGGCTATGCAGCAGTATAGGATCAAACCGATGAAACAGTAACACTACTCTAATGCAAGCAGTAGAGGGAAAGAGTAGGCGATATCAGGATGAACAAGGGGGGTTGGCTTGCTTGGAAGCTCTGCTGAGAAGGAGGGGTCGTCAACACCGTAGTCGATCGGGGCAGCAGCGGCGTCAGTCTCGTAGTCTACCGGAGAGAAGAGAGGGAAGAAACAATGAATATAATGCAAACAGATGCATGAAGATGCATGACATGACACTGAGCGGTGCTAGGGGTGCCCTAACGCGGTACTAGGTGCTACTGGTGAAGGGGGAAACATCCGGGAAAATATTCCCGGTGTTTGACGTTTTCGGACAGCCAAACCGGAGGGGGACGGTTGCATGTTCGCTAAGCTAGGGACGTGTGGCGGACGAACGGACTGCGTATTCGGATTCGTCTCGTCGTTCTGAGCAAGTTTCATGTACAAAGTATTTTCATCCGGGTTACGGATTATTTTATATTAATTTTCAAAGTTTTAATTCATTTTTAGAATTAACATAATTAATTTAATTTAGAAAAGGCCATTATTGTGTTAGCGTGACATCAGCATGATGTCAGCAGTCAACAGTGCGTTTGACTAGGTCAACTGGCGTGTGGGTCCCGTTTGTCATTGTCACGGTTTTGATTAAACAAAATTAATTAGCTAATCAGGTAGTCAGGGTTAATTAAACAGAATTAATTAGGTTAATTAATTAGTTTATTTATTTATTTATTTCTTAAACCTCCTTTGTTTTGTGGGGCTGGGCCCCTCTGGTCATTGACCCAGCCCATCAGGGGCAGGTGAACGGGCGTTGTGCGCCGGGTTAACGGGCGCGGGCGCCCGACAGGGCGCTGTGGGACGTCGGCGAGGCGCGGCCAGGGGCGGCGCGGTCGGTAGAAGGCGGGGACGGGCGACGGCAGCAACGGCTCTGTCGAGGCCGGCGGCGAGTCTATCTGCGGGAGGAGGCGAGGCCATGGCCGGAGCGAGACGGCGCAGGGTGGGCTGGTGCATCGGGAGCGTAGCCCGGGCGCACGGGGAAGCGCCGGCGATGGGCGCGCGAGCGAGGCGGTCTGCAGGGGAGCGGCGGCGCGGACGAGCAGTGGCAGCGGTCGCAGCAGAGCAGCACGGCCAGCGAGTGGGGCGAGCACAGAGGGTCGCGGGGAGGGGACAAGGCCGCGGCGGGGAGTGGGCGGAGCGGGGCTGGAACGGGCGGCAGTGGCCGGCGAGCAACTGCAGCGGGCGCGCGCGGGGCTGCGCGAGGCCTTGGCGGAGCATGGTGGCAGCGGCGCGGAAGGGGCGAACGCTGTGGAGCAACAGTAGGGTCACGGGGACGCGTGGTTGCGGCCCGCGGCGTGCGCGCACGTGCACGACGGCGGGACGGCGCGGAGAGGCAGAGGCGGGCTGTGCGGGGTGTGGATGCGGTCGACGGCTAGCGACGTTGCGGCGAGGGGCGGATGGAGCGGAACGCGTGCGCGTGTGCGCACATCGGGCGCGGCCACGGTGAGGCGCGAACGCGAGCGACACAGTGAGCGGGGCAGACAAAGAAAACGGGGGAGAGGCCCAAGGCCTCACCGGCATTGCAGGTGACCAGGGGGCGGCGAGGCGCGATGGAGCCCTTGGGGAGGAGGCGAGGAAGCAACGACGACGGCTATGGGCGACGGGGCAGCTCCGGGATCGATCCCCAATCCAGATCGGATCGAGAAGGGGGGAGAGCGACGTGTGAGAGGGGAAGTGGGGCGACAGGGGTTATGGTTTGGGTCGCCCAGGGGATAAGGGAGTGGGGATGGGCCGGCCGGGCCAGAGGGCTGGCCGGCTGGGCCGTTTGGCCCAGTTGGCCAGGGGGGTGGGTTCCTTCTCTTTTATTTTGTTCCTTTGTTTTGTTTTGTTTTTCTTTTACTTTACTTTTCTTTTTTATTTTTATTCTCCTTTTATTTTTAGCTCTATAAAAATCACCATTAGTACCTAAAATTGTATTTATAAATATACTACTGTCAGAACAATTCTTAAGCCAAAAACAAATTAGTTTAATATTTTATAAAAATTCAATAGGCATTTATTTCATTGATTCAACTACTGTTTTAATTATTTCAGGATCTTTAAACATTATACCAAAGTTTGATTTCACTACCATCATCACCTATGCATTATCTGGCACGACCCAAACATTTTAGTTTTATCGTTTGAAAACTTTTGTTGTTTGCCTTTAATTCAAATTTGAATTTGAATCGTTTTGAACTAACACGAGATTATCAACAGTAACCGAGGTAACGTGGCATCATTAGCAGAGGTTCACTGTAGCTTAATTATCCGAGCGTTACATCTAGGCACATATATCCAGTTGGATATGAGTGATCATGAGTTATTATTGTTGACATCACCCCTAAGGTGAATAAGTTGGGAGGCGAAATTATAAGCCCCTGTCTTTCTATGTGTCTGGCTGAAACTTTTTGCTCCATATATATGTTGTGAGTGTTTGCAATCATAGAAGACTAGATGATGGTTGAGTATGTGGACTTGCTAAAAAGTTTGACACGAGACCCTTCCGGAAAGTATGATGAATTGTAATTGCATTGTTGACTGAGAACATAGTTTGTTAGTTTTCAAGAAAGTTTATGCCTTATACTTCGTTGTTGTGATGAATTATTACTTGCTCATGAGAAGTTTTATGATAATGAACTACTTTCTTAATCTTATACAATTTCCCTTCCTTTTTCTTATAGTTATACATACAATTATGTATGACCAATTGATAAAATGTGGAGGAAAGTAGGGGAAATGGCCGATACTACTGGAAGAATTTGATGTTATGTTAACGATCATGATGCTACTATGTCCGTATTTTGTTTTTATCGACACCTCTCTCTCTAAACATGTGGACATGATTATCGATATCGGCTTTCGCTTGAGGGCAAGCGAGGTCTAAGCTTCGGAGAGTTGATACGTCCATTTTCCATCATGTTTTCCTACTGTTATTTATAGCGTTTTCAATCAATATAACACTTTGTGGAGCAATTCTAATGCCTTTTCTCTCATAATATGCAAGGTTTACACAAAGAGGGAGATTACCGGCAGCTGGAATTTTGGACCTGAAAAAACTATGTCAGAGATACCTATTCTGCACATCTCCAAATGAGCTGAAATTTTACGTAGATTTATTTTGGAATAAATAAAAATACTGGAGCAAAGAAGTACCAGAGGGGGCCACCCAAGTGCCCAGAAGGCACCAGGGCGCGTCTGCCCCCCCCCCCTCCCCCAAGGCGCGCCCTGGTGGGTGGTGTGGCACCTGGCCAGCCCCCGGTGCCCATCTTCTGGTATATAGGCCCATTTACCCTAGAAAAATAAGGGAAGGACTTTCGGGACGGAGCACCGCCGTCTCGAGGCGGAACTTGGGCAGGAGCACTTTTGCACTCCGGCGGAGCGATTCCACCAGGGGTACTTCCCTCCGGGAGGGGGAAATTGAAGCCGTCATCATCACCAACAACCCTCTCAACGTGGGAAGGCCAATCTTCATCAACATCTTCAACAACACCATCTCATCTCAAACCCTAATTCATCTCTTGTATTCAATCTTTGTATCAAAACTTCAGATTGGTACCTGTGGGTTGCTAGTAGTGTTGATTACATCTTGTAGTTGATGCTAGTTGGTTTATTTGGTGGAAGATCATATGTTCAGATCTATTATGGTATTCAATACCCCTCTGATCTTAAGCATGAATATGTTTTGTGAGTAGTTACTTTTGTTCTTGAGGACATGGGAGAAGTCTTGTCATAATAATCATGTGAATTTGGTATCCGTTTGGTATTTTGATGATATGTATGTTGTTGATTCCCTTAGTGGTGTTATGTGAACGTAGACTACATGACACTTCACCATCTTTGGTCCTAAGGGAATGCATTGTGGAGTAGTAATTAGATGATGGGATGCTAGAGTGACAGAAGTTTAAACCCTAGTTTATGCGCCATTCCGCAAGGGGCTGATTTGGATCCATATGTTTAATGCTATGATTAGATTTATCTTGATTCTTCTTTCGTAGTTGTGGATACTTGCGAGAGGGGTTAATCATAAGTGGGAGGCTTGTTCAAGTAAGAACAGCACCAAAGTGCCAGTCCACCCATATATCAAATTATCAAAGTAGCGAACGCGAATCAAACAAACATGATGAAAGTGACTAGATGAAATTTCCGTGTGTCCTCAAGAACGCTTGGCTTATTATAAGATACCGTTCTGGCATGTCCTCACGGTCCATTTGTTGGTATTCCGGTTAGAAACAATACGGGGACCAAGGAAAGAATGGTGATGGTGATAAGTATCACTTGTATCAAGAATTCTCAAGGCGTGGTGAAATTCCCACGACATTCTTGACATAAAAGATGGTAATATTCCAAGGTAGAACATCACATAAGTTGGATAGCAAAGAACTCAATGTACAACACAAAACAAGAACAAGTTTTGTGTTGGAAGGAAAGCAAGACTGTTGTCGATGTTCACACAAATCATCGAGGGGCAAGGATGGTATTTCTCATCATGAGTTCAATTGATATCCTGGAAGGAGTCCAATTGTTAAAGATGATCACGACAATTTTGTCAAGAGGCTCCACGAAGAAGCAACCGAGCAACAACTGCATCAAGCAAAAGGACTGATGCAGCGAAAGATTATTGGAACCACGGATACGACAACAATTCAGAATCAAGCTTGCTGTTCGAGGTGAACGATAAGATGAGGAAGATCGGCGTAAGCTTAGCTCATCGTCGAAAGTTGTGCTCCGGGAATAAGGACCAGGTAGCACAGTTAAAATAAGCACGATAAGGATATAGCCAATCAGGCTAGGAATGATGTGACCGGGTACAAACTCATAGGTAAAGAAGATTACCAAGAGTTGTTTAATCATGGTGTGGACTTGATTCAGTTATCGACGTCCTTGAGTGTCTAACAACTCAGAACCAAGGAAAAATTGGAATCGGTGAGAACTAATACTTGATGAAGGCTCATAATAAGCCACATGGTTCGCGCGGAGAGGCAGAGGCGGGCTGTGCGGGGGTGTGGATGCGGTCGACGGCTAGCGACTTTGCGGCGAGGGGCGGATGAGCGGAACGCGTGCCGGTGCGCACATCGGGCGCGGCCACGTGAGGCGCGAACGCGAGCGACACAGTGAGCGGGGCAGACAAAGAAACGGGGGAAGGCCCAAGGCCTCACCGGCATTGCAGGTGACCAGGGGGCGCGAGGCGCGATGGACCCTTGGGGAGGAGGCGAGGAAGCAACGACGACGGCTATGGGCGACGGGGCAGCTCCGGGATCGATCCCATCCAGATCGGATCAGAAGGGGGGAGAGCGACGTGTGAGAGGGGAAGTGGGCGACAGGTTATGGTTTGGGTCGCCCAGGGAATAAGGGAGTGGGGATGGGCCGGCCGGGCCAGAGGGCTGGCCGGCTGGGCCGTTTGGCCCAGTTGGCCAGGGGGGTGGGTTCCTTCTCTTTTATTTTGTTCCTTTGTTTTGTTTTGTTTTTCTTTACTACTTTACTTTCTTTTTTATTTTTATTCTCCTTTTATTTTTAGCTCTATAAAAATCACCATTAGTACCTAAAATTGTATTTATAAATATACTACTGTCAGAACAATTCTTAAGCCAAAAACAAATTAGTTTAATATTTTATAAAAATTCAATAGGCATTTATTTCATTGATTCAACTACTGTTTTAATTATTTCAGGATCTTTAAACATTATACCAAAGTTTGATTCACTACCATCATCACCTATGCATTATCTGGCACGACCCAAACATTTTAGTTTTATCGTTTGAAAACTTTTGTTGTTTGCCTTTAATTCAATTTGAATTTGAATCGTTTTGAACTAACACGAGATTATCAACAGTAACCGAGGTAACGTGGCATCATTAGCAGAGGTTCACTGTAGCTTAATTATCCGAGCGTTACATCTAGGCCAATATATCCAGTTGGATATGAGTGATCATGAGTTATTATTGTTGACATCACCCCTAAGGTGAATAAGTTGGGAGGCGAAATTAAAAGCCCCTGTCTTTCTATGTGTCTGGCTGAAACTTTTTGCTCCATATATATGTTGTGAGTGTGTTTGCAATCATAGAAGACTAGATGATGGTTGAGTTGTGGACATGGACATTGCTACACTACATATGCATTGGTATCAATGAAATGGGTAGTATCTATGGACTGAACTGCAGAATGCCAGAATAAGTGGGGGATAGCTAGGCCTAACGAAGACTACGCTTCTGGCAGCCTCCATCTTGAAGCATGTAGAAGAGAGTAGCAAGTGCAGCATCAAGTAACATCGCATAGCATAATCCTACCCGGTGATCCTCTCCTCGTCGCCCTGTGGGAAAGCGATCACCGGGTTGTATCTGGAACTTGTAAGGGGTATGTTTTATTAAGTATCCGGTTCTAGTTGTCATAAGGTCGAAGTACAACTCCGGGTCGTCCTGTTACCGTGGACACGGCTATTCGAATAGATCAATCTTCCCTGCAGGGGTGCACCACATTACCCAACACGCTTGATCCCTCTGGCCGGACACACTTTCCTGGGTCATGCCCGGCCTCGGAAGATCAACACGTCGCAGCCCTACCTAGGCTCAACAGAGAGGTCAGCACGCCGGTCTAAATCCTAAGCGCGCCAGTCCTGCATGTTGCGTGGGCGGCCGGAAGCAGACCTAGCCCCCCAAATACAAGAGCAGGCGTTCCAGTCCAATCCGGCGCGCGCCGCTCAGTCGCTGACGTCTAGAAGGCTTCGGCTGATACTACGACGTCGAGTGCCCATAACTGTTCCCGCGTGGTGGTTAGTGCGTATAGGCCAGTGGCCAACTCAGATCAAATACCAAGATCTCGTTAAGCGTGTTAATTGATGTAACCGCGGATGCTGACCAGGGACCAGGCCCACCTGTCTCCTAGGTGGTCGCAACCTGCCCTGTCGCTCCGCCACAAAGTAACACTCGGGGCCGTCGGGAACCCAGGCCCACCACTACCTGGGTGGAACCACCTGTCCCTTCAGCCCCATCTCCGAACAGTAACATAAGTAATGTAATAGTATATAGTATATACCCGTGACCACCTCCCGAAGTGATCACGGCCCAGTAGTATAGCATGGCAGACAGACAACGGTGTAGGGCCACTGATGATAAACTAGCATCCTATACTAAGCATTTAGGATAGCAGGTAAGGTATCAACAACAGAAGCAACAAGGACAGGCTATGCAGCAGTATAGGATCAAACCGATGAAACAGTAACACTACTCTAATGCAAGCAGTAGAGGGAAAGAGTAGGCGATATCAGGATGAACAAGGGGGGTTGGCTTGCTTGGAAGCTCTGCTGAGAAGGAGGGGTCGTCAACACCGTAGTCGATCGGGGCAGCAGCGGCGTCAGTCTCGTAGTCTACCGGAGAGAAGAGAGGGAAGAAACAATGAATATAATGCAAACAGATGCATGAAGATGCATGACATGACACTGAGCGGTGCTAGGGGTGCCCTAACGCGGTACTAGGTGCTACTGGTGAAGGGGGAAACATCCGGGAAAATATTCCCGGTGTTTGACGTTTTCGGACAGCCAAACCGGAGGGGGACGGTTGCATGTTCGCTAAGCTAGGGACGTGTGGCGGACGAACGGACTGCGTATTCGGATTCGTCTCGTCGTTCTGAGCAACTTTCATGTACAAAGTATTTTCATCCGGGTTACGGATTATTTTATATTAATTTTCAAAGTTTTAATTCATTTTTAGAATTAACATAATTAATTTAATTTAGAAAAGGCCATTATTGTGTTAGCGTGACATCAGCATGATGTCAGCAGTCAACAGTGCGTTTGACTAGGTCAACTGGCGTGTGGGTCCCGTTTGTCATTGTCACGGTTTTGATTAAACAAAATTAATTAGCTAATCAGGTAGTCAGGGTTAATTAAACAGAATTAATTAGGTTAATTAATTAGTTTATTTATTTATTTATTTCTTAAACCTCCTTTGTTTTGTGGGGCTGGGCCCCTCTGGTCATTGACCCAGCCCATCAGGGGCAGGTGAACGGGCGTTGTGCGCCGGGTTAACGGGCGCGGGCGCCCGACAGGGCGCTGTGGGACGTCGGCGAGGCGCGGCCAGGGGCGGCGCGGTCGGTAGAAGGCGGGGACGGGCGACGGCAGCAACGGCTCTGTCGAGGCCGGCGGCGAGTGTATCTGCGGGAGGAGGCGAGGCCATGGCCGGAGCGAGACGGCGCAGGGTGGGCTGGTGCATCGGGAGCGTAGCCCGGGCGCACGGGGAAGCGCCGGCGATGGGCGCGCGAGCGAGGCGGTCTGCAGGGGAGCGGCGGCGCGGACGAGCAGTGGCAGCGGTCGCAGCAAAGCAGCACGGCCGGCGAGTGGGGCGAGCACAGAGGGTCGCGGGGAGGGGACAAGGCCGCGGCGGGGAGTGGGCGGAGCGGGGCTGGAACGGGCGGCAGTGGCCGGCGAGCAACTGCAGCGGGCGCGCGCGGGGCTGCGCGAGGCCTTGGCGGAGCATGGTGGCAGTGGCGCGGAAGGGGCGAACGCTGTGGAGCAACAGTAGGGTCACGGGGACGCGTGGTTGCGGCCCGCGGCGTGCGCGCACGTGCACGACGGCGGGACGGCGCGGAGAGGCAGAGGCGGGCTGTGCGGGGTGTGGATGCGGTCGACGGCTAGCGACGTTGCGGCGAGGGGCGGATGGAGCGGAACGCGTGCGCGCGTGCGCGCATCGGGCGCGGCCACGGTGAGGCGCGAACGCGAGCGACACAGTGAGCGGGGCAGACAAAGAAAACGGGGGAGAGGCCCAAGGCCTCACCGGCATTGCAGGTGACCAGGGGGCGGTGAGGCGCGATGGAGCCCTTGGGGAGGAGGCGAGGAAGCAACGACGACGGCTATGGGCGACGGGGCAGCTCCGGGATCGATCCCCAATCCAGATCGGATCGAGAAGGGGGGAGAGCGACGTGTGAGAGGGGAAGTGGGGCGACAGGGGTTATGGTTTGGGTCGCCCAGGGGATAAGGGAGTGGGGATGGGCCGGCCGGGCCAGAGGGCTGGCCGGCTGGGCCGTTTGGCCCAGTTGGCCAGGGGGGTGGGTTCCTTCTCTTTTATTTTGTTCCTTTGTTTTGTTTTGTTTTTCTTTTACTTTACTTTTCTTTTTTATTTTTATTCTCCTTTTATTTTTAGCTCTATAAAAATCACCATTAGTACCTAAAATTGTATTTATAAATATACTACTGTCAGAACAATTCTTAAGCCAAAAACAAATTAGTTTAATATTTTATAAAAATTCAATAGGCATTTATTTCATTGATTCAACTACTGTTTTAATTATTTCAGGATCTTTAAACATTATACCAAAGTTTGATTTCACTACCATCATCACCTATGCATTATCTGGCACGACCCAAACATTTTAGTTTTATCGTTTGAAAACTTTTGTTGTTTGCCTTTAATTCAAATTTGAATTTGAATCGTTTTGAACTAACACGAGATTATCAACAGTAACCGAGGTAACGTGGCATCATTAGCAGAGGTTCACTGTAGCTTAATTATCCGAGCGTTACATCTAGGCACATATATCCAGTTGGATATGAGTGATCATGAGTTATTATTGTTGACATCACCCCTAAGGTGAATAAGTTGGGAGGCGAAATTATAAGCCCCTGTCTTTCTATGTGTCTGGCTGAAAATTTTTGCTCCATATATATGTTGTGAGTGTTTGCAATCATAGAAGACTAGATGATGGTTGAGTATGTGGACTTGCTAAAAAGTTTGACACGAGACCCTTCCGGAAAGTATGATGAATTGTAATTGCATTGTTGACTGAGAACATAGTTTGTTAGTTTTCAAGAAAGTTTATGCCTTATACTTCGTTGTTGTGATGAATTATTACTTGCTCATGAGAAGTTTTATGATAATGAACTACTTTCTTAATCTTATACAATTTCCCTTCCTTTTTCTTATAGTTATACATACAATTATGTATGACCAATTGATAAAATGTGGAGGAAAGTAGGGGAAATGGCCGATACTACTGGAAGAATTTGATGTTATGTTAACGATCATGATGCTACTATGTCCGTATTTTGTTTTTATCGACACCTCTCTCTCTAAACATGTGGACATGATTATCGATATCGGCTTTCGCTTGAGGGCAAGCGAGGTCTAAGCTTCGGAGAGTTGATACGTCCATTTTGCATCATGTTTTCCTACTGTTATTTATAGCGTTTTCAATCAATATAACACTTTGTGGAGCAATTCTAATGCCTTTTCTCTCATAATATGCAAGGTTTACACAAAGAGGGAGATTACCGGCAGCTGGAATTTTGGACCTGAAAAAACTATGTCAGAGATACCTATTCTGCACATCTCCAAATGAGCTGAAATTTTACGTAGATTTATTTTGGAATAAATAAAAATACTGGAGCAAAGAAGTACCAGAGGGGGCCACCCAAGTGCCCAGAAGGCACCAGGGCGCGTCTGCCCCCCCCCCCCTCCCCCAAGGCGCGCCCTGGTGGGTGGTGTGGCACCTGGCCAGCCCCCGGTGCCCATCTTCTGGTATATAGGCCCATTTACCCTAGAAAAATAAGGGGAGGACTTTCGGGACGGAGCACCGCCGTCTCGAGGCGGAACTTGGGCAGGAGCACTTTTGCACTCCGGCGGAGCGATTCCGCCAGGGGTACTTCCCTCCGGGAGGGGGAAATTGAAGCCGTCATCATCACCAACAACCCTCTCAACGTGGGAAGGCCAATCTTCATCAACATCTTCAACAACACCATCTCATCTCAAACCCTAATTCATCTCTTGTATTCAATCTTTGTATCAAAACTTCAGATTGGTACCTGTGGGTTGCTAGTAGTGTTGATTACATCTTGTAGTTGATGCTAGTTGGTTTATTTGGTGGAAGATCATATGTTCAGATCTATTATGCTATTCAATACCCCTCTGATCTTAAGCATGAATATGTTTTGTGAGTAGTTACTTTTGTTCTTGAGGACATGGGAGAAGTCTTGTCATAATAATCATGTGAATTTGGTATCCGTTTGGTATTTTGATGATATGTATGTTGTTGATTCCCTTAGTGGTGTTATGTGAACGTAGACTACATGACACTTCACCATCTTTGGTCCTAAGGGAATGCATTGTGGAGTAGTAATTAGATGATGGGATGCTAGAGTGACAGAAGTTTAAACCCTAGTTTATGCGCCATTCCGCAAGGGGCTGATTTGGATCCATATGTTTAATGCTATGATTAGATTTATCTTGATTCTTCTTTCGTAGTTGTGGATACTTGCGAGAGGGGTTAATCATAAGTGGGAGGCTTGTTCAAGTAAGAACAGCACCAAAGTGCCAGTCCACCCATATATCAAATTATCAAAGTAGCGAACGCGAATCAAACAAACATGATGAAAGTGACTAGATGAAATTTCCGTGTGTCCTCAAGAACGCTTGGCTTATTATAAGATACCGTTCTGGCATGTCCTCACGGTCCATTTGTTGGTATTCCGGTTAGAAACAATACGGGGACCAAGGAAAGAATGGTGATGGTGATAAGTATCACTTGTATCAAGAATTCTCAAGACGTGGTGAAATTCCCACGACATTCTTGACATAAAAGATGGTAATATTCCAAGGTAGAACATCACATAAGTTGGATAGCAAAGAACTCAATGTACAACACAAAACAAGAACAAGTTTTGTGTTGGAAGGAAAGCAAGACTGTTGTCGATGTTCACACAAATCATCGAGGGGCAAGGATGGTATTTCTCATCATGAGTTCAATTGATATCCTGGAAGGAGTCCAATTGTTAAAGATGATCACGACAATTTTGTCAAGAGGCTCCACGAAGAAGCAACCGAGCAGCAACTGCATCAAGCAAAAGGACTGATGCAGCGAAAGATTATTGGAACCACGGATACGACAACAATTCAGAATCAAGCTTGCTGTTCGAGGTGAACGATAAGATGAGGAAGATCGGCGTAAGCTTAGCTCATCGTCGAAAGTTGTGCTCCGGGAATAAGGACCAGGTAGCACAGTTAAAATAAGCACGATAAGGATATAGCCAATCAGGCTAGGAATGATGTGACCGGGTACAAACTCATAGGTAAAGAAGATTACCAAGAGTTGTTTAATCATGGTGTGGACTTGATTCAGTTATCGACGTCCTTGAGTGTCTAACAACTCAGAACCAAGGAAAAATTGGAATCGGTGAGAACTAATACTTGATGAAGGCTCATAATAAGCCACATGGTTCGGTGATATCATCGAGATACCAGAGGGTAATACTCGAAGGTAGAGCAGAACAGAGGTTGGACAGGTGTATTGATCTGTAGAAGACAAGTACTTTAACTTGTCCGAGAATTGGGATCAAAGAAGAACAATATGGTCGGAACCATGATTTCAAAAGACCAAATCCCAAATATAAGATGAAGTTATACCAAGGGTATAATTAATTTTAAGAGAAGCTTCCATGATAAGATCTACATCGTGTCCATGGGCATGAACACAAAGGTTCAAGGTCGACTCCCACTTCTCCGAAGCATAACCTTTCATTCACTGCTCTATTAAAGATGATTTGAGTGTGAAAAATCTACCTGGTGAAATACCAGAGGAGTATGACCCGTGAAATCCTTCGGGTTCACACAGATTAGGGAAAGCATTGGTTCAACCCAAAGGGGCATCTTGGGAACATATACCACAAACTCCAAGAGTAATTAACACACGCTCGAAGGTAGAGCATGGTTGACAAAAGCAGAGGATGCAAATTGTCAAGGACATTATGTATCATGGGAATAACTCACAAGAATTTTGTATGTGAAGGATACTATCGGATAATAACCCAGCAATAGGCCTGGCGGTCCACAACGGAGTTGATGTGAGTATCGGTACTCAATCAGAGGAAGAAAGAATGCAAAGGCATCGGATTATAGAACATGTGAATAATTCAAATGCTTAGATAACAGAGGAATTATGATTTCCAAAATGAAGGATCAGAAGCAGACGCTCTGATCAAGGATGGATAAGTTGAATAGACCTAGGGGCACAATTGACGGCACATAGATTGGTCGAGAACCAGCTCATGTTCAAAATGATGTCTGAGCCGGAAAGATAATTTAAAAGGATCAACAGATGATTGCGTGCATTCGCACACATGTTGAATCAATAGGATCAAAATGACAGTGTCAAAGGATACTAATGAATATTGCTAGACATATGGGAAGCATCCATAATGCAAGCAGACAAGTATTTGCAGAGCAATAGTTTGAAGAGGATTCTCGGAAGATCGGATAGTATTTCAGAGTATCTTATGAATCATATTCAGAACTAGTAATGAATGATTCCTCGATAAGTGTGAAGAATTATTCGTAGGGGTATTCATGCGGCAAGGAACTGCAAAGCAGTAGGCACAAAGTATTCTCGGAACAATAGAGAGAATTTTGGGGTATCTTATAATAACAAGATCAATGGGGAATAAAAGTAAGAACGACAGGTGTATGTATTTATCCATAGGGATAATTCGGTGGTAGGGAATTGCAAAAGCAACGGGCACAGAGTCTCAAGAGAACATCGGAGAGTATCTTCGGAATCCTTCGGTGAACCAAGCAATCATCTAGAGTGAGGGGCTCTCCGGGAGGAAGTAATTACGAGAACCTAGAGTTAGAGTTAGCAAAATCATTTAACCCAAATAGAAGAGAGGTCAGAGTCCCAGAGTATAGACGAGGAATAAAAGATCCTAATACCACCCAATGGCGACATGGGCCCGTAAGCCACACAGCCATGTTAGTAAAAGTTTGCAATGACTAGACTCAACTTCGGCCAAGGAGTTTGGAAGGGGAATTCCTACAGGCAGTTGGCTCTGATACCAACTTGTGACACCCCCGATTCAATCGTACACTAATCATACACGCAAACATGTACGATCAAGATCAGGGGCTCATGGGAAGATATCACAACACAACTCTAAACACAAATAAGTCATACAAGCTTTAATATTACAAGCCAGGGGCCTCGAGGGCTCGAATACAAATGCTCGATCATAGACAAGTCAGCGGAAGCAACAATATCTGAGTACAGACATAAGTTAAACAAGGTGCCATAAGATGGCTAGCACAAACTGGGGATACAGATCGAAAGAGGCGCGGGCCTCCTGCCTGGGATCCTCCTAACTACTCCTGGTCGTCGGCAGCTTGCACGTAGTAGTAGGCACCCTCGGTGTAGTAGGAGTCATCGTCGACGATGGCGTCTGGCTCCTGGGCTCCAGCAACTGGTTGCGACATCCGAGAAGAATAGAAAGGTGGAAAAAGAGGGAGCAAAGCAACCGTGAGTGCTCATCCAAAGTACTCGCAAGCAAGGATCTACACTACATATGCATTGGTATCAATGAAATGGGTAGTATCTATGGACTGAACTGCAGAATGCCAGAATAAGTGGGGGATAGCTAGGCCTAACGAAGACTACGCTTCTGGCAGCCTCCATCTTGAAGCATGTAGAAGAGAGTAGCAAGTGCAGCATCAAGTAACATCGCATAGCATAATCCTACCCGGTGATCCTCTCCTCGTCGCCCTGTGGGAAAGCGATCACCGGGTTGTATCTGGAACTTGTAAGGGGTATGTTTTATTAAGTATCCGGTTCTAGTTGTCATAAGGTCGAAGTACAACTCCGGGTCGTCCTGTTACCGTGGACACGGCTATTCGAATAGATCAATCTTCCCTGCAGGGGTGCACCACATTACCCAACACGCTTGATCCCTCTGGCCGGACACACTTTCCTGGGTCATGCCCGGCCTCGGAAGATCAACACGTCGCAGCCCTACCTAGGCTCAACAGAGAGGTCAGCACGCCGGTCTAAATCCTAAGCGCGCCAGTCCTGCATGTTGCGTGGGCGGCCGGAAGCAGACCTAGCCCCCCAAATACAAGAGCAGGCGTTCCAGTCCAATCCGGCGCGCGCCGCTCAGTCGCTGACGTCTAGAAGGCTTCGGCTGATACTACGACGTCGAGTGCCCATAACTGTTCCCGCGTGGTGGTTAGTGCGTATAGGCCAGTGGCCAACTCAGATCAAATACCAAGATCTCGTTAAGCGTGTTAATTGATGTAACCGCGGATGCTGACCAGGGACCAGGCCCACCTGTCTCCTAGGTGGTCGCAACCTGCCCTGTCGCTCCGCCACAAAGTAACACTCGGGGCCGTCGGGAACCCAGGCCCACCACTACCTGGGTGGAACCACCTGTCCCTTCAGCCCCATCTCCGAACAGTAACATAAGTAATGTAATAGTATATAGTATATACCCGTGACCACCTCCCGAAGTGATCACGGCCCAGTAGTATAGCATGGCAGACAGACAACGGTGTAGGGCCACTGATGATAAACTAGCATCCTATACTAAGCATTTAGGATAGCAGGTAAGGTATCAACAACAGAAGCAACAAGGACAGGCTATGCAGCAGTATAGGATCAAACCGATGAAACAGTAACACTACTCTAATGCAAGCAGTAGAGGGAAAGAGTAGGCGATATCAGGATGAACAAGGGGGGTTGGCTTGCTTGGAAGCTCTGCTGAGAAGGAGGGGTCGTCAACACCGTAGTCGATCGGGGCAGCAGCGGCGTCAGTCTCGTAGTCTACCGGAGAGAAGAGAGGGAAGAAACAATGAATATAATGCAAACAGATGCATGAAGATGCATGACATGACACTGAGCGGTGCTAGGGGTGCCCTAACGCGGTACTAGGTGCTACTGGTGAAGGGGGAAACATCCGGGAAAATATTCCCGGTGTTTGACGTTTTCGGACAGCCAAACCGGAGGGGGACGGTTGCATGTTCGCTAAGCTAGGGACGTGTGGCGGACGAACGGACTGCGTATTCGGATTCGTCTCGTCGTTCTGAGCAACTTTCATGTACAAAGTATTTTCATCCGGGTTACGGATTATTTTATATTAATTTTCAAAGTTTTAATTCATTTTTAGAATTAACATAATTAATTTAATTTAGAAAAGGCCATTATTGTGTTAGCGTGACATCAGCATGATGTCAGCAGTCAACAGTGCGTTTGACTAGGTCAACTGGCGTGTGGGTCCCGTTTGTCATTGTCACGGTTTTGATTAAACAAAATTAATTAGCTAATCAGGTAGTCAGGGTTAATTAAACAGAATTAATTAGGTTAATTAATTAGTTTATTTATTTATTTATTTCTTAAACCTCCTTTGTTTTGTGGGGCTGGGCCCCTCTGGTCATTGACCCAGCCCATCAGGGGCAGGTGAACGGGCGTTGTGCGCCGGGTTAACGGGCGCGGGCGCCCGACAGGGCGCTGTGGGACGTCGGCGAGGCGCGGCCAGGGGCGGCGCGGTCGGTAGAAGGCGGGGACGGGCGACGGCAGCAACGGCTCTGTCGAGGCCGGCGGCGAGTGTATCTGCGGGAGGAGGCGAGGCCATGGCCGGAGCGAGACGGCGCAGGGTGGGCTGGTGCATCGGGAGCGTAGCCCGGGCGCACGGGGAAGCGCCGGCGATGGGCGCGCGAGCGAGGCGGTCTGCAGGGGAGCGGCGGCGCGGACGAGCAGTGGCAGCGGTCGCAGCAGAGCAGCACGGTCGGCGAGTGGGGCGAGCACAGAGGGTCGCGGGGAGGGGACAAGGCCGCGGCGGGGAGTGGGCGGAGCGGGGCTGGAACGGGCGGCAGTGGCCGGCGAGCAACTGCAGCGGGCGCGCGCGGGGCTGCGCGAGGCCTTGGCGGAGCATGGTGGCAGCGGCGCGGAAGGGGCGAACGCTGTGGAGCAACAGTAGGGTCACGGGGACGCGTGGTTGCGGCCCGCGGCGTGCGCGCACGTGCACGACGGCGGGACGGCGCGGAGAGGCAGAGGCGGGCTGTGCGGGGTGTGGATGCGGTCGACGGCTAGCGACGTTGCGGCGAGGGGCGGATGGAGCGGAACGCGTGCGCGCGTGCGCGCATCGGGCGCGGCCACGGTGAGGCGCGAACGCGAGCGACACAGTGAGCGGGGCAGACAAAGAAAACGGGGGAGAGGCCCAAGGCCTCACCGGCATTGCAGGTGACCAGGGGGCGGCGAGGCGCGATGGAGCCCTTGGGGAGGAGGCGAGGAAGCAACGACGACGGCTATGGGCGACGGGGCAGCTCCGGGATCGATCCCCAATCCAGATCGGATCGAGAAGGGGGGAGAGCGACGTGTGAGAGGGGAAGTGGGGCGACAGGGGTTATGGTTTGGGTCGCCCAGGGGATAAGGGAGTGGGGATGGGCCGGCCGGGCCAGAGGGCTGGCCGGCTGGGCCGTTGGCCCAGTTGGCCAGGGGGGTGGGTTCCTTCTCTTTTATTTTGTTCCTTTGTTTTGTTTTGTTTTTCTTTTACTTTACTTTTCTTTTTTATTTTTATTCTCCTTTTATTTTTAGCTCTATAAAAATCACCATTAGTACCTAAAATTGTATTTATAAATATACTACTGTCAGAACAATTCTTAAGCCAAAAACAAATTAGTTTAATATTTTATAAAAATTCAATAGGCATTTATTTCATTGATTCAACTACTGTTTTAATTATTTCAGGATCTTTAAACATTATACCAAAGTTTGATTTCACTACCATCATCACCTATGCATTATCTGGCACGACCCAAACATTTTAGTTTTATCGTTTGAAAACTTTTGTTGTTTGCCTTTAATTCAAATTTGAATTTGAATCGTTTTGAACTAACACGAGATTATCAACAGTAACCGAGGTAACGTGGCATCATTAGCAGAGGTTCACTGTAGCTTAATTATCCGAGCGTTACATCTAGGCACATATATCCAGTTGGATATGAGTGATCATGAGTTATTATTGTTGACATCACCCCTAAGGTGAATAAGTTGGGAGGCGAAATTATAAGCCCCTGTCTTTCTATGTGTCTGGCTGAAACTTTTTGCTCCATATATATGTTGTGAGTGTTTGCAATCATAGAAGACTAGATGATGGTTGAGTATGTGGACTTGCTAAAAAGTTTGACACGAGACCCTTCCGGAAAGTATGATGAATTGTAATTGCATTGTTGACTGAGAACATAGTTTGTTAGTTTTCAAGAAAGTTTATGCCTTATACTTCGTTGTTGTGATGAATTATTACTTGCTCATGAGAAGTTTTATGATAATGAACTACTTTCTTAATCTTATACAATTTCCCTTCCTTTTTCTTATAGTTATACATACAATTATGTATGACCAATTGATAAAATGTGGAGGAAAGTAGGGGAAATGGCCGATACTACTGGAAGAATTTGATGTTATGTTAACGATCATGATGCTACTATGTCTGTATTTTGTTTTTATCGACACCTCTCTCTCTAAACATGTGGACATGATTATCGATATCGGCTTTCGCTTGAGGGCAAGCGAGGTCTAAGCTTCGGAGAGTTGATACGTCCATTTTGCATCATGTTTTCCTACTGTTATTTATAGCGTTTTCAATCAATATAACACTTTGTGGAGCAATTCTAATGCCTTTTCTCTCATAATATGCAAGGTTTACACAAAGAGGGAGATTACCGGCAGCTGGAATTTTGGACCTAAAAAAACTATGTCAGAGATACCTATTCTGCACATCTCCAAATGAGCTGAAATTTTACGTAGATTTATTTTGGAATAAATAAAAATACTGGAGCAAAGAAGTACCAGAGGGGGCCACCCAAGTGCCCACAAGGCACCAGGGCGCGTCTGCCCCCCTCCCCCTAGGCGCGCCCTGGTGGGTGGTGTGGCACCTGGCCAGCCCCCGGTGCCCATCTTCTGGTATATAGGCCCATTTGCCTTAGAAAAATAAGGGGAGGACTTTCGGGACGGAGCACCGCCTTCTCGAGGCGGAACTTGGGCAGGAGCACTTTTGCACTCCGGCGGAGCGATTCCGCCAGGGATACTTCCCTACGGGAGGGGGAAATTGAAGCCGTCATCATCACCAACAACCCTCTCATCGTGGGAAGGCCAATCTTCATCAACATCTTCAACAACACCATCTCATCTCAAACCCTAGTTCATCTCTTGTATTCAATCTTTGTATCAAAACTTCAGATTGGTACCTGTGGGTTGCTAGTAGTGTTGATTACATCCTGTAGTTGATGCTAGTTGGTTTATTTGGTGGAAGATCATATGTTCAGATCTATTATGGTATTCAATACCCCTCTGATCTTAAGCATGAATATGTTTTGTGAGTAGTTACTTTTGTTCTTGAGGACATGGGAGAAGTCTTGTCATAATAATCATGTGAATTTGGTATCCGTTTGGTATTTTGATGATATGTATGTTGTTGATTCCCTTAGTGGTGTTATGTGAACGTAGACTACATGACACTTCACCATCTTTGGTCCTAAGGGAATGCATTGTGGAGTAGTAATTAGACGATGGGATGCTAGAGTGACAGAAGTTTAAACCCTAGTTTATGCGCCATTCCGCAAGGGGCTGATTTGGATCCATATGTTTAATGATATGATTAGATTTATCTTGATTCTTCTTTCGTAGTTGTGAATACTTGCGAGAGGGGTTAATCATAAGTGGGAGGCTTGTTCAAGTAAGAACAGCACCAAAGTGTCAGTCCACCCATATATCAAATTATCAAAGTAGCGAACGCGAATCAAACAAACATGATGAAAGTGACTAGATAAAATTTCCGTGTGTCCTCAAGAACGCTTGGCTTATTATAAGAGACCGTTCCGGCATGTCCTTTGCTATAAAAAGGATTAAGCTACCTTGTTGCGCTTTTGTTACCGTTACTATTATTTGCTCGTTACAAATTATCTTGCTATCAAACTATCTATTACTGATAATTTCAGTACTTGTAGACAATATCTTGCTGAAAACCGTTTGTCATTTCCTTCTGCTCTTCGTTGGGTTCAGCACTCTTACTTATCGAAAGGACTACGATAGATCCCCTATACTTTTGGGTCATCACTCCCTGCAGCGGCGGGGTGGAGGGGCTGAGGAGAGGGGCCTAGACTAGGTGGTAGCTAGGGTTTGCCCGGTCTCTTGTGCGAGAGGCGTGGCATAGACAAGTCGGTCTTCGCTCCAATCCAATAATTGCATCAAAGCCATAAATTTGGTGCTGGGAGGTCTTCCGTTATGATCCCTTTCATCGTGCTAAGTCCATGGAAGTTCCACATCACCTACAAAACACACAAAATTAATAAAATTAATAAAAACTGACAAAAACTAAAGATTATGCAATGCTCGCGATGAAAAAAAGCAAAAACAAAATATCATGCATAATGGACATGTAATTGGCTCAATGTGACATAATATAGGGTGATAATATGCAACAAATGAGCATTAAAAATGCATATAAAATAGAGCCATCAATCAGTGACTCCATGCTCGTTAATTCAAAGTTGGGCTCGTCTCGAGCCTTATGTCAAAATAATCAAATGATTAATGTCATGTCAGTTTGCCTCTAGCATGTAGCCAATCAATGCCATAGTTTCCCTCTTCAGGCCGGCTAGAGTGAGGTTTGAGGGAGGAAAATGAGTAGCTCACTAGGTGATTTATTATGAGTGTTCAGTTTTCAACCCACTAAATGCGTATATGACTTATTTTCCAGAAATATATGGAGTTGCTAGCTGACTAACAACCCCACTTTGAGTGGAGATATGGCTATTAGCACACTTTCCCTCTCTAGGACGGCTCGGGTGAGGTATGAGAGAGGAAAATGAGCAAATTACCAGGATATTTATTATCAGTGTTTGGTTTTCAACCCACTAAATGCTTAGACGACTTATTTTCTAGGAATATCTGGGGTTGTTAGTCGACTAACAAACCCACTTTGAGTGGAGATATGGCTCTTAGCACATTTTCCCTCTTCAAGCTGGCTTGGGTGAGGTTCGAGGGAGGAAAACGAGCAGATTACATGTTTTGTTGGTCAAATTGTACGCCTAAACCCCTCTCAGATCGGATTATAAGTGGCCTTTGGATACGAGCTATTCCTGTTTTGTTAGTCATCCAACCACTTAATCTTCCTGCATTAGTTTGCCGTAGCAATCCTCCACCAATGCATTCGAGTATGCATGAGCGTGGGGATTGTCTATTGTCACGGTAGATGTTGCATGGATATTCCTACCGGTGGATTAGACATATTACAAAAATCAAATAATCCTAAAACACTTAGGACGTGTTTGGTATCCAGCATACAGCTCAACTAGACCCGTTGGATGTAGTTTCTTTTCGTGTTGTGCTGTTTGGTTATATGCAAACATTGTTGGGCCTGCACAACACGATTCTTAAAGCACCTCTGGGCTGACTCGCTGGGACGGCCGAATCGGCAGTTTCCAGCGAGCCAGGCCCGAGTGGTGCTTTGAAGCGCACGTGGGTGGCTGTGACGACATATGCATGTATGTGGTTTGCAAGTATTCTCCTCTAATCACCTCTTTCATCTCGTTCATAACCGTGCTTCGATTCGAGATAAGCTGTACATGAAAAATATGCGCCTTAATGTTCTGATTCCATTCAGGCGATCGAATCTTTGTGTTCATATTTGGATTCTTTTTGGACGAATTTCGACAAATTCATAGCACACGGTCGACGTTTGAAGTTTCCTTTGACAAGTAGCTTCACCTCGTTGTACAACTTCTTGTAGCCCAACGCCATGAACAGGCAGTCGGCGACGAACTCGATGCACTGGCTCATGAGGTCGTCGTTCATGCCGACGAGCGTGCAAGGGATATGCACACACAGAGCCTATAGGGGACATTCTGGATCATGACGGTGGTGACCTGCGGATTGCACCACTCCGGCGCAGTCCTCGGCGTCGACGACCTCGTCGTGAATGGCGGCGACCTCGTCCCCGGCTTGCGGGCATGCTCGGCTGGCACAGCCTTAGCCTGCCGCCGCTAGAGCTCCCTGCTCCTTCTCCTTCCCGTCTCATGCTGCTGCACCTACATCCGACGCTGCCCGACCTTTCGTCTGCGAGGGCGCGGCACTTGCTCCGACAACCAGCTTGCCATCCAGGAGGCCGCCACTGTCGGCCTCCGCAGCCTGGAGCTTCCTGGTCTCCCTCCTCTCCGGTGCGGCGCCGTCCAAGGCGCCGCAGCAGCACCAACAGCCGTTCAGGGAGATCTCCGACCAGGCCGTCTCCAAGTTCCGCAAGGTGATCTCCACCCTCGACTGCATCGGCCACGCCCGATTCCGCCGCGGTCCCGTCCAATCCCCGCCTCCTCCAACTCCGGTCGCTCCTCCCCCTCCCGCACCGCGCCCTCTAGCCGTCGAGCCGTCCAGGACCGCCCGCAACCGCAGAGCCTGGCGATGGACTTCTTCTCGTCGGTGACCGCCGTCGAGGGGAGCGTGTCCAAGGACCGGAGCAGACCGCGACTAGTACACCGGTGTCGGCGGCAGCACTGACACCGACCAGTAGTCGTGCATGTGGTTCTTTCTGTTGGTTTTGATCCCTAGATCAAATCACCGGGTGCTACACGTACGTACGTGCAGGGCTAACACGGAAGAGCACAATGGGCATGGTATTCTACCTTGGCCCAAATCCTATCAGCTGGAATTCTCAGAAGCAAAAGGTGGTTCCACTGTCTTCATGCGAGGCAGAATACATAGCGGCAAGCACGGCAGCTTGTCAAGCAGTGTGGCTGAGAAGACCCCTAACTGATCTTGCAAAGCGGGAGGTGCAGAATGTGTCATTGAAGATTGACAACCAAGCTGCAATCTTATTGTGCAAAAATCCAGTTCATCACAAGAGGAGCAAGCACATAGATACCAGGTTCCACCACATCCGGGAGTGCATTGAGGAAGGGATGATCGAGGTTCAGCACGTGAACACGAAGGACCAGCTTGCCGACATTCTCACCAAGTCCCCTCGGTCGATAGAAGTTCATCGAGATGAGGAAGAAAGTCGGAGTGCAAGCGATGGAGACAAAGCAACCAGATTAAGGGGGTGAATGTAAGGGTTAATCTAGTTGTAGTACTCCCTCCTTTCCGATTTATAGGGCTCATCTCAAAAAAATTATTTTTTCGTTTTATAAGTCTTAATTCTACTACTTACCGTCTCATGTTCAGATTTCAAGGTGTATTAAATCACTGCATGCAAGGATGAAGAAAAAACTCACCAATGCATGTAGAAGTTCTTGGTCATTTAGTGGTCATGCATGCATGTGATGTAATTAGTGCATCGGTATACATAACTTTTTGAGAAAAACGAGAGTACTAATTAAGTATTTTTGCAAACTACAAAATTAATTCCACCATTCATCATCTACTTTGGTTGAAGAGATTTTCTACTTTGGTTGGCCTACGCGCCAACTTCTCCAAGTGTTCTACCGCCACTATCTATTGCGGCGCCGAGGTGGCCGGCGCGATCACCACTGAGCTCTCCTGCGCCGTCTCCAGTTTTCCCATTCCCTACCTTGGGTTGCCGCTATCCATCCGCAAGTGTCATGTGTCGGCACTCCTGCCCTTGGTCGAGCGGCTAACCAAGAAGCTCGCTACCTGGAAAGCCTCCCTCCTCTCGCGCGGCGAGCGGCTGGCCTTGGTGCGCCATGTGCTCACGGCCATGCCAGTGCATCTCCTCCTCGCCATGGGATTGAACCCCTCCATCCTCAAGAAAATCACTACGATTATTCGGGACTTCCTCTGGCATGGACGCAAAGATGCCAAGACTGACTGTTGCTTCGTCAGTTGGCCCAAGTTATCGCGACCGCTCGAGCTTGGCGGCCTCGCTGTGCGTGACATCCACCGCACTAGCATCGCCCTTCGCGCCCGATGGCTATGGCTGCAAGCCACCGACCCGACCCGCCCGTGGTGTCACCTACAGCTTCCCCATGATGAGGAGGTCCAGCAATTCTTTCGGGCTTCCACATCCTGGACCATCGGCGATGGCAAGACCTGCCGTTTTTGGAGTGATCACTGGATTGAGGGATCGTCCATCACTGAGATCGCCCCGACGCTGATCCTTCTCGTCCCGCGGAGACGGCGACGTATGCGGCTCGTCTCGGATGCTCTTCACAACAACCTCTGGATCCGCGATATCCATGGCACCATGAGCCCGGCCGCTGCCGTTGAATACGTCGAACTCTGGCGGCGAATCCAGCGTGTGCAACTGACCGCTGACCCTAACAAGATAACTTGGAAGTGGACTGCCAACGGCATCTATACTGCCGGCTCTGCCTACAAGGCCCTGTTCGCCGGATCGACGGGTTCCCCTTTTTGGCGCCTCATCTGGCGTTGCTGGGCTCCTGCAAACGCCAAGTTCTTCCTCTGGCTCGCCTCCATGGATCGCTGCTGGACCGCCGAGCGGCGCACTCGTCATGGACTCCCGCACGATCCTTACTGCAAATTCTGCTGCCAAGAGCTCGAGACCATTGATCACCTCCTAGTCCAGTGCGCTTTCTCCAGAATCACTTGGCACGAAATTCTCTCTTGGTGCAGACTGCCAGCTTCACCACCAGCCGCCTCGACGAACTTCTACGCCTGGTGGTCTGCCACTGCCAATGCCACTCCGGCCAGCCTTCGCAAAGGTGCAAGCTCCCTCATTGCCCTCGTCGCCTGGTCCTTATGGAAGCACCACAACGCCGCGGTTTTCGACAACATTCAGCCGTCAAGCAACGATCAACTGCGCACTATCCGCGACGAGGCTCGCCTGTGGGCCCGCGCCGGTGCCAAAGGCCTAGGACTAATTATCCCCGCAATGTAACTGACTTGTACCGAGGCTGGGCAACCTCTTCCCATGCTCACTTGCACCCTACGGAACGCCTCCTAGCGCACGTCCCCTGGGGCTGCTCACTGTAACTCTTTTCTCAACCTATCAATGCAAAGATACCCAACAATGCGTATTCGCGAAAAGAGTATTAGATATGATCACGTATTAGTCCAAAGAATCTTAATACTAGTCGTCATAGTGTTCACATCAGTAAATCGGCCAAGTGCGTGTACGAGTCCGGGTCTTCGTGGTGTTGCTCGCCGAATCGGCGACATATTGGACGGGGCGCCTGTATCCCTTTATATATGCAAGAGAAAATCTGAAAAGGTGCAAGTCTTACGCACCGCAAAAATCAGTTTCGCTCTAAGTACTTTCGTTCGCAAAGTTTACCTCGAGAGCAAGGCCGTTCCGCCGACACGCACTGTACGACGAGACGTGCACAGGCACTGTTCATCGATCAAGCAGTGTGCCTGCTTGCTAGCTTGTACGTGCCTATACACAGCTCCTGCGTGATTTGATCTACGGTTTAAAAACCAACACTTTCTGCGGTCGAAGAACGTGTGTGTTCTATTATTGTAATCTCTCTGTTAAGTGTAATTGTTAACACCTAATTATCATGCATGTATGCAACCAAATATCAGGTGCCATGACAAGACCCTATATGCAAGCAACCAAACACCACACAAACGTCGTATTTTACCCTGTATTTCCTCAACCAGTCTCCACTCAGCCTGTCTCGTTTTTCTCCTCTCAACCAAGCCCTGCTTAGAAAGTAACCAAACACATCCTTAGACGCGGTGCATTAACTCCTAGCTTGTTTCTTGTTTCTTGACATGAATAAAGAAATCAACCAATAAGAGATGTGGGGCATGTATGCTTTCAGTGGCTTGAGACTACCTACCATGGCATGCACTGGTCATTTCATTGCATGCAATGATATTAATTAGCAAATAAAAACATTAAGTTATCTCGTTTCCTCCTCCGCCTTGGTCGCGGTGCACAACCTAAGATGACTAATGCACCGGTATGGAGGGTGTAGGCAATTTAATCACCGCAATTGAAGGATAGACTTGCATGGTAGTTGGCTATTTTAAGGGATCAAGGCATTAATTACAATAATTAAAGGATAACCTTGGTCGCCCTTAGTTGGTTCTCCCAACTAGCAAACCGGTCTAGAGTGTGTAATTTAATATGTTATCATTACATAATTCTTTTCACCAAAAAATGTCTCTTTTCTTAAAAGAAAAATAACTATAAAATAATAAGTAAAGATTTCTATGTTATTATACATGTGACACTACCCACTATCGAATTACTAGTAACAGAAAATAGTAACAGATGCCAGCTAATAGTCTAAGAGCATCTCCAATTGTTCCCTCAAAAACCTCATGTGAAGAATCTTACGTTTAAGGGAGTGTGTTTAAGAGCATCTCTTGTAGAATTCTACGTTTTATCCTAAGTGTGTTTAAGCGCTACAACCTCATGTGAAGAATTCTACGGTTTTCCTGTACACAATCAAACGACCATACAAATCCTGTTGTAGTTTTTGAAGATGTCATGCCAAGAGCATCTCCAGTTGTTCCCACAAAAACTTCATGTGAAGAAATCCTATGTCTAAGGGCTAATTGAGTGTGTTTAAGAGCATCTCTAGTAGAATACTGCGTTTTATCCTACTCCGTCCGGTGAAAAGTGTACATATAGAAATTTTAGGACAAATTATGAAGTGGAGTAAAAATGGATTGAAAAGGTGCAAGTCACCATTTCTCTCATCTTTAATTACCCAACCCCCAATGAGCTATAAGTGCATATAGAAATTAAGGAGACCATGTGTATAATGTTATTAGTCTTGATTACCGTGTGATGAGAGAGAAATATATTTTTTACTTTAAAGTGCATTAGGAAGATAGAAGTACACTCTTTTGTGAACAAATTTTAAACTGAAATATACACTCTGCACCGGACAAAGGAAGTAAGTGTGTTTAAGGGCTACAACCCCATATGAAGAATCCTACTCCCTCCGTCCCAAATTAGTTGACTCAGATTTGTCTAGATACAGATATATCTAGACACGTTTTAGTGTTAGATACATTCGTATCTAGATAAATCCAAGTCAACTAATTAGAGAGGCCCTAGTTAAATTGCGGCTCGACGTGTACCAGCTGCGCCGGCGTTTAATTTGCAATGGAACTTGCTACGAGTACTAGTGGTGTGGTACTCACCAGGTTAAAAAAAGAAGGGGTGGTACTTCACCACTAGTAGTACATTTTTTTGTCTAAACATACTTTATTTATTGATCATAGTCTAAATATATTGGAATACAATTTAGGTCTGGATGGAGAAGCCACTAGTAGTATAAGTAGGCACGCCCAGTGGAAGTCAGGCTAGCAGGGCCGAAGAGGAGAAGAACCAACTACGCCATCCACGCTCACGTCGCTCAGGAGTGAGAACACGAAGGCCGCCGGCCATGGCGTGCTTTCAGACGCGTCCAAGTGCTGCTGTTGTGGTCGTCGTCACCATGCTTCTGCTCCAAGCTTGCTATGAAGGTAGTCAAGGTATGTACCTTACGGAGTATATATATATAACTGCATGCATGCATGTTAATTCATCATCTTTTGGCTCACTAGTTTTGCTTCTTGTTTTTGCTAGCATCAGCGTCTTCCTCGCTGCAGCTGCAGCTGCAGCTGCCTCGGCATCAGATGCGCAAGATGCTCAGCGTCAGTGCACCTTCCATGTCATCGAGCGGCGGAGGAGGGCGCTCGGCGGAGCCGTTGGAGCTGGAGGAGTGCTCAAAGGACCTCCTGGAGGTGTCCCAGATCAACGCGCCGAGCATGGCGGGCGGCATACCGGCCTACAGCGTGGAGTTCACCAACACATGCATGGAATGTCTCGTGTGCGACGTCCATGTCGCATGCGACGACTTCGCCTCAAATGATGTCATCGACCCGGCCAAGTTCCGCCGCCTCGGCTTCAACGACTGCCTCGTCAACGACGGCAAGTCCATTGAGCCTAGCTTTCCCGTGTCCTTCCAGTACGGCAACTCCTTTCCCTACCCGATGACAGTCTCGTCCGCCTCCTGTCAATGTAACTAGCTATGGCTATTGTATCAGTGACGGATATAGCTATCTATTCTGGTCACAAATAAAATCAAGTAGCGCTCGACGGGCGGCTGCTGGTCTGATCTCCCTTTCGGAGCTACTGTTACCACTTACTACCTATCATTGTATGGCGCCGAGAAATAGTTGAACCGAGTCGAATGAAAATTATCGTTGCTATAAAATGATTGGTGCTTTCATGTCTATTAACATTTCTAAGCTCTCTACTTTGAGGTATCCAATTGCACCATATATGGGCCACCATTTTTTCAGCATGGAGTTATTACAGCATAACAATTAGTTGAACTGATTGTGGTCTACGGACCATCTGATCATTCATTCCATGTCTGCTCTTTTCCTAGCTGCATGCAATCGTAACACTCATCATGGTTTGTTTTGCAACATGTTGTGCGTTGTTACTGCTTGATAATGCTGTCTCTCTATATTTGCTTCTTAGTTTATCTAGCTTTCTTTTGCTTCTTTGTTCCGGGGCTTTTGCTCACGATTAGTTTGTATTTCGAACTAGTGTTCCATTATGCAATATATAGTGGAACTCGACTCCAATTCGGGAGGCGTATCAAAAAATATATCAAACCCAATCCTATAAAGTGGTTCGATAGTACCGGGAGAAAATCTTCGGATGTACGGGGGCTTAGTGAAATTCATAATAAGATTGGGTAGGGTGTGAATTTGAATAAGTTAGTCTTAGGGTCAGTTCTGTGGATACTCGGCGTGAATCTTAAATTCACCAAAAGACCCAGAAAGTACAAACGATGATCTTGATGAGGACAACGACTAGAAAAGTTGTTTGTGGGAGTCACAAACCTCTTCACTTGTAGCCAAATCTGGTAGGCATTAAGAGCACATGCTATACTTGTATAGCTTAATGAAACCTTAGTCCTCTCAGTGGTTCTGTCATAAATCATCAAAACTAACTAGGGTATTATGGAGATGCACTTTGAACTTTCCGGTCTGTTACATTACCACATTTTAAATCTCCCTAGCAAACCTACACTTTCAACACTTCCATAACTAACTGAGAAGTCTTGCAGATGGTCTACTATTCAACTCATGTGAGCGTAGTGACATAGCGTGATTGAAGTGCTCACATACACACTCGTGTAAGCTCTTCGTTGGAGCGATACAGAAGTTGGGGATTTTTTTTATTTATTTTTTTGAAAAGGAGGCTCACCCCCGGCCTCTGCATCTGAAAGATGCATGCGGCCATCTTATTAAAAAGTACGAGTAAAAACAAAGTCTGAACTCCATTACATCTCGCAAACAGAGCAAATAAAAATGAAAACTCATTGCCACAACTGGCAGGATAATAGGAGTAGAACACTAGACGCCTATCCTATTATGAGACCGCCATCCAAACCGGTTGAATATAGCCTGTGCTACCATCTCCCATTGGTTGCACCCAGTAACCAAAGGCTCCCTGGAGATAATACTTCCCGAAATTGTGCTTCAACTAACATTGTACACTTGCCCGGGTCTTCATGAGTCTCTCTTTCGGTGGGAGCACCCACTGCTTAGTTCTGATGATGAAGCGCCACAGATTTTGCACAGTTCATTATTACTACATGATGCCCATCTACAAGTTCCCTTCCACACAGAGCAAAAATCATTCTCCTCTTCAATATATTGTTTTGTGTTCCGACCGCAACCTCTGCTAGATTCCACCCAAAGACAAAAACCTTTTGCAAGACTAGCACCTACCAAATAAAATTCCAAATCTTAATTACGCCCTTTTCCTGAAAATAGACTCCCTTCGCCTTGCTTCACAAGTTTGATGTGATCACACATTCCCAACTTATAGGCTCTATCTATACACTAAGAAATACATCCCTGTTTTCTCCGGATGCCAAGTAGTATATCCTTAGTACAGCTCCAACATCATGTGGGAGAAAAATGCTCCGAATAAACCAATCATCACCAGTCCCACCTATGTCTTCAACTGGCTTACCCAGTGAAGACATGAACGCAACCTCAAATTTGACACTTCCACCAATCCATCATCTAGTTATCATGCCAAATTTTGTACTTTTGAAACCTGATCGGATCTGCCAAATCATAACATGTTTTTTTTATCAGAAATCATAACATGTTTTAATAGAGCTAGGTCATGCTCCACACCCTGCTGCAACAACGAAGACACCGTCGGGAAATTAAGCCGTGGCCAGAGTATATACCATTTGGAAAATGTTTGGCCTTCAGAACACTAGCACATGGACTCTCATTGAATAAGCGTGCAGTCTTGTCTTGCCCGCAATGCTTGGTTGAATGTCCGTAAATCAACAAACCGCTAAAATGATTTAGTAAAATTATGTTCTCCCATGCAAGTGAATTTACTTTGCAACACAACCATGGCAAGGTGAGTGGGCGACCATCGTGTCATTCGATTTTGCTAATCATTCACAAATTTGCTTCGTAATTTGGTGCATGTAAGTCACATTATTTGTCTTTTTTCATTAGCTTGGTCCTTAGTTGGAGTAAAAAAAAAATTGAGGGAAGCCAATGTCATGGCTAGCTTTATTGATTATTAAATAACGTTTACATCGTCCACAAGTCTAGCATATAAGCCACTAGGGGGATCATCGTCCCAAATACAAGATAAATTATTAAGAAAACTATGCTTAGCTAGCTCATGAGCTACACCATTAGACAACAGTGCATGAACTTGACCTTCCCAATTGCTAACACCCAATCCATAATCCCGGATGAGACCAAAGGATTTATTTTCTAGCAATGTAACACATACAGCAGTAGCCGGGGCCGTTATAGTGTATATGAGAAGGAAGCAAGTAGATATGGTAAAAATCATGTGGAACAAAGAAATACGCACACAAGGGGGTGTAGCTCAAATGGTAGAGCGCTCGCTTTGCATGCGAGAGGCACGGGGTTCGATCCCCCGCATCTCCATATTTACTGTTTTCACATTGTCCCCATGTTTTTCCTTTTTGAGTACTCTTTCTTTTTCTTGATATAAGCTGTGTCCATGTTTTTATCAGAACGAAAAAGACCACCTCTGGAAGTCTACATTAGCCACAGAACACATACGCGAAGCTTCACTGCCATTTCCTGGACGACGAGCTAACACGAGCGTTTGTGGCGGTGAGAAATCGAGGGTTTTTTTTTTTAGCCGAAACCGTAGAACAATCGTTCTACGGTATTTTATATATAATGGAGGTTATTTTGGCCACACGATAGCAAGATATAACAATTTACGGCTGCCATATTGCAGTAAGCAGTTCTTTTCCACGGTCAGGGTATAGCTATGCTCGTTCGCGGGAAGGCCGGTTCATCCCTATCCCCAGATAAAACAACGTGGATTTATAAGTAAAGAAATAACGAGCGCCTCACAATGATCATCTGGTCCGTATCAAACTGAAACAAATTAACATTTTCACAAGGCCATGGTTTATTTCTCTGGTTTCTTCTTCCCTCTGGTTCTCGTTACCGGAGAAAAAAACAGTGTCAACATGTGGCGAAGGACACCCGAAGGCCGTCGTATCTGAACCATTGCGAATGCGATGTGGTGCCCTCATCCGCTCCCCACCGCAACTCGCATGAACACAACCGCACCTCAAAACTCCTCCGTAACCTCTACCTGTGCTCATTCCTCGGAAGTACTGCACGGCTGCCGCCTCATGGCGGCATCTACAGCGTCGTCTAGCCCCTTGACGGCCTTCCTCCATCGGCACGACGCACGCAGCCGACGCCGCGCAAAGTTCGTCGTCGCGGCGAGCACGGCGGACGCCGAGCCGTCCCCAGAGGCTACAGCGGCGGCGGCGACGGCAGGGCCGGGGAAGAAGAAGACGGTGGACACGAGGATACACTGGTCCGACCCGGACGAAGGGTGGGTGGGAGGAAAGGTGAACAAGGAAGGCGACGGCCGCAAGGACGAGCCGATGGGGCGACGATTCGCCGACCTCATCAACAACCCGTCCGAGTCACACTACCAGTTGAGCTCAGCCTAACAGAATTCACGCTACGTCCCTTGTCCATCTTGCCTGAAACTGACTACACCAAGATTACTCTGGTATAAACCAGGTTCCTAGGAATATCGCCTGGTGCAGACATAGAGGAGATCAAGGCGGCGTACCGGCGGCTGTCCAAGGAGTACCACCCGGACACGACGAGGCTGCCGCTCAAGTCGGCGTCGGAGAAGTTCATCCGGCTCCGGGAGGTGTACAAGGTGCTGAGCAAGGAGGAGAGCCGGCGGTTCTACGACTGGACACTGGCGCAAGAGGCCGAGAGCCGCCGGCTGCAGCAGCTCAGGTCACGCCTCGAGGACCCCTACGAGCTCGACCTACAGAACTACGAGCCCGTGCCCGACACGGTGGATCGCCTTGGCGGGAAGAACATGGAGCTCAGCGACCAGGCCATGACCGCCCTCACGTTCGACATCGGCATCATCATCTTCAGCATCTGCTGCATCATCTATGCCCTCTTCTTCAAGGAGCAATACTGATAGAAGATAAAGATGCTATACAGTAGTACTGGACTACAGACACGAATGGTATAGTATATGCAAGGTAATACGAAGATAATGTCATATAGCGTATGATGTAACATGAAATACAAGCTAGGAATCACTCATAGGTATTATCTCATCCTATAATTTTGTCCAAAACTTGGATGTTTGAGTGATTGAGAAGCTCTCTTCACTTTATTAGGACAACAAGTATATAAATCTAAAATACCAAGGTGCTAAACAGGACAACCTTGTCGTGCTATACTACTCTTTTATCTCTGGTCAAAGTGAATGGAGAACAAAAAGAGAAGGCAATCTCAGGCGTATAGTTGAAACTGTTGCCTGAGAAGGGTCATTCATCTTTCAGAATCGTCGCACTCGATGATCTTGACAACAGAAGAATCACCGATCTTTTCAAAAATAATCACCCTGTCGTATGGCTTTATTATGCCAACTGACCGGCCATAGTTCAGTGCAAGTTTTATCCCGTATTCTTCCTTGGTGAGCCCACCAGTTTCAACCTGTTAGAGATCAAAAATATTAAGCTTGGACTTAGAAAGTTAATAGCTGTAATAAGAAAGTTCAACACAACTCTCAGATAGTTGTTCCGTAGATCTCCAAACAAAAAGCATCCTGAGCCACCATATATGCTTAACATTGGAAATAACAGAACTTGCTCTGGTATCACCAAGTAAGAAGTGCATACATACCTCGTCAGTACTCCCCATCAAAGGGTAGACACCTCTCACAGAAAAACATTGCCTCGCCTGTAACAGTCAGTAAGTGTAAGTTTATGGATCCCTTTAAAGAAAAACACATACAGATAGATAGATAGATAGATACGCCTGTTACTTACCTGTGTCGTGCCATAAGAACGCCACTTCGATGGATCAGAGCCCTCACGTGGGAACACAACTGCTAAAACTGGCATTGGGGCCCTGTATTTAGCAATTAACCTGCAGAAGACGATGCATAAAGTAAAGATGATAGCTTTTGCATGACAGAAACATGTCTAATCAAGTGCTAATCTTGTGTAGTATAGAGCACCTAGCAGCTCTCCCCGAGAAGGTGAACACAACAATTGCAGCAGCTTTTACTTTCATTGCAGAACGAACCTATATGTAAACAAAAGATTGCTATTAATGTTCTACAACAATAGAATATGTCCTGCTTAATGATTTAGAAGTATTTACCGCTGATGATGCCACAGATTCTTCATGGGCCATTGGTTCACCTACATGCCTCACTACTTTCTTGAAGTGAAGTGACTGGTTATACACGGTCTCAGCCTAGAAGAATGGTTTATCGTTGATCAGCCAGTCAATTCAGATGAGTTTACAATTATTATTACTCCCTCCGATCCAAAATAATTGAAGCAGCTTTAGTACAGCTTTAGTACAAAGTTTTGTACTAAAGTTGCGTCAATTAATTAGAGTACTTTATTTGAAAAAATATTATTTCACAAGTTATTACTGAATGAGGTAGGAACGTACTTCTGCACATATTCTGCACACAGTACGCACGGCGTCAACAGGATACTGCCCTCGAAGTGTTTCCGCACCGAGCAAAATGCCATCAGTTCCTGCAATGTGAGCAGTATAGGAAATAAGTACCTACAAATATGACTAGTTCTAAGAACAGTGCAGGTTTACAGACCATCTAGGACAGCATTTGCAACATCAGTCGCTTCTGCGCGAGTAGGGCGCAGATTGTCAATCATGCTGTCCACAACTCTAGTAATGATCACAGGTTTGCCGGCCATGTTGCATTTATGAATACCAGTCTTTTGGGACATGAACACCTGAAGAGCCAAAACTGGTAGGTTATGAAATGAAGCAACAATGAAGGAATCCACTGATATTAAAGTATCTGCTGCCTAAAACAGCTGGATGAGTTAGTTTTAACTTTAAACTGATAAGAACATAAATGGTAACTTTTGCACCATAAGAACAAAGATATTCTTGTACAGACATTTCTGTACTACTCCCTCCGTCCCAAAATGTAATAGCATTTTTGACACTATCAATAGTGTCAAAAATGATAACTAGTAATACCATTTCAAGGCAACACACCACCGTGAGCGGAAATGATTAGACACATATCTGAGAGCACTTAGGGTTTACAAGGTGCAAAATTTGGGTATTTTGAGGAAGACCAAAATTTACCCTCTCTGGTGGGAGGTCAATTCCCAGGTCTCCTCGAGATATGATGATACCATCCGCCTCTTGGAGAATTTCATCAAAATGTTCCAAACCCTAGAAAGAAATAAATACTGCACGATGAAATTAATCATAATATAACAGTGAAACAAACAGAACAGTATCATCGTAAAAACGATAGTTACCTCAGCATTTTCAACCTTCGCATATATCTGTGTGTCTTGAAGATCATGAGATTGTAAAAAGGCTCTAAGCTGCACAAAAAATATATTTGAGGATCAGCAGTGTTACCCCAGCTAACTAAGCTTCTATTCAATTGACTGGCAATTGATTCATATTTGAAGTCTAAACTGTAGATACATACAAGAGCTCATTCATGAAATCCCATCTATTCAATTGACTGGCAATTTGCATCACTAAGCTTCTAAGAATCTAATTTCTGTTGAGTGCACATAAGAGCATGAAAAGCCTCTAAACAAGGTATTACACAAACCGTGGAAAGAAAATCAAGAAGCAGGTGTGTGAATAACTATATGTATGATTCAGGTGCAGAGTGGACGATTCGGAAAAGAAAACTCACCTCCCTGACATCCTCAGAAGAGCGGGTATGGGAAAGCGATATAATGTCAACACTGTTTTGCAGCCCCCATGTTGATATGACCTATTGTAGGGAAAAAAGTGCTTAGGATGACCTGGAAGATGTGAATTTATAAAACAGCATCGACAAATATGTATTTTACGTGCAAGCAATCTTGAAATAAACTATTCCCTCTATTTTCTTTTACTTGTTTTGGACTTGGACAGAGCCTCCAACAGACTAATAGATACTCCCTCCGTTCACAATTATAAGATGTTTTGGACATTTTAATATGGACTACATACGGATTGCAATGAGTTAACAGACACACTTAAACATGTCTACATACATCCGATTTAGAACAAAGTTAGAATATCATATAATAGTGAACAGAGGGAGTACCTTTTAACACTTGTTCAATTTTATCAAAATATGATTAAAAATGATGGCATTGAGTTTTTGTGACGTGTCTAAATATTTGTGTGGACATTGGTTGTCAATGATTGCACACATTCAAGGACGGCAAGTAAAAGAGACAAAAGAGGAAGCAAGTTGAACTTCTAAAGAACGTTATTTGTTTAACAAATCCTCAACCGCAACTAAAGATTAACATTAGCCAGAAAGAAGCAAGTTGCCATTGTATTTATGATTTTATCCAACATGAGATCAGAACAGATTGTTTGGTTTGTGCAGCGTTTTAACTTGTAATGCGTGACTCGTGAGTGGTCTCTTCCACTGAACAAGTCATGGCTTTATACCATTAAATATTGGTAAGAAAAAAAATTAACAGATAAAAACAAACCAAAAAAACATAGTTGGGGACCTTATATTACTACAAAAAGTAGCTAGTCGAAATATTTTGTACAGGAAAACATAGCGATAGATTTATGAGAGTATTTCTGAGTAGTGTTGTACAGAAACTCAGAAGTAGTGCACATTACCTGTTTATCATATTCACTCAAAGTGGGCATACTGATATGTACTTGTGAAACATGTAGAGTGAAAATGGGCCCCGACAGTGTAGCTGTGTTCTTCACGTAACAAATCACTTCTGCACCAGAAGTCTCCATAACCTGTAGAGTATAGTATATAAGGACATGTCAATATTGGAAAATGTCACATATATGAGGAGAATCTAAGAATTCACGTACTTCAAGCCATAGAGATGTTGTTTCACTTCCTGTGAAAAGATATTGACCAATGAAAAGAGTATCACCCTTCTTCACAACCTGAACTCAAGGAATGAGAACAAAGTCAAATATGCAATATTCCAAATTGTGAATTTTAGAAATAGCAGAAATTTTACAACCAAGTACTTTCACCAGCACAATAGATAAGTCAAATAGATTTTGTTTGTTGCATAAAATCTATTAATTTTACTTTAATGCCAACATGTAAGTGGTGGTTGCACAGAGCAAAAGGAACCTAGCGACATATAAATGCATAGAGATAAACATAATTCGAATAATGCATTATAATACTTCATATCCTAATTATTATTTTTATTATTCACTTACTTTTGCAAGATCGCCAAATTTAATTGGTAGGATATCAGCCGAAGGAGCTTTAGAAAGATCTGGTGTTATTGTGACATGATTCCCCCCTATCAACTCGATTGCTCCACCAGTTGAATTGTGAACCTGAATTTCTGGACCCACTGTATCCAGCATTATCTATGAATATTCAGATGAAATTAGATGTTGACATCATATGACTCTTAGCATCAATCTTAAGAGCATCACCATAAAAGCTTATGAAGACAATGTACAAAGACAAGCCAAAATAAGATACTGAAAAGGTATGAAGATAAATGAATTTCTAAATTTTAACTATGACAAAATATCGAACAATGGCAATATGCGAGCAGACGGTTGCTGCCTCAAGTCACAGGTACTGAAGATACATTTAAAGTTAACTCAAGGAATATATTTGACCAATGAGGAAATACCGAAATATAAAGGCATCTCCAAATACCATACATATCAGAATGCATATATTTAACAGTATATCTCAAGGTGGAAAAGCTAGCTAGGTTTAGCATTTCCCCAATAAACCATTTTTCTTAAGTGAACGCTTTTCATATAACAAAGCAAATATGCACACGGAACTGAAATGTGGAACTTGGGAAGATGCAGATTTAGAATATGGTCCATATGTTAGAAAAAAGGTCTGCAAAGTTTACATATGCAGCATCATGAAATAACTAAGCATGGAAAATTAAAGTACAGACTGGAGGATAAAAGTTACCACACAAACCAAAATAATGATGAGGTGACCACACATACCGATAGAAAACGTGATGTGCATGTAGAAAGAATGAACATATGCGCACATGCCCATTACTAAAACATTCCCTAAATGTTCAATGCTTACTGCTAAAAACATAATTGAAACAAATAAAAACACATTCATGAGCCACACTGTCTCTTATTAGGAAAGCATTGTTGCAGACCCAGCGCCAACCAGGGTGATGGAAGAGCAACAGATCATAAAACAATGTTATGGAATCTGGATACAGTAGCCTTCGTCAACGACACCGTTTTAAAGCGGAGCATTGTTACTATCATCAGAAACACTATTACGGCATAAGTGAATCGAAACAAACAAACCATAATAAGTCCTACAAAATCAATAAAAGTGTGAAGCATGACTCATACATAGGGTATTCACTAGGTAACTGGTACTCGACTGGCCCATCACCTTATAGCGATTATAAAGAACTCGACCTTGTAACCGGCTTTTCATTTTAAACTCTAGACTTGTATGTCTACAATGATATTGCATCAAAATAAATATGTAACCCATATTGTCAAAACTATATCACTGGCTACTGCTCAGACTTCGTGAGCACGACCGGTAAGTGACGTGAATAATCAACAAGATTCAGACTACAGATCTGCAGATCCAAATTCAATCCATGAACCACCGAATCTGCACCCCCTGCCCCCCTGTGTGCACAGCACTGCTGCACTGCCTATTTCTCCCTTGTGTGCACTAACAAATTTTATCACCCTAACGCACGTAGTAAACCTGTGAGCGTACCATGCATGAGTATAATGCTATGGTATAGGACCTAGTATACCTATTTTAGAATACTTGCTCAGTTGCTCTACTATCATACAGTAACGCAGGTGATCAACTGATCACAAAGGATACTTTATTTTCTTTTTTCCTTTATGAGGAAGCAAATAACTGAAGGTTGCGACAATTTTTATTTCCCAGTTCTCAATCTCCAAGAATAACTTGCGTATCAAAAGATACATATCAACATTTACAGATAATTCATTAGATCAACTTACAGGACATAACTTCTTCACATTCTGTGCCGCTTTCCTCAGATTGTCGAGGGTCTCCTGATGATAAGTAGCACCCTTCCAAGAGAAATCAAACCGCGCAACTGCAAAAATGAAAACATACACAGATCATTATGATAATTATTATCATCATAACAAAAGCAGAAAAATCATGACTGGCCCATTGCACTAAATCCAGCTGTTTAAAAGGAAACGGTCGTTAAACCTGACATCCCGGCAGTGAGGCATTCTTCAATCACTTCGACTGAGTGCGAGTTGGGCCCAAGCGTCCCAACAATCTTAGTGAGGGATGGGAAAACTTTCTGCAAAAGAGCACACGCAATGTATAAGGGTCGCAATCCAGCATCCTGAAAATGAAACCAAAACTGTCTCCATTTCGTTGCCTCCCACTTGCCAATAGAGGATTCGATTTGCAATTAGAACGTCAGACGGCTTTCATAAAATCATGACAGCACATTTTGGTCGCACGCAACAGTAATAAAAAAAATCCCCAATCCCGCAGGATCGCTCCCGTTGGAGACACGGGTCATTTACATTCTGACGAAAAAGATCACCGGTATTTCCGCCGCGCCCTTTTGCCCCGGCCTCTCTGCACATCAAATCGGATCGAGACAACCAAACACACACACACATACATCGTGAACCACATCCAGAGGAAGAAGCCCGATTCCACCGACAAGCACCACGGATACGCAGAGTTCGAGATCGGTAGAGGGAGGAGGGGAGAAATGGTGGAGGGGAGAGGCGCTTACGGGCTTGGCGGGGGCGAGGACGGAGGCGAGGCGGACGGGCTCCTCGAGGAGCATGTGGTTGCCGCCCTGCATCTCCTCCGGGGGCGGAAGTTCTGGTAGGCTTGGGAGGGATCTGCCTAGGGTTTTGCCTCCCTCGGATGTGACGCGATGCGATCGAGTCTAGCTCCGAGCGGGCAAAGCGAGAGGAAGACGAGGCGGGGCCGCGAGGGGAGGAGAGGAGATCGAGAACGAGGCGTGGGGAGAAAGAAAGGAAAAACGAACTGCAGACGTGGCATTTCGAACTCGTTTTGTTTAATAAAACATCTCTTGACGATTTGAAGCGACAAAATGTGGCGTTGATGACAAGGGTGGGCCCTCGCGGAACGGCCTTACCATCCAACATCGACTTTCAAAAAGGAAAACAGAAGGAAAAAAAAACTTGTCTTGTCCATTGAATCTCTACTCTTTTTTTTTAGGATATTAAATCTTTACTCCTAACTAGTAAATACGCACGTGCAACGCACGTTAATATTTAGGCAATTAGATAATTCCCCGCGAGTTGCTGCAGGAATTAGATGCAATAATTTGAATGAATTTTTGTTCAGCAAAAATGAAGTAATGAATTTATTTTACTTTATTATTTGATAGGGTAATGATAGTTTTATAGGACAAATAGCATAATATGTGCTTAAATTTTCTTGGAGCTGTCCACGCTGGTGCCTTCTTCCTTGAGAAAAATGTCCATGTGGGATTTCTTTCTTCATATACTCAGAGATGTATTTGCTAGCCCTGAACGGATTATCCTTTGTGGTGTCTTCTTCAAGTGAGACGATTCTTGTTGGTAGTTTTGTGGCTTTCTTCATCTTTGTAACAACCTCTATGTAATTCTTGTGTGTTTCTCTAGTTGAATGCGTTGATGAAGGGGGCAGAACAATGTTTTGTGCATCAGATCACGTCCTGTTGGAAGATTTCAGGAGACTCCATGAACCTTGCCAACCTTTGTTAAGTTGAATATGCCTGAGGAGGTTCTCAGCAGCAGCAAAGAGGATCCATCTCAGGAGCGCTAACAACGCCAAGGGCACCTATCTAACACAAAGGGCAAAAAATGCAAGGTGTTTGTGTTCAATCATCCCGTATAGAGAATAAGAATGCAACGTTACATATTGAATGAAGCAAAATTATATCGAGATTGGCTATTGAGAAAACAGAAATCCAGAATTAGCAATCGAGAAGTTGGGAAGACTATGTACCAGCCGGAGGCATAAACCGAATGCACCCGTGTATCCAGTGAGGGAAAACCAACGAAGATGACTACTTGGGTGTCATCCAGCACGTAGTACCTGAGAAAGCGCAAAGTTGTCATGCAAGTAGCAATATATCATACACAGAGAACATGGAGGAAATGGGAAGGAGTTGCTCATCGGAGGCAGTATGATTGGTGTGACAGAGAACCACCCGTACTGCATGACGATGCAAGAAATGAGGTGAGGCGGACCAAACTTTAAAGGGAAATCCATCAGTTTCTTGTGGAGATAGTGGGGAGAGGAAGTGGAGTGCTGTCAGGAACATTATTAGGAGACAGAGCGCCAAACATCAATTACCCACTTGACTGTTCGCTATACATCGTAACACAGGGAAGATAGACTGTGTGGGCCCGTGGAAGCAACGGGCTGCAGAGAGGATGCAACAGTAGGCTGTGTGAGGTTGTTGTGGCCTTTTTCATAAGAATATATAGGATTATAAGAAAAAAAACGGAATACTCTTGTGGAAACATAGTACAATACCTTGAAATTGACAAACAGCGTCGCCGTAGCCGCGAGTTCGCCGGCAGCAAATCCATAACCAACAGGATGTTTTCCAAAGAGTACAAATAACAACAGCCCTTCTTCTGCTCAAAAGAGGAACGCTCAAGCAATGCAACGCATTGCATTGCTGCAAGTTGGATGGAAGCACGGCCGCACGGGGATCAGAATAAAGCACCTCTTTCCCCCAACCCATCTCGGGCCAGTTCTTTTCCTGGCTTTTTTGGGCTTCCAGAATAAGCTGCCCCCTACCCAGCTTATTCTAGAAGCCCAATCAAAATTTTCATTTTAGAAGCCCACTAATCAAGTCTTAACTACTAGGCTTCTAAAAAAATAAATTTGGTTGGGCTTCTAGAATAAGCTGAACTGGCCCCTAGTCACTCACGATAGGAGCAGCTCATCTCTGGTCAGAATACTTCTTTTGGACAGCAACCAGAAGAAATATTGATTCTGGATGAGATTTTCGCTTTCCAAATAAACATGTGACAGGCCTTTACCACATTTGAATACTCTATTTGGATTCGGCAACCAAATGAGCGATGACTTTGCGCTGAATCAGTCGGGGTGGCACCAGAGGGAGGTGGTGGACTCTTGTTGTGGCCACTGCACAGCGTGGGCACCAATCGGTTGATGGCTGAGCACAGCGTGGCGACCAGAGCGTCCTTCAAGGCCGGAAAGGAAGCCAGCCCTGTACCATCTCCGACGTCAGCTGCCGGTGCTATTCCGGTGGACCGACCGGATCCAACCTCCCCAGCGACATTGCAGGCACCTTGGCCCGAATGGAGACACAGAAGCGGGAGAAGGAGCGGGGCATGGCGGAGGCAGGGAGCACACCGAGAAGGGGAACACGGCTGGAGAGATCCCCAAAGAAGGAGGGAGAGGAGAGAAGGAGGTGGCCGTCGCGGCTTTAGCGGTGTGCGGCTAGAGGAAGGGTGGATGCCGACGTGGGAGTGAGGCGCGGCGGACAGGGAGCGAGTGGCGAGGGGAGCGACCAACGGATCCTGGGCGGGGCGGCAAGGTAGGGTGTGGCGTGCGCATGGGGAGCCGGCCGAAGGGAAGGGAAGGGACGGGAGAACCCCCTGAAAAGGCACAAGTAAAGCCCCAGATTTAAAAGGCGCTCAACAACGAGCCCACCCGCTAGGAACAGGGAACTCAAGATGAGCAGAATAGGGTGGAGAGAAGAATTTAGAGAATAGTAGAAAAGATGGGATCCTGGCGGACGGCGCGCGGAGTGGACACAGGGGAAAGCGCGGGGGGGGGGGAGGAAGCGTGCGTACTCATAGAAAAAAGCGGGGGCGAGGGGCGATGGGTGGGCTGGATTACGTTCGTCGACAACTTCTCTAGTTGGTCCTACCAGTAGTAACTGAATCCAATGTGTTTGTTTTCTACAGTGGTGGGCCCCGAATGTAAGTCTCTACCAAAACGCTAACGGGGCACTGTTGCTGTCTAGATCGTTGGATTGACTTAGTTTGATGGCCGAGATCAGTCGGATCTGCCCCTTTGGGTCTTTTTATCTCTACTCCTAATCTCTACTAGTAGAACGTCCGTGCGTTGCTACGGGCTACAATCAAATCAAATAAATGATTAAGGTTATCTTCAAGGTGGAAGCAAATTTCTCCCTTTTGTGCGTCCGGCCGTGTTCGGAAATTAAACGGGCGCCCAACGGTTTCCCCAAAATTCAATAGACACTCTGAGCTCCCCTAAATCTAGCCCATAGGTGGGGGGGAAATGTGGTTGTCTAGACTATGTCATGTTATCTCCAACATGCGGTCCGAACAGAAAAACGCCACCCCACGACCCATCATTCCCTTTTCCCGTTGGAACCCTCCCTTTCCTCTAGATTTCCCGCCGTAGCAGCGCGTTTCTCGCTGGAGGCCACTCCTTTAAAACAGGATGACGGCCACCTCACCTTTGCTATGACGCCCTCTCTCCTTCGCACCGTACTTCCCCATGAACCGCCAAGGAGGAGTCCACCGCCAAATGCCCCGCTTTACGCCACGATCCCCTCCTCCGGTGTTCGTACTGCTCCGCCACCACCATCAAGGAGGAGGAGGCATGGGCCACCCTTGACGCCCCACCCTCTCAGCCAAGAAGGCAGATCAATTGCCCTAAAAACATCTGAAACCTAATAGACAAAAATCTAGCTGAAATATAGATATTTAATTAATATTGCATGTATACAAAAATCAAGAAAATATAATGAACAAAGAGAATATTTAAATCACAGAGCGAATCAGGCTTCGTGAGGCTCACATGACAACTTAAGCTTATTGTTGCTATTCTAATATCTTAGAAATGCAAATTTATATGTCACACGCCAAAAAATAGAAGTTCGGAAACCAGTTTATCCTTATAGTTGCATGTCATATAAGGATCGATAACCACCAACAGATAAATATCAGGCGCAATTTACTAAAGTTGTCAATAATTACTCTGTATAGTTCCCAATATCTTGATAAGATCAGGAAATAGCTGAACTGGACCCATTTATGAAACAACCACAACCAACTATGAAGAGCACATAATGTGGATGTAATTTTTTTTCTTCTGGTGTTCGATGTATTGCCATGATTGAAGATGAATAGATTTGAAGTTTCTCACAAAAAAGTGATTATTACATGTATTAAGGTGAATGCAACGAACTCAGTGGCACAAAGGTCTCCTAATTAGCAAAGTGAAAAACCGTGCATTTTTTCCAAGAAATCGGCACCAACCTGCACCAAAATTCCTAAATAGCAAGCTAATTTCTCTGTTTAACTCTAATCGGTTCTCTGTGCATAAATTCTTATATAATAATTGGTTTTTACTTACTAATTCTTATAAAATAATCTTACCATGTGAATACATTAGAAAGAGTATCAAGATTTTGAATGCAGCAAAGTTGGTATTTTTAAAGTTCTATGAACAAATTTTCATTATTCTATGAATAGGGGGACATTGGCAATCGCCTAATTAAATTGATATCGAGTCGGCCAACTCACCTAGAACTACTTGTGTGCAGCAGTCCACACTATACGATTAAATGATGAAAATCATTCGATTCTTTACCATGTTTTACGATCTCAAGTAACTCAATCTCTTGTTCAATTACCAGGTAGAGTTTGGTTTTTGTGCACCCAGGGAAATTGCACCCCTGGTGCACCCACGATCAAAAACTTAGTAACACATTTATTTTTAAAAAATCTGAAACTTTGTGGATGTGATTTTGACCAAATGTTCTAGGTCCTTGCAAAATTTGGTGGTGACATCTGAGGAGCTCTCTACAAAAAAAAAAAAAGTTTATGCTGAAAAAATGTGAACAGTAACTTGGGTGCGGAGTATCATCTGTATTTCGTTTTGTATGGAATCATTTGTTGTTTTTTGTGACCAAACTTTGCAAAAAATGAATATTATGGAAAACCTCACCTGATCAACCCATTCATGCTGCCAATCAACAATACCTTGGGACATTCAGGTTCAACGGTACAAATACTGCTCCAATGATAAAAGAACGTGGCAGTGCAACCTAATACTGCACGCCTCTCTCTCTTGCATTTTCTTCTCATTCTTGGAACCTCTAGGGACATTGTGATCTTCCCGGAAATCTTCCTCACGACCCTCTGACTCGTCATCTGCAAATGCACAACCGAAATCATCAGAGACCCAGCTAGCAGGGTTAATACATATTAAATTCAATTAAGGGGAGATATAAGTCCTCTCCGCAGTCCCACTACCAACACGACTGGTGCACGCTACTGATGAACTCGCTGCAGCCGGCTTCCTACGCAGGCGGATGGCCGCAATGCAACCACGAAGCTCCCGTTCGCCCTAGAGGGAACGGGATTAGCAATGCAAGATTAGTGTTTGAAAAGCTACCGAGAGGGTTAGGATAGGTAAAGATGGAAACATACAAGAGTAGAGGGCGGCGATACCTGGAGTGACTCGGATGGGAGGCGATGGTCGTCGCCCAAGGCACAAGGCGGCACCAGAAGAGGATATCGAAGATGGCAAAAACCAGTACGTACCGGGGTCCGGGGCGTCACAAGGGATCTCCTAGCGGGGGCGTATATGGCGTAGGAACTGACGCTCCTGTCCTTGCAGCGGCAAACGATCGGCTCCTCACCCGTGCGAACGCAATCCTCTAGGTCGAACTCCCCGCATCTAGAGGGCTTCACACGCTCGTAGGGGCCCTGTGCTCTCGCCGATCTCGACCATAGGCGCCGCCAAGTGAGGGTAGGCGGCAGGAGAGCAACACAATCACGATCGCCTCAACAGTAATCTAAACGGCGCCAGCCATAAGTAGGAGCGCACCCAGCCGCCTCGCCTCCTTCCTCCTTCCTCAGTCACGCTGTAGCCACCGCCACCATCTGCTCTCATTTACACAGCGGCGACGCATCGTAGTTCCTGCCGGCCGGGTAGACAACTGACGGAAACAGAGTGTATGACTCCTGAGATCGTAGTTTAGATCGATCACATGCCCTTCCAACTCCTCGGCTCCATCACGGATGACAGATCGGTGGCAGGTTTAGGTCTAGGACTTCAGGAGGAAGAAGAAGAGAGGCGAGAGAGTCTAGCGCTAAGAAATTTCAGGATTTCGGGATTTTGGATCGAGGAGATTGATTAGATGGGATTGCATGCAGATGCGTCCTTTAATTGCGCGATCTGGCCTCTACATGCATGATAGATTGGTATGTCTAAGGAAGTAGGTATTAAAAACCAGATACGGGAGGAGATCTCGGTAAGGTAAAAAAATCGTGCGGGCTCGAAGTCATTTGTTCGATCGATGGGAGGGGCTGCTAACGAACGAAACGACTTACATGAGTAGAGATATTGCGACCAGACAATCGTGTATTCAGAAAATCAAAACTTTCCTAGACACAATCACGTGAGCAGTCTAATCACGTGCCTGCAATAGTGTAAAATTGAAACTTTCCTAAACATAGCTATTGATGGGTAGTGCGGACAGTCTAGAGATTTCTTACCTTCTCTTCCGCGCAACTCTGGAATTTCTTCCTAAATGTCATGGTGTTAACTGCCCTGCAATCTCCGCAATTATCTTCCCTACATGCACATGATTGCCTCCTTATGATTATTTACCGATTAGCTAGCACCATCTCTCTTGCGTCAAAACTACTCTTGTTTTGTCAAAGAAGAAAGGAGATTGATTAACCAACTTAATATAAAGAGATTGATTACCGTCCAAAATTACACTTGCGTTATCAAAGAAGATATTGATTAATCGACGAGAATTGATTGTGTTTGTATTGATTGCGTTTGTATTACCAAAGAAGAGGTTGGTTACCATATGTGAATTACTTGGTTACCAAAGATAGAGTGGGTCTGTTGGCCAGATGGGGATAAAACCGGTAAATAGGGAACAAGTAGGGAAAAACCGGTGGAGGGAGGACAAAAATCAGTGGAGGGGTGAGGGGGTCGTAGGAGAAGGAGGAGAGGTGAGGTGAAAATAAACCAGACGAAGTAGATGATGGTGAGAGGAGAGATGGAAAAAAACCAAACAAAGGTGGGAGGTTGAGACGGAAAAAAACCGAACGAAGCGGAGACTACCAAGTCCTCCATTAGGAGTAGTTGGTAGTCTGGTACACAGGTTTTATTTTTGTCCGGTTTTATTTCCTCGCACCACTGGTTTTTATCTCTTTATTAGGAATCTCTACTCTCACCCACCGATTTTTTCTAACGAAGGAGCCCACACCGGATTTTTCCATCCAATTCTTCCCCGTCGTACCACGCATTCCACAAATCGGCCCGCCACGCAAATCCCCCAGATTCTGATCTTTCTTTCAATTCTTGGCAAACCCGATCACCAACCAATCTGAATCTAGACGAGGGGTTGCCTCCCTTCCAAGTTCCAACCCATCCCGTCCGTAGCCATGGAAGAGAGAGGAGGGAGAGGGGAGCGCGGCGGCCTCTGGGTCATCATGCAGGAAAAGGATATGCCGATGCACTACCGCCCGCCACGCCGCCGCTGATGCTCACGTGGTCGTTCTCCTCCGTTCATCCCCAACTCCAACTCAATCTCCAGCTGCCGCGACACCGCAGATGGCCAGTCTGGGTACACGCACCCGCCGCTCATCACAAAGGACACCGCTGCGCCCGTCCTCACACAGGAGCCACCTCCGGCCAAGACCGACGATACCACTGGATCGCGTGGAGCTGGACATAGGGGACTGCATCCGCAAGGCCGAGAAGCAGGTCGTACGCCACTGCAGTACAGGAGCACCGGCTCCAGGTAAGCCTGCAAGCAGGATGTCGTGCTCCAGGCCCTCCCTTCCACCTTCGGTCGAGAAGATCCTGCATGGCTACACCAAGTCTGCTTCTCCCTTCGAGGCCGTAGTACTGCATGGGTTCCGGCGCACGGGGGACGACAAGATCTGCATCGTCCGCATCATCGACGCGCAGATACACACATTGATGCTTGCAGTTACAGTTTCATGTCCTGATCCAAAATGCTACAGGGATCTGATTTTTTTTTTTGTTTCGTGATAATTTTTGAACATCTGTGCTTTAGTTTGTTAGCTTCATGAATTTGTGGTCTCGCCTCATCAGGTCCGGGAGGACAAAAGTGCTTGGCGAATAGATACATGCAGCATGGGACCCAAAGTAACAATTAAGTACATTTCGCTGATCCAAAAATTATGTTATACACTAGATCAATTATCTCGTCGAGCCGCCGGCACTGTCCCTGGACTCCAATTCCATGCGTGATGGATTTCGCTATTGTACCAAGCATTTACTGAATTTATTGGCGTTCATTCATATTGTTGGCTGGTAGTTATGGTTTTCTGTTTTATAGATGAACCCTCAAGGGTCGTCAAGTTCAGTTTTAGAACAAAGGCTGCGGGATAAGCTCTTTCAGTCTAGGGATGGACGGCTGAATGTGCAAGATAGATGATGTTTGGAATTTGGATCATGAGCTTCCAACAATGACCGTGCCAGATGCTGGACATGGCGTACAAGGCCGATATTGATGTCGGCACATATACTCGTCAGCTACACTACTGCACGTCAGGGAGGAGGAAGGTAGGGAACCCATATTTGAAACAGGAGAGCAAGGAAAGGTTAAAGGTTACTGATGAAACCATTAATCAATAATTGTGGTGATTAGTTGTTCCTGAATCACAATTAATCCTTGTATAACTCCATGTGTTGGTGTTTTGAGTGGGTGACCTGTGACCTATTCTATCCAAAAGAATAATGGTGTGCAGTTTCAGTCGTGAGTGGATGCAATATGGCATATCCTATCAAACCGTCGGTAACTGAAAACTAATCATGCTGGTTGCAACGGGGCAGCCTTATATTCCCCAATGATGTTTGTGTAAAATGCGATGTTTATTTAATTTTTTTGTTCAAAAAACTTGACTGTGTACAGTTTTTCATGCATGACACTACAGAACCAAGTATTGCTAGATTTGGTGATGCTTTATTCAAAGTTCTTGTGTACATCAGACTAACTATTACCACAAACTTGCCATCTATATCATTTCATGGGAGCCAATGCCAAGGCCTTTTTGTGTCCCCATTTCTTTAGCATCATCATGGTTAGTCATTCCAATTTTAGAATCTCATAATGCGATGCCTAATTACTTTGACCAAATATGAATACTGTGATTTGCTGTAATATACAAAACAATTTTTAGATATGATGAGCTGTTTGCAATGTCTGCTTACTATTTTTACAGGACACCAGATTTTAATACCCCTTTGTAATATTTTCTTAGGTGATTTGTTGGACAAGCACACACCCAGATTTTGGGGATTAATAACATCAGTATGCAACTACATCGGGGTTGTCATTCGTCACGCTCCGTTCCTGCCCCACTTCAGCTGCCGCCGACATGCTCTCTGCGCAAGTGCTGCCTCAGGGTTGCTGTTCTTCATGCTCACGCACTGCCTCTAGATCTCCATTCATCGCGCCTCCACTCGTTGTTGCCGGCGTGCTGAGAAGCTTCATGAGAGGAGCCTACTGGTTAAGGACACGAGGCAACTCGGTTTCCCAGGTGTGCATTCTCAAGGACTGACATACCCAATCTTGTCCTCACCAGCACATGGACATGGCTTATAATGTGATTTGTCATTTTAGCTGCACCGAATTGGTTGTTCCACTGGTTTGCTCAGCGCATTTTAGTCAAGTACACTATATTATTCATGTGTGCAGTTCTCATATACTAGCTTGTGGAACCATCCGTACATCATTTTTTTAGAAACTAAAAGCACAAAAATGGTGCTTCTAATTATGTTTTCTTCTTGTTATTTGTCAACTCAGCTCACAAAAATGTCATCAACTTCATGCGTGAAACTCAATGCCTGACAGTCAATTCCATTGATTATTTTGCAGTGAGATCAATCAACACATGCTTCAGTCACTTGGCGTTGCCCGCTTTCTTACAATTGCCAAATGACCCTTTGATTTCATTTTTCCTCTTACGCTCAGCTACTCAGGAGATTACCAGAATAAAGGTTAGACTTTTTTACTGTTCTTGATGTGATAATGGAGCACCAATTATAGACATTGTAGACTTGACATCCAAATTTTTAGCTGGTTTGTACAGAATGAGAATTTATTATGTTTGTTCATAAGTTATTCAGATAACCAGAGTGACCTTTTCTGTTAATGATATCATCATAAAAGTTGTGTCACTTGCCTTAAGTAATGCCCTAAAGCAAATGGTAATGCAACAAAAAAAAATTGCCAATTAAGTTTCTCTGTATTATAAGACAACTAGCTTTTGTTGTAAATCAGATGTATCAGATGCAAGCCTTCTTGGTTTACACATTTATTGGTCAAAATATATTTTGTGTTTCAATGTACGCGAGGGACTGATGAGAGGTATTATATGGAGAATCTCACCAAGCTGATAGTAGTGTAACCTTGAACATACACATGATGATTAGTCCATAGATATTGCATTGGAGTTTCTCTTTTTCAAAGTCTGCTCCGACCAAGCACTTACATGATTAGGTATATGTTGGGTTATGTCGAGTACTTTTTTAGTCTCTCCTTTTGAAAATCTTGTGAATTTTCAACTGCCAAATTTCTGGGTGTGATTCAGTGATATATTGATCTTGCTGCAGAAGAAGGTATGCCATCACTGTGCACAAAAATTTGTATGAACATATTTTGATGTATGCAATGACAGTCCTTGCTATTCTAGGGCCTGAGAGGTAGGAAAGATCGTTAAGCCATATCAACAATATCTTTCATAGGTATGACAAAGGATTTGAAGTTTAAGCAGAATTTCTTCAACGGCATGCTTGTATTGCATCGTCAAAGTTGTTTGCATGCAAATCTTAGTTTGAACCAGAGTCAAGGTTGAATTCGTAAGCACCAAAAAATACACATTCCCAAAGGTCTGATTTTGCTACAATTGTACTAACTATGCTCCAATAGTTTTTTCTGCATTTTTTCTTGATGCCAAATTTTCAGGGTGTCTATCTATGCATATTTCAGTAAAGTAATCAGCATGTTGGTCTGACCACTTGACATACCTTTGTTTTGCAGGAGTGTTGGAAGATTGTGAGCTAGATGTACCATCAACGCGGTGATGAGCATGTATTGGGCAGACGACAGTGATTGCTGTGTATGAAGATCCTAATTGCATTTTTAAACTAATATGTTTGTATTTTTTTGGTCCTTGCCTGTATGTATGGAAAAAGCACTTGTGAGTCCATCTGATTGCAACTATGAATTTCTTGTTTGAAATGTTGAGTTTTAAAACCCGAGTATGATGGTCTATACTTTGTTATGGAGAGAAACCAAACCAGATGATGGTTGCGAGTAATCGTACATTCCTACTATGTTTGCGACGAGAGCGTGTTGGTGCTATGTACTCTCTGCTTCTCTTGTTGCGTCAATGTTTTGAGCACCGGTCCCTTCTATCTTGTTTGCGTAAGTGTTTTGAGCACTGGTCCTTTTTTCTGGTTAGAGTGAGGGAGGGAGAGAGGGAGATGGGGGCGAGAGAGAGAGAGAGAGAGAGAGAGAGAGAGAGAGAGATGTTAGACGTGATTATTATTGTGGGACTAAAATATGTTGTTGCTGCTGTTGTGTAGAGAGAGAGAGAGCTTGTGTTGTATTGTTTGCTCATGTATTTATTTGATACAATGTGAATAGTTACATGGATTTGTGGAGTTAGGGGAACACCGATTCATTTGGGACCATAATGTATTTTGGTTCACCTCAAGAAGGACCGCTGATGTAATGTGGTACGTTCACATGTTGTTCATGAAGATAAGGTATGCACCAACGCTATATTTAATTCAGATCAGTCTTTTGATTTCTAATTGTCATGCGAAGTGTTGTTAAGTTGTCAAAATTATGCATTCATGTTAAGGAGGTTACTGGAAAGGGTGAAGGTTGAGTCATAAGTTGTCTTGAAGCCTTAACTATTGATGCTACCGACGACAAAGTTAGTCATTGTGTTTTGCAAAAATGTTGAAGCTAATAATGGATGTTCATATATTATATTTTATGCTGATGGCTTAACTGATTCATCTGCAGTTGATGTTAACCAAGTTAGAATAGAAATATGATATTTATCTTATTTAATTAATTGGCTTCTATACATTCCATCTTGCATGCATCTAGGGAAAGAAAGTATTTTTTTTTCTTCATATTTCCAGTTTCTCAAGTTCACAGTTCTAAATGGAGAGAGAGAGAGAGAGAGGGAGAAGTTCACCGTGAAGCAATCAAAAACTGCAAGCATCCTTTACTGACACAAATATAATTTTGCGGTTACATGTTTGAAGTTCAAGTCTGTGTGGGTGAGGGTGGAAGGATGAATTGCGATTTGGATGCACCATTTATAGAGGTGACGAGCTTGGACTTAAGTGGATTAGAGAAGGAAGAAGAAAAAGAGTGATTTAACGGTAATTTTTTTGACAATACAGCGTGATGTGCATATAAGGTTCATAAAGATGTATGTCATGTGTCCAGACAGGTCTTGCTTTTTATTTTTCAATGCATTCACCATCTCCAAATTGACAAAGTCACTGACGTAATTATGACAGAACGAACTGGAAACTCATCGAGTTTTACACAATCAGAAGAGATGCATACAAATAATTATTCATTATATACAATATATAATTGTCCGTGCGTTACCCCGTAATTTATCTGTCCATATTAATATGATTTTGTAAATAAACGTTTACCAAATTCTGCCACCTATCTGAATATATTTTAGGATTTTATTTTGCAATCACTAATTGATTTCAAAAGAAAAAGATAAGTTTATTTGGTAAGTCAATTAAATGTGGGACAATTACGACGATTTTCATGGAATGATGCCCACTCTGCGTGGCAGGAAAAGGAACATTATTCTTTTTTAAGTAATATATATATATATATAGGTAATACAAAAGGTGCATTTCTATATGTATTTATTTTTGCAGGGTACATGAGAGATGGAGATGGATTAGGCTGACGTTCAAAAAGAATCCACCGACGAGGGTCCCAAGACGATGTCGTTGGCAGAGACAAAAAATTCACCGATTTTGTGCAACAATGTGGCTATATATATGCGATCAGAACAAAAACTAAAAGGCCCGTAGCAACGCACGGGCATTCTACTAGTATATTGGTATAGATGGAGCAGTTGGTAGGATTGCGTCCACTGTTTTTTTCGTCCCACCACTTTCGTCCGGTTTTTTTGACTGGTTTTTTTCGTCCCCTCCCCCACCCCACGCACGCAGAAAAAAACACCCCAAAAAAACCACCCCTATCGATCCCCTCGAGGAGACGCCGCCGTCGTCGTGTGATCTTCCAACTGACGCAGACGCACGAGATCTCCGCCGCCGCCGATCTCACAAAGAAGACCCCGCCGGATCTCGTGCGATCTCGCTGCTATTTCTCGCTGATCTGCACCGCGCGACGTTGAGGACTTGAAGCCACTGCCGTCTCCAACCATCCCCGTCTCTGATCCGAGCCGAGTACAAGGGAGCCACCGCTGCCGCCGGGGACAAGGTCGCCTGTGGAAACCGCCGCTACCTCAGGTCCTTTGATCTCTCCCCTCCTCGCCACTCCTCGCGGCCCGCTCCGCACGGCTCGGCCTCCATGGTGTGGATTTTCTCTATGGCGAAGAGAGGCGGCTGCAGGCGCCATGGTGCCGATCCGGTGATCATTGGTATTCAAGTTGCCACCTGTCGAATCTGTTTGTATTTCTTATTAGGTACCTGATGAAAGGTTGAACCTGATCTGATGAAGTTGCTTGTCAGTCTACCTTCCTTTGATGAACTAGAAGGCCAATAGATTAAGGTATGCCTGAGTTCATAGCTTGATTCCTTACCATAGTTTGCGTATTCAACTGAATTTCTGGATAGCACCAGTCTGAATTGTTGAACATGCAGTGACACATGATTAACCTTTGTACTTTATACTTTGCTGAAACATTCAGGACTCCAGTGGGCGACTCCAAAAATGGGTACTCCTGAAGCTTTAGCCAGTGACCATGTTGATGGTATTTTTTGGGAACATGGGAGGGCGTGTGTTATTGTTCAAACCAGGCACCTGACTTTTTTTAATCTTTAGCCAGTGACCACATTGCCGCCTTAAGCAATGAAAATATTGCAGGGAACTATGTGTCATCTCGACTTCATAGTGATTGGTAGCTTAAAACTATAAGCCACCTCTGAATTCATATCGAAGGTAGTTCACCAAGATCTCCGGTTCTCATTTGCATTTTATAAGTTTTTGGTGATTTCCATATTCTTTCTACCTAATTTGTGTCCTGTATAAACTGTACAATGTTTCCTTTTCTGGAACTTTAGGGGGCTGAGCAATTGAACAAGTATATTGGGGAGAGTGAATCAGAAGTAAGGGAAGTATGAACCCGTGCAAGCACTAACTCACCATACATCCTATTTTTTATGAGGTAATAGTTTTTGTTTAGCTGATTACGTGTGTGGATTTATTCTTTCGGGGAAGACTTGGTAACTACTTTGTACAATTATGAATGCTTGGTACATCTGTCATGTGATTTAGAAATGTGCAACACATGGGATTAAATTGTTTGAGCATGCCTTCCTTGTTTAGGTAAAACTAAGTAGTTGTGGCAGCTTTGGAAGAGTCCTGGTAAATTGGACATCGTCAATGAGTTCGTCGAGTTTGATTGAACTCTCACACTTTGAACATGCTCTATTTAAAGCAAGGCCATCCCTGTCATAACAGTTACAGTAAAATGCCAACACATATATGATTGATGTTAAGATAGTATACTTGACTTTGGTTCCACCTGTATAATAATACTATCACTGGTTTTACATTTCTTGTTTTTGTTACAGCAAAGAAAACACTTTGACGGACTATAAAAGAAATATTCGGTCAATTGATCTATCACCGTTGTTACGAGGACCATAGTGCAGTCTTTTAGGTTTAATATGCCGGGGACGAGCATCACTGTCGAGTTGAAGAAATACTTGTAATGGGTGTCAAAAGTTGTGTTTATTTCTGCAAAGCTGATTTAAAAACATGCCAACCTTCATAAGGGTGATGTAAGTTGCAACTAAACTCGGGTTTATTCCCCGTTGCCTACATATTTTTATTTCACCATGTTATCTTTTAGCTACTAGATGGAAAATAGGGGGGGAATGGGAGAGACCCACTTCCTTTCTTGATCTATGTTGTTAATATTCAGTAACCTAAAAATATATTTAAGCTGCACATATGAGAGATTCTCTGGTGGCAACCAAGAGGAAGGATGGCACGGATGGAGCACCGACAGCCGCGGCTCCGAGCAGGGCAAGCTCTACGCGTGGCTCTGCTTGCCTGATCATCCCCGAGATTCCGAGAAGCATCACCGTTGTGCTACATCGTGCTGCCTGTAGATGACTGTAAATTGCAGTCACGGGCCACCCCTGCCGCAGATTTCAACGTCGCTATGGTCCGATGACTCGCTGCCGCTATTGGTCCGCATGCCAGGGATCGTCGTTGCCATCCTTCGCGACCACACGTCAAGGTTGTAGGAGCCCCCGTGCCCGTGCCCATTTCTCCATGCGGCTGGTAACGAGATGCCTGTTCTTCTGCACAACCGAGGATGCGTAAGCCGCTGTTGCCGTTCCTCTACATGACTGTGATGCACACGACATTGCCCCTGCCCTCCACACCATCATAGCGCAATGCGTGAATGCCCGGGGGGCATAGTGGTTGAGGTTGTACCATGTAGTATGTGATGCACACCACATGTTCGACAAGTTCCCCTGATTGATCTCTCTCTATTGAGCCCTGTTTGAGTCTTCCACACTCCATACCTCTCTTCATCCATATATGATCCTATTTTTCAGTGGACTGCAACTACTGTTTGTTAAAATGTACATAACAGATTTGATGCAGTTGGTAGAACACTGAACCATTGTTTCACCTTTGTGCAGATCGTGGAAGGGGCTAATCAGGCTTTTGGCAGTAAAGTTCCAACTGAAGAAAGAACAGAGAGAGGAAACACAACAAACTGAAGCTGGTTAAAACAAAAAAAACGTGACAATCTCTTCGCCCAGTATTTGATGTTACAGAGAAGATACTGAACAGTCGTTTCTAGGCCATGACCTATGTGTCATTCCTAAGTTGTTAGATTTGCTGATAAGCATGGGCGTTCATTTTGATCGCCTTCATCAATTTCCTCTTAGAGCTTTTGGAACACGAAATAAGGGAGGTAGAGCCCTGTAGCCAAGTCATATTGACATTGAGGAATACTAGATGGTCTAAGATGGCTTTCTGATTCTATTCGTGGTTGGATATGCACCACCTTTAACTCAACCAAGCACCTGTGGCTCAGTCCCCATGCTTGTTACCATCTCCACCTCCCATCTTTGACCAAGAAGGCTAATTCAAATTGGGAGCTTTTTAGTTCAGTTAGTATTATGCTCATTCATTCATACAACTCACTAGACTAGATTGAATTTGATACATGGTTTGTGATTTTATTTTTCTGAAATTTTAACTGCACCTATGATAGGTTGATCGGTTGTTGCCTAGAGGGCCTCGTTCATAGGCAACGGTTCTATAACATGTAGGGGGAGGTACATGGACAATACTCCGAGGCATACTAGATGGTCTAATATGCTTTTTTATTTCTCTCTAATGCTTCACATAAGCTGCAATTTACTTCATCATATGAAAACTCTCATTCATCGCTTTGTTACCATCAGATGAGGAAGTATGAGTCGAGGAGGGAAGATGATAGCTGAGATGCTCTGCATAAGAGATGGTCCAGCTCTGCTTCGAGCCTAGGTGAGGGGACTACTCGAGTATATGCCTTGTGCTTCTACGCACAAATCATATCTGGCCATACAACCCGACTTTTGCAACTGTTATCTGCTGTGCAGCTACACAGGTAGCTTGTTCTTGCTTAGCTCCTGGGCTTGTTACAACATTTTCTTTTCAGTGGGTTTGATTTACGGGTAGCACCTTTATTAAGTAGAAATAGTTAAAGTAGATATTGATGGACAAATGTAAAACATGTCTAAGTAACCCCCCTTGTCAACTACAATTGCAGTGTAGGATCCATTGATTCGTTCATTGTGGAGATAGTTTGACTCGAGCGCTGTTGGAATCCCCACATGTGCTATACCAAAAAATATAAGAATGTATGTCATACTCAAGGTTTGAAGTTTATCTTCTTGGAGGAAGTGTGAGATTCGCTAATGAAAAGAGCACCTAAATATTTTGACTGATAACTACTGCAAGTCTCAAACAGGTTTTGGCTCATTTAAAGATCACACGTGTTTGTTTCCTGAAAATCTTTGATTCCATTGTTCCATTGACCTGATTCTGATTCTTTGTAGACTAAAAACATGTTTTGAAATGATGTATGATAAAATGGTAAACGCTTCCTAGTATGCTAGGTTAAAATGTGCAAATCAACCTTTGTGCTTTGTTATTCATAGGATTATCACAAGTCTTGAATACTAGCTCTTAGAGTATTGTTCTTCAACTCTTATTTGCTTGTCTTATCTTTTGTTATTACAGGTTTCAAGCTTCAACACGAATCTTGGACTTAAAATGTTCAAAAATGTCATTTTTGTGAAATGATACTGATTATGATTATATGGTAGCCTATTCTTTAATGTTTGTATGGCAGCATATTCTTTAGTGTATTCAATTACAAAGATTATGATTATGTGAATGGAGCAAGGGATCTAAGAAAAAATAAGGTAATAGTCTGTGAGGCTGTTCCAGGCAGATCCAAATTATATCCTCGTTTACTTTCCCCTTTTCTCTTGACTTACTCCTTATTCATGTCCATGTTTCTTTTGAGGAGTATCCTCATAGGTGTTCAGGGAATGTCCTTGACTTGTATTATCATTATCTATCGAAGACAAATTTAGATTCTGAATTCTATTAGCTAGAATTTTGCTCGGGTTGAGAGTTGCCGCAGTGAGCAGAGATCAAAGGAGATGGACAATGGAAATAAATGGCTCCATTATGAAATTGGCTAAAAACAATTCTAATTTTTTTAGCTAACATGTTCAATGTTGCCCCTTTATTAGAATTCTATTACTCCCTCCGATTCATATTAGTTGACACTAGTTTAGTACAACTTTGTATTTAAGGTGTACTAAAGCAGTGTCAATTAATATGAATCAAAGGGAGTACATCATTTCACCTTTTGGTCCAGAAAATGCAGTAATTCGGTTTATTGCTTTGACCAAGTGTCATTGTTTGCTTTGAGAACATGAGAATCTGACCAGAATTTGCTATCTCACGTAAAGCAAAGGAATGAACTTTGATGCTTCAAGGAAGAAAAATTGTTGACCAACATGGAGCCATCTCATAAGTAACATGTCTCGATTGTTCAGTTAAATAGCGGTGACAAACAAAGACCGCAAGGGCAAAAATTGCGTGCCAGGGATAGCAAAGTGGCAGAATGTCTTTTCTTCTTTGGTGAATATGTTTCATCAAAAAATTGCAACCACGGATGGGTAAAAGAAGAATATCTTGGAGCACAAGGCAGGAAAGAAGTAAAGAGAGCGTATGGCCTAATGGGCGCCATGCCAGACTAGAGAGTGAAGAAGAAAAAGAAGAATCATTTAATGTTTAAAGAAAGTCAGACAATACCATCACTATTAGTGTTGAACCCTTAAAATGTCCTCTGTTGCAACACACAGACATTTAACTACCTCCATTGCCTATCTCAGACAGAGAGAGAGAGAGGGAGAGTCACTATTTGAATGGTTATACATTTAATTTCAGAGAGATGAGAAAGAGAGAAAATGTATGTAGAGAGGGGGAGGGAGAGTCACTATTTGAATGGTTATATATTTAAATTCAGAGAGATGAGAAAGAGAGAAAATGTATGTGACTATTACTCCTAAGTGCATAATGTTTTGTCTTGCCTCTTCCACCTTATTGTTGTGCTTTCTTAATTATTTGTCGTGAGTAAATCATTGTGCAGTTGCGTCTTATATTCTGTCGTCTTACATTCTGTTTGGGCCTATAGGTGTGTGCTTGCATGCTTTTCCATTTCTTATAAGTTGTCGTCGTTTTGTTGCTTATATTTAAGTTTGGTCTTTGTCATCAACCTGCAGGCCCACTTATGTCTGAGAAAGAACACAACAAGTGCAATGGTTTTCCTTCGATCCTCAACTCCCAACCTCTCTAATATTTCCATACGGAATGTTGAGTAAAATGCCTAAGAGAATGATACAACTCTTGCCTTCAGTGGATACCCTAGAGAAATTGATGCCTCTAGCTGTGGTAGAAATGTATTCAGAATACATGGAACTGGTTTTTGTGGATACCATACAAATTAATTATTGACAATTTCAGTAAATTATGCTTAATATTTATCTCTCGGTATTTATCTATCCTTACAGTGACATACATCTACAATGATAAACTGGTTTTTAAAATTCACTTGGTCAAGTGACATCTGTTTGATGTCCGAACACGCCCGGACGTTAATCACTTGTTTGATTCATTTATATGCATTATAGTCTGTAGCAACGCACGGGCATTCTACTAGTAAGAAGAAGTATAGAGTTTTTTGTTTGCATAAAGCAAAAGAAAATTACAAAATAAGCTACTCTCGTGTCATGAATTGCCTCAAGTGTTTCGCGCCCACGATGGTGCAAAGGGTCACCTCTGTCTTGATATTCTGGAGGAGCATGGGGTCGGCACCTCCCTGTGGTGGAAGACCCACAGTCTTCTCATTCCAAACCATCCAACTAGTAAGCATGGTGAGAGAGGCCATAGCTTTATGTTTTGGGATGTGTGAATTGGACATGTTGATCCACACTCCTTCAGCGATTGTGCCCCGAGCCAAGTAGATGCATCAATGTAGTCGATGCTAATCCAGCCTTGATCATGCCCCAAAGCCTAATTGTGAAGCAACACCTAAAAAGAGGTGAGCAACCGAATTCAGATTCTTGCTTACATAGGGGGCATAAAACCACAATTTGGCTACCCCCGCTTCTCAAGTCTATCCGCGGTCCAATTGTGGTTTTGAATTGTGAGCCAAGCAAAGAATTTGACCTTGGGCCACCCAAACCTTCCAAACAGCGGCGGTCATGGGGGAGCGAGTGGAGCCTAGAAATTGCATCTTATAGGCTGAGGTGGCAGAGTAGAATCGGCTTTTTTGTGTGCTTCTAAGTAATGTTATCATCAACATCAACCTTTCGATTTCTGCAACAAGATGTTTGTATGTTGATCACCTCAACGAGTCATTAGACAAGGTTGATAGCGTATATGAATTTGGCTGCACTAACATAGGAGGATGTTACCATTGAATGGCCAGAGCCACACCTTCCATTAGAGCATGAATTTCTTACTCAAGTGTGCCATACCTTCCATTAGAGCATGAATCTCTTACTCAAGTGTGTCACTGCAATAAAACACATAACAACAAGTTGTGAATATAATTGTGCCCGCCGAGCCATCAGCTACCATGAATGACTCATCAAAATTATGGTAACACCCCCTCTGATAAACATCCTCTTGTTGCTCTTCCTCTCCATATATTTGGCGATGACTCAATAAACCCGTCCAAATTATCGATGAAACTATGTGTCGTCCTATTGCCACACATCCAACTCGGACCCCGAAACAATTGGCATTTTTTATATAAATTATTCACTCATATTCCAACAAACACATGGTTGAGAAAATTACTAATTCGGTCAACGAGGGGGAATCAACTTCGGAGATATTTTGTTCCTAATCGGGGAGGATCAATCAAGGCCTTTCTGAGACAAGGATTGATCCGTCTGAGAAGATCTTAAGGAAGGAGTACAAGCTAGATCTAGACCTAGAGATGTGAAATGGAGATCTAGCTTTGGAGGAAAGATGGTCATTCAGATTTAGAGGAGGCAGATAGCTTAGCTCCTTCCCATCAGAAAGTCGTCACTAACATGCCACTATACTTAACCTGCGAGCGGTCTCTTGACAAGCCCTGGCCATATAATAGGGACAAGTCACCACTGACGGTCCTAGAAGTTGCCCATTTGTATTGATCATATCATCGACGGGCCACTCAAGGAACCTCTCAAATGAGAGTGGCTGTTAATGATGTGACACCTAAGGGTGGCCGCGATCGCTCCACTCACTTTGACCGGTTGTTCTTTGGGGCATCAGTGCTGACTCGGTGGCCCAATCGTCCATGAGGCACCATTTACGACTCGTTAGTGGCATGTCGCTGGTGAGTGTCACTGATGTTGACTTGACCTAGGCCCGCCAATGATGACTCGACTATTGTAACATACTTTGTAGTAGTAGGAAGTAGCAAACATCCATTGTAAAATAATGATAGCATGAAAGACATTGTTCTATCAAAGTTGAGTTGACATGCTCTCGCTATTTGATTCTTTCATTTCATGCTAGTCAATATCAATAATAGAGCTTGGTTCCCTTCCAAGACTCTACCGAAAAACATCGATGAATTTATATTTGAAACTTTGGTTTTACCATCCAACAAGTCTTACAAATCTTCCTAAAAAACAAGTCTTACAAATCATATATACCGAGTCATCTCCACTAACTTATTTATCTCAATTTCCAAGCATACCACCTCATCATACAACTAGAATGGGATAACACCCACTTCAACATGCAATCATGCATGTGAAAAGATCCCCCACAACATTCAACCATGCATGGAAAAAAATCCATTCAATTATTCCAGTTATATTCAATAAATATTGCTACAACTATACATTGTCAAATATAAAAATCGTATGTATTTTAACTTTGGTTATCATGTTATCAACCCAAATTTTCATCAACCAATTCCCACATCAACGCGTGGGGTATCCTCTAGTTAATTTTTTAGAAAACTCCCATCAGGGGGCACTTCTTGTGGATTTGGCAAAGTGACTGCAAAATGAGGTGCATTTGTTTTCTCTTCGGGCATTCTATTGAAGAAAAGAGTGGTTCAACTTTTGGCCTCTCATACAAAATGAGTTACCCATTATCTCATTCTCCTCTAAGACACAGATGAATTGTGAATCTTTGTACATTTGTTCTGGAACGACCTTTAGTTCATCGATGTACGATTTATCTCAACATGCAAGCATACCACCTCACCATACAACTATGAATGGAATAAGACCCACCTTGACATGCAATCATGCATAGGAAAAGATCCCCCACACCATTCAAACATGCATGGGAAAATGTTTTCCATTCAATTATTCCACTTATATTCAATAAAAATTGCTACAAATATACATCATCAAATATAGTAAGTCATATGTTTTTTAACTTCGGCTATCATGTTATCAACCCAAAATTTCATCAACCAATTCCCGCAGCAATGCACAGGGTATCTTCTAGTTATTCTTTGAGAAAACTGCCACCCGGGGAGCACTTCTCGTGGATTTGGCAAAGTGGCCGCAAAATGAGGTGCATTTATTTTCTCTCCAGGCTTTCTATTGAAGAAAGGAGTGGTTCAACTTTTGGCTTCTCATCCAAAATGAGATACACGTTATATTATTCTCATCTAAGACACAAATGAGTCATGAATCTTGGTGCATTTGTTCTTGAACGGCCTTTGGTTCATCGATGTACGGATTACATGAACTCATATGACTAGATGAATATGAATATGTCAAAAGAGGTTGGTAATAAGAAATAAGTTGCATGAAATGCCTATGATTATTTTCTTTTTATTTATAGAAAGAAATGAAACACCCCCGGCCTCTATGCATGACAAAATGGACATCACAATCACTCAACCTAGAGTATTTGCGTACTAATAAGTCATATCAGAATTGAGGAAAACTTGAAAAATAATACCTCTTAGCCATTATAAAGCTCACTCTGGATAGAAAAATGTCATGGTTTTCCAAAACAGAATATAAGAACAACCCCCAACCTCTCGGTGACTCTCTAGCAAATCACTTTGTTTTGTCTTTTGTGTTGTACATAACTTACTTCTGAACTATATACTGTTGGAAATATGCCCTAGAGGCAATAATAAATGGTTATTATTATATTTCCTTGTTCATGATAATTGTCTATTCTTCATGCTATAATTGTATTAACCGGAAACCGTAATACATGTGTGAATACATAGATCACAGTATTGTCCCTAGTAAGCCTCTAGTTGACTAGCTCGTTGATCAATAGATGGTTATGGTTTCCTGACCATGGACATTAGATGTCGTTGATAACGGGATCACATCATTAGGAGAATGATGTGATGGACAAGACCCAATCCTAAGCATAACACAAGATCGTATAGTTCGTTCGCTAGAGCTTTCTAATGTCAAGTATCATTTCCTTAGACCATGAGATTGTGCAACTCCCGGATACCGTAGGAATGCTTTGGGTGTATCAAACGTCACAACGTAACTGGGTGACTATAAAGGTGCACTACAGGTATCTCCGAAAGTGTCTGTTGGGTTGGCACGAATCGAGACTGGGATTTGTCACTCCGTATGACGGAGAGGTATCTCTGGGCCCACTCGGTAATGCATCATCGTAATGAGCTCAATGTGACTAAGGAGTTAGCCACGGGATCATGCGTTACGGAACGAGTAAAGAGACTTGCCGGTAACGAGATTGAACAAGGTATAAGGATACCGACAATCGAATCTCGGGCAAGTAACATACCGATGGACAAAGGGAATTGCGTACGGGATTGATTGAATCCTCGACATCGTGGTTCATCCAATGAAATCATCGTGGAACATGTGGGAGCCAACATGGGTATCCAGATCCCGCTGTTGGTTATTGGCCAGAGAAATGTCTCGATCATGTCTACATGGTTCCCGAACCCGTAGGGTCTACACACTTAAGGTTCGGTGACGCTAGAGTTGTTATGGGAAATAGTATGTGGTTACCGAATGTTGTTCGGAGTCCCGGATGAGATCCCGGACGTCACGAGGAGTTCCGGAATGGTCCAGAGGTGAAGATTTATATATGGGAAGTCATCATACGGTCACCGGAAGTATTCGGGGGTTTGCCGGTATTGTACCGGGACCACCGAAGGGGTTCCGGGGGTCCACCGGGAGGGTCCACCTGCCCCGAAGGGCCCTATGGGCTGTATGTGGAAGGGAACCAGCCCCTAAGTGGGCTGGGCGCCATCCCCCTTAAGGCCCATGCGCCTAGGGTTTGGGGGAAACCCTAAAGGGGGTGCCCCCCTTGGCTTGGGGGGCAAGCCCCCTCCCCTTGGCCGCCGCCCCCCCTCTAGATCTCATCTAGAAAGGCCGGCCCCCTTCCCCCTTCGCCCTATAAATAGAGGGGAGGAGGAAGGGCAACAGCACCTCATCCAAGGCGCAGCCCTCCCCCTCTCCAACACCCCCTCCTCCTCCGTTGAGCTTGGCGAAGCCCTGCCGGAGAACTGCAAGCTTCACCACCACGCCGTCGTGCTGCCGGAGTTGTCTTCCCCAACCTCTCCCTCCTCCTTGCTGGATCAAGGTGCGGGAGACGGCACCGGGCTGCACGTGTGTTGAACGCGGAGGCGCCGTTGTTCGGCGCTTAGATCGGAATCGACCGCGATCTGAATCGCTGCGTGTACGACTCCTCCAACCGCGTTCTTGCAACGCTTCCGCATCGCGATCTTCAAGGGTATGAAGATGCACTCCCCTCTCTCTCGTTGCTAGTCTCTCCATAGATTGATCTTGGTGATGCATAGAAATTTTTTAATTTCTACACCGATCCCCAACAGTGGCATCATGAGCTAGGTCTATGCGTAGTTTCTATGCACGAGTAGAACACAAGTTGTTGTGGGCGTCGATTTTGTCAATTTTCTTGCCGTTACTAGTCTTATCTTGATTCAGCGGCATCATGGGATGAAGCGGCCCGGACCGACCTTACACGTACGCTTACGTGAGACAGGTTCCACCGACTGGCATGCACTAGTTGCATAAGGTGGCTAGCGGGTGTCTGTCTCTCCCACTTTAGTCGGATCGGATTCGATGAAAAGGGTCCTTATGAAGGGTAAATAGAAATTGGCATATCACGTTGTGGTTTTGGCGTAGGTAAGAAACGTTCTTGCTAAAAACCTATAGCAGCCACGTAAAAATTTGCAACAACAATTAGAGGACGTCTAACTTGTTCTTGCAGCATATGCCGTGTGATGTGATATGGTCAAAAGGATGTGATGAATGATATATGTGATGTATGAGATTGATCATGTTCTTGTAATAGGAATCACGACTTGCATGTCGATGAGTATGACAACCCGCAGGAGCCATAGGAGTTGTCTTAATTTATTGTATGACCTGCGTGTCAATGAAAACGCCATGTAATTACTTTACTTTATTGCTAACCGTTAGCCATAGTAGTAGAAGTAATAGTTGGCGAGACAACTTCATGAAGACACGATGATGGAGATCATGGTGTCATGCCGGTGACGATGATGATCATGGCGCCCCGAAGATGGAGATCAAAAGGAGCAAAATGATATTGGCCATATCTGTTGGAAATATGCCCTAGAGGCAATAATAAAATGGTTATTATTATATTTCCTTGTTCATGATAATTGTCTATTGTTCATGCTATAATTGTATTAACCGAAAACCGTAATACATGTGTGAATACATAGATCACAGCATGTCCCTAGTAAGCCTCTAGTTGACTAGCTCGTTGATCAATAGATGGTTATGGTTTCCTAACCATGGACATTGGATGTCATTGATAACGGGATCACATCATTGGGAGAATGATGTGATGGACAAGACCCAATCCTAAGCATAGCACAAGATCATATAGTTCGTTCGCTAGAGCTTTCTAATGTCAAGTATTATTTCCTTAGACCATGAGATTATGCAACTCCCGGATACCGTAGGAATGCTTTGGGTGTATCAAACGTCACAACGTAACTGGGTGACTATAAATGTGCACTACAGGTATCTCCGAAAGTGTCTGTTGGGTTGGCACGAATCGAGACTGGGATTTGTCACTCCGTATGGCGGAGAGGTATCTCTGGGCCCACTCGGTAATGCATCATCGTAATGAGCTCAATGTGACTAAGGAGTTAGCCACGGGATCATGCATTACGGAACGAGTAAAGAGACTTGCCGGTAACGAGATTGAACGAGGTATGGGGATACCGACGATCGAATCTCGGGCAAGTAACATACCGATGGACAAAGGGAATTGTATACGGGATTGATTGAATCCTCGACATTGTGGTTCATCCGATGAGATCATCGTGGAACATGTGGGAGCCAACATGGGTATCCAGATCCCGCTGTTGGTTATTGGCCGGAGAGATGTCTCGGTCATGTCTGCATGGTTCCCGAACCCGTAGGGTCTACACACTTAAGGTTCGGTGACGCTAGAGTTGTTATGGGAAATAGTATGTGGTTACCGAATGTTGTTCGGAGTCCCGGATGAGATCCCGGACGTCACGAGGAGTTCCGGGATGGTCCGGAGGTGAAGATTTATATATGGGAAGTCATCATACGGTCACCGGAAGTATTCGGGGGTTTACCGGTATTGTACCGGGACCACCGAAGGGGTTCCGGGGGTCCACCTGCCCCGGAGAGCCCTATGGGCTGTATGTGGAAGGGAACCAGCCCCTAAGTGGGCTGGGCGCCATCCCCCTTAGGGCCCATGCGCCTAGGGTTGGTGGGAAACCCTAAAGGGGGCGCCCCCCTTGGCTTGGGGGGCAAGCCCCCTCCCCTTGGCCGCCGCCCCCCCCCCCTCTAGATCTCATCTAGAGGGGCCGGCCCCCTTCCCCCTTCACCCTATAAATAGAGGGGAGGAGGGAGGGTAGCAGCACATCATCCAAGGCGCAGCCCTCCCCCTCTCCAACACCCCCTCCTCCTCCGTTGAGCTTGGCGAAGCCCTGCAGGAGAACTGCAAGCTCCACCACCACGTCGTCGTGCTGTCGGAGTTGTCTTCCCCAACCTCTCACTCCTCCTTGCTGGATCAAGGCGCGGGAGACGTCACCGGGCTGCACGTGTGTTGAACGCGGAGGCGCCGTTGTTCGACGCTTAGATCGGAATCGACCGTGATCTGAATCGCTGCGTGTACGACTCCTCCAACCGCGTTCTTGCAACGCTTCCGCATCGCGATCTTCAAGGGTATGAAGATGCACTCCCCTCTCTCTCGTTGCTAGTTTCTCCATAGATTGATCTTGGTGATGCGTAGAAATTTTTTTAATTTCTACACCGATCCCCAACAGTGGCATCATGAGCTAGGTCTATGCGTAGTTTCTATGCACGAGTAGAACACAATTTGTTGTGGGCGTCAATTTTGTCAATTTACTTGCCATTACTAGTCTTATCTTGATTCGGCGGCATCGTGGGATGAAGCGGCCCGGACCGACCTTACACGTACACTTACGTGAGACAGGTTCCACCGACTGACATGCACTAGTTGCATAAGGTGGCTAGCGGGTGTCTGTCTCTCCCACTTTAGTCGGATCGGATTCGATGAAAAGGGTCCTTATGTAGGGTAAATAGAAATTGGCATATCACGTTGTAGTTTTGGCGTAGGTAAGAAATGTTCTTGCTAGAAACCTATAGCAGCCACGTAAAAAATTTGCAACAACAATTAGAGGACGTCTAACTTGTTCTTGCAGCATGTGCCGTGTGATGTGATATGGCCAAAAGGATGTGATGAATGATATATGTGATGTATGAGATTGATCATGTTCTTGTAATAGGGATCACGACTTGCATGTCGATGAGTATGACAACCGGCAGGAGCCATAGGAGTTGTCTTAATTTATTGTATGACCTGCGTGTCAATGTAAAGGCCATGTAATTACTTTACTTTATTGCTAACTGTTAGCCATAGTAGTAGAAGTAATAGTTGGTGAGACAACTTCATGAAGACACAATGATGGAGATCATGATGATTGAGATCATGGTGTCATGCCGGTGACGATGGTGATCATGCAGCGCCTCGAAGATGGAGATCAAAAGTGCAAGATGATATTGGCCATATCATGTCACTTTATGATTTGCATATGATGTTTGTCATGTTTACATCTTATTTGCTTAGAACGACGGTAGCATAAATAAGATGATCCCTCGCTAAAATTTCAAGAAAGTGTTTCCCCTAACTGTGCACCGTTGCGAAGGTTTGTTGTTTCGAAGCACCACGTGATGATCGAGTGTGATAGATTCTAACGTTCGAATACAACGGGTGTAAGCCAGATTTACACATGCAAAACACTTAGGTTGACTTGACGAGCCTAGCATGTACAGACATGGCCTCGGAACACGGAAGACCGAAAGGTCGAACATGAGTCGTATAGAAGATACGATCAACATAGAGATGTTCACCGTTAATGACTAGTCCATCTCACGTGATGATCGGACATGGCCTAGTCGATTCGGATCATGTGTCACTTAGATGACTAGAGGGATGTCTATCTGAGTGGGAGTTCATTGAATAATTTGATTAGATGAACTTAATTATCATGAACTTAGTCTAAAATCTTTACAATATGTCTTGTAGATCAAATGGCCCACGCTAATGTTGCCCTCAACTTCAACGCGTTCCTAGAGAAAACCAAGCTGAAAGACGATGGTAGCAACTACACGGACTGGGTCCGTAACTTGAGGATCATCCTCATAGCTGCCAAGAAAGCATATGTCCTTGAAGCACCGCTAGGTGCCTAGACAAAACCAAGCTGAAAGACGATGGTAGCAACTACACGGACTGGGTCCGTAACTTGAGGATCATCCTCATAGCTGCCAAGAAAGCATATGTCCTTGAAGCACCGCTAGGTGACGCACCTGTTTTCCCAGCAACTCAAGACGTTATGAACGCCTGGCAGTCGCGTAGTGATGATTACTCCCTGGTTCAGTGCGGCATGCTTTACAGCTTAGAACCGGGGCTCCAAAAGCGTTTTGAGCAACACGGAGCATATGAGATGTTCCAAGAGCTGAAAATGGTTTTCCAAGCTCATGCCCGAGTCGAGAGATATGAAGTCTCCGACAAGTTCTACAGTTGTAAGATGGAGGAGAATAGTTCTGTCAGCGAGCACATACTCAAAATGTCTGGGTTGCACAACCGCTTGTCTCAGCTGGGAGTTAATCTCCCGGATGACGCGGTCGTTGACAGAATCCTTCAGTCGCTTCCACCTAGCTACAAGAGCTTTGTGATGAACTTCAATATGCAGGGGATGGAAAAAACCATTCCTGAGGTATATTCAATGCTGAAATCAGCGGAGGTGGACATCAAAAAGGAACATCAAGTGTTGATGGTGAATTAAACCACTAAGTTCAAGAAAGGCAAGGGTAAAAAGAACTTCAAGAAGGACGGCAAGGGAGTTGCCGCGCCCGGTAAGCAAGCTGCCGGGAAGAAGCCAAAGAATGGACCCAAGCCTGAGACTGAGTGCTTTTATTGCAAGGGAAATGGTCACTGGAAGCGGAACTGCCCCAAGTACTTAGCGGATAAGAAGGCCGGCAATACCAAAGGTATATATGATATACATGTTATTGATGTGTACCTTACCAGCGCTCGTAGTAGCTCCTGGGTATTTGATACCGGTGCGGTTGCTCATATTTGTAACTCAAAACAGGAGCTGCGGAATAAGCGGAGACTGGCGAAGGACGAGGTGACGATGCGCGTCGGGAATGGTTCCAAGGTCGATGTGATCGCCGTCGGCACGCTACCTCTACATCTACCTTCGGGATTAGTTTTAAACCTCAATAATTGTTATTTAGTACCAGCTTTGAGGATGAACATTGTATCAGGATCTCGTTTGATGCGAGATGGCTACTCATTTAAATTCGAGAATAATGGTTGTTCTATTTATATGAGAGATATGTTTTATGGTCATGCCCCACTGGTCAATGGTTTATTTTTATTGAATCTCGAACGTGATGTTACACATATTCATAGTGTGAATGCCAAGAAATGTAAGGTTGATAATGATAGTCCCACATACTTGTGGCACTGCCGCCTTGGTCACATTGGTGTCAAGTGCATGAAGAAACTCCATGCAGATGGACTTTTGGAGTCTCTTGATTATGAACCATTTGACACGTGCGAACCATGCCTCATGGGCAAAATGACCAAGACTCCGTTCTCCGGAACAATGGAGCGAGCAACCAACTTGTTGGAAATAATACATACTGATGTATGCGGTCCAATGAGTGTTGAGGCTCGCGGTGGCTATCGTTATGTTCTCACCCTCACTGATGACTTAAGTAGATATGGGTATGTCTACTTAATGAAACACAAGTCTGAGACCTTTGAAAAGTTCAAGGAATTTCAGAGTGAGGTTGAGAATCAACGTGACAGGAAAATAAAGTTCTTATGATCAGATCATGGAGGGGAATATTTGAGTCACGAATTTGGCACGCACTTAAGGAAATGTGGAATTGTTTCACAACTCACGCCGCCTGGAACACCTCAGCGTAATGGTGTGTCCGAACGTCGTAATCGCACTCTATTAGATATGGTGCGATCTATGATGTCTCTTACCGATCTACCGCTATCATTTTGGGGTTATGCTTTAGAGACTGCCGCATTCACTTTAAATAGGGCTCCGTCGAAATCCGTTGAGACGACACCGTATGAATTATGGTTTGGGAAGAAACCTAAGCTGTCGTTTCTAAAAGTTTGGGGATGCGATGCTTATGTCAAGAAACTTCAACCTAAAAAGCTCGAACCCAAATCGGAAAAATGCGTCTTCATAGGATACCCTAAGGAAACTATTGGGTATACCTTCTACCTCAGATCCGAAGGCAAGATCTTTGTTGCCAAGAATGGATCCTTTCTGGAGAAAGAGTTTCTCTCGAAAGAAGTATGTGGGAGGAAAGTAGAACTTGATGAGGTAACCCCTCTTGAACCGGAGAGTAGCGCAGCTCAGGAAGATGTTTCTGTGGTGCCTGCACCGACCAGAGAGCAAGTTAATGATGATGATCATGAAATTTCGGATCAAGTTGCTACTGAACTTCGTAGGTCCACGAGGACACGTTCCGCACCAGAGTGGTACGGCAACCCTGTCCTGGAAATCATGTTGTTAGACAACGGTGAACCTTCGAACTATGAAGAAGCGATGGTGGGCCCGGATTCCAACAAATGGCTTGAAGCCATGAAATCCGAGATAGGATCCATGTATGAAAACGAAGTATGGACTTTGACAGACTTGCCCGATGATCGGCAAGCCATAGAGAACAAATGGATCTTTAAGAAGAAGACAGACGCGGATGGTAATGTGACCATCTATAAGGCTCGACTTGTCGCTAAGGGTTATCGACAAGTTCAAGGGGTTGACTACGATGAGACCTTCTCACCCATAGCGAAGCTGAAGTCCGTTCGAATCATGTTAGCAATTGCCGCATTCTATGATTATGAGATATGGCAAATGGACGTCAAAACGGCATTCCTTAATGGTTTCCTTAAGGAAGAATTGTATATGATGCAGCCGGAAGGTTTTGTCGATCCTAATAATGCTGACAAGGTATGCAAGCTCCAGCGCTCAATCTATGGGCTGGTGCAAGCATCTCGGAGTTGGAACATTCGCTTTGATGAGATGATCAAAGCGTTTGGGTTTACACAGACTTATGGAGAAGCCTGTGTTTACAAGAAAGTGAGTGGGAGCTCTGTAGCATTTCTCATATTATATGTGGATGACATACTATTAATGGGAAATGATATAGAATTCTTGGAAAGCATAAAGGCCTACTTGAATAAGTGTTTTTCAATGAAGGACCTTGGAGAAGCTGCTTACATATTAGGCATCAAGATCTATAGAGATAGATCGAGACGCCTCATTGGTCTTTCGCAAAGCACATACCTTGACAAGATATTGAAGAAGTTCAATATGGATCAGTCCAAGAAGGGGTTCTTGCCTGTATTGCAAGGTGTGAGATTGAGCACGGCTCAATGCCCGACCTCAGCAGAAGATAGAGAAAAGATGAGTGTCATCCCCTATGCCTCAGCCATAGGGTCTATTATGTATGCCATGCTGTGTACCAGACCTGATGTGAACCTCGCCGTAAGTTTGGTAGGGAGGTACCAAAGTAATCCCGGCATGGAACACTGGACAGCGGTCAAGAACATCCTGAAGTACCTGAAAAGGACTAAGGATATGTTTCTCGTTTATGGAGGTGACGAAGAGCTCGTCGTAAAGGGTTACGTCGATGCTAGCTTCGACACAGATCTGGATGACTCAAAGTCACAAACCGGATACGTGTATATTTTGAATGGTGGGGCAGTCAGCTGGTGCAGTTGCAAGCAAAGCGTCGTGGCGGGATCTACATGTGAAGCGGAGTACATAGCAGCCTCGGAGGCAGCACAGGAAGCAGTCTGGATGAAGGAGTTCATCACCGACCTAGGAGTTATTCCCAATGCGTCGGGCCCAATGACTCTCTTCTGTGACAACACTGGAGCTATTGCCCTTGCCAAGGAGCCCAGATTTCACAAGAAGACCAGGCATATCAAGCGTCGCTTCAACTCCATTCGTGAACATGTTCAAGATGGAGACATAGATATTTGTAAAGTGTATACGGATCTGAATGTCGCAGATCCGTTGACTAAACCTCTTCCACGAGCAAAACATGATCAACACCAGAATTCTATGGGTGTTCGATTCATCACAATGTAACTAGATTATTGACTCTAGTGCAAGTGGGAGACTGTTGGAAATATGCCCTAGAGGCAATAATAAAATGGTTATTATTATATTTCCTTGTTCATGATAATTGTCTATTGTTCATGCTATAATTGTATTAACCGGAAACCGTAATACATGTGTGAATACATAGATCACAGCATGTCCCTAGTAAGCCTCTAGTTGACTAGCTCGTTGATCAATAGATGGTTATGGTTTCCTAACCATGGACATTGGATGTCATTGATAATGGGATCACATCATTGGGAGAATGATGTGATGGACAAGACCCAATCCTAAGCATAGCACAAGATCGTATAGTTTGTTCGCTAGAGCTTTCTAATGTCAAGTATTATTTCCTTAGACCATGAGATTGTGCAAATCCCGGATACCGTAGGAATGCTTTGGGTGTATCAAACGTCACAACGTAACTGGGTGACTATAAAGGTGCACTAAAGGTATCTCCGAAAGTGTCTGTTGGGTTGGCACGAATCGAGACTGGGATTTGTCACTCCGTATGACGAAGAGGTATCTCTGGGCCCACTCGGTAATGCATCATCGTAATGAGCTCAATGTGACTAAGGAGTTAGCCACGGGATCATGCATTACGGAACAAGTAAAGAGACTTGCCGGTAACGAGATTGAACGAGGTATGGGGATACCGACGATCGAATCTCGGGCAAGTAACATACCGATGGACAAAGGGAATTGTATACGGGATTGATTGAATCCTCGACATCGTGGTTCATCCGATGAGATCATCGTGGAACATGTGGGAGCCAACATGGGTATCCAGATCCCGCTGTTGGTTATTGGCCGGAGAGATGTCTCAGTTATGTCTGCATGGTTCCCGAACCCGTAGGGTCTACACACTTAAGGTTCGGTGACGCTAGAGTTGTTATGGGAAATAGTATGTGGTTACCGAATGTTGTTCGGAGTCCCGGATGAGATCCTGGATGTCACGAGGAGTTTCGGAATGGTCCGGAGGTGAAGATTTATATATATCGGAAGTCATCATATGGTCACCGGAAGTATTTGGGGGTTTGCCGGTATTGTACCGGGACCACCGAAGGGGTTCCGGGGGTCCACCGGGAGGGTCCACCTGCCCCGGAGGGCCCTATGGGCTGTAAGTGGAAGGGAACCAGCCCCTAAGTGGGCTGGGCGCCATCCCCCTTAGGTCCCATGCGCCTAGGGTTGGGGGAAACCCTAAAGGGGGCGCCCCCCTTGGCTTGGGGGGCAAGCCCCCTCCCCTTGGCTGCCGCCCCCCTCTAGATCTCATCTAGAGGGGCCGGCCCCCTTCCCCCTTCACCCTATAAATAGAGGGGAGGAGGGAGGGCAGCAGCACATCATCCAAGGCGCAACCCTCCCCCTCTCCAACACCCCCTCCTCCTCCGTTGAGCTTGGCGAAGCCCTGCCGGAGAACTGCAAGCTCCACCACCACGCCGTCGTGCTGTCAGAGTTGTCTTCCCCAACCTCTCCCTCCTCCTTGCTGGATCAAGGCGCGGGAGACGTCACCGGGCTGCACGTGTGTTGAACGCGGAGGCGCCGTTGTTTGGCGCTTAGATCGGAATCGACCGCGATCTGAATCGCTGCGTGTACGACTCCTCCAACCGCGTTCTTGCAACGCTTCCGCATCGTGATCTTCAAGGGTATGAAGATGCACTCCCCTCTCTCTCGTTGCTAGTTTCTCCATAGATTGATCTTGGTGATGCGTAGAATTTTTTTTAATTTCTACACCGATCCCCAACAATATCATGTCACTATTTGATTGCATGTGATGTTTATCATTTTTTTTACATCTTATTTGCTTAGAACGACGGTAGCATAAATAAGATGATCCCTCGCTAAAATTTCAAGAAAGTGTTTCCCCTAACTGTGCACCGTTGCGAAGGTTCGTTGTTTCGAAGCACCACGTGATGATCGGGTGTGATAGATTCTAACGTTCGAATACAATGGGTGTAAGCCAGATTTACACATGCAAAACACTTAGGTTGACTTGACGAGCCTAGCATGTAGAGACATGACCTCGGAACACGGAAGACCGAAAGGTCGAACATGAGTCGTATAGAAGATATGATCAACATAGAGATGTTCACCGTTAATGACTAGTCCGTCTCACGTGATGATCGGACACGGCCTAGTCGATTCGGATCATGTGTCACTTAGATGACTAGAGGGATGTCTATCTGAGTGGGAGTTCATTGAATAATTTGATTAGATGAACTTAATTATCATGAACTTAGTCTAAAATCTTTACAATATGTCTTGTAGATCAAATGGCCCACGCTAATGTTGCCCTCAACTTCAACGCGTTCCTAGAGAAAACCAAGCTGAAAGACGATGGTAGCAACTACACGGACTGGGTCCGTAACTTGAGGATCATCCTCATAGCTGCCAAGAAAGCATATGTCCTTGAAGCACCGCTAGGTGACGCACCTGTTTTCCCAGCAACTCAAAACGTTATGAACGCCTGGCAGTCGCGTAGTGATGATTACTCCCTGGTTCAGTGCGGCATGCTTTACAGCTTAGAACCGGGGCTCCAAAAGCGTTTTGAGCAACACGGAGCATATGAGATGTTCCAAGAGCTGAAAATGGTTTTCCAAGCTCATGCCCGAGTCGAGAGATATGAAGTCTCCGACAAGTTCTACAGTTGTAAGATGGAGGAGAATAGTTCTGTCAGCGAGCACATACTCAAAATGTCTGGGTTGCACAACCGCTTGTCTCAGCTGGGAGTTAATCTCCGGGATGACGCGGTCGTTGACAGAATCCTTCAGTCGCTTCCACCTAGCTACAAGAGCTTTGTGATGAACTTCAATATGCAGGGGATGGAAAAAACCATTCCTGAGGTATATTCAATGCTGAAATCAGCGGAGGTGGAGATCAAAAAGAAACATCAAGTGTTGATGGTGAATAAAACCACTAAGTTCAAGAAAGGCAAGGGTAAAAAGAACTTCAAGAAGGATGGCAAGGGAGTTGCCGCGCCCGGTAAGCAAGCTGCCGGGAAGAAGCCAAAGAATGGACCCAAGCCTGAGACTGAGTGCTTTTATTGCAAGGGAAATGGTCACTGGAAGCGGAACTGCCCCAAGTACTTAGCGGATAAGAAGGCTGGCAATACCAAAGGTATATATGATATACATGTTATTGATGTGTACCTTACCAGCGCTCGTAGTAGCTCCTGGGTATTTGATACCGGTGCGGTTGCTCACATTTGTAACTCAAAACAGGAGCTGCGGAATAAGCGGAGACTGGCGAAGGACGAGGTGACGATGCGCGTCGGGAATGGTTCCAAGGTCGATGTGATCGCCGTCGGCATGCTACCTCTACATCTACCTTCGGGATTAGTTTTAAACCTCAATAATTGTTATTTAGTACCAGCTTTGAGCATGAACATTGTATCAGGATCTCGTTTGATGCGAGATGGCTACTCATTTAAATCCGAGAATAATAATTGTTCTATTTATATGAGAGATATGTTTTATGGTCATGCCCCGCTGGTCAATGGTTTAATTTTATTGAACCTCGAACGTAATGTCACACATATTCATAGTGTGAATGCCAAGAAATGTAAGGTTGATAATGATAGTCCCACATACTTGTGGCACTGCCGCCTTGGTCACATTGGTGTCAAACGCATGAAGAAACTCCATGCAGATGGACTTTTGGAGTCTCTTGATTATGAATCATTTGACACGTGCGAACCATGCCTCATGGGCAAAATGACCAAGACTCCGTTCTCCGGAACAATGGAGCGAGCAACCAACTTATTGGAAATCATACATACTGATGTGTGCGGTCCAATGAGCGTTGAGGCTCGCGGTGGCTATCGTTATGTTCTCACCCTCACTGATGACTTAAGTAGATATGGGTATGTCTACTTGATGAAACACAAGTCTGAGACCTTTGAAAAGTTCAAGGAATTTCAGAGTGAGGTTGAGAATCAACGTGACAGGAAAATAAAGTTCTTACGATCAGATCGTGGAGGGGAATATTTGAGTCACGAATTTGGCACGCACTTAAGGAAATGTGGAATTGTTTCACAACTCACGCCTCCTGGAACACCTCAGCGTAATGGTGTGTCCGAACGTCGTAATCACACTCTATTAGATATGTTGCGATCTATGATGTCTCTTACCGATCTACCGCTATCATTTTGGGGTTATGCTTTAGAGACTGCCGCATTCACTTTAAATAGGGCTCCGTCGAAATCCGTTGAGACGACACCGTATGAATTATGGTTTGGGAAGAAACCTAAGCTGTCGTTTCTGAAAGTTTGGGGATGCGATGCTTATGTCAAGAAACTTCAACCTGAAAAGCTCGAACCCAAATCGAAAAAATGCGTCTTCATAGGATACCCTAAGGAAACTATTGGGTATACCTTCTACCTCAGATCCGAAGGCAAGATCTTTGTTGCCAAGAATGGATCCTTTCTAGAGAAAGAGTTTCTCTCGAAAGAAATGAGTGGGAGGAAAGTGGAGCTTGATGAGATGACCCTTCTCGAACCGAAGAGTAGCGCAGCGCAGGAAAATGTTTCTATGGTGCCTGCACCGACCAGAGAGGAAGTTAATGATGACGATCATGATCAAGTTACCACTGAACTTCGTAGGTCCACAAGGACACGTTCCGCACCAGAGTGGTACGGCAACCCTGTCCTGGAAGTCATGTTGTTAGACAACGGTGAACCTTCGAACTATGAAGAAGCGATGGTGGGCCCGGATTCCAACAAATGGCTTGAAGCCATGAAATCCGAGATAGGATCCATGTATGAAAACGAAGTATGGACTTTGACAGACTTGCCCGATGATCGGCAAGCCATAGAGAACAAATGGATCTTTAAGAAGAAGACAGACGCGGATGGTAATGTGACCATCTATAAGGCTCGACTTGTCGCTAAGGGTTATCGACAAGTTCAAGGGGTTGACTACGATGAGACCTTCTCACCTGTAGCGAAGCTGAAGTCTGTCTGAATCATGTTAGCAATTGCCGCATTCTATGATTATGAGATATGGCAAATGGATGTCAAAACGGCATTCCTTAATGGTTTCCTTAAGGAAGAATTGTATATGATGCAGCCGGAAGGTTTTGTCGATCCTAATAATGCTGACAAGGTATGCAAGCTCCAGCGCTCAATCTATGGGCTGGTGCAAGCATCTCGGAGTTGGAACATTCGCTTTGATGAGATGATCAAAGCGTTTGGGTTTACACAGACTTATGGAGAAGCCTGTGTTTACAAGAAAGTGAGTGGGAGCTCTGTAGCATTTCTCATATTATATGTGGATGACATACTATTAATGGGAAATGATATAGAATTCTTGGAACGCATAAAGGCCTACTTGAATAAGTGTTTTTCAATGAAGGACCTTGGAGAAGCTGCTTACATATTAGGCATCAAGATCTATAGAGATAGATCGAGACGCCTCATTGGTCTTTCGCAAAGCACATACCTTGACAAGATATTGAAGAAGTTCAATATGGATCAGTCCAAGAAGGGGTTCTTGCCTGTATTGCAAGGTGTGAGATTGAGCATGGCTCAATGCCCGACATCGGCAGAAGATAGAGAAAAGATGAGTGTCATCCCCTATGCCTCAGCCATAGGGTCTATTATGTATGCCATGCTGTGTACCAGACCTGATGTGAACCTCGCCGTAAGTTTGGTAGGGAGGTACCAAAGTAATCCCGGCATGGAACACTGGACAGCGGTCAAGAACATCCTGAAGTACCTGAAAAGGACTAAGGATATGTTTCTCGTTTATGGAGGTGACGAAGAGCTCGTCGTAAAGGGTTACGTCGATGCTAGCTTCCACACAGATCTGGATGACTCAAAGTCACAAACCGGATACGTGTATATTTTGAATGGTGGGGCAGTCAGCTGGTGCAGTTGCAAGCAAAGCGTCGTGGCGGGATTTACATGTGAAGCGGAGTACATAGCAGCCTCGGAGGCAGCACAGGAAGCAGTCTGGATGAAGGAGTTCATCACCGACCTAGGAGTTATTCCCAATGCGTCGGGCCCAATGACTCTCTTCTGTGACAACACTGGAGCTATTGCCCTTGCCAAGGAGCCCAGGTTTCACAAGAAGACCAGGCATATCAAGCGTCGCTTCAACTCCATTCGTGAACATGTTCAAGATGGAGACATAGATATTTGTAAAGTGCATACGGATCTGAATGTCGCAGATCCGTTGACTAAACCTCTTCCACGAGCAAAACATGATCAACACCAGAACTCTATGGGTGTTCGATTCATCACAATGTAACTAGATTATTGACTCTAGTGCAAGTGGGAGACTGTTGGAAATATGCCCTAGAGGCAATAATAAAATGGTTATTATTATATTTCCTTGTTCATGATAATTGTCTATTGTTCATGCTATAATTGTATTAACCGGAAACCGTAATACATGTGTGAATACATAGATCACAGCATGTCCCTAGTAAGCCTCTAGTTGACTAGCTCGTTGATCAATAGATGGTTATGGTTTCCTGACCATGGACATTAGATGTCGTTGATAACGGGATCACATCATTAGGAGAATGATGTGATGGACAAGACCCAATCCTAAGCATAGCACAAGATCGTATAGTTCGTTCGCTAGAGCTTTCTAATGTCAAGTATCATTTCCTTAGACCATGAGATTGTGCAACTCCCGGATACCGTAGGAATGCTTTGGGTGTATCAAACGTCACAACGTAATTGGGTGACTATAAGGTGCACTACAGGTATCTCCGAAAGTGTCTGTTGGGTTGGCACGAATCGAGACTGGGATTTGTCACTCCGTATGACGGAGAGGTATCTCTGGGCCCACTCGGTAATGCATCATCGTAATGAGCTCAATGTGACTAAGGAGTTAGCCACGAGATCATGCGTTACGGAACGAGTGAAGAGACTTGCCGGTAACGAGATTGAACAAGGTATAAGGATACCGACGATCGAATCTCGGGCAAGTAACATACCGATGGACAAAGGGAATTGCGTACGGGATTGATTGAATCCTCGACATCGTGGTTCATCCGATGAGATCATCGTGGAACATGTGGGAGCCAACATGGGTATCCAGATCCCGCTGTTGGTTATTGGCCGGAGAAATGTCTCGGTCATGTCTACATGGTTCCCGAACCCGTAGGGTCTGCACACTTAAGGTTCGGTGATGCTAGAGTTGTTATGGGAAATAGTATGTGGTTACCGAATGTTGTTCGGAGTCCCGGATGAGATCCCGGACATCACGAGGAGTTCCGGAATGGTTCGGAGGTGAAGATTTATATATGGGAAGTCATCATACGGTCACCAGAAGTATTCGGGGGTTTGCCGGTATTGTACCGGGACCACCGAAGGGGTTCCGGGGGTCCACCGGGAGGGTCCACCTGCCCCGGAGGGCCCTATGGGCTGTATGTGGAAGGAAACCAGCCCCTAAGTGGACTGGGCGCCATCCCCCTTAAGGCCCATGCGCCTAGGGTTTGGGGGAAACCCTAAAGGGGGCGCCCCCCTTGGCTTGGGGGGCAAGCCCCCTCCCCTTGGCCGCCGCCCCCCCCCTCTAGATCTCATCTAGAGGGGCCGGCCCCCTTCCCCCTTCGCCCTATAAATAGAGGGGAGGAGGGAGGGCAGCAGCACCTCATCCAAGGCGCAGCCCTCCCCTCTCCAACACCCCCTCCTCCTCCGTTGAGCTTGGCGAAGCCCTGCCGGAGAACTGCAAGCTCCACCACCACGCCGTCGTGCTGCCGGAGTTTTCTTCCCCAACCTCTCCCTCCTCCTTGCTGGATCAAGGCGCGGGAGACGTCACCGGGCTGCACGTGTGTTGAACGCGGAGGCGCCGTTGTTCGGTGCTTAGATCGGAATCGACCGCGATCTGAATCGCTGCGTGTACGACTCCTCCAACCGCGTTCTTGCAACGCTTCCGCATCGCGATCTTCAAGGGTATGAAGATGCACTCCCCTCTCTCTCGTTGCTAGTCTCTCCATAGATTGATCTTGGTGATGCGTAGAAATTTTTTAATTTCTACACCGATCCCCAACATATACACTGTAGCACATCACAAATACAATTCACTCAATATGCATGCTCACATGTACATAGCACCCCTTTTGCATATTCCTTCTTGCTTCATGTAAAATGATCAACTTGAAAATGCTATGATATACCCTCGGTGAAGATTTTTCTAAACCCTCGGCGTGGGACTAATCTCACTATACAACTTGGCCACATATGTCTCTATTAACAAACTGGGATATTGAAACAATACACTATGATGTTTTATGAAAAATGCAACAATTTTTTTAAGAGCAATGTTGCAATTATAGGTAAAACATATGGAATCAGATTTATAGGCTGAAGCGACAAGATTTGGTTGGCGAATAGGAAAGGTGAGGCTATAGTTAAAATCAAGGACGCTCTATTTGCTCTAGCGCTCCCGACCAAACACCCATTTTAGAAAAGTTATTTCTTGTCTTCGTCTCACGTTGACAAAAAAAGCATGACATGCTTTTTTCGAAACTAGGCCCCTATGGGTATGTTTTGATGAACATTTGTAGCCAACTTTGATGTTGTAGGAACCAACTTTAGTGCTATAAGATGCAACTTTACTGCAACATGAGTCAACTCCTTGTTAACTGAAAATTGTGCATTGACTGCTAGGCAGCTGACCAGAGCAGCAGCCGAAACGACACATCTGACTGGTGGGGTAGGTGGGACGGGATGTTAGCAGTGAAAAATGTACATCCACAGGTAGGGGGAGCTATGCATTGACTGTTTCATAGATTTGGTAGGAGCAGCAAACGAAGTTACACATTTCACTAGTAGGGTAGTTGGGTGGAGTGACAACAGTGAAAACCGCACATCCATGGACAGTGAGGAGTTGCATATCGCCTGCTAGGCAGTTGGGCGAAAACAGCAGATGGAGTTGCACATCTCACTAATAGGGTAGTTGGCGGCAGGATGTAGCACTGAAGCTGCACATCCATGGGTAGGTGAAAAAAATGCACATCAACTGTTATGTAGTTGTATGGGTAATAGACTATGATTATCGGAGTTTTATGGACGTTTATGGTCAGGTTTTTATAGACGTTAGGTACGTGATATGAGGGTGGGGAGGGAGATTTTTTTAGGAATAGAAGCTCCTCTCTCCCGTAACAGTATCTAAACACCCTGATAAGTGCCACACGTGTGGCACGAAGTAATTCCGCTCAGATGTTTTTTGATGGCAACTTTAGTTATCCGAAGATGGTAACTTTAGTTACCCGAGGATGGCAACTTTCTGTTTGGATGGCAAAATTTTAGTTTTTTTTTTTGGTGGTGGTGGTGGTGGGGAGGGGTCGGATGGCAATTTTAGTTATAAAAACATCAGGGTGGTGTTACTTCATGCCACACATGTGACAGTTATCATTTAGGTAGTTTTATGATTATCAGAGTTTTAGTGGTGGGGAGATACACATTTGTCAGATAAAAAACACTTTACAGAAATCTTCTCGCAATTGTAGCATTTTTTAAGCAGTCATTTCACTCAAAGAAAAAGGAAGCATCAACACTCAAAAGACTCAACTGATATCGACGGCCATAAAATCAGTATGAGCTTTGCATCGGTACACCGTACACCCCCAGTAAAATTTACAGATTCCGATGCAGATTGAGATTAGAAGTTTTAAGTAACTATGAAATTCATGTAAACTTGAGGTGTGCGGCGTGTGCCGAAGCAAAACTCAATAAGTACATATACTTCTCCTGCCAAGCATTTTTTGCATGCAAATGCAAATATCTATTATACAAATCAACGTACGTGCGCGCGACTTTCAAAAAAAAAAAACACGTACGTGCGCGCGCTGTGCCTACACGTGCAGGTACATGTCGATCTGGAGCACGGCGTTGTTGGTGGTGGCGTTGTACGTATTCGTCCGAAGCAGGCCGTATCCAGCAGCCCCGCGGAAGGCGCCGGTGCCGCCGACGACCGGCAGCTCCCTGACGGTGTCGAGGATGGCGTCCCTGGCGAACACGGCGACGGCGCTGCCGTTGTGCTTCCCCGCCGTGAACAGCATGTTGGCGCTGAGCAGCAGCGCGGCGTCCGTCTGCGACGCGAAGAGGTAGAACCCCTGCGCCCTCCCGATGACCGGCGACGCCGCGCTGGGCCCCTCAGTGAGAGCGTCGTCGATGGTGTACATGTCGCCGAAGCGGTTGCTGGGGTCGTTGGGCAGCGGCGTCAGGCCCCTGACGACGCGCACCGCCGTGGCCGCGCTCGGCGCCTCCGCCGTCACGATGTCATGCATGTAGAAGCGGAGGTGCGTCGTGGCTGGAGCCACCGCGGCGACGAGCGCCAGAGAGGCCAGTGCCATCAGCTGCACGCTCTGGTGGATGGCCATGGCGCGTAAATACTGACCGACTTACGCGCCGTTTCGAGGTGTATAAGAACTGCATGGCGTAGGTAGGTGAGATCGAGATGTTTTGTAGAAAGTGCCCTTCATCGTGACAGGTTGGTGCGCGCGCGGGGCCGATGGTTCTCAAAGCATGAGATTCCCGGGTGGACAGGAAGGATCGATCCATTGATCCATGAGATACTTTTGCGTGCATGTGCGGCTGTTCTGGCTGATAGGATTGAGCAACTGCACTGCACAGTGTCAAGTCCAAATCGGAGTTCGGTAGGAGTACGTGCTCAATGGTGAAGTTGGACCGCTGGATTTGCGTCAGCATGTCGCCATAATAGCCTCAGATACTTCTGGGGAAAACACACATTTAGGCCCTGTTTGTTGGCATTGTTTGTTTTGATAGCAAAATATTTTTACAGTTTTGCTAAGTCTCAGTCGACTTAGACTTCGTTATGTCTCAGTCAATAGTATCTTCCTTTGATTTTGCATGGAGATTCGTGCAAAAAATTATTTTCAGTTTTTCTTTTTTCTTTTTACATACTATATCACTTGACTTAGACTTGGGTAAGTCTCAGTCGACTAAGACCTAGCCACACCCATATTTTTATCTGCTGCTCCCTTACGGTGGGATGAATATGGAAGATATGATATAGTCAGAAACAAATAATTACGTTGAGGGCGTGGATACAAAAGAAAGTTTACCGGACCTCAAAAACTAGTTGAACAATAATATTGAAAACACGAGTAGCTTGCAAAACGATCTCATATTATGAGACGGAGGGAGTAGAATTGTTAGAAGAAATAAGGATGAGTGCTTTGTGAGCATGTGTGGAGGATGAGAGGGGTGAACCAAAAGCTCATAGCTCGCGAGCTTAACGAGCACTCGATAGCTCGGCTCATTAAACTCATGTTCACTTTTTAATGAACAGAGCCAATCATTGATCTCAGCTTGTTAAGATTGACAAACAAGCTAACGAGTTTCATAAGCAACTCATTTAAGCTCATTAATGAAACACAACACATATTTTTATTATACTTGACATTTTTTTATTAAGCTTAATAAACTTAACGAGCCGAGCCATAACTATCATGAGCTTAACAAGTCAAGCAACTCGTTAATACACTCATGAGGGTGGGAGGTGTGTACTGTGTAGCCAAGAAATTAGGATCACAGAAGGGGATAGTTATATTATTTTCTTGGGGGATAGGACTATGTTGGGACAAAATTATATATGAAGGGCTGGAGGGGCCTATTTAGCCAAAAGATAAACTCCGCAAGTGCGGAACCAAAAGTGTCGTTCTATTTTCATTTTGTAAATTTCCATTTCTATTTATGTGTTTATGCTTCGTAGCCAATTTTTTTGGAGCAGACATAACATTTCCACTCCGTTTCATCCTTAGAGTACTATTAGCAAACTATCAGAACCAGTACTACAATGAGTTACTCCCTCCTTTTTGGTTTAGAGGGCCTATTTCAAAAATCATAAATTTCCAATTTGCAAGGCTCATTGTCTTGGAACATGCAAATGTTGCTATGTTCATATTAAGTTCCATCATTTTGGTGTTCCTAATGTAAAATCAACCAATGCATGAAGGAATGAGAGAGCCATGCATGAAACATAAATATGTTGCCTAGCACTTAAGTAGGTCTTCTTGGTTGATGTGATTTACAAGATGAGCCCAATAAAACAGAAAGAAGGGAGTATTTGTTTAAGAAGTAAAAAACCAATGACTTTCTATTACCCCAATCGTGGTACTCTTTCCTAATCTACTAGTGCTCTCTCCTCTCATCCATAAAAAATTTACAGGAGGTAGAGCATGATGGCGAGATCGCCGAACCATAGGTGTGATTTGTGAAGCAGAAGTATGTACACCAAGCAGTTGAGCTTTTTTGTTTGGGGCAATTTGCTCTTTTTCCGCAATACAATTACCGTTTTGAAACTAGTCGTGACATTCTAGGTTTGGGTTGTGGTGGCTCAAAGATATTTATCAAAGATAATTAACTTGCACCAAAGATATTTATCAAATCTGCCGCTCCTCGTTTCCACGCCAACTCGATTGCATCGCATCGCATCGCTTCCTACCCCCGCGTCGCTCCAGGGGGGCAGTGGCGGAGCCAGGATTGGAGCAAGCCCCGGGCCAAAAAAAAGTTTCACGGCGAGAGAAAAACTTAACGTCCATAAGGGTTTTATCTACCTCAATAAATACCCTATATAAAATATGGCTCAATTGCATGAAAAAATAGAATTTGAACTAAATGCTTAATGATACAACAAAATAAGGCCTCCTTTGGTTCATAGGGTAGGAAAATCGTAGGAATAGGAAAGTCATATGAAATGAGATGACATGTATCTCAAATCCTATGAGTAGAAATAGGAAAGGAGATGCCCATTGATTCACATCATAAGATTTTTTTTCCATTGAGTCTAGGCTAATATTTATTTTCTTATGAAATGTGGAGAATAGGAAGAATTCCTCCATAGGAATAGGATTCCATTCCTACAGACCAAAGGGCTCTAAAGGAATTTTTCCTATAGAAATCCTATCCTATGAAATTCCTACAAGATTCCTCTAAACCAAAGGAGGCCTAAATAAAAATGACAAAAATTAAAAAAACTTACGTGATAAAAAAGAGTACCAAATCAATGGTTTGCTTCATCAGTGTCTTGCATAACCTCATCAACGGTCGAAGAAGAGTCAACATCTTCAAGGCATCAAAAGCAAAATTTCATAAAAGGAGGCATAAACGTCAAGTGAAACAATTATCACTGATAAAAATTTAAAAATTACCACTTCGATGAGGTAAAAGGAGTAAATTGCATAAAACCACCACTTTGAAGGTTAGGTTTGCGAAAAACACTAGGATACAGTTTCTCTGCAGAAAACACCACATCTTGTGTAATTGTTTTGCAAAAAGCACTGGTCGGCGGTTCGGGCCGTGTTAAGTGAGCTTATGATAGGTGGGGGCCGTTTTTCGCCTACGTGGCACTCCAGGCCGTCCCGACAGCCGTCAGACGGCGTTAGACGGTGCCGTTCGGTCTCGTCTGTTTTCATCGCCGCATCTCCATTTCCCCCTTCTTCTCCCTCCCCGCTCGCTCCCGCCCCCGTTGACCTCTCGCCCCCTCGCAGTACACAGATGCTTAGTCCAGCGAAAGCTGGCGTTGCTGGCGGCGGCGCCCCGCCCGGCAGTGGCGCATGCGTTGTAGGAAGAGGAGGAGGACGCGCAGTGGAGCCAGGCGAGCTTTGCGGGAGCTCGAACCCTAGGAAGGCGACGGAGGAAGAGGAGGAGGACCCGCAGTATTCGGTGGAATACCGGGCGGCGAGAGCATTTGCCGCGGCGGTGAAGGCCAATCCGACGGGAAGCCAGCACATCGGGTCATCCTACGGCGGCGTATACTGAGATCCCCTTCCTTTTGCTCTTCCCCTTCCCGTTCTCTATTCCATTGCGTTGCTAAGGTTAGGGTTCATATTGCTCTCAGATGGAGTAGTACTGTCAGATGATGTGATCTGTTTGTTGGGGAACGTAGTAATAATTCAAAAATTTCCTACGTGTCACCAAGATCAATCTAGGAGATGCTAGCAACAAGTGAGAGGGAGTGCATCTTCATACCCTTGAAGATCGCTAAGCGGAAGCGTTATAAGAACGCGGTTGATGGAGTCGTACTCGCGGCGATTCAAATCGCAGAAGATCTGATTCAAGCGCCGAACAGACGGCGCCTCCGCATTCAACACACGTATAGCCCGGGGACGTCTCCTCCTTCTTGATCCAGCAAGGGGAGATGAGAAGTTGAGGGAGAGCTCCGGCAGCACGACGGCGTGGTGGTGGAGCTTGCGGTTCTCCGGCAGAGCTTCGCCAAGCACTACGGAGGAGGAGGAGGAGTTGGAGGGGGGAAGGGTTGCGCCAGGGGAAGGGGTTTCAGCTCCCATGCACCTCCCCACTATATATAGGGGTGAAGGGGGCTGGTTTCTTACCCTCCAAGTCCATTGGGGCGTTGGCAAAGGTGGGAGGAAAGAAATCCCATCCTTTCCCTTCGCCACCGATTGTTATCCCCCCTTTTTAGGGATCTTGATCTTATCCCTTCGGGATATGATCTTATTCCTTCTAAGGGGGGATCTTGGTGCGCCTTGACCAGGGGTGTGGGGCCTTGCCCCCACTACCCAGGTTCATGTGGGTCCCCCCATGCAGGTGGGCCCCACTCCGGCACCTTCTAGAACCTTCCCGGTACAATACCGAAAAAACCCGAACATTTTCTGGTGGCCAAAATAGGACTTTCCATATATAAATCTTTACCTCCGGACCATTCCGGAACTCCTCGTGACGTCCGGGATCTCATCCGAGACTCCGAACAACTTTCGGTAACCACATACAATTCCCATTAGAACTCTAGCGTCACCGAACCTTAAGTGTGTAGACCCTACGGGTTCGGGAACCATGCAGACATGACCGAGACACCTCTCCGGCCAATAACCAATAGCGGGATCTGGATACCCATATTGGCTCCCACATGTTCCACGATGATCTCATCGGATGAACCACGATGTCGGGGATTCAATCAATCCCGTATACAATTCCCTTTGTCCATCGGTATGTTACTTGCCCGAGATTCGATCATCGGTATCTCTATACCTTGTTCAATCTCGTTACCGGCAAGTCTCTTTACTCGTTCCGTAACGCATGATCTCGTGGCTAACTCCTTAGTCACATTGAGCTCATTACGATGATGCATTACCGAGTGGGCCCAGAGATACCCCTCCGTCATACGGAGTGACAAATCCCAGTCTCGATTCGTGCCAACCCAACAGACACTTTCGGAGATACCTGTAGTGCACCTTTATAGTCACCCAATTACGTTGTGACGTTTGATACACCCAAAGCATTCCTACGGTATCCGGGAGTTGCACAATCTCATGGTCTAAGGAAATGATACTTGACATTAGAAAGCTCTAGCGAACGAACTATACGATCTTGTGCTATGCTTAGGATTGGGTCTTGTCCATCACATCATTCTCCTAATGATGTGATCCCGTTATCAACGACATCTAATGTCCATGGTCAGGAAACCATAACCATCTATTGATCAACGAGCTAGTCAACTAGAGGCTTACTAGGGACATGCTGTGATCTATGTATTCACACATGTATTACGGTTTCCGGTTAATACAATTATAGCATGAACAATAGACAATTATCATGAACAAGGAAATATAATAATAACCATTTTATTATTGCCTCTAGGGCATATTTCCAACAGTCTCCCACTTGCACTAGAGTCAATAATCTAGTTACATTGTGATGAATCGAACACCCATAGAGTTCTGGTGCTAATCATGTTTTGCTCGTGGAAGAGGTTTAGTCAACGGATCTGTGACATTCAGATCCGTATGTACTTTACAAATATCTATGTCTCCATCTTGAATATATTCACGAATGGAGTTGAAGCGGCGCTTGATGTGCTTGGTCTTCCTGTGAAACCTGGGCTCCTTGGCAATGGCAATAGCTCTAGTGTTGTCACATAAGAGAGTCATCGGGCTCGACGCATTGGGAATCACTCCTAGGTCGGTGATAAACTCCTTCATCCAGACTCCTTCCTAAGCTGCTTCCGAAGCAGCTATGTACTCCACTTCACATGTAGATCCCGCCACGACGCTTTGCTTGCAACTGCACCAGCTGACTGCCCCACCATTCAAAATGTACACGTATCCGGTTTGTGACTTGGAGTCATCCAGATCTGTGTCAAAGCTAGCATCGACGTAACCCTTTACGACGAGCTCTTCGGCACCTCCATAAATAAGAAACATATCCTTAGTCCTTTTCAGGTACTTCAGGATATTCTTGACCGCTGTCCAGTGTTCCATTCCGGGATCACTTTGGTACCTCTCTACCAAACTTATGGCAAGGTTCACATCAGGTCTGGTACACAGCATGGCATACATAATAGAGCCTATGGCTGAGGCATAGGGGATGACACTCATCTTTTCTCTTTCTTCTGCCGAGGTCGGGCGTTGAGCTGCGCTCAATCTCACACCTTGCAATACAGGCAAGAACCCCTTCTTGGACTGATCCATATTGAACTTCTTCAATATCTTGTCAAGGTATGTGCTTTGTGAAAGACCAATGAGGCGTCTCGATCTATCTCTATAGATCTTGATGCCTAATATGTAAGCAGCTTCTCCAAGGTCCTTCATTGAAAAACACTTATTCAAGTAGGCCTTTATGCTTTCCAAAAGTTCTATATCATTTCCCATCAACAGTATGTCATCCACATATAATATGAGAAATGCTACAGAGCTCCCACTCACTTTCTTGTAAATGCAGGCTTCTCCATAAGTCTGTATAAACCCAAACGCTTTGATCATTTCATCAAAGCGAATGTTCCAACTCCGAGATGCTTGCACCAGCCCATAGATGGAGCGCTGGAGCTTGCATACTTTGTCAGCATTCTTAGGATCGACAAAACCTTCCGGCTGCATCATATACAATTCTTCCTTAAGGAAACCATTAAGGAATGCCGTTTTGACGTCCATTTGCCAGATCTCAAAATCATAGAATGCGGCAATTGCTAACATGATTCGGACGGACTTCAGCTTCGCTACGGGTGAGAAGGTCTCATCGTAGTCAACCCCTTGAACTTGTCGATAACCCTTAGCGACAAGCCGAGCCTTATAGACGGTCACATTACCATCCACGTCAGTCTTCTTCTTAAAGATCCACTTATTCTCTATGGCTTGCCGATCATCGGGCAAGTCCGTCAAAGTCCATACTTTGTTTTCATACATGGATCCTATCTCGGATTTCATGGCTTCAAGCCATTTGTTGGAATCCAGGCCCGCCATCGCTTCTTCATAGTTCGAAGGTTCACCGTTGTCTAACAACATGATTTCCAGGACAGGGTTGCCGTACCACTCTGGTGCGGAACGTGTCCTCGTGGACCTACGAAGTTCAGTAGCAACTTGACCCGAAGTTTCATGATCATCATCATTAACTTCCTCTCTAGTCGGTGCAGGCACCACAGAAACATCTTCCTGAGCTGCGCTACTCTCCAGTTCAAGAGGGGGTACCTCATCAAGTTCTACTCTCCTCCCACTTACTTCTTTCGAGAGAAACTCTTTCTCCAGAAAGGATCCATTCTTGGCAACAAAGATCTTGCCTTCGGATCTGAGATAGAAGGCATACCCAATAGTTTTCTTAGGGTATCCTATGAAGACGCATTTTTCCGATTTGGGTTCGAGCTTTTCAGGTTGAAGTTTCTTGACATAAGCATCGCATCCCCAAACTTTCAAAAACGACAGCTTAGGTTTCTTCCCAAACCATAATTCATACGGTGTCGTCTCAACGGATTTAGACGGTGCCCTATTTAAAGTGAATGCGGCAGTCTCTAAAGCATAACCCCAAAATGATAGCGGTAGATCGATAAGAGACATCATAGATCGCACCATATCCAATAGAGTGCGATTACGACGTTCGGACACACCATTACGCTGAGGTGTTCCAGGCGGCGTGAGTTGTGAAACAATTCCACATTTCCTTAAGTGCGTGCCAAACTCGTGACTCAAGTATTCTCCTCCACGATCTGATCGTAAGAACTTTATTTTCCTGTCACGTTGATTCTCTACCTCGCTCTGAAATTCCTTGAACTTTTCAAAGGTCTCAGACTTGTGTTTCATTAAGTAGACATACCCATATCTACTTAAGTCATCAGTGAGGGTGAGAACATAACGATAGCCACCGCGAGCCTCAACGCTCATTGGACCGCATACATCAGTATGTATTATTTCCAACAAGTTGGTTGCTCGCTCCATTGTTCCGGAGAACGGAGTCTTGGTCATTTTGCCCATGAGGCATGGTTCACATGTGTCAAATGATTCATAATCAAGAGACTCCAAAAGTCCATCTGCATGGAGTTTCTTCATGCGTTTGACACCAATGTGACCAAGGCGGCAGTGCCACAAGTATGTGGGACTATCATTATCAACCTTATATCTTTTGGCATTCACACTATGAATATGTGTAACATCACGTTCGAGATTCAATAAAAATAAACCATTGACCAGCGGGGCATGACCATAAAACATATCTCTCATATAAATAGAACAACCATTATTCTCGGATTTAAATGAGTAGCCATCTCGCATTAAACGAGATCCAGATACAATGTTCATGCTCAAAGCTGGCACTAAATAACAATTATTGAGGTTTAAAACTAATCCCGAAGGTAAATGTAGAGGTAGCGTGCCGACGGCGATCACATCGACCTTGGAACCATTCCCGACGCGCATCGTCACCTCATCCTTCGCCAGTCTCCGCTTATTCCGCAGCTCCTTTGGCGTTGCCGGCCTTCTTATCCGCTAAGTACTTGGGGCAGTTCCGCTTCCAGTGACCATTTCCCTTGCAATAAAAGCACTCAGTCTCAGGCTTGGGTCCATTCTTTGGCTTCTTCCCGGCAACTGACTTACCAGGCGCGGCAACTCCCTTGCCGTCCTTCTTGAAGTTCTTCTTACCTTTGCCTTTCTTGAAACTAGTGGTCTTATTCACCATCAACACTTGATGTTCCTTTTTGATCTCCACCTCCGCTGATTTCAGCATTGAATATAACTCAGGAATGGACTTCTCCATCCCTTGCATATTGTAGTTCATCACAAAGCTCTTGTAGCTAGGTGGAAGCGACTGGAGGATCCTGTCAATGACCGAGTCATCTGGAAGATTAACTCCCAGCTGAGACAAGCGGTTGTGCAACCCAGACATTTTGAGTATATGCTCGCTGACAGAGTTGTTTTCCTCCATCTTACAACTATAGAACTTGTCGAAGACTTCATATCTCTCGACCCGGGCATGAGCTTAGAAAACCATTTTCAGCTCTTGGAACATCTCATATGCTTCGTGTTGCTCAAAACGCTTTTGGAGCCCCGGTTCTAAGCTGTAAAGCATGCCGCACTGAACCAGGGAGTAATCATCACTACGCGACTGCCAGGCGTTCATAACGTCTTGAGTTGCTGGGAAAATGGGTGCGTCACCTAGCGGTGCTTCAAGGACATATGCTTTCTTGGCAGCTATGAGGATGATCCTCAAGTTACGGACCCAGTCCGTATAGTTGCTACCATCGTCTTTCAGCTTGGTTTTCTCTAGGAACGCGTTGAAGTTGAGGGCAACATTAGCGTGGGCCATTGGATCTACAAGATAGATTGTAAAGACAATTTTAGACTAAGTTCATGATAATTAAGTTCATCTGATCAAATTATTTAATGAACTCCCACTCAGATAGACATCCCTCTAGTCATCTAAGTGATACATGATTCGAATCGACTAGGCCGTATCCGATCATCACGTGAGACGGACTAGTCATCAACGGTGAACATCTCCATGTTGATCGCATCTACTATACGACTCATGTTCGACCTTTCGGTCTCTCGTGTTCTGAGGCCATGTCTGTACATGCTAGGCTCGTCAAGTCAACCTAAGTGTTTCGCATGTGTAAATATGGCTTACACCCGTTGTATGCGAACGTTAGAATCTATCACACCCGATCATCATGTGGTGCTTCGAAACAACGAACCTTCGCAACGGTGCACACTTAGGGGGAACACATTTCTTGAAATTTTTAGTGAGGGATCATTTTATTTATGCTACCATCGTTCTAAGCAAATAAGATGTAAACATGATAAACATCACATGCAAATCATAAAGTGACATGATATGGCCAATATCTTCTTGTGCTTTTGATCTCCATCTTCGAGGCGCGGCGTCACTGGCATGACACCATGATCTCCATCATCATGATCTCCATCATCGTGTCTTCATGAAGTTGTCTCGCCAACTATTACTTCTACTACTATGGCTAACGGTTAGCAATAAAGTAAAGTAATTACATGGCGTTTTCATTGACACGCAGGTCATACAATAAATTAAGACAGCTCCTATGGCTCCTGCCGGTTGTCATACTCATCGACATGCAAGTCGTGATTCCTGTTACAAGAACATGATCAATCTCATACATCACATATATAATTCATCACATCCTTTTGGCCATATCACATCACATAGCATACCCTGCAAAAACAAGTTAGACGTCCTCTAATTGTTGTTGCATGTTTTACGTGGCTGCTATGGGTTTCTAGCAAGAACGTTTCTTACCTACGCAAAAGCCATAACGGTGATATGCCAATTGCAATTTACCCTTCATAAGGACCCTCTTCATCGAATCCGATCCGACTAAAGTGGGAGAGACAGACACCCGCTAGCCACCTTATGCAACAAGTGCATGTCAGTCGGTGGAACCTGTCTCACGTAAGCGTACGTGTAAGGTCGGTCCGGGCCGCTTCATCCCACAATGCCGCCGAATCAAGATAGGACTAGTAACGGTAAGCAAATTAAACAAATCATCGCCCACAACTACTTGTGTTCTACTCGTGCATAGAATCTACGCATAGAACTAGCTCATGATGCCACTGTTGGGGAACGTAGTAATAATTCAAAAATTTCCTACGTGTCACCAAGATCAATCTAGGAGATGCTAGCAACAAGTGAGAGGGAGTGCATCTTCATACCCTTGAAGATCGCTAAGCGGAAGCGTTACAAGAACGCGGTTGATGGAGTCGTACTTGCGGCGATTCAAATCGCGGAAGATCCGATTCAAGTGCCGAATGGACGGCGCCTCCGCGTTCAACACACGTACAGCCCGGGGAAGTCTCCTCCTTCTTGATCCAGCAAGGGGAGAGGAGAAGTTGAGGGAGAGCTCCGGCAGCACGATGGCGTGGTGGTGGAGCTTGCGGTTCTCCGGCAGGGCTTCGCCAAGCACTACGGACGAGGAGGAGTTGGAGGGGGGAAGGGCTGCACCAGGGGAAGGGGTTTCAGCTTCCATGCACCTCCCCACTATATATAGGGGTGGAGGGGGCTGGTTTCTTGCCCTCCAAGTCCATTGGGGCGTTGGCAAAGGTGGGAGGAAAGAAATCCCATCCTTTCCCTTCGCCACCGATTGTTATCCCCCCTTTTTAGGGATCTTGATCTTATCCCTTCGGGATATGATCTTATTCCTTCTAAGGTGGGATCTTGGTGCGCCTTGACTAGGGGTGTGGGGCCTTGCCCCCACTACCCACGTTCATGTGGGTCCCCCCATGCAGGTGGTCCCCACTCCAGAACCTTCTAGAACCTCCCCGGTACAATACCGAAAAATCCCGAACATTTTCCGGTGGCCAAAATAGGACTTCCCATATATAAATCTTTACCTCCGGACCATTCCGGAACTCCTCGTGACGTCCGGGATCTCATCCGAGACCCCGAACAACTTTCAGTAACCACATACAATTCCCATTACAACTCTAGCGTCACCGAACCTTAAGTGTGTAGACCCTACGTGTTCGGGAACCATGCAGACATGACCGAGACACCTCTCCGGCCAATAACCAATAGCGGGATATGGATACCCATATTGGCTCCCACATGTTCCACGATGATCTCATCGGATGAACCACGATGCCGGGGATTCAATCAATCTCGTATACAATTCCCTTTGTCCATCGGTATGTTACTTGCCCGAGATTCGATCGTCGGTATCCCTATACCTTGTTCAATCTCGTTACCGGCAAGTCTCTTTACTCGTTCCGTAACGCATGATCCCGTGGCTAACTCCTTAGTCACATTGAGCTCATTATGATGATGCATTACCGAGTGGGCCCAGAGATACCTCTCCGTCATACGGAGTGACAAATCCCAGTCTCGATTCGTGCCAACCCAACAGACACTTTCAGAGATACCTGTAGTGCACCTTTATGGTCACCCAGTTACGTTGTGACGTTTGATACACCTAAAGCATTCCTACGGTATCCGGGAGTTGCACAATCCTATGGTCTAAGGAAATGATACTTGACATTAGAAAAGCTCTAGCAAACGAACTAGACGATCTTGTGCTATGCTTAGGATTGGGTCTTGTCCATCACATCATTCTCCTAATGATGTGATCCCGTTATCAACGACATCCAATGTCCATGGTCAGGAAACCACAACCATCTATTGATCAACGAGCTAGTCAACTAGAGGCTCACTAGGGACATGCTATGGTCTATGTATTCACACATGTATTACGGTTTCCGGTTAATACAATTATAGCATGAACAATAGACAATTATCATGAACAAGGAAATATAATAATAACCATTTTATTATTGCCTCTAGGGCATATTTCTGTAACACCCCTGTCTAATAGCCACTGTGATTATCTGCTAATAATGCCAAGTCACCTCATTTGCAGTGCCTAGTCATAGTGGTTAAACAAAACAATTCAAATTCTATTCTGAAATTCAACTCAAATTCAAAAGTGCAAAATAAATTTGCTCAAACACTATTGGAAAAATGTTCACTAAATAGCAAATATTCTAGAAGCACTCATAAAAATATAAACAATGATGATGGAGATAGCTAAGTGACTCAAACCACATGAAACAACACCAAAACAGAATTATTTAATCCATTTAAAATAATATCAAATTCAAATAAAATCCTACTTTACCCAAACCAGTTTTTGGTGAAGGTTAACATTGCACTGAAATATTGGGGCCAAGTTTCCTATTTTATAAAAGTGCATAAGTGGCCTAAATATTACCAAAACAGAAAAGAAAATACAAAAGCAAAATAAAAATCCTAGCAGCTACTGTGAGCTGGGCCTAAGTGCACAGTGGCACGGCCCAGCCCACGACGCCTCCCTCCCCGTGTCGGCCGCGCCATGGCCGCGCGCGCGCGCGCCAGCCGGGCGTCGACACGGCGACGGTCGTGACGGCCACCGACAGCCGAGGGGGGTAAGGCCGAAGCAGTTCCTTCCCCTTGGCCTCCTCCATGTCACTCTCCCTCTCCCTCTCTCACTCGCCCCGCCTCTCCCCTCCTCAGATCCGTCGAGGCCGACCGCGCTCGCCGCCGTTCTCCGTCGTAGTCGCGGCCTCAGTCACCACATCACCTCGCCGACGTGTCCGTCGCCTTCGTCTACGTCTTTCGCATCATCTGGTGGTCGCAGCGGGAGCCGAGAGGCAACACCGCGTCGGAATTCCTTTGTCCCCATCTCTGAACACCGACGCTCCTCTTCGACTCAGGTGACGCCTCTGCAGCTACTAAACCTCCAAGGGCCACCATGAGCCACGCAGTAAGCTTCCGCTCCTCCTCTGTCCTCCGGTTCGCTCTATTCCGTGCCGTAGCTAGCCCGCCGCAAAGCCAAGCTCCGCCGTCCACCATTGCCTACGCAGCGCTTACCTCCGAGCTACCTCGATCGAACCCGCAACGCCAGCACGCTTCTGGTGAGCTGGTGCTTCCACCCAGCCACTCACGCGATCGAAAAGCGAGCCGCAGCCACGATCCCGTTCAGTCCCGAACTCCGGCGCCGTCCGCGAGCTCACCGTTGACGACTCCTGTCGATTCCGGCGACGAGACCACTCCCATTCAACGCGCCTCTCTTCACCCGTTCGAGCGCACCCAGCCCCGAGTCGAACAGTTGCTGGAGCGCGGATTCCGACGACCTCCAGTCCCTCCGCCGCGTTTTGTGCTCGCCAGCGTTCAGCCGCCGACCGGCCGACGTGGCATGAGTGGGCCCCGCCTCTGGGCCACTGACTGTGGGGCCCCGCAGGCCCCTTTGACCCCGTTGACATGGGTCAACGCCGACGTGGCTGCCCTGTGCCTATGACACGCGGGCCCCACTCCAATAAACTAATTAAAATAAATAGATAATTAAATAAATAATTAGTTTAGTTAATTAAGTGGATAAGCACTCGCTGACAAACTGGGCCCACACCCATAATTAGCTTAGTTGGGTTAGTTTAACTCTCTGTTAAACTAACAGAGACTGACATGTGGGTCCCACTGGGCCCACATGTCATATTTGACTCTGGTCAGCCGCTGTTGACTGCTGACATCATAGTGACATCATGCTGACGCCATATAATCATTTCTGTTAATAAAAATAATTCCAGAAAATCATTTAAACTTTGAAAATTAATAACTTTTAAACCGTAGCTCAGATCGAAAAACTTAAAACATGAAAGTTGATCAGAACGACGAGACGAATCTGATCATGTCGTCTGTTTCGATGCCGGAACCCCCTACGTAGGTGAAACCACAACTTCGAGGACGTATCCGATAGATGAATAGTGCATAATCACAGGTAAATAAATCCCACCTTAATCCTATAATAACTAAAATGACTTAGACATACGTCCTCAAAGTTGTGGGATGTTCAGGCAACCCTGCACTGCATCCTAGTCATGACATGTTCTGTGTTGCATCGTTAGCTGTGTATTTATATGTTTCTTCCCCCTCTTCTCTCTCGGTAGACCCCGACGTCGACGTAGCTCCCGAGGCCGACGCTGCTCAGGAGCCCGACGACGCAGTTGACGACCTTGCCCTTGCCGTCGAGCAGACAGGCAAGCACCCCCATTTTGAGCATTCCGATATCGCCCACTCTCTTCTCTCTTTTGCTTGCATTAGAAGTTACTGCTGCTGCTGTTATCCTATATCTACTGCATAGCCTGTTTATTGTAACCTGCCTTGTTACCTACCTGCTTATCCTAAAAATGTTTAGAATAGGTTGGGTAGAGACCATCAGAGACCCCACTTATCCCGACTGCCCCACTGGATGATCAGAAGATCCGAGCAACGGGATCGAAGACCAGGCCCCGGCACCGCACATCACTTTCCCCTTAGTTGCCGACTCTACTGGGTTACTATCGAGTGCCGAGGGTGATACCTCGTCAGCACTTCTGATGATAACCTTGTAGGTTAGTTAATCGGTCGTGGTAAGCGAGGGTGATTCCTCCTACACCACCCCCGATAACAAAGTCGTTGTGCAACACTTCAAGTGTGGACCTCGAGGGTGATTCCTCCTTCGTTCACCTTGACGTTAACATCAGGTGGGACTCCATCGAGGGTGATTCCTCAGGGTTCCCTTGGTGTTAGACACACGGTTACTGTTGTTACTATGACTTACACTGAACCATGTTACTAAAGACGGGTCGGCCCTGAGGGGTACCCGCGCGAGCTTAATTGCGAGTGATGTGGGACCGGGTGGACCTGGATGGTGCCCGAGAGTTGAACACGAGGCGTGGCCGGGCATTCCTAGCCCTTGCCGCAAGTCCTCGAGACGGGGCGACGGGGTCACATCTTTCGTGAGTCTCTGCTCGTTACCGCACTACCAACACACTAACGGTTTGGATATTTGATCCGAGGTGCCTCTGGCCTGATAGCACTAACCATCACGTGGGCATAGTATGGGCGTTCTGCATCGTATACTTCAGCCGAAGCTTAATAGACGTCAGCGACTGAGCGACGCGTGCTGGATTGGACTGGTTACGCAACCGTGCTTGTATTAAGGGTTTGCTAGGTCTGCTTCCGGCCGCCCACGCAACGCGCAGGAGTTCCCGGGGCGAAGGCCCAAGACCCCTGGGGGCATAGGTTAGTCCGGCGTGCTGACCTCTCTGTTAAGTATTTGGTCGGGTTGCGGCATGTTGCTTAGCCAAGACCGGGCATGACCCAAAAAAGTGTGTCCGGCCGGAGTTAAGCGAGCGTGCTGGGTAAGTTGGTGCACCCCTGTAGGGAGGAACTAGACTATCGATAGCCTGTCCTACGGTAACGGATACTCGGAGTTGTATCCCGATCGGTACAACTAGAACTGGTGACTTGAGATGAAATGGATAGTATGGCTCTGGGATTGCTTTCTCGCAGGGAGTCGAGGAAGAATCTCTGGCCGAGGTTGATGATACCACAACTACTTTACATTATGTTAATCTGCACTCTTCTAATGCTGCAAGACCGATGAAGATGCTTGAAGATACTAGTCTTCGATAGGACTAGGCTTTCCCCTCTATTCTGGCATTTCTTTAGCCCAGTCCACATATACAGCCTCCTTTGAAAATGTTGCATATGTAGTGTAGATCCTTGCTTGCTGAGCACTTCGGATGAGTACTCACGTTTGCTTTACTTTCTTTTTTCCCCATATCCATATGTCGCCACCAGAAGACGGAGCCCCTGAAATAGCTGCCCCGTCGACGACTACGGCTACTACTACTACCCTCCCGGCGAGTACTACTACGAGGAGCCGACTGACGACCAGGAGTAGGATTCGGAGGGTCCTAGGCAGGAGGCCTACGCCTTTCGATCGTAGTATTTTATTTTGCCCCGCCTTCCTAAAGGCTTATCTCTATTTCTGTAATATATCTGTACCCAGATATCTGATGCTTCCGCTGACACTTGTATGCCATCGAGCTATGTATTCGAGCCCTCGAGGCCCTGGCTTGTAATATAAAGCTTGTATGACTTTATTTATGTTTTAGACTTGTGTTGTGATATCTTCAAGTGAGTCCTTAGGCTTGATCGTGTGCATTTGCGTGTATGGTTAGTGCATGATTAAGCCGGGGTCGTCACAGGTTGGTATCAGAGCCGACTACCTCTAGGAATCCCCCTATCCAATTCCTTGGCCGAAGTTGAGTCTAGAAACCGAAAACTGTTTTACTAACTTGGCTGTGTGGCTTACGGGCTCACGTCGCCAACTGGGTGGTATTAGGATCTTTTATTCCTCGTCTATACTCTGGGATTCTGATCTCTCTTCTATTCGGGTTTAATAAAATTACTAACGCCGACACCTAGGATCTCGTAAATCCCATCCACCCGGAGAGCTGGATTCTGTGTGATTTCCCTGTCATTGATCTGATTAGTCTGATAATCATTTTCCTTTCCATTGTTTTGTTTAACCTTTCCCTTCAAGATCTGTTATATTCCTTATCGTCGTATGACAACTCTGAATTTCCTCTGTTTCAGATGGATCGTCTGTTTCCGCCACGCCCTACGACCCAGCTTGTGCTTCGCACTTGGGCTCGTGGTGTCCCTGGGTTTCCAGCTGTTCTGATCGCTCTCTTGACCAGGCTGGGTTACCGCTGGTACCCCGAGTACATGGTCTACGAGGTTTACCGCGAGTTCAACCAGGAGCAGTACTATGCTGATGTTCGCATCTATGATCAGCAGGATAACTCAGACACTGAGCTGTATCTTTTCCACGGTATTGGCGTGATGATTGAGATGGCAGTCCATGATGCCGCCTACTCTGTTGTCGCACGTCTCCGAGGAGAGCACAACGCTAGCTTGGATGCATCTGAGTTTCGATACATTCCGTATGCCCCTGCTGGAGATGCTACTGGATACTACACGGCTATCAGTGCCCCGTACGAGCCTCGTCGCTACGATCCGCGAGTTCTGATTCAGTGTACTCAGGCTCTGGATCGCACCGTTCGGGCTCTTGCCATCGAGTTGTTCGCCACTCAAGTACGACTCTACGAGGCTATGATGCAGTTGCTACCAGCTGTTCGTGCAGGGATACATCCGGAGCATATCCTTTACCCGCGCAGGACCGAGATGCCACCAGGGATCGATTGGCCTGCTGTGGGAGGTCACACACCTGCACGTGGACCTCTTCTTTCAGCTCGAGACCGGGTTCTGCATCAGAGTGCACATGGAGCGCAGGATCCTTCTGCGACGAACGTCCGTCGTCCGCCCTTGCAGCTACCCCGTTTCAGTGGTTTTCTCCGATGTTGATGTAGCCTTTGCTATGTCTCGTTGTGTACTTCTTTACCGCGTGCCTGCGCGCCGCCTAGCATATCTAGTTTTTGAATTTGCGCCATTATGCTGCCCGAATGTAACCGACTCTGTATGGATCTGTATGACTTAATGACTATTATTAAGCATCTATTGTACTACTTAAATTCCATCGTGATACATCATGCTTGTTGCTAAACATTCGCAGTGCCTTCTGCTAAACTACCCCTGTAGATTTAGCCGGATGGGTGATAACAATCCACCTCCGCCGCCACCGCCTGACTATATGGCTGCGATGATGCAACAGTTTGAACTGAACCACCAATTCATGACGGGGATTATGCAACAGTTCCCTTGTCCCAATGCCGACCAGCAGCCACCTTCAATCACACTGCCAGATTTTGTGCGACTCAACCCGTTGTTCTTCCGTAACACAGTTAACCCGCTGGATGCCGATGACTGGTTGCGTGACATCTTCTATGAGATGGAGTCAGCTGATGTCGCCCCTGCCAACTATGTCACCTTCGCGACATATTTCCTGAAGGGACCCGCAGCACAATGGTGGGCCACTCACCGACAGACCCTACCTCCTGGAACTGTCGTTACCTGGGTGGAGTTCAAGACTGCTTTTCGCGCCCGCTATATTCCTCAAGCAGTCATAGCACGCAAGAAGGCTGAGTTCCGTAGCCTCGTTCAAGGCAATAAGACTGTGGAGGTCTATCAGCGAGAGTTCCTTGAACTGTCTCGCTATGCTGAAGAAGACATCCCTACCGATGCTCGTAGACAGGAGAAGTTTCGTGAAGGGCTGCACCATGACATTCAGCTAGCCCTGCTCGTCCAAGATTTTCCTGACTTCGCCACCTTGGTGAACAAGGCCATCATGGTCGAGACTAGTCTGAAGAAACACAAGGAAGCGACCAGACGCACTCGTGAAGCGGGCTCGTCTTCCCAGAAGCGCCGCATCTGGATTCCACAGAGCATGTACCGTCCAGCAACTCCAGTGTACAGGCCTGCATATGCCGCACCTCGTCTGCCTCCTCCACCACCGAGGCAGCCTCTTCGAGCTCCGCCACCTCGAGCTCCTGCACCACGTCCTGACAGTGGACTCTGCTTCAAGTGTGGCCAGCCAGGTCACCGTGCCAGAGATTGCTCTCAGAATCAGAATCAGTTAGCACTTCCTTCTGCTGGCCGTGGTAATGGCCATGGGAATTCTCAGCCTCGCTATAGCAATGTCAGGCCTTCTTATGGTCGTGGGCAGGCCTTCCATGTCAACATGAATGAAGACCCGGAACAACCAGCAACTGTGATGGGTACACTTCTTGTTAATTCAGTACCTGCAACTGTTTTATTTGATTCAGGAGCATCGCATTCATTCATGTCAGAACATTTTGCACTCTTGCATTTTGCACTCTTGCATGACGTTAAGTGTGAAACGCTACAACATCCGTTAGTAGTAAACACTCCCGCAGGACGATGCCGAACTTCTATATTCAGCCCCCGAGTCACTGTTGAGATTGAAGGGTTGCACTTTCATGCAAACCCCATTATTCTGCAATCTTCAAAATTTGACCTTATTCTGGGAATGGATTGGTTGAAGGCTCACTACGCCTCAATCAATTGTGCCACTAAGGTTGTTCACTTACTACACCCATCAGATGAGTTAGTGAATTGCCGAGCTCATATCACTCAGAACGCCGAGGCTCAGATTTATGCCTTGAATGCGTTGAACGCTTCTCCGCTGGAGGGGATCGAAAACATTCCAGTCGTGTGCGACTTCCAGGATGTCTTTCCAGAACAACTTTCAGGAATACCCCCTGCTAGAGCTGTCGAGTTCGTCATCGACTTGAAGCCTGGTACCACTCCTATTGCGAAGCGTCCTTACAAGATGCTACCGCACCACCTTATTGAGCTTAAGGAATAAATCGATAAATCACTTAAGAAGGGCTTCATCCGTCCCAGTTCCTCTGCCTGGGGAGCACCGTCTCTCTTTGTTAAGAAGAAAGATGGTACGAATAGGTTGGTCCAAGATTACCGTCCTATCAACTAGGCAACCATTCAGAATAAATATCCGCTTCCCCGGATCAATGACTTATATGATCAACTTGCTGGATCTTCGGTGTTCTCTAAACTCGACTTGAGGTTGGGTTATCACCAGATCCGTGTCCGTGAAGAGGATATTCTGAAGACTGCATTTGTTACCCGTTATGGCTCCTATGAATACACCGTCATGTCATTTGGCCTAACGAATGCTCCAGCTACTTTCTCTCCTCTGATGAATTATATATTCATGGATTACCTTGACAAGTTCGTCGTGGTATATCTGGATGATATCCTGGTATATTCGAAGAATAAGGAAGAACATGCCGAACATCTTCGCCTTGTTCTGGAGAGGCTTCGAGAGCACAAGTTGTATGCCAAGTACTCCAAATGTGAATTCTGGCTTTCTGAAGTAACCTACCTTGGACATGTGATTTCCAAGGACGGTATTGCCGTTAACCCGGAGCGTGTTCAGGCTAGTCTTGACTGGACTCCTCCAAAGAATGCCAAGTAAGTACGAAGTTTTCTCGGCCTTGCAAGTTATTGCCGTCGATTCGTCGAGAACTTTTCCAAGATCGCCAAGCCTCTGACTAACCTGCTCCACAAAGGTGTTAAGTTTGAGTGGACAGACAAATATCAGGAGAGTTTCTAGACCCTCAAGGACAAGCTTACTTCTGCTCCAGTGCTTGCTCCTCCGGATTCTCGTAAGGACTTTGTCATATATTGCAACGCCTCTCATCAGGGATTAGGCTGTGTCCTAATGCAAGAACGAAGAGTAATTGCATATGCTTCGCGTCAATTGCGTCCTCATGAAGAAAATTATCCAGTGCATGATCTTGAACTTGCTGCAGTGATCTATGCATTAAAGTTATGGCGACATTACCTTCTTGGTAATCGATGTGAGATTTATACTGATCATCAGAGTCTGAAATACTTGTTCACTCAACCGGATCTTAATCTCCGTCAGCAACGATGGTTGGAAACAATTACGGACTATGACTGTGGTATTTCATATACCCCTGGCAAGACTAATGTGATGGCTGATGCCTTAAGCCGCAAGTCCTATGGCAACAACCTCATGGTTAGGCGCGCTCAACCTTGTCTTTATGCAGAACTGAGTCAGCTGAATCTGCGAATTGTTCCCCAGGGTTCTCTTAATAACCTTGTGGTACAACAAGACCTTGAGAAAGCTGTTAAGGAAGTGCAAGCCAAAGATGCTGAAATTGATTTGATGAAGAAAGAGCTTCATCTTGAGAAGTACAGGGATTTCTCGATTGCAGAAGACGGAACCTTGTATTTCAGAGATAGAATTGTCGTTCCTCGATTCGAGCTTATGACTGACAAGGTCATGAAGGAGGCTCATGATACACCGCTGTCTATCCATCCGGGTAGTACCAAGATGTATCGCGATCTTCGACAGAGGTACTGGTGGTCTAGAATGAAGCAGGACATTGCTCGATATGTTGCTGAATGTGACGTATGTCGTCGCGTGAAAGCAAAACATCATAAGCCTGCTAGAATTCTTCAACCACTCCCTATTCCTTTGTGGAAGTGGGATAAAGTGCAAATGGACTTCATTACTGGTCTTCCCAAGTCTCAGAAAGGTCACGATGCTATTCTTGTCATCGTCGACCAACTTTCCAAGGTTGCTCATTTTCTGCCTGTCAAGGAGACTATCACCGCTAGCCAGCTAGCAGAGCTGTATATCTCCAAAATCGTTTCACTCCACGGTATTCTGAAGGAGATCAGTTCGGACCGTGGCGGTCTTTTCACATCCAAGTTCTGGGAAAGTTTCCAAGAAGCTATGGGGACTCACATTACATGGAGTTCAGCTTATCATCCTCGGTCCCAAGGCCAAGTCGAGCGAGTTAATCAAGTACTTGAAGATATGCTTCGGGCTTGTGTTATATCATTCAGAAAGAAGTGGGAGGAATCTCTCCCGTATGCCGAATTCTCTTATAACAACAGCTATCAAGCCAGCTTGAAAATGACACCCTTCGAAGTGCTATACGGACGTAAGTGTCAAACCCCTCTGAATTGGTCAGAAACTGGGGAATGACCTCTCGTTGGACCGGACATTATCCAACACGCTGAAGAACAAGTCCGAATTGTCCGAGAAAATCTCAAAGCGGCTCAGGACCGTCAGAAGAGTAATTATGATCGCAAACGATGGGGTTTGCCTTATCAACCGGGTGATCAAGCTTATCTTCGTGTCACTCCTATGAAGGGCACTCGTCATTTCGGAATCAAGGGCAAGCTAGCTCCACGCTATATTGGTCCTTTCTGCATCATGGCTAGACGTGGACAGGTGGCATATAAATTGGAGTTGCCATCGCAATTCTCTCATATCCATGATGTCTTCCACGTGTCACAACTTCGTAAATGCTTCAAGGAATCTACGCACCGCGCAGTGGATCACGGGATGCTTGAATTGCAAGATGACTTATCTTATAAGGAGCATCCGATCCGCATCCTCGATGAAGCTGAACGTCGAACTCGTCAGAAGACGACCAAGTTCCTGAAAGTGCAGTGGTCGAATCACACTAAAGATGAAGCCACTTGGGAACGCGAGGATCATCTTCGGGAAGAATATCCCGACCTCTTTCCTTCTACCTCCTAAAATTCTCGGGACGAGAATTTCTTTTAGAGGAGGAGAATTTGTAACACTCCTGTGTAATAGCCACTGTATTATCTGCTAATAATGCCAAGTCACCTCATTTGCAGTGCCTAGTCATAGTGGTTAAACAAAACAATTCAAATTCTATTCTGAAATTCAACTCAAATTCAAAAGTGCAAAATAAATTTGCTCAAACACTATTGAAAAAATGTTCACTAAATAGCAAATATTCTAGAAGCACTCATAAAAATATAAACAATGATGATGGAGATAGCTAAGTGACTCAAACCACATGAAACAGCACCAAAACAGAATTATTTAATCCATTTAAAATAATATCAAATTCAAATAAAATCCTACTTTACCCAAACCAGTTTTTGGTGAAGGTTAACATTGCACTGAAATATTGGGGCCAAGTTTCCCATTTTATAAAAGTGCATTAGTGGCCTAACTATTACCAAAACAGAAAAGAAAATACAAAAGCAAAATAAAAATCCTAGCAGCTACTGTGAGCTGGGCCTAAGTGCACAGTGGCACGGCCCAGCCCACGACGCCTACCTCCTCCCCGTGTTGGCCGCGCCATGGCCGCGAGCGCACGCGCTAGCCGGGCGTCGACACGGCGACGGCCGCGACGGCCACCGACAGCCGAGGGGGATAAGGCCGAAGCAGTTCCTTCCCCCTGGCCTCCTCCCCGTCACTCTCCCTCTCCCTCTCTCGCTCGCCCCGCCTCTCTCCTCCTCAGATCCGTCGAGGCCGACCGCGCTCGCCGCCGTTCTCCATCGTAGCCACGGCCTCAGTCACCACATCACCCCGCCGACGTGTCCATCGCCTTTGTCTACGTCTTCCGCATCATCTGGTGGTCACAGCGGGAGTCGACAGGCAGCACCGTGCCGGAATTCCTTCGTCCCCATCTCCGAACGCCGGCGCTCCTCTTCGACTCCGTCGACGCCTCTGCAGCTACTAAACCTCCAAGGGCCACCGTGAGCCGCGCAGTAAGCTTCCGCTCCTCCTCCGTCCTCCGGTTTGCTCTATTCCGTGCCGTAGCTAGCCCGCCGCGAAGCCAAGCTCCGCCGTCCGCCATTGCCTACGCAGCGCTCGCCTCCGAGCTCCCTCGCTCGAACCCGCAGCGCCAGCACGCTTCTGGTGAGCTGGTGCTTCCGCCCAACCACTCACGCGATCGAAAAGCGAGCCGCGGCCACGATCCCGTTTGGTCCCGAACTTCGGCGCCGCCCGCGAGCTCACCGTCGACGACTCCGGTCGATTCCGGCGACGAGACCACTCCCATTCGACGCGCCTCTCTTCACCCGTTCGAGCGCACACAGCCCCGAGTCGAACGGCCGCTGCAGCACGGATTCCGACGACCTCCAGTCCCTCCGCCGCGTTTTGTGCTCGCCAGCGTTCAGCCGCCGGCCGGCCGACATGGCATGAGTGGGCCCCGCCTCTGGGCCACTGGCTGTGGGGCCCCGTGGGCCCCTTTGACCCCGTTGACATGGGTCAACGCCGATGTGGCCGCCCTATGCCTATGACACGCGGGCCCCACTCCAATAAACTAATTAAAATAAATAGATAATTAGATAAATAATTAGTTTAGTTAATTAAGTGGATAAGCACTCGCTGACAGACTGGGCCCACACCCATAATTAGCTTAGTTAGGTTAGTTTAACTCTCTTTTAAACTAACAGAGACTGACATGTGGGTCCCACTGGGCCCACATGTCATATTTGACTCTGGTCAGCCGTTGTTGACTGCTGATGTCACAGTGACATCATGCTGACATCATATAATCATTTCTGTTAATAAAAATAATTCCAGAAAATCATTTAAACTTTGAAAATTAATAACTTTTAAACCATAGCTCAGATCGAAAAACTTAAAACATGAAAGTTGATCAGAACGACGAGACGAGTCTGATTGTGTTGTCTGTTTCGATGTCGGAACCCCCTACGTAGGTGAAACCACAACTTCAAGGACGTATCCGATAGATGAATAGTGCATAATCACAGGTAAATAAATCCCACCTTAATCCTATAATAACTAAAATGACTTAGACATACTTCAGGCAACCCTGCACTGCATCCTAGTCATGACATGTTCTGTGTTGCATCATTAGCTGTGTATTTATATGTTTCTTCCCCCTCTTCTCTCTCGGTAGACCCCAACGTCGACGTAGCTCCCGAGGCCGACGCTGCTCAGGAGCCCGACGACGCAGTTGGCGACCTTGCCCTTGCCGTCGAGCAGACAGGCAAGCACCCCCATTTTGAGCATTCTGATATCGCCCACTCTCTTCTCTCTTTTGCTTGCATTAGAAGTTACTGCTGCTGTTGTTATCCTATATCTGCTGCATAGCCTGTTTATTGTAACCTGCCTTGTTACCTACCTGCTTATCCTAAAAATGTTTAGAATAGGTTGGGTATAGACCATCAGAGACCCCACTTATCCCGACTGCCCTGCTGGATGATCAGAAGACCCGAGCAATGGGATCGAAGACCAGGCCCCGGCACCGCACATCACTTTCCCCTTAGTTGCCGACTCTACTGGGTTACTATCGAGTGCCGAGGGTGATACCTCATCAAAACTTCTGATGATAACCTTGTAGGTTAGTTAATCGGTCATGGTAAGCGAGGGTGATTCCTCCTACACCACCCCCGATAACGACGTCGTCGTGCAACACTTCAAGTGTGGACCTCGAGGGTGATTCCTCCTTCGTTCACCTTGACGTTAACATCAGGTGGGACTCCATCGAGGGTGATTCCTCAGGGTTCCCTTGGTGTTAGACACACGGTTACTGTTGTTACTATGACTTACATTGAACCATGTTACTAAAGATGGGTCAGCCCTGAGAGGTACCCGCGCGAGCTTAATTGCGAGTGATGTGGGACCGGGTGGACCTGGATGGTGCCCGAGAGTTGAACACGAGGCGTGGCCGGGCATTCCTAGCCCTTGCCGCAAGTCCTCGAGACGGGGCGACGGGGTCACATCTTTCGTGAGTCTCTGCTCGTTACCGCACTACCAACGCACTAACGGTTTGGATATTTGATCCGAGGGGCCTCTGGCCTGGTAGCACTAACCATCACGTGGACATAGTATGGGCGTTCTGTGTCGTATACTTCAGCCGAAGCTTAATAGACGTCAGCGACTGAGCGGCGCGCGTTGGATTGGACTGGTTACGCAACCGCGCTTGTATTAAGGGGTTGCTAGGTCTGCTTCCGGCCGCCCACGCAATGCGTAGGAGTTCCCGGGGCGAAGGCCCAAGACCCCTGGGGGCATAGGTTAGTCCGGCGTGCTGACCTCTCTGCTAAGTATTTGGTCGAGTTGCGGCGTGTTGCTTAGCCGAGGCCGGGCATGACCCAAAAAAGTGTGTCCGGCCGGAGTTAAGCGAGCGTGCTGGGTAAGTTGGTGCACCCCTGCAGGGAAGAACTAAACTATCGATAGCCTGTCCTACGGTAACGGACACTCGGAGTTGTATCCCGATCGGTACAACTAGAACTGGTGACTTGAGATGAAATGGATAGTATGGCTCTGGGATTGCTTTCTCGCAGGGAGTCGAGGAAGAATCTCTGGCCGAGGTTGATGATACCACAACTACTTTACATTATGTTAATCTGCACTCTTCTAATGCTGCAAGACCGATGAAGATGCTTGAAGATACTAGTCTTTGATAGGACTAGGCTTTCCCCTCTATTCTGGCATTTCTGCAGCCCAGTCCACATATACAGCCTCCTTTGAAAATGTTGCATATGTAGTGTAGATCCTTGCTTGCTGAGTACTTCGGATGAGTACTCACGTTTGCTTTACTTTCTTTTTTCCCCATATCCATATGTCGCCACCAGAAGACGGAGCCCCTGAGATAGCTGCCCCCGTCGACGACTACGACTACTACTACTACCCTCCCGGCGAGTACTACTACGAGGAGCCGACTGACGACCAGGAGTAGGATTCGGAGGGTCCTAGGCAGGAGGCCTACACCTTTCGATCGTAGTATTTTATTTTGCCCCGCCTTCCTAAAGGCTTATCTCTATTTCTGTAATATATCTGTACCCAAATATCTGATGCTTCCGCTGACACTTGTATGCCATCGAGCTATGTATTCGAGCCCTCGAGGCCCTGGCTTGTAATATAAAGCTTGTATGACTTTATTTATGTTTTAGAGTTGTGTTGTGATATCTTCAAGTGAGTCCTTAGGCTTGATCATGTGCATTTGCGTGTATGGTTAGTGCACGATTAAGCCGGGGTCGTCACAATTTCCAACACTGTTTATCCTGTGCCCTGATACGTCTCCAACGTATCTATAATTTATGAAGTATTCATGTCATGTTTACAACAATTTGATATGGTTTTGGTATGATTTTATTAGAACTTACCCGGACTGACGCATTTTTCAGCAGAACTACCGTGGTGTCATTCTTTGTGCAGAAATAAAAGTTCTCGGAATGAGCTGAAAATTTACGAAGAATATTTTTGGAAAATATAAAAAATACTGGAACAAAAAGATATCGGAGAGGAGTCCCGAGGCAACCACAAGGGTGGAGGGCGCGCCCCCTGCCTTGTCATCGCATCGTGGGCCCCCTTGACTTGTCCCCGACGCCAACACCTCCTATAAATACCAAAACCTCCGGAAATAAACCTAGATCGGGAGTTCTGCCGCTGCAAGCCTCTGTAGCCACGAAAAACCAATCGGGACCCTGTTCCGGCACCCGGCCGGAGGGGGGGAATCATCACCGGAGGCCATCTTCATCATCCCGGCGGTCTCCATGACGAGGAGGGAGTAGTTCACCCTCGGGGCTGAGGGTATGTACCAGTAGCTATGTGTTTGATCTCTCTCTCTCTCTCTCTCTCTCTCTCTCTCTCTCTCTCTCTCTCTCGTGTTTTTGATTTGGCATGATCTTGATGTACCGCGAGCTGTATTATTATAGTTGGATCATATGGTGTTTCTCCCCCTCTACCTTCTTGTGATGAATTGAGTCTTGCTCTTTGAGGTTTCGTTATGTTGGATTGAGTATTGGATTTGAGAACACTTGATGTATGTCTTGCGATGTGATATCTATGGTGACAATGGGATGTTCTATTGATTCATTTTATGTATGTTTTGGCACTCAACTCGTGGATTCCCGAGGTGACATTGGGGTAATCTATGCATAGGGGTTGATGCATGTTTTCGTCCTACGTTCTCCGATAGAAACTTTGGAGTGATTCTTTGTTACACGTTGAGGGATTGTTATATGATCCGATTATGTTATCATTGTTGAGAGAACTTGCACTAGTGAAAGTATGAACCCTAGGCCTTGTTTCCAAGCATTGCAATACCGTTTTTGCTCACTTTTACTACTAGTTACCTTGCTGTTTTTATATTTTCAGATTACAAAAACCTATATCTACTATCCATACTACACTTGTATCACCATCTCTTCGCCGAACTAGTGCACCTATACAATTTACCATTGTATTGGGTGTGTTGGGGACACAAGAGACTCTTTGTTATTTGGTTGCAGGGTTGTTTGAGAGAGACCATCTTCATCCTACGCCTCCCACGGATTGATAAACCTTAGGTCATCCACTTGAGAGAAATTTGCTACTGTCCTACAAAACTCTACACTTGAAGGCCCAACAACGTCTACAAGAAGAAGGTTGCGTAGTAGACATCAAGCTCTTTTTTGGCGCCGTTGCCGGGGAGGCTAGGTAAGTGGCACTCACATCCCATCAACGAAGTTCTTTTCTGGCGCCGTTGCCGGGGAGGTGAGTGCTTGAAGGTATATCTTTAGATCTTGCAATCGAATCTTTTAGTTTCTTGTTTTATCACTAGTTTAGTTTATAAAACAAAACTACAAAAAAAATGGAATTGAGGTTGCCTCATATGCTTCATCTTTTTAATGTCTTCCGTGAAAATGATGGAAAGGAAAATTGTGCTCAAGTGTTAGAAGAAGAAGTCTATAAATTGTTTGGCACTAAATCTCTGAATGATGAGCATGATTGCAATGTTGTTGGTATGAATTCTTTGAATATCCATGATACTAATGATATGCAAAGCCATAAGCTTGGGGATGCTATGTTTGATGAAGATGATAATTTTAGTCCCCCAAGTTTTGATGAGAATATTTATTATGATGATAGCATGCCTCCTATTTATGATGATTATATTGTTGAAAGTGGGTTTGAAAGAGTGTCAACTCTAGGTAGTATTGATCCCACTATTTTGGAGGGTGTTGAATCTTATTACAATATTGATAAAAGTGGATTTGGAGAGGTCATGACTTTATTTAGTGATGAATCCACTATTTCGGAAGAGGTTCCAATTGATTATGAGAACAAAGTTGCTATCTATGATGATTATTGTGATGACACGTATGCTATAAAGAATAATGATAACCATGGAACTTGTCATCATGATTTTAATTTTCAATTGGATTATACTCATATGATAGTTATGTTGTTGAGTTTGCTCCCACTACTATTCATGAGAATAAATTTGCTTGTGTGGAGAGTAATAAAATTTCTATGCTTGTGGATCATGAAAAGAATGCTTTATGTGATAGTTATATTTTTGAATTCATTCATGATGCCACTGAAAATTACTATGAGAGAGGAACATATGCTTTTACATATTGCAATAATATTAAGTTTCCTCTCTATGTGTTGAAAATCTTGAAGTTATGATTGTTTTATCTTCCTATGCTAGTTGATTCATGTTCCCATAATTTGTTTGCTCACAAAATTCCTATGCATAGGAAGTGGGTTAGACTTAAATGTGCTAGTCATATTCTTCATGATGCTCCCATTGTGTTTCAATTCTTATCTTTTATGTGAGCATCATTGAAATCATCATGCCTAGCTAAAAAGGCATTAAAGAAAAGCGCTTGTTGGGAGACAACCCAATATTTACCCCTACTGTTTTTTTGTGTCAACATGATTAGGCTACTGTATTAATCATGTTTTATAGCTTTTGTTTGAATAAAGTGCCAAGTAAAGCCTTTGGGATAGTGTGGTTGATAGTTGATTTGATTCTGTGCAAAAATAGAAACTTTTGTGTCCAGTACAAAAATTCCTATATTTTACTGGAACGTGTAAAACTTCTGAATTTTTTACAGTGGATTTTTATACAAATTTTCTACGTTGTCCTAATTTTTCAGAATTTTTGGAGTTACATAAGTATGACCTTAATTCAGATCTTTACGTACTGTTCTGTTTTTGACAGATTCTGTTTTCAATGCATAGTTTGCTTGTTTTCTAGTTTCTATGGCTTATATTGCTCAATATAAATTGTAGAAATGATAGGGTACAGTAGGCATCATGATATAAAATTATGAATCTTGTCTTGACAGTACCAAAGTGAATGGTTTGTTTTATTATACTAACGGATCTCACGAAGGTTTTGTTAAGTTTTGTGTGATTGAAGTTTTCAAGTTTTGGGTGAGATATCGATATGAGGAGAATAAGGAGTGACAAGACCCTAAGCTTGGGGATGCCCAAGCCACCCCAAGGTAATATTCAAGGAATACCGAAGCAACTAAGCTTGGGGATGCCCCGGAAGGCATCCCCTCTTTCGTCTCCAACATTATCGGTAACCTTACTTGGAGCTATATTTTTATTCGTCACATGATATGAGTTTTGCTTGGAGAGTCATTTTATTTTATTAGTATTTGCTTTTTGTTATTTAGAATAATGTTTTTCATCTTTTAGTTCAATAAAAATGTCAAGTATAGCCTTTACCATACTTATTTTGCAAGTCTATATGTTGCTGATTTGAAAACAGAAAGTTTTCTATCATTGTCTGAATTCTTATGGAAAGTCAGAAGATGATAAAATCTTGAAATTTTTACACAATGAGTAACAACAAATTTTATACAGTGTGGTTATTTTTCAGAATTTTTGGAGTTAGGTAAGTATGAGTATAATTGCACTTTTTATAGACTATCATGTTTAGACATATTGCTGTTATGTTTGCATATGTTTGCTTGTTTAATGATTCTATTTGAGGATAGGAGTATTAAATATGCAGAGGCATTTAGTATGCATTGTCAAATTATAATTTAGTGATTTTCTACAGTAGAGAATGATAAGGTTTTGCATTTGATTTATACTAACTTTTCTCACGAGTTCTTGTTGAGTTTTGTGTGGATGAAGTTTTTAAGATTTAGGGAAAACATGATATAAAAGGAATTAAGGAGACATAAAAGCTCAAGCTTGGGGATGCCCAAGGCATCCCAATATAATATTTCAAGGAGTCTCAAGCATCTAAGCTTGGGGATGCCCCGGTTGGCATCCCACCTTTCTTCTTCAACAACTATCGGTCAGTTTTGGTTGAGTCTAAGTTTTTGCTTCTTCACATGATATGTGCTATCCTTGCAATGCCATTTTATTTTGTTTTGCTCGCTGTTTTAATAAAATACTTAGATCTGAAATTTTTAAATGAGAGAGAATCTTCACATAGCTAATTAATTATTTGACTACTCATTGATTTTCACTTATATGTTTTTGGAGTAGTTTGACATTTACTCGTGTGCTTCACTTATATCATATGAGTAAATGGTTGAATGAAATGAATATCATAAATCTGAAATTATATATGTTTCATATGCTTATCCCATGGGGAGTAATGACTTCACATATAAGAAGTATAGGTGGTAAATTTATTGAAAGTTAGCAAACATAGTATTGGTCACTTGAACAATTCATGAAAGAATATTGAAGGAAGAGAGATTTCACATATAAATATACTATCTTGGACATTTCTATGATTGTGAGCCCCATTAATTATTTTCAAACTTGAGCAAATTAGTTGAAGTTGGACAAGGAAGACAACATAATGAGTTATGCTTGGGTATATTTGTATAGAAGTTACATTGTTATGGATCCTCCAACATGTGGTGCTTGCTATTTAGAATCTTTTGCTAGCCAAAATTTCTGTACTAAGCGGGAATTCTGCTTGTGCATCCAAAATCCTTGAACCAAGTTTCTTCCCTGAGTGTCCACCATATCTACCTATATGCGGTATTTACCTGCCGTTCCAAGTAAATTTGCATGTGCCAAACTCTAAACCTTCAAATAATAATCTGTTTTGTATGCCTGAATCGCTCATGTAGCAACTAGGGGCTGTCAGTATCTTTCATGCTAGATGGGTTATTCTCACGATGAGTGTTGATTCACTTGTCATTCACGAGAAAGTGGCTGGTAATCGGGATGCCCAGTCCCGTGATCAAAAGATCAAAAACAAAATTTCAAATAATTAAACAAAACTCCCCCAGGACTGTTGTTGGTATGGACGGTACCCGTTGTTTCGGATCAGCCGTGGAGTGTGATTATTGGTGAAGGGGGAGTAAAAACTTTACCATTCTGTTTGGGAACCGCCTATATGTGTCTAGCATGGAAGATAGTGAGAACTCTTGGTTGTTATGTTGACAATGAAAGTATACCTCTCAAAATTATGTTCATCTCTGTTTTAAAAGCCTCGAGCTCTGGCGCCTCTGCAAATCCCTGCTTCCCTCTACGAAGGGCCTATCTTTTACTTTTATTTTTATTGAGTCAATTTCTTATTCCAACATATTATTTAGTTGGCAAGCATCATGTGGTGGGGAAAGATCTAAGCATATATGGCCATTCAAATATATTTGATCATGAATTATTATTGTTGACAATTATCTATATGATAAATAAGTTGGGAGGCGAAACACTAAGCCCCTATCTTTCTCTGTGTTTGATGGATGCTATTTGTTCTAAAAATATGCTTTGAGTGGTAGCAATCATGGAAGACAATATGATAGTTGAGTATGTGGAATTTGCTAAATCAAAGCTCTTACATAGACCCTTCCTGAAAATAAGATGAATTGCAATTGTTCGATGACTGAGAACATCGTTTGTTAGTTTTCAAGAAAGTTTATGGTCTATGCTTTGACACGTGAATAGCTTGTTACTTGATCATGAGAAGTTTTATGATATGAGCTACTGTTTATGATATATAATGATGCTAGAAAAAGTGATTGAAATTATCATTGATCAAACTTGTGCACTTGCTAGCATTCACACTTCATAAATGATTTCTTTTATTATTTACCTACTCGAGGACGAGCAGGAATTAAGCTTGGGGATGCTGATACGTCTCCAACGTATCTATAATTTATGAAGTATTCATGCCATGTTTACAATAATTTGATATGGTTTTGGTATGATTTTATTAGAACTAACCCGGACTGACGCTGTTTTCAGCAAAACTACCGTGGTGTCGTTTTTTGTGCAGAAATAAAAGTTCTCGGAATGAGCTGAAAATTTACGGAGAATATTTTTGAAAAATATAAAAAATACTGGAACGAAAAGATATCGGAGAGGAGTCCCGAGGCAACCACAAGGGTGGAGAGCGCGCCCCCTGCCTTGTCGTCGCCTCGTGGGCCCCCTTGACTTGTCCCCGATGCCAACACCTCCTATAAATACCAAAACCTCCAGAAATAAACCTAGATCGGGAGTTCCGCCGCCGCAAGCCTCTATAGCCACGAAAAACCAATCGGGACCCTATTCCGGCACCCTGCCGGAGGGGGGAATCATCACCGGAGGCCATCTTCATCATCCCGACGGTCTCCATGACGAGGAGGGAGTAGTTCACCCTCGGGGTTGAGGGTATGTACCAGTAGCTATGTGTTTGATCTCTCTCTCTCTCTCTCTCGTGTTCTTGATTTGGCACGATCTTGATGTACCGCGAGCTTTATTATTATAGTTGGATCATATGGTGTTTCTCCCCCTCTACCTTCTTGTGATGAATTGAGTCTTGCTCTTTGAGGTTTCGTTATGTTGGATTGAGTATTGGATTTGAGAACACTTGATGTATGTCTTGCGATGTGATATCTGTGGTGACAATGGGATGTTCTATTGATTCACTTTATGTATGTTTTGGCACTCAACTCGCGGATTCCCGAGGTGACATTGGGGTAATCTATGCATAGGGGTTGATGCACGTTTTTGTCCTATGTTCTCCGATAGAAACTTTGGAGTGATTCTTTGTTGCACGTTGAGGGATTGTTATATGATCCGATTATGTTATCATTGTTGAGAGAACTTGCACTAGTGAAAGTATGAACCCTAGGCCTTGTTTCCAAACATTGCAATACCGTTTTTGCTCACTTTTACTACTAGTTACCTTGCTGTTTTTATATTTTCAGATTACAAAAACCTATATCTACTATCCATACTACACTTGTATCACCATCTCTTCGCCGAACTAGTGCACCTATACAATTTACCATTGTATTGGGTGTGTTGGGGACACAAGAGACTCTTTGTTATTTGGTTGCAGGGTTGTTTGAGAGAGACCATCTTCATCCTACGCCTCCCACGGATTGATAAATCTTAGGTCATCCACTTGAGGGAAATTTGCTGTTGTCCTACAAAACTCTGCACTTGGAGGCCCAACAACGTCTACAAGAAGAAGGTTGCGTAGTAGACATCAAGCCCTAGGGTTGATATTACTTAGATTAGTTTTGAAATTAGCTGATTTAGTTGATTTTAGGTGCTGTTTGTGTGCGATTCAGTTTATTTTCGGTACACTGTTAATTGGATGCAGTTAGACCTGTGGTTAGGTTCACTGTTAATTATATGTTTCATTTGTTTTAATTAAGCACTTTGTGAATTAGATGTTAATTAGATTCAGATTATTTTAGGTACATTGTTAATTAATCTGCTTTATAATTAACAAAGCATTGCGTTAGTGCACTGACATGGGTTGTTTCATTTGTTTTATTCAGTTTTAATTAAACACTTATACTATACTGCTATGTATTTTTTATTATTTGCAAAGTATCTAGGATCAATACCTCCGCATGATGGCAAAGTAGCCCAACAGGACGCCACGCACCTTTCGGTCTCTCCAAGGTGGTTGGGACGTGATCAAACCGATTTGTAGCCGCTGACTTGACGCAAGTCCGCAATGCACCTCCAAGTGGGACCGTTGAAGCCGACTATGTGAGTTTGTTTTCATGTGTCAAGTTGTGCAAATCTTTTGTAGCCATCGGAGTGGTTGCATAATTTGACATTGTTTTCATTTTGTAGGACAAAATTGCGCAAGAAAGGTACAAGGACATGAAAGCTTCATGCAAAAAGGCATTTCAACTAGAGCATTGTTGGGAACTTCTCATAGATAGCGAGAAGTGGAAGGTGATTGACAAAGAATCCCCACCGATGAGAGGTGCACTCACCAAGATGAATGATGATGATGATGAAGATGACGATGGCCCAAGAAACAAGAACAAGCCCGATGGAAACAAGAAGGCCAAAGACAAGATCAAGAAGGAAGCGGAGGCATCAAGCTTGCGGGAGAAACTAGATCACATGGTCAAGTCCAATGAGCTATTGGTGATCAAGACATTGGAGGCAAAAAGGAGTTGGCCGAGAAGAAGGCTCAAGAGAAGTAAGAGAAGTGGAAACTACTCAAGGAGGAGACCGTGCGCAAGGCCGCCATTGAGGAGAGAAGAGCCATGGCCGACGAGAACAAAGCCATGGCCAAGCTCCTTCAAGAGGAGAAGAAGATCATGATGATGAACCGAAATGAGATCGATGAGTTCACCAAAGAATGGCATGACATTGCAAGGTTGGAGATCTTGGAGAGGAGGAGGCTAGCCGCAAGAGGACATGCGGTGCCAAGGTTCGGTGGTGGTTCGACAAGTGGTGGTGGCAATGGTGGAGGTGAAGATTTCATCTTGTGATGATGATGATGATGATGATGATGATGACGGATGCGATGTCTTTTGGGTTGTGGCGCAAAAACTATGTTCAAATGTCGTCAAAACTGCGTGTTGGTGGCAAGATCATGTTTGAATTCTCGGCATTTCTGTTTTATTTGTTCAAAATCGCGGTCAATTGCACTGTGTGGTTTTACGGTTTGAGGGCCGAAATTGGGAGCGCGCGGAACAGAGCTGGGATATTCTTTTTTACCGCTCGGGTTTGCGGGCTCTGTTTCGTCGCAGCCGATTTCGACCTTAAAACACGCTTTTCTCGATCTTTATCCCGTTTATAAGGGTTGCGGTTTTAAGGGGTCTGGTAGATGCTCTAATCACGATCGAAAATTAGGAAGCAGAAAAGGACGCAGGCTATGGAAGAAGGGTGCGTATGCATGTTACGGGGTGTTTACTGGTTCTCTTCTAATCAATTTCTCTCCTCTGATTTTCAGGGGGTGTGGGCCCTCACCCTGATTTCTATCCGATATGCTCATGCATCTCCTACCTAGCTGCATCCTCGGGCCATGGCGTATGCACTATCGCTCGGACGTCGACATCAGGATTTAGGGGGCAGATGCGTGGTTGCGAGTGGTGTCGCCCTGGCTGTTCGAGACGTGCTTCCTAACGCATGTGGCATTTAGACTTGCTAGTAACTTTCCTTCTTCATCGACTGATGGCCTGCTTTCATAGTTTCATGTAACTTTTTTTTCCGATAAAGCTTTCATGTAACTCTTGAGACGCTCCTCCCATCATTCATACATATTACAGGGGTTTATTTGCCAAACAGATTAAGACGTGAAAGCACGCACCGGCGGGCAACGCGCTACTATACGCCACGTGTGTATCTTGCACATCAATAGCAACGAAAAAAAGTGCGTAGCAACATGATTGCTGGAGCACATGAGGCCACACGGGCATGCTGCGTCAAATACGAAGGCAGCGAAAATATACGAGCAATTACAAGTAACCCGTGAAATCGCGCTGACGGGCGACGCGCCAAGCTAGTCGTCCTGCACGTAGACGTCGATCTCGACGACGCCGCCGGTGGCGAGGCTGTAGTCGTAGTTCTTGGTGAGCATGTAGCCCCGCGCGTACCGGAACCGGCCGGTTCCGCCGATGAGGAGCGACTCCCGCACCGTGGCGTCCATGTCGATGCGGCCCCTCGCCGTCAGCGAGCTGCCGCGGTGCTCGCCGGCCTCGAGCACCAGGTGCAGCGTCAGGTCCGATACGATGCCGCCCTCCGACACGCGGACGGCCCAGCCCTGCGCCGTGCCCTCCCGCTCGCTGCCGCCGCTGGGCCCCACCGTCAGCGCGTTGTTGAGCACCACGATGTCGCCGAACTGCCGCGGCGCGGTCTTCAGCGCCGTGGCGTCGTCGCCGGTGGATATGGCCCGCCCGGACACGACGCGCATCGCGGTTGGGCGTGGGCCTGTGTAGTCGTCGTGCATGTAAAAGTGAAGGTGCGTGGTGCTTGTGCCGCCGGTCTTGTTGCCGCTGCCTGTGTCGTAGCGGTAGAAGAAGGCTGAGCCAGCAAGGAGGAAAACCGACGCAAGCAAGAGGGAAGAGCGGGAGGCCATTTTCTAGCAAGGAGTATATTAGTACTCGGTTAGTGCAGTGTATGTGTGGCCGTCCCTAGCGCCCGAGTGGGTATATATAGGACAGATAGGGCATGTTTGGTTACAAGCCTCCACGGTTTGATGACACATGGGCTTTCTCCGGCGGCAAGCCACCTCCCTGGATTATTCCCTTTAGTTAACCACCGCTCTAGGAAAAAAACGTATTAGAGGTTATATGGCATGAGAATGTTATAGTTTTGAAGACGCGGTACTAATTAGCGAAAGTTTGGTATATGAGAATATTTATACCTCTTCACATCCGAAAATATGAAATTTTGCGGTCAGTTTTTTTTGTATCTTTCCCTGTTTGTGTTGTTCTCTGTGTGTATTGTATGGGTTTATGGGTTTGTAAGGGCGCCATTGAGTATGCCGGCCCTCGGCCTTGTTTCTAAAAAAGAACTCAGTACGCCAACCAAATACGCCTAAGAAACCAAATTTAGTATGTCAACCAAACACGCCTATAATGCAAAACCAACAGCGATATCCCAAACAAGCACATAAATAGAGTAATACTAGATATCTATCTTCAGTCATAATCGATGTTTTCTCTATAATTTCTTCGTATTCTTGTAACATTATTAGAACTGAGCTTGGTTGATACAACTTACATGCTTGTCAATTCTCGGTGCCTTAGTTTTCATAAATTTAAGCTACCTTATTTCGATGATTGACAATTTATAAGTATCAAGTTAATACCAAATACACTTGGCCAAAAAAGGTTCCTAAGAAGTTTAGGAGTCATTTTCACTTAAGCTTTGAAATAGTTGCTAAAAGAAACCCAACAAGAAAGAAACTTAGAAGAACTAATATATTGAAGCATTGCGAGGTACGAAGGCCACGTGGTTGATCCTTCCATTGTCTAAGAAAAGAACTCCAAGGTCCGAAAACCGAATAACCCCTCCCCCTCCCTCAATAACTAATTTCCTTTAATTTACCTAAAGTGCAAAATAAAATAAAAAATAACTCCAGTTTTTAATCCTAGATTTTTTATTCAAAATGCAATTTTAACAGAATGCACAAAGACTCTTGGATGATGATGCAGACTTAAGAAAGATAGACCATCTATTTCTAAAGGCATCCACAAAGGTAGGATCGGTGTTTGATCACTTGGTCATCTAAAATTGTGAATAGAATAACTCACTGCATAGGTTTGCCTTACATTGACTCTAGATAAAGAGTTAGCGTTATATTAATGTCGTGACTTATAATGGCAACAAAGTCGGCTATTAAAATTAAGAAGCAAATTAAGCCGGGTTTAGATGGTTAGGTTTCTTGTGGTGAGCCAGCCCACCTGGGTTTAGGTCCTAGACTTGACATGGGTACTCGCATATTTCTTGAATTTGTTTCAGGCTCTCTTCAACACAATTCTTTCAGTGGTATGATGTGCCCATCAACTACGAGGTGCTTGGAAGACTTCGTCAATCTCAAGAGTCAAGATATGCCAGGTCAACCTTTCGAAGGGGGTAGGATTGCGCGTGTGTATGTCACATAAATTAGTGTGAGCGTACATGATGAGCGTCTGTGTTTGTACCATATTTCTTAAAAAAAGTCATGCGTATGCCCTAACACCTAACTACTCTCTCTCTCTCTCTCTCTCTCTCTCTCTCTCTCTCTCTCTCTCTCTCTCTCTCTCTCTCTCTCTCTCTCTCTCTCTCTCTCTCTCCAACAGTTAGCCTCTCATGCCATGTGTTCGCAGATGCCCTACGTAAACTTAAAAAAAAGGACATTTTAATGTCGGTGATCCGGTATGTTGATTCTTCAAATTAATTGTGTGATCGTGTACGTATTACAAGCTGTATGCAACATTATGTTATAAATTTTAAACTAAGAAATAAAAAAATCCCAAAATTTAGTTGACTTCCACACTTAAAAGACCGAGTGCAGGCATGGTCCCAAATTTTAATGAAATTTCGATGGCATTTCACTGTCCACAAAAGGCTCATGTTTTGATCAAATGTCAGCTGGAAGTAGTCTGTCAGCTCTATTACCTTCATAACTCAAATGGACCCCTATTGTCCCTGCTTGAATTGAGTACTGAATTTTCGGCCCTTTCTGCATGGAGCCATATTATTTGCCAACAGATCTAAAGAGTTAGCTGTTAGTAACACTGCTACAAGGCACTAGATATCCCTAAGCTAAGATGCACTTAGTGCCTCAATATTTGGTGCATGAAAAGTGCAGCATGTGATTTGATTAAGCTTAAAATTATCGTTCGACTAAGCATACATTTAATCATCTTAGTTTAGGATTCCTTCTTGGCATGGACCATAGATATTTTAATCTTTGGCATACAAGTAGTGTAAGGATCACTAACCCATAAGCATAATTCAGATTATTAGGTTCCTTGTGGTGGAACCAACCCACCCGGTTTCAAGTTCTACAATGCTCGCATATTTATTTCCTGAATTTATTTCAAGCATTCTGACGCTATTCTTTCAGTGGTATGATGTGTCCGCCAACTGCAAGGTGTCTGTGACAATTTCCCAATCTTAGGAACTACCGGCTCAATCACTCAATGGTACTCATATCGATAAGATATGCATGTGTCCGTTCATATGGATGAGTGTGCGTGCATATTTATGTATTGTGTTTAAAAAAATAAAACCCTCTTAATAAGTAACATTACTAAACCAGGAGGGATTCGATTTTTCTGATTTTTTTGAATTTTTTTCGATGTCTACTGTTTGTATATACACAGCAACAGTGAACAATGCGCATAAACAGTAAACAGTAAACACTGTGCGCAGTAAACGGCATATGCAGTGTACTTCTGAACAGTGCGCAGTGAACTACAGTACCAGTAAACAGTGATTGTCCATGAACAGTACACGACCGTGAACAGTGCCCACGAACATTTTTAGATTTTTTTTAAAAAAAAAGATATATTTTACACATCATTTCTCTCCCCTCCCCTCCCTCTACCTGACTTTTTACAGGTTTGTGCAGTAGTAGGATAGTTGTGACGCTGCCATAACAATTCTACAATTTAAGGGGTATTTTTATTTACTATCTCCTCTAGCTAAATTGTTTTGCGGTTTGTTGGTTGCCTGCTTTTCGTTTTTGACCAAAATACTGTAATTTTTTTAGAATTAGGTTATCTATCTTGCGCCAAATTAACCACTTCTTTCTGAACTGTAGATTCCACTACGGTTAATTTTTATTATCATAGTAAAATATTTTTTAGTTCTATTTGAATCATGATATCATCACCATATGAACTAGACATGCAAGATTATTTCTCGGACTACTACTATTACTACCCCTTCATTCTGTCAAACAGTGAAGAAACACCAACTGTTATTATGTCTATCTTTGGCAGATGTATCCTACAAATCAGTATTCGATCAGCTACATACACCAAAGGGATAAGGTATATGTTTCTACTACTAAATAGTTAGATTTCTCACAAGACTATACGTATATATTAAGTAATGAGTAACATTCGATTTTTCCGGTTTTTTTGAATTTTTTTCGATGTCTACTGTTTGTATATACACGGCAACGTCGCCATCAGTGAACAGTGCGCATAAACAGTAAACAGTAAACACTGTACGCATTAAACGGCGTATGCAGTGTGCTTCCGAACAGTGCGCAGCGAAGTACAGTATCGGTAAACAGTGATTGCCCATGAACAGCACACGACCGTGAACAGTACCATGAACATTTTTAGATTTTTTTTTTAAAAAAGATATATTTTACACATCATTTCTCTCCCCTCCCCTCCCTCTACCTGACTTTTTACAGGTTTGTGCAGTAGTAGGATAGTTGCGCCGCCGCCATAACAATTCTACAATTTAAGGGGTATTTTTATTTACTATCTCCTCTAACTAAATTGTTTTGCGGTTTGTTGGTTGCCTGCTTTTCGTTTTTGACCAAAATACTGTAATTTTTTTATAATTAGGTTATCTATCTTGCGCCAAATTAACCACTTCTTTCTGAACTGTAGATTCCACTACGGTTAATTTTTATTATTATAGTAAAATATTTTTTAGTTCTATTTGAATCATGATATCATCACCATATGAACTAGACATGCAAGATTATTTCTCTGACTACTACTATTACTACCCCTTCATTCTGTCAAACAATGAAGAAACACCAACTGTTATTGTGTCTATCTTTGGCAGATGTATCCTACAAATCAGTATTCGATCAGCTACATACAGCAGAGGGATAAGACACATATTTGAACCTCCACTACAGAATTTTTGTCCCGAGTTGTGCATGAAAGATTTAGTCCATCCCATTGTTGTTTTCGACCTGAAACTGAATCTGCACTACTCCTTACTAATAGCAACTTTTGAACACCAACTTTACATCGCCAAGATGGTCCTTTCGACAGAGCTTACTCGCTCTTCTGTTGCACATTTTATTCAGTTCATGGAATTAGTTTTGCACAAGTATGTCTCATGTGATTTATGGTGATGATTTTCATATATAACAATGTTTGCACATCATGGTCCCTTTCTGATTTATGTTTATGTTTCAAGATCATATTATATCAAGTAGACTATTTTTTCCTTGACATGGTTAGTAAATACTGCTACTACTACTTGGTCCAATTCTTCTTTGTCATGCAGTTAGTTGCGATTTCATGGGATTGACGGAACATATGGACACGAGCAATGGTCCATCATATGGTGCTCTGATGGACCTGGGAAGCACTTTATTTCATGGTTTGGGACGTGAAGAATTTTGAAAGAATCACAAGGTAGTCTTCATGATTTGGGACCTGAAGAATTTTGGAAGGATCACAAGGTAGTTTTCAGTTCAGTTTGTTCATTAATTGGAGTTGTTCTCTTTTGTCGTTAAACAAAATAGCGTTCTTTCTATTCAATGAAACTTGAAAAATAGAAGACTACATTTTTTGCTGTTTTCCCCTCTTTCTATCCTTCAAGATAATGAATAGTGTGATCTGAAACTTTTGGCTTTGTTCTGGCATGGAGAGTTGAGAGTTGAGAGAAGCAGGATCATCTATGGTCGGTGTATAGCATACAAGTGACACTTCCTTTGTGAAAGTTTTAATTGTGTTGTTTTCCTTCTAAAATTTGTTCAGATACAATGATGCCCCAAACTGCCATGGTCGTGAAGCGCATACTGCTAATGTACTACAAGAATAGCTACTAGGTTTCTGTTAATGGTCAGCAGTCGGTTTAACGCCTCAAATTCTATCTGAAAGAGCTGGCTCCATCATTGCATCATAGGTTAATTACAGGTTTAGACTATTACATCTATCGTCTTTCCTTGCTACTGTCTTTGTTTGACTTGATGCTCATTGTTCTATTATCACTAATTCTAGCAGTACAGTTCAAAGAGCTGATTCTTTTTTCTGTTCAAGAACTATAGTATGCTGGAGTTTGAATTCGCATGCTAAGCTGAAGGAAATGATTGGTGTTGTTGTATGTGGAGAATTTACTTGGTTACCATTATATGAAAGAATAGCACCATCCTTTTTTCCTTTTTGTCAAATGCTGAATTCGCATAGGCAATTTTTCACTACTCATTTCCATAAAGCAAAAGACCAAAAAAATTCTTAACTTCATCTCTCCTTTAATAACTTAACTGAAAATTAGAAGTTTATTTTTCTTAGAAAAAGTATAAAATCGGCATCAGGATTCAGAAAACTGCTTGGTTTTCCAGAACCAAACCAACACTGGTTTTAAATTATTTGACAAAAACAAACTCCATGAGCGATAAATATCATGGAAAAACAAATTTTGTTTTGGGGTTCTTGCCCAGATAGAAACCAGTCAAATTCTGGTTTTCCTAAGTTTTTGTGCTATTGTTAAGAACATCAAAACAATAGGCGCTCCTGGTGGTAAACTGGTAATAAATGCCAACGGCCAAGTACTTATCCGGAACAAAAACGAGGCTTGCCACGGGCGCGGCGTGCGCCGCGCATTTCGGCGCTAGTAACACATCAAAAGTGTTGATGCCAGCCGCTCAATTAAGCATCTTGATGACAACCTCGTGATACTGTAATACTTTTCTCTCGACAAGCCCTAATATACATATCCAATTTTGTAGTAGTAAATAAATATTACTGGCCAAGAATTGTTCTTTTGTGGTGGTGGCTAGATCAAAGAAGAATCAGTGCACGTGATCAGTCTATATGCAAAGTAACTCCACGAAGAGGAAAAGACTCGTCATGTAGTTATCAAGTATTGAAGATCATCATTTGTGTCAGAATCAGATAATCAGATGAATCATGATACACTACCATCACCTCCATCCCCATCTAGCTCGACAATATCTCCTGTTTTTCCATTGCATGAAATTAAGGAACCAGATTCACATAAAGAGATCAAAGTTGATGAGACATATGATTATCTCCCACAAGGTATTTGCTTGATTTATTATGTGTGCTTTCGTATACAATATATTCTTAAATTATTTGATTTTCTGCAGTCTATACATTGACCGACCATGATCTATGTGCTCATATAGCAATAGAATCATCTTTGAGAAAACAATTGCTGGTTCAGATAGATGGAAGTTCTGTCTTGCAACATCAATTGATGTGCCTGCTAGATGAGAAAGAGTGGGTAAATGATGATGTAAGTACCCTTACTCAAACAGGAAAAAGTTTCTAATCACTAATATCAATTAGTAATGTATTTTTTTAATTCTTAATTATAGGTGATCAATGTATATATATGTTGTATAAAGGACCAAATACATCTCCAGAATGATAATAAAGTATATTTTGAGAGTCCATTTGTTACCTCACTATTTAAAAGAGATGGCACCATTGGAATACAAGAAGATAGTGCCTTCATGACAGAGACTGTCCTCGAATATATGCAACATGACATGGTAATATCCATATTCATAATTTACACGTTCTAGGTTTCATGCATTTTCATTTACTATTTTCCTAATTATCTTTATTACAGATTAAACTTCCAATAAATGCCAATAACACACATTGGTATTTAGCTGTTGTGAATACAAAAAAATGTGAGGTTCAAGTACTAGACTCATTGTGCTGGAATTCTGACAGAGATGATCTCGCTAATACGGTTAGTTACAACACGATTTTTAATATACTTCGCTAATGTGTATCATTTCTTCTTACCACTATTTTATTTTTAGCTACGAGGAATACAATTTCATTTGGACCTTCTTAAAAGTCAAAAGTTGGTAAGCGACGATTGGAAAGACGTTGATCTTACTGAATGGAAGATCACAGAACAATTACAAAAGGCAATTCAAAAAGATAGTTCTTCATGTGGTTTATTTATGGAATATTTCACCGGATGTGCACTATCCTACCCAATTACACAGGTATATATCTTTTTTTTAAATAAAAAGTATGTTACTTTTAGAAATAGTACTTTTTAAATATACTAATAATTGTTCGTGTTGCACAGGAAATGATTACTTCTTTTAGGTTTAAGTTAGCCAGCATACTATTATGTTGGAAAACAAACACTGCAGCAATGACTACAATCGTTGAAGAAAGTGACGATGACAGCAAGGGAGATCCTGATGATGTTCAAATATTGGAAAGTTTAGATGATATAAAAAAAACAAAAACAAAAATCCCATTATCTGTTGAAAATAAATACAGATCACTAATATCAATTCTTTCTAATATGACCTTACATGAGTTAACAGCTGTACTCTGTAGCTTCATTAAATCAATCAATTACACCGAGATTTTAGAGTAAGTCATTTTAAATTAGTATTGCAATTGTATAGTATCTGAATTGTTTTCTTAATGGTTTATTTTCTTAATTTGTATCATTATCAGGAAAGTATGGATCCAAAGTTCAAAACCATATCCAATTAGCTTGTCTCTCAGAAAACTACAAGGATTGCTAAAGGATGATTTACCCATGGACCGAGATTGCTTTAATTTGATCGTACGGAAGATTATGTTGGATGACATCCAAACATCACAAAAAACAAAGCAATTGATAGCAAAGCATTATCTCGACATGAAATTTTGGGTATGTTTTTATATTCGTTATATACTTTTCTATATTCTAATTTTTTATCATCTTTCTAACCAATAATTTTATATACTAGATGACTACTGATTTTGGAAGGCACCCAGATTTTCGTAAAAAGTTAGATGTGGAGCAACTAGCAAATTCTGTTCGTAGTTGGCCTGGTATCAAATATAATGTTTCAACATGCAAATCGGTAATAGCACTTTTGTATAATTTAGAGCAAATTTTTTTATTGCATCTAATACGTAGCCTATTTCAGATCCATATTCCAGTACAATCCATTGATGAATTCATTCTATTCACATTGGACCAAGATACCAGAACAGTGTACATTTTGGACCCTACTCCTATTAATCCAATGTACCGATACAACCCACTCGCAAAATATGTGAAAAAAATTATATGGATTTCCGAACATTTACCGAAAGCAATGTCAAAAGCATGCCCTGGGTCTAGATGGAACGAGGATATTCTCTTATGGCATCATAAAATCCTAGATGATATTCCAGTTTACAACAGGATTTTTCAGAAGATGAATACTAGATACTGATTATTTGTTGATTTGAGTATGTAGACAATATTAATAAAGTATATTTATATTCTTATATAAGGGAACCGTGTGGTTATCTTGTTCCCCTATTCATGTCCACATGGGAAGACGAAAGACCACATTTGCCATTTTTAAAGGTAAATATTGCAACCGTATAGATATTTGCTTTTATGATTATTATACATGTGATGCTGATGTCATTCTTTTACAAAAAAATGAATGAATAGGATGGATATGAACTCAGAAAACTAATTTTGGGCCAACTACTAACATTCAAGGACAATGAATGTGAAGATAACATGCCTGCTGGTGTACTGGATTTCATCAATTGTATTAGGAAAATCCAAAGTTAAACTGGTATGTCAAATAGTATCAATTCATCTCGAAATGTCAAATGACTCAAATATCTTATTCCAATATGCTAACCTTGTTTTCCTACCAATATGCTTGTGTAGGGGGCTCAATCGGTGGAAGGTAATTTGTCAGAGAGATTTCTTGCAGCCAACAGTTAATAGACAATGAGCAGGGAGACGATGAACATGTAGAGATGGATTTTTTTTTCCTTTGAGAAATTAATACTAGATTTTGGTTTCTACTTAAGATATCACTTACATATATGTAGAAAACTTTTGGAGCTTGCCAGGATATACATTTTTGGGGGTTGCCAATTATAAGAGATGATGGAGTGCTTCAAAATTCGATGTTTGTGGGTTCAGACATGACAATACCGTGGAAATCACAAATAGTACAGAATCGTGTACTGTGTTGATTAATAATTATTTTATAGTTTGTTTCTATTCGAAAATGCCAAACAGAGACCGAGCTCCACGGAGGACTTTATTTGAAAACTTCTAAATCCAAACTTTTTAGTTTCAAAAAATTCTGAAAATAAATACTCATATACCTAGATACATAATGTACATGTGTGCAAATTTTTCAGGTCGAAATACATTAAAATGTGAGCTACACAAAAAAGACAAATCTGAGGCCTTTCAACATATGTACTGTACCAAAAAAATTGCTTTGTATTTCCCTCTAACGTCACTGTAGAGTGTATGTACATATATGGTGTTGATGAAAAAATTAATGTTTTGGATTGGTATATTTACTTAATTCTCAAGAGCTAAACGAGAATATATTCATAAAAACACGTAATTTAAACAGGCTACAGAGTTTAGCAGGCTTGACCTAACTTTGGCTAGAGAAAAAATAACCACATAATTTTGGTTCAAATCCTGAGTCTTCAGTCACACAGGAAAAAAAAATCAACTAATGACTTTTATTGAGTTGAACTTTGCCAGGAGCATTTTTTTGAAAATCTATTTCCTTTTTCCTATTATATTTTCCACCGAGACAGAGATCCTTGAATGATATATATATATATATATATATATATATATATATATATATATTTCATGGTCTGTTCAAGTTGCTTTGTATTTCCCTCTAATGTCACTGTAGAGTGTACGTACATGTATGATGTTGATGAAAAAAATAACGTTTTGGATTAGTATATTTACTTAATTCTCAAGAGCTAAACAATAATATATTCATAAAAACACGTAATTTAAGCAGGAGAACACAAAGTACCGTCCAATTTCAAAAGAAATAAACCACGAAGATATTACACATCTGTATCTCTTCTCAGCCTCATTTGTCTAGGTATTTCTCAGAAAAAAATACAACCGCAAAATATCTCGCTTTCCACAACAACAGCACTGTGCTGGCCGCACATGGAAAAATGAGAATAAACAAAACAAGACCCGAAGCTGAAAAGTGAACAAGTTGAATAGCAGTCCGAATCCTACTGGGTGACATGGAAAGTGCAAGCCAGTGCAAGTCCGACTCATACTGGGTACATGAGTCCATGGAAAGTGCAAGTCCGACTCCTACTGAGTACAGGACTCCTGATCCTATTTATATACATACATGTACAATCCCCTTGATCCAATATATATCAAGTCTTTGGTCGATTCCTCTTAACAAGTCACCTTTCCTCATCGACTCGCCGGTATCGCCGCTGACGTCAAAAACAACGAGCCAGGTATGTACAAATCAAATTTAGAATCAGCAATGACCTCCTCATGCTTCTAAGGACAACCATAGGCGTATATGGCCCTCTGCCCCTGTCCTGCTATTGCAATTTCATTAGAATAAAACAATTAATCGTACAGTCTTAAAGAGTGATTACATGCTGATCAGCGAAGGAGTACAATCGATATAACTCAAAATTACTGAGAATATGCATGTCCTACTACTGCATGTTGGGTAACTCTTGTAAATACATGGATCAGGTCATGGATTTTATATATTCCTAATTATATCTACATCATCATATAGATACGGGAAAGTGAACAGTCGGTTTCACAATATTAGGGCCCTGTTCGGTAGTCGCCCGCTCCCTGAATCTACAGAGCGGGGGAAGTGCACCTCCGCCGTTTTGAACTGCAGCTCCGCCAACTCCGCTCCCGGAGTTGTGGAGCGGAGTGGTACCGAACAGGGCCTAGATATCCAGTCCATGAAGGCTCCAACTGCACGGATGCATATTTAGAATACTGTTTATTACTTATAATCAATCCCTCTCATATCTAATCCAAGGCATGAACTACTTAATTTTGCTAACTGAAATGCAAATCAAATAATTCTCTTTTGAAGAAAACAATAGAAATGATAAGAAGCTTAAAATTTCCGCAGAAATCACCAAAAAGATATCACTAATATAATTCTAGAATGGACAGAACAACACAAAATAAGAAAGGACCAAGTACCCTTGACTCTCTGTAGCAGTTTTATTTCATGTAACTTGATAAATAATTCTTTCCACCATTTTCTAGAGCTCAAGACCTGTGGTGATACATATATAAAGGCTAGCTAGCTTTCTCAAGACGTGTGGTGATACATATATAAAGGCTAGATAGCTTTGTACTTTGATGCAGGCAAGCCATGGATGCGAAGGAGAAAAGAAGAAAAAGAGATAGAGAGCGATATGAACGGATGACCAATGAAGAAAGGCAGGAGAAATTGAAAAATGCTAAGGAACAAAAAAGAAAGAGAGATCAAGAGCGGTATAAAGAGCGGAATGAACGCATGACCGATGAAGAAAGGCAGGACAAACTCAAAAAACGCCGTGAGGCCTATCATCAAAAGAAAGATTCAGGGAAGACAGCAGAACAGAAGGTAGCACATTGCACACATGAAAAACAAAAATATGCAAACTTGCAGCCAGATCAAAAGAAAGCAAGAGTAGAACAAAGAAAAGCTCGCCGTCAAATGGAACGCAACACACCATCCAAAGATTCACTTGCAATGGAAAACCCTGAGTATGTCGCAACCGAACAAGAGGTTAGTACTTCTACGTTGGCTGTAAAACACAGGGATCATGTGGCAGCAGGAAAAAGGCAAACATTGCTACACCATCGTAACGAACAATTCATGAGAAGACGGAGGCAAACTGGTTCCGTATCATCAAAAGAAGATGCATCCATGACGAAAAACACCGACGAAAACAAAGAACCTCTGGAGCAACCACAAGTCATGACTTACGGTAATAATCTCAAGTTTATATAATACTCGCACTCTAAGTAAATATAAACCTGTATGTACAACTAACCATCTTTCCTGGACAGACATCCCCTCCTCAATGTTTCCAAGCATCAGAGAAACAGATGAACAAACACAACCATTATACAATGATGATCACGGTAAAGTGGCTCTCTGGCCAGACATACCCTCCTCAATGCTTCCAGCAATCAAAGAAGTGGATGCACGAATAATATCATTCTGCAATGATAACCACGGTAAGGTTATAAATTACATATAAATACTTTTATATACAAACATTTTCTGTTCATAACAATAAAAAATTATTACACAGGTAAAGATGGAATCATATATGAGCAAGAAGCAACCATTAAGGAAATAGATGCTGCAGCAAAATCAATCTACAACGAGGATCATGGTAAGGTTATCAATTTCATATATGTTCTTACGCAATAAAATTAATATATATATGCACAACACAGGTAATGATGGAGTCATATTTGAAGAAGACACAGACGAAGATGAATACATGTTCACCGGTGAAGGTACGCTTAATACAATTAAAATAATTTGCAACATTACAATACTACTTACTAAATTTAATATGCTGCATATCAAATCAGAGTGGGACAGAGAAGTGGAAATTGAAATCATAGAAGGCGAGGAAGACCTCAACCCAGATCCATATGATCTCGTCTACAGCAACATACCAACAAGCACAAACATGCTAGAAAAAGAAAAAGATTGCGATTTCTGCCATGCAACCAAATTCAAGTATGAAACTGAGGGATTATGCTGCAAAAAAGGACAGATAAGACTAGCCAATCCAAATACACCACCGGAATTCATGAGGCTTTGGACAAGCAACGACTCTGATGCAAGACATTTTCGGCAAAATATAAGATTTTTCAATGGGCACTTCTCGTTTACTACACTATACTGCCAGCTCGACAGAGATACAACAGACATGCGAACGGCCGGTATTTACACCTTTCGAGCACATGGTCAAATATATCACAACATACACTCATTTGGTAATAGTCACTCAGATCCAAAGCATCTGGAACTATACTTCTATGACGATGATCCAAGCTTAGAGCATCGATACCGCCGTTGCCGTGAGGAAATGTACGAGCAAGACAAGCATGTGATTGCAATAATAACAGACATCCTACGCGGTAACCCGTACTCTCAACAGTTTAGGAGTTTGGGACAAGCCCAAAACCTTGAGGACTACAGACTGATCTTGAACCTTGACCAGAGATTGGACCAAAGAACATACAACGAGCCTATCAATTCGGAGGTAGCTGCAGTGTGGATTGAAGGAAATGAAAGAAGAGATACTTATGACAGAAATGTAATATTACATGGGAACAACAATGAAAAAGAGCACATTCGATCATATTACGGGTGCTATGATCCGTTATCATATCCTCTATTCTTTCCAAGAGCTGAACTGGGTTGGCATAGGAAAATCCCGAAGAGGGAAACACGAGAGGAAGATATTGCTGCTGAAAATATCAGTAATGACGATGACCCAGGTAAAAACTTTCAAATACTATTACATTCAAATTCAATTTTCATATACTACCACCTATGCAACTAACTTTTTATGTTGCAATATTTGCACAGATTCGGTCAGTGGCCTATGGGTAACAATGAAAGAATACTACTGCTATAAATTTCATACACGACCAGGCATATTCAACCCGATTTTGCATGGCGGACGCCTATTCCAACAGTTTGCTGTAGATACATACATCAAGATTGAAAGCTCCAGACTGGATTACATCTGGCATAATCAAAAGAAAATAAGGGCTGACCTCTACCAAGGCCTTCTAGACAGCATTCAAGCTGGAGAACAGAATGGAGATGCGGTCGGAAAACGGAGAGTACTTGCCTCGTCATTTATTGGAGGGCCACGAGATAGACTTCGTCGGTATCTCGACGCTATGGCTTTAGTTAGAAAATATGGAAAGCCAGACGTATTCCTAACAATGACGTGCAACCCCAACTGGGAGGAGATCACACGTGAACTAGAGACTGGACAAACACCACAAGATCGCCCAGACATTGTCGTTCGCGTTTTTAGGGCGAAGCTACAAGAAATGAAGCAACAACTATTCGAGAAGGGCATTCTTGGAAAGGTTCAGGCATATACATATGTCGTAGAGTTCCAAAAGAGGGGATTACCCCATGCTCACTTTTTGCTCATCATGACTGGAAGATACAAGTACACATGTCCAGAGCAGTATGACAAAATCATTTCCGCCGAGCTCCCTAACAAGCACAAGTACCCAGAACTATACAAAATGGTAATCAAACATATGATGCATGGTCCTTGCGGTGCATTGAACAAATTGTGTCCATGCACAAAGAATCGTCCGTCATGCAAGAATAATTATCCAAGGCCATTTAACGAAACTACGATTCAAGGCAAGGACTCCTACCCAATATATAGGAGACGCGACGACGGCCGGACTAAAATGGTCCGAAATTGCACATTAGATAACAGGTGGGTGGTTCCTTTCAATCCCTATCTGTTAAGGATGTTCAACCGCCACATAAATGTTGAGATATGCTCAAGCATTAAAGCCGTTAAGTACCTCTTCAAGTACATCTACAAGGGCCACGACCAAGCATCTGTATCTGTAACTGACAAAGTAGAGGAAGTCGAAATCGATGAGATTAAGCAGTACAGAGAAGCCCGATGGGTGACGCCTCCTGAGGCACTTTGGAGAATATATGGCTTCGAACTAAGCAAAATGCACCCACCAGTCTTGCAACTGCAGCTGCATCTCCCAAATATGCACATGGTTTCATATCATTGCCATGGAGAAATTAAATAATGTTATCGACCGTGAAGGCACGGAAAGATCAATGCTGACTGCGTACTTTGAAGCAAACAGCTCACATGAGAAAGCACGAGGCATACTATACAGAGATTTTCCGGAACATTATACGTGGCAGAGTCAGGGGAAGTTTTGGCAACCAAGGAAGCGAGCCGCTGTGTTCTAGGTTGGCAGGATCGTCGCAGCACACCCGGCCGAAGGAGAACGATACTATCTTCGAGTCCTCCTAAACCACGTGACAGGCGCCACCAGCTACGAAGACCTACGAACAGTCGATGGACAAGTAATGCCAACCTTTCGTGAAGCTGCAGAAAAAAGAGGGCTCATTGAGGCAGATAGCACATTGGACGACTGCATGACAGAAGCGGAGTTGTTTAGAATGCCATCATCGCTACGAAGGCTATTTGCGACAATCTTGGTTTTTTGCGAACCCAGCGACGTACGTAGCCTCTGGAACAAGCACCTTGAGGCAATGTCAGAGGACTACAGCAGAAATTGCAAATGCAAGCACATAGTCGAACAGATGGTTCTGAAAAATATCAAAGACATGTTGCACTCAATGGGAAAAGACATAGAATCGTTTCCTCTTCCGGAGATCGACCAACAACATGAGACGACAGACGACATACCGAGGGAGATCATCGAGGAGATCTCCATCGAGGTGGACCCTGAGGACGCATCTTTGCATAAGAACCTAAACAACGAGCAAAGGGAGGCCTACGACGAAATCCTAGCCACAATTGACCGCCAAAGAGGAGGTATATTCTTTGTCGATGGACCTGGAGGCACGGGAAAAACATTTCTTTACAGGGCGCTCTTGGCCACAATACGCGGACAAGGCAAGATTGTTGTGGCGACAACCTCTTTAGGTGTTGCTGCTTCCATAATGCCCGGAGGGAGGACTGCACACTCGAGGTTCAAGATTCCACTAAAAATAGACGATGGGGATATTTGTGGATTCACCAAACAAAGTGGAACAGCCAAGCTACTCAAAGCAGCATCACTTATAATCTGGGATGAAGCATCCATGACCAAGAGGCAGACAGTGGAGGCGTTAGACAAAAGCATGCGGGACATAATGGACAGACCAGACCTTCCATTTGGTGGAAAAACAATAGTATTTGGAGGCGATTTTAGGCAAGTGCTACCTGTTGTTCGAAAGGGAACAAGAGCCCAGATAGTAGATGCATCACTACGCAGGTCCGAGCTCTGGAGTTCAATGCGTCAACTGAAGCTCGTGCGCAACATGAGGGCTCAAAACGACAACTGGTTCGCGGAATACCTCCTATGCATTGGAAACGGAACAGAGGAGACAAATGAAGATGGTGAAATACTACTACCAACAAGTATATGTGTGGCAAATAAGACGGATGACAATGGCCTGGATATGCTCATCGACAGTGTCTACCAAACGGACAATGCTTCCCTAAAAGATCCAAAGTACATCACGTCAAGAGCAATTCTATCAACAAGGAACGACTCCGTAGACAAGATCAACCTAAAAATGATTGATCGCTTCCAAGGGGAGGAGATGGTGTACCACAGCTTCGATTCGGTAGAAGACGACCCACATAACTACTATCCACCAGAATTCCTAAACACTCTCACCCCAAATGGACTGCCTCCACATATGTTGAAGCTCAAAATTAATTGCCCAGTCATACTACTCAGGAACATCGACCCTGCTAATGGACTATGCAACGGCACGAGGTTGGTCGTACGCGGATTTCTAAAAAATACAATTGACGCAGAGATTGTGGTGGGACAACACTCTGGAACGCGAGTTTTCCTGCCTAGGATACCATTATGCCCCTCTGACGATGACATGTTTCCGTTCAGTTTCAAGAGGAAACAGTTTCCAGTCAGACTCAGCTTTGCAATGACAATAAACAAATCACAAGGCCAGACAATACCAAATGTCGGCATCTACCTGCCTGAGCCCGTTTTCTCACATGGTCAACTATATGTCGCAATATCCAGAGCAACCGCGACATCAAATATAAAGGTACTAACAGGTACACATGATGAGAGCAAGCAGAAGAAGGAAAAGAACAGCATAGACGACACATACACAAAGGGAGAGAAGAAAAAGAAAAAGGAAAGGACCAGCACAAGCGGGACATATACGAAAAATATTGTCTACAAGGAAGTCCTAACCAAATAGGTAATACAACCTTTCAATTTCTTCTTCAAAATTTCAATTACTACTTGAAAGGATCATCGTTTAAGAAAAACTAAAGTGTTTATATTTCAAATTACATTCTTCATTTTCTAACCTTAAACATACTACTTGGATTCTACAGAAACATTGCAGCCAAGTGACAAATTCGCAGTTAGAATTCAGAACTTCATCGTCTTCAAGGAGACAAGACTCATTTGTTTGTTAAATTTTTGTTCTATTTAGTGGATTCAGAAAGATGAAACCAGTATGGTGGCATCTACCAAAGAACCGTGGCATGTCTTTTTCATGGAAGTGGTGTGTGACCATGAATGCACCAATGAGGATTGCTATGTTCATTCTTTTGTTGTAGCAGACTACTGATATGATAGTCATATGTATATTATTTTAACCTTACAAAGTAACCAGAAAAGATAATGGTGGTGTTCTAATACCTGGACTATTGCTACTGTCACAGTATCAAGCAAAGCATTGGAGGTATAGCTGTTTGACTTCAGCCTTGTTAGCTTTGCTTCAATGTATACCAAAGTTTTCGCACAAATCACAATTACAGTTGAATCCAAAACCTAAATAAGCAAAGTGTCAACAATTAGAATACCATAACTACTAAGTACCATAACAATGATGAGAAAATATGACAATAAATTCTGAAAAGATCCTGATGAACAAACCTCCCATTTCGTCAGTGTATCAAGGGGATAAATCCTTAGGGTCCTGCTTGTACTGGGATCAACCATACGGATTCCATCGAGACCAATCTGCAGTATGAAAAGATAAATTATCAAATTGGTATAGAAAACACTTGCTCTTTACATTCTAGCAACCACTAATTTTACATCCACATAAACAATTAATCCTCGACATTTTGAAACCAACGCCGGAATTGAGACTAAACAAGCGATAACATACTTGACTAAAGGAAACCACATCGTTTTGCAGAGCTGGCATTCTCTGATGGAATAAACTAATGCGCCGGAGAAAATCACAACCCGAACAAGATTAAACTAGGCGTGCGTGTAGTTGCAGATTGGCCTTCTGAATGTGACTTGTGTAGCTCTAGATCAATCTTAAAATGGAGAATGATATAGTATTGATTTGCACAGAGAGTGGCTCTAAGTTGCTGTGAACGGAAATTTCAGAAAGAAACAAGCTGTTAATAAACAATCAAAGGCCAAAAGTCCTCACTCACCTCAGTTTCAGTCAGATCTGAAAACCACCGGGGGGTGTGGCACCGAAGCAGATAAGCTCCTTAACCAGACGCGAGGCTTCCTCGCGGTGTCGCGGTAGCCAGAGCAATGGCTCGGCGCCTCGGCCAGCCACCCAAGAAACGCCCCCGAAAACACCAAAGCCACCGCCGCCGCGAACAGGAAGGACCCCAGACGATGCTCGCCGCCGGAGACGGGGGAGACGCGACGGTCGGCTTCGGCGGCGGCGGGCTGCGCCTGAAGGGTGCAGAGCACGCGGAGAGCTGAGGCGGCCACGCGGACGCGGTGGAAAACACGGGCGGCGGAAGGGGAGCACGGGGCCATGTGCGGCAGCTGCGGCGGGGATGAGGAGCGAAAGGCCGGGTCGGAGCGGAGGAGGGCCTGGAGATCCTTGAGGGAGGCCGAGTTGAAGGAGAGGCGCGGCGAGGCGGCGGTGAGCGCCGTGGAGGAGCAGGTTGACGCGGAGGAGGCGGAGGTGGGGGAGGAGGAGCGCGTCTTCACACAGGGCAAAGGAGACGGATGGAGTGGCCGGGGATGTGGGTCCTACGGAATGGACAGCCGTGGGCTTTTTTTTTTAGGGTAACCGTGGGCTTTTTCTTTTAAAACAAACGACTCTGAGGTCTGAGCTAGCTGCTACCAAAATAACACAAACACTCTCAATGGACCATAGTTTCAAAAAAAAAATCTCAATGGACCAAACACAAAAGTAGTGCTAAATAAATAAGACATGAAATATAATATTCCAAAACAAATTCTTTCACCATAAAAAAATTTCAATTTTTAAAAATATTCTCAAAAATCTAAAAAACCTACTCAAAGTAATAAAAAATCGTGTTTTACTGAACAACAAAAAAAAGTTGATACTTTTTAATAGGATGAAATGAAAATTAGGAGCTGAATAGGTCATCACAAGCATTGTTAGGATACGTCCAAATTACAAAGTCCAAAATGAAATACTCGTTGTAACCTTATTTCTAATGTTTGCAATAATTGGATTACAAAAGCATAAAAATTACCGAACAAAAATGCCCACAAAATTACACGCATAAAAATAGTTTAAAAATATTTCAACAAATATGTTCGTGCTTTTTTAAAAACACTTAAAAATCACCCAAAAAAGAACTACTAACTACAAAAAACATTTCAAAATGTAAAATAGAAATAATTAATTTACATAAAAATATTTCATAGAGAAATGTGCCGATTTACATAATTTTTTATACTACTCTTCAAAAGGTTTTACATTTTTAATGAAAATATTAAGTTTTAATAAAAAAAAGGAAATTTTCACGTTCAAAATTTATTTAAATGAGATATATAAAGTGGCAAAAAAGTACCCATGAAGCAAGTCTATGTTCATGCTTTTTTAAAAACACTTAAAAATCACCCAAAAAAGAACTACTAACTACAAAAAACATTTCAAAATGTAAAATAGAAATAATTAATTTACATAAAAATATTTCATAGAGAAATGTGCCGATTTACATAATTTTTTATACTACTCTTCAAAAGGTTTTACATTTTTAATGAAAATATTAAGTTTTAATAAAAACAAGGAAATTTTCACGTTCAATTTTTTTTTAAATGAGATATATAAAGTGGCAAAAAAGTACCCATGAAGCAAGTCCTGTCACATTTATCGCCCGGTGCAACGCACGGGCATTTGTACTAGTCAGTGTAATCATCTTATCTTACCTAATAATAAAGCATGGATTGGCTTTGGCGGGTTCACCGTCGCGGCGTTTTTCCAAAAAAGCCTCTGACCTCTTTAAGAATCAACCCGCAATCCTTTTTAAGTAGCCAGGGAAAAACGTTTCGTTTTTGCAAACAACGCCCTGTACTTTAGTATATTCAGCCCGATGTCCTTTTTAAAGTGACGGATGGCTTCCTTCGATGTGTGCTCTCCTCGCCGCCTCTGCCCGCCGCCGCCCTCGGTCTTCTTCTCCGGCCGTCCGCCGCCGCCCGCCGGTCTTCTTCTCCAGGCGTCCGCCGCCCGTCCTCCTTCCCCTTCACATCTGCCCCTAATCTTCTCCGGCGCCACCCACAGCCTCCTCAATCTCCAACCTCTTGTTCCCGTGCTTCTCTGATTTGGATCGAGATGGGAGTCCTGGATCGAGTTAGGGTCCGTGTTCTTCTCCAACACAAAGCCATGGAGTGCCCGACCCGGATTTGACTTTGCTGTCATAAGAAGGAAGGATCCTCGACCGGAATCTGCCCCAGGCAGGACCTCAATGGCGATCTGCAGGCCCGGCCTCTCTCTCTCTCTCTTTCGACTCCCTCTTTTTGCGACCTCAAGAAGCTGCGGCGGCTCATCCTCGAGGCCAAGCTCGTGCAATTCCGACGACTCCAGGCCCAATTTGTTTCCTGGTCAGTCCCCTTTCCCCTGAGTTTTTTCTTGTTCCTCCAATGGACCCGTCGATAAATGCAGAATTGTGACTAGCGCTTCTCCCCCCTTTGTCTTTATTGCAGCTCTATCTGGTCCAAGTGATGCGCCAAGGGGATTTGCACCAGTAATTTAGTTAGTTCCCTTGAGAATTTCACATGGATTCCGCTATTGATTCACATGGTGTTTGACTTGCTTGTTTCATCCAGAATTCACACTATCTTGCATAAATTCAGTTCTAATTTTGTACGTAATTATTCACGTTTCAGGCTTTCAGGATTGTTCAGTTTCATGCTAAGAAAAAAAAATTAGGTTTGAGGGGAACCACTTCTTTGGCGTGTTGTTCCAGTAGTTCATGATGATGAGGTCCGACTCCATAATATACTAGCATTTTATTTAAATGCCAATGGGTGCACCAACATTTAAGCAAGCAGTTTTTATGCATTTTCGTTTTTAGCACATAGTTTTTGAGCAAATTGTTCTGACTGTGCAATTTGATAGAGTCCATGCCAGCGCAACTCTTGCAATTCTCTGAACTCTTTCTGAATTATACTGCAAGATTCGGTTATAGTGCGGCCTTCAAATCAGAGCTACAATATTGCCTTTGTAGCTGCATGGTGGGTATCAGTTTTTGTTATCACTGATCTTCCCAAACTGAAGCTTAGAGAGATCAAAATGTTACATGCTGTAGGGCCAGGAGTGAACTAAACTCGTCGGACAGTGTTCTACGGTTCGCCGCAACTTCGTAGGCCGGTTTTCCACTTGAGGTATGTAGACAAGGAGGATTGAAATCATGGTATTTGGTTCTCTGCAACCTACAGTAATATGTCTTTGGTCTTATTTTCCTACTGCTGGTTGTGATTGTGGTACATAACACTCTGATGTTGAAAGGGTGGATCAGGTCATGGAGTAGCTATGCCCCCATCGAGTAGCTTATGCATCCTATATTTAGCTTTTCAAGATTATTAGATGTTTTATGTCAAGATGAATACATGGATAGTCCACTATTTGCAGTATTGTTATAATTGCTCCCTGTTTCCGATAAAATTATTTCTTTTGTTCATTAGAGTTACAGTATTACAATGCAATGGTTGTTATAATATGGGGAACTGGTTAATTATAAGAGACTGTCACATATGAGGATGAAAGCGTGGATCAGCTCCTGTAGTAGTTATCTTTGATTTACGACCGAGTTTACTTATGGTTATAGGATGGAACTTTGTATTATTTTGCCATATTCTTTCCTTTTTGAAAATAGCTACAGCAAGTGGCAGTTTAAATTGATGCGAGCAAGTAAATAACGCAATTTTCTTAATAACTTTTGCCGCGCATATTGTAACTGTAAGCCGCCATTCAGGATCAAGGTAACTCTCTATGTAATTCCAGAGCAGAGGTTTATAAGAGTAATTTTCTCCTACATCCGGTTTAGTATCCGAAACAGATGTTTTGTGAACGAGCAGATTTGATGTTCGATTTGCATAAACATGGGAAATTCGTAGTTATTTACTATTCCAATTTGAAGCTAATATGGTATTTGATTCATGCACAGGGCTGAAGGTTTTACTCGAAGTCGTGTTATACTAGAGTTAGCGCCTAAAAAAATGTCAGTGTATCTCCTGGGGGAGGAGGTGGGAGAGATGTAGCAGGTAGAAGATGGACCGTGGATAAGAAAGAGGAAGGGATAAAGTGTCAATCGGCAATGAAAACTTTAGTATTTGTGATGTAAATTTGAATGCTAAAGTTTGAATTTTTTCCTTGGTCTTAATTTCTTTCTTTCAAATGCAAGTGGATTAATCTGCATAAAATTTAATACTATGTTGTATTCAGTTTTATTTAGATTTGCCTTCCACTCATAGGTTGGAGTCTAGAGTTTATGCATACCGTTGCATGAGTATTGTTGCATCATGGTCAATTCTCTTGGACAGATAGCTGAGGCCATTGCATAATTTCAGAGGTACTTATAAATATAAAATGGCTTTCTTTAGCAAAAATGCAAAAGTTATGATGTTTATTTTGATAACCTCGACAATGTCAAGTACATAGAATTGGAATGGAGCCGAGCAACCCTGGTTCATTGTAACTGGTGTTTGCTTCACATCGAATCATTGAAGGAGTATGATGCTGCTTTGGAACGAGGCTTTTCTCAATCTGTGCTGCTTTCGGGGCGAGGCTGGGCCACGTCCACACTATTGTCGCTCGCCTGCCTGGGCCTGGGACGTGTTATTGAAGCCTTCACCATGCTACAGAGGACAGTCCTGAAGCTCAGGTTTTTATGCTCTTAACTATGTATTGAAAGTGTCAAGGCAAGGTCAACCTAATGATATGTTCGTGGAGTCATAATTTTTTCGTTTCTTTCTATTAGTGTTAGAAGACAAGTTGGCTTCGTATATTGGTGAAATCTCAACCCATGTTCTTCAGTTGGCTTCATATATTGGTGAAATATCAACCCATGTTCTTCAGTTTGCATTAAGTGCAGACAACCCACTGTTGTTCGTTTACCTTGCCTTGAGTACAGATTCTACTTTGGCTGCAGGATGTTGACGCTTCGCTTGCTTCTGATAAGAATGCTTGGAAAGCTGTGATGAAAAATGGAAAACTTGTGTAGTTTTACAAGACAAGTAAGCGCCTATGACTTGCAGTCATCTCCTTTCCTATCCAACACAACACAAGTGCGCACGACAGTAGATTGTGCTACCAAGGATTGTGGATCTTAACTAATTAGACTATTCATTTGTAATCTTAATCTATAAAAAGAAAGTAAGGTTGTATTGTATTTAGCACTCTTGTGATAAGAATGCTTTTTTTGTTGTTCTTATTAAAACATTGGTGTGCAGCAGCCATAGATAATGTGATTACTATATCTTTAGTTCAAAACTTGTATGATGCATATAATTTATTTGCAAGTTTCATAAAAACTGTTGTTGTTGATATATCTATATGCATGTCAATACCTCCAAGCTATAGCTACCCTTGTGAGGAGGTGTAACCAAAGTTGTCAAAACCCGGAACCGAATTGATCGGTTGAGTTAGAACCGAATGCCCATGCCTATCTGTATATAACACTTCGGTTCATGTGTCTCCATCCACACCTCACGACCCGCACATGATCGGTTGTGGCCGTTGCCACTGCGTGTCTCTGACATGGACTTGCTCCGGTCCGGCTCCACCATGTTGGATGTCGTGGAGGCTGTAGTCTAGGAGTTGGGGACGGGCCCCTATTTCAACTTTGGCATGGCTCTCCATTAGCAATATATTCGAAGTGCCAAGGTTGCAAAAGCCATATCCGTGACAATGATGTGTTTCTTGTGATTTGAGATGCGTATTTTCTGCCTTATTGCTTTTTCCTATGTATGCGATTGATTGGGTTAGATCTATATATGGTCTTGCTATTGCTATAGAGAAGTTATAATAGTTCTTCACCATGATTTGTATTTGACCATAACAATCGTAAGACAGCTATGAATGCTTGACCCTTTGTCCTGAACAAATGCGGCTATTAGTTTGTATTTCATCTAAGTGCAGTGCAACCAATTGAAGTTATTTTGGAAGAACATGCATCTGATTATCTTTGGTTTTTCTATAGTCTGTAGTAGAGTTAAGATTGTACATTTTGTGAACCATTCTGTTCCAGCCTCTCTTTCTATACATTCTATAAGGTTATCTACTATGTGCATTTGCTTTCGCCATTATTGTTCATGCCCTACTCTCTGTGCTAAGAAACATAGTTTCATCTTATCCCTAAGATCAGTATAAGTTGGGAATGGCCTTGGGCTTATTGTAATCAGGTGGACACTATTGCCACTGTCAACAATGCAGGAAGAAGAATAGATGGGCGACGCGGGTGGAGCTTCTCGAGCCATATTTGTTGTGTTTAATGCATGTGATGTTTTTAACCCGTTGCACGCACGGGCCCTTTTGCTAGTTATATACAAAGTAATCCAATCCACAAAGCAAATGCTCCGTCATGTATGTGGTGATAGTTGCTTTATAATATAAAGCGGGAAAAACCCTTTTTCAATAATACTCCGTCATGTAGTTATCAAAGTATTGGCAGCACATCGCTCTCCGACTAGAAAGATGCCCACAAATTTGGTTTGTCCACCAAAGAGCATAGTATATACGTTCTCTGAAAAAGAGCTAGCATATATAAATTGCATGATAAGATGTTCCTATAGATGAGGTGGGAGACACAATTCGTCTTGATAAGAAAAAGAAAAACTACTGAGTTTTTTTAACTCAAGCCTGGCAACGGTTTAATTTTGGCCTTGAACAAAACTGTTTGTAATGTAATCTAGAATTAAAGTGGGACAGCGATGGGGAGGGGGGCGAAAAAGCCCCCCGATCCTTTTTTGCGAAAATCATGGTTTGCACCCTCCAACCTTCCTCGTCAGCGCCGGCTGTAGGGTTGTTTCCTACTCCCCACTCCTAACACGAGCAACAGGCAATGCGGGGGGGGGGGGGGGGGGGATGGCAGAGGCAGAGGCCAATCGATGCAGTGGATAAGGTAGCAGTGGTCGTCTCCATGAACGGCATGCGGACCTTGGTGGAGGAGAAGACAAGACGGAGCACAAGGGCATTGTCGGGTGGCGCAGGAGGCGGATGTGCACGGTCGATGGCGGCACAAGGGATAATCTGTCTTGAGGTGCCGATAGTGGATGCACTGGCCATGGTCGCGTTGTTCACTGAGATCCAACTATCGCATGGGGCACTGCTGGTGGTATCCCCACGGCGGCGTACATGCACAAGCGGATGGCCGTGGTGGCATACATGTATTGGCAAGCCCCATGAGATGTGGCGACAGTGGCAGTGGCAGTGGTAGTGGTAGTGGTCTCCGTTTGTCATAGAGGCACGGACGACGATGACCGATTCTTGTGTGGCTAGTGTCGTCGGCAACGGCCTTTGTCAGTCTCCATGATGGGGACGGGGCCTTCAAAGACCGTGACAAGGAGATCACAACGCGTGGTGGTGCATCTGCAGATGCGTTGGCTTATATGCAATCACGGTGACGGTGTCGCGTGCGGCGCTATGGGGCATTTTCGTCTACTGCAACATCGCACATAGATGTTCGTGGCGCCAATGGCGGTGTCCGATGTTGATTGGTAAGGGGCGCACCAATGGTTCCTCGCCGACGTCTATCACCGGGGCAAAGTCTCCGATAGTATGGTCATGCTACAGCGTGACTCGTCCAGTTTGGGCTGGCAACGACCAGATCCAGGCCAAGCACCCTCACCATTATGGTAATGGTTTAAGGTGGGAAGGTGTTCCATCAATCCGCTAGTGCCTTTTTTTGCCCTGGCATGGAGTACTAGCGGAGGCGACTATTGGACGATCCGTATGTTGATTATTACCCTGCTTCATGTTCGAGGTGAAAACTATCTTGTCCTTTATTGGTAGAGCTGAGCAATGTCAAACTTGCATCGTTACCTTGTTGAAAGCGTTATCTACTTGTTGTTGGCTTGGTCTTAATTGGTTGGTCTCGGCAATCATGATGAAAATCCTTGTCCAGGACGTTTTCGGTCAGACGTGGCGACGATGATGCGAGGATGTTCCTACCTTCTTGAATGCGTTATTGTAGAAGAAGCAGATGTTGTGAAAGTGCATCGAGCCCCTAAGTGTGGTTTTGGTAATTGAATGACAATCTCCATGGACTAATGTTTTCAGTGAGATATATTTGAAGGGTTGTCCATAGATGGTGCCATAAGGATATTGGACTAAATCAAGGATGAAGTCCATATATATGAAGATAGTGTCTCAAGGATATTGGATGGAATCAAGGATGAAGTCCATATAGATGAAGTTATATGTGCTCTAAGCTTTGGTATTAAATGACAATTCCTATGGAGCATCAAGTGCATTGTATCTTATATGAAGATATGTTCCATAGTGATGCTTGAAGTTATTTGGGTTGTTATGTGAAGATTGCCATCAAAGCATCCGAAGAAGTCCTCATGGTATCCCTCTCTGGATACCCCTTGCACACGGGCTTGTACCATGTGCACGGGGTCGAGTGTCAACTCTCTGGATACCCCGTGCTCACGGGGCCTAGGTGTTGGCTCTCGAGATCCCATATCCAGTGAGGTTTCAGTTCTTTGGAGGATCTCAAAGATTGACATATTTGGGCTTCTGAGGATCAAGGCTTGAGAGAATAATCAAAGAGAAGAATTTGAGTTATGGTTTCAAGACAAGATCATGGTGAGCTCATGTGTTGGGTTTCGGTTGATTAAGTCTTGAAGCAAGCAACTAGAGTGAAGAATTCATGGTGCCTCTCAAGAGCTTGTGATGGAGTTCTTAGAAGGGCAAGTGGTAACCAAGATGATATTCATAGTGGAACTTGATATGGTCATGAAAGAGTCTTTGGTGATATAGTCTTGAAGCAATGAAGGGAAATGAAGAGTTCATTGTGGCTTTCAAGAAACCAAGATGGAGCTTGAAGTAAAGATGTTGGTTGACCAAGATGAAGCTCAAAGATTATATCTAAGTGGTCAACCCACAAAGCACAAACATTGTACCACATGAGATCAAGTGATCTAGTGGTATGGTAAGTAACTGTGAATTGTGCTTTGTTACCTAACCCATGCTATGTGTTTGTTATGTCTATGTGGGTTAGGTGTTTCTCATGGGCTTGCAACAAAAGGAAAGATTTCAAGTAGCCTATGTGTGGATGACATCAAGAGGTGATGGTCATCGGGTTCGAGGAGTCCAAGTGCAAGATGAGAAGCCGGAGGTTATATACTTTGAAGCTTGCGGTCCACATCATGATAATGCACATGTGAAGGTGGGCTTAAGTTAAGGCTTCCCTCATTACAATATGAGGAAGCAATTCGAGTATCTTCACCAAGTGGTTGTGGACAAGAAAGGGATTCCAACTTGAGGCAAGCATTAAAGTCATCATTAAGCTCAAGTTGAATATGCAAGGCAAAGGTATAACTTAGCTAGGTTTTCCTAGTTTTGCCGGTCTCATAGTGCTTGGTGGGAGACCGGATTATAGGTTCGATAGCCGTACTATCAAGGGGGACTCTCGGGCAAGTAGCTTGATCGCATCGCATGTAGAGAGCTCAAACCTTTGCATTACTTGCATCATTCTTTCTTGTTGATCTTGGGTGGTTCTCTATGCGAGGACCTTGGGCTTTTCCATAGCTTCAAAACGAGCCCAAGATCATCGAATTAGGAGTCCGTATGCCAAAGTTATCATCGTTTGAGTGGGCTGCTGCTGGCTGTCCTGGGGTACCCCGTGGACACGGACTTGTACCGTGCACACGGGACCCCGTGTGCACGGGGTCTAACCCCCCGTGTGCACGGGGTGCCCAGGAAATGCCCGTTGAGCCCCAACGGCTAGTTTCTGTGTTTGGCTATTTAAGGGCTGCGTCCCCCCTCCGGTTTGGGGGCTGTTCACACACCTTCTAAACACCATTTTGAGCCTCTCTCCACCTCTCCCAAACCCCTATCTCCCCTCTATGTGAAGGGGGATTTGTGGATGGATTTGTGAGCCATTTGTTGATCCTATCCATTGCATCCCCTCTCTTCAATCTCCTACTTTCTTGAGTTGCATCTTGTGAGATTGAGAGAGTGGGTTGAGCATTTGTTGCTTAACCTTGCATTGCATTTGTTGCATTGGTTTGAGCTCCCCGCATCGATTAGTTCGAGTGAGAGCTTGTGAGTTTATTACTCTTGGAGGCTTCCGCCTCCTAGACGGTTTGGTGACATATTGTGAAGATTGTGAAGTGGCCTAGGTGGTCAAGGTTCCCCCGGAAGCTTCCTGTTGTGGTGTGCTCCGGGGAAGGGTGTTGAAGTGACCTAAGTGGTCAAAGTTCCTCCGGAAGGTTCCTTGCTTGTGGTGTGCTCCGGAGAAGTTTGTAAAGGTGTGGTGGTCGCCTTCAAGACCAACCCCGAGTGAATCGAGGCTCATCCGTTGGGGGTGACTCGAAAGGGAGAATACGGTGAGCCACTTGGTGGCGCCCCGAAGCTTTGGCTTCGACACCGCTCTAACGGAGATTAGCACTCTCACGAGTGTGAACTTCGGGATAAATCCGCGTCTCCGACTCACTTGTGGTTATCTCATACCCTCACCCTTTACTTACCGCAATTCATACTTGCTCATATTGATGTATCTTGTGCTAGTTGATTTGCTTAGTTGTTCCTACATTTCCATATCTTGTGATATAGTTTGTGCTTGCTAGTTTCCTTAAGTGCCTATCTTGTTTAGCATAGATTGTTGGTGCACTTAGTTGAGCCTAGCATATTTAGGTTTTGTGCTTGAAAGGTATCCGTTTAGTTTAATTCCGCATTAGGATAAAGCCAAATCCGTAACAGTTTTAAAATGCCTATTCACCCCCCCCCCCTCTAGTCGTCATCTAGATCCTTTCAGTGTTGTTTTCATATGTTTGTAACAGTTCAGTTGTAGTTGCGTTTGTTTTGTACCCTGCTAATAATCTATAAAATTTGCCATTTCTATCACAACGATGCATAGACCGGGGGTTTAACCTCCTTTTTGAGAAAGAAAAGAACAGTAAATTTTGTTCTAGATTGTTTTGCCCGCACTTTAGTATTCTAGGCTCAAAATGATAGATGAAGCGTGTCATCATGTCACCCAAAACCAATCTAGGCTAAAAATGACCAAATGTTTAAGATCATAAATCTGGTGAAATGTAATTTACTACCAGAAGCGAACACCCATTCTGTCGGCTTTGTCACATCTGTTTTTTAGGAGTTTTTCCAGTTGTATATTAAACTTTTTTAGCGGTATCACCGGGTTTTATGAACTCAGAACAACGTTTGGGATACAAGAGATTTCATGGGGGGTTATAAGCCACAGATGGTGCCCCGATTCTAAAGATAAAGCAGCTTTTGCTAAACAGTGAGCTTCTTCATTAGACTCTCTCATCTCATGCTCAACCTTAGCATCTTCAAAGGGCCACATGCTTGCTTTAATATCCTTTATAATCACCGAGCTTGGTCCTCTGTAATCACTATTCATATTATTGACCAGTGAGTTGCAATATGTAACCACATGGGCCTTCTTAATGTGCAGATCCTCCGCTAGAGAAAAAGTTTCTCGTAGCGCCAGCCCTTGAAGGATCTCATGATCATTCATTCCCTCCATAATCATGGCCGAAGCACCCACAAAACTTCCCATGGTCCCGGCAAATGGTTGCTAGAGCTCCCCCCTAGAATCTTGCCATAACACAGCCGCATGGACATGTATCTTATGATAGTTCACAGTAGATGGCGATCACTTTCGTCGCCTCTAAAACCTGCATGGCGAGTTCGTTGTTCTCCTAATGGGGATCAATGACAGATCATCTAAATATTTCTTGGTAAAGCTCAAAGTGGCCATTGGGGACTGAAAAATCTCCTCGTGTATAGCCTTCCTTCTGACCCACTAAATTGACCACAATGTCAACAACAATGTTATGAACTCTGTATCTGTCATCAACTCTGATACGTCTCCGTCGTATCTATAATTTTTGATTCTTTCATGACAGCATTATACAACTTTCACATATTTTTGGCAATTTTTTATATGATTTATTGGACTAACCTATTGATCCAGTGCCCAGTGCCAGTTCCTGTCTGTTGCATGTTTTTTGTTTCGTAGAAAATCCATATCAAACGAAGTCGTGCAATAAAATTTTACGGAGAATTATTTTGGAATATATGTGATTTTTGGGACTTGGAATCAACGCAAACGGGGGCCCACAGTGCCCACAAGACACCAGGGCGCGCCCTAGGGGCCAGGCGCGCGGTGGTGGGTTGTGCTCACCTTGTACGTCGGTTGGGGCTCTACTTCGGGCGCAAGGAAGCTTATATCCGGAAAAAAATCGTGTTAAAATCTCAGCGCAATCGAAGTTACGGATCTCCGGGAATATAAGAAACGGTTTTCGGCCAGATCTGGGGAAGGCGAAACAGAAGAGAACAGAGAGGGAGATCCAATCTCGGAGGGGCTCCCGCCCCTCCGCCGCCATGGTGGCCATGGACCAGAGGGGGAACTCTCCTCCCATCTAGGGGGAGGCCAAGGAAGAAGAAGAAGGAGGGGGGGGGGCTCTCTCCCCCTCTCTCCCGGTGGCGCCGGAGTACCGCCGAGGCAAGGATCGTGATGGCGATCTACATCAACAATCTTGCTACCGTCAACATCAACTTTCTCCTCCTCTATGCAGCGGTGTAACACATCTTCCCCCCGCTGTAATCTCTACTTAAACATGGTGCTCAACTCCATATATTATTTCCCAATGATCTATGGTTATCCTATGATGTTTGAGTAGATCCGTTTTGTCCTGTGGGTTAATCATGATCTTGGTTGGTATGATTGTATATTTTATTTATGGTGCTGTCCTGCGGTGCCCTCCATCTCGCGCAAACATGAGGGGCCCCTCTGTAGGGTGTTGCAATATGTTCATGATTCGCTTATGGTGGGTTGCGAGAGTGACAGAAGCTTAAACCCGAGTAAGTGGGTTGTTGCGTATGGGATAAAGAGGACTTGATACTTAATGCTATGGTTGGGTTTCACGACCTTAATGATCTTTAGTAGTTGCGGATGCTTGCTAGGGGTCCAATCATAAGTGCATATGATCTAAGTAGAGAAAGTATGTTAGCTCATGCCTCTCCCTCATATAAAATTGCAAGAATGATTACCGGTACTTGTTATCGATTGCCTAGGGACAAATGACTTTCTTGTTGACAAAAGCTATCCACTTTTATTACCTTGCAATTTATTCGTAGTTTTATTCTCGCAAAGTACTCGTAGTTTTATTCTTGCAAATTAGTTTCATACTTGTTTTAGGTAAAGCAAACGTCAAAGTTTGCGTAGAGTTGTATCGGTGGTCGATAGAACTTGAGGGAATATTTGTTCTACCTTTAGCTCCTCGTTGGGTTCGACACTCTTATTTATCAAAGAAGGCTACAAACGATCCCCTATACTTGTGGATTATCAAGACCTTTTTCTGGCGCCGTTGCCGGGGAGCAATAGCGTGGGGTGAATATTCTCGTGTGTGCTTGTTTGCTTTATCACTAAGTAGTTTTTATTTTTTGTTCTAAGTTGTTCTCTATCTTTAGTTATGGATATGGAACACGAAACACCAAAAAAATTAGTTGTACTTGCTACTCATGGAGATGAGGAACCTCCTAAAACCCTCGATGCTCGTTATGTGAAAGATATTATGCACCACTTTGATAATCCTGAGAAAACCCTGTTCAACTTGATAATGGGAGACACGTTGGATCAACGTGAATACTTTAGGGATTATCGCTTGACACAAAAAGGGAAACTCTTATGGGATCAAATTCATATGTTGAAATGGTATGCTTGGAATCTATGCTCTAGATATGATTATACTTGTTGCTCTAGGATGAATGCTCCACACCTTCCCTTTTCATGCAAATTTAATGACAATGAAACCTTAGCTTCTTATGCTAATGGTAGATATGATTACTATGATGTGGAACGAATAGAAGAATTTGTTGCTTTTAAGGGTGCTTATGAAATTGAATCTTTGTTTGAAAAGTTTGAAGATTTTGATGATTCAGTTTATAGACCTAAAAATTTTGCTATCCTTAAATATTGCTATGACAATTATAAATTCAATTACGATATTGATGTATTTATTGAGAAAGTCTCCGCTGTCCAAGAAGAGACTAATATTTTGCAGGAGTCTATGGAAGAAGAAATTGATGAAACTGTGAGCTCATTGGATGAAAAAGATGATGAGGAGAGCGAAGAACAAGCGGAGGAAGAGCGGATTGATCACCCGTGCCCACCTTCTAATGAGAGTAATTCTTCAACTCATACATTGTTTAATGCCCCTTCGTTCTTACCGAAGGATGAATGCTATGATAATTGCTATGATCCCGTTGATTCGTTTGAAATATCCCTTTTTGATGAACTTGATGATTGCTATGCTTGTGGCCTTGATGCCAATATGAATTATGCTTATGGAGATGAACTTGCTATTGTCCCTTATGTTAAAAATGAAATTGTTGCTATTGCACCCACGCATGATAGTCCTATTATATTTTTGAATTCTCCAAACTACACCATATCGGAGAAGTTTGCTCTTATTAAGGATTACATTGATGGGTTGCCTTTTACCGTTGCACATGATGATTTTGATGATTATAATATGCATGTGCTTGCTGCTCCTACTTGCAATTATTATGAGAGAGGAACTATATCTCCACCTCTCTATGTTTCCAACATGAAAAAATTGCAAGAAACTGCTTATGCTATGTATTGGCCGTTACTTGATGTGCATGCATTGTTCTTGTATGACATGCCGATGCATAGGAAGAGAGTTAGACTTCATCATTGCATGATATATGTTGCTTTGTGCTCACTACTAAATGCCAAATCATTGCTAATTAAAATTGGCTTTGATATACCTTGGGATCCAGGTGGATTCATTACTTGAGCACTTTATGCCTAACTTAATGGCTTTAAAGAAAGTGCTGCCAGGGAGACAACCCGGAAGTTTTAGAGAGTCATTTATTTCTATTGAGTGCTTTTATAAAGTTTAAAAACAAAAAAAAAATATAGAGGGGAACCTTAAAACTCCACAAAAAGAGAAGCGGTTGAAAGGTGATGCATTGGAGAAGTGAGGGTCGACCTTGAACACTTGTGTTCATGCTTACGGAAACAATGTAGAATTTTTCATGAAGATTATCATAAAAATAATTATCCCCTTGTACAAATCCATTGTATTATAAAAATAATGTGCCAAGATTTGCCTTTAGGATGATTAGATTGCTTGTTGGTATGTGCGGTGCAGAAACAGAAACTTTGGCTGTAGTGCGTGATTTTACATTTTTTACTGAAACGTCGAAAGATTCTGAAACTTTTTGCACAGTCTTGCTATACAAATTTTTTTATTTTTTCCTAATTTTTCAGAATTTTTGGAGTAACATAAGTATGGTAGGTGTTCAGATTGCTACAGACTGTCATGTTTAAGACAGATTCTGTTTTTGATGCATTCGTTTTGCTTGATTTGATGAAACTATCGTTTTTTATCGGTGGTACAAGCCATGAAAAAGTTATAATACAGCAGGGATAATGCAAAAACAAAATATGAATTGGTTTTCAACAGTACTTAGAGTAGTGATTTGCTTTATTATACTAACGGATCTTACCGAGATTTCTGTTGAGTTTTGTGTGGATGAAGTGATCAAAGATCGAGGAGGTCCCGATATGAGAAGAAGGAGGAGAGGCAAGAGCTCAAGCTTGGGGATGACCAAGGAACCCCAAGTAAATATTCAAGGAGACTCAAGCATCTAAGCTTGGGGATGCCCCGGAAGGCATCCCATCTTTCTTCAGCAAGTATCGGTATGTTTTCGTCTTCGTTTCGTTCATGTGATATGTGTGAATCTTGGAGCGTCTTTTGTGTTTATTTTTCATTTTTCTTTTATGCACCATGCTGGTATGAGATAGTCCATGGTTGATTTATAGAATGCTCGTTGCACTTCACTTATATCTTTTGAGTGTGGCTTTATAGAATGCTTCATGTGCTTCACTTATATCATTTGAAGTTTGGATTGCCTGTTTCTCTTCACATAGAAAACCGTTATTTGTATAATGCTCTTTTGTTTCACTTATACTTATTAGAGCATGGTCTTTTGTAGAAAGAATTAAACTCTCATGCTTCACTTATATCTATTTGGAGAGTCAACAGGAATTGGTCAATTGCATGGTTAGTCATAAAATCCTACATAAAACTTATGGATCATTGAATATGATATGTTTGATTCCTTGCAATAGTTTTGCGATATAGAGATGGTAATATGTGGGAGGTACTAGTAAATGGTTGTGGTTAGTAAGAATATTGGTGTTAAGGTTTGTGATTCCCGAAGCATGCACGTATAGTCTCTCGTTATGCTATGAAGTTGGAGCATGATTTATTATTGATTGTCTTCCTTATGAGTGGCGGTCGGGGACGAGCGATGGTCTTTTCCTACCAATCTATCCCCCTAGGGGCATGCATAGTAGTACTTTGCTTCGAGGGCTAATAAACTTTTGCAATAAGTATATGAGTTCTTTATGACTAATGTGAGTCCATGGAATATACGCACTCTTACCTTTCCGCAATTTTCTAGCCTCTACGGTACCGTGCATTGCCCTTTCTCACCTCGAGAGTCGGTGCAAACTTCGCAGGTGCATCCAAACCCCGTGATATGATACGCTCTATCACACATAAGCTTTATTATATCTTCCTCAAAACAGCCACCATACCTACCTATTATGGCCTTTCCACAGCCATTCCGAGATATATTGCCATGCAACTTCCACCGCTTCCGTTTTGATGACTTCAGCATTCATTGTCATATTGCTTCGCACAATCATATAACTGTGAAAGTGCAACTAATCCCTGGGTGGTTTTGGTAATTCATAACAACATATAGCTCATTGAACTAATAACTTTTCAAGTTGATTATTTCAGATAGTTCAATGATTGGCATGGCATGGACTAGAGATGTGGACCCCTCAAAATGCTAAGGACAAATATTGGCAAAAGATCAAGACTCTACATTTCTATTTTAGTGATCCAAGATCACATTGAGTCCATAGGAAAAGCCAATACTATTAAAAGGGGATGAGGTGTTGCTTAATGGTCTACTTGCTCAAAATGCTTAGTGATATGCTCCACAGCCCTCAACCATCTTCTCATATTCAAATATGTCCTAAACCTAAAGTCAAACTCGGCCCCACCGATTTGATCTATCAAGCGCCACCGAGTTCACTTGACATAGCCATAGCCAGAAACCCTAATCAGTTCGTTCTAACTGATAGGGATCTCGGTCTCACCGAGATAGGATTGCAAACTCTCTGTTTCCCTTCGTAACGTTTCGGTCTCACCGAGATGAGCGATCGGTCCCACCGAGTTCGCAATGCAAACTCTCTGTTTCCCTTTCGCAATGTTTCGGTCTCACCGAAAGGAGCGATCGGTCCCACCGAGTTTGCCTGACCAACTCTCTGTTTGCTTATTACTGAAATCGGTCTCACCGAGTTGAAGTAATCGGTCAAACCAAGATCAAGTTTTGCCCTAACCCTAGCTCATCGGTCCCACCGAGTTGATCATGTCGGTCCCACCGAAAAGCCTAACGTTCACATTTTTGACTGGATCGGTCTCACCGAGTTTACCTATTCGGTCTGACCGAGTTGGCTCATTTGTGTGTAACGGTTAGATTTTGTGTGGACGATATATATACCCCTCCACCCTCCTCTCCATCAGAGAGAGAGCCATCAGAACATGCCTACACTTCCACTACTCATTTTCTGAGAGAGAACCACCTACTCATGTGTTGAGACCAAGACATTCCAATCCAACCACAAGAATCTTGATCTCTAGCCTTCTCCAAGTTGCTTTCCACTCAAATCATCTTTCCACCATAGTCAAATATGTGAGAGAGAGTTGAGTGTTGGGGAGACTATCATTTGAAGCACAAGAGCAAGGAGTTCATCATCAACACACCATCTATTACCTTTTGGAGAGTGGTGTCTCCTAGATTGGTTAGGTGTCACTTGGGAGCCTCCGTCAAGATTGTGGAGTTGAACCAAGGAGTTTGTAAGGGCAAGGAGATCGCCTACTTCGTGAAGATCTACCCGAGTGAGGCAAGTCCTTCGTGGGCGATGGCCATGGTGGGATAGACAAGGTTGCTTCTTCGTGGACCCTTCGTGGGTGGAGCCCTCCGTGGACTCGCGCAATCGTTACCCTTCATGGGTTGAAGTCTCCATCAACGTGGATGTACGATAGCACCACCTATCGGAACCACGCCAAAAATCTCCGTGTCTACATTGCGTTTGCCTCTCCAAACCCCTCCCTTTACCTTCATATGCAATGATTTACATTCCGCTGCTATACTCTTAGAATTGCATGTGTAGGTTGATTGCTTGACTTCAGCTAAGTTGTTAAAATCTGCCAAGACTTAAAATTGGGAAAAGGCTAGATTTTTATTTGGTCAAGTAGTCTAATCACCCCCCCCCCTCTAGACCTACTTTCGATCCTACAAGTGGCATCAGAGCTTTGGTCTCCATTTGCCTTGATTTCCATAGCTTTGGTGATCATAGCCTTGGTTTCACAACCTAGGAGAGTATGGCGTCTAGCGAGGGAAATTACCACCGTAGAGGTCCTTACTTTGATGGTACTAATTTTGCTAGTTGGAAGCATAAGATGAAAATGCATATTCTTGGACATAACCCCGCCGTTTGAGCTATTGTGTGTATTGGCTTGCAAGGTGAATTCTTTGATGGAAGAGAACCGAATCGTGAAGCAACCGCGGAAGAATTGAAGATGTTGCAATACAATGCTCAAGCTTGCGATATCCTCTTCAACGGATTGTGCCCCGAAGAATTCAACAAAATCAGCCGCCTTGAGAATGCAAAGGAAATTTGGGATACTTTGATTGATATGCACGAAGGTACCGAGTCCGTCAAGGAATCCAAATTGGATGTGCTTCAAAGTCAACTTGACAAGTTCAAAATGAAGGATGGCGAAGGTGTCGCTAAAATGTACTCTAGGCTTGCTCTCATTACAAATGAGATTGCCGGCTTAGGAAGTGAAGAGATGACCGACAAATTCATCATCAAGAAGATCCTAAGAGCCTTGGATGGAAAGTATGATACCGTGTGCACATTGATCCAAATGATGCCCAATTACAAAGATCTCAAGCCAACGGAAGTCATTGGTAGAATTGTTGCTCATGAGATGTCACTCAAGGATAAAGAAGAGCTTCACAACAAGTCTAGTGGTGCTTACAAAGCTTCATGTGATTCTCCTACATCATCAAGTGAGAAACAAGTCTTCAATGAAGAATTGAGCCTAATGGTGAAGAACTTCAACAAGTTCTATAAGAGTAGAAGCAAAGAAAGAAGTCACAAGTCAAGGTCCTACAATGACAAAAGATCTTCTAGTCGTGATCGCAATTGCTACAATTGTGGAAGACCCGGACATTACTCTAGTGAATGTACGGCTCCCTACAAGAGAAGAGAAGACTCACCTAAAAGGAGAAGCAAAAGAGAAGAATCACCTCTGAGAGAGAGAAGGAGTAGAGATGATCGTTATGAACGAAGACCCTCTCGCAGAAGCAAGGATTCAGAAAGGAAGCACAAGTCATCAAAGAGCTACACAAGACGAAGACATCAAGCTCATGTTGGTGAATGGGTATCTGGTTCCGACTCCGACAACTACTCCGAGAGAAGTTATCACTCCGACTCAGAATATACTCAAGATGAAGGTGTTGCCGGTCTTGCACTTGTGTCATCCAACTCCTACGACATATTTGATTCACCAAATGAAGGGATTGGAAGATGCTTCATGGCTAAAGGCCCCAAGGTATCACACCCCGAGTATGTTGATTTCAATAATGATGAGGATGACTTGCTAGGTGATGATGATTTACTTGTTGACAATTCTAGTGATGAAAACTATGATGAAATTGCTCTTAATCATGCTAATCAAGATGAAACGAATGACAATGTTAAGAAGGAGATTGAGCGTCTAACTAAAGAACTAAACACTCTTAAGTTAGCTCATGAAACTACCTTAGAAGATCATCGAGAGCTTTTAAAGACTCATGAGAAGCTACGCTTTGAAAAGCTCAATCTAGAGTAAGAGCATGAGTTCTTAAAAGAAATCAATGATGATCTTCGTAAGAAAAGTTCTTCTTACATTGCCAAGCGTTTACTCTTGTCTACTTACATGCCTCAAGTAAAATCTAGCAACAAGAGTAAGAAAGATTCTTTGTCTAGTAGTAACAATGATCATGTTAAATCCAATATTGTTGCTTCTAGTAGTTCTCTTGATTCCACTAATGATTCTCTTAGCCAAGTTACACTTGAGCAAGAAAATAGCTTATTGAAGGGAATTATAGAGAAAGGTGTTTACAAGAGCCTTGCCGGAAGTAAGCAACTTGAGGAAATTGTACGCAAGCAAGGAAGGCACCGGAAGAATCAATGTGTTGGTTTTGAACGCAAGTTCAATGCCAATGGAGTTGAGTGGGAAGAAGATCAATACCCCAAGGCTAAGTTTGTTCCTCAACAAGAGAAGTATGACCCCACTTCTTTCGAGGGAACACAAGCTCAAGAAGATCTTCCACCACAAGACCACAAGCTAAAAGGCAAGGACAAGCTTCAAGAGGAGATTGATGCATTTGAAGAAGCTCCTAAGGCCTTGGTCAAGTGGGTTCCCAAGACTACATTAAGTTCTACTTCATCAAGTACGACTACAACTCCAAGGATTCCCATCAAGATGATGTGGATCCCGAAGAAGAAGAACTAGAGAGTTCTTGAGGGTGAGTCCGCCAACATACTTCACTCATATTCATTTTAGCAAGAACAAGTGCAAACAACTTCCACATCTTGCACTAGTTCAAGGAGTCACAAACCCTCTTGTTGGTAAGACAAGGGACAAGGTAACCTAATGCTTTCATGGACATCATCATATGTGTGAACTTCACTCTATGTCTATGGATATTCTTGCATGTTCCTTGTGGGACTAACCCATGTAGGTATTGAAAGTGCAACTCACTCCAAAGGATTGCTCCAAATGATCTACATCGACATTGAGCATCCACATCTTCAACACCTACATGAAGTCATCATCGACAAAACCCAAGGTTAGTTCATCCCTCATAGGGGGGATATCACATCTAGGGGGAGCTTTACTCTAAGAATTGAGCTAAAGCAACTCTAATGGTGTGAACACAACAATGCTTTATGTAAAAGTGGTAACCCCACTTGTGCTTAAACGATGAGTATGACCTATGATCAAATGTTCTCATTTGACTCCTAAGTCAATATACTCATATATAGATGACCTAGTCATCGCAAAATTGCTTGATAGATGCTAGAGTGTTTGTGCATGCTTTGCCACATATTTCATTTGCTATCTTATTGTGTGAGCATGTTGGTTGCATATTTTTTCTCATTCAAGGACATCCATTTGTTGCTTTGATTGATTGGCTTTTCTTTTGCCAAATGGATGGACAAGAATGCCTAAGTACTCCCTCTAGCTATCTATGCCTTTCTCGTCTTGAACTCTATTCATGCTACATCACAAAGATTGATCAAGTCATATTCGGACCCTCCGGGTGAGGAGCACTCGGAGCCACCGATTCGTCATAGACTTAAACTTCCAAAACCTCTTAGTGTATTTCGGTCTGACCGATCCATCCCTTTTGGTCATACCGAGTTCATTAAGTTGATCTAGGTTTTAATCTCGGTGCAACCGATTTGAACCATTCGGTCACACCGAGTTGCAGCAACCGCTTGCGATTCTGCATCTCGGTGCCACCGAGTTGTTCCACTCGGTCACACCGACAGGGTCTGGATATATATACCCGGGTTGAAAATTTGGAAATTCCTCCAAACCTCTTCGCCCGCGCCTGTCCAGCTCTGCCGACTCGTGGTCTCCGGATCGTCTCCTCATCGCCCGCGACCTTCTACCGCTGGTCTTCGCCGCCATCGACGGGAATCCTCACCGCCGTCGTCGCCGTAGCGGGTTCATCACCAAGTTAGGGTATGAACTCGACCCTTTGTGCTATCCTCACTCCGATTCTTAGCACAAAGTTCAATGCCATGATTCTTGCCACGATTGAAATAGTTCTATCCAGTCAAAACTTCCTCTAGATTAGTTTTGATCCAAAAACTTAGGGTTAGGTTTCCGCCGAACTCATCTCGGACCGACTGATTTGAAAGATTCGGTCTCACCGATTTGGCCCAGGCCATTGCACATGTACTACTCGGTCTGACCGAAGTGTACAAATCGGTGTGACCGAGTTTACTTTCTCAGTGAAACCCTAGCATCTCGGAGTCACCGAACTGTGTCTCGGTCTAACCGATTTCACATGTTTAGACTCTAAAGTTGCTTCGGTGTCACCGAGTTTGTCATATCGGTAGCTCCGAAATGCTTTCTGCAGAAAACTAAAATTAAGTTTTTGAGTCATTCCTTTTGCCAAAATAGCTGCACTTTGTGATGCTCATCTACTCTATCTCAATCCATCTGTTCATAGGGTCAGTTTCAGCTATGTCAGACCAGAGTGACAGCCAGAACAAGTCAGAAGAGCACCAGAATCTCAGTGAGGGCACTAGTCCCTCAAGCAGCTATGATGATGGAAGCAGAAGCACACCCAGCAATCTGCCTAAGGCTGCTACTAGGCAGAAGAAGAAGAAAACCTCAGACTCTGAAGATGAGGACTACATTGCTGATGAGGAGGTCACTTCCAAGAAGAAGTTGATCAAGAAAGAGCAAGTTGCTGCTGTTGCTGGCATCAAGCCTGGTATGAAAGTAAAGGCTCCAGCCAGAAGAGTTCCAATGTCCAAAGTCAGAGCCTCAACTCAAGCTGCTGCCACTTCAGCAAGTGGTGCTGGAAAGGAAGAAGAGGCTGCTGGAGGCAAGAAGAGAAAGGAAAGGGTCAAGAAGACCATGGCTAGAGTTGTTGGAAAGCCTTCTATGATGGAGGAATCTGATGAAGATGATGAAGAGGAGGAGGCTGCTGCACCTCCACCTAAGGCACAGAAGCTCATGGGAGATGCAATCAAGTCAGGGGCTGCCCCATCCAAGCCCAAGACTGCTCCAAAGCATACTGCACCTAAGAGAAGTACAAGAAACATTCCTGCTGCACAGAAGAACAAGGCCCCAGTGCCTGAAGTTGAAGAAGAAGAAGAGCCCCAAGTGCTCAGAAAGCTCAAGCCCAAGATACCTGATCATGATGACAACCATCCTGTTGCTGAGAACATGAAAGAAAGGAAGGATGCAGGTCTCAGACTATGGAGGCAATCAGATCCCTATGCAACAAGGAGAAGGACTGCTGTGGATTACAGGTTCCACACTAAGGAACAGCAGGACTTCTATGAGACAGTCCTCCTGGACAAGAAGCCCATAGTCAGTGATATGAGTTGGGTTGATTGGGAGTTCATTGACAACAATGAAGATCACTTTCCTGGAGTTCATGAGAGCTTCAGAATGAATGGAGTTGACAAGTTTGTGGGTCAGAAATTAACCAAATGGAATGATGAGATGGTGATGCAGTTCTATTCCACAGCCCATTTCTACCCAAATGGCAAGATTGTCTGGATGACAGAGGGTACAAGGTACCAGTCTACCATTGCTAAGTGGGCCAAGCTGATCCATGCTCCTGAAGAGGCTGAGGATGACACTGATGTCTATGCCAAGCCTAGGAAAGGCCACAACTCCATGGCACACATGTACAAGGAGATACCAAATGAAGCCTTGGATACACACAAGTTTGGCTCTGTTTATTATCTGCTGTCAGGGCTGCCAACAATCAATACTATCCTGAGGCACACTTTGTTGCCCAAGTCTGGAGATCACAGGATGATCAGAGGGCACTCCATCAACTTGCTACACATGTTTGATGTGCCAGAGAAATTCAAGGTGATGTCCTTGATAGTTGAAACCATCAAGAGAACTGCAGTTGACCAGAAGAGATCATGTGGCTATGCCCCACACATTCAGATGCTCATCAACTCCAAGGTGGGCACAGGCACATATCTGCTAGATAAAGAGCATCTTCCCCTGATGCCGGATTTTGAGGATAACACAGTTGTCATGGATGCTTCACATCCTACTTCTGTTGAGTCACAGGAGAAGAGAGAGAAGGCAAAGGCTGAAAAAGCTTCACAGATTCCAGATGCCTCAGTTGCACATCTCAAGACCAAGCAGGACCAGCTCAGCTATCTGCTTGAAGCCACAGTGAGGATTGTGAAAGGATTAACCACCCTGACTCAAAACCAAGAAAGTCTTGAGAGAATCATTGAAACTAAGTTTTATGATCTAGACATGAAGGTCACAGAGATTCAGACTGCAGTTGAGCAACTACAGGAAGAAGCAGAGGAGAGGAGAGGAATATCTACCACAGATGCTTATCAGAGGGTGCCTAGAGCACAAAGGTCTGCAGCTGTGCCAGTCACTGACACCAGGGCCACAACTTCTGCACCTGCAGCCACAGCCTCAGTTGCCCCTCCAGTGGCAACCCCTCCAGTTCCTCAGACATCAGCTGAAGTCTTTGCAGATGCTGTTCTCTCCACGCCATCTTCGCACTCCGGAGCTCCTGGAGATCATGCTTAGAGTGTCGTATAGCACTATGCATTTTCAAGCTTTTTGGTAACTTGTTGCCAAAGGGGGAGAAAGTGTATAGATCATAGGCTTCGAGAGAGAGAGAGAGTGTGTTTTGCTTTATTTGTCTCTCTTGCTACTTATTTGGTCGTTTGTTTGCTACTTATTAGTGCTTGTGTGTGAGATACCTCTTATGATCATGTGATTGATCATATTTTGCTTAAATATGTGTGCTTGGATGATGTTATCTTATCATTTGTGTATGATCAATCATATTTGTCTTGGTGATAAGTGCATGCTATCTATACTTTATCATTTTGAGCGCTCCACCAAGATGTATGTGACATGGAAGAGTAACCCATGATCCTAATCGATTGTGCATTTGCATTCAAAAGCAAATCATAAATAATGCACAAATTTAGGGGGAGCTCTTGCTTATCACATACTTCTCAAAGCGACGATATATTTCATTCTTATTATCATTTGTCGAAGCTTTGATCTATATGTTGTCATCAATTACCAAAAAGGGGGAGATTGAAAGTGCAACTAATCCCTGGGTGGTTTTGGTAATTCATAACAACATATAGCTCATTGAACTAATAACTTTTCAAGTTGATTATTTCAGATAGTTCAATGATTGGCATGGCATGGACTAGAGATGTGGACCCCTCAAAATGCTAAGGACAAATATTGGCAAAAGATCAAGACTCTACATTTCTATTTTAGTGATACAAGATCACATTGAGTCCATAGGAAAAGCCAATACTATTAAAAGGGGATGAGGTGTTGCTTAACGGTCTACTTGCTCAAAATGCTTAGTGATATGCTCCACAGCCCTCAACCATCTTCTCATATCCAAATATGTCCTAAACCTAAAGTCAAACTCGGCCCCACCGATTTGATCTATCCGGCGCCACCGAGTTCACTTGACATAGCCATAGCCAGAAATCCTAATCAGTTCGGTCTAACCGATAGGGATCTCGGTCTCATCGAGATAGGATTGCAAACTCTCTGTTTCCCTTCGTAATATTTTGATCTCACCGAGATGAGCGATCGGTCCCACCGAGTTCGCAATGCAAACTCTCTGTTTCCCTTTCGTAACGTTTCGATCTCACCGAAAGGAGCGATCGGTCCCACCGAGTTTGCCTGACCAACTCTCTGTTTGCTTATTACTGAAATCGGTCTCACCGAGTTGAAGTAATCGGTCAAACCGAGATCAAGTTTTGCCCTAACCCTAGCTCATCGGTCCCACCGAGTTGATCATGTCGGTCCCACCGAAAAGCCTAACGTTCACATTTTTGACTGGATCGGTCTCACCGAGTTTACCTATTCGGTCTGACCGAGTTGGCTCATTTGTGTGTAACGGTTAGATTTTGTGTGGAGGCTATATATACCCCTCCACCCTCCTCTCCATCAGAGAGAGAGCCATCAGAACGTGCCTACACTTCCACTACTCATTTTCTGAGAGGGAACCACCTACTCATGTGTTGACACCAAGACATTCCAATCCAACCACAAGAATCTTGATCTCTAGCCTTCCCTAAGTTGCTTTCTACTCAAATCATCTTTCCACCATAGTCAAATCTGTGAGAGAGAGTTGAGTGTTGGGGAGACTATCATTTGAAGCACAAGAGCAAGGAGTTCATCATCAACACACCATCTATTACCTTTTGGAGAGTGGTGTCTCCTAGATTGGTTAGGTGTCACTTGGGAACCTCCGTCAAGATTGTGGAGTTGAACCAAGGAGTTTGTAAGGGCAAGGAGATCACCTACTTTGTGAAGATCTACCCGAGTGAGGCAAGTCCTTCGTGGGCGATGGCCATGGTGGGATAGACAAGGTTGCTTCTTCGTGGACCCTTCGTGGGTGGAGCCCTCCGTGGACTCGCACAACCGTTACCCTTCATGGGTTGAAGTCTCCATCAACGTGGATGTACGATAGCACCACCTATCGGAACCACGCCAAAAATCTCCGTGTCTACATTGCGTTTGCCTCTCCAAACCCCTCCCTTTACCTTCATATGCAATGATTTATATTCCGCTGCTATACTCTTAGAATTGCATGTGTAGGTTGATTGCTTGACTTGAGCTAAGTTGTTAAAATCTGCCAAGACTTAAAATTGGGAAAAGGCTAGATTTTTATTTGGTCAAGTAGTCTAATCACCCCCCTCTAGACCTACTTTCGATCCTACAAGCTGACATAGTATTTGTGGCTCAGCCACCGTTCATCATTTTGTGTGCATGTTATGCTAGATCATTGCACATCCTGGTATACTGCCAGAGGCATTCATATAGAGTCATATTTTGTCCTAGGAATCGAGTTGTAATATTGAGTTATAAGTAAATAGAAGTGTGATGATTATCAATTTTCATTATTAGAGCATTGCCTCAGTGAGGAAAGGATGATGGAGACTATGATTCCCCCACAAGTCGGGATGAGACTCCGGACAATGAGAGAAAAAAAAGAAAAAAAAAAGGAAAAAAAGGAAAAAAAAATTAAAAAAGAGAAAAAAATAGAGAAGGGGCTTGCTAGTTCCACACTTGTGCTTCAAAGTAGCACCATGTTTTTCATATAGAGAGTCTCCTATGTTGTCACTTTCATATACTAGTGGGAATTTTCATTGTAGGATTAGATGCACACCCACTTAGTTTTCATATTGAGCTTTCATACACTTATAGCTCTTAGTGCATCTGTTGCATGGCAATCCCTACTCCTCGCATTGATATTAATTGATGGGCATCTCCATAGCCCGTTGGTTAGCCGCGTCGATGTGAGACTTTCTTACTCTTTTGTCTTCTCTATGTTTACCCCTATCATTATACTCTATTCCACCCATAGTGCTATATCCATGGCTTGCGCTCATGTATTGCGTGAGGGTTGAAAAGGCTGAAGCGCGTTAAAAAGTATGAACCAATTGCTCGGCTTGTCATCGGGGTTGTGCATGATAAATACTTTGTGTTAAGAAGACAGAGCATGACAAGACTATATGATTTTGTAGGGATAGCTTTCTTTAGCGTTAATATTTTGAAAGACATGATTGTTTGTTGAAATGCCTGAGTATTGATGTCTTTATGTCAAATTATAGACTATTGCTTTGAATCATTCGTGACTTAATATTCATGCCATGACTAGACATATGATCAAGTTTATGCTAGGTAGCATTCCACATCAATTTTTTTCTATCATTTACCTACTCGAGGACGAGCAGGAATTAAGCTTGGGGAAGCTGATACGTCTCCGTCGTATCTATAATTTTTTATTGTTTCATGCCAATATTATACAACTTTCACATATTTTTGGCAACTTTTTATATGATTTATTGGACTAACCTATTGATCCAGTGCCCAGTGCCAGTTCCTGTTTGTTGCATGTTTTTTGTTTCGCAGAAAATCCATATCAAACGAAGTCCAAATGCAATAAAATTTTACGGAGAATTATTTTAGAATATATGTGATTTTTGGGACTTGGAATCAACGCAAACGGGGGCCCACAGTGCCCACAAGACACCAGGGCGCGCCCCAGGGGCCAGGCGCGTGGTGGTGGGTTGTGCTCACCTCGTACGTCGGTTGGGGCTCTACTTCGGGCGCAAGGAAGCTTATATCCGGAAAAAAAATCGTGTTAAAATCTCAGCGCAATCGGAGTTACGGATCTCCGGGAATATAAGAAACGGTTTTCGGCCAGATCTGGTGAAGGCGAAACAGAAGAGAACAGAGAGGAAGATCCAATCTCGGAGGGGCTCCCGCCCCTCCGCCGCCATGGAGGCCATGGACCAGAGGGGAACTCTCCTCCCATCTAGGGGGGCAAGGAAGAAGAAGAAGGAGGAGGGGGGCTCTCTCCCCCTCTCTCCCGGTGGCGCCGGAGTGCCGCCGGGGCAAGGATCGTGACGGCGATCTACATCAACAATCTTGCTACCGTCAACACCAACTTTCTCCCCCTCTATGCAGCGGTGTAACACCTCTTCCCCCCGCTGTAATCTCTACTTAAACATGGTGGTCAACTCCATATATTATTTCCCAATGATCTATGGTTATCCTATGATGTTTGAGTAGATCCGTTTTGTCCTGTGGGTTAATCGTGATCTTGGTTGGTATGATTGTATATTTTATTTATGGTGCTGTCCTACGGTGCCCTCCATCTCGCGCAAACGTGAGGGGCCCCCGCTGTAGGGTGTTGCAATATGTTCATGATTCGCTTATGGTGGGTTGCGAGAGTGACAGAAGCTTAAACCCGAGTAAGTGGGTTGTTGTGTATGGGATAAAGAGGACTTGATACTTAATGCTATGGTTGGGTTTCACGACCTTAATGATCTTTAGTAGTTGCGGATGCTTGCTAGGGGTCCAATCATAAGTGCATATGATCCAAGTAGAGAAAGTATGTTAGCTCATGCCTCTCCCTCATATAAAATTGCAAGAATGATTACCGGTACTTGTTATCGATTGCCTAGGGACAAATGACTTTCTTGTTGACAAAAGCTATCCACTTTTATTACCTTGCAATTTATTTGTAGTTTTATTCTCGCAAAGTACTCATAGTTTTATTCTTGCAAATTAGTTTCATACTTGTTTTAGGTAAAGCAAACGTCAAAGTGTGCGTAGAGTTGTATCAGTGGTCGATAGAACTTGAGGGAATATTTGTTCTACCTTTAGCTCCTCGTTGGGTTCGACACTCTTATTTATCGAAGAAGACTACAAACGATCCCCTATACTTGTGGGTTATCAAGAAACTCCTTCATCTTTAGTAGCCATGTCTTTGCATTAGCCGATCCACAAAGTGATCATCAGATCAACCAAAACTTCATCCAGTAAGGTCCAGATGCATTTATACATATTGCATTCAATGAGCGCATGCCTCTAGCTATCTTCAGCTCCCTTGCATATTGGCTGTAATCGATGGGCTTACCCGCAAAAAAAGGTGTAATCGATGGGCTTGATTTTAAATCTGGTCTTGCACATGGGCCTGTACTTTTTTATGTTTATTGGGTTTAATAAAAAAACAAAACCACAGTGGTCAAACAATCACATGGGCCAAACCATCTCCATCTCCAGCCATACTTTTTCCACAAAAAGGCAATGGCGATGGCCTCCTCAAAGATCAGGCGATGCCAGCTAAAACTTCCATATTTGCTCGCTCCCCGCGTGACTACGAGGATTCCATCATGGGCTACCGATATTGCATTTGACCCCAACCCTCCTCCAAATCCTTAAGGGCTCATTTGGTTGCATGGAATCCCTCCGGGATCCCCGCTTATTCCCTGGCTCGAGAATCATGGAAGAAGCTATGGAAGGTGTCGGTACCATCAAAAGTGAGGAATTTCTTGTGGCGTTTGTCAACAAACTCACTTCCTACCGAAGATGTTCGATAAAAATAGAAACATGTCCCACCGTGAGGAGTGATACGTTTGTGGTGCTCAAGATTCTTGCCGGCATAGTCTGTTAGAATGCAACATGCCAAGATGCGTTTGGGCCTTGGTGGACCATGAGCTACTGGAACATATGATTGTAACATCGGAACCTTCGGCACACGTGTGGCTGTTTTCCATGATGGATGTACTAAGTCATGATGAGCTGGCAAACATGACTGTCACGTTGTGGGCAGTCTGGCATGCTAGATGAAAACCGATCCACGAGGGGATAAACCAGAGCCCATATGCGACTCATAATTTTGTTGTCAACTTTATACCTGAGTTAGAATAGCTTGCACCGCAACCAGAGGCACAAGCAACAGCAAGGGCGCAGCCTGATCGGACAAACAGATGGATTCCTCCTTCTGGGTGTTGCGTTAAAATCAATGTTGATGCAGGGGTGTCAACAGATCAAAGTGTGGGTACAGCAGCCGCAGTATGCAGGGACCGTGATGGTGCCTTCCTTGGCTCATATATGCTCGTGATTCAGGGTGCTCGAGGCATTTGGATTCAGGGAGGGCTTGGCTCTAGGGCAAGATCTTGGCATGGAATATGTTGAAGTAGCTTCAGACTGCAAGTAAGTGATACAACACATTCAACGGGGTGCAGGAGGAGATTACGGCGATATCATAAAGGAAATCTTACAAATTTCTACCACTTTTACTTCATGTAATTTTTGCTTTGAATTTCAAGTTTCAAACTTTGAACCTCATAAGCTAGCTGGGTTTGGTGTTTCTCTTCCTTATGGAAGACACCTTTGGTTGGGTACCCCACATGACCCAACTGTAATCCCGGCAAACATTTTAGCTGATCAATAAAGCCTAGCAAGCTTTTCTAAAAAAAATCACTGGCCCAAGAAACCATGGGCCAGATCAGCCCCGGAAAGTCAACCGTGGCATTTGGGCACCCATCTGGGCGAGGAACCCCGACCCTTTCCACGGCCTTTCCCCTGGAGACAGTTCCACGCCTCGATAGGTCGGGAAAGAAAACCCTCGCTCGCTTGCTCTGGCGACCGAAACGCGACGGCGCGAGCTTCTCTCTCCGACTACCAGGAACAACGGATCCACTTCCCTCTGCGTCGGCCCCTAAGCTCCACACTTGTATGCAGCATGCTCCTCTGCCTCCGGCGATGACGACGGTGACCGCTCCAACTCCGCGTTCATGTTTCCCCTCCTCACAAGATCCAGTCCGACCCGGCGTGGTGTTCCTCCTCCTTTGACCAAGGTAAGCCCCCTCCTCCCCCACCCTCGCCCGGTTCCCCCACTCCCCGTCGAAACAACTATGGAGAATTTACCCAAGGATCTGAAGTGAGTAGGGAAATCTCACCTTAGGAGTTTCATGCCCAGGGTTTACCATCCCCAACAACCAAATGAGCCCTAAGTGCATCTCCCCCTAAGTCCAAACACGCCTTCTTTCCATGGTTGGTGGCCTGATGTCAAAATTTTGGGATTGTTACATTTGGTCCCTTGACTCGTTTGCCAGTCGATGATCCAATCAATACACCAAATGGAAACAACACCTACAATAGGATCGAAGACATGACGTGTCCGCTGTCGAATGAAATGACGAGATCACTAATTAAGAGGTATCCCTTGCAAAGGTCACTCCCCCCTTCTCGGGGGTTGACAAGTGACGCACTCGCAACCAGGGAGTTTTTTTCTCCGTAGATTCGTTTATTCAAAACGTTTTATCTCTTAAACCGTGTGTCCAAATCCCAAACCGTTTTCACCGTCGGATTTCTCACGTCGGGATCTTAGAAACTAGATCCATGTCAATAGGTTTTGATGAACTTTTTTTCATGGAAAAAGTGGAAGAAAAAAACCCAAGCCGAAAGCACTTTTTTTCCTTTTCCCCTTTCTGACAGACACAACTGTGTCTCTCGCGGAAGCAAATCTGTACTTCTGATGGAAGAATTTTTCCCTGTGCCTTCATGAGAAGCAAATTTGTGCCTCTCGCAGAAGCAAATCTGTGCCTCCTGTGGAAGAAAAAATGCATCTTTTTTTCCTTTCCGAGAGGATCAGCTGTGCTTCTCGCGGAAGTAAATCTCTGCCTCCACGAGAAGCAAATCTGTGCCTCCTGTGGAAGCAAAAAAAACGTGTGTTTCTTCTTTTTGAGAGGCACAACTCTCGTGAAAGTAAATCTATGCCTCCCATGGAAGCAAAAAAATGTGTTTTTTCACGCAAAAATGAATAAAAATCACCAAAAATCTAGAAAAAACCGGGCAAAACCAAAAAGCCAAAAAACTGGGGAAAACCCATCTAAAGCCCAAAAACGTGTACAGAAAAAAAATCCCAAGGGGAGCACCCAACATGCGACACATCGCGCCGGCTGAGAGCGCGCCAAGTGGGATGCTCTCAGCTCACCAAAAGTGACCCTTCCTGACTCCCGCAAGGGGTATCCCTTGATTAGTTGCTCCCATGAAACGATACGTAGGCAAGACCTCCTTCAGACGTATGAAGAATGGCAAGAAAGCATGGGCAACCCACATAGCGGTTTAATCTGGCTTGCTTAGCCTGTATAAACCAGACTGCATGGCCCATCCAGTTTCCCACTTCTATTGGCCACGCCTACTATGCTGTACTCCCTCTGATCCTAAATATAAGTCTTTCTAGAGATTTTATTATCGACTACATACGAATGTATATAGACGTAGTTTAAAATGTAGATTCACTCATTTTGCTCTATATGTAGCCCATATTGAAATCTCTAGAAAGACTTTTTATTTAGGAACGAAGGGAGTACCTTGTTGAACACGGAATTTCCTATGTGCCACGTTATGTGTCAAAGTGTCGAGCTTTCGCTTAGAAAGCTACACACATGGGCTGACCCAACTAGCGTTTTTATGACGTGCAAGCATCCCGGTTTTGGGAACCTTCTAAACGGTTCCTGGCTGTTTTTTGGCGCTTTTCCTATTTGTCGCATGTTGCTGCAAAGTGTCACTACAACAAACAGGCAGAGCTTGATATCGAGGAAACTGGGCGGCCCATTTTCGTAGCTGTACACGAAGCTTTCTGTTTCTGGTTTTATGAACATTCTGGAGTTTTCTAGCCGGTTTTCTCCGGTTTTGTCAACCTTCTGTTTTTTCTTTTTATGTTCTTTTTCCTTTTTCCGTTTTACTTTTATTTCCTTTTTTATTTTTCTGTTTCATTTTCCATTTTTATTTTTTCTGTTTCATTTGTGAACCAAAATTGAATCAATTTATCAGAAAATGTTATTGTTTTCAAATTCTGTTCATAAATTTCAAAATTTCCAAAAATGTTTGCATTTTATAATTTTGTTCACAAATTCATTAAAAGTTCATGAATTTTAGAATATGTTCCAGTTTCCAATATCAGTTCACAAATTCAAAAGATGTTTATGTTTCCAAAATTTCGTCATAAATTCAAAAAAATTTGGGGAACATAAAATGTTTGTGTTTTAAAAAAAAGTTCATAATTTGGAAAAACGAACGCAATTTGAAAAAATGTCCCTGTTTTCCAAATTCTCCATGTTCATATTTTTTCTGTTTATTTTCCTTTTCTTCTTTCTTATTTCTTTTAATTGCACGATTTCAAAATTGTCCTAAATATTCAAATCTTATTTACATTCCAAATTTTGTTCAGTACTTTAAAAATTCTTCAAAGATTCAAAAATTATTCTTGTTTTACAACAAATATTAGAAGTTTTTGAAAAAAGTATCCATTTAAAAAAACCCACTATACAAAAAATCTTTGAGATTTTCAATTTTTTATGAGATTCAAATTTTCGTTACAAAATTAAATTTTTTTACATTTTCAGAAAAAATGTTCTGGAATTTGAAAAAATGTTCCCTTTTTTGGGAACCTTCCAGAAAGTTTGTGAACTGCTTTTCTCTTTATTTTTTTCCGGGTTTTTTATTCTTCTTTTCATTTGATATTTTCTGTTTCTCTTTTATATAAATTCAAATATTTTATTTTAAAAACTCAGAAATTCTAAATTTGTTCACTTTTAAAAAATGGAATTCTGTTTTCAAATTTTGTACACGACACTAAAAAATATTTGGAATTCCAATATTTCGTTATTTCAAAATTTGTTCACTTTTTCAAGAAATGTTTGGAATTTCGTAATTTGTTCAAAAATTTCAATGAGTGCTCTATAATTCAAAAAATTATCGTAATTTCTAAATTTTGTTCACTTTTTCTAAACAATGTATTTCTAATTTTTCCGCAATTTTTCTATAATTTATTAAAAATTTGTATTTCAATTATTTTTTCCATATAAATGTTGAAAATTTCTATATATTCAAATTTTCAAAGTATATTGCATACTTTTGAAAAAAAATCACAATTTTTTGAACCGCTGGCTACCATATTCACAGGGGTTCAATATTCTGAACTTCCGTAATCATGACATATAGTAACGGCAAATCACGTTAACACCACAGCCTGTGTGCCAATGGGCTGGCTCAGTTGATTGCTCCTGTATGTCGTGCAGCTATATAACTCAAAATGCGTCACATTGGAGGTCCCGTTAAACACGTGAACATTAAATGATACTAGATGAGTATGCGCGCTTTGCTGCGCCGGGAATTGTTGTGATGATGCATCAGTTATGTCCCTCACTGTTTAGATGTCGACTTTAGCAATCAAATGAACAAATGTCATCCCTCTAGATATCAGAACCAGTAGTAACGGGCACTCTTTAACAATTGTTTGTTCTTTTCAAAACTGAATAGAATCCTCCATCTCTTTAAACTAACCTTACGGACATTACAGGAAGCGAAACCAAAAGGATAACATGCCATCATAAAGAGATACGGTGGAATCAATTTTTTCAATGTCACTCAAATTGAATAAAAGGAACATAAAGCAAACTGCAAACTGTAGCATAACTTCATCTTAGTAGCTCTGGCCTTATATCCTCAGGTCACCATCCATCCATTGGGTGGAGGCTTGGAAATCAATCTTTGCCGCATCAGACACCTATGCTGCCCTCAATGGAGGCGCCATCAGCATCAATTATATGACTTTGGAAACAGTTCAACATGGTCGTCAGAAGCATCATGTACAAAGCCGAAACTAAATTAGCCAAAAAGGAAACCACACTGCAGCTTTAAATCATCTTTCTTTAGACAGAAGGCAATCATCATCCATTTCACTTATAATTTAGCTAAAAATGTATAATAGATAACCATAACCAATGATTTAAGTTTGTAACACCAAGTCTAACCTGAAATGTTTTCACATTCATGAGTGAGAATCACTTCTTTAATGACTCAAGGATTGGATGAGAAAAAAATATAGATACAGGTAGCCATCGACTATGGAGACGGCTCTGTAATGCATATTTTGTGCTTCGAGTGGTGATGCAGGATATGTTTTACATTAACAAATGGCAAAGAAACCACTCCAAACAAATAGATGATCGATTAAAAGTAACTTCTATGTTGGAGAGATATCACATTACCATTAAGGTGTCCTACATTAAAAGACAACATGTGTTGCTCAATAGGACACCGGACCGATGGTAGCCTGAGTGGCTTAATTTCTTCAGCATCACTTCTAACTCTTAAATTCAGCATTATCTTGACTGGTGACATATCCACTAAATGATGTTAAATCAATATATATGCTCAATAAATTATCAACAAATTACATAGAGAATAATCGTTGTGAATTCCTTATGTCCGCATGGAACCCCCATATGCTTGTATTACATAAACTGCAGACTGATATACATGGAAATGAAATTATTATGGTTGAGCAAGTAGGATAATAAATAAATCTGCTTACCTCTGTATTCATAGTTTCATACCAATCAAGACAGACTTACGGAACTACTATGCGGATGACAATACCATGGCCAAACGCTGGACGATGTTGGATTGAACGGTGTTGTTCAGTTTTGCTCTACACATGAACGGCAGCATTTGTCGTCTGTGTAGCAGCGCTCACAGACTTAAGATGTCGGTTGTATTTTTAACCACCGATGCCATCAAGCTCTTGTTGGCAACTATCTTCTGTATATTCAATCTTCTTAAGCTGGGCCGAGCTGCCGTCAGTAAAGTTCAACACTTGTACAAATTTTATGAATAAACTCACCACCAAACTATATAAAGAAAGAAACCCTGATTTCGCTTATTAAAATTTTGTGGTAATTTATGAAAACATTCAACCACTCAGGAGTAACAAAATATCGATCTAGAGGGGAATGTTTTAACTATTTAACTATTTTCAAATAAAAACAAAAACATGTGAGCTCTTGTGTGCATACTGAAATTGTAGTATACGCTAGCTTGGTCGATTCAAACCAGGGAAGCTCCAAATCAATCACAAACCTCTGAACAGGCAGAAGGACGCAGGGGATGCAAACCCACCAGCCGACGCAGCTCACAGCCTCCCTCCAAAGAAATCGATGCAGAGGAAGAAGAAATCGGCAGCAGAAGGTCAGACCCCGACAAAGAAGCAGCCAAGCAGGCACCGAACGCGCAGCCGAAGAGCACCGCACTCCCCGCCCGCTGAAGAGATCGACGGCACTGTGCCTTCTCAGAGCAGGAACCAGTGCCGCCACTTGGTTTCTCTGAAAGGGAACCAGCGCCGGTACTCGCCTCGCCCAAATCAGAAGAGGAAAAGAAGTCATCGCGACCCCAACAGTAAAAGGAAACGAAGAACGCCACATGCAGAAGCTTCGCCCCTGGCAGCGACACCACATGGCGCACGCAGGAGCCGCCGCCGGAGAGCGAGGTAAAGAAGATCACAAAGCCGAAGCCGATCCGTGTCACCAGGGCCTCAACATCGGCCTCCCATGCGTCGGCCTCCGCGGGATCCTGCGCTGGTGCCGAGGGCTTTGTCGGTCTCGCCTCCTTGAACCGCCACCACCGCTCGCCTCCTTAGCGGCTGTCTGCCGGTGCGCCAGATGCCCGAATCCCAGGGAAGCCGACGGCGAACGCCCGAGGCCCTCCCCTCGCGGAGCAGCACTGATGAATGCGATAAGGGCGAGCCTCTAGACACCTCTCCTCCGCCCCAGCTATCCACCTGGAACCGATGAAAAACGTCGAACCGACTAAGATACGTGTCCACAGTCCACACACAAGCAATGCGCACAACACGGACACATGGACCCAGCTACCATCCGACCCGGTTCACACCCCGTCAAACGTTGACCCACACAGCTTTCACACCACCGATTCATCAGGAGCCTCACAATCCTGGAGCTTAGTAACTGTACTAATCCGACGGCTCTGATCGGGTACTATAAGACATCAACCAAGCCACCCCACATGTAAGTGCCTTTTCTCACGTTCTCTTTTCTCCACAAAACAAATTGATGACGGAAATTTATTCATGAGATTTTTTCTATGTTTATGCATTTACTAGTTTATAGGAATTTTGTACCAATTCTAAAGGACAGGAATTGTGTAGAATTTTGTTTATAAGTCCTTTTGGTTTGTAGGAATATAATCTTATTCTTGTACAAGATAGGAACCAATTCAATGAAATATATACTTTTTCTTATAGAAAGTGAGATACATGTCATCTTATTTTCTATGATTTTTCTATTTCATGATGTTTCTATCCCATGAACCAAATGAGACCTTAGTATTTTTTTATAGTAATGAACTTTTTGTTTTGGAAAATATAGTAATGAATTACTTAACTCCTGTTAAGAAAAGCCTAGGGTTCCTCCACCTCCCGCCGACGCCGTCGCCGGTCCACCTCGTCTTCAGTGGCCTTAGGGCCATGACAGCGCGGTGGATCTTGGCCTTGCCGGCGGAGGGCTCTGTTTCAGATGTTCCTTTGAGTTTTGTTAGGGTTTGTGTCCTGCTTAGGAAGGCGAGACGACGGCGGCTCTCTGAAGATGGAATAAGGTTCTCCTTGTCTAACCCTCGTCCCGGTGGTGTATCTAGCATCATCGGTGGGCGTGTGGAGGTGTGTCTCCGGTGGATCTGTCTTTGGTGGATTTGTTTGGATCTGGTCGTAGTTTGTCTATGTTCGTGTGTCTTCAAGTTGGATCCTTTTGATCTATGCTACTCTTCATCGACGGCGGTTGCTGGTCTGCTGCGCTGGTCATATGGGCCTTAGCACGATGACTTCCCGACTGTCTACTACAACAAGTTTTGCCCGGCTCCAACGAGGGAGGGGCGATGACGGAGGCGTGTCTTCGACTCGCTCCAGTGCTTGTAGTTGTCGCTAGGTGGTCCACGGATCTGAATGTCATTTTTATTATTTATGGTGTTCGTTGTACTGCCATGATTAAAGATGAATAGATTGTAAGTTTTCTCGAAAAAAAGAAGTACTTGATCCCTAACGATTGTATATCGGCCTGATTTCTAAAGATTTTTGCATTAAGTAAGATCTTATGAAATTTTCAAAGGTTTTTGCATTAAGTGAGATAACGAAAAATTTCTAAGAAAGGGAATAGGCATGATATCCCAATTCTTTACTTTTTCCTATTTGTAGATTTAGCGAAGGCGAAGGAAGCAGAGCACTGACACAGTATGGCCAAAACCCCAACCCATTCCGTTCCGCCCATCACTGTTTGAGCTTCCTCTCCTAGCCCCTTTGCCCACCCGCCGGAACCCGTCGAACCAAACCCTAGCGACCGCTCGACACCCCCGGACGGTTCGCCGTCGTCGCCATGCCCCGCCGCAGCAAGAGCAGTGCCCCGATCGACCTCGACGAAGAGGATGGTGAGCGTCCCCACCCCCCGCGAAAATCTTCGTCTCTGCCCCCTTCCCTTCCCCTTTTACCTCTGCGATTTTAGGCCTGTTCTTGTGATTCCCGGGGTTGCTTCGTGATCAGCTTGCTACAAGCTAATTAACGGCGGGGAATTGGATGATTTGCCCCACTTTACAAGGGGTTTGATGATTTGCCCCAGGGTTGTTTCAAGGGTTTATGTTTTTTGTAAGAAAATCGGCTTTATTACCCCGATCTCTGTATCGGTGATGCATATAGACGGTGGCATATGCTTTGTCACTAGGTCCAGGGCCCCATTGCATTAGTTCAGCGATGATAATGCTGGAATAATTCGTTTCATTTCCCGGAGCAAATACTGATTACGTGTTGCAAGGCTCGATTTGACTCATCTGGTGCATGTGTGCAAACATTGTAGTGCGTAGAGGATGTTGTTTTTAATGTGTATCCTGCTTTATACTGAAGTAGTACAAATGTTTGGTTTTTTGTACTAGTTAACATGTTCACCAAGGTGCTAGGCAGGCGGGTGGCAAGCGCCTAACGGCTACTCAAGATTGCACATGTCTAGTTGTCACATCGGTGCGTTGGTGCTATCTAGATGAGAAAATCACCATGTTTAATCCTCTTTTTTAACTTTTTGAGGATTAAACTGCGTATTTGATAGCAGAGAAGGCTGCATAGATTTTAATGGCTATTAGCTTAGTTTTTTGGCACATACTAACACAGTCGTATACAGCTATGTTTTATCATAGGGACAATTATTGCTGTTATTGTTTTGTGTGTTCATTTATATGATTTGTAGCCTAGTGCATTGCACTCATTATCAAGTTATAGGTTGATTCCTTGTTTCATATATTGGGTGTTGCAACCGAAAAGACCTGTGGTTTGAGGTCAGATTGTTGGTTTGCAGTTTGTTGAACTTGTACTTGGAATATGTCATTTAGTTTGGCAAACTGTTTGATGTTGATAAGACACATCCTATCATTTATTTACTAACTGATCATTGTCATGTTATGCCAGCTAATATGCTATCATTTCTAGATCATCATTTAATTATGCTCATGGTGCTCCTGCCCGGTAGATTATTTTACAGTAGTTTTTTAATTCACCATTCCCACTCCATCTGCATGTAAGGATATTGTATTGTTGATAGTTTTCTTGTTTTAAATTGTTTATTTCTTTGGATGTATGACCAATAGAACAGAACACTGTTGTAGCCTGGATGAGTGTTTAAGTTTTATCACGTGTCAGAACATGATAATGATTCTTATAATGGAAGGTTGCAAAAATTAATAAAGATAACCTTTGGAGAGACTTTACAATGCCTAAGGAAATGGTAGTTGTTTGTTTAAAACTGCAAAAGATTTTTTTTCTTGATGCATCAACCAAAGTTCAGCCATTTTCATTCAGCAGAAGAAAAAAACTTGACCCTATAAAGGCCTGAACTATTGATCCTTTGTATGCTCAGTGTGATTAGTGTCAGTGGTTATTATTTGTGCTTGTTTCTTAGTCATGTGTCTTATTTCAATTTAAGACAACAGTAAATGCGATGTTTCCCAGATGGCTTCCTAAGTCGGGAGGCCAAAAAGTAGGAGAGAAGTGACCTTTAGCTATATGCAGTTTCCTTATGGTGTATCTACCTGCGATACAGATTGCTTATTTTGAAAGTTAATTTCGAACTACACTTTAAGTTTAACTAGTTAACTTCCATGTTTCCTTGTGTAGAGTGCAAGAGCAAGCGTTCTCGAGCGAGTATAAGGCCAGCACCGAAGATGCCTGGGAGCTCAAATCGCATTGCAAGTAGCAGAAGGGACAAGGAAAATCAAGACAAACTGGATACCCGTATCTTCGATTTATACATGGAGTATGCCCCCCCCCCCCCCCCCCCCCCCCCCCCCTCCCTCCCTACACACGCAATCTTTTTTTGAGAAAACAAATATTTGGTCTTCTTGGAGAAATTTTGTATGCTTATTTGCTGCTATAAATTTGTGCATATAGGGACCTTTGGAAGCGTACAGATGAAGATCAGAAGAATGCTTACGCATATTTGGATCCGTTATGGTTTAACAGTTACGTCAATGGGGCCGATGAACAGAAATCAAGAATTCTTAGATGGACAAAGAAGCTGAAAATATTTTCAAGAAAATATGTGTTTGTCCCTATTGTTCGTTGGTAGGTCAGTCTTATTTTACCTCATGGATTAACTTATTTGATTGCGAAAGAGCAATGGGATTTCCACTTTCGTAACTGCAGGGGACATTGGAACCTCCTTGTCCTATGCCACTTTGACGAGACAGACTGCTCAGATGCAAAAAAAGGACCGCGAATGCTGCTGCTTGATTCACTTAACACAACAGATCCGAAGAGGTTGGAGTCTGCTATCAGAGGGTATGGTCCCTCTATACCTTCATCTCAAACCTCTAATATAAGTATAATACTGATCTTAATGATGATGCACATGTTTTGCTATATTACGGTTATCTGACTGACCAGTTGTTGTGTCAAGCACACAATTCATATATTAGAAACAAGATGCTGTTCTTTTGGTCGACACTGTATGCTTTAATGTACTGTTGAGTTAGCCCAAGCCAGTAGCAGAATATGCGCTCATCAAAATCCAGCTTTGCACAGCACATCACAAATCATCTAACCCTTGATGAACATAGTTAGTGATGTGTATTCAGCGGTCCTTGCCATTTATCCGGAAGGTTTTTAGTCTACTTTTGTTGAAAATGACTTTAGTTATATATATGCTTGTGATAGCACATAAACAACAACACTGTATCATGCTCACAGCCCTATAATCTCACGATTTTTAATCTTTTCTTTGCTGGTCATCAGATTCATTCAGGGTATTTATGAAATCGAAGAGCGGGAAGAAAGCGCACACTTCATAAAAAAAATCCGTCTTGAGTTTCCTAAGGTATGATGTTTAATACTACCTCCGTTCCAAAATACTTGAAGTTCTAGGTTTGACCAACTTCATAGAAAAAATTGCTAATATCTACAACATCATATATATATATATATGTTATGATGAATCTAATGAACCTAATATAGTGTAGTAGATGTTGGCATATTTTTCTACAAACTTGGTCAAACTTAAGAAGTTTGACTAAGGACAAACCCAGAACTTCAAGTAGGAGTATTCTGGAACAGAGGGAGTATCTCTTAGGTGTACCTGCAGCCATTTCATAATTGCTTTTTGAATCTAAAGTTCTTGTCATCGGTCCACAATAAAACTGTGCAGGTGCCACAGCAAAATGGGGAGGAATGTGGTATATATGTTCTTTACTTTATCAACTGTTTTCTTCAAAATCGAAAATTGGCAGAAGTTCTTCAGAATAAAACACTGGAAGAAGATTTCAGCCAGCTGGTGTGTCATACTGTCATGCATTTCCATCTTCTTACCACTCCCTTGTTCTACTTAACAAATGCTTCTCTAATTTGTTGGTCTATGAATAGTTTGATGATGGCACGTTTGATCCAGAGGAACTAGAGAACTTCCGCAAGGATGTTCATGCATTCCAAGTGTATGTTTCTCACGTCATCTTTATTTCCTGCATGTTAAATTTAGTTATGTAACTGTAATTTTTTTATGACTTTGCAGGGAAAGGAGTACCGAAACTGGACAGTAGGTGGATTGTGGCATTGTGCTGCATATATGTAGTTAGTTATTACTCCCTCCGCTGGACAGAGGGGGTATAAGGCAGTGGAAATTTTCATCTTCGCTGGTTGCAAATTCCGAGGAAGCTTGAAGGTCGTGGAGAAGCTGGTGGTAATATACAGCTTATGCAGCCAAGAGAAAGCCGACTCCATGGAGCTTCGTGACAGTTAGCAAGTGTTATATGGTCTGTACTGGATTCTAGAATTGTTGTGTATCTACTTTATGGACTGGAATGATCTCAATAGTACAATGCTTGCTAGGGGTCAAAAAAAAAAAAACGCAAGTACAATGCTTGCATAACGATTTTTCTTTTATGATCACACTTTTTCCAAACAGTGCACTTAAAAAGATCCTTCGTTCCAAAGAGGCCTTGGATGTGAGCCACGTCAAAGCAAGTTTATACTAAGTACCGGTGATGTTACAAAAGTAAAGGTAGTCCATAGAACCCTTTGTTTCCGCGGTCTAACTTTTGCGGAGAGATAATTTCATTCTCTTTTTTCATGTCAGCAATAAATCTCTGTAGCCTGACAAACAGTTAGTAACAGTGCACTTTTTACGTGTCCTAGTTAATTCGGGAAGCGTTCTCACTTCCCGTAGGAAGCCGTGTTGATCTATTAATAAGAACCCCTATCGTGGCTTACAGATTAATGTCGGTCAATAGCATACGACAAAGAGATTGCAATCAGGAGAGATAAACATGGTTTGAATACACGAGAGAATAACCATCTCCAACTCTACCATCTCATCTAACACCCTCTTTGAAGAATCGAGTTGGCGACTTTAGTGGTTGAATAGGTCCCACGCAAAGTTTAAGCTATTCTTCACAAGTTCTATGGAAAGTGTGGATAATTAAGGTTCTCCTAAATGCAACTATGTGATGAGCAACCTATATTATGATAAGCAAGCGTAAACAACAATATAAATAACGCAAATGACAAAGCACATGTATAGAAATGACTAAGGCGCACATAGACAAAGATGCCCACTAGTAGCAGTGAGTTCTATTGATCTCAACTGGATGTCACTCTTGGGGATGCTCCGGATCCAGAGGGCTCTAGATGTTAACCACATAACCTCTGGGCCAAGGCTCCGGGTAGCTCGGATTCCGGGCCAGACTCCGCAGGCCTCCGGTTGAAACCATAAGCGTCGATGCTACTAATCTCAACAGAATGCTACTCAGGAGGGCGAGCATGATTCTGGGTGCCTTAGATTCAGTCCGGAACCTTCAAGCTAGCCTCTAGGCCGCATAGAAAAAGCCGGGATGCGACTTTTGAAGGCTTATCTCTCTGGATTTTCCGCGGTTCTTTTTGGTAGAATATGGGAGGTGGTTTATGGGTGTATCAGGGCGTAGACGACCGAATCCCATCTGATCCAGAAATCTACAGGCATCAAGCACCCAATGACGATCTCCAGCGGAGCATTTCGAAACACGTCAATGGCCAGATCCATGAGGGTCAGCAACCGTCAGAACACCATCTTAGAGCAAAAAGAACCAAAGGACCGCGCCACCCGCCGGCTCCCAACAGCAGGCCAGAGATCTCAGCGGGCACCACCGCCACCACCCGCACCACGCAGAGATGAGTAGCTGATCTGCACTGAGCCCCCCGAACCAGACGTCGTGCCGCCCTCACGGCCACAGCGGCATCCGTGGCTGCCGGAGAAATTCGGGGCCGCCGCCCCGGCGCCCATCTCTGCCGTAAGAACCATGTCGTCCAGGGTCGCCATGGAGCTCCGGCCGAAGATCCCGCAACGCGAGAGGGATGGGGCCCCCGCCGCCATCAGTCGCGTGAGGAGAATGAGGACCCGCCACCGTCGTCAGCCTCACGGCCTTATACCGGAGGCGTCCTTCGGCGGCGGCGAGGGAAGGAGGATCGGAGGAGGAAGGGGTGGCGGCGCGCTTGTGGGATCCGCCAGAGCCGCCCCTCCTGGGAGCGATGCGGGGCGATCCCGTTTTTTAAATTCATCGTTTTCTTCTCCCTTTTGTATAGGGGATCACCATCCACCTTTGCTTTCAACCTTTCGGACTTAAAACCGTCCATGTGCTTAACAATCATGGTCAGTCCTCTAATAAAGTATCATTTACACCAAAACCCACTTAGGTAAGATTGAGAAAGCTTCCCCTAGATTTGTGCACTATCTATTAGTATGCCTTTGATGCAGAATAAAGCACCCAAATTTAGTCAACAAGGGCTCCCCCAAAATACTAGAGCAAAGTGGAGTGTGACAAAAGTGTGATAATAAACATGATATCAACTTTGCACACCAATGTGAAGTATAAGCGATGAACTTGTAACACCCCCTTGTAATAAGCTCTGTGACACTCTGTTAAAACTGCCAAGTCATGATCATTTGCAGTGCCAAGTCATATGGGTTAATGATCCAATTCAAATTCACCTCTGAAAATCAATTCAAATTCAAAAGTGAAATATAAAGTTGGTCAAACACTGTTGGGAAAATGTTCATTAAATGGCAAATAATCCAGGAACATTTGTAAAATCAACATCAATAAAGTTGGAGTTAGATAAGTGACTCTAACTAGATGAAACAGCACCCAAAACAGCAATATTAAATTCATTACTAAATTAAATGGCTTCCAAAACTGTCCAAACCACTTTTGGGTGAGAGCTAATATTGCATTGCAATATTTGGGCCAACTCCCACATTTTTCAAAAGTGCACAAGTGCCCTAAACATTTCGAAACAGGAAATGAAATAAAGAAGCGGAGAAAACAAAACAGAAAAATAAAAACGAGGCACTGTGCACTGGGCCTTAGTGCACAGTGCCCCGAACCCCGGCCCAGCAGGCCCATGTCGTCGTCTCTCACCTGTGCGTGTCGCCGTCGCAGTGGGCGTGAGCGCGCGCGCCGACACGCCGACGCCACCGACGCCCGGAGTCGACGAGGGGATAAGGTCGACGCCCCTCCACTCCGCCCCGGCCTCTCCGTCATTCTTCCCCTTCTCCTCTCGCTCGCTCCGCCTCTCTCCCCTTCTCAGATCCGGTGGCCGAGCGCCCCTGTCGCCCCGTTTCGCCACCGCTGTGGCCACCGGCCTCCCCGCGTCGTCTGAGCGTGCTTGGGAGGAGCCCCGTGGTCGACTGCGTCCTCTGGAGCAATTGGACGGAGCGGAGGAGCACTGCTTCGCCCGCGAGCCTCGTCTTCAACCTCGGGACGCCGCCGCTCTTCTTCGTCTCCGGCGCCGTCTCTGCTGCTACTAAACCTACGCCGGGCCACCTTGTGCCTACCCGGTGAGCATCTCCTCCTCCTCCCTCTCCCTGCATCGCTGATAGACGCTCGCAGCAAGCCATCGCCGTTGCCGCACTCTGGCCTCCGCTGCTAAGCTCGCCGCCGGCGATGCGGTGACCGTCATGCTCACCCAAGCCCACCACCGTGCTCAGGGCACTCGTGTGGTGCGGCTAGCGCCCTCCGTATGCTCGCTAAGCCGCCGTAGGCTCGTTTCCCTCGACCTCCCGAATACGCCGCCGTTTTTGCTCGTCGCCGGCGCCGTTTCCGGCAAGTCCGGCTGCGCCACCGCCACGAATGGACGCGGCGTTGAACGCCCGTTCGAAAGAACCTACCCACGGCCCGAACCGCGCTCTGTAGCGCAAATCCGAGCAACTCCGGCGACGCGCCGCCGCGATTTTGGTCGCCGGCGCAACTCCGGCGCCGGCCGCCGACGTGGCTGCCACGTGGGACACCCCTGGGTCACTGCCAGTGGGTCCCACGGGCCCAGTTGACCGCGTTGACCCGAGTCAACGCGGGCACTGTTCGCCCCTGTAGCTGACAGGTGGGCCCCGCGACTAATTAGACTAATTAAACATTTAATTAAATAGAAACTAATTAGATTAACCTAATGTCTCACTGACATGTGGGGCCCACCCCCTAATTAACCCTGGTAATTAAATTAATTCACTGGTTAGAGAAACAGAGGCTGACATGTGGGTCCCACTGGACCCACATGTCAGGTTTGACCCTGGTCAACCGCAGTTGACCTGCTGACGGCACTGTGACGCAATGCTGATGTCATAATTCATTTTCTGATAAATAAATAAATTCCAGAAATTCAAATAAACTTAAAAAATTAATAACTTTTAAACCGTAGCTCGGATCGAAAAAGTTAAAACATGAAACTTGCTCAGAACGACGAGCCGAGTCTGATCGTGCCGTCTGTTTCTCCATCGGAACCTCCTACGTAGAAGAACTCGTAACTCCGGACCCGAATCCGGTAGATGAATAGTGCACACACGTCGGATATTAAATCCCAGAATAATTCTAAAAATAACTAAAATGACTTAGATGCATAATTAGGCAACACTGCACTGCATCATAGCATCACACGCACCGTATTGCATTTGTTTGCATTATGTTTACCTGTTTCTTCCCCCTCTTCTCTCTCGGTAGACCCCGACGTTGACGTAGCTCCCGAGGCAGACGCCGCACAAGAGTACGACTACGTCCCCGACGGTACCACTGAAGACCTTGTCCTTGCCCCAGAGCAAACAGGCAAGCACCCCCATTTTGAGCATGCCTATATCGCCTATTCTCTACTCTCTTATGCTTGCATTAGAACTGCTACTGCTACTGTTTTCCTATATCTGCTGCATAGCCTGATTCTTGTACCCTGCCTTGTTACCTTACTGGTTATCCTAGACTGCTTAGTATAGGCTGGGTAGAGACACGACAGAGACCCCCACTTGATCCCGACTGCCCTGCTGGATATCAGAAGACCCGATCATCGGGATTGAAGACTAGACCCGGGCACAGCACATCACTTCCCCCTTAGTTGCCGACACTGCTGGGTTACCGTCGAGTGCCGAGGGTGATACCTCGTCAGCACTTCTGATGATAACCTTGTAGGTTAGTTAATCGGTCGTGGTAAGCAAGGGTGATTCCTCCTACACCACCCCGATAACGACATCGTCACGCAACTCCTCAAGTGTGGACCTCGAGGGTGATTCCTCCTTCGTTCACCTTGATGATAACATCAGGTGGGGTTCCATCGAGGGTGATTCCTCAGGGCTTCCCTGGTGTCAGACACACAGTTACTATTGATGAGTGGACTTGCACTAAACCTTGATACTAAAGACGGGTCGGCCCTGAGGGGTACCCGCGCGAGCTTAGTGCGAAGTGATGTGGAGTCGGGTTGACCTGGATGGTGCCCGCGAGATAACTACGAGGCGTGGCCGGGCATTCTTAGCCCTTGCCGCAAGTCCTCGAGACGGGGCGACGGGGTCACATCGATCGTGAGTCTCTGCTCGTTTCCGCGCGCTCCTAATCCACTACGGTTTGGATATTTGATCCGAGGGGCCTCTGGCCCGATAGCACTAACCATCACGTGGGCATAGTATGGGCGTTCTGCGTCGTATACTTCAGCCGAAGCTTAATGGACGTCAGCGACTGAGCGGCGCGCGCTGGATTGGACTGGTTACGCAACCGCGCTTGTATTAAGGGGTTGCTAGGTCTGCTTCCGGCCGCCCACGCAACGCGCAGGAGTTCCCGGGGCGATGGCCCAAGACCCCTGGGGGCATAGGTTTAGTCCGGCGTGCTGACCTCTCTTATAAGCCTAGGTCGGGTTGCGGCGTGTTGCTTAGCCGAGGCCGGGCATGACCCAGAAAAGTGTGTCCGGCCAGAGTTAAGTGAGCGTGGTGGGTAAGTTGGTGCACCCCTGCAGGGAAGAAACTTCTATCGATAGCCTGTCCTACGGTAACGGACACTCGGAGTTGTATCCCGATCGGTACAACTAGAACATGTGATGAGAATTGGATAGTACGGCTCTGGGATTGCTTTCTCGCAGGGAGTCGAGAAAGGATCTCAGGTCGAGGTTGATGATATTACTACTACTACTTTACATTATGTTCATCTGCTCTCTCCTGATGCTGCAAGACTGTCGAAGATTGTTGAAGATGCTAGTATTCGATAGGACTAGGCTTCTCCCTCTATTCTGGCATTTCTGCAGCCCAGTCCACATATACAGCCCCCTTTTGAAAATGTTGCATACGTAGTGTAGATCCTTGCTTGCTGGGTACTTCGGATGAGTACTCACGTTTGCTTTATTTTCTTATTTCCCCCATGTTCCATTTGATGCCACCAGACGACGGAGCCCCTGAGCCAGAAGCCCCAGCCGACGACCAGTACTACTACCCGCCTGGCGAGTACTACTACTACGAGGAGCCGTTCGACGACCAGGAGTAGGATCGGAGGGTCCAGGGCAGGAGGCCTACGCCTTTCGATCGTAGTATTTTATTTTACCCCGCCTCTGTGAAGGCCTAATTCTCTCTATGTAATATATCTGTACCCAGATATCTAATGCTTCCACTGACGCTTGTATGCCATCGAGCTATGTATTCGAGCCCTCGAGGCCCTGGCTTGTAATATTAAGCTTGTATGACTTTATTTTATGTTTTAGAGTTGTGTTGTGATATCTTCAAGTGAGTCCTTAGGCTTGATCGTGCGCATTTGCGTGTATGATTAGTGCACGATTAAGCCGGGGTCGTCACAACGAGTCTGATCGTGCCGTCTGTTTCTCCTTCGGAACCCCCTACATAGAAGAACTCGTAACTTCGGACCCGAATCCGGCAGATGAATAGTGCACACATGTCGGATATTAAATCCCAGATTAATTCTAAAAATAACTAAAATGACTTAGATGCATATTTAGGCAACCCTGCACTGCATCATAGCATCACATGCACCGTATTGCATTTGTTTGCATTATGTTTACCTATTTCTTCCCCCTCTTCTCTCTCGGTAGACCCCGACGTTGACGTAGCTCCCGAGGCAGACGCCGCACAGGAGTACGACTACGTCCCCGACGATACTACTGAAGACCTTGCCCTTGCCCCCGAGCAAACAGGCAAGCACCCCCATTTTGAGCATGCCTATATCGCCTATTCTCTTCTCTCTTATGCTTGCATTAGAACTGCTACTGCTACTGTTTTCCTATATCTGCTGCATAGCCTAATTATTGTACCCTGCTTTGTTACCTTACCGGTTATCCTAGACTGCTTAGTATAAGGTGGGTAGAGACACGACCGAGACCCCCACTTGATCCCGACTGCCCTGCTGGACATCAGAAGACCTGATCATCGGGATTGAAGACTAGACCATGGCACCGCACATCACTTCCCCTTAGTTGCCGACACTGCTGGGTTACCATCGAGTGCCGAGGGTGATACCTCGTCAGCACTTCTGATGTTAACCTTGTAGGTTAGTTACTCGGTCGTGGTAAGCGAGGGTGATTCCTTCTACACCACCCCCGATAACGACGTCGTCGCGCAACTCCTCAAGGTGGACCTCGAGGGTGATTCCTCCTTCGTTCACCTTGATGATAACATCGAGCGGGAATTCCATCAAGGGTGATTCCTCAGGGTTCCCTTCGGTGTCAGACACACAGTTACCTTGGATATTATGACTTGCACTAAACTATGATACTAAAGACGGGTCGGCCCTGAGGGGTACCCGCGCGAGCTTAACGCGAAGTGATGTGGAGTCGGGTTGACCTGGATGGTGCCCGCGAGATAACTACGAGGCGTGGCCGGGCATTCTTAGCCCTTGCCACAAGTCCTCGAGACGGGGCGACGGGGTCACATCGATCGTGAGTCTCTGCTCGTTTCCGCGCGCTCCTAATCCACTTCGGTTTGGATATTTGATCCGAGGGGCCTCTGGCCCGATAGCACTAACCATCACGTGGGCATAGTATGGGCGTTCTGCGTCGTATACTTCAGCCGAAGCTTAATGGACGTCAGCGACTGAGCGGCGCGCGCTGGATTGGACTGGTTACGCAACCGCGCTTGTATTAAGGGGTTGCTAGGTCTGCTTCCGGCCGCCCACGCAACGCGCAGGAGTTCCCGGGGCGATGGCCCAAGACCCCTGGGGGCATAGGTTTAGTCCGGCGTGCTGACCTCTCTGTTAGGTATTTGGTCGGGTTGCGGCGTGTTGCTTGGCCGAGGCCGGGCATGACCCAGAAAAGTGTGTCCGGCCAGAGTTAAGTGAGCGTGGTGGGTAAGTTGGTGCACCCCTGCAGGGAAGAAACTTCTATCGATAGCCTGTCCTACGGTAACGGACACTCGGAGTTGTATCCCGATCGGTACAACTAGAACATGTGATGAAAACTGGATAGTACGGCTCTGGGATTGCTTTCTCGCAGGGAGTCGAGAAAGGATCTTAGGTCGAGGTTGATGATACTACTACAACTGCTTTACATTATGTTCATCTGATCTCTTCTAATGCTGCAAGACTGTCGAAGATTGTTGAAGATGCTAGTCTTCGATAGGACTAGGCTTCCCCTTCTATTCTGGCATTTCTGCAGCCCAGTCCACATATACAGCCATTCCTTTGACAATGATGCATATGTAGTGTAGATCCTTGCTTGCTGAGTACTTCGGATGAGTACTCACGTTTGCTTTATTTTCTTTTTCCCCCATATTCCATTTGATGCCACCAGACGACGGAGCCCCTGAGTCAGACGGCCCAGCCGACGACCAGTACTACTACCCGCCTGGCGAGTACTACTACTACGAGGAGCCGACTGACGACCAGGAGTAGGATCGGAGGGTCCAGGGCAGGAGGCCTACGCCTTTCGATCGTAGTATTTTATTTTACCCCGCCTCTGTGAAGGCTTATCTCTCTCTCTCTGTAATATATCTGTACTCAGATATCTGATGCTTCCGCTGACGCTTGTATGCCATCGAGCTATGTATTCGAGCCCTCGAGGCCCTGGCTTGTAATATTAAGCTTGTATGACTTTATTTATGTTTTAGAGTTGTGTTGTGATATCTTCAAGTGAGTCCTTAGGCTTGATCGTGCGCATTTGCGTGTATGATTAGTGCACGATTAAGCCGGGGTCGTCACAGAACATAAAGTACAATCTTAGAAGAGGTTGTGTGTGTGTGAGACATGGAATAAGATCACAAGTAGAGCTCAATAAGATAACATGATAAGAGACTATAACAACAAGGATATATGATATGCCAACAAATAAGCAACATAGCAATACCCAAAGTAATTTAAGCACACATAGTTTCAGACATAGAATACATTAAAGTACTTGAGCATCACCCTGCTCACACAACCACACAAAGTACAAATAAATACAAAAGAATTTGTAAGCCATAGAAGAAGCAAATAAAGACAAGGCTTGAAAATTCACCAAATACCCAAATATCATCTGGGGCAACCAAATAGAACCCATCCTTCTCCTCCTTTGGCATCGAAACACCGTACAATAAGGACACAAGGAGAGTGATGCTAACACGCAACTCAAAAATACTCGTCCTGATCACCAAAGTCCTCGAAGCCACTTGCTTCGTCTTGTGGATATGGTTAGTTACCTTCATCATCCCTTGAGAATGGATGTGCATACTCCTCAAGGTGTCTTGGCTCATCCTCGAACCATAAGGATCATTAGTTGTAGCATCCCCAACCTTGGCACAAATCCTTTCGAGAAATAGCTTGATCATGATATCATAGAAAGTATAATGTATACATGTTGGTGGTGAAGCCAATCTTCTTGGACTTGGGGGTGGGGTGGTAGCAAAACTTGATCATCTCATATAACTAGTGGCATCCTCATCATGAATCTTCACTCCATGGTTGTCACTAACATCGACAAAATTATACCCAAAAACATGAGCAAATAGAGACAAGGTGATGCAGAGCATCCTACGATCATCCCCATGTACTCTACAACTACTCCCCAAGCCCCAAGAGGACATACAACGAGACCTCGAGTATATGCCATTGGACACAAGGTGAACCCGCTCCTAAATGTTTCCCCTTTCCATTCATGCGAAACATGGTTACTACCTAATGCAAAGACACTACATGTGCTCAGGAACCGAGGAGATGACCATGGAGGATATCGAAGCATAGGACAAGTCCACACGGAGGCGGATCAAGAAGTGTATCAAGTGGAGTCGTCGCGGAGCAACAGTGGCCGGACATCCGGCAGGAGCCCAGACATCTGGCGCCACCAAGCAGAGGAAGACCAGAGAGAAACAGACGCTCGATGACTCTACAGCGGCCGGACATCCAGATGACCCCGGCCATCCGGCACTCGATGAACAACCAGAGATCTGGCGCTAGCCCGGATATCCACAGAAGGGAAGAATCGACTTGCCTCCAGACCGGACATTGATACGTCTCCAACGTATCTATAATTTTTTATTGTTCCATGCTGTTATATTATCATTCTTGGATGTTTTACAATCATTTTATAGCAACTTTATATCATTTTTTGGGACTAACCTATTGACATAGTGCCCAGTGCCAGTTGTTGTTTTTTACTTCACAGAATATCCCTATCAAACGGAGTCCAAACGCAGCGAAACTTTTTGGAGATTTTTTTTGGACCAGAAGACAACTTGGGGCCAAGAAAGGACCAGAGGGGAGGCCCGTGGGGACCACAAGACGCCAGGGTGCACCCAGGAGCCCAGGCACGCCTTGGTGGGTTATGGGGCCCACGAGGGTCTCCTGCACCGCCTCTTCGCCCTATAAATTCCCAAATATTCCAGAAACCCTAGGGGAGCAGACAAAACACAATTCCATTCGTCGCAAGTTCCAGAACCACGAGATCCAATCTAACACCATCACAGAGGGGTTCATCATCCTCATTGGTGCCTCTCCGATGATGCGTGAGTAGTCCACCATAGACCTAAGGGTCCGTAGGCAGTAGCTAGATGGCTTCTTCTCTCTTTTTTATTCTTAATACAATGGTCTCTTGGAGATCTATTTGATATAAACCTTTTTACGGTGTGTTTGTTGGGATCCGATGAACTTTGAGTTTATGATTAGATCTATATCCATGAATATTATTTGAGTCTTCTTTGATCTCTTATATGCATGATTATTTATAGCCTCGTATTTATTCTTCGAATCTTTGGTTTAGTTAGGCCAACTAGATCAATTTTTCTTGCCATGGGAAGAGGTGCTTTGTGATGGGTTCGATCTTGCGGTGTCCTCTCCCTGTGGCAAAAGGGGCAGCGAGGCACACATGTATCGTTGCTATTAAGGATAACAAGATGGGGTCTATTCCTACATGAATAGATCTTGTCTACATCATGTCATCGTTCTTATTGCATTACTCCGTTTCTCCATGAACTTAATACACTAGATGCATGCTGGATAGTGGTTGATGTGTGGAGTAATAGTAGTAGATGCAGGCAGGAGTCGGTCTACTAATCTTGGATGTGATGCCTATATATTGATCATTGCCTTGGATATCGTCATAATTATTCGATCTTCTATCAATTTCCCAACAGTAATTTGTTTACCCACCGTATGCTATTTTCTCGAGAGAAGCCACTAGTGAAATCTACGACCCCTAGGTCTATCTTTTATCATATTGCTTTCAGATATTTTTTTTTCGTATTTGTTTTCAGATCTATTATTCCAAAAACCCAAAAATACTTTGCTGCACTTTTTATTTGCATCTTTTATTTCACATTTATTCAGATCTATTTATCCAAACACATACAAACCAATCTATCTTTTTACCGAGGAGGGATTGACAACCCCTCTTACGCGTTGGGTTGCGAGGATTTGTTCTTTGTGTGCAGGTACCGTTTACATAGTGTTGCTTGGTGCTCCTACTAGATTGATACCTTGGTTTCATAACTAAGGGAAATACCTACAGTAGCTATACTGCATCATCTCTTACTCTTTGGGGAAATACCGACGCAGTTTCAAGCCGCATCAAAAGGAATTTCTGGCGCCGTTGCCGGGGAGACATCATCAACATCTATCAGGTTCCTAATCACAAATCTCATCTCCTTGCAATTTACATTATTTGCCATTTGCCTCTCGTTTTCATCTCCCCACTTCACAAAAATATTTGCCTTCTTTTCCATTTGCCTTTTTGTTCGTTTGCTATATTTGCTTGTGTGCCATGTGTCTTCTATTTGCTTGCATCTTTGCTTGCTAAAAATCTATTGATATGGATCCTCATCCACTTGCTAATCTTTTCAAAAGATCCAATTATGATGAACCAATTTCTAGTGAGTTGAGTGCACTTAATTATCTCTATGAAATTTTGCTCGAAGTTCATGAATCTGAAAATTGTGATGAAGTGTTGAAAGAAGAAATTGATGAAGTGATTCATGATAGCTCCTTGAATGAAAAGCATGATTGCAATGATGTTATTATAAATTCTATTAATGTCAATTGTGCTAATAATATGTAATACCCCAAGCTTGGGGATGCTAATTTTGATATGTCCACTACTTATTGCAATGATCATGATTGGGGTGATGCTTCTTATGATCTTGAAAATTTATTTAATCCTCATGATGAATATGATATTGATAATAATGTTTGCAATAATATTGAAAGTGGGTTTGGAAGAGTGTCAACTTTAGGTAATAATAATCCCACATGTTTGGAGAGTGTTCAATCTTATGAAATTTTTGACAAAAGTGGGCTTGGAGAGGTCATGACTTTATTTGATGATAGTCTCACTATTTTGTAAGAGTGTCAACTTTGCATGCATGTGGATCATGAAGAGAAAATGTTATGTGATAGTTATATTATTGAATTTGATTATGATCCTACATGTACTTATTATGAGAGAGGAAAATATGGTTGTAGAAATTTTCATGTTACTAAATTACCTATCGTTATGTTGAGATCGTCAATATTTTTATTCCTCTTCTTTGCATATGTTAGATGTTTCTTATCTTGATAATTTGTTTGCTTATAAAATCCCTATGCATAGGAGTTATGTTAGACTTAAATGTGTTTGTCATATGTTTCATGATGCTCTCTTTGTGTTTCAATTCTTATCTTTCGTGTGAGCATCGTTGAAATCTTAAGCCTATCTTGATGGCTATAAAGAAAGAGCTTGTTGGGAGGCAACCCAATGAATAAAATATTTTTTTCATTTTTTATTTTTGTTCTTGAGTGTTTGCACAATTATGCTACTGTTATGATTGTGTTTTTATGTTTTAATTAGAGTTTGTGCCAAGTAAAGCCTTTGGGATCATGTTGGGTGATAGTTGATTTGATCTTGTTGAAAAACAGAAACTTTTTCACCCAGTAGAAGAATTTTGTAAAATAACAGATGGGACAAAAAATTCTGATTTTTTTACACAAGATTTATATAAAAACTTTCCACGTTGTCCTAATTTTTCAGAATTTTTGGAGTTAGAGAAGTATGCTTAGAGTTCAGATTACTGCAGACTGTTCTGTTTTTGACAGATTCTGTTTTCCTTGCATTGTGTGCTTATTTTGATGAATCTATGAATTGTATCAGGGGGTATAAGCCATGTTAAAGCTGGAATACAGTAGGTATAATGCAATAATAAAATATGAATGGGTTTGCAACAGTACTTAGAGTAGTGATTTGTTTTATTGTACTAATGGATCTCACGAAGGTTTTATTAAGTTTTGTGTGATTGAAGTTTTCAAGTTTTGGGTGAGATCACGATGGATGAAGGAATAAGGAGTGAAAAGAGCCTAAGATTGGGGATGCCCATGGCACCCCAAGTTAATATTCAAGGATAATCAAGCAACTAAGCTTGGGGATGCCCTGGAAGGCATCCCCTCTTTCTTCTAACGACCATCGGTAATTTTACTTGGAGCTATATTTTTATTCGTCACATATCATGAGTTTTGCTTGGAGCGTCTTGTATTATATGAATCTTTGCTTGTTTTTCTTTTTAGTTTGTCCCAACTATCGTTGCTGGACACACCTATTTGAGAGAGCCAAAATTATGCTATGATTTGTTAGAATTGCTATATGTGCTTCACTTAAATTTTTTGAGCTATGGAATTGCTCTAGTGCTTCACTTATATCTTTTTGTGCATGGTGTGCTTTAATATTTTTTGAAGAAATACTCTCATGCTTCACTTAGATTTATTTGGGAGTTAGTAAATTTTTGAAGAAATTCTCTCATGCTTCACTTATATTATTTTGAGAGATGAAAATCTTTATGCTCATGTTCTTCACTTAAATTTGTTTGAGCTTGTCAAAAGCAATTGCAATATATGAAACTAGTCCCAAAGTGATAGATATTCAAGGGGGATATAATAAATACTTTCATGAAGATCATTGGACAAAATAAACTTGATTCTTTGTAATAGTTTTGAGATATGATGATAATAATATACGAGTCATGTTGGTGAGTAATTATGCTTTAGTAAGGATATTGGTGTTAAGATTTGTGATTCCCTATGCAAGCATGAAAGTCAATAGTTATGCAATGAAATTACATCCTACTTGTGGTGCATTATTCGGTATTAGTTATGCTTAATGCTCGTTTATCTGAATTTTTGTTTCTTGGTTGGTTGCTTCTCAATCTTTTTGCTAGCCTCCACTTGTACTAAGTAGAAATACTACTTGTGCATCCAAAATCCTTAAAACCAGTTTTGCCAGTCCACCATACCTACCTATATGTGGTATTTCCGTGCCGTTCTAAGTAAATTTGTATGTGCCAACTCTAATTTTCAAAATAAATTTCCTTTTTGTGTGCCCGTACCGCTCATGAAGCAGCAGGGGGTGGCCAATATTTTCCATGCTAGATGTGTTATTCTCAAGATGAGTGTTTATTCACTTATCATTACACGAGAGTATGGTGGTAATAGGGATGCCCAGTCCTGAAATGAAAAAGAAATTTACTTTATGTTGTCAAATAATAAATTCCTTGGAAAGTGTTGGTATGGACGGTACCCGTGGATACAGCTAGCCGTGGAATGTGAAAGTATGGTGGAAAAAGGAATACATTTTATTTTTTGTTTGGGAACCGCCTATGATATATCTAGCATGGAAAGTGTTGGGAATTACTCGGTCGTTTTCGTTGACGGGAAAAGCATGCCTCTAAAAAAAAAATTATCTCTCAATTTAAGCTTTGAGCTCTGGCACCTCTACAAATCTCTACTTCCCTCTGCGAAGGGCCTATCTATTTACTTTATGCAATTTTTATTTTTATTTGAGTCTCCATCTTATCTTATAAAGCACCAACTTGGGAGCACTATGATTGTACTTGAGCATTGGATGTAGCTAATATTCGAGTGTGTTTCGTGAATGGATCAATGATTGAGCATGATGGGCTAGGGATAACTTTATTTAGTGTTGATATTCTGAAAGACATGGTTGCTTGTTGATATGCGTGAGTATTGAAATCTTCATGTCAAAACTAGACTATTGCTTTGAACCCTCTAAAATTCCAAATGTCCATGCTACAAAAGAAAAGAGTATGTGATGAACATGTTAGGCAGCATTCCACATCAAAAATTCTGTTTTTATCATTTACCTACTCGAGGACGAGCATGAATTAAGCTTAGGGATGACGATACGTCTCCAACGTATCTATAATTTTTGATTGTTCCATGCTGTTATATTATCATTCTTGGATGTTTTACAATCATTTTATAGCAACTTTATATTATTTTTTGGGACTAACCTATTGACATAGTGCCCAGTGCCAGTTGCTATTTTTTGCTTGTTTTTTACTTTGCAGAATATCCCTATCAAACGGAGTCCAAACGCAGCGAAACTTTTTGGAGATTTTTTTGGACCAGAAGACAACTTGGGGGCCAAGAAAGGACCAGAGGGGAGGCCCGTGGGGACCACAAGACACCAGGGCGCGCCCTGGTGGGTTGTGGGGCCCACGGGGGTCTCCTGCACCGCCTCTTCGCCCTATAAATTCCCAAATATTCCAGAAACCCTAAGGGAGCAGACGAAACACAATTCCAGCCACCGCAAGTTCCAGAACCATGAGATCCAATCTAACACCATCACGGAGGGGTTCATCATCCTCATTGGTGCCTCTCCGATGATGCGCGAGTAGTCCACCATAGACCTAAGGGTCCGTAGGCAGTAGCTAGATGGCTTCTTCTCTCTTTTTGATTCTCAATACAATGGTCTCTTGGAGATCTATTTGATGTAAACCCTTTTGCGGTGTGTTTGTTGGGATCCGATGAACTTTGAGTTCATGATTAGACCTATATCCATGAATATTATTTGAGTCTTCTTTGATCTCTTATATGCATGATTATTTATAGCCTCGTATTTCTTCTTCGAATCTTTGGTTTATTTAGGCCAACTTGATCGATTTTTCTTGCCATGGGAAGAGGTGCTTTGTGATGGGTTTGATCTCGCGGTGTCCTCTCCTAATGACAGAAGGAGCAGCGAGGCACACATGTATCATTGCTATTAAGGATAACAAGATGGGGTCTATTCCTACATGAATAGATCTTGTCTATATCATGTCATCGTTCTTATTGCATTACTCTGTTTCTCCATGAACTTAATACACTAGATGCATGCTGGATAGCGGTCGATGTGTGGAGTAATAGTAGTAGATGCAGGCAGGGGTCGGTCTACTAATCTTGGATGTGATGCCTATATATTGATCACTGCCTTGGATATCGTCATAATTATTCGATCTTCTATCAATTGCCCAACAGTAATTTGTTTACCCATCGTATGCTATTTTCTCGAGAGAAGCCACTAGTGAAATCTACGGCCCTGGGTCTATCTTCTATCATATTGCTTTCAGATCTATTTTTATTCACATTTGTTTTCAGATCTATTATTCCAAAAACCCAAAAATACTTTGCTGCACTTTTTATTTGCATCTTTTATTTCGCGTTTTATTTAGATCTATTTATCCAAACACATACAAACCAATCTATCTTTTTACCAAGGAGGGATTGACAACCCTCTTACGCGTTGGGTTGCGAGGATTTGTTCTTTGTGTGCATGTACCGTTTACATAGTGTTGCTTGGTTCTCCTACTAGATTGATACCTTGGTTTCATAACTAAAGGAAATACCTACCGTAGCTGTACTGCATCATCCCTTCCTCTTTGGGGAAATACCGACGCAGTTTCAAGCCGCATCAGACATCCGGCGGCCCAAGTTGGGCCGGACATCCGGTGTCCCGCCGGACATCTGAGGCCTCCGCGCAGATGCGGGCCAAGTGCCCATGTAACCTCCCCTCTCTCACCCCTTCGTCCCTAGACTATAAACAGACCTTCTCCTCCTCCTTCTAGTGTTAGAAAAGGATTATCTAAAGATACAGATAGAGCTTTGCTAATCCACTTACCCCTACTCCCATGGAGATCAAGGACTCCATGTGAGAAGATCCCCCAAGTGGATTCAAGACCCCTTCATGGGAAGATCCTTCTTGGATTCAAGATCTCTCTTCTTCAAGGATTGGAATGAACTAGCTACCTTTGTACCCTCTTGTGTTGACTTTGGATGTTTGTTACTTCTATGTGTATGTGGATTTAGCCCATGTGTGATTTGGATCTTGTTGATTGAGTGTTTTCCCTCTCGTGTTCTTCGTGGGACCCCCCCTCCAATCGTGAAAGATCAGCCAAATAGGGTTTCACCCTACATCATCTTGGTATCATGAGCCACGTTGATCACGAATTTGGAGTCCCCCCCACCGTTTTCTTGCTTAATTTTGCTTTGTTTTGTCCAATTTCGAAAATCCCCACAAAAATAGCCCTACCAAATTTTTTGTGATTTGTATGTTTGATGGTGTTTTGTTGTCGTTGATTTTAATCCATGGATTCGATGTGTTTCAAGTGGATCTAGCTTTCCCCATCTTCCACACAATTTAGATCCACGAAATCTTCTCAATTTTGACCTTGGAATCATGAAATTCTGCCTCAAAATCGAAAAAATCCGCCCCAAACGAGATCTCGAATCGTCGAGCTGGACAACCGGGCCATCGGGCCGGACATTTGGCACCGGGAGCCTCCAAACGCACAAGTTTTTGGATAGAGGGCCCCGGAAATCCGGCCTACCCCCGGACATCCGGCCCCTGGAGCTTCAGCCTTCCGTGTTTCACCGTTTTGTCCATAACTAATTCATCCGGAGTCCGATTTTGACGTTCTTTAGCTCGTTTTGTAGCTATTGATATCCCCCATCCCACAAAAATACTTACAACATCATTTGACTCCATCAAATTTTTAGAACTTTGGCATCTTTGCCTAGGGCCTACACCACATCATCCGCTATACCACCATAGACTTCCGCAACCTGACCCATTTTGAGCCCCATTGCATTTGAGGTTGTTTGAGTTGTGGTTTGTGTCTTCTAAGGTGTTTTGGCTACTTAGGGATGGTTACTTCAACTCCTAGAACATGTATAGCCCACCATACTCTTCCGCTACCTTAACCCATTTGACCGATTTTGTTTGAGATTTTGAGCTGCGGTTTTTTCGTGTCCTAAGGTGTTTTAGCTAATTAGGAACGATTCTTCATCTCTACTCATCATCGCCACGGCCTCGACATCGAAAACGACCACTTCACCATTTTGACACCACGACCGTAATCAAGGATGGTAACCTCGACAACACCATTGTACATTCTCCTTGCCATTGCATTGTTAACCCCCGAGCCATCTTTGCATCACTTTCCTATCAAGACTAGCCGTTGAGTATTGCCGGGCAACACTACTTGTGCACTTTAGTGATACATTCACCACATAGATATCATAGCATGCATATATCATCGTATCATCTCTTGTATCATCATTTGTCTCGCATATACATGATTGCTATCTTGGTTTGACCATTTCGCATAGTGGCCATAAAAAAGAGAAAAAAAGGCTTTTAAGCAAAGAGAAAAACAAAGAGCTTGTAAGCAATAGCGATAGCATCACGCCACATTACATATCATATTACCATTGATCATCTTGGATCATCGTGAGCGAATCATCGGAAACCATACATACATAGCATACTTGGGATAGAAAGTCGATACATTTTGTCTCTTATAGGTATTTCACAAGTGTCGTATCTCGCCTATTGAGCAATCGTGCTAGCGTCTCTCTAGCATTGTGCAACACAAGCGTTTTCCGTGGATTCCACATTTTGTGCCCCATTTCTTGGTTGCACAACCCCATCTATCTATCCGTGTGTGTGTTTCCGTGTGCCAACCATTGCCATTGGTCTATTTGTTTCACTTGCAAATTTGTGAATCTCTTTCAACATTATTGAATCTTGCTAACAATTGTATAAATTTTTGTGCCACCTATCCTCACCAAGCCATTCCATAAGCTTTACTTGTGTAGGTGCGAGAATTTGACAAGATCCGGTACCAATTGTGCTACTTCCATAATACCATATTGGGTGATCATTGATCCATCTTCAACATTGGAAAAGGTACATTTCATCTTGTGATGGATAGGCAAAGCACATCATCTCCGGTCTTCGACGACAACGACGACGCGAACAACTACGTCATCAACACTCACCACGTCGGACTACAACGAAAAATGCGAGGTACTTTGCGTGACCACATTGAGTGACTTGCCATCGACATCCATCACTCCGAAGCAAGGAAAAGGGACTACATCGACGACAAGTTGGACGAACAAATGGATCAACTACGAGACATGTTGGCCAACTACAAGTCTTATTCCCCTTCGTCATCTTCAAGGTGGTGGCGAGCAAGTCACACATCTTTGAAACGCCCATGCGAGAAAAGCACAATTCGTCCACGTCCTCACCTTCATGACGACCACCATCACATTCGTGATCCACATCGTCATGAAGGGCAAGTTAACTACGACCAACATGTGTGTGATGACGAAGCACGCCATCAAGCTCAAGCATGGCAACGACACCATCAGGATGAAGATGCTCGACATGTGCACACCTACAAGTCCCAACAAGCTCTACATCAAGCTACGGCCAACCTTCATGAGCACAAGACAAGACCGCGCGACAAGTTCCACCAGGAAGAAGCTACGACTATCACCACTTTGGCATCTTCACCAAGTGTTATCAAGGCATCTTCGCCTTTGGACGTACGACATCTTCGCCTACTTCCCATGAGTACGCCTACATTGACATCCTCAACAACAAGGTGAACGACTACAAGCGAGGGTGACACTTCCATCTTCGAAAGCCCCTCAAGGAAGACGGTCGAGCAAGGGCCATCCCCTTCGACCATGACGGCGAGCACGAACATCTTCAACAACATGAAGACGACGCCCATATGGGACTCCTTCTCTGAGTCAAGCTACGAGACCACACATGAGACTCTCTCTTTGGTATCAGAGGAGCATGATGATTTGCCACATCCTACAACATTCATCTTTGGAGGCGTTATGGATGAGGAGGTTCAGCATGGTACTATGCCTTCAACCAAGGTGGTGAATGGAGTTGAGTTTGGAGACATTTGCACCTACATCTCTCCGACACCCATATATGATGAGATGCCCCAATTGCCATGTGAGGAGAGCCACCACCACACGAGTGATATGAGTGACTCCACCATATGTGACATTGAGTGCATTTCCTATGAGAGGATGAGTGTGACTACCACTAGCCCCCCACACAAGAACAGGCCACACATCCTATGTGAGGTTGAGAGCCATCACCACCATTTGAGTGACTCGACCAACCATATGAATGAGAGCGTCATAGTGGGAGTGAGTGAGCCACAACACTTAGTGAGTGAGGTAGTTGAGATGGCATGTGAGGCCACTATGATTTCTAACGACTTAACCTCCACTCCTATTGTGTTTTCTTCCTTGGTGCTAGATCTCCTACAAGATGAAGCACCAATCTCGACGAGTTCATACCTCCAATGGACAAACCGATGGCCATGGTGGACGATGATGCACCCCCCACATAGTTCCATCAACTTGATGAAGATATCGACCAAGTGTCAATTTTTACCACCTCACCTACAACACAAGAACGACGCTCTAAAGGTAACATAAGTGATGGTACTTCGCTTGTCCCACTAGTGGAATATCTTGACATCAATTGCTTCCATGATGTTGATCACCTTATGGATACACTGCATACTATGTCTTCTACATGCTTAGATGTGACACCCATTTATAAAGAATATGATGATGAGCATGTCGATTTACTTAGTTGTGATGCTATTCTACACAGGATATCATGTGAAAATTCTATTGGTCACGTCATGTTCGACAATCCGTTAAATTTATCATATGCTATGAGTGAGATTTTCCATGTTGCATCATTACAAACTCACCGTAGTAACTATGCATGTCCAATTAAAATCAATCCCACTTGCACATATGGCATAGATGACAAAATCATGGTTATTGGATTTTGTTTCTCTTGCGATGATATTGCTAAACTCCCTTTGCAAAATTTGTGCAATTCATCCCATATGCCATGCCATGAAAATGATTGTAGATCGCATGATCCCATCCCTTGTGTGCACCATATGCATACCATTCATGACAATGCTCTACATATTGCTAATGATGCATCACACACCTCGAGTCTCCATTATGCTATACATAACAACAAACCTTTCATGATGGATGACATGTTTCTATCAAGCATCTCATTTATTTGAGCATTGGATATTTTGTGCTAACCAACACATGCACGTGCGCATCATGATGGATGATGTGTACATATACCACACACACAATTTTCCCTTTGCCTTTGTTTTGTGTAGGTACTTATGAATACTCGTCAACTTCTCAATCCCATGAGAGACGAAACAAGCTCTTGAGAGCAACGATGATTTGGGATCCCGTGGATTGTCCTCACCATTGTTCCCTTCGCGCAAGGACTACACGCATTTCTTTTACTTGGCTCTCAACAGCTATGGGCTATTTAGCACTTGTTACTTTATGACTATTTTATCGTGTTCACTTTGCATGATACACCTCTTTCTATGCCTTTGCCATGCAATTGTGACCGTTGCTTGCACTTACATATGATTCACCATTCTACTACTACTATGTGTATTTGCATGCTTGGTGGAGATACTAGATGATATTGTCATGTTCTGTACATGCCCCATGCTATTGTTGCTTCTTGTGTTGGGAGAGTAATGATGTTCCATTGCTATTTACATAGGACTTCTTGCCAATACAGTGATTCTACTTTGGTCATATCTTGTTTTCATGCTTGTGATATGTCATGTGCATTATGTATGCTCACTATTTGCACACATGGCATGATTGCCATGATTACCTCTAGTATGTTGCATCTTTGCACTACTAGCTTACATGACTTGATTACTATAATTGCTTGCTTTGTTGCATCACCCATACATACCTGCTCATTTCATTTGTTGATGACATATCTATGCATGCCTATCACATGATATATCTTGATCATTGTCCTTTGTCTCCATTAGTTGCACCTCTCATATTCCATTCTAGTGAGTGCAACCATGCTATGCTTATTGATCTTGGAGACTTGGACATATCACTTGTGAAGCATGCTTGTTTGATTGAGCTTAATGTCTTTGGTTGTACTACCATCATATGCCTACATAACATGCCATACACCCTTGTCCTTTCTTATGATAAGAATGATGAAAACACTTGTTGGGTTTCTCACCACTCAATGATAGGTTTTGCATTTCCGCTAACCTCATTTGTTTTTCGAGTGTTTGTCATGTTCTTTCGTTTTGGAGGATTCACAAGGCAGTGTCGTCATGAAACATATTGGTTATATGAAGGCGTACACGATGTGCGACACCATAATTTTTTGAGACACTCCTAAAGGTGAACTCTTTCCCTTTGAGCCATCCTCAAATACACATATTTGATGGGCCATACTTTCATTGTTGCTTGCACCTTCTTTTGTCTACATGATACATATTGGATGGAGGCGCAACATTGAAGATTGGCCCTATGGACCTTCAAATTGAGGAGCGCACGGAATTAGTGGATGCACCACCGGACCACCACCCTTGCCATGACATCGGGCAACGGTATGCCACAAAACTTTTGCCATATTCCACCAACACCTTCATATTTGTTGATGAGGATGCTAGTTGGACACATCACACCCATGTCAAGTTTGCATCTTACACATGGATTTACTTACATTATGATTGCCTTGTTGCATCTTGTATTCCCATGTCATCCATGATATATGAGCTTTGCACTTTCTTAGCAAATTTGTTGTGATCTTCCTTGATGGCATATTCATACATAGTGATCACATTGCCCACCATCAATTGCATGATAACATAATCGCATTGAGCACCAATTGCCATGTTCATGCTTTTGATAAACCGTCCCATTATGACATCATTTTTCACAATGGTCACATTAATCAAATTTACAACACCTTTGTGTGCACAACAAATGAATTTGCTCTCATGAATGCTTTACATATCATTCTATATCATCTTGCTAAGCTTCATGTGCCTTGTCACGAACCATCATGTTGAACGAACTCATGCTTACTTGATGGACACCTTGTGTGCGCTAACCATTCTATTTCCAAGTGTCCTTTGTGTTTGCTCTTTTTGCATGTATACCATTCCGGAGACACCTTGGAGTACTTGGATTGCGCCATGACTTCCACTCCATCCAACTACAAGTTCGTCCATGACTACCGTTTCCATGGTGATGAGTGATACGTCTCTATCGTATCTACTTTTCCAAACACTTTTGCTCTTGTTTTGGACTCTAATTTGTATGATTTGAATGGAACTAACCCGGTCTGATGCTGTTTTCAGCAGAATTGCCATTGTGTTGTTTTTGTGCAGAAATAAAAGTACTCAGATGAAGCTGAAAATTTACGAAGAATTATTTTAGAATTAATAAAAAATACTGGTGAAGATAAATATCATAGGAGGGCCACCAGGGCGCCACAAGCCCAGGGGCGCGCCACCCCTAGGGCGCACCGTGTAGGCTTGTGGGCCCCTGGCAGCTCTTGCAGCCCTATCTCCAACTCCATAAGTACCTATTCATCCAGGAAAAAAATCAGAGAGAAGGAATCATCGCGTTTTACGATACGAAGCCGCCGCCACCTCCTGTTCTTCATCGGGAGGACAGGTCTGGAGTCCATTCTGGGCTCCGGAGAGGGGGATTTGTTGCCATTGTCATCACCAACCCTTCTTCATCACCAATTTCATGATGCTCACCACCGGGTGTGAGTAACTCCTTCGTAGGCTCATACGTCTCCAACGTATCTATAATTTTTGATTGTTGCATGCTATTATATTATCTATTTTGGATGTTTTATATGCATTAATATGCTATTTTATATTATTTTTGGGACTAACCTATTAACCTAGAGCCCAGTGCCAGTTTCTATTTTTTCCTTGTTTTTGAGCCTCGCAGAAAAGGAATACCAAACGGAATAAAACTTCACGATGATTTTTCTTGGACCAGAAGACACCCAGGGGACTTGGAGTCCAAGTCAGAAGAGCCACGAGGCGGCGACAAGGGTGGAGGGCGCGCCCTAGGGGGGGGGGGGGCGCCCCCTACCTTGTGGGCCCCTCGATGACCTCCTGACGGAGGTCTTCCTCCTATATATTCACAAATATTCCAGAACCACCAGAGGCATCCACGAAAACACTTTTCCACCGCCGCAACCTTCTGTTCCCGTGAGATCCCATCTTGGGGCCTTTTCCGGCATCCCGCCGGAGGGGGAATCGATCACGGAGGGCTTCTATATCAACTCCATTGCCCTTCCGATGATGCGTGAGTAGTTTACCTCAGACCTACGGGTCCATAGCTAGTAGCTAGATGGCTTCTTCTCTTTCTTTGATTCTCAATACAATGTTCTCCTTGATGTTCTTAGAGATCTATCCGATGTAATCTTCTTTTGTGGTGTGTTTGTCGAGATCCGATGAATTGTGGATTTATGATCAGCCTATCTATGAATATTATTTGAATCTTCTCTGAATTCTTTTATGCATGATTTGATATCTTTGTATTTCTCTTCGATTTATTGGTTTGGTTTGGCCAACTAGATTGGTTTTTCTTGCAATGGGAGAGGTGCTTAGCTTTGGGTTCAATCTTGCGTGATTTCACCCAGTGACAAAGTAGGGGTAGCGAGACACGTATTGCATTGTTGCCATCGAGGATAAAAAGATGGGGTTTTCATCATATTGCTTGAGTTAATTCCTCTACATCATGTCATCTTACTTAAGGCGTTACTCCGTTCTTTATGAACTTAATACTCTAGATGTGCTGGATAGCGGTCGATGTGTGGAGTAATAGTGGTAGATACAGGCAGGAGTCGATCTACTTGACACGGACGTGATGCCTATATGCATAATCATTGCCTTGGATATCATCATAACTTTGCGCTTTTCTATCAATTGCTCGACAGTAATTTGTTCACCCACCGTATTATTTGCCTTCATGAGAGAAGCCTCTAGTGAAACCTATGGCCCCCGGGTCTATTTTCCATCATATTACTTTCCGATCTACTATTTTGCAATCTTTTATTTTCAGATCTATATACCAAAAAACTCAAAAATATTTTATCTTTTGTTTATTTATCTCTATCAGATCTCACTTTTGCAATTGACCGTGAAGGGATTGACAACCCCTTTATCGCGTTGGGTGCAAGTGTTTGATTGTTTGTGCAGGTGTTGGGGATTTGTGTGTTCTTCTTCTACTGGATTGATACCTTTGTTCTTAACTGAGAGAAATACTTACCTCTACTGTGCTGCATCACCCTTTCCTCTTCAAGGGAAAAACCAACGCAAGCTCAAGAAGTAGCATAGGCTTGCTGGACGGTGATGGGTTGGATGAGATTTAACATGTAATCAAGTTAGTTTTGTTAGGGCTTGATCCCTAGTATCCACTATGTTCTGAGATTGATGTTGCTATGACTTTGCTATGCTTAATGCTTGTCACTAGGGCCCGAGTGCCATGATTTCAGATCTGAACCCTTTATGTTTTCACGAATATATTTGTGTTCTTGATCCTACCATGCAAGTTACGTGCACCTATTATGTGTTATGATCCACATACCCCAAGGTGACAATAATTGGGATTCTTTCCGGTGATTACCGTAGTTTGAGGAGTTCATGTATTCACTATATGTTAATGCTTTGTTCCAGTTCTCTATTAAAAGGAGGCCTTAATATCCCTTAGTTTCTTATGGACCCCGCTGCCATGGGAGGGTAGGACAAAAGATGTCATGCAAGTTCTTATCATAAGCACGTATGACTATATACGAAATACATGCCTACATTACATTGATGAATTGGAGCTAGTTCTGTGTCGCCCTAGGTTATAATTGTTACATGATGAATGTTATCCAACATAGTCACCAATCCAATGCCCATGAGCTTTTCACATATTCATCTTTGCTAAGTTACTATTTTGCTGCTGCTGTCGCAATCACTATAAAACTGCTACTGCTACTGCTACTGTTACCGTTACTGTTGCTATTGTTACCACTATTATCAAACTATCATATTACTTTGCTACTGATCACTCTGCTGCATATATTTAGTTCTCTAGGTGTGGTTGAATTGACAACTCAACTTCTAATACTTGCAAATATTCTTTGGCTCCCCTTGTGTTGAATCAATAAATTTGGGTTGAATACTCTACCCTCGAAAACTATCGCGATCCCCTATACTTATGGATTATCAAGAACTTTTTCTGGCGCCATTGCTGGGGAGCATAGCTTTATTTGCTGAGTCACTTAGGATTTATATCTGTTGATCACTATGAAGAATCTTAAGGATGATAGAACCAAGATTGTTCCCTCTAAGATGAGGGGAGGTAAGGAACTGTTATCTAGCTCTTCACTTGATTCACCTTCTATTTTGAGTAAGCTTGAGACACCACCACCTGCTATTAATTCTGATGTGTAGCAAGTAATTGATGACGCTACTTCTGCTATGAATGATGCTTATGATGATGCTAGTACTTTGCTTGATAAGACTGTGCCACTAGGTGAATTTCTTGATGAACAACTTGCTAAAGCTAAAGAATTTAAAAATGCTGAAACTGATGAAACTATTGAAACTGAAAATTATGATTCACCTATTAGACCTAGGTCTCCTAGATATGAATTGCTGAAGATACCTGAGGGATATTTTATGGAAGGAGAGGTTGCTAGGGAGTTTCTTGCTTGTAATGATAGAGATGATCTTAAGAAATTATTAGTCAAGTTGAAAGAAAAATCTCTGAATGCTAGAATGAAATGTGATCCTAAGGTTACTACTTCACCTATCTTTGTTACTAATAAGGATTATGAATTCTCTGTCGGTCCAGAGTTAATTACTTTGGTTGAATCTGATCCTTTCCGTGGTTATGAATCTGAAACTGTTGTGGCACATCTTACTAAGTTGAATGATATAGCTACCCTATTTGCTCATGAGGAAAAAATTTGCTACTACTATATTCTTAAGTTGTTTCCTTTCTCGTTAAAGGGTGATGCTAAGACATGGTTTAATACTCTTGCTCCTGGTTGCGTGCATAGTCCCCAGGATATGATTTACTACTTCTCTGAAAAATATTTTCCCACTCATAAAAAACAAGCTGCCTTACAGGAAATATTTAACTTTGTGCAAATTGAAGAAGAGAGTCTCCCACAAGCTTAGGGGAGGCTTCTTCAATTACTTAATGCTTTGCCTGATCATCCTCTTAAGAAAAATGAAATACTTGGTATCTTTTATAATTGACTAACCGATGCTTCTAGGGAGTACCTAGATAGTTGTGCTGGTTGTGTTTTCAGGGAACGAACTATTGAACAGGCTGAAGAATTATTGAAGAATGATAATGATTGGACACTTCCTGAACCACCATCTAAACCTACCCCGAAGAAGAGAGGCACTCTATTTCTCAGTCCTGAAGATATGCAAGAGCCAAAGAAGTCTATGAAAGAAAAAGGTATTAAAGCCGAAGATGTTAAGAATTTACCCCCTATTGAAGAAATACATGGTCTTGACACACCGACACAGGTAGTAGAGGTAAATTCTCTTATAAGATTTAATGAAGGTGATATTCCTTATAATAAACCTGCTAGTCAATGTTTGTATGAATTTGATAATTACATTATTAAGCAAGATCATTTTAATGCGTATGTTATGAAACAATTGAAACGTAATGCCTACATGATAGATCGTTTGAGTGACTTGTTGTTTAGAATTGCTAATGATGTTAAAGGTGTAGGTAAACATGCTTCCATGGTTCAAACCCAGTTAGAACAAGTTGCAAAATCACAAAGTGATTTGCTTAATGAGATGAATAATAATATGAATGATCATGCTGTTAGAGTAATGACTAGAGGAGGTAGAATGATCCAGGAGCCACTTTATCCTGAAGGTCATCCTAAAAGAATCAAACAAGACTCTCAAAGAATTAATGTTGATGCACCTAGTCCTTCTAAAAAGAAAATAAAAAGAAAAATGATAGGACTTTGCATGCTTCTAGTGAATCTGAGGTGGAAAAACCTCCTGAGAATAGTAATGATGTTTCTATTTCTGATGCTGAAACACAATCTGGTAATGAACATTCACCTAGTGATAATGATAATGATAATGATGATGCTCATGAATATGCTCAACTAGACAAGGATAAAGAACCAAATAATGATGTTGAAATAGAACCTGGTGTTGATCTTGATAATCCACCTCCTAAAAATAAACGTTATGATAAAAGAGATTTTGTTGCAAGGAAACATGGTAAAGAAATAGAACCATGGGTTCAAAAACCCATGCCTTTTCCTCCCAAACCATCTAAGAATAAGGATGAGGAAGAATTTGAACACTTTGCTGAAATGCTTAGGCCAGTCTTTTTGCGTACTCGTTTGACTGATATTTTGAAGATGGCTCCTTATGCCAAATATATGAAAGATATTGGTACTAATAAAAGAAAAATACCTGAAGCTAAAATCTCCACCATGCTTGCTAATTATTCTTTTAAGGATGGAGTACCTAAGAAACTAGGAGACCCAGGAATACCAACTATACCATGCTCCATTAAAAGAAATTATGTCAAAACTGCCTTATGTGATTTAGGAGCCAGTGTTAGTGTTATGCCTTTCTCTTTATATAAAAGAATTGATTTGAATAAACTCACACCTACTAAAATATCTTTGTAAATGGCTGACAAATCAACTGCCATACCCATCGGTGTTTGTGAGGATGTGCCCATTGTAGTTGCAAATGTTACTATCCTGACAGACTTTGTTATACTTGATATGCCCAAGGACGACAATATGTCGATTATCCTTGGTAGACCATTTCTTAATACTGCATGGGTTGTTATTGATTGCAATAAAAGCAAGGTCACTTTTCATATCAATGGTAATGAACATACAATGCACTTTCCGAATAAACAATTTCAACTGAATGGTATTAATGTTATTAAAAAAACTCCGACAATTACTCTTGGAAGTTTTCAACTCCCTCTTCCTACTATCAGAAAGAAATATGAAACTCTTATTATCGGGGATATGATTATCCCCATAGAGGTAACTTAGTGTTATACAAAGATTCTTTAGTTTCATGTTACTCGGAAATAGTTTGTTAATAAGACTTGATCAACCTTATTAATGGATTCTTTTTGAAGGGCATGTGGTCGATGAATTTAGTAAGCACAACATTTTGTTCCTACTTTTTGTTCTCTGTTATTTTTAGTTAAATGCAATAAAATGCCATGATCATCCTATTTTCTGAATTTCCCGTGCAATCAAAAATGGCCCAAAAATAGAAGTTCTCATAATGCCGTGAAAATTTAATATGATTTTTTGTGTAATACATAAGAATTTTTGGCACTGAACACACCCCATGGGGGTGCACCTGTGAGCCACAAGCTCATAGGGCGTGCCACCCCCCACGGCGTGCCATGTCGGCTTGTGGGTACCACAGGGACCCCACTCACTTATCCCAGCCGCCCACTCCCTTCTTCTTCCTCCAGAAAAAAATCATTTGCTTGCTCAAACCCGTGTTCTTGCTCCTTTGCCTGCAATTTTTGATCGCCTTGCTCGGGACTCTGCTTCCAAAACTGTTTTGGGAGATTGTACTTCGGTATGTGACTCCTCCAATGGTCCAATTATTTTTTATTCTAGTGCTTTATATATTGCAATTTTTTGCTGCTGTGGTGACCATGTTCTTGAGCTTGCGTGTCAAATTTATATGGTCCAAAGTAGTTTTGATGCATGATATAGCCTCCAGATGCTTATGGGAGTAGTTGCTATCAATTTTGTTGAGTTTGGTTCACTTTTATTTTGAGTTACTAAAAATTTCAAAAAAAATTCAGAGGAATAAGATGCTTAGGAAAATCTTCCAAGGTGGTTCCTCGAGCAAGAGCTCTCCAAGGCTTGCAATACGTGAGCCGGACCTCGAGCCACCGCGAGAAGCCCTTGTGCGCCCATGTGAATGGCCTTTGGATTCCTTCATGATTCAGGCCGGCATTAAGGAAGAGTTTGATATGTGTGTGCACGATGCCGGGCTGACGGACTTCATATCAGATAAGTGCACACAGTACTACAATCTCACAGATTCTTTTGTGAGAAAATTTAAGTACATGCCCCATCGCAACTCGTATGAGGTTATCTTTAACTTGTATGAAAACTAAGTTTGCAAGAGCCATGAAGAATTTAGTGCAGCATGTAAAATTCCTTACTGGGGAATATGCACTGAGCCTCGCAAATCTGATTGCAATGATTTCCTGCTTAATATTACTCGGGGTGAGATTAGAGACATAACACAAGCCACTATACATTATTTTGCTCTCTTCATTGGTAGATGCATTAACGGTCAACATGATCAAAGCTATCTTCGTGCCCCTGATCTGAGCATTCTTAAGAGTGCGGTGTTGAGAGATAGACAATTTAATATGGGGGACATTGTTGCACGCCATTTACAAAGTAATGCTCTAGTTGGAGATTTCTTTGGTAGAATTTATGCCACTCGCTTAGCCATTCATCTAGAGATACCCATTAAAGAAAATGATGTCCTGTGGCCACCTAGTTTTCTTGATTATGATGCTATGGAATGCCACTAGTTCCTCGAGAGGAATGACCCACTGTTCAGATATAGACTAATCTTTAACAGGAGTCGTGTCTTCCATATTACTTTGCCTACTCCTTCCTTCTTTAATTTCCAGGAGAAACATAGACATTTCATACTCGAGGAGGAGGCCGAGCAGTACGAGAAGGCGGTGGAGACCACCCGCCTTGATGAGGCAGCACGCCAAGCAGTGGCAGCTGCATGACAGTATAACCCTAACTACGATTATGGGTATTATCCAGGCTATCAGGGGCCATAGACCAACTTAGGCCAAAAGCCTAAGCTTGGGGAGTATGTATTTCTCACCGACATTACATTCACGCCCACACATTTCATTCCAGTTGTCAGTGTTCATTCCTTTTTCATTGTATATCCATGTTAACTTTATTTTGCCTTCTTCTCGTATGCTTGAAAAACTTTGAAAATCCAAAAATATTTCTTGCTTCTTTTCGGTTTTTCTTTTTTGTTTTAATCAGTTGTAGTATTAAAAGAAAACCCAAAAAGATTTCATGTTCTTCTTTTACTTGTTGGGAGCTTTCCCGTGTAAATAGTTTTCTCGTTTTTGTTTTCCTTCAATTAGTTTGTTTTCTTCAGAAAAACAAAAAACTCCAAAAATATTTCAGTGCGTTTCTCTGAAATTCTTTTCTTTTGTTGAGTTGTTGTAAGGGGAAGACCACGATGAAAATGTTGAGTGGCTCTCATAGGCATTATTGTTGATCTAACAAGGAGCCCAAATTACCTTGTCTTCTCCTTTGAATAAAATGTTGCAGATTCCAGCTTAGTCCACGGTACTCTTGCACTATATTATTTTTCATATCAGTCGGTCGTGCAAGTGAAAGGCAGTAATGATGATATTTGATGAAGTGATTGTGGCAAAGAAAAGCGGGTATGAACTCAACTTGTTTTTGTTTTTGTAAATATGTTTAACTCAGTATCCATGATTTAGCATATTATGATTAAACATGTTTATGATGACAATTAGAGATCATAGTTGCTCATGCCATGCTTAAGTAGCTAGGAGTGGATAATGATTAATCTTGGGTGTCAACATGCATTAAAATGATTATGATGTAGTACGATGATATGGTATCCTCCTCTGAATGTTTCAAGTGGCTTGATGATGTCTACTACACAACTTGTTCTTGTAGACTCGCGTTGGGCCTCCAAGCGCAGAGTTTTGTAGGACAGTAGCAAATTTCCCTCAAGTGGATGACCTAAGGTTTATCAATCCGTGGGAGGTGTAGGATGAAGATGATCTCTCTCAAGCAACCCTACAACCAAATAATAAAAAGTCTCTTGTGTCCCCAACACACCCAATGCAATGGCAAATTGTATAGGTGCACTAGTTCGGCGAAGAGATGGTGATAAAAGTGTAGTAATGATAGTAGATATTGATTTTTGTAATAGGAACAATAAAAAACAGAAAGGTAGCAATTGATAAAACGGAGCACAAACGGTATTGCAATGCTTGAAAATGAGGCCTAGGGTCCGTACTTTCACTAGTGCAACCTCTCAAAAATGCTAATATAATTGGATCATATAACCATCCCTCAGAGTGCGATGAAGAATCACTCGAAAGTTCCTATCTAGCGGAGAACATAAGAATAAATTGTTTGTAGGGTACGAAACCACCTCAAAGCTATTCTTTCCGATCGATCTATCCAAGAGTTCGTACTAAAATAACACCAAAGAAAATTCAGATTCGTAATGCTCAATCCAACACAAAGAACCTCAAAGAGTGCCCCAAGATTTCTACCAGAGAAACAAAGACAAGAACGTGCATCAACCCCTATGCATAGATTACCCCAATGTCACCTCGGGAATCCGCGAGTTGAGTGCCAAAACATATATCAAGTGAATCAATACGATACCCCATTGTCACCACGGGTATTCATAGCAAGACATACATAAAGTGTTCTCAAATCCATAAAAGTATTCAATCCGATAAAACGAAATCTCAAAGGGAAAACTCAATTCATCACAACAAGATAGAGAGGGGAAAACACCATATGATCCGACTATATTAACAAAGCCCGCGATACATCAAGATCATGACATCTCAAGAACACGAGAGAGAGACAGAGATTAAACACATAGCTACTGGTACAAAAGCTCAGCCCCGAGGGTGGACTACTCCCTCCTCATCGTGATGGCCTCCGGGATGATGAATATGGCCACCGGTGATGATCTCCCCCTCCGGCAGGGTGCCGGAACGGGGTCTAGATTGAATCTCGTGGATACAGAGGCCTTGCGGCGGCGGAACTTCTGATCTAGGGCTACCCTGAGGGTTTTTGGAATATTTGGGAATTTATAGGGCGAAGAGGCGGTGCGGGAGGCCACCGAGGTGGGCACAACCCACCGGGGCGCGCCTGGGGGCCCAGGCGTGCCCTGGTGGGTTGTGCCCCCCTCGGGGCACCCCCCAGGTGCTGCTCTGGCCCATTAGATGTCTTCTGGTCCATAGAAAATCCACAAAAAGTTTCGCTGCGTTTGGACTCCGTTTGGTATTGATTTTCTGCGATGTAAAAAACAAGCAAAAAACAGCAACTGGCACTAGGCACTATGGCAATAAGTTAGTCCCAAAAAATGACATAAAGTAGCCATAAAATGATTGTAAAACATCCAAGAATGATAATATAGCAGCATGAATACTTCATAAATTATAGATACATTTCATAAATTATAGATACGTTTGAGACGTATCAGCATCCCCAAGCTTAATTCCTACTCATCCTCGAGTAGGTAAATGATAAAAGAAATAATTTGTGAAGTGTGAATGCTAGCAAAGTGCATAAGTTTTGTCGCAGGAAACCACGGCCACCTATGGGACCAGGAGGCCCCTTGCTGGTTCGGCAGGGGGGCGTCGCGTTGCACAAAGAGCAGACGAGCGTGTAGCAGCACGGCGGAGATCACACAGGCATTTTTACCCAGGTTCGGGCTGCCGCAATGCGTAAAACCCTACTCCTGCTTTGGTGGATTGATGGGGGAAAGGTGGTGGTGGAGCGTAGTACACTTGCCCGACAAGGGTTGCCTCAGGGCGGCAGTGGCTACGCGCGTACGGGGGTCTGAGTTATCCAACCTTCTAACCCTCTCTACGGTTGCCATGGGCCTCCTTTTATAGATTAAGGGGTCACCACAATGGCAAAACAGTCATTATGCACTGATAAGATAGCAAACAGCGCTATCATACCTAACTCTGTGGGCTGACAGGGCACATTAAATGCATCGCTTAACATCACATCGTTGGTTGCCCGGCAAGGCTTGCCAGGCTATCTCGCCAACTCCACGCCTGCTCACTTGACACGTCGCAGGACGGGTGTCATCTGCAGGTGTTTCCTATAGGGAAAGGCTGCCATATGGTGAATGGCTGCCACTTAGTCACTCCGCGGTTTGACACCGCACTGATTGATGACGTGGGTCGTGGTGAAGTAGTTGGTGAGGTGGTTTTGCCTCCGCGCCCCCCAGCAGGCCCTGCCGGGATGTCTTGGACGTCGTCTTCCGGGGGTGGCCACACCCCTTGCCGAGCTCGCCTGCCCGGCAAAGGAGGCCCTTCTCCTGATGGTGCCTTGCTTCTTTGGCTTGATCTTGGTCCCTCTGATCTGCATGTTAGTCCTTTGAACCTCTTAGTCCCTTGTATTCTGACTTGGGTTGGTGCTTCAATCTCGTCCCCGTGCCTGTGCACAGTCTGGGCAATAGACCTAGGGTTTGTTGCACCGACAAGTTTGATCAATAGTAATTTCAATCACTTTTCCTAGCATCATAACAGCAACTCTTTCTCATAAAACTCATCATGATAAAGTAGCAACCAATTCACATGTTAAGGTTCAAACAATGAATTCTCTTGAAACTCAACAACCTATGTTCTCAGTCACCAAACAATTGCAATTCAACTTATTCAATAAAGTCTAAGTAAGAGATCCACATACTCAACCATCATATAGTATTCTATGATTGCTAACACACAGCGCATACACATGAGCAAAATGTTTCAATCGTACACATAGAAAGATGGGGGCTTATAATTTTGCCTCCCAACATATTCACCTCAAGGGTGATGTCAACAATAATAACTCATGCTACCCATATCCAACTGGATATATGTGCCTAGATCTTTCCTCACCACATGATGCTTGCCAAAAGAGAAAAATAAAAACAAATAGAGAGAAAAACTTTGACTCTTGCATAAAAGTAAATACATAAAAGTAAAAGATAGGCCCTTCGCAGAGGGAAGCAGAGGTTGCCATGCGCTTATTTGTTTGTATGCTCAACCCCTTAGTGCAAAAGAACGTCATGTTATATTGCCCCTTATAATAGCAACCTTTATTATGCAGTCTGTCGCTTTTATTCTTTGCCATCACAAGTTCATACAACGCTCAATTTTCTCTTACGTTAAATGATCTAACACTTTTAGAAGCAATTTTTATTGCCTTATTGCACCGATGACAACTTACTTGAAGGATCTTACTCAATCCTTAGGTAGGTATGGTGGACTCTTGAAAATAAGATTTGGGTTTAAGGGTTTTTGGATGCACAAGTAGTATCTCTACTTGGTGCGGAATTTTTGGCTAGCAAAGATGGGGGGCAAGCACCACATGTTGAAGGATCTATGACAATATAACTTCTATGTGAATATGAACAAACATAAATCATTACGTTGTCTTCCTTGTCCAACGTCAACAATTTTGGCATATAATATTTTGATGGGGGCTCACAATCACAAAAGATTTCCAAGATAGTGTATTTGCATGTGAAAGTTCTCTTCCTTATAGTAATCATTCAGGAATTGCTTGTATGACCAATATTGTGATTGTCAAGCTTCAAAAGATTTCACTTTCTAAAACCAATGTGAAGCTACCACTAGGCATGATATGAACATATAATTTCAACTTCATGATATTCAATTCATTCAACTATTTACTCATAGGATATAAGTGAAGCACAAGAGTAAATGACAAGCTACTCCCAAAAGATATAAGTGAAGATCAATCGAGTAGTTAAGTAAATAGATAGCTATGTGAGGATTCTCTCTTATTTAAAACTTTCAGATCTAAGTATTTTATTAAAACAGCAAGCAAAACAAAATAAAATGACAATCCAAGAATAGCACACATCATGTGAAGAAGCAAGAACTTAGGCTCAACCGATACTAACCAATAATTGTTGAAGAAGAAAGGTGGTGTAACACCCCATGTCATTAGCCACAGTAATCACTTTTGATAATGACAAGTCAGCATGTTTAACAGTGCAAGTTGGTATCAGAGCCGACTGCCTGTAGGAAGCCCCCTTCCAATTCCTTGGTCGAAGTCGAGTCTAGAAACCAAAAAAACTAATTTACTAACTTGGCTGTGTGGCTTACGGGCCCATGTTGCCAACTGGGTGGTATTAGGATCTTTTATTCCTCGTCTATACTCTGGGACTCTGATCTCTCTTCTACTCGGGTTAAATAAGTTTTACTAACACCGACACTTAGGATCTCGTAAATCCCATCTACTCGGAGAGCTGGATATCTGTGCGATTTCCCTGTCATTGATCTGATTAGTCTGATAATCATTTTCCTTTCCATTGTTTTGTTTAACCTTTCTCTCCAAGTTGTGTTAAACTTCTCATTGTCATTTGACAAATCTGAATTTCCTCTGTTTCAGATGGACCGTTTGTTTCCACCACGTCCTATGACACAGCTTGTGTTTCGCACTTGGGCTCGTGATGCCCCTGGGTTTCCAGCTGTCCTGATCGCTCTCATGACCAGACTTGGCTACCATTGGTAACCTGAGTACATGGTTTACAAGGATTACCGCGAGTTCAATCAGGAGCAGTACCATGCTGATGTTCGTATCTATGATCAGCAAAATGACTCAGACACCGAGCTACACCTTTTCCACTGTATCGGCATGACGATTGAGATGGCAGTCCATGATGCCGCCTACTCTGCTGTCGCACGTCTCCGAGGACAGTTCAGCGATATCTTGGATGACTCTGAGTTCGGATACATTTCATATGCCCCTGCTGGAGATGCTACTGGATACTACACAGCTATCTGTGCCCCGTACGAGCCTCGTCGCTATGACCCGCGCGTTCTGATTCAGTGCACTCAGGCTCTGGATCGCACTGTTCGGGCTCTTGCCGTCGAGTTGGTTGCCACTCGAGCACGTCTCTACAATGCTATGACACAGTTGCTACCCGCTGTTCGCGCAGGGATACATCCTGAGCACATCCTTTATCCGCGCAGGACTCAGATGTATGCTGGTATTGATTGGCCTGCTGTTGGAGGTCATACACCTGCACGTGGACCTCTTCTTACAGCTCGAGACCGGATTCTGCATCAGAGTGCACATGGAGCGCAGGATCCTTCCGCGACGAACATTCATCGTCCGCACTTGCAGTTACCCCATTTCGGTGGTTTTCTCCGACGTTGATGTAGCCTTTGCTATGTCTCGTTGTGTACTTCCTTACCGCGTGCCTGCGCGCCGCCTAGTATGTCTAGCTTTTGAATTTGTGCCGTTATGCTGTTCGCATGTACCCGACTCTGTGTATGGATCTGTATGTCTTAATTGACTACTGTTATGTATCTGTTACACTACTTAAATTGTTGTCGAGTTACATCATGCTTGTCACTAAACGCTCGCAATTGCTTTTACTAAACTACCCCCTGTTGATATTTAGCAGGATGGTTAGACCAGGTGGTCATGGTCGTGGTACCCCTGAACATCCACCACCGCCAGACTATATGGCAGCTATGATGCAACAGTTTGAGCTTAACCGCCAGTTCATGACTGGAATCATGGCTCAGTTTCCGCATCAGAACAGCCAGAACCAGAACCCCGCTTCAATAACTTTGACAGAGTTTATGCGACTTAACCCAATTCAGTTCCGCAACTCTGACAAGCCACTGGATGCTGATGACTGGCTCCGCGACATCACTCACGAGATGGAGTCTGCTAATGTCGTCCCTGCCAACTTCGTCAACTTCGCGGCCTTTTTCTTAAAGGGACCCGCAGCTCAATGGTGGGACACACACAAGTGTACTCTGCCTGTTGGAACAGTCATCACCTGGTATGAGTTCCAGGCTGCTTTCCGTACACGTTACATCCCTCAGGCAATTATGAAACGCATGAAGACCCAGTTCGTAACCTCACTCAGGGCAACAAGACTGTCGAAGCTTATCAGTGGGAATTTCTAGACCTCTCCCGCTATGCTGAAGAAGACATCGCCACAGATGCCCGTAGACAAGAGAAGTTCCGTAATGGACTATACCCCGACCTCAAGCTTGCACTTGCTGCTCAAGACTTCAACGACTTTTCAACTCTAATGAACAACGCTATTCTTGTTGAGACCGCTCAGATGGAATACAAAGACTCGCAGAAGCGTTATCGTGATGCTGGCTCATCTTCGGGCTCAGCACAGAAGTGTAGAGTTTGGATTCCCAACAATGCGATCCGTCCCAATACCTCTGCGCCAAAGAACAACTATGCTGCACCACGTCTGCCTCCTCCACCACCGAGGCAGCCAAAAGCTCAAGCTATTCAAAACAATGCTCCTCTTCGTCCTGAAGATGGTCTGTGCTTCAAGTGCCGCAAACCAGGTCACCAGGCTAAAGATTGCTGCCAGACTCAGAACCAGTTAGCTTTTCCTCGTGCTGGCTGTGGCAATGGTCGTGGCAACAATCAGACCCGCAACTATAATACTGGGTCTGCTGCACATGGTCGTGGACACGCTTACAACATTGACATTGAAAAAGTCCAGGATCAATCTGCTACTGTGATGGGTACTCTTCTCGTTAACTCAGTACCTGCTTCTGTTTTATTTGATTCAGGAGCATCACATTCATTCATCTCTGGAAAATTTGCATTCATGCATGGCATTCGATATGAGAAAATGCATATTCCGTTAGTCGTTAAAACTCCCGGAGGTCACTGTCATGCTGACGTGATAGCACCTGACGTTACCGTCGAAATTAAAGGGTTGGAATTCCTTGCCTCGCCCATCGTCTTGAAGTCTTCCACCATAGACCTCATGCTCGGAATGGATTGGTTGAAAGCTCACATTGCTTCGATCAATTGTGCCACTAAAGTCGTCCAACTTCTTCACCCCTCTGATGAGATAGTGAACTATACCGCCCGCATTTCACGGGACGCTGAAGCTCAGATATATGTTCTGAATGCTTTGAACGCCTCACCTCTGGAAGGAATCGAGAACGTTCCTGTCGTTCGAGATTTTCCAGACACCTTTCCAGAAGAACTTCCAAGAATACCCCCGGCTAGAGCTGTCGAGTTTGTCATTGACTTGAAGCCTGGCACCGTCCCTATTGCCAAGCGACCTTATAAGATGCCTCCGCATCACCTACTCGAGCTTAAGGAAGAAATCGACAAGTCACTTAAGAGTGGTTTCATCCGCCCCAGTTCCTCTACTTGGGGAGCACCTTCACTCTTCGTTAAGAAGAAGGATGGAACTAACCATTTGGTTCAGGATTATCGGCCCATTAACCAGGCCACAATCCAGAATAAATACCCACTGCCCCGGATCAATGATCTTTATGATCAACTCGCTGGATCATCGGTGTTCTCTAAACTCGACTTGAGGTTGGGTTATCACCAGATCCGTGTCCGTGAAGAGGATATTCCCAAGACTGCATTCATCACTCGATATGGCTCCTATGAATACACCGTCATGTCATTTGGCCTAACGAATGCTCCAGCAACTTTCTCCCGTCTGATGAATTATATATTCATGGATTACCTCGACAAATTCATCGTGGTTTATTTGGATGATATCCTTATATATTCTAAGAATAAAGAAGAACATGCTGAACACCTCCGTCTGGTACTAGAAAGGCTCCGAGAACACCAGCTGTATGCCAAGTATTCCAAATGTGAATTTTGGCTTTCTGAAGTAACTTACCTTGGTCATGTGATTTCCAAGGATGGAATTGCTGTTAACCCCGAATGAGTTCAGGCTATTCTTGACTGGACTCCCCCGAAGAATGTTAAGCAAGTCAGAAGTTTTCTCGGACTTGCAAGTTATTGCCGTCGATTCGTTGAGAACTTTTCCAAGATTGCAAAACCATTGACAAATCTGCTTCACAAAGGTGTTAAATTTGAGTGGACAGAAAAATGTCAAGAAAGCTTTCAGACACTAAAAGATAAATTAACATCTGCCCCAGTCTTAGCACCCCCGGATTCCCAAAAGGATTTCGTGATATACTGTGCTGCCTCCCGTCAAGGATTAGGCTGTGTCCTAATGCAAGAACGCAAGGTGATTGCTTATGCCTCCCGACAATTGCGTCCTCATGAAGAAAATTACCCAGTGCACGATCTCGAACTTTCTGCGGTTATTTATGCCCTGAAGCTATGGCGACATTACCTTCTCGGTAACCGTTGCGAGATATATACGGATCACCAAAGTTTGAAGTATCTATATACTCAACCAGATCTGAACCTTCGTCAACAAAGATGGCTCGAGACAATAGCCTATTATGATATGAATATCTCATACACCCCTAGCAAGGCTAATGTAATGGCCGATGCTTTGAGTCGTAAGGCTTATTGCAACAATCTTACGGTTCAGGAAACACAACCTCTTCTTTATGAAGAGCTTCGCAAATTGAACCTCCATATTGTTCCACAGGGTTATCTCAATACCCTGGTTGTCGAACCAGGTTTAGAACACAGCATCAAGACTATACAACGGTATGACTCTGAAGTTGAAAGGATCAAGCGATACCTCAAAAAAGGAAAACCGTCGGAATTCCATCTTAATGATGATGGGATCCTATTTTTCCAACACCGTCTCTTCGTACCTAAGTTCAAGGATGAGAGAGAACACGTTATGATGGAAGCTCATGACACTCCTCTGTCAATTCATCCTGGTAGCACAAAGATGTACCATGACATTTGTCAGAGATACTGGTGGCCTAATATGAAGCGAGATATTGCTCGTTATGTTTCTGAGTGTGATGTTTGCCGCCGCATTAAAGCACAACATCAAAGGCCCGCTGGAACTCTGCAACCCCTTGCAATTCCTGAATGGAAATGGGACAAGGTCCAAATGGATTTCATTACTGGTTTTCCCAGATCTCAGAAGGGTCATGATGCTATTTTTGTCGTCATTGACCGAGTCTCCAAGGTTGCTCACTTTCTGCCAGTTAAGGAGACAATCACTGCCAGCTAGTTAGTAGACTTGTATGTTTCCTGAATTGTGTCACTCCATGGTGTTCCATTGGAGATCAGTTCTGATCGTGGCAGCCTCTTCACCTCCAGATTCTGGAATAGTTTCCAAGAAGCTATGGGAACTCATCTGTCTTTCAGCACCGCTTTTCACCCTCAGTCACAGGGTCAAGTTGAACGAGTTAATCAAGTGCTCGAAGATATGCTTCGAGCTTGCATCATCTCCTTCGGTAAGAAATGGGAAGAATCTCTCCCGTATGCCGAATTCTCTTACAACAATAGCTATCAAGCTAGTTTGAAGATGGCACCGTTTGAAGTTCTATACGGTCGTAAGTGTCGAAACCCTCTGAATTGGTCAGAAACTGGGGAACGCTCACTCGTCAGACCGGACATTATTCAGCAAGCAGAAGAACAAGTCCGCATTGTCCGTGAACATTTGAAAACTGCTCAGTCTCGTCAGAAAAGCAACTATGACCGAAAGCACCAGGAAATGGTCTATCAACCTGGCGAGCAAGCTTACCTCCGCGTCACTCCGTTGAAAGGCACACATAGGTTCGGAATCAAAGGCAAGTTAGCTCCTCGCTACATTAGCCTGTTCCGTATTCTTGCCCGTCGAGGAGAGGTGGCATATCAATTGCAATTGCCACCAAATCTTTCACAAGTACATGATGTCTTTCATGTATCCCAACTCCGTCGCTGCTTCAAGGATCCTATTCGAGCTGTGGATCACGAAGTGCTTGAATTACGGGAAGATCTGTCTTATCCAGAATATCCCATCCGTGTTCTTGATGAAGCTGAACGTCGGACTCGTCAAAAGTCAATCAAATTCCTCAAAGTTCAGTGGTCGAATCATTCTGAAGATGAGGCCACTTGGGAACGCGAGGATCGTCTTCGCGAAGAATACCCCACTTTCTTTCAGTCTTCCTCTTAATTCTCGGGACGAGAATTCTTGATAGATGAGGAGAATTGTAACACCCCATGTCATTAGCCACAGTAATCACTTTTGATAATGACAAGTCAGCATGTTTAACAGTGCATAATCATCATTAGCATCATATTGCATTTCAACTCCTAACTCGTATTCAAATTTAAATGAAAGTGGAAAATAAAAGTTGTGCAACATAAAAACTAAAATGTTCAATAAATGACAAATAATACAGAGACTATTCTAAAATTGTAACCAAGAGTTAATAAATTAATTAGGTGGCGCTATCATTATCAAAACAGCAGGGATTAATACATATTATTTATTATAGAATTTGTGTGAGCTCCAATTGTCTTCAAACCAATTTTGGACAGTGGTATATAGTGCCTAGTAATTAATGGAACAAGTGCCATGTTTTACAAAATTGAATAGGAGGCCAACGCCTTTCGATCTAGTGTCGCTGTTTGTGCTAGCCTTCTTAAGGCAAAACTTGTCTAATCATGTCTGTACTCAGATAATATTTGTATGACTGACTTATGTATTCGGATCTTCGGATCCCTGGTCTGTAATATTGTGGATCTCCGTTTAAATTGTGTTAGAGTTGTTTTGTGATATCTTCCCGTGAGTCCATGTGCTTGATCGTACACGTTTGCGTGTATGATTAGTGTACGATTGAGTCGGGGGCGTCACAGGTGGGATGCCTACCGAGGCATCCCCAAGCTTAGATGCTTGAGACTTCTTAGAATATTAACTTGTGATGCCTTGGGCATCCCCAAGCTTGAGCTCTTGTGTCTTCTTCATTCTTCTCATAACACGGTTTCCCTAATTCTTAAAAACTTCATCCACACAAAACTCAACAAGAACTCGTGAGATAAGTTAGTATAAATTAATGCATAACCTTATCATTCTCCACTGTAGCAAATCACTAAAATTATAATTTAACATTGCATACTAAATGCCTCTGCATATTTAATACTCCTATCCTCAAATAGAATCATTAAACAAGCAAACATATGCAAACAATGCAAACATAACAGCAATCTGTCTAAACAGGACAGTCTGTAAAAGAGTGCAATATTCATCATACATCCATAACACCAAAAATTCTAAAAAATTACCAAACTGTAGAAAATTTATTATATCTTACTATGCAAAAAAATTTCAACCTTTTATCACATTTTGACTTTTCTGGATAATTGTTGCAACAGCGATAAACTTTCTGTTTTGAAACAGCAACTCATAGACTTGCAAAATAAGCATGGTAAAGGCTATCCTTGACATTTTTATTGAAATGAAAGATGCAAAACATTATTATAAATATCAGCAAGCAAATAAAAATAAAATAAAATGATGCTCCAAGCAAAACACATATCATGTGACGAATAAAATCATAGCTCCAAGTGAGGTTACCGATAATGTCGGAGACGAAAGAGGGGATGCCTTCCGGGCATCCCCAAGCTTAGTTTGCTTGGATCTTCCTTGAATATTACCTTGGGGTGCCTTGGGAATCCCCAAGATTAGGGTCTTGTCACTCCTTATTCTCCTCATATCGATATCTCACCCAAAACTTGAAAACTTCAATCACACAAAACTTAACGGAACTTCGTGAGATGGGTTAGTATGATAAAGACAAATCATTCACTTTGGTAGTGTCAAGATAAGATTCATAATTTTTCTCACACAATTCCTACTGTAATATACAATTTCCACAATTTATATTAAGCAATATAAGCCATAGAAACCATAAAACAAGCAAACTATGCATTGCAAACAGAATCTGTCAAAAACAGAACAGTACGTAAAGATATGAAGTAAGGTCATACTTATGTAACTCCAAAAATTCTGAAAAATTAGGAAAACGTAGGAAATTTGTATACCCATCAACTGTAAAAAATTCAGAATTTTTCCACGTTCCAGTCAAATATAGGAATTTCTTCACTGGACGCAAAAGTTTCTGTTTTTGCACAGAATCAAGTCAACTATCATCCACACTATCCCAAAGGCTTTACTTGGCACTTTATTGAAACAAAAGCTATAAAACATGATTAATACAGTAGAATAATTATGTGAAAATACAAAAACAGTATGTAAAAGTGTTGGGTTGTCTCCCAACAAGCGCTTTTCTTTAATGACTTTTTAGCTAGGCATGATGATTTCAATGATGCTCATATAGAAGTAAAGAATTGAAACACAAAGAGAGCTTCATGAAGCATATGACTAGCACATTTAAGCCTAACCCACTTCCTATGAATAGGGATTTTGTGAGCAAACAAATTATGGGAACAAGAATCAACTAGCATAGGAAGGCAAAACATGCATAACTTCGAAAATTTCAACACATAGAGAGGAAACTTGATATTATTGAGATATGTAGATGCATATGTTCCTCTCTCATAATAATTTTCAGTAGCATCATGAATGAATTAAACAATATAACTATCACATAAAGCATTCTTTTCATGATCCACAAGCATAGAAATTTTATTACTCTCCACATAAGCAAATTTATTCTCATGAATAGTAGTGGGAGCAAACTCAACAAAATAACTATCATGGGATTGAAAATTAAAATCATGATGACAAGTTTCATGGTTATCATTATTCTTTATAGCATACATGTCATCACCATAATCATCATAGATAGGAGGCATGCTTTCATCATAATAAACTTTCTCATCAAAATTTGGGGGACTAAAAATATCATCTTCATCAAACATAGCATCCCCAAGCTTATGTCTTTGCATATCATTAGCATCATGGACATTCAAAGAGTTCATACCAACAACATTGCAATCATTCTCATCATTGAAAGATTTTTTGTCAAACATTTTATAGAATTCTTCCTCTATCAATTGAGCACAATTTTCCTTTCCATCATTTTCGCGAAAGACATTATAAAGATGAATAATATGATGCAACCTCAATTCCATTTTTTTTGCAGTTTTCTTTTTATAAACCAAACTAGTGATAAAACAAGAAACTAAAAGATTCAATTGCAAGATCTAAAGATATACCTTAAAGCACTCACCTCCCCGGCAACGGCGCCAGAAAAGAGCTTCGTTGATGGGGTGTGAGTGCCGCTTACCTAACCTCCCCGGCAACGGCGCCAGAAAAGAGCTTGATGTCTACTAACAACTTGTTCTTGTAGACTCGTGTTGGGCCTCCAAGCGCAGAGTTTTGTAGGACAGTAGCAAATTTCCCTCAAGTGGATGACCTAAGGTTTATCAATCCGTGGGAGGTGTAGGATGAAGATGGTCTCTCTCAAGCAACCCTACAACCAAATAATAAAAAGCCTCTTGTGTCCCCAACACACCCAATGCAATGGCAAATTGTATAGGTGCACTAGTTTGGCGAAGAGATGGTGATAAAAGTGTAGTAATGATAGTAGATATTGATTTTTGTAATAGGAACAATAAAAAACAGCAAGGTAGCAATTGATAAAAAGGAGCACAAACGGTATTGCAATGCTTGAAAATGAGGCCTAGGGTCCGTACTTTCACTAGTGAAACCTCTCAACAATGCTAATATAATTGGATCATATAACCATCCCTCAAAGTGCGATGAAGAATCACTCCAAAGTTCCTATCTAGCGGAGAACATAACAATAAATTGTTTGTAGGGTACGAAACCACCTCAAAGCTATTCTTTCCGATCGATCTATCCAAGAGTTCGTACTAAAATAACACCAAAGCAAATTCAGATTCTTAATGCTCAATCCAACACAAAGAACCTCAAAGAGTGCCCCAAGATTTCTACCGGAGAAACAAAGACAAGAACGTGCATCAACCCCTATGCATAGATTACCCCAATGTCACCTCGGGAATCCGCGAGTTGAGTGCCAAAACATATATTAAGTGAATCAATACGATACCCCATTGTCACCACGGGTATTCATAGCAAGACATACATAAAGTGTTCTCAAATCCATTAAAGTATTCAATCCGATAAAACAAAATCTCAAAGGGAAAACTCAATTCATCACAACAAGATAGAGAGGGGAAAACACCATATGATCTGACTATATTAACAGAGCCCGCGATACATCAAGATCGTGACATCTCAAGAACACGAGAGAGAGAGATTAAACACATAGCTACTAGTACAAACCCTCAGCCCCGAGGGTGGACTACTCCCTCCTCATCGTGGTGGCCTCCGGGATGATGAATATGGCCACCGGTGATGATCTCCCCCTCCGGCAGGGTGCCGGAACGGGGTCTAGATTGAATCTCATGGATACAGAGGCCTTGTGGCGGCGGAACTTCTGATCTAGGGCTACCCCGAGGGATTTTTGGAATATTTGGGAATTTATAGGGCGAAGAGGCGGTGCGGGAGGCCACCGAGGTGGGCACAACCCACCGGGGCGCGCCTGGGGGCCCAGGCGCGCCCTGGTGGGTTGTGCCCCCCTCGGGGCACCCCCAGGTGCTGCTCTGCCCCATTGGATGTCTTCTAGTCCATAAAAAATCCACAAAAAGTTTCGCTGCGTTTGGACTCCATTTGGTATTGATTTTCTGCGATGTAATAAACAAGCAAAAAACAGCAACTGGCACTAGGCACTATGTCAATAAGTTAGTCCCAAAAAATGACATAAAGTTGCTGTAAAATGATTGTAAAACATCCAAGAATGATAATATAGCAGCATGAATACTTCATAAATTATAGATATGTTGGAGACGTATCAGCATCCCCAAGCTTAATTCCTACTCGTCCTCGAGTAGGTAAATGATAAAAGAAATAATTTGTGAAGTGTGAATGCTAGCAAAGTGCATAAGTTTTTTTGCGGGAAACCACAGCCACCTATGGGACCAGGAGGCCCCTTGCTGGTTCGGCAGGGGGGCGTCGCGTTGCACAAAGAGCAGACGAGCGTGTAGCAGCACGGCGGAGATCACACAGGCATTTTTACCCAGGTTCGGGCCGCCGCGAGGCATAAAACCCTACTCCTGCTTTGGTGGATTGATGGGGGAAAGGTGGTGGTGGAGCGTAGTACACTTTCCCGGCAAGGGCTGCCTCAGGGCGGCAGTGGCTACGCGCATACGGGGGTCTGAGTTATCCAACCTTCTAACCCTCTCTACGGTTGCCATGGGCCTCCTTTTATAGATTAAGGGGTCACCACAATGGCAAAACAGTCATTATGCACTGATAAGATAGCAAACAACGCTATTATACCTAACTCTGTGGGCTGACAGGGCGCATTAAATGCACCGCTTAACGTCACATTGTTGGTTGCCCGGCAAGGCTTGCCGGGCTATCTCGCCAGCTCCACGCCTGCTCACTTGACACATCGCAGGACGGGTGTCATCTGCAGGTGTTTCCTGTAGGGAGAGGCTGCCATATGGTGAATGGCTGCCACTTAGTCACTCCACGGTTTGACACCGCACTGATTGACGACGTGGGTCCTGGTGAAGTAGTTGGTGAGGTGGTTTTGCCTCCGCCCCTCCCGGCAGGCCCTGCCGAGACGTCTTGGACGTTGTCTTCCGGGGGTGGCCTCGCCCCTTGCCGAGCTCGCCTGCCCGGCAAAGGAGGCCCTTCTCCTGATGGTGCCTTGCTTCTTTGGCTTGATCTTGGTCCCTCTGATCTGCATGTTAGTCCTTTGAACCTCTTAGTCCCTTGTATTCTGACTTGGGTTGGTGCTTCAATCTCGTCCCCGTGCCTGTGCACAGTCTGGGCAATAGACCCAGGGTTTGTTGCACCGACAAGTTTGATCAATAGTAATTTCAATCACTTTTCCTAGCATCATAACAACAACTCTTTCTCATAAAACTCATCATGATAAAGTAGCAACCAATTCACATGTTAAGGTTCAAACAATGAATTCTGTTGAAACTCAACAACCTATGTTCTCAGTCACCAAACAATTGCAATTCAACTTATTCAACAAAGTCTAAGTAAGAGCTCCACATACTCAACCATCATATAGTCTTCTATGATTGCTAACACTCACCGCATACACATGAGCAAAACATTTCAACCGGACACATAGAAAGATGGGGGCTTATAATTTCGCCTCCCAACGTATTCACCTCAAGGGTGATGTCAACAATAATAACTCATGCTACCCATATCCAACTGGATATATGTGCCTAGATCTTTCCTCACCACATGATGCTTGCCAAAAGAGAAAAATAAAAAGGAATAGAGAGAAAAACTTTGACTCTTGCATAAAAGTAAATACATAAAAGTAAAAGATAGGCCCTTCGCAGAGGGAAGCAGAGGTTGCCATGCGCTTATTTGTTTGTATGCTCAACCCCTTAGTGCAAAAGAACATTAGGTTATATTGCCCCTTATGATAGCAACCTTTATTATGCAGTCTGTCGCTTTTATTCTTTGCCATCACAAGTTCGTACAACGCTCAATTTTCTCTTACACTAAATGATCTAACACTTTTAGAAGCAATTTTTATTGCCTTATTGCACCGATGACAACTTACTTGAAGGATCTTACTCAATCCTTAGGTAGGTATGGTGGACTCTTGAAAATAAGATTTGGGTTTAAGGGTTTTTGGATGCACAAGTAGTATCTCTACTTGGTGCGGAATTTTTGGCTAGCAAAGATGGGGGGCAAGCACCACATGTTGAAGGATCTATGACAATAACTTCTATGTGAATATGAACAAACATAAATCATTACGTTGTCTTCCTTGTCCAACGTCAACAATTTTGGCATATAATATTTTGATGGTGGCTCACAATCACAAAAGATTTCCAAGATAGTGTATTTGCATGTGAAAGTTCTCTTCCTTATAGTAATCATTCAGGAATTGCTGAATCCAACACAAATTCATGTTTATGACCATTTTTGCTATCTAGCTGGTCGCTTCTCAACCTAATTCCTAGACTTCACCTGTACTAAGCGGGAATACTGCTTGTGCATCCAAACTGTCGGTGTCAAAACCGGCGGATCTCGGGTAGGGGGTCCCGAGCTGTGGATATTGGATCAATGGGGAACAAGGAACGAAGGAGACGATGTTTACCCAGGTTCGAGCCCTCTCGAGGAGGTAAGCCCTACATCCTGCTTGATTGTATTGAAGTGTATATGATGGTTACATAGTCAATCTACCACGAGATCAAATGAACTAAACCCTAGGTGAGTAGGATGATGGTTGTTCTTCTAGCCTCTACGGACTAAACCCTCTAGTTTATATAGACACCAGGGGTACTAGGGTTACACATGGTCGGTTACAATGAAGGGATAAACATGCCAATTCTCTTATCTTGACTTGGAGGACACACCAAAGCTTCAAAGGTTTACTGTCCGGATACGGAGTCGCCTTATAGCTCGGCCTTATAGTAGTTGCAGATCAGCCCACCTATCCGATCCATAAGAAGTAGGCCGGAAGCCCGAGGACCCCTTAGTCTAGGACTCCCTCAGTAGCCCCCGAACAAGTCTTCGGATCCAAGGTACATGGAGGGCCCATTGGCTTCGAAGACCAGTTCCTTCCCTCACTGGTGTTCACGCCAGTTAAGCAGTCCTCCTCACCTGATCCTTCAAGGGTCACTTTCCCAAGTTTGGCCATGGACCATCCAGATTATGTCCTGATTCTGAATTGTGAACATTGCTTAGCCTCGAAGGCCAACCGCTCAAGTGTGAATAGTGCCTTCACGTGACAACTTTTGGCGAAAGGTCACAGCCGGCCACAAACATTGAACTGTTGTTAAAACTCGATTCACGGTTCGAGGCAGTTCCTCCATTGGCACGTCCCATCAATATGGATATCGTGCCTTGTTTTTTAAGGGATATGATCAATGATCTTGGTTATCCCACTCGCGCATAACGGCATGATTATATCGGGAAGTGGCGAGGTCTGCGGTGCAGCAAAGGGACCCTTGATATTATGGCAGCTTATAAAAGGAAAACAACCACCACTATATTTGCACGCTTTCCCCTTCCTCTCGCCACTGCTTTCCCAATCTATAGAGCTCCAGCGCCCCGATCCATCCCTTCGTCAGGTGTTCGATGTTCTTCTATGGGCTAGATTTTCACGATCTGGCCCTGAACTCTTTTCTGCATTTTTGGCATTCATCGTTATCTGCGAGGCCTTCCTGCGGGTCTAGCCCCACTTTGGCTTGTGGCTAAAGGTCTTCAACATCAAGCCAAAGATAGTCGACGACCAGCAGGCAGATTGTGGGGGGAGATGATTAGCAAGCTCACCCGGGTCGAGTGGCCAGATGGCACCTTCATAGATACCGTCAAGGTCTAGCGGAAAGAGTGGTTCTATATCATCGAACCACATGGCGCGGACTGGGCAGCAGCCCCCGCATTCAGATCCGGACCTCCCACGAGACTGACCTCATGGACCAAGAAGGGCCTTGACTGGGGATCGTCCATGGAGGTTTAGTCGCTGCAGAAGTGTGTCTCCAGTATGATAAAGGTGAAGGCCAAGCTGGCCAACATGGTCCAGGTGATGCTCTACCGCCGCCTCCTACCTTGCCAGCAACAGGCCGCCCCAATGTGGTCCTACAAGACCGAAGACCCAACCACCGTGCTCTGCTTCTACGGCACCACCGACGACAAGCTGTGGAAGGTGCTATTCAAGCCCCAGAAGGAATGGCCAGCCAAGGAAGAATACATCAGCCTTGACGCCGCACAACCCCCACGGGAGGTAATGAGGTTTTATTTTTCATGTTTCGATATTCGCCTTTTAACAAGGAACCTAACTCTTTCTTCCCCGCATTTGCAGAGCTGGCTAAAAAAAGCCGTGCTAATCGAAAGCCCGGCTCCATTGCGCGAAGACCCCAGGTCGGCCCTCCTGGAGGAGATGCTAGCCATGGCGCCGTATAAGGTGTCGGAGAAGAAAGAGAAGAAGAAGGTTGAGATGAGGGAGGCCCGAGAAGGCCTCCGCCCAAGGGGGCATCCGGACACCAAGTCCGGGGAAACCCAAGCCCCCTCTGCTCACGAGGGGGAGTAGGAAGAGGACGGGGAGGAGAGAAACTCCTCCCGCACAAGGAAGAGGGCGGTGTCGGGCGACGCTGAGGAGGAACAACCTCCTCATGCCCCAAAGAAGCAGTGCAGGGCCAAAGTGGTCCTGTCCAATGACAACTCGGACTCCGCTAAGGGGTCCGAAGCTTCTGAAGAGGTTCCTCAAAGGAACCCCAAGGTCAAGCCCCCTGCCCAAAGGTACGAATCTGAAGACTGTCCGGGCACAAACCTTAGGTTTTATTACTAATCGTATGCATGTTTTTCATATTGCAACCTGCCGCGCGACCTCCCCATCGATCAGGTCTCAGAGGGGAACTCTCCCCCAGCCGAACTAGCGGAGAGTGGGACCGTGTCACGCTCTATGCCTCCTCTGGTCACCTAGGAGATCGGGGAGGTGTTGTCCCAGAAGGCCCCCTCCCGGCCCGAATACAGAGGGCGGGGTGATGATGTCGGCCGAGGTTAACACCTTGGTCGCCGAAGACCAGGAGGGGGGATCCCTCCTAGTGGAAAAGGAGGGGGAGTTCGGTCAATCCGAACCCTCCTTGAAGACGGTTCCTGAGCCCCCAAGAGCCCCGAAGTCGTCCATCCCGCCCTCCGCTGAAGGGGAAGCTGGGGCCCTGCCACCAGCGCCAACCACCGGAGAGCGGGTTGCGGCTGGGTGGCTAGACATGATGGAGGAGGCTTTGAATGTCTCATCCATCGTCGCAGAACACCACGCCCTGATGGGCGTGGTTCTACAAAGTATTCAGTCCGTTAACAATGGACTGAGTGAAGCTTTTGGTGGCCTCCTGACAGGCTTCGAGGTAGGCCATGTAATATCCTTTTTATAAAGTAAATTTCTTAAGCAAGGTCATGCAATCCTCATATATAGCAGCCCCCGAGCCCTAGGTGAGTTTGAAAAACTCAAGCGGGGCTTGATTATTCAAAGAATGCCTGTGATAGGGAAAGTTTAAGTGTAGCCCCCGAGACTCTGTTAGGATTGAAAAAACCTGGCGGAGGATAAAAAATCATTGAATCGAGAGGCTAAATTATGTAAGCTATTTTGTAGGCCTCGTCTTCGGCAGCGACTGCCAATGCCGCGGAGCTGGCCGAAGTGAATCGGAAGCTCAAAAGCTCTGATGAGGAGCTTGACCTTGTCAACAAGCGGTTCGACGAAGTGCAAGGTAAGCCCGGACTAGACTTTTAGCAGTTCAGTTTTCCTTATCAAGCGAGGTATCCGGGGTTAACCCTAAGCGAGGAATGCTTTGTTATAACTACAGCTGTTGCTGCAGAGGTCGAGAACCTCAAGGCCGAACTAAAGAAGGCGAAGCAGGAGGCCGCCGAACAAAAGGTGGCGGCCGAGCGAGCGGCCACCGAGCTGCCAACGGTGAAGGCCGTTAGTGACAAGCACGAGGCCAGATTGGCCGAGGTGCAGCAGGAGCTCAAGGATGCCATCACTAAATGGGAGGACCTTGAGAAGAAAAATAATGGTCAAGCCACCGAGCTATCCAAGATAAAGCTGGAGATCCAGGAAGCGAGGACGGAGACGCGAGGCGCCCGAGAGGAACTCTGCCAAGTGAAGCTTATTGCAGATGGTAAGCCATATTTACTGCAGAGTGTCTTTGGCGGTCACAGGTTCGCTTTGCTCACACGAGTGTGGCGTTCCTGAGGCGCGTTTGCGGATGTCCTGAGGAGTGCGGCCGATGCGGCAGGGTGATACGTCTCCAACGTATCTATAATTTTTGATTGTTCCATGCTGTTATATTATCATTCTTGGATGTTTGACAATCATTTTATAGCAACTTTATATCATTTTTTGGGACTAACCTATTGACATAGTGCCCAGTGCCAGTTGCTGTTTTCTGCTTGTTTTTTACTTTGCAGGAAATCAATACCAAACGGAGTCCAAATGCAGCGAAACTTTTTGGAGATTTTTTTTGGACCAGAAGACATCCAGTGGGCCAAAGAAGTACCGAAGAGGGGGCCCGAGGTGAGCACAAGACACCAGGGTGCGCCTGGAGGCCCAGGCGCGCCCTGATGGGTTGTGCCCACCTCGGTGGCCTCCCGCACCGCCTCTTTGCTCTATAAATACCCCAATATTCCATAAACCCTAGGGGAGTCGACGAAAATCAATTCCAGCCACCGCAAGTTCCAGAAACCACAGATTCAATCTAGACACCATCACAGAGGGGTTCATCATCCTCATTGGTGCCTCTCCGATGATTCGTGAGTAGTCCATTGTAGACCTACGGGTCCGTAGTTAGTAGCTAGATGGCATTCTCTCTCTCTCTCTTGATTCTCAATACAACGGTCTCTTGGAGATCTATTTGATGTAACTCTTTTTGTGGTGTGTTTGTTGGAATCCGATGAACTTTGAGTTTATGATCAGATCTATGTTTTTAACCATGAAAGTTATTTGAGTCTTTTGATCTCTTATATGCATGATTACTTATAGCCTCGTATTTCTTCTTCGAATCTTTGGTTTAGTTAGGCCAACTAGATCAATTTTTCTTGCCATGGGAAGAGGTGCTTTGTGATGGGTTCGATCTTACGCTGCTTGATCCCAGTGACAGAAGGGGAACCGACACATATGTATTGTTGCCATTAAGGATAATAAGATGGGGTCTATTTCTACATAAATAGATCTTGTCTACATCATGTCATCATTCTTATTGCATTACTCCGTTTCTCCATGAACTTAATACACTAGATGCATGCTGGATAGCGGTCGATGTGTGGAGTAATAGTAGTAGATGCAGGCAGGAGTCGGTCTACTAATCTTGGACGTGATGCCTATATAATGATCATTGCCTGGATATCGTCATGATTATTTGAAGTTCTATCAATTGCCCAACAGTAATTTGTTTACCCACCGTATGCTATTTTTCTCGAGAGAAGCCACTAGTGAAACCTACGACCCCCGGGTCTCTTCTTTAATATATTTGCCTTCGAGATCTATTTTTATTTGCCTTTATTTTAATATCTATTAATCCAAAAACACAAAAATACTTTGCTGCACTTTATTTTATTCGTGATCTATTTATTCAATCTATTACAACTTTCTCCCGTCCACTTGCCAATTTCCGTCACCGTTACCCGAAAGGAATTGACAACCCCTTTAACACGTCGGGTTGCAAGTATTTGTTCTTTGTGTGCAGGTGCTGTTTACGTAGTGTTGCTTGGTTCTCCTACTGGTTTGATAACCTTGGTCTCATCACTGAGGGAAATACCTACCGTTGCTGTGCTGCATCATCCCTTCCTCTTTGGGGAAATACCGACGTAGTTCAAGCAAACATCATAGGGCATTTTGCGTCTCGGGAGGGCGACGCCGAGCATAGGCTGTTCTGGACGCAGTTCCAGGCGCCCGAACATCCCCCCCTCCTGAGTAATCAAATGAAGCAGCTGATGGAGTTGCACTGGATGGCGGAGCCGGCCATGAAGGACCTTTGTGTCTGGCTGTGGCCTTCAGGGCCGCTGCAGAGCAGTTATTTCGGCCTAGTGCAGAAATTGTGTGACGCCGCGCCCCGGATGGACATCCTAAAGCATTCCGTATGCATCGAGGGAGCTCGATTGGCCTTTGCGAAGACCATGGTACACTGGCCGAAGATCAAGCCAGTCGAGATGGCCACTGGACCCCCGCCCCCAGGAAAGGAGCATAGGCGCCCCAAGCAGTACTTTCCCATCGTAATGGATGGTGCTCGGGTGATAGAGGCCCAGTGTTCAAAAGATGCAATTTATGAGTGAGCGCACTATCATGTGTCAGATGACAGTTGAATATTTTGCTTTATAATGCGGTTGCTTTTGTATGGTGTATCATACTTTGTTTGCTTGTGTTTATTTTGACTCCTGTGCGGCCGTTTAAATCTGAAAGTTACCAGTCGTCGGCTTTAGCCCCCATGTAGATGCTACAAGGGGTGTTTCGACCTCCACACTATGACCCTTAGCCGATGTCTCTGTGCCCAAAGGCGGTAGTGTGTGAGGGAAATGAGGCAATCAGACTATGTGGTTTTAGCACTTTCACTTAGCCATAGGAGCTTGACTGCCGGGGCTAGTGACTAGCCCCCAGTGTTTTGTGATGTTCGGATGAGCCGAGGTATATACCTTCATCACATGGTTTGAGCGAAGGCAAACCCTTCGTATAACATGGTGTAATCTCCATCAATTTTTAGTTTAACACACTTGTCATCAGATCGCCGACCAATTCTCGCTTATTATGACAGTCAGTTTTCGGCTTTCTCCACTGAGGTACTTGACCAGGCTAGCTAGAAGTCAATCGTAGTGGTTCTCCCTTTACTCTCCTAGACGAACATGCGGAACGTAAGGGGGCAAACACAGGAACGGGCAAACCAACTGTTGACCCAAGACATAATTCGGAACTGATTCATATAATGCAATATCGGAGATGCCGAGCACTTAAAAGAAAAGATAGTGTTGGATTGATGCTTAGGGCGAGTTTTATAATCGAGCCCCCGGTCTATTAGTCGACCGCATCTAAAGAAAATATGTACCAAACTGGTTTGTTTCGGCGTCGAAGAGCGGAAAAAGTTTATGCAACATAAATGACTGCAAAGGACCGTAACAAGTGGTCTTTATTTCCGACAAACTCATGATGTCTAGCCGTACAATTCGAACTGCCGAAGTAACTGTTACAGATACTTCATGAAAAAGATAAATTTTACAGAGGAAAGGTTTACACAGGGCCTTAATGCGTGGTTTGACGTCCCTGTTGTGCCCTGTTGCACGTCTGCGCCTTTGCTCTTGAGGGAGAGGAAGAACTCCTTGGAGGGGGTAATAATCGGGCGACGGGCCCTTGAGAGAGGGTCTTGAGAAGTTGTCGCACTCTATTAGCTTGATGCCGAATAGGTCCTAGATGGTACCAATTGCTGTTTGAAGACGTGTTTGACCATAGCTCAGTTAAGCCGGGCACTTGGCTCTTGGGTGGTTAGTCCCCACAGCTACCCATGGTATTTTAAGCGCAAAGTTGTGCGTACGAGGCATGTGTTGTGCGACTAGGGCGAGCGTGCTGTGGGTTGCATATCCCTATTTACGTTGAACGTAGCGAGGCTCCTCAAGCTGAGACAAGGCTCGAGCCCGTTTACTTGCCTCTCGCACCTTGACGGCGGGCTGGTACTTCGGCCCCTTGCTACCAAATTGGACTTTGCTGCTAGAGCCGCTGTATGCTCCTCAGTTCGGAGTGAGCGCTCCGTGTTGCCATTGACTGTGATGACACCCTTGGGTCCGGGCATATTTAGCTTCAGGTATGCGTAGTGGGGGACGATGTTGAAACGTGCGAGCGAATGCCATGTGGCCCAGGAGTGCGTGATAGCCACTCCGAAAAGGGACAATGTCGAAGACCAAGTCTTCGCTGCGGAAGTTGTCGGGTGAGCCGAACACTACTTCCAAAGTCACAGTGCCCGAGCAGCGGGCTTCGACGCCTGGGATTACTCCTTTAAAGGTGGTGTTGCTGGGTTTGATCCTTGATGGATCAATACCCATTTTCCTCACTGTATCTGAATAAATCAGATTGAGGCTACTGCCTCTGTCCATGAGGACTCTAGTGAGGTGGTACCCATCAATAATGGGATCATGAACCAGGGCCGCCGATCCTCCATGAAGGATACTGGTCGGATGGTCCCTGCGGTCGAAGGTGATCGGGCACACCGACCATGGGTTGAATTTCGAGGCTACCGGCTCTATAGCGCAGACGTCCCGAAGTGTGCGCTTCCTCTCCTTCTTGGGTATATGCGTGGCATAGATCATGTTCACAGTTTTTACCTCAAGACGGAATTGCTTCTGGCCTCCATTGTTCGGCCCGCGAGGCTCTTCACCTTCCTTGCTACGGGGGCCCTTGCCTTGCTCCTCGGCTATGAGTTTGCTGGCCTGTTTGATCACCCAACAGTTACGGTTGGTGTGCTTGGCTGATACGTCTCCAACGTATCTATAATTTTTTATTGTTCCATGCTATTAAAGTATCATTCTTGGATGTTTTATACTCATTTACTAGCAACTTTATATCATTTTTTGGGACTAACCTATTGACATAGTGCCCAGTGCCAGTTGCTGTTTTATGCTTGTTTTTTACTTTGAAGAATATCAAAACCAAACGAAGTCCAAATGCCAAGAAACGTTTTGGAGATTTTTTTTCTGGACAGAAGACACCCAGGGAGCCAAAGAAGTGCACCAGAGGAGGCCCGCGGGTCCCACTAGGCACCAGGGCGCGCCAGAAGGCCCAAGCGCGCCCTGGTGGGTGGTGGGACCCATGGGAGGCTTATCAACCGACCTTCACCTCTATAAATACTCTAAAAACCCAAAAACCCTAGGGGAGTCGATGAAACACAATTCCAGCCGCCACAAGTTCCAGAACCACGAGATTCAATCTAGAGGCCTTTTCTGGCACTCTGCCGGAGGAGTCAATGATCACGGAGGGGTTCTTCATCATCACCCTTGCCCCTCCGGTGATGCGTGAGTAGTTTACCACAGACCTACGAGGCCGTAGGCAGTGGCTAGATGGATTCTTCTCTCTTTTTGATCTTCAATACAATGTTCTCCTCGATGTTCTTGGAGATCTATTTGATGTAAAGACTTTTTGCGGTGTGTTTGTTGGGATCCGATGAATTGTGAGTTTATGATCAGATCTATCCATGAATATTATTTGAGTCTTTGTTGAACTCTTTTATGCATGATTGTTATAGCCTCGTATTTCTTCTCCGAAATTTTGGTTTGGTTTGGCCAACTAGATTGATTTTTCTTGCCATGGGAAGAGGTGCTTTGTGATGGGTTCGATCTTGCGGTGCTCAATCTCAGTGATAGAAGGAGACATGACACACATGTATCGTTGCCATTATGGATAAAAAGATGGGGTCTATTTCTACATGAATAGATCTTGTCTACATCATGTCATCGTTCTTATTGCATTACTCCATTTTTCCATGAACTTAATACACTAGATGCATGCTGGATAGCGGTCGATGTGTGGAGTAATAGTAGTAGATGCAGGCATGAGTCGGTCTACTGATCTTGGAGATGCCTATATACATGATCATTGCCTTGGATATCATCATAATTATTTGCTTTTCTGTCAATTGCCCAACAGTAATTTGTTTATCCACCATATGCTATTTTCTCGACAGAAGCCTCTAGTGAAATCTATGGCCCCCGGGTCTATTTCCTATCATACTAAAACCAAAAATACCTTTCGGCACTTTTTCTTTATTTATTTTATTTTGTGTTTTTTCTAGATCTATTTATCCAATCTCATACAATTTAATCTATCTCAATACCGAGGAAGGATTGACAACCCCTCTTACGCGTTGGGTTGCAAGTTTTTGTTGTTTGTGTGCAGGTGTTGTTTACATAGTGTTGCTTGGTTCTCCTACTGGATTGATAACCTTGGTTTCATAACTGAGGGAAATACTTATTGTTGTTGTGCTGCATCATCCTCTCCTCTTCGGGGAATTACCAACGGAGCTACAAGCAATCAAGATCTATCAGGTTCCTATGCACAAACTCTCATCTCCTTGCAATTACTTTATTTGCCATTTGCCTCTAGTTTTCATCTCCCCCACTTCTATTTTTTTTGCAAAAATACAAAAATATTTTTTTCGTTTGCCCTTTTTCTTGTTTGCCCATTTGTTTGCTTGCCCACTTTATCGTTATGGATAGCTCCTTGATATGTCTCCATCGTATCTACTTTTCCTAATGCTTTTGCTCTTGTTTTGGACTCTAATTTGCATGATTTGAATAAAACTAACCCGGACTGACGCTGTTTTCAGCAGAACTACCATGGTGTTATTTTTGTGCAGAAATAGAACTTCTCAGATTTGGACGAAACTTTTTGGAGAATTATTTCACAATAAATAAAAAATACTGGAACCAAGACCCACTGAAGGGGGGCGGGGCTGGCTGCCCACAAGACACCAGGGTGCGCCACCCCCCCCTAGCGCGCCCTGGTGGGTGGTGGGGCCCTCGAGGCCCCTCTGACCCTAATTCCGATGCTATACAATCCTATTTTTCCAGAAAAAAATGGGGGAGGAAGTTTCATCGCGTTTTACGATACGGAGCCACCACCGCCTCCTGTTCTTCATCGGGAGGCCAGATCTGGAGCCCGTTTGGGGCGCCGGATAGGGGGATCTTCGGTCTTTGTCATCACCAAGCCTCCTTCATCGCCAATTCCATGATGCTCCCCACTAGGAGTGAGTAATTCCTTCGTAGACTCGCTGGTCAGTGAGGAGTTGGATGAGATTCATCATGTAATCGAGTTAGTTTTGTTAGGGCTTGATCCCTAGTATCCACTATGTTCTGAGATTGATGTTGCTATGACTTTGCTATGCTTAATGCTTGTCACTAGGGCCTGAGTGCCATGATTTCATATCTGAACCGTTTATGTTTTCACCATTATATCTATGTTCTAGATCCGATCTTGCAAGTCATATGCACCTATTATGTGTTATGATCCGTAAACCCCAAAGTGACAATATTTGGGATACTTTCCGGTGATGACCGTAGTTTGAGGAGTTCATTTATTCACTGTGTGTTAATGCTTTGTTCCAGTTCTCTATTAAAAGGAGGCATTAATATCTCTTAGTTTCCTTATGGACCCCGCTGCCACGAGAGGGTAGGACAAAAGATGTCATGCAAGTTCTTTTCCATAAGCACGTATGACTATTTATGGAATACATGCCTACATTATATTTATGAACTGGAGCTAGTTCTGTGTCGCCCTAGGTTATGACTGTTATATGATGAATAATATCCAACGAATTCACCGATCCAAGGCCTACGAGTTTTCCACATATTCCTCTTGCTAAGTTATTATTGCTATTGCTACTGTTACAACTGCTACAAAACTATTACTGTTGTTATCGTTACCATTGCTACTGTTACCACTGCTATCAAAACTATCATATTACTATGCTACTGATCACTTTGCTGTAGATATTTAATCTCCAGGTGTGGTTGAATTGACATCTCAACTGCTAATACTTGCAAATATTCTTTGGCTCCCCTTGTGTCGAATCTATAAATTTGGGTTGAATACTCTACCCTCGAAAACTATTGCGATCCCCTATACTTGTGGGTTATCACTCCTCCCTCGCTACGTGCACCCATGAAAATGAAGTTCTCAATTTCAAAAAAAGGGGAGGATAAAATTTAAGAGATGCTTGGTTTAGGATTTGCAACGCTCATAATAGATCAAGTCATAAGCAATCTACTACCGTTCTTCTTCGAAATTTTTATGTGGAAATCACCACTTGGTATAGATTTGTTCTTGATACTATTACCGGAGGGAATTTCTTGTTGTGTCCCTCTATGGATGTTTTTAATACTATGGGGAGTTTAGTGGGATCACCACCTATCATTATCAATGAAACTATTTTAACTCGTGAGCATGTTATGCAAAGGCTAGATTCTATTGAAAAGAAAATGCTCACCGTAGAACACATTGAAAATTTGGATAAAAATATCCATGATCTTGCTAATCGAATTGGGTCGAGGATAGGAGATACTCTCAAATTACTAAAAGAGAAAAGATCCGTAGTTAATGAAAGGGTAGAAGAGAGCCCCGCTCGAATTGATAGATTGGAAGAAATTTTTAGTAACTTGAGCTCAGCTTTTTCTTCCATCAAAACTATTGAAAAAAACTCCTCTCATTAAGAATTGTAAATATACTCATGTTCCTAAAAACAAGGGTGCTATTTCTAGTAACAACAACGAAGGTCTTAAAATGATTAGAGTTCAGCCAAATTTTGTAGATTTGATAAAGGAACCAATCTATAAAAATACGTCTCTTGACTTTGTTCCTATGAGCGTGATTATCAAGAATTTATATGCTAGAACTCCTGGAGGTCATGGTTGTGTGATTGAGAAGTTGGAAACTAAAGATGACAATATTTGAATCTATGCATTATGCCTAGCTAGGGGCATAAAACGATAGCGCTTGTTGGGAGGCAACCCAATGAATAAAATATATTTTTTTCTCTTTTTCTTTCTATTTTTGTGTCTTGACATAATTATGCTACTGTTATGATTGTGTTTTTATGTTTTAATTAGTGTTTGTGACAAGTAAAGCCTTTAGGATCATGTTGGGTGATAGTTGATTTGATCCTGTTGAAAAACAGAAACTTTTGCATCCAGTAACAAAATTGTAAAAATTCACTGGAGCACGATAAAATCCTGAGTTTTTTACACATGATTGATATACAAATTTCCCACGTGGTCCTAATTGATCAGAATTTTTTGAGTTACAGAAGTATGGTCAAAGTCCAGATTACTACAGACTGTTCTATTTTTGACAGATTCTGTTTTCGTTGCATTGTGTGCTTATTTTGATGAATCTATGGATTGTATCGGGGGGTATAAGCCATGGTAAAGTTAGAATAAAGTAGGTATAATGCAATAATAAAATATGAATAGGTTTACAATAGTACTTAAAGTGGTGATTTGCTTTATTATACTAACGGATCTCACGACGGTTTTTGTTAAGTTTTGTGTGATTGAAGTTTTCAAGGGTGAGATCACGATGGATGAAGGAATAAGGAGTAAAAAGAGCTTAAGCTTGGGGATGCCCATGGCAACCCAAGGCAATATTCAAGGAGAACCAAGCAACTAAGCTTGGGGATGCCCCAGAAGGCATCCCCACTTCCTTCTAATGACCATCGGTAATTTTACTTGGAGCTATATTTTTATTCGTCACATATCATGAGTTTTGCTTGGAGCATCTTGTATTATATGAGTCTTTGCTTGTTTTGCTTTTTAGTTTGTCACAATCATCCTTGCTGGACACACCTATTTGAGAGAGCCATAATGATGCCATAATTTGTTAGAATTGCTCTACGTGCTTCACTTAAAATTTTTGAGCTATGGAATTGCTCTGGTGCTTCACTTATATCTTTTTGAGCACGGTGGTTGTTTAAATTTTGAAAAAATGCTCTCATGCTTCACTTAGATTATTTTGAGAGTTAGTAGAATTTTAAAGAAATATCCTCTCATGCTTCACTTATATTATTTGGAGACATGAAAATTTTAAAGAAATATTTATGCTCTTGTTTTCACTTAAATTTCTTTGAGAGCTTGTTTTAAGCAATGGTAATATATGAAACTAGTCCCAAAGTGATAGATATTCAAGAGGGGTAATAAAAACTATCATCAAGATCATTGGATATTAAAACTTGATTCCTTGCAATAGTTTTGCGATATGGGGATAGTAATATGTGAGTCATGTTGGTGAGTAATTATGCTTTAGTAAGAATATTGGTGTTAAGGTTTGTGATTCCCTATGAAAGCACGAAAGTCAATAGCTATGCAATGAAGTTACATCCTACTTGTGGTGCATTATTCGGTGTTGTTATGTTTAATGCTCGTTCTCGTTTCTTGGTTGGTTGCTTCTCAATCTATTTGCTAGCCTTCCCTTGTACTAAGCGGAATACTGCTTGTGCATCCAAACTCCTTAAACCAAGTTGTGCCAAATGAGTCCACCATACCTACCTACATGCAGTATTTCCATGTCGTTACAAGTAAATTTGTATGTGCCAACTCTAATTTTCCAAATAAATTTCCTTTTTGTGTGCCCGTACCGCTCATGAAGCGGCAGGGGGGTGGCCGATATTTTCCATGCTAGATATGTTATTCTCAAGATGAGTGTTTATTCACTTGTCATTGCACGATAATGTGGCCGGTAATAGGGATGCCCAGTCCCGAATTGAAAAAGAAATTTACTTTATGTTGTCAATAATAAATTCCTTGGAAAGTGTTGATATGGAAGGCACCCATGGATACGGCTAGCCATGGATTGTGAAAGAATGGTGGAAAAAGGAATAAACTTTATTTTATGTTTGGGAACCGCCTATGATGTATCTAGCATGGAAAGTATTGGGAATTCTCGGTCGTTTTTGTTTATGGGAAAAGCATGCCTCTCAAAACAATTTTATCTCTCAATTTAAGCTTTGAGCTCTGGCACCTCTACAAATATCTGCTTCCCTGTGCAAAGGGCCTATCTATTTACTTTTATGCAATTTTTCTTTTTATCGAGTCTCCATCTTCTCTTATAAACCACCAACTAGGGAGCACTATTGTCATACTTGTGCATTGGATGTAGCTAATATTTGAGTGTGTTTCATGAATGGATCAATGATTGAGCATAATGGGCTAGGGATAACTTTCTTTAGTGTTGATATTTTGAAAGACCTGGCTGCTTGTTGATATGCTTGAGTATTGAGGTCTTCATGTCAAATTATAGACTATTGCTTTGAATCATCTAAAGTCCAAATGTCCATGCTACAAAAAAAGAATATGTGATGAATATGCTGGGTAGCATTCCACATCAAAAATTCTGTTTTTATCATTTACCTACTCGAGGATGAGCAGGAATTAAGCTTGGGGATGCTGATACGTCTCCAACATATCTATAATTTTTTATTGTTCCATGCTATTAAAGTATCATTCTTGGATGTTTTATACTCATTTACTAGCAACTTTATATCATTTTTGGGGACTAACCTATTGACATAGTGTTCAGTGCCAGTTGTTGTTTTATGCTTGTTTTTTACTTTGCAGAATATCAATACCAAACAAACTCCAAATGCCACGAAATGTTTTGGAGATTATTTTTCTGGACAGAAGACACCCAGGGAGCCAAAGAAGTGCACCAGAGGAGGCACGTGGGGCCCACTAGGCACCAGGGCGTGCCAGAAGGCCCAGGCATGCCCTGATGGGTAGTGGGGCCCACGCGAGGCTTCTTCATCGACCTTCGCCTCTATAAATACTCTAAAATCCCAAAAACCCAAGGGGAGTCGACAAAACACAATTCCAGCCGCCGCAAGTTCCAGAACCACGAGATCCAATCTAGAGGCCTTTTCCGGCACTCTGCCGGACGGGTCAACGATCACGGAGGGGTTCTTCATCATCACCCTTGCCCCTCCCATGATGCGTGAGTAGTTTACCACAGACCTACGGGTTCGTAGGCATTAGCTAGATGGCTTCTTCTCTCTTTTTGATCTTCAATACAATGTTCTCCCCGATATTCTTGGAGATCTATTGATGTAATGACTTTTTGCGGTGTGTTTGTTGGGATCCAATGAATTGTGAGTTTATGATCAGATCTAACCATGAATATTATTTGAGTCTTTGTTGAACTCTTTTATGCATGATTGTTATAGCCTCATATTTCTTCTCTGAAACTTTGGTTTGGTTTGGCCAACTAGATTGATTTTTCTTGCCATGGGAAGAGGTGCTTTGTGATGGGTTCGATCTTGCGGTGCTCAATCTCAGTGACAGAAGGAGACCTGACACGCATGTATCGTTGCCATTAAGGATAAAAAGATGGGGTCTATTCCTACATGAATAGATCTTGTCTACATCATGTCATCGTTCTTATTGCATTACTCCATTTTTCCATGAACTTAATACACTAGATGCATGCTGGATAGCGGTCGATGTGTGCAGTAATAGTAGTAGATGCAGGAAGGAGTCGGTCTACTAATCTTGGATGTGATGCCTATATACATGATCATTGCCTTGGATATCATCATAATTATTTGTTCTTCTGTCAATTGCCCAACAGTAATTTGTTTACCCACCGTATGCTATTTTCTCGAGAGAAGCCTCTAGTGAAATCTACGGTCCCCGGGTGTATTTCCTATCATATTAAAACCAAAAATACCCTGCTGCACTTTTTCTTTCTTTATTTTATTTTGTGTTTTTGCTAGATCTATTTATCCAATCTCATACAATTTAATCTATCTCAATACCGAGGGATTGACAACCCCTCTTACGCGTTGGGTTGCAAGTTTTTGTTGTTTGTGTGCAGGTGCTATTTACATAGTGTTGCTTGGTTCTCCTACTGGATTGATAACCTTGGTTTCATAAATGAGGGAAATACTTACCATTGTTGTGCTGCATCATCCTCTCCTCTTCAGGGAAAAACCAACGCAGATACAAGCAATCAGCCGACTCGGTCGGCCACCTTAACCAGGTCAACAACTTCGCCCATGAGCACCAGATCAGATTCGCTAACCTCGAGTACGTCGCTGATGCTCGAGGCGATATGATCTTCACCGGATTCTTAGCCTAGCCTGAGAGAACCAAAAAATCTGAAGCTTTGACTTCAGACTCTCCTTCTGACCCTATCCCTTGGTCGGCCCTCACCTCGGATCTGGCTTCAATCCCGGATATGACTTCGGCGTCCAAAGACCAGGGGTCAACCCTGGCCGGACTCGCCCCTCACATCATCATGCTGGAGGTTGACTCCAAAGAAATCCTGAATACCGATCCGGCTAGTCTCACCCTATTAAGCGAGATGCTAGATCGGATAGAGTCAATGAACATCATGGATGGCCCGTCCTCAGCCTATGCTCGAATTGGTCTTGAGGCGGGCCACAGGGAATTTTACATCCCACCCACCACCCACTTAGTAGCCACTATCGAAGGCTTAACCGACATGTTGGACTACGCTTTCGAGGAGGCCGACGACATGGACGAAGACATCGATGCCATGGCCCATACTCTTACTGCCCCTCCCACCACCGAACGATGGACGGCCACCTCCACCTATGATGTCTATATGGTGGACACCCCCAACGATAAGGGCGACGACACCAATGGGAAGAACGGCGATGGCACCCCCAGAAAAGATGGCGATAAGCCCAGCGAGGAGCCGCCCAAGCGCCGATGACAGCGCCGACGATCTAAGGGGCGTAGGGGCAGGGAAAGCGACACGGGCACCAGCAAAAATGATACCCCAGACAATACGGAAGACCTCGGCGACCCCTCTGCCCCCAAACAACAACCTGATGACTCGGAGGGGAATGAGGATCAGTACAACCCCGAGGACCTCAATGACTTCGAGGATAGTAACTACCTCCCTCTTTCCGAACAGGAGGTCAGCCTCGGAGCCGAGGATTTCATCGCCCTGAGGACTCTGTCAGCGTTCTGAGATTGGGGGTACCCAGACCTGCCTGCCCGCGGCCCAGAGCCTGATGATGACCCACAAGTATAGGGGATCAATCGTAGTCCTTTCGATAAGTATAGGGGATCTTAATACTTTTCTCGTAGTTGCGAATGCTTGCGAGGTGGTTAATCATAAGTAGGAGGTTTGTTCAAGTAAGAACAGCACCTAAGCACCGGTCCACCCACATATGAAATTATCAAAGTAGCGAACATGAATCAAACCAACATGATGAAAGTGATATGATGAAATTCTCGTGTACCCTCAAGAACGCTTTGCTTATCATAAGAGACCATTTTGGCCTGTCCTTTGCCACAAAAGGATTGGGCTACCTTGCTGCACTTTATTTACCGTTACTATTACTTCTTCGTACCAAATTATCTTGCTATCAAACTATTGGTTACCGACAATTTCAGTGCTTGCAGAGAATACCTTGCTGAAAACCACTTGTCATTTCCTTCTGCTCCTCGTTGGGTTTGACACTCTTACTTATCGAAAGGACTACGATTGATCCCCTATACTTGTGGGTCATCAAAGCTCTTTTCTGGTGCCGTTGTCGGGGAGTGAAGCGCTCTTGGTAAGTGGAAATTGGTAAGGGAAAATTATTACTATGTGCTGAAATTTATTGTCACTTGCTACTATGGAGAACAATCCTTTGAGGGGTTTGTTTGGGATATCTTTTCCTCGACCGGAACCACAATTAGTTACCCCTCAACCTACTGCACCTACTGAAAATATTGGTTATGAAATTCCTTCGGGTATGATAGAACAACTGCTAGCTAATCCTTATGCAGGAGATGGGACTGAACATCCTGATATGCATTTGATATATGTAGATGAAATTTGTGGATTATTTAAGCTTGCAGGTTTACCCAAAGATGAAGCTAAGAAGAAGGTTTTCCATTTATCTTTGAAGGAAAAAAGCATTGGCATAGTATAGGCTATGCGATGATATTGGATCTTGGAACTGGAATCGATTGAAATTGGAATTTCACCAAAAAAAAATATCCTATGCATCTAGTTCATCGTGATCAGAATTACATATATAATTTTTGGCCTCGTGAAGGAGAAAGTATCACTCTAGCTTGGGGGAGGCTTAAGTCAATGTTATATTCATGCCCCAATCATGAGCTCTCAAGAGAAATTATTATTCAGAATTTTTATGCTCGGCTTTCTCGTGATGATCAATCCATGCTAGATACTTCTTGTACTGGTTCTTTTATGAAGAAGACTATTGAATTCAAGTGGGATCTTTTAGAAAGAATTAAATGCAACTCTGAAGATTGGGAACTCGACAAAGGTAAAGAGTCAGGTATTAAGCTTAAGTTTGATTGTGTTAAATCTTTTATGAATACCGATGCTTTTCACAAGTTTAGCACTAAACATGGACTTGACTCTGAGATAGTAGCCGCTTTCTGTGAATCATTTGCTACTCATGTTGATCTCCCTAAGGAGAAGTGTTTTAAATATCACCCACCTATCAAAGAAGAAATTAAAGAACCGGTAATAGCCAAAGATGAAACTATTATTTATAATGCTGATCCACTTGTACCTACTGCTTATATTGAAAAACCACATTTTCCTGTTAGGATAAATGAACATGCTAAGGTCTCAACCATGGTAAATAAAAGTAATATTAGAGCACCTAAATGCTGAAGAAATCAAAGTAGAACCTAGTGTTGCTATGGTTAAAGATCTCTTGGTAGAAAATATTGATGGGCATGTTATTTATTTCTGTGATGAAGCTGCTAGAATTGGTAAACCAGATGAAAAAGATAAACATAGACCTGTTGTTGGCATGCCTGTTTTCTCAGTCAAAATAGGAGATCACTATTATCATGGTTTATGTGACTTAGGTGCTAGCGTGAGTGCTATTCCTTTTACCTTATATCAAGAAATTATGAATGACATATCACCCGCTAAAATAGAAGACATAGATATTACTATTGAACTTGCCAATAGAGACACCATCACACCACTTGGGATTGTTAGAGATGTTGTGTGGGAAAATAAAATATCCTACTGATTTTCTAGTTCTTGGTTCCCCACAAGATGACTTTTGTCCCATTATCTTTGGTAGACCTTTCTTGAACACCGTTAATGCTAAAATAAATTGTGAGAAACAAATCGTCGGTGTTAGTTTTGGTGATGAATCTCATGAGTTTAATTTTTCTAAGTTCAGTAGAAAACATCATAAGAAAGAATTGCCTAGTAAGGATGAAATAATTGGTCTTGCTTCTATTGTCGTGCCTCCTACTGATCCACTAGAACAATATTTTCTAGACCATGAAAATGATATGCATATGCATGAAAGGAATGAAATAGATAAAATTTTCTTTGAACAACGACCTCTGCTCAAACATAATTTGCCTATTGAAACTCTAGGAGGTCCTCCTCCACCTAAAGGTGATCCTGTGTTTGAATTGAAACAATTGCCAGACACTTTGAAATATGCTTATCTTGATGATGAGAAAAATATGCTTATTTCAGAACATGAAGAAGAAAGATTATTGAAAATTCTGAAGAAGCACCGAGCTGCTATTGGATATACTCCTGATGATCTTAAGGGCATTAGTCCCACTCTATGTCAGCACAAGATTAATATGGAACCTAATGCTAAACCCGTTGTTGATCATCAATGACGTTTAAATCCTAAGATGAAAGAAGTGGTAAGAACTAAAATATTAAAGTTTCTGGAGGCAGGTATAATTTATCCCATAGCTGATAGTAGATGAGTAAGCCCCGTTCATTGTGCCCCTAAGAAGGGAGGTATTACTGTTGTTCCTAATGATAAAAATGAACTTATTCCACAAAGAATTATCACTGGCTATAGAATGGTTATTGATTTTAGAAAATTAAATAAAGCAACTAGAAAAGATCATTACCCTTTGCCTTTTATTGATCAAATGCTAGAAAGATTATCTAAGCACACACACTTTTGCTTCCTTGATGGATACTCTAGTTTTTCTCAAATACATGTTTCACAACCTGATCAAGAGAAAACCACCTTTACTTGTCCTTTGGAACTTATGCTTATAGATGTATGCCCTTTGGTTTATGCAATGCACCTGCTACCTTTCAAAGATGTATGACTGGTATATTCTCTGATTTTTGTGAAAAGATTGTTGAGGTTTTCATGGATGACTTTTCCGTTTACGGAACTTCTTTTGATAATTGCTTAAGCAACCTTGATTGAGTTTTGCAGAGATGTGAGAAAACTAATCTTGTCTTGAATTGGGAGAAGTGCCACTTTATGGTTAATGAAGGTATTGTCTTGGGGCATAAAATTTCTGAACGAGGTATTGAGGTGGATAAAGCTAAAGTTGATGCAATTGAGAAAATGCCATGTCCTAAAGATATCAAACATATTCGTAGTTTCCTCGGTCATGCTGGTTTCTATAGGGGGTTTATTAAAGACTTCTCTAAAATTTCTAGGCCTCTTACAAATCTTTTACAAAAGAATGTTCCGTTTGTTTTTTATGATGATTGTGTAGAAGCTTTTGAAACACTTAAGAAAGCCTTAACTTCTGCACCTATCGTTCAACCACCTGATTGGAACTTGCCTTTTGAAATTATGTGTGATGCTAGTGATTATGCTGTTGGTGCTGTTCTAGGACAAAGAGTTGATAAGAAAGTAAATGTTATTCATTATGCTAACAAAACTCTAGACAGTGCCCAAAGAAACTATGCTACCACTGAAAAAGAATTTTTAGCAGTTGTATTTGCTTGTGACAAATTCAGATCTTACATTGTTGATTCTAAAGTTACTGTTCACACTGAACATGTTGCTATAAAATATCTTATGGAAAAGAAAGATGCTAAGCCTAGACTCATTAGGTGGGTTCTCCTGTTACAAAAATTTGATTTACATATCACTGATACGAAATGAGCTGAGAACCCCGTAGCTGATAACTTGTTTAGGTTACAAAATATTCTTGATGACCCGCAACCTATTAATGATAGTTTTCCTGATGAGCAACTAGCTGCAATAAATGTTTCCCATAACACTCCTTTGTATGCTGACTATGCTAATTACATTGTTGCAAAATACATACCACCTAGTTTCACGTACCAACAAAAGAAAAAAATTCTTCTACGATTTAAGACATTACTTTTGGGATGACCCACACCTTTACAAAGAAGGAGTATATGGTATTATTAGACATTGTGTACCTGAGCATGAACAGGAACAAATCCTACGGAAATGTCACTCCGAAGCTTATGGAGGACATCATGCGGGAGATAGAATTGCTCACAAGGTATTGCAATCTGGTTTTATTGGCCTACTCTCTTCAAGGATTCCCGTAAGTTTGTCTTATCTTGTGATGAATGTCAAAGAATCGGTAATATTGGTAAGCGTCAAGAAATGCCTATGAATTATTCTCTTGCAGTTGAACCATTTGATGTTTGGGGTTTTGATTATATGGGACCTTTTCCTTCCTCTAGTGGGTATACACATATTTTGGTTGCTGTTGATTATGTTACTAAGTGGGTAGAAGATATTCCAACCAGTAGTGCTGATCACAACACCTCTATTAAAATGCTTAAGGAAGTTATTTTCCCAAGGTTTGGAGTTCCTAGATACCTAATGACTGATGGTGGTTCACACTTTATTCATGGTGCTTTCCGTAAAATGCTTGCTAAGTATGATGTTAACCATAGAATTGCATCACCCTATCATCCTCAGTCTAGTGGTCAAGTTGAACTTAGCAATAGAGAAATAAAATTAATTCTACAAAAAAATGTTAATAGGTCCCGAAAGAATTGGTCTAAGAAATTAGATGATGCACTTTGGGCTTACAGAATAGCTTATAAAAATCCTATGGGTATGTCTCCTTATAAAATGGTTTATGGGAAAGCTTGTCATCTGCCTCTTGATTTACAACATAAAGCATATTGGGCAATTAAAGAACTCAACTATGATTTCAAACTTGCTGGTGAAAAGAGGTTATTTGATATTAGCTCAGTAGATGAATGGAGAACCCAAGCTTATGAAAATGCCAAGTTGTTTAAAGAAAAAGTTAAAAGATGGCATGATAAAAGAATCCAAAAGCGTGAGTTCAAAGTGGGTGAATATGTTCTATTGTACAACTCTCGTTTCAGATTCTTTGCAGGAAAACTTCTCTATAAATGGGAAGGACCTTATGTTATCAAAGAAGTTTATCGTTCTGGAGCTATCAAAATAAATAATGCCGAAGGTACCAACCCGAAGGTAGTCAATGGGCAAAGAATTAAACACTATATCTCAGGTACGCCTATTAATGTTGAAAGCAATATTATTCAAACTATGACACCTGAGGAACACATAAAGGAGACCTTCTGGAACACTCCAGAATAATTAAAAAAGAGGAGGTACGTGATAAGTAAACGGACTCCGAAAAATCCACAAACATATTTTTTGTCAGTTTTGGAATATAACAAAAATTAGGAAAATAAGAAACAACCAGGAAGGCAACCCTGGTGGGCACAAGACACCAGGGCGCGCCTGGCATGCCACGCGCGCCCAGGTGGGTTGTGCCCACCTCGGGTACCTTCCGGACTCCGTTTTTCTCTTGTTTGCTTGTTCCCCAAGATAAAAAATCTTTATATACCCCCCGAACCTATTGACCACCGTATCGCAGAGAAATCTTCTATTCTTCTTTCTTGCTGTTTTCTGACAGATCTAGATCACCATGGCCGCTTCGAGCTCCTCCAAGGACAAGTTCTTTGAGAACGTCATCAACCCATATTTGCGGGAGGTGATGCAGCACCCTCAAGCCATCGAGATGCGTGAGGGGGTGCTCCACATCCGCGACGTCCAGGGCCCCAAGGGGACGGGGACCGTGGATGCCAGGCTCAAAGCTATGGAGCAGGAGGTCTTCGAGTGCAAGGGGATGGTGGAACGTGGACTCAATACCAATCACCTCATGATCGCGGACTATACCGTGATCTCTAGGTGGATGGCAAATCCCTGAAGGACATCGTCTTCACCTTCAACGAGCAAATCAATTTTTTGCAGAACCAAATCTATGATCTCCAAAACCAAGTCTTTAAATATGAGGCAAGGTTTAAAGGTATGAGTTTGGCTGCCAATTGCAGGACTCGCGAGACTTACTCCTCCTCTTATGATGGTGAGACTTTACCATGGAAACCTGAAGACAAGACCGCTACTAACTCATCACCACCACCACCTTCTTCATCACCAAAGGAGACTTGAGTATCGGGTATGGGCACTCCTTTTGGCTTGTGCCAAGCTTGGGGGAGGTGCCCCGGTATCGTATCACAGTCACTATCTTTTGCCTTTACTTATCTTAGTTTGATCTTTAGTTATCTTTTGATTTAGTTGAATAAAAGTTTAGTTCGATCCCTTCTTTTCGAGTGTTTGCTTAGTGATCTACCTATCGATGTAATCGTGTGCGAGATATATAATAAAGAGTAGTTTGAGTTTTGTTTCTTTACCTTTATGTTTCTATAAAAAGAAAGGAAATTAAATAAAAAAGATCATATGCTAATCTTATGGTAAGTAATGACATCACATAAGGAAAAGTATAAGTGGTAAAATTTGTTGGAGATTGACAAACATAGCATTGGTCAATGATGCAACTCATGAAAGAATTAATAAGGGAAGAGAAGATTCACATGCAAATACACTATCTTGGATACCTTTTATGATTGTGAGCCCCTATTAAATATTTTGTGTCAAAATAGTTGATGTTGGACAAGGAAGACAACATAATGATTTATGTTTGTTCATATTCACATAGAAGTTATATTGTCATAGATCCTTTAACATCTGGTGCTTGCTCAATATCTTTTCTAGCCGAAAACTCCGCACTAAGTAGAGACACTACTTGTGCATCCGAAACCCTTAACCCAAATCTTATTTTGAGAGTCCACCATACCTACCTATGGATTGAGTAAGATCCTTCAAGTAAGTTGTCATCGGTGCAATAAGGCAATAAAAATTGCTTCTAAATGTGTTGGATCATTTAGTCTAAGAGAAAATTGAGCGTTGCACGAACTTGTGATGGCAAAATAATAAAAGCGACAGACTGCATAATAAAGGTTGCCATCAGAAGGGGCAATGTAACATGACGTTATTTTTCATTAAGGGATTTGGCATACAAACAAATAAGCGCATCACAACCTCTGCTTCCCTCTGCGAAGGGCCTATCTTTTACTTTTATGCATTTACTTTTATGAAGAGTCAAAGTTTTTCTTTCCTATTCCTTTTTATTTTCTCTTTTTGCAAGCATCATGTGGTGAGGAAAGATCTAGGCACATATATCCAGTTGAATATGAGTGGGCATGAGTTATTATTGTTGACATCACCCTTGAGGTGAATACGTTGGGAGGCGAAACTATAAGCCCCTATCTTTCTATGTGTCTGGTTGAAACTTTTTGTTCATGGGTATGCTGTGAGTGTTAGCAATCATAGAAGATTAAATGATGGTTGAGTATGTGGACTTGCCTAAAGGCTCCGATACGTGACCCTTCCTAAAAAGATGATGAATTGTAGTTGCAAAGTTGACTGAGAACATAGTTTGTTGGTTTTCAATAGAGTTTATGCTTTATACTTCGATGTTGTGATGAATTGTTACTTATTCATGAGAAGTTAAATGATAAAAGTTATATGATAAAAGTTGTGTGATAAAAGTTGTTTGATGAAGTTTTATGTTAAAGTTCTTTGCTGTTATAATAATATGCATGATGCTTCTATGTCTGTATTTTGTTTTTATCGACACCTCTCTCTCTAAGCATGTGGACATGTTTTTCGATATCGGTTTTCGCTTGAGGACAAGCGAGGTCTAAGCTTGGGGGAGTTGATACGTCCATTTTGCATCATGTTTACCTACTGTTATTTATAATGTTTTTATGCATAATAATGCTTTTGGGAGTAATTCTAATGCCTTTTCTCTCATAATTTGCAAGGTTTACACAAAGAGGGAGAATACCGACAGCTGGAATTCTGGACCTGAAAAAGCACGTCAGAGCTACCTATTCTGCACAACTCCAAAAAAGCTGGAACTTCACGGAGATTTTTTTATGGATTATTTAAGAATTATTGGAGCAAATAACTACCAGAGGGGGTCCACCAGGTGGGCACAACCCACCTGGGCACGCCAGGCCCCCCAGGTGCACCCTCGTGGGTTGTGCCCTCCTCGGCCCACCTCCGGTGCCCCTCTTCTGGTATATAAGTCATTTTGACCTAGAAAAAAATAAGGAGAGGACTTTCGAGACGTAGCGCCACCGTCTCGAGGCGAAACTTGGGCAGGAGCACTTTTGCCCTCCGACGGAGTGATTCCGCCAGGGGAACATCCCTCCCGGAGGGGGAAATCATCGTCATCATCATGACCAACAACTCTCCCATCTTCGGGAGGGCAATCTCCATCAAAATCTTCAACAGCACCATCTCATCTCAAACCCTAGTTCATCTCTTGTGTTCAATCTTTGTACCTGAACCTTAGATTGGTACTTGTGGGGGACTAGTAGTGTTGATTACATCTTTTAGTTGATTACTATATGGTTTATTTGGTGGAATATTATATGTTTAGATCCATTATGCTATTTAATACCCATCTGATCTTGAGCATGATTATCATTTGTGAGTAGTTACTTTTGTTCTTGAGGTCACGGGAGAAGTCATGTTGCAAGTAATTATGTGAACTTGATATGTGTTCAATATTTTGATGATGTGTATGTTGTTATTCCCTTAGTGGTGTCATGTGAACATCGACTACATGGCACTTCACCATATTTGGGCCTAAGGGAATGCATTGTGGAGTAGTAATTAGATGATGGGTTGCTAGAGTGACAGAAGCTTAAACCCTAGTTTATGCGCTATTCCGTAAGGGACTGATTTGGATCCAAAAGTTTAATGCTATGGTTAGATTTTATCTTAATACTTTTCTCGTTGTTGCGGATGCTTGCGAGGGGGTTAATCATAAGTAGGAGGTTTGTTCAAGTAAGAACAGCACCTAAGCACCGGTCCACCCACATATCAAATTATCAAAGTAGCGAACACGAATCAAACCAACATGATGAAAGTGATATGATGAAATTCCCGTGTACCCTCAAGAATGCTTTGCTTATCATAAGAGACCGTTTTGGCCTGTCCTTTGCCACAAAAGGATTGGGCTACCTTGCTACACTTTATTTACCATTATTATTACTTGCTCGTTACAAATTATCTTGCTATCAAACTATTGGTTACCGACAATTTCAGTGCTTGCAGAGAATACCTTGCTGAAAACCACTTGTCATTTCCTTCTGCTCCTTGTTGGGTTCGACACTCTTACTTATCAAAAGGACTACGATTGATCCGCTATACTTGTGGGTCATCATCACGCTCTGGGCCACGGGCAGGCAGGTCTGGGTACCCCCGATCCCAAAACACTAACAGAGTCCTCAGGGACGATGAAATCCTCGGCTCCGAGGCTGACCTCTTGTTCGGAAAGAGGGAGGTAGTTACTATCCTCGAAGTCATTGAGGTCCTCGGGGTTGTACTGATCCTCGTTCCCCTTCGAGTCATCAGGTTGTTGTTTGGGGGCAGAGCGGTCGCCGAGGTCTTCCGTATTGTCTGGGGTATCGTTTTCGCCAGTGCCCGTGTCGCTTTCCCTGCCCCTACGCCCCTTAGATCGTCGGCGCTGTCATCGGCGCTTGGGCGGCTCCTCGCTGGGCTTATTGCCATCTTTTCTGGGGGTGCCATCACCGTTCTTCCCATTGGTGTCGTCGCCCTTATCATTGGGGGTGTCCACCATATAGACATCATAGGTGGAGGTGGCCCTCCATCGTTCGGTGGTGGGAGGGGCAGTAAGAGTATGGGCCATGGCATCGATGTCTTCGTCCATGTCGTCGGCCTCCTCGAAAGCGTAGTCCAACATGTCGGTTAAGCCTTCGATAGTGGCTACTAAGTGGGTGGTGGGTGGGACGTAAAATTCCCTGTGGCCCGCCTCAAGACCAATTCGAGCATAGGCTGAGGACGGGCCATCCATGATGTTCATTGACTCTATCCGATCTAGCATCTCGCTTAATAGGGTGAGACTAGCCGGATCGGTATTTAGGATTTCTTTGGAGTCAACCTCCGGCATGATGATGTGAGGGGCGAGTCCGGCCAGGGTTGACCCCTGGTCTTTGGACGCCGAAGTCATATCCGGGATTGAAGCCAAATCCGAGGTGAGGGCCAACCAAGGGATAGTGTCGGAAGGAGAGTCTGAAGTCAAAGCTTCAGATTTTTCGGTTCTCTCAGGCTAGGCTAAGAATCCGGTGAAGATCATATCGCCTCGAGCATCGGTGACGTACTCGAGGTTAGCGAATCTGATCTGGTGCTCATGGGCGAAGTTGTTGACCTGGTCAAGGTGGCCGATCGAGTCGGCTGATTGCTTGTATCTGCGTTGGTTTTTCCCCGAAGAGGAGAGGATGATGCAGCACAACAATGGTAAGTATTTCCCTCATTTATGAAACCAAGGTTATCAATCCAGTAGGAGAACCAAGCAACACTATGTAAACAGCACCTGCACACAAACAACAAAAACTTGCAACCCAACGCGTAAGAGGGGTTGTCAATCCCTCGGTATTGAGATAGATTAAATTGTATGAGATTGGATAAATAGATCTAGCAAAAACACAAAATAAAATAAATAAAGAAAAAGTGCAGCAAGGTATTTTTGGTTTTAATATGATAGGAAATACACCCGGGGGCCGTAGATTTCACTAGAGGCTTCTCTCGAGAAAATAGCATACGGTGGGTAAACAAATTACTGTTGGGCAATTGACAGAAGAGCAAATAATTATGACGATATCCAAGGCAATGATCATGTATATAGGCATCACATCCAAGATTAGTAGACCGACTCCTTCCTGCATCTACTACTATTACTGCACACATCGACCGCTATCCAGCATGCATCTAGTGTATTAAGTTCATGGAAAAATGGAGTAATGCAATAAGAACGATGACATGATGTAGACAAGATCTATTCATGTAGGAATAAACCCCATCTTTTTATCCTTAATGGCAACGATACATGCATGTCAGGTCTCCTTCTATCACTGAGATTGAGCACCGCAAGATCGAATCCATCACAAAGCACCTCTTCCCATGGCAAGAAAAATCAATCTAGTTGGCCAAACCAAACCAAATTTTCAGAGAAGAAATACGAGGCTATAACAATCATGCATATAAGAGTTCAAAAAAGACTCAAATAATATTCATGGATAGATCTGATCATAAACTCACAATTCATCGGATCCCAACAAACACACCGCAAAAATTCATTACATCAAATAGATCTCCAAGAACATCGAGGAGAACATTGTATTGAAGATCAAAAAGAGAGAAGAAGCCATCTAGTTACTGCCTACGGACCCGTAGGTCTGTGGTAAACTACTCACGCATCATGGGAGGGGCAAGGGTGATGATGAAGAACCCCTCCGTGATCGTTGACCCGTCCGGCAGAGTGCCGGAAAAGGCCTCTAGATTGGATCTCGTGGTTCTGGAACTTGCGACGGCTGGAATTATGTTTCGTCGACTCCCCTAGGGTTTTGGGGATTTTAGAATTTTTATAGAGCCAGAGGTCGGTGGAGGGGGTGCCTGTGGGCTTCACTACCCACCATGGCGTGCCCTGGTGCCTAGTGGGCCCCACAGTCCCCCTATGGTGCACTTCTTGGGCCTCCTGGGTGTCTTCTGTCCAGAAAAAAATCTCCAAAAAGTTTCATGGCATTTGGACTTCGTTTGGTATTGATATTCTGCAAAGTAAAAAACAAGCAGAAAACAGCAACCGGCACTAGGCACTATGTCAATAGGTTAGTCCCAAAAAATGATATAAAGTTGCTAGTAAATGAGTATAAAACATCCAAGAATGATACTTCATGGAACAATCAAAAGTTATAGATACGTTGGAGACGTATCATCGGCGTGCAAAATGATGCCACCGAACGCGAAGAGCTGGTCGGGGACAAAGATATCCCCGGTGCGGATGCCATCTTCGATGACAAGACAAGCCATCGATCCTTCGGTCATCCAACATCGGAACTCTCAATGAAAGCACCAATGTCGGTGTCAAAACCGGAGGATCTCGGGTAGGGGGTCCTGTAAGTCCATCTAGTGCCCCTTAGTGATTTTGGTGTATTGAAGACTTATAGGTTAAGGGACTAATGTGTTTATGAGTGTACACAGGTTCTATAAGTCGATGAGGAGTTTGATATTTACGAAGAAAGTCGACCCCTAAAAATGAATGTCTTCAGTTGAAGACTTTGGTTTTCTTGAAGACTTTGAAAATGAGGAAATTGGTGTGACCTTGAAGACATTGATATTGATGCGAGGATTATAAAGCGTGAAGACTTTTGTTTTCGTAGTTTCATTTTCTCTTTCTTGAGTCATAGGAAACACCGTACTGTTAAAGGGGGTTGAGGTAAAACTAAGGAAACATTTCCAAGTGATGCTCATCTCAAAGCCTACACATACCTAATCGTTCGAGTGAAGCCTTTGGAAATCTCATACAGTTTGGTCAATTTCTTCAGTGACAGAGACGAAGATCTTCTCTCTCTGAGGAATTTGTTCTGACTGAGGAGTTAGGAATTCGCCAGTGCGAATTGCCTACCAGTGAGGAACATGATAGCCCTGAGGAATTTGAGAGCTCAAATTTCCGACCGTTGCTGTGCTACGCGTCAGCTGTCCCAAAGATCTTATCCACCTAATGGTCATATCATTAGGGGCATTTATGTCTTATCATGTCTGGCTGCTCCCTGGCTATAAATATCCACCCCCTACAACCACTAGTTGGTTGGCTGCTCTGAGAGAAACTAACACTTGTCATTTAGAGCATCCCATCCTCCCGCGGACTTTGAGCGAAAATCATCAGTGAGGAAAAACCCAAAACTCAAACACCTACCAACCAAAGTGATTGAGCATCACTGAAGAGATTGTTCCTGTGTGGAACCGAGGCATGTTACCTTTGAATACTATGCATCTTCCATATGGTTAGGCGTCAAGGTCTAGAGCATCCAAGAGGAATTGTGGATCGCCGGGTGACGTAGTCTGTGAAGGTTTGGAAGTCACCTTGAAGACTTACCACGAGTGGTTGGGCGAGTTCTGTGTGACCTTAGCTCAAGGAGAATACAGTAAGGACTGTGTGTCCTTTGGTTTAAATACCAAGCTGCTCCAACCAGACATACAACTGTCACTGCAGTTGGAACTGGTCTACCAAATCACTGTCTTCACCAAGCTACTGGTTTTATTTCCTCAACTCTCTCATTTCCTCGCATACTTGCTGTGCACTTGATCGTTACTGTTTGAAGACTTTGACTGAAGACTTTCTCAATTTCCTCAATCCTATTTCTTCAGTCATCCTATCTTCCGCCTGCTTATCCTGTTTACACTCTACCTGTGCTCTGTGTATGTCTCATTTCATCATGATAACTGTGCTACTGTCTTGTTATGCATGCACCTGAGTACTTATTCCGCTGCTTGTAGTTCGTCACTTAGCAAATTCCTCAAGTAGTATTTCCTCAGTGACGAATTTGTAAAAATCGCCTATTCACCCCCCTCTAGTCGATATAATGCACTTTCAATTGGTATCAGAGCAAGGTAATCCCTTGTTCTGTGTGATTTTGGTTTAACCACCTGGAGTTTTAGTTATGTTGACCGCAGGTATGAAGAAAGTGTCATGCCCCATCTTTGATGGTCATGATTATCCCAAGTGGAAGGCCATGATCAGGAAGTGCCTCATGGTGATGAACAGTGAGCTGTGGACCATCACTGAGATTGGTCTTACCGATCTATGCAAGATGGCGCATGCTGATGACATTCGCAAGTACACTCGGCTGGACACTATGGCAAGGGATATCATCTGCTCCTGCATATCCAGAGATGAATTCAAACGCATTATGCATCTTTGCAATGCGAAGCTTATCTGGGACCGAATCTCTGACGTCTATGAAGGTCATCGAACTTGTGAGGATCCCTGGTTCCTCGAGTTTAAGGAATCACTCAAAATGATGACTTTCGAACCTGAATCATGTTCTTCTTCAGCACCATGCCTCATGGCAAAAGGTGCCAAGGTACTCGAATATCCCTCATCTGAATCTAGTGAAGATGAATCTGATGATGATCTCAAACCCAGCTATTCCAAGCTTGCTAATATTGTTACTAAACAACAAAAAGCTTTGGAAAGGGTTCAAAATTTGCTAGACAAAAGCGATGACCTGTTGGGTGAGGAAATGGATCGAACTCAAACTCTGACTAATAATCTTCAACGACTACAGTCCAAGTTTGATAAACTTCAAGGTCATCATGAAACAGTCTTAGCCGATCATGAGAAGCTTTCTTATGAATTTCTTCAAAGAAAGCAAGATCTTGAGAAACTCAGGGTGAGTCATGAAGATCTTCAGAAGGAAAATGATTCTTTGCTTGCTCAACACATCAGTTCCGCTTAGGAAGAATTTATTCCACCATATTTGAAATGCATTGAACGTAAATCTGCTAATTCTTCACCTGAAAGTTCAAATGCTTCTATTGCTGCAAATTCTTCAACTATCTCTGTGGTCACAATTGCCTCATCTGAGGATACCACAAGTATTACTGACGAAAATGCTAGGTTGAAGGAATTGTATGTGATAGGCATGTACAAAAGCCTCAAAGGGCATCAGACTCTTTGTGATGTGCTCAAAAAGCAGATCTTGAATAGGAACCCTAGGAAAGAGGGTATTGCCTTTGAGAGGAAACTCAATGCCGATGGAACCTACTGGAAACCTGAGCAGTATCCCAAAACCACATGGGTTGCTGCAAAAGGACCTCCCGTGGATCCGTCCACTTTATCTGGCTTTACATGTGAATCTTCATATTCATCTGATGAGTCATTTGACTCCAACTATAAGCTGTTCAAAAATCAGAATGGTGAGGTATTTGCTAGATATGTTGGAACTAACTGTAGGAACGGTCCTCCTATGAAGAAAATCTGGGTTCCCAAAAGGTGCCTTGAAAGTCTTCAGGTGAATGTCCTCGTGACACCACCTGTGAAGAATAGGAACCCCAGATCAAATTCTTCATATGGACCAAAGTCTTCATATGGATCCAAGTCCTCATATGAACCAAATTCCTCACGTGGATCAAATTCCTCACGTGGATCCAAATCCTCATATGAGCATCATCGTGCTAATGCATCTGTTTCGCAGGGAAACTCTAAGAGTCGTGAATATGTGCATTATTCTTCAAATCATTATGTTCATAAGTCCTCGAAGAATTTCTCTGCTTATTCATATGCATACTCTAACCCTTCTTCCGTGAAACGAAGTGCACTGGCTTCAATGCCACCTTTCTCTTATGGAGCTCGCAGAATGATGAAATCTTTGCCACCCCTCCAAATGTGGGTGGTGAAGAAAAAGAACTAATCTCTTATGCAGGGTCAGGTCTCCAAACGAACGTGAACGTCTAATGAATTTGCTGGAGACCTGAGAATGCTTGAAAGTACGCAAGCTAATCATGAAGAAATGATTTACTCATTTCTCATGTCCTCATACTGCTATATCTATTGCACTATTTGATGAAATTCTATCTGATGAATTTGATGTCATATTCTTCACTCTGAACTATATGAGTTCGTAAGATGCACTAATTCATCTGCAGGATGAATCACCCAAAGCTACTGAGTTGGTCCTCGACAGTGGATGTACAAATCGCATGACCGGTGACAAGAGCTTACTGATGGACTCTGCTTTATCTCCATCGCATCTGAAGCATATCACCTACGCTGACAAAGGCAAAAGCAAGGTATTGGGTCTACGTAGGGTTGCAATCTCAAAGGATCGACACATGGACAAAGTCATGCTTGTCGAGTCCCTCGGATTCAACCTCATGTCTGTCTCAATGCTTTGTAATCTTGATATGGTTGTCGTCTTTGGCAAATATCGCTGCTTAGTGCTCATGGAATCTGACAATTCCAAAGTCTTCGAAGGCTTTAGGAGAGGAGACTTGTATATTGTTGATTTCTCTGCGGGACCACAGCCTGCCACATGTCTACTTGCAAAAGCTTCAGAAGGTTGGCTATGGAATCGTCGACTCGGTCATGCTGGCATGAGGAACTTGCACACGCTTGTGAAGAAGAAGCACGTCATTGGCATTGAGGGTGTCAAATTTCTCAAAGATCATCTTTGTGGGGCTTGTGAGGTTAGAAAGATGACCAGATCCAAGCACCCCTCGAAGACTATCATGACTACCACTCATCCTTTTGAATTGCTTCACATGGACCTCTTTGGCCCTACTCATTATGCCACACTAACAAATGCTGCATCTCTATATGGCTTTATTATTGTTCATGATTATTCTCGTTACACCTGGGTGCACATCATCACTTACAAAACTGAAGTGCAGGAAGTCTTCAGACGATTTTCCACAAGGGCCTTGACGAATTTCGGTGTGAAGATCAAGCATATCCGGAGTGACAATGGGACCGAGTTCAAGAATACTAGTCTTGATGACTATCTTGATGAACTTGGTATTACACATGAGTTATCTACCCCATACACTCCTCAGCAGAATGGCGTCATGGAGCGCAAGAATAGAACTCTTGTTGAGATGGCTCGCACTATGCTTGATGAATACAAGACGCCTCGTCACTTTCGGCCTGACGCTATTGATACTGCATGCCACATCATCAAAAGGGTATATCTTCACAAATTCTTCAAGAAGACCTCATATGAACTCCCTGCTGACAAGAAACCCAATGTGAGTTATTTCAAAGTCTTCGGTGCTAAATGTTGGATTAGAGATCCACATCACAACTCTAAATTTGCACCGAAAGCACATGAAGGTTTTATGCTTGGTTATGGAAAGGACTCGCACACCAATAGAGTCTTCAACACTTATCACAACAAGGTTGTTGAAACTGTAGATGTGTGGTTCGATGAAACTAACGGCTTGCAAAGAGAGCACCTACCTCCCGTGCTAGATGAAATGTCTCCTGAGGAATCCATCAAGTTAAAGGCTACTGAGGATGTCATACCCACTGAAGAATCTGCTGAAGAAGTGATTCCAGATCGTGAAGAAAATCATGCTGGTGCATCTGAAGACAATGTGGCTAAAGAAAATGCTCAGCCCAATCAAAGTCATCAACTTGCTCATCCTCGCGTTGCAAATGAAGTGTAGATTGAGAAAATCATCGACGACATCAATGCACCAGGTCCTCTCACACGCCCAAAAGCTTCACATTTGTCTAACTTTTGTGGGCACTTTGCTTTTGTCTCTATCACAGAGCCCACTAAAGTTGATGAGGCATTTCTGGAGCCTGAGTGGATTCAAGCTATGCAAGAGGAATTACATCAATTGGAGCTCAACAATGTGTGGGAACTTGTCAAGCGACTAGACCCTCGCAAGCACAATAACATCGGTACCAAGTGGATCTACCGCAACAAGCAAGATGAAAATGGCCTAGTGGTGAGGAACAAGGCTCGTCTTGTAGCTCAAGGCTACACACAGGTTGAAGGAATTGATTTCGATGAAACTTTTGCACCTGTTGCTAGACTTGAGGCTATTCGCATATTGCTTGCTTATGCTAACCATCATAATATCATCTTATATCAAATGTATGTGAAAAGTGCATTCCTCAATGGTAAGCTTGAGGAAGAAGTATATGTGGCTCAACCCCCAGGTTTTGAAGATCCTAAGCATCCTAACAAAGTCTTCAGACTCAACAAGGACCTCTATGGCCTCAAGCAGGCCCCTCGGGCGTGGTATGATACACTGAAGGAATTCCTCATGAAGAAAGGCTTCAAACCCGGTTCACTTGACCCAACTCTTTTCACCAAAACATATGATGATGAATTATTCGTGTGCCAAATATATGTTGATGATATTACCTTTGGCTGTACTAACCAACGTTACAGTGACGAATTTGCCTATATGATGAGTGAGGAATATCAAATGTCTATGATGGGAGCATTCAAATTCTTCTTAGGTCTCCAAATTCATCAACAATGCAACGTCATCTTCATATCTCAAGAGAAATACCTCAAGGACATTATGAGGAAATTCGGCATGCAAGATTGCAAAGGCGTCAAAATCCCTATGCCCACTAATGCCATCTATGCACCTATGAAAATGGTAAAGACTTCAATCAAAAGGTATACCGCTCCATGATTGGCTCTTTATTGTATCTATATGCATCTAGGCCAGATATTATGCTTAGTGTTTGCATGTGTGCCTGTTTTCAAGCTACACCGAAGGAATCACACCATAAGGCTGTGAAACATATTCTTTGATATCTAGCTCACACTCCAACACTTGGATTATGGTATCCCAAGGGCTCTGCTTTTGATCTCATTGGATATTCTAACTCTGACTATGCTGGTGATCGAGTGGATCGCAAGTCAACATTAGGCACATGCCATTTCCTCGGATGATCCTTAGTATGTTGGTCCTCAAAGAAGCAGAACTACGTATCACTCTCTACTGCTGAAGCTGAGTACATTGCTGCTAGTTCTTGCTGTGCTCAATTGCTGTGGATGAAGCAAACCTCAAGGACTATGGCATCAACATGAAGAATGTGCCACTCTACTGCGACAACGAGAGTGCCATCAAGATTGCTCATAACCCAGTTCAGCACTCGAAGACTAAGCACATCCAGATTCGTCATCATTTTCTTCGAGATCATGTGTTGAAGGGCGACATCTCCATCGACCACGCGAAGACTGAAGAACAACTGGCAGATATCTTCACAAAGCCCTTGGATGAGAAGAGATTTAGCAAGTTGCGATGTGAGCTAAATATCTTAGAATCTTCGAATGTTCTTTGAAAGGACACACATCCTAACACTTATGCAAAATTGATGACTTAGATGTGCAACACACGAAGTAACGTTTTTCTTCAATCAATGAAGACTAACCCTCTAAGTGTGAAGAAATTAATGAAGAATCTGATTCTCAGAGCCCTACGACAATTGTACGCGGTGTCTGAAATCATCATTCTTATACGGTGGGTCACGCCACCAACCAAAGTTGAAAATCTTCAAATTTGAGTTTTTCTTCATTTTGCAAATTCTTCAAATTCCTCAACTTTGCAATTTCCTCAAACTTTTCAGTTGGTGTTCTTCATTGACTATATATATATATTTGAGTTTTCAATGTCCTTAACAGCATTCACTTATTGCTAATTCTTCAAGTTGTTTTTTCTTCTAAGTGAATGTGATCGGACCCGTTCCCCCTCTATGCTAAACTCAGCCCAATCTGTTCACAAATTCTTCATATGCGTTTTATTTGAAACCCGTTCAAAATCTTCACTATGTCCTTGACAACTGAAGAATTTGCGAACGAAACATTAAAAAAATTCACATCTGAATTTTCGACTGTTGTCGCTCAAACCGTTCCGCTTCCCATGATGGATTAAACTACTCCCCCATGATCTCCACCTCTTAGTACGTGGGTGACACATGTAGATAGTATAGTAAGGGTCAGGGGCATCTTCGTCCAAAATCTTCGGACAAGTAGTTTTTCACTGCGGCTATAAATACCCCCTCACCCTCCTCATACTCCATTTACTCCACTCGACCTCAACTCCCCTCACTCAAGCCCTCAGACCTAGCGCCGCCGCTACACTCCATCGACGCCGGAGAGGAAGAGCTTCACTGCCTCGACCTCGTCGCCGTCGTACTCGCGCCGGCCGCAGAAATCCTCCCTCCGCCGTCGCCGTAGCTGTCTCCCTCCGCCAAGTTAGCGCGTGGGAGATCTAAACTGACAAACTTATCCATATCCACTCCCAGTTTGTCGTGTTCTTCATCAAGGGTAATTAAAATCTAATTTTACTGCCCTGCTTTGATTCTTATGTTTTCCACAAAATCCTCAAAAGGTGTTTATTCTTCAACTTCCCACTCCATAAACACCGGAATGCTTCTGTTCCTTGATTTGTTTCTCTAAGCTCTATTTTTCTTCAAGATTTCTCAATTGTGTGGATTTTCTAATCTATACAACTCTGGAACCTAATTCAAGAACTCTTAGTGAAATTCCTCAAGACACCTATGGTCAAATTCCTCAAACTTGATACTTTTGAAAAATTTCTGAGAACGCATATGACCTCTCCACATTCTTTGCACCTATACTCTGTTCACAGGTACAATGTCTACTGCTGAATCACTAGGTTATCATTAATTTAACTCATTTGCAGCATTCCTCGAAGAAAATTTGCATACTTCCTCAAAAACATCCAAAGTTCAAAGTCCTCAAGTGAGGAAAATGGCAGATGGGAAGAGACCTCAGAAAGGAGGCAAGAGGCCAGAAACAAACACTGCTTTTGAGATCCCTGAAGACATATATGATGAATATTGCACACCTGATGAAGTAACTCATGGAAAAGAGACCAAGACTCAGCGCAAAGTGCGCATACAGAGAATTGAGAGGAGATGGGCTAAGGAATGGAGGGAATACCGCTATGTTACTCCAAAGTGCATGAAGAAATTCGCGGTGAATCCTCCTTGCGCTAGACCACCTCTAGCTGCTGGTCAATGAGCTGACCCCACAAGAATCAAACGTGGTGAGGAATTTCCTAAAGAATGGGCCAAGCGTCAAGCCAAACTTCAGAAAACTGCTGCAGAAGCAATGAGGAAATTCAATGTGGATTCTCAAGCTGCTGCTGCTGCTGAGGGCTCTGCTAGCACAACTGCACCAAAGAAGGCCATGCTGAAGAAGTCTGATGTGAAGAAATCTTCAAGCTCAATGCCCTCATGGCCAAGTTCCTCAACTGCAAAGCCCTTAGGGCAAATTCCTCAAGCAACTTCTTCAAGGGCAGTGCCAATCCCCTCTGTTGCTTCAAAATCTTCAGCAGCTGCCACAAAGTCCTCCACACCTGTGCACCTTGCAACATGTCAACGGACTGCAGGCTTTTCTATTGCCTCAGGGGTATCTGCATCATCCTCAGCACCACCACAATCTTCAAGTGGTCCAACGTTGCTGAAGGTCAAGACCACTGTTGGTCGTGGAACGAGTCCAAGTCCTCACAAGAAGCAAGTGGCATTCCATGTTCCGTCTGATGAGGATGATGAAGCTGATGATGAAGAATTGACTGAAATCATCCAGGATAGACTGGAAAGGGCTGCAAGAGTCAAAGGCAGCTCCGTGCCTCTTATGCTAGATCCGAGGAAAATCCTCGATTTCATTGATCTATGGCACAAAGATCCCAACACTCCACTTCCTGACTTGAACCTCACTCCTGGTCAAAGTCATATGTTGATGGCCTTCATAAGTGAAGAAAAATGGAAATTTGAGAAGGCCAGACAAGTCAAGAAGGCCCAGTACAAGAAGGAGCGATTTCTGAATAACAACGTTCTGAACATGTCTCCTGAAGAACTTGTAAATATGCAAAAGGAAATCAGAGATCTCAGTGATGAATTTGACAGATATCATGCAGATTGGCTCGATGCCAAAGTCAGATTTGTCAACATAGCCAATAACCTCAAGGCAGACATTGCAGCATCATCGCAACAACAAATTCCTCAGGCTGAAGCATCCACTTAGCAAACTGAAGAAAATGAAAGCGCAGCTGATGAAAATCAGGCTACCAGGGCTGCTGAAGAAATTTCAGCTCCTGGAGAAACTGAGAATGCCAGGGCGACTACATCAGTCGTGCCTGAAGAAACTGCACCAACTTCATCTGCCCCTCCTGAAAAATCTTCAAAGGTGAAGAAAATCACTCTTCCTTCTGCATTAGAAGTGAAGAAAACGAAGGCTGCGGAGAAGGAAGCTGCAAGGAAGAGAAAGGCACCAACCTCTGCAGAGTCCTCAGCTCCCAAGAAAGTGAGGACTTTGACGAGCTCTTTCACAGAACCAATTGATGTTGTTCCGATATCTATAGTGCCATCAAAGGAGCTCATTCCATTTGGTGAAGATTATGTCATTCCAAATGACACTGATGAGGAGAATCCTTCTGCTACTTCCTCAGAGCAGTTGTATGAAGAAGTCAATGTGGATGATGTTGTCTCCACTACAAAAAAAAGACACATCCGTGACATTTTGGGCCGAACGAAATTTTTTTCTGTCATGCTTATGACACTTCTATGGCGATAATTGTGACAAAAGCACGTATCATCATAGATGTGGTGGGCTCCTACTTCTATGACAAAAAATCATGACAGAAAATGGGATTTTCATCCTGGGCGGGCCGAGGACGCACCTGCATGACATTCTTTGGGCCGTCCATGACGGAAAAAATCATGGTAGAAGTGAGGGCGAGGAAAATTTTGGGGAGGTCCCGGTTACTGTGGGTGGTCGGGGCCGAGCGATGCACGGAGGTTTGCGTGTTTCTCTCGTAAACGTATGCGCGTGTGTGCGAGGCGTTGGGCTCTAACTGAACCCGAGCGATTGCACTAGCTACGTTACTGAACCCCGATCGATCCCTTGGCTATTAACTGAACCCGAGTGATTCCTTCGCTACTGCTGCTAACTGAAGCCGATCGAAGCTGCCTCTTGATGAACAGTCCCCGGTGGGGGTTGGATGAACAATTCCCGATGGGGGTTCGATGAACAGGATCCCGTGGTAGTAGAGGTCATTGCCGCTGGATGAACAGGACCCCGATCGAGGAGGTGGGGGTGGATGAACAGTATCCGGTGGAGGGACCCCATGGAGGGCTGGTTGAACAGGAACCCGTGGAGGGTTGGTTGAACAGGACCCCGTGGAGGGCTGGTTGAACAGTAGCCAGTGGAGGGCTGGTTGAACAAGACCCCGTGGAGGGCTGGTTGAATAGTAGCCGGTGGAGGCTGGATGAACAAGACCCCGTCGATGAACAACAACTAGTGGAGGCAGGAGGAAGTCGACGGTGGATGAACAATAGTAGGTGGAGGCTGGAGGAAGTCGACGGTGGATGAACAGTAGCCCGTGGAGTCCCGTTTTGCGGTACGCCACACCCCTCCCGATGAACAGGACCCTTGTTTCGACCGTAGCGCTCCAACACAAGTCTATTTCCTCTATTTTGTGGTACGCCACACCCCTCCTGATCAACAGGACCCCGTTTCGACTATAGGCACTCGAAAAGAAGTCTGTTTCCTCCGTTCTGCGGTACGCCAGACCCTTCCCGATGAACAGGACCCCGTATCGACCGTACGCGGTCGAACAGAAGGCCGTTTCCTCCGTTCTGTGGTATGCTAGACCTCGTTTCGGCTGTTCCGTCCAAGCCGGTTGGCTCCTGATGAACACGCGACATTGTTTACTCCATTCCGACCCAGCCGGTTGGCTGCCGATGAACAGGACGACGTCGCTGTACGCGTTAGAGACCCCGCCCGTATGTACGTACGTAGCCGTATTTACTATCTTGCAGCGTGGCCATACGTACTTGTACATGATATAGACGGGACTACGTGACATGCTACGTCGGCGCCTCTACTTCAACACGTGTCGTTCCTTACTCGGCCATGGTACATCGCTGCAGAGAGACCGATCGACCGCTATGTACGTACATGTTCGCGGCTGGACAGGTAACGCTACCTTCGATTCAACCTGGTGGGTCCCAGCTGTCAGGGGGTAAGAAGGCAGTTCCTTCCGTGCGAAGATAAAGCCGGTAGGTCCCAGCTGTCAGGGGGGAATGTTTTTTTCACGAAAAACAAAGGCCCTTCTGGTAGGTCCGAGGTGTCAGGTGGAGGAATCATTATTTTGCGCGTAATAAGGAGGCACTTCCTTGCATGCGGCCATGGACCCAGCTGTCAGCCTCTCCACTTACAGTCCTCTTTTGATGGCTGTCGTTCGTTGACCGTGTTGACGACGCCGTACTGCCCGAGAGCACCAAGGTGGTGGACGACGACACGACCTAGGAAGGGAATGACCCGGAGCTGGGGAATACGCAGCAGTGGATGCCCACGCAGAGGGGAGTACGAGGGTTGACTGCTTCAGCTGCGGTTTGAGGCTGCCATCGCCGGAGAATAACAGGGGGTGTGGGTGAGTAAAGGGAAGGCCTGGCAAGCGGTGGGAGTAGGGTAGGGCGGTGAGGCCTGCGTAGCAGCACAGCCGGCCACAGGAGGCAGGAGCAGGTGGCACGGCCAGCGCTGGTTTGGGCGGCTGGAGCAAGAAGACCAGAGGTTGAAGAAGCACGACGACCGTTGGATGGACAACGTACGGTCACCGCAGCTAGAATCGTTTATATTGACTAAGTTGACAAAGCCCTGCGTCCGCGTCAACTTAGTAGGCCCACAAGTCAGCCTCCAAATATGGTGGGACCGACCTAGCAGCGGGGGTATTCATTATTTTTGTGCGTAATAGCTGGTGGATCAGAGCTGTCAGCGGGGGGAATGTTTTTTCGTGAAATACAGAGGCCCTTCCGGTCGGTCCCAGCTGTCAGGAGGAGGAATCATTATTTTGCGCGTAATAAGGAGGCACTTCCTACTCGCAAAAAAAAAGGAGGCACTTCTTTGCGTGCGGCCGTGGACCCAGCTGTCAGCCTCTCCACGTACAGTCCTCTTTCGATGGATGTCGTTTGTTGACCACGCCATGCCGAGAGCACCACGGTGGTGGACGACGGCGAGGCCAAGTAAGGGAACGACCCGGAGCCGAGGAAGACTCGGCAGTTGTTTCCCACGCGGAGTGGGTACGAGGGTTTACTTGTTCGGCCGCAGTGTGAGGCTGTCGTCGCCGGAGAATAATAGGAGGTGTGGGTGAGTAGAGGGATAGCCAGGCCAGGGATGCGAGTATGGTGGGGCCGTGAGACCTGCCCGGCAGCACAGCCGGCCACGGGAGGCGGGAGAAGGTGGTTTCGCCGGCGCTGGTTTGGGCGGCTGGAGCAGGAAAATCAGAGACTGAAGAAGCACGATTGCCGTTAGATTGACATCTAACGGTCTGACGCTGGTAGAGTCGATTGTTGACTAAGTTTCTTTTTTTTGAGAAACCTTGTGTACACATGAACTTAGTAGGCCCACAAGTCAGCCTCCAAATCTGTGGCAGACAACATAGAGCCCATTTGCTATTTTTTTAATAATTTGCAGCCAATTTGCTAATTCTTAAGGAATTTATTACAACCCATTTTCTGAAAAGGACCATGGTCAAAAAGTTCAACCTTATTTTGCATATTTCGGTGGAGTCCGAACTGTTTTAATTCAGAAATGATAAACATTTATTTTTTAAGAACTTATTGATTTGCCAAATAAAATATCATTTTGTTTTTGTAAGCTAATAAGACGTGGGACAATTGAGTTGGTTTTAGGGAAAACCAGTGGTAAAAAATCAGCGCTGGGAGGGAAAACAACAACAAAAATATAAGGATGTAAAGATGAAAAGGGAACTTTATGTATTTTCAATATAATAATACATGTATATGAACTAGTAAAACTATAGGTAGAGATTAGAAAACGGAAGTAGGACATGGCGTTTCAAGAGGAAAATAGAACTGGGCTGTGTGTTTGATTCAGTAAAAAAACTGCCTGCGGATGTTCTAAGAGAAAATATAACTAAGGCTGGCGGGCCAGAGGCCAGTTGATACCTGCTGGATCTTTATGCCCCATTGTCATCATGGGCTGGGCCTGTTAAAAACAAAACCAAGCCTGGGTAGTCTAAAGCCCAGTTGAAACTTGCTCGACCTGAAAAAATAATATACCTGTTGGATCCCAATTATCAGTCTGTACTTGCAGAATTCTCTCGTTTATTGACTACGTTGAAAAGTTCATGGGTTTCACCATCTCAGACGCCAGCATTATTTTTCCATCGTGATAATAAGTGCATGCACTTGCTTGCATACGGCTATGGACCTGCTGGTTCCGTACGGTTAGGCTCTGTATGGACAGCCGTCTTGTGGTTCCACGGACGAATTTCATGCAAATCGGATGGTTTTCAGTGAAAGCGGACTAAATTCATTGTATTTTACATATTTCTTTTCATTATGGAATATTTACATATTTCAACTAATAATAACGGACTAGGCCTTTTTTTAGTCCATGGGAGGCACTTCACAATCGAGGTCGCGACACTTAACTGTTCTGGAAGGCCCAAATCCATCGCTCCTCTCTTTTAACAATTTGCAGCTGGGCTTGGCATGCCACAGCCCAGTTCCAATGTGCTGCATCCAACTATCAGCCCGTGAAACCGGATGGATCCCCTGCGTACTTCAAAGATGTAAAAAATTTGGAGAACTAGGAATTTGAACGGCAGGTGCTTATGGTACCCACCAAATCAAAATCAGGTGCCTGAAAATTCATTTCGAAACAAATGATTCAGCTTTATATCCACGTCGACCCTCGACATGATGGTTGGAAGCAAATGCCAAGTTCATACTGAAAGATCCTTAACAACAATACCAACTTGCAGACGACCAGGTAGTACAAGTACCAATACCAAACTAACTTGTAATCTTTTTAGTCCTGGCCCTAGTGTTCGTCTGGTAGAAAATCTTGCAGAGGACCAGCTCCCGCTCCTTCTCTTGCTCCAGGTCCCCGAGGTGGTACTAGTGCAACACCCAGTTGGTCCTCTGCTGGTCGAAGTTCTTGTTGGTGTGCAGCACCAGAACCTTTTTGGTGCCCGTCTGCCGGCTGTTGACCATCACCGGCAAGGTATTGCCGGTCTTGTGCTACATCGCGTGCATGCCGCACTCCGACTGTATCTTGCGACGCGTCCACATGCCCCTTTTGAATGCCCTGGAGTTGCGCTGGAAGAAATGCTTGCTTAGGCCACTCAGTGTGATACCTGTAGTATTGTCGAATACAGGTTTTAGTGTACGTAGTTGGCATTTTCATAACATCTTTGGCATGTTGCAGTCACTTGTTTCACTTTTTATTAACTGTCAAATTGTAATTGCTTCACTAGGTCTGCGTCTAAAAAGAAAAATAGAGCTATAAACAAAGGAATATGTTTGTGCAAGTAGACGGCCGATCGGTGTCTCACCTGGAAGTTTCTCAGGATGGGTGTAGCATATGCCGTGCTCGCTGTCGATGGTTGGTATGAACAAATCAATGAGAGGGTGAGATCTCGCGGTGTCAGCACTCACTTTGGCCTCAAGGTGCTCGATCAGCTCCTGATCCATGGGATCGAACTTGACGCCAGCCGGCAGCACCGGCCAATCCTTCTTGGACTTGCATCGGTTAATTCTAGTTAAATGGTACTCAATGTATGATCAATCAACTGTTTTAAGTAAATGATGAAAGATTTCGACAGATAAGTAGTACTCCAAATCTGAAGTCCACAATACCCGAACAAACTGGGGTCTCGGCTTCATTACTACATGTAGACTCTAAAGACTTGAAAACCCCCATAAAGATCGAAATCATAATACAGGGTGACGGGACGAATACTCACAGGAGCGGCCTCGCTGGTTCCTTCCTTCATCCGGCTAGCTTGAAGAGCATCCTTGTTCAGATCGATTTTTTCAGCGTCTTCCTTTTGACTACTTGCAATGAAGTATAGCAACTCCAGTAGCTCATCACTCATCGTACCAAATGGATCAGAACAAGGCGGCGGCTGGGAGGCGGGGAGACCGGGAGAGAATGGGAGAGTGATTTTGTAGAGAATGCGAGAGTGTTGTTGTAGTAGGAGAGGGGACTCTTGTGTCACCTTGGTGAACCGAAGACGCCGCCGGGACTCTTGTGTCACCTCACGCGCAGCATGTTGTCATGTCAATTCAATGTGAGGACATGATGAATAATTTGACCGACGTATACTAGTACTACTACTGTACTACTTACTAGTCATATTTAGTGTCACATTTTAACCATAGGTTTAACTAACAAAATGTCAATGCATGTCACCGAAAATTATACCATTGGAAACTATGTTCAAATACGAATCCAACGATATAATTTTTTGTGACATGCATTAACATTTAGTTAGTTAAATTTATGGTCAAAATTTGACACAAATTACGAAGGGGACCAATAAACCAGGAGGGAGGTAGTAGTACGAGTAGCGCAATATACGGTATAGAGGACTAGTACAAATTTAGAAATGGAGTACGAAGTTACAAGGTTGTGCGACAGACTTTGTAGGCTACATGAGTAATACAAAATATAATTCCCATTGGACAACACTTTCACCAACAAGTACGCACTTGAAGCCTAATTGATATATATATGGCTTCTGCACAACATCTCCATCATCATTATCAGTACATCCTACGCAGGTGAGTTAGGATGCACTTGATCCCAGAAAGGTATCTATCCTTCAAACTAACTACAGTACATAATATCCAACAAAAGAGGGTCATGCTACAGCAGCAGGATACATGGCTCAGTCTAGATATCACTACGAATCAAGTTGTGCAAATTTGCTGTTGGCATGAACCACATCGCCGCATGTCGGGTTTGTAAAAGCCATTCATCGCATGGAAGCTTGATGCCTTTCACACACTGAAGATTATCTGGCAACAAGCTGTGTCGATGAATCTCTGGATATGGTGATTCATGAAACCCATGGTACGATGTGTAAACACAGTTCCCCCTGGCGAATGGAAGTTGCATAGCACGGTAATCATCACCAGTGATATGATCGATGATTGGTTGGATGATTGGATAATTGAGCCCGAGGAACATGGAGTGGTCGCCGAGGCTGTAAACCCGCCTCCAGTTGAATACGCCTGGCCCAACGAAGCTGGGATCTTTCTCGAACACGAAGCAGCCATAGCCATCACAGTCACGAATGCCCCAGGCATTGTACTGCATGTGGTTTGATGAAATGGTTTGGTTAATTTGGTACGTGCGAATGAGCATCAAATGACCGCCATCAGTTGAACGAGCGATAAACCACCACCCATTGACTTGTATATTTCCAAATCCTGGAATCATGAAGGCCAGCGCATTTGCGTCTGCTGCAACAAATCAAATTGGAGACCAAAAGGACAAAAATATACAATCATGTTCAGAGTATGTGTGGAATTAAGATTATTATAACAGTGACACATATCATAGACAGAGAATTGCAATGTTGTGGTCATAATCATACCCCAAGTTATAAAAATTAAGCCAATGGCTTTCATATTCTAGCAATATGTCATGGTTCAAACATCATGTAAAAATGAGAGGAAAACAGCTATGACAGGGCCTACTCATATTCTACCATAGCAGTTACTACTGTTCTCATATCAACTCTAATAATAACATGCGTGGTTATAAAAATCTTGGAAATGAGAGTAACATATAGCAATGACGTGGTTATAGACACACTATCTATTCTAAATTTCTAACAATCAACAGGCAGTCGTATTCATAAGGTAAAGATGAGATGAGATAGAACAATTACACGAAGATAGATTCCACCAGTATAGGCAGCCAATCTGTGCGTCGACCGCGTAAACAATGCCATCATGCACTATAGCATCAGACAGAAATGGAGGCTTAATAGGATTGATGATGAGCCATAACCATGTATGGTGACCAGATTCCAGATAGACTAATCCCATGTCGAACAAGGCAATGAGCTTATAATCCATGTAGTCTTCTGATGGTGTGGGCACTTCGCAGATTACAACCTTCAGCAAACGGAGGTCGCACCAAAAGCTCGACGCGTCTCGTGCGTAGTAGGCAGGAGTGTCCGGCGGGCCGCGAGGCTCGATGGCGGCGGTATCCAACGATGGAAGGGTGATCTCTCGCTGGGTGTAGATATCCACGAGACGCCACGGACTGCCGGATTGATGGATGAGGACGATCCAGTTGGCCTTCATGCCCGCCCAGTAGTGGCCGCGCATGAAGAACTCGTGGACGAGTAGTGGTAGCATGTCGAGGGGCACCACGGCAACCTCCGTAGGATCGTCAAGTCGGTGTCTGAGCCACCTGCGAGGATCGGGCATCAGCAAGCAGGGTGTGTTGAAAAGGGCTGGCCGGTTGTAGATGAGTAGATGGTACAAAGACACCGAGCATGTGGCCAGACGCACGGTGCTGAGCGGGTCCATACGATTACAGATTTGCTCCAAGAGAACATCGGGGAGGGAATTCCAATCGCGGCTCTGCGTGTCAGTCGGTTCTGCCATAGGGTTTTTTAGGGCGCTGAGTGATTGGGGTTTTCGGTGCCTGCGAGTGAGTGGGGAAGTGGATTCGGGCAGGCGAGCAAAGAAGATGGCGTGTGTGGCCGAGCAGTGAGCGGGGGCGATATGGTACACGTGAGCTACCAAGGAAGATGGCGCGGGTGGGCGAGCAGTGAGCGGGAGGAAATGGTGTGCGGCCGACGATGGGGAAGAGAGGAGGAAGAAGAAGAGAGGAGGAAGAAGAGGGAAAGACAGGGAAGAAAGTGCATTAAATCTCAATTCTACTAGTACTACTACCAGGATATACCGTCCTTCGGAGTGTAAATAGTTAAGCCGATGACATGTGGGTCTACCTCAAGAGGGCCCATATGTCAGTTAATGGAAGAGAGAGGTGTGTAGGCGTATTTGCGGAAGCATGATCCACTGGCAAACATGATGGCAGTACTGGGTAAGGCAGATTTAGTAACACCAAGACGCTGGTTCAGCTTATTAATTAAGTGTCCCATCTGCTGCAGCGTGTATTGTCACTTCACTGTGAAGACTAGTTGAATAGTTCTCTCTGACCGAGATGGGGAATAATGGATCGCCAAGACTTCCTATCTATAGTATCCCTATGCCTCTACTCTCATCCTGTCCAACAAGATGAAACACTGGCCAAGGCACCCGGCGCCAATAATGTAGGAGTACTAGTAGTATTTTGTGCCAAACTTTGACCATCTATTTAATTAACTAATAAAATGTTAATGCATGTCACCAAAAATCATATCACTGGATTCGTATTTGAACATAGTTTTTAATGATATAGTTTTTTATGACATGCATTGACACTTTGTTAGTTAAATTAACTGTCAAAATTTTACACTAAGTATGAAGGGGACCATTAAACCATAACGGAGGTTTATATATAGGTCAATAAAAAAATCATCAACCAAGGTAGTAGTAAATGATGAGTGCCCGAAGAATTTTTTTCTGAAAGTACTCAATAATGGGCTCATTTTCCTCAAGAAAATTGTGTTTACGAACGTATTAATTGGAATGCATGCGTGAGGAGCAAATGACCAGAACTTTTACACGCATTGGTGAGTTTTCTCTTAATTCTTGCATGCAACGTTTTAATGAAGCTTGAAATATGATCATGTCAATGGGAGGGAGTAAAAGCCTCATGCATGCATGCATGCAACATGCAACACTCACACGTACACATGCACGCACGCAACACTCACGCATCCATGCGGCACACAGCACACAACGCAACACACACGCTCATGCTCAAGTGCTCAACCTACTCCCTCCGTACGTGAAAGACTATACATATAGAGATTTACACATTGACCAAGAGGAACCGGAACTTCATGGCATAATTAACGCCCAAAAGTAGCAGACTTATGTGTGCATGCCACCATTGAGAGAAGAAGATTAAATGAAGGTTGTTGCATGTTGTAATTAAGGATAGACATGTAGCCTATAGCTAGAGCACAAGTTGGTGCATTAGTCAATCAATATCGATTAGATTAAAGGCTAAGTGCATTGGAAGTGTAGATGTACACTCTTTGTTGGAAAATTTTCTAGTGCTAGATGGAGTACAGTTTTTCACGGACCGAGGGAGTACACGTGCATGCACTCACATACACAACCAGAGTGGTTCGTGCGCAAGGGTTGGACTCCTGTCGCGCCTGCGTAAAGTTTTGTTTAACTGATTTCTTTGCTCTGCCAACTGACAGGTGGGACCCAGAAACCAGGTGTCAATTTAACCAGTCAACAAAGTGCCACGTCGACTATGTGGCCGGTCAGTAGGGTGCAATACGGTGCTCTACGGTGAGCTAGTGACCGTATAATCACCGCAAAACTATATAGTGGCCGTAATGAGCGTATTGTTACATACGTTGACTGCCAGTGTATTTTTCTCGTTTCAAATTAAGCCATATTAACCGGAAAGGACGTAGTATGGACTAGTAGTACTACTTTGATGTGTCCTGTCAACTCGCCGAACGAGGAGAAGCTTGCTTACTACACCCTCTCCCTCGCGCACGCGCGGTGGCTCACAGGACGAGGAGAAGCTTGCTTACTATGTACGCCTACGCCCTCTCCCTCGCCCACGCACGTGGTGGCTCGCAGGACGAGGAGAGGGTTTTGACTATAGCGCCCTATCCCTCTCCTCGCCCTCGCCCTCACGGTGGACGTGCAGCAGTTCATTTGGTGTCAGATTGCCAGAAGCATATTGTACTGTAGTATCATCATTGTTGGACCTTCCGAAGAGGCGAAGAGCCAAGTGCAAGGTTTACAGGAGTACAAACTATTGAACCTCCCGAAGCGCCAAAGAGCCAAGCGCAAGGTTTTATAGGAGTTGTCGTTCTAGTAGGAGTACTACAACTATAGCGAACGATGCTACTGTATGATGCCGCCACATCACCTATATCCAAAGCTGTGCCACCTTTTTTTCTCATAGAGCGTGTTGGAGCCCGTGCAACAGCCACACAAGTTGCACGTACACATAACACATTTACTAGTAATAAATTCTAAAGGACAAATGCCAGTATGCCACACAAGTTCATCTCCACTTCATGTGATAAATTTGTGCACGACTAGTCTACATATATTCACAGCGCTACCGTTCACAATTTACCATACTCCACTTACACATTATAGATGGGCTCCATGTCCTCCTCCAGGTTCCAGTCCTAGGTGTTCTTCATAGATGGCATGATCCATAGCGGTGGGCAACGGGAATCATTGTCGCAGCTTTCTAGTCCGGTTCCACACGATGGAGACTCATCCAAGCTGAAGCGGCATAAATCAGGGATAGCGTGTCCCAGCATGTCGTTCATCCGGCGGTGCGCACTGAAGACACAACCATGCTTCATGAATGGCAGGCCTTCGGTGTCGTGCACGGAAGGTGGCATCCGCTTCACAATGGGGTAGCTGTCCCCAATGAAAAGCGAGTACTCTCCAAGAGTGTTCCTTGACACCCACATTGCATCACGGGGGTCGAACTCGGCGCCGTTCATCTGGTACACGCGGCATCTCAGATCTGGACACATGGTGCCGTACATGGTCAAGGTCCATGCATAATAATGTTGTGCTCAAATATGGCGGTCAGTAATATTGTGCAGCAAACAGTACTACTCTGGTATAGAGGAAGTAAAATAACCGGCTTATTATATATTGCCACTCTTGGCTACATGGATGAGATAGTAAGACATGGAAAAACAAAAATGATGGGAGCTAGTGGGTTCAAGTCTTCAAGGGCCTAGCTAGCTATACGCGCCCTCCAAGGTAAAAAGTACTATTAGTACTAGTAAGTAGTACTACAATGAAAGAGAAGGCGAGAGGGTTAAAAAAAATATAATACTAAATTGTAGTACTAGTACAGTAAACATGTCCCAGTCAAGAAAAGAAAATAACTAACAAGTACTACTACTCTACCACACAGCAATGAGAAAATGGAATACCTGGGTAGATGGTGACGGTCCGATCGTGGTAGATTGTGTGACCATGTTGCACATCAGTGGTACCATGGGTAACGACTGCTAAGATAGTTGATCCCAATATGCCAAAGTCAGCTACAAGGTTCCAGGTTAGACCGAATCGCGGATGCAAATGCACATCCAGGATCAGCGATCTTATTTTGATCGGGGGATGACTGGTCCCTGCAAAATAATGGAGTACCATTAGGGATGCAAATGATGGTTTGTGCATTCCGTTTGTAATCTCCCGTACCGTAGGATGGCAACTAGATGAAACAAGTCCCCTGGCTTGTCACCGCGAAGATGCGGCCTACATGGCACATGGCATCTTCGAACGTGTTGGGGTACAAATCTGCCGCGGCCAACACGTGCCAGCCTCTGCTGTTACTGCCTCTTGTATTGATGGCAATCCTTATGTCGAACACCGCGATGAGATAGTAATCATCGTAGTCGCGTCGCTTTGTTGGCGGGTCCGCAATTGCTATCTTCTTCAATCTCATGTAGGCATCATCATACGTATTCAAGCTCAGCCAGTCCGGAAGGCCGATCCCAATGGTGGAGAAGGGGTCTACGGGAACGGCCGCACTGCTGTGGATGTTGTGCAAAATGGTGGTGGTATTCGGCCAGAGGTATGTAAGCCAAACTTCGTTGGCACCAACCCAGACCTATATATAAGACAGTGGGCAGCGGAGAAATTACGGGATGGAATAACTAAGTACTATATTTAGAATATACACTACATGATCAAACTCCATGACTGACCTGCTCATCGGACAAAATCCGACTACCTCTCAACGTCGGCAACTCTAGCGGAGTCAACGTGCAACCATGGCCAGGGAGCGGTGGACTGTTTGATGGATTATCCCATAGAATAACCTTCTCCTCGAGGACGCATGGAAGACCAACAAGCATGGCCTTTTCCCAAGCCTGTTTAAGCACCGTCTTAAAATAGTTGGTGCAGGAAGCACCGAGTCTTGCGGCGGTGAGGATGTCGGAGCGGCGTGTGATTTCTCCCAGAGGATTGTTGTCCAAGGTCTCCCAGCCCTGACGAGGAGGAGAACTGCCTGGCGAATCCATGGGAGTAGCGACGAACTGCCTTGGTCTCTTCGGGGGGAGGGGAACTGGCGAGGAGGAGATAAGGAAGTTATGCGGGCACGCATAGTGGTAGTGCCTAGTGCCCCGCGATGGTGAGGCTATTATTTACTACGTACTCGTAATGTAGCAGTAGTAGTAGTACTTTCTCAACTAGTAGTGCAATGTACTGTACTTCTATAGTGCACCAGTTTTGAACTCTTGAATCTCAAGACCAAGGAGCTACAGTTGCAAGTGGAGGGTACTACTGTTCTCTAGAACCATCGTTGTACTGTCAGTGCAGGGAAAGTACACCTGCGTAGTGCATACTCTCCGTGCTCTATTCAAGCGCGTAGCTGGCCTACTCAGCCGCTCCTCTCACGCACACACTAGCAGCCTGTTTATCAGCGATGGTTACTGCGGGGGAAGAACATTTGAGTTCTTTGATACAGCGAGACTAGGCTTTTCGCTTCCATTTGTGGAGGTGTAATGGATCTCGTCGAACTTTGTTAGTTCCTTCTTTATGAATGAGATGAGGCAAAGCTTTTGCCTCCATTTCAAAACAAAAAAAATCACGTCAAGAGGAATTTCTTTTATAGAGCCGATAATGGAGCGAAGTCCATGCGTGCAACGCCACAAGCTACAGAGTAGTAGAGTAGCACTTTATGTACAGAGCCATATTGCATAGTTCCCAATGTCACGCCAGGCTTTTCTGGCTCCTCGGACTTAATTGGGAGGCGCTAGTTTAAATATGGTAGCTGATGAGGAAGCTGCAAGCGAGGTGCGGCTAGGGCGAGCACGCAGGCGAGAAACTTTGCATGGTGTGAATTGATATATAGGAGTACTACTCTAGTACGCGAGCCACGAGATGATGGGAGGGAAAACCCATTTACGTGGCTGGGCTATCCAGTGCACCCAGATTGTGGTGTGACACGTCCGTTCGACTTCAAAAGTCAAACTACCAGTGTACAATATTGGCTCGCAGTGAGGTTACTATTTAAAAAAAAGGCCGCGATGCGTTCGGCCGAGATCGAACCCACAAAACAAGCTGTACACTCCCACGACCACTAGTAGTACTCGTTGGAGTACAACGCAACCTAGAATCGCCTTTTATCGCTAGTACATTGTTCCTTACAAGAAACCACTAATACCAAGAAACTTCTACCACTTACCAACCAGCCCTACCAAGAAACGACTACTCTATAAAGTGCCGTTATAGGCACATTTCAACCCATGTCGCCCCTTAAGTCAACACCTTCTATTCGACCGGCAAGTTAGGCATTATGACTTGTGGGACCTACATGTCAGTCTGGACAAAAATCCCAGAGTGACCTCCTACCTCCGGCCCGTCCACCTAGTCATCCTTGGCCATGGGACGCAGCTACCGCCGCCGGCAGAAGGCGAGGTCAAAAGCGCCAGCGGCGCGGAGCCCATCTTGCGGCAGCCCGGATACCATCTCCGTCAGGCGCTCGCAGCCGCTAGCTAGCCAAGATAGCACACACCCTGCTGGATGCATCCAGCTGCTTGTCTGCAAGGTTTGCTAGCTAGGTTGGCACGGCGGTGCGACGGCTTGCTCGCGCGCGCCGCGCTAAGGCCAGCCATCTGGCTCGAGCGAAGGCCAGCGCGGCGGCTTGCTCGCGCATGAGCCACGCTCGGGCCAGCTAGCCAACCCGTGCGGAGGCCAGCGCGGCGTCCGGCCCGTCCAGCGAAGCGGCGGCTAGCTCGCTCATCACCGGCGCCACCGACAAACACACATAAGAACTGTTTGAAGTAATGTTCAGGAAAAATAATGATTGGAGGAGGAAAAACAAGATAGAAGGTCAGATGTGGGTCCCTCGTGTCAACGGTCAAACAAAATGTGTTGGTTTAAGCTGCCTCGTCAGCACGGACATGTGGGCCAACCTTGTCATAAACGGGTTTAAACGAGCCTAATCGGCACTAGGTAGTAGTTTTTTGGCATGGATTAAGAAATTTTGGGTATGTTTTTGCTATTTTTTGTACAATAGTTTCTTCCTAGGGCTAGTTGAAAGTGGTAGTTTTTTGTTAAATACTCTACATACTGTAAGTAGGAGTGAAAGTTAAGCTTTGGAAGCCAATAAGCACGGCTAGTTACATAGTGCCTATGTGTTCATAATTCAAACTAAATATCAACCATGGGTGACTAATATCTTGATGGAAAACTCGAAACTATGGAAATACTAGCATTTTTTGCATGGTTGGAAATACTAGCAATGTTCACGTGTGTTGCAACGGATCATAATTAGAATAATACTTATTCACAAACTTGATAGAAAACACTCTAATTTTGATATACATATATCACTAGAAATATATTATGTTTCAATTAGAATATATTCCTTGGGCTGTTTTGGTGAGGTGAGGGAAGGATGTGGTTGGTTTTAAGATACTAATTAAGGGTTTTTTTGCAAATTGGTAGAGAAGTGGGATGTTGTTGAGAAAAGGCAACAACTTACCTCACAGTCGTTAGATGTAGATCTAATGGTCAGAAATGACGGATGGCAGACACACCATCATCACCAACTAAGTCTTCTGTAGGAGTACTAGCAAGATGCCCGTGCATTGCACGGAACATCAAGATGCATTTTTTTATAAAACACCTGTTGTGATTGACCCATGCGGGAGTAATCCCATGTGTAAAAACTAATGATATCTCGAGAAAGAGGAGAGATAAGGTGAGGAGGAGTGGGGCGTGGTGGTGATTGGTGGTCGGACTGATCAGAGGCATGGGGATGGACAACGCCGGTAGCGACCACCATGCTAGTTTGTTCCAGAGGCTTCCTTTTTTAGTTGCTCAACAATGAGGTTGTGGGAGATAAGGATGAACGAGGGAAGGCCTTGTCTGCAAATGTGGAGAGAGGTGCGGGTATCTTTTAGTTTAACTAGCAAGATGCCCGTGCGTTGCACGTAACATCAAGATGCATTTGTATGAGTAGTTTATCTTGTGAGAGAAAAGGATGAACTAGGGAAGGCCTTATTTGCAAATGTGGAGAGGGGTGTGGGTATCTTTTTGCAAAATTGCCATAGTTTCCTTCCTATCCGTCAGATATAAATCGGACGGCCTATATTGCAGGATGGCAGGCACACCATCATCACCAACTCTGTTTTTTATAAGAGTAGATAGATTTCTATCCGTCAGATATAGATCGGACGGTCTATATTGCAAGATGGTAGGCACACCATCATCACCAACTCGGTTTTTTTTATAAGAGAAGAGATATAAGTATGGAGATACAAACGTATTATCGTTACTTGTTTCCATAAACTTGGATCTACATTCTATTCAACGGCTGAGCATGTGGGGCCTTAGCACGATGACTTCTCGACTGTGTAAAACAAAGGTTTTCCCGTCGCCAATAAGGAGGGGGTGACAGCGGCGCTCTTTCGGCTTGCTCTAGTCCTAGTAGTCATACTAGGTGGTCTACGCACGTGTAGATTTATTCTTTTTCACGTCTCGTGTTTGTCATACTGCCACGACTGTTGATGAATAGACGGTAAGTTATTCACGGGAAAACCTTTGTTAAGCGTGTGAGAGAGAGAGAGAGAGACAGCGTGTGTGTGTGATATGTGTAGAGACTGAGGCAATGATAAGAGATTCTTTGTGTCTCTGTGTGTGGAGGATAGAGAGAGACATGTGCATGGGGCTTTGTGTTGTGTAACGTGGAGACACATAGACATAATCAGAGAGTGAGTGTGTGAGATACACATGCGGACATGGGGAGAGATGTGTGAGTTAGAGAGATGGAGAATTTTGGTGTGCATGTGAGCTAGAGAGAGGGGGGATATATACATACCTAGAGCTGGAGAGAATATGCAAGGGTGTGTGTCTTAAAAGAAGGATCCAGATAGATGGGTGTTTGTGCGTGTCTCTATGTGTTTGTGCGCGCGTGTGTGTGTGAGAGGGAGTGTGTGTATGTGGAGAAGAGAGACCACTAATGATGTAAACCTAGTAGGGAAGGGGAAATGGTGTGACATGTGTGTCAAAGAGAGACGAAGGCATGTGTAGTAGCGGGATAGCATGGGTGTGGGCGGGGAGCAGACTATTTGGAAGAGACACCGAGTGTGTGTGGGAGAGGGGTGTGAGAGCGAGAGAGAGAGCTAGCAAGGGAGAGAGAGAGGAAGAGAGGGGTCGTTTGTGTGCGGAAGTGGCGTATAGATAGGGAGACAAGGTTGATGTTGTTCGAAAGTGGCCTATGTACGGAGACGCAAGGGAAGTGAGTCATCGTGTGTGTGATAGATACTTCATGAGAGATCTAGAATAGATGGTGTAGAGAACAACGTGCGAGATTGAGAACGATGATACGTTAGGGAGCTATGGAAAGAGTCATGACATATATGTATATAGGGAAGGAGCTAGGGCGGGTCCGCATGTGGGAGAGATAGAAAGAGGAGAGTGGTGCACAAGGAGACAAAGGGTGCTTGTTTGCAGTGGGGGGTGGTGAGTGAGGTGAGTGTGCGAGAACCACATAACTAGGGAGATAGACGTTTGGGGGTGATGTTTTGTGTGTATGGGAAAGATACACTCTATATAGTGCGTGTGCTTGGGAAAGAGAGATGCCGGGAGACCTAGAGAGTGGGGGAAGAGATGTGTGCATGCCCGAGAGACAAAGTGATAGAGACCTATATTGGGGTCCGGACTTTAGAAGAGAGGGGGGGTGTTAATGTGCTCCTGTGTTCGTGTCCGGGGGAGAGAACGACTTGTGGGGGGGACGGGGTGGGTGGCTTCAGATAAAGAGTGAGGTGTCTATATTTGAGAGACTTTAGCGTAATTGAGATATATATGGTAAATAGTGTGTGCACTCATGGTTGATCAATTTGTTTCACAGTTTGTACTATGAGATAACGATACTTTTGAACATGTGTGATATACTTTGAAGTACCAGAATTACAAACCTAAGATTGGAATTTTGGATTTCGACTCCATCATTAGCTTTTGTAATTCATTTAAATGGAGGTACATTTTTTAAGCCGGGATTTCATGATTTCAAATTCATATATCAAACCTAGAGATATACACATACGGGCATGTTCAAACTTTATAATCATCCACTTTATTCATACACATACACATTTTTGTTTTTGTCATCATATTTAGGATAAACACATTTGGAATTTCATTTGAATTGGACCATATGATGGTATTTGCTTCCACTAGCTCAATGATCCATATTTGAATTGAATGGACAATCTAAGTTTCGAGTTGGAGACATTGATTTTCGAAACTTGCACTTTTTTTTGCATGCAAAACAAATAAATTTCAGGCGTACAAGAGCAGAACACTTAATTTCAAACGCCAAAAGCATTCAAACTTCCCGTTCACATCGAAATATCTCGCGCCCGAATGTTTAGCCCTGCGATATTCCTGTTTTACCCCTGCCACATGAACTGAAAAGGGCTGCTTTGGTAACTCCATTGTTTTCCCCTCTTTGCCCCCAACATTCTTCCCCAGAGCCCCTCCTCCTCCCATCCCACCCCCCCCCCCCCGCCCCCCCCCCCCCCCCCCCTGACCTGCCCTCCAACGCACGCCAAGCCGCCGAATCTAGTCCTCCGCCGCAGCGGTGGACCTCACACCCCGCCGGATCTACCTTCCGCACCTTAGAACCCCCAACTGCCAACTCACCACTTCACCAGAGCCGCTTCAGCGACTGGCTTGTCCACCGCTCTAGATCTCCTTGACCACCATCATGGTCCACCGCATCGGATCTGCTTCACCGACGCCCTCGTCCACCACAGTGTAGGCCCTTCACCGACTCCCTCGTCCGCCCCATCGCTAGCCCTTCATACAAGCCCTCGTCCGCCGCAATAGATCCGCCTCACCGAAAGCACTGTACACCGCGCCAGATGTGCTTCGCCAACGCCTTCGTCCACTGCACTGGACCCGCTCCATGGATGCCATATTCAACTCCACCGGCCCAGCTTTACTGACGCCACAGCCTCATCAGGTTATTTCGATTTGTACTCCTTCGGTTTTTCTCTTCTTATCGTGGAACTGTTCACTTACCACAGATGAGCTTTCTTGTATGTCGACAGGTGCCGCAACCGAAGCACCGGAGCTGCTTCAGCAACGGCGACAGCCGGCCCAAACTCAACCGCAACACGAGCACCATCGACGATCCTTAGCTATCAAGTATGACAACGATACCCATACGCTGCCGAGAATCAGGTACTATTATCCAACGGCCGACGCCTACGTTCACTTTCTTAGCATAAGCACCGCACCTTTGAATTTCTTCAGGACATCATTCAATTTTTCATGAGACGCGTTATTCTGCTTGCACCTGTAGGGCCATACTTCTGTCAGTGAACATGTTACATGTGCTAAATTACAAATCAGTGCACATATAGTTATAATGCTTTTGTTTTGTCCTAAGTATTACTGTACTTCCTAGATATCACTGCCTACTATTTTACTTCTTGCATGCTATATTTATGATAATGGTGTTGTTCTGATGCCACCTGTTGGTTCCATCAGACTGCTTCATGTTCTCTATGGTTAATTACACATCAGCAAACTAGCATGTGGTTCCGCTACTTTTTGTTCATTTTACCCTACATTTTCTGATGCTAGCTATTACATCACTGCTCCAAGCCTCTGTTCATTACTTTTTTGTGCATTCTTGATCTTCCCAAGTTGCATGACTAATTTGATGCTTCTATTAATAATGGAGCTGCCAACCCCATCAAGCAAAATATTTGTTCTTTTGGGGCTGGCACCTCGAACAAGCATAAAATTAGAGTGAAGCACATATATTGTCGTGTAAGCACACACCCTTCTTTCATTAGTTTAGATGAACCATTGATGATCAATTCGAACCAGTGCATGCGATTTAAATTAATTTTACCTAAATAGAGGGTGCAGAATAAACTACAACAACTGGATTTGCAACCACGGGATGCTGATGATATCTTCAAAGAACATTGCAACAGCAGCGAGGCTTCACAGCAACATATGGTAAGCCAGTGTGTTTTAGTACATGTGAAATGTAATGCGTGTGGGCTACTTTCTTGGCTTGTGCCCTCAACCTATAATCCTACAGAATTACAAATAGTTCAGTTGTCTGCTTTGCTGTATTGCTTGATTCAAATGCTTGTTTGTTACTTGTTAGGCTATACCTGAGTTGGCCAATATGTCAGCAGTGCCTGCTGTACTATCGTAAAGAAATGCATGCCTAGTTCATTTGACTCCTTAACTTTTCCTATGAATTTCATCACAAGACTGTCTTCGTAGTTTATATGAGGCCACACTGTTAAGTGCTTTCTTAGATTATTTCAACTGCTTAGATGCCTTGGCAACTTAAATATAGCGGTGGTACACAACCTTTCAACTAGGGATGTCAACTGGGTCCCGTTTAATCCTGATTAAAGTCCACTAGTGGTATGATAGTTCAAAAGAGTTTTTGTTTTTTGAGGAAAATGAACTAGCGAGCTAGCAAAAACTAACTAGATGGGACTGGCTGATGCCGTTTATTTGCCACTTACATCCCTAGTTTCATCTTACCATTTTAATTTCTTTTCGGCTGATGCTGCTTGGAACCATTTAAATATAGCTTGCCATGCTCGGCAATAATTTGTATGTCGTTTACCATGTAAGCTTACTGCCTGGATCATGCGATAACTATCTCTTACTTATGTCCAGTGGAAACCTTTCAGGATGCCGTTCACACTAGGACACAATGTACAACCCCAGAATCTATTTGTGGAAGCAGTGCACCATCCATGTTACCAGATGGTAGCAGTTCAGAGGCAACACCGCCGGAGAGCAGTCTGAGCACAGATATTATAGTTCTTGAGGCTCTACTAGAGGCAGAAAGAGATGGTGTGGCTGCCATGAATGAGGTAATCTTGATCTTGAGGCTAGAAATTATGCAATTAGATGCACGCATTATGCAAGCAACCCAAGAATTGGAGGAAGTAAGAATGTTGCATTTGAAGACAGAGGAGGTCCTACTGCTTCTGCTATCTGAAGCCCAGGGTAATCTCAGTTCTTCTTTAGATACCAGTTGAAATTGTCATTAGATTAGTATACTTGCATGTTGTGTCATGTCTCTGAATGGATTATGTTGTAAGACCCCCTGTGTTGTCCATGTGTTGTAATGATCTGAATTTTTTAGGCGAGGTAATCCTTAGTACTTGTATGATTGACATAAGGTGAACTGTTTTTCGTGTGAGCATATTGTATTGGATGAAATAACTGTTTGACTCAAAGTGTATCCAACCTACTGAATTCGAAGATCACGGCATTTCTAAATCATATTGATATATAAAGGTGGAATATGTAACATCCCCAGATGTTCACCCTGCCATCAAGCTAATTAATGGGCAATGTCATCATTTTTTTCACTAAGTCAAAATGCCACTTGTCCCAAATCCAACTTCAAGTTCATATTCTAAATTGAAGTCAAATAAATATTACTTCAAACTACAAAACAAAAGTGTTCATAATTTTGCAAATTTCAATAAGTAATTGTCAATTTGAAACCAACTTCATTTGACTCACAGATAAATCCCAAGGAAATTAACAAATGGTCCAACAACAATTAAAATGGCCCCTTTCAAAATAAATAAATGCTTAAACATTTCCAAATAAAAGTAAACCTTGTGTGTATCCTCATAGTGGTGCCTTGTATCTATATGCCAAGTCCCACATCTAGCAAGAGTAATTTGCTAACTAGACTAACTAGAAAACAGTAGAAAATAAAAGCAGGCAGGAGAAAGTGGATAAAAGGGGAAAAGGCCATAGGCCACTATGCTTTCGGCCTGCAGCTACAGTACCTAGCCCAGCCCACCACCTCACCTCTCCTTCCTTTGTACAGGGAGGCAGTGGCTATGCGTGTCGGCCATCCACGCCGCCCTGGCCGCTGCTGTCGCCATGTCGTGCATCCGGTGAACCCTCGTGATGGATAAGAAGGCCCCCGACAGCTTTGACGAACCCTAGCCCGTGAAATTCCCCTTTCCCACTGGCGTTTCTCCTCTGAACCTCGTGCCCGAGCCACTGTCGCCGTCCACGCGGCCACTGACCTCGCTGGCGCCTGAAAAGGTATCCAGGAGCTGCGTGGTGGACGTCTCCTTCGATTAGGCCCACTGGTTCGTGCGGGGAGCCGCCGTACGCTCGGGATCGAGCCGGTCTCCCGCCACGGCCATCGTCTCTCGCCGTCGAGCTCGTCACAACCGGTCGTCCCCGCGCCACCAAACCATGTCTACAAGCTGCATGGTGAGCTCCTCGACCGTTTCCCCTCGTTTGCCCTCTCGATCTGTGCCGTTTGCTGCTACTCCCGTGCTCGTACGCGGTCGCCATGGCCGGAGTCAGAGCTCCTTCTGTTGCTACTGCTCTACTGCGCCTGCGCTGCTCCTGCTGCCGTTAGCTACTGCTCTAAGCTGCCACTTGCTGCTGCTTAGCCACTGCCGCCCCTGCTGTTGCTGCTTCTGGCCATGGCCGAAGCTGCTGTGTGCGTGTTGTGTGTGTGTGGCTCCGGCCGAGCCCGCCTCCGACTGGCCACGCCCTTACCTGCTGCTGCAGCCCCATGACCACCACCCGATGCGCCGCTGCACGGGCTCTCCAATGAGCCTAGCCCCGCCTGCTCCCGTGGCCGGGAACGGCTGGTCGGCGACGTACACGCTGCTTTGAAGCCGCTGCTCTGCTGCCGAAGTTACTGTAGCATCCGCACTGTAGCGATGGCTAGCTTTGCAACTATTACACTGACTAGCCCTCTTGACAGCCTCTAAACAGTCAGCTAACAAAAGTTAATATGAGTAAAATTCATATGGGCAGATAGTACACATGACAAACTTCATTTTACCCCATTGGACCAAATCCATTTGATGCATGGATTAAATCCTATGAAAATCACAAAATGCTACTTTCTGTTAATAGAAAAACAAAAAAACAGATTTACTGCCATAGCAATTTTAGAGCAGAAAATAAAAAAAGTACAGGGATCTAATAGTGATGCAATTGATACCATCTTGTAGATCACAGGAAAGTGATCAATATTGGTATAAGGCACTAATCCATAGGATGTACAGAAAAATAGCAATAGCCTCCGGAAAACAGTTAAGTGATGTTCAAAACTGATGAATTCCCAGACTTAGCCAAATTTCAGTAAATCCAGAAAATCAATAAAACTTCGGAAATTCGCAGAAAATTAACCGTAGCTCGGATCAAAAAACTTTCTACATGAAAGTTGATCAGGACGACGAGATGAATTTGAATGCGCGGTCCGTTCATCTGCCACGTGCCCCTAGAACAGTGAACATGCAATCGTCCCCTCTCTTTCATCTGTCTGAAAAATGCCTAACTCCGGGAAAACTTTTCCGGATGTTTTCCCCCTTCACCTATATTGTGTAGCACCGCATTAGAACACCCCTAGCACCGCTTGTCGTCTTGTCCTGCTTAGTATTGTATATGTTTGCTGTGTATTTATCTATTTCCTCCCCCTCTTCTTTCTTGATAGAGCCCGGTACCGACGCAGTCTCCGAGACCGACGCAGCTCCGGTGATTGGCTACCCTACTGACGACCTTGCCCTTGCCGCAGAGCAACCAGGCAAGCACCCCCATTTTGAACATGCCTATATCGCCTATTCTCTTCTCTCTTATGCTTGCATTAGAATTGTTGTTGTTACTGTTATCCTATATCTGCTTCATAGCATGTTTATTGTAACCTGCTTTGTTACCTTCCTACTTATCCTAGACTGCTTAGTATAGACTGGGTAGAGACCCGACAGAGACCCCACTTTATCCCGACTGCCCCGCTAGATGATCAGAAGACCCGAGTAACGGGATCGAAGACCAGGCCCCGGCACCGCACGTCACTTCGCCCTTAGTTGCTCGACACTGCTGGGTTACTATCGAGTGCCGAGGGTGATACCTCGTCAGCACTTCTGATGATAACCTTGTAGGTTAGTTATTAGGTCGTGGTAAGCGTGGGTGATTCCTCCTACACCACCCCCGATAACGATGTCGTCGCGCAACTCCTCAAGTGTGGACCTCGAGGGTGATTCCTCCTCTGTTCACCTTGACGGTAACATCAGAGGGAATTCCATCGAGGGTGATTCCTCAGGGTTCCCCTTGGGTCAGACACACAGATACTTTGGGTTACTATGACTGAACACTAAACCATGATACTAAAGACGGGTCGGCCCTGAGGGGTACCCGCGCGAGCTTAATTGCGAGTGATGTAGACTCGGGTGGACCTGGAGGGTGCCCGAGAGTTGAACACGAGGCGTGGCCGGGCATTCTTAGCCCTTGCCGCAAGTCCTCGAGACGGGGCGACGGGGTCACATCTTTCGTGAGTCTCTGCTCGTTACCGCACGCTCCTAATCCATTAACGGTTTGGATATTTGATCCGAGGGGCCTCTGGCCTGATAGCACTAACCATCACGTGGGCATAGTATGGGCGTTATGCGTCGTATACTTCAGCCAAAGCTTAATGGACGTCAGCGATTGAGCGGCGCGCGCCGAGTTGGACTGGTTACGCAACTGCGCTTGTATTAAGGGGTTGCTAGGTCTGCTCTTGGCCATGAACGTAACGTGCAGGAGTTCCCGAGGCGATGGCCCAAGACCCCTGGGGGCATAGGTTTAGTCCGGCGTGCTGACCTCTCTGTCAAGTATTTGGTCGGGTTGTGGCGTATCGTTTGGCCGAGGCCGGGCATGACCCAGTAAAGTGTGTCCGGCCGGAGTTAAGCGAGCGTGGTGGGTAAGTTGGTGCACCCCTGCAGGGAAGAAACAATCTATCGATAGCCTATCCTACGGTAACGGACGCTCGGAGTTGTATCCCGATCGGTACAACTAGAACTTGAGATGATAACTGGATAGTATGGCTCTGGGATTGCTTTCTCGCAGGGAGTCGAGAAAGGATCTCTGGCCGAGGTTGATGACACTACTACTACTTTACATTATGCTAATCTGCACTCTTCTAATGCTGCAAGACCGATGAAGATGATGAAGATGCTAGTCTACGATAGGACTAGGCTTTCCCCTCTATTCTGGCATTTCTGCAGCCCAGTCCACATACAGCCCTCCTTTGAAAATGTTGCATATGTAGTGTAGATCCTTGCTTGCTGAGTACTTCGGATGAGTACTCACGTTTGCTTTATTTTCTTTTTCTCCCCATATCCATTTGACGCCGCGAGATGACGGAGCTCCTGAGATAGCAGCCCCCGTCGACGACTACGGCTACTACTACTACTACCCTCCCGGTGAGTACTACTACGAGGAGCCGACAGACGACCAGGAGTAGGATTCGGAGGGTCCTAGGCAGGAGGCCTTCGCCTTTCGATCGTAGAGTTTTATTTTGCCCCGCCTTCATAAAGGCTTATCTCTATTTCTGTAATATATCTGTACCCAGATATCTGATGCTTCCGCTGACACTTGTATGTCATCGAGCTATGTATCGAGCCCTCGAGGCCCTGGCTTGTAATATTAAGCTTGTATGACTTTATTTATGTTTTAGAGTTGTGTTGTGATATCTTCAAGTGAGTCCTTAGGCTTGATCGTGTGCATTTGCGTGTATGGTTAGTGCACGATTAAGCCGGGGTTGTCACAGAATAAATCTTTGTCGTGGTTTTGAAGAAATAAATAACAAAACGTAGAATGATGTATGGATATTCGTAATCGAATACAAATTGGATTTGAATTTAGTTGCCAGGGCCCAGGGTAAACGTGAATGCTAATTCTCCCAAATTTTGAACGAAGCGGCAAAACACCCACTATCATTTGTTGGCTGCCCGAAGCAAGTGTTTGCGAGATGGAAATTACTGTCTACCCCTGACACTTCACATCCTAATCGACCCGATTTCCACTGCTGTCGATAGGGGTAGACTAGTAACTTCAATCAGACGTGACACGACCGCCTCTGAGCCCATTCAGACACGGTGGGCGCCAAACGTCGGCGGCAAAACACATTTGATTCAAGCTCTACTGAAAGACCTGTGTCTCTCCCTCCATTTCCCCATTCATACACGGTGGGCAGCAAAACAAACTCTCCTCGTCCGAAATCGATGTAGGCAAATATTTTAAATAGGGGCAGATGTGTAACTTCCCTCAGACGTGACACAACCGCCCTACCTGTCAGTCCCGTTCATACACAGTGGGCGCCAACCGTGGGCGGCAAAACACCCTCTCCTCGCCCGAAATCGCTACCGGCAAATATTGGGGAGATGCGAGATTACCGTCCTATCCCCAACCGACGAGATGTCTAAAATTTTAAACGGGGGATAAGTTCGTAACTTTCCCACATTTCAAACAAGAGCGTCCCAAAGTTTGAGATCCCCCCCCCCTCCCCCTCCATTTCCCCATTCATACACCGTCGACGCCACAACAACCTCCCCACTCAGGCCAGCCTCCTCCGTCCGCCACCCCATCCTCCACCTTGCCGGAGCCGCTACCCCTACCCGTCATCCACTGCAAGAGATGGACGTCTCTCATCCATGGCACCGGACCAGGATCCTTTCATCGCGTCCTCTCGCTTCTTCGGCACCGTCGTCCACCTTGCCGTTGCCGCTCCTACGACCGCCTCGTCCACGGCAACAGGACTTATCCCCCGACCCGGCCGTCCGCCGTCTAAAGTCTTCTTCCGCGCCGCCGACAGCCATCGCACCCGCAGCGCCCTCAACGTATCAGCAGGGGCCTACACGGCGTCGCAAGAGAGGTGGTACTCTTTCATATCTGCTTAAGTTATTGATCTCACCCAGAAAATAGATCGTAACTTGTTTACTGTACTTTTCTTGTCCGTACCAAATCGTAGTGGCTAGTTGAAAGCAAACATTGGTTGCGAAGTAGCCTTTGTCCGGTTTGCACCTTCAGATCCACCATGGCACGGTCACTATAGTCGTAAAGCTTATGGTTTTCCCCCTTTATATTCACTACCATCATCATAGGTGCTTCGTGTCGTGCAAGCACTGCTCCTCAAGACCTCAACCCATCAAGCGAAACAACATGCCACTCATAATTCCAAAGCTTAGTTGTTGAAATTCGAATCTGATATGATGCTCATATTACTAAAATAGAGAACGTTTAATTGGTCAGCTAATGTTCCTATAATCGTTTCGAAAAGCATGTGCGCCACATATAGAGAGACAGCGGGGATTTGCATTTCTCTATGCGCTCTGGTTCATCATGGGTGGGCAACACACATTGTATTATCTAACTAGCAAGATGCCCGTACGTTGCACGGAACATCAAGATGCATTTGTATGAGTAGTTTACCTTGTGGGAGAAAAGGATGAACGTGGGAAGGCCTTATTTGCAAATGTGGAGAGGAGTGTGGGTATCTTTTTGCAAAATTGCCATAGTTTCCTTCCTATCCGTTAGATACAAATCGGATGGCCTATATTGCAGGATGGCAGGCACACCATCATCACCAACTCTGTTTTTTATAAGAGTAGATAGATAGAGATAAGAGTAGAGAAAAAAGTAGAGAAATCTGCTTGCTCTTTGTTATCATGTTCCTCTTCTGTTCTTCTTAATAAGTATATTACTTCCTTCGTTCCTAAACTGCCTTGGGTGCGTGCGTGTGTTGTGGTGGCATGCATTTGTACCGGGTGTTGTTCATCGTTGCTTTATTTATAAAGCGGGGCGAAAGCCTTTTTCGGTAAAACATAAGTCTTTTTAGATATTTCAATAAGAACTACATACGGATGTATATAGACATATTTTAGAGTGTAGATTCACTCATTTTGCTCCGTATGTAGTCCGCATTCGAATCTCTAAGAGATTTATATTTAAGAACGGAGGGAGTAGTACAGTATGTTCCTTGTCGGGAAGTGGAGCAGGGACATTTGCAGTCGACAGGTCTATTGGGTCGCTTCAGATGGATGCTTTCAACGATTCTAGATGGTCTGCCATAATATCCGAGAAATGCTAGGAGCTATGTCGTCTTTGATAGTCTAGAATGATAGTAACAGTATTGTGCCTTCAGTTGAATAGAGTTGCCCCTTTTGGGGCCGAAACCTTTCTTGCCGTACCGGCAATACAAGCCCATATGGTCCAGCTAGTTCCACTTTCCTAATTTTACTCTTGATGCTTAGGGTTTTCCCCTTTTATCTACCCTACTATGATCTGTGTAGGTGCTTTCTGTCGTACTAGCAGTACTCCACCCTTCAAGCTAAACAACACAGCACTCATAATTCCAAAGCTTAGTTGTTCAAATATGATTGTGATATGATACTGATATTAGTTAACAGACACATTTAATTGGTTAGCTAAAGGTCCCACTTGAGTTTCCAAATGCATGTCACGACATATAGAGAGACAGCAAAATTGCATTTCTTTGTCACTTGTTGACTGTACTTTCTTGTCCATACCAAATCTTAGTTGTTATTTCAAAGCAAACATCGGTTGCTAACTACCCTTTGCGCGGTTTGCAGCTTCAGATCTGCCATCCCACTGCCACAGTCAACACTATACTCATCATGCTTACGGTTTCCCCATTTTATAATGACCACGATCAGCCTACGTGGTTCGTGTCGTAATAGCACTGCTCCACCCATCGAGCTAAACAAGCTTAGTTGTACAAATTTGAATATGATATTATGCTGATATTAGTAAAACTGAGACATGTTTAATTGGTCAGCTAAATGTTCCTACTTTATTTTCGAAATGCATGTGAGCCACATATGGAGAGACCGGAAGGAATAGTATTTCTCTATGCGCTCTGATTCATCATGGGTGGGCAAAAGAAATTGTATAGAAAGACTTGTAATATCTTCAATCTGCTTGCTCTTCTGCTCTTCTTTAACATGATCCTCTTCTCTTCTTTAATAAGTATGTTCCTTGTTGGGAAGAGTAGCAGAGACATTTGCGGTCGACTGGTCAGGTCGAGTTGTTCTCCCTTAGTATATTTTGAATCTGTCAGGTCAGGTCGACTTGTTCTTCTTTACTATATGTTGAAGCTGTCATCTGCGAAGTATCATCACTTCTGGGGCTCTCATATTTTGAGTAGTCGGCCACATTATATTAATGCACACACCAAATTACAGCATGCATGGCATCTCTCAGAAGAATTGCAGAGATAGCACAAAGGGGTTTACAGGGAGGCAATATTGGGTTAGAATCACTTCTGCATTACAAAGATATTCTCACTTGTTTTATGTTTTCATGCATGTCAGGTATTGAATATGATCAAAATGAATATGAGAATGGGCTCACGAGAGGAATATTGCGGAACAATCCACTGGCTAACAAACTTGGCATGGTGGAGGATGGCCTATCTTATTCACCCATCAAGGTGCTTGCTCTAACTTGGCAAGGTTGTACTGGTCGCACATATTTTGCATATGACCTCTTGCATTACTTCTACTTTGTTACACCAACATCTGCTTAGTTTAAGCATCATATATGAGTACATGCCATACCTATCCATTTTCTGTACCTATTCCATGTGTCATCATACTATGTTTTCCAGTCAAATGTTGTTCTTTCGTAATAGATGTCCAAAAGGAAGAGGGTGAGTGCAGATCCTCAAGGAGTACAAACTAGGTATTTGGAAAAGGTAGTGATACATGTTAAATCAGATAGATCAGCAGCCACAGAAAACACAGGCCCAACTATACCACACTTTACCCCTACTCCACTGGCCTAACCCCTATTAGAACTACAGAGAGCCCAGCGTCAGGTACTGTCTATGATATCAATTCAAAATTTGAACTCCTAAATTTCTGCATGTGCCTTACCTTCTCTCTTGTATGAAAACTAATTTCAGATGAATCTCCTTTCTCAAAGGATCATAGGATCTCACAACAATACTGGGCACTGCATTGCTCTTGTCAGTACCTCTTGCCCTTTGTCAGCATACTTACACTCATTGCTGTTTGATTATGTAGCATCACTGTAAATGTTCGCTTCTTTATCCTCCCTTTGCTCGAAATTATAAGATCTATATTTACTCTTAGATAAATGTAGAATTAACACAATGGTTATGAAGTTTTGGATTGCTCATGTAAGTACCTGTTGTCATGTACTCCCTCTGTATCGAATTAATTGTTGCTCAATTGGATGTATTTAGAACTTAATAGTGCTAGATACATCCATTTGAGCGACAAGTAATAATGGACGGTGGTAGTATTACTGTACTTGCATTGCGAGATAGTTGATTGTCTAGCATTACTCTGCATCTTATCTGCCCTGCCCTCCACTTTCTCCAAATTATCAGATCTACATTTACTCTTACCAAAATGTTGAATAAAGCCAATGCCACTGCACACGTTGATGTCTGCATTCCTCTTGTCAGTACCTTTTGCCTTGTAACACTGTACTTAATTAATTGCTATTTGATTATGTATCATCACTCTGCACCTGAGCTTCATTATCCTCTATTTCTTCCAATATTATTTGATCTATATTTACTCTTCACAAAATGTAGAATAATGGCAATGCTTATAAAGAAGTTTCTTTGGGGAATTTATTGAATTATCCTTCCATCAACATGGAGAAGGGCTTTGTCCAGCCCGTGTTAACATGTAATGTAAGTTCATCCTTCTCAAGCCTTCAAACTTTGTTCTAGTATAGATTTGGATAGGCATCATTTCCTCCACTGCTGTTTACTTTGGTGTTTACATCTGATTGGATGTTTGTAACAACTACCAGTTTTAAATTGTAGTTGTAAAAACATGTTCCTTATGCAGAACAGATCCATTTATTTGCTTATATAATTGTGAAACCTGTTACGTGTCTCCTTGTTTCTCTTTCAGAGTCATATCTCTTATGCCAGGCAGAACTTTAGGGAAGATAGTGAGCCAAACCATCTTGAAGAGAGCGAGATGACCCCAAGGTCATGTCTTGATGAAGACAGTGAGTTGAAGCTACTCACCAGCAGCTGTGAGACAACCTCTGTGCAGTTGCTGCCTCAATCAATTCGACTTCTTCAGTCTCAACTTAAAGCAGAAAGGCTTGCTTCAGCTCAGCTCCGACTTGATGTCAATGATGCAAAAAAGATCTCAGAGGACTGCCTTGCGGGCTTTGGTGCTATACAGCTAGGGATAGAGCATCTATCATTGACACAACTGACGTCTCATCAGCTTGTTCGGCTGCTTGCGGTGCACGTCCAGGCCAGGCCTAATGCCTTCTGAAGTGCTCTCAGTTTTGTATATTCTTTTGTCGGCGCATTTATATGCACTGGTGGCGACCTTTGATGGCCAGTGTATGTAATTTGCGGTCACGTTGCGCTTTATTATCACCGGTGGCGAACTTTGATGCCCAGTGGATGTAATATGTCGTAATTTCTTTACTGTATAGTCTAGGTTTATTCTTGGTCGGTATGCTGTAATTTAGGCCGGAAGCTTCAATGGATCTCAATGTTGTCGGTCTTCAGGCCGGCCCGTAACTCGCTATATATGGGCCAAAATGTAGGCCTATAATCATCTTGGGCCATTACCAGGTCTAAACGTATAGTAGTTTTCCGCCTTTAACAGGCCGAGTAAAGTTCTGGCCAGCTGGGCCAGAGAATACCATGGGCTTTTAACAGGCTAAAAACTAGATTGGGCTAGCATTGAGCCAAAAAATTCATGGGCCAATACAGGCTGAAACTGCCTAAGGCCCAAGTTTGGCCCAAATAGAACGAGCCGTTAACAGGCCAAAATATATCTCGGGCCCTATTTGGCCCAATAAAATTATGGGCTTTAAGCAGGCCGGTATCAATGTGGGCTGTAGGACCAACAGTGTCACGGGCCATTAATAGATGGTCTATAAGCAGGCTAGATTCAACGCGGGATGTAATTAGGCCCAACTGTTACACGGGCCATTAATAGGCCGATAGGCCAGTTGGGCTGAAATTTATCCACGAAGACTACGGGCCGTTAAGAGGCCTAAAGTTACTTTGGACAAGAAATAGCCCAGTTTCTACATGGGCCGTTAAATGGCCTAAAGTGAAACCGGGCCGACAACGGCCCAGATGCACCACGGGCCGCTAACAGGCCGAAACTATTATCGGGCCGAACTGGTAAACGGGCATTTAACAGGCTGAAATACAAACCCGACTTAGAATGGGCCCAAAAGAACAGTGGCCTGTTAACGGGCCTGATCTGATATGGGCCGTAATTTAGCCCAAAACATGACAGGCTACGAACGGGCCTGATCTGATATGGGCCTCAATTTGACCCAAAACATGGCAGGCTGTTAACGGGCCAGCCCACTAGTGTCTGAAAAAATATGGTGGGCCTTTAACTGGGCCGGCCTTTTTACCTTAAATGGGCCACTGTTGGGCTGTGCCACGTGTCGACATATCATAGGCGTCTTTCGTCCATTGTAGGGATGACATCTATCCCAACGATAAGCTGACATGTGGATTATCCGGCGAATGAGAATTTTACACCTGGAAAATCCCCATTGGTCGGGGCTGTTAACGGGTTATCGGATCCAAACCGGAACCCGATAGCTTAACGGCGACCCGTTACGGTGGATGCCACATGTCGGTTACCCTTGATGAAAGCACTTCTATGACGCGTGATTTATCGTCATGGAAGTGGACACTTCCGTGATGATAATTTTGGTAATGTCATGGAACACTTCTACGACAGCACAGGTATGACTATCTTGATTCTATCATAAAATCGTCATGGATGTACATGCATGACAGAAAACGTGACCTACTGTGACAAACACGTATCATCACGGAAGTGTATTTTTTTTGTAGTGCTTGATAACCCACAAGTATAGGGGATCGCAACAGTTTTCGAGGGTAGAGTATTTAACCCAAATTTATTGATTCGACACAAGGGGAGCCAAAGAATATTTGCAAGTATTAGCAGCTGAGTTATCAATTCAACCACACCTCGAGATTAATTATCTGCAGCAAAGTGATCAGTAGCACAGTAGTATGATAGTTTTCATAGTAGTAGGAACAGCAATAGTAACGGTAACAGTGATAGAAGTAATTTTGTAGCAAGTGCAATAGTGACAGTAGCAGTAGTAACTTGGCAAGAACAATATGTAGGAAAATCGTAGGCATTGGATCGGTAATTTGTTGGATGATATTCATCATGAGACAGTTATAACCTAGGGCGATACGGCACTAGCTCCAGTTCATAAATATAATGTAGGCATGTATTCCGTAAATAGTCATACGTGCTTATGGAAAGAACTTGCATGACATCTTTTGTCCTACCCTCCCATGGCAGCGGGGTCCATATTGGAAACTAAGGGATATTAAGGCCTCCTTTTAATAGAGAACCGGAAAAAAGCATTAACACACGGTGAATACATGAACTCCTCAAACTACGGTCATCACTGGGAGTGGTCCCGACTATTGTCACTCCGGGGTTGCCGGATCATAACACGTAGTAGGTGACCATAACTTGCAAGATTGGATCTAGAACATGGATATAATGATGATAACATAAACGGTTCAGATCTGAAATCATGGCACCCGGGCCCAAAGTGACAAGCATTAAGCATGGCAAAGTCATAGCAACATCAATCTCAGAACATAATGGATACTAGGGATCAAGCCCTAACAAAACTAACTCGATTACATGATGAATCTCATCCAACTCCTCACCGACCAGCGAGCCTATGAAGGAATTACTCACTCCCGATGGGGAGCATCATGGAATTGGCGATGGAGAAGGGTTGGTGATGAGGAAGATTGAAGATCCCCCTCTCCGGAGCCCCAAACGGACTCTAGATCTGGCCTCCAGATGAAGAACAGAAGGTGGCAGTGGCTCCGTCTTGCAAAATGCGATAATTCTTTCCCCTGAATTTTTTCTGGAAAAATAGGATTTTATAGCGTCGGTTTCAGGGTCTGCGGGGCCACCAGGTGGGGACAACCCACCTGGCCGTGCCTGGAGGGGGTGGCGCGCCCTGGTGGGTTGTGCCCACCCAGGTGCCCCCCTCCGGTGGTTCTTGGCTCCAGAAATTATCTTTTATTGTATAAAAAATCCTCGCAAAGTTTCGTTCCATTCCAAGAACTTTTATTTCTGCACAAAAACAACACCATGGTAGTTATGCTGAAAACAGCATCAGTCCGGGTTAGTTTCATTCAAATCATGCAAATTAGAGTCCAAAACAAGAGGAAAAGCGTTAGGAAAAGTAGATACGACAGAGACGTATCAACTCCCCCAAGCTTAAACCTTTGCTTGTCCTCAAGCAATTCAGTTGATAAACTGAAAGTGAAAAAGAAAAACGGTTATGAACTCTTTTAATCTTGTTTGCATAAATAAGCTTAAGTAGCACCCAGGTTTTCAGCAAAGATTATAACTAACCATGTTGACAATAACTGTTAAAAATTATATTAACTCATAACAATGACATAATCAGCTAGCGAGCAATAATAAGATTTCTCGAACAACAACACGTTATTAAAACAAGCATGATATAATATGACAATAGTGGTATCTCGCTAGCCCTTTCTGAGACCACAAAACATAAATGCAGAGCACCTCCAAAGTCCGGGCAGTGACTAAACATTGTAATTCATGGTAGAAAAGATCCAGTCATGATGCACCCAACATTAGTTACACACAATGCATAAGCATGACAGCAGTGCTCTCAGGTTCTCGCACTTATTTGAGAAGATGATGACACAACATAAAAGTAAATAGATAGTCCCTTCGCAGAGGGAAGCAGTGATTTGCAGAGGTGCCAGAGCTCAAGTTTTAAAAACAGAGGTAAATGAAATTTTGAGAGATGCACCCTTCTTGTTTACTTTGCGACCATCAGTTATCAATATCTTCCATGCTAAACACATTAGTGGCGGTTCCCAAGCGATAAAAGTAAAGGTTTACTCCCCCTCCACCAACATTCACACTCCACAGCTTGTCCGAAACAACGGGTGCCGTCCATACCAACAACATTCCTGGGGGAGTCTTGTTTAATTATTTGTAATTTGAATTCGGGACTGGGAATCCCTATTACCGCCCCTCTCGTGCAAGGACGAGTGAATAAACACTCATCATGAGAATAACCCGCTTAGCATGGAAGATACCGACTACCTCATGTTGCTCTATGAATAATCCAGGCACACAAAAAGGATATTTATTTGAAGTTTTTAGAGGTGGCACATGCAAATTTACTTAGGACGGCAGGGTAATACCGCATATAGGTAGGTATGGTGGACTCATCTGGAATAACTTGGGTTTCAGGTTTTTGATGCACAAGCAGAATTCCCACTTAGTACAGGCGAAGGCTAGCAAATAGGTTGAGAAGCGGCCAGCTAGAGAGCAACAACGGTCATGAACATGCATTATGCATAAGTAACATTGGATACTAGCATGAGTAGGATATGAACACCATGAACATAAATATCATAGAGGCTATGTTGGTTTTGATTCAACTACATGCATGAACATGTGCCAAGTCAAGCCACTCGACCATTCAGAGGAGGATACCATATCATCATACTACATCACAATCATTTTAACGCAATGTTGACATCCAAGATAAATCATTATCCACTCTTAGCTACTTATGCATGGCATGAGAAATTATAATCTCTAATTGTCATTGCAAACATGTTTAATCATAATGGGCTGAATCATGGATACTAGGTTAAACATATTTACAAAAATAGAACAAGTCGAGTTCATACCCGTTTCTCTCTGCCACGGCCAGTTCATCGAATATCGTCATTATTGCCTTTCACTTGCACGCCCGAACGGTTTGAAAATAATAATAGCGCAAGAGTGCCATGGACTAAGCTGGAATCTGCAAACATTTTATTCAAAAGGAGAAGACAAGGTAAATTGGGCTCTTTGTTAGATTAACAATACTGCATATGAGAGGCACTCAACATTTTCATCGTGGTCTTCTCCTTGGTATGACTCAATAAAAGAAAAGAAGTTCAGAGAAACACACTGAAATATTTTTGGAGTTTTTGGTTTTCTGAAGGAAAGCAAATAAAAGGGAAAAGTAAAAACGAGAAAAAACTATTTACATGGGAAAGCTCCCAACAAGAAAAAGAAGAACAAAGAAATCTTTTTGGGTTTTATTTTTAGTGCTACAAGAATTTAAACTAGGAAGAAAAATCAAAAAGAAGTGAGAAATATTTTTGGATTTTCTCAAAGTTTTTCAAACACACAAGAAGAAAGCAAGAAAATAAATCTAACCTGGATAATACAATGAAAAAGTGTGAACACCGACGAATGAAATGAAATGTGTGAACATGAATGTAATGTCGGTGGAAATACGTACTCCCCCAAGCTTAGGCTTTTGGCCTAACTTGGTAATCACCAGTCGTAGAAGCCATGGGGTCCTATGTTGAAGTGCTGAGGAGCGGGCACCTGTGGATCCATTGCTGAGGTTCCTCCTCTGCTGCAGCCTGGTTGTTCCGGTAAGCAATAATGTCCTCAGGCATAATCCTGTATCCGTGCCTGGCAATTTGATCAAACAAAGCAGGTGCAGGCAGTGGAATAATATCACGAGTTTTCTCACTGAAAACTAAGTTATAGGGAATAGGGATATTACGGTAATCAGCAGCAATAAACTGGTGGTGTTCCATAGCCGCACGATCTAGGTAAACCTTGGGCAAAGGGTAATCATGCTGGCGTATCTGGACATTAAAGTGAGTCGCCAAGCGAGTAGCGTAAATGCCACCATGTATTTTGCCCTTGGATCTGTTAATGTGAAGGCGACGTGCCACAATAGCTCCCAAGCTATATGTGGTGTCACCGTAAAGTGCGCGGCATAAAACAGCGGAGTCCGGGGCACTAAGTGCACCCACCTTCTCTCTAGCAAGCAAACACTTTGCGATGAATAAAGCAAAATAATGCACGGCAGGAAAATGCAAGCTAGTAGCGGTGACACTCGATACCCCTCTCTCATCCCCCACTGTCAGAGTACGGTAAAAACCATCAAACTCTGTAGGCCTAGGCTCAACTACACTACCATCAGAAGGAAGCAAGCATATGTCACAAAAATCAGTAAGCGGTATCTGATGGGTTTCAGCATATAAATTAAACTGCACCTCAGGGGGATTATTCCTAGGATGGAAATGAAAATTTTGCACAAAGGAATTTGTGAGAAGATGATACTGTTCGCATTCAGCTGCGATGAAGTCAGTGAGGCCGGCATTGGCAGCGTACCGTGCAAACTACTGAAGGATTCCGGTCCCTTCCATGAACGGGTTATGCGGCCATTCGCACGGCCGTAACTCCGTCAGTCTTCGGGTATGGAGATCACTGTCAGATGACTCCCCAATAACTCCCTTGGCGTTCTTCTTGGAAGCAAACTTCCTAAAAATACTCATCTTTTTCCTATGAACAAAATTCTGAAATTTTTAGTCAACAATATTTTTCTCAACAAAACTTCACAAGATTGTAAGCAACTATTCATACGGATGCATAGAGGCCATAGCAAGCATTCAAACTACTTAGAACTCTAAGAATTCAACATGCAAGCTCATCTAGAGCAGCACCAAGAGTAGCTAATTATTCAAAGTATAAACTACAAAAGCAAAAACTAATTGGACACACGGAGGAGTCACATACCAAGCAACAATTTCCCCGAAACAGTTTCGAAAACGGAGCTTCGAGCAAAGAGATCAAAATCTGCGGGTTTGAGAGCAAGAACACGAGAGCAAGAGCAATGGTGAATTTTTTCTGGAGGTAGGTGATGATGTGGGAAGAAAAGGTAAGTGAGGGGGGCCACGTGGGGACCACAACCCACCAGGGCGCGCCTGGGGGTCCTGGCGCGCTCAGGTGGTTGTGCCCACCTGGTGGACCTCCCTCTGAAATTATTTGCACCAAAAATTCTTAAATATTCAGAAAAAAATCTTATTAAATTTTCAGAGCATTCTAAGAACTTTTATTTTTGGGTCATTTTTTTATTTCACGGAAAACTCAGAAAACAGACAAAACATGGCATTTTATTTTATTTAACTAATAAAAATAGAAAACTAAACGTAGGGATAGAAGGTAGTGCTCACTAAATTCATCAACTTCATACCTCTCAAAAATGATCCATTAATAAGGTTGATCAAGTCTTATTAACAACCACTTTCGATTAGCATTAAACCGAAGAACTTTCGTAAATCACTAAGTTACCTCAACGGGGATATGAATTTCCCCAACAATAAGCATTTCATATTTCTTTTTAACAGTAGATAGAGGTAGTTGAAAACTCCCAATAGTGATTGTCGGAGATTTTTCAATAACATTAATACCATTCACTTGAAATTGTTTCTTCGGAAAGTGCATCGTATGCTCATTACCATTGATATGAAAAGTGACCTTGCTTTTATTGCAATCAATAACAGCCCCTGCAGTATTCAAAAAGGGTCTACCAAGGATAATCGACATGTTGTCGTCCTCGGGCATCTCAAGTATAACAAAGTTAGTCAAAATAGTAACATTAGCAACAACAACGGGCACATCCTCAGAAATACTGATAGGTATGGCAGTTGATTTGTCAGCCATTTGCAAAGATATTTCAGTAGGTGTGAGTTTATTCAAGTCAAGTCTTTTATATAAAGAGAAATGCATAACACTAACACCAGCTCCTAAATCACACAAAGCAGTTTTCACATAATTTCTTTTGATGGAGCAAGGTATAGTTGGTATTCCCAGATCTTCGAGTTTTTAGGTACTCCATCTTTAAAGGTATAATTAGCAAGCATAGTGGAGATTTTAGCTTCCGATATTTTTCTCTTATTGGTGATGATGTCTTTCATGTACTTTGCATAAGGAGGCATTTTTAAGATATCAGTCAAGCGAGTACGCAGAAAGACTGGCCTCAGCATTTCAGCAAAGCGTTCAAATTCTTCATCATCTCTCTTTTTAGTTGACTTGGGTGGAAAGGGCATAGGTTTTTGAACCCATGGTTCTCTTTCCTTTCCATGTTTTCTAGCAACAAAGTCTCTTTTATCATACCTTTTATTCTTAGGTTGTGGGTTATCAAGATCAACTGCTGGTTCTATCTCAACATCATTGTCTGGTTCTTTATTATTTGTTTGAGTTTCTTCATGAACCTCATCATTATCTTTTTCATTATCAGAAGGTGAGTGTTCACTACTAGATTGAGTTTCAGCATCAGAGATAGAAACTTCATTATCATTATCAGGAGGTTTCTCTACTTCAGGTTCACTAGAGGCATGCAAAGTCCTATCATTTTTCTTCTTCTTTTTCTTTTTAGAAGGACTACGTGCATCGGTGTCAACTCTTTGAGAGTCTTGTTCAATTGTTTTTGGGTGTCCCTCAGGATAAAGTGGTTCCTGAGTCATTCTACCTCCTCTAGTCATTACTCTAATAGCATGATCATTGATATTATTGTTCATTTCATCTAACAATTCTCTTTGAGATTTAGCAACTTGTTCTAACTGAGTTTGAACCATAGAAGCATGCTTCCCTACACCTCTAACATCATTTGAGATTCTAAATAACAAGTCACTCAAGCGAGCAATCATATCAGAATTATATTTCAACTGTTTCATAACATTTGCATTAAAGTGATCTTGCTTTCTAATGTAGTTTTCAAACTCATAAAGGCATTGGCTAGGGTGCATATTGTGAGGATTATCATTATCATTGAATTTCATTAGAGAATTTACCTCTACCACCTTAGGTGGTGGTGGTGTATCAAGCCCATGTATTTCTTCAATAGGAGGTAAATTTTTGACATCCTCGGCTTTAATACCTTTTTCCTTCATAGATTTCTTTGCCTCTTGCATATCTTCAGGACTGAGATATAAAATACCCCTCTTCTTTGGAGTGGGTTTAGATGTTGTTTCAGGAAGAGTCCAATCATCATAATTTTTCAATATGTTATTCAATAATTCTTCAGCTTGCCCAATAGTTCGTTCCCTGAAAACACAACCAGCACAACTATCTAGGAAATCCCTAGAAGCATCGGTTAGTCCATTATAGAAGATATCAAGTATTTCATTTTTCTTAAGAGGATGATCAGGCAAAGCATTAAGCAAACGGAGAAGCCTCCCCCAAGCTTGTGGGAGACTCTCTTCTTCAATTTGCACAAAGTTAAATATTTCCTGCAAGGCAGCTTGTTTCTTATGAGCAGGGAAATATTTTTCAGAGAAGTAATAAATCATGTCCTGGGGACTACGCACACAACCAGGAGCAAGAGTATTGTACCAAGCTTTAGCATCACCCTTTAATGAGAACGGAAATAATTTGAGAATATAATAATAGCAAATTTTCTCATCATGAGCAAAAAGGGTGGCTATGTCATTCAACTTAGTAAGATGTGCCACAACAGTTTCAGTTTCATAACCATGGAAAGGATCAGATTCAACCAGAGTAATTAACTCTGGGTCGACAGCGAATTCATAATCCTTATCATCAACAAAGATAGGTGAAGTAGCAAACTTAGGGTCACATTTCATTCTAGCATTCAAAGATCTTTCTTTATACTTGCTTAATAATTTTTCTAGATCATCTCCATCTTTGCAGGCAAGAATATCTCTAGTTGCCTCCTCTCCCATAACATAACCTTCCGGTACCTTAGGCAATTCATATCTAGGAGGGCTAATTCTAATAGGTGTTTCAAGGTTTTCAGTTTCAAGCTCATGATCAGTTTCAACAGTATCATGCTGTCTTACTCTAGCAATTTGTTCATCAAGAAATTCACCTAGTGGCACATCATCATCAAGCAAGGTACTAGCATCATCATGAGTAGCATTCATAGCAGAAGTAGCATCATCATAACTTGCGACATATCAGGATTAATATCATGTGGTGGTGTTGCAAGTTTACTTATAACAGAAGGTGAATCTAAAGCGGAGCTGGATGGCAGTTCCTTACCTCCCCTCGTCTTAGAGGGAAAAATCTTAGTCTTAGCATCCTTCAGATTCTTCATAGTGATAATTTGATAATAATCCCAAGTGACTCAACAAATATAGCTATGCTCCCCGGCAACGGCGCCAGAAAAAGGTCTTGATAACCCACAAGTATAGGGGATCACAACAGTTTTCGAGGGTAGAGTATTCAACCCAAATTTATTGATTCAACACAAGGGGAGCCAAAGAATATTTGGAAGTATTAGCAGCCGAGTTGTTAATTCAACCACACCTGGAGATTAATTATCTGCAGCAAAGTGATCAGTAGCACAGTAGTATGATAGTTTTGATAGTAGTAGCAACAGCAATAGTAACGGTAACAGTGATAGCAGTAATTTTGTAGCAAGTGCAATAGTGGTAGTAGCAGTAGTAACTTGGCAAGAACAATATGTAGGAAAATCGTAGGCATTGGATCGGTAATTTGTTGGATGATATTCATCATGAGATAGTTATAACCTACGGCGATACGGCACTAGCTCCAGTTCATAAATATAATGTAGGCATGTATTCCGTAAATAGTCATACGTGCTTATGGAAAGAAATTGCATGACATCCTTTGTCCTACCCTCCCGTGGCAGCGGGGTCCATATTGGAAACTAAGGGATATTAAGGCCTCCTTTTAATAGAGAACCGGAACAAAGCATTAACACACGGTGAATACATGAACTCCTCAAACTACGGTCATCACCGGGAGTGGTCCCGACTATTGTCACTCCGGGGTTGCCGGATCATAACACGTAGTAGGTGACTATAACTTGCAAGATCGGATCTAGAACATGGATATAATGATGATAACATAAACGGTTCAGATCTGAAATCATGGCACCCGGGCCCAAAGTGACAAGCATTAAGCATGGCAAAGTCATAGCAACATCAATCTCAGAACATAATGGATACTAGGGATCAAGCCCTAACAAAACTAACTCGATTACATGATGAATCTCATCCAACTCCTCACCGACCAGCGAGCCTACGAAGAAATTACTTACTCCCGATGGGCAGCATCATGGAATTGGCGATGGAGAAGGGTTGGTGATGACGAAGATCGAAGATCCCTCTCTCCGGAGCCCCAAACGGACTCCAGATCTGGCCTCCCGATGAAGAACAGGAGGTGGCGGCGGCTCCGTCTCGCAAAACATGATAATTCTTTCTCCCTGATTTTTTTCTGGAAAAATAGGATTTTATAGCGTCGGTTTCAGGGTTTGCGGGGCCACCAGGTGGGGACAACCCTCCTGGGCGCGCCTGGAGGGGGTGGCGCACCCTGGTGGGTTGTGCCCACCCAGGTGCCCCCCTCCGGTGGTTCTTGGCTCCAGAAATTATCTTTTATTGTATAAAAAATCCTCACAAAGTTTCGTTCCATTCCGAGAACTTTTATTTCTGCACAAAAACAACACCATGGTAGTTCTGCTGAAAACAGTGTCAGTCCGGGTTAGTTTCATTCAAATCATGCAAATTAGAGTCCAAAACAAGAGGAAAAGCGTTAGGAAAAGTAGATACGACGGAGACATATCAGTGCTCCACACCACTGGTATCATCGCGTGTGCCTCAGTTCACAGCTGAAGAGGCAGGCATTGAGAAAATTGAAGAAGATGTGGATATTGGCTCAACTACTCCTGTGCTGAATGATGACTATTGGGAAAATCTTCACCCCAATTCACCTATGGCCACACCTCTGCATCCAATTCCTCAGTCCCCTATGCAGACTGAAGAAATACTCACAGGGTCTGAAGGACGTCCAATTTCTCTCCATTCGATACCTGAAGAAATTCCAGCTACTACAGCTGATGAAATGGACAATCAAACCGCTGCTGAAGAACCTGAAACTTCAATTCCTCAGTTAGCAGCACCACAGGTTGTGATTCAAGAGGTTGTGAGATCATCAACTGCAAATCTTCAGCCCAAGCAACAAAATCCTCATGCAAAAAGGCCAAAATTCAAAGCTGATGATTTCTTTGCTGAGCATCATTTCTTCACTGATCTAAATCCATATGACTCAGCAAGACTTCGGCGCAAGAGGTTCTGGACTGCAAGCCAAATGAATTTGTATGCAGCTGTTCTGTTTGACAAGGAAAAGGTATTTCAGCACCGTCAAATTCCTCATGTGGATATGGAGTCCATTCCTTGCTTCCAACCTGTATTGAATGTTCTTCACGAAGTTGGGCTCCTAAATTTCTGTGCTGATATCTGTGATTGGAATGAAGAGCTAATTCTTCAATTCTATGCAACACTGCACCTCACTGGAAATGTGGCTGATGTCAACTCATGGGTGCTTGACTGGATGACAGAGAACACTCACTATAAAGCTCCGGCCTCTGAATTGCTTCATGTTGTTCCTGTCAGTCCTTCTGCTGAAGGCGCAAGGCTGATCTATGAAGAATCTGAACTTCCAAATCATCTCATGCAAGTGCTGATGAAGCCTTTGTGATCAGGCCAAGCTCCAAGAACCACCTTCCTAGTGAAGGATTTGCTGTATGTGCCAAGGACAATATACCGCATCCTCACCAAAACCCTCAGTCCGATCAAAGGCCACAACTTTGAAGAAGAAGAAGAAGAAGAAGAAGAAGTTGTTGGCATCATGAAGAATCTGATATTCAACATCATACATGGGATTCCCATTAACTATCATGATTTCTTCTTGAGGACTTTGGCAAATGTTGCACTGTCGCCGTTTGAATTGAAGCCCTATGCTCCTTGGATAATGAAATTCATCAGAACCAGGTCTTCAATTCACTACAAGGCAGATTTTCAGAATCACCTTAGCTTTTTGCCTCCCATTGAAGTCCTCAAAAGGACTATTTTCTCAGTTGATGAAAAAGGCAAAGCTGCTGTTATGGATGAAGGCACTCGTCCATTGGATGGTCAGTTTTGCGAAGCTGCATCTTACTCCACCAATGATGACTCTGCAACTCAAGATTCTGCCGCTAAAGCCTCAAAGCAAAATCCTCAAGCCACTGCTCCACGAGTGATGACTGATCGTGAGCTTCTTCTAAGTCTTCATCAGAAGGTCGATCGAAATCACAAGTGGGTCAAGCATCAATTTGGCTCAATTCTTCAGAACATGACTGTCACACAAAACACTGTGAAGAAGAATCATTACTATGCTCATGAAATCTTTGATCGCACTTGGGCCATACTTTCTCATCTTTACAGTGATGAAGATCTCAAGAAGATGGAATTTCAACAGGACTTTGAATGGTCTCAGCCTCCTTCGAAGAAATTCAAGAAGGTCAAAGTTCCTCAGTTGGTCACAAGTTCATTTTCTTCATCGCCTGAGACGGATGAAGCTGAGGATCTCAACGACACTGCGGCAGGCCCTACTTCGACAAACGACCCCGACAGCGCTGGCGCTCCTCCATTGACATCATGATGATATTCTTCAGGGGCGTTAGTCCTCATTTTTCGTCCCTTTTGGTTATTCGATGACAAAGGGGGAGAAATTTGAGTTAGTCTTCAAGCGGGTCTTATATATGGGCTGTTTTTTCGTTAAGTTACAACTCTCGCTCTTCTGAAGTGTTTGTTGGTTGAGTTGTAAACTTAAGTCCGATGGTAGTCTGGTACTTTTGAACTGCTTTCTGCATGCTTATTTCCTCAAGTACCTTAATGCACGCATGCTGAATTTCATCAGACACCGTTTTCCATCATGCATTTCAAATTCTTCATATTATATGTTAAATGCGTGTATGGATTACAAGATATAGGGGGAGATCTCCATGATTTTATTCTACAATGTGCATTTGCAATCCAAAGAAAATTCCACAAATATGCACATCTTCAGGGGGAGTTCTTCTATATCTTGCAATCAAATTCCTCAATATCAGTATTTACACTTCATATGTTTATCCCCGTTGAAAACTTAACCTATTTGTCATCAATCACCAAAAAGGGGGAGATTGTAAGTGCATCTAGTGCCCCTTAGTGATTTTGGTGTATTGAAGACTTATAGGTTAAGGGACTAATGTGTTTATGAGTGTACACAGGTTCTATAAGTCGATGAGGAGTTTGATATTTACGAAGAAAGTCGACCCCTAAAAATGAATGTCTTCAGTTGAAGACTTTGAAAATGAGGAAATTGGTGTGACCTTGAAGACATTGATATTGATGCGAGGATTATGAAGCGTGAAGACTTTTGTTTTCGTAGTTTCATTTTCTCTTTCTTGAGTCATAGGAAACACCGTACTGTTAAAGGGGGTTGAGGTAAAACTAAGGAAACATTTCCAAGTGATGCTCATCTCAAAGCCTACACATACCCAATCCTTCAAGTGAAGCCTTTGGAAATCTCATGTAGTTCGGTCAATTTCTTCAGTGACAGAGACGAATATCTTCTGCTCTCTGAGGAATTTGTTCTGACTGAGGAGTTAGGAATTCGCCAGTGCGGATTGCCTACCAGTGAGGAACATGATAGCCCTGGAATTTCAGAGCTCAAATTTCCGACCGTTGATGTGCTACGCGCCAGCTATCCCAAATATCTTATCCACCTAACGGTCATATCATTAGGGGCATTTATGTCTTATCATGTTGGGCTGCCCCCTGACTATAAATAGCCGCCCCCTACAACCACTAGTTGGTTGGCTGCTCCGAGAGAAACTGACACTTGTCATTTAGAGCATCCCATCCTCCGAGGACTTTGAGCGAAAATCATCAGTGAGGAAAAACCCAAAACCCAAACACCTACCAACCAAAGTGATTGAGCATCACTGAAGAGATTGTTCCTGTGGGGAACCGACACTTGTTACCTTTGAAGATTGTGCATCTTCCAGATGGTTAGGCGTCAAGGTCTAGAGCATCCAAGAGGAATTGTGGATCGCCGGGTGACCTAGTCTGTGAAGGTTTGGAAGTCACCTTGAAGACTTACCACGAGTGATTGGGTGAGGTCTGTGTGACCTTAGCTCAAGGAGAATACAGTAAGGACTGTGTGTCTTGGGACTGTGTGTCCTTTGGTTTAAATACCAAGCTGCTCCAACCAGACATACAACTGTCACAACAGTTGGAACTGGTCTACCAAATCACTGTCTTCACCAAGCTACTGGTTCTATTTCCTCAACTCTCTCATTTCCTCGCATACTTGCTGTGTACTTGATCGTTACTGTTTGAAGACTTTGACTGAAGACTTTCTCAATTTCCTCAATCCTATTTCTTCAGTCATCCTGTCTTCCGCCTACTTATCTTGTTTACATGCTACCTGTGCTCTGTGTATGTCTCATTTCATCATGATAACTATGCTACTGTCTTGTTATGCATGCACCTGAGTACTTATTCCACTGCTTGTAGTTCATCACTTAGCAAATTCCTCAAGTAGTATTTCCTCAGTGACGAATTTGTAAAAATCGCCTATTCACCCCCCCCCCCCCTCTAGTCGATATAACGCACTTTCAGGTCCCAAGCTATGGATCTTGGATCAATGAGGAACAAGGGATGAAGGAGACGATGTTTACCCAGGTTCGGGCCCTCTCGAGGAGGTATACCCTACGTCCTGCTTGATTGTATTGAAGTGTATATGATGGTTACAGAGTCCATCTACCATGAGATCAGATGAACTAAACCCTAGGTGAGTAGGACGATGGTTGTTCTTCTAGCCTCTACGGACTAAACCCTCTGGTTTATATAGACACCAGGGGTACTAGGGTTACACATGGTCGATTACAATGAAGGGATAAACATGCCGATTCTCTTATCTTGACTTGGAGGACACACCAAGGCTTCAAAGGTTTCCTGTCCGGATATGGAGTCGCCTTATAGCTCGGCCTTATAGTAGTTGCAGAGCCGCCCACCTATCCGGCCCATAAGAAGTAGGCCGGCAGCCTGAGGACCCCTTAGTCCAGGACTCCCTCACAAACCCCTAAAACAAAGTTGTTCCATATGAGTCCACTAAACCTACCTATATGCAGTATTACTCTGTCGTTCCAAGTAAATTTGCATGTGCCACCTCTAATTATTCAAATAAACATCTGTTTTGTGTGCCCGTACCGCTCATGAAGCGACATGAGGTGGTCAGTATCTTCCATGCTAAGCGGGTTATTCTCATGATGAGTGTTTACTCACTTGTCCTTGCATGAGAGGGGCTGGTAATCGGGATGCCTAGTCCCATATTTAAAATTGCAAATAATAAAACAAACTCCCCCGGAAAGTTGTTGGTATGGAGGGCACCCGAGGATTCGGCTATCCATGGCTTGTGTTTGATGGTGGAGGGGGAGTAAACTTTACCTTGCCGCTTGGGAACCGCCGCTAATTTGCTTAGCATGGAAGATATTGAAAACACTCGGTTGTGACGTTGACAGGAAAGGCATACCTCCCAAAATTATATTTATCTCTGTTTTAAGCTTCGAGCTCTGGCACCTCTGTAAATCCCTGCTTCCCTCTGCGAAGGGCCCATATATTTACTTTTATGTTATTTTACTTTTATTGTTGAGTCATCACATTCTCAAACAAGCACCAGTCCTGAGAGCACTATTGTCATTCTCATGCATTGTGTCTAGTTAATATTGTGTGCATCATGACTAGATCTTTTCTACTATGAAATACAATGTTTAGTCACTGCTTGAACTTTGGAGGTGCTCTGCATTTATGTTTTGCGGTCCCAAATAGGGCTAGCGAGATACCATGTTGTCATATTATATCATGATTGTTTTGACAAAGTGTTGGCATTTGAGATGCTTTATTATTGCTCGCTAGTTGATTATGCCATTGATATGAGTTAATATGATTTTTAAGAGTTATCATTTGCATGGTCAGTTATAATCTTTGCTGAAAACCTGGGTATTATTTAATCATATATAGATACAAGAACAAAAGAGTTCATAAAAGTTTTTCTTTAACACTTTCAGTTTGTCAACTGAATTGCTTAAGGACAAGCAATGAGTTAAGCTTGGGGGAGTTGATACGTCTCCGTTGTATCTACTTTTCCAAATACTTTTGCTCTTGTTTTGGACTCTAATTTGTATGATTTGAATGGAACTAACCCGGACTGACGCTATTTTCAGCAGAATTGCCATGGTGTTGTTTTTGTGCAGAAATAAAAGTTCTATGATGGAGCTGAAAATTTACGGAGAATTGTTTCAGAATTAATAAAAAATACTGGTGAAGACAAATATCGGGGGGCCCACCAGGGCGCCACAAGCCCCGGGGGCACCCCCCAGGGCGCGCCATGCAGGCTTGTGGGCCCCTGGTAGCTCCCGCAACCCTATCTCCAACTCCATAAGTACCTGTTCGTCTAGAAAAAAATCAGAGAGAAGGGATCATCGCGTTTTATGATACCGAGCTGCCGCCACCTCCTATTCTTCATCAGGAGGACATATCTGGAGTCCGTTCTGGGCTCTGGAGAGGGGAATTTGTCGCCATCGCCATCACCAACCCTTCTTCATCACCAATTTCATGATGCTCACCACCAGGTGTGAGTAATTCCTTCATAGGCTTGCTAGACGGTGATGGGTTGGATGAGATTTATCATGTAATCGAGTTAGTTTTGTTAGGGCTTGATCCCTAGTATCCACTATGTTCTAAGATTGATGTTGCTATGACTTTGCTATGGTTAATGCTTGTCGCTAGGGCCTGAGTGCCATGATTTCAGATCTGAACCCTTTATGTTTTCACGAATATATTTGTGTTCTTGATCCTACCATGCAAGTTATACACACCTATTACGTGTTATGATCTGCAGATTACTGTAGTTTGAGGAGTTCATGTATTCACTATGTGTTAATGCTTTGTTCCGGTTCTCTATTAAAAGAAGGCCTTAATATCCCTTAGTTTCCTTATGGACCCCGCTACGACGGGAGGGTAGGACAAAAGATGTCATGCAAGTTCTTATCATAAGCACGTATGACTATACACGGAATACATGCCTACATTACATTGATGAATTGGAGCTAGTTTGGTGTCGCCCTAGTTACATGATGAATGTTATTCAACATAGCCACCGATCCAATGCCTATGAGCTTTTCACATATTGATCTTTGCTAAGTTACTATTTTGCTGCTGCAGTCACAATCACTATAAAACTGCTACTACTACTGCTACTGATACTGTTACCGTTATTGTTGCTATCGTTACCACTATTATCAAACTATCATATTACTTTGCTACTGATCACTCTACTGCAGATATTTAGTTCTCCAGGTGTGGTTGAATTGACAACTCAACCGCTAATACTTGCAAATATTCTTTGGCTCCTCTTGAGTCGAATCAATAATTTTGGGTTGAATACTCTACCCTCGAAAACTGTCGCGATCCCCTATACTTGTAGGTTATCAATGAGGTTCATGATCCGAGGTCAGATCTTTCCCAAGGGGGGAGATGATGCGGAGCATCCTACGATCATCCCCATATACTCTATGTGATGCCCCCGATTCAATCGTACACTAATCATAAACGCAAATGTGTACGATCAAGATTAGGGACTCACGGGAAGATATCACAACACAACTCTAGACACAAATTAAAGTCATACAAGCTTTATATTACAAGCCAGGGCCTCGAGAGCTCGAATACAAATGAGTCAGCGGAAGCAACAATATCTGAGTACAGACGTAAGTTAAACAAGTCTGCCTTAAGAAGGCTAGCACAAAAGCAACAACAATCGAAAAGACAAGGCCTCCTGCCTGGGAGCCTCTTAACTACTCCTGGTCGTCGGCGGTCTCCGCGTAGTAGTAGGCACCCTCGGGGTAGTAGTAGTCATCGGCGGTGGCATCTGGCTCCTGGGATCCGTCATCTAATCGCATCAACCAGAAAGAAGAAAGACGGGGGAAAAGGGGTAGCAAAGAAACCGTGAGTACTCATCCGAAGTACTCGCAAGCATCAAATCTATACTAAGTATGCATTGGTATCAAGGGAAAGGGATGTATCTATGGACTAAAATGCAGGCTGCCAGAATAGGGGGAAGGCCTAACCTATCGAAGACTAGCATCTTCAAGCATCTTGCAGCATCAGGAGAGATAAGAGTAACATATTATAATAGTAGTAAGTATGCTGTAACAACGCCCAGAGATCACTTCCTCGACTCCCTGCGAGAAAGCAATCCCGGAGCCATCATATCCATTTCATGCCTCAGCATCCAGTTCTCGTTGTATCGATCGGGATACAACTCCGAGCGTCCGTTACCATGGACACGGCTATTCGAATAAATAATACTTCCCTGTAGGGGTGCACCAACTTACCCAACACGCTCGATCAACTCCAGCCGGACACACCATCAGGTCATGACCAACCTCAGCCAATCAACATGACGCAGCCCTACCTAGGCTCAACACAGAGGCGAGCACGCCGGTCTACATCCTAAGTGCGCAGGGGTCTTGGGCCCATCGTCCTTCGCACTCCTACACGTTGCGTACGCGGCCGGTGAGCAGACCTAGCCCCCTTATACAAGCGTAGGCTTACGCAATCCAACCCGGCGCGCGCCACTCTGTCGCTGACTTCTGAAGAGCTTTGGCTGATACATATGACGTAGAGTGCCCATACTTATTCCCGCGTGGTGGTTAGTGCGAAAAAGGCCAGAGGCCTACTCGGATCACATATCCAAACCGTTAGTGTCTTGGGAGCGCGCGATAACGAGCATAGACTCACGATCATATGACCCCGTCGCCCCGTCTTGTGGACTTATGGCAAGGGCCTCGAATGCCCGGGCGTGCCACGTAATTATCTCGCAGGTACCCTACAGGTCAACCCGATTACACATCAACTCGCGGGTACCCTCATGGTCAACCCGACTCGCAATAGACTGTGGGGAACTCAGGTCCACCTCTACCGGGGTGGTACCGCCTGTCCCTCCAGTCCTGCAGTAATAGTAACTCTAGCGGGTACCCCTCGGGGCCGACCCATCTTTAACATGGTTCTGGGGTAAAGTCAAAGTAACCGTATGTCCAAAACAGCAAGGGGGAAACCTGAGGAATCACCCTCGGTGGAGTCCCACTCGATTTAACCGTCAAGATGGACTTGGAGGAATCACCCTCGATAGTCCACACTTGAGGGGTTGCACGAGAGAGTCGTTATCGGGAGTGGTGAAGGAGGAATCACCCTCGAAGACCATGACCGATTAACTACACTACAGAGTTAACATCAGAAGTGCTATATGAGGTATCACCCTCGGCACTCGATAGTATCCCTGTAGTGTCGTACAACCAAGGGGGTGTAGTGATGTGTCGGGCTCTGGACGTCGATCACGCTGATCGAGTCATCGGTCATCAAGCGGGGCAACTTGGACAAGGTGAGGGGCCACTGGTGGATCACTGTCCAACCTATACTAAGCATATAGAATAAGCAGGTAAGGTACAAAAGCAGGCTATGCATCAGAATAGGAGCAATCAAATACATTAGCAAAATCTAATACAAGAATGAGAGAGAATGGAATTGGCGATATAGGAATGATCAAGGGGGGTTTGCTTGCCTGGAAGCTCTATTGAGAAGGAAGGGTCGTCGTCGACGTAGTCGATCACAGTGGCATTGACAGCGGTCTCGGGGTCTACCAAAGAGAAGAGGGGGAATAAACAATAAATATAAAGCAAACAAAGCATCACAAAGCATAACATGGCAATACGTTGTGCTAGGGGTGACCTAACGTAGTACTCCACGTTACAGACGGAGAGGGAAAACATCCGGAAATGTTTTCCTAGCATTTGTCAATTTCCGGACAGATGAAAAGAGGGGGACGGTTCCATGTTCAGCATGCTAGGGGCATGTGACAGATGAACGGAATGCATACTCGGATTCGTTGGATTTTTCTGAGCAACTTTCATATATAAATTATTTTCATCCGAGATACGGATTATTTTATATGATTTTTCAAAGTTTAAAAGAATTTCTAAATTTTCTGTAATTATTATTAATTCGAAAATTAAACTGAAAATACTTTTTATACCCAGCAGCAGCTAGCCACAGAGTATGACAGGTGGAGCCAGGAGGGTGCTGAGTCAGCAGTCAACCTATCAATGTTGACCAGTCAACAGACTCACTAGGGCCCACCTGTCATTGACTGGGGCAATCCCAGTCAGCATTTGACTGAGTCAACTGGGTCTAGTGGGACCTAGTTGTCATTGACTAATAGCTTTAAAACAGATCTTCAATTAATCTAATTAATTCATGGGGCCGAGCTGTCAGTGCCTATTAACTTAATTAATTTTTGTTTAACTATATACTAAATGTAATTAGGGCGTTTGGCCCCACATGGCATAGAGCCAGGCGGCCTCTGGCACCGTACTCGCAGGAGGCACCGGCGGTCGTGGCGGAAGAGGGGAGCGGCTGGCACTGCCGGCAACGGGCGCAGCGGGCGAGCGGCGGCGGTCGGTGGCGAGGCAAGGGATCGCGCGGGCTCGCGGGGGGAGCGGAGCGGCGGGTAGTGGCGGTTGGAGGAGGGCAACGGCGGCTGGAGGTGGCTCAGCCGGCACACACGACGCAGGGGGCGACAGGCAGCAGTGCCGGGGGTGCCGTGGGGAGACTCGGGGCGGCGCAGGGGCCGCAGCGAAAGCGGCCGCCACGCACGGGCGCGCGCGCGTGGAAGTCTATGCAGGGGCGAGCGCGGGGCAGAGCGGCACTAGCAGCAGCGGGCGGGCATGGCTGAGGCGGCGGCAAGGCAACCTCAGTCGGGCGTGATACATCTCTGTCATATCTACTTTTCCTAACGCTTTTCCTCTTGTTTTGGACTCTTATTTGCATGATTTGAATGAAACTAACCCGGACTGACGCTGTTTTCAGCAGAACTACCATGGTGTTGTTTTTGTGTAGAAATAAAAGTTCTCATAATGGAACAAAACTTTTCGGAGAATTATTCAGAATATATTAAAAAAAATACTGGAGCCAAGAACCACCAGAGGGGGGCCCCTGGGTGAGCACAACCCACCAGGGCGCCCGTCCCTCAGGCGCGCCCAGGTGGATTGTGCCCACCTGGCGGCCCCGCAGACCCTGATTCCAACTCCTTAAATACCTATATTTGGAGAGAAAAAATCAGGAAGGAAGAATTATCCTGTTTCACGAGACGGAGCCACTGCCCCCTCCTGTTCTTCATCGGGAGGCCAGACCTGGAGTCCGTTTGGGGCTCCGGAGAGGGAATCTTCGATCTTCTTCATCACCAACCCTTCTCTATCGCCAATTCCATGATGCTCCCCACCGAGAGTGAGTAATTCCTTCATAGGCTCGCTGATCGGTGAGGTGTTGGATGAGATTCATCATGTAATCGAGTTAGTTTTGTTAGGGCTTGATCCGTAGTATCCATTATGTTCTGAGATTGATGTTGTTATGACTTTGCCATGCTTAATGCTTGTCTCTTTAGGCCCGGGTGCCATGATTTCAGATCTGAACTGTTTATGTTTTCACCATTATATCTATGTTCTAGATCCGATCTTGCAAGTCATATTCACCTATTACGTGTTATGATCCGTAAACCCCGGAGTGACAATAGTCGGGATACTTTCCGGTGATGACCGTAGTTTGAGGAGTTCATGTATTCACTATGTGTTAATGCTTTGTTCCGGTTCTCTATTAAAAGGAGGCCTTAATATCCCTTAGTTTCCATATGGACCCCGCTGCCACGGGAGGGTAGGACAAAATATGTCATGCAAGTTCTTTCCATAAGCATGTATGACTATTTACGGAATACATGCCTACATTATATTTATGAACTAGAGCTAGTTTTGTATCGCCCTAGGTTATGACTGTTATATGATGAATATCATCCAACGAATCTACCGATCCAATGCCTACGAATTTTCCATATATTGTTCTTGCTAAGTTACTACTGTTGTTGCTACTGTTAAACTTGCTACAAAATCATTGCTATCACTGTTACCGTTACTATTACTGTTACCACAACTATCAAAACTATCATACTACTGTGCTACTGATCACCTTGCTACAGATATTTAATCTCCAGGTGTGGTTGAATTGACAACTCAACTGCTAATACTTGCAAATATTCTTTGGCTCCCCTTGTGTCGAATCTATAAATTTGGGTTGAATACTCTACCCTCGAAAACTGTTGCGATCCCCTATACTTGTGGGTTATCAAGACCTTTTTCTGGCGCTGTTGCCGGGGAGCATAGCTATATTTGTTGAGTCACTTGGGATTATTATCTATTTATCACTATGAAGAATCTGAAGGATACCAAGACTAAGATTTTTTTCCTCTAAGACGAGGGGAGGTAAGGAACTGCCATCTAGCTCTGCACTTGATTCACCTTCTATTTTGAGTAGACTTGCAACACCACCACATGCTATTAATCCTGATAAGTCGCAAGTTATTGATGATGCTACTTCTGCTATGAATGCTACTCATGATGATGCTAGTACCTTGCTTGATTATAATATGCCACTAGGTGAATTTCTTGATGAACAAATTGCTAGAGCTAAAGATATTGAGAATGCTGAAACTGATGAAGTTATTGAAATTGATGAAGTACTTGAAACTAAAAATCTTGAAACACCTATTAGGCCTAGCTCTCCTAGATATGAATTACCTAAGATACCTGAGGGTTATGTTATGGATGAGGGGACAACTAGAGATTTTCTTGCTTGCAATGATAGTGATGATCTTAAGAAATTATTATTCAAACTAAAAGAAAAATCTTTGAATGCTAGAATGAAATGTGATTCTAAGTTTGCTACTTCACCTATCTTTGTTGATGATAAGGATTATGAATTCTCTGTTGACCCAGAGTTGATTACTTTGGTTGAATCTGATCCTTTCCATGGCTATGAAACTGAAACTGTTGTGGCGCACCTTACTAAGTTAAATGATATAGCCACCCTTTTTGCTCTTGATGATAAAATCCGCTATTATTATATCCTCAAATTATTTCCATTCTCATTAAAGGGTGATGCTAAGATATGGTACAATACTCTTGCTCCTGGTTGTGTGCGTAGTCCCCAGGATATGATTTATTACTTCTCTGAAAAATATTTTCCTGCTCATAAGAAACAAGCTGCCTTACAGAAAATATTTAACTTTGTGCAAATTGAAGAAGAGAGTCTACCACAAGCTTGGGGGAGGCTTCTCCAATTGCTTAATGCTTTGCCTGATCATCCTCTTAAGAAAAATGAAATACTTGATATCTTCTATAATGGACTAACAGATGCTTATAGGGATTTCCTAGATAGTTGTGCTGGTTGTGTTTTCAGGGAACAAACTGTTGAACAAGCTGAGGAATTATTGAATAACATATTAAAGAATTATGATGATTGGACTCTTCCTGAACCACCGCATAAACCCACTCCAAAGAAGAGGGGTATCTTATATCTCAGTCCCGAAGATATGCAAGAGGCAAAGAAAAGTATGAAAGAAAAAGGTATTAAAGCAGAGGATGTTAAAAATTTACCTCCTATTGAAGAAATACATGGACTTGATACACCACCACCAAAGGTGGTGGAGATAAACTCTTTAATGAAATTTGATGAAAATGACAATCCTTATAATATGCATCCTAGTCAATGCCTTTATGAGTTTGATAACTACATTAGGAAACAAGATCACTTCAATGCAAATGTTATGAAACAATTGAAATACAACTCTGATATGATTGCTCATTTGAGTGACTTGTTATTTAGAATCTCTAATGATGTTAGAGGTGTAGGAAAACATGCCTCTATGGTTCATACTCAGTTAGAACAACTTGCTAAATCCCAAAGAGAATTGCTTGATGAAATAAATAATAATATGAAGGACCATGCTATTAGAGTAGTAACTAGAGGAGGTAGAATGACTCAGGAACCACTTTATCCCAAGGGACACCCTAAAAGAATTGAACAAGACTCTCAAAGAATTAACACTGATGCACCTAGTCCTTCTAAAAAGAAGAAGAAAAAGAAAAATGATAGGACTTTGCATGCTTCTAGTGAACGTGAGAAAGAAAAACCTCCTTATAATAATGATAATGATGTTTCTATTTCTGATGTTGAAACTCAATCTGGTAATGAACATTCATCTAGTGATAATGAAAAAGATAATGATGATGTTCATGAAGACACTCAACCAGACAATGATAAACAACCAGATAATGATGTTGAAATAGAACCAGCTGTTGATCTTGATAACCCACAAACTAAAAATAAAAGATATGATAAAAGAGACTTTATTGCTAGAAAACATGAAAGGGAAAGAGAACCATGGGTTCAAAAACCCATGCCCTTTCCACCTAAACCAACTAATAAGAAAGATGATGAAGAATTTGAATGCTTTGCTGAAATGCTTAGGCCAGTCTTTTGCGCACTCGCTTGACTGATATTTTAAAGATGGCCCCTTATGCAAAATACATGAAAGACATCATCACTAATAAGATAAAAATACCAGAAGCTGAATCTCCACCATGCTTGCTAATTATTCTTTTAAGGATGGAGTACCTAAAAAACTTGGAGATCCAGGAATACCAACTATACCTTGCTCCATCAAAAGAAATTATGTTAAAACTACTTTGTGTGATTTAGGACCTGGTGTTAGTGTTATGCCTTTCTCCTTATACAAAAAACTTGATTTGAATAAGCTCACACCTATTGAAATATCTTTGCAAATGGTTGATAAATCAACTGCCATACCTATCGGTATTTGTGAGGATGTGCCCGTTGTTCTTGCAAATGTTACTATCTTAACTGACGTTGTTATACTTGAGATGCCCGAGGACGACAACATGTCGATTATCCTTGGTAGACCCTTTTTGAATACTGCAGGGGCTGTTATTGATTGCAATAAAAGCAAGGTCACTTTTCATATCAATAGTAATGAGCATACGGTGCACTTTCCGAAGAAACAATTCCAAGTGAATGGTATTAATATTATTGAAAAATCTCCGACTCTCACTATTGGAAGTTTTCAACTACCTCTGATATACTTATTATTGGGGACATGCATATCCCCGTTGAGGTAACTTAGTGTTTTACGAAAGTTCTTATGTTTCATGCTAATCGAAGGTGGTTGTTAATAAGACTTGATCAACCTTATTAATGGATCACTTTTGAGAGGTATGAATTTGATGAATTTAGTAGTCACTACCTTCTGTCCTTACCTTTTGTTTTCTATTTTTCTTAGTTAAATAAAATAAAATGCCATGTTTATCCTGTTTTCTGGATCTTTCGTGCAATAAAAAATGACCCAATAAAAGTTCTCAGAATACCCTGAAAATTTAATACGATTTTTTTCTGAATATTTCTGAAGTTTTGACGCAAATAACATTAGAGAGGGGTGCACCAGGTGGGCACAACGCACCTGGGCGCGCCCTGGTGGGTTGTGGTCCCCATGTGGGCCCCCTCACTTATCTCTTTAGCCCATGTCATCTCCTACCTCTAGAAAAAAATCACCATTGCTCTCTCTCTCTCTCTCTCTCGTGTTCTTGCTCTCAAACCCGCGGATTTCGATCTCTTTGCTCAAAGCTCCGTTTCCAAAACTGTTTTGGGGGATTGCTACTTGGTATGTGACTCCTCCATTGCTCCAATTAGTTTTTGATTTAGTGGATTATATTTTGAATAATTAGCTACTCTTGGTTCTGCTGAAGATGAGCTTGCATGTTGAATTCTTAGAGTTCTAAGTAGTTTAAATGCTCAATATGGCCTCTATGCATCTCTATGAGTAGTTTCTATCAATCTTGTGAAGTTGTGTTGACAAAAATTTTGTAGACTAAAATTTTCAGAATTTTATCTATAGGAATAAGATGAGTTTCTTTAGGAGTTCTTCGAGGAGGAGGTCTTCGGAGGCATCATCTAGTAGTGGCTCAGTGCGTTGGTCTTACGTTGAACCAAGCGCAAGTTCAGTACGGGAAGCAGCTATCAAATCCTGCCTATGGCCGTGCAACAATTTTATGGTGAGTGCAGGTATTAAAGAAGAATTTGAGCAATATGTTCACAACGCCGAGCTCGGTCCCTACATTGAAGATAAGTGCAACCAACATCTCAGCCTCACAGAATCATTTACTAAAGAATTTAAATTTCGTCCTCGTGAGTCTAGAGTTTTGTTTAAACTTTATGACCGTCCTCTTACCATGCCTCTAGACGTGTTTAGTGGTATTTGTAAAATTCCATTTTGGGGTTCGCTAGACGAACCACCAAGATCTGAGTATGAGTCATTCTTGATTAGTCTTTGCTACGGTGAGGATAGAGGAGTTACAGAAGGTAGAATAAAAAGTATTCATTTCCCATCAATTCAATTCTTTGCACTCTTTAATGGGAAATGCATCGTGGGCAAGCAGGATTGCAGCACACTATGTGCCCCTGATTTGAGCCTCATACACACTGCTCTGACCGGAATTAAATGTTATAATCTTGGAGCGATTATTGCGCGCAGATTGCAACACAACGCTGGTAGTGGTTATTTTTATGGTGGGATTTATGCTTCTCGGTTAGCTAAAGAGGTGGGTGTTACACCTCTACCTTATGACCCCATCTTACCTACTCAGTACTTAGACTTTGAGGCCATGAAGCGCCATAAGTTCCTTAAGGGCAAAATCACTGATTATACTTATAACTTGAGGTTCAATAAAGAAACCATTGTGCATACTGTTTTGCCTATGCCTGCTCTCTTTGATTTTGCCAGCAAAAGAAGATATTATGTTTTCGAGAGCGAGGCCCGAGCGCACAACGCGGAGGTCGCAGCCGCTCGGCGGGCTGAGGAGGCTGCACCAAGAGCCTCCGTGAGCCACCACTTTGACATAGGACCAGATGGCTACTACGGATGGTGATTACCAAGCTAGGCCAAAAGCCTAAGCTTGGGGAGTACGTGTTTCCACCGACATTATATTCATGCTCACACATTTCATTCCAGTTGTCAGTGTTCACACTTTTTCATTGTATTATCCATGCTAGATTTATTTTCTCGCTTCCTTCTTGTGTGTTTGAAAAACTTTGAGAAAATCCCAAAAAAATGTTTCTCGCTTCTTTTCGGTTTTTCTTTCTAGTTTAGTTAGTTGTAGTATTAAAAAGAAAACCCAAAAAGATTTTCTAGTTCTTCTTTTGCTTGTTGGGAGCTTTCCCGTGTAAATAGTTTTTCTCGTTTTTGTTTTTCTTTCTTTACTTTTGCTTTCTTCTAGGAAAACTAAAAACTCCAAAAATATTTCAGTGTGTTTCTCTGAATTTCTTTCCTTTTTATTGAGTTGTACCGAGGAGAAGACCACGATGAAAATTTTGAGTGGCTCTCATATGCATTATTGTTGATCTAACAAAGAGCCCAAATTACCTTGTCTTCTCCTTTTGAATAAAATGTTTGCAGATTCCAGCTTAGTCCATGGCACTCTTACACTATTATTATTTTCATATCATTCGGTCGTGCAAGTGAAAGGTAATAATGATGATATTTGATGAACTGGTTGTGGCAGAGAGAAACGGGTATGAACTCAACTTGTTCTGTTTTTGTAAATATGTTTAACCTAGTATCCATGATTCAGCATATTATGATCAAACATGTTTGCAATGACAATTAGAGATTATAGTTTCTCATGCCATGCTTAAGTAGCTAGGAGTGGATAATGATTTATCTTGGATGTCAACATTGCGCTAAAATGATTGTGATGTAGTATGATGACATGGTATCCTCCTCTGAATGTTTCAAGTGGCTTGACTTGGCACATGTTCATGCATGTAGTTGAATCAAAACCAACATAGCCTCTATGATATTTAAGTTCATGGTGTCCATATCCTACTCATGCTAGTATCCAATGTCCATTATTCATAATGCATGTTCATGACCGTTTTCGCTCTCTAGCTGGCCGCTTCTCAACCTATTTGCTAGCTTTCGCCTGCACTAAGCAGAAATACTGCTTGTGCATCAAAACCCTTAAACCAAAGTTACTCCAGATGAGTCCATCATATCTACCTATATGCGGTATTACCTTGCCATTCTAAGTTGCATGTGCCACCTCTAAAAACTTCAAATAAACACCTGTTTTTGTGTGCCTGGATTGTTCATAGAGCGACAGGGGGTAGTCGGTATTTTCCATGCTAAGCGGGTTATTCTCATGATGAGTATGTATTCACTCGTCCTTGCATGAGAGGGGCGGTAATAGGGATTCATAGTCCCGAAGTCAAAAATTGCAAATAATTAAACAAAACTCCCCCAGGACTGATGTTGGTATGGACGGTACCTGTGGATTCGGCTAGCCGTGGAGTGTGTTTTTTGGTGGAGAGGGAGTAAACCATTACTTTTATCGCTTGGGAACCGCCACTAATGTGTTTAGCATGGAAGATATTGATAACTTTCGGTCGTGACGTAAACAAGAAGGGTGCATTTCTCAAAATTTCATTTATCTTTGTTTTAAAAAAATCTAAGCTCTGGCACCGCTGCAAATCCCTGCTTCCCTCTGGAAGGGATTATCTATTTACTTTTATGTTGAGTCATCACCTTCTCAAATAAGCGCCAGATCTGAGAGCACTGTTGTCATCCTCATGCATTGTGTATAGTTAATGTTGGATGCATCATGACTGGATCTTTTCTACCATGAATTACAATGTTTAGTCGCTGCTTGAACTTTGGAGGTGCTCTGCATTTATGTTTTGCGGTCTCAGAAAGGGCTAGCGAGATATCACTGTTGTCATATTATACCATGATTGTTTTGACAAAGTGTTGGCATTTGAGATATCTTATTATTGCTCGCTAGTTGATTATGCCATTGATGTGAGTTAATATAATTTTTAAGAGTTATTCTTGACATGGTTAGTCATAATCTTTGCTGAAAACCTGGGTGCTACTTAAGCTTATTTATGTAAACAAGAGCAAAAGAGTTCATAAAAGTTTTTCTTTTTCACTTTCAGTTTATCAATTGAATTGCTTGAGGACAAGCAAAGGTTTAAGCTTGGGGGAGTTGATACGTCTCCGTCGTATCTACTTTTCCTAATGCTTTTCCTCTTGTTTTGGACTCTAATTTGCATGATTTGAATGAAATTAACCCGGGCTGACGCTGTTTTCAGAAGAACTACCATGGTGTTGTTTTTGTGCAGAAATAGAAGTTCTCGGAATGGAACGGAACTTTTCGGAGAATTATTTCAGAATATATAAAAAATACTGGAGCCAAGAACCACCGGAGGGGGGGCCCTGGGTGAGCACAACCCACCAGGGCGCCCCCCCTCCAGGCGCACCCAGGTGGGTTGTGCCCACCTGGCGGCCCCGCAGACCCTGATTCCGACTCCTTAAATACCTATATCTGGAGAGAGAAAATCAGGGAGGAAGAATTATCACGTTTCACGAGACGGAGCCACCGCCCCCTCCTGTTCTTCATCGGGAGGCCAAATCTGGAGTCCGTTTGGGGCTCTGGAGAGGGAATCTTTGATCTTCTTCATCACCAACCCTTCTCCATCGCCAATTCCATGATGCTCCCCACCGGGAGTGAGTAATTCCTTCGTAGGCTCGCTGGTCGGTGAGGAGTTGGATGAGATTCATCATGTAATCGAGTTAGTTTTGTTAGGGCTTGATCCCTAGTATCCATTATGTTCTGAGATTGATGTTCTTATGACTTTGCCATGCTTAATGCTTGTCACTTTGAGCCCGGGTGCCATGATTTCAGATCTGAACTGTTTATGTTTTCACCATTATATCTATGGTCTAGATCCGATCTTGCAAGTCATATTCACCTATTACGTGTTATGATCCGTAAACCCCGGAGTGACAATAGTCGGGATACTTTCCGGTGATGACCGTAGTTTGAGGAGTTCATGTATTCACTATGTGTTAATGCTTTGTTCCGATTCTCTATTAAAAGGAGGCCTTAATATCCCTAAGTTTCCATATGGACCCCGCTGCCACGGGAGGGTAGGACAAAAGATGTCATGCAAGTTCTTTCCGTTAGAACGTACGACTATTTACGGAATACATGCCTACATTATATTTATGAACTAGAGCTAGTTTTGTATTGCCCTAGGTTATGACTGTTATATGATGAATATCATCCAACGAATCTACCGATCCAATGCCTACGAATTTTTCGTATATTGTTCTTGCTAAGTTACTACTGCTGTTGCTATTGTTACACTTGCTACAAAATCATTGCTATCACTGTTACCATTACTATTACTGTTACCACAACTATCAAAACTATCATACTACTGTGCTACTGATCACCTTGCTGCAGATATTTAATCTCCAGGTGTGGTTGAATTGACAACTCAACTGCTAATACTTGCAAATATTCTTTGGCTCCCCTTGTGTCGAATCTATAAATTTGGGTTGAATACTCTACCCTCGAAAACTGTTGCGATCCCCTATACTTGTGGGTTATCAGGGCGCGGCGGGGCTAACGGAACGAGCGGCGGTAGGCAACAGCAACGGCGGCTGCGGGCAAGACGGCTGTAGCAGGCGCGGGGAGCGACCGAAGCGACGGGGCCGGGCGCGGCAGGGACGGGAGACAGGGCGCGAGGCCACTGGCAACCGGAGGTGTGCGGTGGCGAAACTACAGGCGACATGAAGACATGGGGACGGGATGGAACGGAGGAGGTGCTCACAACGATGCAGGTGATGAGCTCGACGGAGGCGGGGCGTAGCGGTGGTGGCTGATCGAGCGGCGATGCGCGGCGACCGCGGGGAGGAAGATGATGCGGGCGACGCGACGGCGGCCTCCCCGCTCCGATCTGGAGGTGTAGATGACAAAGGCGACGATGACGTGCCTCCTGGACAACTCCCCGTTGCTTGAGGACGACTATGGCCGCAAGAACAAGGACGGCGCGACGATGGTGGTCGCGGGCGACGGCTAATCCGAAGGGGGCGAGACGAGGGGAAGAGCTGTGGTTGCTAGGGTTTGCCACTGGGTCGAGGGGGGTCGGGGGCACCTTGTAGGACGTCGAGGAGTCGCAGGATGGCCGCCACGCACTGATGGTGCGGCCATGGCCGGTCGGATGCCCTCCATGATCCCCTGTCTCCTATAGAGAGGTGGGAGGAGAGGTGGAGGTGGGCTGGGCTGGCCATTTGGCTAGATGGGCCAAGGTGCCTAGTAGATTAGGTCCTTTTACTTTTTCTTTATTTTTTTGCTTTCACAACTCTTCTCTGTTTTGCAATTTCTATATAAAGCAAAGGAGTTTTGGTTCAACAAGGTACTTGACACATAAATACTATGCAATGCTATGAGCTAGCACATCAAGTTCCAACTTATTTTGAAACGTCCAAATATTTATTTAAATTGAAAAGGATCAATTAAAAGTTGTTGGTCCAATTTTAAACAGATTAAGGGTATTTTAATAATTCCAATAATATTGGTTTATTCATGACAATTAGTTAGTGAATTTTTGCAACCCAGGGAACATTTTTGTTTTACCGTTTGAAGAAATAATAATTTGACTTTATTTTAAAAATTGAATTTAAATTCGGTTTGGATCAAAGTGAGGTTTAGAAAATTAATGGCGATGACATGGCACCATTAGTGTGTGGTTACTGTAGCTTAACTACCAAGGTGTTACACTCTACAACTACTCCCCAAGCCCCAAGAGGACATACGGCGAGACCTCGAGTATATGCCATTGGACACAAGGTGAATCTGCTCCTAAATGCTTCCCTTTTCCATTCATGCGAGACATGGTTACTACCTAATGCAAAGACACTACATGTGCTCAGGAACCGAGGAGACGACCATGGAGGAGTTCGAAGCATAGGACAAGTCCACACGAAAGCGGATCAAGAAGTGCCTCAAGTGGAGTCGACGTGAAGCTACAACGGCCGGACATCCGGCAGGATCCCGGACATCCGGCGCCACCAAGCAGAGGAAGACCAAAGAGAAACAGACGCTCGACGACTCTACAGCGGCCGGACATCTGTACGACCCCCGGACATCCGGCGCTCGACGAACAGCCGGACATCTGGCGCCAGCCCGGATATCCGGCCCCGACTATCCAAAGAAGGGAAGAATCGGCCTGCCTCCAGGCCGAACATCCGGCGCCCCAAGTCGGGCCGGACATCCAGCGCCTCCGCACAGCTGCGGGCCAAGTGCCCATGTCACCTCCCCTCACCCCTTCGTCCCTAGACTATAAATAGACCTTCTCCTCCTCCTTCTAGGGTTAGCAAAGGATTAGCTCAAGATAGAGATAGAGCTTTGCTCATCCACTTACCCCTACGCCCATGGAGATCAAGGCCTCCATGTGAGAAAATCCCCCAAGTGGATTCAAGACCCCTTCATGGGAAGATCCTTCTAGGATTCAAGACCTCTCTCCTTCAAGGATTGGGATGAAGTAGCTACCCTTTGTATCCTCTTGTGTTGACTTTGGATCTTTGTTACTTCTATGTGTATGTGGATTTAGCACGTGTGATTTGGATCTTCTTGATTGAGTGTTTCCCTCTCGTGTTCTTCGTGTTCTTCGCGGGATCCCCCTCCAATCGTGAAAGATTGACCAAATAGAGTTCCACCCTACATCACAAGGGCTTCTCCTCAACCTTGTGTGAACCACTCATCCAAGACATAGGTCTCTCCGAGTCATGATGGAAGTGCACGGCAGCATAAAAATGACGAATAAGCTCGGGGCAATGGTATTGATTCATAGTAATGAGCTTGTACACATCAACAGGCTTGCAACAATCATTGATGTTGGGGAAGTCATCGGGATCTTCACTTATGTACTCAATATCCATAGTCTTTTGAAGCACAACTTGAGTCTTGTGTATTTGGAATGTATCATGCCACCATATTTCTTGCTCATTCGTCCAAAATCGATCATCAATGGCGGTGACTACTGTAAGGATTTGCCATTCCCACTTTTACCAATTTCTTCCTTTGCAAAGTTCCATAGGCAATAGGTGATTTTGATGGAGCGCTACCAATTTCCACTAGCTTCTACCTTACCCTTTTCTTCCAGACAACCTATGAATCGTCATGGATAGGGTAGCAGAAGATAAGTGCACAAGTCACACAAAGGGATGCCAGAGAGTGCACAAAGTAGAAAATTTTCTGCAGACTTCATACCATCTGGAGGTATGGTCCAGGTAGAACCTCTCGGTTGTATAAACAGGTCGGACTGACCTAAAACTGCACAAATCACGTCACGCCACCAAAACGACCAGCACGAGTTTGATGCATGGGGTACCGTATCATGCAACGTCTTCCGCTTCCACCACATCCGCATAGACTTTGCTACGGGGTTGGAAGCCACCGAAGTGTAGTATAGCTCACCAGGAAATTTACTCTACTTTTTTTTTCAAACACGCAGTGTTCACAAAAGCTTTGTGCGTCGATGTATTAGAAGAAAGAAAGAGAATGCAAAGTATTCTGAGCATACTTTAAAAGACCGGACCGGACCGACGGCCCGACAAGAAAAAACCGGAACCACCCACCTTGCCGGTCTTTTAAGCCAAAAAGACCGTTCGTGCAATGGACCAGAGGAAACAGATTGAACCGAGCTAAACCAGACGGTTTTTAATTAAAACCGGACTAGAAAACAAGTGAATGTACAATAGATCTAGAAAAATAGGGTGCGTGCACCAAGATTCGATTACTGGTCGCTCTGATAGAGGCCGAAGCATAAATTCAGGCCAATAACCAACTCGTCAAGACCATGTTGACGTCAAATTGAAGGAACACAACTCCTTCGAATTGTTTTTCCGCTATGTTATTATAAAAATTGTTTTATTTGACGCCTTAAAAACCAGCAATTGAACCAACGAGCCGGCCTGTAAAAACCTGAACCGACAATCTCACCGGTTCGGTTTTTTAAACTATGATTCTACGACATGCCACGGTTACAAACCGCACCACAGTGATAGACGGTGGGCAACCAAACACCGATGGAGAACACAACCACACCTTACCTACATACACATGAGCCCCATCACCAAATATCAGACAATCCCTACGCACCGGAGATCTACCATAGTAGCTCGAAGCTTTTGATGCTCACGGGCAACGACCGTCGAGCGCTGGAAGACGCAGCTGTTTGGCTGGTTCCAAAGCATCCAAACGGTGAGGAGAGCAAGGGAATGGGAACCTTTCCGCTGTGCTTTAGAATCAGTGCACGGCTTTCCAGCCACCACTCCACGAGGGTTGAATCAGTGGCGGGGACCAGCTGACCCAGGCCGCAACGAGACAGGACAGAGTGCCAAACCTGCCTGGCGAACACACAACCAAGGCAAGGTGATCCGCTCGATAGTCACAAAGGACTAAGCTGTGGAAGATATAGTCAACTTATGTCTTCTGAACAGAAAAAATAAAGTTATTTTATGTATCCACTATTGTAAGATCTGCCAAAATGATCTTCCAGCCACTCCATGTTCCCATGATACACCATGGATACAGGATTGATAAGCTGTAGGCCAGTGGCCTGTAGAAGACTCAGAAAAGTCCCTCGAGTAGACAAGGAAACCATACCAAATATATACGCTTTATGTAACAACTGCATGCGTGTATAGGGATAATAAAAACAGCACTGCAAGCCATACCACGAAGGAGCCTTTATATGAAAATCTCAGTACAAACAGGGTAATTAAGTACGAGTACAACTCTTTTTTCAGAAAGAAAAACGGTCCATATAATCTTTGTATACCCACATGCGGGAATCAATTTCTTCTTGATCTCTACCAACCAAAATATCACACCAATGAAGCGGGCCACCTCAGGTCATCTTGCTCTGGATTTGCCTGTGAACATGCACGAGGAACTCCACATAGGAAAGGCCACCCGGTGCTTTGTCCTCGACCAACAGCGAACGGAAGAAATCTCCAGATGGGTCGGCCTTTCGGCACAGTCTCAGTCTCAAGTAAGAGCATCTCTGTCGCCTTATTTCATTCACAACTTCATTTACTTTCCTGGACAATGCATTATCAAATTGCTCCAATGCCAACAGATTTGGTGCACCAGCTAAAGATGAGAAACCAAATATTTGCTCCAGGGTGGCAGGGTTCACCGCATTTCCGACATAAATAAAACCATCCTCGCCATTTTCCAATAAATAAATCCCATCATCCTGTATATTCTCACTATTGAGAGTAAGGGGATTTGGAATAAGGGAATCCTCATCATCCCTTGATGTAAGATCATGGAGAGCAATCATCCTAGGGAACACCAATGGAATGGCTAATAACACAGAAACTGAGGAGACAGCAGAGACCCAATAGGACCGATCGTCTACTCTCCCATCATTCCTCAGTCCTATGCTTTTAATCAAGGCCAGAGTATACAAAGGCAGAAGTTTTAAAGCCTCCGGAAGAATCAACTGTCCAGAAGAACTTACAGATGCACAATGTTTTCGGTAGGACTGGAGAATATTGATGCAGGTACTTATTACCTGGTCCCTAACTTGGGACAGAGAACTTGATGGAATGCCATTTGCAGCTTGCTTAACAACATAAGTAAACTGTGCTTCCTGATCAGCATATCGGAAAAGATTGTTGAGTGTGCTTGTGCATGGAAGTGAAATATTTATGACCCTTATCCTTCTTTGCCCATATACCGTGGTGTAAAGAAGTGCGCACTGAAAACCACATTCTGTGTTCTCCTGAAACTTATCATCATGCTTAAAGGTAACCATAATGGTTTTATCGGAGTCAATCGCAGGCAAATCAATATCAGTAGGAACACGCTTGCAGAAGTTGCCAGAATAGTCTTGAACTTGAAGCCCCTGACTGCACCTGACACGCATGACAGCCTCAAATCCCTGGGGTTTAGTGATATTCCATCTGAGATCATTGAAGAGTTTGGCTGGATCAGAAACAGCAGAAAATGGGAAGTAGTAGTAAACCCTGCCACCAGTGGTACTGGGAACAACTGATATCGAAGCAATATCTGTGTATGACTGTGTGGCAAGGAACACATCCACACAAACTTGATACTCAGCAAATTCTAGTGCCATTGTCTTGAGTGTCTTATCAACAGGCTGAAGGAGCTTATGTCCTTCCTTATCTCCAGTGGAAATATTAGATCTAGCTTCAGTTTCCCTTGCAGATAATGAGCCAGTCCCAACTGATGGTAGCACTGACTGAAACACAAGCAATTTTCCACCAGTGGGCTTCATAGCTAAGAAACCTGCCTTCATAGCTGCCCCAAATGCTGAATCAGCAACCCTATTGTTCTCAAACATGCTGGGGATGCTCTCCAGAAGTTGCTCCAAACTATCACGGCACTCGGAAACTGGGAGAATTAAGTCCATCTGAAGTGGAGTATACACATCTTGGATGTCGGGAACAATAAACATCAAAGGCTGTTGTCGAGCATTTTTCAGACTATAGAAGTGAATAGTTGAATCAAATGTCGCAATTCCAACCATCGTTCGGGGACCTTCAGGAAGATCAGAAAGAACCTGGGATATTGCACTGCAAGACGCAGCAGTTACACCAGTCTGTACGGCATTCATGGAGACATCAACAAGGAAGAAATACACAGCTGGCATTGGTTCACGGACCAGAAATTCCTTGGTGGCAATGAACTCAACTGTTCCTCTGCATAACTCAGGCCTATCATCAGCATCACGTCGCCTACCATCAGGCCCTAAGTTGCACAAGTACTCCCTCGGAGTTTCATTGCTAAATCCACATAAGTTACAGATGAAAATTTTCCCTTGATCAACGAATCTCATGAAAGGATTTATGTATGCTTTGCAGCGAGAACACCTGACAGGGCCCATCTCTCCAAAATCCACGAGCTGGATAGCCTCCTCGGAAGGATGAGGAAGAGCAAAAGGTTGCACCATTAAAGCCAATGGCATTGCTGATGTTGTCAGGAGATCACCTGTACATGGTATCTAACAGCACAGGGAAAAGAAGCAGTTCAGAAAGGAAAATTATGGTGACCAAAGGAGAGAACAAAATACTGAAACAAATCGAACCTGATTCAAGGTGCACCGCATCAAACGGGGACTGCAGTTGCCGGTGTCCTTCACAATAAACTCACTTGATGCAGCCTACAATCAGCAGCAATGCTGTTAGATGAAATTAGCCAGTAAAGTTATTGAGAAACATCTAAATTCACTTGATGCAGCCTACAATCAGCAGCAATGCTGTTTGACGAAATTAACAAGTATAGTTATTGAGAAACATCTGCAATCAGTATTGTCAGAGCAGACACAGATATTTCTAGTTACATATACACATACCGGTGGAACAGCTGCTTGGCCACCTTGCCGGGTCTCAAAAATGATGACTGATGTCTCGGCGATAGGACGCGGAATCTGATTAGGGTCAATATTGGATGGCGTAGAGACCTGGGCTCCAGCATGGGGAGAGTATGGCATGGTGGGCGTGGACGGCATCCCGTGGCCTAGTGCATTAGGCGGCATGCCACCAGGCATTCTCACGGATCCTGGCCGTGCCTGCCCTTGCCACCCTGGAGGCCCAAATGCTGGTGCATTAGCCCCAGGAACCCCCATGAACGGTGGTGGCTGAGATGCAGGAGCAGTCTGAGCCCCAAATGGCGGAGGCTGCAATCCTGGTCTCTGCCCCCCAAACTGGGGAGGCCCACCATAAGGACCCTGCTGCAAGGGTGCCGGTGCAGCCCCAAACGGGGGCATCGGCCCTCCGGAGTAAGCCGGGGGAGGCACTGCCCCAGGCGGCCCGCCAAACGGTGGTGGCGGAGCTGCTGAATACGGAGCTGATTGAGCTGTTGCTACAGAAGAGCCACCGAAAGGGGCAGGCTGCGACACCGCAGCAGGTGGTCCACCGAACGGACGAGCCTGGGATGCCCCAGGCGGACCTCCGAACGGTGCTCGCTGCACCTGCGGCGGCAGCACGGACGGCGGGCCATTGAAGGGAGATCTCTGCTGCGGCTGTAACGGCTGCGCAGCGGGTGGGCCGCCAAAGGGAGGGGACTGCTGGACCGACGCCGCGGGTGGACCGCCAAAGGGAGGGGACTGCTGGACCGGCGCCGCAGGCCGGGCGAAGAGCGAGCCCGGCTGCAACGGCGGCGGCGGACTGCCAGGGAACGGGCGGGCGCCAGGAGGGGGTGCCTGCGGACCTCGGATCGATGACGGCACGGGGCCATCCCCTAGCGGCGGCCCGGCGGAAGCAGATGGCGGTGGAGCGCGCGAGATCTGGAGGTTGGAGAAGGAAGCCGGGAGAGTGGAGGCGGGACCCCCAGGGTTGGGGGCCGGGGTAGGGTTTTGCGGCGTGAAAGGGGGCGGCGGCCTCGACATGGGAGGCGACGGTGGCGGCAGCGGCGGCAGCGGCGACGGCGAGAACAATCGATAGCGCAGATCGGGATCTGGGGAGAACACGCCGGGTATGAGTACAACGTGACTCTTCCCTCCTACTCCGTCCAGACAAAAGGAAACACTTAACCCGGACGCTAAAAATAAGGGAGGGGTCCCTTCGTAAAAAAAATTAACAAAAAAGGAGGATGGGGGTGGGGGGTGTTGGCACATCGGCGCAAAGCTGGCCCAACAGGTCGTGCTTGGCGGACCGGCACGGGACGTGCTTGGTCCTGAGATCGCGGTACACGGGCCAGCCCGGCACGGGACGATTAGCTTTTAAAAAAAATTCAGAATTAATCTCTATTTATTATGGACTATAAAACAGCGAAATCACTATTAAGGAGTAATTAAACAGCGAAATCCAAAAGAAGTAAATCCATGCCTGTCGCGGAAGAAAAAAAATACGTTTTTTTTTCTTTTCCAAGAGGCACGGTCGTGCCTCGGAAGCAAATCCATGCCTTCACGAGAAATAAATCTGTCCCTCTCACGAGAAGACAAAAAAACGCGATTTTTCACGTTTTTGGGTCCAAATCCTAAGAAAAACCGAAAAGCCAAAAAAAATCGTGAAAAAACCATCTAAAGGCCGAAAACGCATACAGAAAAAAAAACAGAGGGAGCGCCCAGAGCGCGACACGTGGCGGTGGCTGAGAGTGCACCAAATGGCGTGCTTCCAGCCAACCCCAAGTGACCCTTGCGGAGACTCCCGAAGGAGTACTCCTTATTAGGCACTCCCATTAAACAGTCCAATGGAAGAAAAAAACAAGCACGCGGAAAGTACTCGACCCAGTCGTGCCTGGCGTGCTAGCGGGCCTGCCCGATTAGCTGAGGCGTCATGCATGGGCTGCTAGGCGCAGCACGCGGGCTGGCACAACACGCCCCGTTTACTAGTCATGCCCTATGGGCCATGCCTTGCCAGGCACAATGTAACACCCCTGTCATTAGCTACAGTAATCACTTTTGATAATGACATGTCAACAAGCTTAATAGTGCATAATCATCATTAGCATCATATTGCATTTCAACTCCTAACTCAAATTCAAATTTAAATGAAAGCGGAAAATAAAAGTTATCCAACATAGAAACTAAAATGTTCAATAAATAGCAAATATTGCAGAGACCATTCTAAAATTCTAACCAACAATAAATAAATTAATTAGGTGGCTCAAACTTTACCAAAACAGCTAGGTTTAATGCATTTTAATTATTATAAAAGTGGTGTGAGATCCATTTGACTCCAAACTAATTTTTGACAGTGGTAGAGGATGCCTAGTATTTATTGGAACAATTGCCATGTTCTACAAAAATTATTTTGAGGCCTAACTTTTTACTAAACAGAGAAATATGATTAAATAAAAGAAAAAGAGAAAAGAAAAGAAAACAGAGAAAAAGAAAAAGGAAAAATCCCCACCGGCCCAACTGGGCCAAGGCCCAGCCGGCCGGCCCAGCACCACACCCCCTTATCCCCTGGAGGCCGAACCCTACCCCCTCCCACCGACAGCCACTTCCCCCCCCCCCCCCCAAATATCTCTCTCCCTCTCTCCCGATTGGATCGGGATCGAGAGGAGAGGAGCCCGGCGCGCCGCGCGCTCGCCCTGCCCGCGCCCGATCCCATCGCCGCCGCTCGGAGCTCGCCGTCCGTCTGCCTCCCCGTCCACGCCGTCGTCCCCGGCGCCTCCTCGAGCCCATTGCCCCGACCCTGCATCCGCGGTGAGGGCCACGCCCTCCCTCTCTCTCTGTCGCCACCGTCGCCCCGCACCCGCTGGCCCCGCCTCGCCGCTGCCGCTCGCGCGCTGCCTCGCGCCCGCGCTCGGCCCCGCACCGCGCCCGCACCTCGCCCGCTCCAGCCGCTCGCTGCGCTTGTCCCTCCCAAGCCGCACGCGCGCGCGCGCCCGTCCGCCGCTCGCGCCACCGCGCGCTGCCGCACTGCTGCCGCTGCTCGCGCTCGCCCCTGCCCGTCGCCGCGCGCATGCGCCCGCGTCGCCGCGCCGCCGACCACGCGCCCGCCCCGTCGCCTCGGGTCAGCCCCGGTGGGCGCTCGCCCACAGCGGCGCCCGCTGCCCAGCGCCCGCTCGGGTGGCACCCGCACCCGAGCGCCCAAACCCGGTAAGGCCCCCAGGGCCTATGACAGTGGGGGCCCACCCCAGAAAGTTTTTATAAAAAGAAAATAAAAATAAAAATAATTAAAATAATTAATTAATTAGTTAATTAATCCTGATTAGGTTAATTTAATTAACTAATTAGTGTTAATTAAACAGTAATCTAATTAGTTAATCCTAATTAATCTAACAGTCTATGACAGGTGGGACCCACCCTGTCAGGACGCCTGCTGACGTCAGCATGATGTCATGCTGATGTCATCGCAGCACTGTTTCGGATAATGTTGATTTAAATAATTAAATAAATTTCAGAAATTAATAAAAACTTTAGAAAATCATATTAAATAAACCGTAACTCCGATGAAAATACTTTATACATGAAACTTGCTCAGAATTCCGATACGAACCCGGATACGCCCTCCGTATTCCCGTCAGACGCCCGCAGCTATAAGAACATTGAACTTTTAGACCGGTTTCAGTAAATGAATAGTGCCCAACTTTAATTAAATAAATCCAAATAAATTCCTAAATTAACTAAATCATTTAGTTAGGCAGTAGAACACCCCGGCACTGCATATTGTCATGTCATACTTTGTGTAGCATTGTTTGCTTTGTATTTATTGTTTCCTCCCCCCCTCCTTCTCTCTCGATAGACGCTAAGACCGCTGACGACGCTGCCGTGAACGATTACTACGTCGACGACCCTTCTCTCTCGACACAGCTTCCAGGCAAGCCCCCCCCCCTTGATCAACCCGATATCGCCTATTCCTTCTCTCTACTGCTTGCATTAGAGTAGTGTAGCATGTTACTGCTTTCGGTTAATCCTATTCTGCTGCATGACCTGACTTTGCTACTACTGTTGATACCTTCCTGCAATCCTAAATGCTTAGTATAGGTTGCTAGAATTACATCAGTGGCCCTACACTCTTGTCCGTCTGCCTTGCTATACTACTGGGCCGTGATCACTTCGGGAGGTGATCACGGGTACATATACTATATACCATTACATACTTATGTTACTGTTCGGAGATGGGGGTTGAAGGGGCAGGTGGTTCCATCCAGGTAGAGGTGGGCCTAGGTTCCCGACGGCCCCCGAGTGTTACTTTGTGGTGGAGCGTCAGGGCAGGTTGTGACCACCTAGGAGACAGGTGGGCCTGACCCTGGTCGGCGTCCGCGGTTATATCAATTAACACGCTTAACGAGATTGGGTATTTGATCTGAGTCTGGCTACGAGCCTATACGCACTAACCACCACGCGGGAACAGTTATGGGTACTCGACGTCGTGGTATCAGCCGAAGCCTCCTAGACGTCAGCGACTGAGCGGCGCGCGCCGGGTTGGACCGCGTAACGCAACTTCCTTTGTAATGGAGGTTGCTAGGTCTGCTCTTCGGCCGCCCACGCAACGTGCAGGTGTGCAATGGGCGATGGGCCCAGACCCCTGCGCGCATAGGATTTAGACCGGCGTGCTGACCTCTCTGTTAGGCCTAGGTAGGGCTGCGACGTGTTGATCTTCCGAGGCCGGGTATGACCCAGGAAAGTGTGCCCGCCCAGAGGGATCGAGCGTGTTGGGTAATGTGGTGCACCCCTGCAGGGAAGTTTATCTATTCGAATAGCCGTGTCCCTCGGTAAAAGGACGACCTGGAGTTGTACCTCGACCTTATGACAACTAGAACCGGATACTTAATAAAACACACCCTTTCAAGTGCCAGATACAACCCGGTGATCGCTCTCTCACAGGGCGACGAGGAGAGGATTGTCGGGTAGGATTATGCTATGCGATGATACTTGGTGAACTTACCATCTACTCTCTTCTACATGCTGCAAGATGGAGGCTGCCAGAAGCGTAGACTTCGACATGATTAGATATCCCCCCTCTTATTCTGGATTTCTGCAGTTCAGTCCACTGATATGGCCCTTTACACATATACCCATGCATATGTAGTGTAGCTCCTTGCTTGCGAGTACTTTGGATGAGTACTCACGGTTGCTTTGCTCCCCCCCTTTTCCCCCCTTTCTTTTCTTTCTGGTTGTCACAACCAGATGCTGGAGTTCAGGAGCCAGACGCCACCGTCGACGACGACCCCTACTACTCTGGAGGTGCCTACTACTACGTGCAGGCTGTCGACGACGACCAGGAGTAGTTTAGGAGGATCCCAGGCAGGAGGCATGCGCCTCTTTCGATATGTATCCCAGTTTGTGCTAGCCATCTTATGGCACCTTGTTTAACTTTATGTCTGTACTCAGATATTGTTGCTTCCGCTGACTCGTCTCTGATCGAGCACTTGTATTCGAGCCCTCGAGGCCCCTGGCTTGTATTATGATGCTTGTATGACTTATTTATTTTTAGAGTTGTGTTGTGATATCTTCCCATGAGTCCCTGATCTTGATCGTACACGTTTGCGTGTATGATTAGTGTACGATTGAATCGGGGGCGTCACAAGTTGGTATCAGAGCCGACTGCATGTAGGAACCCCCCTTCCACACTCCTTGGCCGAAGTTGAGTCTAGACAAAGAAAACAGTTTTACTAACATGGCTGTGTGTCTTACGGGCCCACGTCGCCATTGGGTGGTATTAGGATCTTTTATTCCTCGTCTATACTCTGGGACTCTGTTCTCTCTTCTATTCGGGTTAAATGATTTTGCTAAATGTAACTCTAGGTTCTCGTAAATATTTTCTCCCGGAGAGCCCCTCACTGGAGATGATCGCCTACTTCACCAGAAGATTCCGAAGATACCCTTCGATGTTTTCCCGAGACCTTTGTGCTCATCGCTTTTGAAATTCCTTACCACCGATATATCCTTATGTATAATTACATACACTTGCCATTCATACATTCAATCCAGTTGATCTTGTTATTACAAGATGCCCCGAACAACTTTTCGTTGTTCCGACAATCCTTTGAGCTTACTGCCTTGCAGTTCTTGCCTCATGAATACCCCCTACGGATAATTCCTTGCACTTACCGAGTATCCGTTCCTCCCCCTTTGTTCATATGATTCACAAGATGCATACAAATACTATTCGATCTTTCGAAAATCCTTAACAGCTTATTGCTCTGCAAATACTTGTCTGCTTGCATTATGGATGCTTTCCATACGACTGGCAATATTCATTAGTATCCTTTGACACCGTCATTTTCATCTTATTGATTCAACATGAGTGCGAATGCACGCATTCATCAGTTGATCCTTTCTAATTATCTTCCGGCTCAGACGTCCTTTTGAACATGAGCTGGTTCTCGACCAATCAAATTGTCATCGATTGTGCCCCTAAGCCTACTCGACTTACCCATCCTTAATCAGAGCCCTTGCTCCTGATCTCTTGATTTGGAAATCATAAATTCCCTTGCATTGAACTTTGAGTTAGTCAGTTGTTTCTATAATTTGATGCCTCTGCATACTTCTTCTTCCTCTGATTGAGTACCGTTACTCACATCAGCTCCGTTGTGGATCGCCCGATCCATTGTTGGATTGTTATCCGACAGTGTCTTTCATATTCAATCACCTTGTGAGTTCTTCCCCTGATACATGATGCCCTTGGTAAATTGTATCCTCTGTTTTGCCAACCATGCTCTACCTTCGAGCATGTGTTAATTACTCTTGAAGTTTGTAGTATATGTTCCTAAGATACCCCGATGGGTTGAACCTATGATTTCACTAATTCGTGTGAACCCGAAAGTGTTCACGAGTCATACTCTTCTGGTGTTTTGCCAGATAAATTTCCAGCACTACAGCTTTGTCTAAGCGGGAGGTGAATGAAATGATATGCATTGAAGAAGTGGGAGTCGACCTTGAGCTTTGTGTTCATGCCCATGGAAATGATGTAGACCATCTCGGAAGCTTCTTGCAAAGTGATTTCCATCTGTATAATTCTTTTGGTATCCTTAAATTGAACCTTGCAGTTATGGTTCGACCATACTGTCCTTTCTCCAATATATCTGAAAGAAATTCATTCCAGTGCCTCGTCAAAATTTTGACAAGGTTAAAGTATCTAGTGTCATAGGTCAATGACCTAGTTCAACTTCTATCATGTTCTACCTTCGAGTTTACCCCGTGGTATCTCGAGGATATCATGCCTTTGCACGGCATCTTACTAACTTGTTGAAGTAATAACTTTCCTGGTCGTACTCACTCTACGGGTTCTAGGTTGCCGTCAACCGAGGACACCGTTTAGTAAATCAAATCCGCTCTAAAATTCAAATACCCCTAGTAATTGTTACTGGGAAATTTAAACTCAGTCATGTCGTCCTAGACCATCGGCTACACCCTTATCTTGCTATCTTTGATTGTGCTACCTCGACCTTCTTCGGTGCAAAAATTCTTCAGAGTGCGAGCACGACTTACGTCGAGCTTTCAACATCATGTTTCTTGTTCTGAAAGGCAACTTTGATTCTGAGCTTGCATCTTACTTGTTGTTCCTATGACTTTCACGTCGTCATTCCCTGCTTGACGCCGTCGCTGTTTGATTGCGTCCTCTTGAAACCTCCCGGCAAATGTGTCGGATCACTTCAACACTTTGACTTCTTTCGAGATGTCAACTGTGTTCATGTTGAGAAATACCCTCCTTGCCCTTGATGCTTTTTGTTATCATCGACAAACACCCTGAACTTCTTTTCATCGCGAGCTTGTCCGTGTTATGGATGCAACTTGCTATCCTGTTTGCATTATATTCTACCTTGAAGTATTACTGTCCTTTATGCCGAGTATGTTGTGAGGATTGCTTCACCTCTTTGAAAATTCTTGGCATAGTGATACTTCTCACCGTCACCATTCTTTCTTGGTCCCCGTGTTGATTCTAACCGGGATACCATCTAACAAGCGGTGCTGCTTGGATTCTGTACTTCTAGCAACCCTATTGCTTTGAATGTTAACGATCGACAGTTTGTTCTTAGACTGTTGATTATTGAATCGTCACTCTAATATTGATCTTGCTGCCTAAGGTCATATTTCGATCACACCTTTCAACTAATGATTAATGGTGTAGGTTTTCCTCGGGTATACAACATTATATCATTTGAATTGTCATATGTCATCTCCTTGTTCACATAATTATGGAAATCCATCCGTGTGGAATTCTCGATGAATTGTCGCTGAGTCCATCAGCCACCTCCTCATCCTCTCCTTGGTTTAATGATGAACTATTGTTTCGGTAACCCGCTCCTATAGTTCATTTCCCAAGAATCTTACAATGTCATCTCGACAATTTGTGTTGCACCTTTTCTTCTCGGACATCCTGAGTCTGAGGTATCCCGACACTAATCAGATCTGAACCTCGGTCAGATATGATGGCTGGAACATATTTCCAAGGGTCATAACATTGTTCTTTATATAACCCAGTAAGGTGATGTCATGCTTAGCACACCTGTCTGGAGGCCCTATTGTTATAGTTTTCCTTTTTAGCAAGGTTATCCATTCTTCCATGAGGAAATCGTAAGACTTATTCTACAAATTGTTCCTGATGGATCCTTCCTGTATCCAAAGTCTGACCTTTGCTTGAAGACCATGTCAATGCTATCTTGAAGCATGTATGTGGTACTCCGATTTTTAACAAAAACATTTTGAAGCACAACCCTAAATTTTCCTTATCAATTATCCAACCACCGTTGTATGGGTAATGTCATGAAATTTTTCTCCCCTTACCTAAAGAGTTTTCTACTTTATATCTTGTCATGAATATCATGCTCTGCTTGTCCTTAGGAAGGATATACCCCTGAAATATGTGTTTAAACACATTTTCCTTTCCATTGTTTTGTTTAATCTGATAAACATATTTTCCTTTCCATTGTTTTGTTTAACCTTTCTTGTGATCTATATGATCTAAGCAGTAATATTTTTCTGCTTATGCAAGCACCTCGGTGTACAACTCTGCCAGTAAGACCCTGTTCCTATTGTTGATGACATTTCGGTAGCCACCGATGGACGAGAACTTTGCCTATTGGTCCGCCTCGTTCAACGAGCAGGAAAATGGTTCTCTTCGTCCCTCGCCCTTGGTACCAACGTTGTTGCCAATATAACTGGCAGGCTATGCTCTGACCTGCCCTGCTATCGTGACCATACAAGATGTCACTGCTCCTTCTACTTTTAACCGACATGGTAGGCCCATAACCCACAGTTCCACAGGATCGAAACCTGACTCTCCTGTACACTTCCCCACTGTTTCTAAAGGTTATTCCTCACACTTGGCTTCGTGTGTAATTCACGAGCTAAATTCTGCCATGTTTCATCCTGGTATCAAACACCATGTTATTCTCGTTGTTCAAGCCCCCGTTTCAGCTTCTGATTAGGCATCAAAGGATCGCCTACCCATTTGAAACTTTTGTACCATCGCGTATTGCTCTCGATGAATTCACTGAATACTACTCGTGGGTTACTTCATGTATTTTCCCCTTTGAGTTCACCGTCACGTGCCCGACTTTGTGGAGATGCATTCTTCCAGAGTTTTCCCCCCTTTATCGCGTTCGTAGGACGATGGAGATCCTGAAGAAAAGATGACGACTTGATCACGATGAATTGAAGCAGAGTAATGAAGAGATCAACGAGAGGAATCAACCTCTTCGATGAAGAGCAACCAAGACCGACAAGATTCGTTAGAATTTCGTAACCACACCTTTTCCCCTTACTCCCCCTCTTAAATCTCGGGACGAGATTTCTTGTAGTGGAGGAGAATTGTAACACCCCTGTCATTAGCTACAGTAATCACTTTTGATAATGACATGTCAGCAAGCTTAATAGTGCATAATCATCATCAGCATCATATTGCATTTCAACTCCTAACTCAAATTCAAATTTAAATGAAAGCGGAAAATAAAAGTTATCCAACATAGAAACTAAAATGTTCAATAAATAGCAAATATTGCAGAGACCATTCTAAAATTGTAACCAACAATAAATAAATTAATTAGGTGGCTCAAACTTTACCAAAATAGCTAGGTTTAATGCATTTTAATTATTATAAAAGTGGTGTGAGATCCATTTGACTCCAAACCAATTTTTGACAGTGGTAGAGGATGCCTAGTATTTATTGGAACAATTGCCATGTTCTACAAAAATCATTTTGAGGCCTAACTTTTTACTAAACAGAGAAATATGATTAAATAAAAGAAAAAGACAAAAGAAAAGAAAACAGAGAAAAAGAAAAAGGAAAAATCCCCACCGGCCAACTGGGCCAAGGCCCAGCCGGCCGGCCCAGCACCCCACCCCCTTATCCCCTGGAGGCCGAACCCTACCCCCTCCACGACAGCCACTCCCCCCCCCCACCCCGAATAAATCTCTCTCCCTCTCTCCCGATTGGATCAGGATCGAGAGGAGAGGAGCCCGCCGCGCCGCGCGCTCGCCCTGCCCGCGCCCGATCCCATCGCCGCCGCTCGGAGCTCGCCGTCCGTCTGCCTCCCCGTCCACACCGTCGTCCCCGGCGCCTCCTCGAGCCCATTGCCCCAACCCTGCATCCGCGGTGAGGGCCACGCCCTCCCTCTCTCTTTGTCGCCGTCGTCGCCCCGCACCCGCTGGCCCCGCCTCGCCGCTGCCGCTCGCGCCACCGCGCGCTGCCGCACTGCTGCCGCTGCTCGCGCTCGCCCCTGCCCGTCGCCGCGCCGCCGACCACGCGCCCGCCCCGTCGCCTCGGGTCAGCCCCGATGGGCGCTCGCCCACAGCGGCGCCCGCTGCCCAGCGCCCGCTCGGGTGGCACCCGCACCCGAGCGCCCAAACCCGCTAAGGCCCCCAGGGCCTATGACAGTGGGGGCCCACCCCCAGAACGATTTTATAAAAAGAAAATAAAAATAAAAATAATAAAATTAATTAATTAGTTAATTAATCTTGATTAGGTTAATTTAATTAACTAATTAGTGTTAATTAAACAGTAATCTAATTAGTTAATCCTAATTAATCTAACAGTCTATGACAGGTGGGACCCACCCTGTCAGGACGCCTGCTGACGTCAGCATGATGTCATGCTGATGTCATCGCAGCACTGTTTCGGATAATGTTGATTTAAATAATTAAATAAATTCCAGAAATTAATAAAAACTTTAGAAAATCATATTAAATAAACCGTAACTCCGATGAAAATACTTTATACATGAAACTTGCTCAGAATTCCGATACAAACCCGGATACGCCCTCCGTATTCCCGTCACACGCCCGCAGCTATAAGAACATTGAACTTTTAGACCGGTTTCAGTAAATGAATAGTGCCCAACTTTAATTAAATAAATCCAAATAAATTCCTAAATTAACTAAATCATTTAGTTAGGCAGTAGAACACCTCGGCACTGCATATTGTCATGTCATACTTTGTGTAGCATTGTTTGCTTTGTATTTACTGTTTCCTCCCCCCCCCCCTCCTTCTCTCTCGATAGACGCTGAGACCGCTGACGACGCTGCCGTGAACGACTACTACGTCGATGACCCTTCTCTCTCGACACAGCTTCCAGGCAAGCCCCCCCCCCTTGATCAACCCGATATCGCCTATTCCTTCTCTCTACTGCTTGCATTAGAGTAGTGTAGCATGTTACTGCTTTCGGTTAATCCTATTCTGCTGCATAACCTGACTTTGCTACTACTGTTGATACCTTCCTGCAATCCTAAATGCTTAGTATAGGTTGCTAGAATTACATCAGTGGCCCTACACTCTTGTCTGTCTGCCTTGCTATACTACTGGGCCGTGATCACTTCGGGAGGCGATCACGGGTACATATACTATATACCATTACATACTTATGTTACTGTTCGGAGATGGGGGCTGAAGGGGCAGGGGTTCCATCCAGGTAGAGGTGGGCCTAGGTTCCCGACGGCCCCCGAGTGTTACTTTGTGGCGGAGCGTCAGGGCAGGTTGTGACCACCTAGGAGACAGGTGGGCCTGACCCTGGTCGGCGTCCGCGGTTATATCAATTAACACGCTTAACGAGATTGGGTATTTGATCTGAGTCTGGCTACGAGCCTATACGCACTAACCACCACGCGGGAACAGTTATGGGTACTCGACGTCGTGGTATCAGCCGAAGCCTCCTAGACGTCAGCGACTGAGCGGCGCGCGCCGGGTTGGACCGCGTAACGCAACTTCCTTTGTAATGGAGGTTGCTAGGTCTGCTCTTCGGCCACCCACGCAACGTGCAGGTGTGCAATGGGCGATGGGCCCAGACCCCTGCGCGCATAGGATTTAGACCGGCGTGCTGACCTCTCTGTTAGGCCTAGGTAGGGCTGCGACGTGTTGATCTTCCGAGGCCGGGTATGACCCAGGAAAGTGTGCCCGCCCAGAGGGATCGAGCGTGTTGGGTAATGTGGTGCACCCCTGCAGGGAAGTTTATCTATTCGAATAGCCGTGTCCCTCGGTAAAAGGACGACCTGGAGTTGTACCTCGACCTTATGACAACTAGAACCGGATACTTAATAAAACACACCCTTTCAAGTGCCAGATACAACCCGGTGATCGCTCTCTCACAGGGCGACGAGGAGAGGATTGTCGGGTAGGATTATGCTATGCGATGATACTTGGTGAACTTACCATCTACTCTCTTCTACATGCTGCAAGATGGAGGCTGCCAGAAGCGTAGACTTCGACAGGATTAGATATCCCCCCTCTTATTCTGGCTTTCTGCAGTTCAGTCCACTGATATGGCCCTTTACACATATACCCATGCATATGTAGTGTAGCTCCTTGCTTGCGAGTACTTTGGATGAGTACTCACGGTTGCTTTGCTCCCCCCTTTTCCCCCCTTTCTTTTCTTTCTGGTTGTCACAACCAGATGCTGGAGTTCAGGAGCCAGGCGCCACCGTTGACGACGACCCCTACTACTCTGGAGGTGCCTACTACTACGTGCAGGCTGTCGACGACGACCAGGAGTAGTTTAGGAGGATCCCAGGCAGGAGGCCTGCGCCTCTTTCGATATGTATCCCAGTTTGTGCTAGCCATCTTATGGCACCTTGTTTAACTTTATGTCTGTACTCAGATATTGTTGCTTCCGCTGATTCGTCTCTGATCGAGCACTTGTATTCGAGCCCTCGAGGCCCCTGGCTTGTATTATGATGCTTGTATGACTTATTTATTTTTAGAGTTGTGTTGTGATATCTTCCCGTGAGTCCCTGATCTTGATCGTACACGTTTGCGTGTATGATTAGTGTACGATTGAATCGGGGGTGTGACGCCCCCGGCCCGATCGTGCACTAAATCATACACGCAAATGCACACGATCAAGCCTAAGGACTCACGGGAAGATATCACAACACAACTCTAAAACATAAATAAAGTCATACAAGCTTTATATTACAAGCCAGGGGCCTCGAGGGCTCGAATACATAAGCTTGCGTACAAGCGTCAGCGGAAGCATCAGATATCTGAGTACAGATATGAAATAGAAACAGAAAGGCCTTTAGAAAGGCGGGACAAAAATAAAACACTACGATCGAAAGGCGTAGGCCTCCTGCCTGGGACCCTCCGATCCTACTCCTGGTCGTCAGTCAACTCATAGCAGAATCCAACCTCTGGGTAGTAGTAGTAGCGATCGTCGACAGGACAGCTGTCTCAGGGGCTCCGTCATCTTGTTACGACAAACTGATATGGGGAGAAAAGGAAAACAAAGCAACCGTGAGTACTCAGAAGTACTCAGCAAGCAAGGATCTACACTACATATGCAACATTTTCAAGGGAGGCTGTATATGTGGACTGGGCTGCAGAAATGCAAGAATAGAGAGAAGGCCTAGTCCTATCGAAGACTAGCATCTCCAGCGGTCTTGCAGAAATAGAAGAGGGTAGAACAGGTCAATATAATGTAGTAGTAACATTAAGTCTCATCCTCACCCAGAGATCCTTTCTCGACTCCCTGCGAGAAAGCAATCCCAGAGCCATACAGTCATCAACCTCGTCCTGAGATCCCTTCTCGACTCCCTGCGAGAAGCAATCCCAGAGCCATAGTATCCAAGTATCCAGTTCTAAATTGTATCAATCAGGATACAACTCCGAGTGTCCTTTACCGTAGGACCGGCTATCGATAGAAATGTTCTTCCCTGCAGGAGTGTACCAACTTACCCAACACGCTCGATTAACTCCGGCCGGACACACTTTCCTGGTCATGCCCGGCCTCGGCCAAATGACACACCGCAGCCCTACCTACAGCTCAGCAGAGAGGTCCCCGCCGGTCTACATCCTAAGCGCAAGGGGGTCTTGGCCATCGCCCCTCGCCCTCCGGGTCGTTGCGCACAGGGTGGATACCAGCATCGCCTCGGGTGGCCGACACGATCCGACCGTGCCGCCATGCTGAACTGGACGTCTGACAGAGCTTTCGGCTGATGCATACGATGCAGAACGCCCATACTATGCCCACGTGATGGTTAGTGCTATCAGACCAGAGGCCTGCTCGGATCAAATATCCAAATCGTTAGGACTAGGGGCTTGCGGTAACGGGCAGAGACTCACGAAAGATGTGACCCCGTCGCCCCGTCTCGAGGACTTGCTGCAAGGGTTAAGAATGCCCGGCCGCGCCTCGTATTCACCACTCGGGCACCACACTGGCACCCGTCTTCCCAACACTCGCCACTTAGGCGCACGCGGGTACCCCTCAGGGTCGACCCACCTTTCCAAGTAATCAACAGTACAGTCCAAGTATCCGTGTGTCCATAACATCAGGGGAATCTGAGGTATCACCCTCGTTTGATTTCCCACTCGATGTATCCGTCAAGGTGAACTCGGAGGAATCACCCTCGCTGGGTTCACACTTGAGGTGTTGTACGACAGCGTCGTTACCGGAAGTGGTGAAGGAGGAATCACCCTCGATGACCACGACCGAATAGCTACTCTACAGAGTTAACATCAGAAGTGCTACAAGAGGTTTCACCCTCGGCACTCAATAGTAACACTGCAGTGTCGTTACAACTAAAGGGGGTGATGTGCGGTGTCAGGGCCTGGTCTTCAATTCCCGTTGATCGGGTCTTCTGACGATCCAGCGCGGCAGTCGGGATAAGTGGGGTCACTGATAGGTCTCTACCCAGCCTATACTAAGCAGTTTAGGATATGCAGGTAATTATCAACAGCAGGCTATAGTAAACAGGCTATGCATCAGAATAGGTAAAGCAGTAGCAGCAGCAATTCTAATGCAAGCATGAGAAATAGAATGGGCGATATCGGTATGCTCAAGGGGGGGGGGCTTGCCTGGTTGCTCGGCGGCAAGGGCAAGGTCGTCAATGGTGTCTTCGGTCTCCGTAGCTGCGTCGGTCTCGGGGACGACGTCGGTCTCGGGGGCTACCGAGAGAGAAGAGGGGGAGGAAACAGTATAAATACACAGCGAACAAGTGCAGCACAAAGCATAACATGGCAATACGCGGTGACGGAGGTGACCTAACGCAGTGCCGGGTAATACTGGCGAAGGTGGGATTTATCCGAGAAAGTATTCCCAGTGTCCGGCATTTCGGACAGACGAAAAGAGGGGAACGGTTGCATGTTTGGATAGTTAGGGACGTGTGGCGGACGAACGGACCGCGTATTCGGATTCGTCTCGTCGTTCTGAGCAATTTTCATGTACAAAGTTTTTCGATCGGAGTTACGGATTAAAAGATATGATTTTCTAAAGTTTTTATTAATTTCTGGAATTTATTTATTTTATTAAATCAACATTATCCGAAACAGTGTCTTGCTGACGTCAGCATGACGCAATACTGACATCAGCAGTCAACAGGGGAGTTGACTGGGTCAAACTGACACGGGGGACCCACATGTCATTGACACAGAGTTAATCCAGAGTTAGTTTTGAATCTAATCTAATCTAATCAGGGGGGGCCCACATGTCATTGAGACATCTAACTAAAACTAATTAAATTAAACATTTTAATTAGCAGTTAATTAACAGGGCCGTGGGGCCCACTAGTCAGACCAGTTGACCAGGTCAACGATCAACAGTGGCCCCACGGGCCCACATGTCATCGGCCCAGGGGGCCCGGGGAGGTCCACGTGGCGGCCACGTCGACCAGACCCACCGGAACCACCCCGGCGCGCGCCAGAGACGGCGGCAGAGCGCCGGCGAGCGGCGGGATCGAGCTGTGGTGCGCCGTTTGGCGTGCGGCCGGGCGCGTTCGAACCGCACGTGTGCCGTGCGTCGAACGGTGGTGGTGGCGGGGGCAATGGTGACCGGAAAAGGTGCCAGCGACGAGCGTGGCGGAGATGTGCTCCGGTGAGTGGTGCGGGCGGTGCTTCGAGGGGGTTTTTACGCGCGCCAACTACGCCATTTGAACCAGTGATCGACGCGGTGACGAACGGAGCAAAAGCCAGGCCGAAACGTCGAGCGAGGCGACCGGACGGAGCAGCGCCGCGGCGGCCAGAGCATGCGTACGCGGCGGAGCAGCTACGGCTACCGAGCGGGCGAGCAGAGAGCAGGGGAGGAAGGGGGGAGCCTCACAGTGGTTGTCGCCGTGTACGCGTGCTCGGGGGAGGGCCGGTGCAGCCGTTGGCGAAGAAGATCGCCGGCGGGGATCTGAGAAGGGGGCGGAGCAGCTGCAGTGGAGAAGGGCCCCCGGGCGTCGAATGGTGGTGCGGGGCGACGTAGTCGTGCGCGACAGAGCCGCCGGACAACACGGCGGCGCGAACAGGCGACGGTGGCCACGCCTACCACGGCCCCTTGGACATGGCCGCGTCGGGTGCAGTGGGGAGGCGACGAAGAGGGAGAGGGAGGCAGCTAGGGTGTGTCCGCGGGGTCGGGGAGGGGTTCTTGTAGGCGTGGGTGTGGGCGCGGCGTGCTGTCGAGCAGCGGTGAGGGGGGGCCTGGCCGCGCGCGGCAGGTGCTCGACAGCGCGCGCGTGAGCAGTGCGAGGTGAGGGACGGCGCGGGGGTGGGCTCGGCCGCGCTGTGGCTTCAGGCCGAGGTAAGTGCACAGTAGCATCTTTCTATTTTCCTTTTTCTTTTTCTGTTTCTTTCTTTTACTGTTTGCTAATTGTTTGGGCACTATATGCATTTAGTAAAAAGTGTGACCTATCCCATAATTAGCAGTACACTATACCCTAACACCAAAAACTAGTTTAAGCAAAACATCACTTCATATTTAGTTTAGATTAATTAAAAGGCTTGTAAATATTATTTTCAGCCACTGTTAAAAGAGGTTTGGGTCACCTAATTAATTTAATTAATGTTGGTTACAATTTTAGAATGGTCTCTGGAATATTTGCCATCTAATGAACAATTTAGTTTTTATGTTGGATCACTTTTATATTTCACTTTCATTTAAATTTGGATTTTTTACTTAGGAGTTGAAATGCATTATGATGCAAATGATGATCACGCACTGTTAATCATGCTGACTTGGCATTATCAAAATGGAATTACTGTGGCTAACCACTGGGGGTGTTACAGGGGGCGTCACACACAATTAGCACAGGTCGGGCCGGCACGTTTAGCCAGCTCTACATCAGAGCAAGTTTGCATTGTTTTTAACACGAGAAGGGTCCTTCCGGATAGAGTACAACTTACACAAGGATCCAACAAAATAGTCAAATTATAGACTAGTCCTTGCATTTTACACAGAAGACCCTAGATCATGAACTTAGAACACAATTTGGTCCAGGAAAAAGGCATCAACGCCAGCCCAAGCCCATCGCGGGGAAGAAACCACTTGGCGCCATATACTAGCCACAACAATACCATTGGAAGGTCACCAGAGGAAGAAGATGTGAACATCAGGCTGAGACCAACCTGCCTTCCCTTTGTCACGGCAACCGAGGAGGAATTTAAGGAGCCGGCGAAGAGAAGCATCAAAGCTCCGCACAGTAATCGTTCGACCAGAAGGTGTAGCAGCTTAACACGACCATCTGACCATGGCCCCATCACAAAAGAGCTGATGGGAGTGAGCCCAAAGGACGAAATGAAGAAGTTTGTCCGTGGCCTAATCCATTTCCTTCCCTTTCTTTCCTTCCTTCGTCATGGTGGCTCGGAAAGAACTGGCAATAAGAGAGATTACGGACGCGGTTGGTTACCTACATCAATTGTGGCCTACTTGCATATGTGGTTGGGTAGAGCCTGACTGAATGAATACAACCTCTGGGCCATGTCGGCATCGGACGGACTCTACCAAAGGCTAGCTTCCTACTGGACTAGGTTTGCATGTTTTGTAACACGAGAAGGGTCCTTCTGGACGGAGTACAACTTACACAAGGAACCAATCAAATTCAAATTACATACCAATCCTTGCATACATAGACGGCCCTAGATCACGAACTTACAGTGCAATTCGGCCAAGCAAAAGGCCTCAACGCCAGCCCAAGGCCACGGTCGCTGGGGATGAACCCACTTGGTGTGATAGACAAGTCACAACACCACCTCGGAAGGTCGCGGGAGGAAGGAGATGTGAATGCCAGACTAAGACTGACATGCCTCCCTTTTCGCACAACTCCTAGGAGGAATTGAAGTAGCCAGTGAAGAGAAGCGGTGAAGCTCTGAACGGTCATCATTCGGCCAGAAGATGCAGCAGATTGACATGGTCAGCCGAACATGGCCCCATCACAAGAGCTGCTTGGAGTGAGCCCAAGGGACGACGAAGAGAAGCGTCAAAGCTCTGCACAGTCACCGTTTGACCAGAAGATGCAACCGCTTAACACGGCCATACAACCATGGCCCCATCAAAAAGAGCCGATGGGAGTGAGCCCAAAGGACAAAACAGAGAAGTTTGTCTGTGGCCTAATTCATCTCCTCCCCTTTCTTTCCTTCCTCATCATGGTGGCCCAGAAAGAACTGGGAATAAGAGCGATTACGAGCGTGATTGGTTACCTGCATTAATTTTTGCCTACTTGCATATGTGGTCGGGTAGAGCCTGACTGAGTGAATACAACCTCTGGGCCATGTCGGCATCGGACGGACTATACTGATGGCTAGCTTCACATCGGACCATGTTTGCATGTTTTTAACACGAGAAGGATCCTTTTGGACAAAGTACAACTTATACAAGTACCCAATAAGATTGAAATTACATACCAGACCTTGCATCCATGGAGGATCCCTAGATTAGGAACTTATAATGCAATTTGGTCCAAGCTAAAGGCATAGGTGCCAGCCCAAGGCCACCGCCGCTGGGGATGAAACCACTTGGCGTGATAGACATGTCACAACACCATCTCGGAAGGTCGCGGGAGGAAGTAGATGTGAACGTCAGACTGAGACTGGCCTACCACCCTTCTAGCATGACTGCTAGGAGGAAATGCAGGAGCCAGTGAAGAGAAGTGGCGAAGCTCCGAACGGTCATTCGACCAGAAGATGTAGCAACTTGACATGGCCAGCCGACCATGGCCCCATCACAAGAGCTGCTAGAAGTGATCCCAAGGGACAAACTTGATAAGTTCGTCGGCGGCCTACATCTCCTCCCCCTTTCTTTCCCTCCTTCATCAAGGCGGCTCAGAAAAAAATGGTAAGAAGAGATACTATGAATGTGATTGGTTACCTACATCAATTTGGCCTGCTTGCATATGTGGTCGGGTAGAGCTTTGCTGAGTGAACACATGCTCTGGGCCATGCTGTGAATTATGTTTGGTTGCCCACAAAGGCATTGGTTGCATGAGAGCAGAAACACAACCACAACGTTTGGTTACGTGCAAATTGATGATTAATCTCACCTCTTGTCCACGTGGTGAACTTACCTTACACAATTAGAGTTGAACAAGTTTATCTATAAGCATTGAAATAACAAAACTTACAACATGAGAGTTGTGTGGAACAAGGAGATGAAGCTAGTGGTTAAGGCAAATTTCAAATTGTCGACCATGTGCGACGAATTCGCCAAAATCCATCTAAAATAGCATGCACACATGAACATGTTTGTACAATTTAGTAGGGAGATGTGGATATACTCGTCTACGACCGTCGAAACAGAAAACTTTCAAGACGAAAGTCATGTGAAATGGCAAGATGAAGCTAATCCTCCCAGAAAATTTCAAACGGTCAAACGTGTGTGACTAATTTGCCGAAATTCGTCTAAAAACACGGGAACACGTTTGTATAGTCTAGTAGAAAGATACAAATCTACTCGTCTACGACCATCAAAACAGAAAACTTACAACACAGAAGTTGTGTGAAACAGAGAGTTGAAGCTAGTGTTCAAATGAAATTTTAAACGTTCGTCCGTGAAATTTGTCTAAAATAACATGCATACATGAACACGTTTGTACAATCTAGTAGGGAGATAGACATATACTCGTCTACGGCTATCAAAACAGAAAACTTACAACACAGAACTCGTGTGAAACACCGAGATGAAGCTACTCCTGGAAGTAAACTTCAAACGGTCGATGTTTTGCGACGAGTTTGACAAAATTCATCTAAAAATCTCCATACATTGACACGGAATTGAAAATTTACAGTCAACAAAATTAGGAACCGGTTGCAGGAATGGGGTTACAATGTTGATGTGCATCTTTTTTATGTAGAGCTTATCTTGAACCAAAGCATTGTATTGTAGATTAGGAGAGATTAGGTGAAAGAGATCGAGGAGATGAGCAGAACAAGAACACATGCAAACCTACATACCAACCCATGTCGTTAGAGCCACCAGGTGCGCTCGACGGAGACTTTTTGCGCCCCCTCGAGCCTTGATCACTGGAAACAGTTAAATCGGACGTTCCTCTAGAGCCGGGCTGAGAGGTGCTTTAAAAAGCATGCTATGCAGGGCCAACAGTGCTTGCAAGCTACCAAAAGGGGTCAAATTTGCATCCCCACAACCTAGCTAGGTTGCATGCGGGCAACCAATCATGCCCAATGTTTCAACAGGGGCTACCTCCTTGTGGTGTTTCACGTCGCACACACGTGTGCCATCTCGCGGGCTGCCCCCGCGCCTGCTGGGTGAGCCTGGTTCGGCCTGTCAGCGTCTGCATGCACTGGGTGAGTCCGGGTGCGCATAGCAACAACGTTCGTTTCAACCGTTGGTCCTGCCTGGACACGTGGGGGGGGGGGGGGGGGGGGGGTTGTCTGCCCAGACGCGGAGGGAATTTGCCTGCTCAGACGCGGAGAGGCTTTGCCTATCCGGATGCGGAGGGGCTTTGCCTGCCCGGATGCGGAGGGGCTTTGCATGCCCGAAGGTGGAGTGGCTCTGCCTGCCCAGATCATTGTCGTCACGGGATCTGGCCGGTTGACGCATGTGGAGCACTTTCATCCTCTGGTTTCTCTTGGATGCGGAGGGCCTTTGCCTACCCGACTTCTCAGCTGGCTGGTTGGCGTGTTTTGGTGCACTCGATTGTTGGACCTTAGGCATTTTAAAGTGTTCACCGGTGGCACAAAAATTTGCAAAAATCAAAAACTAACTTTTCAAGTTTCATTTTCATGTTTGTAAATTTCCATGATGAAACACGTTTTAATGTGATCTACACAAAAAGACAAAATCATGAACTTTTATAGTGAATAATACATGTGCAAGAAAATGCATGTGTTATGTTATTTTTGTGTAGCTCACATCGAAATGTATTTCATTATAAAACTTTACACACATGTAGTATAGATCCATGTTCATGTTCAAGAATGACCTTTTGACTGGGGATATCCTCAGCAGCATGGTCAAGAATGAGTAGGAGGGGTACATACGGCGACCTTATAGCCGAGGTCGTGGTACACTTGATAAAAGTGACACAAGGTTATTCTTTAAATATATTTAGTCACCTCATGGAAGCATGACTTACGACCCATGAAAGGGTCGTCGAGAGTGGTGACCGACGAACGGAAGACTTATAGTGTCACCGCTTCCGAAGTCCCATGACTCCTAACTTGTCCGGGCCTTTGAAGGTCCTGTGAACTCCGAATCTTGACCTTCCCAACTCTCCAGAGAGAGTTAGCTAGTAGCGGGAAGAGTGACCTTCTTCTTGAGTTTATTCTAGTGGAAGTGAGCGATTTACATACCCACGAGGGATTATATAATATAGGGGTCCTTGACAAATGACCAAAATTACCTTTGAACTAAGGAGGTGAGATGGTAGAATTAGGTAATTTTTTGTCCTTTGATCCATGAGCCTCTAGTTGGGCTAGGAGGTGGGTTGTGCCACATTAAAGTGAGAATCCCTACACTATCAAGGGGAGCTCGTGTGTGCAGCTTGCTGCGGCAAAATGCCGACCAAACGCACATATGGCGCTTGCCTGAACCGGATCACTCGCCCATAGGGCGCTTGCCTATAGTGACTCGGTTTTCCTGTAGTAATAGCGTACCTACCCGGTTTCCCCTGTAGTGACTCGATTTTTCCTGTACCATGAGCTTCTTCGGTTGGTTTTAAAAATTGATCTTTGAAAACTTGAACATTTTTTGAAAATGTTTCTTTTTAAATGTGAACTATTTTGAAAATGCAATTTTTTGGGGGAAACACCAACATTTTTTGAAAACCTGAACAAATTACAGAAATGAGAACATTGTTGTAGAACAATTTTGACATTTTTTGAAAATTGCGAACATTTTTCGGAAAACAAACATTTTTAAATTGCTAACATTTTTTGGAAAACGGGAAGATTTTTAAAAAAATGTGAACATTTTATGAAAATGCGAAGCTTTCTTTACAAAGCCAACATGCTTGAAATTTGTGAACTTCTTTTGAAAATAAAAATAAACTTGACAAAGAAAAACAAACTAAAAAACTGAAGAAAACCGAATAAAAAACAACAGGATAACGAAGAAAACAGGACCTGAACCTTTCGGAAGGTTCCCAAAACCAGAAAAATGGAACACATAGAACCTAGCTAACCGGCTGGCTCAACTAGAAGTCGTGTGCTACTTCCTCTGCGATTCAACGACAATATGCCGCGAGAGCTCTATTGGACGCCCATGGGCGTCACATAGGGGAGACAACGCCTGAAACCAGGCCGAGTGGACTGGCCCACACTGCCTGCGAGCGGTTTTTTATTTTTATTTTTCACTTCGATTTTTAGTCGGTTAAAAAAACAGATGTTGTTTTTCTAGAAGCTAGATATTTTAACACCTATTAAAAATTAAAAAAAATGTATTTTAGAAAATTGTTCTGTATGTGCTTTAAAAAAAGTTCACTGTATATAAAAAATAGTTCGTCGTATATTAAAAAATGTTCATTGTATAATTAAAAATACCTCATATCTTAAAATGTTCAATGCATACTAAAAAATCCATCGTATATTTTAAAAAAAATGTTTAGTGTATATTTGAATAATATTCACTATATACAAAAAAAATCAGTATCGATTTAATAGATGTCCACCGTATATTTAAAAACTAGAACAAAAAGTGTAAAAAATAAAAAATGAACAAAAGAAAAACAAAATATATAAAGACGAAAAGAAAAGAAGAAAGAAGAAAATGAAAAAAAAAAGAACACGAGAAAAAAACTACTAAAAACCAGCTTTGAGTGAACGAACGAAACAAAAAACAAAGCTAGGAACGCAATGCGCGGGCCAGCCCACCTCCGTCGACATCGGGCGAATCCTCATCTATTTGCCGCTGGGGGGGGGGGGGGGGGGGGGGGGGGGGGGTTAAGTATGATCCACAATTTATCGTTGCCGCAACAAGTGGTAGATAGGATTCCAACTGTTGGGGCTTGGGCCTCTTTGCCCTTTTGTATTAATCTTTGACCTTTTTCTTTTATGTGATCATCGCACTTTGACTTGTTGATCATTGCTTGGACTTTTGTTGACCATGTTAGATTTCTTGGACCCATGAGGGATGGCTTGGACTAGTGTTGACTACTTTGACTGGTTTTGACTACCCATGTGGCATGCCATGTAGAGTAGGGGTGGGACCCGGGACTCAAAGTGGGATTAGGGTCATTATTACAACAATCCCTATAAACATGTACCATGCTTTTTATAATGTTTTAAACTTAAAAGGTTGACTTATGTATTTTTCAAAATTTTAGGCTCCATGGAGCTCGTGCTGCATTAGCAATTTTCGTTATACACCATTTTACTGTCTTTCGAGGAAGGCTATCACGACAACTTCTTCTTCTTCTTCATCATCATCTTCTTCTTCTTCTTCTTCTTCTTCTTCTTCTTCTTATTATTATTATTATTATTATTATTATTATTATTATTATTATTATTATTACACCAATTATATTTTATCTATTGACAGTGGTAGGCACCACGCTTCTTCTCGTGTTACAAAGAGGTAACAACCACTCGCGGAGCTTAGAGCATCGGAGTTGTCAAATATGACCCTCTATATGTCCACGAACGTCCGTGCGTGGCTACCCTTCATTTGTCAAGTATTGCAAACACACTTCTCATTTGTAAACCTTCATTTTCATACTACTCCATGCAACATCCATTTCATCTACGTACTACATAATACGTGAAACAAACAAGCTTCATTAAAAAAGGAAACTACTCTAGTCGTGCTGGTCGTCGGAGATATCGATGAGCCCCTTGGCGGGGTCATCGGCCTAGTGGTCATTGAGAGTGGGGTAAAGGCACGCCTCCTCCTCCCCCTCATCCTCGTCCGTGAACAGAAGCTCTCGCTCGATGTCAGTGAGGTGGATAAGGCAGTGGTTTGCAACCACCTCCCCCTTGAACTGGATCGAGTCCAGGATGCCCCGTTTATCGGCCATGAGTGTCGCGGAGGCGGCACCACCCACTTGCTCGGCCTCCCACTGCGCTTCTGCCTCATCCATCCCAAATCCATTGGGGCTCAACCTCCATGCCAGCCTCCTCCTCCTCCTCTGCCACCTCCTCCTGGTCCGACACCTTTTCCTCCGCCTTGTCCTCTTCCGCAAGACGAGCGATGCAGCGTGCCTCCGCGATGCGACGCTCCTCAACGGTGTATCTTTCCGCATGATCTTCACCCGGCGCTTGGGCATCATTAGCACTTTGTAGTAGGTTATCTTCTGTTGGGTCATGGCGGATAGGGACGTCGGAGCAGAAGGGGAGGGGGCGGGGGTTTCAGTGGTGGCGTGAATGGGAGAGAAATGAAGGGAATGTGGGCAGCTAGGATTTTCCCTCTTCGTCCGGATTAAACAGTTGGGTTCTTGGCCATGGGGTAATGCATGGGAGCGGCACCATGAATGCGGTCACCAAACCGGTGGCCTCCTTCGATGATCCGAAGGGTTACCATGTGGGTCCCGCCTGTTAGTCTCACATGGCGGACACACCCGAGATCATCCGGACGTCCTTATATCCACCCCACGTACGGGCTGGGAATGAGGGCTAATGGACAATCCAGTCGTATTGATTGATTTTGGGATGGTTGGATGGCGTTTTTGATCTAGACGGTTGGTACGTCTCAACTGTATCTATAAATTTCGATTGTTTCCTGCTATTATATTATCACTTTTATGTACTTTTTATAGAAATTTAAATTATTTTTCTGGACTAACCTATTAATTTAGTGCCTAGTGCCAGTTGCTATTTTCTGCTTGTTTTTGGTTTCGTAGGAAATTAATATTTAGGTAGGTCAAAACACGATGATAATTTTTGACGATTTTTTCTGGACGATGAAGGACCCTAGAAGCTTCGGGGGAGGGCCAGAAGACCTATCGTGGGTCCACACGGTCACACGGCATGCCCTGGCCCTAGGGCGCGCCGGTAGGGTGTATGGGGCCCCTACTTACCGTCTTACCTCGATTCCACTGCCATAAATCCCTATAAATACTGAAACCCTTCGCCGTATTTTTAGAAGAATTTTATCACCGCCGCAAGTTCCTATTTCACGAAGATCCAATTTGGAGGCCTGTTTCGGAGCTCTATCGGAGGGGGATTCCATTGCCGGAGCCTTCTTCATCAATCTTGCTACCTCCATGACCATGATGATGTGTGAGTTGTTCCATTAGTACTTTAGGGTCCATAGTAGTAGCTAGATGGTTCTCTCTCTCTTTTTGGATCTTCAATACCATGTTCCCGTGAGCCTTTTCACATGATTTGTTGGGACATGATGAATTGTCACTTTATGATCAGATTGTTCATTGAAATCCATTGAATCGTTTGAGGTTTTTCTTGTTGCATAATTAAATAGCTTTGCATGCTCTCCGATCTATGTATCTTCTTTGGCCAAGTTCGATGGGTTTTTCTTCAAAGGGAGTGGTGCTTTGTAGTGGGTTCAATCTAACCCGGTGATAAAAAGGGCTAAGGCACGTATTGTATTGTTGCCAGTAAGGATAAAACGGAGGGGTTTTGTCATATTGATTGACTTTTTCCTATCTACAATATGTCATCTTGCTTACTGCGATAATATGTTTCTTGAGAACTTAATACCTTCATATGCATGTTGGATAGCGGATTTGGGGTGGAGCCATTTGCCTGTTTTCGAGAGAGATACCACTAGTGAACCTATGCCCCTGCTACTTGTCAGCTGCGTTGGGATTTCATCGAAGAGGAGAGGATGATGCAGTACAGTAGAGATAAGTATTTCCCTCAATGAAGAACCAAGGTGTAACACCCTTGTGTTTTGAGCTACAGTAACCGCTGTGATTAAGCTAACTCATTTTGCTAAACAGTGCTTGATCACCTTTGATTCAACATCTCATTTGAAATTCCACTTGAATTCAAATTCAAATAATAAGTGAAATAAAAAAAATCACAAACATTAAAACTAAAATGTTCTTGATGTTGCGAATAATCCATAGTTAAATATGGTGGAGAAACCAATATTAAATAAAATGCTTAAGTGCCCTAAAATAATTAAAACAAGGGCCAAAGCAATAATTTAAATGCTTTTTAAATTATAAAAATTTCAAACTAATTTAATTAAGTGCCAAACTTCTTGTGGCAGTGGCCTAATTTATAATACTAATTTAGGTGCATGTTTTATATTTTATAAAAATAAAATACTTTGTTTTAAAAAGAAAACAAACAAATAAAATTTAAAAAAACTAGAAAAGAGAAACCCCCCTCCTGTTCCCCCTGGGCCTTCACTCACCAGGCCGGCCCAGCCCATCTCTTTTCCCCCGGCCTCCTCCTTCTCCCCCGTACACTGCTCCCCCGACCCACATCGCTACACGGGCGCGTCGCCGCCCGACCACCTCGCCGCCCCGCTGGAAGAGATAAGGACGCCATCCCCTCGACGCCTCGGGCTCCTCCTCCACTCCCCCCACTTGCTCACTCGCTCCTCTCCGCCCTTTCCCTCGCCCCCCTCTCTTTCCCCCACCTGAGTCGTCGTCGCCGTCTTCGTCGCTTGCGCCCTTGAGATCGAGCCGGGGAGGCCCCACGTCTTCGGCATCGAGCTCCCCCCGTAGGCCACCTGCACGTTCCCATCTGCGTCGAGCTCTGCTGCTTCTAAGCCCACGCCGGGCCTCCGTGTGCCTTCCCAGTGAGCACCACTCCTTCCCCTCTCTCCTTGATGCCCGTCGTCCGCCTGCGCCCCTGCCCTCGAGGCCACACCCGCGCCGCGTCCGCCTCTGGCCGACCGCGCTCGCCGCGCCAGAGGCCGTGCTCCCCGCGCCTCTGGCCGTTCCAGGCCGCGTGCGCCCGCGCCCCGCGTCGCCGCTGCCTGCCCTTGTGCGCCGCGCCGCCCGTGCCCTGCTCACCCACTGCTGCCCCGCGCCCGCCCTGCTGCTGCTTCGATCCCCGCCGCCTGCAGCCTCGCTCGTCCGCGCATGCCCCTGTCCCGAACCACCTCTGGCCGCCGCTAGCGTGCACGCCGCCACCCCAGACCACGCCGCCAGCCCCGCCTTTGACCGCTCCTGGCGAGCCCCGTGCTCGGCCGTCGAGCGCCCGCGAGCGTGCGTGCCGGCTGTGCCCTGGTCAGCCGGCTAGTTTAGGCCTAATGGCCAACTGCCATGTGCCCCCCACTAACTAATTAGATTAGTATAAACTAATAACTAAAACTGGTTTAGCACCTAGACACTCATAGCCCGGCCCCACCACTTAATTAGATTAAGTAGGTTTAATTAAAACCTGTTTAACACATGTTTCACTGACCAGTGGGGTCCACTGGTCAGGTTTGACCAGTCAACAGTCAAACTGTTGACTGTTGACTGGGCTGCTGACTCAGCAGCTGGGCCCCACTGTCAGTAACCCATGTGCATTGCTGGTACACTTTCTGTGTACCCATAGCAATTTCACTTTTGTTTTGAATTTAAATAATTTCAGAAAATGTTTAAAACCTTGAAAAATCATATAAAATAACCTATAAGTCAGATGAAAATAATTTATATATGAAAGTTGCTCAGAAAAATATAACGAATTTGAATATGCTATCCGTTCATCGGTCACATGCCTCTAGCATGATGAACATGGATCCTTCCCCTCTGATTCATTTGTCCGGAAAATGCCAAACGCCGGGAAAACATTCCCAGATGTTTTCCCGCTTCGTCTGTATCGTGTAGTACTGCGTTAGGTCACCCCTAGCACTACATATTTCCATGTCATGCATCGTGATGCACTTGTTTGCTTTATATTTATTGTTTCTTCCCCCTCTTCTCTCAAGTAGACAACGAGATCGACGCTGATCCAGAGTACGACTACACCCCTGACGTTCAACCACTCTCAGCAGAGCTTCCAGGCAAGCAAAATCCCCTTGATCATTCCTATATCGCCCTTTTCGTTCTCTCTCATGCTTGCATTAGAATTTGCTACTATTTTTAATTGATCCTATTATGATGCATATCCTGATTTTGTAACTTGCTATTGTTACCTTACGTGCTTATCCTATATGCTTAGTATAGGTTGGTTAGTGATCCACCAGTGACCCCTCACCTTGTCCCAGTTGCCCCTGCTTTATGATCAATGACTCGATCAACGTGATCGATGTCCAGAGCCTGACACATCACATCACACCCCCTTAGTTGTACGACTCTGCAGAGTTACTGTCGAGTGCCGAGGGTGATACCTCGTATAGCACTTCTGATGAGATCTCTGTAGTGTAGCTAATCGGTTGTGGTCTACGGAGGGTGATTCCTCCTTCACCACTCCCGATAATGACTCTGTCGTGCAACACATCAAGAGTGAACCCTCGAGGGTGATTCCTCCAAGTTCACCTTGACGATTACATCAAGTGGAATCCATCGAGGGTGATTCCTCGGATTCCCCCTTGGTGTTATGGGCACACGGTTACTTTGATTTTACCCCAGAACCATGATGAAGTCAGGTCAGCCCCGAGGCGTACCCGTGAGAGAAATGTTAAGTCGGGTTGACCGTGAGGGTACCCGCGAGTGATGTGAAGTTGGGTTGACCTGGAGGGTACCCGCGAGATAATTACGCTGCATGGCCAGGCATTCTTAGCCCTTGCCGTAAGTCCATGAGACGGGGCGACGGGACCACAAATCATGGATCATTGATATTATTCGCGCGCTCCCAAGACACTAACGGTTTGGATATGTGATCTGAGTAGGCCTCTGGCCTTTTCGCACTGACCACCACGCGGGAATAAGTATGGGCACTCTGCATCGTATGATTCTTCCGAAAGCTCACTGACATCAACGATTGAGCGGCACGCGCCCGGGTGGTCCGCGTAAGCACCTACTTTGTATAAAGAGGTAGCCAAGACTGATCCTGGCCATCCACGCAATGTGCAGGAGTGCAAAGGGCGATGGGCCCAAGACCCCTGCGCGCTTAGGATGTAGACCGGCGTGCTGGCCTCTCTGTTGAGCCTAGGTAGGACTATGGTGTGTCGATCAGCTGAGGCCGGGCATGACCCAGGAAAGTGTGTTCGGCCGGAGTTAATCGAGCGTGTTGGGTAAGTTTGTGCACCTCTGCGGGGAAGTTAATCTATTCAAATAGTTGTGTCCCTGGTAACGGATGCTCGGAGTTGTATCCCGATCGATACAACTAGAACTGGATACTGGAGGTGTGAATTGGATATGATGGCTCCGGGACTGCTTTCTCGCAGGGAGTCGAGAAAGGATCTCTGGGCGTTACTACAACATACTTGTTACTTATATTATGCTAATATGCACTATTCTAATGCTACAAGATGCTAGTCTTCGATAGGCTAGGCTTTCCCTTCTCTTCTGGCATTTCTGCAGTTTAGTCCAAAGATATAGCCCCACTCCTTTGATACTGATGCATACTTAGCATAGATCTGATGTAAGTCTTGCGAGTACTTTGGATGTGTACTCACGGTTGCTTTGCTACCTCTTTTCCCCTATATCCGATTATTGCGATCAGATGACGGATCCCAGGAGCCAGTTGCCACCACCGACGACTACTACTACCCTGAGGGTGCCTACTACTACGTGGAGGCCGCCGATGACCAGGAGTAGTTAGGAGGCTCCTAGGCAGGAGGCCTTGCCTTTTCGATCCATGTTGATGTTTGTGCTAGCCTTCTTAAGGCAGACTTGTTTACCTTATGTATGTACTCAGATATTGTTGCTTCCGTTGACTCATTTGTATTTGAGCTTATGTATTCGAGCCCTCGAGGTCCCTGGCTTGTAATATAAAGCATGTATGACTTTAATTTGTGTCTAGAGTTGTGTTGTGATATCTTCCCGCGAGTCTCTTGTCTTGATCATGCACATTTGCATGTATGATTAGTGCAAGATTAAGTTGGGGGCGTCACAAGTTAGTATCAGAGCCGACTGCCTGTAGGTAGCCCCCTTTCCAACTCCTTGGCCAAAGTTGAGTCTAGTCTTTGGAAAACTTTTACTAACATTGTTGTGTGGCTTACGGGCCCACATCACAATTGGGTGGTATTAGGATCTTTTATTCTTCGTCTTCACTCTGGGACTCTGATCTCTCCTCTACTCAGGTTAAATGATTTTGCTAACTCTAACATTAGGATCTCGTGATCACATCCACCCGAAGGTTTGCCTTACCCCTTTCTCAAAATGAGGGCCAAGATCTGCTTCACAGTATTCACGGACCGCAGGATCCTTTTATCGAGGGCACACTACGTCGTCTCCTACAGATTCCTCGCTCCAGTGGTTTTCTCCGATGTTGATGTAGCCTTTGCTATGTCTCATTGTTGTATCCCTACATCGCGTGCCAGCGTGCTGCCTAGTTGTCTAGCTGCGTGTGTTTCTGAATCCATGTTGCTCATTTGTATCCAACTCTGCGCATGGATATGTATGTCTTCATTAACTACTATGATGTATCTATCACACTTCTTTCTTTGTGCATGTTACCTCATAAATGATTCATTGTCTCTACAATTGCTCAGTGCTAAACTACCCCTATTGCCTTCTAGCAGGATGGTTAGACCCGCTGGTCGTGGCCATGGTGCCACCAATCCACCACCGCCCGAATATATGGCCGGAATGATACATCAGTTTGAGCTGAATCGCCAGTTCATGCAAGGGCTGATGGATCAGTTCCTGCGCCCCAATATGAATCAGCAGCCAGTCCCAGTAACTCTGTAAGATTTCATGCGCCTCAACCCTACCATCTACCGCAGCTAAACTCAGCCCCTTGATGCCGATGACTAGCTCCACGACATCACTTATGAGTTGGAGTATGCCTATGTTGCCCCGGCCAGCTATGTCACCTTCGCGTCCTTTTTCCTCAAGGGCCCGCTGCTCAGTGGTGGCACAGTCACAGGCATACCCAACCTGCTGGAACAATCATTACCTGGCCGGAGTTCAAGGCTGCCTTCCGTTCCCGTTTCATTCCTTCGGGTATCATGGACATGAAGAAGCGAGAGTTCCGCAACCTCACGCAGGGCAACAAGACTGTTGTGACTCCCCCGATTTAATCGTACACTAATCATGCACGCAAACGTGTACGATCAAGATCAGGGACTCACGGGAAGATATCACAACACAACTCTAAAAGTAAATAAGTCATACAAGCATCATAATACAAGCCAGGGGCCTCGAGGGCTCGAATACAAGTGCTCGATCATAGACGAGTCAGCGGAAGCAACAATATCTGAGTATAGACATAAAGTTAAACAAGGTGCCATAAGATGGCTAGCACAAACTGGGATACAGATCGAAAGAGACACATGCCTCCTGCCTGGGATCCTCCTAAACTACTCCTGGTCGTCGGCGGCCTGCACGTAGTAGTAGGCACCCTCGGTGTAGTAGGGGTCATCGTCGACAGCGGCGTCTGGCTCTTGGGCTCCAGCATCTGGTTGCGACAACCGAGATGAAAGAAAAAGGGGAAAAAGGGAGCAAAGCAACCGTGAGTACTCATCCAAAGTACTCGCAAGCAAGGATCTACACTACATATGCATTTGGTATCAATGAAAAGGGGTAGTATCTGTGGACTGAACTGCAGAATGCCAGAATAAGAGGGGGGATAGCTAGTCCTAGAGAAGACTACGCTTCTGGTAGCCTCCATCTTGAAGAAGTAGAAGAGAGTAGCTGGTAAGTTCACCAAGTAACAACTTATAGCATAATCCTACCCGGCGATCCTCTCCTCGTCGCCCTGTGAGAGAGCGATCACCGGGTTGTATCTGGAACTTGTAAGGGGTGTGTTTTATTAAGTATCCGGTTCTAGTTGTCAAAAGGTCAAAGTACAACTCCGGGTCGTCCTTTTACCGAGGGACACGGCTATTCGAATAGATAAACTTCCCTGCAGGGGTGCACCACATTACCCAACACACTCGATCCCTCTGGTCGGGCACACTTTCTTGGGTCATGTCCAGCCTCGGAAGATCAACACGTCGCAGCCCTACCTAGGCCTAACAGAGAGGTCAGCACGCCGGTCTAAATCCTATGCGCGCAGGGGTCTGGGCCCATCGCCCGTTGCACACCTGCATGTTGCGTGGGCGGCCGGTGAGCAGACCTAGCAACCTCCATTACAAAGGAAGTTGCGTTACGCGGTCCAACCCGGCGCGCGCCGCTCAGTCGCTGACGTCTAGGAGGCTTCGGCTGATACCACGACGTCGAGTGCCCATAATTGTTCCCGCATGGTGGTTAGTGCGTATAGGCTTGTAGCCAGACTCAGATCAAATACCAAGATCTCATTAAGCGTGTTAACTTGAAGTAACCGCGGACGCCGATCAGGGACCAGGCCCACCTATCTCCTAGGTGGTCACAACCTGCCCTGTTGCTCCGCCACAAAGTAACACTCGGGGGCCGTTGGGAACCCAGGCCCACCACTACCTGGATGGAACCACCTGCCCCTTCAGCCCCCATCTCCGAACAGTAACACAGGTAATGTAAAAGTATATAGTATATGTACCCATGATCACCTCCCGAAGTGATCACAACCCAGTAGTATAGCATGGCAGACGGACAAGAATGTAGGGCCACTGATGTAATTCTAGCAACCTATATTAAGCAATAGGATTGCAGGTAAAGGTGTCAACAGTAGTAGCAAAGACAGGCTATGCAGCAGAATAGGATTAACCGAAAGCAGTAACAGCTACACTACTCTAATGCAAGCAGTAGAGGGAAAGAGTAGGCGATATTGGGATGAACAAGGGGGGTTTGCTTGCCTGGAAGCTCGGCAGAGAAGGACGGGTCGTCAACACCGTAGTCGACCGGGGCAGCAGCGGCGTCAGGCTCGTAGTCTACCGAAGAGAAGAGGGGGAAGAAACAATGAATACAATGCAAACAGATACATTAAGATGCATGACATGACATTTAGCGGTGCTAGGGTGAGCTAACGCAGTGCTAGGGTGCTACTGGCGAAGGGGGAAAACATCCGGGAAAGTATTCCCGGTGTTTGACGTTTTTGGGCAGACGAACCGGAGGTGGATTATTGCATGTTTGCTTTGCTAGGGATGTGCGACGGACGAACGGACTGCGTATTCGGATTCGTCTCGTCGTTCTGAGCAACTTTCATGTACAAAGTATTTTCATCCGAGTTACAGATTATTTTATATTAATTTTTAAAGTTTTAATTATTTTCAGGAATTAACAGATTAATTAAATCAAAAGTATTTATGATGTCAGCCTGACGCCAACGGTCAACTCTGACCGCTGACCAGTCAAACTGACAAGTGGGTCCCGTTCGTCATTGACTGTTAACTAATTAACAATAGTTAGTTTTATTAGCAGATTAATTAGGTTTAATTAGTTAACTAAACAGGTTAATTAAGTTAATTAATTATTAGATTAATTAATTTATAGTATTATCTTTTTTAATTCATTCTTTTTTGTTCTGGAAAAAGAGGGACACGGGCCCCAGGTGGCAGCGGCCCAAGGGGCTAAACGGGGCGCGGCTAACGGGCACGGGTGCTCGCTATCGGGCGGAGGTCGTAGCCCAGCGCGGCGATGCGCGCGGGACAGCGGCGAGCGGCGCCGACAGCGGTCGGGGCGGCGTCGGGCAGCGGCAGCTGTTGCTGCAACAGCAGCAACAACAGGCGGCGGCGGCACGGTGGAGCGGGGGGTGGCTGCAGCAACAGAAGTGGACGGAGATGCGGGCCGGTGACAGCGCGAGGCTAGCGGCAGCAGTGGTGGCATGGGACGGGCAGGGGGCGCGAGCGGTGACGAGGTGGGCGAGGCCACGGTGGGGCAGGGGCGGCGGAGGTGAACGCCAGGGGGTGGCGCGGCGCGGCACGGGCAGCAGGGGGCGGCGCGGGCGGAGCACGGCCACGGTGGCCTTGGGCGCGGGGAGGTGGTGTGGAGCGGCGGGGCACGGACCGAGCGGCAGGGCGGCGCGGTTCGCGCGTGGGAGCGGTTCGCGCGGGGGCTGAGGTGGCCAGAGGCTCGACGGGCATTCGACGGAACCGATCTGCGGGCGAGCGGCGGTGAGCGAACGGGGCCGTGGGCATGCACGGGGGCGCGGTGAGCGCGTGCTCACTGCGAGCACGGGCGTGGCCGATCCGGCGACGGGAGAGAGGGGAGAAGAGGAGGTGCTCACTTCCGGAGCAGGGGATCGGGGTGGCGAGGCTCGTGGATGCCGGCGTGAGGGGGAGACGAGGACAGGGCGGCGGTCCGGCGACGTTGGCGAGGTGGAGGTGCTCCGGGCGGCGGCGAGGCGGCGGCGGCGGGGTCGGGGTCGTGCCCCCGATCTCGATCCAGATCGTGGGGGAAGTGGGGGTGACCGGTTGGGCTAGGGTTTGGTCGCCGGGGTTAAGGGAGTGAGCGGGGTGGCTGGGCCAGTTGGGCTGGCCGGCTGGGCAGTTCGGCCCAGTAGGCGAGGGGGGTCTTTATTTCTTTTACATTTTTCTTTTCTTTTTTTATTTACTTTCTGCTCGGTTTTCTTTTAGTTACCTTTTATATTTAGTTTTATAAAAATTACAACTATCACCTAAATTAGTAATAATAAATATACTACTACCACAATAATTTGGGCAACTAAATAAAATAGTTTAATATTTTATTAAGTGAAAAAGGCATTTAATTAATTGATTTTGCTGCTGTTTTAATTAATTTAGTGCATCTAAACTCATTATAAAAAGGGAAAACTTTGTTTTTGCCACTCTAGCTTTTGACCAATTTACTTATGCCACTCTAGAATTTGACATTTCACTTTTGCCACTCTTAGTTTTGGACAATACATCACAATTGCCATTCCGTGGCAAAAGCAATAATTTTAAAGTGGCAATTGTGATACATTATCAAAACCTAAGAGTGGCAAAAGTGAAATGAAAAGTTATTGCTTTTGCCATGGAATGACATTTGTGATGTATTGTCAAAACTAAGAGTGGCAAAAGTGATATGTCAAATTATAGAGTGGCATAAGCAAAGTAGGCAAAAGCTAGAGTGGCAAAAACAAAGTTTTCCCTTATAAAAATGTGGTTTCTTCACCAATATTAAGTATGATTTAATTGTCACAGTTTGTACTTTTTTTAGTTTCGACATCCGAAAACTTTTACTGTTTGACTTTATCTTAAATTTGAAATTTGAATTGGTTTTTATTCATCGTGAGGTTAACAACAGTAATCGCGGTGATGTGGCATCATTAGCAGGGAATTACTGTAGCATAATTATCCGGGCGTCACAGTTCTCCTCCACTACAAGAAATCTCGTCCTGAGATTTAGGAGGTAGAAGGAAACAGTGCGGGGTATTCATCACGCAGGCGATCCTCGCGTTCCCAAGTGGCTTCGTCTTCAGAGTGATGTGACCACTGGACTTTGAGGAACTTGATCGCCTTCTGACGTGTGCGTCGTTCAGCTTGGTCGAGAATGTGGACCGGATGCTCTTTATAGGAGAGGTCCTGTTGCAATTCGAGCACTTCGTGATCCACTGCTTGGATTGGGTCCTTGAAGCAGCGGCGGAGTTGTGACATGTGGAACACATCGTGAACCTGAGAAAGGTTCGGCGGAAGCTCCAGTTGGTATGCCACTTTTCCACACCTTTCCAGAATAGAGAAAGGACCAATATAGCGAGGAGCTACTTGCCCTTGATCCCGAAGCGGTGTGCACCCTTCATCGGTGTAACTCGAAGATAAGCCTTTTCGCCAGGTTGATAGACCAGGTCTTTATGATGACGGTCATACTGACTCTTCTGACAAGACTGAGCAGTCTTTAAGGTTCTCACGAATGATGAGGACTTGCTCTTCAGCATGTTGGATAATATCCGGACCGAAGAGTGGATGTTCCCCAGTTTCTGACCAGTTCAGAGGGGTTTGACACTTTCGTCCATATAACACTTTGAAGGGGGCCATCTTCAGACTAGCTTGATAGCTATTGTTATAGGAGAACTCAGCATACGAGAGAGATTCCTCCCATTTCTTGCCGAAGGAAATAACACAAGCTCAAAGCATGTCTTCGAGAACTTGGTTGACACGTTCAACTTGCCCTTGCGACTGAGGATGAAAAGCAGTACTGAATGACAGATGAGTTCCCATAGCTTCTTGGAAACTTGCCTAGAATCTTGAAGTGAATAAGCTGCCGCGGTCTGAACTGATTACCAGTGGAATACCGTGAAGTGAAACAATTCTGGACATGTAGAGGGTTGCCAGCTGACTAGCAGTGATAGTTTCTTTGACGGCCAGAAAATGTGCAACTTTAGAAAGCCGGTCAATGACGACAAGAATAGCATCATTACCTTTATGGGATTTGGGAAATCCAGTGACGAAGTCCATCTCGACATGGTCTCATTTCCATTCAGGAATAGAGATAGGTTGCAGAGTTCCAGCAGGCCTTTGATGTTCTGCTTTGATTCGACAACAAACGTCACATTCAGCAACATAACGAGCAATGTCTTGCTTCATATTAGACCACCAGAATCTCTGACGAATGTCTTGGTACATCTTGGTGCTACCGGGATGAATAGACAGAGGCATATCATGAGCTTCTTTCATAACCTCCTGAGTCATATCCAGGTTTTTTCCCTTACTTGGCACCACTAGGCGGCCTTTGAAGAATAAGGTGTCATCATCTTCCACAGTGAAGTATGAGGGCTTTCCTTCTGCGAGGTAGCGCTTAATCTTATGGGCTTGAGAGTCATATTTCTGCAGCGCCTTGATGCTATCCACGAGATCTGGTTCGACAGCCAGGGTATTAAGGGAACCCTGGGAAACAACACGAAGGTTCAACTTGTGGCACCCTGGAGGAGGGGAAGCGAGTGCACCAGGAGGAACTATATGGAGGTTCAGCTTTCTGAATTCTTCAACAAGCGAGGGCTGAACTTTGCGAACCTAGAGGTGGTTGCAATATGACTTGCGGCTCAAGGCATCAGCCATTACATTATCCTTGCCTGGGGTATAGGAAATACCCAAGTCAAAGTCTGCAACAGTCTCCATCCATCTCTGCTGACAGAGGTTCAGGTCTGGCTGAGTAAACAGATACTTGAGACTTTGGTGGTCGGTGAAGATCTCGCAATGATTACCGAGAAGGTAATGTCGCCACTGTTTCAGTGCATGTATGACAGCAGCAAGCTTGAGGTCGTGAACTGGGTAGTTCTCTGTGAGGGCGCAATTGACGGGATGCATAAGCAATCACTCTGCGCTCTTGCATTAGGACACAGCCTAAGCCTTGACGTGAAGCGTCGCAGTAAATAACGAAGTACTTCTTAGTATCTGGAGGAGCAAGCACTGGGGCAGAAGTCAGCTTGTCTTTGAGCGCCTGGAAACTTTCCTGACACTTTTCAGTCCATTGGAACTTGACGCCTTTGTGAAGCAGGCCAGTCAGAGGCTTGGCGATCTTGGAGAAGTTCTCGATGAATCGACAGCAATAGCTAGCGAGTCCGAGAAAACTTCTGACTTGCTTGACATTCTTCGGAGGAGTCCAATCAAGAATAGCCTGGACTCGCTCAAGGTTGATGGCAATACCATCCTTGGAGATGACATGCCCAAGATAGGTTACTTCGGGAAGCCAGAATTCATACTTGGAATACTTAGCATAGAGTTGATGCTCTCGAAACTTTTCCAGAACAAGGCGAAGATGTTCAGCATGCTCTTCTTTGTTCTTGGAATATACGAGGATATCATCCAGATAGACCACGACGAATTTGTCGAGGTATTCCATGAATATGTAGTTCATCAGACGAGAGAAAGTTGCTGGAGCATTGGTTAAGCCGAAAGACATGAGGGTGTACTCGTATGAACTATATCGAGTCACGAAGGCAGTCTTTGGGATATCCTCTTCACGAACACGGATCTGGTGGTAACCCAACCTCAAGTCGAGTTTAGAGAACACTGATGAACCAGCCAGTTGATCATACAGATCATTGATCCGAGGAAGGGGATATTTGTTCTGAATGGTAGCTTGATTGATAGGACGGTAGTCTTGGACCAATTGGTTTGTCCCATCCTTCTTCTTGACAAAGAGAGAACATGCTCCCCAAGGAGAGCAACTTGGGCGAATGAAACCACTGTGAAGAGATTTGTCGATTTCCTCCTTAAGCTCAATGAGTTCGTGCGGCGGCATCTTGTAGGGTCGTTTGGCTATAGGAGTGGTGCCTGGTTTCAAGTCGATGATGAATTCGACAGCTCTAGCAGGGGGAATCCCTGGAAGTTCTTTAGGAAAGATGTCTTGAAATTCGCGAACGACGGGAATGTTTTCAATGCCCTCGAGTGGTGCAGCATTCAACGCATTCAAGGCATAAAGCCTTGCCTCGGCATTCTGAACCAGACCAGCATTGTAGCTTATTATTTCATTAGAAGGGTGCAGCAGATGGACGGTCTTAGTGGCGCAAACTATAGAAGCAGTTTGCGCTTTCAACCAATCCATTCCCAGAATGAGATCAATGCTACAGGACTTCAGTACGATGGGAGAGACAAGGAATTCGAGTCCTTCGATTTCAACGGGGACGTCGTTGCAAATCATGGAGGTTCGACATTGGCCCGCGGGCGTGTGTACTAATAGCGAAGCGTTCATGTCTTCACTTTTGATGTCATGCATGAATGCAAAATCTCCTGACATGAATGAATGCGATGCTCTTGTATCAAATAAAACGGATGCTGGTACTGAATTTACGAGGAGTGTACCCGTCACAGTAGCAGGCTGGTCTTGAGCTTCGTTCAGATCTACGTGGTTGGCTTGAACACGACCATAAGGCCTGGCATTATTGTTGCGGGGTTGATTGTTCCCACGGCCAGCTGAAGGCAGGGCCAGCTGGTTCTGATTCTGGTAGCAGTTCCTAGCAAGGTGACCTGGTTTACCACACTTATAGCACAGCCCATCATTGGGAGTGGGAGCAGGAGCTCAGGGTGGTGCAGCTGGAAGTCTTGGCTGCCTAGGCGGTGGAGGAGGCAGACGAGGTGCGGCATAGGACTACCTTGGGGCAGGTGCAGTTGGATGGTACATGCTGTTGGGAATCCAGATCCTACGCTTCTGCGAGGGCGGGCCCGAAGATGAGCCCGTGTCACGGTTGTGCCTGTGAGAGCTCTGGTGTTCCTGCAGTCCAGTTTCGACATTGATAGCCTTGTTCACCAACGTGGCGAAGTCAGCAAAGTCATGTACTAACAGTGCGAGCTTGATGTCAGCTTGTAGTCCATCACGGAACTTCTCCTGTCTGCATGCATCAGTTGCAATGTCTTCTTCAGCATAGCGGGATAAGTCCAGAAACTCCCGCTGTTAAGCTTCCACAGTTTTGTTGCCCTGGGTGAGGCTGCGGAACTCACGCTTCTTCCGGTCCATGACTCCCTGAGGAATGAAGCGGGCACGGAAGGTAGTTTGGAAGTCTGGCTAGGTGATGACTGTTCCAGCTGGCAAAGTACGCCTGTGGCTATCCCACCATTGAGTAGCGGGTCCCTTCAGGAAGAAGGAAGCAAAGGTGACATAGCTGGTAGGGGCTACATCAGCAGACTCCATCTCATAGGTGATGTCACGGAGCCAGTCATCAGCATCCAGAGGCTGAGTTGAGCTGCGGTAGATGGTTGGGTTGAGGCGCATCAAATCCTGTAGAGTCACTTGGGCTGGCTGCTGGTTCATATTGGGGCGGGGAAACTGAGCCATCATATTCTTCATGAACTGGCGGTTCAGCTCGAACTGTTGGATCATACCAGCCATGTACTCAGGCGGTGGTGGGGCATTGCCACCATGACCACGACCACCTGGTCTAACCATCCTGCTAATATATAACAGGGGTAGTTCAGCATTGAGAAATTAGCAAAGACAAGAATCATTCATGATGAAACATGCATAATGAAAGGAGCACGATAGATACTACATAGTAGTCGGCATATCTTACAAAAGGGATCATGCATAGAGTTCAGTACACAGAGTTCAGTACATGGACTAAGGACATCATAGGCGGCAAGCAGGCCCGCGACGAATGCATCTATTACTAATAAGCAAGACTACATCAGTCCCAGGAGGAACTATGGAGGTAGGTGTAGCCTGACAGCTGGTAGTGTCGCGACGGGAAGTCCTCCACGTCAGCAACCTGGGGTCCGTGGATACTCTGGTGCAGAACCCGACGTCCAGGTGGCAAAAGAGGACCAAGTGCGGGAGTGTAGCCTCCCACATCTGGCCAACCGACACCATGGGGCATCACGGTCCTGGATGGGTAGATCGCAGAACGCGGCAGCTCTCCAGATCGGACAAAGGGGTGCAATAGCGTCAGAGCACTGTAAAGGTGCTGACGGGTGGTGTACAACTCGTGGCGAAGAGCTCGGTTAGCTCGATCCAGCCCATCAGCATGCAGAACAAACTTCTGATGGTGGAAGGGCTCTTGGGCGACGGTGGAGTAGGCAGCAGTGTAGTATCCCTCCTCACCATAGTCGGATGCGATAGCAATGTGCCTGAAAGGGGAAGTGTCCAACGCCCAATACTCTCCACGAAGATGTGTCAGAGCAGCGTAAGCAACATCGTGGACTGCCATATCGATGGTCACTCCAACACCATGAGTGGTGTGCAGCACAATAGTGGATTCATACTCCCGAGAGTAGAGGTCGACGATGGCACGGTACTGCTCCTGGTTAAAGTCCTGGTACTGCTCGTACACGGTGTACTCAGGGTGCCAGCGATAACCCAGATAGGTCATCATCTCAGCTAGCACAGCAGGTGATCCTGAGACTCCAATGGCCGTCGTGTGGCGCACGACCTGCCTCGTGGGTTCCATCTGAAAGCAAAGATGTTTCAAAGGAGTCAAATGACAGTGTGGGTATTAATCAAAATACTATCCTAAGGAATATCTATGGCTTATCCAACTTTGGGGTGAATGTGGTCACGGGACCCTAATGTTAGAGTTAGTAAATCCGTTTAACCCGAGTAGAAGAGAGATCAGAGTCCCGGAGTAAGATCGAGGAGTAAAAGATCCTAATATCACCCAATGGCGACGTGGGCCCGTAAGACACACAGCCATGTTAGTAAAAGTTTTGTAGTGACTAGACTCGACTTCGGCCAAGGAGTGTGGAAGGGGGATTCCTACAGGCAGTCAGCTCTGATACCAACTTATGACGCCCCCATTTTAATCGTACACTAATCATGCACGCAAACATGTACGATCAAGATCAGGAACTCACGGGAAGATATCACAACAAAACTCTAAAAGTAAATAAGTCATACAAGCATCATAATACAAGCCAGGGGCCTCGAGGGCTCGAATACAAGTGCTCGATCATAGACGAGTCAGCGGAAGAAACAATATCTGAGTACAGACATAAAGTTAAACAAGGTGCCATAAGATGGCTAGCACAAACTGGGATATAGATCGAAAGAGACACAGGCATCCTGCCTGGGATCCTCCTAAACTACTCCTGGTCGTCGGCGGCCTGCACGTAGTAGTAGGCACCCTCTGTGTAGTAGGGGTCATCGTCGACGGTGGCGTCTGGCTCCTGGGCTCCATCATCTGGTTGCAACAACCGAGATGAAAGAAAAGGGGGAAAAGAGGGAGCAAAGCAACCATGAGTACTCATCCAAAGTACTCGCAAGCAAGGATCTACACTACAAATGCATTTGGTATCAATGAAAAGGGGTAGTATCTGTGGACTGAACTGCAGAATGCCAGAATAAGAGGGGGGATAGCTAGTCCTAGCGAAGACTACGCTTCTGGTAGCCTCCATCTTGAAGCAGTAGAAGAGAGTAGCTGGTAAGTTCACCAAGTAACAACGTATAGCATAATCCTACCCGGCGATCCTCTCCTCGTCGCCCTGTGAGAGAGCGATCACCGGGTTGTATCTGGAACTTGTAAGGGGTGTGTTTTATTAAGTATCCGGTTCTAGTTGTTAAAAGATCAAAGTACAGCTCCGGGTCATCCTTTTACCGAGGGACACGGCTATTCGAATAGATAAACTTCCCTGTAGGGGTGCACCACATTACCCAACACGCTCGATCCCTCTCGGAAGATCAACACGTCGCAGCCCTACCTAGGCCTAACAGAGAGGTCAGCACGCCGTTCTAAATCCTATGCGCGCAGGGGTCTGGGCCCATCGCCCGTTGCACACCTGCACGTTGCGTGGGCGGCCGGTGAGCAGACCTAGCAACCTCCATTACAAAGGAAGTTGCGTTACGCGGTACAACCCGACGCGCGCCGCTCAGTCGCTGACGTCTAGGAGGCTTCGGCTGATACCACGACGTCGAGTGCCCATAACTGTTCCCGCGTGGTGGTTAGTGCGTATAGGCTCGTAGCCAGACTCAGATCAAATACCAAGATCTCGTTAAGCGTGTTAACTTGAAGTAACCGCGGACGCCGATCAGGGACCAGGCCCACCTGTCTCCTAGGTGGTCACAACCTGCCCTGTCGCTCCGCCACAAAGTAACACTCGGGGGCCGTCGGAACCCAGGCCCACCACTACCTGGATGGAACCACCTGCCCCTTCAGCCCCCATCTCCGAACAGTAACATAGGTAATGTAAAAGTATATAGTATATGTACCCGTGATCACCTGCCGAAGTGATCACGGCCCAGTAGTATAGCATGGCAGACGGATAAGAATGTAGGGCCACTGATGTAATTCTAGCAACCTATACTAAGCAATAGGATTGCAGGTAAAGGTGTCAATAGTAGTAGCAAAGACAGGCTATGCAGCAGAATAGGATTAACCGAAAGCAGTAACAGCTACACTACTCTAATGCAAGCAGTAGAGGGAAAGAGTAGGCGATATCGAGATGAACAAGGGGGGTTTGCTTACCTGGAAGCTCGGCAGAGAAGGACGGGTCGTCAACACCGTAGTCGACCGGGGCAGCAGCGGCGTCAGGCTCGTAGTCTACCGGAGAGAAGAGGGGGAAGAAACAATGAATACAATACAAACAGATGCATTAAGATGCATGACATGACATTTAGTAGTGCTAGGGTGAGCTAACGCAGTACTAGGTGCTACTGGCAAAGGGGGAAAACATCCGGGAAAGTATTCCTGGTGTTTGACGTTTTCGGGCTGACGAACAGGAGGTGGATTGTTGCATGTTCGCTATGCTAGGAACGTGCGGCGGACGAACGGACTGTGTATTCGGATTCGTCTCGTCGTTCTGAGCAACTTTCATGTACAAAGTATTTTCATCCGAGTTACGGATTATTTTATATTAATTTTTAAAGTTTTAATCATTTTTAGGAATTAACAGATTAATTAAATCAAAAGTATTTATGATGTCACCATGACATCAGCGGTCAACTCTGACCGCTGACCATTCAAACTGACAAGTGGGTCCCGTTCGTCATTGACTGTTAACTAATTAACAATAGTTAGTTTTATTAACAGATTAATTATGTTTAATTAGTTAACTAAACAGGTTAATTAAGTTAATTAATATTATTATCTTTTTTTAATTCATTTTTTTGTTCTGGAAAAAGAGGGACACGGGCCCCAGGTGGCAGTGGCCCAAGGGGCTAAACGGGGCGCGGCTAACGGGCACGGGCGCTCGCTATCGGGCGGAGGTCGTAGCCCGGTGCGGCGATGCGCGCGGGGCAGCAGCGAGCGGTGCCGGCAGCTGTCGGGGCGGCGTCGGGCAGCGGCAGCTGCAACAGCAGGCGGCGGCTGCAGCAACAGAAGTGGACGGAGACGCGGGCCGGCGACAACGCGAGGCTAGCGTCAGCAGTGGTGGCACAGGACAGGCAGGGGGCGCGAGCGGCAATGAGGTGGGCGAGGCCACGGTGGGGCAGGGGCGGCGGAGGTGAGCGCCAGGGGGCGGCGCGGCGCGGCACGGGCAGCAGGGGGGCGGCACGGGCGGAGCACGGCCACGGTGGCCTTGGGCACGGGGAGGTGGTGTGGAGCGGCGGGGCATGGCCCGAGCGGCAGGGCGGCGCGGTTCGCGCGTGGGCTGAGGTGGCCAGAGGCGCGACGGGCGTTCGACGGAACCGATCTTTGGGCGAGCGGCGGTGAGCGAACGGGGCCGTGGGCATGCACGGGGGCGCGGTGAGCGCGTGCTCACCGCGAGCACGGGCGTGGCCGATCCGGTGACGGGAGAGAGGGGAGAAGAGGAGGTGCTCACTTCCGGAGCAAGGGATCGGGGCTGCGAGGCTCGTGGAAGCCGGCGTGAGGGGGAGACGAGGACGGGGCGGCGGTCCGGCGACGTTGGCGAGGTGGAGGTGCTCCGGGCGGCGGCGAGGCGGCGGCGGCGGGGTCGGGGTCGTTCCCCCGATCTCGATCCAGATCGGGGGGGGGGGGAGCGAGTGGGGGAGAGGAGTGGGGGAAGTGGGGGTGACCAGTTGGGCTAGGGTTTGGTCGCCAGGGGTTAAGGGAGTGAGCGGGGTGGCTGGGCCAGTTGGGCTGGCCAGCTGGGCCGTTCGGCCCAGTAGGCCAGGGGGGTCTTTATTTCTTTTACATTTTTCTTTTCTTTTTTATTTACTTTCTGCTCGATTTTCTTTTAGGTACCTTTTAAATTTAGTTTTATAAAAATTACAACTATCACCTAAATTAGTAATAATAAATATACTACTGCCACAATAATTTGGGCAACTAAATAAAATAGTTTAATATTTTATTAAGTGAAAAAGGCATTTAATTAATTGATTTTGCTGCTGTTTTAATTAATTTAGTGCATCTAAACTCATTATAAAAATGTGGTTTCTTCACCAATATTAAGTATAATTTTTTGTCACAGTTTGTACTTTTTTTAGTTTCGACATCCGAAAACTTTTACTGTTTGACTTTATCTTAAATTTGAATTTTGAATTGGTTTTATTCATTGCGAGGTTAACAACAGTAATCGCGGTGACGTGGCATCATTAGCAGGGAATTACTGTAGCATAACTATCCGGGCGTCACAACTGTGGATGCTTATCAGCGGGAGTTTCTTGACTTGTCCCGCTATGCCGAAGAAGACATTGTTACTGATGCTCGTAGGCAGGAAAAGTTTTGTGACGGACTTCACCCTGATATCAAGCTTGCGCTCCTAGTGCATGACTTCGCTGACTTCGCCACCTTGGTGAACAAGGCCATTCAGGTTGAGACTGGTCTTCAGGAACACCAGGGATCCTTCAGGCGCAACCGTGACGCTGGCTCATCTTCGGGCCCGTCATCATAGAAGCGTAGGATATGGATCCCCCACAGGATGTATCGTCCAACTGCTCCTGCACCAAGGTCATCCTATGCTGCACCTCGTCTGCCTCCACCACCGCCGAGGCAGCCTCTTCGAACTGCACCACCCTGAGCTCCTGCTCCCAACCCCAATGATGGGCTATGCTTCAAGTGTGGCCGTCCAGGTTACCGTGCCAGGGAATGCTATCAGAACCAGAACTAGCTGGCTCTTGCTTCAACTGGCCGTGGCAATGGCCGTGGTTACAACCAGCCCCGCAACAACAATTCCAGACCTTATGGTCGTGGTCAGGCTAATCATATTGATCTGAATGAAGCTCAAGACCAGCCTGCTACTGTGATGGGTACTCTCCTTGTTAATTCAGTAGCAACTTCTGTTTTATTCGATTCAGGAGCATCGCATTCTTTCATACCAGAAGATTTTGCATTCATGCATGGCATTAAATACGAAGAGATGAACACTCCGCTAGTGGTACACACCCCTGTGGGCCAATGTAGAACCACCATGGTTAGTCACAACGTCCCCATTGAAATTGAAAGGTGGGAATCCATGTTTCCCCCATTATGTTGAAGTCTTCCAATATTGACCTCATTCTGGGAATGAATGGTTGAAAACACATACCACTCCTATAGTTTGTGCCACTAAAACCGTCCATCTCCTACACCCTTCAAATGAGACAGTAAGCTACGATGCTCATCTTGTTCAAAATGCCGAAGCTCGGATTTACTCCTTGAATGCGTTGAACGCATCACCACTTGAGGGAATTGAAAAGATTCCAGTCGTTCACGAATTCCAAGATGTCTTTCTAGAAGAACTCCCGGGAATACCCCCTGTTCGAGTTATCGAATTCGTCATCAACTTGAAACCAGGCACCACTTCTATCGCAAAACAACCCTACAAGATGCCGCCTCATGAACTCCTTGAGCTTAAGGAGGAAATCAAAAATTCACTTTGCCAAGGTTTCATTCTCCCAAGTTCCTCTGCTTGGGGAGTACCTTCTCTCTTTGTCAAGAAGAAGGATGGAACGAATCGTTTGGTCCAAGACTACTGGCCTATCAGCCAAGCAACTATTCAGAACAAGTATCCCCTTCCTCGGATCAGTGATCTGTATGATCAACTGGCTAGTTCCTCGGTATTCTCTAAACTCGACTTGAGGTTGGGTTACCACCAGATCCGGGTGCGTGAATAGGATATCCCAAAGACCGCCTTTGTTACTCGATATGGTTCATACGAGTACACCGTCATGTCTTCCGGCCTAACCAATGCTCGAGCGACATTCTCTCGTCAGATGAACTACATATTCATGGAATACCTCGACAAGTTCATCGTGGTTTATCTAGATGATATCCTTTTATATTCCAAGAATAAAGAAGAACATGCTGAACATCTTCGTCTTGTTCTGGAAAAGCTTCGAGAGCATCAACTTTATGCCAAGTATTCCAAGTGCGAATTCTGGTTACCCGAAGTAACCTACCTTGATCATGTAATCTCCAAGGATGGTATTGCCGTCAACCCCGAGCGAGTTCAGGCCATTCTTGACTAGACTCCCCCGAAGAATGTCAAGCAAGTCACAAGCTTTCTCGGACTCGCCAGCTATTGCCACCGTTTCGTCAAAAACTTCTCCAAGATCGCCAAGCCACTGACTAATCTGCTCCACAAAGGCGTTAAGTTTGATTGGACAAAAAAGTGTCAGGAAAGTTTCCAGGCACTCAAGGACAAGCTGACATCTGCCCCAGTGCTTGCTCCTCCAGATTCCCAAAAGGATTTCGTCATCTACTGCGATGCATCTCGTCAAGGATTAGGTTGTGTCCTAATGCAAGAGCGCAGGGTGATTGATTATGCCTCTCGTCAGTTGTGCACTCACGAAGAGAACTACCTAGTTCATGACCTCGAGCTTACTGAAGTTATCTATGCATTAAAGTTGTGGCGACATTACCTTCTCGGTAATCGTTGTGAGATCTTCACTGATCATCAGAGTCTGAAGTATCTATTTACTCAGCCAGATCTGAACCTCCGTCAGCAGCGATGGATGGAAGCTATTACTGACTATGACTGTGGTATATCCTATACCCCTGGCAAGGCTAATGCCATGGCCGACGGTCTGAGCCGCAAGTCTTATTGCAACAATCACATGGTTCATAAGCTCAACCCCGCCTTCATGAAGAGCTTTGCAAGCTGAACCTTCAACTAGTTCCACAGGGTTCTCTGAATAACCTTGCCATGGAGCCAACTCTTATGAAAGCTATTAAGTCTGCGCAAGCCAAAGATGCTAAAGTTGATCTGATAAAACAGGATCTTGCTTTAGAGAAAGCCAGAGATTTCTCGCTTGCTGAAGATGGAACCTTGTACTTCAGAGATCGCATTGTGGTACCCCGATTCGAGCTTATGACAGTGAAGGTGATGAAAGAAGCACATGACACCCCTCTCTCTATTCATCCGGGAAGTACCAAGATGTATCTAGACATCCGTCAGAAGTGCTGGTGGTCTAAGATGAAGCAAGACATTGCTTGGTATATTGAAGAATGTGATGTTTGCCGTCGCGTCAAAGCAGAACATCAGAAACTGGCTAGACTTCTGCAACCACTCCCTATTCCTGAATGGAAATGGGATAAGATTTAGATGGACTTCGTCACTGGCCTTCCCAAGTCACAAAAAGGTAACAATGCTATCTTTGTCGTCATCGACCAATTCTCAAAAGTTGCACACTTTCTGCCAGTCAAGGAGACAATCACTGCTAGTCAATTAGCAAACTTGTATATCTCTAGAATTGTAACACTCCACGGCATTCCGAAGGAGATTAGTTCAGACTGTGGCAGTGTATTCACTTCGAAGTTCTAGGATAGTTTCCAAGAGGCAATGGGAACTCATATAACCCGGAACACTGCTTATCATCCCCAATCCCAAGGCCAAGTCGAGCGAGTCAATCAAATTCTTGAAGACATGCTTAGGGCTTGTGTCATCTCCTTCGGCAAGAAATGGGAAGAATCTCTCCCTTATGCCGAATTCTCTTATAACAACAACTATCAAGCTAGCTTGAAGATGTCACCCTTCGAAGTTCTATATGGACGTAAGTGCCGAACCCCTTTGAATTGGTCAGAAACTAGGGAACGGCCGCTCATTGGTCCAGACATTATCCAACAAGTTGAAGAGCAAGTCCGCATTGTCAGGGATAATCTCAAGGCGGCCCAGTCCCGCCAGAAGAGCAACTATGACCGTAAACACTGGAGTTCAACCTATCAACCTGGTGAGCAAGCTTACCTGCGTGTCACTCCTTTGAGAGGCACACATCGGTTCGGAGTCAAGGGCAAGTTAGCTCCTCGCTACATTGGCCCTTTCTGCGTTCTCGCCCGTCGTGGACTTGTGGCTTATCAATTGGATTTGCCACCTTAATTCTCTCACGTCCATGATGTCTTCCACGTGTCGCAAATTCGTCGTTGCTTCAAGGACCCACACCGTGAAGTGGATCCGGAATTGATCGAAGTGCAAGATGATCTCACTTACAAAGAGCATCCCGTCCGCATTCTTGAAGAAGCTGAACGTCGAACCCGCTAGAAGGTTACCAAGTTCCTCAAAGTGCAGTGGTCGAATCATACTAAAGATGAAGCCACTTGGGAACATGAGGATAATCTTCATGCAGAATACCCTGATCTTTTCCCCTCTACCTCTTAATTCTCGGGACGAGAATTTCTTTTAGAGGAGGAGAGTTGTAACACCCGTGTGTTTTGAGCTACAATAACCTCTGTGATTAAGCTAACTCATTTTGCTAAACAGTGCTTGATCACCTTTGATTCAATATCTCATTTGAAATTCCACTTGAATTCAAATTCAAATAATAAGTGAAATAAAGAAATTCACAAACATGAAAACTAAAATGTTCTTGATGTTGCAAATAATCCATAGTTAAATATGGTGAAGAAACCAATATTAAATAAAATGGTTAAGTTCCCTAAAATAATTAAAACAGGGGCCAAAGTAATAATTTAAATGATTTTTAAATTATAAAAATTTCAAACTAATTTAATTAAGTGCCAAACTTCTTGTGGTAGTGGCCTAATTTATAATACTAATTTAGGTGCAAGTTTTATATTTTATAAAACTAAAATACTTTGTTTTAAAAAAAAACAAAAAAAATCAAATTTAAAAAAAGGAGAAAAGAGAAAAATGTTCCCTCCTGGGCCTTCACCCGGCCCACCAGGCCGCCCAGCCCATCTCTTTTCCCCCCGGCCTCCTCCTTCTGCCCCGTACACTGCTTCCCCGACCCGCATCGCTACAGGGGCGTGTCGCCGCCCGACCACCTCGCTGCCCCACTGGAGGAGATAAGGACGCCGTCCCCTCGACGCCTCGGGCTCCTCCTCCACTTCCCCCCCACTTGCCCACTCGCTCATCTCCGCCTTCTTCCTCGCCCCCCTCTCTTTCCCCCACCTTCCCGAGCGCCCTCGGCGATGTTAGTCACTCGCCGCCATGGCGACCGGCAACCCCTGCGCTGGCGTTGATGTCCAGAAGAGCCATCGTCGCCTTCTTCGTCGCCTGCGCCCTCGAGATCGAACAGGGGAGGCCCCACGTCTTCGGTATCGAGCTCCCCCCCCCATTGGCCACCTCCATGTTCCCGTCTGTGTCGAGCTCTGCTGCTCCTAATCCCACATCAGGCCTCTGTGTGCCTTCCCAGTGAGCACCACTCGTCCCCCTCTCTCCTTGTTGCCCGCCATCCGCCCACGCCCCTGCCCTCGAGGCCACGCCCGTGCCGCGTCCACCTCTGGCCACCCGCGCTCACCGCGCTAGAGGCCGTGCTCCCCACGCCTCTGGCCGTTCCAAGCCTCGCGTGCGCCCCGTGTCGCCGCTGCCTGCCCCTGTGCGCCGCACCGCCCGCGCCTTGCTTGCCCGCTGCTGCTGCCCCGCCCCCGCCCTACTGCTGCTTCGGTCGCCGCCACCTGCAGTCTCGCTCGTCCGCGCACGCCCCTGCCCCGAACCACCTCCGGCCGCCGCTAGCATGCACGCCGCCCCCCCAGACCACGCCGCCAGCCCCGCCTCTGCCCGCTCCTGGCGAGTCGAGTGCCTGTGCGCCTGCGAGCGTGCGTGCCGGCTGTGCCCTAAGTGGCCGGCTAGTTTAGGCCTAATGGCCAACTGCCATGTGGCCCCCCACTAACTAATTAGATTAGTATAAACTAATAACTAAAACTGGTTTAGCACCAAGATACTGACAACCCAGCCCCACCACTTAATTAGATTAAGTAGGTTTAATTAAAACCTGTTTAACACATGTCTCACTGACCAGTGGGGTCCACTGGTCAGGTTTGACCAGTCAACAGTACTGGGCTGCTCACTCAGCAGCTGGGCCCCACTGTTAGTCACCCATGTGCATTGCTGGGTACACTTTCTGTGTACCCATAGCAATTTCACTTTTATTTTGAATTAAAATAATTTCAAAAAATGTTTAGAACTTTGAAAAATCGTATAAAATAATCTATAAGTCAGATGAAAATAATTTATATATGAAAGTTGCTCACTAAAATACAACGAATCCGAATATGCTATCCGTTCATCTATCACATGCCTCTAGCATGATGAACATGGATCCTTCCCCTCCGATTCATCTATTCGGAAAATGCCAAACGCCGCGAAAACATTCCCAGATGTTTTCCTGGTTCGTCTGTATCGTGTAGTACTGTGTTAGGTCACCCCTAGCACTACATATTGCCATGTCATGCATCGTGATGCACTTGTTTGCTTTACATTTATTGTTTCTTCCCTCGCTGTTCCAGAGTACGACTACACCCCTGACGTTCAGTCACTCTCAGCAGAGCTTCCAGGCAAGCAAAACCCCCTTGATCATTCCTATATCGCCCAGTTCCTTCTCTCTGATGCGTGCATTAGAATTTGCTACTGTTTTTGATTGATCCTATTCTGATGCATAGCCTGATTTTGTAACCTGCTATTGTTACCTTACGTGCTTATCCTATATGCTTAGTATAGGTTGGCTAGTGATCCACCAGTGACCCATCACCTTGTCCCAGTTGCCCTGCTTTATGATCAATGACTCGATCGACGTGATTGACATCCAGAGCCTGACACATCACATCACACACCCTTAGTTGTATGACTCTGCAGAGTTACTATCGAGTGCCGAGGGTGATACCTCGTATATCACTTCTGATGAGATCTCTGTAGTGTAGCTAATTGGTCGTGGTCTACGGAGGGTGATTCCTCCTTCACCACTCCTGATAACGACTCTGTCGTGCAACACACCAAGAATGAACCCTCGAGGGTGATTCCACCAAGTTCACCATGACGATTACATCAAGTGGAATCCATCGAGGGTGATTCCTTAGATTTCTCCTTGGTGTTATGGACACACGGTTACTTTGACTTTACCCCAGAACCATGATGAAGTCGGGTCTGCTTCGAGGGGTACCCGCGAGAGAAATGTGAAGTCGGGTTGACCGTGAGGGTTCCCGGGAGTGATGTTAAGTCGGGTTGACCTGGAGGGTACCCGCGAGATAATTACGCGGCACGACCAAGCATTCTTAGACCTTGACGTAAGTCCGTGAGATGGGGCGACGGGACCACATATCATGGATCATTGATCGTCTCCGCGCGCTCCCGAGACGCTAACGGTTTGGATATGTGATCCGAATAGGCCTCTGGCCTTTTCACACTGACCACCACGCGGGAATAAGTATGGGCACTCTGCGTCATACAATTCTTTCGAAAGCTCACTGACGTCAGCGATTGAGCGGCACGTGCCCGGGTGGTCCGCGTAAGCACCTTCTTTGTATAAAGAGGTAGCCAAGACTGATCCCGACCGTCCACGCAACATGCAGGAGTGCAAAGGGTGATGGGCCCAAGACCCCTGCGCGCTTAGGATGTAGACTGGTGTGCTGGCCTCTCTGTTGAGCCTAGGTAGGACTACTGTGTGTCGATCAGCCAAGGTCGGGCATGACCCAAGAAAGTGTGTTCGGCCGGAGTTAATCGAGTGTGTTGGGTAAGTTTGTGCACCCCTGCATGGAACTTAATCTATTTGAATAGTCATGTCCCCGGTAACGGACGCTCGGAGTTGTATCCCGATCGATACAACTAGAACTAGATACTGGAGATGTGAAATGGATATGATGGCTCCGGGATTGCTTTGTCACAGGGAGTCGAGAAAGGATCTCTGGGCATTACTACAACATGCTTGTTACTTCTATTATGCTAATCTGCACTCTTCTAAGGCTGCAAGATGCTTCAAGATGCTAGTCTTTGATAGGCTAGGCTTTCCCTTCTCTTCTGGCATTTCTGCAGTTCAGTACAAAGATATAGCCCCATTCCTTTGATATTGATGCATACTTAGCATAGATCTGATGTAAGTCTTGCGAGTACTTTGGATGAGTACTAATGGTTGCTTTGCTACCTCTTTTCTCCTATATTCGATTGCTGCGATCAGATGACAGATCCCAGGAGCCAGTTGCCACCACCGACGACTACTACTACCCTGAGGGTGCCTACTACTATGTGGAAGCCGCCGACGACCAGGAGTAGTTAGGAGGCTCCCAGGCAGGAGGCCTTCCCTTTTCGATCCATGTTGATGTTTGTGCTAGCCTTCTTAAGGCAGACTTGTTTACCTTATGTCTTTACTCAAATATTGTTGCTTCCGCTGACTCGTTTGTATTCGAGCTTATGTATTCGAGCCCCCGAGGCCCCTGGCTTGTAATATAAAGGTTGTATGACTTTAATTTGTGTCTAGAGTTGTGTTGTGATATCTTCCCGTGAGTCTCTGGTCTTGATCGTGCACATTTGCGTGTATGATTAGTGCACGATTAGGTCGTGGGCGTCACACAAGGTTATCAATCCAGTAGGAGAACCACACAGAACCTTGTTAGCAGCACCTACACACACAAAAGCAAATACTTGCACCCAACGCAAACAAGGGGGTTGTCAATCCCCTCGGCGATTAATTGCAAGGATCAAACCTTGTAGTGATAAATAGATAGAATAAAACACAAAATAAAATATTGATAAATAAATTGTAGCAAGGTATTTTTGGATTTTATATATGATAAAAGTAGGCCCGAGGGCCATTGTTTTCACTAGAGGCTTCTCCTTCGAACAAAAAGCATATGGTGGGTAAACAAATTACTGTTGGGCAATTGATAGAAAAGCGCATATTTATGAGGATATTCAAGGCAATGATCATGTATATAGGCATCATGTCCGAGACAAGTAGACCGACTCCTGCCTGCATCTACTACTATTACTCCACACAATCGACTGCCATCTAGCATGCATCTCGAGTATTAAGTTAATAAAAACAGAGTAACGCCTTAAGCAAGATGATATGATGTAGACAAAGTAAATCCAACCGATATGAATAAACCCCATTGTTTTCCCCTTTATGGCAACAATACAAATACGTGTCTTGTCCCCTACTTTGTCACCGGGATATAGAGCACCACAAGATTGAACCCATTACAAAGCACCTCCATTGCAAGATAAATCAATCTAGTTGGCCAAACCAAACAGATAGATCAGAGAGAAATACAAAGCTATAACAATCATGCATAAAAGAGTTCAGAGAAGACTTAGATAATATTCATGAATAATTTGATCATAAACCCACAATTCATCGGGTCCCAACAAACACACCGTAAAAGAAGATTACATTGGATAGAACTCCAAGAACATCGAGGAGAACATTGTATTGAAGATCAAAGAGAGAGAAGAAGCCATCTAGCTACTAGATATGGATCTGTAGGTCTGTGGTAAACTACTCACACATCATCATAAGGGCAGCAAGGTTGATGTAGAGGCCCTCCTTGATCGATTCCCTCTCCGGCAGAGTACTGGAAAAGGCCTCCAGATGGGATCCCGCAAGAACAGAGACTTGCGGCGACAGAAAAATTATTTTGGGTGGCTCTCTATTGGTTTTCCGATTTTAGAGAATTTATAGAGCTGGAATTAGGTCAGACGGAGTCCCAAGGGACCCACAAGGTACTAGGGTACCCCCCGGGCGCACCCTAGTGCCTTGATGTCTCCTGGTTTGCCTCTTGGTCTCCTTCCAAAGCTTCTAGGGTCTCTCTTGTCGAGAAAAAAATTGTTAAAAAGTTCTGTAGCGTTTGGACTTCGTTTGGTACCGATTTCTTGGAAAACCAAAAACAGGCAAAAAAACAACAACTGGCACTTGGCACTGGGTTAATAGGTTAGTCCGAGAAAATGATATATAATTGCATATAATTGGATATAAAACATCCAAGATTGATACTATAATAGCATGGAACAATAAAAAATTATAGATACATTGGAGACGTATGAGCATCCCGAGCTTAATTCCTGCTCGTCCTCGAGTAGGTAAATGATAAAAACATAATTTTTGATGTGGAATGCTACCTAACATGTCTATCATGTATCTCTTTTAGGTATGAATATTAAGATCCGAGTGATTCAAAGCAATAGTCTATAATTTGATATAAAGATATCAATACTCAGGTATACCAACAAACAATCATGCCTTTCAAAATAAAAATGCTAAAGAAAGTTATCCCTATAAAATCATATAGTCTTTTCATGCTCCATCTTCTTAACACAAAGTATTTATCATGCACAACTCCGATGACAAGCTGAGCAATTGGTTCATACTTTTTAACGCACCTCAACTTTTTCAGCCCCCATGCAATACATGAGCGCAAGCCATGGATATAGCACTATGGGTTGAATAGAATGCGGTGGTAGAGATTAATAAGGGGAAGAGACAAAGAAGGAGAAAGTCTCAGATCGGCGAGGCTAATCAACAGGCTATGGAGATGCCCATCAATTGATGTCAATGCAAGGAGTAGGGATTGCCATGCAATGGATGCACTAAGAGCTATAAGTGTATGAAAGCTCAAAAATAAAAACTAAGTGGGTTTGCATCCAACTTGCTTGCTCATGAAGACCTCGGACATTTGAGGAAGCCCATCATCGGAATATACAAGCCAAGTTCTATAATGAAAATACCCACTAGTATATAAAGAAATGAAATCATAGGAGACTCTCTATATGAAAAACATGGTGCTAATCTGAAGCACAAGTGTGCAAAAGGCTAGTAACATTGCCCCTTCTCTCTTTTTCTCTCATTTTTTTGTTTGGGCTCTTTTTGGCCTATTTTTTATTTCCTCACTGGGACATTGCTCTAATAATGCATAATGATGATCATCACACTTCTATTTACTTACAACTCAAAATTACAACTCAATACTAGAACAAAATATGACTCTATATGAATGCTTCTGGCAGTGTACCAGGATGTGCAATGATCTAGCGTAACATGTATAAAAAATGATGAATGGTGGCTGATACATCTCCGTCGTATCTACTTTTCCTAACACTTTTCCTCTTGTTTTGGACTCTAATTTGCATGATTTGAATGAAACTAACACGGACTGACGCTGTTTTCAGCAGAACTACCATGGTGTTGTTTTTGTGCAGAAATAAAAGTTCTCGGAATGGAACGAAACTTTGCGAGGATTTTTTTATACAATAAAAGATAATTTCAGGAGCCAACAACCATCAGAGGGGGGCACCTGGGTGGGCACAACCCACCAGGGCGCGCCACCCCCTCCAGGCGCGCCCAGGTGGGTTGTCCCCACCTGGTGGCCCCGCAGACCCTGAAACCGACGCTATAAAATCACATATTTCCAGAAAAAAATCAGGGAGAAAGAACTATCGCGTTTTTCGAGACGGAGCCACCGCCACCTCTTGTTCTTCATCGGGAGGCCAGATCTGGAGTCCGTTTGGGGCTCAGGAGAGGGGAATCTTCGATCTTCGTCATCACCAACCCTTCTCCATCACCAATTCCATGATGCTCCCCACCGGGAGTGAGTAATTCCTTCATAGGCTCGCTGGTTAGTGAGGAGTTGGATGAGATTCATCATGTAATCAAGTTAGTTTTGTTAGGGCTTGATCCCTAGTATCCATTATGTTCTGAGATTGATGTTGCTATGACTTTGTCATGCTTAATGCTTGTCACCTTGGGCCCGGGTGCCATGATTTCAGATCTGAACCGTTTATGTTATCATCATTATATCCATGTTCTAGATCCGATCTTGCAAGTTATAGTCACCTACTACGTGTTATGATCCGGCAACCCCGGAGTGACAATAGTCGGGACCACTCCCGGTGATGACCGTAGTTTGAGGAGTTCATGTATTCACCGTGTGTTAATGCTTTGTTCCGGTTCTCTATTAAAAGGAGGCCTTAATATCATTAGTTTCCAATATGGACCCCGCTGCCACGGGAGGGTAGGACAAAAGATGTCATGCAAGTTCTTTCCATAAGCACGTATGACTGTTTACGGAATACATGCCTAAATTATATTTATGAACTGGAGCTAGTGCCGTATCGCCCTAGGTTATGACCGTCACATGATGAATATCATCCAACAAATTACCGATCCAATGCCTACGATTTTCCTACATATTGATCTTGCTAAGTTACTACCGTTACTGTTATTGTTGCCCTTGCTACAAAATCATTGCTATCACTGTTACCGTTACTATTGCTGTTGCTACTACTATCAAAACTATCATACTACTTTGCTACTGATCACTTTGCTACAGATAATTAATCTCCAGGTGTGGTTGAATTGACAACTCAGCTGCTAATACTTACAAATATTCTTTGGCTCCCCTTGTGTCGAATCTATAAATTTGGGTTGAATACGCTACCCTCGAAAACTGTTGCGATCCCCTATACTTGTGGGTTATCAAGACCTTTTTCTGGCGCCGTTGCCGGGGAGCATAGCTATATTTGTTGAGTCACTTGGGATTATTATCAAATTATCACTATGAAGAATCTAAAGGATGCTAAGACTAAGATTTTTCCCTCTAAGACGAGGGGAGGTAAGGAACTGCCATCCAGCTCCGCTTTAGATTCACCTTCTGTTATAAGTAAACTTGCAACACCACCACATGCTATTAATTCTGATATGTCACAAGTTATTGATGATGCTACTTCTGCTATGAATGCTTATGATGATGCCAGTACCTTGCTTCATGATGATGTGCCACTAGGTGAATTTCTTGATGAACAAATTGCTAGAGTAAGGCAACATGATATTGTTGAAACTGATGATGAGCTTGAAACTGAAAATCTTGAAACACCTGCTAGAACTAGCCCTCCGAGATATGAATTGCCAAAGGTACCGGAGGGCTATGTTATGGGTGAGGAGGCAACTAGAGATATTCTTGCTTGTAAGGATAGAGATATTCTAGAGAAATTATTATGCAAGTACAAAGAAAAATCTCTGAATGCTAGAATGAAATATGATCCTAAGTTTGCTACTTCACCTATCTTTGTTGATGATAAGGATTATGAATTCTCTGTCGACCCAGAGTTAATTACTCTAGTTGAATCTGATCCTTTCCATGGTTATGAAACTGAAACTGTTGTGGCACATCTTACTAAGTTGAATGACATAGCTACCCTTTTTGCTCATGATTAGGAAATTCGCTATTACTATATTCTCAAATTATTTCCGTTCTCATTAAAGGGTGATGCTAAAGCTTGGTACAATACTCTTGCTCCTGGTTGTGTGCGTAGTCCCCAGGATATGATTTATTACTTCTCTGAAAAACATTTTCCTGCTCATAAGAAACAAGCTGTCTTACAGGAAATATTTAACTTTGCGCAAATTGAAGAAGAGAGTCTCCCACAAGCTTGGGGGAGGCTTCTCCAATTGCTTAATGCTTTGCCTGATCATCCTCTTAAGAAAAATGAAATACTTGATATCTTCTATAATGGACTAACCGATGCTTCTAGGGACTTCCTAGATAGTTGTGCTGGTTGTGTTTTCAGGGAACGAACTATTGGACAAGCCGAAGAACTATTGAATAACATATTGAAAAATTATGATGATTGGACTCCTCCTGAAACACCGCCTAAACCCACTCTGAAGAAGCGGGGTATCCTATATCTCAGTCCTGAAGATATGCAAGAGGCAAAGAAATCTATGAAGGAAAAGGGTATTAAAGCTGAGGATGTTAAAAATTTACCTCCTATCGAAGAAATACATGGGCTTGATAACCACCACCACCTGCGGTGTTAGAGGTAAATTCTCTAATGAAATTCAATGACAATGATAATCCTCACAATATGCACCCTAGCCAATGCCTTTATGAGTTTGAAAACTATATTAGAAAACAAGATCACTTCAATGCAAATGTTATGAAACAATTGAAATACAATTCTGATATGATTTCTCGCTTAAGTGACTTGTTATTTAGAATCTCAAATGATGTTAGAGGTGTAGGGAAGCATGCTTCTATGGTTCAAACTCAGCTAGAACAAGTTGCTAAATCTCAAAGAGAACTGCTTGATGAAATGAATAATAATATCAATGATCATGCTGTTAGAGTAATGACTAGAGGAGGTAGAATGACTCAGGAACCACTTTATCCTGAGGGACACCCAAAAAGAATTGAACAAGACTCTCAAAGAGTTGACACTGATGCACGTAGTCCTCCTAAAAAGAAAAAGAAAAACAATAGGACTTTGCATGCCTCTAGTGAACCTGAAGTAGAAAACCCTCCTGATAATGATAATGAAGTCTCTATCTCTGATGCTGAAACTCAATCTGGTAGTGAACACTCACCTTCTGATAATGAAAAAGATAATGATGAGGTTCATGAAGAAACTCAAACAAATAATAAAGAACCAGACAATGAAGTTGAGATAGAACCAGCAGTTGATCTTGATAACCCATAACCTAAGAATAAGAGATATGATAAAAGAGACTTTGTTGCCAGAAAACATGGAAAGGAAAGAGAACCATGGGTTCAAAAATCTATGCCCTTTCAACCTAAGTCAACTAAAAAGAAAGATGATGAAGAATTTGAACGCTTTGCGAAAATGCTGAGACCAGTCTTTCTGCGTACTCGCTTGACTGATATCCTTAAAATGCCTCCTTATGCAAAGTACATGAAAGACATCATCACCAATAAGAGAAAAATACCGGAAGCTGAAATCTCCACTATGCTTGCTAATTATACCTTTAAAGATGGAGTACCTTAAAAACTTGGAGATCCGGGAATACCAACTATACCTTGCTCCATCAAAAGAAATTATGTGAGAACTACTTTGTGTGATTTAGGAGCTGGTGTTAGTGTTATGCCTTTCTCTTTATATAAAAGACTTGACTTGAATAAACTCACACCTACTAAAATATCTTTGCAAATGGCTGACAAATCAACTGCCATACCTATCGGTATTTGTGAGGATGTGCCCGTTGTTGTTGCTAATGTTACTATTTTGACCGACTTTGTTATACTTGAGATGCCCGAGGACGACAACATGTCGATTATCCTTGGTAGACCCTTTTTGAATACTGCAGGGGCTGTTATTGATTGCAATAAAAGCAAGGTCACTTTTCATATCAATGGTAATGAGCATATGGTGCACTTTCCGAAGAAACAATTTCAAGTGAATGGTATTAATGTTATTAAAAAATCTCCGACAATCACTATTGGGAGTTTTCAACTACCTCTATCTACTGTTAAAAAGAAATATGAAATGCTTATTGTTGGGGAAATTCATATCCCCGTTGAGGTAACTTAGTGATTTACGAAAGTTCTTCAATTTCATGCTAATCGAAAGTGGTTGTTAATAAGACTTGATCAATCTTATTAATGGATCATTTTTTAGAGGTATGAAGTTGATGAATTTAGTAGGCACTACCTTCTGTCCCAACCTTTTGTTTTCTATTTATATTAGCTAAATAAAATAAAATGCCATGCCTTGCCTGTTTTCTGAGTTTTCCGTGCAATAAAAAATTTGACTCTAAAATAAAAGTTCTCAGAATGCTCTGAAAATTTAATATGATTTTTTTCTGAATATTTTAGAAAAATTGGTGCAGATAATATCAGAGGGAGGTGCACTAGGTGGGCACAACCCTCCTGGGCGTGCCAGGACCCCCAGGCACGCCCTGGTGGGTTGTGGTCCCCACGTGGGCCCCCTCACTTATCTCTTTATCCCACATCATCACCTATCTCCAGAAAAAATTCACCATTGCTCTTGCTCTCGTGTTCTTGCTCTCAAACCCACGGATTTCGATCTCTTTGCTCGAAGCTCCGTTTCTGAAACTATTTCGGGGGATTGTTGCTTGTTATGTGACTCCTCCGTGTGTCCAATTAGTTTTTGCTTTAGTTGTTTATATTTTAAATAATTAGCTACTCTTGGTGCTGCTGTAGATGAGCTTGCATGTTGAATTCTTAGAGTTTTAAGTAGTTTGAATGCTTGCTATGGCCTCTATGCTTCCCTATGAGTAGTTGCTATCAATCTTGTTAAGTTTTGTTGAGAAAAATTTTGTGGACTAAAAATTTCAGAATTTTGCTCATAGGAAAAACATGAGTATCTTTAGGAAGTTTGCCTCCAAGAAGAACTCCAAGGGAGTAATTGGGGAGTCATCTGACAGTGATCTCGGCACCCGGAGGTTGGCGGAGTTAGGGCTGTGCGAATGGCCGCATACCCAGTTCATGGAAGGGGCCGGAATCCTCCAAGAGTTTGCATAATATGCTGCTAATGCCAGCCTCACCGACTTCATCACAGCTGAATGCGAACAGTATCATCTCCTCACAAATTCCTTTGTGCAAAGTTTTACTTTCCTTCCTAAGAATAATCCCCCTGAAGTGTAGTTTAATTTATACGCTGAACCCCATCAGATACCGCTTACTGAATTTTGTGAAATATGCTTGCTTCCTTCTGATGGTGGGTTGGTAGAGCCTGGGCCTGCAGAGTTTGAAGGTTTTTACCGTACTCTGTCTGTGGGGGACGAGAGAGGAGTGTCGAGTTTCACCGCCACTAGCTTGCAATTTCCTATTGTTCATTATTTTGCTCTTTTCATTGCAAAGTGCTTGCTTGCTAGAGAGAAGGTGGGTGCACTCAGTGCCCCAGACCTTGCTGTTTTACGTCGTGCACTGGAAGGCGACAACACTTATAGCTTGGGAGCTATTGTGGCACGCCGCCTCCACATTAATAAATCCAAGGGTAAAATACATGGTGGTATTTATGCTACTTGCCTGGCAGCTCACTTTAATGTTCAGATACGCCAGCATGATTACCCTTTGCCAAGGTTCACCTAGATCGCGCTGCTACGGAATACCATCAGTTTATTGCTGCCGATTATCCTGACATTCCTCTTCCTTATAATCTGGTTTTTAGTGTGAAAACTAGTGATATTATTCCACTGCCTGCACCTGCTTTGTTTGATCCCATTGCCAGGGGTGGATACAGGATTATGCCTGCGGACATCATCGCTTATCGGAACAACCAGGCTGAGGCACAGGAGGAGCCTCAGCAGTGGGACCCTCAGGTGCCCGCACCTCAGCACTTCAACATAGGACCTCATGGCTTCTACGACTGGTGATTACCAAGTTAGGCCAAAAGCCTAAGCTTGGGGGAATTCCAACTTAGTCCATGGCACTCTTGCACTATTATCATTTTCATATCGTTCGGTCGTGCAAGTGAAAGGCATTAATGACGATATTCGATGAACTGGCCGTGGCAGAGAGAAACGGATATGAACTCAACTTGTTCTGTTTTTGTAAATATGTTTAACCTAGTATCCATGATTCAGCCTATTATGATCGAACATGTTTGCAATGACAATTAGAGATTATAGTTTCTCATGCCATGCATAAGTAGCTAAGAGTGGATAATGATTTATCTTGGATGTCAACATTGCGTTAAAATGATTGTGATGTAGTATGATGATATGGTATCCTCCTCTGAATGTTTGAGTGGCTTGACTTGGCACATATTCATGCATGTAGTTGAATCAAAACCAACATAGCCTCTATGATATTTATGTTCATGGTGTTCATATCCTACTCATGCTAGTATCCAATGTTACTTATGCATAATGCATGTTCATGACCGTTGTTGCTCTCTAGCTGGCCGCTTCTCAGCCTATTTGCTAGCCTTTGCCTGTACTAAGTGGGAATTTTGCCTGTGCATCAAAAATCTGAAACCCAAGTTATTCAAGATGAGTCCACCATACCTACCTATATGCGGTATTACCCTGCCGTCCTAAGTAAATTGGCATGTGCCACCTCTAAAAACTTCAAATAAATATCCTTTTTGTGTGCCTGGATTGTTCATAGAGCGACAGGAGGTAGTCGGTATCTTCCATGCTAAGCGGGTTATTCTCATGATGAGTGTTTATTCACTCGTCCTTGCACGAGAGGGGCGGTAATAGGGATTCCCAGTCCCGAATTCAAATTACAAATAATTAAACAAGACCCCCCAGGAATGTTGTTGGTATGGATGGCACCCGTTATTTCAGACAAGCCGTGGAGTGTGAATGTTGGTGGAGGGGGAGTAAACCTTTACTTTTATCGCTTGGGAGCCGCCACTAATGTGTTTAGCATGGAAGATATTGATAACTGATGGTCGCGAAGTAAACAAGAAGGGTGCATATCTCAAAATTTCATTTACCTCTGTTTTTAAAACTTGAGCTTTGGCACCTCTGCAAATCACTGCTTCCCTCTGCGAAGGGACTATCTATTTACTTTTATGTTGTGTCATCATCTTCTCAAATAAGTGCCAGAACCTGAGAGCACTGCTGTCATGCTTATGCATTGTGTGTAGCTAATGTTGGGTGCATCATGACTGGATCTTTTCTACCATGAATTACAATGTTTAGTCGCTGCTTGGACTTTGGAGGTGCTCTGCATTTATGTTTTGCGGTCTCAGAAAGGGCTAGCGAGATACCACTATTGTCTTATTGTATCATGGTTGTTTTCACAATGTGTTGTTGTTTGAGATATCTTATTATTGCTCGCTAGTTGATTATGTCATTGATATGAGTTAATATAATTTTTAAGAGTTATTGTCGACATGGTTAGTTATAATATTGGCTGAAAACCTGGGTGCTATTTAAGCTTATTTATGCAAACAAGAGCAAAAGAGTTCATAAAAGTGTTTCTTTTTCACTTTCAGTTTATCAACTGAATTGCTTGAGGACAAGCAAAGGTTTAAGCTTGAGGGAGTTGATACGTCTCCGTCGTATCTACTTTTCCTAACGCTTTTCCTCTTGTTTTGGACTCTAATTTGCATGATTTGAATGAAACTAACACGGACTGACGCTGTTTTCAGCAGAACTACCATGGTGTTGTATTTGTGCAGAAATAAAAGTTCTCGGAATGGAACGAAACTTTGCGAGGATTTTTTATACAATAAAAGATAATTTCTGGAGCCAAGAACCAATGGAAGGGGGCACCTGGGTGGGCACAACCCACCAGGGCGCGCCACCCCCTCTGGGCACGCCCAGGTGGGTTGTCCCCACCTGGTGGCCCCGCAGACTCTGAAACCGACGCTATAAAATCACATATTTCCAGAAAAAAATAGGGAGAAAGAATTATCGCATTTTGCGAGACAGAGCCGCCGCCGCCACCTCCTGTTCTTCATCGGGAGGCCAGATCTGGAGTCCATTTGGGGCTCCGGAGAGGGGGATCTTCGATCTTCGTCATCTCCAACCCTTCTCCATCGCCAATTCCATGATGCTCCCCACCAGGAGTGAGTAATTCCTTCGTAGGCTCGCTGGTCGGTGAGGAGTTGGATGAGATTCATCATGTAATCGAGTTAGTTTTGTTAGGGCTTGATCCCTAGTATCCATTATGTTCTGAGATTGATGTTGCTATGACTTTGCCATGCTTAATGCTTGTCACCTTGGGCCCGGGTGCCATGATTTCAGATCTGAACCGTTTATGTTATCATCATTATATCCATGTTCTAGATCCGATCTTGCAAGTTATAGTCACCTACTATGTGTTATGATCCGGCAACCCCGGAGTGACAATAGTCGGGACCACTCCCGGTGATGACCGTAGTTTGAGGAGTTCATGTATTCACCGTGTGTTAATGCTTTGTTCTGGTTCTCTATTAAAAGGAGGCCTTAATATCCCTTAGTTTCCAATATGGACCCCGCTGCCACGGGAGGGTAGGACAAAAGATATCATGCAAGTTCTTTCCATAAGCACGTATGACTATTTACGGAATACATGCCTACATTATATTTATGAACTGGAGCTAGTGCCGTATCACCCTAGGTTATGACTGTCACATGATGAATGTCATCCAACAAATTACCGATCCATTGCCTACGATTTTCCTACATATTGATCTTGCTAAGTTACTACTATTACTATTACTGTTGCACTTGCTACAAAATCACTGCTATCACTGTTACCGTTACTATTGCTGTTGCTACTACTATCAAAACTACCATACTACTTTGCTACTGATCACTTTGCTGCAAATAATTAATCTCCAGGTGTGGTTGAATTGACAACTCAGCTGCTAATACTTACAAATATTCTTTGGCTCCCCTTGTGACGAATCTATAAATTTGGGTTGAATACTCTACCCTCGAAAACTGTTGCGATCCCCTATACTTGTGGGTTATTAGTGACTGAGCCACACATACTATGTCAGCTATATGATCATGCAAAGCAATATGATAAATTGATAATGATGATGTGTGTCATAAAAACAGAACGGTGGAAGGTGCATGGCAATACATCTCAGAATGGCTATGGAAATGCCATAATAGGTAGGTATGGTGCCTGTTTTGAGGAAGATATAAGGTGGCTTATGTGTGATCGAGCGTATCTTATCATGAGGTTTGGATGCATCGGTGAAGTTTGCACCAGCTCTCGAAGTGAGAAATGGCAATGCACGGTACCGAAGAGGCTAGCAAATTGCGGAAAGGTGAGAGTGCGTATAATCCATGGACTCACATTAGTTATAAAGAACTCGTATACTTATTGCAAAAGTTTATTAGCCCTCGAAGCAAAGTACTACTACGCATGCCCCTAGGGGGATAGATTGGTAGTAAAATACCATCTCTCGTCCCCAACCGCCACTCATAAGGAAGACAATCAATAATAAATCATGCTCCAACTTCTTAGCACAACGGGAGATTATACGTGCGTGCTTCGGGAATCGCAAACCTTAACACCAATATTCTTACTAAACCACAATCATTCACTAGTACCTCCCACATATTACCATCTTAATATCGCAAAACTATTGCAAGGAATCAAACTTATCATATTCAGTTATCTACATGAAAGTTTTTATTATATCCTTCTTGAATACCTATCATATTAGGACCAATTTCATAACCCGTGCAAATTGCCATTACTATTATAAGACTCTAAAAATGATATAAGTGAATCATGAGAGTGCAACTATTTCTTTAAAATTTAAAATATAACCACCACTGTGCTCTAAAAAATATAAGTGAAGCACTAGAGCAATTGCCTAGCTCAAAAGATATAAGTGAAGCATAAAGAGTATTCTAACAAATCACGAATGAGTGTGTGTCCCTCTCAAAAGATGTGTCCAACAAGAGATTATTGTGGCAAACTAAAAAGCAAACAAAGCAAAGACTCATATAATACACGATGCTCCAAGCAAAACTTATATCATGTTATGAATAAAAATATATCTCTAAGTAATTTACTGATGGTTGGTAGACAAAAGAGGGGATGCCTTCTGGGGCATCCCCAAGCTTAGACGCTTGAGTCTCCTTGAATATTACCTTGGGGTGCCTAGGGCATCCCCAAGCTTAGTCTCTTGCCACTCTCAATTCCTTCATCCATCACGATCTCACTCAAAACTTGAAAACTTCAGCACACAAAACTCAATAGAAACCTCGTGAGATCCATTTGTATAACAACCAAATCACAAACTTTAGGTACTGTTATGAACCCATTCATATTTTTTTGTTACATAATACCTACTTTATTCCAACTTATCCATGAATTATACCTCCCGATACAATCCATAGATTCATCAAAACAAGCAAACAATGCAACGAAAACATAATTTGTCAAAAACAGAACAGTCTGTAGTAACAGAATAATGACCATACTTATGAAACTCTAATTTTTTTGAAAAATTACGACAAAGTGGGCAATTTGTATATCAATGATGTGTAAAACATTCAGATCAAAAACATGTTCCAGTGATTTTTAGATTTTTCTGGACTGAGCATAAAAGTTTCTGTTTTCCACAAAATTGAATCAACTATCAACCAAATCATCCCAAAGGCTTTACTTGGCATTACTTGGCACAAACACTAATTAAACCACAAAAACACACTCATAAAAGTAGTATAATTATGTGAACACTCAAAAACAGAAAATAAACAAGAAAAATAAAGATAACTATTTGGTCGCCTCCCAACAAGCGCTATTGTTTTACGCCCCTAGCTAGGTATAATGCATATTTTCAAGTGTTGTCATCTTTAGTTTCCAATTCCTCAATCACACATCCATACTTCCTAGGAGTCTTAGCACACATATTTTCAACAATCAAACTCCTAGGAACAAACTTGAGGAATTTGTTCTTATAGATGGGTTCCTTTATTAAATCAACGAAATTGGGGTGAACACTAATCATTTTAAGATCTTCACTTCCATTACTAGATGTGGCGCCCTTGTTCTTAGGAACATACATAAACTTGCAATTCTTGCTAGGAGGAGTCGTTTCAATAGTTTTAACGGAAGAAAACATGGAACCCAAATTATTAATAACTTCTTCTAGCTTATCAATTCTACCGGGACTTTGTTCAATCCTCTTATCAATTACCGGTTCATTCTCTTTGAGTGTTTTTTAGAGTAATTCCTACCTTTGATCCAAATTGAGTAATATGATTATGAACATTTTTATCCAGATTTTCAATATGCTCTATGGTAGGCATTTTATTTTCTATAGCTTCTAGCCTTTGCATAACATGCCCCAAAATCAAAACTATTTCATTGATAGTGATAGGTGGTGATCCCACTAAATTTCCCATAGCATTGAAAGCATCCATAGGGTGGATACTCAAGAAATTCCCTCCAGTAATAGTGTCTAGCACAAACCTAAACCAGGTAGTAACACCCACATAAAAATTGCGAAGAAGAACGGTAGTCAATTGTTTACGAGTTGATCTATTCCGAGCATCGCAAATCCTATGCTAAGCATCTTTTAAACTTTCACCTCCCCGTTGTTTAAAATTTAGTACTTCATTCTTGGGGTACAAGCAACAAGTGAAGAACTAGCCATAGTGGAAAAACAAGCAAACAATTTTTTTTTGTGTTTTTGTGAAAACGTTTTAGAAGTGGGGGAGATGAAAACAAGAAGCAAATGGCAAATGAAAGTAAATACAAGTAGATGATAGTTTGTGCGCACGTACTTGATAGGTTTTGGTGATTCTCCGGGCAACGGCGCCAGAATGTCTTCCTGCTACTTGTGAGCTGCGTTGGGATTTCCTCGAAGAGGAGAGGATGATGCAGTACAGTAGAGATAAGTATTTCCCTCAGTTAAGAACCAAGGTTATCAATCCAGTAGGAGAACCACACAGAACCTCGTTAGTAGCCCTACACACACAAAAGCAAATACTTGCACCCAATGCAAACAAGGGGGTTGTCAATCCCCTCGGCGGTTAATTGTAAGGATCAAATCTCATAGTGATAGATAGATAGATAGAATAAAACACAAAATAAAATAATGATAAATAAATTGTAGCAAGGTATTTTTGTATTTTATATATGATAAAAGTAGACCCAGGGGCCATAGTTTTCACTAGAGGCTTCTCTCTCGAACAAAAAACATACGGTGGGTAAACAAACTACTGTTGGGCAATTGATAGAAAAGCGCATAGTTATGACGATATTCAAGGCAATGATCGTGTATATAGGCATCACATCCGAGACAAGTAGACGGACTCCTGCCTGCATCTACTACTATTACTCCACCCATCGACCGCTATCCAGCATGCATCTAGAGTATTAAGTTAATGAAAACGGAGTAACGCCTTAAGCAAGATGACATGATGTAGACAAAGTAAATACAACCAATATGAATAAACCCCGTCATTTTCCCCTTAATGGCAACAATACAAATATGTGTCTTGTCCCCTACTTTTTCACTGGGATATATAGCACCACAAGATTGAACCCATTAAAAAGCACCTCTCCCATTGCAAGATAAATCAATCTAGTTGGGCAAACCAAACAGATAGATCATAGGGAAATACAAAGCTATAACAATCATGCATAAAAGAGTTCAGAGAAGACTCAAATAATATTCATGAATAATCTGATCATAAACCCACAATTCATCGGATCCCAACAAACACACCACAAAAGAAGATTACATAGGATAGAACTCCAAGAACATTGTATTGAAGTTCAAAGAGAGAGAAGAAGCCATCTAGCTACTAGCTATGGACCAGTAGGTCTGTGGTAAACTACTCACACATCATCGAAAGGGCAGCAAGGTTGATGTAGAGGCCCTTCGTGATGGATTTCCCCTCTGACAGAGTAGCGGAAAAGGCCTCTAGATGGGATCTCACAAGAACAGAGAGTTGCGGCGGCGGAAAAAGTATTTTGGGTGGCCCTCTATTGGTTTCCCGATTTTAGAGAATTAATAGAACTGGAATTAGGTCAGACGGAGTCCTGAGGGACCCACAAGGTACTAGGACGCATCCCCCGGGCGCGCCCTAGTGCCTTGCCGTCTCCTCGTTTTTCCTTCTGGTCTCCTCCCGAAGCTTCTAGGGTCTCTCTTGTCCAGAAAAAATCATCAAAAAGTTTCGTAGCGTTTGGACTTCGTTTGGTACTGATTTCCTCGAAAACCAAAAATAGGCCAAAAACAACAACTGCCATAATAAGTTAGTCCCAGAAAATGATATATAATCGCATATAAAACATCCAAGATTGATACTATAATAGCATGGAACAATCAATAATTATAGATATGTTGGAGACGTATCAGCCCCCTGGGTCTATTCTCCATTGTTGAATTATTCTACACAATTGCTACTATTTTGTCATACTTCTTTACTACTATCTATCTCTATCATTTGCTCTTAATATTGTAACTAGCAAGACAAGGAGATTGACAACCCTGTCGCCGTGTTGGGTCAAGTGTGCGTGTTTGTGTGTGTGTGTGTGTGTTTTGTGCGCAGATGCTTATCACATTGTTAGCTTGGGAGACTCCTACTATATTTATAACCTTGGTTCTCTAACCGAGGGAAATACTTGCTACCAGTTTGCTTCGCCCTTACACTTGGGGGAATCCCAAAAACTCCTGCAGGAGTAAGCAAGTGTCCGCGTGACATTTGAGGGAGTGAGGGTTCCGATTGTAGATGCTCTTAGTGCATCTGGGGCCATGGACTCATGTTTGTCACATCCATGAATTTTGTTTTTAGAGAGATTAGATACAGAAAAAGGTGTATATTTCTCCGTAAGAAGTCAACTAGTATATTTATATCTTGGCCCCCCAGCTAGACATGCCAAGATCCGAACCATTAATAACAACCAAACTAGCGTTTTAGGGCATCTCCAACACCGTCCCACAAAACACTCGCATATGTCTGGATAATATTTTGCCCTCCCCCAACTAGCCATACCAAGCTCCACCACTAGTAACAACAACCAAACAAGAATGTTGGGGCATCTCCAATGCCGTCCCTCAAAACAGTGACATATGACCGAGGAAAGCTGTCTGCCACGTATTTGTCCATGGATGTGTCCGCTTATCCAAATTCCCGCAAACCAAACACAAACTAGGGTTGGGGTGCGAGCGTCTAGCTAGATCTCTGCCATGTAGGACTCCGACACCATCGGCCCACTCAAATCCCCCTCCCGGACCACTTTTCTTTCACTCTGTCCATGCCCCCCTTGCTCTGCATCCGCACCCTACTTGTCCGTCGCCGTCGTTGTGCCTCTCCGGCTGCCGCCCAGGCATTATCGAAAATCGCAACCCGCACCCACGCGCTTGTCCGCCTTGGACTACATCGCCGTCCACCCAGGATCTGTCCACAGCCAGGTACCCCTCCGTTCCTCTACCGACACCGTCCATGGCGCACACCACACCCGCCAGGTGTTTGGTCAAATGTCGGCGGGGTACTCAGTGATTGAGGATGAGTTGTTGTGTGACACGTGGTTGGTCGTATCTGCGAATTTTGTAGGCATGAGGCAAGGGGGCTCGACCTTTTGGCGAAACGTGCATTCTTCGTTTCATGAGAAAAACACTTCGAGCCCTAAGACTTGCATGTGATTCATTAACACAATGTGAAGTCGCTATCCACACATTGGCAGTACACCATCTCCAACACCGTCATGAAGTATTGTGGTGCGATTGCTCAAGTGGAGAGAAGGTGGCCACCAGCCGTGCCAACCATAGAGATTGTAAGTTTGGCTTCTTGTTGCTCTACATACTGGTCAATTCATTGAATGGTGAACCATTTACGTTCATACATTGTCGAATGAATCTCAAGGGGCACAATGTGTGAGATTACATGTGTGGATTATGATTTGAGTATCTTTGAATTTGGAATCGATGAATTCCAAAAACTTGTTGAACATCCGGTTATATCGGATGTAATATTTTATGTTTGAACTATTGTTGTACTATGGATATTTGCATGTTATTTATGCATGAATTGTGCTATTTTCTATAATTATTTTGAATGTTGAGGATTTATAAAAAATAGGGACAAATGTTTAGGGGACAGTGTTGGATGGCGGCTCCCATATTCTTGTCTGCGGACGAGTCTGGACCAATATGTGGACAAATACTATGTCCATTTTGAGGGTCGGTGTTGAAGATGCCCTTACAAATTCCAGGATAGACATACCCCTTCGATCTTAAAAACAAGTGTATTTTTTGAACCGAAACCGTAGAATGTTGTTCTACGGTGTAAATATAATAAAGAAAGTCAAATATGTAGAAAGCTAAAATTACAGTACATCCAAACATCCAATTCCTGTTCTAGGGAAACCCATGGTATGCATGTAGGTTTTAAATCAAGAAAGTCGCAATCCAGTTACAAAGTGTTTCTTTGAACTTGTCCTTGATTATATGCTTGAGTAAAAGTGGATTAACTGGAAGAAGCCTTCTCCATGAATGGATAGTGGGGGTTGTGCTTTGAAATTTTGTTGTTTCTCTACATCCATAAGTGTCAGCATCCCATGATGGATATCAAAAGAGCAATTTTGTGTGTGGGGGGGGGGAGGGGGGCTTGTACCAGGAACATAACCTCATCATAAGCTGAAATACCTCTGTTTTTGTGAATGAGAATAGAATCCCAGCAATTCAAGGCAAAAGGGTGATACGTCTGTGTTGTATCTATAACTTTTGATTGTTTCATGCCAATATTCTACAACTTTCATATACTTTTGGCAACATTTTATATTATTTTTGGGACTAATATATTGATCCAGTGCCCAGTGCCTGTTCTTGTTTTTTTTGCATGTTTTTTGTTTCATAGAAAATCCATATCAAACGAAGTCCAAACGTGATAACATTTTACGGAGATTTATTTTGGAATACATTTGATTTTGGGAGGAAGAATCAATGCAATTGGAGGCCCACAACCTTCACAAGGCATCAGGGCGCCACCACCCCCTAGGCCATGCGGGTTTGCCTTGTGGCCACCCCGTAAGTCCGTTGGAGTCCTTCTTCGGCCGCAAGGAAGATCATATCGAGAAAAAAATGTGTTAAAATTTCAGCCCGATCGGAGTTATGGATCTTTGGATATTTAAGAAGCGGTTTTCAACCAGAAATAGAGACGTGAAACAAAAGTGAAATAGAGAGAGAGATCCAATCTCGGAGGGGCTCTTGCCCTTCGGGAGCCATGGCGGCCATGGACCAGAGGGGAAACTCTCCTCCCATATAGGGGAAGGCCAAGGAAGAGGAAGAAGGAGTGGGGCTGTCCCCCCTTGTCGGTGTCAAAACCGGTGGATCTCGGGTAGGGGGTCCCGAGGTGTGGATCTTGGATCAATGGGGAACAAGGGACGAAGGACACGATGTTTACCCAGGTTCGGGCCCTCTCAAAGAGGTAAAACCCTACGTCTTGCTCGATTATATTGAAGTATATAGGATGATTACAGAGTCGATCTACCACAAGATCAGATGAACTAAACCCTAGGCGAGTAGGATGATGGTTGTTATTCTAGCCTCTATGGACTAAACCCTCTGGTTTATATAGACACCAGGGGTACTAGGGTTACACATGGTCATTACAAGGAAGGAATAATCACGCCGATTATTCTTATCTTGACCTAGAGGACACACCAAGGCATCAAAGGCTCCGAAGATTTCCTGTCCGGACACGGAGTCACCTTATAGCTCGGCCTTGCAGTAGTAGCCCACCTGTCCGGCCCATAAGAAATAGGCCGGCAGCCCGAGGACCCCTTAGTCCAGGACTCCCTCAATAGCCCCCGAACTAGCCTCCAACCCCGGCGTCCCATAACTCCCAGGGTTCTTCGTGCGCCTGAAGTCTCCAGCTTGCGGGGCTATTTCTTCTCCCCCCTATGTTCGGAGTAGTTCCCTCAGCCAAGCCTGACAGAGTGGTTTAGCCTAAATTCAGCCATGTGTTAACCGGATTTAATTAGGAATCCAAATTGTAAACATTTACTTAGCCTCGAAGGCCTACCGCTCAAGTGTGAATAGTGCCCTTGCTTGACAACTTTTGGCGAAAGGTCGCAGCCGATCATAAGCACTGAACCATTGTGAAAACTTGATTCGTGGTTTGAGGCAGCTCCTCCATTGGCACGTCCCATCAATATGGAGATCGTGCCCTGTTTTTTAAGGGATATGATCAATGATTTCGATTATCCCACTCGCGCATAACGTCACGATTATATCGGGAAGCGGCGAGGCCTGTGATGCAGTTAAAGGACTCTTGGTATTACTGTGGCTTATAAAAAGGGAAATAGCCACCGCTATCTCTACACGCTCTCTCCTTCTCCTTGCCATTGCTTTCCCGATCCACATAGCTCCAGTGCCCCAATCCACCCCTCCTCAAGAACTTCCTCCTAGCCACTCCTCCAATCGGCCATGGCCGGATCTGGGGCTAAGGGCAAGTGGGAGGCCTCCATCATCACCAGCGATGACATCGAGGATCTGAAGCGCGCCGGCTACCTTCTGGCCAACATCGTTCGCTGGGCTCCAGAGGAGGGCCAGGTCGTCCCCATGCCCCAACCAGGCGAGAGGGTGGTGTTCGTCCCCCACTTCGTGCAGGGACTGGGTTTCCCGCTCCACCCCTTCGTCAGGGGGTTGATGTTCTTCTACAGGCTAGATTTTCACGATCCGGCCCTAAACTCCTTTCTGCACATCTCGGCCTTCATCGTCATCTGCGAGGCCTTTCTTCGGGTCCAGCCACACTTCGGCTTGTGGCTGAAGGTCTTCAACGTCAAGCCAAAGATAGTCGACGGCCAGCAGGCGGACTGTGGAGGGCGATGATCAGTAAGCTCACCCTGATCGAGTGGCCAGAAGGTACCTTCATAGATACCGTTAAGGTATGGCAAAAAGAGTGGTTCTATATCACCGAGCCACGTGAGGCGGGGTGGGCAGTGGCCCCCGAATTCAGATCTGGTCCGCCCATGAGACTAACCTCGTGGACCAGGAAGAGCCCCGACTGGGGGTCGCCCATGAGGTGGAGGCACTGCAGAAGCCGTCTCCAGCATGATAAAGTGAACGCCAAGCTGACCAACATGGTCCAAGTGTTGCTCTACCGACGACTCCTACCTTGCCAACAAAGGGCCGCCCCAATGTGGTCTTACAAGCCCGATGACCCAATCACCGTGCTCAGCTTCTATGACACCACCCACGACAAGCTGTGGAAGGGTTGTTCAAGCCCTAGAAGGAGTGGCCGGCCAAGGAGGAAGACATTGGCCTCGACGCCGCACACCCTCCTCGGGGGGGGGGGGGGGTAATGTAGTTTTGTTTTTTATGTTAAGGTATTTGTGCCTTTTAATGAGGAGCTTGACCCTTTTGGTCCCGCATTCGCAGAGTTGGCTGGAGAAAGCCGCGAAAATTGACTGTCTAGCCCCTCTACCCGAGGGCCCCAGGTCGGCTCTGCTAGAGGAAATGCTAGCCGTGGCGCCGTACAAGGCGCCGGAGAAAAAAGAGAAGAAGAAGATCAGGACGAAGGAGGCCCAAGAGGGCCTCCGCCCGAGGGGGCATCAGAATACCAAGTCCAGGGAAACCCAGGCCCCCTCCACTCATGAGGGGGGAGGAGGAAGAGGACGGGGAGGAGAGTGACTCCTCCCAAACCAGGAAGAGGGCGGCATCAGAAAACATCGAGGAGGAACAGCCTCCTCACGCCCCAAAGAAGCAGCGCAGGCCCAAGTTGGTCCTGCCCGATGACAGTTCGGACTCCGCTAAGAGGTCCGAAGCTTTAGAAGAGGTTCCACGAAGGAACCCCAGGGTCAAGCCCCCCGCCCAAAGGTATGAATCCGAAGACTCTGCGGGCGTTTCCTCTGTTAGTTTATTACTTGATTGAGTGCGTGTGTTTCGTAATGCAGCCCGCCGTGTGACCTCCCCACTAATTAGGTCTCAGAGGGGACCTCACCGCTAGTCGAGCTAGCAGAGTGTGGGGCCGCATCCCGCTCTATGCCTCCTTCGGTCACCGGGGAGACCGAAGAGGTGTTGCCCCAAAGGACTCATCCCGTCCCGAACACGGGAGGTGGTGGCAATGATGTCATGGCCGAGGTTAACACCTCGGTCACCGAAAACCAGGAGGGAAGATCCCTCCCAGTGAACAAAGAGGGGGAGCTCTATCAATCCGAGCCTTCCCCGAAGGCGGTTCCGGAGTCCCCAAGGCCCCCGGAGTCGTTCATCCCGTCCTCCACTGAAGGGGAAGGCAGGGCCCCACCGCCAGCGCCGAACACCAGAAATCGAGTTGCGGCTGGGTGGCGGGATGTGATGGAGGAGGCTTTGAATGGCTCCTCCATCGTTGTGGAACACCGCGCCCTGATGGGCGTGGTTTTGCAAAGTATTCGACCCGTTAATAGCGGACTGAAGGAAGCCGTTGGTGGTCTCCTGACGGGCTTCGAGGTAAGCCATGTAACATTCTTTCCATAAAGTGAATTTTGTAAGCAAAGTTGTGCAATCCTCGTATATAGCAGCCCCCGAGACTCTGTCAAGATTGAAAAAACCTGGCAGAGGATAAAAAATCATTGAATCGGGATACTAAGTGATGTGTGCTATTTTTTGTAGGCCTCGTCTTTGGCGGCGGCTGCCAATGCTGTGGAGCTGGCTGAAATGAAATGAAAGCTCAAGAGCTTCGATGAGGAGCTCGACCGTGTCAACAAGCGGTTGGACGAAATGCAAGGTTAGTCCGATTGAGACTTACTAGTTTGGGTTGCATTATCTAGCAAGGTGTTCAGGGCTACCCATAAGCAAGAATTGCTTGGTTATGACTACAGCTATCGCCGCGGAGGTCGAGATCCTCAAGGCCGAACTAAAGAAGGCCAAACAGGAGGCTGCCGAACAGAAGGCGGCGGCCGAGCAAGCGGCCGCCGAGCTGTCATCAGTGAAGCGGGAGATCCAGGAGGCGAGGACGGAAATGCGGGGCTCCCAAGAAGAACTCCGCCAAGTAAAGCTTATTGCGGATGGTAAGCCATACTTACTGCAAAGTGTCTTTGGCGGTCATAGGTTCGCTTTGCTCACACGGGTGTGGCGTTCCTCAGGCGCATTTGCGGAACTTTCGAGGAGTGCGGCAGATGCGGCCAAGCACTTTGCGTCTCGGGAGGGTGATGCCGAACATATGCTGTTCTGGGTGCAGTTTCAAGCGCCCGAACACCCCTCGTCTTGAGCAACCAAATGAAGCAGCTGATGGAGTTGCACCGGATGGCAGAGCCGGCCATGAAGGACCTTTGTGTCTAGCTGTGGCCTGTGGAGCTGATACCGAGCAGCTACTTTGGCTTGGTGCAGAAGCTATGCGACACCGCTTCGCGGATTGACGCTATGAAGCGTTCCGTCTGCATAGAGGGAGCTCGGATGGCCTTTGCGAGGACCATGGTGCACTGGCCGAAGATTAAGCTGGTCAAGATGGCCACCGGACCCCCGCCCGCTGGAAAGGAGCACCGGTGTCCCGAGCAGTATTTCCCCATCGTGATGGATGGCAATGTTGAGGATATCGCTTATCGTTATCGTCTCGATCAGCTGGGGATTAGAGATTAATCGGAAATCGACTGATTAATTGATTTTATCGGTTGACTATTAATCGGATATTTTTGCAAATCCCAGGTTCCCAACACTAAAATACACTATATTCAACACGAAAACAATATTGGATAGAAGTGTTACCTTGATTCATAGCCTTTGAATCCTCATATAATGACAAACAAAATATGACAACAATACATATTGTGTAACAAGGTCCACAAAACACAAATAAACATAGTTTTTGCAAACATGTGTTAAATGGCAGTTGGACCTTTTGCAAACTTGTATCTGTTTTTGTTTTATTTTGACTCCTGTGCGACCGTTTGATTCTGAAAGTTACCAGTCGTCGGCTTCAGCCCCCATGTAGATGCTACAAGGGGTGTTTCGACCTTTGCACTGTGACCCTTAGCCGACGTCTTGGTGCCCGAAGGCGGTAGTGTGTGAGGGAAACAAGGCAATCGGACTATGCGATTTTATTACTTTCACTTAGCCATAGGAGCTTCACTGCGGGGGCTAGTGACTAGCCCCCAGTGTTTTGTGATGTTCGGGAGAGCCGATGTATATACCTTCATCACGTGATTTGTGTAAAGACAAAACCCTTCATATAACATGGAGTAATCTCCATCAATTTTTAGTTTGACACTTGTCATCGGATCGCTGACCAGTTCTTGCTTATTATGACAGTCAGTTTTCGGCTTTCTCCACTGAGGTACTTGACCAGGCTAGCCAGAAGTACAATCGCAGTGGTTCTCCGTTTACCTTCTTAGCCGAACGTGCGGAACGTAAGAGGGTAAACACAGGAGCTGGGTAACCCAACTATTGACCCAAGACATAATTCGGAACTAATTCATATAATGCAATATCCGAGACGCCGAACACTTGAGAGAGAAGATAGTGCTAGACTGATGCTTGGGGCGAGTTTTATAGTGGAGCCCTCGGTCTATTAGCCGGTCACATCTAGAGCAAATGTGTACCAAACTAGTTAGTTTCGGCGTCGAAGAGCAGAAGAAAGTGCAATATAAATAACTGCAAGAGGACCGTAAAAGGTGATCATTATTTCCGGTGAACTCGTGACGTCTAGCCATACAATCCAAACTGCCGAAGTAACTGTTATAGATACCATGCTAATTTTTTTACAGAGGAAAGGTTTACACTGGGCCTTGATGCGTGGTTGGACGTCCCTACTGTGCCCTGCTACACGTCTGCGCCTTTGCTCCGGAGGCGAGGAACAACTCCTTGGAGGAGATGATAATCGGCCGATGGGCCCTTGACAGAGGGTCTTGAGTAGTCGTCGTACTGTACTGGCTTAATGCCGGGTAGGTCCTAGGTGGTACCTGTTAATGTTCGAAGATGTGTTTGACCATAGCTCGGTCAAACCAAACACTTGCCTATTGGGTGATTGGTCCCCACAGCTGCCCATGGTATTTTAAGCACGAAGTTGTGCATAGGAGGCACGTAGTGGGTGACTTGGGTGGGCATGTTGTGGGGTGTGTATCCCTATTTACGTTGAGCGTAGGGAGGCTCCTAGAATAGAGACAGGGCTCGGGCCCATTTTTTTCCCTCCCGTTCCTTGACGGCGAGCTCATACTTTGGCCCCTCGATGCCGGTTTGGACTTCCGCTGCCAGAGCCGCTGTATGTTCCTCAATCCGGAGTGAGCGCTCCGTGTTGCCGTTGACTGTGATGACACCCTTGGGTCCGGGCATCTTTAGCTTCAGGTATGCATAATGGGGGACGATGTTGAATCAAGCAAACGCTGTCCAGCCCAGGAGTGCATGATAGCCGCTGCGAAAGGGGACAATGTCGAAGATCAAGTCTTCGCTGTGGAAGTTGTCCGACGAGCCGAACACTACTTCCAAGGTCAGGGTGCGCGAGCAGCGGGCTTCAACGCCTGGGATTACCCCTTTAAAGGTGGTATTACTGGGTTTGATCCTTGACGGATCAATACCCATTTTCCTCGCTATATTTGAATAAATCAGATTGAGGCTACTGCCTCCGTCCATGAGGACTCTAGTGAGGTGGTACCCATCGATAATGGGGTCAAGAACCAGGGCCACCGATCCTCCACGACGGATACTGGTCGGATGGTCCCTGTGGTCGAAGGTGATCAGGCATGCCGACCATGGGTTAAATTTCGGGGCTACATGGTCTACGGCGTAGACGTCCCGGAGTGTGCACTTCCTCTCCTTCTTAGGTATATGCGTGGCATAGATCATGTTCATCGTTTTTACCTCAGGGGGGAATTGCTTCTGGCCTCCATTGTTCGGCCCACGAGGCTCATCATCGTCCTTGCTGCAGGGGCCCTTGCCTTGCTCCTCGGCCGTGAGCTTGCCGGCCTGTTTGATCACCCAACAGTTACAATTGGTGTGGTTAGCAGGTTTATCCGGGGTGCCATGGATCTGGCAAGGCCTGTCCAGGATTTTGTCGAGTGCAGTTGGGCCATCCCTGTTCCCTTTAGAGGGTTTCTTCCGTTGACCGGATTTGGGGTTACTGAATCCGGCATTCACTGCCGTATCCTCGGCTTCACCGCCATTATGACGACACTTATTTCTGTTGCGTCGTGGTTTCCCGTTTCCGTCCCGGACTTCCGAGGTACCGGGGTCTTCGGGGTTGGTGCTTCTATGAGCCAACCAGCTATCTTCGCCCGTGCAAAAGCGGGTCATGAGTGAGGTAAGAGCTGACATCGTCCTCGGCTTGTCTTGGCCGAGCTGACGAGCTAGCCATTCATCTCGGATGCAATGTTTCAATGCAGCTATCGCCTCGGCATCTGGACAGTCGACGATTTGGTTCTTCTTGGTCAAGAACCGATTCCAAAATTGCTGGGCTGACTCGCCGGGCTGTTGGACCACATGGCTCAGGTCATCGGCGTCCGAAGGCCGAACATAAGTGCCTTTAAAGTTAGCTCGGAAAGCGTCCTCGAGCTCTTCCCAGCTCCATATGGAGTTTTCACGGAGGCCGTTCAGCCAATGGCTGGCCAACCCTTTAAGCTTTAATGGCAGGTATTTTATGCCGTGGAGGTCATGTCCTTGAGCCATATGAATGTGGAGGAGAAAGTCTTCGATCCACATGCCGGGTCTGTAGTCCCGTTGTATTGTTCGATGTTTACTGGTTTAAACCCTTCAGGGAACTGATGCCGCATCACCTCATAGGTGGAGGTGGCCATTCATCGTCCGGTGATGGGAGGGGCAGTAGCAGCGTGGGCCATAGCTTCGACATCTTCGTCCATGTCTTCGGCCTCCTCAGAGGCGTAGTCTAGCATGTCGGTTAAGTCTTCGTCAGTGGCTACAAAGTGGGTGGTGGGTGGGGCGTAAAATTCCCTATGGCCTGCCACAAGACCGAGCCGAGCATAGGTCGAGGATGGGCCGTCTGTGATGATCATCATCTGGATCCGATCTAGCGCCTCATTTATCAGCGAGATTAGCCAGATTGGTATCTAGGATTTCTTTGGAGTCGACCTCTGGTATGATGATGGCAGGGGAGAGTCCGGCCAGGGCTGACTCCTGGTGTCCGAACGCTGAAGTCGCGTCGAGGCTAGAAGCCCGATTCGAGGTAAGAGAAGCGAGTCCGGCCGGGGTTGACTCCCGGTCTCCGGATGCAGAGATCACATCCAGGCTTGAAGCCGGATCCGAGGTAAGAGCCGACCCAGGGATCGGGTCAGAGGGAGATCCCAAAGTCAGAGCTTTAGGGTTTTTGGGCACCTAAGGCAAGGATGAGAAGCCGGTGAAGATTAGATCACCCCGAGTGTCAGTGCGTCCTCTAGGTTACCGAACCTGATCTGGTGCTCAGGGGCGAAGCTGTCGACCTGGTCAAGATGACTGGCCGAGTTGGCGTGCAGAACGATGCCGCCGAACGCGAAAAGCTGGCCAGGGATGAAGATGTCCCCGGTGTTGATGCCATCTCGGATGATCAGGCGAGCCATTGATCCTTTGGCGATCCAATAGCGGAACTCTCAATGAAAGCACCAATGTCGATGTCAAAACCGGCGGATCTCGGGTAGGGGGTCCCAAGCTGTGGGTCTTGGATCAATGGGGAATAAGGGACGAAGGACAAGATGTTTACCCAGGTTCGGGCCCTCTCGAAGAGGTAAAACCCTATGTCCTGCTCGATTATATTGAAGTGTATAGGATGATTGCAAAGTCGATCTACCACGAGATCAGATGAACTAAACCCTAGGCGAGTAGGATGATGGTTGTTGTTCTAGCCTCTACGAACTAAACCCTCTAGTTTATATAGACACCAGGGGTACTGCTACTTCTTGAGCTTGCATTGTTATTTCCCTTGAAGAGGAAAGGGTGATGCAGCAAAGTAGAGATAAGTATTTCCCTCAGTTAAGAACCAAGGTATCAATCGAGTAGGAGGAACAACCAAGTCCCCAATAGATGCACCTACACAAACTAACAAACACTTGCACACAACGCGAAAAAAGGGTTGTCAATCCTTTCATGGCCACTTGCAAGAGTGGGATGTAATAGAGATAGATATAAAAGATAAATAAAAGGTAAAATAAAGTAAAGGTAAATAAATTGCAGCAAGGTATTTTTGGGTTTTTGTTTTTATAGATCTGACAATATATGATGGAAAATAGACCCGGGGGCCATAGGGTTCACTAGAGGCTTCTCTCTTGAAAGAAAAATATACGGCGGGTGAACAAATTACTGTTGAGAAACTGATAGAAAAGCGCATAGTTATGACAATATCTAAGGCAATGATCATGAATATAGGCATCACGTCCGTGACAAGTAGACCGAAACAATTCTGCATCTACTACTATTACTCCACACATCGACCGACTCTTGCGTGCATCTAGAGTATTATGTTCATAAGAACAGAGTAACGCCTTAAGCAAGATGACATGATGTAGAGAGATAAACTCAAGCAATATGATATAAACCCCATCTTTTTATTCTTAATGGCAACTGTCGGATTTAGGGCTCCACAGACCCAAGAAGGTTCGAACTCTAGGGCGTGTGCGAAGGTCTCAATCCCTCAAACCTCTAGCTCACCACCCTATAGCCTAGCCTCATCGGATTTGCGCGAGCGGGGAAGAAGATGAACACAACAGTTTACCCAGGTTCGGGCCACCTTGCGGATTGGCCTCACGAGGAGGTTGAGGATGAACTAGTACAGTGGTTTGAGCGACGTGAGGGCTCGAGAGGTGAGGGTGGAATTGTTCGACCCCCTCCTTTGGTGGTGGCTAACCTTTATTTATAGTGGCCTCGGTCCTCTTCCCTCAAAACTTAGGCAGGAAGGGATCCCACAGTGGCCAATTCGAAAGGGGACAAGTAGTACATCTTATCCCGACGAAAGGTGGTCTTCTCCTGCAAAGCTTCTGGTTGTGATGCGGCAGTGGGCTCGACGATGACATCCGTCCTGCCAAGCTCGTGGTCTTGGTATCGTTGCACCGGAATGGAAACCTTTGGAGGGCTCCTCGGGAACCCACGCATGTCCTTGCTCCCTTAGCACCAAAAGGGAAACTGCCTCCTTTGCGCCCGCTGGCGCCCTCCTGGCCTTGGTCGTCATGGCTCACGTCATCGCAACCTCGGGAGGCTGGGTACCTGCATAGAAATCTCCGCTCCTCGGGAGGCAGCCTGGGGAGGCCGCTCCTCTGGAGGTCTTGGTGTCGTCCGCCCCGCGAGGCCAGGGGGCCCTCGCGAGGGTCTTGTCTTGGGGGCTTTGCCGCTGGGCTGTACCAGGCCGTCGATGGAGCCACGCTATGGGCCGCAGGCAGGTAGGTCTGGGTACCCCCGATCCCAGAATGCCGACAGTAGCCCCAGGGCCAAAGGCGCGCTCGGCTAGCTTCGAGGCGAAGCCAAGGGGCAAGGGCGAAGCGCCATGGGCCCCAATCGCTTGTGGGCCGGCTTGACGCGTGGTGCCTGACGGGACATGAACGCCTCCACTTCCCCATGCCGCCTCGGCAACTGCCCCGACTTGACAACTGCCTGGTGCATGGAGCAAGGCCATCATCGGTCGGAATGTGGAGGGGCGCTGGTTGGCCTTCGTCCACCTATAAGAGGGCGAGGGAGGCGAAGCCCCCAGCCCATCTTCATCTTCTCGCTTCTCGTCCCCTCTTCTCCTATCTCCGCCGCGCTACCACCTTGCCGAAGTGACCATGGCGCCAGTGAGGAGGTTCTCGGCCGAAGAGAAAGGCAAGGCCCCAAAGGAGGGGCCAGACTCGTCGCCGCCCAAGAGGGGACGTGGCCGTCCCCGCAAGTCCGCGGCCCCACCGACGGCGCTGTCGCGGGGGCGCGGGCGTCCACCACTAATGGCCCGCGTCAGCGCTAGCAACCAGGGAAGGGGCCTCTCTCGCGGGGGTGACTGTGGGGGCCCTAGCAGCCACGGCGAAGGGGGAAGGCGTGCCGTGGCTGCCCGGCCACCACGCCCGCGCGCCCGCTCGAGCGATACAGCGCGCGAGTTCGTTGTTCGGGTGAAGGGTCCACCCAACACCTGGCTTCTGCTTCCATGCTCCTTCACGGAGGAGCTGCCGGCAGTGGGACCCATCGGGCTGTGGCTGCAGCCTGACGGCTGCTACAACGGGTCCTCACGGGCAGAAGTCGAGGTCACCTCCACCAGCTACGCGTTCCTAACCCACGGATGGCAATCGTTTGCTCACGCCTGCGGCCTGAAGGGGAGGTGCACTCTCCACTTTAGGTACGACGGGGCGGCAACACTCTTTGTCAGGGTCTTCGGGGAGGACGACGGCTGCCTCAAGTGCTACCCAGAGAGCGACGACGATGACATCGACCACCCTTCCGACGATGATGAACTTGCCCTTGGCGATGGCCGCCGCACCTCCAGCAGCGGCACTTCCTCCGGGGAAAGCTCGAGCGACGACGACTACGACAAGCCGCCCCGTCGCCGTGCGCGGACCAAGGAGGTCGGCGAGCCGCCACGCCGCCATGCACCCGCTCAGGAGGACATCGAGCCACCTCGCCATCATGCCCCCATCAAGCAGGAGGAGGGCTCCGACTAAGCGTGGGCGGGGGTAGAGCCAAGCCTCAGGAGCAGCGGTCCTCGGGAGGCCACTCCTTCGGTTTTTCCTTCTTTTGTTTCCTACATCACGAACCATGAAAAGCCCCTGGAGGTGTGTAATGAAACGTGGCGCTTGCACCTTTATGCCAGTATTTCCCGTTCGCATTCTAACACTCTTATTGCTATCAATTGAAAGTTCCTGCTTGGTGTGATTAGAACTACTTAGCTTGGTGTGCTTGTGACCCTTGGCGAGCTGCTACTGCACCGCGATCCATGTTCCTCCGGAGCCTTGGTCCCGGGTATGCCCCTGGGGTCCTGGGAAGGCTCCCTCTTTATGAACTAGGTGGCTCCGGGTCCTCGAGGGCCTCGCGGCCCGGAAGGTCCCTGGGGGGGGGGGGGCTTTCTTCGGCGCTCATCTTGCGCCCGGAGCCCCCGAGCGGGGGGCGATCGCCACTGGCATGCCGGGTCGCGATGCCCAAAAAGGCCATGAGATGAGCTGGGGGATGAACACCCTGAGGCTAGTGACCGAAATCAGTATGTGCCCGTTAGCTCACTCAAGAGCGTCGTGCGAGGATTCAGATGCCAAGGCCTTGGCGAGCCTTGGCGTGGTGTGAGCATGAGCGGGCCTGCTGCTGGCGCAGCCTAAGCCGGCTGAGGCGTACCGTGCCCAGCCCCCGCTCGCGGGGCACGTGAAAGGATCGTGATGGACCTAGAGGGGGTGAATAGGTACAATTACAAATTTTAATTGTTACTTAGCAATTTTAGGCAATAATGCGGAATATGAAAGTGAGCCTAACAATTGCAAGTAAGATGCTAAGAGCTAAGCAAGGTAAGCAAGTATGTGAGTAAGCAAGCACAATATGATATAAGTAAAGACTAAGAGACAAGTAATCACAAGTAGGAAGTTAGGGTTAGGGATAACCGCAACTCCGAGAGACGAGGATGTATGCCGATGTTCACTTCCTTGGAGGGAAGCTACGTCACCGTTAGAGAGGTGGATGCTACCATGAAGGCACACCAACACCATGAAGGCTCACCCTATTCTCCCTTTGAGACAACACCACGAAGGCATTTCTCAACCACTAGTGGTAGACCTTGGGGTGGTCTCCAAACCCTCACAAACTTTCTGGGGGTAATCACAGTGGTCGATTCCTCTCCGAATGACCCCTACCGCCTAGGAGTCTCCAACCTCTAAGAGTAATAAGAACGATGGGGAAAAGCTCAAGACTTGCTCAAGACACGAATTCCTTTGGTGCAAAGATGGGGAAGGAGTGGATCTATCACTTGAGTGGACAACTTATCTCAAATGCTCTCAAATCCCTTAGGGATCTAAGATTTGGTGTAGGAGTGAGTGAGAGAGAGAGAGAGTGAAACGTGTTCTTGAGAGTGTTCAAAGTGAATGGTCAACCCTCTCCCGTGGAGGAAGAGGGCTATATATAGTATTAGTGCAAATATGGCTGTTGTAGTGTAAGTGACAGGGAAGGCCAGACATCCGGGTCAGGGGCCGGACATCCTGCCTGGCATAGCACTTGTGAAATGAACCAGAAAGCAGAGGATAAAACAGAGGGGCCGGACATCTGGGGCAAAGCCCGGACATCCGGCGTGGCTGGAAGTCCCGGACATCCGGCGATGAGGTTGGACATCCGGCGAAGTCATAGAACCCAGATGCTCTCTAGATAGCTGTGGCCAGACATCCGGCTTGGGCATTCCGAATATCCGGGGGACACGGAGAGCCCGAACATCCGGCAGACTGCCCGGACATCCGGAATAAATATCAGCACAAAAGTGCTCTCTGGACAGCAGGGTGACGGACATCCGGCGTGTGGGCCGGACACCCGGCGAGCAACCCAAACATCCGGCATGCAGCCCAGATATCCGGCTAGGGAGCAGAGGCAGTATTTTAGCACCAGAATTTTGTGTATGTGCCTAAGATTTAGAAGCTAGGTATTTAGTGACATGAGCAAGTCCTTCACTAACCCTACCGATCCCCTCTTAATAGTGTGGGATCCTATACCCAAGAACAACAAATATACAATTTTTTAGATACTTCTTCCTTGAGTAAAATCAACTTCGTATGATCATGATCCACACACCTTTGACATTCGGGGACTAACACCTGAGATTTACTTGACGAACATAGTTAGTCCCCTACATGTATATTGTCATCAACATCAAAACTTGATGTAAGGGCATGATTGCACTTTCAATCTCCCCCTTTTTGTTTGTTGATGACAATCATACATGTAGTACCATAGATAAAATAAATACATTTAGCAGTGTAATTCAGGAGAGCATAATACAATATATGTTCCTATTTGCTTTAGCTCCCCCTCAATGTGTGCATAAGATAATTATGTTAGAATGCAATGCACATATTTTCATGGTAGCATATGTAGCCCAAAACGATAGAACATAGGACAAGCACATATGATACACATCATCAACCCATAGCATTAACAACCCATAGCCACAAAGATAATAAGATAGTCTCATACGATTAAGTACCATATGTAGCATACATAGAGAGTTTGAATAATAGAGAACAAATAGCAACATATAGCCCGACATCTAGTCATCTAAGGTACTACTTCTCCCCCTTTGACAGCAACATGCAAAAAAAAGGGGCAAAGGCAACGAGAAGAGCAACACTGAAATCACTCCTGGCGGATGTCAACATCATCAGCTACCCCCTCAAAGAACTCGGAGTACTCGTCACGAGACAGGAACCCGAAGGTGGAAGAGGATGGTGCCGCTGGTATGGGATCATCATCGCTCACGGGACTCCCATGGTCGCGAAGGCGCTGCTTGAGCTGGTTCTTGGAGATAATGAGGCGCTTCTGAACATCATGATTTTGCTGACAGTTAAAGGTGATAGCCTTCATAATAGCAGACTGAGCCTTGCCCAAGAATGAGGCAAGACGTCCATGAGGTGCGGTCGAGGAGGAAGGCACGAACAAGGAGGAAGGCACGGAGGACCACTTGGGCTGAGTCCCAATAGCAGACCTCCGGGGCTGACTAGGAGCAGCAGACGGTGCAGGAGCTGACATGTGCATATGAGTCGGAGGTTTCCAAATGGAATGCACAACCATCTTGGCAACCTCAAAGGGGGCAGTGTGATCAATCAGCACCTGAATGAATGGAGCATGAGGGAATTGGCGCGTCTGAAGAAAGCTGGAGACACGGATCTCATGCCAAATGTAATGGGCTGTGTCAAGTGGCTCTGTAGGCTTGTCATGCATACGTACCATTAAATCAATGCAGTAGTTGGGAGCCCTCGAGTGATCTCCTTTCTTAGGATAGAGCGTGAGAAGCACACACTAATAGAGAATGTAGTATGGAGACTGGAAGATGGATACTTCATTTGGTGGATACTCACGTTCCTCCGGGGTGAGCTGAGTGGTAGGCTTAACAAGAGCCATGCAATCATCAATCCCTTTGGGCTTATGCAGTGGATCCAGACTGTGGATTTGATGGCCAACACCAAAGAAGCCCAAAATCTGAACAAAACGGTCATAGGTGATGCTCAGCATAGTATCATCGGTCATCCAGGTGAGAGTGTTGTTTGGGCCAAAGAAGCAGGTGGCATAGAACTGAAGGATGACAGCTTCATTCCAATCACACTTGAAGGTCATTGCTGGACCGAGAGTCATATCATCAATGATCTTGACCGTGTTGTCAGGAAACATGGCAGGATGATCACACATGAATTGAAGATCCAAGTATTTATGAGGAGCAAGTCCACGACCGCGGAGGAAGCTAGAGTAGAGATCCTGCTGCATGCGAGTACGGAACCGAGGATCCTCTACATCAGCCACCATCTCATACGGGTTGGTATCCTGTCGAAACTCAAGATATGGACCAGCCCCCACGGTCTTGAAGTCGTGAGTGGGGCGAGCCCCGCTGAAAGGGGTCTCCATGGAGATGTGACGACCATGGACAACGGGCATCGCAGAGCCCCTGATCGGAGGCACGGGCTCCCTCCGGGTGCCCGGTTTTGACTGTCCAACAAAACTCCTAGGAGCAATGTCCTCCTCTTCCTCCCCAACATAGTCTGCATCATCCGGATCAGAGGCCGATGGACTGAGTGAGGGAGCCCGACGCTTCTTCTTGGGTCCGGTGGTGGTCTTCTTGGGTCCGGTGGTGGTCTGTTTCTTCTTAGGACGAACATGTTCCTCGGAGTCGGTGGAACCTTGCCGGTGATCGACTGAAACAGATGCACAATAGGGATACCGATGAGAAGTATCCCAAAAAGGTATGAACAAGGATAAAACAATTAAACTAGTGGAGATGTGGACATTTTGAACATGACCATAGGACAAGGCCGAGTGGTAGATCAAAATATCGACATGCCCATGGTTAAGTTGTTTAGCCAAGTACATAGAGAGGAATTTGGGCGAGGCAAGCAACATCAAATCAATAGAGGGATATATATAAACCTAGAATAGTTGAGCCAAATGAAAAGTAGGCAAGAACAGGTAACAGCCATACCCCAGGATGAAGGAGGAGGACTGCATTGCTTGGTGCGCGCCATGAGGAATGCCGGCGGTCGACCCTTGATTCAACACCCAAAACAGCCCTTCCCGAGTGATTCACACCACAACCCAGGAAATGGATTGGGTGGGAGAGTAGATCGGGAAGAGACGAGGGTGTGGAGAGGAGATCGGGGCCGGAGGATGGAGGAGATGGCCGGGGCGGGCCGGAGCACAGCCCGACGGCGGCGTCGTGAGACAGGTGGGGGGAGCGAGAAGGGAAGAAAGGGGAAACTGCCCCCAAATCCCGAGCCCCCCCCCCCCATTTTATGTGTCTGTGCGCATACGAGCCGGACATCCGGGGGCCAAGCCCAGATATCCGACGACAGGGGGTCAGAGAACAAAAGTTCAGGGCCCGGATGTCCGGCCACTGGACAGTGACACCAATTGAGAGGAAGGTTTTATATGGGCCATGTTATGATATTAGATATAGACTCCGCCAAGGAGATTTAGAGATGTAGTTCCACAGAAAAAATTTAGTGCTATAGTACGATGCACAAGATACCCAACAACATTAAGCTTAGAAAGATTCATATAAGCAATACACGAGTGGTGACCGAAGTCACCATGCTTGAGCATATGTGACATATTACCGCAAAGATTTGAACCTTGGGTAGATAGTCACGACTCCATCATTTAAAGCACCATAGTTCGAAAACCATGATAACTTTGAGAGTGTTCTTTTTATGCATTATATAGGGTGAGAGTACTCATGAGTTGAATGTCTCCCCCTAAATATATGCCTACATCAAGACAAGACATGAAGTAAATGCGTGCATGGGTACTAGATTTCACATAATGTTATTAAGCTCCAAGATACCAAGTTCACGCCTAAGTTGACAAAACCTTGCTTCATCCAATGGTTTGGTGAAAATGTCTGCAAGTTGCATATCTATACCAACATGAGCAATATCAATGTCACCCTTTTCCACATGATCTCTCAAGAAATGATACCTAATATCAATGTGCTTGGTGCGAAGATGATCTTTGGGATTCTCAGCAATACTGATGGCACTTTCATTATCACATAGATGAGGCACATGTCTATAGGTGATACCGTAATCCTTCAAAGTTTGCCTCATCCATAGTAATTGAGTTGCACAACTGGCGGTTGCAATGTATTCGGCTTCGGCGGTGGAGAGGGTGACACAATTTTGCTTCTTCGAGGACCAACTTACCAAGGAGGGTCCAAGAAATTGACATGCACCAGAGGTGGACTTTCGTCCCACTTTGTCACCAGCCCAATCCGCATCCGTGTACCCAATGAGATCAAACTTGGCATCCTTGGGGTACCATAGACCCAACTTTGAGGTGTGAACAAGGTATCTAAGAATATGCTTAACCGCCTTATAATGACTTACCCTAGGGGAAGCTTGAAATCTAGCACAGATGCATACACTGAACATGATGCCTGGTCTAGATACACAAAGATAAAGCAATGAACCAATCATAGAGCGGTAAAGAGATGGGTCGAAAGGGATACCATTTGTGTCTTCAGTGAGTACAATTTTTGTTGGCATGGGTGTCTTACATGGACTAGCATTTGTCATGTCAAACTTCTCTAGAATATCCTTGAGGTATTTTGTTTGAGACAAGAAAATTCCTTCTTGAAATTGTTGAATTTGAAATCCGAGAAAGAACTTCAAGTCCGCATTGAGTGACATTTCAAAGTTCTTGGTCATGGAAGCCGCAAACTTCTTGCACAAATGAATGTTAGGAGAACCAAAAATGATGTCGTCTACATAGATTTGGCATAAGATCAAATCACCATTTTCCCTCTTAGTAAAAAGAGTGGGATCGATCACCCCTCTCACAAAACCATCATCGAGTAGAAACTTCTTAAGATGATCATACCAAGCATGAGGTGCTTGTTTGAGGCCATACAAGGCCTTGTGAAGTTTATACACATAGTCTTTGTGATCGGGATCAACGAACCCAGGTGGTTGTGATACATATACTTCTTCTTGTAGAGGACCGTTAAGGAAAGCACTCTTCACATCCATTTGATGTAATGTAAAACAATTGAAAGCAGCATTGGCAAGTAAGACGCGAATAGATTCAAGACTGGCAACGGGAGCAAATGTCTCACCAAAGTCCAAACCTTCAACTTGTGAGTACCCTTGTGCCACTAACCTTGCCTTGTTGCAGATGATTACACCATTCTCATCTTGCTTGTTCTTGAAAATCCATTTTGTTCCAATGACATTGTGTTCCGTAGTTGGTCTCTTGACTAATGACCACACTTGGTTGCGTTCAAAACTATTCAACTCTTCTTGCATAGCAACGAGCCAATCATTGTCCATCAATGCATCTTGTACCTTGAGTGGCTCAACACTAGAAACAAACAAGAAGTGAGCACAAAAGTTTGTCAATTGTTTACGAGTGACTCTACCTTCCGATATGTCGGTAAGAATTTGATCAACATCAGCACGACCGGCCACTCGGGGCATGATGGAGGTTAGGGTTTCACGAGGTTCAACTTCATGTCCATCATCCACATCCTCAACATATGGATCATTAATGTGTGGTGGAAGATCTTCTTCTTCATATTGCATTTGTTGAGGTTCATCATCATGATTGCACTTTCTTGTTCTTGCTCTTGGTGATGATCTTGTTCTTGAAGATTATCATGGTGAGGGACTTGATCTTCTTCTTGTACTTGAACAACGGGCATCGGTTGAGCAAGATGAGCTTGTGGTGGTATGGATGTTGAGATGGTTTGATGATGTGTGAAACTTCCATCTTCTTCTTCATCATCACGAGGTTCTTGTTCCATTGAAAGAAGAGCACCAACACCCATGGTCAAAATATCTTGAGACGGATCTTCATCACCTACATCACTTAGATCAACTTGCTCCCCGTGGAAGCCATTAAATTCATCAAACACCACATCACAAGTTTCTACAACACATCCATTGGATTTGTTGTAGACTCTATAGGTGTGAGAGTTTGATCCATAACCAACAAATATGCCCTCAATTGTTCTGGATTGAAATTTTGCTAACCGTTATCTTTTGTTGAGGATGAAGCATTTGCACCCAAATACACGAAAGTACTTGACATTTGGCTTGTTCCCGGTTAGGAGCTCATATGGAGTCTTCTCCAATATTGTGCGGAGGAAGAGCCGGTTTGATGCATGGCATGCGGTGTTGACAGCCTCGGCCCAAAAACTATGTGGTGACTTGTACTCATCCAACATGGACCTTGACATTTCCATAAGTGTACGGTTCTTCCTTTCGGCTACACCATTTTGTTGAGGAGTGTATGGTGTGGAATATTGATGCTCAATCCCTTCATCACTAAGAAATTCTTCCAAGGTGTAGTTCTTGAACTCGGAGCCATTATCACTTCTTATTGCCAAGATTTCTTTGTCAAACTTGCGTTGTGCTTGCTTGGCAAAATCAATGAAGGTGATCTTCGTCTCGTCCTTGGACTTGAGGAAAAACACCCATGTATATCTTGAGTAATCATCAACAATGACAAGTCCATACTTTTTCCCACCAAGACTATCCCATGAAGGAGGCCCAAAAAGATCCACATGAAGGAGCTCCAAAGGCCTTGAAGTAGATACAATATTCTTGGGTGGATGCTTTGATTGATGTTGCTTCCCGGCTATGCATGCACTACACACATGATCTTTCTCAAAAGAGACATTGGTTAGTCCAAGGATGTGATTACCCTTTAAGAGATCTTGAAGATTTCTCATGCCGACATGGGCTAGCCGGCGATGCCATAGCCACCCCTTGTCAGCCTTGGCCATTAGACAAGTTGCATGGAATGTGCTCTCTTTCGAGAAATCAACCGTGTAAAGGTTGCCATCCAACTCTCCAACAAAGGCCACTTTGAGAGTATCTCTCTTAGAGACTTTCACATCTGTTAGTCCAAATAGTGTATCATAACCAACAGAAGCCAATTGACGAACAGAAAGCAAATGGTATTTAAGGGATTGGACAAGCATGACATTTGCAAGAGACATGTCATTTGTGATAGCCACCTTGCCCAACCCGAGTACCTGTCCTTTTGATCCTCCACCAAAAACAATGCTCATAAATGGTTGAATAGCTTCCATGAAATCGTAAAGCAATTTGCTATCTCCGGTCATATGGTTGGTACATCCACTATCGATCACCCATTTGACTCCACCAGAGAAAGCAACCTACACACAATTATGACTTGGTTAGAGGGGCCCATTTTGCAATGGGGCCTCTCAAGTTAGTCACAAGGGTCTTAGGGACCCAAATAGCATAGAACCGGAATGCATTACGAGGACCAACAAATTTCGCATAAACTTCTCCATCCTTAGTTTTACGAAGTACATAGGATGGAGGCATGAACTCTTTTGGCTTGTTGAGAGTGGGCATGCCCCTTGTGGCCTTCCCACTCACAACCTTACCTTTCTCCTTGTACCCTTCTTGTACAAATGTTTCTTTAAGAGGGGTGGTGCACTTTTGAAAAGATGTCTTCTTCTTGCTTGTGCTTGGGTCAAACCCGAGCCCTTCCTTGGCAAACACCTCATTGTGTTGGCTCAATACCTCATTAAGGTTCTTTTGTCCTTGAGCACATGTCATGAGTCCTCTCTCGAGTTGTGCCTTTAGAAAGCGATTCTCCTCAAGAATAGATGCTAGGTCACCACTAGAGTTAGTAGTACAAGCATCAACATTGATAATAGGAGAAGAGTAAGCCTTGGCTAGAGTTTCAAGATAAGTAAGCTTGACCGTCTCAAAACTCTTTGTAAGAAGGGTGAGCTCTTCTTCCTTGGTCTTAAGGGACACAGATAGAAGCTCACAATCCTTAGAGAGAGAAGCATGAGATTTCACAAGCTTACTTTTATCATTCATCAACTCCTCGCAAGAGTTCTTAGCCTTTTTCAAGGAGGCAAGTTCTTTAGCATGAACATCAATGTTTGAACCAATTTTCAAGCATAGTTCATTATTTCGTGCTTCCTCATATTGGACTTTTCGCTCAAGGATTTCATATTTTTTCCTTTTCCTCGGTGACGAGGGTTTCGAGTTCCTTAATGGTGTTGGTGTGCTTACTCACCATCTCCATAAGCATACGAAACATAGTGAGCTTCTTTCCTTTGAGGGAGCACATGAACTTATTTAGTTTAGCAAGCATAGGATCATCTATATCATCATCATAATTATCCTCCGCATCAAGATACTCATCACAAGGAGTAGAAGGAGTGAAAAGAGGAGGGTTTGACTGTGGAGTTACCTTGACCTTGTCAGGAGAGTTTTGGTCCTTTCCATCTTCTACCACGGCCTTTGCCATTAGGCACTTGTGAGCGTTGCCCTTGTAATCTTTCATATAGTTGTAGGTGACAACATCACCACTCTTTTTGACTAGCCTCAAGGTGTTTTGGGAATCTTGAGCTACTCCGGCAACACCACTAACATCATCCGGATCGGATTCTTCATGAGCAACCATTGCTTTCCCATCTCTCTTCTTGAGCTTGGAGTTCAAAGGATTTGGCAACTTCTTCTTGGGAAAGGTCTTGGGAAACCTTGGTTTATCTTCTCTCTTCTCATAAGGGCACTCATTGGAGAAGTGGTTGGTTTCTTCACAGTTGTAGCATTTTCTCACTTTCTTCTTCTGGAATCTTCCCTTGAATTTTCCCGCGCTAAACTTCTTGACAAAGAGGGAAATGTCTTCATATGAAGGGCTCTCATCGGAGTCGATCTCATCACCATCTTCATCATCATCATCTTCTTCTTCATCATCACTTTTCTCTTCCTCACATTCATGCTTGGCCTTCAAAGCAAGGTTGATTTTTGATGTCGAGGTACCATGCATGGCAAGATGTTTTGTAGCATTTGCCTTTGACTCTTCAAATAGTTGGAAAGTGGATATGATGTCATCCGGAGTCATTTCCTTGAAACCATGATGTTGTCTTATGTCCCACACCATTTGATGATGATACGGAGCAAGAGCATGAAGTAACTTGTCCACAAGAAATCATTTAGTCAAGTTGAATCCATCTTGTGTCTTGTCACAATCACAGGACTCAATGTCGGCGGTGAGAGTCATCAGACGCTCAAGGAGCTGCTTGGGAGATTCACCTTTCTCCATACAAAAGCTTTGCAATTGACCCTAGGCAATTTCATATTGAGCAAGCCGGAGAGTGGAGGTACCGGTCTTGGTCCTCACAATGCTATCCCATAATTCCTTGGCACTTGTGGTGTGTATGTATGGTCTCCTTTGCTTGTCAGTCATACCTCTCCTTATGCACATGGTTGCGGTGTCTTTGAGATTCTTGTCATATATTTCTCTTGGTGTAAGATTCTTCGAGTCAACCACTTGGTAACCATACTCCAAGATATCCAACATCTCATCGTTTCCATATCGAAGATGATCCTGCATAGCAACTCTCCAAAAAGAAAAATCGGTAGTGTCATCAAGTAAAGGAGGTTTGCCACGAGGCTCTGATACCAATTGAAAGGATCGAGATGGACCTAGAGGGGGGTGAATAGGTACAATTACAAATTTTAATTGTTACTTAGCAATTTTAGGCAATAATGCGGAATATGAAAGTGAGCCTAACAATTGCAAGTAAGATGCTAAGAGCTAAGCAAGGTAAACAAGTAACACAAGTATGTGAGTAAGAAAGCACAATATGATATAAGTAAAGACTAAGAGACAAGTAACCACAAGTAGGAAGTTAGGGTTAGGGATAACCGCAACTCCGAGAGACGAGGATGTATGCCGATGTTCACTTCCTTGGAGGGAAGCTACGTCACTGTTAGAGAGGTGGATGTTACCACGAAGGCACACCAACGCCACGAAGGCTCACCCTATTCTCCCTTTGAGACAACACCACGGAGGCGTTTCTCAACCACTAGTGGTAGACCTTGGGGTGGTCTCCAAACCCTCACAAACTTTCCGAGGGTAATCACAATGGTCGATTCCTCTCCGAATGACTCCTACCGCCTAGGAGTCTCCAACCTCCAAGAGTAACAAGAACAATGGGGAAAAGCTCAAGACTTGCTCAAGACACGAATTCCTTTGGTGCAAAGATGGGGAAGGAGTGGATCTATCACTTGAGTGGACAACTTCTCTCAAATGCTCTCAAATCCCTTAGGGATCTAAGATTTGGTGTAGGAGTGTGAGAGAGAGAGAGAGTGAAACGTGTTCTTGAGAGTGTTCAAAGTGAATGGTCAACCCTCTCCCGTGGAGGAAGAGGGCTATATATAGTATTGGTGCAAATACGGCTGTTGTAGTGTAAGTGATAGGGCAGGCCGGACATCCGGGTCAGGGGCCGGACATCCGGCCTGGCGTAGCACTTGTGAAATGAACCAGAAAGCAGAGGATAAAACAAAGGGGCCAGACATCCGGGGCAAAGCCCGGACATTCGGTGTGGCTGGAAGTCCCGGACATCCTGCGAAGTCACAGAACCCAGATGCTCTCTGGATAGCTATGGCCAAACATCCGGCTTGGGCAGCCCAGATATCCGGGGGACACGGAGATCCCGGACATCCGGCAGACTGCCCGGACATCCGGAATAAATATCAGCACAAAAGTGCTCTCTGGATAGTAGGGTGCCGGACATCCGGCGTGCGGGCCAGATATCTGGCGAGCAGCCCGGACATCCGGCATGCAGCCCGGATATCTGGCTAGGGAGCAGAGGCAGTATTTTAGCATCAGAATTTTGTGTATGTGCCTAAGATTTAGAAGCTAGGTATTTAGTGACATGAGCAAGTCCTTCACTAACCCTACCGATCCCCTCTTAATAGTGCGGGATCCTATACCCAAGAACAACAAATATACAATTTTTTAGATACTTCTTCCTTGAGTAAAATCAACTCCGTATGATCATGATCCACACACCTTTGACATCCAGGGACTAACACCTAAGATTTACTTGACGAACATAGTTAGTCCCCTACATGTATATTGTCATCAACATCAAAACTTGATGTAAGGGCATTATTGCACTTTCAGCGCGATGGAGGGAGCCACGGGCAGCCGCTACACCTCTTAAGAACGGAATTCAAGAGAGGAAACACTGCGGGGAGTAAAGAAAAGAAGAAAGAAAAATTCCCTCCCTTTTTCGAACAAAGACGCGAAAACTTCAAATTTCATTCCAAGAAGTGGCAAATTTGGTTACAGAAGCAAGCAAAAGAACAGCCGCGTCCGGCGCCTACACTAGTCTTCTAGTCTTCCCGCCAGCATGGAGCATGGGGCTTCCACTAGGCGTGGGCATAGTCGCTGAAAGACCGTGTCGTCCGCCAGCGCGGAGCATGGGGCTTCCACTTGGGCATGGGTGGGAGCCCCCGTGAGGCCCAGGGGCGGCGCTCAGGAGACTCCGGGGCGTGTATAGCCCCACTCATTATTATGTGAGAGTGTCATGGGTAGAACTTCCGGAGATGCTGGATGTTCCAAGCATTTTGGATGGGGACCCCGTCCTGCGTCTCCAGGCGTACGGCGCTAGGCCTGGAGATGCGGGCGATCCTGAACGGGCCCTCCCACATGGGCGAGAGCTTGTGAAGGCCCTCCCTGGAAAGGACCCACCTCAGGACGAGGTCTCCCACCTCGAGGGTCCGGTAGCGGATGCTACGGCAGTGGTAGCGCCGCAGCGCCTGCTGGTACCTCGCTGCGTGGAGCAAGGCTTGGCGACGGGCTTCCTCCCCGAGCATGAGATCTGTTCCTCGCGAGGCATCCTGATGTGCTTCATCGAATGCCAGGACCCGCGGGGAGCGATGCTTGACTTCGTGTGGGAGGACCGCCTCAGCCCCGTAAATGAGGAAGAACGGGGTCTCATCGGTGGGCTTAGTCGCGGTGGTGCGGATGGACCACAACACGGACTGAAGCTCACCGAGCCAACCCCTGCCGCAGGCCTCAAGCTTCTTCTTGAAGCTCCTCGCCTTGAGGCCCCTCAGGACCTCCGCGTTGGCATGCTTAGCCTGGCTGTTGCTCCGTGGGTGTGCCACCGAAGCATAACATATCTGCGTTCCAAGGTTAGCACAATATATCCTGAAGAGGTTGCTTGTGAATTGGGAGCCATTGTGTCGGTGTACTAAGTATTGGGCCTTTAGTATCCCATACTTGTGCACGGGCGGTTGTAGCCATACCTACGGCAAGGCTTGTCGGGGGAACAGCTGAAGATCGATCCAAGGTTATCAAGAGACATCCACGCCAAGGATCAGAAGATAAGGAGAACTGAAGACCAAGGGCTTGGCTCCCGGCAAGATCTTGCCGGGGTAGCCCGCCAAGCCCGGCAAGATTCGCATCCGACAAGGTTCTGCCACTGTGCCACCGCTCCAGTACAGTGACCGGCCTGGCATTCTGGCCCCACTTCTGGATGCGTGGCGGGGCACTAGTGGAGGCGAGCTTAAGCGGTGCTGATGGGATGGCTCCTTTTTCCATCCCCAAGAAAGTAGGGACACCTAAACGGACACCTCACGGTGCATTAAATGCATTTGTCCAAAACCGTCAGTGGTTAGGTATGATAACCACGTAGCTACTTTACACCTTGCAAATAAGCAGTTTGCCACTGTGGTGACCCCTTTGATCATATAAAAGGAGGCCCAAGGCAACTGCTACAGGGGATGACGATTTTCAGCCCATTCTACATGCGTAGCTGCTGCTTGAACTTACTGTTCATTGCAAGCGCTCCAAGAACTGGGATGAATCATTGATAATAAACTAAAGCAGGAGTAGGGTTTTACGCTGATCAGCGGCCCGAACCTGGGTAAAAATCCCCTCGCGTTGATCCTCAGCTCTGCTCATTGTGCATACCTCTCCCCTTGCCGAACCATAAAGGGGTCCCTCGGATCCCATAGGTGTCGAACGCTGACATCCTTGGCGTGCCAGGTAGGGGGATCGAGGTTGCACGAACCTGATCTGGTGATCAGCGCGTCAGTTTCTTCACCATCTTTGTTACCATGCCGCCCAAGAAGAAGGGTGCAGCAGCGGCTGTTCCGTGTGCAGGAGGTGGAGGTTTAGAGCCTCCATGATGTTCTGGTGATCCAAGCCAGGCGAGCAGCGTCGTTCGCAGCGGCGACGGCAACCCGCATGCCGCTAGATCCAGAGATGGAGCCGTACTGCCTACAGGCGGTGCAACGAACTCCAGAGATCGGGGGATGCCGTCCAGGGCTCCCGCGCAGGCGTCGCGGCCTTCCCAGGCCGCACGCGGCGAGGAGCGCCGTGACATCGGTGGTTCTGAATGTCCCCATGCAGAGACTTCTGCGCACCGATCCCAAGGTGCGCAGGCCCAGCGTGCACACCAAACTGCCGGTGGAGGTGACACGCGGTCGCGTGGTCGTGACGAAGCTCCTTCTAACACTGTTAGGAGTCAGAGCACCTCATGCACCTCGCACCTGTCGCCGCCGCCTACGCCAGCAGAAGCTTTGGCACGTGCGCAGCTGCTCCTCGATTTTCCTCCTGCTCTGAAGAAGATGGAGGAGTGGCGATCTACCATCCAGAGCCTTGTCGGCTTTGCCAACAAGGATAGACCGCAGCAAGCAGGGCCCTCGCGGCAGCGGTCTATCGTTCCGGCGCGAGCCGGTGGTGAGAAGACCGGAGGCGGTGCTACTACGGTGCACTCCCCTCCACGAGAACAACGGCGGCCGTCACCCTGGCGGACCGAAGGCTGTGATGACGATTCCACGGTGTTGTCCGATCCGCGGATGCACCGCGATCAGTGTCAAGTTCTTCGGGAACGGAGTAAAGAAGACGCTCGAACTACCATCGAGCGCCGACGGGAGGCGCGTCATCAGTCTGATAAACGTGCAGGGCCTACTGTCGACAAGCCTGCGCCAGGGGACGCAGGCGACTTGCCTTATGAGGTGGGTTGTCCAGTGTTTACCCGTGAGCTGTGGCGAGTCCAGTGGCCCAACTCCCGAACATTCAAACCAGAGGTTCTGGAGAAATATGACGGCAAGACTCATCCCTCGGAGTTCCTGAGCATCTACACCATTGCGGTGCAGGCTGCCGGAGTCCGAGACGACAGGATACTCGCCAACTACTTCCCGTTGGTGCTCAAACCCAACGTCAGGTCATGGTTGATGCATCTGCCGGAGAATTCCATTTCTTCCTGGTCAGATTTGTGCCATCAGTTTGTTGGCGCCTTTGTTGGAGGCCACCAAGCTCTTGGCCAAGAAAGTGATTTGCATCTTCTTCCTCAAAAGGAGGGCGAGCCCCTGCGCAAGTTTATCCAGAGGTTTAGCCGAGTGCAATACAATATTCCAGACATTCATCCTGCCACTGTTGTTAGCACGTTTCATCAGAACGTGCGTAACCGCAAGATGCGCGAAGAGCTGGCAATGAACAAGGTCAGGAGTATTGCCGAGCTTTATGCTTTGGCAGATAAATGCGCTCGAGCTGAAGAAGGGAGGAAACTCCCCGGCGAGAATGTTGGCGCAGGGGGCGAATCTGAGGATGAAGATGTTGCCACCCCGTCAAAGAAAGGCCGGCGGCGGAACAAGAAGCGTAAAGTCAAGGCCGTGCTTGCTGTCGAGGGATCCGGCAACCCCGGCACCGCCAAGAAGGTCAAGGTTGATGACCCCGGCAAGGAAGTTGCCGGGTGCGCTTCCTGTCAGGCCTTGGCGGCTGCCGACAAGTCGGAAGGCTCCGGCAACAAGTATTGCAAGATCCATCGCACCAAGGGCCACGATCTCCAAAACCGTCGGCAAGTTGAGCAACTTGTCGAGAAGCAGAGAGCTGAATATGAAAGACGAGATAAGGAGAAGGCCCAGGACGATGCTGAGGGATCGGCAAGAAGTGAGGTGGCCGAGGAGGCCGCCGCAGCAAGGCTAAGCAACAGAAGGAGAGGCCCGCCCGAGGCCGCGACAAGGATGAGGGAGGCGATGATGATGATGAAGACGACGAATCTAGCGAGCACGAGTTTCAGAAGGCCACAGAGGCCATGTGTATCGACGGGGGCGCCTCGTTGCATTCTTCTCACCGGCGGCTTAGACAGTGGGTGCGTGAGGTTAATGCAACAGAGCCGTCGCCTGAAACACGGAAACCTTTGAAATGGTCCCACACACCTATCATTTTTTACGCCGAGGATCACCCTGATCGCACAACTGCAGTCGGGTGCTTGCCTTTGTTGGTCTCACCAACAATACGCAACCTCAAGGTGACAAAGATGCTAGTTGACGGTGGGGCCGGGCTGAACTTAATCTCGCCGGACGTGCTCAAGAAGCTGTAAATTCCTGATGAAGATCTCGAGGAAACGGGCACGTTTCAAGGGATCAATCCAGGAAGGACCCAGCCAAAGGGCAAGATTACGCTACCGGTGACATTTGGTAGCGAGCTCAATTTCAGAACAGAGAAGGTAGTGTTCGATGTCGCCAAGATCCCCATGACATATAATGGGATCCTTGGCCGCCCAGCGCTTGCCAAGTTTATGGCGGCATCACACTATGCGTATAATGTGTTGAAGATGCCTGGACCAATTGGTGTCATCACTGTTCACTCTGACAAGAAGGATACGCTAATCTACACCGACCAACTCTACCGGGAGGCAACCACAGCACCTGCCGCCAAGGCATCTGTGCCTGTCACTGGAACTCCCGGAGGGAAGGAGAAGAAGACCGGCAAGATCTCTGGCGCAAACTCCGGCAAGCGCACCACTTCGGAGTGTTGCGCTCCCGTTGAGGATGCACCAGAGAGTTCCACCGGCAAGAACAAGAAGTCCAAGGCTGCTCCACCAGAGACCAAGAAGGTGCCTGTCAGGGAGGACGGAACGGGAGGAACTTTTACCATAAGTTCCACCCTAGATGACAAATAGGAAAGCGCGCTCGTTGCTTTCCTGCGGGCGAATGTCGATGTGTTTGTATGGCAACCATCTGACATCCCCGGTGTTCCCAGGAAAGTAATTGAGCACCACCTTGTTGTCTGTCCTCACGCGCGGCCCGTCAAGCAGAGGGTGAGAAAGCAGGCCTTGGAGCTTCAAGAATTTATTGCCGAAGAAATCAGGAAGTTGGAAGCGGCAGGTTTGGTCAGAGGGGTGCTTCACCCAACCTGGTTGGCCAATCCGGTCGTAGTGCGCAAGACGAATGGGAAATGGAGGCTGTGTATTGATTATACAGACATCAATAAAGCCTGTCCAAAAGATCCTTTCCCTTTGCCGCACATCGACCAGATTGTGGACTCCACTGCCGGTTGTGACCTACTGTCGTTCCTTGATGCCTATTCGGGGTATCATCAGATCTTCATGGCAAAAGAAGATGAAGAGAAGACCGCATTTATCACCCCTTGTGGTACGTATTGTTTTATATGAATGCCTTTCGGGTTGAAAAGTGCTGGTTCTACATTTGCGAGAGCGGTCCAAATCGGTTTTGAGCCTCAGCTACATAGAAATATGGAAGCATACATGGATGATATAGTGGTCAAAACCAAGGATAAAGCGACGCTTATACAAGACTTAGAAGAAACATTCGCAAATCTGCGCAATATCAGTTTAAAGCTCAATCTCGAGAAATGTGTGTTTGGCGTCCCTTCTGGCAAGCTTCTCGGGTTCTTTGTATCTCGGCGTGGGATCGAAGCGAACCCCGACAAGATCAAAGCTATCGAGCAGATTCAAGCGCCAAGACGCGTCAAGGATGTGCGTCGCCTTGCCGGCTGCATTGCTGCCTTGAGCAGGTTTATCTCCAAATCTGCTGAGCGCGCCCTGCCCTTTTTCAAAATTTTGAAGAAGGCAGGTCCAATGAGATGGACTCCGGAAGCGGAGGCAGCGCTGCAAGATTTGAAGAGGTACCTCTCCTCTCCGCCGACACTAGTTGCACCTAAGCCACAAGAGCCGTTGCTGCTGTATCTAGCGGCAACAAATCAAGTGGTTAGTGCTGCGTTGGTGGCATAGAGATAAGTTGTTGAGGAGGCAACGGCAGCGGCAGGACTGTCAATTGATGCGCCGGGATCTTTCCCGGCGAGGTCTGGTGCCGACAAGACAAGATCTGCGCAGTCAAAGGAATCAATACAGAAGAAGAAGATGGTGCAGCGCCCGGTTTATTTTGTCAGCTCCCTTTTACAGGGATCTAGGTCAAGATACTCTGGTGTGCAGAAATTGCTCTTCGGCCTTCTCATGGCCTCGAGGAAGCTGCGCCATTATTTCCAAGCGCATGAGATTACCGTCGTCACTCGCTTCCCGTTGCAGCGGATTTTACAAAATCCAGAGGCAACCGGCAGGATTGTAGAGTGGGCGTTGGAGTTGTCGAGCTTTGGCCTCAAGTTTGAAAGTACTTCAACAATTCAAAGCAGAGCCTTGGCAGAGTTCATTGCAGAATGGACCCCAACGCCAGATGAGGAGATTCAAGAGACAACTCTTCCCGGCAAGGAAACAGATCGAGAATGGGTTATGTATTTTGATGGTGCTTTTACACTGCAAGGCGCCGGGGCTGGTGTGCTGCTTGTCGCACCCACCAGAGAGCACCTCAAGTATGTAATTCAGATGCATTTTCCCCAGGAGAGCTCGACAAACAACACTGCAGAGTACGAGGGCCTGCTTGCCGGTCTCAGGATCGCGGCGGACCTTGGTATCAAGAAACTCATCATCAGAGGTGATTCGCAGCTTGTTGTCAGGCAAGTTAACAAAGATTATCAGAGTCCATTGATGCAAGCTTATGTGGATGAAGTGAGAAAAATGGAAGAGTGCTTCGACGGTCTGCATACAAAGCACATTCCTCGTGATGAGAACAGTATTACCGATGACCTGTCAAAACGCACCGCGCTTAAGTTGCCTGTGGAACCAGGAACTTTTGTGCTCCATTTGACTCAGCCATCTGTCGTGCCATCAATAGGGCAAGCAAAGAGAAGGAAGTTGAATTCTCGTCAGTACTTTCCGGCAGAGCTCCCGGGAGCCGCCGGCAAGGAAGTTACCGGAGTCAGCGGCAAGTCTACCGGGGAACAACAGGCTCCAGCAGGGGCTCAGGCCCTTGCCGTCGAGACAAACGTTCCCCCGACAGAAGAGATGCCTTTAGTCCTAGTTGTCGAGCCCCAGGCTCCAGCTTGGGCACAGCCCATTGTCCATTACCTTCAGACAGGAGAACTCCCTAAGGAGCAGGAAGAAGCGGAAAAAGTAGCCCGTCAGTCTAATATGTACCAGTTCGTCGATGGCGTTCTGTACAGAAAAAGACTGAACGGTGTGAAATTGAAGTGTATTCCTCGAGAAGATGGACTGGAGCTGTTGGCAGAGATACATGGAGGCATATGTGGCTCCCACATAGGGTCAAGAGCGCTTGTCGGAAAGGCATTCCGACAAGGTTTCTTTTGGCCCACCGGTCTCCAGGATGCAACTGCACTAGTAACCAAGTGTGAAGTGTGCTAGTTTCATTCGAAGAAATCACATCAGCCAGCTCAAGCTCTTCAGACAATCCCTCTCTCCTGGCCATTTTTGGTCTGGGGGCTCGACATACTGGGCCCTTTTCCCCGTGCTACCGGGGGCTTTGAGTACTTGTACGTTGCAATCGACAAGTTCACAAAGTGGCCGGAGGTGGAAGCGGTGAGGAAGGTGACAGCACAATCAGCCGTCAAGTTCTTTAAAGGGATAGTTTGCCGTTTCGGTGTGCCCAACAGGATCATCACCGATAACGGCACACAGTTCACAAGTCGCACCTTCATGCAATATGTCCAAGACCTTGGCAGCAAAGTTTGTTTTGCCTCTGTTGCTCACCCAAGAAGCAACGGCCAAGCGGAGAGGGCTAATGCTGAAGTGCTGCATGGTCTCAGGACCAGAACTTTTGACAAGCTGAGAAAATGCGGAAGACGCTGGATTGATGAGTTGCCGGTGGTTCTTTGGTCAATCAGAACGACACCAAATCGAGCCACTGGCCAGACACCCTTCGCTCTGGTTTACGAAGCGGAAGCAGTTCTCCCCCACGGAACTCATATATGGGTCACCTCGAGTCCTCGCTTATGATGAGCTTGAGCAAGAGCAGCTGCGACAAGATGACGCTGTGCTCCTTGAGGAGGATCGTCTTTAGGCTGCTGTGCGAGCTGCACGCTACCAGCAAGCTTTGCACCGCTACCATAGCCGCAGAGTTCATGCCCGAAGCCTTGAGGAAGGTGACTTTGTTCTTCGGCGGATTCAATCCGCCAAGAATTCAAACAAGTTGACTCCGAAGTGGGAAGGCCCTTATCGGGTAGTACGAGTCACTAGGCCCGGCGCTGTCTGCCTGGAGACCGAGGATGGCGTTCCAGTGAGCAACTCCTGGAATATCGAACATCTTCGCAAGTTTTACCCATAAGGCGCGGTTGCCGGGGCCCCCGACAACCTCCTTTTGTACAAGTCTTGCCGGTAAGGCATATAATCCTTTGTACAAAGCCAGGCGCAGACCCTGTGCCCAGTTGAATAAGCTTAAGTGTTGTGCATTCTTGTTGATTTCCATGTTTATATGTATGCATGTTTATATGAGATGTTGTATGACACTTGATCCCCGGTAAGACTAACGAACCGCCAAGGTTCCATATCTTTATTTTCTCTTCTTTCTTTTTCTCAAAGGATAGAAGGTTCCCTCGCGTGCAAGTTTGCCGGGGGGAAGGAAGGTATGGATACCAGTGGGCGATGTTCATAATTGGTTTCTTGCCGGAAGGAATATAGCGACAGAAAGCTAAGTTCGAAACTCTGAGCAAGTTTTTCAATTTTTACTATTAGACTATTTCCTTTGGACGATTTTGGCTCTTGTATGGAAAACCTGCACGCGAAGGAACCCTTCTCGTAATTGGCTGCGCCCTTGTTCTGTTTCGAGTCCGCTCAACAGTATAAGTGGTTGCGCCAAGAGTGCCAAGGTGTCTTGCCGGCTGCTGCACATCCAGCAGGCTGCTGAAGTCCCACACCCAGCGCTCACGGCAGGTTGCGCGCCGCCAAGTTTCCAGCAAGCGTAGGGCGTAATCATACGGAAAGAAATCGAACAAGGGGAATGGCATGCATATATTCAATCACAACAAGTTATATTACATCAATAGTTGCTGCAGTTCTAACTTAAGACTAAATTGTCTTTGACATGGAATGGTGGCGGCAAGAAAAAGCGAGACAGCTAGTCCCTGTGCTGGCCTTCGACCCTCTTGATAGAATCCACTTTATCAAGGATGGGCGCGACAAGCTTTTCAAGGGCCTGGAGATCTGCATCCTTCGGCAAGCGGTCGAGCACGTTGGTGAGATCGATGCTGGGGTTCTTATGCACCACCTTGATGAGCACTTTGTGGAGGATGGCCCGGCAGAGTTTGCGGGATTCATTGGCCAGCTGGGTCGCTTGGTTGGATTGGAGCAGCTTCAGAGCATCAATGATGCTTTCGAAAAACATTGTCAACCTGGCGCTCGGGGATATTCTTTCTTCAGAAGAATACCTGAAGTTTTGTAGGCCTTCCCGGCCCATGGTTGACAGCTGTGCTGTGAGCTTCTCCGCAGTGTCAACAAGGCGCTCAGTCCAGATTTGCACGCCCTTCTCATAGTCCACTTGGGCGGCAGCAGCGCTCTTGAGCAAGTTCCTCTCTTCCTGGAGATCTTTTCTCAGGGCCTTCTCACGGGCCCTGCCGTCCTTGAGAGACTTCTCCAGCGTGGTCAGCTTCAGCCTCAGATCGGCAATGGCGTCATTAGCTGAAGAGAGCTGCTTGGTCTTGTCGGACATAGCAACTTGCATCTCCGCCAGGCTGTGGAGAGTTTTCTCCCTGTCAGCTTTGAGCGTCGAGAGCTCCTTGCTGTGCCCCTCAAGGTCCACTTCCAGCTTCTTCACCTTGTCGCTCAGCTCATTCTTGGCGGCTTCTGCGGCCTTGGCGGCATCGACGGCTTCCTTGAGCTTGCTGGCATGATCTGCAGTTGCAGCTTTGAGCGCCTCTTTGTGCTTCTGCTCCAGCTCCTGGGTCCGTCGCGCGACAAGTTTTTCAATCTCTTCATCTTTGCCGCGGAATTTGGCGGCAAGTGCCTGCTCACGCACGACAAGGTCTTCTTCATGAGCGTCAAGCCCAATGCGGCGCTGCGTCAAGAGAGCTTCTTCAGCGGCAACCTTTTGCGCGGCTTCCTCTTGCGCCCTTTCCATGTCAGATTGCTTCAATTGGAGCTCCGTCCAGCTTTGACTCACTTGTTCCCGGCCGGCAGTCAATTCTTGGAAGGCCTCGGCGTACCAGATCTGCATTTGCTCGACGCGTTTCTAGAAATCCGCCTCGGCTGCTTCGACAACTGCAGCTCAGACGTCTACCTTCTCCTTTCGAGCACGGTGGAGCGCCTGGAGCCTGCGGAAGTTATCGCCCATGGCCTGGAGGAGCCGATCTTCTTCAGAGTTGCTACTGCTGGTGCTTGGTTCATCAACAATCTTGAGCCCGGCAGTGGTGATGACTTCTTCATCAAATTTTCTCCTTCGGTCGGTGCCCCAATGCTTGCCGTCCCCGGTAGGTTGACGAACAAGTTGTCACCAACCTTGAGATACTTGCTCGATGAGGGGGCCTCAGATGTCGATGGTTGATCTTCGGCAAGCGTCTCACCGGTGGCTGGGGGCTCTGTGGCCGGCATAGCGCCTGGCGCTCCTGCGGCAGGAATGCCGTCAGTACGGTCATCGACCTCCTCGCCGGCCCTCTCAGCAGGTTTCTTGGCGGTCTCCTCGGCAGCAGCCTCGCTGACCTCGACGGTGGCATCTTTGGTGACCTCGCTAGCAGCGATCCTGTCAGCTTCGGCGACAGCATCTCTGGCGGTCTCCTCGATGACGACGTCTACGTCCATGGGTTCCATCATAGGGAATTCTGAAGGACGAAGGAAGGAAGCAAAATCAAATCAAGATCAAGGTTTAGAAAGATAAAGAAAGAGTTACAAGCGCTCTGAGGCAAGCAGTCACCTCTGTCGAGCTGATGAATAACTTCACCCCTCCTGGCAACATTGCTTGCCGGGGAGAGGCTGCCGGTGCCTTTGTTCACCAGCTCCTCCTCCTCCAAGGTGGGCTCGTCGGTGGGGGCTCTTGCCAGAGACGCGCTAGCGGGCTGCACGGTTGACAGGGGTGGCACGACGGGGGCGTCTTCCAACGCCTCCCCTTGTTGCCGTTCTTCTCCTGCAAGCCCAAAAGATGTAAGCGGCAAAGGTAGAAACCTTAGCACCTGCCAGCGGGAAACAAGTAATGAACTCACGCTGGGGGCTGTGCTGGGGGCTGCGCCGAGGGCTAAGCTCCGGGCTAATGAAGATATTCTCTGGCACGCTCGTAGAGCTTGTCGGTGGCTCGTCGCCCGTAGAGGTTTTCGCCCTCTTCGCCATCCTTTCCGCCAAAGTTTCTGCCTCCCTGCAGAGACAAGTCAAAAGCAAGGCAATGAGATCGATTGAATTCAGAATTTGGGAAATAAAGATTGTGACGGGACACTTACTCTTCCTCTTCTCGTTCTGGGCTGAAGCCGGAGATGTCGAAGTCGACGTCCGTTGCAATGTTTGTATGGGGAGGCGGAGGAGGAGTCCTGGGTCGCTTGGCTACGGCAGGTGCAGGGGGTTGGTGTGGCTCTGCCGCCTCAGCTTCCGGTGCGACTGTGTGGGACGCCCCTGCCACCCCAGTGGTTGCCGCAGGTGTGTATCTCGTGCGCCGCACGGGTTGCTGTCGAACCCCTTGCCGCGGTGCATCCTTGTCGGCCGCCCCCTTGCCAGGAGCTTCGCCGCTTGACGAAGCCTGACTTGCCGGGACGCCAGAGGCAGCTTTCCGAAGGACGCGCTTTGCCTTCTTTGGAGCTGGGGGCTCCTCCTGCGGCTGCTCTTCGGCTGCCTCCTCGCCTGATGAGCTCTTAGCGGCTGCGTCGCTCTGTTCCCCGGCAACCTCATCCTCCCCGGCGGGTTTTTCCTTCAACATGACCTCTGCGTCGCTAGTTTCCCATTCTGTGAAGCCGACGTTGTCGGCCTCCGCGGCAAGATTCGCCTCTTCCACTCTAGTGGCAATGTACGCCACTTCCTCGTCAGTGGTGGCACGGATGAGGTTTGTCTCCTCCCGGACAGCCCTCTCCGACAAGTTGTTGAAGAACTCTTGTGCCTCCTCCGTGGATGGCTCGACCCAGGTCGTGTCAAGGCCGTGGGCGTTGAACACTGGCATTGCGGCAATAATCGACCCCAGGGCGGAGTTGTTGCACAAGGGAACAATTCTTGCCAGCAATTTGTGCTTGTCTTCACGCTGGAATAGCCGGTGGCGGAGAGCGCCAAGCTGCATGATCGTCAGGTTGTTGTTTAGTCCGGGGCGCAGCCTCACGATATCTGCCGCATTTCGGAACTCCAAGGTCGGTCTCCCCTTGTTCTGCAGAGGGGTGATGCGCCGGTGAAGAAAATCAGAGCCTATCATCTCGATTGTGAGCCCGGCGGCTTTCAAGCGGAGAATCCTGGTCGTGGCGATTGTGAGCTTGTCATCTTGAGCATCAAGATCGCTCCAGTCCTCGCCGCGAACCGCCTTTTGTCGTCGGGGCGAACATAAGGGATGGGGGTCTGCTTCCTTGATCCAGCACCACTTAGACCGCCATTCTTCCCACTTTTCGCGGTAAACCCCGTCCGGATATATCTCCTTATTCCATGCCCTTGGGATCTAGGCGATAGAGCCGGCAAGGGCATCCCCTTTTTTGACGCGAGGAATGAAATAATGGCGGAAGAGGGCGGTGTTGGGAACTACCCCGACAAAGTTTTCGCAAAGATGGGTGAAGATAGCCATGCAAGTTACGGCATTCGGCGTGAAGTCTAAGAGATGGAAGCCGTATGTATACATGATATCGTTGAAGAAATCAGAGAATGGAGGGCAGAGCCCATAGTAAAAGTAAGCGGCGAAGAAGGGATATCTATCAGGGCCGCTTTTGGAAGAAGAACCTGGGGCCACGTGAGTCGCGGGGTGAGATTTCGTTTCCCTCGCCCACATGCACTGGTACCGGTTCCTCAAAGCTTCCGTGTCGAGCGTTGGAGCGAAGACGACGTACTTCTTCCGCTTCTTCACCAACTCGCTCTCCGGAACATCGGCCTTCGTCTCCTTGCCCTTGCTCTTGCTAGCCTTGGGCAGCATGGTGGTTGCGAAGGCAGATACTGAGGATGGAGCGGGTGTGGAGGCGATGAGCGGATGAGGAGAAGTTCTGCTCTAGGCTCGGGAGAGAGAGGGCAATGGCAGATTTCAGATTGGAAAGAAGAGGGGGTAAAAGGGCAGCGCCTTTGCGGATTCCTTTTTATGGGGAAGGAGCGAGGCCGCTTCTTTTACTACCCAATGTGAACACGCCAATGCGAGCGCGCCGCGGCCGTGACCGTTCAGCGCACGCTTCCCATGTCACACATTCAACGCGCGTAGTGGGGAAGCACAGCAGATGGAATGATTACAAGCAGTTAATCCTTGCCACACGTGCACGTGCACTGTTTGGGCCTAGCCCAACAACGCCTCGCACCCGTGTGTGGCCTAGGCCCGGGGGCTCCTGTCGGTGTACTAAGTATTGGGCCTTTAGTACCCCATACTTGTGCACGGGCGGTTGCAGCCATACCTGCGGCAAGGCTTGTCGGGGGAACAGCTGAAGATCGATCCAAGGTTATCAAGAGATATCCACACCAAGGATCAGAAGATAAGGAGAACTGAAGACCAAGGGCTTGGCTCCCGGCAAGATCTTGCCGGTGTAGCCCACCAAGCCTGGCAAGATTCGCATCCGACAAGGTTCTGCCACTGTGCCACCGCTCTAGTACAGTGACCGCCCTGGCATTCTGGCCCCACTTCTGGATGCGTGGCGGGGCACTAGTGGAGGCGAGTTTAAGCGGTGCTGATGGGATGGCTCTTTTTTCCATCCCCAAGAAAGTAGGGACACCTAAACGGACACCTCACGGTGCATTAAATGCATTTGTCCAAAACCGTCAGTGGTTAGGTATGATAACCATGTAGCTACTTTACACCTTGCAAATAAGCAGTTTGCCACTATGGTGACCCCTTTGATCATATAAAAGGAGGCCCAAGGCAACTGCTACAGGGGAGGACAATTTTCAGCCCGTTCTGCATGCGTAGCTGCTGCTTGAACTTACTGTTCATCGCAAGCGCTCCAAGAACTGGGACGAATCACTGATAATAAACTAAAGCAGGAGTAGGGTTTTACGCTGATCAGCGGCCCGAACCTGGGTAAAAATCCCCTCGCGTTGATCCTCAGTTCTGCTCTTTGTGCATACCTCTCCCCTTGTCGAACCATAAAGGGGTCCCTCGGATCCCATAGGTGTCGAACGCCGACACATTGTCAGTAATGATACGGTTGGGGACCCCAAAACGGCTCACGAGGCCCTTGATGAACTTGACGGCGGAGCCAGCAGGGATGGTGCGTACAGGCTCCACCTCCGCCCACTTGGTGAACTTGTCAATGGCGACGTAGAGGTAGCGATATCCATCGGCTGCTCGAGGGAACGGGCCCAAGATATCTAGCCCCCAGACCGCGAAGGGCCATGAGAGCGGGATGGTCTGGAGGCCTTGCGTGGGCTAGTGAATCTGCTTGGCATGGAATTGGCAGGCCTCGCAGGATCGCACCAGCTCGGTGGTGTCATTGAGCGCCGTGGGCAAGTAGAACCCGCTGCAGAACACGTTGCCGACGAGGGTGCACGATGAAGAGTGATGTCCGCAATCTCCACCGTGGATGTCGGCCAACAGCTCGCGCCCTTGCTCCCTGGATATGCATCACAGTTAGATGTCGTGGGGGCGCCTTCGGTACAGCTCACCGTCCTGCAAGCAATAAGCGGTGGCTTGACGAACCACACGTTCCGCATATTCCTCCTTCTCCGACAGGGTGCCGTGGAGTAGGTACGCCTTGAACTCCTCGGTCCAGCAGCCCTCCCGAGGCTCCAGTGCTAGGAGCAGGTGGACTCCTGAGGTCGGACCACAGGCCGGGGCGCCCAAAGATGGGGCTGAAGGCGGCTCCTCCCGGAGTAGTGCTGGACCCGCGACGGGGGGAGCCGCTGATGGCTTGAAGAGCCTTTCCTTGAAGACGCCAGGCTTCTGGGGCTCGCGGCAGGATGACCTCTTGGCGATGTCATCCGCCTCCTTGTTTGTGCCGTGCGGGACGTGCCACAATTTCAAGCCCAAGAAGCGCTTTTCAATTTTGCGTACCTCTTCCAGATATGCCTCCATGTGCTCATCTTTAGGCTTGTATTCCTTGTTGGAGAAGTTGACGAGAAGCTGGGAGTCGCCCTTGATGGTGAGACGCTTGACCCCTAGGGCGGCCGCGGCCTTGAGGCCGGCAATCAGGCCCTTGTATTCCGCGATGTTGTTGGAGACCTTCTCGCCATGTTGGAAGCAGAGCTGCACGGCGTAGTACAACTTGTCCTTGGTCGGTGAGATGAGTACGACTCCAGCACCGTCGCGCGAAAGCACTGTCAAAGTACATGACCCAACCGTCGGGCGCCTCGTCGCCGGGTGCGAGGGATTGGCCTTTGTCCATCCCCCGATCGGGAGCATCCGTCCACTCCGCCAGGAAGTCAGCGAGGGTCGCGCCCTTGATGACCCTGGTGGTGCTGAATTCTAGCTGGAAGGCCTGCGGCTCGATGTTCCATCTGCAACTCTCCCTGCAGCGTTGGGGCTGCGGAGCACCTTCTCCAGGGGGTATGCGGAGACGACCTTGATGGGGTGGCCTTGGAAATAATGACGCAGCTTCCTGGAGGCGACGAGGAGTGCGAGCAGGAGCTTCTGCGGCATGGGGTAGCGAGCACGTGCATGACGCAACACCGTGTTGACAAAGTACACTGGGTGCTCGACGAGGGGCGAGGTGTCAACGACGCCCTGCTCTGCGGGGGGCACGAGGGACTCGGGAGGCCTGCAGGTTGATGAAGCGACGGGATCCTCAGGAGCACCATCCCAGGGTAGCGAAGGTTGCGCGACTTTTCGCGGACCACCTTGCTTCACGCTTGCGTCGGCATGCTCTTCCCGGACTACCACGAGTGCCGCGCTGGCCGAGTGGGGAGTGGCCGCCAAGTAAAGCACCAGGGGCTCACGCAGGCGAGGCACCACCATGACAGGGGGGTTCATGAGGTATCGCTTGAGGTCTTCGAAGGCCGCATCGGCTTCCGGGGTCCACTCGAATGGGCCCTTCTTCTTCATTAGCTTGAAGAAAGGGAGGGCGCGCTTGCCAAGATTGGAGATGAAGCGCCCCAAGGAGGTCACGCACCCTGCAATCTTTTGCATCTCCTTGAGGGTCTGAGGCGAGCTCATCCTCTCTATCGCCTTGATCTTCTCTGGGTTAGCCTCAATCCCCCGATGCGATACGAGGAAGCCGAGCAGCTTGCCGGACGGGACCCCGAACACGCACTTCTCCGGGTTAAGCCTCATGTTCACCCGACGCAGGCTAGTGAACGTCTCCTCCAGGTACTCGATCAGAGTCCTCGCCTCTCGCAACTTAACCATGATGTCTTCGACGTATGCCTCCGCATTTCTCCCGAGCTGCTATCCGAGAGTGATGTGCATCAATTGCTGGAAGGTTGCGCCAGCGTTCCGCAGCCCGAAGGGCATGCAGGTGTAGCAATACATGCCGCACAAGGAGAGGAAGGCCGTCTTATTGACATCCTGCACTGCCATCTTGATTTGGTGATAGCCTGAGAAGGCGTCCAAAAAGCACAGCAAATCGCACTCGGCAGTGGAGTCCATGATCTGGTCGATGCGCGGGAGCGGGAAGGGGTCTGAGGGCAAGCTTTGTTGAGGCTCATGAAGTCGACACACATGCGCTCCTTCCCTCCTTGCTTGGGGACGATCACCAAGTTAGCCAACCAATCCGGGTGCCGCACTTCCCGAATGACACCGGCTTCCTGCAGCTTACATACCTCTTGGACGATGAACGCTTGCTTCTCCTGCGCCCGATGCTGCGCCTTCTGCTTTACTGGGCGCGCTCCGGGGCACACCATCAGGTGGTGCTCGATCACCTCCCTCAGGACGCCAACCAAATCGGATGCCTCCCATGCGAAGACGTCCTTGTTGGCCCTCAGGAAGCCAACCAATGCTTCCTCCTGCTCCGGGGGAAGGCCGACACCGATGGTGAAGGTGGGGCCCGAGCCCCCAATGTCGACTGATACGTCTCCGTCGTATCTACTTTTCCTAACGCTTTTCCTCTTGTTTTGGACTCTAATTTGCATGATTTGAATGAAACTAACCCGGACTAACACTGTTTTTAGCAGAGCTACCATGGTGTTGTTTTTGTGTAGAAATAAAAGTTGTCGGATTGGAACGAAACTTTGCGAAGATTTTTTATATGAATAAAGAAAAATACTGGAGCCAAGAACCACCGGAGGGGGGCCCCTGGGTGAGCACAACCCACCAGGGCGCGCCCCATCCAGGCGCGCCCAGGTGGGTTGTCCCCACCTGGTGGCCCCACAGACCCTGAAACCGACGCTATAAAATCACATTTTTCCAAAAAAAAATCAGGGAGGAAGAATTATCATGTTTCGCGAGACGGAGCTGCCGCCACCTCCTGTTCTTCATCGGGAGGCCAGATCTGGAGTCCGTTTGGGGCTCCGGAGAGGGAGATCTTCGATCTTCGTCATCACCAACCCTTCTTCATCGCCAATTCCATGATGCTCCCCACTGGGAGTGAGTAATTCCTTCGTAGGCTCGCTGGTCGGTGAGGAGTTGGATGAGATTCATCATGTAATCGAGTTAGTTTTGTTAGGGCTTGATCCCTAGTATCCATTATGTTCTGAGATTGATGTTGCTATGACTTTGCCATGCTTAATGCTTGTCACTTTGGGCCCGGGTGCCATGATTTCAGATCTGAACCATTTATGTTATCACCATTATATCTATGTTCTAGATCCGATCTTGCAAGTTATAGTCACCTACTACGTGTTATGATCCGGCAACCCCGGAGTGACAATAGTCGGGACACTTCCCGGTGATGACCGTAGTTTGAGGAGTTCATGTATTCACCGTGTGTTAATGCTTTGTTCCGGTTCTCTATTAAAAGGAGGCCTTAATATCCCTTAGTTTCCAATATGGACCCCGCTGCCACGGGAGGGTAGGACAAAAGATGTCATGCAAGTTCTTTCCATAAGCACGTATGACTATTTACGGAATACATGCCTACATTATATTTATGAACTGGAGCTAGTGCTGTATGACCCTAGGTTATAACTGTCACATGATGAATATCATCCAACGAATCACCGATCCAATGCCTATGATTTTCCTACATATTGATCTTGCTAAGTTACTACTGCTGATGTCACTATTGTCACTGCAACAAAACTACTGCTATCATTGTTACCGTTACTATTGCTGTTGCTACTACTATCAAAACTATCATATTACTGTGCTACTGATCACTTTGCTGCAGATAATTAATCTCCAGGTGTGATTGAATTGACAACTCAGTTGCTAATACTCGCAAATATTCTTTGGCTCCCCTTGTGTCGAATCTATAAATTTGGGTTGAATACTCTACCCTCGAAAATTGTTGCGATCCCCTATACTTGTGGGTTATCAAGACCTTTTTCTAGCGCCGTTGCCGGGGAGCATAGCTATATTTGTTAAGTCACTTGGGATTATTATCAAATTATTACTATGAAGAATCCGAAGGATGCTAAGACTAAGATTTTTCCCTCTAAGACGAGGGGAGGTAAGGAACTGCCATCCAGCTTCGCTTTAGATTCACCTTCTGTTATAAGTAGACTTGCAACACCACCACATGCTATCAATTCTGATATGTCGCAAGTTATTGATGATGCTGCTTCTGCTATGAATGCTACTCATGATGATGCTAGTACCTTGCTTGATGATAATGTGCCACTAGGTGAATTTCTTGATGAACTAATTGCTAGAGTAAGACAGCATGAGATTGTTGAAACTGATGAAGAGCTTGAAAATGAAAATCTTGAAACACCTATTAGAACTAGCCCTCCTAGATATGAATTGCCAAAGGTACTGGAAGGTTATGTTATGAATGAGGAGGCAACTAGGGATATTCTTGCTTGTAAGGATAGAGATGATCTAGAAAAACTATTTTGCAAGTATAAATAAAAGACTTTGAATGTTAAAATGAAATGTGATCCTCAGTTTGCTACTTCACCTATCTTTGTCGATGGTAAGGATTATGAATTCTCTGTCGACCCAGAGTTAATTACTTTGGTTGAATTTGATCCTTTTCATGGTTATGAAACTGAAACTGTTGTGGCACATCTTACTAAGTTGAATGACATAGCCACCCTTTTTCCTCATGATGAGAAAATTTGCTATTATTATATTCTCAAATTATTTCCGTTCTCATTAAAGGGTGATGCTAAAGCTTGGTACAATACTCTTGCTCCTGGTTGTGTGCATAGTCCCCAGGATATGATTTATTACTTCTCTGAAAAATATTTCCCTGCTCATAAGAAACAAGCTGCCTTGCAGGAAATATTTAACTTTGTGCAAATTGAAGAAGAGAGTCTCCCACAAGCTTGGGGGAGGCTTCTCCAATTGCTTAATGCTTTGCCTGATCATCCTCTTAAGAAAAATGAAATACTTGATATCTTCTATAATGGACTAACCGATGCTTCTAGGGATTTCCTAGATAGTTGTGCTGGTTGTGTTTTTAGGGAACGAACTATTGGGCAAGCTGAAGAATTATTGAATAACATATTGAAAAATTATGATGATTGGACTCTTCCTGAACCACCGCTTAAACCTACTCTGAAGAAGAGGGGTATCTTATAACTCAGTCCTGAAGATATGCAAGAGGCAAAGAAATCTATGAGAGAAAAATGTATTAAAGCTAAGGATGTCAAAAATTTACCTCCTATTGAAGAAACACATGGGCTTGATACGCAACCACCACCTAAGGTGGTAGAGGTAAATTCTCTAATGAAATTCAATGACAATGATAATCCTCACAATATGCACCCTAGCCAATGCCTTTATGAGTTTGAAAATTACATTAGAAAGCAAGATCACTTCAATGCAAATGTTATGAAACAATTGAAATATAATTCTGATATGATTGCTCGCTTGAGTGACTTGTTATTTAGAATCTCAAATGATGTTAGAGGTGTGGGGAAGCATGCTTCTATGGTTGAAACTCAGTTAGAACAAGTTGCTAAATCTCAAAGAGAGTTGTTAGATGAAATGAATAATAACATCAATGATCATGCTGTCAGAGTAATGACTAGAGGAGGTAGGATGACTCAGGAACCACTTTATCCTGAGGGACACCCAAAAAGAATTGAACAAGACTCTCAAAGAGTTAATACTGATGCACATAGTCCTTCTAAAAAGAAAAAGAAGAAGAAAAATGATAGGACTTTGCATGCCCCTAGTGAACCTGAAGTAGAAAAACCTCCTGATAATGATAATGAAGTCTCTATCTCTGATGCTGAAACTCAATCTGGTAGTGAACACTCACCTTCTGATAATGAAAAAGATAATGATGAGGTTCGGGAAGATACTCAAACAAATAATAAAGAACCAGATAATGATGTTGAGATAGAACCAGCAGTTGATCTTGATAACCCACAACTCAAGAATAAAAGATATGATAAAAGAGACTTTGTTGCTAGAAAACACGGTAAGGAAAGAGAACCATGGTTTCAAAAACCTATGCCCTTTCCACCTAAGTCAACCAAAAAGAAAGATGATGAAGAATTTGAACGCTTTGCTGAATTGCTGAGGCCAGTCTTTTTGCGTACTCGCTTGACTGATATCTTAAAAATGCCTCCTTATGCAAAGTACATGAAAGACATCAACACCAATAAGAGAAAAATACCGGAAGCTGAAATCTCCACCATGCTAGCTAATTATACTTTTAAGGGTGGAGTACCAAAAAAACTTGGAGATCCGGGAATACCAACTATACCTTGCTCCATCAAAAGAAATTATGTAAAAACTGCTTTATGTGATTTGGGAGCTGGAGTTTGTGTTATGCCTTTCTCTTTATATAAATGACTTGATTTGAATAAACTCACACCTACTGAAATATCTTTGCAAATGGCTGACAAATCAACTGCCATACCTATCGGTATTTGTGAAGATGTGCCCGTTGTTGTTGCTAATGTTACTATTTTGACTGACTTTGTTATACTTGAGATGCCCGAGGACGACAACATGTCGATTATCCTTGGTAGACCCTTGTTGAATACTGCAGGGGCTGTTATTGATTGCAATAAAAGCAAGGTCACTTTTCATATCAATGGTAATGAGCATACGGTGCACTTTCCGAAGAAACAATTCCAAGTGAATGGTATTAATGTTATTGAAAAATCTCCGACAATCACTATTGGAAGTTTTCAACTACCTCTACCTACTGTCAAAAAGAAATATGAAATGCTTATTGTTGGGGACATTCATATCCCCGTTGAGGTAACTTAGTGATTTACGAAAGTTCTTCGGTTTCATGTTAATCGAAAGTGGTTGTTAATAAGACTTGATCAACCTTATTAATTGATCATTTTTTACAGGTATCAAGTTGATGAATTTAGTGAGCACTACCTTCTGTCCCTACCTTTTGTTTTCTGTTTTTATTAGTTAAATAAAATAAAATGCCAAGTTTTGTCTGTTTTCTGAATTTCCCATGCAATAAAAAATGACCAAAAAATAAAAGTTCTCGTAATGCTCTGAAAATTTAATATGATTTTTTTTCTGAATATTTAATAATTTTTGGTGCAAATAACATCAGAGGGAGGTGCACCAGGTGGGCACAACCCACCTGGGCGCGCTAGAACCCGCAGGCGCGCCCTGGTGGGTTGTGGTCCCCACGTGGGCCCCCTCATTTATCTCTTCATCCCACATCACCACATACCTCCAGAAAAAATCACCATTGCTTTATCTCTCGTGTTCTTGCTCCCGAACCTGCGGATTTCGATCTCTTTGCTCGAAGCTCCATTTCCGAAACTGTTTCAGGGGATTTGTGCTTGGTATGTGACTCCTCCATTGGTCCAATTAGTTTTTGCTTTAGTGGTTTATATTTTGAATAATTAGCTACTCTTGGTGCTGCTGTAGATGAGCTTGCATGTTGAATTCTTAGAGTTCTAAGTAGTTTGAATGCTTGCTATGGCCTCTATGCATACCTATGAGTAGTTGCTTTCAATTTTGTGAAGTTTTGTTGAGAAAAATTTTGTGGACTAAAAATTTCAGAATTTTGTTCATAGGAAAAAGATGAGTATCTTTAGGAAGTTTGCTTCCAAGAAGAACTCCAAGGGAGTTATTGGGGAGTCATCTGACAGTGATCTCCACACTTGGAGAATGGCGGAGGCACGGCCGTGCGAATGGCCGCATAAGCTGTTCATGGAAGGGGCAGGAATCCTTCAGGAGTTTGCACAATATGCTGCTAACGCCGGCCTCACCGACTTCATCGCAGCTGAATGTGAACAGTATCATCTCCTTACAAATTCCTTTGTGCAAAGTTTTAATTTCTTGAGTAGGAATAATCCCCCTGATGTGCAGTTTAACTTATATGCTGAACCCCATCAGATACCGCTTACTGAATTTTGCGACATATGCTTGCTTCCTTCTTATGGTAGGTTAGTAGAGCCTAGGCCCGCGGAGTTTGATGGTTTTTACCGTACTCTGACTGTGGGGGGATGAGAGAGGGGTATCGGCTGTCACCGCCACTAGCTTACATTTTCCGGCTGTACATTATTTTGCTCTATTCATTGCGAAGTGTTTGCTTGCTAGAGAAAAGGTAGGTGCACTCAGTGCTCCAGACTTTGCTGTCTTACGTCGTGCACTTTATGGCGACAACACTTATAGCTTGGGAGCTATTGCGGCACGTTGCCTCCACATTAACAAATCCAAGGGCAAAATACATGGTGGTATTTACGCTACTCAATTGGCGACCCACTTTAACATTCAGATACGCCAGCATGATTATCCTTTCCCAAAGGTTTACCTAGATCGCGCGGCTATGGCACACCACCAGTTTATTGATAGCGAGAACACTGATATTCCTGTTCCTTATAACCTAGTTTTCAGTGTGGACACTCGTGATATTCTTCCATTGCCTGCACCTGTTTTGTTTGATCCTATTGCCAGGGGAGGATACAGGATTATGCCTGAGGACATTGTCGCCTACCGTAACAACCTAGCTGCAGCACAGGCGGAGCCTCAGGAGTGGGACCCTCAGGTGCCCGCTCCCCAGCACTTCAACATAGGACCCCATGGCTTCTTCGAGTGGTGATTACCAAGTTAGGCCAAAAGCCTAAGCTTGGGGGAGTACGTATTCCCACCGACATTACATTCATGTTCACACATTTCATTCCAGTTGTCGGTGTTCACACTTTTTCATTGCATTATCCATGTTAAATTTATTTTCTCGCTTTCTTCTTGTGTGTTTGAAAAACTTTGAGAAAATCGAAAAATACATTTTTCTGCTTATTTTCAATTTTTCTTCCTAATTTAAATTGTTGTAGCACTAAAAAGAAAACTCAAAAAGATTTCCTTGTTCTTCTTTTGCTTGTTGGGAGCTTTCCCGTATACATAGTTTTTCTCGTTTTTGCTTTTCCCTTTTTATTTGCTTGTTCAAGAAAAATCAAAAACTCCAAAAATATTTCAGTGTGTTTCTCTGAATTTATTTTCTTTTTACTGAGTCATACCGAGGAGAAGACCACGATGAAAATGTTGAGAGGCTCTCATATGCATTATTGTTGATCTAACAAAGAGCCTATATTACCTTGTCTTCTCCTTTTGAATAAAATGTTTGCAGATTCCAGCTTAGTTCACGGCACTCTTGCACTATTATTATTTTCATAACGTTCGGTCCTGCAAGTGAAAGGCAATAATGACGATATTTGATGAACTGGCCGTGGCAGAGAGAAACGGGTACGAACTTGACTTGTTCTGTTTCTGTAAATATGTTTAACCTAGTATCCATGATTCGGCCTATTATGATCAAACATGTTTGCAGTGACAATTAGAGATTATAGTTTCTCATGCCATGCATAATAGCTAGGAGTGGATAATGATTTATCTTGGATGTCAACATTGCGTTAAAATGATTGTGATGTAGTATGATGATATGGTATCCTCCTCTGAATGTTCGAGTGGCTTGACATGTTCATGCATGTAGTTGAATCAAAACCAACATAGCCTCTATGATATTTATGTTCATGGTGTTTATATCCTACTCATGCTAGTATCCAATGTTACTTATGCATAATGCATGTTCATGACCATTGTTGCTCTCTAGCTGGCCGCTTCTCAACCTATTTGCTAGCCTTCACCTGTACTAAGTGGGAATTTTACTTGTGCATCAAAACCTGAAACCCAAGTTATTCCAGACGAGTCCACCATACCTACCTATATGCGGTATTACCCTGCCATCCTAAGTAAATTTGCATGTGCCACCTCTAAAAACTTCAAATAAATATCCTTTTTGTGTGCCTGGATTGTTCATAGAGCGACAGGAGGTAGTCAGTATCTTCCATGCTAAGCGGGTTATTCTCATGATGAGTGTTTATTCACTCATCCTTGCACGAGAGGGGCGGTAATAGGGATTCCCAGTCCCGAACTCAAATTGCAAATACTTAAACAAAACTCCCCCGGGACTGTTGTTGGTATGGACGGCACCCGTTGTTTCGGACAAGCCGTGGAGTGTGACTGTTGGTGGAGGGGGAGTAAACCTTTACTTTTATCACTTGGGAACCGCCACTAATGTGTTTAGCATGGAAGATACCAATAACTGATGGTCGCGAAGTAAACAAGAAGGGTGCATCTCTCAAAATTTCATTTACCTCTGTTTTAAAAACTTGAGCTCTAGCACCGCTGCAAATCACTGCTTCCCTCTGCGAAGGGACTATCTATTTACTTTTATGTTGTGTCATCACCTTCTCAAATAAGCGCCAGAACATGAGAGCACTGTTGTCATGCTCATGCATTGTGTGTAGCTAATGTTGGGTGCATCATGACTGGATCTTTTCTACCATGGATTACAATGTTTAGTCGCTCCTTGAACTTTGGAGGTGCTCTGGATTTATGTTTTGTGGTGTCAGAAAGGGCTAGCGAGATACCACTATTGTCATATTATATCATGGTTGTTTTGACAACGTGTTGCTGTTTGAGATATCTTATTATTGCTCGCTAGCTGATTATGTCATTGATATGAGTTAATATAATTTTTAAGAGTTATTGTCGACATGGTTAGTTATAATCTTGGCTGAAAACCTGGGTGCTGTTTAAGCTTATTTGTGTAAACAAGAGCAAAAGAGTTCGTAAAAGTTTTTCTTTTTCACTTTCAGTTTATCAACTGAATTGCTTGAGGACAAGCAAAGGTTTAAGCTTGGGGGAGTTGATACGTCTCCGTCGTATCTACTTTTCCTAACGCTTTTCCTCTTGTTTTGGACTCTAATTTGCATGATTTGAATGAAACTAACCCGGACTGACACTGTTTTTAGCAAAGCTACCATGGTGTTGTTTTTGTGCAGAAATAAAAGTTCTCGGATTGGAACAAAACTTTGCGAAGATTTTTATTATGAATAAAGAAAAATACTGGAGCCAAGAACCACCGGAGGGGGACCCCTGGGTGAGCACAACCCACCAGGGCGTGCACCACCTCCAAGCGCGCCCAGGTGGGTTGTCCCCACCTGGTGGCCCCGCAGACCCTGAAACCGACGCTATAAAATCACATTTTTCCAGAAAAAAATCAGGGAGGAAGAATTATCGTGTTTCGTGAGACGGAGCCGCCGCCACCTCCTGTTCTTCATCGGGAGGCCAGATCTGGAGTCTGTTTGGGGCTCCAGAGAGGGGGATCTTCGATCTTCGTCATCACTAACCCTTCTTCATCGCCAATTCCATGATGCTCCCCACCAGGAGTGAGTAATTCCTTCGTAGGCTTGCTGGTCGGTGAGGAGTTGGATGAGATTCATCATGTAATCGAGTTAGTTTTGTTAGGGCTTGATCCCTAGTATCCATTATGTTCTGAGATTGATGTTGCTATGACTTTGCCATGCTTAATGCTTGTCACTTTGGGCCCGGGTGCCATGATTTCAGATCTGAACCGTTTATGTTATCACCATTATATCTATGTTCTAGATCCGATCTTGCAAGTTATAGTCACCTACTATGTGTTATGATCCGGCAACCCCGGAGTGACAATAGTCGGGACACTTCCCGGTGATGACCGTAGTTTGAGGAATTCATGTATTCACCGTGTGTTAATGCTTTGTTCCGGTTCACTATTAAAAGGAGGCCTTAATATCCCTTAGTTTCCAATATGGACCCCGCTGCCACGGGAGGGTAAGACAAAAGATGTCATGCAAGTTCTTTCCATAAGTACGTATGACTATTTATGGAATACATGCCTACATTATATTTATGAACTGGAGCTAGTGCTATATCGCCCTAGGTTATAACTGTCACATGATGAATATCATCCAACGAATCGCCGATCCAATGCCTACGATTTTCCTACATATTGATCTTGCTAAGTTACTACTGCTGCTGTCACTATTGTCACTGCTACAAAACTACTGCTATCATTGTTACTGTTACTATTGCTGTTGCTACTACTATCAAAACTATCATACTACTGTGCTACTGATCACTTTGCTGCAGATAATTAATCTCCAGGTGTGATTGAATTGACAACTCAGTTGCTAATACTCGCAAATATTCTTTGGCTCCCCTTGTGTCGAATCTATAAATTTAGGTTGAATACTCTGCCCTCGAAAACTGTTGCGATCCCCTATACTTGTGGGTTATCATCGACAGGCACCTGCTTCGACTCGGCCCGGTCCTATGAGAACAATTGCCTCTTTTTTGCGGGCGCGGCCTCTTGAGCCTCCGCGGCGCCCCGCTGTCAGGGCGCGAAGCTACCGCGGCCCTGTAAGCGAGCTTGAGGGCCCGGACCACGTCTTTCGTATCCCCGACCACTGTGATAATGCTGCCGCTGCCCGGCATCTTGATGACGTTGTAGCCGGGATTGGTTGCCGCCATGAAATTGGCGAGGGCCGGATACCCTAGGATGGTGTTGTACGGGAGTCCGATGTGGGCGACGTCGAAGTCAACGAGCTCAGTGCGGTAATTGTCGCGCGTGCCGTAGGTGACGGGGAGCCGTATCTGTCCCAGGGGGTGGCTGAGCCCTTGTCCACCCCTGAGAAAGGCTTGGTGGGGGTGAGCTGGTCGTACGGCACCTGGAGCAAGTCGAAGGTTTCCACGGAGAGGACATTCAGGCTGGCGCCACCGTCAATGAGGGTCTTGGTTACCGCGACATTGCTGATGGTGGGCGTGCATAGCATGGCCGGGGAGGGCCCCCGCAGCCATCATGGTCTTGGGGTGATCCCTGGAATCAAAGGTGATGTCGGCCTCAGGCCTGGTGCGGCCCCGCTCGGCCTCGCGCCGTGGTCGAGTGACGCTTGCCCGATGGAGAAACTGCTTGATATGGCGGCTGGAAGCGGGTGCCTGCGACCCGTCGATGATGCATGCGACCGCGTGGGGCGCCGGAGCCGCGAAGCATGCGACGAATTGGTCGCAGAGCTCCTCCCAGGAGGAGATCAAAGCATGCGGGAGGCCACGGAGCTAGGATCGAGGGGCCTCCGTGAGGGCCAGGGGGAGCCAGTTTGCCATGGCCATGTCATCGCCGCCTGCCATCTCGATGGCCTGTGCGTACGACCGGAGGAACTCTCGAGGGTCGGCCATGCCGTTGTACCGTGGGGGAAGCACCGGCCGAAATTTGGCCTGCCACAGCACCCGTCGCAGGTTGGGGGAGAAGGTCGGGCAGCCCGCGGTGTCTCCACGGGCCACGAGTGGCTAGACCGGTGGCGCAGTGCCCGCCATGTAAACCACGAGGCGAGGGCGAAGCATGATCGGGGAAGAAGTGAATCTCCGACATGCCCCTACCTGGCGCGCCAAATGTCGGATTCAAGGCTCTGCAGACCCAAGAAGGTTCGAACTCTGGGGCGTGTGCGAAGGTCTAAACCCCTCAAACCTCTAGCTCGCCACCCTACAACCTATCCTCGTCGGATTCGCGCGAGCGGGGAAGAAGATGAACACAGCAGTTTACCCAGGTTCGGGCCACCTTGCGGTGTAAAACCCTACTCCTGCTTCGTGCTGGATTGGCCTCACGAGGAGGTTGAGGATGAACTAGTATAGTGGTTTGAGCGACCTCGCGAGGGCTCGAGAGGTGAGGGTGGAATTGATCGACCCCCTCTTATGGTGGTAGCTAACCTATATTTATAGTGGCCTCAATCCTCTTCCCTCAAAACTTAGGCGGGAAGGGATCCCATAGTGGCCAATTCAAAAGGGGACAAGTAGTACATCTTATCCTGACGAAAGGTGGTCTTCTCCTATAAAGCTTCTGGTCGTGACGCAGTGGTGGGCTCGGCGATGACATCCGTCCTGCCGAGCTCGTGGTCCTGGTCTCGTTGCACCGGAATGGAAACCTTTGGAGGGCTCCTCGGGAACCCACGCCTGTCCTTGCTCCTTTAGCACCAAAAGGGAAACCGCCTCCTCTGCGCCTGCTGGCACCCGGCTGGCCTTTGTCGTCATGGCTCACGTCATCGCAGCCTCGGGAGGCTGGGTACCTGCATAGAAATCTCTGCTCCTCGGGAGGCAGCCTGGGAGGCCGCTTCTCTGGAGGTCTTGGTGTCGTCCGCCCCGCGAGGCCAGGGGGCCCTCGCGAGGGTCTTATCTTGGGGGCTTTGCCGCTGGGCCATACCAGGCCATCGACGGAGCCATGCTATGGGCCGCAGGCAGGCAGGTCTGGGTACCCCCGATCCCAGAATGCCGACAACAACAATACAATACATGCCTCGCTACCCCTGCTGTCACTGGGTGAGGACACCACAAGATTGAACCCATCACAAACCACCTCTCCCATGGCAAGATAGATCAATCTGGTCGGCCAAACCGAATCAATAGATCAGAGAGAAATACAAAGCTATTTAAATCATGCATAAAAGAGTTCAGAGAAGACTCAAATACAATTCATAGATAATCTGATCATAAACCCACAATTCATCGGATCTCAACAAACATACCGCAAAAGAAGATTACATCGGATAGAACTCCAAGAACATCGAGGAGAACATTGTATTGAAGATCAAAGAGAGAGAAGAAGCCATCTAGCTACTAGCTATGGACCCATAGGTCTGTGGTAAACTACTCACACATCATTGGAAGGGCAGCAAGGTTGGTGTAGAGGCCCTCCGTGATCAAATCCCCCTCCGGCAGATTGCCAGAAAAGGCCCCAAGATGGGATCTCATGAGAACAGAAGCTTGCGGCGGCGAAAAAGTATTTTTGTGGATGCTTCTGGTGTTGGGGGAATATATGAGAATATATAGTGGTGGAATTCGGGTTGGAAGGTCTCCGAGGGGCCCACAAGCCCTGGGGGCGTGCCCCTACGGCTTGTGGCCGCCTCGTAGGTCTTCTGGCCTCCTCTTCAAGTAGTGTGGGTTTCTTCTGGTCCAAGAAAAAGCATCATAAAGTTTTATTCCATTTGGACTCCGTTTGATATTGATTTTCTGTAAAAGACAAAAACAAGGAAAAAATAGCAACTGGCACTGGGCACTAGGTTAATAGGTTAGTCCCAAAAAATGATATAAAATAGTACCAAAATGCATATAAAACATCCAAGATGGATAATATAATAGCATGGGACAATAAAAAATTATAGATACATTGGAGACGTATCAAGCATCCCCAAGCTTAATTCCTGCTTGTCCTCGAGTAGGTAAATGATAAAAACAGAATTTTTGATGTGGAATGCTACCTAACATGTTTATCAATGTAATCTTTCTTTTAAGTGGCATGAATATTCAGATCCATAAGATTCAAAACAAAAGTTTAATATTGACATAAAAACAAAAATACTTCAAGCATACTAATAAAGCAATCATAGCTTTTCAAAATATCATGGCCAAAGAAAGTTATCCCGACAAAATCATATAGTCTGGCCATACTCTATCTTCATCACACAAAGTATTTATCATGCACAACCCCGATGACAAGCCAAGCAATTGTTTCATACTTTTAATGTTCTAAGGCTTTTTCAACCTTCACGCAATACATGAGCGTGAGCCATGGATATAGCACTATAGGTGGAATAGAATATGGTGGAGGTTGTGTGGAGAAGACAAAAAAAGAGAAAGTCTCACATCAACTAGGCAAATTAATGGGCTATGGAGATGCCCATCAATCGATATCGATGCAAGTGAGTAGGGATTGCCATGCAACAGATGGACTAGAGCTATAAGTGTATGAAAGCTCAAAATAAAACTAAGTGGGTGTGCATCCAACTTGCTTGCTCACGAAGACCTAGGGCAATTTGAGGAAGCCCATCATTGGAATATACAAGCCAAGTTCTATGATGAAAAATTCCCACTAGTATATGAAAGTGACAAAATAGGACACTCTCTATCATGAAGAACATGGTGCTACTTTGAAGCACAAGTGTGAAAAAAAAGGATAGTAACATTGTCCCGTCTCTCTTTTTCTCTCATTTTTTTCTTTCGGGCTCTTTGGCCTCTTTTTTATTTTATTTTTTATTTTTTTCATCCGGAGCCTCATCTCTACTTGTGGGAGAATCATAGCCTCCATCATTCTTTCCTCACATGGGACAATGCTCTAATAATGATGATCATCACACTTTTATTTACTTACAACTCAAGAATTACAACTCGATACTAGAACAAAGATATGACTCTATATAAATGCCTCCGGTGGTGTACTGGGATGTGCAATGATCTAGCGTGACATGTATAAGAAATATGAATGGTGGCCTTGCCACAAATACTATGTCAACTATATGATCACGCAAAGCAATATGACAATGATGGTATATGTCATAATAAATGGAACGGTGGAAGTTGCATGGCAATATATTTCGGAATGGCTATGGAAATGCCATAATAGGTAGGTATGGTGGCTGTTTTGAGGAAGATATAAGGTGGCTTATGTGTGAAAGAGCGTATCATATCACGGGATTTGGATGCACCGGTGAAGTTTGCACCATCTCTCAAGGTGAGAAAGGGCAATGCACGGTACCGAAGAGGCTAGCAATGGTGGAAAGGTGAGAGTGCGTATAATCCATGGACTCAACATTAGTCATAAAGAACTCACATACTTATTGCAAAAATTTACTAGCCATCGAAACAAAATAATAATACGCATGCTCCTAGGGGGATAGATTGGTAGGAAAATACCATCGCTCATCCTCGACCGCCACTCATAAGGAAGACAATAAAAAATAAATCATGCTCTAACTTCATCACATGACGGTTCACCGTACGTGCATGCTTTGGGAATCACAAACTTTAACACAAGTATTGTTACTCAACCACAATTACCAACTAGCATGACTCTAATATCACCATCTTTATATCTCAAAACAAATGCAAGGAATCAAACTTCTCATATATTCAATGATCTTCATGAAAGTTTTTATTATATCCCTCTTGAATGCCTATCATATTAGGACTAAATTCATAACCTAAACCCATTGCCATACTATTTTCAAGACTCCCAAAATAATGTAAGTGAAGCATGAGAGTTCATCAATTTCTATAAAATAAAACCACCATCGTGCTCTAAAAAGATATAAGTGAAGTACTAGGGCAACTGCCTAGCTCAAAAGATATAAGTGAAGCACATTGAGTATTCTAATAAATTCAGGATTAATGTGTGTCCCTCTCAAAAGGTGTGTACAGAAAGGATGATTGTGGCAAACTAAAAGGCAAGTAAATCAAAGACTCATATATTACAAGACGCTCCAAGCAAAACACATATCATGTAGTGAATAAAAATATAGCCTCAAGTAATTATACCGATGGATTGAAGACAAAAGAGGGGATGCCATCCGGGGAATCCCCAAGGTTAGATGCTTGGTTCTCCTTGAATTTTACCTTGGGGTGCCTTGGGAATACCAAGCTTGGGCTCTTGCCACTCCTTATTCCATTGTCCATCAAAACTTTACCCAAAACTTGAAAACTTCACAACACAAAACTCAACAGAAACTCGAAAGATCCGTTAGTATAATAAAACAAATCACCACTTTAGGTACTGTTGTGAACTCATTCTAAATTTATATTGGTGTTATATCTACTGTATTCCAACTTCTCCATGGTTCATACCCCCCGATACTACCCATAGATTCATCAAAATAAGCAAACAACACATAGAAAACAGAATCTTTCAAAAACAGAATAGTCTGTAGTAATCTGGAGATTTCGTATACTTTTGTAACTCCAAAAATTCTAAAAAATAATGAAAACCTAGGAAATTTGTATATCAATCTTGTGTAAAACATTCAGATCAAAATCATGCTTCTGTGATTTTTTTAAATTCTAGCAATGAGCGCAAAAGTTTCTGTTTTTCAGCAAAATCAAATCAACTATCACCATAGATCATCCCAATGGTCTTACTTGGCTCAAACACTAATTAAAACACTAAAACACAATTACTACATAAATAATATTGTGTATACTCATAAAAACAGAAAGGAAAAATATTGGGTTGTCTCCCAACAAGCGCTTTTCTTTAAAGCCTTTTAGCTAGGCATTGATAATTTTAATGATGCTCACATGAAAGATAGCAATTGAAACACGAAGAGAGCATCATGTAGCATTTGAGAAACAAGTTTAAGTCTAACATACTTCCTATTCATAAGTGTTTTGTAAGCAAACAAATTATCAAGACAAGCAAAGACTAGCATGTGCAAGGAAGAAGAAAGAAACAATAGCAATCTCAACATAACGAGAGGTAATTTAGTAACATGAAAATTTCTACAACCATATTTTCCTCTCTCATAATAATTACATGTAGGATCATAATCAAATTCAAAAATATAGCTGTCACATAACATATTCTCTACGTGATCCACATGCATGCAAAGTTGACACTCTTCCAAAATAGTGGGATTATCATCAAATAAAGTCATGACCTCTCCAAGCCCAGTTTTATCAAAAATTTCATAAGATTGATCAATCTCCAAAGTAGTGGGATCATTATTACCTAAAGTTGACACTCTTCCAAACCCACTTTCAATATTATTGCAAACATATTCATCATGAGGCTTAAATAAATTTTCAAGATCATAGGAAGAATCACCCCAATCATGATCATTGCAATAAGTAGTGGACATATCAAAATTAGCATCCCCAAGCTTGGGGTTTTGCATATTATTAGCACAATTGACATTAATAGAATTTATAATAACATCATTGCAACCATGCTTTTCTTTCAAGGAGCTATCATGAATTACTTCATAAATTTCTTCTTTTAACACTTCATTACAATTTTCAGATTCACGAATTTCAAGCAAAACTTCATAAAGATAATCTAGTGCACACAACTCACTAGCAATTGGTTCATCATAATTGGATCTTTTAAAAAGATTAGCAAGTGGATGAGGATCCATAAACTTTTTGCTTTCTGATTTTCAATAAACACACAATTATACCAAGCAAACAAACCAAGTAAGACATAAAGGCAAACGGAAAGAAGGCGAATAAAAAAGGCAAATATTTTTGTGTTTTTCTGAAAACATTTTAGAAGTGGGGGAGAGGAAAACGAGAGGCAAATGACAAATAATGTAATGCAAGAGATGAGAGTTTATGATAGGTACTTGGTAGGCTTGATGTGTATCCTCCCCGGCAACGGCGCCAGAAATTCTTCCTCCTACTTCTTGAGCTTGCATTGTTATTTCCCTTGAAGAGAAAAGGGTGATGCAGCAAAGTAGAGATAAGTATTTCCCTCAGTTAAGAACCAAGGTATCAATCTAGTAGGAGGAACAACCAAGTCCCCAATAGATGCACCTGCACAAACTAACAAACACTTGCACAGAACGCAAAAAAGGGGTTGTCAATCCCTTCACGGCCACTTGCAAGAGTGAGATCTAATAGAGATAGATATAAAAGATAAATAAAATGTAACATAAAGTAAAGGTAAATAAATTGCAGCAAGGTATTTTTGGGGTTTTTGGTTTTATAGATCCGAAAATATATGATGTAAAATAGACCCGGGGGCCATAGGGTTTACTAGAGGCTTCTCTCTTGAAAGAAAACATACGGTGGGTGAACAAATTACTGTTGAGCAATTGATAGAAAAGTGCATAGTTATGACGATATCTAAGGCAATGATCATGAATATAGGCATCACATCCGTGAAAAGTGGACCGAAACGATTCTGCATCTACTACTAGTACTCCACAAATCGACCGACTCCTTCCTGCATCTAGAGTATTAAGTTCATAAGAACAGAGTAATGCCTTAAGCAAGATGACATGATGTAGAGGGATAAACTCAAGCAATATGATATAAACCCCATCTTTTTATCCTTAATGGCAACAATACAATACGTGCCTCGCTACCCCTGCTATCACTGGGTGAGGACACCACAAGATTGAACCCATCACAAAGCACCTCTCCCATGGCAAGATATATCAATCTAGTTGGCCAAACCAAATCAATAGATCAGAGAGAAATACAAAGCTATTTAAATCATGCATAAAAGAGTTCAGAGAAGACTCAAATAATATTCATAGATAATTTGATCATAAACCCACAATTCATCGGATCTCAACAAACACACCGCAAAAGAAGATTACATCGGATAGAACTCCAAGAACATCGAGGAGAGCATTGTATTGAAGATCAAAGAGAGCGAAGAAGCCATCTAGCTACTAGCTATGGACCCGTAGGTCTATGGTAAACTACCACACATCATCGGAAGGGCAGCAAGGTTGGTGTAGAGGCCCTTCGTGATCGAATCCCCCTCTGGCAGATTGCCAGAAAAGGCCCCAAGATGGGATCTCACGAGAACAGAAGCTTGCGGCAGCGGAAAAGTATTTTTGTGGATGCTTCTGGTGTAGGGGGAATATATGAGAATATATAGTGGTGGAATTAGGGTTGGAAGGTCTCCGAGGGGCCCACAAGCCCTGGGGGCGCGCCCCTATGGCTTGTGGCCGCCTCGTAGGTCTTCTAGCCTCCTCTCCAAGTCTCGTGGGTTTCTTCTGGTCCAAGAAAAAGCATCGTAAAGTTTTATTCCGTTTGGACTCCGTTTGATATTGATTTCCTGTAAAAGATAAAAACAAGGAAAAAACAACAACTGGAAATGCATATAAAACATCCAAGATGGATAATATAATAGCATGGAACAATAAAAAAATATAGATACGTTGGAGACGTATCAGGTACTAGGGTTACACATGGTCGGTTACAAGGAAGGAATAATCACGCTGATTCTTCTTTATCTTGACTTGGAGGACACACCATGGCATCAAAGGCTCCGAAGATTTCCTATTCGGACACAGAGTCACCTTATGATCGGCCTTGAAGTAGTAGCCCACCTGTCCGGCCCATAAGAAATAGGCTGGCAGCCTGAGGACCCCTTAGTCTAGGACTCCCTCACCCCTCTCTTCCGGTGGCACCGGTGTGCCGCCGGGGAAATCATCATGGTGACGATCTACACCAATAACTTCGCCGCTGTCACCACCAACTCTCTCCCGCTCTATGCAGCGGTGTAACCTCTCTATTCCCACTGTAATTCTCTACTTGAACATGGTGCTTAATGCTATATATTATTATCCAATGATGTGTGGCAACCCTATGATGTTTGAGTAGATTCTTTCTGTCCTACGGGTTAATTGTGGTATGGTGTGAGTGATATGAGTTGTATGTTAATATGATGTTGTCCTGTGGTGCCCTTCGTGTCCCACAACGTGTGGGATTACCGCTGTAGGGTGTTGCAATACGTTCATAATTCACTTATAGTGGGCTGCGAGAGTGACAGAAGCTTAAACCCGAGTAAAGGGGTTGTTGCGTATGGGAGTAAAGAGAACTTGTTAGTTAATGCTATGGTTGGGTTTTACCTTAATGATCTTTAATAGTTGCTAATGCTTGCTAGAGTTCCAATCATAAGTGCATATGATCCAAGTATGGAAACTATGTTAGCGTATGCCTCTCCCTCATTGCATATGATAAGTATGTATCGTGTTATATTCAATTGCCTATGGACAACCTTTCTTATCGTTCTACAAAAAGCTTTCTACTAAACAACTAACTTTTATTATCTTGCAAATTACTCCTAGTTTTAATCTAGCTAAGTACTTCTAGTTTTATTCTTGCAAACTTATCCTCTTACACCTACAAAGTAGTTTTATTCTTGTTCTAGGTAAAGCGAATGTTAAGTGTGCGTAGAGTTGTATCAGTGGTCGATAGAACTTGAAGGGAACATTAGTTCTACCTTTAGCTCCTCATTGGGTTTGTGATACGTCTCCATCGTATCTACTTTTCCAAACTCTTTTTCCCTTGTTTTGGACTCTAATTTGCATGATTTGAATGGAACTAACCCGGACTGATGTTGTTTTCAGCAGAATTGCCATGGTGTTATTTTTGTGCAGAAATCAAAGTTCTCGGATTGCCTTGAAAATTTACGGAGAATTTTTATGGAATGTATAAAAAATACTGGCGCAAAAGGATACCAGAGGGGGGCCACCCAGAGGCCACAAGCCCTGGGGGCGCGCCTACCCCACCAGGGCGCGCCTCCCAGGCTTGTGGGGCCCCTGGACCGTCTCTGACCCTAATTCCAACTCTATATATACCTATTCACGGATAAAAAAATCAGAGAGAAGGATTCATTGCGTTTTACGATATGGAGCCGCCGCCGCCTCCTGTTCTTCATCGGGAGGGCTGATCTGGAGTCAGTTCGGGGCTTCGGAGAGGGGGATTCATCGCCATCATCATCATCAACCTTCCTCAATCGCCAATTTCATGATGCTCACCGCTGGGAGTGAGTAATTCCATCATAGGCTTGCTGGACAGTGATGGGTTGGATGAGATTTATCATGTAATCGAGTTAGTTTTGTTAGGGTTTGGTCCCTAGTATCCACTATGTTCTGAGATTGATGTTGCTATGACTTTGCTATGCTTAATGCTTGTCACTAGGGCCCGAGTGCCATGATTTCAGATCTGAACCTATTATGTTTTCATGAATATATGTGAGTTCTTGATCTTATCTTGCAAGTTGTAGACACCTATTACGATTTATGATCCGCATACCCCAAGGTGACAATAATTGGGATTCTTTCCGGTGATTACCGTAGTTTGAGGAGTTCATATATTCACTAAGTGCTAATGCTTTGTTTCGGTTCTCTATTAAAAGGAGGCCTTAATATCCCTTAGTTTCCTTATGGACCCCGCTGCCATGGGAGGGTAGGACAAAAGATGTCATGCAAGTTCTTTTCCAGAAGCACGTATGACTATATACGGAATACATGCCTACATTATATTGATGAATTGGAGCTAGTCTTGTGTCACCCTAGGTTATGACTACTACATGATGAATATTATCCAACACAATTATCCATCATTGATCCAATGCCTACGAGCTTTTCACATATTGATCTTTGCTTAGTTACTTTGCCGTTGCTACTATTACAATCACTACAAAACTGCTACTGTTACTTTTGTCACTGTTACCGTTACTTCCATACTACTTTGCTGCAGATATTAAGTCTTTCAGGTGTGGTTGAATTAACAACTCAACTGCTAATACTCATGAGTATTCTTTGGCTCCCCTTGTGTCAAATCAATAAATTTGGGTTGAATACTCTACCCTCGAAAACTATTACGATCCCCTATACTTGTGGGTTATCAAGGCCTTTTTCTGGCGCCGTTGCCGGGGAGCATAGCTATATTTGCTGAGTCACTTGGGATTTACATCTGTTGATCACTATGAAGATTTTGAAAGATACCAAAACCAAGATTTTTCCCTCTAGGACGAGGGGAGGTAAGGAACTGCCATCTAGCTCTGCACTCGATTCACCTTCTGTTTTTAGTAAGCTTGCGACACCTACACCTGCTATTAATTCTGATATGTCGCAAGTAATTGATGATGCTACTTCTGCTATGAATGATGCTTATGATGATACTAATACTTTGCTTGATAATAGTGTGCCACTCGGTGAATTTCTTGATGAACAACTTGCTAGAGCTAAAGATATTGAGAATGCCGAAACTGATGATATTTTTGAAACTGATGAAATTATTGAAACTGAAAACTTTGAAACACCCATTAGACCTAGCACTCCTAGATATGAATTGCCTGTTATACCTGAGGGTTATGTTATGGATGGAGAGGTAGCTAGGGACTTTCTTGCTTGTAAGGATAGAGACGATCTTAAGAAATTGCTAGTCAGGTTGAAAGAAAAATCTTTGAATGCTAGAATGCAATATGATCCTAAGTTTGCTACTTCACCTATCTTTGTTTCTGATAAGGATTATGAATTCTCTGTCAATCCTGAGTTAATTACTTTGGTTGAATCTGATCCTTTCCATGGTTATGAATCTGAAACTGTTGTGGCACATCTTACTAAATTAAATGATATAGCCACCCTGTTTGCTCATGAGGAAAAATTCGTTATTACTATATTCTTAAGTTGTTTCCTTTCTCATTAAAGGGTAATGCTAAGATATGGTTTAATTCTCTTGCTCCTGGTTGTGTGCATAGTCCCCAGGATATGATATATTACTTCTCTGAAAAATATTTTCCTGCTCATAAGAAACAAGCTGCTTTACAGGAAATATTTAACTTTGTGCAAATTGAAGAAGAGAGTCTCCCACAAGCTTGGGGGAGGCTTCTCCAATTACTTAATGCTTTGCCTGATCATCCTCTCAAGAAAAATGAAATACTTGATATCTTTTATAATGGAGTAACCGATGCTTCTAGGAACCACCTAGATAGTTGTGCTGGTTGTGTTTTCAGGGAATGAACTGTTGAACAAGCTGAAGTACTATTGAATAATATATTGAGTAATATTAATGATTGGACTCTTCCCGAACCCCCACCCAAGCCAACTCCAAAGAAGAGGGGTATTCTATTTCTCAGTCTTGAAGATATGCAAGAGGCAAAGAAATCTATGAAAGAAAAAAGTATTAAAGCTGAAGATGATAAGAATTTACCACCTATTGAAGAAATACATGGCCTCAATACCCCGACATAGGTAGTAGAGGTAAATTCTCTCTATAGATTTGATGAAGGTGATGTTCCTTATAATAAATCTTCTACTCAATGCTTGGATGAATTTGATAACTTTATTGTTAAACAAGAAAACTTCAATGCATATGTTAGTAGACAATTGAAAAGAAATTCCTATATGATTGAACGCTTGGGTGACTATATGTTTAGAACTATTAATGATCTCAAGGTTGTTAGTAAACATGCTTCCATGGTAAAAACCCAAGTAGAACAAGTTCTCAAGGCACAAAATGATTTGCTTAATGAGATGAATAATAAAAAGAATGATCATGATGTTAGAGTTATTACTAGAGGTGGTAAAATGACCCAAGAACCTTTGTATCCCGAGGGCCATCCTAAGAGAATGGAGCAAGATTCTCAGAGAATTAATTCTGATGCACCTAGTCCATCTAAAAATAAAAAGAAAAATGATAGGACTTTACATGCTTCTAGTGAACCTATTATAGACACACATGAGAATCCAAATGATATTTCTATTTCTGATGCTGAGACACAATTTGGTGACAAACATGAACCTAGTAATAATGATAATGATGATGTTCATGTTGATGCTCAACCTAGTAATGATAATGATGTGGAGATTGAACCTGCAGTTGATCTTGATAACCCACAACCTAAGAATAAAAGATATGATAAGAGAGACTTCATTGCTAGGAAACATGGTAAAGAAAGAGAGCCATGGGTTCAGAAACCCATGCCCTTTTCTCCTAAACCATCCAAGAAAAAGGATGATGAAGAATTTGAGCACTTTGTTGAAATGCTTAGACCTGTCTTTTTGCGCTTGCGTTTGGCTGATATTTTGAAGCTAAGTATATGAAAGATATTGTTGCTAATAAAAGAAAGATACCGGAGGCTGAAATTTCCACCATGCTTGCTAATTACACATTTAAGGGTGGAATACCTAAAAAACCGGGAGATCCAGGAATACCAACTATACCATGCTCCATTAAAAGAAACTATGTTAAAACTGCTTTATGTGATTTGGGAGCCGGTGTTAGTGTTATGCCTCTCTCTTTATATCGTAGACTTGATTTGAATAAGTTGACACCAACTGAAATCTCTCTGCAAATGGCTGATAAATCAACTGCTATACCCATCAGTATTTGTGAGGATGTGCCTGTCGTAGTTGCAAATGTTACTATCTTAACGGACTTTGTTATTCTTGATATACCCGAGGATGACAGTATGTCGATCATCCTTGGTAGACCCTTTTTGAGTACTGCAGGGGCTGTTATTGATTGCAATAAAGGCAATGTCACTTTTCATGTCAATGGTAATGAGCATACGGTACACTTCCCGAAGAAACAACCTTAAGTGAATAGTATCAAGTCTATTGGAAAATTTTCAACAATTACTATTGGAGGTTTCAAATTCCCTATTCCTACTGTCAAAAAGAAATATGATATTCTTATTGTTGGGGACATGCATATCCCTGTTGAGTTAACCTAGTGTTATACGATGATTCTCTAGTTTCATGTCATTCAGAAGAAGTTTGTTAATAAGACTTGATCAACCTTGTTAATGGATTCCTTTTGATGGGCATGAGATGGATGAATTTAGTAAACACAACCTTCTGTACCCTCTTTTTACTTTCTGTTATTTAGAATTAATAAAGTAGAAATGATATTATTTTTCTGTTTTCTGAATTATCCATGCAATAAAAAATGATCGGAAAATAAAAGTTTGCACCAGTGGGCCACAAGTCAACATGGCGCGCCCACCCCCTAGGTCATGCCTAGGAGGCTTGTGGGCCCATGTGGGTCCCCTCACTTATTCCAGCCACCCATTCACTTCAGCTTCCTCCAGAAAAAAAATCACACCATTGCTCAAACCCGTGTTCTTGCTCATTTTGCTACCATTTTCGATCTCCTTGCTTGGAACTCCGTTTCCGAAACTATTTCGGGGGATTGTTCATCGAGGAAAGAGAAACCATGAGGAGGTGGTTAAGGGGTTCTTCAAGCCGGAATTCAGAAGGAAATGAAAATGAGGAGAAGAAGAAGCCCAAGTACAACCTTCCTCGCACGACGGAAGTTTGGCCGTGTGAATGGCCAAGCGACACATTCTTGAGGGAGGCAGGAATATATGAGGATTTCTATTATTTGGCGGACAAAGGTGGCATCATCCCCTTCCTCAAAGATAAGTGCGACCAGTACCTCCTGCTCACTAATACCTTCATGCAAAACTTTCGCTTTCATTCTAGGAAGGATCCTCCCATGGTAGAATTTCACTTGTATGATGAGCCTAAGGAAATGGCATTATATGATTTTTGCAATGTTTGCAAAATACCTTATGAGGGCAGCATCACTGAGCCACATCCTAGAGACATGGCGGATTTCATCACTAACACTACTGTGGGGGAAGAGAGAGGAGTGTTAGAAGCTAGAGTAGCTAGTTTACATTTTCCCGTTTTACGTTACTATGCATTATTTGCCGGAAGATGTCTGACTGGTCATGGGGAGAGTGGAACTCTCAGCTCACCTGACCTCACTATTTTGCGCCATGCCCTATATGCTGACAGAACTTTTAGTTTGGGCGCTATTGTTGCCTGGCGGTTAAACACAAACCGTTCGAAGGGTAGTATTTTTTGGTGGTGCCTATGCTTCCTGCCTTGCTAAATATTTTGAGATACCTATTAGGCATGATGAGAAGGAGGAGATGTTGTTACCCACTAAATGTTTAGACTATGCCAATATGGTAGCACATGATTTTATTGCCAAAGACAATGATAAGTGGCTCCTCTACAACCTAGTATTTATTCAGGGTACTTGTGAGATTATTACCTTGCCTGCACCTTCTTTGTTCGATATTCATTCAGGCAGGTACACTATTATGCCCGAGGATATTTACGCGTATTGAAGGCTGACACAACCTCCAGCACCTGAGCCAGCACCAGTTCCGGATCCGTATCAGGAGTCAATTTATCAGTGGGAGCCACAGGAGCTCGCCAACCAGTGGAACCCTCAGAACCATCCGCAGTATCTAGGAGAAGGTTCTTTTGAGCCGTGGCCCTAGACCAACTTAGGCCAAAAGCCTAAGCTTGGGGGAGTATGTATCTCTCACCGACATTATATTCATGTTAACACTTTCATTCCAGTTGTCGGTGATCATCCTTTTTCATTGTATTATCCATGTTAATTTATTTCTCTCGCTTTCTTCTTGTGTGTTTGAAAAACTTTGGAAAAAAACAAAAATATTTCTCGCTTCTTTTCAGATTTTCTTTCTAGCTTTAATTAGTTGTAGTATTAAAAGAAAACCCAAAAAGATTTCTCGTTCTTCTTTTGCTTGTTGGGGGCTTTCCCATGTAAATAGTTTTTCTCGTTTTTGTTTTACTTGCTTCAGAAAAACAAAAACTCCAAAAATATTTCAGTGTGTTTCTTTGAAATTCTTTTCTTTTCTTTGGGTCGTAAGGAGAAGACCACGATGAAAATGTTGAGTGGCTCTCATATGCATTATTGTTGATCTAACAAAGAGCCCATATTACCTTGTCTTCTCCTCTGAATAAATGTTTGTAGATTCCAGCTTAGTCCAATGCGCATGCACTCTTATTATTATTATTCACATTGTTCGGTCGTGCAAGTGAAAGGCAATAATGACGATACTTGATGAAATGATTGAGATGAGGAAAAGCTGGTATGAACTCGACCTATTTTGTTTATTGTAAATATGATTAGCTCGTCGTTCCTGATTCAGCCCATTATGAATGAAACATGTTTGCAATGACAATTAGAGATTATAGTTACTCATGCCATGCTTAATTAGCTAGGAGTGGATAATGGTTTGTCTCGTGTGCCAACATGCAATTTAAAATGGTTATGATGTAGTATGATATGATGGTATCCTCCTTTGAATGATTCAAGTGGCATGACTTGGCACATGTTCACGCATGTAGTTGAATCAAAAAAACATAGCCTCCACGATATTTATGTTCATGGTGATTTATATCCTACTCATGCTAGCATTCAATGTTGATTAATCTCAATGCATGTTCATGACCATTGTCGCTCTCTAGTTGGTCGCTCCTCAAGTCTTTTTGCTAGCCTTCACTTGTACTAAGAAGGAATACTACTTGTGCATCCACTTCCTTAAACCCAAAGTTGTTCTATATGAGTCCACCATTGTCGGTGTCAAAACCGGCAGACGTCGAGGTAAGGGGTCCTGAGCTGTGGATCTAGGATCGATAGTTAACAGGGGACGACGAACACGGTGTTTACCCAGGTTCAGGCCCTCTCAAGGAGGTAAAACCCTACGTCCTGCTTGATTGTATTGAATGATGGAGTTTTATAGAGTATATCTACCTTGAGATCAGCACGAGCTAAACCCTAGGCTACGGGGTGGTGAATGAATCTCTTCCCCTAAAGACTAAAACCCTCGGTTTATATAGACACCGATAGGGTTAGGGTTACCAAAGATAGATTACAACAAGAAGGAAAGAGATCTTGTACATCCTTGACTTGGAGGATACACCACGGCCTCTTAGGTCTCCGGCTATCACTCGGCTCCTCCAATCCGGCCCATGCACAATGGGCCGTCGCCCCGATGACCCCTTAGTCCATGACTCCCTCAGTAGCCCCCGAACATGACTCCAACGCCAAAGCTTGTATCCGGCATCTGCTAATCTAACCAGTATTCGGCTTGCGAGGCGAGTTCTTCAATGTTCGGGACCAGGTGATGTCTGGAATCCGAAGTGGCAATTTTACTTAACACCAAAGGAAAACAAAAACGTGGCTCAAGCGCGAATAATGCCTTTATCTGACAACTTTTATCTCTCAACGAAGAGTCGCTTCCGGCCATAACGCCAAGCAACTTCTGTTTCTTGAAGCGTGGTTCGAGACTGACGCCACATTCGACACGTCCTCTCAAGGTGGAAATCGTGTCCCGCTTTTCAGGGGATATGGTTAATGATATCAATTCCCCTCCTCGCTCATAATGTTGTGGAGATATCGAGAAGTGGAGAGGCCAGCGGTGCGGAAAAAGGAATACCCGGCCTGTCAACAGCCTATAAAGGGGGAGGGTCCCTACAGTTCACACCTCATGCCCTCCTTCACCTCCCGCTCGCTCAGACCCTCAGATCTCCAGCGCCCTTCCTCTCTACTCTTACAGCAAATCCAACTCCACCTCCCTCGGCCATGGTTGGATCTGGTGCCAATGGGAAGTGGAAGGCCTCCTCCGTTACCAACGAGGACATTCTGAAGCTGAAGGAGGCCGGTTACTTGCCGGCCAATGTCGCTCATCAGGCCCCTGAAGAGGGCCAGGTCATCCCAACGCCCGAACCTGGCGAAAGAGTAGTATTTCTCCCCAATTTTCTCAGGGGGCTCGGGTTTCCCCTGCATCCCTTTGTGCGGGGGCTGATGTTTTTCTACGACCTAGATTTTCACGATCTAGCCTCCAATTCCCTTCTCCACATCTCGTCCTTCATCATATTCTGTGAGGCCTTCCTCCGCGTCCAGCCACACTTCGGCCTCTGGCTGAAGGTGTTCAATGTCAAGCCCAAAGTGGTCGGTGGTGAACATGCGGACTGCGGCAGGGCCATGATCAGCAAGCTGACGCGGGTCCAGTGGCCGGAGGGCCAATTCGTCGACACCGTCAGGATGTGGCAAAAGGAGTGGTTCTACATCACCGAACCAAAGGGAGCCGGGTGGGCAGCAATTCCAGCATTCCGATCCGGACCCCCCACCAGGCTAACCTCGTGGGTCCAGAAGAGCCCGGATTGGGGGTCACCTGATGATTTAAAGGTGCTACAGAAACACGTTGGCAGTGTGATGGATACCGGCGCGAAGCTGGTCGATGTGATCCAAGTCATGCTCAATCGCCGGATCCTCCCCTGTCAGGAGAGGGCCAAGCCCATGTGGGCACACAGCCCCGAAGACCCAGCCACCGTGCGGCGCCTCTTCGGCACGACCCAGAAGAAGGTGTGGGGGCTACTATTCAAGCCACAAAATGAGTGGCCATCGAAGGAAGGGGACATTGGCCTTGACACTGAGCACCCTCCAAAGAAGGTGAGCGATACTTTGTTCAAGCATAAGTCTAAACATTTATTTCGCATGACTTAATCCGAACCCCTTTACATGGGTTTTTCAGGGCTGGCTCGCCAAGGCCGAGAAGATCAGCGGCTCGGCGCCACTGCCAGAGGGGCCTCGATCTGAACAGCTAGAGCAGCTACTGGTCATGGCGTCGTACAAGGCGCCCGACAAGAAGGCCAAGAAGAAGGAGATATCAAAGGCAAGGGATGGCCTCCGCCGCAGGGCGGGCGGCCGCCCTGGAGATGCGGCGGCCTCATTCGTTTAGGATGGGGATGATGACGAGGGCGAGGAGGAGAGTGCCTACTCGCACTCCAAGAAGAGAGCGGCGTCTGAGGACGTCGAGGAGGTTCATCCTCCCTAAGCTCTCAAGAGGTGGTGCCGGCCTAAGCTGGTACTGCCTGACAGCTTGGACGAAGTGTCTGAAGCGTCCGAGCCGATCCCTCCAAAGGGACCCAAGGTCAAGTCCCCCGCGACCAGGTACACGTTATGGCTTTTTTAGTTATCATATTTTCAGTAATTTGCTTTGGTTTGAAAGCTAAACCCCTCCGAGCTACAGCCCCCCCGCGCGAATGCCCCATCGACCAGACCTCGGAGGGGACGTCTCCGCCTGTCGAACTGGTGGACAGTGGGTCTATGGCGCATACCGCGCCCCTCCGATCCCCGAAGAGGTTGAGGAGGTGCGGTCCCAAAGTACTCCTCCCCCTTCGAGCACAGAGGGGGAGGCGGGCGCCATAATGGCCGAGGTTAACACCTTGGTCGCCGAAGATCAGGAGAAGGAGTCCAGACCATCCAGACCCCCGCCATCGACCGCTCCTGAGCCCCAAGGCCTTCGATGGCACAGGCTCCTCATAGAGAGGAGGGGGCCGGGGAGCAAACGCCAGCACCGAACACCTCCACACGAGCGACAGCTGGCTGGCCGGAGGTTCTAGAGGAGTTGGTGAGCGGCTTCGTCATCGTTGATGGGCACCGCACTTTGATGAGTGCGGTTATGCAGGGTGTTCGGTCCGTCCAATCCGGACTGAACGACGCTGTCCAAGGCCTTCTAACAGGCTTTGAGGTAAGTCAAGTAATGTTCTTTCCTCATAACACGGTAATGATTATTAGTTTTAGGTAGGCCGCACATATAGCAGCCCCCGAGACTCTGCCAGGACCTCAAAGAGGCCTGCAGAGGATCAAATTCCGTAACCGAATAACAATGGTGATGTTTTTTTGCTGACGCAGGCATCTTCCGTTGCCGTGGCTGCTAATGCCGCGGCATTAGAGGAGATGGATCGAAAGCTCCAGCTTTCCGATAAAGAGCTTGACCTTGTCAACAAACGGCTTGACGAGGTGCAAGGTAAGCCCTGTAAGGAGATGTGCAATTGACTTGACGCTGGATATTGACTATACAGACTATGTGTTAATCTGTAATCTTAATGATTCTGCAGCTGCTGCCGCCGAGGTCAAGGGCTTGAAGGAGGCCCTGAAGAAAGCCAAGGCTGAGGCAGCCGCAAAGAAGACCGCCGCTGAAGAGGTGGTGGCCGAGCTTGAGAAGGCCAAGCTTGCTGCCGAGCAACATGAGGCGCGGGTGACCGAAGTCCAAGTGGAGCTCCAGGATGCCGCCAAGAAGCTGGAGGCCCTTGAGAAGGGGCAGGAGGAGCAATCCTCCCGGCTATCCAAGGCGGAGAAGGAGCTTCATGAGGCGAGGAGTGACGCTCGAGGCGTCCGGGAGGAGCTCCGGCAAGCGGCGCAAATTGCCAATGGTAAGAAATATTTACTGCAGAGTGTGTTCAGAGGCAACAGATTCGCCCTGCTGACGAGGGTCTGGTGCTCTGCAGGCGTCTTCGTCGAGCTCCCGAAGAATGCGGCGGCTGCGGCGAGGCACTATGCCACCATCGAGGAGGACTCCATGCAGCGGCTCTTCTGGTCATAGTTTCCGGACTTCGAGCGTCCGCCCCTCCTCAGCGATCAAATGAAGTAGCTGATGGAGATGCATCGGATGTCTGAGCTGGCCTTAAAGGACCTCTGTGTCATCCCGTGGCTGGCGGAGCCCCTTCCGGACACCTACTTTGTCCTTGTGCAGAGGCTGAGGGAGGCGTCGCTCCGGATTGACGCCGTGAAGCGGTCGGCGTGCCTTGAGGGGGCGAGGCTCGTGTTTGCGAAGACCATGGTTCATTGGCCAAGGATTAATCCAATGGAGATGGCCACTGGTCCTCCGCCCCAGGGGAAGGAGCACCGCCGCCTCGAGCAGTACTTCATGCAGGTGATGATCGGAGCATGGGCGATAGAGAGCCAGTGTTCAAAAAATGTAATGCTTGAGTAGTTGTAGGAAACTTGTATCTAGTGGAACCTATGCTTTATTATGCATCTGCCTGACTCGTGTCATGATTTAATTTTGACTCCTGTGTGGCCGTATTTTTATTCTGAACGCTACCAGTCGTCGGCTTCAGCCCCCAAGTGAATATCACGACGGGTGATTCATCTCCGCACTGTTACCCTTAGCCAACGTCTTGGTGCCCGGAGACGGTAGTGCGGGAGCGAAACCAGGCAATCATACTATTCGGTTTTACTGCGTTCACTTAGCCTTAGGAGCTTGACGTTGGGGACTAGGGACTAGCCCCCGGTGTATTTTTTATGTACTTAGGGGTCAAAGCCTACCCTTTCCAATCACATGGTTTGTGTTAAGACGAACCCTTCGTGTGACATGGCGAAATCGCCAACGATTTTTAGAGTCCAACCTCGTCATCGGATCGCAGACCCGTTCGCGCTTACTATGACGATTAGTTTTTGGCTTTTCCCTACTTAGGTACATGACCAGACAAACGAGTAGTACAATCGCATGGGTTCTCCCTTTGCCCTCTTAGCCGAACTGGCGGAACATAAGAGGCAAACACAGGAGCCGGGCAACCCAACTATTGACCCAAGACATAGTTCGGAACAGATGCATATAGTGCAATATCCGAGACACCGAACACCTAGCGGGAAGCGGTGCCGGACTTAAGGATATTGAGATGATATATAAATCGAACTCATGACTTATTAATATATATTTATGCTGGGCTGTTTCGAAGAGCGATGAGAGAAATCGGAAAGAGGCAGAAAAATTGCAAGAATGCGGGATCCGAACACCATAAGGAGTATTTTTATTGTCTCTCATAAGCTCATGACGTCTAACCGTACAATTCGAACTGCGAAGGCGGCACTTTCAAGAGAGAAAGAAAAAATCAGAGGAAAGGTTGACGCAGGGCCTTGATGCGTGAGTTGAAGCCTTCACTGTGCCCTGCTGCACGTCTGCGCCTTTGCTTTTGACAGGTGGGGGCTGAGACCTTCAATGAAACCTTGATGGGCGAGGGCTCTGCCTGTGGTGCTTTATGCTGGGGGGGTATCCGGAGTTAGTCCCCGGGTCGTCCGAAGATGAAGTCGCTCCGAAGTTCGGTTGAGCCGATCATGTACTTCGGATTAACGAATGCCTCACGGCTGCCCATGGAATTTTAAGCGCAAAGTTGTGCTAGCGAGGCACATGGAGCGTAGGGAAGGTGGGCGTGCCATGGGGCGCGTATCCCTATTTGTGGCGAACGCATGCGTGTTCCCATGACGGAGAACGGGTTCGAACCCGTTTGCTATTGTTGCCGTCCTTTACGGCGAGGCGACATTCGGGCCTATATGGGCCGGTGTTGTATTCGGCTGCTAGGGCCGCGGTGTGTTCTTCGGTTCGGAGTGAGTGTTCGGTGTTGCCGTTGATAGTTATGACCCCTGAAGGGCTAGGCATCTTCAGCTTGAGCTACGCGTAATGCGGGACGGCATTGAATTTGGCTCGGCCGAGGAGGGCGTGATAGCCACTGCGGAAAGGTGCAATATCGAAGATCAAGTCCTCACTTAGGAAGTTGTCCGGAGATCCGAACACTACTTCAAGCGTCACGGTGCCAGTACAGCGGGCCTGCACTCCCGGAATGACCCCCTTGAAGGTGGTATTACTGGGTTTAATCCTTGATGGATCGATCCCCATTTTCTTCACTGTATCCTCGTATATCAATTGAGGCTGCTTCCTCCGTCCATTAGGACTCTAGTGAGGTGGAATCCATCGATAATGGGATCTAGCACTAGGGCTGCGGACCCCCCATGGCGTATGCTCGTGGGGTGGTCCCTGCGATCGAACGTGATCGGGCAAGCCGACCATAGATTGAACTTCGGTGCTACTGGTTCGACGGAGTATATGTCCCGTAGTGCTCGCTTCCTCTCCTTCTTCGGTATATGGGTTGCGTAGATCATGTTCACCGTCTTGACTTTGGAGGGGAAGGGTTTCTGGCCTCCACTATTCGGCCTGCGGGGCTCATCACCGTCCTCGCTGCGTGGGCTTTTGCCCGAGTCTTCGGCGTTGAGCTTGCCGGCCTGCTTTATCACCCAACAATTAAGGTTGGAGTGGTTGGCAGGCTTTTTGGATGTGCCATGGATCTGGCAGGGCTTGTCCAAAATTGTGTCTAACCTGGACGGGCCATCGTTGTTGCCTTTAGGGGCCTTTTTGCGCTGCTCGGACTTCGAGTTTCGGAATCCGACGTTTACTGCTGTATCCTCACCTTCGCCATCATTGTGGCGACATTTGTTCTTGCTGAGTCGCGGCTTTTCGTTTCCGTCCCGGACTTCAGAAGTACCAGGTGTATCGGGATTGGTGGTTTTACGAGCAAGCCAACTATCCTTGCCTGCGCAAAAGCGGGTCATGAGAGAAGTAAGGGATGCCATGGTTCGTCGTTTATCCTGGCAGAGCTGCCTTATGAGCCATTCATCCCTGACACTATGCTTGAAGGCGGCCAAGGCTTCAGCGTCCGGACAGTCAACAATCTGGTTTTTCTTGGTGAGGAATCGGTTCCAGAACCGTCAGGTAGATTCTTCGGGTTGTTGCGTAATGTGATTTAGGTCATCAGCGTCCGGAGGCCGGACATAGGTGCCCTGAAAGTTTGCTCGAAAAGCGTCCTCCAGCTCTTCCCAACAACCTATAGAGTCTTCGGGGAGGCTATTCAACCAGTGTCGAGCTGGGCCTTTATGCTTTAGCGGCAGATATTTAATGGCGTGGAGGTCATCTCCTTGTGCCATGTGAATGTGGAGGAGGAAATCCTCTATCCATACGGCTGGATTCGTGGTTCCATCGTATGATTCAATGTTCACAGGCTTGAAGCCTTCCGGGAATTGGTGTTGCATTACCCTCTCTATGAAGCACAGGGGGTGTGCGGTGCCCCGGGCTCGGGCTATGTTGCGTCGGAGGTCTTCGGTCCTCCGAATCTGCTGCTGTTCCCGGACTCTATCATTTCGGTTTGCCCGATCATAGTATGCTTCCCGGTGGGTGGGTGAGTCTTCTCTGGGTCCGTAAATGGACCTGGTGCGACCTCCCCGGGCGTCTAGGTCATGGCGGAGGTCGTACTTGTAGGTGGATCATGCTTGATCCTTGCCGTAATGGCGAGGTGGGGCGGCTGGGTGTTCGGCCTCGTCAGCTTCTCTGTCCCGTCCTCTAGGGGGACGGTCCGGCTGTTCGGCGCGTGTGTATGTTGAACGTGTTGGCTATAAGGCTTCATCGTCGAACTGGGGTAGCAATTTTCGCTTAGGATAGATCTTGACTTGCTATTCATGGCCGTACCCCTCTTCGGCGGCTAGGACTTTGGTCCATCGATCATTGAGGGTGTCTTGTTCGGCCTTGATTTTGCGCTTTTGTTTCTTCAGGCTGCGAGCAGTGGCTAAAAGCCTCCGTTTGAACAGTTCCTGCTCCAGCGGGTCTTCGGGGACGAAGAAATCGTCCTCCCCGAGACTGGCCTCCTCCTCAGAGAGTGGGAGGTAATTGCTGTCTTCGGAGTCATCAGGGTTTTCCGTGTTGAACGGGTCTTCCTGCTCTGCGGGATCATCTTGATGATATTCATTGGCTACAGCTCCGGTGGGATCCTCCGTATTATTCTCGGTGCCGTTCTCCGCCGAGTCTATGTTGCTCGCATGGCTTCAGCGTGGCTTTGACCGGCGGCGTTGTTTTCGACGTTTGGGTGGCTCGTCTTTGGGCTTGGCTCTGTCCTGATCGGGAGTGCCGTCGCCGTCTTTGGGAGTGTCCACCATATAGATGTCGTAGGTGGATGTAGCCGACCAGCGGCCGGTGATGGGGGGACCGACCTCATCATTAGCTGCGGTTACGTCCTCCTCATCCATGTATTCGGCATTCTCCGAATTATAGTCTAACATATCGGTTAAATCATCGACAGTTGCTACCAAATGGGTGGTGGGTGGGCCACCAAATTCCCTGTCGAACACCTCGAAGGGTCGGTGATTGAAGGCGGAGGGCAAGTTCTCCTAGATAGTCATTTTATGAATTTGGTCTAGTGCCTCGTTCAACATATCGAGGGTCGCCGGACTTGAGGGCTCTAGGCTAGACTTCGTGGTGGCGAAGCAGAGGTCGGTCTGTGACTCAACTGATCTTTGGTCCCAAATGGGCCTATCTTCGGAATTCGGGACCGAAACCTTGATGGGCACCGGATTGACCTTGGGAATTGAGGGCGTGTTTTGACCCTCCTGAGCACCTTCCACGCCAATGTTTGAGGTCAGGTCGTTTTGGGCCGGGGGTGACCCCTGACTGCTGTTCGCCGACTCAGGGTGCAGTCTCGATGCCAGCAGGGTATTGTGGGGGAGGAGCTCGGCTGAGATCGAATCTTGGCCTCTGACCTCTGGTTCTGCCTCGAGGGCCGGGGGTAAATCCTCCGCCGATGTAGGTTCGGTTGACAGTGGGGTGAGGTCCCCTCTCTCAAGGAGTCCTTCCTGGCTCAAAGCCATTTGGCAGACTGGGGCTGGTTCGCAGATCGGATCGGAGGTGTAAGTCGGAGTAGGTGCGGCAAGGCCTGCGGGATCCGATGAAAACCAGATCCCCCCGCGCGTCAGTGACGTACACAAGATTGCCGAATTGAATCCGGTGTTCAGGAGCAAAGTTGTCGACCTGGCCAAGACGGCCGGTCGGATCAACGTGCAGCACGATGCTGCCAAAAGCAAAGAGTTGTCCAGGGACGAAGAGGTCCATGGAACTGATGTCCTCTCCAAGGACTAAACGAGCCATCGATCCAATCAGCGGAACTCTCAATGAAAGCACCAATGTCGGTGTCAAAACCGGCAGACCTCGGGGTAAGGGGTCTCGAGCTGTGGATCTACGATCGATGGTTAACAGGGGATGACGAACATGGTGTTTACCCAGGTTCAGGCCCTCTCAAGGAGGTAAAACCCTACGTCCTGCTTGATTGTATTGAATGATGGAGTTTTACAGAGTATATCTACCTCGAGATCAGCACGAGCTAAACCCTAGGCTACGGGGTGGTGAATGAAGCTCTCCCCCTAAAGACTAAAACCCTCGGTTTATATAGACACCGATAGGGTTAGGGTTACCGAAGATAGATTACAACAAGAAGGAAAGAGATCTTGTACAACCTTGACTTGGAGGATACAGCACGGCCTCTTAGGTCTCCGGCTATCACACGGCTCCACCAATCCGGCCCATGCACAATGGGTTGTCGCCCTGATGACCCCTTAGTCCATGACTCCCTCAACCATATCTACCTATATGCGGTATTTACCTGCCGTTCCAAGTAAATTTGCATGTGCCAAACTCTAAAGCTTCAAATAATAATCTGTTTTGTATGCCCGAATCGCTCATGTAGCGACTGGGGGCTGTCAGTATCTTCCATGCTAGGTGGGTTATTCTCACGATGAGTGTTTATTCACTTGTCATTCACGAGAAAGTGGTTGGTAATCGGAATGCCCAGTTCCATGCCCAAAATCAAATCAAAATATAATAATGAAACAAAACTCCCCCAGGACTGTTGTTGGTATGGACGGTACCCGTGGATTTGGCTAGCTGTGGAGTGTGTTTGTTGGTGGAGGGGGAGTAAAACTTTACCATTCTGTTTGGGAACCGCCTATAATGTATCTAGCATGGAAGATAGTGAGATCTCTTGGATGTTATGTTGACAATGAAAGCATACCGCTCAAAATTATATTCATCTCTGTTTTAAAAGCTTCGAGCTCTGGCACCTCTGCAAATCCCTGCCTCCCTCTGCTAAGGGCCTATCCATTTACTTTTATTGTTGAGTCATCATCTTCTTACAAAAGCACCAGTTAGAGAGCATCATTGTCATTTTTATGCTTTGTTATTAATTGATGTTGAGTATGAGTGTGACTGGATCTCTTTTGCCATGAATTACAATGTCTAGTTAGTCCTTGATCTTCAGGGGTGCTCTGCATTTATGTTTTGCGATCTCAGAAAGGGCCAGCGAGATACCATTTTGTCATTTATATCATGATTGTTTTGAAAAAGTGTTGTCATCCGAGATTTATTATTAGTTGCTCGCTAGTTGATTATGCTATTGGTATGAGTAAATGTGAGACCTAAATGTTATTGTGAATATGGTTAGTTCATAATCTTTGCTGAAAACCTGAATATTGGCTAGACATATTTGCAACAACAAGATCAAACAGAGTTTGTAAAAGCTTTTCTTTGTCACTTTCAGTTTGTCAACTGAATTGCTTGAGGACAAGCAATGGGTTAAGCTTGGGGGAGTTGATACGTCTCCATCGTATCTACTTTTCCAAACTCTTCTGGCCTTGTTTTGGACTCTAATTTGCATGATTTGAATGGAACTAACCTGGACTGACGCTGTTTTCAGCAGAATTGCCATGGTGTTATTTTTGTGCAGAAATCAAAGTTCTTGGATTGACCTAAAAATTTACGGAGAATTTTTATGGAATATATAAAAAATACTGACGCAAAAAGATACCAGAGGGGGGCCCCCAGAGGGCACAAGCCCTCGGGGCGTGCCTCCTAGGCTTGTGGGGCCCCTGGACCGTCTCCGACCCTAATTCCAACTCTATATATACCAATTCACAGAGAAAAAAAATCAGAGAGAAGGATTCATCACGTTTTATGATATAGAGCCTCCGCCTCCTTTTCTTCATCGGGAGGGCTGATCTGGAGTCTGTTCAGGGCTCCGGAGAGGGGGATTCGTCGCCAGCATCATCATCAACCTTCCTCCATCGCCAATTTCATGATGCTCACCGCCGGGAGTGAGTAATTCCATTGTAGGCTTGCTGGATGGTGATGGGTTGGATGAGATTTATCATGTAATCGAGTTAGTTTTGTTAGGGGTTGATCCCTAGTATCCACTATGTTCTGAGATTGATGTTGCTATGACTTTGCTATGGTTAATGCTTGTCACTAGGGCCCGAGTGCCATGATTTCAGATCTGAACCTATTATGTTTTCATGAATATATGTGAGTTCTTGATCTTATCTTGCAAGTTGTAGATACCTATTACGAGTTTTATCGAGTTGTAAGTAAATAAAAGTGTGATGATCATCATTATTAGAGCATTGTCCCAGTGAGGAAAAAGGATGATGAAGACAATGAATACCCCATAAGTCGGGATGAGTCTTCGGACTTAACAAAAAATGAGAGGCCAAAAGAGCCCAACAAAAAAACAACAAAAAAGAGAAAAAGAAGAAAAATTAGAGAAAAAGTGAGAAGGGGCAATGTTACTATCCTTTTACCACACTTATGCTTCAAAGTAGCACCATGTTCTTCATATAAAGAGTCTCATGAGTTATCACTTTCATATACTAGTGGGAATTTTTCATTATAGAACTTGGCTTGTATATTCCGATGATGGGCTTCCTCAAATGCCCGAGGTCTTCATGAGCAAGCAAGTTGGTGCACACCCACTTAGTTTCCATTGAGCTTTCATACACTTATAGCTCTTAGTGCATCCGTTGCATGGCAATCCCTACTCCTCGCATTGATATCGATTGATGGGCCTCTCCATTGCCCGTTGATTAGCCTCGTTGATGTCAGATTACCTTCTTTTTTGACTTCCCCTTATTAATCTCTACCACCGCATTCTATTCCACCCATAGTGCTATATCCATGGCTTGCGCTCATGTATTGCGTGGGGGTTGAAAAAGCTGAAGCGCATTAAAAAGTATGAACCAATTGCTTGGCTTGTCATCGGGGTTGTGCATCATAAATACTTTGTGTTAAGAAGATGGAGCATGACAAGACTATATGATTTTGTAGGGACTACTTTCTTTAGCATTTTTATTTTGAAAGGCATGATTGTTTATTGGTATGCCTGAGTATTAATACGCCGAGTTGATGCAAGACTTTCTTCCTTTTTGACTTCCCTTATTGATCTCTATCACCGTATTCTATTCCACCCATAGTCTTATATCCATGGCTCACGCTCATGTATTGCGTGAAGTTGAAAATGTTGTAGCACGTTAAAAAGTATGATCCAATTCATGATTAATATCTTTATGCTAGGAAGACTAAGCATACTGAGCTATATGATTTTGTAGGGATAGCGTTCTTTAGCATTCTTTATTTTGAAGGCCATGATTGTTTGTTAGTATGCTTGAGTATTGATGCCTTTATATCAAATGATAGACTATTGCCTTGAATCACTCGTTCTTAATATTCATGCCATGACTAGATTATTTGATCAAGTTTATGTTAGGTAGCATTCCACATCAAAAATTCTCTTTTTATCATTTACCTCCTTGAGGACGAGCAGAAATTAAGCTTGGGGATGCTGATACGTCTCTGTCGTATCTATAATTTTTGATTGTTTCATGCCAATATTCTACAACTTTCATATACTTTTGGCAAAATTTTATATTATTTTTGGGACTAACATATTGATCCAGTGCCCAGTGCCAGTTCCTGTTTCTTGCATGTTTTTTTGTTTCGCAGAAAATCCATATCAAACGAAGTCCAAAGGTGATAAAATTTTACGGAGATTTATTTTGGAATTTATGTGATTTTTGGGAGGAAGAATCAACACAAATGGAGTCCCACTACCTTCACAAGGCATCAGGGTGCTACCACCCCCAGGCCGCGCGGGGTTGCCTGTGGCCACCTCAAAAGTCGGTTGGAGTCCTTCTTCAGCTGCAAGGAAGCTTATATCGAGAGAAAAATCATGTTAAATTTTAGCCCGATCAGAGTTATGGATCTCCGGATATTTAAGAAACGGTTTTCGGCCAGAAATAGAGACGCAAAACAGAAGTGAAACAGAGAGAGAGATCCAATCTCGGAGGGGCTCCTGCCCTTCAGGAGCCATGTCGACCATGGGCCAGAGGGAAAACTCTCCTCCCATATAGGGGAAGGCCAAGGAAGAAGAAGAAGGAGGGGGGCTCTCTGCCCCTCTCTTCCGATGGCACCGGAGTGCCGCCCGGGGAATCATCGTGATGGCGATCTACACCAACAACTTCACCGCCGTCATCACCAACTCTCTCCCCCTCTATGCAGTGGTGTAACCTCTCTATTCCAGTTGTAATTCTCTACCTGAACATGGTGCTTAATGCTATATATTATTATCAAATGATGTGTGGCAATCCTATGATGTTGAGTTGATTTTTTTGTCCTACAGGTTAATTATGGTATGGTGTGATTGATATGAGTTGTATGTTAATATGGTGCTATCCCATGGTGCCCTCCGTGTTGCACCAGCGTGTGGGATTACCTCTCTAGGGTGTTGCAATATGTTCATAATTCGCTTATAGTGGGTTGCGAGAGTGACAGAAGCTTAAACCTGAGTAAAGGGATTGTTGTGTATGGAGTAAAGAGAACTTGCTACTTAAAGCTATGGTTGGGTTTTACCTTAATGATCTTTAGTAGTTGCAGATGCTTGGTAGAGTTCCAATCATAAGTGCATATGTTCCAAGTACGGAAAGTGTGTTAGTGTATTGAAAGTGTGTTATATCGACTAGAGGGGGGGTGAATAGGCAATTTTTACAAATTCGTCACTGAGGAATTACTACTTGAGGAATTTGCTAAGTGACGAAATACAAGCAGTGGATAAAGTACTTAGGTACATTGGCACGGCGACACTACGCCTGACCGGGGTAGCTCTATGCTAGTAGTGGAACAGCCTGAGGTAGCGGAGTAACTCTCGACACCGGAACAGCGACGGCGGTGATGGACTCCACTCCGCAGGGACTCTGGCTAGAACGCGTATCCTAGCTCGCAAACTCGGGATCCTTGACAAGCAAGCAATCATGGCATGACCTGCAAACTGGCATGACATGCCAGGTGAGTACTTTGAATGTACTCGCAAGCTCACAACAAACATCAGCATTAAGGCAAGACAACATCATAGCAGTCAAGATTAGGTCAAGACTTATTGTTATTGAAGAAACAGTTGAGGGTGACAGTAATAGGCTACTCTGGATCAACCGACTAGGTTTAGCTTTAGCCAGTACTTAACAAGCATGGTTATCTAGCAAGATAACTACTGAACTAAATGCAGTAGGGTAAAGCATATTTAATCCACACTCCGAATAATCTCAGGATCCAATCTGAATCTGTTCCAAATCCAATCCAAATCATGTGCTCATCCGACAACTCATCTCATAGCCATCCCATGGCTAACATATCATATTCCTGATACCATCTGCACTTCAAGTCTGACAAACTTACTCTCTTCCGGGTTGCCTCACAACCCTCAGAATACTCACGATCCACCGAGTACTTCAGATCTTACGATGAGTTCTTCCATCATTATCACTACTACGGTTGACCACCTAGTGAGGTCTGGACGGATTGTCCAATACCGTGGACGCAGCTATTCGAATAGATGTTACACTCTACAAAGGTTGCGCACTTTACCCACACCATGGAGCACCTGACCTCGTGATCCCATTCGGGTGGAGCAGCGTTGCTCCAACGAAACCCGCCTGACCCGTGACCCTCCCATCGTACCACCAGCAATCATCCTCCCCCGGAGTCCTGCCCTGAGTGGCCCCTGTGTCACCGCATGACACCTACTACCATCATGGCTAATAACTGTCCCAAACGGGGACCTGATACCATATAACTCAACTGGGCTCACATGGTTATCGTCGCCTATCGGGTCAGGGTAGCGCGCACGCATAACCTTCCCTGTCGGGTGGTATCGGTGAAAGAGCACAGAGCCAGACCAAGTTAAGGCCGTCCCATACCGGCAAATGTGGCTCCACGGATAAGTCCGGACAGGTGACTCTTGATCAACATGAAGTATCTTATCTCCGAATAATCTCTTCATCATAACTGGCACTCCGACAGCATAATAATCCAAGTGAAAACATTAACCAACCAGTAATCCAATAGCCACTATGTTCAAGCTACTGCTACTAATTCATCTCCACAAATTGCCGGACGAAATCCAAAACCATCATAGATGGTAATCTCAACGTCATGGCATCAACGAGTGGGTAAACTACTAGTCGCTAACAATCCGGTACTCAACATGGTAGTCACCTATTCAAGAATTTACTCAAGCCTTGCATAATCTAATTCATTTTACAAATACTTCATACTTGCTATTAAAGTAATTAGTTTGACTATGATATTGCAATGCAATTATGCAAATGAGAGTTGTGGCTTGCCTGGGGTGAAGAAACCATCGGGAAGGGGGTGCGGAGAGTCCGCGGAAATGATTGTCGGAAACAGTTCTCTCTCGGAGGAGGCTGTTTATGGGCAAGGGCAAAATGGTCATTTTCATGGTGTCAAAACATTATGAAAATGGTACCAGCATGACGGGCTTGAAGAGACGAAGAAGTGGGCTTTGGAATCACCTCATTTGGAGTAGGGAGTGAAAAGTTATAATAGTTTTTCTGCCAGGGGCCTATCTGTAAGAAAAATCTTCACCAACAGGCCCCTGACTAAAAAACAGAAAGCGTATTTACGAAGAATACGCTTTCACAATGGCAAGGCCTATTCGCACGAAGGCGCTTCCACTTATGCTGACTGGACCGGGCCTGAGGTCGATGACAGGTGGGACCCGCGACGGCCTCTCTCTCTCTCCCTTCTTCCTCCCGATCGAGCAGGGGCAGAGGAGGCCGGGCGCGGCCGGCGCCTGCCCTGGCGCCTCCGGCCATCTCCGGCCGATGTCCGGCCACCGGAGGACTCAGGAGAGGGCGGCGCACCCGCCTGGGCTAGGCACGGCCGCCGAGGGGGTGGGGGGCGAGAGCGACAATAGCCGGGGCTCCGGCGGGCATGGCTCTCGACCAAGTTGGGGGACAGGGCTACTGGCTCCCTGGAGACGCGGCGAGGATACGGGCGACGGGAGATGGCCTAGGGAGAGCTCTGGTGGTGGTAGAGTGGAGAGAAGAGGTCGGCCAAGCTCCAATTTTGGAGAGGGTCGCCGGCGGCCATGGCGACCATTGGCGGCGAGGAGCGGTCCCCGAGCTTGGGCAGGTAGCTAGGAAGGGTTAGGGGAGGGTGGTGGAGCTGCTGGTGAGGTCGAGGGACTGGGGGGCGCCTTTTATAGCCGCGGCGACGGAGACGGATGAGGATAGCCGCGGCGACGGAGACGGACTGGGGGGCGCCTTTTATAGTTGCAGGGAGACGTGCCTGGACGGTAGCGGGATCGAGCGGCTTTGCGGGAAGGAGAGAGAGCTCGAGGGTGCTCGAGAAAGCTCGAAAGAGGAAGAAGACAGAGGAGAAAGCGACGACGGCGAGTCACGGGCATGACAGTGGCTGCGGCGGCGATCGCCGTGGCGCGAGGAGGAGGAGATAGGAAGGGGAGAAGCGTCCATAACGAAGGCAACGACGAGGCGAAGCCCCTAGACATGGCAAGGTGTCGAGGGCAAGGAGGAAACCGACGAACCAGAGGGTCCAACTGCCAGAGCGCGCGGGCTGGTATGCCAGCCGCATGGTCACCGCGTGAACTGGCACACGCGGTGCACTCTAACCGGCCAAATCATGTCCAGTGAGTAGTCCCTCCAGGATAGGTTACAACTGAGGTGATGGATCGATGAAACGCACTGTGGTTAGATGGGAGTGATCACCTGAAGTTTTCTGTAGCAAACTTGACCACACCACTGTGATTAACAGAAAAGTGATAAGGGCCAAGGCTGATGTCTGGGAGGTTTTGGATAGGAAGGACTATGATACTGTGAAGTTTGGGGAGAAATGGACCAAGGTTTAATATAGTTGCTTTCCAACTGACCAATATGGTCCAGAAAACAAATCTTGATGTGCCGCTCACATATAGTGCTTCCTAGGGCTCAAAATGGGCATGGCTTGATGATTTGGTCATATGAGAGTTCCATAAAAATTTCATGCCATTTGGACAAGCCAAAATGGTACTTCCTTCACAATGAGTCTCTCTGACCAGAATCTTAGGAAAATTATAGGCAATTATTGGTAAGATGAAATGATCCCAAATTTTATGGAGATAGATTATATGTGTAGGAGAATGCTCTGGTAAATTTTCAGAAATTATGGAGCAGTATAAAATATAGTTGCTTCACAATGTGAAAATCTGACCAGAAACCAAGATTTGAGGCTGTGCTCACAAAGATGATTGGATAGGGTTGAAACTTGGTGGAGAGTCATGATTTGAGCATATAAAGATGCTTGAAAAATTTCAAATCATTTGGATTATCCTAGCTAGTACTTGCTTCACAAAGCTTCCAGTTGACCAGAAACTTTGGAATTTAGCCAAGGGAGATTTAATAGCCAAATGAAGTTGAATTTTGGCATGTGGCAATGATATGGATAGGAAAGAATGCCCAAAAAGTTTGGGGGCAAGCAAGCCAATATAAAGGGTACTTGCTTCTCAACTTGGCAGCTAGGGCACAATCAGAAAAGGAATATTGGTGAAAGATTTTTGAACATGGCAAGGAAGGGTTTTGACATATTTGTGGAAGATCTGACCCAAACAATTTATGAGAATTATTTGGGAATGTGGGTTGCTTCACAACCCAGGGCAGACATGGTTATTCCTTCAATGAAAGAAGGAATATTCCCAAGAAAAAGAATATTGGGATTGGTCCAAGATGGAAATGACATGGTCTTGGGATGGTTTTGAGGTTGATAAGCCACTCAGGAAGAGGAATCAAGGGTGATCCCTCCAGGTTGCAAGACCACTATGCCACAGAAAGGCAAATCCAGACCAAAATCAAAAGGAAAAAAAATGGGCAAAATCCAGGGTGTTACATACACTCACAAACACATTAGTTCCTTAACCAATAAGTCTTTAATACACCAAAATCATTAAGGGGCACAAGATGCACTTACAATCTCCCCCTTTTTGGTGATTGATGACAAATAGTTTAAGTTTTCAACGGGGATAAACATATGAAGTGTAAGTACTGATTTTGAGGATTTTGATTGCAAGATATAGAAGAACTCCCCCTAAAGATGTGCATATTTGATGAATTTGCTTTGGACTGCAAATGCACATGGTAGGATAAAATCATGGAGATCTCCCCCTATATCTTGTAATCCATTCACGCATGTAACTGATAGTATGAAGAATTTGAAATGCATGATGGAAAACGGTATCTGACAAAATTAAGCATGCGTGCATTAAGGAACTTGAGGAAATAAGCATGTAGAAAGCAGTTCAAAAGTGTCAGACCACCATCAGACTTAAGTTTACAACTCATCAAACAAACACCTCAGAAGAACGAGAGTTCTAACTTAATCAAATTTCTCCATAATATAGAGACCCGCTTGAAGACTAACTCAAATTTCTCCCCCTTTGTCATCAAATGACCAAAAGGGGCGAAAATGGAGGACGAGATGGTGGAGGAGGAGTGCCAGTGTTGTTGTTGGGGTCGTTTGTTGGTGTAGGGCCTACCGCAGTGTCGTCAAGATCTTCAGCTTCATCCATTGCACGCGATGAAGCAAATGAACTCGTGACCAACTAAGGAACTTTGACTTTCTTTAATTTCTTCGATGGAGGATTTGACCACTCGAAGTCCCGCTGAAATACCATCTTCTTGAGATCTTCATCAGTATAAAGATGTGAAAGTATGGCCCAAGTGCGGTTGAAGGTTTCATGCACATAGTAATGATTCTTATTCACAGTGTTCTACATGACAGTCATGTTATGAAGAATTGAACCAAATTGACACTTGACCCACTTGTGATTTCGATCAACTTTCTGGTGAAGACTTAGAAGAAGTTCACGATCAGTCATCACACGCGGGGCAGTGGCTTGAGGATTTTGCCCTGTGGCTTTTGCAGCAGAGTCCTATGTGGCAGAGTCATCATTGGTGGAGTAAGATGCAGCCTTACGAAATTGGCCATCCAATGGACGAGTGCCTTCATCAATGACAGCAGCCTTCCCCTTTTCATCAACTGAGGAAATTGTCCTTTTGAGGACTTCAATTGGAGGCAGAAAGCTAAAGTGATTTTGAAAGTCAGCCTTGTATGGAATTAAAGACCTTGTTATGATGAACCTCATAAGCTAGGGAGCATAGGGCTTCAAATCAAAAGGCGATAATGCAACATTAGCCAAAGTCCTCATGAAGAAATCGTGATAGTTTACGGGAATGCCATGAATGATGTTGAACATCAGATTCTTCATGATGCCAACCACTTCTTCTTCTTCAGAATTGTGGCCTTTTATAGGACTGAGGGTTTTGGTCAGAATGCGATAGACTGTTCTGGGCACATACAACAAATCCTTCACAAGGAAGGTGCTTCTTGGAGCTTGTCCTGGATGCAAAGGCTTCATCAATACTTGCATGAGATGATTTGGAAGTTTAGGTTCCTCATATATGAACCATGCACCTTCTGCTGGAGGACTAACTGGAATGGCATCAAGCAATTCAGTCGCTGGAGCTTTGAAGTAAGTGTTATCAGTCATCCAGTCTAGTATCCATGAGTTGATGTCTGAGACGTTTCCATAGATGTGCAGGGTTGCATAGAATTGAAGAATTAGCTCTTCATTCCAATCACATATGTCAGCACAGAAGTTAAGGAGTCCAGCTTTGTGAAGAACATTCAGTACTAGAGTGAAGCATGGAATGGACTCCATATCCACATGAGGAATTTGCCTGTGTTGGAAGACTTTGTCCTTGCCAAATAAAACTGAGGCATAGAAATTCATCTGGCTAGCAGTCCAGAACCTCTTGCGTCTTAATCTTGCTGAGTCATAAGGATTTTCATTAGTGAAGAAATGATGCTCAGCGAAGAAATCGACATTGTTGAATTTTTTGGCCTTCTTGTGCCCGAGTGAGGATTTGTGGGCTTGGGTTGAAGATTTGCAGTAATAGAGCCCACAACCGCTTGAGGCACAACATCAGGAGCAACAGACTGAGGAATTGGAGCAGCAGTTTCATTAGCAGCAGTCTGGGTATCCATTTCTTTAGCTGATGCAGCTGGACTTTCTTTAGGAATGGACATGAGTGGAGTTGGACGTCCTTCAGATCTAGTCAGAATTTCTTCAGTTTGTGCAGGGGACTGAGGAACTTGATGGAGAGGTGTGGCAATCGATGAATTTGGGTGAAGAGTTTCCCAATAATCATCATTGAGAAGTGGAGTGATTGAACCAATGTCCACATCCTCATCAATTTCTTCAACGCCAGCCTCTTCAGCAGTGAACTGAGGCTGGGGCGATGATACTAGTGGGGCATTTGCTTCCATCTCTATTTCTTCATCAATATGCTCTGAGGAAGCAGCAGAATGAGTCTCTTCTTCATTGTCATCATCTGGAATGACATATTCTTCACCAAAAGGAACTATCTCCTTTAATGGCACAACAGAAGTGGGGATTGCATCAATTGGTTCAGTTGAGGAACTTGTCAAAATCCTCAATTTCTTGGGAGTTGAGGATTCTGCAGATGTTGATGCTTTCCTTTTCTTTGAGGCTTCCTTCTCCGCAGCCTTTGTTTTCTTCACTTCTGATGCAGAAGGAAGTGTGGTTTTCTTCAGCTTTGAAGACTTTGTAGGAAGAGAAGGGGATGAAGTTGGTGTAGTTTCTTCAGGCACGACTGATGCAGTCGCCCTGACATTCTCAGTTTCTTTAGGCTCTGCAGATTATGCAGCTGGCCTTGGTTGTTCTTCAGGCGCAACATTGAGTGTTGCCCTGGCAGTTTCTTCAGAGGCAGGAATTTCTTCAGCTTCCCTGGTAGATGCTTCAGCAGCCTGAATTTCTTCAGCCGCACTTGTAGTTTCTTCAGTAGGCTGATCAGAAGTTCTAGCATGAGGAATTTGAGGTTACGATTGAGCAGCAACACTCGAGTTCTGGTCCTGGATAGTCTTGTTGGCAATGTTGACAAATCTGACCTTGGCACCTAGCCAATCAGCATGATATCGGTCAAATTCTTCATCGAGGCCTTTGATTTCTTGTTGCACAGTCACAAGTTCTTCAGGAGACAAAGTCAGAACATTGTTCCTCAGAAAGCGCTCTTTCTTATACTGGTCCTTCTTGACCTTTCTGGCCTTTTCAAATTTCCATTTTCCTTCACCTATGAAAACGAGGATCTTTATGCCAAATTCCGATGAAATCGAGGATGTTCCACGGATCCAGCATAAGAGGAACAGAGCTGCCTTTGGTTCTTGCAGCCCTTTGTTGCCTGTCTCTGATGATTTTAGCAAGTTCATCATCATCGGCTTCATCATCAGTTTCTTCATCAGATGGCTCTTTGAAATCCACTTGTTTCTTGTGAGGACTTGGCCTCTTACCGCGTCCAGTAGTGGACTTGACCTTCAGCAGTGTTGGACCACTTGAGGAATGTGGATGGGCTGAGGAAGTTGCAGATGCTCCTGAGGCAATTGAGAATCCAGCAGTCCGCTGACATGTTGCAAGGTGCACAGGAGTTGAGGACATGGCAGCAGCAGCTGAGGATTTTGCAGCAACAGAGGGCATAGGAGCTGCCCTTGAGGAAGTTGCCCGAGGAATTTGCAGTTGAGGAACTTGGCCATGAGGGCACTGAGCTTGAAGGCTTTGGCTTCACAGCTAGTTTCTTCTGCATGGCCTTCTTTGGTGCAGTTCTACTAGCAGAGGCCTCAGCAATAGCAACTCATTGAATTTCTTCACTGCTTCTGCAGCAGCTTTTCGAAGCTTTGCTTCGCGCTTGGCCCATTCCTTAGGAAAATCCTCACCATGCCTGATGCTGGTAGCATCAACCTCTTGATCATCAGCTGGAGGTGGTCTTGGGCATGGAGGATTTACAGCGAATTTCTTCATGTACTTTGGAGTAACATAATGATATTCCTTCCATTCCTTAGCCCATCTCCTCTCTATTCTCTGTATGCGCGTTTTGCGCTGCTTCTTGGTCTCTTTGCCATGAGTTTCTTCATCTGGTGTGCAGTATTCATCATAGATGTCCTCAGGGATTTCAAACACAGTGTTTGTCTCAGGCTTCTTTCCTCCTTTCTGAGGTATTTTCCCTTGTGCCATTTTCCTCACTTGAGGATCTTGAAATTTTGAAGATTCTGAGGAAGTATGCAATTTTTCTTCGAGGAATGCTGCAAGTGAGTTAAGTTGATGAGAACCTAGAGATTCATCAGCAGACATTTGTACCTGTGAACAGAGTATAGGTGCGAAGAATTTAAAGAGGTCATATGCGCTCTCAGATTTTTTTTTAAATGTCAAGTTGAGGAATTTGACCATAGATGTCTTGAGGAATTTCACTAAGTGTTCTTGACTCAGGTTCCAGAGTTGTACAGATTTGATAATCCACACAATTGAGGAATCTTGAGGAAAATCATAGCTTAGAGAAATAAATCAAGGGAAAGAAGCTTTGCGGTGTTTAAGAAGTAGATTGTTGAAGAATAAACACCTTTTGAGGATTTTATCAAATCATAAGGATCAAAGAAGGGCAGTAAAATCAGCGACGAACTGGGAGTTAGAACTTGGAAGTTCGTCTGTCCAGATCTCCCATGCCCTAACTCGATGGAGGGAGACAACTACGACGGCGGCGGAGTGAAGATTTCCGCAGCCAGCGCGAGTGCGACGGCGAGGAGGTCGAGGCAGTGAAGCTCTTCCTCTCCGGCGGCGATGAAGCTTAGTGGCGGTGCTAGGTCAGAGCTCGATCGAGGAGAAGTGAGGTCGAGCGGAGTAAATGAAGGCAGTGAAAGGGAGGGGTATTTATAGCGGAGGTGTAAAACTGAACGCCCGAAGATTTTGGACATTCATACCCCTGACCTTTGCTATCCTATCGACATGTGTCACCCACGTACTAAGTAGTTTAGATCATGGGGGATCGTGGGTAAGTATTATAATCCAGTCATGGGAAGTGGGAAAGGTTTGAGCGGCAACTGCCAAAAAGTTTGATATAAAAATTTTAATGTTTCGTTCGCAAATTCTTCAGCTGTCAAGGACAAAGTGAAGACTTTGAATGGGTTTCAATAGAACGCATATGAAGAATTTGTGAACAAACTGGGTTGAGTTTAGCATAGAGGGGGAACGGGTCCGATCACATTCACTTAGAGGAAAAACCAACGTGAAGAATTAGCAATAAGTGAATGCTGTTGAGGACATTGAAAACTCAAATATATATAGTCAATGAAGAACACCAGTTGTAAAGTTTGAAGAAATTGCAAACTTGAGGAATTTGAAAATTTGAAGAATTTGCAAAATGACGAAAAACTCAAATTTGAAGATTTTCAACTATGGTTGGTGGCGTGACCCACCGTATAAGAGTGATGATTTCAGACACCGCGTACAATTGTCGTAGGGTTCCGAGAATCAAATTCTTCATTAATTTCTTCACACTTAAAGGGTTAGTCTTCATTGATTGAAGAAAAATGTTACTTTGTGTGTTGCGCATCAAAGTCATCAATTTTGCATAAGTGTTAGGATGTGTGTCCTTTCAAAGGACATTCGAAGATTCTAAGATCTTTAGCTCACACCGTAACTTGCAAAATCTCTTTTCATCCAAGGGCTTTGTGAAGATATCGGCCAGTTGTTCTTCAGTTTCACATGGTCGATGAAGATGTCGCCCTTCAACACATGATCTCGAAGAAAATGATGACAAATCTGGATGTGCTTAGTCTTCGAGTGCTGAACTGGGTTGTGAGCAATCTTGATGGAACTCTCATTGTCGCAGTAGAGAGGCATGTTCTTCACATTGATGCCATAATCCTTGAGGGTTTGCTTCATCCACAACAATTGAGCATAGCAAGAACCAGCAATAATGTACTCAGCTTCAGCAGTAGAAAATGCTATGCAGTTCTGCTTCTTCGAGGACCAACATACTAAGGATCGTCCGAGGAAATGGCATGTGCCTGATGTTGACTTGCGATCGACCCGATCACCAGCATAGTCAGAGTCAGAATATCCAATGAGATCAAAAGCCGAGCCCTTGGGGTACCATAATCCAAGTGTTGGAGTGTTAGCTAGATATCGAAGAATGTGTTTCACATCCTTATGGTGTGATTCCTTTGGTGTAGCTTGAAAACGGGCACACATGCAAACACTAAGCATAATATCTGGCCTAGATGCACATAGGTACAATAAGGAGCCAATCATGGAGTGGTATACCTTTTGATCGAAATCTTTACCATTTTCGTCGGTGCAGAGTTGGCCATTTGTGGGCATAGGGATTTTGACGCCTTTGCAATCTTGCATGCCGAATTTTCTCAGGACATCCTTGAGGTATTTCTCTCGAGATATGAAGATGTCATTGCGTTGTTGACGAATTTGAAGACCTAAGAAGAATTTCAATTCTCCCATTATAGACATTTGATATTCTTCACTCATCATATAAGCAAATTCGTCACTGTAACGTTTGTCAGTACAGCCAAATATAATATCATCCACATATATTTGGCACACGAATAATTCATCATCGTAAGTTTTTGTGAAAAGAGTTGGGTCAAGTGAACCGGGTTTCAAGCCTTTCTTCATGAGGAATCCTTCAGTGTGTCATACCACGCCCGAGTGTCGTGGATGAACACGATCACCTATGGGGCCGCCGGGCCCTTTGTGGCTCGGCAAGGGGGAGTTCACGTTGCACAAAGAGCAGAGGCCATGAGGCAGCACGACGACGTAGACACTGGTGGTTTTTACCCAGATTCGGGCCACTGGGAAGCGTAAAACCCTACTCCTGCTTTATCGGATTGGATGGAGGAACACAATGAACACGCAATGCTCAAGCCCAGCAAGGTGGCCTCGGGGAGAGCTGCTACGCGCATACAAGTGTGAGGGGGTCCGAATCCCTTTCTAGGTAGCTTTGGACCTTCTTTTATAGCTCAAGGGGTAACCACAATGGCAAAACAGTCATTATCCTATGATTAGATAGCTAACAGTTCTATCATACCTAACTCTGGCAGTTAGGACAAATTGCATTAAATGCACTTCTAGGTGTCGTGATGAGGGTGAAGCCCGGCAAGCCTGCCATGCCGCTTAATCATCTTCTGCTTATTATCTTGACACGCCTCTGGACGGGTGTCAAATGGGTGTGATATGTCTTCTAACAAGCTGTCACATGTTTAGTGGAAGCCACTTAATCATCTGGAGGCTTGGCACCGCATTGGTAAGTGATTTGCGTTGTGGTGCTGTGGAGTGGTGGAGTGGTGGTGCCTTGGCGGGATTCTTGGTCTTGGTGACCCAGGCAGGCCTGCCGGGGTTATCCTGGATTTGCTTCCGGGGCAGCCTCGACCTGGCCGAGCCCTCCTGCTCGGCAAGGGAGGCCTTCCCAAGGTGGTATCTTGTTGTCTTGTATGTTGACTTGGTCTTCTTGATTCGCTCCTTGATCTCACAAAGAGTGGTTCTCTCTGGCCTGGCCTTGAATTACACATTGGTGCTGGACATGTGATGCCAGCACGCCTGTGTATAAGTCCGGGCAACAAACGTGAATGTTTGTTGCACCGACAGGAGCCCCGGGTCTGGCCCATATGTGCTGTCGGGCACCGTTGGGGTAGGCCCCAACAAATACACAGGCGAGCACCTGGGCCATGCCGTGATGGGATTTATGTCTCTCTTGATATTCTCCTTGCTTCTTCATTAACCTGTGATTGAATCAGTTTCCGGTTTTCCCATGAGTCGTGCGGAACGGCATGGGGTTATCCACGTAATGGCCCGTGGGCCGCCCACGTTCACGGGGAGGTAACCACCATTTCACCCATCCCACTACCCCAACCGTTTCTGCCACGTATACTGCATGCATTGTGCAGGGTTGGTGGCAGACACGTAGGGTGCGGGAATGAGTGCCTTGGCAGAAAGCTCAGCACCGTGGATAGGCGCAGGAGGGCGGTCGCCGATTTTGAGCGTCGTCAGCAACATAGAGGGACTGGATTGGTGGAGCGGGGCGGTTGCCTTCTGGGTGGTGAGGAGCCAGCCCCTGGCCACGCTTCCCTATAAAAGGAGGCGTGGGCGAAGGGCTCACCCACACACATCTCCTCCTTCTTCTTCTTGCGTCCTTCTTCCACTATGGTGAGGGGAAGAGGAGGTGGTCAAGCTCCAGCGGTGGCGACGAGGGCCTCTTCTCGGTAGCGCCTCCCTGCCCCAACTGGGGACGCAGGGGCAGAATCCAGTGCACAAGGTGGTGCCGCAGGACATGGGCGCAACCATAGTGGCGCTCGGGGCCAAGGAGGACGCGGTGGCGGCCCTGCTACTCCCCCTCCATCTGTTCCTGCACCGATGGAAGGCCACGTCGGGGACACGCCGCTGGAGTTCATTGTTAGGCTGCGCGGGCCTCCGCGTAGCCGCCTTCGGCTTCCTACTCCTTTTGCAAGGGTGATGGAGGTTCAACAGCCGTACGCGTTGAAGCTACGCATGAGGGGTTGCTGTAATGGCAACATGCGGGCGGATGTGGAGTTCCCCGCACCTCATGTTATGCTTCTCCGCCACGGCTGGAAAACCTTCGCTCGTGCCCATAGCTTGGCAGAGGGACATGCCCTCCATTTTATGTTAATGGACGCAGACATGTTGTCGGTGCAACAAACCCTGGGTCTGTTGCCCAGACTATGCACAGGCACGGGAACAAGATTGGAGCACCAGCCCAGATCAGAGTGCAAGGAACCAAGAGATTTGAAGGACCAACATGCAGGTCAGAGAGACCAAGATCAAGCCAGAGAAGCAGGATATCGTCAAGAGAGAAGCCTCCCTTGCCAGGCAGGCGAGCCCGACAAGGGGCGAGGCCACCCCAGAAAAAAAACAACCAGAGCGCCCCGGCAGGGCCTGCCGGGGCTCACGGAAGCAGAACCACCTCACCAACCACTCTACCACGACCCACGTCGTCGATCGAGTGCGGTGTCAAGCCGCAAGATGATTAAGTGGCAGCCATTCGCCACATGGCCGCCATTTCCTACAAGAGAAACCCACAGATGACACCCGTTCTGCGACGTGTCAAGCAAGCGGGCACGAAGCTGACAAGATAGCCCGGCAAGCCTTGCCGGGCAACCAGTGATGTGACACTAAGTGGTGCATTTAATGCGCCCTGTCAGCCCGTAGAGTTAGGTATGATAGCACTGTTTGCTAACATATCAGTGCATAATGACTACTTTGCCACTGTGGTAACCCCTTGATCTATAAAAGGAGGCTCATGGCAACCGTAGAGAGGGTTAGAAGGTTGGATAACTCACACCCCCATACACGCATAGCCGCTACTGCCCCAAGGCAACCCCTGCGGGAAAGTGTACTACGCTCCGCCACCACCTTTTCCACCATCAATCCACCAAAGTAGGAGTAGGGTTTTGCGCCTCGCGGCAGCCCGAACCTGGGTAAACTGCCTATGTGATCGCCGCCGCGCTGCCCCACACTGGTCTGCTCTTTGTGCAACGCGTCGCCCCCCTGCCGAACCAGCAAGGGACCCCCAGGTCCCATAGGTGGCCGTGGTTTCCCGCGACATCTTTGGTGCGCCAGGTAGGGGGCTCGCTTGTGCGAACCTGAAGGCGTGCGCAGCGCGTCATCTTCACCACCATCGACATCTTTGACGACGCCATCGACCATGGCGCCCAAGAAGAAGCCCGGTCCTTCGGCTCACCCATCCACCTCAAAGGCTCCGCCGCCCGCGGCCTCCAATGCTGCGGGGGGTACGGAGGTGCACGAGGATGCGGACGCTGCTGGGGAAGTGGTCGGGGCAGGCGGCGCCATCACTACTTCCCCCGCAGCCGACGTTGGAGCAGGAGGCATCGGAGGAGAGCAGCATCAACAGCATCCCGACGGCCACGCTCCCCAAAGTGCGGGTGAGGGGGTCACTCCATCCGCGCCCCTCTCTCCCGTCGACGGGCACAGCCACTGCAACGACACTCGGACCGGGGCGAACCGCCGCCCTCCGGCTGCCCCCACCACGGGTGCGGTCGCAGCGCGTGCACCTCCCCCAGGACAGGCCGACCAAGCCGCTGCGCCCAGTCGAGCCACTGGCCCTCAAGCGCCTTCGCCACACCATGTCCAAGTGGTTGCCCCGCAACAGCAGCAGGGCGCAGTATTACCGCTGTTGGCACCGTCAGGAGCCACGCGATGGTACGATCGACTTCATCGACATCCATGCCAAGCACAGCCTCGGAGGCCATGGCGCGAGTTCAGCTGCTGCTGAGGTTCCCACCAGCGGCCGAGCAGATGGACGAATGGTGTGCCACCATCCAAAGCCTGCTCGGTTTCGCCGAAGCCGGGGGCTCATTGCGAGCTGACCCGCCACGACCTCCCCAAGCGACAGCAACGGCTCGTGCTGCTGACCGTACGGAAGGGGCCGTCCCCACGGTGCAGTCCCCGCCGCGGCAGCTAGCGCGAGCGCAACCGAATTAAGACCCTGACGATGTCTCGATGGCCTCTTCTGACCTCGAGCACGCCCAGGCCAACGTCGAGCCCCGGAGGATAGGCGGAGAGGAGACGCGCGCGTCGTCGAGCAACACCGCGACGACCTCCGCCGGACTGATGGGTACGACGGTCTCAACATGGACGAGCCTGTGCTTGGTGTCGGCGGGTGCCTACCCTTCGAGGTTGGCTGCCCTGCCTTTACACAAGAGCTGCGGCAAGTCCGTTGGTCATCCGTTCGCACATTCAAGCCAGAGATACCTGAGAAGTATGACGGGAGGCTGAACCCGGCAGAGTTCCTGAGCATTTACACCATCGCTGTTCAGGCTGCCGGGGGGAGAGATGAGAAGGTGTTTGCCAACTACTTCCCTTTGGCCGTCAAGTCCAATGTGAGGTCTTGGCTGATGCACCTACCAGAGAACTCCATTTCGTCGCGGGCCGACCTCTGCCACGAGTTCATTGGTGCCTTCACTGGCGGTCATCAGGAACCCGGCATGCCCAGCGATTTGCAGCTCCTGCAGCAGAAAGAAGGAGAATCCCTCCGTAAGTATTTACAGAGGTTCAGCAAGGTTCATAGAAATATCCCGAATATCCATCTAGCAGCTGTAATAGCTGCCTTCCAGTCCAACGTGCGCAACCGTCGTATTCGTTCCAAGATGAACGTATGGTTGCCCAAGACTATGAAGGAGCTTTACACACTAGTGGATAAGTGTGCTCGGATGGAGAAGGGAAGGAAGTTGCCCGGAGAGGAAGATTGCACTAATGTTGATTCAGAGGATGAGGATGAATCAGCTAGTCAGAAGAAGAGCAAGAGGCACAGTAAGAAGCGGAGAGATAAGGCAGTGATGACTGTTGAAGGATCGGGTACACGTAGTACCGGCAAGAAGGCCAAGGCTGAGGCCCCCGGCAAGGAAGTTGCGCGTGCACTGACTGCTGGGAAGCCGCCGCTGCTGAGAAAGCTGGGAAAGGTGATGGGCCGTACTGCAAGATTCATCAGACCAAGGGCCACGACCTTCAAGAGTGTTATCAGGTTGAGCAGCTTGCCAAGAAACAAAGAGCAGAGTATGAGAAACGTGATAAGGAAAAATGTCATAATGTTGTTGGCGGTAAGGGCCGAGGTGGTGAAGTAAACCGCCCCGGCAAACCCTTTCGGGGCCATGGAAAGCCCGCCAGAGGTCGAGAGAAGGAAACCTGTGATGATGAGAGTGACGGAGGGAATGAAGAGGAAACCAGTGAGCAGGAGTTTCAGAAGGCCACGGACGCCCTATGCATTGACGGAGGTGCATCTCTACACGCTTCTCACCGCCAGCTCAAACGGTGGGCATGAGAAGTCAATGCCATGGAACCAGCGCCAGAGGCCCAGAAACCGCTCAAATGGTCCCGTACGCCCATCATCTTTGACGAGGAGGACCATCCTAGACGTACCACTGCGGTAGGGTGTTTGCCGTTGTTGGTCTCTCCAACGATTCGCAACCTCAAGGTCACAAAAATGCTGGTGGACGGCGGGGCCAGGTTGAATCTGATTTCCCCAGCTGTTATCAGCAAGCTTCAAATAGGAGAGGGAGAACTAGAGGTTACCGACACGTTTCAAGGAGTTAATCCCGGCAGGAGCCATCCTAAGGGGAACATCACGTTGCCGGTAACATTTGGGGGAGAGCTGAACTATCGGACTGAGAGGATTGTATTTGATGTGGTCGATCTCCCCCTACCGTACAATGGGATTCTTGGACGCCCAGCCCTGGCTGAGTTCATGGCAGCATCCCACTATGCCTACAACACCTTGAAGATGCCTGGGCCACTGGGAGTCGTCACTATCCCATCAAATGAGAAGGATGCGATCATTTGCGTGGACAAGATGTATCGAGACGCGGTCGTGGCAGAAGCAATGGCAGCTCCCGCCAAGGAAAGTAAAGGAAAGAAGAGAGGCTGTAGAGACTCCGGCAAAGAGTCCGGGAAGCGTGCCCCCTTCGAGTGCACGGCACCCGTTGACGATGTGCCGGAGTGTTCCAGCAGCAAGAGATCCAAGGTCGCTGCACCCCAAGTGAAGAAGGTCCCGGCAGGGTTGGCTGGCGTTGATGGTACTTTCACCATCAGCGCCACCCTCGATGACAAATAGGAAAGCGCGCTTGTTGCCTTCCTACGGGCGAATATCGATGTGTTTGCCTGGCAACCATCTGATATCCCCGGTGTTCCCAGGGAGGTAATCGAGCACCACCTTGCTGTCTGCCCACATGCCCGACCTGTCAAGCAGATAATTCGGAAGCAGGCCTTGGAGAGACAATAGTTCATTGCAGAAGAGATCAAGAAACTTGAGGCAGCTAGTTTGGTCAGAGGAGTGTTGCACCCCACGTGGTTGGCAAATCCAGTGGTAGTCCGGAAGGCTAATGGGAAATGGAGGCTTTACATAGATTTCACAGATCTCAACAAGGCTTGCCCGAAAGACCCATTTCCTTTGCCGCGCATCGATCAGATTGTGGATTCCACTTCAGGTTGTGATTTGCTCTCCTTCCTGGATGCATATTCTGGATATCACCAAATCTTCATGTCCAAGGAAGATGAAGAGAAGACGTCGTTCATCACTCCGTGTGGTACGTACTGCTTTATCCGCATGCCATTCGGATTAAAGAGTGCCGGGTCCACTTTTGCAAGGACAATCCAGATTGGTTTTGAGCCACAGCTACACAGAAATATAGAGGCCTATATGGATGATATTGTGGTCAAGACCAAGGATAAGGCCACCCTTATTCAAGATTTAGAGGAGACATTTGCTAATCTGCGCAAGATCAATCTGAAGCTTAACCCGGAGAAGTGTGTGTTTGGTGTTCCCTCCGGCAAGCTACTTGGGTTCTTTGTATCCCATCGCAGGATTGAAGCCAACCCCGACAAGATTAAGGCCATCGAACAGATCCAAGCACCAAGGACAGTTAAGGATGTGAGGCGCCTGACAGGATGTGTTGCCGCGCTGAGCAGATTCATCTCCAAGTCTGCCGAGCGCGCCCTGTCGTTCTTTAAAATTTTGAAGAAGGCGGGTCCTATGAAGTGGACCCAGAAGCAGATGCAGCTTTGCAAGAGTTGAAGGCCTACTTGTCCTCTGTGCCTACTTTGGTTGCCCCAAAACCCCAGGAGCCGTTGTTGCTATACTTAGCGGCAACCAACCAAGTGGTCAGCATGGCGTTGGTAGCACAGCGGGAAATGGATGAGGCAGAAAGTGAGCAGATACCGGCAGAGTCAAAAAAGGATCAGGACAACAAAGAGCACGGCAGTGGGAGCAACCCCAAGGACGCAGCAAGGAAGAAAGTGGTGTAGCGCCCAGTGTATTTTGTCAGCTCCCAGTTACATGGGGCTAGATCGAGGTACTTTGGCGCACAGAAGTTGATCTTTGGTCTCGTTATGGCCTCAAGGAAACTTCGCCACTACTTCCAAGCCCATGAGATCACGGTTGTTACTCGTTTCCCGTTGCAAAGGATACTCCAAAACCCTGAGGCTACCGGCAGAATAGTGGAGTGGGCTTTGGAGTTATCCAGTTTTGGTTTGAAGTTTGAGAGTACATCAATGATTCAGAGCAGGGCGTTGGCAGAGTTTATTGCAGAATGGACGCCAACCCCTGATGAGGAAGTAACAAAGACAGTTATCCCTGGCAAGGAATCGCCCCAAGAATGGATTATGTATTTTGATGGTGCTTTTTCCCTATAGGGTGCAGGAGCTAGCGTGCTTCTTATCGCCCCCTCCGGGGAGCACTTGAAGTACGTCGTCCAAATGCACTTTGCCCGGGAAGAAGCAACCAACAATACAGCTGAGTATGAAGGGCTCCTTGCCGGGCTCAGGATTGCAGCTGAATTGGGAATTAAGAAGCTGATCATTCGTGGAGATTCATAGCTTGTGGTGAGACAAGTCAACAAGGATTATCAAAGTCCATTGATGGAGGCATACGTCGAGGAAGTGAGGAGATTAGAGGAGCACTTTGACGGATTGCAAACAGAGCACATACCCCGTGCGAAAAACAGCATAGCTGATCATCTTTCAAAGTGTGCTGCGCAGAAGCTTTCTGTGGAACCAGGAACTTTTGTTCTTCATCTCACTCAGCCCTCCGTATCCCCAGCAACAATGGCCCGGAAGAGGAGAAAGTTGGACTACGGTAAGCCTCTCCCGGTAGAGCCGTCTGCTCCTGGCAGAGACCCTGCCAGAAACAACTCCTCACAGCCTGCCGGACCACCCCCTCGAGCCAGGTCCACGAACCCTACGAACGAGGCTGGTGCTCCCGCAGCAGAGGAGGTGCCGCTAGTCCTCGTTGCCGAGCCCCAGGCTCCAACTTGGGCAAGGCACATTGTCCACTTCCTCCAAACCGGAGAGCTTCCCGGCGACCAAGATGAAGATGAGAAAGTAGCCCGGAGGGCCAGTATGTATCAGTTTGTCGATGACACTCTATACAGAAGAAGGCCCAACGGTGTGAAATTGAAGTGTGTCTGCCGGGAAGAAGGAAAGGAACTGCTGGCTGAGATTCACAGAGGAATGTGTGGCTCCCACATTGGATCAAGGGCATTAGTTGGGAAAGCATTCCGGCAAGGATTCTATTGGCCCACAGCCCTCCAAGATGCGGTCGAGCTAGTCACGACATGTGAAGCCTGCCAGTTCCATTCCAAGAAAACACACCTGCCTGCCCAAGCTCTTCAAACAATCCCTCTATCATGGCCATTTTTGGTCTGGGGGCTCGATATCCTCGGCCCCTTTCCCCGAGCACTCGGGGGCTTTGAATTCTTGTTCGTTGCCATCGACAAGTTTACAAAGTGGCCGGAAGTGACTGTCGTGAGAAAGGTGACTACTCAGTCAGCTATCAAGTTCTTGAAAGAATTGGTGTGTCGTTTTGGAGTTCCGGCAAGGATCATCACCGACAACGGCACCCAGTTCACGAGCCACGCCTTCATGTAATATGTTCATGCCCTCGGATGCAAGATCTCATTCGCCTCTGTGGCACACCCTCGGAGCAATGGACAAGCTGAGAGGGCGAACGCTGAAGTGCTGCGTTGACTCAAGACAAGAAATTTTGATACGCTGCAGAAGCACAACAGGTGGTGGATCGAGGAGCTGCCGGTAGTTCTCTGGTCCCTCAGAACGACACCAAACCGAGCTACCGGGCAGACTCCCTTCTCCCTGATCTACGGGGCAGAAGCAGTTATCCCCACAAAACTCATTTATGGGTTGCCTCGAGTGCTTGCCTACGATGAAGTAGTGCAAGATCAGCACCGGCGTGACGACGCTATGCTACTCGAGGAGAACCGTCTCCGGGCTGCTACATGTGCTGCACGCTACCAGCAAGCCCTGCGCTGCTATCATAGCCACAGGGTTCATGCCCGGTGTTTTGAGGAAGGTGACCTTGTCCTTAGGCGCGTTCAGTCCGCCAAGGGTACACACAAGTTGTCACCGAAGTGGGAAGGCCCTTACCGGGTAGTACGAGTCACCAGACCTGGCGTAGTATGTCTGGAGACCGGAGATGGCACTCAGTTGCAAAACTCATGGAATATTGAGCATCTCTGCAAGTTCTACCCGTAAGGCGCGGCTGTCGGGCCCTGCCTGACAGCCACCCTTTTATACATGCCTTGCCTCAGCTGCATGTAACCCCTTGTACAAAGCCGGGGCGATGACCCCGTGCAAGAGAAAATAAAGAAGCGCTGTGGGGGGCCCCCGACCAAGATTGCATGCATGCATGAGCATCCCAAGATCACTGCATAAGCATTTCATGAGCATTTGCATATGCATATAGATAGGATTGCATCCTGCATTCATTCTCATCTGCGTGAAGTTGCAGGTTCCTGCCGTGAACTTGGCTTCGACAAGGAGTTGAGAAGATTGCCCGGCACAGCGATCCCCGGCAAGCCAAACAGATAAGTTTTACCTCCTGTCCAGTAGTGTCCTGTAAGCTATAACTTGTGCATTAGAAAGCCTCACCACTCTTTTGAGAATCAGGTGCTCCCATCCATGACTCGAACGTTGCTTCGGTCAGGATGGTCGCAGTAGCCTTTGGTAAAAAGAAGTTGGCGGGGGGCTGGTTCCCCTGTCTGTTCCCCGGCAGACGCAGCTCTCTGGCAGACAAAAAGGGTACCGGCAGGATAGCCTGCCGGGGAAAACTCGTTTATTTACATTAAAGAGGCATCTCACCTCTGCATGGACATACGCATGCATGAGTTCCCATCAAGGTTCATCTTTTTCATTCATATGCTAACACAAGTACAAGCATTACAGAACACAAAGACGGACATGAGGGATTACATTATTTGAATTAAAATTTGGCGATTGCCTACAGATTCAAGATTGAAAAAAGATAAGTGCCCCGTGATGCCCTTTCTTGTCCCTCTCCTCCTAGGCATGGCCGTTGAGGGCGAGAAAGGCAAGAGGAGTGCCTGGGCAGAAGCCCAGCCCGCTCCCCTTAGGCTCTAGGAGAGGTAGCCCGACGGGAACGGGGAAGCACCGAGGAACGCATCAAGGGAGAGCACAGCGGAGGCGACCCGTTGACCACCGCCACCAGGGCCAGCAGGACACGGCAGGGCTAACGGAGCTGCAGTCCGAGAGGAAGCCTGCCGGGGTCCAGCTGGAAGACTGCTGGAGGAGCCCGGGAGCACCATCCCCACCTCTGCATCCAACCTCCCGGCAAATCACATTGCCGGGAAGGAGGTGCGGATGCAGATGATGGTGCTGCCGCCTGATGAAGATGGTGCAGGCGGCGATCAGCCGGAGTCAAAGTCGTCGCTCCCCCGCCCGCTACCATCGTCATCACCGTCACGATCCTCCTCGTCGCTTTCGCTTGAGGAGGAGCTTTTGTCGTCGGTCGAGCTCTCCGCGCAGCACCCTAAGCGACCTCCCGAGCGCCCGAAGATCTTGACGGAGAGCAGGCCGCTCTCCATTAATTTGAACTGGAGAACATGCCCCTCCGAGAAGCCATGGGCACAGGCAAAGGTCTTCCAGCCACGGCGGAGTTACATGACGTGAGGGGCGGGGAAGTCAACATCAACCCACATGCCGCCGTTCCCGCAGCCCCTCATGTGCAACCTCAGAGTGCGTGGTTGTTCGAGCTCCATCTCCCACGCGAAGGGAGTTGGAAGACAAAGATGACCACACTGGGGCTTGTACAGCTTGATGATGAACTCCCGAGGTTGGTCCCCGATGTGGCCTTCCATCGGGGGAGGAGCCGCCGATGGGGGCGTAGCCAAGGCGCCGCCCCGCCCTCCTCCTCCTCAAGCACCGCAACGACCTCGACCTCATCCCCTGCCTCCTCCCCTCGCGGCGAGTTCCACCACCGCAGGACCCGGGGGAGGGGGGATACACTGTCGAGTAGAATCCCTCGTCACCATCACTGGGACACCGCCGCACCCTCGCCCTCTCACCATGGCTGGAAGGGAGAGGTTGCGGAGAAGAAGAAGAAGAAGTGTGTGCGGAGAGACACCGCACCTGCCTCTTTTTATAAGGGGGCGAGGCAGGGGGCTGGCTCCTCATACGGAAAATGGCCGCCCTGCTCCTCCAATGCAGCCTCGCTGCGCCCTCTACAGCTCTAAGAATCAAGGCCGACCCTCTGCGCCAACCATCAGCGCTCGGTTTTCGGCCATGGCACACCTCCCCGTGCCCTCCGCATCCACCGCCTACCACGCACAATGCATGCGGAACACATGGCAGGTGCATGCGAAATGGGAGGCAAGTGGGATGGCAGTTTTTGTCTCGTGATCGTGGGGCGAGGAGAAACCGCAGGCCACGATCAAAGTTCTTCCACAATGTTGCGCACGACGCACGGAGAAACCAGAAACTGGCCCGGAATCAAGGCTAATGAAGAATCAATGAAGACCTCAAGAGGCTAGCCTCTTCAGCAACCCACGCCTGTACACTTATTAGGCCCAACCCCGACGACGCTCGGTAGCGCGTTCAGGGCAGGCCCGGGGGCTTCTGTCGGTGCAACAAACCCTGGGTCTGTTGCCCAGAGTGTGCACAGGCACGGGAACAAGATTGGAGCACCAGCCCAGATCAGAGTGCAAGGAACCAAGAGATTCGAAGGACCAACATGCAGGTCAGAGAGACCAAGATCAAGCCAGAGAAGCAGGATATCGTCAAGAGAGAAGCCTCCCTTGCCGGGCAGGCGAGCCCGACAAGGGGCGAGGCCACCCCAGAAACAGACAACCAAAGCGCCCCGGCAGGGCCTGCCGGGGCTCACGGAAGCAGAACCACCTCACCAACCACTCTACCACGACCCACGTCGTCGATCGAGTGCGATGTCAAGCCGCAAGATGATTAAGTGGCAGCCATTGGCCACATGGCCGCCATTTCCTACAAGCGAGCGGGCGCGAAGCTGGCAAGATAGCCCGGCAAGCCTTGCCGGGCAACTAGTGATGTGACACTAAGTGGTGCATTTAATGCGCCCTGTCAGCCCACAGAGTTAGGTATGATAGCATTGTTTGCTATCATATCAGTGCATAATGACTACTTTGCCACTGTGGTAACCCCTTGATCTATAAAAGGAGGCCCATGGCAACCGTAGAGAGGGTTAAAAGGTTTGATAACTCACACCCCCATACACGCATAGCCGCTGCTGCCCCAAGGCAACCCCTGCCGGGCAAGTGTACTATGCTCCGCCACCACCTTTTCCACCATCAATCCGCCAAAGCAGGAGTAGGGTTTTACGCCTCGCGGCGGCCCGAACCTGGGTAAATTGCGTGTGTGATCCCCGCCGCGCTGCCCATGCTGGTCTGCTCTTTGTGCAACGCGTCGCCCCCCGCCGAACTAGCAAGGGACCCCCAGGTCTCATAGGTGGCTGTGGTTTCCCGTGACACCTACTCTCCATCAAGGTCTTCGGGCGTTCGGGTGCTCGCTTAGGGTGCTGCGCGGAGAGCTCGACCGACAATGAAAGCTCCTCCTCGAGCGACAGCGACGAAGAGGACAGTGACGGCGATGACGACGGCGCCGAGCGGGAGGACGGCAGCTCAGACTCCAGCTAAGCGCCGGACACACCGTCACCGTCAGCTAGGCGCCAGCAGCACCACCATCTGCACCTGGTCTTCTCCCCGGCAGAGCGATTTGCCGGGGTGTTGGGTGCGGATGTCTCCGCCTCCTCCATCTGGGCCTCGATAGGCTTCCTCGTGGACTCCGGCTTCGTCTTCCCTGCCGGTGTCCCTCTTGTCGTTTTCTGCTAGTCCTGGCGGTGGTGACCAGGGCATCACCTAGCCGCTCCTTCCGTCCATCGCTTTCGTCCGCGCCCTCCCAATCTTGTCAGGCTGCGTCCCGTAGGCCCTGACGGGGTCAGGTTGGGCTTCTGCCCAGGCACTCCTTTTGCCCTCTTCACCTCCCACTATAGCTCCTAGGAGGAGAGGGACAAGAAAGGCATTACGGGACACTTATCTTTTTTCAATTCAAAAGATGTAGGCATCCGCCAAACTTTAGTTTAAATTATGTACCCTTTCATCCATATTTGTACCCTGTATGGTTTGTACTTGTTTATCCGCGTATTAGTGAAAAAGATATGTTTGCCGGGTGCTTGTGCATGTATTATGTCCATGCTAAGGAATGAATCCTCTATACTCCCAAGTAAACAAGGTTTTCTGGCAAGACATCTCGCCGGTCCCTTCTGTGGCTGCCGCAGGGCTCATCCTGGCGAGTTAGGAGCATGGTAGAGAACCGGCCTCTTGTCAACCCTTTTTTCCAAATGCTACTTCGACCAGCCTGACTGAAGTAATCTTCGAATCAAAGGATGGGAGCACAAATGTTTGAGGGCGACAAGGTTTTTCTATGCGCAAGTTTTTCACATAGAGGTACACTATGGATGGCTAGGGGAACTTATCTGCTTTGTATTGCCGGGGGTCGATATGCAAGCTTGTTCTCACTTTTTCTCCATTGGAGTTCATCCGTGGCAGGTGCCCTATAGTTAGTACAGGGGAAAAAATAGCAGCATACGACCCTCTCTAAATGATCATAGCAAAGTCATACTAAAATAAACATGCATGCAAGTTTTAGGCGCTAGCGCTTCGTTTTATTGTCTTTGCACAGGGTCTGCGCCTGGCTTTGTACAAAGGGTTACATGCCCATCGGCAATGCTTGTACAAAAGGTGGTTACTGGGAATTGAGCCCGGGAGCCGCGCCTTACGGATAGAACTTACGAAGATACTCAATATTCCATGAGTTTTGCACTTGGATGCCATCTTCAGCCTCCAGACGGACTACGCCAGGTCTGGTGACTCGTACTACCCGGTAAGGGCCTTCCCACTTCGGCGTCAACTTGTTGGAACCCTTTGCGGACTAAACGTGCCTAAGGATAAGGTCGCCTTCCTCAAGGCTCCGGGCGTGGACCCTGCGGCTATGATAGCGGCGCAGGGCTTGCTGGTAGCGTGCAGCACGCACAGCGGCCCGGAGACGATCTTCCTCGAGGAGCACATCATCGTCATGCCGTAGCTGCTCCTGCTCTACTTCATCGTAGGCAAGTACTCGAGGTGACCCGTATATGAGTTCCGTGGGGAGCACTGCTTCTGCCTCATATACTAGGGAGAAGGGAGTCTGCCCGGTAGCTCGATTTGGCATCGTCCTGAGGGACCAAAGAATCACCGGTAGCTCATCGATCTAGTGTCTGCCGCATTTTTGCAACTTATCAAAAGTTCTTGTCTTGAGTCCTCGCAACACTTCGGCATTCATCCTCTCGGCTTGCCCGTTGCTTCGAGGATGAGCAACAGAGGCAAAGGAGACCTTGCTTCCAAGGCTTTGGATGTATTGCATGAAGGTGCGGGTCGTGAACTGGGTGCCGTTGTCAGTGTTCACTCTGTTGGGAACTCCAAAGCGGCACACCAATCCTTTCAAGAACTTGACAGCTGATTGTGCAGTCACCTTCCTCACTGGCTCCACCTCAGGCCACTTTGTAAACTTGTCGATTGCTACGTACAAGATTTCAAAGCCCCCAGCAGTGCGGGGGAAGGGGCCCAAGATATCGAGCCCCCAGACCGAGAGTGGCCAGGATAAAGGGATCATCTGGAGAGCTTGAGCTGGTTGATGAATGCTCTTGGAATGGAACTGGCAGGCTTCACATTTGGTGACTAGCACAGTTGCATCCTGGAGGGCAGTGGGCCAATAGAAACCCTGCCGGAATGCTTTTCCGACCAGGGCCCTCGATCCAATGTGGGAGCCGCACACACCCTTGTGTATCTCTGCCAGCAGCTTCTGCCCATCTTCCCGGCAAATGCACTTCAATTTCACACCATTTGGCCTTTTCTTGTATAATGTGTCATCGACAAACTGGTACATATTTGACCTTCGTGCTACTCTTTCAGATTCTTCTTGCTCTTCAGGAAGTTCTCCTGTTTGAAGGAAATGGACTATGTGTTGCGCCCAAGTTGGAGCATGTGGCTCGACAACAAGGACCAAAGGCACCTCCTCATCCGTGGTAGCGCTCACCTCGACCCAAGAACCTGTGGTTCCGCGGGAGAGTGCTGCTCACCAACCGAAGTGGGATTGTCCCTGGCAGCCCCTCCACCAGCGGCCTCAGGAAGCCCTGCCGGGAGATACTTGCCGGAGTCCAACTTTCTTCTTTTTCTAGTCATCATTGATGGGGACACTGATGGTTGAGTTAGGTGGAGGACAAAAGTTCCTAGTTCCACAGGGAGCTTTTGTGCGGCGCACTTTGACAAATGATCAGCGATGTTGTTCTCCGCACGTGGTACGTGCTATGCTTGCAATCCATCAAAGTGTTCTTCCAGCTTCCTCACCTCCTCTACATACGCCTCCATCAACGGACTCTGATAATCCTTATTGACTTGCCTCACTACAAGCTACAAGTCTCCATGGAGATCAATTTCTTGATTCCCAACTCCACTGCAATTCTGAGTCCGGCAAGGAGCCCCTCATACTCAGCAGTGTTGTTGGTGGCCTTCTCCCGGGGAAAGTGTATTTGAACCACATATTTGAGATGCTCTCCGATGGGTGCAACAAGGAGCACGCCAGCTCCGACGCCCTGCAACGAGAAAGCACCATCAAAATACATGATCCACTCCTGAGGTGCCTCCTTGCCGGGGATAACTGTCTCTGGTATTTCTTCATCTGGAGTGGGCATCCATTCTACAATGAACTCTGCCAATGCTCTGCTCTGAATAGTTGAGGTGCTTTCGTATCTCAGGCCAAAACTTGATATCTCTAGCACCCATTCAACTATTCTGCCGGTGGCTTCAGGGTTCCTTAATATGCGTTGCAGTGGGAAACGAGTGACAACCGTGATCTCGTGGGCTTAGAAGTAGTGGCGCAGCTTCCTTGAGGCCATGATGAGGCCGAAGATCAGTTTTTGCACCCCAGAGTACCTTGATCTGGCTCCTTGTCGTAAGGAGCTGACAAAGTAAACCAGCCGCTGTACCACTTTCTTCCTTGCCGCAGTCTTGGGATTGCCCCCAATACCTTGCCTTGTCCCCCTCTGGTGTACGTCACGTCCTGCCGCAGGTGCTTCGGTTCCTTCCCCAGAAGGGTCGGCTGCCGCAACTGCTTCCTCATCCACTTATCGCTGTGCCACAAGTGCCGCACTAACCACTTGATTCGTTGCAGCTATGTATAGCAGCAATGGCTCTTGTGGTTTAGGCGCAACCAAGGTGGGAGCAGAGGAAAGGTAAGTTTTTAGGTCTTGCAGCGCTGCTTCCGCCTCCGGGGTCCACTTTATCGGGCCAGCCTTTTTCAAGATTTTGGAAAAAGGCAAGGCACGCTCAGCAGATTTGGAGATGAACCTACTCAGTGCGGCAATGCATCCAGTTAAATGTCTCACGCCTTTGACAGTCTTGGGTGCTTGTATCTGCTCGATTGCTCTGGTCTTGTCAGGGTTGGCTTTTATCCCCCTGTGAGACACAAAGAAACCAAGTAGCTTGTCGGACGGGACACCAAATACACATTTCTCAGGGTTTAACTTCAAATTTATCTTGCGCAAGTTTGCAAAGGTCTCTTCCAAGTCTTGAATGAGCGTTGATCTATCCTTGGTTTTGACCACTATATCATCCATATGAGCTTCCACATTTCTGTGCAGCTGTGGTTCGGAACTGATCTGTACTGCTCTTGCAAAAGTGGATCCAGCGCTCTTTAACCCGAAAGGCATACGCACAAAGCAGTACGTGCCACATGGAGTTATGAACGCAGTTTTCTCTTCATCTTCCTTGGACATGAATATCTGATGGTACCCGGAGTACGCATCCAAAAATGAAAGCAGATCACACCCGGAAGTGGAGTCTACAATCTGATCAATGTGCGGCAAGGGGAAAGGGTCCTTTGGGCATGCCTTGTTCAGGTCTGTGAAGTCAATGCAGAGCCTCCATTTCCCATTTGCCTTGCGCACTACCAACGGGTTTGCTAGCCATGTTGGATGCAACACTCCTCTGACCAAACCAGCTACTTCAAGTTTCTTGATCTCTTCGGCAATGAACTACTGCCGCTCTAAAGCTTGCTTCCTGACCTTCTGCTTGACGGGCCGAGCGTGAGGGCAGACAGCTAGGTGGTGCTTGATTACCTCCCTGGGAACACCGGGGATGTCAGACGGTTGCCAAGCAAACACATCGACATTCGCCCGCAGGAAGGCAATGAGCGCGTGTCGTGGGAAATCACGGCCACCTATGGGGCCATCGGCCCCTTTTGGTTCGCCGGGGGGGCTAAGCGCATTGCACAAAGAGCGGAGGATCGTAGCGCAGCACGGCAGAGATCACATGGGCAATTTTACCTAGGTTTGGGCCGCCGTGAGGCGTAAAACCCTACTCCTGCTTTGGTGGATTGATGGCGGATCGAGGTGGAAAATGCAGCGCTCTTGCCCGGCAGGGTTGCCTCGGGGCGAGAGCAGCTACGCGCGTACGAGTCTACAAGGTTCCGAACCCTTTCTCTGGTTGCCATGGCCCTCCTTTTATAGACCAAGGGGTTACCACAGTGGCAAATCAGTCATTGTGTACTGATTAGATAGCAACAGTGCTATCATACCTAACTCTGCAGGCGCAGCAGAGCGCATTAAATGTGCCTCTTAATGTCACATCATAGCCTGCCCGACAAGCCTTGCCGGGCTGCTTGGTCACCTTCTCACCTGTCCGCCTGACACGTCTCTGGACGGGTGTCATTTGGAGGTGGTTTCCTCTGGAAATGGCTGCCATGTGTCGAATAACAGCCACTTAGTCACTTGAGGGCTTGACACCGCACCGATCGATGACTTGCGTTGCTGTGAGGTGGAGCGGTGAAGCCTTGGCGGGGTAGTTTGCTTTCGTAGTGCCCGGCAGGCCTGCCAGGACAGTCTCGAGGCTTGTCTTCGTGACCACCTCGTCCTCGCCAGGCTCGCCTGCCCAGCAAGGGAAGTTTTTCCTTAGCAGTGTCTTGATCTTCTTGCCCTGCCCTTTGATTCCTCAAAGAGCCATCTCTCCTAGCTTGACCTGGACTTGGATGTTGCAACCTTGCTCTTCTAGACGTGTGCACGGTCTGGTCAACAGACCCAGGGTTTGTTGTACCGACAGGAGCCCCCGGGCCTGGCCCGAGCGTGCTGCCGGGCGTCGTCGGGGTAGGCCCTATCCAGCGCACATGCAAGAGGGTAGTAGTTGCTTCGTCTTTTGATGTCTTCTTTGCTTCTCCATTAACTGGAGCCCAGGTCAGTTTCCAGTTCTTCCGCATGTCGTGTAATGCCAATTGTGGTGGGGCCATTCTTGTAATGGCCCGTGAATGACTTTAACACACGGGCGAGTAACTACCAATTCATTCTTCCCACCACGCCCTTATCCTTGGGCACATATTCATCATGCATTGAGTGGGGTAGGTGACGGAGGCGCGTGGTGCGGGAGAGTGCCAAAGCAGGGGCCCGGTCTTCTCGGGTTGGCGGAGAGGGATGGTGGCACCCATCGATGGACCAGCCCCCAGCCCCCAGCCCGCCTATAAAAGGAGGCAGGGGGAAGCGAAAATGCTCATCTACGCTCCTCCTCTCACCTTTTCCTTCTCTTTTCTTGCAATGTTGAGAGAGAGAGACCGGGGCCAGGCCCCGGGCTCGAGCTTGGGGTTGATGACGCAGGAAGCTTGTGAAGGAGCCTGGGGAGTGAGCCTGGTCCGGGGCCAAAAGGGGCATGACGGACATGCCATCCGCAGCGCAGGAGGTGCCAAGCCCTTCCCCTGTGGGGGCGTGTTTGTCCCCTCCACCCAAGCGCTGGAGCTCTTAGGGGTTCCGGCATCTGTCAGGGGTGTAGTGCTCGGGTCCCTTGGTAATCCCAGTACCGCCCCCTTTGGTGAAATCGGGGCAAATGTTGAAGACGGCGGCATCTTCCTGCCCCCCAAGGTGGGGAGTGATGCCCCTCGTGCGTCTCGAACACCGCCGCCACCCGCAGCTTCTCCGGGGGAGGCAACGGCTCAAGGAGCCGGCGTCCCCCTGGAGCGGTGGTGATGGAGAAAGATCGAGGGAAGACGGAGAAGGCGGGTGGCAGGGTGTCAGGTCGGAGTACGATGGCACCGACGCCTTCGTCTCGTATTGCCGACCTGCTGCCTCGTCTTTTCGCTCTTCCCCTCCCTCCCCGGCACCATCATCACAGGCCTCTTGGTTGCCGGGGAGGGGGCCGCTCTTTTGGTGCCTTCGCCTCCTCTAGCAGTCTTCCAGCTGAGCTCCGGTGGTTCTCCCCGCCGGTGCTTTTTGCTCGGGCTTCTGGTTGGTCCTGGAGGTGGTGACCAAGGCACCATCGAGCTGCTCCTTCCGCCCCCCTCCTTCCCAGCCTCGCCACTCTCTATCTTGTCAGGCTACGCCCGGCAGGTCCTGACGGGGTCGAGTGGGGCATCTTGCTCAGGCACTCCTTTTGCCCTCTTTCTCTTCCACCGCATTGCCTAGGAGGAGAGGGACAAGAAAGGGATCATGGGGCACTTATCTTTTTTCAATCTAAAACATGTAGGCATTTGCCAAACTTTAGTCTAAATAATGTAATCTTCTTTATCCTTGTCGGTGTTCTGTAAGATCTGTACTTGTTCATCTGCATATTAATGAAAAAGACAAGCTTTGCCGGGCACTTGTGCATGCGTCATACTCATGTAGAGGTGAAATGCCTCTATACGTTCAAGTAAACAAGTTATCTCCGGCAAGCTATCCCGCCGGTACCCTCGAATTGTTGCCGTGGAGCTAAGCCTGCTGGGCACAAATAGTAAAGAGGGACCAGCCCCCCACCAAGCCTTCTCCGTCAAAGGCCACTGCGACCATCCTGACTGAAGCAACGTTCGAGTCAAAGTATGGGAGCACCTAAGTTTCGAAGGTGGCGAGGTTTTCTTAAGCACAAGTTTCTGCTTACAAAACACGTAAGGATAAGAAGAGAACTTATCTGTTTGGCTTGCCGAGGATCGTCACGTAGGCTTGTCTTCATTTCTTCTCTCTTGAGACCGAGTCCACGGCAAGAACCCTGCAACTTAATGCAGATGAAAACAATGCCTCATGCGACCTCATCTACATGATCATGCTATGCTCATGATATGCTTATGCATGCATGCAAGTTTTGGGGGCCCCCCAGCGCTTCATTTATTTTTGTTGCTCAGGGTCTGCGCTTGGATTTGTACAAGGGGTTACATGCAACAACGGCAAGGCCTGTACAAAAGGGTGGCTGCTGGGCAGGGCCCGACAGCCGCGCCTTACGGGTAGAACTTACGGAGATGCTCAATGTTCCATGAGTTTTGCAATTGAATGCCATCTCCGGTCTCCAGACGGATTGTGCCAGGTCTGGTGACTCGTACTACCCAGTAAGGGCCTTCCCACTTCGGCATCAACTTGTTTGTACCCTTGGCGGACTGAACACGCCTAAGGACAAGGTCGCCTTCGTCAAAACCCCGGGCATGAACCCTGTGGCTGTGATAGTGACGTAGGGCTTGCTGGTAGAGTGCAGCACGTGTTGCGGCCCGGAGACGGTTCTCCTCAAGTAGCATAGTATCGTCATGCCGGTGCCATTCCTGTGCTACTTCATCGTAGGCAAGCACTCGAGGAGACCCAAATATGATATCCGTGGGGATAACTGCTTCTGCCCCATAGACTAGGGAGAAGGGAGTCTGCCCAGTAGCTCGATTTGGTATCGTTCTGAGGGACCAAAGAACCACCGGTAGCTCATCGATCCATCGCCTGCCACACTTCTGCAGTCTATCAAAAGTTCTTCCCTTGAGGCCCCGCAACACTTCAGCGTTCGCCCTCTCAGCTTGTCCGTTGCTTCTCGGATGGGTGACAGAGGCAAATGAGATCTTGCTTTCGAGGGCATGAACATATTGCATGAAGGCGTGGCTCGTGAATTGGGTGCCATTGTCAGTGATGATCCGGGCAAGGACTCCGAAGCGGCACAACAATCCTTTCAAGAACTTGATAGCTGACTGAGCGGTCACCTTTCTCACGGGCTCCACCTCTGGCCACTTTGTGAACTTGTCGATAGCAACGAACAAGAACTCAAAGCCCCCGGTAGCACGGGGGAAGGGGCCCAAGATATCGAGCCCTCAGACCAAGAAGGGCCATGATAAAGGGATCGTCTGAAGAGCTTGGGCAGGCTGATGAATGTTCTTGGAGTGGAACAGGCAGGCTTCACATTTGGTGATGAGCTCAACTGCATCTTGGAGGGCCGTGGGCCAATAGAAACCTTGCCGGAAGGCTTTTCCAACCAGGGCCCTTGATCCAATGTGTGAGCCTCACATACCTTTGTGTATCTCTGCCAACAGTTCCTTTCCTTCCTCCCGGCAAATGCACTTCAACTTCACACCGTTGGGCCTCCTTCTGTATAGTGTGTCATCGACAAACTGATACATACTGGCCCTCCGGGCTACTCTTTCAGCTTCTTCTTGCTCTTTGGGGAGTTCTCCAGTTTGGAGGAAATGGACTATGTGCCGTGCCCAAGTTGGGGCCAGAGGCTCCGCAACAAGGACCAACGGCACCTCATTCACAGGAGCGCACTTCTCGACCGCAGGGACCGGTGGTCTGGCGGGATGGTGGAGCTCGCTGATCGAAGGGGAGTTGTTCCCGCCAAGCTCTCTGCCTGCCGGGTGAGGCTTGCCGGAGTCCAGTTTCCTCCTCTTTCTGGCCATTGTTGCCGGGGATACGGAGGGTTGAGTTAGATGGAGAACAAAAGTCCCTGGTTCCACAGGAAGCTTTTGCGCAGCGCACTTCGACAGATGATCTGCGATGCTATTTTCTGCACGGGGTACGTGCTCTGTTTACAATCCGTCAAAGCGCTCCTCCAACTTTCTCACTTCCTCAATGTATGCCTCCGTCAATGGACTTTGGTAATCCTTGTTGACTTGTCTCACCACAAGTTGTGAATCTCCGCGGATGATCAGCTTCTTGATTCCCAGTTCTGTTGCAATTCTGAGACCGGCAAGGAGCCCTTCATACTCTGCAGTATTGTTGGTAGCGTTCTCCCAGGGGAAGTGCATCTGGACAACGTACTTAAGGTGCTCCCTAGTGGGAGCAACAAGAAGCACGCCAGCCCCTACACTTTGTAGGGAGAAGGCACCATCAAAGTACATGATCCAATCTTGGGGTGCTTCCTTGCCGGGAATAACTGTCTCCAATACCTCTTCATCAGGAGCTGGTGTCCACTCTGCGATGAATTCTGCCAGTGCTCTGCTCTGAATGGTTGACGTGCTTTCAAACTTCAAGCCAAAGCTGGAGAACTCCAAAGCCCATTCCACAATCCTGTCGGTGGCCTCAGGGTTTCGGAGTATGCGTTGCAAGGGGAAACGGGTGACAACTGTGATCTCGTGGGCTTGGAAGTAGTGGCGCAGTTTCCTTGAGGCCATGATGAGGCCAAAAATCAGCTTTTGCATGCCAGAGTACCTCGACCTAGCCCCCTGCAACAGGGAGCTAACAAAGTACACTGGGCACTGCACCACTTTCTTCTTTGCCGTGACCAGAGAACTGTTTCCGCTGCTCTGCCTTTCTTCGCTCTGGACTGACTCTGGCCTTGTCGGGATAGGTCCATTTTCTTCTCCAGAGGTAACAATGGTTGTAGCTGCCGCGTCATCCACTTCTCGCTGCGCCACAAGTGCCGCGCTGACCACTTGATTGGTTGCCACCAAGTATAGCAGCAACGACTCTTGTGCTTTGGGAGCGACCAAGGTGGGCACAGAGGAATGATAGGTCTTCAAATCTTGTAGCACGGCATCTGCCTCCGGGGTCCACTCCATGGGCCCTGCCTTCTTAAAGATTTTGAAAAACGGCAGGGCGCGCTCGGCAGACTTGGAAATGAACCTGCTCAGTGCAGCCACGCATCCTGTCAAATGCCTCACGTCCTTGACTGTCTTGGGTGCTTGAGTCTGCTCGATAGCCTTGATCTTGTCGGGGTTGGCCTCTATCCCTCGATGAGACACAAAGAAACCAAGTAGCTTACCAGAGGGGACGCCAAACACACACTTCTCCGGGTTCAGCTTCAAGTTGATTTTACGCAGATTGGCAAAGGTTTCTTCCAAATCCTGGATGAGGGTTGATCTGTCCTTGGCCTTGACCACGATATCATCCATGTAAGCCTCAATGTTTCTGTGTAGCTGGGACCCAAAGCCAATCTGTACTGCTCTTGCAAAGGTGGATCCGGCACTCTTTAGCCCGAAGGGCATCCGTACAAAGCAATACGTGCCACACGGGGTTATGAACGCGGTTTTCTCCTCGTCTTCCTTGGACATGAAGATCTGGTGGTATCCAGAGTAGGCATCCAGAAAGGAAAGCAGGTCGCACCCGAAAGTGGAATCCAGAATCTGGTCGATGCGCGGCAAGGGGAACGGGTCCGTCGGGCATGCCTTGTTCAGATCCATAAAATCTATGCACAACCTCCATTTCCCATTTGCCTTGCACACCACCACTGGATTTGCTAACCATGTGGGGTGCAACACTCCCCTGACCAAACCAGTTGCTTCAAGTTTCTTGATCTCATCGGCAATAAACTGTTGCTGCTCGAAAGCTTGCTTCCGGACCTTCTGCTTGACGGGCCAGGCATGTGGGCAGACAGCAAGGTGGTGCTCGATTACCTCCCAGGGAACACCAGGGATGTCAGATGGTTGCTAGGCAAACACATCGACATTCGCCCGCAGGAAGGCAATGAGCGTGCTTTCCTATTTGTCATCAAGGGTGGCACTGATAGTGAAGGTACCATCAGTGCCCGCCAGCCCTGCCGGGACCTTCTTCACAGCAGGCGTAGCAGCTTTGGATCTCTTGCTATTGGAACTCTTCGGCAAGTCATCGACAGGCGCAGCGCACTCCGGAGAGGCACGCTTCCCGGATTACTTGCTGGCATCCTTGCTAGCTCTCTTTATTTTCTTACTCTCCTTGGCGGGAACACCGGCTTCCGCGGCCTCTGCCGCGACTGCTTCCCGATATATCTTGTCCACACATATGACTGCATATTTGTGATCTGACGGAATGGAAATGACTCCTATCGGCCCTGGCATCTTCAAGGTGTTGTAGGCATAGTGGGATGCCGCCATGAACTTGGCCAGAGCTGGGCGACCAAGGATTCCATTGTATGGCAAGAGGAGGTCAACCATGTCAAACACGATCTTCTCAGTCCGGTAGTTTAACTCCCCTCCCCCCGAACGTCACCGGCAGCGTGATCTTTCCTTTAGGACGACTCCTACCGGGGTTGATTCCTTGGAATGTACCAGTAACCTTGAGCTCCTCATCTGTTATCTGAAGTTTACTGAGGACCTTTGGAGATATCAGATTCAACCCAGCCCCGCCGTCAACCAACACCTTTGTGACTTTGAGGTTGCGTATTGTTGGTGAGACCAACAATGGCAAGCACCCTACCGCAGTGGTGCGATCAGGGTGATCCTCTTCGTCAAAGATGATGGGCGTGCGGGGCCATTTGAGCTGCTTCTGAGAATCTGCTGCTGGCTCCATGGCATTGACTTCACGCGCCCACTGTTTAAGTTGGTGGTGAGAGGAGTGCGGAGATGCACCCCCGTCAACGCACAAGGCGTCAGTGGCTTTCTGGAACTCCTGCTCGCTGGTTTCCTCTTCATCTCCCTCATCGGTCTCATCACTGCAATCCTTCTTCTCTCGGCCTCTGGCGGGTTTCGCTTGATTCTGAGGAGCCTTGCCGAGGCGTCTTACTCCGCCGCCATGGCCCTTCCCGCCAGCACCATCCTGATTCTTCTCCTTATCATGCTTCTCGTACTTAGCCCTCTGCTTCTTGACGAGCTGCTCAACCTGATGGCATTCTTGAAGGTCATGGCCCTTGGTCCTATCGATCTTGCAATACGGCCCCTCACCTTTCCCGGCTTCTCGGCAGCCGCAGCCGCCCCGCAGTCAGTGCATGTGGCAACCTCCTTGCCGGGTGCTTCGCCCTTGGCCTTCTTGCCGGTACTAGGTGTGTTTCATCCTTCGACTGCCATCACAACTTTCTCCTTGCGCTTCTTACTGCGTTTCTTGTTCTTCTTCTGGTTGGTGGCATCGTCGTCATCATCTGAATCGAAGTCGACGCCGTCCTCTTTGCCGGGAAGTCGCCTTCCCTCCTCTATGCGAGCACACTTATCCATCAGCGTGTATAACTCATTCACAGTCCTGGGCAGCCGCACGTTCATTTTGGAACGTATCCGGCGGTTGCACACGTTGGACTGGAATGCAGCTATCACGGCTGCCGGGTGGATGTCTGGGATGTTCCTGTGCACTCGGCTGAACCTTTGCATGTACTTTTGCAGAGTCTCCCCTTCCTTCTGCGGGAGGAGTTGCAGATCGCTGGGCCACCCTGGTTCTTGATGGCCACCCGTGAAGGCGCCAACAAACTCATGGCACAGGTCAGCCCAAGTTGAAATGGAGTTTTCCAGCAGGTGCATCAGCCAAGACCTCATGTTTGGCTTGAGTGCCAAAGGGAAGTAGTTGGCGAACACCTTCTCGTCTCTTCCCCCGGCAGCCTGAACAGCGATGGTGTAGATGTTCAGGAACTCTGCCGGGTTCAATCTTCCATCGTACTTCTCTGGTATCTCCGGCTTGAATGTGCGGGAAGATGGCCAACGGACTTGCCGTAGCTCGCGAGTGAAGGCGTGGCACCCAACCTCGAAAGGTAGGTACCCACCCTCATCGAGCATAGGCTCGTCGATGTCGGGGCCATTGCGCCGATCAGACTGGTGGCGGGTGTCACGGTGTTGCTCGACGGTGACGCGCGCGCCTTCCCCTCGCCCATCTTCCTAGGCTTGCCACTGGTCCCGACGCGCTGGAGGGCCAAACGAAGCCATCGAGACGTCGTCGGGTTCTTGATAGCATGGCTCTGGTCGTGGCCCTCGCGCAGGCTGCCGCGGAGGGGACTGCACCATGGGGGTGCCCCGCTGGGCAAGGCCAGCTGCGCGGGCCGTTGTCATCGCATTGGGAGGCCGTGGCGGGCTAGCTCGCTGTGATCCTCCCGCTTCGACGAAACCAATCAGGCTTTGAATGGTGACTCTCCACTCATCCATCTGATCGGCTGCCGGTGGAAATCTCAACAACAGCTGGGCCCGCGCCATAGCCTCCGAAGCGGTGCTTGGCATGGATGATGATGTAGATCGTTGCGTCGCCTGGCTCCTTACGGTGCCAGTAGCAGCTGCGCCGTGTTCTTGCCATCGTGAGCCAGTGGCCACGGTGATGTGGTAACGAGGTGGAGGCGCTTGAGGGCCAGCGGCTCCATTCGGCGCATCAACTGGGTCGGTTCGCTCCGGGAGTGGCGCACGCCCTGCGGCCGCGCCCGTACCGGGAGCGACCGAAGGGTTGCGATTCACCCCAGAGCGAGAGCCGCCGCTGCGGCTGTGCCTTTCGGCTGGGCGGAGAGGTGCGGACAGAATGATTTCTCCACCTGTACCTTGAGGAGCGTGGCCGTTGGGGTGCTGTTGGTGCTGTACTTCCCCGGTGCCTTCTGCTCTTACTTCTGCCGCAGGGTAGGTGGTGGTGACGCCGCCTGCGCCGGCCACGTCCCCTGCAGCGTCTATGTCTCCGTGTGTCCTTGTAGCCTTTGCGGCGTCGGCAGCCGCGTGCAACAGGACCTTCGAAGTGGACGGGTGGGCTTCAGCACCGGGCTTCTTCTTGGGCGCCATGAATGATGGAGCCGTCGATGAAGATGACGCACTGCGTACGCTTCTCAGATTCGCGCAAGCGCTGCCCCCTACCTGGCGCGCCAAAGATGTCGTGGGAAATCACAGCCACCTATGGGACCAACGGCCCCTTTTGGTTCGGCAGAGGGGCTGAGCGCATTGCACAAAGAGCAGAGGACCGTAGCGCAGCACGACAGAGATCACACGGGCAGTTTTACCCAGGTTCAGGCCACCGCGAGGCGTAAAACCCTACTCCTGCTTTGGTGGATTGATGGTGGATCGAGGTGGAAAACGCAGCACTCTTGCCCGGTAGGGTTGCCTTGGGGCAAGAGCAGCTACGCGCGTACGAGTGTACAAGGTTCCGAACCCTTTCTCTGGTTGCCATGGCCCTCCTTTTATAGACCAAGGGGTTACCACAGTGGCAAATCAGTCATTGTGTACTGATTAGATAGCAACAGTGCTATCATACCTAACTCTGCAGGCAGAGCAGAGCGCATTAAATGCGCCGCTTAGTGTCACATCGTAGCCTGCCCGGCTAGCCTTGCCGGGCTGCTTGGCTACCTTCTCGCCTGTCCGCCTGACACGTCTCTGGACGGGTGTCATTTGGAGGTGGTTTCCTCTGGAAATGGCTGCCATGTGTCGAATAACAGCCACTTAGTCACTTGGGGGCTTGACACCGCACCGATCGATGACTTGCGTTGCTGTGAGGTGGAGCGGTGAAGCCTTGGCGGGGTAGTTTGCTTTCGTAGTGCCCGGCAGGCCTGCCGGGACGGTCTCGAGGCTTGTCTTCATGGCCACCTCGTCCTCGCCAGGCTCGCCTGCCCGGCAAGGGAGGTTTTTCCTTAGCAGTGTCTTGATCTTCTTGCCCTGCCCTTTGATTCCTCAAAGAACCATCTCTCCTAGCTTGACCTGGACTTGGATGTTGCAACCTTGCTCTTCTAGGCCCGCGCACGGTCTGGTCAACAGACCCAGGGTTTGTTGTACCGACAGCGTGCTTTCCTATTTGTCACCGAGGGTGGCGCTGATGGTGAATGTACCGTCAGCGCCATCCTGCTTTGCTGGGACCTTTTTCACAGCAGGTGAAGCAACCTTGGGCTTCTTGCTAGTGGAACTCTCTGGCAAGTCCTCAATAGGTGCGGCGCACTCTGAGGAGGCACGCTTCCCGGAGTCTTCGCCGGCATCTCTGCTAGCTTTCTTCCCCTTCTTTGTATCCTTGGCGGGAGCTGCGGCTTTTGTAGCCTTAGCTGCTACTGCGTCTCGATACATCTGATCCACACATATAATTGCATCTCTTTTATCTGATGGGATGGAAATGATGCCCATCGGCCCTGGCATCTTCAAGGTGTTGTAAGCATAGTGGGATGCTGCCACGAATTTTGCCAGAGCTGGACGACCAATAATCCCATTATAAGGCAAGGAAAGCTCAACCACGTCAAACATGACCCTTTCAGTCCGATAGTTCAGCTCCCCGCCAAATGTCACGGGTAAAGTGACCTTTCCCTTGGGTCGTCTCCTGCCAGGGTTGATTCCTCGAAAAGTGCCCGCGGCCTTAAGCTCTTCATCGGGGATCTGCAGTTTTGCAACTACCTTAGGGGAAATCAAGTTCAATCCAGCCCCACCGTCAACTAGCATCTTGGTGACCTTGAGGTTTCAGATTGTTGGGGAAACCAAAAACGGCAAACATCCAACCGCAGTGGTGTGGTCAGGATGATCCTCTTCGTCAAAGATGATAGGCGTGCGGGACCACTTGAGTGGCTTCCGGGAGTCTGCAGCTGGTTCCACGGCATTGACCTCACGCGCCCACTGCTTGAGCTAGCAGTGAGAGGTGTGCAAAGATGCACCCCCGTGAACACACATGGCTTCGGTTGCCTTCTGGAATTCTTGCTTGCTGGTTTCTTCTTCATCCCCTTCATCACTCTCACCATCTCCTTCTTTCTCCTCACGGCCCCTAGCAGGTTTCTCCTTTTGCTGCGGGACCTTACCGCGGTGGCCCCCTCTACTTCCATGGCCTTTTCCACCAGCACCACCTTGGTCTATCTCCCAGTCGCGCTTCTCATATTCTGCCTTTTGCTTCTTAACAAGCTGCTCGACTTGATGACATTCTTGGAGATCATGACGTTTAGTGCAGTGGATTTTGTAGTATGGCCCATCGGATTTTCCGGCTTTCTCTGCTGCCGCGGTCTCCTGGCAATCAGTGCACGTGGCAGCTTCCTTGCCGGGGGCCTCGGTTTTAGCCTTCTTGTCGGCACTGAGATCGGCAGAGCCCTCAACGGCCAACACTGACTTATCTTTGTGCTTCCTGTTGCGCCTCCGGCTTCTCCTCTTCGAGTTAGTGGTCTTGTCGTCATCATCCGAATGAACCTCGACGCCATCCTCCTCCCCGGGGAGTCGTCTTCCTTCCTATGCCCGAGCACATTTATCCACCAAGGTGTACAACTCATTGACGGTCTTGGGCAACCGAACGTTCATCTTGGACCGTATCCTTCTGTTGCGCATGTTCGAATGGAACGCGACAATCACAGCTGCTGGGTGTATCTATGGAATGTTACGGTGCACTCGGCTGAACCTCTGCATATACTTCCGCAAGCTCTCCCCTTCCTTCTATGGAAGGAGTTGCAAGTCACTGGGCCACCCGGGCTCTTGGTGGCCACCCGTGAAGGCACCAAAAAATTCATTGCACAAGTCAGCCCATGATGAAATGGAGTTCTCTGGCAGGTGCATCAGCCATGACCTCACGTTTGGCTTGAGCGCCAAAGGGAAGTAGTTGGCGAACACCTTCTCATACCTGCCCCCGGTGGCTTGAACGGCAATTGTGTAAATGCTCAAGAACTCTGCCGGGTTTAGCTTTCCGTCGTATTTTTCTGGTAACTCTGGCTTGAAGACTCGGGCAGATGGCCAGCGGACCTGCCGCAGCTCTCGAGTGAAGGCAGGGCACCCTACCTCGTAAGGCAAGTACCCGCCATCACTGGGCGCGGGTTCATCAACGTCTGGGCCATTGCGCCTGTCAGATTGGCGGCGGGTCTCTCGGCGTCGCTCTATAGTGACGCGCGCATATTCCTTCCACCGATCTTCCAGAACCCACCGCTGATCCCGGTGGCTTCGTGGGCCAGACGAGGCCACTGATGCCTCGTCAGGTTCATGGACATGCTATTCTTACTGCGGTCGCCTCTGGGTCTGCTGTCGTGGAGGGGACTGAATCGTCAGTGTGGCCCCCTCGACATGGCCATCAGCCCGGGCTACTGTTGTCGTTCACAGATACCGCGATGGCTCTGCCTGCTGCGATTTTCCAGCTTCGGCGAAGATGATCAAACTATGGATGGTGGCCCTCCACTCATCCACCGGTGGGAATCTCAGTAGGAGTTGGGACCGTGCCATGGCTTTCGTAGCTGTGCTTGGCATAGCTGACGAGGCAGACCACGACGTTGCTCCACTCCTGGTAGAACCAGCAGGGGCGTCGCCGTGTTCTGGCCGTCGCGAACTGGTCGCCAAGGCAGTCTGGTGATGATTGGATCGCGCTCGGGGATTGACAACCCCGTTTGGCGCTCCGTCTTGCTCGCCTTGCCCTGGGCATGGTGCATGCCCAGTAACCGCGCCCATGGTAAGCACAGCTAGAGGGTCACAAACTCGCGCTAGAGCGGGCGTCGTTGCTGCGGCTGTGCCTATTAGTGCGGCAGGGAGGTAGAGACTGAACGTTCTCTCGACCCGCGGCTTGTGGGTTATGCTCGTCAGGATTGATGCTGCCCTCCCCCGACGTCTCCCACTCCAGCTTCGGCCACGGGGGACACAACAACGGTGCCGCCTGCACCGGTCGTGTCACCCGTGGTACCGACTTCGCCCAACGCCGATGCGGAGCCTACGGCGTCTACGGCTACATGCGAGGGGGCCTTCGAAGTAGAAGGGTGCGCCGTCGTGTCGGGTTTCTTCTTGGGCGCCATGGATGAAGACGATGATGATGATGATGGAGATCGACGCGTTGTTCACAACCTCGGGTTCGCGCAAGCGAATCCCCCTACCTGGCACGCCAAAGATGTCGTGGATGAACACGATCACCTATGGGGCCACCGGCCCCTCTGTGGTTCGGCAAGGTGGAGTTCACGTTGCACAAAGAGCGGAGGCCATGAGGCAGCATGACGACGGGGACACTGGTGATTTTTACCCAGGTTCGGGCCGCTGGGAAGCGTAAAATCCTACTCCTACTTTGGTGGATTGGATGGAGGAACACAATGAATACGCAGCGCTCAAGCCCAGCAAGGTAGCCTCGGGGAGAGCTCCTATGCGCATACAAGTGTGAGGGGGTCTGAATCCCATTCTAGGTAGCCTTGGACCTCCTTTTATAGCTCAAGGGGTAACCATAGTGGCAAAACAGTCATTATCCTATGATTAGATAGCTAACAGTGCTATCATACCTAACTCTGGCAGTTAGGACAAAGTGCATTAAATGCACTGCTAGGTGTCATGTTGAAGGTGAAGCCCGGCAAGCCTACCGTGCCGCTTAATCATCTTCTGCTTATTATCTTGACATGCCCCTGGACGGGTGTCAAATGGGTGTGATCTGTCTTCTAACAAGCTGCCACGTGTTTAGTGGAAGCCACTTAATCATCTGGAGGCTTGACACCGCATTGATAAGTGATTTGCGTTGTGGTGCGGTGGAGCGGTGGTGCCTTGGCGGGATTCTTGGTCTTGGCGACCCCGGCAGGCCTGCCGCGGTTATCCTAGAATTGCTTCCGGGGCAGCCTCGACCTGGCCGAGCCCTCCTGCTCGGCAAGAGAGGCCTTCCCAAGGTGGTATCTTGCTGTCTTGTATGTTGACTTGGTCTTCTTGATCCGCTCCTTGATCTCACAAAGAGTGATTCTCTCTGGCCTGGCCTTGAATTACACATTGGTGCCGGACATGTGATGCCAGCACGCCTGTGTATAAGTCCGGGCAACAAACATGAATGTTTGTTGCACCGACGCCGAGGGGTCTACTTGAGGCCATAGAGGGCCTTGTTGAGTCTGAATACTTTGTCAGGATGTTAAGGATATTCAAAACCTGGTGGTTGAGCAACACATAATTCTTCCTCAAGCTTACCATTGAGGAATGCAATTTTCACATCCATTTGATATAAGATGATATTATGATGGTTAACATAAGCAAGCAATATGCGAATAGCTTCAAGTCTAGCAACAGGGTGCAAAAGTTTCATAGAAATCAATTCCTTCAACCTGTGTGTACCCCTGAGCTACAAGACGAGCCTTATTCCTCACCACTAGGACTTTTTCGTCATACTTGTTGCGGTAGATCCATTTGGTACCTATGACATTGTGCTTGCGAGGATTTGCTCGCTTGACAAGTTCCCACACTTTGTTGAGCTCGAATTGATGTAATTCCTCTTGCATTGCTTGAATCCACTCAGGCTCCAGAAATGCTTCATCAACTTTGGCGGGCTCTGTGATAGATACAAATGCGAAGTCCCCACAAAAATTAGACAAATGTGAAGCTTTTGAGCGCGTGAGAGGACCTGGTGCCTTAATGTCGTTGAGGATTTTGTTAATCTACACTTCATTGGCCACACGAGGATGAGTAGGTTGACGACTTTGATTGGGCTGAGCATTTTCTTCACCGCCATTTTCCTCAGGTGCACCAGCATGAAAGTCTTCATTATCTGGAATAACTTCTTCAGTAGGTTCTTCGGTGGGTATGATATCCTCAGTAGCCTTGAACCTAATGGATTCCTCAGGAGGCATTTCATCTAGCACGGGAGGTGGGTGCTCTCTTTGCGAGCCGTTAGTCTCAGAACCGCACATCCACAGTTTCAACAACCTTGTTGTTGTAACACCCCAAAAATGTTTTCTGAATTATTGAAATCTTTCCTTTAAAAATAAATGCTTTGAAAACCATATTTGGATCATATTACTTTTCTACCATTTGAAAACCCTTTCAAATTTTAATTGGGTTTCAAATTTTTCTTTAATGATTCTGATTGAAAGATTTAGAATTATTGGGTAATTAATTTGGGGGGTTTCAAACAATTTCATTTAGAAAAGTTTTTGGAAATAATTTAAATTTTTCAAAGGAAATAACCTTTTCACTTCCTTTTAGCCCTCCTGAAGTCTTCCAATAATTTTTCTGCCACTCCAAATTTATCCCACAAGTCAATCACATCTTATAGGACAATATCCAACTCCTTTCCACCTCACAAAAATATTCTTTCAATATTTTATAAATTCCAAAGTTGGAATTTATATTATTCAATATCCCTTTGGTTTACAAAGGAACCACAATTTCTACAAGGATTCTACCTCCACCAAAATTTCCTCAGCAAATATATGGTACCCATAACCCATTTTTCCAAAAACATGGGGTGCCACAGTTCAAAATTTTCAAATTCCACTCAATTCAAATTTGGACCAGATTCAATATTTCTGATCCAAACATATTTTTAAATGCTCCAAAAATTCCCAAACTTTGCCAGGCCCTCTCATATGCATTAACACATCACCATAAAAATTCCTCAAAATTCTAAAAATCCCTAGCACTCTCTGCCATGGGATCATATGAGTGTCTGTACACTGTTCATAGCTGAATAAGATTCAGTTAACTGAATCTTCAGGGAGCAGGGGGTGATCGAGCCGTGCACTGCACTCCATCCATCCTCTTCTCCTCCACGCCTTCCCTTGCCTTAAATGTGCAGCCGTGGGGCCTCCTCGTCAGCCCCTCGCCGTCAACAGGCCGGAGGCTGGCCGGTGCAATGGCCACCACGCTCGGCCACGGCAGGCCGAGCGGATCAGCTCGCGCCGCCGGCCTCATTCACTGTGCCGCACCCTGCTAACCTACTTCCCTCTCCACGCGTCGCTTCCCTCCGCAGCCCCGCGCACTGACCAAACCCCTAGACCCCATCCGGCAGTCGCCGGAGACGGGCACGTCCGCCGCGCCCTTACACCGACCTCGCCGTGGATAAGGCACCCGAGCTCGAATTCGTCCGCGCTGGCGCTTCGGACAGCTTCCACCACTCTCACTGACACCCACCGACCACGGCCACCGCCCAAACCTACCTCGCCGACCACCGTAACTCCGGCGTGATCCGAACCTCGCCGGACCGCCTCAGATCGCCTATAAAAGGCCCTCCCGAGCTCCGTTCTCCTCAACCATCGCCTCCACCACCTCCCAATCGCCCCTATGCCACTTCCCTGACCTCGAGGAGGTCTCCTCCCTCCTCTCCAGTCACCGCTCCGCCACCTCTGTTCCTGATCGGCTCGACGCCGTTACGCCACCACCACAGCTCAAACTTAACCAGTAGCCATATTATCCACCAAACCATCAATCCCGCGCTCCAATTTCACTGCCCGAGCCCTCTCCGGCGAATTCCAAAACCACCAAGCCACCGTCCGCCGCCGTCGACCTCGCCAGCGTTCAGGTGCTCTCCGGCGACCACCACCACTTCCCTCCGACGCGGCACTCCGCCCTGGTCACGTTCCGACCATCGCCAGCTGCAGGAACCCCGGCGATCGCCGCCGGCGACCGCCGTCACTTCTCTGCCTCTGCCTGGACCCCACCCCGCGCACTCTTTTTTTTCTTCTTTTCTCTGTTTAAATCGAAGGCATATTCTTCTGTTTACGCCTTCCGCGCTGAGAAGCGTACTTCGGCCCGAAGCGTTTTCTGTTTAAACTGTGCAGGGACTGCTGTTTTATGGAAAAGCCCCTGGTTTTGAAAGTTTAATAACTTTTAAACCACAACTCTGATTGAGTTGAACTTTTTTTTGAAATTCTTATTTTTCTCTCTAGTTTTTTTAGTATTTATTTAAAAATGTTTTGAGACAACTTTTTGCACTGTTGACAAATTTTTAATTCGGGTTGAATTTGAATATTTTCAGAAAAAGAAGAGGGAAACCTTGCTGAGAATTTTGAAGGGTTTTCACCTGACTACTTTGGACAAGGCAAGCATTATTGAACTTGGGATATGGTGATTGCATTTGCATTTGCATTTGCATGTTTGCATCGGTTGGTGTTGCACCACATATATCACAAGTGCATGCATGTTTGGTCATATCACTTCTTATGCTTGTCTTGCACTTCACTCAAACAAGGTAACTTACTGACTTGGTATAGCTGTGAGATATTCAGGAGAGTGTCTCCTGCCTTGGACGTGCTGGTAGGCACGGGTCATTATTTTGACACGGTGGTGTCACGTGACTATGTGGAACATACCGGTGATGATAATTAACACCTCCTGAGTCGGCCTAGATCGAGCCTTGTTCCGTTACACCTAGCTGGATACCGTGCTGCCACGAGTCCTTTCGCAAGGAAGGTACGGCTGAGTAAGTTGTTAACCCCTGTCCAGGTACACACCGTACAGAGGGCCACGATGAGGGTTTCCAGGGCCTTGGACTAAATCCTGTCATCGGGTCAGGGGGCATGGGTGTTCCGGTTGTAAACGAGAGGGGGGAACCCTTGGAATCCGTGCGTATTAATAGTGATCCCATGCAGGACGCTGGTCTCTCCGTCTTAGAGCTTTTCTTGAACGATGCTTTGGGTGATTCCTGGCATCCGAAAAGTTAATCTGGTGTGTGCTGGTCAGGTGTGTTTTCAACCCAAAGACCGTAATGGGAATTAGTCAGTGTCACGGTGCTGACTAAAGAAATCCTTTACTTGTGGGTAAAGAGTACACCCTCTGCTGAGTTTAAACCTATTCGAATAGCCGTTGTCCATGGTCAAGGGCGTTAGCTGGGTGGGTCAAGTGTCGGTCCCGGTGTCGGTCTCCGGAGGAAATAATTTTAATATGCCTGAAATATTTTGCAGGATAATTATTGACACCCTGATGTTACCATGAATATTTTATGCATGTTAAATATTATTATGTTATGCATATTATTGAGGACTAACCCATTTCCCTCATTTTTATATTTCCTGAGTGTCTCAGGGGCTGGCCAGACTACCCCGGGCACTCAATTTTATTTTCAAGACCTCTCGTGGCATCTCTCGAGTTAACAGGCGGTTCCGCCACTACTCTTGTGGACACCCGATTGGCATTTCTCTACAAGTCCGACCGTGGCGTCACTTGACACCCGACTGGCATTTCTCTTCAAGTCCGATTGTGGCGTCACTTGACACCCGACTGGCATTTCTTTTATTTTGCTGAGTGTCACTTGGGCTGGCTACACTACCCGTGGCATTCATTTGTTTAATTTCTAATAAGTTTGATCATGACTAACATGCTTTGTTTACGTTCATATCATTTATTTGTCATGATTTCACTTTCAGTTAGCACGAGCATATGCATCCATTATATCTTTTGTTCATAATGTTTGCGAGTACATTCCAATGTACTCACTGGCTTGTCCCTGGCTATTTACTTGGCCAGACTTGGAGGAGACGAGCTTGTGGAGGAGGATTGCGCTAGCAAGCCCGACGCTTAGAGGAGTCCCAGTCAGTCAACCTGTGAGATAGGAGTCTACCACTTGTATCATCCGTTGAGCTTCCGCTACAAAAATTAAATAGTCAAGCCTCACTCTGACGCTTGGCTCTATGTTATTGTACTAGTATTGTACCACCACCACACCACTGTCATATTCCGCCACTGCCATCTAATGGCAAGTTTGTAATAAACTTTGTTGAGCCCTCCGACTCAACCCTGTGTAATATTATCTTGTACTGGTTATCTGTATCAAGGAAGTCCACCAGTTGTGTTGATCTTGGGGCTGGTGTAACTTAGGGCTATTCTGGGAATTATTCTCAGAAATGGGCCCGACAGTTGTGATAGGTGTTGAAGACTCTGTAGGTGTGCGAGTCCTTTCCATAACCAAGCATAAAACCTTCATGTGCTTTCGGTGCAAATTTAGAATTGTGATGAGGATCTCTAATCCAACATTTAGCACCGAAGACTTTGAAATAACTCACATTGGGTTTCTTGTCTATGAGGAGCTCATATGAGGTTTTCTTGAGGAATTTGTGAAGATATACCCTGTTGATGATGTGGCACACAGTATCAATAGCCTCAGGCCAGAAGCGATGAGGTGTCTTGTATTCATCAAGCATAGTGCGAGCCATCTCAACAAGAGTCCTGTTCTTTCGCTCCACGACGCCATTCTGCTGAGGAGTGTATGGGGCAGATAACTCATGAGTAATACCAAGTTCATCAAGATAGTCATCAACACCAGTGTTCTTGAACTCAGTCCCATTGTCACTCCTGATATGCTTGATCTTCACACCAAAATTCATTGAGGCCCTTGAAGAAAATCGTTTGTAATAATCATCAACAATAACAAAGCCATATAATGATGCTGCATTTGTTAGTGTGGCATAATGAGTGGGGCCAAAGAGGTCCATGTGAAGCAATTCAAAAGGACGAGTGGTAGTCATGATAGACTTTGAGGGATTCTTGGATCTGGTCATCTTTCCAGACTCACAAGCCCCACAAAGATGATCTTTGAGGAATTTGACACCCTCGATGCCGATGACATGCTTCTTCTTCACAAGTGTGTGCAAGTTCCTCATGCCAGCATGACCAAGTCGTCGATGCCATAGCCAGCCTTCTGAAGCTTTTGCAAGTAGACATATGGCAGGCTGTGGTCCTGCAGAAAATTCAACAATATACAAGTCTCCTCTCATAAAGCCTTCGAAGACTTTGGATTTGTCAGATTCCATGAGTGCTATGCAATGATATTTGCCAAAGATGACAACCATATCAAGATCACAAAGAATTGAGACAGACATGAGGTTGAATCCGAGAGATTCGACAAGCATGACCTTGTCCATGTGTTGATCGTTTGAGATTGCAACCCTACCTAGACCCAATACCTTGCTTTTTCCTTTGTCAGCGTAGGTGATATGCTTCAGATGTGATGGAGATAGAGCAGAGTCCATAAGTAAGTTCTTGTCACCAGTCATGTGATTTATACATCCACTGTCGAAGACCCACTCAGTAGCTTTTAGAGATTCATCCTGCAAACAAATTAGTGCATATTACGAACTCATATACTTCAGAGTGAAGAATATGACATCAAATTCGTTAGATAGAATTTCATCAAGCAGTACAATAGATACAACAATAAGGGCGTGGGAAATGAGTAATTCATTTCTTCATGATTAGCTTGCGTAATTTCAAGCACACTCAGGTCTCCAGCAAATTCTTCAGACGATCAAGTTCGTCTGAAGGCCTGACCCTGCATAAGAGATTAGTTCTTTTTCTTCACCACCCACATCTGGAGGGGTGGCAAAGAGTTCATCATTCTGCGAGCTCCATATGAGAAAGCTGGCAATGAAGCCAATGCACTTCGTTTCATAGTAGAGGGGTTAGAGTATGCATATGAGTAAGCATAGAAATTCTTCGAGGACTTATGAACAGAATGATTTGAAGAATAATGCACATATTCATGACCCTTAGATTTTCCCTGCAAGACAGATGCATTAGCACGAGGACAAGTGTACTTTTGACCATATGAGGAATTTGATCCATGTGAAGACTTTGGTCCTTACGAGGAATTTGATCTAGGGTTCCTATTCTTCACAGGTGGTGTCATCAGGACATTCACCTGAAGACTTTCAAGGCACCTTTTGGGAACCTAGTTTTTCTTCATAGGGGGACTGTTCCTGCAGTTAGTTCCAACATATCTGGCAAATACTTCACCATTCTGATTTTTGAATAGTTTATAGTTGAAGTCAAATGACTCATCAGATGAACATGAATATTCACATGTAAAGCCAGATAAAGTAGATGGATCTACAGGAGGTCCTTTTGCAGCAACCCATGAAGTTTTGGGATACTGCTCAGGTTTCCAGTAGGATCCATTGGCATTGAGTTTCCTCTCAAATGCAATACCCTCTTTCCTAGGGTTCCTGTTCAGGATCTGCCTTTTAAGCACATCATAAAGGGCTTGATGCCCTTTGAGGCTTTTGTATATGCCTGTCACATACAATTCCTTCAACCCTGCATTTTCGTCAGTGATACTTGTGGTATCCTCAGATGAGGAATTTGTGACCACAGAAATAGTTGAAGAAGTTGCAGCAATAGAAACATTTGAACTTTCAGGTGTAGAATTAGCAGATGCATGTTCGATGCATTTCAAACAGGGTGGAATGAATTCTTCCTGAGCAGAACTGATCTGTTGAGCAAGCAAAGAATCATTTTCCCTTTGAAGATCATCATGAGTCACCCTTAATTTCTCAAGATCTTGCTTTCTTTGAAGAAATTCATAAGAAAGCTTCTCATGATCAGCTAAGAGAGTTTCATGATGACTTTGAAGGTTATCAAACTTAGACTGAAGATGTTGAGGATCATCAGTTAGAGTTTGAGTTCGATCCATTTCCTCACTCAATAGGTCGTCGCTTTTCTCTAGCAAATTCTGAACCCTTTCCAAAGCCTTTTGTTGTTTAGTGGCAATATTAGCAAGTTTGGAATAGCAAGGTTTGAGATTATCATCATATTCTCCTTCACTAGATTCAGAGGAATGATATTTGAGTACCTTGGCACCTTTTGCCATGAAGCAATAGGTGGAAGCAAAGTCATCATCGCCATCGTCAGCAGTGTTGGAGTTGCCATTTTCCTCACAGTTGAAGATGGACTTGCTGACAAAAGCAGTAGCGAGAGGTAGGCTCGCCACACCAGAGTCTGACTCCTCAGATTCCTCCTCTTCCTCATTTTCCTCAGATTCAGCTTCAGAATCCATTTCCTTCCCAAAAAATGCCCGAGCCTTTCTGGAACTGCTCTTCTTGTGAGATGAAGACTTTGAAGATTTTGACGACAAGAACTTTGAATATTTCTTCTTTTTCTTCGAGTCATCTGAACTGTCATCCTTGTACTTCTTCTTCTTTGATTCCTTCACCCACTGAGGACAATCAGCAATGTAGTGACCAGACTTCTTGCATTTGTGGCAAGTCCTTTTCTTGTTGTCGCGGGATGAAGAATCTGATCTCATGTCATCACCTCTTGAAGATTTTCCAAAACGGCCATGCCTTGAGAACTTCTGGAATTTCCTCACGAGCATTGCTAGCTCCTGGCTTAGTTCTTCAGGGTCACCAAGGCTACAGTCAGAGTCTTCCCCTTCAGATGAGGAAATTGCCTTGGCCTTCAAAGCATGTGATCTTCCAAAGCTTGGCCCGTAGAGGTCTATTTTCTCAGCTTGTTGGAATTCATGAGTATTTAGCCTCTTGAGTATATCAGCAGGATCCAGTGACTTGTAGTCTCCATGTTCTTGAATCATTAGTATCAGTGTATCGAATGAGGAATCAAGAGATCTCAGCAATTTCTTCACCACCACATTATCGGTGATGTCAGTGGCACCAAGTGCTTGAAGCTCATTGGAGATATCAGTGAGGCGGTCGAAAGTTTGCTGAACATTTTCGTTGTCAAGTCTTTTGAAAGTGGTTGAAGAGTTTGCGAAGAACGTCAACTCGAGAATCACGTTGGGTTGAGATTCCTTCATTGACCTTGGACAGCCTATCATAGATAAGCTTTGCAGTCTCCAAAGCACTCACTCTGTCGTACTGTCCTTTGCTCAGATGGCCACATATGATATTCTTCGCTTGAGAGTCGAGTTGCTTGAATCTCTTCACATCAGTAGCATTTACGGAGGGACTGATGGAGGGAACGCCATTTTCCACAACGTACCAGAGATCGTTGTCAATTGCGTGAAGATGCATGCGCATCTTGTTCTTCCACTAGGGGTAGTCCGTCCCATCGAAGGTAGGACACCCAGCTGAGATCTTGATCATGCCTGCAGTCGACATAACTAAAAATCCAGATGGTTAAACCAAAATCACACAGAACAAGGGAGTACCTTGCTCTGATACTAATTGAAAGTGCGTTATATCGACTAAAGGGTGGTGAATAGGCAATTTTTACAAATTCGTCACTGAGGAATTTGCTAAGTGATGAAATACAAGCAGCGGATAAAGTACTCAGGTGCAAGCATAACATGGCAGTAACATAGTCATCATGATGAGATGAAACATACACAGAGCACAAGTAGCGTGTAAACAGGATAAGTAGGCAGAAGACAGGGTGACTGAAGAAATTGGATTGAGGAAATTGAGAAAGTCTTCAGTCAAAGTCTTCAAATAGTAACAATAAATTTCATCAACAAGTAAACGTGGAAATGAAAGGTTTGAGGAAATAGAACCAGTAGCTCGGTGAAGACAGTGATTTGGTAGACCTGTTCCAACTGCTATGACAGTTATACGTCTGGTTGGAGTGGCTTGGTATTTAAACCAAAGGACACACAGTCCCAGGACACATAGTCCTTACCGTATTCTCCTTGAGCTAAGGTCACACAGACCTCGCCCAATCACTCGTGGTAAGTCTTCAAGGTGACTTCAAAACCTTCACAAACTTGGTCACCCGGCAATCCAAAATTCCTCTTGGATGCTCTAGACCATGACACCTAACCATCTGGAAGACGCACATTCTTCAATGGTAAAAAGCGTCGGCTCCACACAGGAACAATCTCTTCAGTGATGCTCAATCACTTTGGGTTTTAGGTGTTGGGGTTTTGGTTTTTTCCTCACTGATGATTTTCTCTCAAAGTCCTCAGAGGATGGGATGCTCTAAATGACAAGTGTCTATTTATACCCTGGGAGCAGCCCGACATGATAAGACATAAATGCCTTTAATGATATGACCGTTGGATGGATAAGATATTTGGACAGCTGGCGTAAAGCACAGCAACGGTCGGAAGTTCGAACCATGAAATTCCTCAGGGCTATCATGTTCCTCACTGTAGGCAATTCACACTAGCGAATTCCTAACTCCTCAGTCAGAACAAATTTCTCAGAGACCAGAAGAACCTCGTCTCTGTCACTGAAGAAATTGACTAAGCTGCAAGAGATTTCCAAAGGCTTCACTCGAAGGATTGGGTATGTGTAGGCTTTCAGATGAGCATCACTTGGAAAATTTTCCTTAGTATTACCCAGACCCCCTTTAACAGTACGGTGTTTCCTATGACTCAACAGAAGGAAAATGAAACTACAAAAACAAAAGTCTTCATGCTTCATAGTCCTTGCATCAATGTCTTAAAGGTCACACCAATTTCCTCATTTTCAAAGTCTTCATATGAAGACATTCATTTTTAGGGGTCGACATTCATTGGATATATCAAACTCCTCAGAGACTTATAAGACCTGTGTACACTCACAAACACATTAGTCCCTTAACCTATAAGTCTTCAATCTAAGGGGCACTAGATGCACTTACACTTATGCCTCTCCATCATTGCAAATGATAATTGTCTATTGTGTTATATTCAATTGCCCATGGACAATCTATCTCATCGTTCTACAAAAAGCTTTCTACTAAACAACTAACTTTTATTATCTTGCAAATTAATCCTAGTTTTAATATAGCTAAGTACTTCTAGTTTTATCATTGCAAACTTGTCCTCTTATGCCTACAAAGTAGTTTTATTCTTGTTCTAGGTAAAGCGAACTTTAAGTGTGCGTAGAGTTGTATCGGTGGTAGATAGAACTTGAAGCGAATATTAATTCTATCTTTAGCTCCTCATTGGGTGTGACACTCTTACTTATGGAGAAAGGCTACAATTGATCCCCTATACTTGTGGGTTATGAAAAGGCACTCCCAGAGAAGGTGCAGAATAGTCTCCTGCAGTTCAGATTGGCATAGCTCACAATTACAAGAAGGTAGATGAAAGGTTTTTCTATGAAGAAGATTACTTGTATTAACTCTATCATGGAGCATCAACCAGAAGAATATTTTGTATATCAGCATTGCAACATTTTTGCAAAGTCTCTTAAAAGTCGGTGGGGCAGGAGTTCTTGTAGTGCATCTCTTATACATCTTGATGGAAGGATATGAAGAATTCCCCGTGGGTATTTCCATTTGTCAGAGACCCCTATAGACTGAATTACTTGTGTAATATTTTGGAGGTCCTCGAGCTGTAGGAAAGCTTCGGAAGACAATGGGGGTGCAGAAGAAGTCCATGGGACCTAGTGTCTGGACAAACTGCTAAATAGAAGTATTCTGGTTGATAGTTAAAGAATATAATTCAGGGTGCTTTCCCTTAAAATTCCATTGCCCCAATTATCTTGCCAGATCATGATAGAATTGTGCCCTCCAATAATTCATTTGGCCATTTGCTTGAACTAAGGGATTAATTTACGAGAAGGAACCACTAGCCTATTAGAAACAACCCCATTAGGATAATAAGTATCCCAAATGAGCTTGATCCTGGGTAGATTTTCACAAAGGAAAAATTTGTGAAGATGTTTCATGAGCAGACATCTATTGTGAATTGCAAGGTCAAGCACTCCAAGCCCACCTTGGTCTTTGGGAAGGCAAATCTTTTCCCAAGCAATGAGGCCAGTGCCTCTATCCTCCATGCCCAATTTTCTCTAGAAATGATGTATGCCTCAAGTATTTATTGATTTGTTCTGGAATTCTAGCAGGCATAGTCAAAGTGCTCATGTAAAAGGTTGGAAGGCCAGTGAAGACTACTAAAAACAAATGTATTTTGTTAGCCAATACTCTAGTACTGGACTCTGGTAAGGCTGCCCGTAATGAGAGTACATAACTAATATTGTGCATGCCAACTAGGTAATTTTGATGAGGTGATATAAAATTAAATGAGCAAAAGGAGGATCGAGTATCATATCATGATACTGTACCAAAATAAATATTGTAGTGATATATGTATTGCATGATAATAAATAAGATCATCTAAGATACTAATCTATGATAATATGCATTACGAACATAGTATCATGCACTAGTATCATATACATGATTCTAATTTATGATACTACCCATTATGAGCCGAATGTCCTAACAAATTCCGTTTACCACGTACACACATGTTGATGAACAAATATGATACATGGTTCACTTTTCTTTCCTTCGAAGAAAGAAAAGGTGACCCGTCGCCGCCGCCAGGAGTCTCTCCCGTTGCTGCACTCCGACGGCTGCCCTCCTCCGGTGACCTCGGTCGTTAGTGGTAAGGGGGTTGCTAGATCTACGTGTGTGGATAGTTTTTAGACTCTCGTGCTTTAGGTTTTTAGGATGTTCATAGTTGTGGCTTTGATGGCAGCAATGGCGGTGCTGAATAAAGATTCTTTAGATCCTACTCCGACAAGGCGATCGGTCCTATGGCTGGGGATGGATTTGGAAACCAGTTTGTTCAAGTAAGGATGGCGTGGTGGCGACGACATCCTCATGGTTGACCTGTCTCCTTGGGTTTTGCGATTGCGGCGGCGTTTGCTCCAGCGTCGGCGCAGAGTTTGGGAGGTATCCCAAGAGTGGATGCAGATTGTGGTATGCATCGACGGCAACTGGAAGGTGGTGGAAAGTGTGCTGAGTTCGTGGTTCGTGGATGGCAGGTATGGTTCTCTCCTCCGCCGTCTTAGTCGTGTGGGGGTTGTAAAATATGGAGTTTGATGGCGTGTCCAGGGTGTTGCCCCGGTCTGATTCATTCAACGCCAATGGTTTCATCCTTGGTGAGCCACCTTAGAGGTCCACAAAAGTGCATATTAGCGATGGAGCCGCATCGAGCTAGGGTGTGGAGGTGATCCATCATTTTTTTCCTTTGGTGGTTGTTGTGGTGGTGCCAGAAGCAGGTGATGGATGTCGGTGTCAAGCTGAGAGTATTCTTCAGTCTTGTTTGTATTTTTATTTCTTGGTTGGTGTTCCTTTATGCAAAGGCTAACTTTCTATACTTTCTTTTCAGTTTTGCTAGGTCGATATGTATGTGACTCATAATATGATCCTTAGTATACTCCCTTCATTTCTAAATATAAGACATTTTAGACATCTCAGTATAAACTATTATATATGGAGCAAAATGACTGAATCTACACTCTAAAATACGTCTATATACATATGTATGTAATTTATATTGAAATCTTTAAAAGGGCTTATATTTGAAAATGGAGGGAGTAAGAGCAACTCCAACACGGCGACCCATTTCGTCTCTGCCGCTGTCTGTTTGGGTCATCGCGGACAAAAATGATGGCCCAACGCATCGACCCATTCCCAAATCGCGGACGCGAACCGACCCATTTCTAGCCAAAATTTGGGCCTAAAATGCGTCGGCGCGGACGCGAAGCAGATGTGCCCCACGTCCTCTCGGTGTCCGCCTCGTCCCCACCTAGCAGCCGGCCAACTACCCGTCGTGTCTTTATTAATGACACGGGACACGACTGTCGGTGTCAAAATCGGCAGATCTCGGGTAGGGGGTCCCAAGCTGTGGATCTGGGATCGATGGTTAACAGGGAACGTAGAGACAACGTTAACCCAGGTTTGGGTCCTCTCAAAGAGGTAAAACCCTACATCCTGCTTGGTTGTATTGATGTGTTTGTATGACAATTACAAATTTGATCTACCACGAGATCGGATGAACTAAACCCTAGGCGGGTATGGTGATAATCGTTATCCCCCTCTACGGGCTAAACCCTCTGGTTTATATAGACACCATGGGTACCTAGGTTTACACATGGTCGGTCACCATCAGGGGATAAACATGTCGGTTTCGCTAGCCAAATGTGGAGGATACGCCGGGTCTATGGAGGTTTCCTTCCGGAGCACGGGGTCGCCTGTAGTCCGGCCTTCCTTCGATGAATCAAGGGCGGCCCACCAGTCCGTCCCATGAGAAATAGGTCGGTAGCCCGAGGACCCCTTAATCTGGGACACCCTTAGTAGCCCCCGAACTGGTCTTCGAAGCCGAAGTATATGCGAACATTACCGGCTTTGTGGACCAGTTCCCTTCCTTTTGTGGCATTTGCATCAGGCCTGCAGCCACCCTGAATCGAATCTTCGAGGGTTGCTCGTCTATGTCTGGCCATATACTTCCCGGATTATGCCATAGTTTTCGAAGTGTACAAGTTACTTAGCCTCGAAGGCCAGCCGCTCCAGTGTGAATAGTGACCCATCTGACAACTTTTTCCCGAAGGGTCACAACCTGACGTGATCACAAGCCAGTTATGAAAACTCGATTCGCAGTTCACGGTGGTTTCTCCATTGGCACGTCCCATATGGAGATCGTGCCTTGTTTTTAAGGGATATGATCAAGGATTTGTGCTATCCCACGCGCGCATAATGGCGTGATTACATCGAGAAGTGGTGAGGTCTGCAGCGTAGTAAAAGGACTGATCTTGGCATTATCATAGCCCATAAAAGGCGAGCGGCCACCATTCCCTTTGCACGCTCCTACTTCCTCCCGCGCCATTGCTTCCCCAATCTCGTGAGCTCCAATGCCCAGATCTATTCTCCCTTGCAAGAACCTCTCCAGCCATCTCCTCAATCTGGGCATGGCTGGCTCCAGGTCTAAGGGCAAGTGGGAGGCCTCCATCATCACCGAGAGCGCCATCTAGGAGCTAAAGAGCGCGGGCTATCTTCCCGCCGACGTCACCCACCGCGCTCCGGAGGCGGGCCAGGTCATCCCCACGCTAAGGCCTGGTGAGAGGGTGGTGTTCCTCCCTCACTTCATCCAGGGACTGGGTTTTCCCCTCCACCCCTTCTTCAGGGGTCTGATGTTTTTATACGGGTTAGATTTTCATGATCTTTCCCCGAACTCTTTTCTACACATCTCAGCCTTCATCATCATCTGCGAGTCCTTTCTTCGGGTCCGGCCACACTTCAGCCTATGGCTGAAAGTGTTCAATGTCAAGTCGAAGATCACCGATGGCCAGCAGGCAGACTGCACGGGGGGGGGGGGGGAGGGGGCAATGTTTAGCAAGCTCCCCCGGGTCGAGTGGCCGGAGGGCACCTTTATCGAAACTGTCAAGATCTAGCAGAAGGAGTGGTTCTACATCAGAGTGCCATAAAATGCGGATTGGGCGGCGATTCCCGCCTTTAGATCCGGGCCCCCCATGAGACTAGTCTCGTGGACCAAGAAAGGCCTTGACTGGGGGTCAACCAAGGACGTGGTGTCGCTGCAGAGCTGGATATCCAAAATCATAGAGCAGGGGGTTGAATTGACCAACGTGATTCAGATCATGCTCCGCCGCCGCATCCTACCCTTTCAAGACCGGACCACCCCCATGTGGGCTTACAAGCCCAAAGACCCCGTCCCCGTGCTCAGCTTCTACCGCACTTCCCATGCCCAACCATGGAAGGTGTTGTTCAATCCGCAGAAGGACTGGCCGACCAAGAAGGAAGACATCAGCCTTGATGCCGGAAACCCCCCTCGCGAGGTATGATAAGTTTTAGTCTTATGTTCGGATATTCCTTTTTGACAAAGTACTTAACTCTCTTTTCTTCCATCCACAGAGCTGGCTGAAGAAAGTGGAGCGGATAGACAGCCCAGCCCCTCTACTCGAGGGCCCCAGGACGGCCTTACTGACGGCCATGTTGGCCGTGGAGCCGTACAAGGTGCCAAAGAAGGAGAAGAAGAAGGAGGCCAGAGAAGGCCTCCGATCCAGAGGACCCTCGGACACTAGATTCGGGGACCCCCATGCCCCCTCTGCCCTCGAGGGGGAGAAGGAGCAGGAAGAGGATGGGGAGGAAAGCGAATCCTCTCAAACAAGGAAGAGGGTAGCGTCCGAAGACGCTGAGGAGGATCAGCCTTCCCCCGCCTCGAAGAGATAATACAGGGCCAAGGTGGCCCTGTCCGGCAAAATCTCAGCTTCTGCCGAGGACTCCGAAGCATCCTAAGAGGTTCTTCGAAGGCCCCCCAGGTTCCAGCCTCGGGCCCAAAGGTATATATCCTAAGATACACCCATGCACTTTTAGCCGAACTAAGTCTTGCTATTGCTCGCGTGCCTACTTTTAATATTGTAGCCCGTCACGCGACCTCCCTACCAATCGAGTCTTAGAGGGAGACTCTCCACCGGCCGCGCTGGCGGAGAGCGGGACCGCATCATGTGCATCACCTCCCCCCGGTCGTTGAGGAGGCTGAGGAGGTTCTATCAAGGAGGACCCCTCCTGGGCCAAGCATAGGGGGAGGAGGCGACTATCGGATTCAGGGCTCCACAGACCCAAGAAAGGTTCGAACTCTGGGGCGCGTGCGAAGAACTCAACCTCTCCAGCCAACCAACCCGTTGCCCTACAGCCTAGCTCGATGAACAAGGAAGAAGATGAACATGGCAGTTTACCCAGGTTCGGGCCACCTTGCGATGTAAGACCCTACTCCTGCTTTGTGGTGGATCGGCCTCACGAGGGCCTGAGGATGAACTAGTACAAAGGATGAACAAGCTCGCGGGGCTCGCTTCGGTGAGAATGAGTCAACCAGGGATCAGATCCCTTCCATGGTGGTGGCTAACCTATCTTTATAGTGGCGGGAAGGGATTCCACAACGGCCAATTTGAAAGGGGACAAGTAGTACATCTTATCCTGACGAAAGGTGGTCTTCGCCTACAAAGCTTCGGGTCATGACGCTGCGGTGGGCTCGGCGATGACATCCGTCCTGCCGTCCTGGCGGTCTTGGTCTCATTGCATGGGAATGGAAACCTTTGGCTGATTCCTCGGGACCCCGCGCCTGCGCTTGCCTCCTTAGCACCAAAGAGGAAACCTGCTCCTCTGCGCCCGCTGGCGCCTGCTGGCCTTGGTCATCATGGCTTACATCACCGCAACCTCATAAGGTTGGGCACTTGCATAGGAAACTCCGCTCCTCAGGAGCAGCCCAGGGATGGCCGCTCCCTCAGGAGGTCTTGGCGTCGTCCGCCTCGCGAGGCTTGGCCCCTCGCAAGGGTCTTGTCTTGTTGGTGTTGTAGATGGGCCGTACCAGGCCATCGATGGAGCCACGCCATGGGCCGCAGGCAGGCAAGTCTGGGTACCCTGGTTCCCAAAACGCTGACAGTAGCCCCCGAGCCCAAGGTGCGCTCGGACTTGGCTTCGAGGCGAAGCCAAAGGGCAAGGGCGAAGCGCCGCGGGCCCCAATCGTCTGCGGACCAGGCTGACGTGTGGCGCTTTGATGGGACATGGGCGTCTCCACTTCCCCACGCTGCCTCGGCAACCGCACGGCTTGACAACTGCCTGGCATACGCAGCCCAGCCATCATTGCCTTGCTGCACGCCCGCTTTCTGCCCCTCCTCCTCCTTGCAAACTTGCGTCTTCCTCACCAACCCCGCACCAGCTCCGATTCACCCCGCTGCCATGGCTCCCAGGAAGAAGAAGGGGAAGTCCCATGTGGCTGCGGAGCCCTCGCCGGGGCCGGAACTAGCGCTGGACCGGTCCATGAACCAGGAGGGGCTAGACAAGGTTCGGCACGCCATTGCCGCTGATTCCAATGAGTGAAAGGCGACGAAGATCTGGCCTGCCTCCCGGGCCTTGGTTGACATGGGTGTCACAGAGACCCCCCTTCATCTCCATGCCCTCCTCACCACCCTGCTGCCTCCTTTCTCTGATTTCTTCAACGTCGTGCTCTCGCATTACCAGATCCACACGCTGCATCTGGATCCTGGATCCATCATCCTCCTCTCCGCTTTCGCCTTCTTATGCGAGGCCTTCGTGGGAATCGCCCCGTCCATGGCCTTGCTCCGCCACTTCTTCTCGCTCCAATTGGTCGACGGCAGGCAGGGCACGGGGTGAGCGTCGCTCCAGGTGGTGGCGGCGACCGCTGCCTCTGGCATCGACTTCACGCTCTGCCCGGATGCGAGGGGGTTCCGAAAGCAGCGGGTGTATGTGGATGCCACCGCGTTCAGCCCCCTGCTTCTTCTTCCATCAGCGCCGGCAGAACCGAGCTCCGGCTGGGGGCACGCGGAGCTTGCCGACCCGCGGATTGCGTGCATTTTGTCCAGGCTGGCCAAGCTGTGGCGAGAGGGGGTGACGATGGCGATGGTGGTGAAGGAGTTTGTCCGGCGACGCATCGCTCTGCTCCAGCGCCATTCTCGCCCAATGTGGGCCTTCACCAGCCCTGAGGACCCCATGAGGCTTCAGGTGCCTTCGCTCCCTCTCGATACGCTGCGCAGGGTGTTCCAGCTCCTGACTGGCGGGGTGGCCGCTGTGCTTCCTCTTGAGGGGCGCCCTTTGTACAACTGCCAGAACGGGAAGGCCTTCGCCGAGAAGATGCCGCGCTTCGACGAGTGGGGGCTACTCCTCGAGGGCCATGAGGGGCCTCGTGACAACCCCCTCTTGGTGACTTCCGTGCCCGAGGGTCCTTCGGCGCGTGCTCCAGAGGTGGCCGAGGGGGAGTAGGCACCGCCTGGCGCTCTCAAGATGGCCGCTGGAGAGCAGTCACCGCCATGTGCTCCTAAGGTGGCCGCTGGGGGGCAGCCACCACGTGCTCCTGAGGTGCTCCACAGGCGGCAGGGAAGGGGCCCCGCCCACAGGCGTAGCTGCCGCCCCCGCCGTGGAGGACTATACGCCGGCCTACAGCGCGTCCCTCCCGGAACATGGGGTATCCCGCAAGCGGAAAGGGCTCAAGAGCCGCTGCAACATCGCCCCCCGAACCCTGAAAAAGAGGAAGTGGATAGTCGTGGATGAGTAAGTACCTTGCCCCCCTTGACTCCCGCATATCGCACCCTCTTCTGACTTTTGCTCCTCAGGGTCCCTTCCGTCGCGGGGGTGAGTCCGCCTGGAGCGCGACCTCGGGAGGCCTCTGTAACACCCTGGATTTTGCCCATTTTCTTTTGCTTTTAATTTTTGTCCGGATTTGCTTTTCTGTGACTTAGTGGTCTTGAAACCTGGAGAGATCACCTTTGATTCCTCTCCCCAGTGGCTTGTCAACTTCCAAACCATGTCATTTCCATCTTGGACCAATCCCAATATTCTTTTTCTTGGGAATATTCCTTTTTCTATTAAAGGAATAACCCCGTTTGCTCTGAGTTGTGAAGCAACTCACATTTCCATCATTCCCAAAATTCCCAAATAATTCTCATAAATTGTTTGGGTCATATATTCCACAAATATGTCAAACCTTTCCTTGCCATGTTCAAAAATATTTCACAAATATTCCTTTTCTGATTTTGCCTTATCTGTCAGATTGAGAAGCAAGTACCCTTTATATTTAATTGCTTGCTCTCAAACTTTTTGTGCACTCTTTCCAACCCATATCATTGCCACATGCCAAAATTCAACTTTATTTGGGTAATAAATCTCCTTTGGCTAATTTCCAAAGTTTCTGGTCAACTAGAACCTTTGTGAAGCAAGTGCTAGCTAGGAGTATCCAAATGAGTTGAAATTTTGCAAGCATCTTCATATTCCAAAATCGTGACTCTCCACCAAGTTTCAACCCTATAAAATCATCTATGTGACCACAGCATTAAATCTTTGTTTCTGGTCATATTTTCACATTGTGAAGCAACTATATTTTATATTGCTCCATAACTGCTGAAAATTTACCAGGACATTCTCCTAATCATCTTACACCTCTCCACAAAATTTGGGCTCATTTTATCTTTCCAATAATTATCTAGAATTTTTCCTAAGTTTCTGGACCGTAAGAATGTTTGTGAAACAAGTACCATTTTGGCATGTCCATTTGGTATGAAATTTTTACAGCATCTTCATATGTCCAAATAACCCTGCCTTGCCAAATTTCAGCTCAAGTGGCTTCTTCATTCGAGTGCACCATCATGATCTTGATTCTGGACCAATTGTGCTGTTGCAAAGCAACTATGATGTGTATCGGTCCAATTCCTTCCAAAACCCCCAGTATTATAGTCCTTCCTCATCTAAACATCCCAGACAACTTATTTGGCTCTAATCACATCTCTGTTGATCACTGTATCATGATTCAGTCTGATACAGCAAAGTTTCAGTGAATCCTCACTTCACCTCGGAGCTTTTATAGTCGATCTATCACCTCAGGTGCAATGTAGTTTGGAGGGACTACACACCAGACAAGATTTAGTGCCAAGGACGTGGCCGTGGTGCCATATGCACATGGTGACCACGTGTTTGACTTGCCAAATCGCGCGCTCTGTGCATGGGACCCTTGGCCTCGTCCGTTTCCTCGCGGCCTCGCCACCTAGTTATGTCCAGCAGCTTCGTTTCGTCGTCGCCCACACTCTGGACCCCTCTCCCCCCTCTCACGTCCCCTCCCTCGCAGTACACGACGGCTCCCGTGACATGGCCGCCCCCTGTCGCCGACGGGACCGGTCGATGGAGCTCTCCCGAGCCATCCCGACCCCGCCTGAGCCCTCTCCGCCCCTTCAAGGCCTCCCTGGAACCCTCTCCCCCTCTCTAGGCGAGCTCCAGAACCTCCGGGACGCCGGCACACGCGTCGCCGCGGCGGTGCTCGGCCCTCTCCGTCGCTCGCCTATAAATAGGCTGCCCCGAGCCCTCCCAAGCTCACCATCGGCCTCCCCTAGTTCCCAGGACCCCGCCCCACTTCTTCCCCGAGCCGGAGAACCTCTCTCCGACCACCATCATCATCATGGCTGCCACGGCCCTTCTCCTAAATTGGAGCTCAGCCGAGCCCCTCTCCTCCTCCTGAACCCTCCACCGTGTTTACCTCCTTCCGGAGAGCCGCCCCACCCCATCTCCCCTCGCCGGAGTTGGCTGCACCACCGAGTCCCTCCACCACCGCCTGCTCCCTGTACCTCTCTTGACGCCGCCCGTCCCCGCCTCCCCACTCCTTCCCGGCGCCCGCTTCGCCTCTGAACGGGTGCGGCTGGTCTTCCCGCGCCCGTCGGTGCCCGCGCCGTGGTCGGAGACGGCCGGAGCCGGCCGGCCCCCTCGCTGCCTTCCCTACCCTGCTCCTTCTCTGTCTCTCTGAAGAACAGGGCGAGCGGGAGGAGGGGGACGAGCGCCCGTGCCCCTCCCCTGCCCCTGGGCCCCGCCTGGAAGTGGCTCCAGCCACGGGTCCACGTGGATAAGTGGAGGCGTAAACTCGGGTTTACGTTTTCACTTTCTGAAAGCGTACTTTGGTGCTTCTTCGGGCCCAAATGCGTTTTCTCTTCTGGAACGTGTATCTTTCAGAAATGCGCGATCTGTTTTTCTACTGAGGACCTGTTTGTGAAGATTTTATTTACAGACAGGTCCCTGGCAGAAAAACTATCACAACTTTTTAACCGAGACTCCGATCGAGGTGAATCCAACGCCCACGTCTTCGTCTCGTCGAGCCCGTCATGCTGGTATTACTTTCACTATGTGGTCCCATAGTGAAAATGACCATTTTGCCCTTGTCCGTAAACAGCCCCTCCGAGAGAGAACTGTTTCTGGCAATTTCCTCCGCGACCATTCCGCACTTCTTCCCGATGGTTCCTTCATCCCCAGGCAAGCCACAACTCTCATCTGCATCATCGCATTGCAATGTCACAGTTTGACTATTTACTTTATCGGCAAGTATGAGTAGCTGTGAAATGGATTGGATTATGCAATATTCGAGTTAATTCTCGGATAGGTGACTACCATGTTGAGTACCGGATTATTAGTGACTAGTAGCTTACCCACTTGTTGATATTGTGATGTTGAGATCACTGTCTATGATTATTTTGGAGTTCATCCGGCAGTTCGTAGAGATGAATTAGTAGCAGTGGCTTAAGCATACTGGTTATCGGAGTGTCAGCCATGACGGAAATATTATTCGGGGATTAGATATTTCATGGTTGACCTTGAGTCACCTGTCCGGACTTATCCGTGCAGCCACATTTGCCGGTATGGGACGGCCTTAACTTGGTCTGATCACGTGCTCTTTCACCGGTACCGCCCGACAGGGAAGGTTATGCGTGCGCGCTACCCTGGCCCGGTAGGCGGCGATAACCTTGTGAGCCCAGTTGAGTTTTGTGCCGGCGTCCCCGTTTGGGACAATATAGTTTGGCCACGATGGTGGCAAGTGTCACGAGGTGACAAGGGGCCACCCAAGGCTTGACTCCGAGGGAGTGCGATTGCCGGTGGTATGATGGGAGAGTCACGGGTCAGGCAGGTTTCATTGGAGCAACACTGGTCCACCCGAATGGGATCACGAGGTCAGTGCTCCATAGTGTGGGTAAAGTGCGCAACCTCTGCAGAGTGTAAAATCTATTTGAATAGCCGTGTCCACGGTATTGGACAGTCCGTCCAGACCTCACTAGGTGGTCAACCATGGTAGTGATGATAATGATGGAAGAACTCGTCGTATGATCAGAAGTACTCGGTGGTTCATGAGTATTCTGAGGGTTGTGAGACAACCCGGAGGAGAGTAAGTTTGTCAAACTTGTCGTGCAGATGGAATCAGGTATTTGATATGTTAGCCATGGGATGGCTGTGAGTTGAGTGGTCGGATGACCACATGCTTGGGGATTGGACTTGGTACAGGTTCGGATTGGAGCCTGAGATTATTTGGAGTATGAATTAAATATACCTTACCTTATTGCATTTACTTCAGAAGTTATCTTGCTGGATAACCCTGCTTGTTAATTTTGGATTGCTATGATGTTGTCTTGCTTTAATGCTGATGTTTGCTGTGAGCTTGCGAGTACATTCAAAGTACTCACCTGGCGTGTCATGCCAGTTTGCAGGTCATGCCGTGATTGCTTGCTTGCCGAGGATCCTGTGCTTGCGATCTAGGATACGCGTTCTAGCCAGAGTCCCTGCGGAGTGGAGTCCATCACCGTCGTCATTGTTCCGCTGCCGAGAGAGTTACTCCGCTGTTAGCATAGAGCTACCCCGGGCAGGCATAGTGTTGCCGTGCCGATGTAATCCTTGTACCATTGTAACCATATCTATTGCAATAAAGAGCTGATTTGTTCTATGCCAACAGTGCCGTATTCCAGAAGACTTGTCCTTGGGATGGAATACGGGGCATTCCGGTTTACTCTGAGCCGGGGTGCCACAGCCTCCGGTCTGGTTGGGACCCTAGGCCTCATGAGACTGGATGCAGCGCGCGAGGTGGTGTCTGCACACGAGCCGAGGCCGCTCCTGGGAAGCCACAGGCCTTCACCCCCGGCGTCCTTTCGGAGCAGCCTCTGGGGCACAGAGGCTGTGCCGAGGGCTCCTCCGTTGGTTCTCACTGGCGACTGGGTGCTCCGTGTGATGGCCCCGTCTTCAAGCGGTGGGGCCGACCCGAGCCGTGCCCCGTCTTCAGCCCGGGGAGCAGTTGAAGGAGCCCCAGCCCCCAGTCCCTCGCCGGAGACTGGTGAGTCATCACGCGTTCCTCAAGTCGATCGGAGCACGGGGGAAGGGACCGGCCGAGCATTGGAGTTCGCGCGCGGGCGTAGCATCGTCCGTCATGACCTCCTCCAGGAAGCGACAAGCGCATTGGGTCGTCTTAGGGCGGAGCTTGCCGACGTTGACACGAACCTCTAGGCGGAGGGCCTTCGCCTGGCGCGCGAATGGCACCAGTTGAAAGTCGCCATCAACCTTGGCCACTTGCAGCATGAGCACGCCCGCACGGAGGCAGAGGAGTTTCTTGCGGCATTGCAGGAGGCTCACGATCGTGCCTTGGAGGAGGCCCGAGCCGCGGATCGCCGATGTGACGCGGCGGAGGCGCGCGAGAAGGAGCTCCAAACCTCCAACGCCCTCCTCGAGCAACGAGTCCGGGCGCGCATGGCGGCGCTTGCCGCCCCGACGACCGGGCCATCCACGAGCACGACGAGGCCCTGTACGCCCGACGACTCGCTGACGCTGGAGGCGGTGGAGCTGAGCCTAGAACGCGAGCGACTGGAGGTGATGGAGCGCCAGGTGGTCACGGCCGAGGAGGCCCTTGACTCTCGGGAGGCGAGCATCCCGCGGGAGGTCAAGTAGAAGGTGGCGGAAATTCTTGCGACCCTTCTCGAGGAATATCGCCAGAAACTGGAGCTCCAAGAGGCCCGCTTCAAGCAGCGGTGCGTCGAGCTGCAGGGCAAGGCTGATGCCCTTGAGGAGAAGCTATCCGTGGCGGAGCAGCGTGGGAAGGCCGCTGAGGTAGCTCGGGCCACTGCCGAGGCCGAGCTGTCTTCCCTTTATCAGCAGGTCGAAGGTGTTACGGCCCTCGCGGAGAAAGCCTCGGATGACGTGAGCCACCGCCAAACGCTGCAGCGTGAGCGTTCCTTGATGTTTGAGGCCCTCGGGCTCAGGGCCAACCGGGCCCTGAGCGATATCTGCAACGAGAACGTCTCCCACCCACGCGAAGCCGACGACGCTGGCTACCTCAGCTTCTTCACCCAGGTCTTGACCTGCCTCGAGGGCAGGGCCGCGAGGGCGCGCCAGCTTGTCGTGGAGAAGAGCCGCGACCTCCTTGGGCGCGCGTTCTCGCGCGTCTTCAGCAATCTTCTTAGCCTTGATCCTGACTTCGACTTTGATGCCGCGATAGCCCCCGTGCCCGGAGCAACCCAAGTCACCCTGGCGAACTGGGTGGACGACCATGTGGACGACTTGATCGCGGAACTCATCCTTGCCGATGATGTGGTTGCGCCCGTAGCTGAAGGGGGTGGAGTCGATAGTGATGATGATGACGTCGATGCTGATGGTAGCGCGCCTCGCTAGGCTTGTATTTCCCTGTTTTCCTGTCAAGACTTGATTGTAACCCCGCGGGGGCATGAAAGCATTTTTTGGAGAGGGTTCCCCTGTGATGTGGGTAACGATGATATGACTTTAAATTATCTTTGAAGATTCGCCGCCGCGAGCTGTGGGGCTCTTGACTGGAGTAGTTAGTATGACTTAGCTTTTGGTGTTCGCGACCTTCGGCGCTTCTCCTTGGGCGGGCCCTCCATAGCCCCCTAGCCCGCTAAGCCCCAGGAAGGGATTGCATGAGCTCGGGGTCTCCTAACGCTCCCGCCATTGGGCGTCGAACTTTGCGGGAGCGTGAGGGGCGCCCGGCGCTGAGTGCTCCCGAGGCTGGGAGTCGAACGTTCCTAAAGCCAAGAGCCGAGTGTCGGGCGTGCGTGGTACGTGCCTGCTGGCTCGCTCGAGGGCGTCACGCGAGGAGCCAAGCACCAGAGCTCTGGCGAGGTGTGCGCGCGGGCAGACCCATGGCAGTTATGTCCATAGCCCTGAGGGGGCCCTGAGGCCGCTGGGGCTAGCCCAGATGCGCACGCCGTACCCTGCCCCTGCTCGCGGGGTGCTCGAGAGGAGACAGCGGGCAGCGGCCGCACCTCCGAAACACAAATGGAAGAAAAGGAAACACCGCGAGTCGAAAAAATTCCCCCCTCTTTTTTTCAGTAAACGCACAAATCTTCGAATTCATTCAAAAATAGCGAGCCAGATTACAAAAGAGGGCAACAAAACCGCTGTGTCCGGCGTCTATTCTAGTCTTCTCACCAGCGTAGAGCTCAGTGCTTCCACTGGGCGTGGGCATAGTCATTGGAGGACAGTGTCGACTGCCAGCGTGGAGCATGGTGCTTCCACTTGGACATGGGTGGGAGCCCCCGTGAGGCTCAGGGGCAGCGCTCAGGAGACTCCGGGGCGTGTACAGCCCCACTCATTATTATGTGAGAGTGTCACGAGTGGAGACCTGAGGGGCGATCCTTGCCCCTGGGGCGGGAGCCCCGCTCCACGCGGACCCCGGCCACCGTTGGGGCGTCCGAAAACCAGGACAGGACCAAGGGGCAAGGGGCTACGCGAGCGGTGGTAATGGGGCCGCGGGCCCTCGGCCGGGTGGAGGGCTCACCGGCGCCTTTCCCGGGAGAGGACCCGCTTCCGAATCGCTCACGCCCCCATGATAGTGACGCCGTGCGCCCCACGACATGGGGGGGGCTGGCGCCAGGGCTCCCCTGCTGCATACGGGATGCATCTTCGTGTTGCCCCTGGCGCGCCTGCCTGCCTTAGACGGGGCCGGCGCCCGGGGGCGTACCGCCGTGGCACGATCTACCTGCGATCCAGGGTTAGCGCGACATGTTCTAAAGATATGGGTTGTAGTTGGTGATCGTGGCCATCGAAGGCGCCAGCAAGGTGTCGAGTTGGCTCGCCAAGGGCCCCGGTCCCACGCGGCCTCGGTGATCTCGATGTCCAGGCCGATGAGGGGAACGTGTGCGGGCTTCTTCTTTGCTCGAACAACGAGCCCATTGATGGTGGTATGGGGGAACCGAGGGCCGTCGTCCCGAGGCCGGCGCCCAGTCTCTCCGTTCTGCTGTCCATCATCCTCGGTGCCGGGTCATGCCGACCAGGGAGTGGTCCTTCGGCGCGACCCCGGGAGGGGCAGCCTACCCCGGCCGTGCTCTGGGGGAACGCATCTTGGGTCGGACAGGCGGCGTTGAGGGCCAGGCCGCCGCTGCGAGACCCTCCGGACCCCCTCCGGGGAGGCAGGCAGACACAGTGGGGGCAAGCGCGCACCCCGGGCGGCGCCCACGACATAGGCGAGATGCATAAAGGCGCCGCGCCTTCACAGGCGGCATCAAGCAGCTCGGCGACCCGCCCAAGCAAGGCGTCGTGGCCGCCTTCTGCCAACCTGCATCGCAGCAACTCGCGCGCCACGACGAGTGCGGCTCGCGTGTTCGCTTGCTCCCGGCGAGCGCGCAGGGTCAACGCTGCGGCGTAGCCAGAAGACCACGCGGTAGCACAATTGTGGCGCCGCACGGGAGAGGGTGGGTAAGGCCCGTATCACTGATGGTCGACGACGTCGGCGGCCGTGCTGGCCGCGAGGAGTACAGGGTGGCGAACTCCATGGCCGAGAAGCGTCACCTAGGTGGGGTGAGCGGCCTAGTGCTCAACACGAGCTCAGGGGTTCTCCGCCATGGGTGCGACGAGACGAGGATGGGACATGATTGACAAAGAGGCCAAGTTTTGATACGCCCCTACCTGGCACGCCAAATGTCGGATTCAGGGCTCCGCAGACCCAAGAAAGGTTCGAACTCTGGGGCGTGTGCGAAGAACTCAACCTCTCCAACCAACCAACCCGTCACCCTATAGCCTAGCTCGATGAACAAGGAAGAAGATGAACATGGCAGTTTACCCAGGTTCGGGCCACCTTGTGGTGTAAGACCCTACTCCTGCTTTGTGGTGGATTGGCCTCATGAGGGGCTGAGAATGAACTAGTACAGAGGATGAACAAGCTCGCGGGGCTCGCTCCGGTGAGAATGAGTCAACCAGGGATTAGATCCCTTCCATGGTGGTGGCTAACCAATCTTTATAGTGGCCTCGGTCCTCTTCCCCAAAAATGTAGGCGGGACGGGATTCCACAATGGCCAATTTGAAAGGGGACAAGTAGTACATCTTATCCTGACGAAAGGTGGTCTTCGCCTGCAAAGCTTCTGGTCGTGACGCTACGGTGGGCTCGGCGATGACATCCATCCTGGCGGTCTTGGTCTCGTTGCATGGGAATGGAAACCTTTGGCTGATTCCTCAGGACCCCACGCCTGTGCTTGCCTCCTTAGCACCAAAGAGGAAACCTGCTCCTCTGCGCCCGCTAGCCTTGGTCGTCATGGCTTACGTCACCACAACCTCATGAGGTTGGGCACTTGCATAGGAAACTCCGCTCCTCGGGAGCAGCCCAGGGGTGGCCGCTCCCTCAGGAGGTCTTGGCGTCGTCCGCCTCGCGAGGCTTGGCCCCTCGCGAGGGTCTTGTCTAGTTGGTGTTGTAGATGGGCCGTACCAGACCATCGATGGAGCCACGCCGTGGGCCGCAGACAGGCAAGTCTGGGTACCCTGGTTCCCAGAACGCCGATAGCGACACTGTCATGGCTGAGGTGAATACCTCGGTCGCCGAATACCAGGAGGGGAGAACCCTTCTGGTGAACAAAGAGGGGGAGCCCGGCTAGCCTGAGCTCTCCCCGAAAGTGGTTCTGGAGCCGCTAAGGCACCAGGAGCTAACCATTCCGGCTTCCACCAAGGGAGGAGCTGAGGTGCCTCTGCCACCCCCGCCCGCTACAGAGCGGGTTTCAACTAGGTGGCCGGATGTGACGGAGGAAGCGTTAAACAACTCCTCTATCGCCGAGGAGCACCGTGCCCTGATGGGCATGATTTTGCAAAGTCTTCGGTCCGTGGACAACGGGCTGAAGGAGGCTTCCAGCGGGGTTCTGACGGGCTTCAAGGTAAACCATGTGATGCCCTTTTTCCTTAGAAAATTTATTTTATATGATCATGCAACCTCATAGACAGTAGCCCCTGAGCCCTGGGTGAGTTTGAAAAACTCATACGGGGGTCGAATAACTTAGAGATATAGATGATAGCAAAATGGGCCATAGCCCCCGAGACTTTGGCTGGATTAAAGAAGCCGGCAGAGGATGGAAAATCTATAACTCGAGAACCTAATGTGCAGGCGTAGTCTTCGGTGGCAGCTGCCAACGCCGAGGAGTTGGCCGAGCTAAATCGGAAGCTCAAGAGCTCCGATGACAAGCTCGATCTGCTGAATAAGCGGTTCGATGAAGCGCAAGGCAAGTTCGAACTAAACTATCTACTACATCCATTTGTTAATGAAGTTTTCAAAGTTAACCTAAATGGGATGCAACAGACATTACTGCAGCTGTCGCCGCGGAGGTTGAGAACCTCAAGTCCAAGCTGAGGAGAGCTCAGCTGGAAACTACACAGCAGAGGGCGGTGGCTGAATAGGCGGCCACCAAACTGGCGACGATGAAAACCGCTAGCCAACGACATGATGCCAGAGTGGGTGAGGTGCAACAAGAGCTCAAGGATGTCGTCACGAAATCTGAGGTCCTTGAGCAGAAAAGTAGGGATCAGGCCACCGAGCTGACCTCGTTGAGGTCGGCGGTCAAGGAAGTGAAGACGAAAGCGCGAGGCCACCAGGAGGAACTCCGCCAAGTCAAGCTTATTGCGGCTGGTAAGCCGTACTTACTGTAAAGTGTCTTTGGTGGTAACAGGTTCACTTTGCTCATGCGAGTATGGCGTTCCCCAGATGCTTTTGTGGACCTCCCGAGGAGTGCATCAGATGCAGCCAGGTACTTTGTGTCCCAGGAGGGTCGTACCGAGCAGAGGCTATTTGGGCGTAGTTTCAGGCACCCGAACACCCTCCGCTCCTTAACAACCAGATGAAGCAGTTGATGGAGTTACATCAGATGGTGGAGCCGGCAATGAGGGACCTATATGTCAAGTTGTGGCCTTCAGAGCCGCAGCCGAGCAGCTACTTTGGCTTGGTGCAAAGGTTGTGCGATGCCATGCCCTGGATTGATGCCTCGAAGTGCTCCGTATGCATTGAGGGAGCTCGGATGGCCTTTGGCAAGACCATGGTACATTGGCCGAAGATCATGCCAGCTGAAGTGGCCACCGGGCCTCTGCCCCCTGGGAAAGAGCACAGGCGCCCGAGCAGTACTATCCATCGTGATGGATGGTGCTCGGGCGATAGAGGCCCAATGCCCGAAAGATGTAATTTATGAGTGACTTTATGTTCCAATATCCGAAGAAGTCAGAACTTTTGTGATTTATAATGCAACTGGTTGGCTTTGTATAAAATACCTTGTTTGTTTATTTTGACTCATGTGCGGTTGTTTTAAACTAAAAGCTACCAGTCGCCAGCTTCAACCCCCTTGCAGATACTGCAAAGGGTGTTTTTCCTTAAGACTTTGACCCTTAGTGGACGTCTCGGTGCCCAGAGGCGGTAATGTATAAGGCGAACAAGGCAATCAGACTATGCGTCTTTAGTGCTTTCACTAGCCATAGGAGCTTGACTGCGGGAGCTAGTGACTAGCCCCCAATGTGGGCGATATTCGGGCGTACCGAGGTTGATGCCATTATCACTTGGTTCATGTAACAACAAACCCTTCGTTTAACATGGAATAACCTCCATCGATTTTTAGTTTAACACTTTTCATCGGATCGTCGACCAGTTCTCGCTGATTATGACAGTCAGTTTTTGGCTTTATCCACTAAGGTACTTAACCAGGCGAGCTAGAAGTACAATCGCAGTGGTTCTCCCTTTACCCTCCTAGCCAAACAATGCGGAACGTAAGAGGGTAAGCATAGGAGCCGGGCAACCCAACTATTGACCAAAGACATAATTCAGAACTGATTCATATAATGCAATATCCAAGACGCCGAGCACGTGCAATGAGAGCGGTGCTGGAATGATGCCTGGGGAGAGATTTTATAGTCGAGCCCCCGGTCGATTAGCCGATCGCATCTAAAAAAGCGTGTATCATAATAGTATACTTCAGCATAAAAGCGGAAAGGAATATGCAATGCGAATGACTGCGGTACGACCGTAAAGAATAGTCTTTATATCCGTTGAATTCATGACGTCCAACTGTACAATCTGGACTGCCGAAGTAACTTTTATGGATACTTTGAAGATAAATTTATCAGAGAAAGATTTACACAGGGCCACCATGAGTGGTTTGACGTCCCTACTGTGCCCTGCTACACGTCTGCGCCTTTGCTCTTTATAAAGTTTCCGTAGGCACCATGAGATTGAAGTCGCCGCTGATATGCATGACGAAAATGGTAGTGTTTGGCGGACGGTCCCTTGAGAGAGGGTCTTGAGAAGTTGCCACTTATCAAGTCCTAGATGGTGCCTGTTGGTGATGTTAATCCGAGAACATCTATAGCCATGGCTCGGTCAAGCCGAGCACTTGACTCTTGTGCCGCTTGCCCCCACAGCTGCCCATGGAATTTTGAGTGCGAAATTGTGCACCCGAGGTATGTATTTTGCGGTTGGGAAGGCCATGTTGTGGGGTGCGTGTCCCTATTTATGGTGAGCGCGAGAAGACTCTGGAACCGGGGTTTTAGCTCGGGCTCGTTTGCGTGTGCCCAGCGTCTTGATGGTAGACTGGGCTTCCAACGCCTCTTTGGCGGTCTGGATTTTGGCTGCCAGAGCCGCTGTGTGTTCCTTGGTTCGGAGTGAGCGTTCAGTGTTACCGTTAACGGTAATGACACCCTTAGGTTCTGGCATCTTAAGCTTCGGATATGCGTAGTGAGGGACGGCGTTAAAGCGAGCGAATGTTGTTCGGACGAGGAGTGCGTGATAACCGCTACGGAAAGGAACAATGTCGAAGATCAAATCTTCACTTCGGAAGTTGTCGGGCGAGCCGAAGACTAATTCCAAGGTGACAGTTCCCGAGTAGCATGCCTCGACGCCTGGAATTACTCCTTTAAAGGTAGTGTTGCTGGGTTTAATCCTTGACGGATCGATTCCCATCTTCCTCACCGTACCCGAATAAATCAGATTGAGGCTGCTACCTCCGTCCATAAGGACTCAAGTGAGGTGGTATCCATCCACGATGTGGTCGAGCACCAGAGTTATCGTTCCTTCATGATGGATACTTTTCGGATGGTCTCTCCGGTCGAAGGTGATCGGACAAGCCGACCATGGGTTGTATTTCGGGGCCACCGGCTCTACGACATAGACGTCCCGAAGTGCATGCTTCCGCTCCTTCTTAGGTATATGCGTGACATAAATCATGTTCACGGTTTTTACCTCGGGAGGGAACTGCTTTTGGCCTCCATTGTTCGGCCCGCGAGGTTCGTCGTCGTCCTCGCTGCGGGGACCCTTGCTCTGTTCCTCGGTTATAAGCTTGCCGGCTTGTTCTATTACCCAACAGTTACGGTTGATATGGTTGGCAGGCTTGTCAGAGGTGCCGTGGATCTTGCAGGGCCTATCCATGATTTTGTCCAGCGCAGTCGGGCCATCCCGGCTTCCTTTAGAGGGCTTCTTGTGTGGTCCTGATTTTGAGTTGCTGAACCCAGCATATACTGTTGCGTCATTGGCTTCACTGCCATTGTGCCGGCGCTTGTTATTCTTGTTGCGCCGGGGTTTCCCGTTCTCGTCCCGGACCTCTGAGGTGCTGGGGTCGTCCGGGTGTTTGCTTCTACGAGCTAACCAACTGTCCTCGCCCACGCAAAAGCGGGTCATGAGAGAGGTGAGGGTCGACATTGTTCTCGGCTTATCTTGGCCGAGCTGGCGAGCGAGCCATTTGTCTCGAATGATGTGCTTGAATGCAGCTATTGCCTGAGCATCCAGACAATTGATGATCTGGTTCTTCTTAGTCAAGAACCGATTCCAAAATTGTCGGGCTGACTCCCCGGACTGCTAAACAACGTGGCTCAATTCATCGACATCCGGCGGTCGAACATAGGTGCCTTGAAAGTTAGCTCGGAAGGTGTCCTCGAGCTCTTCCCAGCTCCCAATGGAGTTTTTGGGGCGGCTATTCAACCAGTGCCTTGCTGGTCATTTAAGCTTTAGTGGTAGGTATTTAATGGCGTGGTGGTCATTTCCTCGGGCCATATAATGTGGAGAAGGAAATCTTCGATCCACACAGCTGGATCGGTTGTCCCATCATAATGTTCTATGTTTACGGGTTTAAACCCCTTGGGGAACTGATGCGGCATCACCTCATCTGTAAAACACATTGGGTGAGCGGCACCTCTGACCCGGGCCATATCATGCCAGAGATCGGTTATCATCCGAGCATGGTGCTGCTCCCGGGCTCTATCGTTCCTGTCACGCCAGGCTTGGTATCCTTCCCATCCAGCGGGCGTGTGTCCTCTAGATTCGTAAATGGATCTTGTCTGTGTCGTCATGCGTTTAAGTCGGGCCGCGGATCATATGGATCCTCTGGCTGTATTGGCTCCTTGCCCAACCGGCGAGGGAGTATAGGTGGGTTTTCGGCTTCTCCAGCCATCCTGTCCCGTCCTCGAGGGGGCGGTTGGGCTGGTTTGCCTGAGTGCGTCTGGGGTGTATGGGTTCAGTGGCCTCGTCGTCGAATTGCGGAAGCAAACGCCACCGTGGGTAGCTTTCGTTTTGACCCTGCCACTGATTATCGAAGCCCTCTTCGGCTGCTAAGACCATCGTCCACCTGTCGTCACTGGTACAACGAGCCGCTATACAAACAGTTTTCAACCCCTTTCCGCGATGACATTTTAATTCGTCGCCTTGCTAGTGTGGGCGATAGGGGGATCTTCCCACACGACCTAGAAACCGCCGGGGATATGGAGTAGGAATGCATACGTTTTCCAGAACAAAGTGTATGTGATGCCCGCATATATCCCAAACGCTATTCTTCACACAACTGTTTGTGATATATCGAATATCCCAAATGCTCCATCCTTGCTACTCGTGTGTGCTGGCATTACCATTGCACACACTATTATGTGGTGCAACGTTTACGATGCACACTCCATCACAAACAGTTCATGATTGCCAATCGTGTGCGATAAGGAGACTATCACACACATTCACTTCTCTCGAATCGTATGCGATCTATAATTAAGAAGATTACCTAATCATCATACGAGTGTCGGATAGGATTACAAAATGTCGGACCGTCGTACGAGTGTCGTACAGGATAACTATCGCACACGCTATTATGTGGTGCAACATTTATGATGCCTGTGACATCCGAAACAATCATGATTGTAAACCGTGTACGATAAGGCAACTATCACAAACATTTAGTTTGCTCGCACCGTTTGTGATATTGTCTGACATCACACACGCTTCGCAAACGGCAACCATGTGCATGGTCGCACACGTTTCCTCTCTGCAAACCATGTCGGGTTATGATGTATATCACACACGTTTGTGCTTTGCAGACCATGTGCGCCATAACGACCTGCAGAGCATATTCGACCCTAATTAAATCGCTGCTATTTAAAATTGTACCGAATTTGAACTTGAATTTGAAAGTTGGCTATAACTTTATTCATATCCATCACAACCAATGCATTATTCGATTCGCAGATACATATGTTCAAGAATTACATAAGCACCAAATAAAGAATGATGAACCAGGGTTGTATACTTGTACTATTAAACAGGGTAAAGAAAGATGCAAAAGGCATTCTGGCTGCTGAACAAGGTGAAGCGGAATGCCTATATTGTGCTCTCCTCCATGCAGAAGGCACGCACGACTTCAGTCCAACCCCTTGTGATGGGCGACCGCCCATCCTTCACTATCTTCATGACTCATGAGGACCTCTAGATATTCATTGTGTTTTGGTCGAAATACTTTAACCTTTGAATGCTCACCAATCATGTAGTTGGAGAGGTAATCTTGAGTAAACTGCTTCGAGAACCACTTCAAAGGAAAAAGATTCAGACATTGTCATCTAACACAACTCATTATGGTCAGTAAAAGGAAGGCTGTAGAGTTCTTACTTACCATGCTGCAGTTCACTGTTGTCTTGGATAAAGTGTAAACAAATAGTTTAATTGCCATCTTTTGACCCATTTTACTAACAATCTTTATCAGTTTCCTCACTTTATGCTGGTTCATCAATATCTCATTGCCCCATACGCAGAAAGGGTCGAAGCACAAATCTTTACCAATGACATGTACCTAAAAGCACCAAGTTAATATTAGAAGCTAAACAGCAATTGCACAATGATGTAGTACAATACTCCCTCTGTCCCATTATATAAGATCTTATACCATCCAATATACTCACGACGTGGATGAATAAACATCTCATATTATGGGGCGGAGGGAGTTTATTACATTTTTACAAATATCAGCCGATTAACTGCAGTTAACTGCTGCTATGTTGTTGGTGTTCTTGTTGCTCTTCTATGTATATCTAGACATCACCAGAACATTAAGGTAACACTCTTGGTTTGAGACTACATTTGCCAAAGGTTGCCACACCTAAGGTTAGGTGTGTGTTTGGTTCAAGCCACACTATGGTCCCACATCACGTACACTCAAAAAGTGTGGCAAGATTCTCTTAGGTGTGCCAACTTGTGGCTCTTGTTTTGAAGAACTAACCCTTTGGCAAGTTTGGCAACATTGTATGGCAAAGTGTGGCACTCCTAGGCCTAGAACCAAACAGCCCTTCCTTGTTGCTATGTGGCCTAGGATTGCATATTTAGTCATCAGTACAATGCATCTTGCTATGTAGCCTCAGATATGTTAGATATGGCCATAGTTAACCTACCGATAAATGGGTTACAGATATATTCAATTAAATGTCCGATTCAATGATTAATCCCTTATCAGCCCCCAGCCTATATGGTACCAGCTACCGATATCCTGAACAATGAGTATATATAAGCCACGGGATGAAACTAACCTCGATGGTAAACAACAATTGTTCCCAATATTGTCCTGTGTAAGTACATCTAAAGGCATGTTAAGCACAACAGGCTAAACATCAACCAAATATATCCATGGTAGACAACATAATCTCCAAATGATAGCTTCATGGCGAAGGTTTAAGCATGCTAGTTAAGAAAAACAAGAAGTGGAAAGGTGTGTTATTAACTGCAACATGCCTAACATTTAAAAACAAGCAAACATAGTCATTCAAACTTGTATTGTGCAGGTCTAAGTACACTAGTTATTGTTAAATGAAAGGGATAATTAATTTGGTGCCCTTAGTTGTGTCCCACTCGGTAGGTTTACCCCTAGTTTCCGAAAACACTTGTTCCTGCCCAAACCACTTTGCTCCTCTTATGCTTTTGCCCTTTGACCGTTTGACCATCACTTTGAAAACTTCATACTAACTCAGAAAAATTCAAATAAGATATCAAAATGTTCAGAAAAGCATGACCTATATGTGCATGTCATCTGCATTCATGAAAAAAGTGTTTGCCAGTCCCCCATCTCAGTTTTAGCTCATATGATCATAGCATGAACAGTAAAATCTAAAAAAATTCTAAAAATTCTAAAAAAAATTGGTAGCAAACTTTGACCAATGTTTTGAGTGCTTGCCAAGTTTCATAAGGGAATGGCATTCATGGAAGTCGTGGCAAAAAAACAAAAATTAATGCTCCAAAATTTCATTTTTTTACCACGACTTCCACGAATGCCATTCCCTTATGAAATTTGGCAAGCACTCAAAACATTGGTCAAAGTTTGCCAACAAAAAAATTTAGAATTTTTAGAATTTTTTTAGATTTTACTGTTCATGCTAAGATCATATGAGCTAAAACTGAGATGGGGACTGGCCAACACTTTTTTCATGAATGCAAATGACATGCACATATAGGTGATGCTTTTCTGAACACTTTGATATCTTATTTGAATTTTTATGAATTAGTACGAATTTTTTATGAAGTTTTCAAAGTGATGGTCAAACGGTCAAAGGGCAAAAGCATAAGAGGAGCAAAGTGGTTTGGGCAGGAACAAGTGTTTTCGGAAACTAGGGGTAAACCTGCCGAGTGTGACCCAACTAGGGGCATAAAATCAATTATCCCTAAATGAAATGGAAAGGCGTGTTAAATACAACATGCTTAACAACAACCAAATATAGTCATTCATACAGCTATTGTTAAAACTGGTATTGATGAAATTGAACTGCACAATTCATACTAGCACATATAGAACATCACATTGTGAATAACTGAAATAAACAAGGCATACTACGAACAACCAAAGATGGCAATTGAAACTGGACATATGCTAACTACAAACAACCGAACAACCAAAAACCGTTGAAAACAAGGCGTAATGCAAACAACCAAGTATAGCAATAAATACTGGACAGGTTCTCACTACAAAAGGGGTTCGAGAAAACAAATCATGGGATTCCCCCGGTGAAGAGGCACGGCAAAACAAATCATGGGTTTCCTCACTTGTCACAGATGGGCTCCTCCTCGTGGTCGCCATCTATGAGGTCTGACTTGGCAGCTGAGGATCCCAAGCCAGCGTCGCAGAACATGTCCTTCAGAAATGACAAAAGGGGCTCCATGGCAATGAAGGATGGCAAATTGTTCATAACGAGCCACAGGAGATCAGCGACAGGACCATCGATGAGATCGATGACTGTCGAACCCGAGGGGTTGGGGGTGGGCAACTTAACCTGTGACATAGCCCACGTCAAGCCATCGCTATTGATGACCTCGATGTCATAGCCGGTGTCCGCGACATACCAGAATACTCTAGCCCGCTGGTTGAAAGACTGCGGCTAGTCATCGTCGTCAGCTTCCTCGGCGGCCACCTTGCTAATGTGGGGCGAAGAGACCGCGGTAAAGCTCTTTTGGGTCATTCGCTCCTCGAGCTCCTCAGGAAGTGTAGCCAGGCTTAGACTGCGAAGCTCTGGAGTGGGAGAGGGGGTGGGGATGGGGATCTGTGGGAAAGGGGCCATTTCGCAGGCATCATCTAAGAAACTCAGGGCAGCAAGGGTATGTATATCGGTGGGTAACCTGCACGGGCAGACCGGCAGAGGTTGACGATAGAGGTGGCGTGGCGGCGGCGACGACCTAGCTAGGGTTTCAAGCGAGGGTGGGATGGTGTGTGTGTGTGTGTGCATGTGCATGTGTGTGTGTGTGTGCGGGGGATTTGGGGTGAGCGCGGGATTTGGGGTGTATGTGTGGAGGGGATCCAAGGTGGTGTTTGAGGAAATGCCGCGGTTACTGTAAATTTTACTAGGTAGGAGTAAAATGGCGGGGCTACCGAAAATTTGGATCAAGGGATTGAAGCAGAGCGGGGTGGGAGTAACAAACATCATGCATGGTTAAAACATAATAATCGTGTGCTATCAAATAGAAAAACACTCCAGCCGAGCGGAAATTTTTGAGATTGCGAGGGATGCAGGCGGAAGTAAAATGCCAGGGCTACTGAAAATTTGGATCAACGGATTGAAGCAGAGCGGGAGTAACAGACATCGCACACGGTCCACACAAACTGATCGTGTAATATCAAACAGAAAAACCCTCTAGGCGGGTAGATATTTTCGAGATTGTGAGGGAGTAGATATTTTCAAGAGCGGGAGGGAAGCCTCATGGAGCCCAATGTACTGTGATGATGTGGGCGACAGGGGCACGGGCGTGGCACACGAGTAGTCCGAGGGAACCGTGTCTGTTGCGTACCCAATCGCAGACGGTTGCTGCATCCGACTCGTCTGTTGTTTATAAATTTGGCAAAAACATGGGAAAGGGTCAGAACATGAAGACACTTGCATGTGGACCAAATAAATGTATGAAAAGGGTGGTTTGATGTTCAAATACCCAATGCACAACTTTGATGTGGCACCTATCGCACAAAGCGCAGTTATATTATTGAGCTATGTCCCCCCCCCCCCCCCGTCCCCCCCCCCCACACACCCTTCGTGTTGGCGGGAGGGGAATCCTAGCTATGAACGCATGCTCCCAAATAGCTAGGTCTGACATCTCACCCTACCATAACACAAAACCAAAAGGAGTACATCATGGTCAACCCCCCCCTTTTTTTGCTTCTGGTCAAATGTGGACCGTGTGCGGGCCCACAAATGTGTGCTTGTGGCGTGAGATGGGTGAGACCACATACGAACCACACCTGCGGGTGGCCCAATGTGTGTGTGTGTGTGTGAAAATGGTGTGCTGTGATATTTAAATACCCAATTCACAAATTTGATGTGGCACATGTGCATCGCAAATTAACCGGACATCCCCGACCCCACGTAGGTTCACCAAGTGTGAAGTTGCCCCCCCCCCCACACACACACATTTTGAGTCGGTGGGAGGGGGCATCTCACCAAGACGTATTGTAACACACTGACCAAGAAGAATCACCACCTTTGGGTCGTATAACCTCTCCTGTTGTTGGGTCAAAGTGAGGGACAACGTCCACGCGGACCCACAAATAGGCTAGCTTGTCCCGATAACCATGCGAGGGAGTGCCTAAAGACAACCACTGCGTGCATGTGGCCCAAACATATGTATGGAAGTGTTATGTGGTGTTTGAATATACCCAATGCACAACTTTAACGTGGCACCGTGCTTTTGGAACCGGAAAGTCCCCACACGGAGCGAGGGTTCACGACGTGTATAGTATATATATAGGGATTCATGTGTATGCATGCGCTCAAACTTAGGTCTGGAAGCTCACCATGATCGATGTACGACTATACGGTAACGCAAACTAAGAGAAGAAGAATCCACCCTGGTAACCTCTCTCGTTGTCAGTCAAAGTGATGGACGTCCATGCTGGCCCACGAATATATTGGTCGTCGATGATAACCAAGCGAGGGAGAGTGTCCAAAGACAACCAATGCATGCATGTGCCCCAAACATATATATGGACATGCGTGATGCATGCATATGTTTAAATACCAAAAGCACAACATTTTGATGTGGCGCATGCGTCGAAAATTGCACAGTCCCCACATAGAGCGAGGTTCATGACGCGTCGCGTGCTCGCTCCCCCGGGCCCCCTACTTCGATCTGGTGGGAGGGATTCATGCGTACACATGTGCTCAAAGTATATTATGTGATCTCACAGCATGACATGTACCGTATAAGACGAACCAAAATTTAATCCCCTCCTAATTATAAGTTAAATTAACCTCTATCGCTGTCGGTCAAAGTGATTGACCACGCGGGCACACAGATGGACGAAGCATCTCGTCGATAACCCCGTGAATGAATGCTAGAGGACAACCGCCATCGCTTGCATGTGGGCCAAACACATGCATGGAGATGCGTGGTTGTGATGTTTGAATGCCTAATATGCACAACTTTGACATGGCACCTGCCTCAGAAACCTTTAAGTCCCCACAGGAAGCGAGGTTCATGACGCGTAGTATATGTTGGTCCCCCTCCCCTCTTCGACGCATAATATATACTCCTACCGTAGCACAATCCGAAAACAATCCTCCTTGTTCATCAAATTTACCTCTCTCATTGGCTCAAATTAGATGGACGACCACCTCGCGGGCCCATGGAGGGAAGCGTCGCAGGCGAGTGAGTGACAACCATTGTTCGCACATGGCCCAAAGAGGTGTTGGTGATGTTTGAATACCCAATATGCACAACTTTGATGTGACACCGAAAAGTCCCCACACGGAGCGAGATCGTTCATGACGTGTGTGTAGTATGTGTTGGCCCCTTCCTCCCCTCTTCGACGTGTACTATATACTCTTACCACAACACACCAAAAAGAAACCTCCTTGTTGGTCAAATTAACCTCTCTCGTTGGGTCAAAGTGATGGAGGACAACCTCGTGGGCCCACGGATGGAAGCATCGCACACGAGTGACTGTCCTATATGACGCATAGTATATGTTGCTCCCACCCTTTCGACGCGTAATATATATATATATATATATATATAATATATATATATATATATATATATATATATATATATATATATATATATATATATATATATATATATATATATATACTCATACCATATGTAACACAAACCAAAAAATGACCATTCTTGTTGGTCAAATTAACCTGTCTCGCCGCACGTCATAGTGATGGACAACGACCTCGCGGGCCCACAAAGAGCGTCACACGGGAGTGAGTGTCCTAGGACCACACCGTGCATGTGGCCCAAAGATGCATGTCAAACTTTTTATGCAGCGAACATGCGACCAAAGGAATTTAGTGTTGAAAATTGAAAAAAAAGATAGCATTCGTCCATTTTTATACATTGATGGATTTCCTAGGGATTTAATGTGCAAAAATAAAATTTGAGCTACATGAGACCCATGACAGTGCACCAAAATGGATTGGAAAATCATATGTGTAGGTGTCCCTGGGTGCATGTTTAGTCCCCATGCAAGAAGTTCCTAACATCGAGAATCTTGATTTTAAAAACCAGTAAATCCAAAACTAAGTTGAAATTCATGAAATTAATCGTGGTGTCATATGGACACCAATAGACTGTGATATTATATTTTTTTTAATCAAATTTGAGACAAGTTTTGATATAATCTTCTTACAAACAGGAAATTATCAATAATTAGCAACCAATATCGCAAACGGACACTTTATTCGAACCATGTGCGTTAGACCAACAATGTACGTGTCGTGCTTCTGTTAAGCAATAAAGCGGCAGAAATAATCATCAAAAAGGAAAAATCAATATAATACGTGCCGCCAGGCATCCCGTGTGCCGTATGAGCATGCGTGAGTTGACGAGACGCATGCGAGCAGTCCGCCGCGCAGGCAGACCGGGAGGCCGAGGCATGCGCGTGTTCGCTACGCAGTGTCACCGGGGGGCATGCTAGTAGCTGTGTGAAATGATGGTAGGCATGCCAGCAGTCCGCTGCGCAGGCTCACCGGGAGGCGAGTCAGCCCTTTGACCGCCACCCACCTCGCTCCCACTGCTCCATATTAATGGCACGCCCGATCCGCTGGTCATAATAGGCAGCCGCACCCCCGTCCACAGTTGTCACCGCCACCTGGATTGTATGAGGATGCCGCCAGAGCACACCATCGGAGGGAGTGGCGACGCCGGGGCTGGTGAAGCACCCACGCAACGCATGAAGCTAGGCACAGAGGTTGCGGTCGCCACCGATGAGGTCTCGCGCGAGCAGCAGCGCGACCTTGACTTCGTCGCCGTCGTTGTGCCTCCCCAGCCGGAGCCGGGGGTCCGCAGCTACTCCGGCAACGACTTTGACTCCGACGGAAAACTGGTTAGTCCCTCCCCCCTCTTTTCTTGGAATAGAAATCCTATGGTTATGTTCACCCAGTCCATGAAATCACAGTAAGATTCATAGATCCATGTAGTGTATTGATTGTTTGAATGGTATCTTTGGTTAGTGATTATTTTTTTGTTTTGTACAAATGAATTTTTTGCTAATAATTCGACTAGGGTTAGCGTTCATGCTAATAATTCGTAGCCAGATCTTGAGAATTGATTTGGATTGTTGTACATATATTTGTGCCATTTTTTCTTCCAGATCTTTAGAATTGATTTTAAATGTCCTACAAATATGTTTGTGCCAATTCCCCCCCCCCCAGATCGGTATGTACACTGATGAGGCTCCGGCCTACGGCGTCGCCGGTTATAGATCCTGCATCCGGCAGCGCAGGCAGAAGCGGCCACGCCCCTGGATCCGAGGAACCCGTAGAATCTCAGGCGGACCGCATCAGTAATCTACCAGACGCCATCCTTGGGGAGATCATCTTCCTTCTCCCCACCAAGGATGGCTGCTGCACACAGGTCCTCGCATCTCGGTGGCGTACTCTGTGGCGCAACGCGCCTCTTAATCTCGCCTGTCGCCGGCTATCTGTCGTTCATGATTTTGAACTCCACGGAGCCATCATCTCCTCCCGCTAGGGCTCCGTTCAATGCCTATGCATCCCGGCATGCTGCTTGTTGCACATACCCTGCACGGCGGATGCCTGGCTGACATCCCGTCAATTCGAAAAACTCCAGCATCTTGAGTTCTACCATTACTATGCAAATTGCTTCCCACCAAGCGTTGTAGCTATGCCCTCACCACCGATGTCCATCTCATGGTTTTACTCCTCTCTCCACACCGCCACCTTGGCCCAGTGCCATCTAGCAAACAATCTGGTACAAATGCTTCGACTCCCACTGCTAAAAACACTCGCGCTTGTGGTGGTCGATCTGTCGGAGGCCTCACTGCACAACATCATCCACTCTTGCTGCTTGTTTTTGAAAAAAAATCCGTATCCATTGTCTCCAAATAAATTCGCCTCACCTTTGTAAGCATTGCAATTTGCTTCAAAGGAGAGGAGCTCATCATCAAAGATGCCCCTTCACTCCAAAGGTTGCTCCTTGATTATTAGTGTGCACCTTCGCAAATAACTATGGTCTCTGCGCCTAAACTGGAGACCTTGGGTGTAATTCCTGATCCGCTTGAAGGTTACAAGATGGTTCTTGGCTCCACACTTATTCAGGTGCTGTATATTATCATCAACACTTTTGTAATCATAAGCTACATTTTTCACTTGTGCGCATAAGTTTTATATCATCAACACTTTTGTAATCATAAGCTGCATCTTTCATTTGTGCACATAAGTTTTATATCATCTTGGATTACACTTTTGGTACTAATATTATGTTCTATGCTCAATGAAGAGTTTGTCCATGGATACCCTATCAATGGTGCTGGATTCTGTCAAGACCTTACATATCAGTATGTGGTGTTTTGATCTGAACACGATTATCGGTTTGCTGTGATGCTTTCCATGTCTGGAGAATTTGTATATACAAGTGATGATTTCAAGCACATTGAAAGCCCATATATAATTTACTAGAATTAACCATTCATCTGTCGCTCTTTCGACATACTCTTTTTTTAGACATTAACTGTTTTCAGTCTTCATGTCTATTTAGGCAAAAGCACATGGACAAAAAGGTATAACCAATCGGTGGCATAAGAAGCAACGGGATTTTCTCAGTTCTCATCACATTCGTTTGAGGACAATAATGCTGGAAGGATATGCATCCAACCATGCAAACACTAGCTTTGTCACATTCTTCCTATTGAGTGCGAGGGTACTATTGTCTGTGAGGATTAAGGTTTTTAACAAAAACTTTCTCATGGATGGACACGTTGAATAGCATAAAAAGAAGTTTCAGGTGGACAAAAGGGCTTCTGAACGTGCTCGGCTTCTATTTACAATAACTTGTCTTCATGTACCAGTAGATTTTCTGGCCCTGGATCTTGATTTTATGGATCAGACCGATCCATTTGATTGTGACTGCAGAAAACTTTGGTTGAGTTAGATGTTATTGTCCTGTTCAATCTGGATTTTGTGTAAACCTGATGAACAATTAATCCTCGTGCTTTTGTACCTTTTGTAAGCTGGAGTTAGATATTGTTGCCCTTTTCAACTCGGCTTTGACCCATATTTTCTTTCATACAAACTGGAGCTTCTCTCAAGAAGCCTCATGGTTCCGAGAGGGAACTTGGTCACCTGATCTGTGTGCGAAACGACATACACTGTCTCTTCCTGCCTTGATTTATTTTACATAGGCAACATGCAACTATAGGAGTGTCATGCTAAAAATATGAAATTATTCAGGGTTTGTTTTGCCATTTTATACATTGATTTTCCTAGGCATTTTTAAAAACATAGCCACCACGTTATTATCGCAAACGGCTGTATTATTCCAACCATGGGCATTCAACTAACCATTTACTACCGCGGGCAGCTATTTGATTAGACGGGACGACTACGAGCAGTCCGCCACGCAGGCTCACTGTACCGGGAAGCGAGCCAGGAGCGCTGCAATTTATTGCTGGTTTTGGACTTTTGGTTTCGGACGCCTCGGGAAGGTACGTAGAATAGTCCTTCGTTCTCATCTACAAGCACCGCCACCGAGGATGATCACCTGCTACGAGATGGAGGACGAGCTGGCCAACAAGCGGGGGCGGGTCGAGCCAGAACCATAAGAGCCTCCGGCGAGCGTGGACTTCATGAGCAGCCTCCCCGACGAGATGTTGGTAACCATCATATCCCACCTCCCCATCAAATCTGGCGTGCGGACCACTGTCCTCTCGCGGCGGTGGTGCCCCCTCTGGCACTCCAACCCTGGACCTCATCATCAACGACGAGTTCTACAGCCGGGAGCGGCAACGCCTGGATGCATTGTCCCATGTCCTCGCCACTCACCCTAGGCCAGTCAGACGCCTTGCTATCGGCAATGTCAGTTCCCACTGCAAGGCCGAACCCAGGTTTCACTAATGGTTCCTATCCCCAGCCCTAGATTGGCTCGAGGAGCTCAACTTTCATGCTGGACATCCGCGCTTGCTGCCACCGTCCGCGCTCCGCCTCACGCCCACGCTGCGCCGCGCTACATTCAGGCAGTGCATTTTCCCATGGATTGATGTCGCGCGCTCTCTTCATCACCCTAAACTTAAGCACCTCGAGCTCATGGTCATCCGCATCTCGAAGGAGGATTTGGAGCGCCTGCTCATCGGCTGTACATCGCTCGAATACCTTCGTCTTCAGGCAATGGCTGGGTTCAGTAGCCTCCACATCACCTCGATGAATGTCCATGCGATCTATGTGCATTGCTGGCACCGCCCAAGGCTATCAGTTGAGGTGTTTCATGATATGTTCATTGAGAATGCGCCTTTCCTCGAGAGATTGTATGTACTTGATAAATTAGGTCTAGCAAGAATCAGGGTCATTCACGCACCGAAATTGACAGTGTTGGGCTATTCGTGTGCTTTCAACGAACTTGTTACTGGATCATTATCCGTTCAGGTACAACAGTCTTCTTCTTCTTCTACTTCTTATATATTATTGGACAGCACATTTTATCTAATTTTTGTTGATCTATATGTTCGCCTGTCATCCAAAAAATGATTCCCACAAGCTTGACCCGGCCTCTGCGCACAGTGGAGATCTTGGCACTACAATCTGTCGGTCCCGATCTGGATGAAGTTGTTAGATTCCTTAGATACTTTCCTTGCACAGAGAAGCTATACATTGAGGTGATGCTCCTTTCCTGTTAATTGTTAACCAGAATGGAGCTCAATTTGTTGTTACTTTTACCCATGATTACAATGACAAATGTTGAATGATTTCTAAAGGAAATTTGGAGGATTTCAATACATATATTTTTTGAGATGTTAATCATGAAAGATTGAAGGTGGTGTTTCACTCTTTTCGTGTATTTTAGAAATCCTGCAAATCAAAGAGGCCCGAAGTGTTCAAATTTGTAGCTAGGCACTAATATGTTGTCTTCGTTTGCAGATACTAGCAGGCCCGAAAGTAGAAAATGTTAGGGAATATAACAATCCCATTGAATGCCTTGATCTTCATCTCACAGAAATTACTTTTAAAGAGTACCGAGGCACCACACCAGAAATTAAATTCGCCAAGTTCTTTGTTGAGAAAGCAAGGTTGCTCAGGGTAATGAGGTTTGCCCTATATTTACTGCACAGAAGTGAATGAATTGCTAAAGAACATAGGTGTCTACAACTGAATGAAAAAGGCTCTGCAGAAGCTGAATTTCAGTTTGTAACTTCATATGACAGATTATTCGGAAGTCACTGTATCAAGCCGCTATATGACTTCTCGGTGGATGATCCTTTCGCAGAAATAATGCATGAAAAAGATTCTAAATAAGATGAATTTTATTTCTCATAATAGTTTGAACCTTGTAATCTTTGAATTTGGGCCTTGTAATGCTGGAATTTGAACCTTGCAATATTTATGGTATTTGTTATATAACGTAATTGGATGATTAATTTGGTTTTGCAATCATGTCCTGTTATAAGTATATATGGTGTTCTTCTATAGACAGAGCATAGATGTTGTGCAGACAGAGCATATCACATCGCACACTTACCACACTAGGGAACCCGTCGGTGATGAATTCATCAGTCGCTAACAATTGTATACCAGCAAGTGTTTGCCCACAAGACACACGGCTTATTCCATCACAAACAGCTCGGATGGATCAACTGTATGCCACGTATCGCACACGCAACTCTAATCTAAATTGTGCTTGATGTCTCCGCCATCGCTCGCACAGTTCGTTTTATTTGCCACGTATCACTGTGCCGACCTCTGCTCGCGTACCTCCACGCGCTCGGCTTGTGGACAGCTTTTCCTTGCGTGTTCAACTGCTATATGCATAAATACGGTTGCTCGCCGTTGAGGCGACCGCGGAATGCACTGCTCGCATCCCTCCACGCGTGCTCTGCCAGTGGTTGGGGCCGGCGCACGATCACGTTGGGGGCCCCATATGCATGCGGTTGCGTCGCGCGCGTCGCCATGATGCAGTTACGTGCGACACGATGGAGTTACGCGTTGCAAATTAGAACTGCCATCTGGGCGTGCCGATATTCCAGGTCGTCCGGCTTCCCCACTAATTCCCGCGACCATTATAACCTTAGTCTCTTCAACCATTCAATCGTGCCCCACAACACAACAAGCACACCCACGATGACACATACAAAGAGGATATCTAGCGGCGCTCCAATGGAGTTCGGCGAGCATAAAGTGGAGACCCACATGAGGGAGACGGATCTCTTGGTGGTGTACACCATCGACCCGGCCATGGTGGAGGACTACATAAACACCGTGGAGCAGTTGCTTGCTCGAGAAAAGTACAAGGTGGTCGGTATCGACCTCCAGTACACCGGCGGTCATCCCGGCAAAGAACAGAAGGTTGCCGTCGCCCAGTTGTGCATGCACCATCATGTCCTCATCTACCACTACTGCATGGCCACAAAGCCTTGCGCCTGTTTTGCCAGGTTTGTCAACAGCACCGACTACAAGTTCGCTACAGTGGAAACCTCCGACGATGTAAAATCGCTCAAGGTTATGGGCTTGGCCTGCAAGAACCTTGTCAAAATCCGTGACCACTACAGTGTCTGGGGCAGCACGAAGAAGGACTCCCTGGTTGAACTTGCCTCGGCCATCATCGACCCCTACTAAGAAAAGATGAAGCAGGATGCTAACAGAACACGTCCCGTATCCTCGCACGGGGCTTGGATGCGGAAACTGGATGAACCTCACCTCAGGTTCGCGGCCAAGAGCGTGTACACATGCTACGAGATGCACAGGCGGGTCGTTGACATGAGGAAGTGCCTCCTTCCTGAAATCGACGAGGACGGATCGAGCCACCAGCAGAGCAATGGCGGCAAGCGTCACAGGAAGTAGACGATGATCAGATGATCATTTATCCTAGTTAATTATGCATGTAATATATAGTTTACTTTGGTGTGTGCAAATGTCATGTGTGTAGTAGCCATCTATGTAATTGGATGTTTAATTTGGTTATGCAACCATGTCCTTATGAGTGCATATATATATATATATATGTTGTTGTTCTGTATGCAATCACATCGCACAACACACACGTCTTATTAGCAGCAATCGTCTGTGTTATTATCGGTCTTCGCACACATTTCTGATTACAGACCCGTTTGCCGCGTATCACACACATCTTGTTAAGTTGAACCATTTTTGTTCTCTTGGCTCAATGCAAATAGTTCATCCGAGTGAACTATATGCCCTCTATCGCACACACCTTGATCTGGCTGACTATTTCTGTTGTGTTGCCTAATCATAAACAGTTCATCCTAGTGAACTGTATGCCGTATATCGCACACACCTTCATCTGGCTGCCCATTTCTGTTGTTCTACCTCATCACAAACAGTTCATTGGAGTGAATCGTATGCCTAATGTGAATCATGTTTGATGTCTCCGCCATCGCAAACGTTTTGTATCATTTTTGATGGTTTCTTTACATCACTGTTTGTGATTAATGCATCGCACGCAATTTCGTCGAAGGGTCTCTGATTGTAGTGTCACATTAGCAGCATCCTGCAGTAGTGAGTTAAGGGTATTCTGTTTGGCCTTTAACTGTTGTTGCTTCTTCTTCAGGCTTCGGGTGGTGGCTATGAGTTGCCGCTTGAACCGCTAATGATCCAGAGGGTCCTCGGGGATGATGAAATCATCGGGGTCGAGGCTGTCCTCCTCTTCGGAGGTAGGGAGGTAGTTGTTGTCCTCAGAATCATTGAGGTCCTCGGGGTCATCTTGGTCCTCATGCCCTTTAGAAGCGTCATGGTGATGTTCAGGAGCAGTGTGGTCGCCGAGCTCCTCCATGTTGTCCGGAGTATGGTTATCTTCGGTGCTATTTGTGTCCACGTTGCTTTCCTTGCTTTTCCGTCCCTTGGATCGCCTGCAGTGGCACCGGCGTTTGGGCGGTTCCTCGCCGGGTTTATCTCCATCCTTTCTGGGGGTGCCATCGCCATTCTTTCCGGGGATGTCCACCATGTAGACATCATAGGTGGAGGTGGCGGTCCACCACTACTGCAGGATGGTCCAAACGCGACAGTCTAATCAGAGATCCTTCGATGAAACTGTGTGTGATGCATCAATCACAAACGGTGATGTAATAAAACCATCAAAAAAGATGCAAAACATTTGCGATGGCGGTGACATCAAACACGGTTCATATTGGAGTTGCGTGTGTGATGTGTGGCAAACGGTTAATCCAGAAGAACTGTTTGCGATGAGGCAGAACAACAGAAACGGGTAGCCCGATGAGGGTGTGTGCGATATAGGCATACGCTTCACTAGGATGAACCGTGTGTGATTAGGCAACACAATAGAAACGGTTCAACTGAACAAGATGTGTGTGATACACGGCAAACAGGTCCGTGATCAGAAATGTGTGCGAAGACCAATAATAACACAGACGATTGCTGCTAATAAGCCGTGTGATTTGCTCTGTCTACAAAATAATAACACACACACACACACACACACACACATATATATATATATATATAACTGAAATAAACATCCAATTACATAAGTGACTATACAGATCATTCGCACACACCTCAATAAATAATTGTATGCATTCTAAACTAGGAGAAACGATCGTCTAGTCATCTACTTCTTGTGACGCTCCCGCCACTGCTCTATGGCTTGATCCCTCGTCTGGGGCAGGAAGAAGACACTCCCTCATGTCAACGATCCACATGTACATCTCGTAGCTTGTGTACGCGTCCTTGGCCACGTACTTGACGTGTTGTTTATCCAGTCTCTCATGCCAGACACTGTGCCAGGCGTTCTTGTCCTTCTTGCTCTCATCCTTCATCTTCATGTAGTAGGGGTCAATGATGGCCGACGTGAGTTCAACCAGGGAGTTCTGTTTGTTGTTGTCGCTGCCCCAGATCTTGTAGTGGTCCTGGATGTTGACAAGATTCTGGCATTTCAAGCCCGAAACCTTGAGCGCTTTTAGATCATTGGTGGTGTCCACCGTAGCGAAACTGTAGTCGGAGCTATTGATAAACCTGGAGAAATGCTTGCAAGGCCTTGTGGCCAGGTGGTAGTGGCAGACGAGGATGTCATGTCGCACACACAACTGGGTGACGGCAACCTTCTGATCATGCCCGACACGACCGTTGGTGTACTCGAGGTCGAAGCCGACCACTTGGTACTTGTCCTCGGCAAGCTACTGCTTCATAGTTTGGATGGAGCTCTCCACTAAGACCGGCTCGTTCGTGTACACCACCAAGAGGGCCTTCCTCCTCATGTGGGTGTCCACTCCGTGATGCGTGGTGAACTGCCCACCGTTGTTGTCATCGGCCGCTGGGAGCGACATTGGAACCACTGGATGTCCTCTCTGTATGTGTCGTCGTGGGTGTGCTTATTGTGTCGGGTGGCGCGAGAGATGAAGGTAAATGGCCGCAGGAATAAATGGGGGCCGGGCGGCCTGGATTCTCGGCGCGTCCGCATGGTAGTTTTTGCAGCGGGTAACTGCATCGTGGCACCGCGCCCGGCGCAACCGCATGCACACGAACGTGTGTGATCGTGCGCCGGCCCCAAACACTGGCAGCGCGAGTGGAGGGACGAGGGTAGAGCGCCCGGAGGGATGCGAGAGCAGAGCGTGTGCGGCGGGACACGAGCAAAGCGCGCCGCGGTCGCCTCAACCGCAAGCAACCACACGCATAGAGCAGTTGAACACGCAGGAAATGGTCGTCTACAAGCCGGCCGACAGTTGCGTCGCTGCGTAGAGAGCGACCGTGTGCTACTACCGCCGTCTTGTTCTATTAGTCCCCTTTATATTATGTGCATATTTTGACCTTAAATTTAACCAACAAAATGTTAATCCATGTTACAAAAATTATATAATTGGAAAATATGTTCAAATACGAATCCAACGATATAATCTCTGGTGACATGCATTCGTATTTTATTAGTTAAATCTCTAGTCAATTTGGCACAAAAATACATAGACGACTTATAAACCAAGACGGGGGTAGTAGGTAATTTAATCGCAAACGTTTTTATTTTATTAACCGTATGTGTAGTGTCCTTTCGTCCTCCTCTCGCACGTCTTGTCACCGCGCTGCCGCAGATGGCTTAGAGCGCAAGCTTGAGCAGCGCGTGGGGGCGTTCTTTTGGCCAAACGATGGTGAGCCCGTTCCCGCGTAACCGCGTAGGTTCCCGCGCAAGCTTCCCGCCCGACTCGGTGAAATCCCCCAAAATCCCAATGCTTTCCGGCCTGCTATATAAACCCTCACGGCCGGCGAGTCCTGCATCGCATCTTCCCCTCCCTCCCTGTAGCTTATCTCGTCTGCTTCTCCCACAATCGCCAATAGCACCGGTCCGTCGTCGTCGCTTAGCCACTCCGCCGTCATCAGAGGACAGCTCCAGCTGGGAGGCTACACCGCGGCGGCGGCGCAGTCCCCGGCGTAGTGTAGTGCGTGTGACGTCCCTGTTGGGTGTGCGCAGAACACCCACCACACGCTCCGCCACTGCTGCCTGTCGGTAGCTGTTGCCGGCTGTTGTTGCCGCCACCCCACCGTCTGCCGCCGTGGCCGCCACACCACCGTCGAAGCCAGGGCCATCGCCCGCTCCGCCGCCGCGGCCCGAAGGCGGGAGGTGGCCGTCATGGCCGCCAACCCACTGTCGGCCACCGTGGCCATCACCCACTCCACCGCCGCGGCCCGAAGGCGGGAGGTGGTGGTCGTGGCCACCACCCCATCGTCGGCCGCCATGGCCGCCAGCCCACCGTCGACCGCTGGGGTCATCACCCGCTCCGCCACCATCGCCCAAAGGCGGGAGGCGGAGGTGGAGGCTCGCACGTGCGTCAGCGACCTTGCGCGCTACATTGAGTTCCTGCGGGAGGAGGAGCGCCTCGTCGAGCTCGCAAAGAGCCTTACCGCCACCGTGGCCGCAGCACATGCCGCCGCAGAGGTGAGGAATCAGGAGATCTATGAGGAGAACCACAACTTCGAGAGGGGTCGTCTGGAGCGGCAGAGGGCGTTCGAGGTGAGCGTTGCTGAAGGTGCAGCAGCGGCAGGCACCGTATTGTAGTTGTCCAGCTCGTCGGTAGGCTCCTCCTCCTCTGCCTCTTACTGAGCGCGCTTGGCAGAGGAGAGGCTGCCGGAAGTAGTACAAAGCCCCTCCGTAGTAGTAGTATTTAGGGGGTATTTTGTTCAGTTCATCTGACTATAGATGTGGTGGAACTGTACAATGTACTTAAAATTAGCTAGTATATATAGTTGAACTAGCTATTTCAGTACGTGGTTGGCAATAATTGGGGAAAAGTTTGGTCGGTTCAGCTGTCGAGTTGAACTGTTTGTATAAAGAACGACTGCTTAATCTATGAATGAAATCTATGCTTAATTACTGAATTTTAGTTGCAAAAATTAGATAGTGCTAGTGATTTTTAGCTGCATATTTTGACAAATCGCAGTGTTACAAGGTTGACAAATGGCAATGTTACTAGATCAACAAATGTCAATCTTTCCAGTTTGACAAATGGCAATATACCCAATATGACAGATGCAAATCTTACCAAATTGTCTGTACGTGGTTGCACACGGGTCATCCAAAACAACTGTTTGCGTTGAAGGGATGTACAAATCCAGCTCGGCACATTTTCTCTTGGCTTAGCACCGAACTCTGGCTTTGCATACCGTATTCAATCTGACCCATTTGCGTTGAAGAGATGCACAAATCCTGCGCTACGAATTTTCCCTTGACTTACTGGGGAAGACCATAGCTCTCAAATTGCATACGGGTGTTCTATCTAAAACGCTTGAGATCAAGAGCTGCACAAATCCTGCTCGGCACATTTTCCCCTGGCTTCCTGGGGAAGCTGTCGGTTTGCATACGGGTGTTCTAACTAAAACGTTTGCGATGAGTGTTTTATATTTAAAAACCATTGATGTTTTTTTAAAGAAAATTGTTTGATAAGTCTGTACATTAAGAGAGAAAAATGCAAGTTCGTTCAAACCATATCTTTCATTCAGTCACACTGCAAATTTATATTCATATGATCGAGATACAGTATTAAACCCAAAAAAACTATTTCCGGCGGCAGCGGAGGCGGCGTTTCGCGCCAGTGTTGTCGTTGTCGTCCTCCGAGACGCTGTTATTGAAGTCTTCAAGGCAGCACAGAATGTTCTTCACTTGGAAATCAAACATCATGTCATCCCGCGATCGACAGGCGGGGCGCGGGAGGACGGCAACTGGCGGCACTGCGAGGTAGCGGTCGACGGCGGCGGCCCATGCCGTTGAGGGGGCGCGCGCACGGGCACGGGCGTGGCGGGTGCAGGCAAACGCACGGGGACCGGCGCCGCGGTGGGTACAGGGGCGCGCACGGGCACGGGCACGGGCGCTGGCATGTACACGAGCTCGCGCGGGTCCGCGAAGACCTCGCTGACGCCCGTGGCTTCCAACTCTGCGATAGTGCTCGGCAACCAGCCCGTCAATGCTACACGGATGGTCGCTGGCGCGGGCGCGGGGATGGGAGCTGGGACGGGTGCGGGGGCAGCAACCGCCGCGGCCAGCTCATTCAGGGCCATGTCCATGAGGCCCCATTCCTCCTTATTTTCTATCTCCTCCGGCTCGGAGTAGACTTCACCAAACTTGAAGACTAGTGGCAGATGATCCTTCTGCGCCATGGCGTTGGTGGAGGTCTGCGGGAAGTAGGGGAATGGGTGGCGAACAGTAAGGCCGCCCGTACTAAACAGCGGCTCGGGCGCCATTAATGGAGAGGATGCGAGCAAGGCGAGCGGCCATGGAAGTTAAAGGGCTCACTTCCCAGTGAGCCTGTGCAGCGTACAGCTCACACACTTCCCGGTGACCTGCGCATTGGAGGACAGCTTGCACGCCTCTCGGTCAGCCTGTGCACCGGACTGCACTCGCACGCCTCCCGTTTAGTCAAGCAGCTGTCCGCACGACACCTCCTATAGCCATTAAAAGAGAGACACATGGCGTCATGTGAATGGTTAACAGAACACACATCATTTAAATTATACAAATGTTTGAGATGTTAAAGTGGCAGCTATTTGTTTCAAAATGCCTTTGTTGGCTGTTATTCGAGTGCGCCTTCTCTCAAAATGGACACAAAAAATACCACAGCATGTCAGGTGCCATTCCATGATAGCATGCCAAGTTTCATGAATTTCAGACGAGTTTTAGATTTACTACAATTTAAGAAGAAAGTATCTCAACATTTTGCCGGCAATCAACAGTGCCCTGGTGTTTGAAATTCATTCCCATTTCTTGCATGGGACCTAAGCATGCACCCAAGGACACACATTTGATATGTCAACCCATTTTTCTGCACTGGAGCATGTGCATGTAGTTAAAATTTGAATTATGCACAGAAAATGCCTAGAAAACCCAGTTAATGTATAAAAATGTCCAAGCGAACCCCGAAAAATCCCAAAAATTGACACAACACTCCTGTCGTTCTATGTTGACACTAGAAAAATTTTGAAAGCAAGAAGAGGTAACGGATATCGTTTCGTCCCCAAAGGTGGCACGTTCCCTACCGAAAAACCAGGCTTGTTGTGAGAAGCTCTGGTTTGCGAGAAGCTTATACCCAAACCTGCCCCAAATGCGACAAAAATTTTACCACAGCATGTTGATGCCGCTCCATGATAGCATGTCAAGTTTCATGAACTTCAGACGAGTTTTGGATTTACTAGAATTTAAAAACCATGTGTCTCAATGTTTGCTGCCGAGCGACGGTGGCAAGGTGTTTGACATTCATTCCCATTTCTTGCATGGGACCTAAGCATGCAACCAAGGACACATATTTGATTTTTCAACCAATTTACATGCACTGGAGCATGTGCCTGTAGTTCAAATTTGAATTATGCACATAAATGCATAGAAAACTCAGTTAATGTATAAAAATGTCCAAATGAACCCCGAAAAATTCCTAAAATTAACACAACACTCATTTTTTTCTATGTTGACACTAGAAAAAAATTGAAATCAAGAAGAGGCAACGGATATCGTTTCGTCCAGAAAGGTGAAACGTTCCCTACCGTAACCATGAGGCTTGTTGTGAGAAGCTCTGGTTTGTGAGAAGCTTATACCCCAACCTGCCCCAAATGGTACAATATTTTTACCACGGCATGTTGATGCCGTTCTATGATAGCATGTCAAGTTTCATAAATTTCAGACGCATTTTTGATTTACTAGAATTTAAAAACCATGTATCTCAATGTTAGCGGCCGAGCGACGGTGGCAAGGTGTTTGATATTCATTCTCATTTCTTGCATGGGACTTAAGCATGCAACCAAGGACACACATTTCAATTTTGAACCCATTTATATGTACTGGAGCATGTGCATATAGTTCAAATTTGAAGTATGCACATAAATGCATAGAAAACTCAGTTAATCTATAAAAATGTCCAAGCGAACCCCGAAAAATCCCAAAAATTGACACAACACTCCTGTTGTTCTATGTTGACACAAGAAAAATTTTGAAAGTAAGAAGAGGCACCAGATATCGTTTCGTCCCCCAAGGTGGCATGTTCCCTACCGAAACCATCAGGCTTGTTGTGAGAGAAGCTCTGGTTTGCGAGAAGCTTATACCCAAACCTGCCCCAAATGGGACAATATTTTTACCACGGCATGCATGTCAACTCCGTTCCATGATATCATGTCAAGTTTCATGAATTTTAGACGAATTTTTGATTTACTAGAATTTTAAAACCATGTATCTCAATGTTAGCGGCCGAGCGACAGTGTCAAGGTGTTTGACATTCATTCTCATTTCTTGCATGTGATCAGCTTCTTGCAACCAAGGACACATATTTGATTTTTCAACCCGTTTTTATGCACTGGAGCATGTGCATGTAGTTCAATTTTGAATTATGCACATAAATGCCTAGAAAACTCAGTTAACATATAAAAATGTCCAAACAATCCCCGAAAAATTCCAAAATTTAACACGACACTCCTGTTGTTCTATGTTGACACCAGGAAAAAATTGAAAGCAGGAAGAGGCGACAAATATCGTTTTGTCCACAAAGGTGACACGTTTCCCTAACGGAACCATGAGGCTTCTTGTGAGCAGCTCTGGTTTGTGAGAAGCTTATACCATAACCTGCCCCAAATGGGACAATATTTTTTACCCCAGCATGTTGATGCCATTCCATGGTAGCATGCCAAGGTTCATGAATTTCAGACGGGTTTTGGATTTACTAGAATTACAAAAGCAAGTACCTCAACATTTGCCGGAGAGCCACGGTGCCGTGGTGTTCAAAATTCATCACCATTTCTTGCATGGGACATAAGCATAAACCCATGGATACATATATGATTTTACAACCCATGTTGGTGCACCGGAGCATGTGCATGTAGTTTAATTTTGAATTGTGCACCTGAAATGGCTAGAAAACCAAGTTAATGTATAAAAATGTCCAAACGAACCCTGAATAATTCCAATTTTTTTACGACACACCTATAGTTGCATGTTCACTGCAGATAAAAGTTCTAGCAATTCAAACACCCTCCATTGCCGCTGTGACCCCATTATGTAATTCAAATTACGATGAAAAATCAAGTAGATCGCACACAGTTTATTATCACCAATCATGTGAGATGCAGTACAAAATATCTTGGAGCACCGTCAGAGTATAGTACTGATGATGACATGTACCTAGGGTAGAGTCCTAGACCTGATCTAGATGTCCTGCCCAAGGACACTACGCGAAGAGTCCAAGACCTACAAATTTAGAAAAATAGATACCGACTGGAATGACATAGTGTGCAAGTCACTCGACAGAAGATCCACTCGGTTAACTCCACCCCCACTCGACCGCCGTCATTCACTCGGAGTATATAGTTTCACTCGAAGAACAAAAGACCTAGAGCCACTCCAGGATGGCAACGGTCAGGCGATCAATCCATCACTATAAGGATCATTAATTACGGGCGTTACCAGTAACGTCCTCATCTTTGCTCTCTCATTGAACCCTTGCATAACTGAGGGCTACGAGGGGCCAGCGGACTCTATATAAGCCGCCCCTCTCATCCTGCACAAGGGTTCGCACCCCCTATAACTCAACACTCCATTCAACAAAGCTCCAGCAGCACCGAGACATAGGGCTATTACCTCCTCCGTGAGGGGCCCGAACTCGTAAATCCGAGTGTACAACTTCGTCATAGCTAGGCTCTGCCCTCTATTACGTACCCCTAATCTCTACTGTCAGATATGTTCCCACGACAATTGGCGCCCACCGTGGGGCAGGCGTCTAAGCGACTTCCGACGAGGTTGTGTTCTTCGAACTCCTTCGACATGGTTTCCGACGGCGGACTGTCTCTGGGTCGCGAGATCCGTCTCGGCACACTCAGTTTCATCGCTGACGATTCGGCCTGGCTCAAGGAAGCCCCCCTAGACGTTGAGGCACTCCCTATTCGCGGGGAGGCGCACTTCCGTGCAAGTGCCTGCGGCATCCTCCTGCGGCAGCCGTCGACTCAGTATCGGTCGGCTCCGGTGGCGTCTTCCCTTCCCGCGGCTCGCCGTCGCAAGCGATCCAGTCGTTCGCGGCTCCAGTGGTGGGTGAAGCATGCGGTGGCTCATCAGTCATCCGCTCCTCAGATCGCGGCGGTCGAGCCCAATGAATCCCTTTATGGCTTGTTCGATCTATCGTCTGGTCACTCGGATATGCTTTCCAAGTGCGAAAGCAACGACCCGGCGGTGGAAGTCCTGGTGATCGGCTCCCAGCATAGCCCACCCGGATTTCCCCGTGGCGGAGGTGAAAGTGGCGGTCCGTCGCACACCAACGATGAGTACTACCCGCAGGCCCTCACTACGGAACAGAGAGAAGAGCTGCAATGCAGGAACGAGCAAGTCCTCCAGACCCCCATTGCTAGGGAGACTGCCGAGGCCCAGGACTTGGAAGCCGCGCGCATAGCCACTCTGGCTGAACACGCGTGTCTGGAAGATCTCCAGAAGTTACTCGATGATCGCGCTCGCAGGGAACCCCCAAGTTCCAATCAGCGGCAGTTGTTTCCGAGTGGACCGCAAGGCGAGTTTGAGGTATTTCGCACTCCGATTCAGAATGTTGCTGATGCGACACGAATTGCAGATTCCATCCCACCATCCTGATCTGAAGCCGGAGAAGGACTACGGCAAATCCGAGCGTTGCTCAGGGTGGCTGGCGAACAGAACTCGGATGTTTCCCAGTCGCGCAACAGAATCCATAGTAGGTCCGTGAGGGCGGATACAGTTCAGTCGGCACACAGCCCAAGATCGCCTCCACGGCGTGAAGATCTTGGTTATCGCCAAGATCAGTACCTGGATCAAGGCCACGGTCAATTCGCTCCTTGACATCACCGTGATGACCGCCATCGAGTGCCATCGCCTCTCCCGAGAGGTGGCTCATACACATCCCGGCAGTACGACGACAGGCGTCCATACGGCGACGAGCGGAGGGAGCCAATCGATCCCAGAGATCCGAGGTTCAACGCAAGGTCAGTCCTTGTGCAAGGTTTAGTCGACAGAGGTAGAGCTCACCGTGAAAGCATGGACAGGGATCACCCGGGTGGAAGTGGCATGTTTGTTTCTGGGCCCGAGTGTTTCAGCAGGGCCATCCGAGTCGCTGAGATACCGCCCAATTTCAGATTGGCCACGGGCGTGAACAAATTCACTGGTGAGTCGAAGCCAGACACGTGGTTGGAGGATTACCGAGTGGCCGTACAGATTGGTGGAGGAAATGATGATGTTGCTATGAAACATCTGCCCTTGATGCTTGAAGGATCGGCTCGGGCGTGGTTGAACCAGTTGGCTCCTGCCAGCATTCACTGCTGGGAAGACTTGGCTCGAGTGTTTATCAAAACGTTCGAAGGCACTTGCAAGCGACCTGCTGGATTGGCTGAATTGCAGCATTGCATCCAGAAGCCAAATGAAACTTTGAGAGAGTACATACAGCGTTGGACCACACTTAACCATGTGGTGGAGAATATTACGGAGCATCAAGCAGTATGTGCTTTCAAAGAAGGCATTCGATACAGAGAGCTCAATCTGAAATTTGGGTGGTCTGGGACCCTGACCATGAACCGAATGATGGAAATTGCCACTCGGTATGTGAATAGCGAAGAAGAGGACCGCCTCCGCAGCGGCAAAGGAAAAGCTCATGAGCATGACCCCAACAGCGCTAATCCCAGTCGGAAGTAGAAGCGCAAGGCTGAAGGAGCAGGTCAGGCAGAGGCGGCCATTGTAGCTGCGCAGGGCAAGTTCAAGGGAAAGCCCAAAGGTCAGTGGACCCCTAAGAAAGTGAAAGATCAATCGGGACAAGATGTCCTCGATTTGCCATGTGCCATTCACATGAAGAAAGGCAAAGAGGGTAACCTAATTTTACCCAAGCATACCACTCGATAGTGCAGACTCCTTATTCAGTAGTTTCGTGAAGGTCAGCCGAGTGAAAAGGGCTCTGACAAAGACGATGATGAAGGAAAGGCAGAAGATTACCCGAAGGTCAATGCCACTCTGGTGATTTTTGCTGACGTTGAGAGGAAAAGTCGACTGAAAGTCATCAACCGTGAGCTGAACATGGTTGCTCCAGCGACTACAATGTACCTCAAGTGGTCAAAGACTGTCAGAGTAAATGACCATGGGTAGCCACATCAGTCCCCCATGGTATTTTGAGACATCGGGGCTGGCAGCGCCCCTCACACCTTCCGGAAGCACGACCGCCTTCTTGGGCCGGCTGGTCCAAGAGACCGGCTGCTAGAAGGCGGCAAGACCATGGAAGGCGGTCGCGAGGGGGCTGACTCCTGGCAGACGGCCCCTCGTCCCCTCGAAGTCAGCACCACATCACCAAGACAAGACAAGGCATGGCTGCAGTGCAGCCTGCCACCCCCGAATCGGATGGGACGTGGCCACAGAGCTGTGTACCGGGCGGACACCCCTCGCCCAGCGCGGCACTATTGCCATGCAGTCCGTGACATCACTAGCGCCAGAGGGAGCCACGCCCCCACGACGGGCGGTCGGTACGGCCCGCAGGCGGCGAGCCCTACCTGTCCGCGAGCCACTAGAAGGCGGCAAACCTCCAGCAGGCGGCAACAAGGGAGGGCCGACTCCTAGCAGGCGGCCCTCCTCCCCCTTGGAGTATGTGCACCATTAACCAGATGAGACAGGGTATGCCAACAGTGAGCGCCCGTCAGGCGGCGGGACTGTAACCACGTTCCCCTCGACCAGACCTTCGTCATCGAGGGCGAGGCCACAGTATAAAACAGTCAACATGGCCCACCAGGCGGCCGGCCCCAGCGGTCGGCGGTGAAGCCGGCAGCCAGAGCCGCTGACGGCCGGGTCCTACACCCGGCCGGATTACCATTGTACCCCTGGGGGATAGGCCTATATAAACCCCCCAGGCTCACCCATGCAAAGGGTTCAGCACCCACGCCATTCACACACACACGTAGAGCGAGGAGCAGAGCTAGTCTTGCCCTTCTCCCTCCTCTAGCCGAAACAGCTCAAGGAGCAAGTTTGTAGCTACCTTGTTGATCATAGTCATCATGCGGAGACCCCGCAGAGCAGGACTAGGGGTGTTATCTCCGAGGAGAGCCCCAAACCTGGGTAAGATTCGCAGGCGTATGCGGTCTCGCTCACTCCCGCTTCTAGAGCCCGGCGACGTACTCTTGTCCCCATCCATGATAAGCCACCCCCTGGCATATGTCGCACAATATCCCCGACATTTGGCGCCCACCATGGGGCAAGGTGCACCGTCGCCCGGAAACACGTTCTGGACGGGAACCCTCTTCCTTCCTGGCGATCGCAGCCAGCCCGGCACGCCCGACGACGTTTGCGCCGACACATTGCGTGGCGCGGAAGCCACCTGCGCAGCGAGCTGCCTCGCTGACCTCGTCGGTGGGATCCGCCTCTCCGACGAGCCCGCACCCAACACGGGCGTAGCCAGCTCCGAGAGCGGCCTTGTCGACCCCCTCGGCAAGCTTCACATTGTCAACGAGCCGGCCTCCGACCTGGAGTCCGTTGGCTCCACCGACCCGCCTGTCGACATGGTCATCGACGCCGACGCCGCGCCTTCTGATACCTTCCCCGGCGACGTAGTGATCTTCGATGACCCGCTCCCTGCTGCTGACAGCAGCACCGGCACCAGCACTATCGCCGAGGTGCTGGTCATCAGCCACGATAGAGCCCCCGGCGAGGCCGACCGGGACCCGTTGCGGGCGGCAATGCAAGACCTGTCCGCACCCGTGGCACCAGGTGCGAGCGGTGAAACGTTGGAGGCGTGCCGTGTTGCACTCCTCGACAGCGCCAACAAGTTGGCAGCCATGAGACGCCTCACCGAGGCCTACCAGCGCGAGATCGACCGCGCCGTCTGCGGCACGCCGGCTGCTGGCGAACCCAGCCACGCGGGCACGGTCCGGCAGCACGGCGCGGCCATCGCCAGCATGCTGGGGGCCGACCGCCCAGTCTACACCATGCCAATGGAGAACTTATGTGCCGCCCAGGCGGCAGCAGACGAGCTGGACCGCCTGGAGGGCGACGAGCGTCGCTGCATGACGGAGCGCGTCCGGCAGCTCATCAACGCGGCCGCCGCGTAGCAAGAAGCCGGCCGCCGCACGGTGGAACCCCGCTTGCAGGCCGGGAACCTTCCCCCTCGCCGAGAGCATGGCGCGACCTCCCGGATGCCGACGGGCGGCGCCCGCAACCGAGGAGACCAAGAGTCGGCTATTAGCCGCAGCCGCACACACATCACCATCGAGCGCGACCAAGACGGCCGCCCACGAGCAGTAGAACGGCGGGACAATCGTCCGCCTCCCCCGCGCAGGGAGAGGCGTGCCTCCCTGCCACCCGTTGAGCATCCGACTCTCAGAGGCCGGCTGGGTCCTCGAGAAGGAGTCGGAGAGAATGACGCCCGCTACCGGATCGACCGCTTGGCTCGATCCCTGGTGTTAGAAGAAGAAGATGCGATCGGCCCGCCTTGTTTCGGCCCCCGCATTCGCGACGAGCCCTTCCACAAAGGGTTCTCGCTTCCTCGAGACACTCCCAAGTACAATGGTTCCGTGAAGCCGGAGGATTGGCTGGTTGACTACTCCACCGCCGTCCGCATAGCAAACGGCAACAAGCGCGTTGCCGTGAAGTACGTTCCGCTCATGCTCCAGGGCACGGCCCGGACATTGCTGAACAGCCTAAAGCCCTACAGCGTCAACAGCTGGCTGGACTTTACTGAAGTTTTCATCCGCAACTTCACCAGCACCTACAAGCGGCCACCCAAGCCTCGCCAGCTCTCCCTGTGCGTCCAAGGCCCAACCGAGTCCACCCGCGAGTCTTGATGCGGTAGGCCGAACTGCTCAATTCCTGCGAAGGGGTGCATGAGGTGCAAGCCATAGAGTACTTCACTACCGGGTGCCGAGAGGGCACCTTACTCAAGCACCGACTCCTCTACGACGAACCGGCCACACTCAACGAGCTGCTAATCATAGCGGACAAGTACGCCACCGCCGACTCCTCCATGAAGTCGGAGCTCCGAGTGGACGCGTCTGGAAAGATGCTCCCTCCGGCCCGTCAGACGCCTGCTGGTGACTCCAGTCGGCTCCAGCAGTCGAACAACAACAAACGCAAGGCCCAGCAGCCGGCTTCCACCAGCTGGCAGGTGGCAGCAGTTGAAGACCAACAGTCGGAAGGGCAGCCCGGCCCCAAGCGTCAAAAAGGCGACAAGCCTGGTTGGCTGCCCGCCTTCTCCTTCGAGAAAACCCTTGATGCTCCCTGCAAGTTCCATAGCGGCGCGAAGCCGTCCAACCACACCACCCGGAAGTGCCACTGGCTCACCCGCATTGCTAAAGGCAAAGGACTGCCCCCTCCGCCTGCTAGCCCGCCGGCTCCACCTCCTCAGCAGCCGGCGGCCCGCCCCGTCGGTGCAATCCAAGATGAATTCCCCGAAGAACACGAAGCCTATGTCGTCTTCACCAGTGTGGCCGACGACAGGCACAGCCGGCGTCAGCAGCACCGCGAGGTGAACACGGTCGCTTCTGAGGTCCCAGAGTTCATGCACTGGTCCAAGAGGCCCATTAGCTAGAGCCGCGCTGACCACCCGGAGGTGATGCCTTCTCCGGGTTCCTACGCCCTGCTGCTGGATGCCACCTTTTCAACAGAGCGGCGAGCCTGTCGCTTCTCGCGAGTTCTGATAGATGGCGGTAGCAGCATCAACATCCTCTACCGTGACACCCTGGAGAAGCTATGCGTCAAGGAGAAGCAGCTCCAGCCCAGCCGGACTGTCTTCCATGGCATTGTACCTGGCCTTTCCTCCTCTCCAATCGGCAAGATCAAGATAGATGTCCTCTTCGGAGACAAAGATCACTTCCGCCGCGAGCCAATCTGGTTCGACGTGGTGGACCTGGAGAGCCCCTACCACGCGCTCCTTGGCCGGCCTGCTCTGGCCAAGTTCATGGTGGTGCCACACTACGCCTACCTCAAGATGAAGATGCCGGGTACCAAGGGGATTATCACCGTAGCCAGCGACTACCAAAAGTCGGCCACATGTGCCGCTGCCAGCAGTCGGCTGGCCGAGTCCCTCGTCATCGCTGCAGAAAGGCAGCTCCTCGACCGGGTTGTGGCCATGACCAGCAAGCAGCCGGGCCTGTCACCGGATCCCAAGGAGTCAGAGTCCCAGGGCTCCTTCCAGCCGGCCAGAGAAACCAAGAAGATTCCCTTGGATCCTGAGCACCCGGAGAGGTTCACTATCATCGGGGCCCATCTCGACAGTAAATAGGAAAGCGAGCTCGTCGATTTCCTCCGTGAGAATCAGGACATCTTTGCATGGTCTCCCAAGGACATGTCGGGTGTTCCGACGGATTTCGCCGAGCACAAGCTACATGTCAGATCAGATGCAAAACCAGTTAAGCAACCCCTCCGCCGCCTGTCAGAAGAGAAGAGAAGAATTGTTGGTGAAGAGATCGCCCGACTTCTGGCGGCCGGCTTCATCATGGAAGTGTTCTTTCCAGAATGGCTTGCCAACCCAGCCCTTGTACTGAAGAAGAAGAACAAGTGGCGCATGTGCATTGATTACACCAGCCTCAACAAAGCCTGCCCCGAAGATCCATTTGCTCTGCCTCGGATAGACCAAGTGATTGAATCCACAGCCGGATGCGAGCTGTTGAGTTTTTTGGATGCCTACTCTGGCTACCACCAGATCAAGCTGAACCCGGCCGATCGGCTGAAGACCGCCTTCATCACACCATTCGGAGCCTTCTGCTACCTGACCATGACATTCAGCCTGAGAAATGCCGGTGCCACATTTCAGCGTTGCATGCAGAAGTGCCTCCTCAAGCAACTCGGCAGAAATGCCCACGTCTATGTAGACGACATTGTGGTGAAGACGGAGAAGCGTGGCACCCTCCTGGAGGATCTCAAGGAGACCTTCGATAATCTGCGCCGTTATCAAATCAAGCTAAACCCAGAAAAGTGTGTCTTCGGAGTCCCAGCCGGCCAGCTCCTTGGTTTCCTTGTCTCAGAACGCGGCATCGAGTGCAACCCTGTGAAGATCAAGGCCATTGAGTGGATGGAGAGGCCCACCCGCCTGCGAGACGTCCAGAAGTTCACCGGGTGCTTAGCATCCCTCAGCCGTTTCATCAGTCGGCTGGGCGAGAAGGCTCTTCCCCTATACCAGCTAATGAAGAAAACCACTCACTTCGAGTGGAACGACAAGGCGGACGAGGCTTTCCTCCAGCTCAAGAAAATGCTAACTACGCCGCCTGTCCTGGCGGCTCCGGCTACTAAGGAGCCCATGTTCCTCTACATTGCCGCCACCAGCCGGGTGGTCAGTACTGTCATCGTGGTCGAGCGCCCGGAAGGCGGCAAGGCACAGCCGGTCCAGAGGCCCATCTACTACCTGAGTGAAGTGCTGTTGGCCTCCAAGCAGAATTACCCCCACTATCAGAAGATGTGCTATGGCGTATACTTTGCCGCCAAGAAGCTCAAGGAGTACTTTCAAGAGCACTCCATCACGGTTGTCTGCACCGCCCCACTTGCCGAGATCATAGGCAACAGAGATGCATCAGGCCGGGTGGCCAAGTGGGCCATCGAGCTAGCTCCCCACACCATCCTCTACCAGCCCCGCACCGCCATCAAGTCCCAAGAGCTGGCCGACTTCCTCGTCAACTGGGCCGAGACCCAGTACCTGCCGCCGGCACCGGATTCTACCCATTGGCGAATGCACTTTGATGGCTCAAAGATGCGCACCGGTCTAGGAGCCGGCATCGTCCTCGCCTCTCCCAAAGGCGACAAGCTCAAGTACACGTTACAAATTCACTTTGCCGCCTCCAACAACGTGGCCGAATACGAGGCACTCGTCCACGGGCTCCGACTAGCCAAAGAAATTGGCATTCACCGGATTCTGTGCTACGGCGACTCAGACTTGGTAGTCCAGCAGTCGTCTAGTGACTGGGATGCCAAGGATGCAAACATGGCGAGCTATCACTTCCTCATCCAGTAGATCAGTGGATACTTTGACGGGTGCGAGTTCCTTCACGTGCCACGAGCCGAGAACGAGCAAGCTGATGCCCTGGCACGGATTGGCTCCACCCGCCAAGCGATACCAGCCGGCGTCTCCCTCCAATACCTCCGCAAGCCGTCTATCAAACCATCACCGGAATCAGAGTCCATCTTTGTGCCAGCTACTCCCGGAACAGTCGGATCCGACTCGGGGGCTGCAACAGCCGTCCCGGGGACTTCGGCAGGCGGCTTGGGGACTGCAGCAGTCGCACCCGGCCCGGGAACTTCAGAACCCGGCCCGGGGGCTGTGGCAGTTAGCCCTGGGACATCGGCAGGCGGCTCGGGGACTGCAGTAGTAGCACCCGGCACAGGGACTTCAGAACCCGGCCCGGGAACTTCAACGACACAACAAGCGGCGGCCGACTCCAACCCGCCTCCTCCCAACCCAACCGCCCTGGTCCCAGTGGCCATGATGACAGTGGTCGAAGCACCATCATGGGCGCAGCCCATCCTCAACTTCCTGGTAAACGGAGAGCTACCAACCGACGAGACCTTGGCCCGGCAAGGGCAACGCCGGGCAGCAGCATACACGATAGTGAACAGAGAGCTTGTCAGACGCAGCATGACTGGCGTCTTCCAGCGCTGCGTTGAGCCAGAAAAAGGCAAGGCAATCCTCAGAGACATCCATCAAGGCGAATGCGGCCACCACGCGGCCTCCAGATCCCTCGTTGCCAAAGCTTTCCGCCATGGATTCTTCTGGCCGACTGCTTTGGACGACGCCAAGGACTTGGTCAAGAAGTGCAAAGGGTGCCAGAAATTCGGCTCCAAGCAACACCTGCCGGCTTCTGCACTCAAGACCATCCCCCTCACTTGGCCATTTGCCATCTGGGGGCTGGACATGGTGGGCCCGTTCAAAACAGCACGCGGCGGCATGACTCATCTGCTGGTCGCCGTGGATAAATTCACCAAGTGGATTGAAGCAAAGCCAATTAAGAAGCTGAACGGTCCGACTGCGGTGACCTTCATCACAGATATCACCATCCGGTACGGCATACCGCACAGCATTATACCGACAATGGCACAAACTTTACCAATGGCGCCTTGGCCTGTTTCTGTGCGACGCAGGGCATCCAACTGGACTTAGCATCCGTTGCCCATCCACAGTCAAACGGCCAAGTCGAGTGAGCAAACGGCCTCATCTTGTCTGGCATCAAGCCCCGACTGGTCGAGCCGCTGGAGCGCTCGGCCGGCTGCTGGATCGAGGAGCTATCGGCCGTCCTCTGGAGTCTTTGGACTACGCCGAACAAATCGACCGGCTTCACTCCCTTCTTCCTCGTGTACGGGGCCGAGGCCGTCATCCCAACTGACATCGAGTTTGAATCGCCTTGCGTCACCATGTACACAGAGGCGGAGGCAAAGGAGGCGCGAGAAGACGGTGTCGACCTGCTGGAAGAAGGCCGGCTGCTGGCACTCAGCCGGTCCACCATCTACCAGCAGGCCCTACGCCGCTACTACAGCCGGAAGGTCAAGCCACAATCTTTCCAAGAGGGGGACCTTGTGCTCCGGCTGATCCAGCGAATAGCCGGCCAGCACAAGCTCTCGGCCCCTTGGGAAGGACCCTTCGTCATCAGCAAAGCCTTGGGCAACGATTCCTACTACCTCATCGACACGTAGAAGCCCAGGGCACGCAAGAGGGACGATTCCGACAAGGAAACAGAGCGCCCATGGAACGCAAATCTCCTTCGAAGATTTTACAGTAAATGCAGTATGTACCACGCTACCTTTTGTATTAAGAGTAAAGGCATCGGGTCCCTCGAGGAGCACTCGGGGGCTACCCTTTTTATCTGTATGATAAGTTTATGCCTGAGAATGTGTTGTTTCATTCCTCCGCCTGGCACCGGGTTTCGACCAGTCGGCCCGGGGGCTCGCCACCTTGTCCTATGTTGGTGCCACCTGCAGTCGGACAAGTAGTGTGCCGACATCTAGGCCCTCTCTTGCCTTAAGCTGCAGCTCGCAGAGCGACTGTCTGGCTGGCAAGAGCTAAAGGCAGGAAACGGTGTCCACACGAAAAATGACTAAGGAAAAAAGCATCAACATAGGCTAAACCAGGCTCCTCGCCTCACCATCCGGCTGCTGAGCAGCCGGCCAGCCGGCTTCTCACTTGACTTGCTACATTCTAAATGGCCAAAGTACTTGACTTCCTAAACGGCCAGGTACAGGACCCAGCCACAAACCGCAGAGCGGCTGTCCGACTGGCAGTACGGTAGCCAAAGGAAGGCGGCAAAGGAAAAAGCCAAAAAAGAGCAGAAAAGCAAGACAAAGTCAGAACCCGGCAGAGCACAACTTGTGTGAATAAAATTAATTTACATAGCAAAAGCTCATAGCCAGCATTCAACAAAGTTTGAATACACCCCCAGCGGGTGGAATTGCGCGAATTTACATACTTGTTCAAAAGATTACAAGAACAGGAAAAGATAAGATGACGTGGCCATCTAGGCCAGGGGAGCAGCAGGCGGGTCCGACGGGTTGGCAGAGGCAGCGGCGTCGGATGGTGGAGCGGCCGACTGAAGGGTCTCGGCCTAATCGCCCCCGGCAGCAGTTGGTGCAGTAGCACGCGGCTCGTTGGTCGAGGCTTGGTTGGGCTGAGGCCGGCTATCCGCTCCGTCGTCCGGTGTGTCGTCTTCGCCATCCTCGTCCTCGCCCTCGTCGCTGGAGGCGATCTCTTCCGCCGAGTCCCCCACATCCCCCGGGTTCAGCCCGAACCAGCTGGGCGGCACCTCAGCGCCTTCCTTGTCCAGCTCGGGGATGAAAATGGTGGTGTTGGCGTACTCGGCGATCGCCGCCACACGTTGAGTAAGTGCAGGGCCCACTACCGCCAGCTCCGGTCTGGCCTCCTGCCGGAAGGTGGCCAGCTGGGCCAGGTCCAGCCCAGGATACCACGCCTTGGCGAACTCCAAGGCCGTCCACGCACCCGCCCGAGCCGCGGCGCCCTTCCAAGCCTCGAAGCGGCCGACCGCTACCTCCAGCCAGTCGGCAGTCCGACTGGGGGTGCGTGGAATTTGAGCGTCGGGCCAAAAGGTGGCCAACACCTGTGCCCTGGCGCGCTGCAGGCGACGAAGCATCCTGTGAGCCGGCTGCAGGCGCGTCTTGACGGCCAAAAGCTGCTCGCCGAGATTCCGAGGCGTGTTGGGCGCAATGTCCGCGCCCGCCTTCCTCCGCATGTCGCGATGCGCCTCGATGGCCTGGCTGACGGCGACGGAGTGACTGGGAAAGTATTCTGCACAAGAAGAAGATCAAAGATTAGAAGCCAGAGGCCGACTCCTGCTGCAGTCGACGGTTGTTCAAAAGAAGAAGTAACTTACCATCAATCATGTCCTCGATCTCGCCGTAGCCGTCAGTGAGGAGTCTCTCCTTCTTGGCCCAGTTCAAGCGTTGAGTCTCGAACTCGGCCTTGAGGGAGTCTTCCTCCTCCTTCAGCTTCTGGAGCTCCGCCTGGTCCGCCAGCTCCTTGGCCAGGCGGTCGCATTCCTGGGCTGCCTGGCTGCGCTCCTGCTCCTTGGTATGGAGCGCGGACTCGGCCTCGCCCAGGCGCTGCCGCAGATCTGCGGCGGCCTCTGCCAAAACGGAGAAAAAAGAAAACCATCAACACCAATGGAAAGTAGTTGCCGGGAGATCTGGCCCGACTACTCAGCAGTCGGCCCGAATCTCGGGGACTACACCCAGCGGGTGCGCTGACGCGCCCCCGCAAGGAAGAAGACCAAGTACTTACTTCGGCTCTCCGTCAGATCGGTGGTCCGCTTGGTCAGCTCCTGGAGCTGAGAGTTATAGGCGGCCGCACCGATGTTGTGGTAATCCTGCAACAAAGACAACAGAAGAAGGTAACGAGTCAGTACTCGGAGCTCGACCTGAAGTTCCGAGCCACCTGCTCAGCAGCCGGCCCGGAACTCAGGGGCTACACCCAGTGGGTGCACTGGCGTGCCCCCTGTCGGTGTCAAAACCGGCAGATCTCGGGTAGGGGGTCCCAAGCTATGTGTCATGGATCGATGGGTAACAGGAGACAGGGGACACGATGTTTTACCCAGGTTCGGGCCCTCTTGATGGAGGTAAAACCCTACGTCATGCTCTTGTTTATATTGATGGAATATCAAGTACAGAGTTGATCTACCTCGAGATCATATGTTGTGGTCTAAACCCAAGGGGTATGATGAGTAATGTCATAATCTATCTATCAACGAACCTGGACTCGGCTTATATAATGTACCGGAGGCCCAGGATGACAAGAGTCCTAGTCGGCTACGTTGGTGGAGAGGAGTCCTTGTCTTGATCACCAAGTCTTGTGGAATCTTCCTTGTATATGTCATCGGCTGTCCGAACTGGCCCATTAGTGAACCGCCACGGGGGTCCTCGGCCCAACCCACTGGTCGGGAGACGACATGGTGAGTACCCCCTAGTCCAGGACACCGTCACCCCCACGGAAGATTACAAAGAAACGAAAACAAGAAACGTACCCGGACGGCCGCCCGCGTCGCCAGGAACTCCTGCGTGTACTGCTGGAGAGCGGTGCCTTGGGCGTTGAACCGGTCCAGGACTTCCTGCGAGGCCGCGTTCAAAACACCCGTACCACCCCCAGACGTCCAATCCGGTGGTGCGGCGATGGTAGCCTCGGCGTCGGGGGCCGACGAGCTAGCGGCCCCGACCTCCAACGGCCGCGGTGCTGAGGCTGCCCTCCCCGCACGCCGACGCACCGGGATACGGATTGCAGGAGTCGGACCCACCACCAACTCGTCGCTGGCTGGCGGCACCAGCGACGCGTCAGGACGACTGCCCTGGGCGTCAGTAGCCGGCATGCGCGGGGGCACCTCCGCCTCCAGGATAACAGGGTCCCCTCCCCTCTCTTGGACCGGCTGGTCATCGCCGGCCCCTCCAGTCGGAGCCTGGACCTCCAGCACCACTGGCTCCGAAGAATGCGGACTGGTGGACTCCAGAGCCCGGCTACGGGACGCCTCCTCCGCCTGCACCTTGGCGGCCACGTCCGCCTGCTCCTTGGCCGCGGCGTCGGCTTGAGCCTTGGCCGCTGCGTCAGCCTCCGCCTTCTCCCGGGCCGCAGCTTCCCGCTCCTCTTGCGCCTCCCACGCATTCTTCTCCATCGCCTCCTGGAGGGCGGCAAGCGGATCCACGCGGCAGGGGCCCGTGAAGTCATCTGCCGCCCCGATCACCGAGCCGGATGGGGCTCGCAACAAGGAAAGTGGGGCGCTGCGCGCCAAGGGAGGAAGAGAATAAAAAGATCGCAAAGATAGAAGAAAAGCAAATGCAAAGCAAGATGCAAGAAAGGACAAGGCACTTACGCGGACACCAGCGGGAGCCGCTTTGGGGCTTTCTGGAAGAGGGCTGCCTTCGCGGCAGCCTCTTGCCACTTGGTCGTGGCGGCTGAGGTCCTGGCCTTCTTGGGCCGGCTACTGAACAACCCGGCGTCGGCCCGGCGCTTCGGCGCACCGGCTGTTGCAGTCGGCCCGGCCGAGGAGCTGGCACCCGCCCTGTCAGTGCCATGGGCACGGCGCGGCTCTTCGTCCTCCTCGTCGTCATCCGGGCAATCCCCGAGGCCGCCTCCTAAGGAGTCGCTTGCTCCCTCGCCGCCGCCGCCTGTGGCGTCGTCCTCCTCCTGAGCGGCCGCCCCCAAGTCGGGGTCGTCCATGTCGCTCACCGACCAGTCCGCCATGTACTGGTGTCTCGGGGCCGGCGTGTCAGTGGCCGTCTGGCCCGGGAAGCGTTGCATCAAGGCCGACTGATCAGGCGGCAAGAAAGAACCCGGACGAACAAAGGGAAAAAGAATAAGGAGACGTACCGGAGGCGGCGGGTTGGCCCGGCTGTACGGCGGCTTGCCGAATTGCGACTCCGTCTCCGACAGCTTGCAGTCAGAGAAGAAGTTCACCATGCGGACCATCTCCACGTCCGGCATCACCTTGGTGGACAGCCGGCACGGGTCCCGGCGCCCACTCATGTCGCTGATCAAGTGAGGCCAGGCTTGGAGGGGCAGCACCCGGTGCTTCACGAACGCGGCCAGCAGGTCCGAGGCCTTGAGGCCCTCCAACGCCGTCATCTCCTAGAGCCGGAGGAGCATGGTGGAGCACGCGGCCGACAGGGTTCTCGAGCGGAACTTCCAGTTGGTGCGAGGCCCAACAGGCCGGCAGGTTGACATAGTCCCGCGTTGAGTGGATATTCTCGACGTAGAAGTATGACTTCTGCCATAGTTTGGCCGACTGCAGCAGGGCGAGAGCTGGGAAGCGGACCCCGGATCCTGTGCGCCGCACCGTGACGCTGGCTCCGCACTGGGCCGCCTCGTTCTTAGCGGCGGTGCCGAGCTTGAGATAGAGGAGTTCTCCCCACAGCTCGAGTGTGGGGAGCGTGCCGAGGTAGCCCTCGCATAGGGTGACGAAGGTGGAGAGCAGCACCACCGTATTCGGAGTGAGGTGGTGGGGCTGCACTCCGTAGAAATCCAAAAATGAGCGAAGGAAACCGCTCGCTGGAAGGCCGAAGCCGCGGAGGAAATGCGACCAAAAGACAACGCGCTCGCCGCCTTCCAGCGCCGGCGAGATCTCCCTTTCGAGGGGGACACGCACCTTGACGTTCGACGCATGGGGGAGCCACCGCGTCTGGCGGAGGAACTCCAAGTGCCCGTCATGGACATTGGAGCCATCCCAGTCGCCCGCACGGCCGCTTTACGCCATGGGCTCCGTGCTCGGCGGCGGCGCAAGGTGGCTGTGGCGCGAGGAGGTCAGGCAACGGCGGGCTGCGATAGCACCCCGGCGAGAGGAGAGGCCGCGGCAGCAGCAAGAAGAAGAGGAAGGAGAAAGGCAAGACAAAGGGAGAGGAGGGCGGGAGTACATTCTGCCGCCCCCCTCCTCCCCGTACTTATAGCCCTCCGGCGGCGGAGCCGAGGGGGCAAGACGTGGGGGGCGCAAGATTACTTGCGCCCACTACCCCCACGACCCCGCAATTACAGCGTCGTAATGGCGTGTATTAATCGCACCTGGGAAGCACAACCGCCCGCCTCGGCCGCAGCGGATCCACACGCGTGCCGAGGCCCTGTAGTGGCGGGCCCACGCCTGCGGCAATGTCTCATCACGCACGCGGGCTGGCAGGCCGGCCTGGCCTGCTGGCACCGCGTGGCGAGCGAGCAATGGGCGGCAAGCCTGTCGTTTGGCTGGCACTCCACCCGGCCTCCGCCACGACGATTCGAACTCGCCAGGCGGCCGTCCTGGCCTTGCCGGCTCCTAGAAACCGGCCTCTCCAGAAGACGGACGAAGCCCAACTACCAGACCACTTAGAGTAGGAAGCTGCTGAGGCTCCTCATTTTTTCAGCCGCGGTGCCCCACCAGCTTCGGGGACTACTGTCGGAGTAAATGACCACGGGTAGCTATATCAGTCCCCCATGGTATTTTGAGACATCGGGGCTGGCTGCGCCCCTCACACCTTCCGGAAGCACCACCGCCTTCTTGGGCCGGCTGGTCCAAGAGACCGGCTGCTAGAAGGCGGCAAGACCATGGAAGGCGGTCGCGAGGGGGCCGACTCCTGGCAGACGGCCCCTCGTCCCCTCGAAATCAGCACCACATCACCATGACAAGACAAGGCATGGCTGCAGTGCAGCCTGCCACCCCCGAATCCAGGATGGGACGTGGCCACAGAGCTGTGTACCGGGCGGACACCCCTCGCCCAGCGTAGCACTATTGCCACGCAGTCCGTGACATCACTAGCGCCAGAGGGAGCCATGCCCCCACGACGGGCGGTCAGTACGGCCCGCAGGCGGCGGGCCCTACCTGTCCGTGAGCCACTAGAAGGTGGCAAACCTCCAGCAAGCGGCAACAAGGGAGGGCCGACTCCTAGCAGGCGGCCCTCCTCCCCCTTGGAGTCTGTGCACCATTAACCAGATGAGACGGAGTATGGCTACAGTGAGCGCCCGTCAGGCGGCGGGACTGTAACCACTGTCCCCTCGACCAGACCTTCGTCGTCGAGGGCGAGGCCACAATATAAAGCAGTCAACATGGCCCACCAGGCGGCCGGCCCCATCGGTCGGCGGTGAAGCCGGCAGCCAGAGCCGCTGACGGCCGGGTCCTACACCCGGCCGGATTACCATTGTACCCCTGGGGGGTAGGCCTATATAAACCCCCCAGGCTCACCCATGCAAAGGGTTCAGCACCCATGCCATTCACACACACACGTAGAGCAAGGAGCAGAGCTAGCCTTGCCCTTCTCCCTCCTCTAGCCGAAACAGCTCAAGGAGCAAGTTTGTAGCTACCTTGTTGATCATAGTCATCATGCGGAGACCCCGAAGAGCAGGACTAGGGGTGTTATCTCCGAGGAGAGCCCCGAACCTGGGTAAGATTCGCAGGCGTATGCGGTCTCGCTCACTCCCGCTTCTAGAGCCCGGCGACGTACTCTTGTCCCCATGCATGATAAGCCACCCCCTGGCATATGTCGCACAATATCCCCGACAAAGACTCCCATTACCTTCGACCAGTCGGACCACCCAGCTCATGTTGCTACCCCTGGGCGGCAAGCACTGGTAGTGGATCCAGTCGGAGGAGGCACTCGGTTGCCCAAAGTTCTTATGGATGGCGGCAGTGGTTTGAACATTCTCTATGCTGAAACCCTCCAGGGGATGGGCATTCCGATGTCCCGACTCAGTGAAAGCAACATGCAATTTCACGAAGTCATCCCAGGGAAAAAGGCAAAGTCACTCGGTCAGATTGCTTTGGATGTGGTTTTTGGTGACTTGAAGAATTTTCGGAAGGAAAAGTTGACGTTTGAAGTGGTGGATTTTCACAGTGCCTATCATGCTATTCTGGGCCGACCAGCTTATGCTCGGTTCATGGCTCGTCCATGTTACGTGTACCTTAAGCTGAAGATGCCCAGACCCAAAGGCGTGATTACCATCATAGGGAATAGGCAGAGAGCCGAGGAATGTCTTCAGCAGGGATCCAAAATTGCTGATGAGCAGATGGCAGTAGTGGAATTCGAAGAATACAAGAAGAACGCCGATCCGAGTGATATGCTCCGCTCTAAGAAGCCAGCTTCCGAGTCCGCTTTTCAGTCGGCAGGAGAAACCAAACAAGTTCACATTCACCTCGAAGATCACACAGCCGCTCCAACCAATATCTCAACGACACTCGACAGTAAATAGGAAGCCGCGCTCATCTAGTTCCTCCGTGAGAACTGGGACATCTTGGCATGGAAACCATCCAACATGCTAGGTGTACCTAGGGGACTGGCTGAGCACCGTTTGAGAGTCGACTCGAAGGCCAAACCTGTCAAAGAGCATCTCCGCCACTCTGCTATAGAGAAGAGGAAGGCGATCGGTGAAGAAGTGGCTCGGCTCCTGGCGGCTGAGTTCATACGCGAGATATACCACTCCGAGTGGCTCGCCAACATCGTCATGGTCCCCAAGAAGGACAAGTCACTCCGTATGTGCATCGATTTCAAGCATATCAATCAGGCTTGCCCGAAAGATCATTTTCCGCTCCCTCGCATTGATCAGATTGTGGATTCCACTGCGGGATGCGAGCGTTTGTCTTTCCTTGATGCGTATTCCGGATACCATCAAATCCGACTGTATGGGCTAGATGAAATAAAAACTGCCTTCATCACCCCTTTCGGGTGTTTTTGCTATGTCACCATGACGTTCGGTCTCAAAAACGCTGGTGCCACATTCATGCAAATGATTCAAAAGTGCCTACTCACTCAGATCAGTCGGAATGTCGAGGCTTACATGGATGATATCGTGGTCAAGTCACGCAAAGGTTCCGACCTGCTGACTGATCTCGCTGAAACCTTTGCCAACCTGAGAAGGTATGACATCAAGCTGAACCCGTCCAAGTGCACCTTCGGAGTGCCTAGATGCAAGTTACTCGGTTTCCTTGTTTCTGAACGAGGGATAGATGCCAATCCCGAGAAGATCGGCGCTATTGTCCGAATGAAACGCCCTGAGCGTGTGCATGACGTCTAGAAGCTCACAGGTTGTCTCACAGCACTGAGTCGGTTCATTTCTCGTCTCGGTGAAAAGGCACCGCCCCTTTACCGACTGGTGAAGAAGTCCAATAAGTTCGAGTGGACTCCCGAAGCTGAAGCAGTGTTTGTTGAGCTCAAAGCGCTGCTCTCCTCCTAGCCGGTGCTTGCTACTCCGAACAGCAAAGAACCTCTGTTTTTGTACATTGCAGCCACTGGTCAAGTTGTCAGTACAGTTCTCATAGTGGAGCGAGAAGAAGAAGGCAAGGCCTACAAAGTTCAACGACCAGTGTATTATATCTCTGAGGTTTTGACTTCATCTAAGTAGAGATATCCTCACTATCAGAAGCTTGTCTATGGAATTTATCTGACAGTGAAGAAAGTGGCACATTATTTCCAAGAACACTCAGTCTCAGTCGTCAACGATGCCCCGCTGTCTGAAATCATGAACAATCGAGATGCAACTGGTCAGGTGGCTAAATGGGCCATCGAGCTCCTCCCTTTTGATAAATTTGAAGCGAAGAAGGCGATCAAGTCTCAAGCGCTCGCAGATTTCTTGGCCGAGTGGATAGAACAGCAACAGCCAACTCAGATTCACTCGGAACACTGGACTATGTTCTTCGATGGGTCTAAAATGCTGAATGGTTCCGGTGCTGGAGTGGTCTTGGTGTCTCCAAGAGGTGATCGGCTCAGCTATGTAGTCCAGATTCACTTCGATTCCTCCAATAACGAGGCTGAATACGAAGCACTGCTCTACGGGTTGCATATGGCCATCTCACTCGGCGTCCGTCGCCTGATGGTCTACGGGGACTCGGATTTTGTGGTCAATCAAGTGATGAAGGAGTGGGACATCAGAAACCCTGCTATGACTGGATACTACAACGCAGTGAAGAAGCTAGAGAAAAAGTTCGAGGGTTTGGAGCTTCACCACATTCCCCAAATCAAAAATCAAGCAGCCGACGACCTGGCAAAAATCGGTTCCACTCGGAAGCCTATCCCCAGCAATTTGTTTCTTGAGCACCTCCATTCCCCGTCGGTGCAGGAGGATCCTTTCACTGAAGAGCCTCCCCAAGCGATAAGTCCTGCTGATCTGACTGAAATCAAGATCCTTGCTGTCATTGATTTGGTTATGGAGATTCTGGTAATTACCCCCGACTGGACAGTGCCGTACATTGCATATTTGCTCAGGCAAGAACTCCCAGAGGATGAAGTCGAGGCGTGTCAAATTGTCCGCAGATCCAAGGCTTTCCCAGTGATAAATGGATAGCTTTACAGAGAGAGTGTCACTGGCGTAGCCCAAAGATGTATTTCTCCAGAAGAAGGTCGACTGATTTTGGAAGAGATCCACTCGGGGACCTGTGGTCACCATGCGTCCTCTCGGACAATTGTGGCCAAAGCATACCGAGCTGGATTTTACTAGCCGCGTGCCAATGAAGTTGCTAAGGAGATCGTTCAGCGCTGTGAAGGATGTCAGTTCTACATGAACATGTCCCATAAACCCGCATCCACCTTAAAGACCATTCCACTTGTCTGGTCGTTCGCCGTATGGGGTCTGGACATGGTTGGACCACTCAGGACAGGCAGGAGTGGCTTCACTCATCTACTCGTGGCAGTCGACAAATTTACCAAGTGGATAGAAGCCAAGCCAATCAAGAAGCTAGATTCACGTACAGCCATCAGGTTCGTGATGGAGTTGATATTCCGATATGGAGTCCCACATAGCATTATCACAGACAATGGCTCAAACTTCAATTCGGAAGAATTCCGAGAGTTCTGCGCTTCCCAAGGCACTCGGGTGGATTACGCATCCGTTGCGCACCCGCAATCGAATGGCCAAGCTGAGAGGGCGAATGGTCTGATCCTTTAGGGGCTGAAGCCACGACTCATGCGTGACCTCGAGCATGCAGCCGGAGCCTGGGTGACCGAACTGTCGTCTGACCTCTGGGGTTTAAGGATGACTCCTAACCGGTCCACTGACCGCACCCCTTTCTTCATGGTGTATGGAGCCGAAGCCATGCTGCCAAGCGATCTCTTCCACAATTCACCCCGAGTGGAACTCTACTCTGAAGCTGAGGCGGAACAGGCACGGTAGGATGCCGTCGATCTTTTGGAAGAAGAACAAGAGATGGCCCTGATAGGGTCGACTGTTTATCAGCAGGATCTTCGTCGATTCCATGCCAGGAACATCAGGGGTCGAGCATTTCAAGAAGGAGATCTCGTGCTCCGAGTGGATCAGTAACGACCACACAAACTCGCCCCCGCGTGGGAAGGTCCCTTCATCGTCACCAAGGTGTCACATAACGGGGCCTATCACCTCTACAACCTCGCAAAGAAGATTGACGAGCCGCACTCCTGGAACGCAGGTCTTCTTCGTCGATTCTATACTTAACAATCGGATTGTCGAGATGTAATAAGAGTACTTTTAGATTGTTTATCAAAGACACGACTCCTGCAGTCCTATGATGATTTCCCTCGGTTAAGCGCATGTTCAAAACCCCCAGTGGGTGGCTTAGCCGTGAGCCAGTCCTCGCCTATGTTAAAAAACTACTCCGAGTGAGAGCATCCCTCCCACTCGGGGGCTTAGCCGCGAGCCAGTCCTCGCCTAAGTTTAAAAACTACTCCGAGTGAGAGCATCCCTCCCACTCGGGGGCTTAGCCGCGAGATAGTCCTCGCCTAAGTTAAAAAACTACTCCGAGTGAGAGCATCCCTCCCACTCGGGGGCTTAGCCGTGAGCCAGTCCTCGCCTAAGTTAAAAAACTACTCTGAGTGAGAGCATCCCTCCCACTCGGGGGCTTAGCCGCGAGCCAGCCCTCGCCTAAGTTAAAAAACTACTCCGAGTGAGAGCATCCCTCCCACTCGGGGGCTTAGCCACGAGCCAGCCCTCGCCTAAGTTAAAACTACCGAGTGAGAGCATCCCTCCACTCGGGGGCTTAGCCGCGAGCCAGTCCTCGCCTAAGTTAAAAAAAACTACTCCGAGTGAGAGCACACCTCCCACTCGGGGGCTTAGCCGCGAGCCAGCCCTCGCCTAAGTTAAAAAACTACTCTGAGTGAGAGCATCCCTCCCACTCGGGGGCTTAGCCGTGAGCCAGCCCTCGCCTAAGTTAAAAAACTACTCCGAGTGAGAGCATACCTCCCACTCGGGGGCTTAGCCACGAGCCAGCCCTCGCCTAAGATAAAAACTACTCCGAGTGAGAGCATCCCTCCCACTCGGGGGCTTAGCCGCGAGCCAATCCTCGCCTAAGTTAAAAAACTACTCCGAGTGAGAGCATCCCTCCCACTCAGGGGCTTAGCCGCGAGCCAGCACTCGCCTAAGTTAAAAAACTGCTCCAAGTGTCGGGGAAAACAAACAGGGGCATGTATTTTCCCCTGACTCGTGCACGGGCATGCCAAGGCCGTGCCAGAATACAAGAGACCAAGATCATCAAAGAGCCTAACATGCAGATCAGAGGGACCAAGATCAAGCCAAAGAAGCAAGGCACCATCAGGAGAAGGGCCTCCTTTGCCGGGGAGGCGAGCTCGGCAAGGGGCGAGGCCACCCCCGTAAGACGACGTCCAAGACGCCCCGGCAGGGCCTGCCGGGGCACACGAAGGCAAAACCACTTCACCAACTACTTCAACACGACCAACGTCGTCAATCAGTGCGGTGTCAAACCGCGGAGTGACTAAGTGGCAGCCATTCACCATATGGCAGCCTCTCCCTACAGGAAACACCTGCAGATGACACCCGTCCTGCGACGTGTCAAGTGAGCAGGCGTGGAACTGGCAAGATAGCCCGGCAAGCCTTGCCGGGCAACCAACAATGTGACGTTAAGCGGTGCATTTAATGCGCCCTGTCAGCCCGCATAGTTAGGTATGATAGCATTGTTTGCTATCTTATCAGTGCATAATGACTGTTTTGCCATTGTGGTGACCCCTTAATCTATAAAAGGAGGCCCATGGCAACCGTAGAGAGGGTTAGAAGGTTGGGTAACTCAGACCCCCGTACGCGCGTAGCCACTGCCGCCCTGAGGCAACCCTTGCCGGGCAAGTGTACTACGCTCCACCACCACCTTTCCCCCATCAATCCACCAAAGCAGGAGTAGGGTTTTATGCCTCACGGTGGCCCGAACCTGGGTAAAAATGCCTGTGTGATCTCTGTCGTGCCGCTACATGCTCGTCTACTCTTTGTGCAACGCGACGCCCCCCTGCCGAACCAGCAAAGGGGCCTCCTGGTCCCATAGGTGGCCGTGGTTTCCCGCGACATCTTTGGCGCGCCAGGTAGGGGGACTGCTTGCGCGAACCTGAAGGCGTGTGCAGCGCGCTTTGCCCATGGTCGCCCGCTTGAAGCCTCTGGCGTTCGTGGTGCCCACGAAGACGCAGAAACAAAAACAGGGCCATCCCCGCGCCATATTGTTGGTCCCCACGCCTCGCCGCAGCCGCGACTACGGCGAAGATCGCTGCTGGTGGCAATATGCCCATCTCGGCGGCCCGTATGGTGTACCCGCCGTTCGGGCGCCGTTCGGAGAAAGGGCACAAGACGTGTGGGCGCGAGCTCCCCCCTTCCCGTCCTTTCCCCTCGTCAGCAGTCGAACCGCTTCAGCCCCGGCATCGTCGATGTTGACGATTACCGCACGACGCTCGGTTCAGTATTTCCCATATTTTGGGCAATCCTGAGCAAATCGCCGGTATGAGTCCGTTGATTGATGTCCCGACAAGCGTACTTTGGCAAGGCTGCCTGCATCGGCATGACCCATGCAACGGCAGCCGCTAGGACGACTTGAAAGGAAAGGGGAAAAGGGGAGGGGGACTAGAGGAGCCCGACACTATACCCCGATGCCCGCCAGCCGCACGAAGCATGTGTCGATCCCTGCCGGGAATAGAAGAGCTGCCCGATTGGCTTTCGATCCTCCGGGCATCGCACGCGCATGCCACGCACGCGCGGCCCGACAGAGGAGAAAAGAAGCTTAACATGAAAGCTAGGTACACATTATCACTTCTTGTTGACACATTTCGGACCTTTGCAGCTGTTTATCCCTTAACCTTAGCGAGTGTTCGTATCGTGAGAACCCTCATGTGATGGAACCTTGGTTAGTTTCTTTGATCGCACCATCGTCCTGTCCCGAGCCATGCTCACAGGACGAGAGGCTGCGTCGAGAGCTACCTAGGAAAAACCTGCCGGGACGCATCAACGCCAAGATGACTGTTAAGGGCCAGACCCTTCCGACAATCGCGGCAATCTGATACCGGCAGGCATCCAGAGCAGACACTGGGATGGATCATACGAACACAAGCATACAAGGGCTCAAAGGGATAAACACGCATTTAGAGATTTAACAGAGAATATCGGTTTCACGCAAACACTAGAGATAGAGCGACTCAACACAAAATATGTGTCATGTTTTCATTACAGGGCAACGCAGGAGCAACAGCGGCCCGATACTTAGCCGGGTGGCTAGGCGAAACAGTTCAGACGTGGAGGACCCTGTCGGCCCGGGGGGCAGCTTTCTCCTTGGCAGCTGCGACATCGATGCCCGCTGGCGGTTTCTTGAATCCGTCGTCGAGGTCGAGGTCCGGATGGCGGCAGGCGATATTGCTCAAGACCATGAAGAGGGCGTCGCGGGCAAGCTTCCGAGACTCGGTCGCAAAACGCCCAGCCCTCCCCTCGTCATGCGCCCTCAACTTCTCGATCAGCTCATTGAAGAAGAGTCCCAGGTTGACACTCGGGACCTCGTGCTCGCTGACCGAGAAGACTGGACCATCCATGCCCATCACCGCAGCCTGGGCGCTGAGACGCTCAGCGATATCAATCAGGCTCTTGATCCAGAGGTCGACCTGCTCAGACTGATTCTTCAGCTTATCTTCTGCATCCTACCGGAGACGCTTGGCGGTGTCCAAGTCCTTGGACAGCAGCTGTTGGCGGGACTCAAGAGACTCTGCCGAACTTTCCAACGTGCCGATCCGAGCCTTCATGTCTGTGATATCGCCGTTGGCGGTCTCAAGGCTCTGGGTTTTGGAGGAGAGCTGCGATTGCGTATCGGCCAAGAGGATTTCTGCCCGCCGCGCTTCTTCCTTGAGGGTCGTCACCTCCTTGGCGCTCCCGACAAGATCCTCCATCAGCTTAGCCACCTGCTGGTCAAGGCCAGTCTTGGCAGCGGACACGGCAGCCAGGTCATCAGTGAGTTTCTTCAGTTGGGCAGCAAAATCAGCAGCAAGGGCATCCAGGGCGGCTCCGTGCTTGTCCTCTAGCTCCTTGGTGCGCTGGCGCACGAGGGCCTCGAGATCGTCATCCTTGGCATGGAGAGTGGCTTCGAGCTTCTCCTCCCGGAGGGAGATCTCCCGCTCCCTGGCGTCCAGGGATGCCTTGCGGCCCGTCAGGCGTGCCTCGTGGGACAAGACATCCTCCCTTGTCATCAGGAGCGTCTCCTGCTGCCTCATAAGCACCTTGAACTGCTTGTCATGCCACTCACGCAACTCCAGGCATTTGTCCTTCAGCTTCTGGTCCACCTTGCTGGCGGACTCGCGCCGCTCCTTGAGCGCCTGCCACTTCTGGTTGTGCCGGGCATGCATCTCCTTCACGCTCGTCGCCATGGATTCCATGAAGGACAAGTCCATTGCGACGGCGGCTGAATCATCGGCCTCCCCAACTTCCTGGTACAGCGGCGCCAGGAGACATTGAAGCTCTTCGTCAAGCTCCGCGCCTGTCGACAGAGATAGGCCAGGGGCTCCCATGTCTGGCGGCGACAACGCCATAGCCAGTGTACTTGAGGGAGGCGGCGGAATCTCCATAATGATCCCGAAGGTGGGGAGCGGGTCCATGGTCCGAAGTGGGACCTTCATCTCAACCACCACCTCCTCTTCCGGGGCGTCTGCTGGGGAATGTTCCACCACTGCCAAGGAATCCTGAACATTCCCGGCAGCCAGGACCTGCCCCTCGGCAGCAGCAATCTCGACGGCTTCGTCCACGGCAGCCCTCCCTATGTCAGCCACCACCTCTAGCAGTTCTGGCTCTTCAGCTAGAGGACTGTGGATAAGGAAACCAACGAACAACAAAGAAACGGAAATTCAAGCAATTGGGGAATCAAGAGAAATGGTCAGAACAAGAAAAGAAGAAAAGGAATAAATGGAGCACCTGGGGAAGTTTGTCGGGCAGGAATCTCAGTTTCCCCGGCAATGTCTGTTGCCGGGCCGTGAACTTCGCCCTCTGCTATGGTAATCGCGGCAGCCTTCCGCGCGACCTCATCCACGGAAGGTTCCGTGGGGATCCCTTTGGTTCAGGCTGTGGGAGAAGTGCGCCCCTCCGGGGGGGCTCGTTCTGCACCATCTCTCCTCCTCCTCCGTCCGGGGGAACCGGGAGGTCACCTCCATCGCCTCCGGCGGGTGGTGTCAAATCCCTGCCCCTGGGCCGGGGGCTGGACTGGGGGCTCGACACGAGATCCTCTGCATCGCTCCCCGCCAAGGCCGAGCTCACCGCGCCCTGCAACGACCCGAGACGACGGAGTCTCTTCCGTGGGCGGTGGACCAGGGTCTCCGTGTCTTCCTCCACCTCCCTGCCAGCAACAGCAAAACAAAAGATCAGTCAGCAAAGGTAATCAAGCAAAAAAGAGAGAGAGAGAGAGCTTTGGAAGGGCAGGAAAGATCTTCCTTACTCTTCTGCAATGAGCATGGAGTTCAAATTAAACACCATGGGAGGCGGTGAGTCCCTTCCTCTCTTTGGAGGGGGAGGGACAGAACTCCCCGGCAGCTTCGGTGCCTGGCGCGGTGCCGGGGGCTCCGGGGAAGACGAGCTCCGTGAGGAGCCCGAGCCAGATTGGGAGCTAGAATCCGTTTCCGTTCCCGAAGCTTTCTTGGCCGAGGGAACCTTGGTCCGAGCAAGGCGGGGAGACTGGCGGCACGCCACCTCAGCCTTGGTGGCCTTGGTGGTGGTCTTCTTCACCTTCTTGGCGGCTGGCGCTAGGTTGGAGACCATCGCCCCTCGACTACCGGCACGCCTACAGGTGCGCTGGTCTAGGACAGGCTCGGGGGCTTGAGGCCCAGCCGCCAGCCACTCCTTCCCAAGCTACGCCACCTCGCCAACATCCTTCTCCTCCTGGAACTTCATTGCTGCCACGGCAAGGGTCTCCAGCCCGGCAAGGTTATCCCCGGCAAGCTCTTCCCCGACAGCCCCTTCCGTGGCCTGCGCCTCACTACCGCCATGGGAAGAACGCTCATCCTCAGTTTTTCCCTTGCCCTTCCCAGCCTTCGCGGCCTTCGCCATCTCCGTGAGGCAGGCCGCCTTGTGCTCCTCGACCCTCCTCGAGATATACGCCACCTCCGTGGAGGAGGTGCGTTTGTACATCCCCGTTTCAACCCTGGTGGCCTTCTCCACCAGGGTGTTCGACCACTGGAGCTCTTCATCCAGGGTAGGTAGCTGCCAGGTGCTCGCTACCCCTTTGGCATTACAGTCTGGCATCCATTTCAGTATCTGATCCTGGGCAGAGTTGATGTTCATGGGGATGATGGTTGCCGGAAGTTTGAACAGCTCGAAGCGGCCAAATAGCTGGTCGCACAACCAGCCATGGCCGTAAACTGACAAGTTATTAAGCAACCCTAGGAGCAGCCTCATCCTGTCGGCAGCATCTCCATACAGCCAGGCGGGTCTATCCCTCTCCTGCAACGGTGAGATGCGGTGGAGGAGAAAATCTGACCCCACGTGCTCAATGGTAAGCCCGGCAGCCTTCAAACGGGTAATCCTGTTGATTGCCAGGCGCAGCCTATCCTCAGTGAGGCCCTTGGCACTCCATTCCTTGTCGCGCTCAACACATTTCTTCCGTGCTTCACAAAACTCGGGGGCTTCCTTATCTTGAATCCAACACCAATCTCCTCTCCATTCGTCCCACCTCTCACGCTGCCTCCCAGGGATGTAATCCCAGAGCTTCCTCGCCACCCGTGGCATCCAGCTAATGTTTCCGGAGCAGTGGCCCTTGTTCTCCACCCGCGTAATGAAATAATGCCGGAACAGATACACATTGGGCTTAACTCCAACGAAATTCTCGCACAAATGCGCGAAAATGGCCATGGTTGCCATTGCATTTGGCGTGAAGTCGAGCAGGTGGAACCCATAGATATTCATGATTGCCTCAAAGAATTTGGAGAAGGGGGGACAGAGGCCGCAGATAAAGTAAGCACAGAAAAAGTGATATGAGTCCGGCGGATCCTCCTTCCCCGCCGCATAAACTACGGGCGCTCCATGCCCTTTTGGGACCGGCCTCCCCCACAGAAACCCATACCTCGCTTGAAGAACTGGGCCGCTCAAGGTTGACACAATGAAGACGACATCTCCCCTCCACTTCTTGTTCAGCTCCGCCGCCCTCTTGCCCTCCTCGGCGGCGACTTCCTTCGCCGCGGCCGTCTGCTTTACCTTCTCTGTGGGTTTCTTCCCCATTTCCGCAGCGGCGATACGGAAGGAGAAGGGATTCAGTGAAAAGGGCAGCGGCGGACGGGAAAGAGAAAGGGGGGAACCATCGATTGACTTGCGGAAGAAGATGGGGGAGCGAGACGAGCAACAGGTGAACCGTGCCACTCCGCTTTTCCCTGTTTTTAAAGAGGGAAATGCGGAACAGAGGCGCGACGCTTCAGAAAGTTACCGTTTTTACCTCAACTGCAACGGTCCCACGGCCCCACGACACGCAGTAATTGCGCGAAGTGGACGTTGTATTGACTAGTCACCTTGGCAAAACGGCATGCGCAGCCCGCTCCTGCCACGTGCCCGTGCACTTTTTGGGACCTAACCCAACGTGCCACGCGACACGTATGGCTCAGGCCCGGGGGCTTATGTCGAGGAAAACAAACAGGGGCATGTATTTTCCCCTGACTCGTGCACGGGCATGCCAAGGCCGTGCCAGAATACAAGAGACCAAGATCATCAAAGAGCCTAACATGCAGATCAGAGGGACCAAGATCAAGCCAAAGAAGCAAGGCACCATCAGGAGAAGGGCCTCCTTTGCCGGGCAGGTGAGCTCGGCAAGGGGCGAGGCCACCCCCGGAAGATGATGTCCAAGACGCCTCGGCAGGGCCTGCCGGGGCACACGGAGGCAAAACCACTTCACCAACTACTTCACCACGACCCACGTCGTCAATCAGTGCGGTGTCAAACCACGGAGTGACTAAGTGGTAGCCATTCACCATATGGCAGCCTCTCCCTACAGGAAACACCTGCATATGACACTCGTCCTGCAACGTGTCAAGTGAGCAGGCGTGGAGCTGGCAAGATAGCCCGGCAAGCCTTGCCGGGCAACCAACAATGTGACATTAAGCGGTGCATTTAATGCGCCCTGTCAGCCCGCAGAGTTAGGTATGATAGCGTTGTTTGCTATCTTATCAGTGCATAATGACTGTTTTGCCATTGTGGTGACCCCTTAATCTATAAAAGGAGGCCCATGGCAACCGTAGAGAGGGTTAGAAGGTTGGGTAACTCAGACCCCCGTACGCGCGTAGCCACTGCCGCCCTGAGGCAACCCTTGCCGGGCAAGTGTACTATGCTCCACCACCACCTTTCCCCCATCAATCCACCAAAGCAGGAGTAGGGTTTTACGCCTCGCGGTGGCCCGAACCTGGGTAAAAATGCCTGTGTGATCTCTGCCGTGCTGCTACATGCTCGTCTGCTCTTTGTGCAACGCGACGCCCCCCTGCCGAACCAGCAAAGGGGCCTCCTGGTCCCATAGGTGGCTGTGTTTTCCCGCGACACCAAGTGAGAGCATCCCTCCCACTCGGAGGCTTAGCTGCGAGCCAGTCCTCGCCTAAGTTTAAAAATTCATTCACTCAGAATATGCAGTAAACTGGAAAGCAACAATTCAGATAAATTCGCGACCTCAAGTTCTGAAACGCAGGCAAAAGTACTCGGGCAGCAAGCCCGAACGAGTTTAACGGTTACAAGACCACTCAGCATTCCGAGGCAAATGAGTTCGAACCATAAAGTTTTTTCTTCATGCGCTGGGGGGACTCGTCGGCTCGACGAAAGTGTCCAAGTCAATGTCGTCAGCTATCCGAGTAGCTGCCTCGATGAAGGTCTCCATGAAATCTTCAAACTGGAGCTTCTTCGTATTCGCCACCTTAAGAGCCTTGAGCTTGTCTTCCTTAGCATCCTTCCAATGGACACGGACAAGTGAGAGCGCCACGTCAGCTCCGCAGCGAGCAGCAGATTTCTTCCATGCTTGCACTCGACCAGGGACCTCGTTAAGTCGGGTCATCATTGACTCGAGATCATTTTGGAGTGTATCTTCAGGCCATAGTTCTTTGTCTACCTTCGCCAGCGTGGCCTTCAGACGAGTGATATACCCCCAGACATCTTCAAGACGAGCTTCGAGTCGCAGCATGTTCAGAGCCACCGCGTCCTTCACAAGTGACTTGGTGGGATCCAGATACGTCTTGATCCGATTAGTCTCTTCCTCGAAGTTCCGACAGAATTTTGCAAGAAAAGTTTAATTACGCCCTTGCGTTCGAGAGTTAGAGAAATTCACTCGACCAAAGAAAGGTACCTTCAAGCATGCCGTACATCTTCTTCGCGAAACCTCCCAGATATTTTTCCAGCGCATCCCTCTTCTGGGTGAGTTGGTCCACCTTATCGTTCAGAGCCGTCTTCTCAGACTCAAAAGAATTCGCTTGATCTTCCATTTTCTTGGCCCACTCGGCCCGCTCTTTCTTAAGGTCTTCGACAACAGTCTTCAGCGATGCATTTTCTTTTTCTAGCTTTCCGACTGAAGCCAACTTTGCTTCAGCGGCTTCAGTCTTCTCCTTAGCCACCTTCTGGGCTCCCGCGAGTTTTTCGTCCTTCTTTTCCAAAGCCTGCTCATGGTGTCTAAAGAAATAACATTCCTGAGTCGCGCTTGAAGTTGTCGGTTTTCACTACGCACATCTGTTCGAGTGAAACTACTCGGCTCAAAGGATAGAGAGAAAGAATAACAGTGTACTCATTCGACAGGATTTACCTCCTAGAGTCTTCGCCTCTGTCTGAGCTCGTTCCAAGTTTTTCTTCGCCAGCTCCAAGTCCAGATAGAGTTGGATCTTCTCCTTCTCCAGAGCAGCATATTGAGCCCCAAGCTCACAAGTTTTCTGAGATCAGTAAAGAAGCGATCCAGTCGATGACAATAAAGAGTTTCGGATATTACTCTACTTTCGAGTAGAGAAGAGCAAATTCAACTACTACACACAAACAATTCTAAGACCCCCGCCGAATCAAACATTCGACGGTGGTCTCGGGGACTACACCCAGTGGGTGCACTCAGCGTGCCCCCACTGGACCCATTTCCACTCGGCTTCAGGCCGACTGATCCGAGTGAGAAGTCAAAAAAAATGTGTTCACTAAGACCCCCACCGAATCAGACATTTGACGGCGGTCTAGGGGACTACACCCAGTGGGTGCAGTCAGTGTGCCCCCACTGGACCCATTTCCACTCGGCTTCAGCCCGACTGATCCGAGTGAGAAGTCAAAAAAATGTGTTCAGTAAGACCCCCGCCAAATCAGACATTCGACGGCAATCTCGGGGACTACACCCAGTGGGTGCACTCAGCGTGCCCCCACTGGATCAATTTCCCACTCGGCACGGCCTGACTGGTCCGAGTGGATGAGCTACAGACCGAGAAACTATAGAGCGAATGCCGATATTCTATGTCAAAAGAAAACACCCAATGGGTGTATAGAATCAAGACGGAATAAACCCAATCGGAAATCAACTTATGATCGCACTTACTCGGACATTCGCCTGGAGAGCTGCGCTGGCGTCATAAGCCAACTTGCTGCCTTCATACACTTCCTTCAAACGCTACATCATAAGATCGGCTTGAATCATGGCTTCCTTGCTGGCCCCAGTCTGGTCTTCAGAGACATGGTGCAGAGTGAACGCAGTCGACGCGGGAGTTGGCGACGCAGTCGGAAGGATTGGCTCTTGAGATTGGCCAGTAGGTCCTGAAACTGGAAGGGTCGACACCAAAGGCGAAGTGGTTGACGGGAGAGCAGTAGTGATGGTACCAACGCCAGATGAACCACCGGGCTCCTGAGGTGCAGTTGCATGCGGTGCACGAGGTGTTCGGCTCGACGACACTCTTCGAGCAAGGCCCCAGGGAGCTGCCAAGGTTGTACCTGTGTCACCTGCGTCCTTATGAGGCTCGTCTTCATCATCATCAGCCAGATGGATGATGTCTGTTGGCACTGCAACCACTCGACAATGGCAACTCATTCAATTGTCGAGTCAACCACTGAAGCAAAACAGAGTGAAAGCTTGGCGTACCTTGCCGAGAAGTGGCCGCGTCCGTAGTGTCCACCTCCGTGTGCTCCTCATCGACTTGCATAGGCGACGTTACCGAAGTAGCAGCTCTGACACAATTCTCACTCGGTCAACAAAAGCATGAAGGTCCGCAGCAATAAGATAGAAAGTGAAAAAGAAGAAGCACTCACGTTGAAGCAATGGGCACAGTAACCTTTATCCTGGGCAAGGCCTTGCGAGGCTTCGGTGGAACAGTCTTGGCTTGCTTTGCAGTTTTCTCAGTCGGGTCCAGAGTTGGCGTCTGAGTGCGCTTTGGGTTCCTGACACTCGACACCATGGCCTTACCCTGGTTGGCCGCCGGGTCTTGAGTTTGTTTGGTACAACGCTTGGTGCATGGTGGTGACTCGACTTCATCATTGTCGCCAGAGTCATCGCTGCCATCTTCACTATCGTCGGCGTACTCGAAATTAGCACTCCCGCCCTCGCTCTCTGCTCCTTCAATGAGCTGTTCCCCGTTCGGCACAGGTGAATACATCTTCGTGAATGCCTGCAGAGCAGAAGTATCAAAGTCAGTGGGTACTCAATTCAGTCACATATTGAAAATAGAAGGCAATACACTCGACAAGTTACGTCTCACCTCTCCTGGAAGATGCTCGGCGTTGAAAGGCTGAATCCGTTTGGATCCATGCGGGTTGTCACGGGCTCCGGTGATGCTCCTGAGCCACTGTGCCACAGTCTTCTCCTTGACTTCCTCCGGATGGGTTCGAGCAGTGTCATCAGCATCTGAATACAGCCACATAGGGTGGTCGCGTGCTTGCAGAGGCTGGATGCGTCGACTGAGGAACACCTCCAACAGATCCAAGCCTGTCACTCTGCCCCTGATCAACTCAACTATGGCTTCTACTAGGATCCCCACCTCAGCTTTCTCCTCCTCATCCACGGTCAGCGAGCGAGCGCCGCTGAGCCTCGCCAACGAGAAAGGGGGAAGGCCAATCGGCGCACCAGGGGTAGGAATGTCAGCGCAATAAAACCAGGTCAACTACCAACCCCTAACTGATTCGGGAAAAGTCATGGCAGGGAAGTTACTTCTACCTCTCATCTGGACACCAAACCCCCACACATTTGAATCACGTGGGTTTTCTCGTCACTTGGGTTGGCTTTCTTGACCGACTGGGACCGACAAGTAAAAATATGTTTGAATAATCCCCAATGAGGAGGGCAGCCCAAGAAGTTTTCACACATCCAGACAAAGGCGGCAAGGTACGATATGGTATTCAGAGGAAAGTGGTGGATTTGCGCTCCGACGAAATTCAAGAAACCACGAAAGAATGGATGAGGAGGCAGGGAAAAACCTCTCTCCACGTGGGTGAGGAGGAGGACCCGTTCTCCTTCATGCGGCGCAGGCTCGAACTCCCCCTCCGGCAGCCTCCAACATCCAGGGGCCAGCAAGCCGTCGGCGATGAGCCCCTCGAGGTCTTCCATCATGACCGTCGAGGGCAGCCAATCGCCCTGGATCCAACCTGGCGGCAGAGTGGGCCGAGAGCTCGACGCCTTCTTCCCCTTAACCACCTTCTTGGCATGCTCCAGCGCCTTCGTCTTGTCCTTCACCATCTCCACGATGGTCGTCAGAACCGAGCGGGGCGGCGCCGCACTAGGGAAGAAGAAGCAGAGAGGCAGGATGGAGAGGGGAAAAGAAGAGAGCACTGTTGCAACCCTCGGCCGCGTCGTCCTTTATACCCTCACCTCCGAGTAACTGACCTGTGGGCCAACGCAATCTCAGCGCATCCCGCAACTGACGCCTGCTCGATACGTGGCGATAAAGGGGCACGAAGATCGAGGAGTCCCTCCCCACTTGCCCCACTTACCGCGCTGCAGCCGGCCCATGCGCTTCTCCAAATTTTTGAATCCCGCGAAATCCGGATCCAGCAAATCAATCGATTGCGTCGGAGATATCCGTATTCAGTTGGGTCGAATCCAACGCTTGACGTCCTGCTACTTATTTCACTCGGACACTCAAGAAGCCAGAATCGACCAAGGCGACTGACGGAGGATTAGGCAGCTCGCGTACCTTCTGACTCCTGAAAAATGTCTCCGAGACATTGAGTCGGGTCAAAATCAGCTCCAATCCTTCATCACTCGAACCTCAATCCATTCGGGGGCTAATGACGATGACATGTACCTAGGGTAGGGTCCTAGACCTCATCTAGATGTCCTACCCAAGGACACTACGCAAAGAGTCCAAGACCTACAAAGTTAGAAAAGAGATACCGACTGGAATGGCATAGTGTGCAAGTCACTCGACAGAAGATCCACTCGGTCAACTCCACCCCCACTCGACCGCCGTTATTCACTTGGAGTATATAGTTTCACTCGAAGAACAGAAGACCTAGAGCCACTCCAGGATGGCAACGGTCAGGCGATCAATCCATCACTATAAGGATCATTAATTACGGGTCTTACCAGTAACATCCTCATCTTTACTCTCTCATTGAACCCTTGTGTAACTAAGGGCTACGAGGGGCCAGCGGACTCTATATAAGTTGCCCCTCTCCTCCTGCACAAGGTTTCGCACCACCTGTAACTCAACACTCCATTCAACAAAGCTCCAGCAGCACCAAGACGTAGGGCTGTTACCTCCTCCGAGAGGGGCCCGAACTCGTAAATCTGAGTGTACAACTTCACCGTAGCTAGGCTCTGCCCTCTCCTACATACCCCTAATCTCTACTGTTAGATCTGTTCCCACGACAAGTACACCTATGGCTTACGCGAGAAGGTGCGTCAGCTATAGTCCATAGCCAGCATGTCAAGCACACTAGCTCGCTCCCCAAATATCATTTCACTGTTCAATCATTGCCGGTGAAAGATGGGGACGTGGACCCGCATCATGAGGGCAACTTCGGCGGCCCACTCCAGCGAGAGCGCGGCCGTAGCCGCCATGCGCGTGCTAACAAGGTGCATGAGCGCGGCCACAATCTGCAACCGGGCGGCCAAGGCAGCCCAAACGGCCGCTGTTGCTTCTCAGGTGGCGGCAGCAACATTTGCCTCAGGGATAGCAACTGGTGAGAGCGGCACAGAAGCTGTCTGTTCCGCAGCGGCGGCCTTAGCCCTGATGGAGGCCGCCCACGACCATGACGAGGCCGCCCACACCCAGCTCGTGGCGGTCAGCGCACAAATCGAACGAAGCTTCTCCGACAACGGTCGGCAACCCACGGCTGAAGAGTTGGCAATCACCGAGAGCGTTCGAGCAGCCGTCCGTTCCTCCGCCGCATACCTTGCCACGATGGAGCCCGTCCAAGCCCAGATCACGGCCGCCCACGCCCAGCTCGTGGCGGCCTTTTGCAAAGAGATGACGGACGCGGATGGCGAGATGCTTGCCGAGTATGGTGCGATGGATGCCATGGAGCCCTTTCCCCAGGAGACCGTCGGGCGTGAGCTAGACATGGCGGAGGCGGCGGAGATCGACGAGCACCAGCCGTAGTAGTACTCTTTGTTTTGTTTAATTATGAGCGCCGGTCTTTAATTTGTTAGAGTAATGTTTAGGTCAGCTCGCTCTGTTTAATTGCTGAACTTGCTCGATTAAGAAGTGTGGGTGTGTTGTAGTCTTCTTTGTGTACCCAAATTATGCAATGACGTGGATGACCACTGTAACCAGGGAAATTCGAACCAAAATTTTTGACGTTCAAACTCATCACACACGGGTTAAGCTATATGAATCGTTTGTGATGTTCACATATCGTACAAAGTGCTGAATAAGGGACCGTGTCTGATGACACTTTGCACGCCAGTTTTTTCGCTGCACCGATTCAAAATTTTCGGCTTCCGCGGAAATATCTACCTCCCCGCCCCCTCCCCCTTACCAAAAGCCACATTTCCCCTGTTTTCGCCTTCCTTTCCAAGTTGAAACCTTCACTCCTTGCTTGCAGCGCTGCCTCCTCACCGGCAACCCTCCTGCACGCTGCTCGGCCTCGTCTATCCAGGCAGGTAATCCACACCTGACCCCCATCTTCCTCCTCCTTCCACATCCCACATGCCCCGACCGCCAGCGCAACACCTTCCACCCAAATCACCGATCCCTCCCCCAAATAAGTGCTGCCCTAAGCCATGGTGCACGCAGTGTAGCCAGGAGCTCAAGGAGCATTTAGCAGCGGAGAAGCAAATCGCGACCGCACGCGCGGATGAGGTCGCGATGGCTGCCATTCGTGCTGACCCCCAGATCTTGGAGGAGCACCTCGCCATCCAGGCCACCGTCGACGCCTCGCGTGCTGACGCCGCGATGCGGTTGGCTGCTTTAAACGACAGTTCGTGGCGTTTTCTCGAGGCCACCCTCGGTGCCTTCGACGAAGACTACGAGGTGCAGCGTGCACGCACTTACCTCAACTCAAGAGCCAGCAGGTTGGTGCCCGGAGCGGCTTAGGCAACTCACCACTATGACGAGGGCACCCACGATGTGGAGGCCTCACCCTCTTCCATGTCCAAGGAGCCAGTCATCATCGATATCTCCGACGATGAGGAGTAGCTTGTCTTATTAGCTCACTATAAGGACCCATGTTCAGTTTGCTAGCTACGCTGGTTAAGCATGCTCGGTTTACCCGTTGCATGTGCTGCTCCTGCCTTTCCTTAACAAATTCTAGTGAATTATGCTATCTACTTTTATCATGCAATCTGTTGCTTTAGTGTATATGTTCTATATGTCGTGCAATGTGGTGCTCACTTATTAACTGTTTGGTTAATTAGTTGTTGTCTTTAGTTAACTGTTTGGTTCAATTTTGCAAATGTGATGTTCAATTCTTCAGGCTGCAAATTTGTATTGTCTTTCATGTGAGAAATAAATTGAATTTATCTTTACAAAATACATGAGAAACAAATACAATTGCAATATTTCCAAGTTGTCAAGCATGCTTGGTTTGGTTAACTGTCCGATCTTCTAGTATGTTATACATTGTGCAATGTGGTGCTCAGTTAACGTTTGGTTCATTTGTTGTGGTGTTTAGTTAACTGTTTGGTTCAATTCTGCAATGCGATGTTCAATTGTTGTGGGTGCATTCTGTTATTGTATACCATATGAGAAATAAATCGAATTTGAATGTACTAAATACATGAGAAACAAATACAATTGCTATATTTCCAAGTTGTTAAGCATACTTGGTATGGTTAACTGTCTGATCTTCTATTAGGAGTATGTTATATTGTGCAATGTGGTTCTTAGTTAATGTTTGGTTCATCTGTTGTGGTGTTTAGTTAACTGCTTGGTTAAATTCTGCAATGCAATGTCCAATTGTCGTGGGTAGAATTTTGTATTGTTGTGCATGTGAGGAATAAATCGAATTTGGCTACACTTAATACATGAGAAACATATACAACTGCTATATTTCCTAGTTCTTAATCATGCTTGGTTTGGATAAATGGGTTTTCCATGTGGCTTGAATTAATCTGATGAATCTGCAATGTGCTTATTTTTCATGAACATATTTTACTGATAGCATACGAACCCTCACTTAATCTGATGACTAACTACCTTATAAGTGTTGCAGGGAAACAATGGGAAGCACTGAGGTTTACAATCGAGGTTTGCACATGCATGGTCCTTTGTCTAATAGCACATTATTGTGCAATTGCAGGAACCATTCTAATATTTAGGTTTTTAACAATTTGGTCTTGCACATGTAGGTCCTGCTGTCAGAGGTTTTGACCCACTGTTCGACCCTTTTTGCATATGGGGAAATGAGTTGTCCATGAATATCAGTCAAGTCAAGAAACTCAGAAAGATTGTTAGGATAAAGAAATTAGTGACAAAAAACAACAAGATCTTTGTCTGCACAATGAACAAGATGTCAGTTCACTACAAGATGGTACTAACTATTATACCTTGCCTTTTTTTATTCCTTTGCCCCATTTCCAATATAGAGAAGATATTTATGCACATCCTTGTTTTCAGGTCTTTCCAAAGCAGTTCACTGATGATTACCTCTCAAACCACCTGTATGGTCAGGAGGCGAGGAAGGTTTTCATACAACACCCATGGTTCAATATTGAAGTGTTCCTGAAGTGGACGAAGGATGGACGGTCAATCATCCACAGGCACTGGCCTAAAGTTGCAAAGACCTTCAACATCAATGAAGGCTTAATGTTCGCCTTCCGCTTCAGTAGTTTTCCAGATGATATGCATCTGTCTATGTACCGTCTATAATGCTAATTTCGAAAGGTTATAGATGTTGCATGTGAAACTTGGTGCTGGTGCAGTTGTGTAATGGGGTAGCTGAGTGCTGAAGCTATATGATGTTGTACTCTGATGTATTTCAATTATGAAATCCTGCTTCCTTAATATGGAAATGAAATATATTGTGTGCTTAATATGAAATTTCAATTAGATTAATAAATGGATTATTAATAATAGGGCAATTAGCCTGCTAATGGCCAATTAGCCTGCTAATGGCCAATTAGCCTGCTAATTGGGTTTTTCTATTGCAAACGGTTATTGAGAAAACACCGTGGGCGATTACCTCAGGCAACGCACACAGTTTCTAGGAATAAACCGTGTTGGATCAATGAACAATCACACACGACATCCTCGTGAAAACTGTTTGCGTTAGGCCACCTTGCACAAACATTTACCACATAAAAAGTCTGTGTGATGGACAACCTTTGCCACACAGTTTTTTCTACGCACCGTGTGTGATGCATTGAATAACGCAAACGATAAAATTGTTAATATCGTGTGCAATGGCAACGCTATCACAAACGATTTAATGGGGAAAATTGTGTGTGATGTACCTGCGAACGGAAACATTTTCCTTGGAGTGACTGTGTGGGATGTATATACGAACGAAAACGTACTTCTTGGATTAACTGTGTGGGATGTACATACTAACGGAAACGTATTCCTTGGATTGACTGTGTGGAATGTACATACGAATGGAAACGTTTAGCGGGGACTGACTGTGTGGGATGTACTTACGACCGCAAATGATTTGGCCTGTATAATTGTATTTTTTTAGCACAACTGTACGTATAACCGTATTTGATCGCTCGCCGGTTGCACACGGCCTCATTTTGCCGAGCGTGTGTGCCAGGAGGGCATTTCCCCGACGGTTTCTGGGTCGTGTGGGAAGGACCCCCCCCATCGCAGTCACTCACTTGGTGACGGTTCGAAACGCCATCGCGGAAAAGGGTTAAAAACCGTTTGTATAGGACCTCGCTGTACTAGTGCACCTTCCAGTGGTGGGAGTGGCAAGGGAGGGAGTAGCATAGGTCATGGCGTCGATGTCATCATCCATGTCGTCAGCCTCCTCGGAGGCATAGTCCAGCATGTCGGTTAAGTCCTCGACAGTGGCTACTAAGTGGGTGGTGGGTGGGACACAAAATTCCCTGCGGCTGGCCTCAAATCCGATCTGATCATAGACCGAGGATGGGTCCTCTGCGATATTCATTGTCTGGATCTGATCTAATGTCTTGTTTAAAAGCGAGAGGTCCGCCAGATTCGTCCTCCGACGTCTTTCGGAGTTAACCTCCGGTATGCCTACATAGAGGGGGCGTTTGGCCAAGGTTGACCCCTGGTCTCCGGACGGTGAGATCGGGTTTGAGCTCGAAGCCAGGTTCAAAATAGAGGCCGACCCAGAGATGGGGTCGGGAAAAAGGTCCGAAGTTAAGGCTTTGGGATCACTGGGCCTCTCAGGTAAAGCTGAGAACCCAGTAAAGATCAGATCACCCCGAGGGTCGATGACGTACTCCAGGTTACCGAACCTGATTTCCTACTCAGGGGCAAAACTGTCGATCTGGTCTAGGCGACCAGTCGGGTTGGCGTGTAGAATGATGCTGCCGAACGTGAAGAGCTGGCCGGGTATGAAGACGTCCTCGGTGCGGACGCTATCGTCGATGACTAAGCGAGCCATTGATCCTTTGACGATCTCACAGCGGAACTCTCAATGAAAGCACCAATGTCGGTGTCAAAACTGGCAGATCTCGGGTAAGGGGTCCCGAGTTGTGGATCTGGGATCGACGGTTAACAGGGAACATAGAAACAGCGTTTACCCAGGTTCGGGCCCTCTCAAAGAGGTAAACCCTATGTCCTGCTTGGTTGTATTGATGTGTTTGTATGACAATTACAGAGTTGATCTACCACGAGATCTGATGAACTAAACCCTAGGCGGGTATGGTGATAATCGTTCTCCCCCTCTACGGGCTAAACCCTCTGGTTTATATAGACATCAGGGGTACCTAGGGTTACACATGGTCGATCACCATCAGGGGATAAACAGGCCGGTTTCGCTAGCCAGACATGGAGGATACACCAAATCTTGGAGGTTTCCTTCCGGAGCACGGGATCGCCTATAGTCCGGCCTTCCCTCGATGAATCAAGAGCGGCCCACCAGTCCGACCCATGAGAAATAGGCCGGCAGCCCAAGGACCCCTTAGTCCGGGACACCCTCAACAATCACGGGCCCACGCATCAGCGACGGCGTGGAATCCTTTTTTAATCTGAGCGTGCGAGGGGGAGGTCCTCATCCTCTTCTCCCGCGTCCCCATCTAGCCACCCTCTGCTCACCCGTCGGCGACAACCCTAGCCACCATGGGGTTCTTCTCCTGCAAGAACAAGGGCAAGGCCCCCGCGCGGCCCTTCGGGCGCCCTCCCCCCGCCCCGCCGGCATCTTCCCGCCGGCCACGACAACGCATCAGCGTCCCAGTGCACCAGGCAAAGTGGCACTAGGAGCAGAGCGTCCCCCTCCCCTACCCCGACGTGACGTTGCCACACGACTGGAACTTGGATCCCAAGAGGATCCCAGTGCCAACGTCCGTCCTCCGTGAAAGCGAGGAGGAGCGGCGCACGGAGGAGGAGGAGGCGGCATACCAGGCGTGGTTGGCGGAGGCCATGGCGCTCTCCACTGCCGGCGACTGCGTCGTCCCGCCGCTGGTCCAGCCATCCCCCGGGCCGGCGCCGACCCCCTCAAGCCCGAGGGCTACACATGGGACAGGTACATCCGCTAGTGGGTTAGTGCGCCACCCGTTTGGTTTGGGGTGACGCCGGCCCAAGAGCAGATGTACCTGGAGCAATGGCGGCAGCGCGGGCTCGCGGAGGAGCGCCGTGAGGGCGAGCGGCTCGAGCAGCTGGAGCGCGGCGCCGAGGCGGAGGAGGAGGAGCATCGTGCCACATCAAAAATGGGTCGGGCCAGCGTTGGGCTCAAACGCCAACCCAAACGCAAAAGCGGACATGGGTGTCCGTCGGGCCGACCCAAACAGACAAAAAACGGACAAAATCGCCGTCTGTTTGGGTCGGCCGGTTGGAGTTGCTCTAAATGGGACATGTATTACCATGAAAAAAAATCCATGGTCTAAAAATAGAATAAGAAGGCCCCTGCTGCCCCGGCGCATGGGCTCGCCTGCCTCCCCCGGTGCGGTTGCGGCCGGCTCAAGGTCGACTTCCTTCCGCGATGTCCTCCTGGCCCCTTCCTCTCACCCCCTCGCACTCCTCCCTCATCATTTATGACGGTGGATGGAGATTCGCTCGGTGAGGCTAGCCTCGCCACATCGCGTCCGCGGCTGAAATCCGTCATTACGGTGCCTGCGTGGGAGGACGACATTGATGGTGAAGGTGGATGGGCGACCGTTGGGCGGGGTGGCCGGCCAATTAAGCAGCCTCCGCGGTGCGCCCATGCTGAGTCCGACAACTGCTTTCGTGCTCTTCTCTTTAAGAGAGCACGGGGCTACTGCTTCAAGTGTTTTGACCCTGAACACCGCATTGCGGCCTGCAAGAATAAACCCCGGTGCTTACTCTGCGGTGAGGCTGGGCACAAGGCGAGGTGGTGCAGTGGTCGGGACAAGGAGGGTGGGGATTGCTGTGCAGATCCATCTCGTGCTTTGGCTCCCGCAGCTGCTGGGCGACAGGACATGCGAGGCATGGGTTGGTGCGGGCGGCAGCGCCGTGGCTCGTGGCGGTGGCGGAAACGAAGCACGCACTGACTCGCCACACGGTGGTGGGGGGTCACTGCCCGTCGCTGCAGCTGTCGAAGGTGCAGCGTGCTTTCGCCGGGCATTTCAGGGTGCAGGAAGATCAAGTTCACGCCTCACTTTTCGGTCGGGGCGAGTTCCTCCTCTACTTCGAGGACCTGCCGGCGCGAAACGAGGCAGTGTTGGTGCCAGGGCTGCTTTCCCTCGGCAATGTCTCCTTCTGGATAGCACCACAGACGTGCTTCCGGAATGCGACGGCGGCCAAGATGGATTTCAAGGCGAGGGTTTGCTTGGAGCGCGTCCCACGCAGTGCATGGAATTTGGAGGCGGTGGCGCCTCTCTTCGATCGCTCCATGATCCTGGATGAATAAGACTTCACCATCAAGTCCGACGATGAGACAGCGTGCATGCGGCTGTGGGTCTGGATGCATGATGTGGACATGCTAGCCATTCGCGGTTTAATGCAGCTCAAGGAGCCGGCGGAGCAAGATCCATCGCGCCACTAGTCCACCGAACTTGGCAGTCGCGCCAAGCCAACCACAAGGACGGGGTCGCTACGTTTGCTGGAATATGATGTTCTCATTCATCTCGATCGTGTCCTTGACTTCCACCCTAGGCCGGCTTCCAGCGAGGGCATCCCTCCTGTCAGCCCGCCCGATGATTCCAGCCCGTTCGTTTGGGACTACAAATGGAGTCTTGACTATGAAGATGGCAACCACCCTCCTCCACCTCATGGCCCCGCCCACTCCATATTGTGCTTCCCTCCGGGTGATGACGGTGCCGGGAGCTCCTCCGATGGTGATGGCAGCCGCGGGATCCCTGGGGGAGACGGGGTGCTTTGGGGTGAAGGTCGCCGGGGAACTGGTGGCGGCAATGGCGGCGGTGGAAGAGCTGAAGAACGGGGAGCGCGGTTCGCCGGCGGATCGGGTTGGTGGGCTGAGCATGGTGTCGGAGCGGAGGCACCCGCTACCACGAGTCCGCGGGGAGACAGCACACTTGCGCTGGCCGTGGATGTTGGGAACTCCTGTTCCTTATCATCTGAAGGAACGCAAGTTGTCGCGCCAATGATAACTCAGGCTTGGCGCTGCTGCTGCCGGTCTGTGCTGTTGGGCAGTCTGGGATGAGTTTTGCTACATCCATGAAAAGTTACGTGGGAAGATGGCTTACGGGCTGAAGTGGCAACGTGTAATTGGGCTTAGTGGGGGCACGCGGGCCCACCCTGAAAATCAGGGGGGATTTTTAGTGGGTTGGAAGGAAGATTTCGTAGGTTTACGTAAAATGTTACGCAGGTATAGCATTTTCGGTCTGGGATGGTGTCGGCCTGGTTCTGCATGGGAAGTGGGGCGCCGAGGGTGTCGGACACCCTGGACCCACCAGCGGATGACGCGGCACAGGTAGCGACACAAGGCCCCAATTCAGCAGCCATCCTGGCGTCTGAACAAGATGTGGTGGGCGGTTCCAGCGATGTTGATGGGCCGAATGTTGTGGGCCAATGCGTGGATAAGTTGGCCGATGCGCTCTCTACTTTCCTGCAGTCTGTTGTGCTAGCTACCCCTCCTCCTCTACTCCCGCCACCGGTTCTGTCTCCCCCACCACCATGGCCGGCTGCAGCTACTAGCTCCAATGCCTCGGCTGACAGCACCTCCCGCAGCAGCACGAGGCTGGCGGCCAAGCCATCCAGAGGTCTCTCGGCGGAAGAGAAAGCGTGGATGGTGCTGCTCAAGCGGGGTGGGATTGTTCTGCATGATGGCCCCCCAACGGTGGATGAATTGGACCGGATAGGCAGATGTACAAGAAGGAGCTCGCTGAATCCTTTGTCCAAGAAATATCTGCTCTGATTGAAGCCACTATTGCAAAAGCGAAGGAGACTGCTACAGGAGAACGGGCTATCTGCGCCTGACCCTACTGTTGCTTGTGTCAAAGTGCTTTCACTAGTTTCCTGATGTTAGTTCCTCTCTTTATTAGTGGTCAGTGGATGGTGCTCTGTGGATGTTTGTGGATGTGTTTGTGGCATTGTTGGGTGATGGAGCAATGTGGTGGTTGCATCCGTAGCATTTGGATGGTGAGAGCGCAGCCGATTAGGTGCACCCTGGCAGTTGTTTGTGTTGGGCTGTTGATGTTATGGATGTATGGTGATAGACATGGTTTCTGCTGCTCTTTTGACTGCTCTTGGTCTTGAATTGCTGCTATAAGAAAGGGTGAAAGAGTACCCTTAGTTTTCTTATGGAGCTAAACCTCTTAAACTAGAATGTGAGAGGTTTGAACAACCCGGCTCGCCACAGGGCGGTCCAGAATGTTTGTTGTAGTAGGCAATGCAACTTCGTATGTCTTCAAGAGACAAAAATTACAATTTTCTCCAAGGCTATTGTCTATGAAACTTTGGGATCAAGGTTTGGAGACAATTTCATTTTCAAAGGAGCAGATGGCACAAGGGGAGGGATTCTGATAGCTTGCACTGCTGATTTTGCACTCACTCCCATTACTGCTGCCCAGAGTTTGTTTTCCCTCACTGCTAATGTGACAAACCTTGCTGACAACACGGTCTGGTCAATCACGTCTGTTTACGGGCCGCAAGAGGATGGGGACAAAATCTGTTTTCTTCAGGAGACCAGAGAGCTAAAATCGTTGGTTACTAATGAATGGTTGCTCGCACGGGACTTTAATCTCATTGCAAATGCAAATGAGAAAAGCAACCAAAATGTCAACTTCAGAATGATGGGTAGATTTAGAAGCGCCATTGAGGATTTAGAGCTTCGAGAGTACCAACTTCTGGGCAGGAAATTCACTTGGGCCAGTGACAGTCGCAACAACATCTCCACAAAAATCGATCAGATTCTCATGACCCGAGAATGGGAATTGTGGAACCCCCAATACCAGATGTTTCTAGCTTCTACAGGCACATCTGACCATTGCCCGCTGATTCTCAAGAAGATGGTGTTGCCAAAATTCAGAGGATTTCGTTTTGAACCATTCTAGATATCTATACCGGGCTTTCATGATGTGGTTAAACAGGCTTGGAATAAGCCGGTTAACTCAGAAAACACTTTCTGAAGGCTGCACATCAAGCTTTGTCGGACGGCTGTGGCCTTGAAGAAATGGAATCGTGCTCGCATGTCTAAGCTCAAGTTGCAAGAGGCCATCGCACATGATGTCATTTTCCATCTGGACACGGCGTAGGATGAAAGAGAGCTTTTCGAAGATGAGCGACCGCTTAGGAAAAATTGCTCAAGGCCAGGCTTCTGGGTATTGCTGCTATTGAGAGGACTAGGTGGAGACAACAATCTCGCCTGACTGGAATCAAGACCAATGATGCTAACACTAAGTTGTTCCATCTGCGTGCAAATGGAAGACGCCGCAAAAATCATATCCCCGTGCTGCTGAAGCCTTGTGGCACGGAAACAAACGACCACAACGAGAAAGCGAGTATTCTACTGAAACACTTTCAAGGCCTCATGGGCTCCCCATATTCAGGAAAATGCATGCTCAATTGGGAATTTTTAAATCTCCCCACGCTTGATCTACGACACCTTGAGGAGGATTTCAACATGGGTGAACTAAAAGAGGTCATTGAAGCCATACAACCAGAACGTGCCCCCGGCCCTGATGGGTTCCTTGGCATTTTATTCAAACATTGTTAGGACATTATCAAGTTTGACCTCATGAGGGATCTGAACATGATACACTCGCTCAAAGCTGACCACTGGGACCTCCTGAATTCTGCAAACATTGTGCTCATCCCAAAGAAAGACTCCCCCAGCACTCCTTTGGATTACCGACCGATCAGCTTAATGCATAGTGTAGCCAAGATCCTCTGCAAGTTACTTGCTAATAGGCTTGCCCCGGAGCTCAATGTGATGGTCTCCCACTGCCAGAGCGCTTTTATCAAGAAGATATGCATCCAAGATAGTTTCTTGTATGTCCAGAACATTATCAAAGCTGCTCATGCAAAGAAGAAGGCTATGATTTTTCTGAAACTTGACATTGCAAAAGCCTTCGATTCGGTGGGCTGGGGATATTTGCTTCAGACCTTAACTGCCTTTGGCTTTGGGCATCAGTGTAGGAACCTCATTTCAATCATACTCAGCTCCAGTTCTTCCCGGATCTTGCGCAATGGCGCTCCGGGCACCCCTTTCAATCATATGTGCAGCCTTAGGCAGGGATACCCTCTCTCCCCCATGCTATTCATCTTGGCCATGGAACCTCTCCAGAGACTTTTCGAGTTAGCTTCTGATCATGGCATTCTGACCAAGCTTGGCCTGCAAGCGGCCACTCTTCGGACTAGTATGTATGCGGACGATGCTGCTCTTTTCCTGAATCCGGACAAGCATGACATTGCGGCGGCAAAAGCTATTATGAACATTTTTGGTGAGGCCTCTGGCTTGAAGATAAACGTGCAGAAATGCACAACATTCCCTATCCACTGTGAGAACCTTGACTTCACGGATATCATGCATGATTTTGGTGGAGCCACTGGAACTCTTCCCTGTCGCTACCTTGGTCTACCACTAAGTCTACAGAAACCAAGAAGAGTTGAGGTGCTGCCATTGATAGAGGGTATGGCCGGTAGATTAAAAGGTTGGAAAGGAATGCTTATGGCTAAACCAGGAAGGCTTGCTCTCATAAACTCAGTTCTAACATCCATGGCCACCTATTTTCTAACCTGCTTTGCTTCAAGCAAATGGGCGATCAAGCGGTTGGACAAGATTCGAAGAAACTTTCTTTGGGCTGCTGATGAGGAATGCAATGTCGGCAAGTGTCTAGTGAATTGGAAGAAGTGTTGCTCGCCTAAAAAATTTGGTAGCCTTGGAATAAAGGACATTGCTTGTTTCGAACCGGTGTTGCGGCTGCGCTGGGCCTGGCTTGAATGGAGTTGTTATGATGCAACTTGTATTATTAGGAGGCCAAAGCCAACATATATACACATACATGAGGATGCAAAAAGGCTACAGGAGGATGCCAAGACTAGAATGCAAAAGGCCAAAATACATCACTAATATAACTCTAACACCCCCCCCCCCCTCAAACTCATGGTGGATCCACAACACTGAGTTTGGAAAGGTGAAATCCATTTTGCGCTCTAGTCTGGGCCTTCGTGAAGAAGTCTGCTAGCTGTAACTCAGAAGGCACATATTGAAGAGCAACAACATGATCCTGCACAGCAGCGCGCAACGGCGGAGCCAGGGGGACCAGCAGGGGCCACGGCTCCCCCCAACATGCAGAATATTTTTGAAGATATAGTAGGATCATATATGTAAAGAGTTATGTGGCTGATTTGTACATCCTCTCCCGAACAGCATTTTGACAAACTAGAGTATATGAGTTGCTCACAGAAGATCCCACTGATAGACGTGGTGAAAAGTGCAATACACACGCACGAGTCACACCCCATGTGCCTCTTTTTTATTCCTGCAGTTTCTCTTCTCTCTCCCTAATTATGCACTGCCAAAGACAAAATGTAGTACGAGGCTATATACACAAGGACAAGGCAAAATCTGATGTGGTGGTGTTGTAGTTTCCTCTAAAAATCTGGTGTTGTAATTTATAAATAACTATTGGTTAATTTGTTTTCAAAATAATTTTAAAAGTTCACGCTGGCATTTTATTCAACTTAAAGCCTACAAAAAATTAGTTATTGATGGATTAAATAGAAAGAAATGTATATGCAGTTCAATTGATGATTGTTAGTTCATCATCATCTAATTGCATTTTTTGCTTCCATGCTATCTATGTGACGTATTTATGTTACCAACACTTTCTCAGTAACAATAGTGCATATTTCGCTATACGCACGGCTCATTCAAATATATTTTTCACAAAAATAAATAAATCCATACATCTGTTGAACTTTAGAGTTTGTCAATGTTCGCCCCCCCCCCCCCCCCTTGTGCATAATTCCTGGCTCCGCCGTTGGCAGCGCGCACATAAGAAGCATCAACAACAATATGCTTGGTAAGCTCATGCTTCACGGGATCCCACACAATACTGAGAGCACATGTACTGTCTGACAAGAGGGTGGTAGGTGTAGTAACAGAAACACCAAAATCTTCCAGTAACCATCGTAACCAAGTCACCTCTGCCGTCAGAAGAGATATAGCTCGCAACTCAGCCTCTACACTCGAACGGGAAATTGCAGTCTGTTTCTTTGTCTTCCAGGCAATGAGAGAACCACCAAGAAAAACACAGTAAGAAGAAAGTGAACGGCGATCTGTAGGATCACTAGCCCACGTAGCATCCGAATAGGCCTGGAGCTGTAACGAGCTGGAGCGGGGAAAGAAGAGACGGTGAAAGATCGTGCCACGAAGGTATCGTAGAACACGAAGAAGGTGACTATAGTGTACCAAAGTGGGAGAAGAAACAAACCGACTCAAGATATGGACAGGATAGGAGATATCCGGACGAGTGACAGCGAGATAGACAAGACTCCTAACAAGATGACGATAACGTGTCGGATCAGACAGGGGCTCACCATCAGAAGCGCGAAGGTGAACATTGAGCTCCATAGGAGTCTCAATAGTGTGCTCATCACTAAGAGTCGCACGAGCAAGAAGATCCTGGATATACTTTTCTTGGGAAATTAAAAAGCCATCAGAGGTGGAGGAAACCTTAATCCCAAGAAAGTAACAAAGAGGACCAAGATCGGACATAAGAAACTGCTCACTGAGACGGGCCTTGACAAAGGCAATGTACTCAGGGTCATCGCCAGTGATGATCATGTCATCAACATATAGAAGAAGAAGAGTCCGACCACGAGCTGAACGGTGAACAAACAGCGCCGGATCATGAGCACTCGCTGAAAAACCAGCGGCGGTCACCACAGAGGCAAAACGCTCAAACCAGGCGCGAGGGGCTTGCTTAAGGCCATAAAGAGAGCGACGAAGACGGCATACCATGCCATCAGGAACAGAATACCCGGGTGGTGGCTGCATATAAACCTCCTCGCGTAACTCACCATTAAGAAAAGCATTCTTAACATCAAGCTGAGAAACAGACCAATGCCAAATAGAGGCCATAACGAGAAGTGTGCGGATAGTGGTCATATGGGCCACAGGAGCAAATGTCTCATCGTAATCACGACCATGCTCCTGCTGAAAGCCACAAGCCACTAGACAAGCTTTGTAACGCTCAAGGGAACCATCGGAGCGAGTCTTAACCTTGTAGACCCACTTACAAGTGATGGGACGAACACCGGGAGGAAGAGAAATAAGATACCACATGCCGGTGCGCTCAAGAGCAGCAAGCTCCTCTGCCATCGCAAACTGCCATTCAGGATGAACAACAGCATCGTGATAAGAGGTAGGCTCAAGTACAGCCGAAAGACCACATCGACTAGGAGAATAGCGGTCAGGGGGAGGGCGAGGCCGAGCCCGAAGACCATAAGTCAGCTGGGAAGAGGAGGACGACGCACCAGAAGTAGATGGCACGTTAGTGGATTTATCCACAACACATGGGCGACGAGTATAATGGAAAGGAAAGGAGGGAAGAGGCGGAATCACTGGAGGTGGAGACGAGGAATGTATTGGTGATGAAGGTGGAGAAGGGGAAGGTATCGGTGATGAAGGTGAAGAAGGGGAAGATATCGATGATGAAGGTGGAGAGTCATGCGATGAGGAAGGAGAAGAATCCGTAGGAGAGGACGATGTCAGATCTGCAACAGTAGGACGAGGAATAGGAGTACTGGGCACAGAGGGAGGTGTATCCGGAAACATAAGAAAAGAGATGTCCTCCGCTGAAAAAGCCAAGGAGGATGGACGCGGGTAGAAGGGACGAGACTCATCAAAAGTCACATCCCGGGAAATACGCATCCGGCGACCGACAGGATCCCAACACCGATAGCCCTTATGCTCATCATTGTATCCGAGAAAGACACACTCAACAGACTGAACGGTCAGTTTGGTGCGTTCATGAGGGGCAAGCAAAACATAGCAAACGCAACCAAACAAACGAAGCGCCGAATAATCAGGATGATGACCAGAAAGACGCTCGAGAGGAATACCACCCTGTAGAGCAGTAGAAGGCTGAATGTTGATGAGATAGGTGGAAGTGGTAACAGCCTCAGCCCAAAAGTGAGGCGGAAGAGAGGCAGCGATCATCATAGCACGCACCGTCTCAAGAAGGTGACGATGCTTGCGCTCAGCTACACCATTATGAGCAGGAGCACCAAGGCAAGAGAACTGAGTAAGAGTACCCTGCTCAGCAAGAAATCCTCGCAGCGCATGAGAGATATACTCACCAGCTGAATCTGCGCGAAAAACACGAATAGGAGTGGAAAACTGGGTATGAACCATGGCAACAAATTTTTTGTATATAGATAAAACCTCACTACGAGAAGACATGAAATAGATCCAAGTGTACCAAGAAAAATCGTCTATAAAGATAATATAGTAGCGACGACCCCCTTTCGAAGTGAAGGGAGCCGGACCCCAAACATCAGAGTGAACGAGATCAAAAGGACGCTCGGACACTGACTCACTGTGAGGGTAGGGCAGCTGAATTTGCTTACCAAGTCTACAACCCAGACAATCCAACGAAGCGTTACCGGAGACAGACCCCAGAACACCGCGATGAACCAAAGACGAGAGGCGAGAACCACATAAATGGCCAATACGAGGATGCCACTGCTGAAAAGAGCTGGTAGATGTAGCAACAGGGGCTGTGAGACTGGCGGTGGTGGCAGCAGAGGGAAGACGAAGCCAGTCAAGCTCCTAGAGACCATCAGAGCGTCGAGGGCCAGCACCAAGCAGAGCGCCCGTGCGACGATCCTGAACAGAACACGAATCAAAGTTGAGAATGACCCTACAACTAGAGTCAACAATCTAACCACCAGATATGAGCTGCATGGTAAGTCAAGGAACATGAAATGGAGAACTGCTAAGAGTGCCTCAACTAGCTACAGGGAGGGGAGTGCCATCAGCTGTAAGAACACGAATGGGAGACTCGACGGGTCGAACGGAGGTCAAAGTAGAAGAATCATAAATCATATGGAAAGATGCTCCAGTATCAAGAATCCATGGGGATGTACCTGAATTGGTAGAAGGTGGTTTCTCAGTGCCAGAAGAGTCAGTCACGGAATCTGTAGAACCTCTCAATGAAGAATCCGAAGCAGCAAGCAGGCATCGCAGCTGCGCAATCTCATGCGCAGACAGGGACACGACAGAAGAGGCCGACGATGAGCAGTCGCCACCACCCGTGGAAGCTGCGTGTAGAGTCGACCGAGAGTAGCAAGTCGATGTAGAGCGGTCACCGCCGTGCGCGGAAGCCGCGAGAGGAGTCGACATAGAGCGGTCACCGCCGCACGCGGAAGCCGCGAGAGGGGTCGACGTAGAGCGGTCACCGCCGCGCGCGGAAGCCACACTCAATGCACTGAGCGATGAAGAGCGGCATGTGAAAGCCACCGGCAGAGTCGATGAAGAGTAACCACCACCACATACGGCCGCCACCATAAGAGACGATGTAAAGCGCCCATCATCATGTGCGGAAGTCATCAAACGAGTCGACGAAGAGCGACCATAGCCGCGAGAGGAGTTGTGGAAGAGCGACCACCACATCCCACTGTAGAGGCCGGAGGGGACAACGTCACATGTGGACGAGCACCAAGCACCAAGAGACGACGCGTTTGCGAGACGGGATCAATATAGGGAACACCGGACGACAATGGCATTTTTTTTTCAGAGTAGGTAATTGAACAAAGCAGCTCAGCCAAAACGAACGAACTGACAAAAGGCAGCCCACGCGAACTCAGCCCAGTCTCAGAGCAAAGAGCCCAGCCGAACAGACAAAACTAGCCTTGGAAATCAGATTTTGTGGGTGGCTCGATCAAATCGGCACGGAGAGCAGCATGCGCTGGCTCGAAATCGAGCGCACGCGCACGCGCAAGAAGCAGCGGCCGGCGGAGCAGCTGGACGGGAGTAGGCAGCGCCCAGGATCTGGTGGGCCTGGGCCGGGCGGGCGGATGGCCGGATGGCGGCCCGGGCGGCGCGGACGACCGGAGAGCGGCCGGATGGCAGCGCGGACGACCGGAGATCTTGGAGAGAAGCCGATCCGGCGAGCAGCGCGTCCTGAAGGGCGACGGCCAAGGACCGGTCCGGCTACCAGCGGCGTCGTGGAGACTGCTGTGGAAGACCAGCAGGCGGAGAAAGGCTGCTGCAGTCCAGACGAGCAGCGGCAGCAGCAAGAGAAGATGAACAGACCGGGAAAAAAATCCGATCAGACGGACAGACGAGTTGCAGCGTCACGGGATGATCTAAAACCTAGGCAATGATACCATATTATGATGCAACTTGTATTATTAGGAGGCCAAAGCCAACATATATACACATACATGAGGATGCCAAAAGACTACAGGAGGATGCCAAGAGACTAGAATGTAAAAGGCCAAAAGACATCACTAATATAACTCTAACAGGAGTGAGATGCCAAGACCCTGGATGGGTACCCCAATTCCTTGTGACCGCAATGACCTGCAGCTTTTTCAGCTTGCACGGAGATATCACTTGGTAACGGGCAGAGGGCGCGGTTCTGGAAGGATAGATGGCTACAGGTTATGGCTCCTTCGTCCATCGCCCCAGAGTTGTTTGCTTTGGCCCGTCGAAAGAATCTATCTGTTGCGGATGCTCTTACCGCCAACAGGTGGATGAAGGGCCTTCAAAGGATGGATGCTCCAATCTATGACTCTCGCCGATGAGCCTGATTCTATCTCCTGGAAGATGAATAAGGATGGGGTTTACACTGCAAAATCTGCATATGTTTGTCAGTTCTTTGGCCACATTGATGCACCCTCACTGCAAGCGGTTTGGAAGGTTAAAGCTGAGCCTAAGGTGCGATTTTACTTGTGGCTCCTGTTACAGAATAGGAACTGGACTTCCGATCGGTTGATGGCGAGGGGATGGCCTCATTCGGCACAATGCGTGCTGTGTGACCAAGAACCTGAGACGGCTGCGCACATTACCCTGTTGTGTCCTTATGCTCGGGAGGTCTAGTTCTCTTTCCATCGTTCTGTCGGGGCCGCTGCGGAGGCCGGCTCAACGAACATCACTATCAAAGGTTGGTGGCGACAGGTATGGGCGCTACACAAGAGACCCGAGTTGGCTCCTGAGATTACCACGGGGGTTTATATTGCCTGGAACCTATGAAAAGAAAGAAATAGAAGAACTTTTGAGCGTAAGAGATGTTCTCCCGAGACTGTTGCTGCTCTAGCTAGAGAGGAGATGAGTCTGTACAGAGAGGTTTTTAGATAGTGTTTGCCTCCTCCTCTCTTTTCTTCTTTCTTTTCTATTCTTGTTGAATCTGAGCGGCCACTCTCTGTATGAGAGACTGGGATCTTTGATCCTTTGCTTCCTTCTTCTATGAAAAGGCAGAACCACTGCCATTGCCCGTCAAAAGCAAAAATTCCGTTTAGCACAGCATGCACGAGCCGTAGAAGTTCGTTGGCCCATGATTTCACGCAGGAGTATGTAAGACGGGTAAGTTGACCACTAACATGTCATTAACCAACGGTGGGCACTGGGTAATGCCTGCTGGCGCACAGGATCCTTGGTCCGTCTGCATGCTGCCCATTAATGAATGAGCCTCCCCTGATCGATAGTACTGCATCGAGCCACACGTTCCCCTGATTCGGTGACTCCCATAGCCAGATCTACCAGTGAGCAGCCCTTGGTGGTAGCAGACATATTGCTGGGTCTACTGGTTCCCCTTACTTAAATATTTTATGTTTAATTGTAATATTTATATTTTGAATTATTGTTACACTGAAATATTTATCTTTAAATTATTGATGCATTATGATACTTATCAATGATTATTTTCAATATTCAAAGGAAAATGACATAGGTAAAAAAGACGTAGAGAGCCGGAGATATTTGAGGTATAATGTTGGAGGGTCGGTGCCTACCCGACTATCCGTGGACAGTTTAACGGTCTTGTTTGATGTTTGCCTTGAAGATGCTCTTATTAGGTCTTGCTTGTGGACACAGGTGCGTGTGGATGACTACATTTCCTTCGCATCGAATGCTAAGGGCAACTCCAAAGCAGAAATGGACAGCACCAAATGTCCACATATACCGGACATGTCCATGACAACAGACGGGGTGCCGACCATCCAAACGCAGTCATCAAATGTACGGTCCATTTGAAATGGGTCGTGCCCAAATACAGACGGAGTTGAAGCGAAACAAACATTTAAAAAAATACCAATATATTAAACCCAAGGGTGAACTTCAATTTTTTTAACCTAAACTTAAACTAATCCTAACTAAAATCAGGCGAGGTACAGGAGAGTGACCTGGTAGGAGTGACCTCCGAGGCCATCGTCACCACTGACGTCATCCGAGCCATCTTCGTCCAATCTGGAGCACGTGGTCGCTGATGTGACATGTGTTTGCGAGGTCTCTCCTTCTCATACGGTCTCAACACATAGCTGTGTTGAATATCCCACATAATGGCACGCGTTTTGGGATTCCAATCCAAGTACTCATCGAGGGCAAGATCCTCTTGTGCGGCCTCTAGCATATAACGACGATACTCCTCCTCCTCCTAGGCCATGAGGGCGGCCTCCTCTTTGGCTTGCTCCTCCTCAAACGTCTGCACTCCCTCTTCCAAGAGCGGCACCTGATCTGCCTGTGAATCAGCACTCAGAGCGGCAACTGATTTAGGGAGCTGCCCCTGGATCAGAAGTCGCGCGTCGACGACCACTTCTTGATGGCCGAAGGTGTGGTGGTGTGTGGTGGCCGGTAGGTGTGTGAAAGAGGATGAGAATCGTGCTGGTAGGGTTTGTGGAGGAGCCCAATCGACTTTAAAGTCGGAATAGGCTTCTCGGTCTCCGTGCCGCCATGAGCGGGGGTAGGCGGGAGGCTGGTCTGCTGAAGTGAATACGGTCAAGCCGAGGCGTACACGCCGAAAAAAGTTTTTGGGTGGGTCTAGGGCATTGGAGTCCGACATGGCGGACGTCCGATCTCCCACAAACCTCCCCTACTTTGCTACATATTTGCAGGATTTCAAACGTCCGGACCGATCCGAACAAATTTGGTGGTCGTATTGAGACTGTTCGGTCCATGGGGCAATTTGATGATTCGCGTTGAAGTTTGTCCTAATGCAGGCGTATAATACTATGTCGAATGCAAATAAAGTATGCACCCATGCGTTCCTGGATCTGAATGTGTTTCACGGGATCCAGGACGATCTGTCGTCGTCATGAATGAGCAGAGCTGCGGGTACGGCCGTGGCTGCGGCGCCGTGCCATGCCAATGCCATGGGCGGAGCCTGCTGACGCAGGGTGATTGAATGCCGACCGACCCAACTGCATGGGAGTAAATGGCTCCTTGTCACCCCCAACGGCTACCTAGTACTGTTCATTCCAGGTGATTCGCTATGCTGCTATTGACCCTCTTCCATGTCGACATAGGAAAAGGAACAAGATCGTCTAGGACGCGTGTGTTTGCCATCCGTAATACTACTACTAAGCTAGGACGAGGCCTAGATCAACTTCGAAGTAACCTCGACTGTTTCTGGTCCCATGGCCGGAAGTGGTTTCTCACGCTGGATTGCTGGGTGTTGTCGGCCACAAGACCCCCGTCGGTCCCTGTATATTTCCGTCGACGGCGAAAGAGATAGCGGCCGGCGAGCCGGTCAGGAAAACAGTAACCAGACCGGCCGAAAAACGAGTCACCTATTCTTGGCTCGGCTGCAAGAACACTATTGTTTTGACGTGCTTGAAGAATGTCCCCCGCTGGATGTTGACTGCAAGCTGTAATAGTCTTTGATTGCTTTGGGAAAAATGGGGAAAGTGTTGACGCATCCTAAAAGAAAATTTTTGTAGTATGGACAAAAACATCACTCCATGCCATAACGATGGCATCGCAGACGTCAAAAAATTGGTCTGTCACAACAATTACAATGAGACTTTTCGACTCAAAACATAGTCTAGATTCATCACCTTATCACAACATGTACCATATACATCCTCCAAATCCAAAATCACAAATAAGGGTTCAAATCAAGAGATCATATTACAGCGTTTTCCAGCACCGCCGAATTTATCATCTTCTCTTAACTGAGAATCTTAAACAAAAGGAAACGATGGAATCCAAACCTAAACCCGCAACAACCTACGAACTAAAAATCCGCGCTGTTTCCACGTCAGGGGCGGAAAAGCTGCGTGCCCCCGGTATATATCCCCAGAACTCACGACCCAAGAACCCAGCCCACCTCTCCGGCTCTCTTTCCCTCCCTCCTCCCTCGTCTCTCCCAATTCCGGTTGCTCTCGAGGTTCTCGCGGCAATGGCGGGCTCCTGGCGAGCCGCAGCGCTGGCGGTGGCCATGGTTGCTTGGTTGGCGAGCAGCTGCGTGCTCGGGTTCCCGGAGGAGGATTTGGTGGGGCGGCTGCCCGAGCAGCCCGTCGTGGGGTTCAGGCAGTTCGCCGGGTACGTCGACGTCGACGTCAAGGCCGGGAGGAGCCTCTTCTACTACTTCGCCGAGGCGCAGGACCACGCCGCCGGCAGGCCGCTTACGCTCTGGCTCAACGGAGGTCCGTGCCTACTGCTGCTTCCTCGTCTTCCTATGCCTTCTCTTCTCCGCGGCCCGCTCTGCTCTTGGGCTGTCACTCTCTGATCTCCAGAGATTTCTGTTGGAGTTTCTTCGGCCAGTTTGCCGAGCAGCGTTGGCCTTTGCGCCGCGGTCCTTGTTTTGTTTGCTTCAGAATTATGTTCGCATCTGAATTTTCTTGCTCGATTCGAGAGGCAACAGTGGCATGCACTGCCGTTGTTTTGATAGAAAATGCGTTACTAGTACTTCTATGTGCACGGTTGATTAGCTCTCGACTTTAGCGGTTGGGAGTTAGGACGACGCAAGAATTTCCACCTGATCTGCATTTCATCTGGATTTCCTTTCACGGTCTGCATTTCATCTTACACATACAGCCTTCACAGCGACTTTGTTTTTTCTGTCTGGGTCTCGAGAGTTTCTGGAAATTATTTTGGTTCCCCCAAACAGTTTTAAATAAACTATGTAGTACAGTAGTTGTTTAAAAAAATTACTATGGTGTTGGAATTGTCATGGCTAATAATAGAACTGTTCCATTAGTGGCCTGATGACTGGAGCATCCTAAACTAGTCAATTCCTTGGTACCTTTTCCTCCTCCACTGTACCTTTCTTGCACGTTGAGTGCTCGTTCACCCATCAGGGGTAATATGATGACAGGCAGTGTTTCCTCAACTGGAAACACAAACAACTTCCTCCCATTCGCTAATCGTCATCTGCTCCGCACCTGCCAAGGAAAAAATTAATCAGTTTGTGAGTATCTTTGAGGTCACCATGTTCCCTTGGACCCTTGCCTCATTGGGCTTTGTGTGTTGTGGTCCTTGAGGATTTTTAAAAGCAGTGAGGCATCATTTGGTAAAAAAAAAGATGCTTCTTTCTTTGATGTAACATAACAGTACCTTGCTACACTATGATGCAGATAAAGATCTCAGTACTACTACCACATATGGAAATGTGATTGCTTACTGTATGTTGCTGCAAAATTTCACTGACGTTCAGGTCCTGGCTGTTCTTCGGTTGGGGGCGGCGCGTTTACGGAGCTCGGCCCGTTTTATCCCAGAGGAGATGGCAGAGGTCTTCGGTTAAACAAGAAGTCGTGGAATAAAGGTTGAGATTTTGGCAACCATCTCTCTGATCACATGTTTCAGTGAAAGAAATTGTAGATCTTACTAGTTCTTAGTTGTTTCATATCTTTGTTAATTTTCAGTGTCCAATCTTCTATTTGTTGAATCGCCCGCCGGAGTTGGATGGTCCTACTCCAACACTTCGTCAGACTACAATACAGGAGATGCGCAGACCGGTAAACCGATGCGATCTTGTGACATCGCAGGATGCCAGTTAGCCTGAACACATCAATCTAACTGTATGTTTCTTTAATTATGCAGCTAATGATATGTACAAATTTCTGTTGGGATGGTATAAGAAGTTCCCGGAGTACAGATCAAGAAGCTTACTTCTTTCGGGAGAGAGCTATGCAGGTTAGAAAGCATTTCAAGTTCTACTTCAGAAATATGTGTTTCGATTGCCTCTCTTCTATGGCGAGTGATTCTGCGCTAATGATAATGCAGGGCATTATATACCGCAACTCACCGACGTCCTTCTCACACACAATGAGAAATCTAAGGGTTTTAAGTTCAATATCAAGGGGGTAGCTGTAAGTAGTCAAGCATAGCCTGGTCATCTCTTGAATCAACTATGTTCTACTTACTACTACTGTTTTGTTGACTCTGAGATTACCTTGGGTAGATCGGGAATCCGTTACTCAAGCTTGACAGGGATGTTCCCGCGACATATGAGTACTTCTGGTCCCATGGTATGATATCCGATGAGATATTTCTGGCCATAAACAGTGGTTGTGATTTTGAGGATTACACATTCGGTAGCCCCCACAATGAGAGCAAGTCATGCAATGATGCCATTGCGGAGGCAAATGCTATAGTTGGACAATACGTCAACAACTATGATGTCATTCTTGACGTCTGTTACCCATCGATTGTGATGCAGGAGCTACGACTGCGCAAATATGTATGCTCATTGCCTCATGGATGGTACATTATATTTACATCAGAACCTTTGATTGCTGTTGTGTGACTAGTTTTTTGTGCAACCTAGGTGACCAAGATCAGTTTAGGAGTGGATGTTTGCATGTCATATGAAAGGTACTTCTACTTCAATCTTCCAGAAGTGCAGCATGCTCTTCATGCTAATAGAACACATCTACCTTATGGCTGGGGCATGTGCAGTGAGTAAGTGCTTCTATTGCTACGTCTGCCAAATACATATGTTGGTCCTTTCAGTAAATATGTAAAGAGAGAAGAGAGTGTCAGAGTAAATGAACTGCTCATCTTTGCAACTCAAACTCACATGGATCATCTAAAATCATGTCCCAGTGTGCTGAATTACACCGATAAGGATGGTAACATCAACATCTTGCCTTTACTTCAGAGAATTGTGGAACATAAGATACCAGTTTGGATATTCAGGTAAATAACTTACCTTTTCATACTCCCATATACCAGTCTGAGTATATTTATTCAGATAATTTGTTTCGTTCCGTGTGCAATTTGTTATGACAATGTGAATTACGTTACAGCGGCGATCAAGACTCTGTGGTGCCCCTCTTGGGCTCCCGAACCCTTGTGCGAGAGCTAGCTCATGACATGGGGTTGCCTGTCACAGTTCCGTACAGTACTTGGTTCCGCAAAGGCCAGGTATACTTCTATGCTACGAATACAAGTTGAATTACAGATGCCAAATTTGATGATATAAAACATGAATGTAACATCTGTTGCTCTTTGCTTTTCAAGGTTGGAGGCTGGACAACAGAGTACGGTAATTTTCTGACCTTTGCAACAGTGCGGGGCGCATCTCACATGGTGCCATTTGCACAGCCAGACCGAGCTCTCGGCCTATTTCGCTCATTTGTGCTTGGACAGAGGCTCCCAAACACAACCTATCCACCCATTGGCGACTAAGTGTACCTACAAAAGCAGCTGGATATAGAAAAGAAAAAAATAGCTTGGGAGTTTTCAGTCTTGCTACAAGAGTTCAGTTCTCAAGGATGTATAAGTTGATCAATAAGTTCTTGATTCTTTAGAAAGAATGGAAAAGTAATGCTTGCTAGCAAGTATGATCTTTATCAGGATTATTAGATTGCATCCCTCAAAATCTGGAACACAGAATCCAGAGTAATTTGTACAAGCAATTATGTCGATGTAGTTAATTTGGTGGCCACTTGCAAATGTAACTCTGCCTAAATCATCTCATCGGTCCACACCAAATGAATGTTAAAAAGGTTCTTTAAGAGGATAATGTTGGCAGTTAAGTGACATCATTTACTTTCTAGTTGCTAACGGAATGCTGGTATGGTTTGCTGATCTTATTGAAAAAGCCCAAACTTATTCAACACCTTATCCATGATTTTTTTTTTGTTTACTCAAGACAATGTAACAAACTTCTACTAAAGTTACCTGCTGTTGTGAGCTCAACTACCGGCTGTGCCAGTCGGCAGGGCAGTTCCTTGCCTTAATCAGGGTTATTTCTGAACAAATTCTGCTTGACCAGTGTGCAAGGACACAAGGTCCAGAAAGTAGAACTGCATCAAGAGTAAAATATTCAAGCTAATCTGCATCGAAGGACACAAAGAATACATTGCAATGGTAGTTTAAGACCTGGAAAACAACACACAGAAGCTGCCCCAGCTGGAGACTGGATGTCTCTTTGCTCCCCAAAGGCCAAAAGCCGACAGTAACAATATTTTTCTTATACATATAAAAAACTATATTTGTTGTTCTTGGGCACTCCCAAATTGCTGTCATGAAGTGAATCTGGACGGTATCAACGAGGTGACAGGTGATCATCTTGGCACCATTTACATTAACAACTCTATAGTAGGGTAACAAAGTATGACCATTCAAGAACAATGTTAACTTGAATGGAAACAATAAGGCCTCATTTGGTTGCAAAGTGAAAATATCCCAGGGTAGTAATCCCATGAGGGGGACTTTCCATGGCCATGGGAAATCCTCTCCCACCACCGGGGGAGATCCCCACGTGAGTTTGGAGACAAGGAGGGGAGGGAATCACGTCAGGGAAGTGCCAAATTTCTTAGCAAAGAAATGTAGTATTCGAAAACCATGAAAACAAATTCCCTTTTTTTACAGAAGCATCATAGCAGTACGGAAGTAGGTAAATTTCTAATTTCCATGGAAAACTCAGGAATGACAGAACAATGGAGAATAATTCAGTAATTTCAAGGATAAACCCAGAAATATGAAACACGCATAATCAAGGAAAAAAAACACTTCAGTCCACATCACACACGCTGACCATAAATAACACAAGATCGAGGATAAATTTTGGTGCGCTAATCATGGTTTAACATTTTTTTTGGAGAAAAGGCATCAACCGAGTCCGAGATGAGGCTCGAACCTAGCCTGACTTTTTGAATTAACAAAGCCATCAACCGCCAGGATTACAAGCATACGCCCTCAGGCAAAAGAAAGAACAACACGGCGGTAAGATACATAAACGATGGACAACACCAAACTACTCACACGCTATGGAAACTGAAGATAATCAAAAGAGAACGAAGCCGAAGATGCCGAGGACCTCAGAATGCTGCACCAGGAACAATATCACACTGGCTCGGAGGAGAGAGGGGCTGACACCAGCTAGGCATATGCCGTCACCATGCATCTACGGGCCCCGGCACGGCACATCCGGTACGCCATCTTTGAAGAAGGCCACTACCTCCTCGCCTGGATCGAAGGCGCCGCACCGTCGCAAGATGGGATGGATGCTGCCGGAAGATGGCCTCGTAGAGAGGGTCGGCGCATCCCCAACGAGACGCCGGAGGCTCTCCTTGAGCAGAACATCGTCGTTGCACACATCCAACACCGGAGGGGGAAGTTTCACGTTAGGACAAGAGGGCCACACCGCCGCCGCCACCCACCACCCACAAGCGCCACCCGACCACAAGGCTCACAAAGCGGCGCCTTCAAGAAGGAAACGGCACCGAAAGCACCGCCGCCGCCCAACAAAGTTGGGGCTTTCGCCCGGGAGACCTAGGGGCAGGGGAAGTGAAGGGATCGTTCCATACCGATGCCTCCAAGGAGGGGAAACGACACATTTAGTTCCATTAAAAAGATGTACATATGTGACTGATCAATGCCAAAATGTGTTGTCACTGGAATAATCACTCTACTGAAACTTCCACCATCAACTTCTTTGAACATTTTCATTGGTTAGCTTTAGGAAACCTGCAAATCAAAACAGAACAATATAGTTACTATATAATATGACATTTTAAACTATATATAAGCACACATGCATGGTTCTCAATGAAATAGATGCAAACATAATAAGCCAGACTGATTTATGTTCTTATAAATAAAATATTGTTCCCTCTGATTCCTAGACGACCACGGCATGAAAGCCATCATTTGGCAAGAAAAGAATGTTACACTGAAACCAGCTTGAAAATAGTCCTTGAAGCTTTTCAATTGTATAAACACTATTCCAATTGTACAATATTCAGAATAATATACACTGTCATGTCAGTTTCCTATGAGTGGCAACATTAAGATCAATACCCAGATGCATTTATCTAATCAGCACAAGATACATATATACATCATTAGCCCACATGTGCATAGATGACTATCTAATCAGCACACAAACGGATGCATATTTCCAAGAAAACTTACAGTACGGTGTTACCATTCATGTGCATATAAGAATCCAACTACTTTTTCAGCTAGCTATAACAAGTAACAATCGAGCAACTGACATACCACACCACTTAAATTAACAAATAAACAATCTTGTCGTGGATGAAACAAGAATTAGCCTACCAAAAGCATGAATGAAGAATATATTGCTGGATGAAAAAATAGCCAACAAAGCTTATGAGTGTGTGTTCACAGTCTCTCCCAAGAAAGAAAATGGATGCCAACAAAGCTGTAGAACATGCATTGACAAGAAAACGCAAGATAACCCTCCAAAAAAAACTGCGATGAGCCCATGAGCATGAACTCATTTGAAGGTGTTACTTTCTGTAGCTTCCCTACTATACTGTCTGCCAACAAAGGGCTATTTCCTAACAGTACATTAGTAAGTGATAATTTAACAGCACTACATCGATAATAATATCAATTGGCTTTGCTGCAATCACATCAAAATGAACCCAGCTCTTTCTTTTTTTATAGGAAGAAAAAGTCCAATCAAGAGCAATGTTTTGCGATGTTTTGCCTTCTCTTCTCAACTCTAGTTAGTTACTCTTCAGTCTTCACTGAAGCATCCAAATGCTAGAATACTCACAATAGGACCAAGCCTCGGAGCACAAACAAAGCACGAGGACTTCTACAAGAGCATCTGCTCTTCCGGGCAACCAAAACCACTCATCTCCATCAAGACACAAAATTGGATGATCTAACAAGTCTTTTACATTCAGAAGACGATTTTTTAGTAATCCATCAGAAACAAAGCATGGCTTACACTAAATAGCAGCTAGAAAAAAAGAGGTAAAGCCTAATTTCGAAGCAGAAGTAGTGCACATATCTACTACCAATTAAAAGGAGGCGATTTGTGCTCACTCTTGATTGGTTACGGCGGGCTCTAGGATGCTGATTGGTTAAAACAAGTGAAGCCGGTGCTTAGGTTCTTGGATCTGGATCAAAAAGTTCATGAACGGTGAGTGCATGGAATGGAGAGCAAAAATATGAGGTGGAAGAGGAGGGGGTAACCTTGGTCGAAGTAGGTGCCTGCCGCCGTCGCCGTCGCCGTTACCGGATGGGACACGAGCTTCGAGGCGGAGAGGTGGTCCGGGGAAGGAGGAGGGTGACGGCCGCGGTCTGTCGCCGTCGCTGTCACTGGAGGGGCGGAGCGTGGATCCTAAGCACCGGGGGGAGGGCTGCGAGGGACGTCGCTTCGTTCGCCGGCGATGGAGGTCGGACGCGGAGGAGCTCGGAGGTCGGAGGCGGAGATGGATCTTGGTCGACGGCGCCTGGTCGGTCGCGAGAGAGCGAGCGAGTCGAGGGTTTTCTCCCTGGCCTATTGACACCGGACGAGCTATCCCCGGGATGGGCCGGGGAAAGGCCAGGGGTCTTTCCCCTTCGCGGATCACCAAATGGCGCTGTCTGCTGCCCCGGGCCAACTCAGCCCATGGTTATCCGACCCAGGGAAATAGCGGGGATCCCCCCGGGATCCCTTGAAACCAAATGAGCCCTAAGAGTTGTATCTTCCTTTGGACCGCTGTACAGAGTATAAGCATAGAAACAGTAGTATTTATAGTATACATAACCGTGTGTAGCCAAACTGGATTTTTCTTGTCTTTATTAATACTCTGATCTTGACTGAAAATAGTAACCATGAATCCCTACCCTGCTAGCAATAAGATTCCAGTGCTATACTATATATTCCTATGTAATACTAAGAAGAAAGCCACCCCAAAGGGTACACAACTTTACAAAGTATACAGCAGTACCTCAATACTCATACTGACTGAAATCTGGCCAGCCAACATAGTGAGTACAACCATGGTCAAAGCAATAAGTGGATAGTTCATTTATTTGCCCATCATCAGAGAGAGAAGAAATTGTCCAGAAGACTGAACTTAATTACAGATAAAGGGTCTAAGCAAAAGAACCACTGATTAGCTTACAAATCTGATTATAATCATGCACCCAGGCACAAAAACTCATGGTGACTGTACCAATCTCTTTCTGGAGGTTACAGGCTTGATTAAAATGGCAGTTGGTCACTACCTTCATCGCTTTGCCCCCAAGCAAATTCTTTCTTGCTACTGTCTATAGGCCTAATGATTCTCTTTGTGATGTCCACATATTCTGCCATGAAATTTTGTATCACTGGTGGCAGTAGATTCAGTGCAGACTATAGAATTCCAACAAGAATTGAAACTTAATAAAAATATAACATAATTTTACCTTCAGTTTAGATGTGCTTTGTCAGCTTCAAAGTAGATGACTGAAGAACATAATGCTCAATCTTTCCAGTTGCAATTTTTCTTGTATCCCAGCTTGCCGCCATTAACAAATTTTGCATGCAACTGCTTTTGCCGCACTTCAGAACATGTGATTCATGTGTTATACAATCAGATCAGATATGTGGTACACTAGTACAACTGTGGAAGTCACTTCAGAGCAGACAGTCGTAGCCACAAACTGAAGAACCAGCATCATTCTCACCCAAACACCGCTTCATCTTCACAGCATCTTGGTTCAGATATTGGCCACAAAAATATTCAAGGCCACAAGCGTCCACATTTACCAGAACTCCTTCGTTGAATAAAAGAATTGCTCATGTGAATTCATGGTAGCAATTAAGGCTGGTTACTGCTTTATCCTCAAACCAATATCTGACTGCCGTAGTACATGACTTAACCATACCAACTTCAGTGCTAAGTCGGCTTGTACTACTGGTCAGCATGCTCATATTCAGATTCTCAATTGCCCATATCCTTACGTAACCGATCTAAAATCCAAAACATTTTTCTCCTCAAATAACTCGGGATACTCCCTTGGTAAAAGGCATGAGCTCTTCCCTTCACATCAACCCAGCTGCAACCAGGCGTCTTCACCATGCCAAGTTCCCTCATCCTTAATCTTAATCCTGCAACACCATCAGACTGACCAACTGCACCATAAATTCCACAGAGAGTGATATAGTTACTGACATTGCCTTTTTCTAACTCAAACAGCCTATATGCTGCAATCTCTCCAACATCGACATTATTATGCATGGCGCAAGCAGAGAGTAGAGCTCCCCATGCAGTAGCGCAAGGTTCCATAGGCATCTTCTTTATAAGCCCGATAGCTTCTTCAATGGCTCCAGCACGCCCCAAGAGGTCCACCATACATGCATAGTGCTCAGAAGTGGGCTCTACACCATGAACCTTCCTCATTGACTCGAAGATCATCCGGCCGTCAGTCACGAGCCCTGAGTGGCTGCAACTTGAAAGGACAGATGTGAAGGTGATACAATTCGGCTTCACTCTCTGAGATAACATCTCCTCGTACACATGCAATGCCTCTTTTCCCTTTCCATGGACACCATAGCAAGATATCAGTGTCGACCAGCTCACCACATTCCTCTCCTGCATGCCTGCAAACACTGCTTGTGACGCGTCCACGCGCCCGCACTTTGCATACATGTCGATCAACGCGTTCCCAATTGGGACATCCAAATCAAATGCAAGGCTTCGCACCATCCTACCATGTATTTCTCTCCCCTTCATCATCTCCCCTTCCTTTCCACAGACATTTAGCACGCTCGGCACAGCCCGCAGATCCCTTGCCATGTTCACCGCCTCCACCTGAGCCCTTCTGAAGAGCTCAAGCGTTTCAGCTGTCATCCCGGCCCTTGCATAAGCGGTTACCATGCAATTCCACACAACAGAGTCTCTTTCTGGCATCTCGTCGAACACCCTCACCGCATTGACCAGGAGACCAGCCTTGGCGTACATGTCAAGAAGTGCGCTGGAGACAACAACATTGGAGAGAAATCCTAACTGGACGGTAAATCCGTGGAGTGCGGCGCCAAGAAGCGGGTCCTGGAGCTCGGCGCACGCCCGGAGCGCCGCTGGGACAGCATAGCAGTCAGGGCGGAAACCGGCGTCGAGGAAGCCAGAGAGTAGTTCGAGAGCTAAGAGGGGTGGGGAGGCGGCAAGGAGGATGTTGTACGCGTGCATGGACGGAGAAGGCATCGCGTCGAACACCTTGCGGGCGCTAGGGAGCGCAGCGCAGCGACAATAGAGCAGGACCAGGTCCGTCTCGAGGGTGGCCTGGGGTAGGTGGCCACCAACGAGAGCCTGTGCGTGGAGCTTCGCGCCGGCGATTAGAGCCTTAGCGGCGGCGCAGCGCCGAACGAGGTCGGAGAGACGGCCGGCGTTAGGCGGCGGCATCTTGGAGGCCGCCGCTTTGAGGTGCACAGTGCTTCTTCGGTTTTTTTGGGGGAGTGGGGCAACTCCAGCGCCTCGCTCACGAGCAGGCGATCGGGCAAGGCAGAAATGCGTCCGCCTCCGTTGTTTTTTGGCTTTTCTTTGTTTTCCCGGTTTTCACTGATTCATGTTCAATTTTCAGGCGTTTTGCTAATTAATAAAGGCCAATAAAAATGTTCATAAATTGGCCATTACCGACTGCGTCAACCCATGATGCCTCTATGTTCTTCGTTAACGTCTAGTGATCATCATAGTTTTGTGAGAATAAAATTCCTCTCGTTCTTTTGACGGTGCCATGAGGTTACAGAGTTTTCTGCCCTCGCAGATCCGATTATTCGGATCTGATAAGTTTATATTGCGATATCAAGCTTTTTTTGTTGGTTTGATTTTTTGTGGAGGTGAAATCTTTCATCGACACCAGGGTGAAGATATAGTGATTCGACAGTCTGCACTTCTAGGGGATCATCCCCGGCCCAAATACGTTCATCGATCAAGACTTCCCATCTGTTTAGATGGACGACTCAAGACGCTTTCAAAAACCATTATTGATAATGTTCGTGCGGGTGAACGAGTGACAACATCGTTGCTCGAGTCTAATTACAGCCTCTTTACCAAGTCTTTGGAGTATTTCTTCGAGCAGAGATTAATACCGCGAAGAAAGTGTTTACAAGAGATTTCATTGTAATTCTTAATCATAGGAGTTATTTTGTATTTTCTTTGATGCTTTACCAACGTCATCCATGTGACGGGCCGGCATCCGCCCCGCATGGCTCCTCGGGAGGCCTCAAGAGAGGGCGCCTCGCGAGGCCGCCTGTGGTGGTGGTGGAATCGGTGAAGTCCTTCGCGTGAGGGGGCTCCTCGCGAGGCAGGGTCCTCGCGAGGCTGCTGGCTCGTGGTGCCCGTTGGCGTGCCGCCCTATGACTTGGGCCAAGCGGCTGGACCGTAGGCAGGTCGCCTGTGGTACCCTGATTCCCACTGGGCCGACAATATGAGCACGAGGACCAGATTGCATTTTACAAATTATTTCTAAGGCCCTTTCTACAATCTAAAATGACTTGCATGTAATTTTCACTTCCTCTAGGGTTCATCTGTTTGCTATGTTGTAACAATTTTGTTATTTGACTGCCAACTTCTAGTCCTTTGGGGGCCTACTCGATATTGAAAAATAAGTGAAAGCTCGTCGCTACTAGGCTTTTATCACTATGGCCTAATAAATCTATGAAAATAGGTGTGAGGTTGAGTGTCCAACTTAAGGGCCTCTTTGGATTGTAATTTTTTTCATATGAATAATGGAGGGTTATAATCCCAAAGATTTTTTCCACGTAAGTCCTTTGGATCATAGGATTGGGACTACTACTCATATGGAATCCATTCATATACCCCACTCCATAGGAATCTTAACATGAGCTCGAATCCGATTCCAGTTGAGAGGTCCAATGCACTTTAACCATATCTATATCTCTCTGCCCTCTTTCCTCAAGCCTCCACAATTCTTGTGTTTTTGTTTCTTGTGCTCAACCAGAATTCGTCGTTGGTTACACCGTCGTGATAACACACCCGTCTTGCACCATTGCATCAATTCACAATGATACCACCATGAAGAACATAGGAATGGTGGCGTGCTTCACGAGCCACCATCTATCGCCAAATGAGAGGTTATTAGCAACTAGCATGGCACGAACTAAGCATAGCTTAGATGATTAGGTTTGTTATGGTGGGATTGGACCACCTGGCTTCAAGTTCGAGACTTGACATGAGTGCTCACATATTTTCTGAAATTATTTCAGTCTTTCTGGCGTTATTCTTTTAGTGGTATGACGTGCTCGTCGGTTACGAGGTGCATGTGGTGACTTCTTTAAGATCTATCGGCTCAGTATCTCGGAGGTGCTCGGTGTGCAAAGCCTTGGTCTAGGGGGGGGGGGGGGGGGGGGGGGGGGGGGGAGGGGTGCATGCTTGTTGTGGGCGCCTGTGTTTGTACCATGTTTTAAAATAAATTAACGCGGTACAAAAAAGGCTTTCCAATGAAGAAGGTGAAGGAGAAAATAATCACCAAATGTTGCAAAAGGGTGACAGGGACTTGAGGAAGAAAACCAAAATGCATCGCCCGTGCAATCACAAATTATGCTCCACCTAGGCGCACATATTTGAGCATTTCAAAATGAATGCCATGACTTCTATGAATGCATAACGTGTGATAAATTATACATTTGCCATATTGATGTATGCGGAATATTTTTTTATATCGTGTCGATGCAAAACATATTATCACTTGTGAACCTTGAAATCTATGTATCTTATATAGACAAATCCCACCATAAGTCATTAATTGCTATTTTTGCGCATGCATGCTTCCACATCGTCCAAATTGTTATAGCCATTAGATTTGCTAGCTTGGTCAAGTGACATCTATCCATTCTGAATATGAGAATTTATATACCTTGCAACATGCATAGTGGATCTTAAATGCCACTGCATTAAATTTATGGCATGCTCTTCTTTTGTGTCTACAAAAACCCTCGCATAGTTTAAATCTTAAAGTTGAATTTATATTATGTGTAATTTTTAGAAATCAAATATCTAATTCCCCGGCAACGTGTGGGGTATCGTCTAGTATCGTTTAAAAGGAATGCACATTTGCGGCGAAGAAAAGAAAGAAAAGGAAGGCATCTTTACTAGTTTTTGAGTTTTTTAGGGATCCACTTTTTTTAGTGGAAAGAAAAGGAGTGCACACATGTGAAGGGAGCATTCAAGATGGTCCACTGATCCACCGATAAATCAGTCGTCGGCCACAAGTCCATGGGCCTGACGGCGGTTTCTTTTTCTTTTCCTAAAATCTAATTAGTGCGCGCGCACCTTCTGGTTGAATCGAGCGTCCGAACGCTCGCCGCTCGATCAACTCAGATCGTGTGGCCTCACGAGGCCAGGTATTACCTGGTCGGGGAGCCGTCGCGAGCGGCCACGCTACACGACAAACGCCCATCCTCTTTCTCCACCTTCTCCTCTTCAGTTGCGCCCCATCCTCCCCCGTCGTTCCCCTCCTCCACCTGCCTCGAGCAGCAGGGAGCACAGGCGCCTGTGCTGCTTCGCCATGGATGGCCGGCCCCGAGCAGCATCCAGCAGGCAGCGAAGTGAGGCTGGAGGTCCTCTCCTCCCCAGGATCCAGGTGACGGCGAGATCCAGCAGATGCTGACCAACCGGCGGTTGTCGTTGCCACGGCACGAGGCTCTCCTTCCCATGGTGGAGCTGCTGCTTTCCGACGCAGATCCGGACGGGGGTCATCCTCGTCGCCCCGGCCTCTTCCTGCAGGTTCCAGCGTCCGCCACTGCAGGGCGCTGTGGTCAAGCGCCTTCACCCGATCTGCCTCGCACGCAGCAGTAACATCCTCTGCTCTTCTATGTGTGTACAGTAGCAGATCGATTCATCTGAGGCGCGGCCACCGGCAAAAGCTAGCTGAGAACCTCACAAGCAGCTTAATTGATTTTGCTGTTTAGAACATGCATGCCTCGCCGTAGACTTTTGCATGTGTACGCTGGGCTGGCTAGCTTTGCTCTTGATCGATTTACGCGACGACATCGCAGAAAAATCTCTCTCTACTAGTGTTGCACAAGCATCGTTTCGTAGTTGGATATTGACTGTCAGTTAGTTGGCCAAAACAGATGATTAAGTTGCACATCCTAATGATAGGAGTATTTGAGACAGGGGTGTGCCTACATCCGTGCCGGCAGCGGTCGTCGAGGTGCGACTACTAGATTCATTTTGGCTGGGGTTAGCAGGTCGTCAGGGAGACCCTGATCTTGGAGTCATCGACCATCTATCCTCCATGCATTTTCTTCTATCCCGACGAAATGGCGTGGATGAAGAGTGGCCTCTCCGGCCTTTCGATTTTGGTCAACTAACACTGCTAACGTTGTGTATGTTATGTAAAGTATAATCTCAGATTATGTGAAGAGCATAACAAGAGCAGCACAATCTTGATTTCGGAGTTGCACATCGACTGCGATAGTTGCACACGCATGATCATGGAGTTGCACATTCTTGTCGGCAAAGTCGTACACGCACAACCATGGAGTTGCACACTCTCGTTGGCATAGTCGTACACGCACTATCATGGAGTTGCACATTATCGTCGGCCCAGCCGTACACGAATTACCGTGAGAGGTTCTCACGTTCGTCCGCGGAGTTGCACACTCTCGTCGGTATAGTCGCACATGCATGGCCACGGAGTTGCACATGCGTCGGTATGGTCTGCCCGCTAGACGCGTCCAATAAATATGCTTGATGCAAACATGTTTTTTTAGTCACATTTTTTGTTGCCATCTGTAGTAGTTGTAGTTGTACACATAACTGTTCTCAGTTGGATACAATCATTAAAAAATTGCACACATGAGGCTCATTTTTTATTGGCATCTATAGTAGTTCTAGTTGCATACATAGTTGTTTTCAGTTGGACACGATCATTGAAAAGTTGCACACATGATGATCATTCTTGTTAGCATCTATAGTAGTTCTAATTGCACACATAATCGTTCTTAGTTGGATACGATCATTAGGAAGTTGCACACACGGCCATCAGTTTTTATTGGCATCTATAGTAGTTCTAGTTGCACACATAGTAGTTCTAGTTGGCACATGCATGGCCACATAGTTGCACAATCTGGTCTGCATAGTCGCATATGAATTGTCGTGGGAGGTTCTCACGCCCCGCTGCGAAGTTACACACTTTCGTCGGTGCAGTCGCACATGCATGGTCACAGAGTTGCACGATCTCGTCCGCATAGTCGCACATGAATTGTCGTGGGAGGTGCTCACGCCCGGCCGCGGAGTTGCACACTCGTCGGTATAGTCGCACACGCATGGACACAGAGTTGCACAATCTCGTCCGCATTGTCGCACATGAATTGTCGTGGGAGGTGCTCACGCATGGCCGCGGGGTTGCACACTCTCGTCGGCACAGTCGCACATGCATGGCCACAGAGTTGCACGATCTCGTCCGCATAGTCGCACATGAATTGTCGTGGGAGGTGCTCATGCATGGCCGCGGAGTTGCACACCCTCGTCGGCACAGTCGCATATGCATGGCCACAGAGTTGCACAATCTCGTCCGCATAATCGCACACGAGTTGTTGTGGGAGGTGCTCATGCCCGGCCGCGAAGTTGCACACTCTCATCAGCATAGTAGCACATGCATGGCCATAGAGTTGTACAATCTCGTCCGGATAGTCGCACATGAATTGCTGGGGGAGGTGCTCACGCCTGGCCGCGGAGTTGCACACTCTCGTTGGTATAGTCGCACATGCATGGCCACAGAGTTGCACAATCTCGTTCGCATAGTCGCACATAAATTATCGTGGGAGGTGCTCACGCATGGTCGTGGAGTTGCACACTCTTGTCGGCGCAGTCGCACATGTATGGACACAGAGTTGCACAATCTCGTCCGCATAGTTGTCGGCTTACGACACCTATGTGATCCGAAGGACCCCTTTACGGTTCGGCAGGGGGAGAGGTATGCATAAAGAGCAGAACCGATGATCAACGCGAGGGGATTTTTACACAGGTTCGGGCCGCTGATCTGCGTAAAACCCTACTCCTGCTTTAGTTTATTATCAGTGTCTTCGTCCCAGTTCTTGGAGCGCTTGCAATGAACAGTGTGTTCGTGCAGCAGCTACACATGCAGAATGGGCCGAGAGAGTTCTCTCCCCCTGTAGCAGTTGCCTTGGGCCTCCTTTTATATGCTCAAAGGGGTCACCACAGTGGCAAACTGTTGATATGCGAGGTGTAAAGTAGCTACAGGGTTATCATACCTAACCACTGACGGTTTAGGACCAATGCATTTAATGCATCGTGAGGTGTCCGTTTAGGTGTCCCTACTTTCTTGGGGATAAAAAAAGGGGCCATCCCATCAGCACCGCTTAAGCTCGCCTCCACTAGCGCCTTGCCACGCGCCAGCATAGTGGCGGGACCTTGCTGGGTGCGAATCTTGCCGGGCTCCGCAGGCTACCCCGGCAAGATCTTGCCGGGAGCTGAGCCTCTGGTCTCCAGTTCTCCTTATATTCTGACCCTTGGCTTGAATGTCTCTTTGACAACCTTGGATTAATCTTCAGCTGTTCCCCCGACAAGCCTTGCCGCAGGTATGGCTACAACTGCCCGTGCACAAGTATGGGGTACTAAAGGCCCAATATTTAGTACACCGACAGGAGCCCCCGGGCCTAGGCCACACACGAGTGCGAGGCGTTATTGGGCTAGGCCCAAACAGTGCACGGGCACGCGTGGCAGGGGTTAACTGCTTGTAATTATTCCGCTTACTGCGCTTCCCCACTACGCGCGTTGAATGTGCGACGTGGGAAGCGTGCGTTGAACGGCCGCAGCCGCAGCGCGCTCGTATAGGCGTATTCACATTGGGCAGTAAAAGAGGCAGCCTCGCTCCTTCCCCGTAAAAAGGAATCCGCAGAGGCGCTGCCCATTTACCCCCTCTTCTTTCCAATCTGGAATCCGCCATTACTTTCTTTCCCCCGAGCCTAGAGCAGAACTTCTCCTCATCCGCTCACCGCCTCCGCACCCGCTCTATCCTTGGCTTCCGCCTTCGCAACCGCCATGCCACCCAAGGCTAGCAAGGGCAAAGGCAAGAGCAAGGAGACGAAAGCCGATGTCCCGGAGAGCGAGCTGGCGAAGATGCAGAAGAAGTACGTCGTCTTTGCTCCGACGCTCGACGCGAAAGCCTTGAAGAACCGGTACCAGTGCATGTGGGCGAGGGAGACGCAGGCTCACCCCGCGACTCGCGTGGCCCCAGGTTCTTCTTCCAAAGGCGGACCAGATAAATATCCCTTCTTCGTCGCTTACTTTTATTGCGGGCTCTGTCCTCCATTCTCCGATTTCTTTATTGACATCATGTACACATACGGCTTCCGTCTCGTGGATTTCACGCCGAATGCCGTAACATGCATGTCTATCTTTGCTCATCTTTGCGAAAACTTTGCCGAGGTAGTTCCCAACACTGCCCTTTTCCGCCATTACTTTCTTCCTCGCATCCAAAAAGGGGACGCCCTTTCCGGTTCTATCGCCTGGATCCCAAGGGCATGGAATAAGGAGATATATCCAGATGAGGTCTACCGCGAGAAGTGGGAAGAATGGCGGTCCGAGTGGTGCTGGATCAAGGAAGCACATCCCCATCCATTCTGTTCGCCCCGACAGCAGAAAGTGGTCAGTGGCGAGGACTGGAGTAATCTCGATGCTCAAGATGACAAGCTCACGATCGCCACCACCAGGATCCTCAGCTTGAAAGCTGTCGGGCTCACAATAGAGATGATTGGCTCTGACTTCCTTCGCCGCCGCATCGCCCCTCTACAGAATAAGGGGAGACCGGCTTGGGAGTTCCAGAACGCGGCAGACATCATGAGGCTGCGCCCCGGATTAAACAGTAACTTGACAATCATGCAGCTTGCCGCTCTCCGCCACAGGCTATAAGTTGCCGGCGGGAATCATCCCTTTGTGCAACAACTCCGCCCTGGGGTCAATCATCGCCACAATGCCAATGTTCAACGCTCATGGCCTTGACGCGACTTGGGTCGAGCCATCTGCGGAGCAGGCACAAAAGTTCTTCGACAACTTGTCGGAGAGGGCCATCCGGGAAGAAACAAAACTCGTCCGCGCCACCACTGATGAAGAAGTGGCGTATATTGCCACTAGGGTGGAAGAGGCGAACCTTGCCGCGGAGGCCGGCAACGTCGGCTTCACGGAATGGGAAACCAGCGACGCAGAGGTCATTTTGGAAGAGAATCCTGCCGGGAAGGATAAGGCTGCAGGGGAACAGAGCGGCACAACCGCCGAAAGCTCATCTGATGAGGACGCAGCCGAAGAACAGCCACAAGAGGAGCCCCCAGCTCCAAAGAGGGCAAAGCGTGTCCTTCGGAAAGCCGTCTCTAGCGTCCCAGCAAACCAAACTTCTTCGAGCAGCGAGGCTCCCGGCAAGAAGGCGGCCGGCAAGGCTGCACCGCGGCAAGGAGTTCGACAGCAACCTGTGTGGCGCACGAGACACACACCTGCGGCAACCACCGGGGCGACAGGGACGTCTCACACAACAGCACCGGAGGCTGAGGTGGCAGAGTCACGCCAACCCCCTGCACTTGCTGCAACCAAGCGACCCAGGACCCCTCCTCCGCCTCTTCATACGGACACCGCAACGGAGGTCGATTTCGACATCTCCGGTTTCAGCCCGGAACAAGAAGAGGAGGAGTAAGTATCCTGTCACAGCCTTTATCTCCCAAATTCTGAATTCGATTGATCTCATTGTCTTGCCTTGTCTTATCTCTGCAGTGATGCAGAAACTTTGGCGGAAAGGATGGCGAAGAGGGCGAAGACTTTCACGGGCGACGAGCCCCCGACAAGCTCTGCAAGCGTGCCAGAAACTATCATCATCAGCCCGGAGCTTAGCCCTCGACGCAACCCCCAGCGCAGCCCCCAGCGTGAGTCCACTACTCGTTTTCCGCTGGCGGGTGCTGAGGTTTCTACTTTTGCCGCTTATATCTTTGGGCTTGCAGGAGAAGAACAGCAACAGGGAGAGCCATTGGAGGACGCCCCCGTCGTGCCGCCTCCGTCAACCACGGCGCCCGCAAGCACATCTCCGGCAAGAGCTCCTACCGACGAGCCCACCTTGGAAGAGGAGGAGCCGGCAAACATGGGCACAGGCAACTTTTTCCCGGCAAGCAATGTTGCCGGGAGGGATGAAGCCACCCCTCAACAGCTCGACGCAGGTGACTGCTTGCCTTAGAGCACTTGTCATTCTTTCCTTTATCTTTCTCTCTCTTTGTCTTCTTGAACTTCAATCTTGATCTTATTTTGTTTCCCTCCTTCGTCCTCCAGGATTCCCTGTGATGAAACACATGGACGTTGACGTTGTCATCGAGGAGACCGCCAGAGATGCTGCCGCCGAAGCTGACAAGATCACTGCTAGCGAGGCCGCCAAAGACGCCACTGTCAAGGTCAGCGAAGCTGCTGCCGAGGAAGCCGCCAAGGAATCTGCCGAGAGGGCCGGCGAGGAGACTGACGACCATACTGACGGCATTCCTGCCGCAGGAGCGCCAGGCGCTACATCAGCCACAGAGCCCCCAGCCACCGGTGAGACGATTGTCGAGGATCAACCATCGACATCCGAGGCTCCCTCATGGAGCAAATATCTCAAGGTTGGCGACAACCTATTCATCAACTTGCCGGGGACGGCAAGTATTGGAGCGCCGACCGAAGGAAAAACTTTTGATGAAGAAATCATCACCGCTGCCGGGCTCGAGATCGTCGATGAACCAAGCGCCAACAGCGGCAAATCTGAAGAAGATCAGCTCCTTCAGGCCATGGGCGATAATTTCCGCAAGCTCCAAGCACTCCACCGTGCTCGAAGGGAGAAGGCAAACTCCAGAGCTACAGTTGTCGAAGCAGCCGAGGCGGATTTCCAGAAGCGCGTTGAGCAAATGCAGATCTGGTACGCCGAGGCCCTTCAGGAGTTGATTGCCAGCCGGGAACAAGTGAGCCAAAGCTGGACGGAGCTCCTCCTGAGGCAATCTGACATAGAGAAGGCGCAAGAGGAAGCTGCGCAAAGGGTTGCCGCTGAAGATGCTCTCTTGACGGAGCGCCGCATTGGGCTTGACGCTCATGAAGAAGATCTTGCCGCGCGCGAGCAGGCACTTGCTGCCAAACTCCGCGGCAAGGACGAAGAAATTGAAAAGCTTGTCTCGCAGCGGACCCAGGAGCTGGAGCAGAAACACAAGGAGGCGCTCGAAGTTTCAACTGCAGACCACGCCAGCAAGCTCAAGGAAACCATCGATGCCGCCGAGGCTGCAGAGGCCGCCAAGAACGAGCTGAGCAACAAAGTGAAGAAGCTGGAGGCGGATCTTGAGGAACACAGCAAGGAGCTCTCGACGCTCAAAGGTGACAGGGAGAAAACTCTCCACAGCCTGGCGGAGATGCAAATTGCTATATCCGACAAGACCAAGCAGCTCTCTTCAGCCAACGATGCCATTGCCGATCTGAGGCTGAAGCTAACCACGCTGGAAAAGTCTCTTGAGGACGGCAGGGCCCGCGAGAAGGCCCTGAGCAAAGATCTCCAGGATGAGAAGAATTTGCTTAAGAGCGCTGCCGCCGCCCAAATTGATTATGAGAAGGGTGTGAAAATCTGGACTGATCGCCTTGTCGACACCGCGGAGAGGCTCACAGCACAACTGTCAACCATGGGCCAGGATGGCCTGCAAAACTTCAGGTATTCCTCTGAAGAAAGGATATCCTCGAACGCCAGGCTGACCATGTTCTTCGAAAGCATCATTGATGCTCTGAAGCTGCTACAGTCCAACCGAGCGACCCAACTGGCCAATGAATCCCGCAAGCTTTTCCGGGCCGTCCTCCGCAAGGTACTCATCAAGGTGGTGCATAAGAACCTTGGCGTTGATCTCACCAACATGCTCGACCGCTTGCCGAAGGATGCAGATCTCAAGGCACTTGAGGAGCTTGTCGCGCCCATCCTTGAGAAGGTAGATTCAATCAAGAGGGTTGAAGGCCAGCGCAGGGACTAGCCGTCTCACTTTTCCTTGCCGCTGTCATTCTATGCCAAGGACAATTTAGTCTTAAGTTAGAACCGCGGCAACTATTGATGTAATATAACTTGCTATGATTGAATACATGCATGCTATTTCCCCTGTTCGATTTCTTTCCGTATGGTATACGCCCTACGCTAACTGGAAACTTGCTGGCGCGCAACCTGCCGCGAGCGCTGGGTGCGGGACTTCAGCAGCCTGCTGGAGGTGCAGCATCCGGCAAGACACCTTGGCGCTCTTGGTGCAGCCACTTAGACTGTTGAGCGGACTCGAAACAAAATAAGGGCGCAACCAATTACGACAAGGGTTCCTTCGCGTGCAGGTTTTCCATACAAGGGCCGAAATCGTCTAAAGAAAATAGCCTGATAGTAAAAATTGAAAAACTTGCTCAAAGTTTCGCAACTTAGCTTTCTGTCGCTGTACTCCTTCCGGCAAGACATCAACTCTGAACATTGCCCATTGGTATTCATACCTTCCTCCCCCCCCGGCAAACTTGCGCGCGAGGGAACCTTCTATCCCTTGAGAAGAAGAAAGAAGAGAAAACAGAGATATGAAACCTTGGTGGTTCGTTAATGCTTACCGGGAGCAAGTGTCATACAATATCTCAGACAAGCATGTATATATATAAACATGGAAATCAACAAGAAATGCACAACACTTAATCTTATTCAACTGCGCACAGGGTCTGCGTCTGGCTTTGTACAAAGGATTATATGCCTTGCCGGCAAGACTTGTACAAAAGGAGGTTGTCGGGAGCCCCCGGCAACCGCGCCTTATGGGTAGAACTTGCGAAGATGTTCGATATTCCAAGAGTTGCTCACTGGAATGCCATCCTCGGTCTCCAGGCGGACAGCGCTGGGCCTGGTGACTCGTACTACCCGATAAGGGCCTTCCCACTTCGGCGTCAAATTGTTTGAATTCTTGGCGGACTGAATCCGCCAAAGAACAAGGTCGCCTTCCTCAGGACTTCTGGCATGAACTTTGCGGCTATGGTAGCGGCGCAAAGCTTGCTGGTAGCGTGCAGCTCGCACAGCAGCCTGAAGACGGTCCTCCTCAAGGAGCACAGCGTCATCTTGCCGCAGTTGCTCTTGCTCAAGCTCATCAGAAGCGAGCACTCGAGGTGACCCATATATGAGTTCCGTGGGGAGAACTGCTTCCGCTCCGTAAACCAGAGCGAAGGGTGTCTGGCCAGTGGCTCGATTTGGTGTCGTTCTGATTGACCAAAGAACTGCCGGCAACTCATCAATCCAACGCCTTCCGCACTTTTTCAGCTTGTCAAAAGTCCTGGTCATGAGACCGCGCAACACTTCAGCATTAGCCCTCTCTGCTTGGCCGTTGCTTCTCGGGTGAGCAACAGAGGCAAAACAGATTTTGCCGCCAAGATTCTGGACGTATTGCATGAAGGTGCGACTTGTGAATTGTGTGCCGTTGTCGGTGATGATCCTGTTGGGCACACTGAAACGGCAAACTATTCCTTTAAAGAACTTGACGGCTGATTGTGCTGTCACCGTCCTCACCGCTTCCACCTCCGGCCACTTTGTGAACTTGTCGATCGCAACGTACAAGTACTCAAAGCCCCCGGTTGCACGAGGAAAAGGGCCCAGTATGTCGAGCCCCCAGACCGAAAATGGCCAGGAGAGAGGGATTGTCTGAAGAGCTTGAGCTGGCTGATGAGATTTCTTTGAATGAAACTGACACGCTTCACACTTGGTTACTAGTGCAGCTGCATCCTGGAGAGCAGTGGGCCAAAAGAAACCTTGTCGGAATGCCTTTCCGACAAGCGCTCTTGATCCTATGTGAGAGCCACATATGCCTCCATGTATCTCTGCCAACAGCTCCAGTCCATCCTCCCGAGGAATACACTTCAATTTCACACCGTTCAGTCTCTTCCTGTACAGAACGCCATCGACGAACTGGTACATGCTAGACTGACGGGCTACTTTTTCCGCTTCTTACTGCTCCTCAGGGAGTTCCCCTGTCTGAAGAAAATGGACAATGGGCTGTGCCCAAGCTGGAGCCTGAGGCTCGACAACTAGGACTAAAGGCATCTCTTCTGCCGGGGGAACGTTTGTCTCGACGGCAAGGGCCTGAGCCCCTGCTGGAGCCTGTTGTTCCCCGGCAGGCTTGTCGTTGATCCCGGCGACTTCCTTGCCGGCGGCTACCGGGATCTCTGCCGGAAAGTACTGACCAGAATTCAACTTCCTTCTCTTTTCCTGCCTCATTGATGGCGCTACAGATGGCTGAGTTAAATGGAGCACAAAAGTTCCTGGTTCCACAGGTAACTTGAGGGCAGCGCGCTTTGACAGGTCATCTGCAATACTGTTTTCGGCACGAGGAATGTGCTTTGTTTGCAGACCGTCAAAGCGCTCTTCCATTTTTCTCACTTCATCCACATAGGCTTGCATCAATGGACTCTGATAATCTTTGTTGACTTGCCTGACAACAAGCTGCGAATCGCCTCTGATGATGAGCTTCTTGATACCAAGGTCTGCCGCGATCCTGAGACCGGCAAGCAGGCCTTCGTACTCCGCAGTGTTGTTCGTCGAGCTGTCCCGGGGAAAATGCATCTGAATTACGTACTTGAGGTGCTCTCCGGTGGGTGCGACAAGCAGCACGCCAGCACCGGCGCCTTGCAGCGAGAAAGCCCCGTCAAAGTACATAATTCATTCTCGATCTGTTTCCTTGCCGGGAAGAGTCGTTTCTTGAATCTCTTCGTCTGGCGTTGGGGTCCATTCCGCAATGAACTCCGCCAAGGCTCTGCTCTGAATTGCTGAAGTACTTTCAAACTTGAGACCAAAGCTTGATAGTTCTAACGCCCACTCCACAATCCTGCCGGTTGCCTCTGGATTTCGCAAAATCCGCTGCAACGGGAAGCGAGTGACGACGGTAATCTCATGTGCTTGAAAATAATGGCGCAGCTTCCTCGAGGCCATGAGAAGGCCGAAGAGCAATTTCTGCACACCAGAGTATCTTGACCTAGCTCCCTGTAAAAAGGAGCTGACAAAATAAACTGGACGCTGCACCATCTTCCTCTTTTGCACTGATTCCTCTGACTGCGCAGATCCTGTCTTGCCGGCACCAGACCTTGCCGGGGAAGATCCCGACGCGTCACTTAACGGTCCTGCCGCTGCCGTTGCCTCCTCGTCAACTTCTCTTTGCGCCACTAACGCAACACTAACCACTTGATTTGTTGCCGCTAGATACAACAGCAACGGCTCTTGTGGCCTAGGTGCGACTAGCGTCGGCGAAGAGGAAAGGTACCTCTTCAAATCTTGCAGCGCTGCCTCCGCTTCCGGAGTCCATCTCATTGCACATGCCTTCTTCAAAATTTTGAAAAAGGGCAGGGCGCGCTCAGCGGATTTGGAGATGAACCTGCTTAGGGCAGCAATGCAGCCGGCAAGACGACGTACATCCTTGACGTGTCTTGGTGCTTCAATCTGCTCAATAGCTTTAATCTTGTCGGGGTTCGCTTCGATCCCACGCTGAGATACAAAGAACCCGAGAAGCTTGCCGGAAGGGACGCCAAACACACACTTCTCAGGATTGAGCTTTAAATTGATCTTGCGCAGATTTGTAAATGTTTCTTCTAGATCTTGTATGAGCGTCGCTTTATCCTTGGTTTTGACCACTATGTCATCCATGTATGCTTTCATATTTCTATGTAGCTGAGGTTCAAAACCAATTTGGACCGCTCTCGCAAATGTAGAACCAGCACTCTTCAACCCGAAAGGCATCCGTATAAAGCAATACGTACCACATGGGGTGATAAATGCGGTCTTTTCTTCATCTTCTTTTGCCATGAAGATCTGATGATATCCCGAGTAGGCATCAAGGAACGACAGTAGGTCACAACCAGCAGTGGAGTCCATAATCTGGTCGATGCGCGGCAAGGGGAAATGATCTTTTGGACAGGCTTTATTGATGTCTGTATAATCAATACACAGCCTCCATTTCCCATTCGCCTTGCGCACTACAACCGGATTGGCCAACCACGTTGGGTGAAGCACTCCTCTGACCAAGCCTGCCGCTTCTAGCTTCCTGATTTCTTCGGCAATGAATTCTTGCCGCTCCAAGGCTTGCTTCCTCACCTTCTGCTTGATGGGCCGCGCGTGAGGACAGACAGCAAAGTGGTGCTCAATTACCTCCCTGGGAACACCGGGGATGTCAGACGGTTGCCATGCAAACACGTCGACATTCGCCCGCAGAAAGGCAACGAGCACGCTTTCCTATTTGTCATCTAGGGTGGAACTTATGGTGAAAGTTCCTCCCGTTCCGTCCTCCTTGACGGGCACCTTCCTGATCTCTGGTGGAGCAGCCTTGGACTTCTTGTTCTTGCCGGTGGAACTCTCTGCTGCGTCCTCAACAGAAGCGCAGCACTCCAAAGAGGTGCGCTTGCCGGGGTTTGCGCCAGAGATCTTGCCGGTCTTCTTCTTCTCCCCGAGAGTTCCAGCGGCAGGAGCAGATGCCTTGACGGCAGGTGCTGCGGCTGCCTCCCGGTAGAGTTGGTCGGTACAGATAAGTGCATCCTTCTTGTCGGAGTGGACAATGATGACACTTATCGGTCCGGGCATCTTTAACACATTATAGCATAGTGTGATGCCGCCATGAACTTAGCCAGCGCTGGGCGGCCAAGGATCCCATTGTATGACATAGGGATCTTGGCGACATCGAACACTACCTTCTCTGTCCTGTAGTTGAGCTCGCTACCAAATGTTACCGGTAGCGTAATCTTGCCTTTTGGCTGGGTCCTTCCTGGATTGATCCCCTGAAACGTGCCTGTTTCCTCGAGATATTCATCAGGAATTTGCAGCTTCTTGAGCATGTCCGGCGAGATTAAATTCAGCCCGGCCCCACCGTCAACTAGCATTTTTGTCACCTTGAGGTTGCGGATTGTTGGTGAGACCAACAAGGGCAAACACCCGACTGCAGTTGTGCGATCAGGGTGATCCTCGGCGTAAAAAATGATAGGCGTGTTGGACCACTTTAAAGGTTTGCGTGCATCAAACGACGGCTCCGTTAGGGTTTTACGCAGATCAGCAACCCGAACCTGGGTAAAAATCCCCTCGCGTTGATCATCGGTTCTGCTCTTTGTGCATACCTCTCCCCCTGCCGAACCGTAAAGGGGTCCTTCGGATCCCATAGGTGTCGTACGCCGACAATAGTCACAGATGAATTATCGTGGGAGGTGCTCACGCATGGCCGCGGAGTTACACACTCTCGTCGGCACAGTCGCACGTACATGGCCATGGAGTTGCACAATCTCGTCCGTATGGTCGCACGTGAGTTTTTGTGGGAGGTGCTCATGCCTGGCCGTGGAGTTGCACACTCTCGTAATGGGGGCTTCAACTGCAAAAACGGATATCAATTTCGACGTCCGATTTGAAAGTTATGGCTTTTTGTAATTTCTGAAAAGCAAAAATAAATGGCTGACGTGGGGAGGACCACGTGATAATGAAATGATTGATTTCTCCCATAAAGAACGATGAGTACATAGTGCTAGACGCACCTGCATGCACTCGAAAACCAGCATGCTGACCCGTCTGATGAGAAGTAATGCCACATAGATGATCAAGTAACAATGCGCTATGGGTTTTCTAATCGGGATGAAGAGGTCAGAAAGTTTCCAAAAAAGCAGGCCGCCCAGGAGCGCTAGCGGGCACCCAGCCGCCCGCTAGACGCGTCCTTTTCTTTTTTGATGAGCCAGCCGATATGTATCACTCACTGTGACTTTCAGCCCACACACGCATGACATCGGGGGCGAGAGACGGACTTGGGCGGAGCGTGTGGGCCGTGAGAACCAATCTTTGAACTTCTTTGCTTGACACTAGGCAGTGATGCTGTTTAGTCCCGTGTCCGCATCGGACGGCGACGGGAGGTGGGTGCGCTGGGGCAAACCATGATCCTTCAGGCAGCAAAGGAAAATGATGAGTGGTATCAGCTCGCAAATTTCAATGCGAGTGGGGTGTCCGCCCCAACTAAGCCTGTTACGACAATGGGGCACTCCGGTGACTTACCATCTGATCCTGAATTTGATTTGTTTTTCTCAGTTCATGTTTCTTACTTTTGATTTTTATTATTTTAGTTACTTAATCTTTTGTTCCTTAGGATGTTTTAATTAAGACTTATTTGCCTTTTAGTGGTTTGTTGTTGAAATCTAATTTGTCCATCAGACAGAGACGTCAGTCAACTACATGGTTACGCAGTCGTGAGTCAACTACTACCTCCGTCTTGGTTTATTAGTCCTCCTTGTAGTTTAGGTCAAACTTTGACCTTTGATTAATAACTATCAAAAAATAAGTTATATACCCTAAAATAGTATCATTGAAAACCTCTTTTCAAATATGAATACAACAATGTAAGTTTTGTGGCATACAACTTATAATTTGTTAGTCAAATCTACGGTTAAAGTTAGGTACAAAATACGAAGGGGATCAATAAACCCGGACGGAGGTAGTACATGGTTACGTACATGAAATTTATGAACGGTTTCGTGGAAATAATTGCTCTGTAGTTGTTTGGCCGCTCTTGTATTTTTCTTGTTTTGGTTTTTTCCCCATGTGTGCTTCCTCGACCGCCCCGAAACAAAAATCTTACGAAAATTTCATGAGTGATTCCTTCCAAGGATATGTGCATTGGATACTTAAAAACATAAGCGTAATTTGTGACTACTTTCAATTTTTCTCTTCAAATTTTTTTTTTGAAACCTCGGCCTCTGCATCATTATGATGCACACAACCAATTTTTTTGTAGTTGGTGCAAAGCAATGAAACCAGAAACATCAACAAACAGAGTGCATAACATAAGTAACCACAGACGAACCATTACCAGATATGAAATTAACACTTATGATTAGGTTGGCTTCTTTCGCAGCAACACTTCCAAAAAGGAATAAATGCCCTTGTGTCTTCACTTCCACATCCAATCGAATGGCATGAATAAGTATTTTCATCTTGGGTCGAGACCAGACAATAGAGTCCAACAAAATAACAAGGAGAGAAATGCCTTCAATGAGATAACGACCTAGCCACTTTTCCGGGGAAGTATCTTGGTCTCCCTCTACACTATAGAAGGCTCGAAAGGTCGGCGTCCAGCCGCTAATCGACAGAGTTACTGGTAAGTTCCTGGGTTGGAAATGGAAGAACCTTAATAGGACGAGATGTGTTGCTCTCGCGAAGTCGGGCCGTATGGCAACAGTGACTCACCACCTCACGGTCCTTCCCCTACCTAAGTGGCATGCTAAGCTAAACAAGATCTTGCGAGTTCATCTAGAATGATGAGGACTACGAGAACACCACCGGAGGACGCTGTCGGAATCGGGGCTCTGGGGACCCAAGGAATGGTTCGAACTCTGGGGTGTGCGCGAAGGGCTCCACTAAGCTACGGCTCGCTGCTCACCGCCTCACGATGATGCTCCGACGTGCTCGAGCGAGAGGAAAGGAAGACACAACACGGCTATTTACCCAGGTTCGGGCCACCTTGCGGTGTAAGACCCTACTCCTGCTTTGTGGTGGATTGCCTCGCGAGGGGGGATGAGTATGAACGAGTACAAGGATGAACTGCCTCGGGAGGGCTCAGAATTCGACCCCTCTCTACGGTGGAGACTCGCCTATACTTATACTGGCCCTGGTTCTCTTCCCCAGAAAACTCTAGGCAGGAAGGGATACCACAACGGCCAATTTGAAGGGGGACAGGAGTACAGCTTATCCTGACAAAAGCAGTCTCCGCCTGCTAAAGCTTCTGGACATGACGCGTCGGTGGGCTCGGCGATGACCTCCGCCCTGGCGAGCCCGCAGTCCTGGTCTTCTAGCACCGGAGTGGCAACCTTTGGGGATTGCTTCGGGAACCCGCGTGCCGTCCTTGTTCCCTTAGCACCAAAGAGGAAAGCGTCCTTGTCTGCACCCGCTGGCACCCTTCTGGCTCCGCTCGTCGTGGCTCGCGTCACCCACGTGCAGCGCGAGGCGGGGTGGTGAGCCTAGAGATGTACGCCCCGTGAGGGGCCTCGGGAGGTGGCTTCAGGAGACTGCCCTGCGGGAGGCCCTCGGGAGCTCTTGATGATCCTTGCCGACGCTCGGCTCGCGAGGCGGGGGCCCTCGCGAGGGCCTTGCTCGTGAAGCCTTAAAGGTGGGCCGTACTGGGCTCGCACCGGGCGTCGTGCCTTGGGCCATAGGCAGACGGGTCTGGGTACCCCCAGTCCCACGGGCCCAACAGTAGCCCCTGGGCCTGCGATGCGCGCGGCCCCGCCCATTAAGGAAGGGGGCAAAACGGCGCGGGCCCTATCCGCCTGCGGGTCAGGCGCGACGCGTGGCACATGACGGGGCGTGGGATGCCATCACTTCCGCACGATGCCTCGACATCCGTCCGGGCTGACATAAAGCCGGCCGTGCGAGCCGTGCGGCCGCCAATACCTTACTGTGCGTCCATCCACAACACCTTCCTTCTCGAGCAAGCTTGCACCCTTCCCGTCGGATCTTGCGTCGCCCCTGTTCCGCCGTGCCGCCATGGCACCCCCGAAAAAGAGGAGCAAGGCCGCAGCGATGGCGGACCGCCGAGCGGGGTCGGAGCCCGCTCTGGGTCGGTCCACGACGCTCAACCGCGAGGGGCTCGACAAGGTCCTCCCAATGATCGCGGCCGATTCCAATAAGTGGAAGGCGACGAAGATTTGGACCGCTTCGCAGCCTTCCACCGAGTTGGAGGCCACAACCATCGCCATCCATCTCCATGCTCTCTTCTCCGGCTTGCTGCCTCCATTCCTAGATTTCTTCAATCCCGTGCTTTCGCATTATCAGGTTCATGCGTTGCACTTCGACCCGAAGTCTGTTCTCCTCCTTTCCGCCTTCGCATTCCTATGTGAGGCCTTTGTGGGCGTCGCCCCCTCGGTGGCGTTGCTCCGCAACTTCTTCTGCCTGCGGTTAACTGCCGATACGCAGCGCTCCGGGTGCGTGTCGCTCTGCGCAGTGAGCGCGACGGTGGGCGAAGGCATCGACATGGAGATCCGCCCTGACACGGAGGGCTTCCGGTGGCAATGGGTGTATGTTGACGCGGCCCAGTTCAGTCCCTTACTGCACACACCGTCGTTCATGGCGGAGGCAAGCTCCGGGTGGGGACACGAGAGGCTAGCCGACCCGAGGCTATCTCGGGTCATGGCGAGGATGGCCAACCTGAGGGAGGCGGGAGTGACGGCGGCGATGGTGGTGAGGGAATTCATCCGTCGGCGGATTGCCCCCTCCAGCACCACTCCCGCCCCATGTGGGCCTTCACTGGCCCTAGAGATGCAATGAAGCTCCAAACGGGCTGCATGCCCCCCGACGTGCTGAGCGGAGTACTCCGAATCTTGACCGACGGAGAAGCGAGTGCGCTCCCCCCGGAGGGGCTCCCTCTGTACAACTACACGAACAAGGAGGCCTTTGTCGGGAGGATGCCACGCTTCGACCAGTGGGGGTTGCTCCCTGAGGGCCACGAGGGGCCTCGGGACAACCCCTTTCTGGTGGTCCTAGAGCCCCGGGGCTTCGCAGGCGAGGCGTCCCAGGCAGCGGCGGCAGAAGGACGTGTTGACCTGCCTCCTCGGGTCGTCCAGCAACACGCTCCTACGCCATCGAACGCCGGCGGCACCACTGATAACCCACAAGTATAGGGGATCGCAATAGTTTTCGAGGGTAGAGTATTCAACCCAAATTTATTGATTCGACACAAGGGGAACCAAAGAATATTCGCGAGTATTAGCAGTTGAGTTGTCAATTCAACCACACCTGAAAGACTTAATATCTGTAGCAAAGTATTTAGTAGCAAAGTAGTATGATAGTAACGGTAACGGTGGCAAAAGTAACAGTAGCAGTTTTGTAGTGATTGTAACAGTAGCAGCAACGAAAGTAACTTAGCAAAGATCAATATATGAAAAGCTCGTAGGCATTGGATCAGCGATGGATAATTGTGTTGGATAATATTCATCATATAGCAGTCATAACCTAGGGTGACACAGAACTAGCTCCAATTCATCAATGTAATGTAGGCATGTATTCCGTATATAGTCATACGTGCTTATGGAAAAGAACTTGCATGACATCTTTTGTCCTACTCTCCCGTTGCAGCGGGGTCCAAAAGGATACTAAGGGATATTAAGGCCTCCTTTTAATAGATAACCGGACCAAAGCATTAGCACTTAGTGAATACATGAACTCCTCAAACTACGGGAATCACCGGAAAGAATCCCAATTATTGTCACCTTGGGGTATGCGGATCATAACACGTAATAGGTGTCTACAACTTGCAAGATAGGATCAAGAACTCACATATATTCATGAAAACATAATAGGTTCAGATCTAAAATCATGGCACTTGGGCCCTAGTGACAAGCATTAAGCATAGCAAAGTCATAGCAACATCAATCTCAGAACATAGTGGATACTAGGGATCAAACCCTAACAAAACTAACTCGATTACATGATAAATCTTATCCAACCCATCACCGTCCAACAAGCCTACAAAGGAATTACTCACTCACGGCCATGAGCATCATGAAATTGGTGATGGAGGAAGGTTGATGATGATGATGACGACGGATTCCACCCTCCGGAGCCCCGAACGGACTCCAGATCAGCCCTCCCAATGAAGAACAGGAGGCGGCGGTGGCTCCGTATCGTAAAACGCGAGGAATCCTTCTCTCTGATTTTTTTTCTCCGTGAATAGGTATATATAGCGTTGGAATTAGGGCCGGAGACGGTCCAGGGGGTGTCGGGGTTATGATCCTGACAATGAGTACTTGGGGTACGAATAAGGGGCAGAGACTAGCTACGGCGGAGGTGTAACACACGGTGTTTAACGAGTTCAGGCCCCTCACTCGGTGGAGGTAAAAGCCCTACGTCTCGTGCCCTGAGGCTTGCTTTGATTTGATGGATATGGTTACAAGGTTGAACGTGCCCGGCTATGGAGAGGGGTGCGGCTTATATAGAGTGCGCTGCAGCCCCCTGTCTCCCACGCCGTCGGGGCAATTAATGCCATTGAATGAGGCAGTTACTAGAGTAATGAGCCTATACTACAACAGTTACAGGTAACGGTAGCTATAACTCTATTTAGTGGATGACTTAGGATCCCTCGACCGTTGCAGCTCCCACGACGCCTTCTTGCCCTGTACGTCTGAGTGGTTGATCGTCCGCCGAGTGACGTGTGGTTGTCCGAGTGTTGTAGAGTCGTCCGAGTGATCCTCCTGATGGACGCATCCGAATGCTGGCACGGTCCAGGGACCTACCTATGATGGTGATGAGCCCCATGTGGGTCCCAAATGATGGGTCCTTGACCCTACCTGTAATAGGTGACCACATCATTAGCCCCCGAATCGGTTGAGATTTCATAGAACAAACAAGTCGATCCTTCGGTTAAGTCCGAGTGCTGCAGGGCCACTAGGAATATGTTTCTGAGTCGTGATTTGTTGTTCATTGGACGGAAACGCAACGGATTCTGGACCTTAGTTTTACCCAGATGACCGGGTGTTGTTGATCATCAAGAAAAAACCCGGTGGCATTTGTTTTGTCTCTCGGAAGAGATAGACTAGGGGCCCGAGTGAGGGCATGCCATGACAACTCGAGGGGCGACGCCAGCGCGTGGTCTGACTCTCTGGAGAGATGCCACTCCTTATCTCAGGGGAACGCCAGCGCGGGCCTTCTACAAGTCCAGGTTTACGAGTCATGCGCCTTGGAGCCTACCGAGAGGGCCAAGTGAACCCACAGATGGGCGTCAAGCTCGTCACATAACGATCCTGAAGAAGACTTCAGTCGGGTGTTTAATGTGGCCGAGTGCACGGATCCCCATGGAGGGTGGTCAGTTGGACTGACGTGCGTCCTTTAGGAAAGGAATCGCTGGGAATCAATCGGATTGATTCATCCCGGAAATCTCAGGATTTGAATTTTCGTGTTCGCGCGTCGAAGCGGTAACGTCATGCGTTAGTGGGAAAGTGGGGGGCGTGGCTCCTCGATTTGCATGCATGATCCCTGCCACGTGCCGCGCTTGCCCTGTACAAAGCCTTGTCGCGCGGGCCATCGATCCGGGGATTCGCGGTGAGAGATCCAGTCAGGGATTTTATCCAGTGGTATAAAAGGTTTGGGGACAGAGCTCCAGGCCTCAGATCTGCTTTCTCTCCTCCCAACTCCCCCGCTTCTCTCTTCCACCCGAGTGTGTGGAGATGGAGAAAGGCTCCACGGCGAAGGCGGAGAGGGTGAAGAAGGCGGGGAAGGCCACCTCTTCTGGTTCGGGCGCGGCGGCCGGCAGTGCGTCAGGGGACTGGCTCCCGTCGCGTGTTTCCGCTCGGCGACTGGAGGATTTAGCGGAGGAAGGACTGATTCCGCACGAAGGATGGCGTCGCCCGGGCGCGGGGGAGGTCGAGCCGGCGCCTGAGGCGGACGAGCACGTCCTGCTCGTCACCCACGTCGAGCGAGGTTTCTCGATGCCTCCCCACCCTTTCTTTCGAGCGTTCCTCGATTTCTTCAGTGCTTAACTCCATCATCTTCCTCCCAACGCCATTATTTATCTTTCGGCCTTTATCTCCCTTTGTGAGAACTTCTTGGGTTGCCACCCCCACTGGGGCATTTTCAAATACATCTTCACCTGTCGGTCGATGTCAGTGAAGAAGGACTCACGGGCTGGTGAGAAAACCCATGTCACCCAGCTATGCGGGGGTCTGGGCATCCAGGTTCGCAGGGGGAGGTCTTTTGCCAAGATGAGATTTCCCGACTCCGTTAAGGGGTGGCAGGGGACCTGGTTTTACTGCAAAGACGTCCCCAGCACCAACAGCCAGTCGGGCCTCCCATCGTACTCGACCGAGAGGGTACGAGCTCCGCCGACCCTCACCATGGAGAAGGAGGAGAAGGTGGGCATCAACGTCATGTCCAATACGTTAATCGGAGTTGTGAATGCTGGAGTGAATGGCATGGACTTGCTGGAGACTTTCTTTAGTCGGCGCATCCAACCACTACAGGCCAGGGCTCACCCCATGTGGCTGTACGAGGGGCCGGGTGACTCCACTCGGGTGCATCCTGAAGATCTCACCAAGAAGGAGGTGGGCGCCAAGATCAAGGCCATCACTTGTGCCCGCAACAATCCACGGGGGACTCGATTGGTGCCAGCCTTTCACAAGGACCTGCCGCCCATCGAGGTATTTGTCTCTGATTCAGTTGGCTCAATTGTAGGTTGTCTTCTGTATGGTTGATCTTCTCGTTTGCATGTGTTTGCTTCTCAGGACTTCCAGAACCTGATCTCTAGGATCCCCATGGTGGACCGCTCGCCTCAAGATGTGACGAGCGACACCGAGCATCAGTACTCGGAGAGGACCGATGATGATGAGAGTGACGATGACGACGACGACGATGATGATGAGAGTTCGGAGGAGGGGGAAGAGGCGGAGTCCTCTCCGATGTATGAGGCCCCCAAAGAACCCCGCTCCAAGGCGTTGCATGACCCAAAGGGCAAGGAAGGAGAAACTCAACAGCCGACTGCTTCTGGTCGGGCCACTCGGAGTTCCAAGCGCACCCACTCCCGCGCTGAGGCTGAGAGCTCGGCGGAGAAGCAGCCCAAGCTGCCCAAGCAGATCTCCTCCAAGCCTCGGAAGGCTTCCATGCCGCAGATCCGGGTGGTAGTGCATGTGGCCTCGAAGTAAGTGTTCTCACCGACTCCTTGTTCATTTTTGAATTCATTCGGCTGCTGACCGAGTGCTGTTTTGTCCTTGCAGCAACGACACCTCAACAACTTCAGCAGACCCGCATGCCCGACCCGAGTGATGCTGACGCGGCAGATGCCGCCATTTCTAAAGGTATGTTGTATTGATTGACTCACATGGTTATGCCTTCTTTGACTGAACTCTGCTGATTTCTCTGATTTATGCAGCCTCGCCCGAGATTATCCAGCTGGACGATGAAGTGAGCGCTGAGCCACTGAATCTGGGCGCCGCCGGAGAGGGAGTGCCGAGTGCTGACACGCCAATGACAGACGCCTCTCCTCGCCAGTCAGCCCGCTTTTCTCCGGCGCAGGTCGTTGCCAAAACTGCAAGGCCGAGCCCTCTGGCTCAGGGCGGTTTGGCATCCTTGTCCGCGGTGGTGCCCCCCGTGGGGTCTACCCAGGCTCTGAGTGGAACGGCGGTGATCCCAGCCCTGGGGCCAACTCCTGCACCTCCGTCAGCTCCAGCTACTTCTTTCCCCCTGTACCATGTCCCAGAAGATCAGGTGGGGGCGAGTAAGGAGGTGCTGATCCAGGTGGGTTTAATGTGTAGCTGACTGAAGGACGCCTATGACGCCAGCGTGGCACTGGAGACCAATGTCCGAGTAAGTACCATTGTGAGTATAATTTCCAGTCGAAGTTTCTTCTTTTCTTGTGTCCGAGTAAGTACCATTGTGAGTATAATTTCCAGTCGAAGTTTCTTCTTTTCTTGTAATAGGATTGTAGTAGGATTTCTGCCAGTGGGTTTGCACAGGGCACACCCACTGGGTGTACATGATCCAGTGGGGGCACGCTGAGTGCACCCACTAGGTGTAGTCCCTGAGGCTCCTGTCGGCTGGAGTCAGTCGGCAGGAGTCTTTGAGTGTTGAATTTTCTTATGTTCACTCGGAGTCTAGCCAGAGCGTAGTCGAGTGGACATGATCCAGTGGGGGCACGTTGAGTGCACCCACTAGGTGTAGTCCCCGAGGCTACCTTGACTGGAGCAGTCGGCGGTAGTCTTAGAGTTTGTTTTTTTAGCTCCATCAATGAGTCACTTTCCAGTGGGGGCACGCTGAGTGCACCCACTGGGTGTAGTCCCCGAGGATGCCATTGATCACTGGCGATCGGTGGTAGCCTTTAGAACTTGTCATTAGGCGTTCGGGGTGCCCTACGACACTCGTGCGCTGGTGAGATAATAAGTAAGATTTCCTTCGTTACCGACTTGGGAGTCAGCCGAGTGAAGTAGACCATCTTGTGTTGTTGTCCTCTATCTTCTTCATTGCTGACTCAGGAGTCAGCCGAGTGAGGATAGAATAGAGGGTACTTTAAGATCTGGTATTGGTCGAGTTTGTTCCACTCGGTAGTGCATGGTTGACTCGGTAACCAAATCGTACTTGAGAATTTGGTACTATTCAAGCTTGTTCCTCCTGGGGGGAGTACGACCGAGTGAGGAGTCCACTGGGTAGTCAGAGGGTACTTCAGGATCTAGTATTGGTCTAGCTTGTTCCTTCCAGTGGTGCCTGCTCGGGTGTTTGTGAGTTATTCCTTTGGTTTCTCGTTTGAGTCTTTCGACTGACTGTTTTTTGTATGTTGCAGAGGACTTGCAAGATGGGATCCCACTATGCTACGATGGAGAAGGAGGTGACAGCCCTTCGACTTGACCTGGAGGCTGAGAAACTCAAGAGCGCCTGACTGGAGTAGGAGAAGAAGGCCCTGGGAGGTAAGCTATTTCCTCCGACTGGTAGCTAAATACTGTTCTTTCCTCTTGATCCGAATCACTTCACTCCGACAGATGTTTCCAGTGAGAATGCCCAACTCGTAATGAGGCTCGGAACTTCTATTTCTTTAGAAACCATGAAGTAGGCACTGGAGAACAAGGATAAAGATCTGGCACTAGCCTAGAAGGAAGCGAGGACCAAGGCCAAACTTGCTGACGAGAAGCTGGCTTCAGTCGGCAGGTTGGAGGAGGAGATCAGGAACCTTAAGGCTGCTGTTGATGCCTCCACTCAGGAGAAGGCCAAGTTGGAGGAGAAGGTTACACAGCTGACTGACAAGAAGGATGCCCTGGAGAAACACATCGAAGACGTCTGCGAAGAATTCAGTGGGAAGCTTGCTGGTAAGTTCTTCTTCGGCCGAGTGAAACCCGCATATTGCCAAATTTTCCTTGATCGTCTGCTCACAGATTGTTCTTCTTGATGCAGAGCATTATTATAACAAGGAACTAGAGCTGCAGAGGATAGAGAGGGATCTGGACCCTTCTAGGTCACTTGTCACTGACAACGCCGCCCTTGCCATCCTTCGGCATGAAGACCGCTTGGAGAACGCATTGGGTTTCATTACTCGGGCAAAAGGCGTGGCGGGTCGGATCGATGAGGAGTTGCAGCTGGGTGAAGAGACTCGGAAGGATCTGGAGTCGATCCTGACACGGCTGAACGATGTTCCTGCTCGGGTGAAGGCCTGGAAGAAATCCACCGCCCGGAGTGGCGCTGACGTGGCGTTGTCACTCGTCCGCGTTCATTGCAAGAACATGGACGAAGAGAAGCTGAAGAACCTCCGAGTGGTGGACAAGAAGAACCTCAAGTTTGAGGATTTCATGGAGACCTTCACTGTAGCCGCCACCCGTATCGCCGATGGGATCAACGTGGAGACCTTCGTTGATCCAGCCAGCCCTCTGCCTAAAGCTTAAAAACACTTGATTGAATTTGCCCCGGAATGCCGGGTGGTTGATGTAATGAAATACTTTGCTGAGCCTTGGGCTCGTTTTGTCTTGGAGACATTCGGATGGATCGAATCTTTAATTTGAAACCTTCTGCGCTTCTATTTACTTCGTGTTTTGTTTGGCTTTGGGCGAAAGCTGGTTCGCAGCTAAGCCCCCGAGTGTGGAGCGCGTCCTCACTTGGATTGTTTTTTTAACTTAGGCGAAAGCTAGTTCGCGGCTAAGCCCCCGAGTGTGGAGCGGATCCTCACTTGGATTGTTTTTTAACTTAGGAGAAAGCTGGTTCGCAGCTAAGCCCCCGAGTTAGGAGCGGATTCTCACTCGAATTGTTTTTTAACTTAGGCGAAAGCTGGTTCGCAGCTAAGCCCCCAAGTGTGGAGCGGATCACACTCGAATTGTTTTTTTTTTAACTTAGGCAAAAGCTGGTTCGCGGCTAAGCCCCTGAGTGTGGAGCGGATCCCACTCGGATTGTTTTTTTAACTTAGGCGAAAGCTGGTTCCTGGCTAAGGCCCCGAGTGTGGAGCGGATCCCACTCAGATTGTTTTTTAACTTAGACAAAAACTGGTTCACAGCTAAGCTTTCTCACCTCTTCTACACACATTGGAGGCGTGTTAGTTTCCGAATGCGGTTAGTCACCTGAGTGAAACACGGCCATAGGTCGAACTAGACGATATATGGGGAAAAGCAAGACTTTTATTCATCTAAATTCATTCAGACTAACTATTACAAGGGAGAAATTTTATTCTAAGTATAAAACTTGCGGAGCAAATCTGCGTTCCAAGCTCCGGGCTCTTCTATTCCTCTGGTGAAGTTGTACAGTCTATATGCTCCATTGTGCAAGACCTTGGAGATGGCGAATGGTCCCTCCCAGGGGGGTGCTAGCTTGTGAGGTTTCTGTTGATCCACTCGGAGGACCAGGTCTCCCTCCTGGAAGGCACGTCCTCTGACGTGTCTATCATGGTAGCGACGTAAGTCTTGTTGGTACAATGTTGATCTTATAAGCGCTAGCTCACGTTCTTCCTCCAGAAGGTCTAGGCCATCCTGCCTTGCTTCTTCAGCTTCAGCTTCTGAGTAAAGATCCACTCGGGGGGAGTTGTAGAGCAGATCACTCGGCAAGACCGCCTCTAACCCGTATACCATGAAGAATGGGGTGCGGTTCATGGATCGATTCGGGGTCGTTCGCAGGCCCTAGAGGACTGACGGTAGTTCGGTCACCCAAGCGTCTGCTGCATGAGTCAGGTCATGCATGAGACGAGGTTTTAATCCCTGAAGTATGAGCCCATTTGCTCTCTTGGCTTGTCCATTCGACTGCGGGTGCGCCAGAGAGGCGTAGTCGACCCGAATGCCCTGGGTGTAGCAGAACTCACGGAACTCGTCTGAGTCAAAGTTAGACCCATTGTCGGTGATGATGCTGTGTGGGACTCCGAACCTGAAGATGATCTCCCTGATGAACTGAATCGCGGTGGCTGAGTCCAGCTTCTTTATGGGTTTGGCCTCGATCCAGTTGGTGAACTTGTCCACTGCTACCAACAGGTGTGTGAAGCCACTCGCCCCATTCCGGAGAGGGACGACCATGTCGAGTCCCCAGACGGCAAATGGCCAAGTGAGGGGGATAGTCTTCAGGGCGGACGCTGGCTTGTGTGACTGGTTTGCATAGAACTGGCATCCAACGCACTGATCCACTATTTCTCGGGCGGCTTCATTGGCTCAGGGCCAATAGAATACGGCTCTGAATGCTTTGGCGACCAAGGTCCAAGAGGACGCATGATGCCCACATGTTCTCAAGTGAATTTCTTGCAGTATTTGTTGCCCTTCCTCTGGGGATATGCATCGCTGAGCGACTCCAGTCGTACTTTTCTTGTACAGTTGATCTCCCATGACGGTGAAAGCTTTGGATTGGCGGACGATCCGGCGGGCTTCATCTTCGTCCTCTGGGAGCTCTTGTCGGAGAAAGTATGCCAGATATGGCTCGGTCCACTCGGGAGTGATGACCAATACCTCTTGGACCAGATCAATTACCGCGGGAATGTCTACTTCAGTCGGATTGGAAGGTCCGACTGGCTGGGGGGGCTCTTCCACGAAAGGATCTTCGTTGATCGTGGGCAGGTGCAAGTATTCCAGGAACACATTCTTGGGTACTGGCTTCCGAGTGGAGCCCATCTTGGCCAGGTCGTCAGCCGCTTGATTCTTGAGGCGTGGTACATGGTGAAGCTTCAGCCCCTCAAAGTGTTTCTCTAATTTTCTGATGTCATTATAATAGCCGGTCATCGCTGGGCTGCGGATATCCCATTCTTTCATGACTTGATTCACCACCAAATCTGAATCGCCATAGACCATCAATCAATGAATTCCCAGAGAAATTGCCATCCGCAGTCCATACAAGAGGGCTTCATACTCAGCTTCGTTGTTGGAGGAGTCGAAGTGGGTCTGTAGTACGTAGCTGAGACGATCGCCTTTAGGAGACACCAATACCACTCCGGCGCCGGAACCATGGAGCATCTTGAATCCATCGAAGAACATCATCCAGTGTTCGGGAACAATCGGGACAGGTTGCTCTTGTTCAATCCATTTGGCCAAGAAATCTACCAGGGCCTGTGACTTGATGGCCTTCTTGGCTTCAAACCTGATGTCCAGCGGGAGGAGCTCAATGGCCCACTTGGCCACTCGGCCAGTGGCATCTCTGTTGTTCATGATCTCGGATAGAGGGGCGTCACTTATCACCGTGACCGAGTGTTCTTGAAAATAATGCGCCACCTTCTTTGCAGTTAGATAAATTCCGTAAACTAGCTTCTGATAATGCGGATAACTTTGCTTGGAAGGCGTGAGGACTTCAGAGATGTAGTAGACCGGTCGTTGGAGCTTGAAGGCTTTGCCTTGTTCCTCCCATTCCACAGTGAGGACCATGATAAGAACTTGGCTCGTGGCCGCGATGTATTAGAGCAAAGGCTCCTTGCTACTCGGAGCAGCTAGCACCGACTGGGCGGATAGCAAGGTTTTAAGTTCCTGGAACGCAGCCTGTGCTTCGGGAGTCCACTCGAACCTGTCAGACTTCTTCATCAATCGGTAAAGCGGCATGGCTTTTTCACCGAGTCATGAGATGAACCTACTTAGGGCTGCTAGGCAACCTGTGAGGCGCTGCATGTCATGTAGACGTTGTGGTTGTTTCATTCGGACGATTGCTCCTATTTTCTCAGGATTGGCATCGATCCCTCACTCGGAAACGAGGAAACCGAGTAACTTGCCTGCGGGTACGCCGAATGTACACTTGGTTGGGTTGAGCTTGATGCCGAAAGTTCGCAAATTCACGAAGGTTTCAGCGAGGTCAGTTAGGAGGTCGGAACCTTTCCTGGACTTAACCACAATGTCATCCATATAAGCTTCTACGTTCCGACTGATTTGCTTTCGTAAGCACTTCTGGATCATACGCTGGAACGTAGCCCCAGCATTTTTCAACCCAAATGGCATCGTGATATAATAGAAACACCCGAATGGGGTGATGAATGCTGTTTTTATTTCAGCAGGGCCGTACAGTCGGATTTGATGGTACCCGGAGTACGCATCCAGAAACGACAACCACTCACATCTAGCAGTAGAATCTACTATCTGATCTATGCGAGGGAGAGGAAAATGATCTTTCGGGCAGGCCCGATTGATGTGCCTAAAATCTACACACATTCGAAGAGTCTTATCTTTCTTCGGCACCATGACGACGTTGGCGAGCCACTCGGAGTGGTACACTTCTCAGATGAATTCGGTGGCCAAGAGCCGAGCTATCTCCTCGCCAATCACGTTGCACTTCTCAGTTGAAGATCCCCGAAGATACTCCTTGACAGACTTCGTTGCCGAATCGACATGGAATCTGTGCTCGGCCAGTCCCCTAGGAACACCCGGCATGTCAGAAGGCTTCCATGCAAAGATGTCCCAGTTCTCATGGAGGAATTGGACGAGCACGACTTCCTATTTGCTGTCCAGGGTGGTGGAGATGTTGGTCGGGGCAGCGTTCGGGTCCTCAGGGTGGATGTGCACCGGCTTCGTCTCTCCTGCCGACTGGAAAGCAGATTCCACAGTTGGCTTCTTGGACTTCAAAAGTTCGCTTGGATCTGTCACCTTCTTGTATTCATCCAGCTCGACCATCGCCATCTGTTCATCAGCGATCTGGGAGCCCTTCTGGAGGCACTCTTCAGCCAACTTCCGATTGCCTGGGATTGTGATCACGCCTTTAGGCCCTGGCATCTTGAGTTTAAGATACACGTAACATGGACGGGCCATGAAACGTGTGTAGGCAGGCCTACCCAGGATGGCGTGGTAAGCGCTTTTGAAGTCTACCACTTCAAAAGTCAGTCGTTCCTATCGGAAGTTCTTCTCTTCGCCGAATACGACGTCGAGGGCGATCTGGCCGAGTGACTTAGCCTTCTTCTTAGGGATTACCCCGTGGAACTGCATGTTACTCTTGCTGAGCCGAGTCATAGGAATGCCCATCGCCTCCAATCTATCGGCGTAAATGATGTTAAGCCCGCTGCCCCCGTCCATTAGGACTTTGCATAGTTGGACTCCTCCCACGACTTGATCTACCAGCAAGGCCTGCCGCCCGGGGGTCGGTATGTGAGCCGGATGGTCTGACTGATCAAAGGTTACCGGTGTCTTGGCCCAGTCGAGATATTTGGTGACAGTCGGAACTGCCATGTTGACCTCTCGGTTGATTACCTTGAGGCGGCTCTTGCTTTCAACGTCAGCGAAAATCATAAGGACGTTTTCAATATTGGGGTACCTGGAAGTACCTCTGCCTCCGTCTTCGTCGTCGTCATCTCTTTCTCCAGAAGAATCTTCCCGCATCTCTTGCTTCAGGAGTCGACACTCCCGAGTGGTATGTTTGGGCAGGATCAAGTTACCCTCCTCATCCTTCTTTGTGTGGATCTGGCAAGGCTGGTCGAGGATGTCTCTCTTCATGGTGACTTGCTTCTTTCCTTTCCAATCCTTCTTCTGCTTTTGGGAGTTCTTTTTGCCTTGGCTGGCCAGAACTGCAGCCTCGGCATTCCCTCCGGCATCTGCTTTCCGCTTGTGCTTCTTCCCCTTGTTCTCTGACTGATGCGCGTCACCTGCTCGCCTTTTGCCGCTACTCAGTTGGTCTTCCTCTTCACCATTGGCATACCGGTTGGCTATCTCCATTGCCCGACTGAGAGTCAGGGTCTCAGTTCAGCCAAACTTCATGTTCAGCTCCCGGTACCTGACTCCAGCCTTGAAGGCGCAGATTGCCTGGTGTTCGGTGACATTCTCCACCGTGTTGTGCAGAGTGGTCCACCGCTGGATGTACTCTCGGAGAGTTTCATTCTGCTTTTGCACACAGTGCTGCAACTCGGTCAAACCTCCTGCTCTCTTGTACGTGCCTTCAAAGGTCTTGACGAACACCTTTGCCAGGTCATCCCAGCAAAAAATGCTACTCGGCGGGAGCTGTGTTAGCCAAGCCCGAGCGAAGCCTTCTAGCATCAGCGGCAAATGCTTCATGGCTACATTGTCGTTGTTGCTACCAATCTAGACTGCCACTCGGTAATCTTCTAGCCAAATTTCGGGCTTGGATTCGCCAGTGAACTTGCTGATCCCCGTGGCCAACCTGAAGTTGTTGGGAATCTCAGCCGCTCGTATGTAACGGCTGAAGCACTCGGGATCTGATGGTATGAAACCACTCGGCACATCGTGATCTTGGCCTCCCGCAAGGCCCGGCCTCTATCGACCAAGTTCTGAGCGAGAACGGATCTCACGTTGAACAACGGGTCTCGAGTGTCTCTCGATGGACGAGTAGGAGTCCGTCTGTCGTCGTAGGGCTGGCGCCCGTACGTGACATGCATCCCGGGGTGGAGGCATCAGTGCACGATCGTAGTCGCCGTTACGCCGGGGCGACGCAACTCGATCGCGTCTTCGATCTTCATGGTGATCTCTGTAGGAAGAAGTGGCTCAGCGCCTGCCCGAGCCGAGTGGGCTATGAGCCGACTGGACGGTCTCCACACGCACGGACGCGCTATGGATCCAGTCTCTAGACTGGGACACCGCCGCATTTTGCGACAATGCTGTCTTGAGGAGCGCCTGGATCTGACGAATCGCCTCTCCGGCCGAAGAGCCAGAGGGCTTAATGGAATCCACGATCCGAGTGGTGGCCGCTAGATTTTGCAACAGAGTACTAAGAACTTGATACTTACAAGGCTGGTCACTCGAGTAAAGCCGACGCTTGAGCCGACTGGAGCTAGGTTGACAGCGCTCGCGTTCATCCAGGTCCCTCTGAAGCCGTTCGAGGTGATCGCGCTCGTCCAGAGTAGCCAGGCGAGTCGAATCCATGGCTAACGCCTCGGGAGTCGTTCCGGTGATGGGAGTGTTCAGGAGCTGGTCGTTCAGGCAACGGAGCTCGTCTCACTGCTCCCAAGTGAGACCTTGAGGCACATACGGCTCGTGTCCCGGGAAGCCGCCGTTGGTGTTGACGTGGGATGCACCCGCACGATCGTCTTTGGGCTCCGGGTAGCCCGGGGGCACACGGTTCTCGGAGTTATCCGCCATAAGAATCTCGGTGGTCGACTCGATGCTCTCGGACTCGGACTCGTCTAAGGAATCACCGAGTGATCCGTCCGAGAGGTCGAGGGCGGGCTCGTCGAACTCGATAGCTGCCACTTGTTCTGCTGCTGCCTGAGTGGCGGCAGCGTGTTTGATCCAGCGCTGCAGCCGCGAACGCTCGTAGCGCTTGCGACAGCGCACAATGGTGGGATGGGCAACCACTCGGTATGGAGCCGAGGGCTGTCGGAGAAGGACTCCGGAGGAGGAAGCGCGGAAGTGCGTCGTGCCACGGACAGGCAACACCTCGACGTCCAGCGGGGCCTCGCGCAGCCACGCTGAGTCGTCGGCGATGAAGGAGATCATCCCGAAGCAGATTTCACCGCCGACTGACATGATGCCGATGAAGAAAATCCACCTACCCCGTGAAATCTTGCTAGACGCCTAGCCCCACAGTGGGCGCCAACTGTCGGGGTTATGATCCTGCCAATGAGTACTAGGGGTACGAATAAGGGGCAGAGACTAGCTACGACGTAGGTGTAACACACGGTGTTTAACGAGTTCAGGCCCCTCACTCGGTGGAGGTAAAAGCCCTACGTCTCATGCCCTGAGGCTTGCTTTGATTTGATGGATATGGTTACAGGGTTGAACGTGCCCAACTATGGAGAGGGGTGCAACTTATATAGAGTGTGCTGCAGCCCCCTATCTCCCATGCCGCCGGGGCAATTAATGCCATTGAATGAGGCAGTTACTAGAGTAATGAGCCTATACTACAGCAGTTACAGGTAATGATAGCTATAACTCTATTTAGTGGACGACTTAGGATCCCTCGACCGTTGCAGCTCCCATGACGCCTTCTTGCCCTGTACGTCCGAGTGGTTGATCGTCCGCCGAGTGACGTGTGGTTGTCCGAGTGCCGTAGAGCCGTCCGAGTGATCCTCCTAATGGACGCATCCGAATGCTGGCATGGTCCAGGGACCTACCTATGATGGTGATGATCCACATATGGGTCCCAAATGAAGGGTCCTTGACCCTACCTGTAATAGGTGACCACATCAAGGGGCCCACAAGCCGGGGAGGCGCGCCCCCAGGGCTTGTGGCCTCTGGGTGGCCCCCCTCTTGTGTCTTTTTCCCTCAGTTTTTTTATATATTCCACAAAAATTCTCCGTAAATCTTCAGGTCAATCCGAGAACTTTGATTTCTGCACACAAATAACGCCATGGCAATTCTACTGAAAATAGCGCCAGTCCGGGTTAGTTCCATTCAAATCATGCAAATTAGAGTCCAAAACAAGGGCAAAAGAATTTGGAAAAGTTGATACGATGGACGTATCAACTCCCCCAAGCTTAACCCATTGCTTGTCCTCAAGCAATTCAGTTGACAAACTGAATGTGACAAAGAAAAACTTTTACAAACTCTGTTTGATCTTGTTGTTCCAAATATGTCTAGCCAATATTCAGGTTTTCAGCAAAGATTATGAACTAACCATATTCACAATAACACTTAGGTCTCACATTTACTCATATCAATGGCATAACAAACTAGCGAGTAATAATAAGATGTCTCGGATGACAACACTTTTTCAAAACAATCATGATATAATATGTCAAAATGGTATCTCATTAGCCCTTTCTGAGACCGCAAAACATAAATGCAGAGCACCCCTGAAGATCAAGGACTAACTGGACATTGTAATTCATGGCAAAAGAGATCCAGTCATAGTCATACTCAACATCAATTAAAAACAAAGCATATGAATGACAGTGGTGCTCTCCAGCTGGTGCTTTAATAAGAGGATGATGACTCAACAATAAAACTAAATAGATAGGCCCTTCGCAGAGGGAAGCATGGATTTGCAGAGGTGCCAGAGCTCGAAGCTTTTAAACAGAGATGAATATAATTTTGAGCGGTATGCTTTCATTGTCAACATAACAACCAAGAGATCTCACTATCTTCCATGCTAGACATATTATAGGCAGTTCCCAAACAGAATGGTAAAGTTTTTACTCCCCCTCCACCAACAAACACACTCCACGGTAGCTGAATCCACGGGTACCGTCCATACCAACAATAGTCCTGGGGGAGTTTTGTTTCATTATTATATTTTGATTTTGATCATGGAACTGGGCATCCCAATTACCAGCCACTTTCTCGTGAATGACAAGTGAATGAACACTCATCGTGAGAATAACCCACCTAGAATGGAAGATACTGACAACCCCCAGTCGCTACATGAGCGATTTGGGCATACAAAACAGATTATTATTTGAAGATTTAGAGTTTGGCACATGCAAATTTACTTGGAATGGCAGGTAAATACCGTATATAGGTAGGTATGGTGGACTCATATGGAACAACTTTGGGTTTAAGAAGTGGATGCATAAGCAGTATTCCCTCTTAGTACAAGTGAAGGCTAGCAAAAAGATTGAGGAGCAACCAACTAGAGAGCGACAACGGTCATAAACATGCATTGAGATTAATCAACATTGGGTACAAGCATGAGTAGGATATAAATCACCATGAACATAAATATCGTGGAGGCTATGTTGATTTTGATTCAACTACATGCGTGAACATGTGCCAAGTCAAGCCACTTGAATCATTCAAAGGAGGATACCATCCTATCATACTACATCATAACCATTTTAAATGCATGTTGGCACACAAGACAAACCATTATCCACTCCTAGCTAATTAATCATGGCGTGAGTAACTATAATCTCTAATTGTCATTGCAAACATGTTTCATTCATAATGGGCTGAATCAGGAACGATGAGCTAATCATATTTACAAAAACAAAATACGTCGAGTTCATACCAGCTTTTCCTCATCTCAATCATTTCATCAAATGTCGTCATTATTGCCTTTCACTTGCATGATCGAACGATGTGAAAAATAATAAGAGTGCACGTGCATTGGACTAAGCTGGAATCTGCAAACATTTATTCAAAGGGGAAGACAAGGTAATATGCGCTCTTTGTTACATCAACAATAATGCACATGAGAGCCACTCAACATTTTCATCCTAGTCTTCTCCTTACGACCCAAAGAAAGGAAAAGAATTTCAAAGAAACACACTGAAATATTTTTGGAGTTTTTGTTTTTCTCAAGAAAGCAAAACGAAAACGAGAAAAATTATTTACACGGGAAAGCTCCTAACAAGTAAAAGAAGAACGAGAAATCTTTTTAGTTTTTCTTTTAATACTACAACTAATTTGAACTAGAAAGAAAAACTAAAAAGAAATGAGAAATATTTTTGGATTTTATCAAAGTTTATCAAACACACAAGAAGAAAGCAAGAAAAATAAACTAAAATGGATAATACAATGAAAAAGGATGAACACCGACAACTAAAATGAATGTGTGAGCATGAATGTAATGTCGGTGAGAAATATGTACTCCCCCGAGCTTAGGCTTTTGGCCTAAGTTGGTCTATGGCCACGGCTGGCCCGGATAATATCCAGAGTTGTAGTTGGGGTTGTACTCAATTGCGGCCGCCACCGCTTGGCGGGCTGCCACATGGAGGCGAGCTGTCTCCCTCGCCCTCTCATACTCGTCTGCCTCCTCCCTAAGTATGAAATATCTTCGTTTTACCTGAAAGTCAAAGAAAGAAGGAGCAGGAAGTGTAACATAGACAACACGCTGCTTGTCAGAGATTAGTCTGTACTGAAAAGGCGACTCGCTTCTCTCGAGAAACTAGAAACGTTCCATAGCATCATAATCAAGGAAAGCAGGTGGCAACTGAATATCATTTTATTTTATTGGAACCCCAAGATGATGAGCTAAACGTGTGGCATAAATTCCACCAAAGAAGTCCCCAGATAAAGCATTATTATGTAACCGCCTTGCAATGATAGCCCCCAAGTTAAATCATTTATCATTCATTACCGCGCTCTTGAGAACAATAAGATCGGATGCGCAAAGGTGGCTATGGTCATGTTTACCGTTAATGCATCTACCTATAAAGAGAGCAAAATAATGTAATGCAGGAAAGTGAATGCTCCCTATAGTAGCTTGTGTTATGGTTCCGGTTTCACCTACAGTAATGCTAGCAAGGAACTCAGCGCAATCAGATATACGAGGTTCAATATATAGGCCCCATTGCGGAATTTTGCATGCATCATTAAATTCTTCAAAGTCCATGCTAAATGATTTATCATATTGATCAAATAAAACAGAATGTGTATTGCACTGGATCGAATACTTAAATCTCTGCACAAAGGAATCAGTGAGGTTGTAGTACTGCAAACACTTATCTGACACGAAGTCCGTCAGCTCGGCGTTATGCACGTACATATCAAATTCTTCCTCGAAACCTGCACGAGTCATGAAGTGATCCGACGGCCATTCATAAGGCCGTACTAGAGCTTCCCACGGTGGATCAAGGTCCGGCTCATGTATCGCGAGCCTCGGGGCTTTCTTCTTCGAGGAATCACCTTGGAACATTTTCCTAAACATTTTCTTCCTGTGAAAAATTTCTGAAATTTTTAGTGACTCAAAATAGAAGTGAACCAAACTCAACAAAACTAATAGCAACTACTCCTACAAGTGTCTAGAGGCTATATCATGCAACAAAACTACTTTAGACCATATAAATTTGGCATGCAAACTCAAGAACATGGTCACCACAGCAGCAAAAATTTGCAATATATAAAGCACTATAGCAAAAACTAATTGGACCAACGGAGGAGTCACATACCGATGAACGATCCCCCAAACAGTTTCGGAAACGGAGTTTCGATCAAGGAGATCGAAAATGGCAGCAAAATGAGCAAGAACACGGGTTTGAGCAATGGAATGATTTTTTCTGGAGGAAGACGGAGTGGATGGGTGGCTGGAATAAGTGAGGGGACCCACATGGGCCCCACAAGCCTCCTAGGCGCGCCCAGGGGGGTGGGCGCGCCCTGTGGGCTTGTGGCTCACAGGTGCACCCCCCCTGGGGTGTGCTCAGTGCCAAAAATTCTTAAATATTGCATAAAAAATCATACTAAATTTTTAGGGTTTGGAGAACTTTTATTTTCTGGTCATTTTTTATTGCACGGATAATTCAGAAAACAGTAAAATAATAGCATTTCTACTTTATTAATTCTAAATAACAGAAAGTAAAAAGTGGGTATAGAAAGTTGTGTTTACTAAATTCATCCATCACATGCCCGTCAAAAGGAATCCATCAATAAGGTTGATCAAGTCTTATTAACAAACTTCTTCCGAATGACATGAAACCGGAGAATCTTCGTATAACACTAGGTTACCTCAATGAGGCTATGCATGTCCCCAACAATAAGAATATCATATTTCTTTTTTACAGTAGGAATAGGGAATTCAAAACCTCCAATAGTGATTGTTGAAAATTTTCCAATAGAATTGATACTATTCACTTGAGGTTGTTTCTTCGGAAAGTGTATCGTATGCTCATTACCATTAACATGAAAAGTGACATTGCCTTTATTGCAATCAATAACAGCCCCTGCAGTATTCAAAAAAGGTCTACCAAGGATGATCGACATGCTATCGTCCTCGGGCATCTCAAGTATAACAAAGTCAGTTAAGATAGTAACATTTGCAACTACAATAGGCACATCCTCACAAATACCGATAGGTATGGCAGTTGATTTGTCAGCCATTTGCAAAGAGATTTTAGTGGGTGTCAACTTATTCAATTCAAGTCTACGATATAAAGAGAAGGGCATAACACTAACACCGGCTCCTAGATCACATAAAGCAGTTTTAACATAGTTTCTTTAAATGGAGCATGGTATAGTTGGTATTCCTGGATCTCCTAGTTTCATTGGTATTCCACCTTTAAATGTGTAATTAGCAAGCATGGTGGAAATTTCAGCTTCCGGTATCTTTCTTTTATTAGTAACAATATCTTTCATATATTTAGCATAAGGAGACATTTTCAGAATATCAGTCATACGCATACGCAAAAAGATAGGTCTAAGCATTTCAACAAAGCGCCCAAATTCTTCATCATCCTTACTCTTTGAAGCTTTAGAAGGACTAGGCGCATCAGTATTAATTCTCTGAGAGTCTTGTTGAACTCTCTTAGGATGGCCCTCAGGATACAAAGGTTCCTGAGTCATTTTACCACCTCTAGTCATAACTCTAACAGCATGATCATTGTTTTTATTGTTCATCTCATTAAGCAAATCATTTTGTGCCTTAAGAACTTGTTCTACTTGGGTTTTTACCATGGAAGCATGTTTACTAACAACCTTGAGATCATTAACAGTTCTAAGCATATAATCACCCAAGCGTTCAATCATATAAGCATTTCTTTTCAATTGTCTGCTAACATATGCATTGAAGTTTTCTTGTTTAACAATAAAGTTATCAAATTCATCCAAGCATTGACTAGCAGATTTATTATGAGGAATATCACCTTCATCAAATCTATAGAGAGAATTTACCTCTACTACCTGTGTCGGAGTATTAAGACCATGTATTTCTTCAATAGGTGGTAAATTCTTAACATCTTCAGCTTTAATACCTTTTTCTTTCATAGATTTCTTTGCCTCTTGCATATCTTCAGGACTGAGAAATAGAATACCCCTCCTCTTCGGAGTTGGCTTAGGCGGTGGTTTGGGAAGAGTCCAATCATTATCATTACTCAATATATTGTTCAATAATACTTCAGTTTATTCAACAGTTCGTTCCCTGAAAACACAACCAGCAAAACTATCTACGTGGTCCCTAGAAGCATTGATTAGTCCGTTATAAAAGACATCAAGTATTTTATATTTCTTGAGAGGATGATCAGGCAAATCATTAAGTAATTGGAGAAGCCTCCCCCAAGCTTGTGGGAGACTCTCTTCTTAAATTTGCACAAAGTTAAATATTTCTTGTAAGGCAGCTTGTTTCTTATGAGCAGGAAAATATTTTTCAGAGAAGTAATATATCATATCCTGGGGACTACACACACAACCAGGAACAAGAGAATTATTCTAAGTCTTAGCATCACCCTTTAACGAGAAAGGAAACAACTTAAGAATATAGTAGTAGCGAATTTTTTCCTCATGAGCAAATAGGGTGGCTATATCATTCAGTTTAGTAAGATGTGGCACAACAGTTTCAGTTTCATAACCATGGAAAGGATCAGATTCAACCAAAGTAATTAACTCAGGATCAATAGAGAATTCATAATCCTTATGAGTAATAAAGATAGGTGAAGTAGCAAACTTAGGATCATACTGCATTCTAGCATTCAAAGATTTTTCTTTCAACTTGACTAGTAATTTCTTAAGATCGTCTCTATCCTTACATGCAAGAAAGTCCCTAGCTACCTCTCCATCCATAACATAACCTTCAGGTATAACAGGCAATTCATATCTAGGAGTGGTAGGTCTAATAGGTGTTTCAAAGTTTCCAGTTTCAATAATTTCATCAGTTTCAGAAATATCATCAGTTTCAGCATTCTTAATATCTTTAGCTCTAGCAAGTTGTTCATCAAGAAATTCACCCAGTGGCATAGCTTTATCAAGCAAAGTACTAGTATCATCATAAGCATCATGCATAGCAGAAGTAGCATCATCAATTACTTGCGACATATCAGAATTAATAGCAGGTGTAGGTGTCACAAGCTTACTCAAAACAGAAGGTGAATCAAGTGCAGAGTTAGATGGCAGTTCCTTACCTCCCCTCGCCGTAGAGGGAAAAATCTTGGTTCTGGTACTGTTCAGATTCCTCAAAGTGATCAACAAATATAAATCCCAAGTGACTCAGCAAATAGAGCTATGCTCCTCGGCAACGGTGCCAGAAAAAGGTCTTGATAACCCACAAGTATAGGGGATCGCAACAGTTTTCGAGGGTAGAGTATTCAACCCAAATTTATTGATTCGACACAAGGGGAGCCAAAGAATATTCGCGAGTATTAGCAATTGAGTTGTCAATTCAACCACACCTGAAAGACTTAATATCTGTAGCAAAGTATTTAGTAGCAAAGTAGTATGATAGTAACGGTGGCAAAAGTAACAGTAGCAGTTTTGTAGTGATTCTAACAGTAGCAGCAACAAACGTAACTTAGCAAGGATCAATATGTGAAAAGCTCGTAGGCATTGGATCAGCGATGGATAATTGTGTTGGATAATATTCATCATGTAGCAGTCATAACCTAGGGTGACACAGAACTAGCTCCAATTCATCAATGTAATGTAGGTATGTATTCCGTATATAGTCATACGTGCTTATGGAAAAGAACTTGCATGATATCTTTTGTCCTCCCCTCCCATGGCAGCGGGGTCCAAAAGGATACTAAGGGATATTAAGGCCTCCTTTTAATAGAGAACCGTACCAAAGCATTAGCACTTAGTGAATACATGAACTCCTCAAACTACGGTAATCATCGGAAAGAATCCCAATTATTGTCACCTTGGGGTATGCGGATCATAACACGTAATTGGTGTCTACAACTTGCAAGATAGGATCAAGAACTCACATATATTCATGAAAACATAATCGGTTCAGATCTGAAATCATGGCACTCGGGCCCTAGTGACAAGCATTAAGCATAGCAAAGTCATAGCAACATCAATCTCAGAACATAGTGGATACTAGGGATCAAACCCTAACAAAACGAACTCGATTACATGATAAATCTTATCTAACCCATCACCGTCCAGCAAGCCTACGAAGGAATTACTCACTCCCGGCGGTGAGCATCATTAAATTGGTGATGTAGGAAGCTTGATGATGATGATGGCGACGGATTCCACCCTCCGGAACCCAAAACGGATTCCAGATCAGCCCTTCAGATGAAGAGTAGGAGGCGGCGGCGGCTCCGTATCGTAAAATGCGATGAATCCTTCTCTCTGACTTTTCTCTCCACAAATAGGTATATATAGCGCTAGAATTAGGGTCGGAGATGGTCTAGGGGCCCCACAAGCTGGGGAGGCATGCCCTGGGGGGTTAGGCTCACCCCCAGGGCTTGTGGCCTCTGGGTGGCCCCCTCTGGTATCTTTTTCTGCCAGTATTTTTTATATATTCCACAAAAATTCTCCGTAAATTTTCAGGTCAATCCGAGAACTTTGATTTTTTGCACAAAAATAACACCATGGCAATTCTGCTGAAAACAATGTCAGTTCGGGTTAGTTCCATTCAAATCATGCAAATTAGAGTCCAAAACAAGGGCAAAAGAGTTTGGAAAAGTAGATACGATGGAGATGTATCAACCGCCCAGTCCGGGGAAGCGGTCCCCGCTTCAGGCGCGATGAGCCACGTGCAGAACCCCGGGGCGATGATCTCTGGGCCGCATGCCCTCGGGAAAAGGATCCGACCAGAGAGCAGGCCCGGCGCGTTGCCACAGGCTCTCAAGAAGAGAAAGTGGGTCGCCATGGATGAGTAAGCGCCCCGCCTTCTTTTCCTTACGCGCATCAAGTATCCCTAAGCTCTTCCTTCTTGCAAGTCCTCTCCAGGTGACGAAACGGGGGCGCCTTCGAGCTGGACGGCCGCCTCCCCGTCGCTCGCTGCGGCCGCGAAGCGCAACGAGGGCATGACTCATCAGGGCGCCGCGATCACGCCTGGGCGAAGGGCGTCCTCTCCACCACTTACTGAAGGCGCAGGGTGGGGAACGGCCACGCGCCCCTCGGTCCTCGCGGCCGGCCACGCGCACGCGGGGGCGGTTGACGGCTCTTCTGAGGCGACCCCTGGTGAGCCGCTTCCCTGCTTCCCTAACACCCTCCATCAAGGCCAGCGTCGAGCTAGCGAAGGTGGGCCTGCCATTCGTTATGCCTGCTCTCGCCGGCGCCCGAGGCAGTCTTGTTCCAACAGCCTCCAGCAGAAGGGTGTCGAGCCCGCGGGGAGCAATGCCCCGAGCAGGGGGGACAGAAGGGGAGCCGGCCAGCTTCTAGCCCCCGGTGAGTGCGGCCGAGCCTTCTCATGGCTCAGTAGCAGGCGAAAGCACGGGGCTCGGCCCTGGTCAGGCCTTAGCGCTCGCGAGCAGCCGGGGCACCGTCAGCCACGGCCTCCTTCGGGGAGCGAAGGGCGCGCTGAGACAGCTCGAGGCAGAGCTTCACGATGTCGACGCGCGCCTTGAGGATGAGCGCCTGCACCTAGCGCGCGGGTGGCATCAACTTGAGGTCACCGTCAAGCACAACCACCTGCAACACGAGTCCGCCCGCTCGAAGGACGAGAAGTCCACCACTGCGGCGAAGGAAGCCCGCGAGCACGCTCTTGAGGAGGCCGAGGCCGCGGACCGGCGGCGCGAGGCGGCGGAGGCCCGCGAGCAGGAGCTCCTAGCATCAAACGTCGTCCTAGAGCAGCAAATCTAAGCGCGCAGAGCCGCCCTCTCCGCCTCCGCGAAAGGGCCGTCGACACGAGAGGCAAGTCTCCAGGCTCTCGAGGAGGAGCTGGCACTGGTGTCGTCCGAGCAGAGCCTGGAGCACGAGCGGTTGGAGGTGCTAGAGCGCCAGGTGATAGCCGCTGAAGCTTCCCTAGCCCAACGTGAGGAGAAGGCCAATGCTTCCCTGGCCTCCCAGGAGGCGAGGATCCAGGCGACGGCCAGTAAGAAGATCGCGAGCGCCCGCCGGGCGCTCATCAAGGACCACCGCAAGAAGTTGAAGTTTCAGGAGACCCGTTTCTGCGCCCAGCGCAGAGAGCTAAAGGGCGAGATCGACGACCTCAAGAAGAAGCTGGCTGAGGCAGACGAGCGACGGAAAGCGGCACTGGATGCCCAAGCCGTGGCCGAGGCTGACCTGGCATCACTTCACCAGCAGGTGGGGGATGTCACCTCCCTCGTGGAGCGGGCGACGGATGAGGCAAATCGGGCTTGGGGGCTGAAGCACATGCTGTAACGCCCGAATAATTAAGCTACAGTAATCCCAAGTTAATGGTGCCATGTCATCAGTATCATTGTTGCTAATCCTCATTTGATCCAAGGCATAATTCCAATTCAAATTAAAGTCCAAAATTCAAATTTCTCAAACTTGCAAACTAAAATGTTCAATGTGAGGCAAATATTCCATAACTAATTATGGTGGTGACCCAACATTTTTGTAAAGTGTTTAAATGCACTAAACTAAATAAAACAGGGGCTAAAAACAATTATTGAATGCTTTTAAATAATAAACAAATATAAACTATTTAATTAATGTGCCAAATTATTTGTGGCAGTGGCATAGTTACTAATGCTAATTTAGGGACTAGTTATATATTTTATAAAACTAAAAATAAAAAGAAACTAAAAGGAAAATGGAAGTGATAAAAGAAAAGAAAATAAAAAGGGACAAAGCCTGGCACTGTGCACTTGGACCCAAGTGCACAGCACCAGGCCCAGCCCATCTTCTCCCCCCGGGTCGGCTTCCTGTTCCTCGGGCACGCCCGACCGAGCCCAGGGGGCGCCATCGCACCTCCTCACCAGTGACGCCCTGGCGGGATAAGGGCAAGGCCGACGCCTCGGGCCTCCTCCCCCACCAACCTCCACCCACTCTCCCCATTCCCCCTCGCTCTCCTCTCGCCCAGATCCGCCCCTCCCTCTCTCCTACCACCGCATCCGAGCGCCGCCACTGCCATGGCTCCGGCGTAGATGCGGCGACCGCCGTCCCCGCCGGCTGGTCCACCAGCTCCGCCCGCCTCCGCTGCTTCCTCTACGCCGCAGAACACGGGCCGGGAGCCACCGGAGTGCCCGTTGCGCCTCCATCTTCCTCCTTCGGCCACCGTCGCACCGTCGATAGTTGCCACCGGCCCGCTGCTCCTAAGCCCACGCCGAGCCTTTCTTGAGCTCCCCGGTGAGCCCCTCGATGTTTCCCCTTCCCTTTCCTCTGCCGTGTTGTCTCTAGCTGTCATGCACCACCATTGCCGAAGCTCCTCGCCGCCGGGCATGGCGCAGCCGTGGCCACGCCGCTACCGCTCGGATCCGAGCATGTCTCGGTGCTCAGCATCGCCGTAGGGACCCAACGCACCCACCCACGCATCTTACCGTGCTCTATGGCCTCGATTCTGTCGAGCCCGAGCTCCGACTACCATCGATGCCTTGGTCGTTTCCGGCCACCTCCGGATGAACCACTGCCACCACCCGGCGCGGATCGTCATGGCCGTTCGAACACGACCAAGCTCATGTCAAACGGACCCCCGTAGCTATTTTCTGACGCCGGCCCAACCCCTCCACCGTGTTTCGACGTCGCCAGTGACGAGGCGCCGGCCGCGCCGATGTGGCCACCCTGGGGCCACTCCCCTGGGTCGCTGACTGGTGGCCCCAGGGGCCCCACTGATCCTCCTTTTGACCATTTGACTTCGGTCAACCCTGCTGACTGGACCGCCCCCAGCCGCTGACAGACAGGGCCCAACCCCCTAAACTAACCAATTTAATTAAATTAATTAAGAAAATTTAGTTAAACACTCACATGTGGGTCCAGTAGTTTAATTAACTAAATTTAGATTAGTTTTAACTCTGTTTAACCCACTATCCATGACATGTGGGTCCCTCATGTCAGTTTTGACTAGTCAACGTCCTGTTGACTGCTGACATCACTCTAACCTCATGCTGACGCATTAATTCATTTTTGATTTAATTTAAATAATACTAATTGCAGAAAATGTTTAAAACTTAGAAAATTAATATAAAATTATCCGTAACTCGGATGAAAATAATTTATATATGAAAGTTTCTTAGAAAAATATGACGAATCCGAATATGCAATCCGTTCATCTGTCACATGCCCTTAGCATACTGAACATGGAACCGTCCCCCTCTTTTTATCTGTCCGAAAAATGCCAAACGCTGGGAAAACCCCTCCGGATGTTTTCCCTCTTCGTCTGCAACGTGTAGTACCGCGTTAGAACACCCCTAGCCCTGCATACTGTTATGTCATGCTTAGTGTTGCACTTGTTTGCTTTATATTTGTTGTTTCTTCCCCCTCTTCTCTTCGGTAGACCCTGAGACCGATGTTGACCCTGTGATCGACTACGTCATCGATGTCCCTTCTTCCTTTTCAGCAGAGCTTCCAAGCAAGCAAACCCCCCTTGATCATTCTGATATCGCCCATTCCATTCTCTCTCATGCTTGCATTAGATTTTGCTACTGTTATTGATTGCTCCTATTCTGATGCATAGCCTGCTTTTGTAACCTGCTATTGTACCTTATCGGCTTATCCTAAATTGTCTAGCATAGGTTGGTTAGTGATCCATCAGTGACCCCTCACCTTGTCCCTGTTGCCCCTGCTTCATCATCGACGACTCGATCAATGTGATCGACGACTAGAGCCCGATACATCACCTCACACCCCCTAGTTGTACGACTCTGCATAGCTACTATTGAGTGCCGAGGGTGATGCCTCGTAACGCACTCCTGATGATAACTCTGTAGTGTAGCTATTCGGTCGTGGTCATCGAGGGTGATTCCTCCTTCACCACTCCCGATATGATTCTATCATGCAACCCCTCAAGCGTGAACCTCGATGGTGATTCCTCCTAGTTCGCCTTGACGATTACATCAGGTGGATTCCATCGAGGGTGATTCCTCGGATTCCTCCTTGATGTTATGGACACACGGTTACCTGGACTTTACTTCAGAACCTTGTTGAATTCGGGTCGGCCCCGAGGGGTACCCGCGAGAGTTACTAAAGTCGGGTTGACCTGGAGGGTACCCGCGAGATAATTACGAGGCACAGCCGGGCAGGTAGGCCGCCCTAGAGAGAGAGGGATGAGCCTGGCCCTTGCCGTATATCCTCGAGACGGGGCGACAGGGTCACATGATCATGAGTCTCTGCTCGTCTCCGTGAGCTCCCAACACACTAAGGGTTTGGGTATTTGATCTGAGTTGGCCACTGGCCTATATGCACTAACCGCCACGCGGGAACAGTTATGGGCACTCGGTGTCGTACATTTCTTCCGAAAGCTCTGTCAGACGTCCAGTTCAGCATTGCGGCATGGCTGGGCCGGCGCCATCCATGACAGAGGTGGTGTCTGGGTCCGCCCTCCGTGCAACGACCCGGAGTGCAAAGGGCGATGAGCCCAAGACCCCAGAGCACTTAGGATGTAGACCGACAGGGACCTCTCTACGGAGCCTAGGTAGGACTACAACATGTTGATCTTCCGAGGCCGAGCATGACCCAAGAAAGTGTGTCCGGCCAGAGTAATCAAGCATGTTGGGTAATGTGGTGCACCGCTGCAGGGAAGTAATCTATTCGAATAGCCGTGTCCATGGTAACGGACGCTCAGAGTTGTATCCCGATCTATTGCAACTAGAAATGGATACTTGAGACATGAGATGGATATGATGGCTCTGGGATTGCTTTCTCGCAGGGATTCGAGGAAGGATCTCTGGGCGTTAATGCTACAACATGCTTGTTAAATATTAAAATGCTATTATGTACTCTTCTGAATGCTGCAAGATGCTAGTCTTTGATAGGCTAGGCTTTCCCTTCTCCTTTGGCATTCTGCAGTTCAGTCCACAGATACAGCTCATTCCTTTGATAATGATTCATAATTAGTATAGATCTAATGTAAGTCTTGCGAGTACTTTGGATGAGTACTCACGGTTGCTTTGCTACCTCTTTTTCCCCTATACCCGGTTGCTGCGATCAGTTGGTGGATCCCACGAGCCAGATGCTGCCACCGATGACTACTACTATGTGGAGACTGCCGACAACCAGGAGTAGTTAGGAAGTCCTAGACAGGAGGCCTTGCCTTTTCGATCGTTGTTGCTTTTGTGCTTGCCTTCTTAAGGCAGTCTTGTTTAACTTATGTCTGTACTCAGATATTGTTGCTTCCGCTGACTCGCTTGTGTATCAAGCTTTTGTATTCGAGCCCTCGAGGCCCCTTGCTTGTAATATAAAGCTTGTATTACTTTAATTTGTGTCTAGAGTTGTGTTGTGATATCTTCCCGTGAATCCCTGATCTTGATCGTACACATTTGCGTGTATGATTAGTGTACGATTGAATCGGGGGCGTCACAAGTTGGTATCTAAGCCGACTGCCTGTAGGAACCCCCTTTCCAACTCCTTGGCCAAAATTTAGTCTAGTCTTTGAAAAACTGTTTTACTAACATGGCTGTGTGGCTTATGGGCCCACGTCACCAATGGGTGGTATTAGGATCTTTTACTCCTCGTCTATACTCGGGGACTCTGATTTCTCTTCTATTCGGGCTAAATGATTTTGCTAAATCTAACATTAGGATCTCGTGATCACATCCACCCGGAGATTTGTATCACGCATTTCTTGAATTGAGGGCCAGGATCTGCTTCACAGTGTTCACGGGCCGCAGGATCCTTTTATCGAGGGCACCCTGCATCGTCCCCTACAGATTCCTCGCTCTAGTGGTTTTCTCTGATGTTGATGTAGCCTTTGCTATGTCCCGTTGTTGTATCCCTCCATCTCGTGCATGCGTGCCGCCTAGTATGTCTAGGATATTTCTCTTGTCTGAACTCATACTAACATCGTGTAATTGGCTCTACATATGTATCTGTATGTCTTTAATGACTACTGCTTTGTACATACTGCACCTTTGCTCATTGTTCAATTTACATCATGAATGACTCCATACACCTGGTCCACCCCTTGTTAAACTGCTCCCTGATGTTTTTAGCAGGATGGTGGACAATCCTCCACCTCCACCCTATATTGCCGCAATGATGCAACAGTTTGAGCTGAATCGTCAGTTTATGACTGGGGTAATGGCCCAGTTTCCAAACTAGAATGCTCATCAACAGCCTGCCCCAATAACACTGCAATAATTTGTGTGCCTCAACCCCTCCATTTTCTGCAGCTCCACCAATCCTATGGATGCTAATGATTGGCTTCGTGACATCCTGTTTGAGATGGAGTCAGCTAATGTTGCCCCTGCCAGTTATGTCACCTTTGCGGCATTCCACTTGAAGGGTCCAGTCGCTCAATGGTGGGAAATCCACAGGGGTATGCTGCCTGCAGAAACTGTAACCACTTGGCAGGAATTTCAGTCAGCCTTCCGTGCATGGCACATTCCTCAAGGTCTGATGGACCAGAAGAAGAAGGAGTTCCGCAAACTCTCACAGGGCACAATGACTGTGGATGAATATCAGAGGAAATTCCTTGAATTATCCCGCTATGCTGAGGATGACGTCTGCACTGATGCTCGCAAGCAGGAGAAATTCCGTGAAGGACTGCGTCCTAATATAAAGCTCGCACTTGTTGTTCATGATTGTGCAGACTTTGCGATGCTTGTCAGCCAAGCTTTCCGAGCTGAATTTGGTCTGACTGAGTACCAGGAGTCGCTCAAGCGTCGAGTCTGGATCCCACACAATGTTTATCACCGACCTGCTCCAACACCAAGGCCGTCTTATGTTGCACCTCGTCTACCTCCGCCGCCGAGACAGCTAACGATTTAGGGTGGACAGTCCAATGCTGTAGCTCCTCCCCATAATGATGGTTTATGCCGCAAGTGTGGACATCCAGGGCACCTTGCTCTCAACTGTCACCAAGGTCAGCCGCAAAATGCTTCATGTCCTCCTGTTGGCCGTAAGAAGGGCCATCAAAACCATCATACCAGAAGTTGTAGTGCCAGACCGCCTGCTATGAGTGGTGGTTAAGTCACCCATGTCAAAATTGAAGAAGCTTGTAAGTCCCCCAAAATTGTGATGGGTACCCTTCGCGTTAATTCAGTGCCAGCTTTTGTTCTCTTTTATTCAGGAGCATCGCATGCTTTTGTGTCCCAGCAATTTGCTCAGTTGCATGGTTTCGATATGGAAAATTTGCCCACTCCTTTAGCGGTTCAATCTCCGGGATCCAAGTGGCAAACCTCAATTGTAAGCCCTCACAACCAAATCGAAATTGGAGGTCTACTTTTTCCGGCTTCTCTCATTGTACTCGGACCTTCCAACATAGACATCATTCTGGGTACGGATTGGTTGACAACCCATAATGCTTTGATCGACTGTGCTACCAAGACAATCCAGCTCACTCACCCTTCTGGCCAGTTGATCAACTACTCAGCTAAGATGAACCAGGATGCCGAGAGTCAGATATATGTTCTAAATGCATTGAATGCTTCACCTCTTGAGGGAATAGAGATCATTCCAGTCGTTCGTGAATTCGAAGATGTCTTTCCAAAAGAACTTCCAGGAATACCCCCTGCTAGAGCTGTCGAATTTGTCATAGACTTGAAACCGGGCACTACTCCCATAGCCAAGCGACCCTACAAGATGCCGCCGCATGAACTCCTTGAGCTTAAGGAGGAAATTGACACTTCACTTCGTCAGGGTTTTATCCGTCCAAGTTCCTCTGCTTGGGGAGCACCTTCTCTGTTTGTTAAGAAGAAGGATGGAACTAATCGTTTGGCCCAAGACTACCATCCTATCAACCAAGCAACTATTCAGAACAAGTATCCGCTTCCCAGAATCAATGATCTGTATGATCAACTTGCTGGTTCCTTAGTATTCTCTAAACTTGATTTGAAGTTGGGTTACCACCAGATCCGTGTTCGTGAAGAGGATATTCCAAAGACTGCATTCGTTACTCGCTATGGTTCATACGAGTACACTGTTATGTCTTTCGGTTTAACCAATGCTCCAGCAACGTTCTCCCGATTGATGAACTATATATTCATGGAATACCTCGACAAGTATGTCGTGGTTTATCTGGATGATATCCTTGTATATACTAAGAACAAAGAAGAACATGCTGAACTTATTTGACTTGTTCTGGAAAAGCTTCGAGAACACCAACTATATGCCAAGTATTCTAAGTGTGAATTCTGGCTTCCCAGAGTAACCTACCTTGGTCATGTAATCTCCAAGGATGGTATTGCCGTCAACCCCGAGCGAGTTTAGGCTATTCTCGATTGGAATCCTCCGAAGAATGTCAAACAGGTCTGAAGTTTTCTCGAACTCGCCAGCTATTGTCGTCGATTCGTCGAGAACTTCTCCAAGATCGCCAAGCCCCTGACTAGTCTGCTTCACAAGAGCGCCAAGTTCGAATGGACAGAAAAGTGTCAGGAAAGTTTCCAGGCACTTAAAGACAAGCTGACTTCTGCCCCAGTGCTTGCTCCTCCAGATACTAAGAAGGATTTCATCATTTACTGCGACGCTTCACGTCAAGGATTAGGCTATGTCCTAATGCATGAGAGCAGGGTGATTGCTTATGCATCTCGTCAGTTGGGCCCTCATGAAAAGAATTACCCAGTTCATGCCCTCAGCTTGCTGCTGTCATATATGCACTAAAATAGTGGCAACATGACCTTCTCGGTAATCGTTGCGAGATCTTCACCGACCACCAAAGTCTGAAGTATCTGTTTACTCAGCCGGATCCGAACCTTCATCAGCAGAGATGGATGGAGACCGTAGCAGATTTTGACTTGGGTATTTCCTATACCCTCGGCAAGGCTAATGTAATGGCTGATGCCTTGAGCCGCAAGTCCTATTGCAACCACCTCGAGGTTCGTAAAGTTCAGCCCTCGCTTGTTGAAGAATTCAGAAAGCTGAACCTCCATATTGTTCCTCCTGGTGCGCTTGCTCCCCCTCCTTTAGAGTTCCGCAAGATGAACCTCCGTGTTGTTTCCCAGGGTTCCCTTAATACCCTGGCTGTCGTACCAGATCTCGTGTCCTCTATCAAATGGCTTCAGAAGGCTGACGATGAAGTTTAGAGGATTAAAGGCCATCTCGCAGAAGGAAAGCCCTCATTCTTCACTGTTAATGACACTGGCACTTTTTTCTTCAAGGGTCGCCTAGTGGTTCCGAGTAAGAGGAAAAACATGGATATGACTCAGAAGGTTATGAAAGAAGCTCATGATACACCTCTGTCTATTCATCCGGGTAGCACCAAGATGTACCAAGACATTTGTCAGAGATTCTGGTGGTCAAACATGAAGCAAGACATTGCTCGCTATGTTGCTGAGTGTGACATTTGCCGTCGTATCAAAGCAGAACATTGAAGGCCTGCTGGAACTCTACAACCTATTGCTATTCCTGAATGGAAATGGGACCATGTTTGAAATGGACTTCGTCACTGGATTTCCCAAATCGCAGAAGGGTAATGATGCTATTCTTGTCGTCATTGACCGGCTTTCTAAAGTGGCACATTTTTTGGCCATCAAAGAAACCATCACTGCTAGTCAGCTCGCAACTCTCTATATGTCCAAAATTGTCTCACTCCATGGTATTCCATTGGTTATCAGTTCAAACCATGGCAGCTTATTCACTTCAAGATTCTGGGCAAGTTTCCAAGAAGCTATGGGGACTCATCTGTCTTTCAGCACTGCTTTTCACCCTCAGTTGCAGGGACAAGTTGAATGAGTCAATCAAGTTCTTATAGACATGCTTCGAGCTTGTGTCATTTCCTTTGGCAAGAAATGGGAGGAATCTCTCCCGTATGCTGAGTTCTCTTACAACAATAGCTATCAAGCTAGTCTGAAGATGGCTCCCTTCGAAGTGTTATATGGACGAAAGTGCCGAACCCCTCTGAACTGGTCAGAAACTGGGGAACGTTCACTCTTCGGTCCGGATATTATCCAACACGCCGAAGAAATGTCCACGTTATTCGCGAGAATCTGAAGACTGCTCAGTCACGTCAAAAGAGTCAGTATGACCGCCATCACAAAGATATGGTCTATCAACCTGGCGAAAAGGCTTATCTTCGAGTCACGCCGATGAAAGGTACACACCGCTTCGGGATCAAGGGCAAGCTAGGTCCTCGCTATATTGGTCCTTTCACTATTCTCGAAAGGCGTGGAAAAGTGGCATACCAATTGGAACTGTCGTCGAACCTTTCTTAGGTTCACAATGTCTTCCATGTGTCACAGCTCTGCCGCTGCTTCAAGGACCCCATCCGAGGAGTGGACCACGAAATGCTAGAGTTGCAACAAGACCTCTAGTATAAAGAGCACCCGGTCCGCATTCTTGACCAAGCTGAACGTCGCACCCGTGAGAAGGCGGTCATGTTTCTCAAAGTCTAGTGGTCCAACCATTCTGAAGATGAAGCCACTTGGGAACGCGAGGATCGTCTTCAAGAAGAATACCCCGCCTTGTTTCCTTCTACCTCCTAAATCTCGGGACGGGATTCTTGTAGTGGAGGAGATTTGTAACGCTCGAATAATTAAGCTACAATAATCCCAAGTTAATGGTGCCATGTCATCGGTATAACTGTTGCTAATCCTCATTTGATCCAAGTCATAATTCAAATTCAAATTCAAATTAAAGTCCAAAATTCAAATTTCTCAAACATGCAAACTAAAATGTTCAAAGTGTGGCAAATATTCCATAACTAGTTATGGTGGTGACCCAACATTTTTGTAAAGTGTTTAAATGCACTAAACTAAATAAAACAGGGGCTAAAACAATTATTGAATGCTTTAAATAATAAACAAATATAAACTATTTAATTAATGTGCCAAATTATTTGTGGCAGTGGCATAATTACTAATGCTAATTTAGGGACTAGTTATATATTTTATAAAACTAAAAATAAAAAGAAACTAAAAGAAAAACAGAAGAGATAAAAGAAAAGAAAATAAAGCCTCGCACTGTGCACTTGGGCCCAAGTGCACAGGACCAGGCCCAGCCCATCTTCTCCCCCCGGGTCGGCTTCCTGTTCCTCGGGCACGCCCGACCGCGCCCAGGGGGCACCATCGCACCTCCTCGCCGGCGATGCCCTGGCGGGATAAGGGCGAGGATGACACCTCGAGTCTCCTCCCCCACCTACCTCCACCCACTGTCCCCGTTCCCCCCCTCGCTCTCCTCTCTCCCAGATCCGCCTCTCCCTCTCTCCTACCACCGCATCCGAGCGCCGCCGCTACCATGGCTCCGGCGTAGACGCGGTGACCACCGTCCCCGCCGGCCGGTCCACCAGCTCTGCCCCCCTCCGCTGCTTCCTCTACGCCGCAGAACGCGGGCCGGGAGCCACCGGAGTGCCTGTTGCGCCTCCGTCTTCCTCATTCGACCACCGTCGCATCGTCGACAATTGCCACCGGCCTGCTGCTCCTAAGCCCACGCTGAGCCTTTCTTGAACTCCCTGGTGAGCCTCTTGATGTTTCCCCTTCCCTTTCCTCTGTCGTGTCGTCTCTAGCTGTCATGCGCCACCATTGTCGAAGCTCCTCGCCACCGGGAATGGCGCAACCGCGGCCACGCCGCTACCGCTCGCATCCGAGCGCGTCTCGGTGCTCAGCATCGCCGTAGGGACCCAACGCACCCACCCGCACATCTTACCGTGCTCTGTGGCCTCAATTCCGTTGAGCCCGAGCTCCGACTGCCATCGATGCCTTGGTCGTTTCCAGCCACCTCTGGATGAACCACTGCCACCACCCGGCGTGGATCGTCATGGCCGTTCGAACACGACCAAGCTCGCATCAAACGGACCCCCGTAGCTATTTTCTGACGCCGGCCCGACCCCTCCACCGTGTTTCGACGTCGCCAGCGACGAGGCGCCGGCCACGCCGATGTGGCCACCCTGGGGCCACTCCCCTGGGTCGCTGACTGGTGGCCACAGGGGCCCCACTGACCCCCCTTTTGACCGGTTGACTTCGGTCAACCGTGCTGACTGGACCGCCCCCAACCACTGACAGATGGGGCCCACCCCCTAAAATAACCAATTAAATTAAATTAATTAAGATAATTTAGTTAAACACTGACATGTGGGTCCAGTAGTTTAATTAACTAAATTTAGATTAGTTTTAACTCTGTTTAACCCATTGTCCATGACACGTGGGTCCCCCATGTCAGTTTTGACCAATCAACGTCCTGTTGACTGCTAATGTCACCCCGACCTCATGCTGACGCATTAATTCATGTTTTGATTTAATTTAAATAATGCTAATTGCAGATAATGTTTAAAACTTAGAAAATTAATATAAAATTATCCATAACTCGATGAAAATAATTTATATATGCAAGTTGCTCAGAAAAATATGATGAATCCGAATATGCAATCCGTTCATCTCTCACATTACATGCCCTTAGTATACTGAACATGGAACCGTCACCCTCTTTTTATCTGTCCGGAAAATATCAAATGCTGGGAAAACCCCTCCGGTTGTTTTCCCTCTTCGTCGGCAACATGTAGTACCGCTTTAGAACACCCCTAGCCCTGCATACTGTTATGTCATGCTTAGTGTTACACTTGTTTGCTTTATATTTATTGTTTCTTCCCCCTCTTCTCTTCGGTAGACCCCGAGACCGATTCTGACCCTGTGATCGACTACGTCACCGACGTCCCTTCTTCCTTTTCAGCAGAGCTTCCAGGCAAGCAAACCCCCCTTGATCATTCCGATATCGCCCATTCCATTCTCTCTCATGCTTGCATCAGATTTTGCTATTGTTATTGATTGCTCCTATTCTGATGCATAGCCTGCTATTGTAACCTGCTATTGTACCTTACCTGCTTATCCTAAACTGTCTAGTATAGGTTGGTTAGTGATCCATCAGTGACCCCTCACCTTGTCCCTGTTGCCCCTGCTTCATCATCGACGACTCGATCAACGTGATCGACGACCAGAGCCCGACACATCACCTCACACCCCCTAGTTGTATGACTCTGTAGAGCTACTATCGAGTGCAGAGGGTGATACCTCGTAACGCACTCCTGATGATAACTCTATAGTGTAGCTATTCGGTCGTGGTCATCGAGGGTGATTCCTCCTTCACCACTCCCGATACGACTGTGTCGTGCAACCCCTCAAGCGTGAACCTCGAGGGTGATTCCTCCTAGTTCGCCTTGACGATTACATCAGGTGGATTCCATCGAGGGTGATTCCTTGGATTCCCACTTAATGTTATGGACTCACGGTTACCTGAACTTTACTTCAGAACCTTGTTGAAGTCAGGTTGGCCCAGAGGGGTACCCGCGAGAGTTACTGAAGTCGCGTTGACACGGAGGGTACCCGCGAGATAATTACGAGGCGCGGCCTGGCAAGTAGACCACCCTAGAGAAAGAGGGTTGGGCCTGGCCCTTGCCGTATATCCTCGAGACGGGGTGACAGGGTCACATGATCGTGAGTCTCTACTCGTCTCCGTGAGCTCCCAACACACTAAGGGTTTGGGTATTTGATCTGAGTTAGCCACTGGCCTATACGCACTAACCGCCACGCGGGAATAGTTATGGGCACTCGACGTCGTACGTTTCTACCGAAAGCTCTGTCAGACGTCCAGTTCAGCATTGCGGCATGGTTGGGTCGGCGCCATCCATGACAGAGGTGGTGCCTGGGTCCGCCCTGCGCAACGACCCGGAGTGCAAAGGGCGATGGGCCCAAGACCTCGGAGCACTTAGGATGTATACCGGCGGGGACCTCTCTGCGGAGCCTAGGTAGGACTACGATGTGTTGATCTCCCGAGGCCGGGCATGACCCAGTAAAGTATGTCCGGCCAGAGTAATCAAGCGTATTGGGTAATGTGGTGCACCCCTGCAGGGAAGTAATCTATTCGAATAGCCGTGTCCACGGTAACGGACGCTCGGAGTTGTATCCCGATCTATTACAACTAGAAATGGATACTTGGGACATGAGATGGATATGATGGCTCCGGGATTGCTTTCTCGCAGGGAGTCGAGGAAGGATCTCTAGGCGTTAATGCTACAACATGCTTGTTAAATATTAAAATGCTATTATGTACTCTTCTGAATGCTGCAAGATGCTTGAAGATGCTAGTCTTTGATAGGCTAGGCTATCCCTTCTCCCCTGGCATTCTGCAGTTCAGTCCACAGATACAACTCATTCATTTGATACTGATGCATAATTAGTATAGATCTGATGTAAGTCTTGCGAGTACTTTGGATGAGTACTCACGGTTGCTTTGCTACCTCTTTTTCCCCTATACTCGATTGCTGCGATCAGATGGTGGATCCCAGGAGCCAGATGCTGCCACCGATGACTACTACTACGTGGAGACCGCCGACAACTAGGAGTAGTTAGGAAGTCCCAGGCAGGAGGCCTTGCCTTTTCAATCGTTGTTGCTTTTGTGCTTGCCTTCTTAAGGCAGTCTTGTTTAACTTATGTCTGTACTCAGATATTGTTGCTTCTGCTGACTCGCTTGTGTATCTAGTTTTTGTATTCGAGCCCTCGAGGCCCCTGGCTTGTAATATAAAGCTTGTATTACTTTAATTTGTGTCTAGAGTTGTGTTGTGATATCTTCCCGTGAGTCCCTGATCTTGACCGTACACATTTGCGTGTATGATTAGTGTACGATTGAATCGGGGACGTCATACACGCGCTCCCAGATGTTCCAGGACCTCGAGCGGAGGGCTCTCCGCGCTCTGGGCTCCATCTGCAAGGAGAGCGTCTCCAGCCCGCTCGTGCCCGACGACGCCGGCTACCTCGCCTTCTTTACCAGGGTCATGGAGCGGCTTGAAGAGGGCGCGAAGAAGGTGGGCAAGCTCGTCGAAGAAGAAAGCCGCGACCACCTTGCCCAGGCGTCGACGTGCGTATTTAGCCATCTTTTTTGTTCTGATACCGACTTCGATTTCAAGGCCGTGATAGCCCCCGTCCCTAGAGTGATCCGCGATGCGCTCGGGGAGTGGGTGGAGGATCATGTGGATGCACTGAGCACGCGGTTCACCCCTGACGGCCACGAAGATTAGTGCAAAGCTGAGGAACATGGGGGTGACGACGACGACGGCAACGGCGACGCGTCTCCTTCGCACGCCCTTTTTTCTTACTTGCTGATACTTAACTATGACCCCGGGGGGATGTGAAGAGCATTTTGCCGAAAACTTTTCATGATGTACAGAACCACATTTGCGTCCTCCTGGGCTTGCCTTTCCTTCACGCTTATTTTTGTGCTCTATGTTGTTTAGACATAGCCCGTGAGCGGGGGTCAATCATCACTGGTATGCCGGGCCACGATGCCCGGGCAAGGCCAGGAGGTGAACGCTCCTGAGGCGAGAAGCTTGGGAGCAACACGCGCTCCCCGACTTGCTCATGAGCGTCGCACGAGGACTTAGGCACCAAGGCCTTGGTGGGGTGGTGTGCGTGGGGGCAGGCCTGCGGCCCGAAGCCCCCTACCGCCTGGGCCCTTAATGCCGCTGGGATTGACCCGAGCGTAAGCACCATGCCCAGCCCCCGCTCGCGCGAGGTTCACGAGGGAGGCACCAGGTACGCGGTGCTTTGGAAAGATGAAATCCAACAAAACACCGCAAAGAAAACCCCATTCCTTTTCTTAGTGAAGAAGCAAAAAAACTCAATCTTTATTCAGAGAAACTGCAAATTTGTTTACAAAAAAAGAGGCTACCGCGTCTGATACCTTCAGTGGTCTTCCCACCAGCGCGGAGCATGGGGCCTCCACTTGGGCATGGGCATGATCGATGTTCGATCGTTCCGCCAGCGCGGAGCATGGGGCTTCCACTTGGGCGTGGGTGGGAGCTCCCGCAGGGCCGTGGGACGGCGCACCGGGAGGCTTCGGGGCGTGTACATCCCCACTCATTCTTACATGAGAGTGTCACGGGTAGAACTTGCAGAGGCTCCGTCTCTAGGCGTGCGGCGCCTGGCCTGGAGACGTGGGCGACCCTGAAAGGGCCTTCCCACATGGGCGAGAGCTTGTGGAGGCCCTCCCTGGAGAGGATCCGCCTCAAGACGAGGTCCCAGACCTCAAGAGTGCGGGGGCGGATGTTGCGGCTATGGTAGTGCTGCAAGGCCTGCTGGTACCTTGCGGCGCGGAGGGCGGCCTGATGGCGGACCTCCTCAAGGAGCACACGGTCAGCCCCCCGCGAGTCGTCCTGGCATGCCTTGTCGAATGCCAGTACTCGCGGGGAGCCATGCTTGAGCTCGGACGGGAGGACCGCCTCGGCCCCGTAGACAAGGAAGAAAGGGGTATCGCCGGTAGGCTTCGTTGCGGTGGTGCGGATGGACCACAGCACGGACCGGAGTTCGTTGAGCCAGCCCTTGCCGCAAGCCTCGAGATTCTTCTTGAAGCTCCTAGTCTTGAGGCCCCTTAGGACCTCTGCGTTGGCGTGCTCGGCCTGGACATTGCTCCACGGGTGCGCCACTGAAGCGTAGCATATCTGCGTTCCAAGGTTAGCACAATATGACCTGAAGAGGCCGCTTGTGAACTGGGAGCCATTATCAGTGATGATACGGTTGGGGACGCTGAACCGGCTCACGGGGCCTCTAATGAACTTGACGGCTGAGCCCGCCGGGATGGTGCGCACAGGCTCCACCTCCGCCCACTTGGTGAACTTGTCGATGGCGACGTAGAGGTAGCGGTAACCACCCGCCGCGTGAGGGAAAGGGCCCAGTATGTCCAGCCCCCATACCACAAAGGGCCACGAGAGTGGGATTGTCTGAAGTCCTTGCGCGAGCTGATGGATCTGCTTGGCGTGGAACTAGCAAGCTTCACAGGACCGGACCAGCTCGGTGGCGTCACGGAGCACCGTGGGCCAGTAAAACCCACTGCGGAACACCTTCCCCATGAGAGTACGCGACGAAGAGTGGTGCCCGCAGTCTCCCCCATGGATGTCAGCTAGCAGCTCATGTCGTTGCTCTTTTGAAATGCACCGCAGTGAGACGTCGTTGGGGCGCCTGCGGTATAGTTCACCGTCTTGTAGGTAATAAGCTGTGGCCTGCCTGGCCATGCACTCTGCCTCAGCATCTTCTTCGGGCAAGGTACCATGGAGCAAGTCGGCCTTGAACTCCACGACCCAACTATCTGCCTAAGGCTCCAGTGCCAGCAGCAGATGGGCTCCGGAGGCCAGGCCGCAGTCCGGCGCGCCCGTGAGAGGTGCGGGCGGAAGCTCCTCTCTTCGAAGACACCAGGGCTCTGGGGCTCACGGCGGGATGCCCGCTTGGCGATGTCGTCGGCCTCCTTGTTGACGCCGTGTGAGATATGCTGCAACTCTAAACCCAGAAAACGCTTCTCGAACTTACGTACCTCCTCCAGGTATGCCGCCATGTGCTCATCCTTGGGCTTGTATTTCTTGTTGGAGAAGTTGACCAAAAGCTGAGAATCACCCTTGATGGTGAGGCGCCTGACGCCTAAGGCAGAGGCGGCCTTGAGACCGGCGATTAGGCCCTCGTACTCCATGATGTTGTTGGAGACCTTTTTGCCGTGTTGAAAGCGTAGCTAGACGGCGTAACGAAGCCTGTCATCGGCTGGGGAGACGAGCACGACCCCAACCCCCGCGCCCTGCCTGGAGAAGGCGCCGTCGAAGTGCATGGTCCAACCAACCAGCGCCTCATCCCCAGGCAGGAGGGACTTGTCTTCGTGGCGCTGCTCCTCGTTGGTGTCTGTCCACTCCGCCACGAAATCGGCGAGGGGCGCCCCCTTGATGACCCGGGTGGTGCAAAATTCTAGCTGGAATGCTTGCAGCTCGATGCTCCACTCAGCAACTCGGCCCACGGCATTAGGGCTGTGCAGCACCTTCTCCAGGGGGTACGCGGAGACGACCTTGATGGGGTGCCCTTGAAAGTAGTGGCGCAACTTCCTGGGGGCGACCAAAAGCGCCAGGAGGAGCTTCTGCTGCATTGGGTAGCGCGCGCGTCCCTCAGGACCGTGCTGACAAAGTACACGGGGTGCTCAACGAGGCATGTGGTCTCCGCGAGCTCCTGCTCCTGCGGGGGCACACGGGCCCCTAGAAGCTTCGGGGGGCGTCGCGAGCGTGATCGGCCCAGGGGCACCTGTCTGAGGCGCCAAAGGCTCGAGAGGCTTAGCCGGCCCGCGAGGCCCATGGGTCCCAGAGGGACGGCAGGCTCGCGGGGCTCTGGGAGCCTTTCCTTGGCCTTCACGCGCTCTTTCCGCACCGCCACAAGTGTAGCGCTGGCAGTCTGCGGTGTAGCCGCCAGATCCAGGACCAACGGTTCGCGAAAGCATGGCGCCACCATTATGGGCGGGCTCGTGAGGTACCTCTTGAGGTCTTCAAAGGCCGCGTGCGTCTGCCTCCAGGGTCCACTCAAAGGAACCAGTTCTCTTCATGAGTTTGAAGAACGACAAGGCATGCTCGCCTAGCTTGGAGATGAAGCGTCCCAGGGAAGCGACGCACCCGGCCAGCCATTGCATTTCCTTGAGGGTCTTGGGGGGCGCATCTTCTCTATGGCCTTGATCTTATCATGGTTGGCCTCAATCCCTCGGTGGGAGATGAGGAAGCCGAGGAGCTTGCCAAACGGGACCCCAAAAATGCATTTGTCGGGGTTGAGCTTCAAGCTAACCATGCGTAGGTTGGCGAACGTTTCTTCCAGGTCTTCGATTAACGTCCTTGCTTCACGCGATTTGACCACAATGTCGTCCACATAAGCCTCCGCGTTTCTTCCCAATTGCGGCCCCAGCGTGATGTGCATCAACCGCTGGAAGGTGGCGCCCGCGCTTCTCAAGCCGAAAGGCATGCAGGTGTAGCAGAACACACCGCATGGGGAGATGAAGCCCGTCTTTTTGACATCCTCCTTCACCATCTTGATCTGATGGTAGCCTGAGAAAGCATCCAAGAAACACATCAGGTCACACTCGGCGGTGGAGTCCACGATTTGGTTGATGCGCGGAAGCAGAAAGGGATCCTAGGGGCAGGCCTTGTTGAGGCTCGTGAAGTCGACGCACATGCGCTCCTTTCCACCTTTCTTGGGGACTATGACCGGGTTGGCGAGCCACTTGGGGTGACGCCTCCCGGATGACCCCAGCTTCCTATAGCTTGTGCACCTCTTGGACGATGAATGCCTGCTTCTCTGGCGCTTGGCACCGCGCCTTCTGCTTGATGGGACGAGCGTTGGGGCACACCGCCAAATTGTGCTCGATTACTTCCCTCGGGACACCGGTCAGATCAGACACCTTCCAGGCGAATACGTCCTTGTTCGCTCAGAGGAAATCGATGAGCGCGCCCTCCTGCCTAGGGGGTAGGTCAGCGCTGATGGTGAAGGTAGGGCCGATGCCGCTGCCATCAACCGACACCTTCTTCGTTTTGGCGCAGTCTTGAGAGAACAATTGCTTCTTTCTTGCTGGAGCGACCTCCGGAGGCTCATCCCCATCTTCGGGGCCCGGGCGCAAGGCTGCGAGAACCCCGTAGGCGCGTTTGAGGGCTTGAACCGCGTCCTCCTTATTTCCGGCGACCGTAATGACGCCGTCGCTGCCTGGCATCTTGATGATGTTGTAGCCGGGGTGGGTTGCTGCCATGAATTTGGCGAGCGCGGGGTACCCCAGGATGGCGTTGTACGGGAGGCCAATGTGGGCCACGTCAAAGTCGATGAGCACGGTGCGGTAGTTGTCGCGACTGCCGAAGGTGACTGGGAGGCGCACCTGTCCCAGGGGAGTGGTGGAGCCGTCAGCTACACCCGAAAAGGACCTGGTGGGCGCGAGCTGGTTGAAAGGCACTTGCAGCATTTCAAAGATCTCGACGGATAGGACGTTGAGACCGGCACCGCCATCGATGAGGGTCTTGGTGACAGAGACATTGCTGATGGTGGGCGTGCATAACATGGGGAGCGCGGCGGCGGTGGCCGCAGACTTGGGGTGGTCCCGGGAGTCGAAAGTGATGGCGCACTCAGGCCGCGCGCGATGCCGCAAAGCCTCAGGCTGGGGCTGCGCGGCATTCGCCCCGTGGAAGAACTGCTTGGAGTGGCGACCGGACGCAGGCGCCTGGGACCCGTCGAGGATACACGCGACCACGTGGGGCCCTGGGAGCACGAAAAGCGTGGCAAACCAATCACGGAGCTCGCTCCAAGAGGAGATCGAGGCCTCAGGGAGGCCGAGGAGCCAAGAACACGGGGCACCCACAAGGCCCAGGGGAAACCAGTTCGCCATGGCCTTGCTGTCACCGCCCGCTGCCAGGATGCCCTGGGCGTAGAGCCAGGGAAACTCCTCGGGGTCAGCAGCGCCGTCGTAGCGCGGGGGCAGCACCGACCTGATCCTCGCCAGCCAATTTACCCGACCCAGGCTGGGGTGAAGGCCGGGCAGCCCGCGGCGTTCGAGAGAACGGTGGGCCAAGGGGCGTTGGCTGCAACCGAGGTGGAGCGGCGGCGGACGCCTTGGCCTGTGGGCCCCGCCTGGGCGGCATGAATGTGACGGGTGTCGGCCATGGGGACGGTGGAGTGGGGACGGAACGAAGTGGAAGAACTCCGGCACACTCCTACCCGGCGCACCAAATGTCGGAATCGGGGCTCCAGGGACCCAAGAAATGGTTCAAACTCTGGGCTGTGTGCGAAGGGCTCCACTAAGCTACGACTCGCTGCTCACTGCCTCACGGCGATGCTCCGGTGTGCTCGAGCGAGAGGAAAGGAAGACACAACACGATGATTTACCCAGGTTCGGGCCACCTTGCGGTGTAAGACCCTACTCCTGCTTTGGGGTGGATTGCCTCGTGAGGGAGGATGAGTATGAACGAGTACAAGGATGAACTGCCTCGGGAGGGCTCAGAATTCGACCCCTCTCTACGGTGGAGACTCGCCTATACTTATACTGGCCCTGTTCCTCTTCCCCCGAAAACTCTAGGCGGGAAGGGATACCACAACGGCCAATTTGAAGGGGGACAGGAGTACGGCTTATCCTGACAAAAGCAGTCTCCGCCTGCTGAAGCTTCTGGACATGACGCGTCGATGGGCTCGGCGATGACCTCCGCCCTGGCGAGCCCGCGGTCCTGGTCTTCTAGCACCAGAGTGGCAACCTTTGGGGATTACTTCGGGAACCCGCGTGTCGTCCTTGTTCCCTTAGCACCAGAGAGGAAAGCGTCCTTGTCTGCGCCCGCTGGCGCCCTTATGGCTCCGCTCGTCGTGGCTCGCGTCACCCACATGCGGCGCGAGGCGGGGTGGCGAGCCTAGAGATGTCCACCTTGCGAGGGGCCTCAGGAGGTGGCTTTAGGAGACCGCCCCACGGGAGGCCCTCGGGAGCTCTTGATGATCCTTGTTGACGCTCGCCTCGCGAGGCGGGGGCCCTCGCGAGGGCCTTGCTCGTGAAGCCTTGAAGGTGGGCCGTACTGGGCTCGCACCGAGCACCGTGCCTTGGGCCGCAGGCAGACGGACCTAGGTACCCCAGTCCTACGGGCCTGACAGACGCTCTTTGGCCAACTGGAAGGATATTTGTCGACCTAAGAGCCTGGGTGGGTTGGGCCTTGCCGACATTGAAAAATTTAGCCATGCGCTGCGACTGTGGTGGCTCTAGTTCCAGTGGACCGACCCTGAGTGCACTTGGGTTGGATCTATGTACTATGTCGTGTGACGACACTGATATGAGCCTGTTTCGTGCTTCTATGACCATTACCATTGGTAACGGAGCCAAGGCACTTTTTTTGGCATGACAACTTGACTGAAGGGGGCCGCTCAAGTTATGCACCTGCTCTCTTCAAGGTGGCCACCAGAAAGTCCAAGACTGCCATGAAATAGTTGCATGATGACTGTTGGATTAGGTATGTGCCAAGGCTTAACTCCCCTACTCAGTTGCACAAGTTTATCATCACCTGGAACTGCATTGCCACCATTGACCTCACCCAGGATAGGGAGTACACCATACGGTGGAACTGGACATCCGACGACATCTACACTTCTACGTCTGCCTATGCCATGCAATTCTAGGGATTCGACTCCCGCTTCACTCCGGAGAAGAATTGGTCGGCACACGTGGAACCCAAGTGCAAATTCTTTGTGTGGTTGATGCTCCACGAAACGATCCTCACGATGGACATGCACGTGGTTGGCCCCATATGACCTGATTTGCCACCTTTTCGCCGAGAGTCCAAAACTGTGCGACACCTCTACATGGAGTGCCCGTTCTCCAAGTCAGTGTGGTGTTCATGTCATGGCTTGGACGGGGGAACCTGCTGCTGCTCATGCAGTGGCTGCGGACTCATGGGGAATCTCCGACTGGTGGGGTTCCATGGTTTCCTCTGATTCGAAAGACAAGAGGCGTAAGTAGAGAAGAAACTTCGTTTACTATCTGTCGAACATTTGGAAAGAGAGGAATTGTCACATCTTTAGGGGTACTCATATGATCCATTTCGAGGTGGATGCCTTAGCTCTTGAAGACATTTCTCAGTGATAGATGGCCTTTGGCCGACCACGTGTCAGCGAGGGTATTGGCTAGTGGGCTGGGTTATTTTCGCCATAGGGTTTTGGAGAGTGTCCTTCAACCCGCCCTTTTTTTACATCTCATTGCATCTTTCTTCTGTATGAAAATGCAACGCTCCTGCCGGTTCCTCGCAAAAAAAGATAACGACCCAAGTTCATCACATCTGAACCCAACCAATAAAGGTCGGGACTAGACTTATTACCCCGAACATGAAGTGATGCTTCAATCACCATCTTGTTGTTGGTCTTTCGATAGTTGCACCAACCAATACTCCATGCCAATTCAAAAAGGCACTAGCCGAAAAGGCAAGATGGCCCTTGCGGCGAAGCCTAGCACCGCTGCGATCACCATGTTGGCCTTGTAGATTGCAAATGGTAGTGTCAGTGTAGCACTGCCGTGCAATACTGACATGATGCCTGGGCTGGCTTGTCGTCAATGTACAAATATGAAGCCTTGGGCTCCTACGAGGTCTTGGACGCCGGCGAGAAGAACGATTAGGGTGCTCAGACGAGGTTGTCCGTCGCCACGATGGTATCCACCATCGACATCGACGTCCCCAGAACCCTCGAGTTTGCCACAAAAATCACGTCTCTAGTAACGGGTCGCCGCCACCACAATAATAGGATGCGGCAACATGGATGAGGAGAAAGGTTAGGATAACAGAGAGCAACATGCGATCTGGCCTTTGTCATCACGAGGAACTTCATTGGAGGGATGTATCGCGAGGGAGGAAGATCGTCGATCCTCATTTTCCGGATTGGGTTATTTCTATCCCATCTCCATCTCCACTGGCATTCTCGTTTTGCTTTAACCCTACTCTCCTCTTGACTACTTTCATAATGTACATCATTTGTTCTATATTTCGATAGAAATGTGAATCAACATGAAAATGTTAGGTTGGGTCTACTAGACCACGTTGTGGATGTCAAGTGTTTCAGAGGTGTAGGATGGAGCCCGAGCATGCCAACGGGTTGAGATGTTTGTGGTTGATCTTGGGTCTACTAGCCCATGTTGTGGATGTCAAGTGATTTAGTGGTGTAGGAAGGAGGCCGGGCATGCGGACTTGTTAAGGTGTTTCCATGACTTTGTTTCCTTTTTCAAAATATAAAATATAAATATAAATTCTTTTTAACACATTGATATCTTTGAAACTATATTCAATGTCGGTAGGTTTTGGTGAAGTGTGCTATTTTCTAGAGGAGCTGATTTTTATGTCGCGTGTATCATGATTGTGTGCCAAATGTGCTGCACAGAATATTGTGTTAGACATGGCCGGTAAATTCCAGTCTACTAAAGATAAAGCACTTAAGCGGGTCTCAGACTGGATAGAAAAATATGCTTCTTGTGGGGTGAAGGAATTCCAGATTAAATCTGTCATTCAGGCTCTCCCAGTATATGCCATGGGTATTTTTAAATTTCCTGCATCTATTTGTGAAGATTTGGCTCAGATAATTCGAAATTTTTGGTGGGGTGACGAGGAGAACAGGAAAAGGACTCACTAGCTGGCATGGGACAAGATGGCGAAAACTAAAGGGGAAGGAGGTATGGGCTTCCGAGATTTGAGATTATTTAACCAAGCGCTCCTAGCAAAGCAAGCTTGGCGGTTATTGGTTTTCCCGGACTCTTTGTGTGCAAAGGTGATGAAAGCTAAGTATTATCCTCATGGACACCTTCTGGACACAGTTTTCCCGCAAGTCACGTCGGCTACATGGCAAGGTATTATGCATGGTCTTGAGCTCCTGAAAAAGGGTGTCATTTGGAGAGTTCATGATGGTGCGAATATAAATATCTGCAGGGATAATTGGCTTCCAAGGGACCCGGGTCTATAGATTTCCGCAAAAAAGAACATAACTAGAATCAAATGTGTATCTGAGTTATTCTTGAGTGGTTCAAAAAGATGGGATGAGAATCTGGTTAGGCATCTATTTTACCCCCATGATGCTGAGGAAATTTTAAAGCTGTGTATCCAGACTGCGGGTGAGGGAGATTTTATCGCTTGGCACTATGAGAAAAACGGGTTATTCTCGGTTAAAAGTGCATATAGACTGGCGCTCAACCTAAACGACACCCAGTGTGAGGGTGGGAGTTCGAGTGGTGCTGTCAATGGGGAAAGGAGGCTATGGAATATTATTTGGAAGGCTCCTGTTCCTCAGAGTCAAAAAAATTTGCTTGGCGTGCTGCTTCAAATAGTTTGGCCGTCCAAGTTAATAGAGTTAAACACCACCAAACTACCATTGGGTTGTGCTCGATCTGTGGTGTGGAGGATGAATGTGTTTATCATGCCCTTATGAAATGTCCCAAGGCCCATACACTTCGTATGGCATTAAGGGAAGTGTGGAATCTACCGGATGAGGAGGTTTTCAAATTTTCTGGACCGGATTGGTTACTTATCCTTCTGGATCAATTAAGGTCGCCAGTACATGAGCAAATTATATTCCTGTTTTGGAGGGCATGGCACTTGAGGAATGATTTGATCTTTGATAAAGGTAAAGAAACTATCTCTGCCTCTGTGAGTTTTATTCAAAGCTATTGGGACTCCTTCTCATCCTGTCATACCAACATGAAGATGGAGATTATCATTAAAGGTAAGGAGAGGGTGGATGGCGTAAATTATACCAATGATGTGGATGGAAAATGTGTGATTTGGCAACCCCCCGATCCAGATTTCATTAAGATCAATGTTGACGCAAGTTTTGTGGAGGCCATTAGTTCTGCTAGTGTGGGAGTGGTTGCCAGGAACCATACTGGTGAAGTCATCATTTCTTCTTGGGACTATATTGGAGTTTGCAATAGCGTGGATGAAGCGGAACTGAGAGCGACACTTGCAGGGCTTTATATCGGTATTACCCTTCATAAACCCATTATTTTAGAAACTGATTGCTCTTTTGTGGCGTCTTTTCTTGGAAATGATTATTTGGACAGGTCTCCCCTCATCGATCTTATGATGGAAGCGCTGAGTATTTCCAAGATGATGACTAATCTCAAGATATCTAAGATCAACAGAAGGGCCAATAAGGTGGCGCACGAGATTGCGAATTTCAGCTTAGATAATAGGTCTGATGGTTTGCTTATAAATAGTGTTCCCCCTGCGTGGCTAAAGCTGTAACAGATGATTGTATGAATGTTTTTAATTAATTAATATATGGGAGGGGTTTTTAAAAAAAAAGAATATTGTATTAGACGAGCATGCTTCAATCTATGTTCCTTTTCTTGCAAGAGTTATTGAAACAATTGCATCAAATAAATTGGTGCTTACTGTGGAATCAAACACACTAAAAATATATTTTCTCAAGTATTCAACCACGCCAATATAATATATATTCATAGTTATTAATAAAGCGATTGCATCTCAAAATGAAATAAATATGCGCCAACCATGGGGATCGAATCCACACAAAAATGTATTTCCCGAAGTATTCAACCAGGCCAGTATATTTCTCAAGTATTCAACCGCGCCAATATATTATATATTCATAGTTATTAATAAAGCGATTGCCAGGGACTTATTGGCATGGTGCAATCTACATGATTTGGGATACTTTGGTCCGGACTGGACTTATAACAACAAGCAAGAAGGTGCCAAGAATGTTAAAGCTCGGTTAGACAGGGCTGTGGGAACTACAGATTGGTCTGAGTTATTCCCAGACTGCAGCGTCACTCACATTTGCTCCACACGCTCTGTCCACTTTCCAGTGTGGTTACAGTTCAGAAAAAGGGTGAGTAACAGCAATGGTAAGAGGCCATTCAGGTATGAATTCATGTGGGAAAGGGAGCCTAACCTACAGGAAGTAGTTAAAGAGTGCTGGGCCGAGAAGGGGGAGGCTGCGAATCTTCAGGAGGTAACATCAAAACTTGGTGGTATGCAGACCTCTCTAAAGAAATGGAGTAATAAGAGTTTCGGGTCAGTACTGAGGAAGTCAAAGCAGATAAGGGAAGAGATTAACAGGGCGTTGATGGGTGCATGTAATAGAGAATCTGAAAGTAAAGTGAAGAAGCTCTCGGCAGAGTTGGATGAACTCCTCCTCAGAGAGGAGATTATGTGGAAACAAAGATCAAGAATATCTTGGTTGAGAGAGGGAGACAAAAATACAAAATATTTCCACCGAAAGGCAACATGGAGGCAGAAAAAGAACACCATAAATAAGCTAAAAAATGATGCTGGTGAATGGGTAGAAAAAGGAGACGAACTGAAACAGATGGCATCCAGTTTTTTCATGAACTTATATGTCGAGGATGGGACAGTAGAGCCGGAGATCTTACTTAAGTTTATTACCGGGAGGGTAACAATGGAAATGAACGACACCTTAGTGAAGGAATTCTCGGACAAAGAAATTGCAGACGCATTGTTTCAAATTGGCCCATGTAAGGCCCCTGGCCCGGACGATTTCCCGGCACGATTCTTTCAAAAAAACTGGAAGGTCCTAAAGGATGATATTGTGAGAGCAGTAAAGGAGTTCTTTGAGACGGGGATCATGCCGGATGGGGTAAACGATACGGTAATCTGCTTGATACCCAAGGGGAGGAACACCCAAACATTGAAGGATTACCGACCCATTAGCCTCTGCAATGTAGTTTACAAAGTGGTATCAAAATGTTTGGTTAACCGTCTACGCCCCTTCCTTGAGGATATCATCTCGGAGACACAGAGTGCGTTCATTCCTGGAAGGATGATTACGGATAATGCCATCATAGCCTTCGAGTGCTTCCACAAGATACAACATAGCAATCATTGTGCCTACAAACTAGATTTGGCAAAGGCATATGATAGAGTGGACTGGAATTTCCTTGAAGGGGTTCTAAGGAAGCCAGGCTTTGCAGATAGGTGGGTCGGTTGGATCATGAGCTATGTGAAATCAGTGAGGTATGCCGTAAAATGGAATGGTGAGATTTTGGATTTCTTTAAACCATCACGAGGCTTAAGACAAGGCGATCCCCTGAGCCCTTATCTGTTCCTACTGGTGGCTGATTGCTTGACCTATGCTCTCCACAGCGCGGTAATATGCGGGAAGTTGACACCCATCAAAATAGCAAGAGGAAGTCCTGGGGTCTCAAACTTATTGTTCGCGGACGATAGCCTGTTATTTTTTAAGAACACGGTCCAGGAGGCTACAGTCATTAGAGAGGTGCTTGAGTGTTTCCAAAAAGGATCCGGACAACTACTTAGTCCTCAGAAATGCTCACTGCTGTTTAGTGAAGCATGCCCGGATGGAGTGCAGGTAGAAATAAAAAACGCCCTTGGAGTAGTGGCATCTTCGTTCGAAAGCAAATATCTGGGCCTCCCAACCTCGGAAGGGAGGATGAAAGAGGAACGGTTCCAGCCCATTATGGAGAGATTCTCTAAGAGATGATCGGACTGGTGCGAGAAATATATGTCACAAGCAGCAAAAGAAGTGCATATCAAATCTGTGGCTCAAGCTCTTGCCACCTATCCTATGGGTGTGTTCAAGATGACTAAGGGCTTCTGTGAAAAGTATGAGAAGCTGATTCGTGGCTTCTGGGCGGGCGATGAAGAAGGACACCGGAAAGTTCACTGGATGGCCTGGAAAGATATGGTCAAACCGAAAAAAGGCGGTGGGATTGGCTTCAAGGACATGCACTTGTTTAACCAAGCTCTCCTAGCGAGGCAAGGTTGGAGGCTAATACAAAAACCAGAGAGCCTATGTGCACGTGTTCTGAAGTCAAAGTACTATCCCAATGGGGATATTTTGGATACGGTCTTTGCCTCTGATGCATCTCCGGCCTGGAGGGGTATTGAGTTTGGACTTGAGCTCCTTAAAGAAGGCCTCATCTGGAGAGTGGGTGATGGGAAGAAAATCCGCATTGAAAGGGACAACTGGATCCCAAGACATTCAGGACTGAAACCGATAAAGTTTATGAGAAGATCGAGGCTCCGTTGGGTGAACCAGCTGATCCATGCTGATAGGAATGAATGGAAAACCGACGTGGTCAAACAAATGTTCCATTCCTTTGATGCAGAAGAAATCTGCAGGATAAAATTTCCCTCGAGGAAAACAGAGGACTGCATTGCCTGGCACATGGAGAAATCGGGCATCTTTTCAGTTAAAAGCGCGTACCGGCTTGCTACTCAAATCAGCGAAAGAGATAACCCGCCGTCATCAAGCTCCTCTAACCCATCAGATAATAGAAGCATATGGAACCTAATATGGCAGGCACAAGTTCCCCAAAAGGTTAAAATAACGGGCTGGAGAATTGCTACAGAATCACTTGCTACTAGGGAGAATAAGCAACACAGAACCCTGGAGAAAATGGCCACGTGCATGATATGTGGAATGGAGGATGAGACAGAGTATCATGCAGTGATTGCCTGTACTAAGGCGAAAGCGCTTCGGTCTGAAATCCGGAAAGCCTGGCAGCTGCCGGCGGAGGAAAAATTTCAGTACACTGGAGATGACTGGCTATTGTGCCTGTTGAGTGCATGTGATGAAGTAACTAGAAGGAGAATCCTTCTAATAATCTGGAGAGCGTGGCATCTCCGTAACAACAGTGTGCATGAGGGAGGAAAAGCTTCAGTTACTGTCTCTGTTGAATTCTTGAAGAAGTACGAACTAGAAGTGATCCAGTGCATGGAGCTGCAAGGTGATGACAAAGGAAAACAAACCTTGTTCCCTGACAGCAGAGTGAGTGTCGAACAGACTGTCAAACCCAAACATTGGGCAGCCCCTCCGGTTGGCTGGTGGAAACTGAACACGGACGCAGCATTCATGTGCACTGATGGACAAGCGTCTGCCGGATGGGTTGTCAGAGACCAGCTTGGTGTAGTGGCTCTTTCGGGCTGTCGGCGGCTCGAGGCGTGTGCAAATGCAGAGGAAGCGGAGGCTTTGGCTCTAAAGTATGGCCTGCAGGAGCTAGCCTCTAGATTCAGAGGCAAAGTCGTAGTGGAGACTGACTGTGCTTCTCTTGCACTACTAAAGCCTGAATCACCGAACAAATCAGCCCTGCACCATACCATTGCTGATATTAAACTTGTCATGCAGAACTTTCAGGAGATTGCAATCTCAGTGATTAGCAGAACCTGCAACAGTGTGGCGCACGAGTTGGCGGCCCTCGCCCGAGTGCATGGCGACTGTAGCATGCTTGCTACTGTTCCTACTGATATCCTTCCCTTGGTTACCAGGGATTGTAATAGCTGTTTGATCAGGTTGTAAGCCCCTAGTGGCTTTCCTAAAAAAAAAAAAAGCGATTGCATCTCAGAATGAAATAAATATGCGCCAACCTTGGGGGACCGAATCCACACAAAAATTGTATTTTCCGAAGTATTCAACCAGGCCAGTTATTAAAAAAGCGATTGCAACTAAAAATAACACCAGTTTTGCACGCCGACCGTGGGGATCGAACCCACGGCCACGTGGTTAAAAGCCACGCGCTCTACCACTGAACTAGGTCGGCCATTGCATGCGCTTGCTTCAGGAGATGTTACATATACTCTATTGCCTGAGAGACAAGGATTAATAGCAGAGGAGATACTACGTCTAGTTGGGAGTCTGTAACTTCTGAATTGTTTCCTTTTTCCTCGTTCGGCGCGGTATCCTCCCAGGATTTTTTAGGCCAAAGGTTTGTGCCTAACTTTATTATATAAGTAAAGCAAACGATCACATAGTATGATACATATTCTCTTCATTCCTTTATTTCCCCTCCGTGTTGAGTGTGCATCTTGTTACCCCGACTCCTTTCTCTTTCTCCTTGGACAGCACGGCTACCCGGATGGGGACGAGAAGCGGGCTCAGGCTATTCCTGCGTGTACTATGTACGTTCAGGGTCATCATCTTCATATCGTTTGATCTGATGTCGGAGTTTGGCCTTGTGCCGATGGTTCACATTATGTGTCGGGGAAATAGCTACCACAACATGTGTAGCATCGTCGTCGTCACCTTCCACAGTGCCTCCATGGTGGACGAAGGAGGAGGGTAGTGACCCCCCCGCGCCGCCCCCAACCAAGTCGTCGAGGCACTTGGACAAGAATCTATGTGCGACTCCCATTCCTCTCTTTCCGTCGCGGAGGTGGATGGGACGACGTTGGAGGATCCTATTTTGGCTTGTTCCACTGGTATGTTGCCTCGTTGGGTTTGAGCTTTCGGCAATAGCGGTATCGTCCCTGATCTAAAGAAGAACTTCCAACATGGTGTTTGAGGCATAAGATGGTGATCCAATCAACATTGTTGATAGCTTCGGTGGAGCTATAGGGCCTACATTGGCTGGCCAGTTGCCACCCACAAACTGTTGCATCTTCAGGCTGAATGGTGCCAACTTCTTTCCTTCCCGACCTTTTCTTTAGAAAACTTACAAATCTATCCATCTTTAATCATGGCAATACAACAAACACCAGAAATAATAAAAATTACATCTAGATCCGTAGACCTCCTAGCGACGACTATAAGCACTGAAGTGAGCCGACGACGCGCCGCCATCATCGCCCCTCCTTCGCCGGAGCCAGGTAAAACTTGTCGTAGTAGACAGTCGGGAAGTCGTCATGCTAAGGCCCCATAAAACCAGCGTAGCATAACCAGGCCCGGCCCGGGGGGAGGGGCGCCCCGGGCCCCCAACAGTCAGGGGCCCCGCAGGTGTAATGCAGGTCGTCTATGGCTAGTTGTACTAAACAAACTATGGGTCATGGCTTAGAGCATCTCTAGCAGACCCCTTATCGCGCGGACCTTTAAAGTGAGTATAAGGGCCGCATAAAACGTGTTTTGAGGGCTGACGCGTGGATTTTTCTAAATTTGACACATATGTGTCATATTACCTAGAAATATGAAATCAATATAAATTAAAATCTGAATATTACAATACATCAATCATCCAAATTACAATAATTATTCAAATCTAAGAATTAAACTTATAATACAATACAAGAATTGTTCCGAATACAACAATGATACAAATCACATATGAATTAAATTAAATAAATGTAAAAATGGCAAGTTTCATTACTGCCCATGCCTTTGCCAATTGTGCTCAATGAGATCGTGCTGAAGCTGGTGGTGGGTGTTTGAGTCTTCAATTTCCCGGTATGTCTAAAGGAATGCTTGTATGCGGTCAGGGTCTCTAGATGGCTTCACACGGCTACCGACATTGTCGTAGAAGAACTCCAAGTTCATGTCCCTCTCATCTTCGATGATCATGTTGTGAAGAATTACACAACATGTCATGATGTTGTTCAGGATTCGCTTGTCCCCAAAATGAGTAGGACCACGAACAATGGCAAACCTAGCTTGCAAAACCCCAAAGACTCTTTCAATATCTTTTCGGGCAACCTCTTTGTGCCTTTGCAAATTCAGCTTGCTTCCTATTTTCGGGTTTTCTGATGATATTGACAAATCTAGACCAAGAAGGGTAAATACCATCAGCAAGGTAGTAGCCCTTTGTGTACTGATGTCCATTCACCGTGTAGTTCCAAGAAGGAGCATCACCACTAGCAAGTCTAGCAAACAAATGAAACAGATGCAACAAATTGATGTCATCGAGAGTACCCGGCAAACCAAAGAAGCAATGCCAAATCCATAAATCCTCGGATGCAACGACCTCTAGCACAATTGTTGCATCACGAGACTTGCCACAATACTGCCCGTGCCAAGCCTTCGGGCAGTTTTTCCAAGTCCAATGCATGCAATCAACGCTTCCTAGCATGCCCGACCAACCTCGATTCTCATTTGTTGCCATCAACATTTTCGTGTCTTCCTTGTTGGGTGTCCGAAGATAGACAGGACCAAAGACACGGATGATCACTTTGGCGAACCTACGCACTGACTCAATTGTAGTATCTTTGCCAATGCGAAGATATTTATCGGCATAGTCAGTCGGAACGCCATATGCAATCACCCGCATAGCTGCCGAGATTTTTTGATATGCGCTAAAACCCTTCAAGCCAGCGGCGTTTCTCCTTTGGGTAAAAATCGAGAATTGGCCTCGGAAGATTCTACTACTTTTACGAAGAGGGATCGGCGCATTCGATACCTTCTCCGGAAGAGGTGCGGCGGTTACGTAGGTGACGCCGCGAAGTAGTCTTGTCAACATCATGTTTCTGAGATGGCGTTTGCGAGGGATGCAAAGACGGCCGACGGTCGATCCTCGCTGTCTCTTTCTGTTCCTATCCTGGAGCTCTTTCGCAGTGAGGACCACCACCACCATCTGTTGCCGATTGTTCTCGAGCAGCGTCTCTATGTCTGAGTCATCGGATGAGGACGAATCCTCGAGCAAAAATTCCTCGCAAGGGCTCAAATCCATTTACAAATCGCAATGGAGCTCGCATGAACGGGAATCGTTCGCTAAATCTAACTTGAAGGGTCGGAAAAGGACTTACCGGCGGATCCATGGCGGGTGGCGACTCGGCGGCGGTCGATCCGGGGCGGCGGCGACTTGGGGGCAGCTGGGCGCGACAGATCCGGGGCGCTGTCGAAGCGGCACGGTGGACTCGGGTCTGCAGTGGCCCGGCGGTGTGTTTTCGCCGACAGATATGGCCGGAATCGAAGGCGGCGAGCGGGCGGGTAGCGACGGCGGCGGGTGGTTGCGGAATGGGGGAGGGGGATGCGCGCGGGCTGAAATTTCCCTCCCGCCAACTGCTTTTCCACAATACAGGGCACCGACGAGGCGGGCGAAAAAACTTGTGTTTTCGCGGGGCGGGGGGGGGGGGGGGGGGGGGGGGGGGGGGGTTACCGCGCTCCTCAAAAAATGTAAGGGTCAGTGGCATTTAAGATGTCTGTTTGGGCCGCTTTTTCCACGCAAAACTGTAAACTGACGATTATTTTGCAGTTCGGCGCGATGTAAGGGGTAGATGCTTTAGTATGTTTAGCACTACATTAAGTAATTTATCTTTTGCGTACATGGTGCATAGCTAGCACTGATCAACCTTTGATGCCATTGTTTATTTATTTCTAGCATGGTGCAAAAAAAAAGACACAATATGTGGATGAGTTGATACAATCGGAGAGGTGCTCTTGGTAAAAATTTCAAGAGTAATACTGGTGCTTCATGGATTCCAAATGGTGAATTTGTGATTACCATGGAGGAAGGGGAACAAATTGATGGGAATTCTGAATCTTAACAAGACGAAAATGTTGACATCAGTATGGATGATAAAAAAGTAAGTGGCCATGATAGTAGAATTATTTCAAGAGGTGCTCATGCACAATCTGCTAGTGTCGATGAACATTTGGTTTTGTTTTTTTGTTCTGAATTAAAGATTATAAAATTCACTTTCTCATATGGTGTAATGTCTACAATGATTTTTGAGCATGTCAAGGAAGTCGATTTTATCCTAATGCCTCTACTGCTTATCATCTTATTTACAGTGCATAAAAGTTGTCGCACCCGTTGAAAGAAGCTTGACAAAGATATCAATTATTAAATAAATATTTGAGATCAACAATGACTCAAAAGAGTTTAAATGGTTTGGCAACGTTATACATCGAGAAGAAATTATTGGATTAGATTGAAATTGTTTGCATCATAACTTCATAAGTGACTTTGCATCGAGGAATGTTAGAATTTTTAAAAAAGTAACATGTATATATAATTATTTCATATGTATATTGTTTTTGTGCAATTAAACGTTTATTGGTAACATTTCATATATCCATTATTATTACTATATTGTTTATACTAAGGGTCCCGAGTTTTTGTTTCCCCCCGGGCCTCCAAAATCTCAGGACCGGCCCTGAGCAGAATAGCAACCGCCGCCGATGAAGAGTAAAGTAGATCGGAAGGATTCAACCTGAAGACACACAAACGTCCCGACCTTGATCCCAAAAGGGAACACTGCTGCTTCAAGATGGAGTGTATGACAACTAGCTATAGATGTCTCGTCAGACCAAGTGGTGTCGTTCCGGCGTCGACGAGATTGGATACATCGGGGAACAACATTGGACCCGATCGCGTCTTCTTTTTTCTGTTGGGGAGCCAGAGACGGGAAAGGAGAGCAACGCCTGAGGTCGAGCCAGACCTAAGATGATCATTTCATGACCGTCGGGAACGAATCAAATCTTGCAATTTTTACCTTTATTCTGCAATATCCGTTCTTTTAGTTAATTCAATGCCTTTTTTCATATACTTTTGGAATGAAACTATTTTTTAATTGGAAAGCTATACATTTTGCAAGAATGTTAGGCTAGTTTCAAAACTGATTCTTAACTCCTTTGATAGAAACATTTAGTTTCTGGTTTACAGAGTTAATTTCCTTTGTAGGCTCTCTCATCACTCATCAGTCCTGTCTGAGACGGATTTCGGTTTGAGGTAGTGAGAGCGCGAGAGCGAGAGCGAGAGAGAGCGAGAGCCCGCCGTGCGTCACTCCGGCGCCGGCGTCCACCTCCCCATCGTGCGTCACTCCGTCCGCGGTGGCCACCCCGGGTCCAATCCTTTCGCCGGCGTGCCGTTCCCTCCCCGTCCCCTCCGTTCCCTGCCTCCCCCATCCCCTGTGCGCGCCATGGCGGAGAGCCCGTGTTCGGTGACCTCGTCCTTCCATGGGGAGCGGCCGGTTGTCTCGGGGCTGGGCATCTCGTCGGCTTCCGAGGGGTCTGAGGCGGAGGAGGTGCCGGCTGCTCCTGCGGCGGTGGGCGCTGAGGTGGGTTCGTCCAGGCGGATCTCGCAGTGGCAGGAGGCCCTTGCTTCCAAGAAGACCTTGTGGAGGCGTCGTCATGATGGGGATCGGTTGGCGCCCGTCTTGCGCCGCCCGTCGCCGCCCCGTAAGGAAGTTTCGCCGGAGATGCGAGACAAGTGCTTTCGGTGCCTCGCAAAAGGTCACTTCTTGAACGACTGCACCAATGAGGTCGTCTGCCTCCGGTGTGGTTTGTCGGGGCACGTCGCGGCGCAGTGCAAGAGGCCGCGCAGTCCTTCTCCGGTCGAGGAGCTCAGGAGGGAGGCCGCGGCCAAGGTTGCTCGCCGGTCTGGGATGACGGGAGCGTCGTCGGGCCCCAGCGCGGCTGGAGGGGGGGGCCACTGTGGCTTCTTCCTCCACCTCCGCCCCCCTCCTTCGTCGCGTGCTCCGGCTGTTCCGGCGTGGCCCCGCCTTGCCCCGCCGCGCTTGGAGGTGGATTCTGATTCGGAGATGGGGCCAGGTGAGTTGTGCATGGTCAGGAGGACCCGTGCGATGGATGAGCTAGAGGGAAGGTTACAGCAAGCCATGGTGGTGTATGTGGGAGGAGACAGGGCGGCGGTCTCACCGGCGTTCGTGCTTGAGGTGCTGCAAGTAAGGAGGCACCGGCTGTCATTCAGGCAGTGGATCAGGCAGACGCAGGCCGTGTTCACGGCCATGAAATTCAAGGTAGGCTTGGAGATGGAAGGCATTCCCCCTCACGCCTGGGAATTGGAAGTGGTGGAGAGCTTGCTGGGCAGTTCGTGCATCATCTAGGCAGTGGCGCCGGAGACCTCTTCGCGGGCGGACATGTCGTCGTTCAAACTCACGGCATGGACGGCGGAGCCGGAGCAGATCCCTTCGCGCTGGTGGCTGGCGGTGCCGAAGCCGTCAGAGCAGCGGGAAATGTTCGAGCCGAAGATGCTTCAGCACAAAGTTCTCATTCACCTGGATTCGGTGACGACGTTTCCGGAAGGGGAGGAGCCATGGTTCCTGGGTGCCTCGTCGGACAGTGGACAGAGCGGGTTGCCGGACCCGGAGCTAGACATGGGCGGAGGACCGAGCACTCGCAGGTTGGATTGGCAGTTCAGAGTCCGTGATCGCAGGGGAGCCAATGTGGGCGGCGGTGGTGGTGCAGTGGAGGGCCAGCAGTGCGCCGGTGGCGGTGAGATTGGGGACTGGCGGATCCCACCAATGGGTCCAGTGCATCGGGTGGGTGGCCGTGGGCCCGGAGTGGCAGTTCAGGATAGGCTGACGTCCCGTCTCTCTGCTTTTGACCGGCTGGGTGGTGCGGTGTGGCATGTGGGGGAGAACGAGCAGCTGGACGTTCAAATTTCGAATCCGCAACGCGCCATCAACAGTGTTGAGATGGTTGGGGAGCCGATCCAGGGTGGGGACACGCACCCAGTGCCACAGGCGAGCCGGGCCCCTTCTACAGGAGGCGCACCGCGACAAGAGAACGCGCCAATCCTGACGGATCAGTTGGATGGTGTGGAGCTCACAGTTGGGCACGCGCTAGATGAGTATTCGGGAGGGGTTGATGGTACGGATCATGATGAGAGGCCGTTGGTGGTGGGGCTTGCGAGTGGCAATCCCGAGGTCGGGTGTGGGGGCCCGGAGGCAGCGCAGGAAATAGCTGGAAGGCCTAAGGATCGGCGGTTGGAGGTGGGGTCTGCGAGTAGCAATCCTGAGGACGGGCGCGGGGGCCCGGAGGCAGCGCAGGATACATCTGAGAGGCCACTTGCGGGGCTAGGCCAAATAGTGTCGGGCCAGGTGGCGGCCGCCCCAGATCCGGTCGTGGTGGAGCGGCAGCTGGTTGGTGCTTCGGAAGAGCTGGCCGGGATCCACACGGGAGGCGCGTCACTCGAGATGGCTGCCCAGCCTACAGAAGATCGGCAGTCGGCCCCGCAAATGATTGAGGCTAACTCTCTTTCATGTGAGGAAGAGCTGCTTATGAGACAAGTGGCGGCCGCTCAGGGGGTGAATGGGGCGCAGGGTGATCTGCACGTTGAGTTAGGCATGCAAAGCCAGTTTCAGGCATGCACGAGCGGGATGACACCCCAGGAGGCAGTGGCATATGGGAAGCTCAAGTGGTTTTGCAACGCGCTTGTGCGCAAGCTGGCACCACCACTCCTTATGGAGGTGCAGTCGACGCTTAGGCCGGAGGCCGAGCCTTTCACACCGCGCCTGTGACGCCCCCGATTTAACCGTACACTAATCATACACACAAATGTGTACGATCAAGATCAGGGACTCACGGGAAGATATCACAACACAATTCTAGACACAAATTAAAATAATACAAGCTTTATATTACAAACCAGGGGCCTCGAGGGCTCGAATACATAAGCTCGAATACACAAGTCAGCGGAAGCAATAATATCTGAGTACAGACATAAGTTAAACAAGGTGCTATAAGATGGCTAGCACAAATTAGCCACGATCGAAAAGGCAAGGCCTCCTGCCTGGGACCTCCTAACTACTCCTCGAAGTCGAACTCCACGTAGAATCATCCTCGGGATCCTCTGGCTCCTGGTCTCCACCATCTGGTTGCGTCATCCGAGAAGAAGGAAAAAGGGGGAGCAAAGCAACCGTGAGTACTCATCCAAAGTACTCGCAAGCAAGGATCTACACTACATATGCGTTGGTATCAATGAAATGGGTAGTATCTGTGGACTGAACTGCAGAATGCCAGAATAAGAGGGGGAGAAGCTAGTCCTATCGAAGACTACGCTTCTGGTAGCCTCCATCTTGAAGCAGTAGAAGAGAGTAGCTGGTAAGTTCACCAAGTAACAACGTATAGCATAATCCTACCCGGCGATCCTCTTCTCGTCGCTTTGTGAGAGAGAGATCACCGGGTTGTATCTGGCACTTGAAAGGGTGTGTTTTATTAAGTATCCGGTTCTAGTTGTCATAAGGTAAAAGTACAACTCCGGGTCGTCCTTTTACCGAGGGACATGGCTATTCGAATAGATAAACTTCCCTGCAGGGGTGCACCACATTACCCAACACGCTCGATCCCTCTGGCCGGGCACACTTTCCTGGGTCATACCCGGCCTCGGAAGATCAACACGTCGCAGCCCTACCTAGGCTCAACAGAGAGGTTAGCACGCCGGTCTAAATCCTAAGCGCGTAGGGGTCTGGGCCCATCGCCCATTGCACTCCTGCATGTTACGTGGGCGGCCGGAAGCAGACCTAGCCTGCCTAATACAAGAGCAGGCGTTCCAGTCCAATCCGGCGCGCGCCGCTCAGTTGCTGACGTCAAGAAGGCTTCGGCTGATACCACGACGTCGAGTGCCCATAAGTGTTCCCGCGTAGTTGGTTAGTGCGTATAGGCTCGTAGCCAGACTCAGATCAAATACCAAGATCTCGTTAAGCGTGTTATTTTGAAGTAACCACGGACGCCGACCAGGGACCAGGCCCACCTGTCTCCTAGGTGGTCGCAACCTGCCCTGTCGCTCCGCCACAAAGTAACCATCAGGGGGCTGTCGGGAACCCAGGCCCACCACTACCTGGGTGGAACCACCTGCCCCTTCAGCCCCCATCTTCGAATCATCAACATAAGTATGTAATAGTATAGTATATACCCGTGATCACCTCCCGAGTGATCATGGCCCAGTAGTATAGCAAGGCAGACGGACAAGAGTGTAGGGCCACTGATGAAATACTAGCATCCTATACTAAGCATTTAGGATTGCAGGTAAAGGTATCAACAACAGTAGCAACAAGGACATGCTATGCAGCAGTATAGGATCAAACCGATGAAACAGTAACACTACTCTAATGCAAGCAGTAGAGGGAAAGAGTAGGCGATATCGGGATGAACAAGGGGGGTTGGCTTGCCTGGAAGCTCGGTCGAGAAGGAGGGATCGTCAACACCGTAGTCGATCGGGGCAGCAACAGTGGCGTCAGTCTCGAAGTCTACCGGAGAGAAGAGGGGGGAGAAACAATGAATACAGAGCAAACAAAGCATCACAAAATATAACACGCAATACGCGGTGCCAGGGGTGATCTAACGCATGGATAGGTAATACCGGCAAAGGGGGAAAACATCCGGGAAAGTATCCCCGGTGTTTGGCATTTTCGTACAAACGAACCGAAGGGGGATTGTTGCATGTTCGCTATGTTAGAGGCATGCGGCAGATGAACGGTCTGCGTAATCGGATTCGTCTCGTCGTTCTGAGCAACTTTCATGTACAAAATTTCTTCATCTGATAAACGATTTAATTTATATTATTTATCAAAGTTTTAATTCAATTTTTATAATTAACATAATTAAATTAATTATAAAATATAATTATGATGTCAGCGTGATGTCAGCATGATGTCATCAGTCAACCGTCTATTGACTGGGTCAACAGACATGTGGGTCCCGTTCGTCATTGATTCAGATTAACTAAACAGCCTTAATTAGTTTATCTAGATGATTAGGTTAATTAATTCTTTAATTAATTAATATATATATTTTTGTGGGCTGGGCCCCCATGTCAGTGGCCCAGAGGGGCCTATCAGGCGCTGGGTTTTCGGGCGCTCGGGTGCGGGCGTCACCCGAGCGGACGCTGGGCAGCGGGCGCAGTTCAGGAGCTGCGACGGGGTCCACGGCAGGGGCGTCGTCCGGCGAAGCTGCAGGCGGGCGGGCCAGGAGACGCGCGAGGCGGGCGAGGCCGGCGCATGGGCGCGTGGCCGGGAGGTCGGGCGTGGCCCGGCGCACCAGGGGATCGGGGCGAGCGCGTGCAGGAGCAAACCACCAGCGCGGCCATGGCGAGCGGTTGCAGGCGGCAGCGGCGGGTGATGGGGAGCGGCAGGGCGGTGGCGTGTGCGGGCGGGTGAGCGCGAGCCCGCGGATGGGCGCGAGGAGCGGAGCGCGACAAGCGGGGTCGGCCCGGCGCAGAGGGGAAGGCTAGGTAGCGGCGTGCTCGCGAGAACCGAGCGCAGGGCGGCCGAGCATGGAGGTGTGCGGGTGCGGCAAGTGCTCGTGCAGGCGGCGCGGCTGGAGTTGCAGTGTAGGCGAGCGCGCGACAGGAGGGGCTACAGCGAGGCGAGGCGCATACGGGTTCGAGCGGGACGTAGGGGAGCGACAGCCAGCGGCGTGGGAGTGGCGCGTTTCGACGCGCGGTGGAGGAGCAGCAGCAGTTGCGTGGCGAGGCGGGCGCGACGCGGGCGTGGCGGGGCGCCCAGCGAGCGGAGCAGCGAGGTAGGAGGCGAGCGCGGCCAGCCAGATGCAGTAGCGGCAGCACGCGGTGAGAGCGCAGGTGGCCGCGCGCGGGGTTCGGCCAGGCCCAGGGAGCGGCGAACGCGAGTGCGGGCACGGTAGCGGCGACGGGCCAGAGAGGGAAGAGAGGGGAGGGGGCCTCACGTGCGTCGTGAGAAGAGGGTTCGGTGAGGCGTGAGGAGGCCGTCGGGAAGGAGATGAGGAGGCGTCCGGCGAGGTGACGACGGAGACGGCGAACGGTGGCGTCGGGGCTCGGCCCGATCCAGAACTAGATCGGGGGGGGGGGGGGGGGGGGGAATGGGGACGAGAGGAGAGTGGTGGGGGGGAAATGGGGAGGGTGGTTAGCGGTTTAGGGTTTCGGGGGATAGGGCCATATAGGCCAGGGGAGGTGCGGGGTGGGCCGGCCGGCTGGGCCGTCTGGCCCAGTTGGCCAGGGAGGGGTCCTTTTCTTTCTCTTCTAATTTTACTACTGTCTTTACTTTTTATTTATCTTTCTTTTACTGTTTTATATTTTAGTTTAGTTTTGTAAAATACAAAAATGATCCCTAAATTAGTATTACCACTAAACCCACTGCCACAAAAAGTTTAACCCCCAAATAAAATAGTTTAATATTTTATAATTAATAAAATGCATTTATTTAACTGTTTAAGCTGTTGTTTTATTTATTTTAGTGCATTTAAATAATTTATTAAAATGTGGTTTCACCACCATAATCATTGATGATTTCTTTGCTACATTTCGAACACTTTAGTTTTAATATTTGAAAACTTTTATTGTTTGACTTGATTTTGATTTTGAATTTGAACGAGACTTGAATCATCGTGAAACTAACAATAGTAATCGTGGTGACGTGGCATCATTAGTAGAGGGTTACTGTAGCTTAATTATCCGGGCGTCACAGCGCCACACGACGAGGGGTTCAAAGCGAGCTCCAGCGAGCAAGCCGTGCAAGGCTACACAGGCTGAGAATGTTCTCATGCGGGCGCTTGGGATTGTCCCAGAGGATTTGGAAGGTAATGAGGACAACATTGCTGAGTTGGCTGAGATCTTCGATTCACCACTGAGGGAGCAGCACATTCGGGCCATCGCAGCCCTATTTGGCAAGGAGGTGCCGCCGGTGAGTGACATGGTCACCGGTGCGTCGGTTGTGTTGGGGGCGGCGTGAGTGCTCGCTTAAGAGGCGGTTTCGGGAGTCCACTTGGTATCTATGGATTGGAATCCAAAGGTGCTATGTTGGAACGTGAGGGGGCTGAATAACCCAGCGAAGAGAAACGCGGTGAGGAAGTTTGTGGTGGAGGCCAAAGTGAACCTAGTGTGCTTGCAAGAGACGAAACTTGATATAATTGATCCTTTTATAGCTATGCAATGTTTGGGGCCATCTTATGATGGCTTCGCCTACTTACCGGCGTCGGACATGCCTGGTGGGATTCTTTTGGGGTGGGATACGACGGTGTTGGAACTGGATAACATAGCCATGGATACCCATTCGCTTACGGGGCTGGTGCACATCAAGGACGGGTCGGCATGGTGGTTGACAATGGTCTATGGACCGCAAGGGGATGATTTGAAGATGCATTTTTAGTCGAGTTACACAATAGATGTGCCGTTTGCCCGGGGCCTTGGATGGTTCTTGGGGACTTCAATATGATCCTACGGGCGGACGAAAAGAGCAATAACAATCTGAACCGGAGGATTATGAGAAGATTCAAGGAGTTTGTGGATTATTGCGAGTTGAAGGAACCTTACATGCATGGGAGGCGTTTTACGTGGTCGAATGAAAGGGAGCAGCCGGTGTTAACAAAAATCGACCGAGTGGTTGTTTCGGTGGATTGGGAGCTAACTTACCCGGACGTGTTGCTGCAAGCTCTCACTACAAACATATCGGACCATACCCCGCTACACTTAACCACCTCTGCCCCTTTCTGCACGAAGAAGAGGTTTCGTTTTGAGATGTATTGGCTAAAGATGGATGGGTTTAAGCAAACGGTCTGCTTTGCTTGGGTGTGTGATGATGACATTGTTGACCCTTTCAAGAGGCTAGACACCTTACTACGCAACACCGCGACCGCCTTACAGGCTTGGGGTCAGAAGAAGACTGGTAACATTAAGACGCAGATGGCCATTGCTAATTACATTATTCCGAGGATGGATCGTGTCATGGAGTCCCGCAGCCTATCAACAGAAGAAAGATGGATCAGGAGCACTATTAAGCATGCGTTGCTAGGTTTGGCTTCATTGCAGCGCACTATATATCGAGCGGCAGAGATCGCGCTTAAGGTGGATTCGGGAGGGCGATGCCAACACTAAACTTTTCCAGGCCGTGGCGAATGGTTGCTGGTCTAAGAATTTCATCCCGCACTTGAGGCATAATGATGAGCTGATCACTGAACAGCATAGGAAGGAAGAGATCTTCATGGAGGCCTACGAGCAATTATTGGGTCGGGCTCATTCGAGGGTGGCAGATGTGGATCTAGAGTTCCTCGAGATGGAATCACATAATCTGTCAGAGCTTGATGAGATCTTCTCGGAGGAGGAAGTCTGGGACACAATTAAGGAGATGCCACCGGATCGTGCACCAGGGCCGGATGGGTTCATCGCTGCCATCTATCAGAAGGCTTGGAACATTATCAAAAATGATGTGATGGCGTTTTTTATGAAGCTGTATGTGGGCGATGGCCGGGGTTTTGGCAAGTTAAACAGAGCGCATATTGTTCTCATCCCGAAGAAGCTGGAGGCGAAGGAGGTGGGCGACTTTCGCCCCATTAGTCTGACCCATAACGTGGCTAAATTTTTTGCTAAGCTGCTCGCCAATCGCGCAAGGCAGAGGATGAAGGATATCGTGGCTGCGAACCAATCGGCCTTTATCTGTGGGAGGCACTTGCATGACAACTTCCTTTTGGTTCGTCAAGTGGCTAGGAAGATCCACGCCCGTAGGGAGGCAGGAGTGTTTCTTAAACTTGATATCTCCAAAGCGTTTGACTCGATCGCCTGGCCGTTCCTATTCAAAGTCTTGACACACAAGGGGTTTGGGGTCAAATGGACGACTTGGGTGTCCATTCTGCTTAGGACGGCGACCACGAAAGTCATTGTAAATGGGAGCCCCAGAAGAAGTTTTCAGCATGTGCAAGGGCTACGACAAGGAGACCCAGTCTCACCGTTGCTGTTCGTCATCGCGATGGACGTACTATCTAAGATTATGACCAAAGCTGCGACTATGGGGGTGACGAGCAAACTCACTGGGGTGTCGGGGGATCAAAGTGTGTCTATCTACGTGGATGATGTGGCGCTTTTTGTTAAGCCCACAGAGGTGGATCTAAGGTTTGTGAAAGAAGCGCTGCAGGTGTTCGGTGACGCATCAGGCCTGAAGATCAAATTATCAAAAATCTCTGGCGGTTCTGATTCATGGGGATGATGCTGATAGGGAACGGGTGGAGACACTTTTGCAATGCAATTTGGGGAGCTTCCCTTGTAAATACTTGGGACCGCAGCTTGCGATCAAACAGCTTAGCAGGGCGGAGTGGCAGCCCATGGTGGACCAAGCGAAGAATTTTGCTCGGGCGTGGCAACGGGGACTCCTCCAACGGTCTGGGCGACTGGTGCTAGTAAAGTCAGTGATCGCAGCTAAATCAATCCACCACTTCATGATCGCGGAGGCCCCGGCGTGGGTGTTGGAGGAGATCAACCAATGGATGCGCGCATTTTTCTAGGCAAGTAAAGAGAAAGTAAATGGTGGGCACTGTTTGGTGGCTTGGAGCATAGTATGTAGACCCACTTGGTTGGGTGGCTTGGGGGTGAGAGCATCTCCAGCCGTTCGCCCCCCCAGGGGCTAGAAAAAAGCGCCGCTTGGGGGCGAACCGGCGATATTTTTGGCGTGGGGGCGATCGGGTTCCCAGCCACCGCCCCCAGGTCGCCCCCAGACTCCCTTTTTGTAAATATTTTTAAAATGACATTCGGCCAAAATTCGGCAAACACGACATAGATTCGGCGATATTTAGGCGTTCCACAGTTTTTTTACATATAGAAAACATAAAATCTACTAAAAAAAGAAAACAAAGGCGGCCGCGCCTACAGGGGAAGAACTTGCTGAAGGCAGCGTAGTCGCCGTCGTCGCCGCCATCGTCCTCCTCCTTCTCCTTCTTCACACGGCTGTCCCTGCTGGACCCCTGCCCGGGGTCGCCCTGGCGGACTGGCTTGGCCGGCGGCGGCGCCTCGTCGTCGCTGTCCTCGAGGACGACGACACCTCCCTCATCGCGGCCATGGCGCCGTGTGGCGATCTCCTCTAAGGCGCGGCGCTGGCGCTCCATCTCCAGCCGCGCCCAGTCCTTCCGCGCCCACTTCATGGCGGCCTCGTCGTCGAGTGCAGCCATGTCAGCGTGCTCGCTCTTCACGGGGGCGAGCCCCGGCTCTGTCTTCGGCTTGACGAGGCGGGACGTAGGAGCCGAGGAGGCGACGAGGGCGGCGCCGTGGGTGCGCCGGCCGAGCGGCGTTTCCACGGGCTCGGCCTTGACGCTGACGAGCGTCGGCGACCCGGAGGAGTTGGAGGAGGATTGGGAAGAGGAGGAGGAGGACCCGCCCAGCATTCGCCTCAGCAGCCACGGGCCGCCACTCCGGCGGGGGGCCGGGGCCGCCGGGTACTCGACCGGCGGATCCTTGCCGCCCTCGAGGTACTCGAGGACGGCGTGGAGCGTGCGGCCGAGGGCGCCCCACCACAGGCGGCGGCCGTCGCTGTTGTTGCGCCCCCTTACCACCGGCGCGTTGTTGATGGAGGCGAGCCGCTTCGCCTGCCGGCATTCGAAGTACGCCGCCCACGACTCGTGGTTGCCGGCGTCGTACTCCGGGAGGGCCCGCTCCTCCTCCGACAGATCTCGGCGTGGAAGTAGCCGGGTTGTTCGACGTCGGGCAGCGGGGGGACTGGGACGCCCCCGGTGCTGAGCCTCCACCGCCCCGGCGCGCGCATGTCGGGGGGCGCCGGGTAGTTCGCCTCGTGGAGGAGGTGGGCTTCCCACTCGTGCAGAGAGCGGCGGCCGAAGCCGTTGGCCGCCGCCGTGTCGCCGGGGAACCGTTCACCCATCGGTTGGGCATGCACGCGGTGACTAGCCGGGAAGAGAGGGAAAGAGAGGGCGTCGGCGGTGAGAGAGGGGGGTTGCGGGCAGGTGCGTCCACCGGTGAGGGAGGGGCGGCTTTTATAGCGGCCGGGGGGCGGCAACGTGTGTACGCGTGGTGGGAGGGGGCGCGTTGCCGCACTGTGTCGCCCGTGAGGAATCAATGGAAGGCTGACCCGCGGCAGCCTTGGCATTGATTCCCCCGCGAGAAACCGAGGCGATGAGGACGACGAGGCGCGGAGGTCGCTGACTCGGCGGGCCCGCCGTTCTTTCAAGCCAAAAACGATTGCCCCGGCGACCCCGGGTGCCCCCCAGCGCGCCGGGTTCGGCCTGGGTCCGCCGGCGTCAGTTTCGGGCCTAACCGGTGAAAATTGGGCTCCTGGGGACGCGACTGGGCCGTTTTTTCAGCGCCGGCGCTAAAAAATGGCCTTGGGGGGGCCTGTTGGGGGCGCGGCTGGAGATGCTCTGAGGAACCTGGAACTTCAAGGCCTCGCCCTTAGGGTGAGATGGGAGTGGTTAAAAAGGACATATCCACAGAGGCCATGGTAGGGGCTAGCCATGACGGAGGACAAAGACGCACGAGCGGTTTTCGATAGTCTTGTCAAGATTGAGGTGGGGGCAGGCAACAAGGTTTTGTTTTGGAGAGACAGATGGATACATGAATTTGTGGTGGAGGATATCACACCATTGATTCATAGGCTGGTGGACACTCGCACAAGGAACCGACGTACGGTTAGCGAGGGCTTGGAGAATGGTAGATTGCTCCAGGACGTGGTTGGGGATCTCACCTTTGTGGGACACATGCAGCTTGTGCACCTAAATCTGGCTATCAATACTGTGCAGTGGGACCCACACAGTGCTGATTGTTTCTCGTGGCCGGCGGATCCGATTGGGAGGTACACCGCGAGATCCACGTATAACCGCTTGTGCCTTGGGATCCAGCGGGTATCGTATGCCTCCTGCATTTGGAAGAGTTGGGCGCTTCTTAAGTGCAAAATCTCAAAATCTTTGCTTGGTTGGCAGTGCAGCACCGAATCTGGACCTCGGATCGGAGAGCGAAGCATGGGCTTCAAGAGCAGCCATCCACCTGCTTCACTTGCCTGCAGGATGAAGACAACGCCGAGCACATCTTGGTCCAATGCGTGTACGCGAGGGAAGTTTGGCATGAATGCTTCCAGGAGCTTAACTTGAATGTTGCGAGGCCGACGGCGGATGACAACCTGTTGGATTGGTGGCTGGGTGCCAGGAGGGGTTTCGTGAAGGAGTTCAAACGCGGTTTTGACACTTTTGTTATTGCGGTGGCTTGGGCGTTGTGGAAACAGCGCAATGCGCGTGTATTTAACAGGACTGCGCAACAGAGATCGCCCCACCAACTGGTAGAGGTTATTCTGAGGGAGGTTCTGGATTGGAGAGCGGCCGGAGTAGGCGTAGGTGGGTTGTCACGTTTTGTTAGAGAGTAGGCTTGCGTTCTCTGGCGTGGGGTGTAATTGGGTGTGGCCGAGGAGGGATGTTCGCATGTTCTCCAAGGCTTCTCTTGTAAATTTGTTGCTCTCTCTTCTATAAAGATAAGGTACGTCATTGGCGTGCTCTTGAAAAAAGAATCCATTGTAGACATTTCTTTAATTATTTGATTGCTCTTTTTTTTTCTTTGGTGACCGGGGCGTCCCGGTGAGGTCTTGCCAGGACCGCGCTGGTGTCGAGGATGACGCGACTGCTGGAGGGTGGTGGGTAGGGGCCTCTTCGTATTGACCGCCGGTCGGAATGGACGGAGCCAGGTACGAAGAGAGGGACGCAGTGGCCTACCGTGGCATTGCCGATGAGCGCTCGGTCAGCGCCTCACCGCAGGCGAGGCACTCGAGGGGAGGGGGTCGACTGAAACTAGTCTGTTCGTTCTGACCCAGAAAACGGTTGGAGGGAGTAGACACATATCCGGGCGTTTGCTTTCGATTCAACGGCTCGGATGCAATCGAGTGAGACTGAAACTGAAGAAAATCCAGTTAACTGAAGCATAGGTGCTCCGATGGTTTGTGTAGCATCATGCGTGACTCCTTAACAACTGTCCTTAACAAAGAGAGCTGAAATTTGACAGACGCGCCCATCAGAACCGGCTATGCGGGCTGTCGCTGTCCTTAACAATTGCTTCGTTGAGCTTGAGACCAAAGGTGCTCGGCTGTGACTGGCGTGAAAATACGCAGCTCGTCGGACTCCAGCGCGGCGGCGAGCTTCGGCCACACGCTTGCACTGACGATCCAGGCCCCGTCGCCTCCAGGCGTAGCCACCATCTGTACGAACCCCGAGCATAGCCCCCTGCCGCGCGTTGTCGTCATCGCCATTGCCGCGTGGCCGAAGCCTAAGTCAGTGTCCATCGGAAACGAGGTGAAGGCCGTCACAGCCACCGTCGGGTAGCCCAGCCCGATGTTGGACGCGTCCATGTAGGTGGCGCCGGACTTGTGCTGCTCCACCCAGTCAACCACCTCCTGGAAGCGGTCGTCGTACGCGCGCGCATTGATCGGTTCGCGCACCATGGACGCCACCTCCGGCAGAGGCTGAAAGCCTAATCCTGTAGCACCTAGTCGTTTTCTTCAGTTAGTTTCAGGTTCAGAGAATAACGCTGCACTGGCAGCGCCGCAAGACGCGTTCTGTTAGCTTTGCTTTCGCAGTTTCTGTTAGTCAGCGCCGCAAGACGCGTTCTGTGTGATCTGTGGCAGCGAAGTAGGAGTGACAGGAGCACGCTCGAGGTCGTGGGATGGCACGATCTAGTAGCTGAGCGAGTCTCGCTGCACGTTTGTTCGATCTCTGAATAAAAGGGAAGAGAAACAGAAAAGCTGCAATCAAGTTCGCAGCGCAAAACCACTTGTCTCTCGTGTCTTCGTTTTCAGCTCCGGCCAGTTTGAACAACAATTGGCATCAGAGCCTTCAAGGATCCATGGCTGGAGGACGTGGGACGCGGCAGGGCGCTGGTGGCGGCGTTCAGCAGGCCGGCGCCGGCAACGAGCAGCAGGGCGCCGGCGGCGGCGTCCAGCAGGATGGGGGCGGCAACGAGCAGCAAGGCGCCGGCGATGCTGGCGATGGCACGCAACGCCTCGGCTCCAGGTCGCCTGCGCCCCATCGCAGGGTGTCGCACTTGCCTCCGCCGCGCCGTGGACGGCATGGCGAACTGGTGGTGCGCGAGCGAGTGGTGAGGGAGAGCGGAGGCTCTGCCCAATATCCGACACTCACTCGCACCAACTACGTCGACTGGGCCGTGGTGATGCGCGTGCAACTGCAGGCTCAGGGCCTGTGGGAGGCCGTGGAGTACGGCGACGGCGACCGCGACGATCGCGCCGCGCTGGCCGCGCTGCTCCGCGCGGTGCCTCCGGAGATGATCTGCGCCCTCGCCGGCAAGGATTCGGCCAAGGAGGCGTGGGAGACCCTGAGGACGATGCGCATGGGCAGCGAGCGCGTGCGGGAGGCCAAGGCGCAAACCCGCCGCCGCGAGTTCGAGGAGATACGTTTTCGCGATGGCGAGTCCATTGAAGATTTTTCTCTTCGTCTGACAGCAATCGTGAACGAGCTGGAGCTGCTGAACGACCCTGTGACGGAGTACCGCGCCGTGCTGAAGTTTCTCCGCGCGGTGCCCTGCAAGTTCAGGCAGATGGCCTTGGCCATCGAATCCTTCGTTGACCTGCGGACGCTCTCGATCGAAGAGCTGTGCGGGCGCCTGCAGTCCGTCGAAGAGAGCTACGCTCTGGACGATGTCGACCGCGGCGTTGGCGAACTGCTCCTCACTGAGAGGGAGTGGTACGCTCGCCTGTAGCATCAAGGCCAGGGCTCATCCTCAGGCACCAAGGACGGCAAGGGACACTCCGGCCCACGACCGCAGGGCGGCGAGCGGGCCGGTGGACGCGGCGACGGCGGCAAGAAGCCCGCCGGCGTGAAGCGCAAGGGCAAATGCCACTACTGCAACATTCCTGGCCACTGGGCCAGGGAATGCCGCAAAGCGGAGCGCGACCGCCAGAACCAAGGTGAGGCGGCGAACCTTGCCGAGGCGGACGTGGAGCCACCAGCACTCCTGCTGGTGACCGTCGAGGAGGGCGAACGCCCAGTCCAGGCCGCGGGCGCGGCGAGCGAGGTGCAGGCGGTACCTGTGCGCGCCCAAGCGGTCTTCCTCAACGAAGAGCGCGTCGTTCCGGTCACCACCGGAGCGCGTGGTTCCTGGTACTTGGATACTGGGGCCAGCAGCCACATGACCAGGGCACGCGACGCGTTTGTCAGCCTCGACGACACGGTGCACGGCTCCGTGCGGTTCGGGGACGGCTCCCTCGTCACGATCTGTGGCAAGGGGAGCGTCATGTTCTGGTGCACGAACGGCAACCAACGCGTGCTCGCGGACGTGTACTACATCCCCAAGCTGCGGGCCAACATCATCTCCCTTGGGCAGCTCGACGAGAAGGGCTGCAAGTCCGTGATCGAGGACGGTCACCTCTGCGTGTACGACCAGCAGCGGCAGCTTCTCGTCCGCGTCAAGCGCGCGGCGAACCGCCTGTACGTGCTGCGGCTGGACCTGGCTCTGCCTGTCTGTCTAGTGGCCAAGCTGGACGATCCAGCGTGGCTCTGGCACGCGCGCCTCGGCCATCTTCACTTCCGGGCGGTGAAAGCCATGTCCACGAGGGGCATGGTGCGAGGGATGCCGCAGGTAGACCACGTCGATGAAATCTACGACGGATGCACGGTCGGAAAGCAGCATCGCCTGGCGTTCCCGCGCGCGAGCCCACACCGGTCGGAGCGCGCTGTGGATCTCGTGCACACCGACCTCTGCGGCCCGATCAAGCCAGCTACAGCAGGTGGTAACCAGTATTTCCTGTTGGTAGTAGATGATTACAGCAGATATATGTGGCTTGAGGTCCTCAGGTCCAAGGACGAGGCGTTTTCTCGCTTCAAGAAGATCCAGGCGCTCGCGGAGGCGAAACAGAGTTGTCGCCTGCGCGCGTTCCGCTCGGACAGGGTGGGCGAGTTCAACTCCGGTGAGTTCAAGGCCCACTGCGAGAAGAGCGGCATCGTGCACCACACCACTGCGCCATACTCACCGCAGCAGAACGGCGTCGTCGAACGCCCCAACCAGACAGTGGTGGAGATGGCGCGCTGCATGCTCAAGAGCATGGGCATGCCGGCCATGTTCTGGGGAGAAACTGTCAAGTGCGCCGTCTACATCCTCAACAGAGCACCTACAAGAAGCCTCAACGGGGTGACACCGTACGAGGCCTGGAACAAGAGGAAGCCCTCCGTCGAACACCTGCGCACGTTCGGCTGCGTCGCCCACATGAAGAAGACGGGACCCGGCGTGACGAAGCTCGCAGATCGCTCCCTGCTCACCGTGCTCGTCGGCTATGAAGAGGGCTCGAAGGCCTATCGGGTGTACAACCCGGTGGCGAAGCGAGTGCATATCACACGCGACCTGCTGTTCGAGGAACGCCGCGCGTGGCCGTGGACGGCGGGCACCGCGCCGGCCGGTGGAGCAACGCCGTCATCGTCATTCTCTGTGACATACAGCACTGAGTCGGGGGAGCCCATCGTCGACGAGGATGACCAGGGAGCTCGCTCGTCGCCCATGATCGGCCCCTCGACGCCGGCAGCTGCCACGCCGGTGGCCACCACACCCGAACCAGCGGCGGAGCGACGCACTCCTCCCACACATGACAGCGCGTTGGACGCCGCTATGGATGCGGAGGCGCCCCTGCGGTACAAGTGCTTGGCGAGCGTGTACAACGCCACCAGGCCCGGGCATGCTTCACCAGAGGTGCCTGAACCAGGCTTCGACGACGACGACCTCGAGGCGTTGTGCCTCGCCAGGGCGGACGAGCCGGTGTGCGTAGAGGAGGCGCTGGTTTCCCCTGAGTGGAGGGCAGCGATGCAGGAGGAGATGAGGGCCATCGCCGACAACAACACGTGGACGGCCGCCGCGCTCCCCACTGGATCCCAAGTGATCGGGTTGAAGTGGGTCTTCAAGCTGAAAAAGGACGCCGACGGCAACGTGGTAAAGTACAAGGCCAGGCTCGTCGTCAAGGGGCACGCCCAACGCCAGGGGGTGGACTTCGACGAGGTGTTCGCACCGGTGGCGCGGATGGAGACGGTGCGCGTGCTGATCGCGCTCGCCGCGCACGCAGGCTGGCAGGTCCATCACATGGACGTCAAGTCTGCTTTCCTGAACGGCGATCTCGCCGAGGAGGTCTACGTCCACCAACCGGAGGGATTCACCGACGACGACAACCCGCACGGCGTCCTCAAGCTCAGTAAAGCTCTGTACGGCCTGCGACAGGCGCCACGGGCCTGGTACGCAAAACTTGACGCATCTCTCGGTGAACTTGGGTTTGTCCGCAGCCCCTTGGAGCATGCGGTGTACAGGCGCGGCGACGACACCTCGTTTCTGCTCGTGGGAGTCTACGTGGATGACCTGATCATCACGGGGACTGACGGCGACGACATCATGGCGTTCAAGGCCGAGATGCAGCATCTGTTCAAAATGAGCGACCTCGGCTTGCTGTCGTACTACCTTGGCATCGAGGTGAAGCAAGAGCGTGGCGGGACCACTCTCTGCCAGAGAGGTTATGCTGAGAAGGTGCTCGAGCGCGCCGGCATGGCGGGCTGCAACCCAAGCCAAACTCCCATGGAGGTGAGGCTCAAGCTGAGCAAGGAGGATGGTTCGCCGCCGGCGGACGCCACAGAATACCGCGGCGTCATTGGGTGCCTGCGCTACCTCGTCAACACACGCCCTGACATCGCTCTGGCCGTCGGGGTGACCAGCCGATACATGGAGGCGCCTAGCTCGCGCCATTGGACCGCGGTGAAGCAAATTCTCAGGTACATCCGCGGCACTCTGCACTACGGGTGCAGTTACAAGAGGGGGTCGGTCATCCCTTCACTGATCGGCTACAGCGACAGCGACCTCGCCGGCGACGTGAATGGCCGCAAAAGCACGTCCAGCGTGGTGTTCTTCCTCGGTGGCAGCACTATCACCTGGACCTCGCAGAAGCAGAAGGTGGTGGCAACTTCATCCTGCGAGGCGGAGTACGTAGCCGCGGCGGCCGCGTCGTGCCAGGGGGTGTGGCTCAGCCGTCTCCTGGCCGACCTGACAGGGCGATCGGCGGCGAAATTTCAGCTCTTCGTTGACAACAAGTCCGTGATCGCTCTGAGGAAGAATCCGGTGCATCATGACCGGAGCAAGCACATCGATATCAAGTATCACTACATCCATCAGTGCATTGAAGAGGGCAAGCTCGACGTCGATCACGTTGGCACTGACGGGCAGCTCGCGGACATCCTCACCAAGGCATTGGGGAAGATCAGGTTCGTAGAGATGCGGGAGAAGATTGGTGTCATCGCGGTGCAGCAGGCTTAAGGGGGTGAATTGTTAACATTAATCCTGCAGCACCTAGTCGTTTTCTTCAGTTAGTTTTAGGTTCAGAGAATAACGCTGCACTGGCAGCCGTAGCTAGGATTCAGTTAGCTTTGCTTTCGCAGTTTCTGTTAGTCAGCGCCGCAAGACGCGTTCTGTGTGATCTGTGGCGGCGAAGTAGGAGTGACAGGAGCACGCTCGAGGTCGTGGGATGGCACGATCTAGTAGCTGAGCGAGTCTCGCTGCACGTTTGTTCGATCTCTGAATAAAAGGGAAGAGAAACAGAAAAGCTGCAATCAAGTTCACAGCGCAAAACCATTTGTCTCTCATGCCTTCGTTTTCAGCTCCGGCCAGTTTGAACAACAATAGAGGCTTCCGCTGGATCTCCTCCACGCTGTCCTCTCCCAGGACGAAGATGGACACGTTGCCCACATAGCTGCTCGTCGCGAGGGCGCGGTGCTCTGGCGCCGTGAGTCGACGCCGCCCGTCCACCCACCAGCCCATGCGGCAGCGCGTGTCAGCCGCCCCAACCACGGCGGCTAGGGACTTCCACATGTACGCGGACACCGCCTGGACCCGCGTCGCGCGGCCGTCTCCGTCTTGGCTAGCCCTCTCTCGGAGCCGGGAAATGGCCTGCGCCTCGAGGTAGTAAAGCGCTGGACGCAGCTCGCTTCGCTCGTCAGGACGTTGACCATGCGATCGGAGGTCAACGGCATGAACGCGGGCAGCGAGGAGCTCCTGCATCTCGACGGCGTGGAGCTCGGGCGAAACAGGGAGCGATCGTGGACCGGCCGGGCTCCCGGGGCGAGCCTGCCCGTCCGCGCGAGCTCGGAAAACCCGCCGACGAGCCCGAGCAGCGCGTGGCCGTCACCGAGCAGGTGGTTGTGGCCCCACGCCACAGAGAAGCCGCCGCACGCGAACGACACCACCTGCACCGACAGAGGGACGTCGCCGCCTTACGGCAGCGGGATCTTACTTACGGACAAGTCCATGCTGCTAAAGTCTATTAGACGTGTATAGCCTCTTTTCTGTATATCCCCGTTGTATAAGGGGTTTTCTGCTCTTTACCACACATGTATATTTATTGGCCTTTGGTCCCCATGAATAGTAGTTGCTCATTCTCTAACATGGTATCAGTTGCCAGGTTCCTCTTCCGCACGCCGCAACTCCGTGCGCTCTAGCCTCCCCCGCCGCCGGCCCTCTCCTCCCTAGCCGCCGGTTGCTTCTCCCCGCCCCGTGCGCGCCCTCCTCTCCTCCGCGCCCGTGCGTGCCCGCGCCCGCGGCCTGGCGCTGCTGCTCTGCGCCCGCCCGCGCTCGGTCGCCCCCGTCGCGGATCCGGCCGCCTCGGCCCGCCCACTGCCTGGCTCGGCCCGGCCGTCGCCGCCTCCGGCCGCCGCCGCCTACTGCCGACCGGCCGCCCTTCGTCCGCCGCCGCCTCGCCTCGGATCCGGCCGGGGCCTGCTCGTCCCGGCCGCCGCCGCCTACTGCCGATCCCGATCCAGTGCTCGTCCGCGTCCAGGCTGCTACCGGACGACCGGTAGTCACCGGACGTCCGGCAATTACCGGACTTCCGGTGTCTCTTCGACAGAGTCCATTTGACGGACGTCCGCTCAACCGGACGACCGGTGTTCTGGCAGACGTCCGGCAGGTGGTTTTTGGTCCGGACGACTGGTATTCACCATGTCTTCCTCGCACTATGTTGCTGTTCCTCGGTGCTCGGTGATCTTCGATGGCACCAACTATGCTGAGTTTGTGGGCTTCATGCGTATACACATGCGTGGTCTTCTCCCTCAGTTTGCTTCGGAGTTTATGGGCCACGACACCGTTGCAGCGATGTGGTCCTATCTCTGTTAGCACTATCAGCCCTCTGGTGATGCTCTCTACTTATCTGTCGTGTGCCAGGAGCACACTCTTCAGCAGGGTGACTCTTCTGTTGATGAGTTCTACACACAGAGCTCTGCCATCTGGCGCCAGCTTGACTCTCTCCGGACAGTTGTTTGTGGTGCTTGCCGTTGCTGTCAGACCATGCGGTCAGACTTGGAGTTTCAGCGTGTCCATGAGTTCTTATCTCGCCTCCGTTCCGAGTTTGAGCCTCGTCATGCTCACTTGCTTGCTCGTGGCCGTGTTCCTATCTCGGAGGTGCTTGCTGAGATTCGTGCTGAGGAGACCCATCTTCGTTCTGCTGGGTTGCTTGCGGTTCCCTCTGTGCTGGCCGCTCGTGCTCCTGTGTCGTCTGCTCGTCTCACCGCTCCACCGCTCCTGCCTACACCTTCAGGGGGGTGGGTCACCCTCCTTATGCAGAGAAGGGCCGGTCACGCCGTGACACCTTCTGTGGCTACTGCTCCCGGCCAGGTCACCCAGAGTCTGACTGTCACAAGAAGCAGCGAGACCTGAGGCGCTCTTCTCCTAGTGGGACTCGTGCGTCTTCCTCGACCCCGTCACTCACTGAACAGGACATTGTGCGGCTCAAGCGTATACTGGCTTCCTCCGGTTCTACCTCGACGGGTTCTGTTGTCGCTGTGACTGCTTCCACCACTCCGCCATCACCGGCGCCTACACAGTCAGGTACATCTTCGTGGGTTCTGGATTCTGGAGCTTCTTTTCATATGTCTTCTGATTCTTCCGCCTTGTCTTCTCTTCGACCTCTTGATTTTCCTCTTAATGTTCTCACTGCCGATGGCACACCTCTTCCTGTTGCTAGTTGTGGCACTCTTTCGACTCCGTCTTTTTCTGTTCCTAGTGTTTCTCATGTTCCCCGTCTTACCATGAATCTTTTTTCCGCTGCCCAACTTACTGATTCTGGTTGTCGTGTTATTCTTGATGCCGACTCTTGCTCTGTTCAGGATCGTCGCACCAAGGCTCTGGTTGGCGCTGGCCCTCGACGCCGTGAGTCTGAGGGCCTTTGGGAGGTTGACTGGCTTCGTGTTCCTTCCGCTGCCACCTCATTTGCCAGTTCACATGCCCTTGCTGCCTCCTCTTCTGCGTCCTTCCAGCAGTGGCATCATCGACTTGGTCACATCTGTGGCTCTCGCTTGTCCTCATTAGTACGCCAAGGTGTCTTAGGGCCTGTCTCTGGAGATGTTTCTTTACATTGTGATGGTTGTAGACTTGGCAAACAGACTCAGTTATCTTATCCTACCAGTGAGTCTGTATCTCAGCGTCCTTTTGACTTAGTTCATTCTGATGTATGGGGGCCTGCTCCCTTCGATTCGAAAGGGGGCCATCGCTACTATGCTCTGTTTATTGATGATTTCTCTCGCTACACTTGGCTCTACTTTATGAAATCTCGTAGCGAGGTTCTCTCTATATACAAATGATTTGCTGCCATGGTTCACACCCAGTTTTCCACGCCTATTCGTACCTTTCGTGCTGACTCCGCTGGAGAGTATATCTCCCAAATGTTGCGTGGTTTTCTCGCGGAACAGGGTACTCTTGCCCAGTTCTCATGTCCTGGTGCCCATGCTCAGAACGGCGTTGCGGAACGTAAACATCGTCATCTGCTTGAGACGGCTCCTGTGCTGATGATCGCCGCTTCCCTTCCACCCCACTTTTGGGCTGAGGCCATTTCCGCATCCACTTATCTTATCAACATTCAGCCATCGACTGCCTTGCATGGTGGTATTCCTATGGAGTGTCTCACTGGTCATTCTCCTGACTACTCAGCTCTTCGTATGTTTGGATGTGTGTGCTATGTTCTCCTTGCCCCGCGAGAACGCACCAAACTGACTGCTCAGTCGGTTGAGTGTGTTTTTCTTGGCTACAGTGATGAGCACAAGGGCTATAGATGTTGGGATCCTGTTGGTCGTCGGCTGCGCATTTCGCGTGATGTGACTTTAGATGAGTCTCGTTCTTACTACCCGCGTCCTTCCTCCTCGAGCTTTTCTGTGGACGATATCTCTTTCCTTCTCCTTCCCGATACACCCTCCTTTGTGCCTCATGCCTCCCCCCTTCCTCCGGCACGTTTCACTCGCCCTCCATCCCCACCTCCATCCTCCACCCCACCCTCATCATCCACCTCTCCACCATCCTCTCCGGTCCGTCAGCCTCTCTCTCCTTTTCCACTCCACTACACTCGCCGCCCTCGTGTTGAGGATGATTCTACTGACGCACCTTCCACTTCCGGAGCGCCTCCTTCCACGCCTCCACCGGTTCATCACCTTCGTGCTCGGCCTCGCCCCCCACCTGATCGCTATTCTCCTGACCGGTACGGCCTCTCTGCCATTGCTGAGCCCACTTCCTATCGGGCTGCCATGACTCAGCCTGAATGGCAGCTTGCGATGGCCGAGGAGATTGCTGCTCTTGAGCGCACTGGCACGTGGGATTTGGTTTCCCCTCCTTCCGGTGTTCGTCCCATCACGTGCAAGTGGGTCTATAAAATTAAGACTCGCTCTGATGGTTCTCTTGAGCATTACAAAGCTCGTCTTGTGGCTCGTGGCTTTCAGCAGGAGCAGGGACGCGATTATGATGAGACTTTTGCTACTGTGGCCCACATGACCACTGTCCGCACTCTCCTTGCTGTGGCTTCTGTTCGTCATTGGGCTGTGTCTCAGCTTGACGTTCAGAATGCTTTTCTTAATGGTGAGTTGCGTGAGGAGGTTTATATGCAGCCACCACCGGGGTACTTTGTTCCTGATGGCATGGTCTGCCGACTTCGATGCTCCCTCTATGGTCTTAAACAGGCCCCTCGCGCCTGGTTCAAGCAGTTCACGTCTGTCGTAACTGCCGCTGGCTTCTCACCCAGTGATCATGATCCCGCTTTGTTTGTTCACACATCTCCTCGGGGGCGGACTCTTCTCCTTCTATATGTAGATGACATGATCATCACCGGCGACGACTCTGACTACATTGCCTTTGTTAAGGCCCGCCTTCACGATCAGTTCCTGATGTCTGATCTTGGTCCACTTCGCTATTTTCTTGGGATTGAGGTTTCTTCGACATCTGATGGCTTCTTCATCTCCCAGGAAAAATATATTCAGGATCTTCTTGCTCGAGCCGCTCTTGGTGATGAGCGCACTGTTGTGACTCCTATGGAGCTCAACGTTCAGCTTCGTGCTTCTGACGGTGATCCTCTTCCTAATCCCATTCGCTATCGCCACCTCGTTGGGAGCCTTGTCTATCTAGCTATCACTCGTCCTGACATATCCTATCCTGTCCACATTCTCAGTCAGTTCGTTGTCGCCCCCACCTCTGTCCACTATAGTCACCTACTCCGTGTTCTACGATATCTTCGTGGCACGCTTTCTCACCGTCTTTTCTTTCCCCGCTCCAGCTCTCTCCAGCTCCAGGCCTACTCTGATGCTACGTGGGCTAGTGATCCTTCTGATCGCCGCTCGCTGTCTGCTTACTGTGTCTTTCTTGGAGGCTCTCTCATTGCCTGGAAGACGAAGAAACAGACTGCAGTTTCTGGCTCGAGTACGGAGGCTGAGTTGCGAGCCATGGCTATGTTGACGGCTGAGGTGACCTGGTTACGATGGTTACTCGAGGATTTTGGTGTTTCTGTTCCTGCACCGACTCCCCTATTGTCAGACAGTACGGGTGCTATCAGCATTGCGCGTGACCCGGTGCAGCATGAGCTCACCAAGCACATCGGTGTGGATGCTTTCTTTGTGCGTGCTGCTGTGCATGATCAGATTCTTGCTCTTCACTATGTGCCCTCAGAGTTACAGTTGGCGGATTTCTTCACGAAGGCACAGACTCGAGCGCAGCACGAGTTCTTTCTCTCCAAACTCAGTGTTGTTGATCCACCATGAGTTTGAGGGGGGGGTGTTAGATGTGTATAGCCCCTTTTCTGTATATCCCCGTTGTATAAGGGGTTTTCTGCTCTTTACCACACATGTATATGTATTGGCCTTTGGCCCCATGAATAATAGTTGCTCATTCTCTAACAAAGTCCAGGTCCGCCAGAGCGACGTCGGCCACGCCGACGATGAGCTCCGCACCTTGGTTGTTGCAAAGGATCTCGGGGAGGCATGTGCGGGGATTCGCCACGATGCGCCCAGCATGGGCAAAATAGTGGTTGAGCAATGACGGCAGCCCGAACTCGAAGGCGGCAACGACGGCGTGGAAGCCGCCGGCTGGAGGTCTCGGGTATATGCAGACCAGTGACACCGGGGAGGCGCCATGGAGAAGGTCAATGTTGGACACACCAAGGACGTGCTCCTTGATGGAAGAGTCGGAGGCCGAAACGAGGCGCCGGCTCATGACTCGGACATTCAGACCATTGCCCTTGTTAACGAAGCTGCCCATTAGCACTCCAGTATGCGTGTGCTCACTGTTTTTTTTTTTTGAGTGGGGTGTCCTCACTGTTGATAGCTCTATTTATTGGCTTCATCAGTCAAAGTTGTACCTAAGGCTCGGCTTGGCAAACTATACATATTAGCAAGATGGGATGGAATATATACAAGAATGTTAAAAAATTGACGTCAACGTTTTAAGTATGACAAATCTGATGCCGGGAATGAATTGTCATGTCTGTTGAAGGAAATTTACATGCCCACGAGATCATAATTTGCCACCCCGAGCATCAGATATGCCATGATTAAATATCTAACGACAGATTTGTAGCGAAATCATATACATTAGCAAGTTGTTGGTCCAGTCCATTAATGCCTTCAGTTATATTTGGACAATCTTCACACGAGTGTTGAAAAAACAAAACAATCTTAACTGTAAAAGTCAGCTCTCTTGGATCACAGATCGGGATCAAGAAAAGTATCGACTTAACAATGATTTAAAACTTCTCTCAAGTCTTCGTATAATATTTATTAAGATAAATAATATGCGACTAGATCTGGCATTGCAGATGGCATCTCCACCGGGCATATATAATACTCCCTCTATTTTTATTTACTCCACATATTATTATTTTTACGAAAAGGCATAAGGGCATCTCCAACGAGGTGTCATCCAATGGGTATCCCAAACTTCTGCGAATCAGTTTGCTTGTCTGAATTTCACTTGGAAGCAAACCCGCCGGAACTTTGTGGGAATCCGAACATCATGGAGGGTTCTCTTGGCCCACTATAGGTTGAACCAAATGCCCTCACAACCGATGTGGTTTGTCCTCTAGGTCCGTCTGGCCCACCCCCGTTGTCTATATTTGGTGCCTATTTGATGGACAGGGTTGGATGGTCGGCTCTCGTATTCGTGTCCACGGACGTGTCTAGATGAGTCCGCGGACGGATAGTGAGTCCGCTTTAGGGGGGCTACATTGGAGTATCATGGGTCCTTACGAACATACCCATATAAAAATATAAAATTGCAATAAAAACCTTGGGAGTGTCGAAGTCTTCTTCCTCCTACATTCACCGACGACACATCGTGAGTCGATGCCACCTCTAGGCTACCGCCTTAGCGGAGCAATCTTTTTAAACCCAGGAGCTTGTAGAAGTATCAGCCAAGCTTTGACCTAAGTTAAAATTAAGCTTTATGAAGTTTGACTGAGTTTACATAAAAAAATTGTACCAGTTGATTCTAAGAGAGAGACGGGATGAGGTCCGCCGTGGCGTCCCTGGCTACGTCGAACCAGGACCTCATCAGATACGGGCACGGCGCTTGAGAGGATGAGGTTTCATAGTTTTTTTGGGCTGGGGGGGGGGGGTGTTTCGACTACCACTCAGATTAGAAAAATGGTTAAGCTCGAGTCAAGGCACGACGACCGGCCATGACATTGCTGCTAAAGGAGAGGCACAGGTAGGGTGGAAGACGTAGTGACGATGTCATAGCCCAGGGGTGCCTCGAGCCACCGGAAGCCGCGCCTCCTACGCTGGCTTGCCCCAAAGGATGGTCTCTCGGCCTATGGCTCCTCCAAAAGAAAGAACCTTGAGTACTTGGTGTTGGGGAACGTAGCATGCAATTTCAAAAAAATTCCTATGCTCACGCAAGATCTATCTAGGAGATGCATAGCAACGAGAGGGGGAGAGTGTGTCTACGTACCCTCGTAGACTGAAAGCGGAAGTGTTTGACAACGCGGTCGATGTAGTCGAACTTCTTCTCGTTCCGACCGATCAAGCACCGAACGTACGGCACCTCCGAGTTCTGCACACGTTCAGCTCGATGACGTCCCTCGAACTCTTGATCTAGCAAAGTGTTGAGGAAGTAGATGAGTTCCGTCAGCACGACAGCGTGGTGATGGTGATGGTGAAGTGATCCGCGCAGGGCTTCACCTAAGCACCGCGAGAATATGACCGAGGGTGTAATCTGTGGAGGGGGGCGCCGCACACGGCTAACAGATATTGTTGTGTTTTCTAGGCGCCTCCCTCCCCACATATATAGGTGGGAGGGAGAGGGAGCAGCCAAGGGGGGCGCCCCAAGTAGGCTGAATCCTACTTGGGGTTCCTCCCCAATTCGCCCCCCCCCTTCCTTATTCACCGGAGGGGGAAGGAAAGAGGAGGGAGGAGGGAAGGAAGGGGGAGGCCGAATCCCTCCCCTTCCTTCTCTCTTCCCCTCTTTCCTTCCTCCTCTGGTGCGGCCCATATGGGGGGCGCAGCAGCCCCTGCTGGCTGCTGTGTTTCCCCTCTTGGCCCATTAGGCCCATATCTTTGCCGGGGGGGTGCCTGAAACCCCTTCCGGTGACCCGATATGTACCCGGTACCCTCCGGAACACTTCCGGTGTCCGAATACCATCGTCCTATATATCAATCTTTACCTCTCGACCATTTCGAGACTCCTCGTCATGTCCGTGATCTCATCCGGGACTCCGAACAACATTCGGTCACCAAATCACATAACTCATATAATACAAAATCGTCATCGAACGTTAAGCGTGCGGACCCTACGGGTTCGAGAACTATGTACACATGACCGAGACACCTCTCCGGTCAATAACCAATAGGGGAACCTGGATGCTCATATTGGCTCATGCATATTCTACGAAGATCTTTATCGGTCGAACCGTTATGACAACATACGTTATTCCTTTTGTCTATCGGTATGTTACTTGCCCGAGATTCGATCGTCGGTATCTTCATACCTAGTTCAATCTCATTACCGGCAAGTCTCGTTACTCGTTCCATAATACATCATCTTGCAACTAACTCATTAGTCACTTTGCTTGCAAGGCTTCTTATGATGTGTATTACCGAGAGGGCCCTGAGATACCTCTCTGATACTCGGAGTGACAAATCCTAATCTTGATCTATGCCAACCCAACAAACACCTTTGGAGATACCTGTAGAGCATCTTTATGATCACCCAGTTATGTTGTGATGTTTGATAGCACACAAGGCATTCCTCCGGTATCCGGGAGTTGCATAATCTCATAGTCGAAGGAATATGTATTTGACATGAAGAAAGCAATAGCAATAAAACTGAACGATCATTATGCTAAGCTAACGGATGGGTCTTGTCCATCAGATCATTCTCCTAATGATGTGATCCCGTTATCAAATGACAACTCATGTCCATGGTCAGGAAACCTTAAACATCTTTGATCAACGAGCTAGTCAAGTAGAGGCTCACTAGGGACACAATGTTTGTCTATGTATTCACACATGTATTTAGGTTTCCGATCAATACAATTCTAGCATGAATAATAAACATTTATCATGAATAAGGAAATATAAAATAACAATTTTATTATTGCCTCTAGGGCATATTTCCTTCAGTCTCCCACTTGCACTAGAGTCAATAATCTAGATTACATTGTAATGATTCTAACACCCATGGAGTCTTGGTGCTGATCATGTTTTGCTCGTGGAAGAGGCTTAGTCAACGGTTCTGCTATATTCAGATCCGTATGTATTTTGCAAATCTCTATGTCTCCCTCCTTGACTTGATCACGGATGGAGTTGAAGCGTCTCTTGATGTGTTTGGTTCTTTTGTGAAATCTGGATTCCTTTGCTAAGGCAATTTCTCCAGTATTGTCACAAAAGATTTTCATTGGACCCGATGCACTAGGTATTACACCTAGATCGGATATGAACTTCTTCATCCAGACTCCTTCATTTGCTGCTTCTGAAGTAGCTATGTACTCCGCTTCACACGTAGATCCCGCCACGACGCTCTGCTTGGAACTGCACCAACTGAAAGCTCCATCATTCAAAATAAATACGTATCCGGTTTGTGACTTAGAGTCATCCGGATCAGTGTCAAAGCTAGCATCGACGTAACCATTTACGACGAGCTCTTTGTCACCTCCATAAACGAGAAACATATCCTTAGTCCTTTTTAGGTACTTCAGGATGTTCTTGACCGCTGTCCAGTGATCCACTCCTGGATTACTTTGGTACCTCCCTGCCAAACTTATAGCAAGGCACACATCAGGTCTGGTACACAGCATAGCATACATGATAGAACCTATGGCTGAGGCATAGGGAATGACTTTCATTTTCTCTCTATCTTCTATAGTGGTCGGGCATTGAGTCTGACTCAACTTCACACCTTGTAACACAGGCAAGAACCCTTTCTTTGACTGATCCATTTTGAACTTCTTCAAAACTTTGGCAAGGTATGTGCTTTGTGAAAGTCCTATTAAGCGTCTTGATCTATCTCTATAGATCTTGATGCCCAATATATAAGCAGCTTCACCGAGGTCTTTCATTGAAAAACTTTTGTTCAAGTATCCTTTTATGCTATTCAGAAATTCTACATCATTTCCAATCAACAACATGTCATCCACATATAATATTAGAAATGCTATAGAGCTCCCACTCACTTTCTTGTAAATACAGGCTTCTCCGAAAGTCTGTATAAAACCATATGCTTTGATCACCTCATCAAAGCGTATATTCCAACTCCGAGATACTTGCACCAGTCCATAGATGGATTGCTGGAGCTTGCACACTTTGTTAGCACCTTTAGGATCGACAAAACCTTCTGGTTGCATCATATACAACTCTTCTTTAAGAAATCCATTAAGCAATGCAGTTTTGACGTCCATTTGCCAGATTTCATAATCATAAAATGCGGCAATTGCTAACATGATTCGGACAGACTTAAGCATCGCTACGGGTGAGAAAGTCTCATCGTAGTCAAGTCCTTGAACTTTTCGAAAACCTTTCGCGACAAGTCGAGCTTTGTAGACAGTAACATTACCATCAGCGTCAGTCTTCTTCTTGAAGATCCATTTATTCTCAATGGCTCGCCGATCATCGGGCAAGTCCACCAAAGTCCACACTTTGTTCTCATACATGGATCCTATCTTAGATTTCATGGCCTCAAGCCATTTTTCGGAATCTGGGCTTATCATAGCTTCTTCATAGTTCGTAGGTTCACCATGGTCTAGTACCATGACTTCCAGAACAGGATTATCGTACCACTCTGGTGCGGAACGTACTCTGGTTGACCTACGAGGTTCGGTAATAACTTGATCTGAAGTTTCATGATCATCATCATTAGCTTCCTCTCTAGTTGGTGTAGGCATCACGGGAATGGTTTTCTGTGATGAGCTACTTTCCAATTCGAGAGAAGGTACAATTACCTCATCAAGTTCTACTTTCCTCCCACTCACTTCTTTCGAGAGAAACTCCTTATCTAGAAAGTTTCCATTCTTGGCAACAAAGATCTTGCCTTCGGATCTGTGGTAAATGGTGTACCCAATTGTTTCCTTAGGGTATCCTATAAAGACGCACTTCACCGATTTGGGTTCGAGCTTAACAGGCTGAAGCCTTTTGACATAAGTGTCGCAACCCCAAACTTTAAGAAACGACAACTTAGGTTTCTTGCCAAACCACAGTTCATACGGTGTCATCTCAACGGATTTAGACGGTGCCCTATTTAATGTGAATGCAGCTGTCTCTAATGCATAACCCCAAAACGATAGTGGTAAATCGGTAAGAGACATCATAGATCGCACCATATCCAATAAAGTACGGTTACGACGTTCGGACACACCATTACGCTGTGGTGTTCCAGGTTGCGTGAGTTGTGAAACTATTCCACATCGTTTTAAATGAAGGCCAAACTCGTAACTCAAATATTCGCCTCCGCGATCAGATCGTAGAAACTTTATTTTCTTGTTACGATGATTCTTCACTTCACTCTGAAATTCTTTGAACTTTTCAAATGTTTCAGACTTGTGTTTCATCAAGTAGATATACCCATATCTGCTCAAATCATCTGTGAAGGTTAGAAAATAACGATACCCGCCGTGAGCCTCAACACTCATCGGACCGCATACATCGGTATGTATTATTTCCAATAAGTCATTGGCTCGCTCCATTGTTCCGGAGAACGGAGTTTTAGTCATTTTGCCCATGAGGCATGGTTCGCAAGTATCAAATGATTCATAATCAAGTGATTCCAAAAGCCCATCTGCATGGAGTTTCTTCATGCGCTTTACACCAATATGACCTAAACGGCAGTGCCACAAATATGTTGCACTATCATTATCAACTTTGCATCTTTTGGCATCAATATTATGAATATGTGTATCACCACGATCGAGATTCAACAAAAATAGACCACTCTTCAAGGGTGCATGACCATAAAAGATATTACTCATATAAATAGAACAACCATTATTCTCTGATTTAAATGAATAACCGTCTCGCACTAAACAAGATCCAGATATAATGTTCATGCTCAATGCTGGCACCAAATAACAATTATTCAGGTCTAAAACTAATCCTGAAGGTAGATGTAGAGGTAGCGTGCCGACGGCGATCACATCGACCTTGGAACCACTCCCGATGCGCATTGTCATCTCGTCCTTAGCCAATCTTCGTTTAATCCGTAGCTCCTATTTCGAGTTACAAATATGAGCAACCGAACCAGTATCAAATACCCAGGTTCTACTACGAGCATTAGGAAGGTACACATCAATAACATGTATATCAAATATACCTTTGTTCACTTTGCCATCCTTCTTATCCGCCAAATACTTGGGGCAGTTCCGCTTCCAGTGACCAGTCCCTTTGCAGTAGAAGCACTCAGTTTCAGGCTTGGATCCAGCTTTGGGCTTCTTCCCGGGAGTGGCAACTTGCTTGCCATTCTTCTTGAAGTTCCCCTTCTTTCCCTTGCCCTTTTTATTGAAACTAGTGGTCTTGTTAACCATCAACACTTGATGCTCCTTCTTGATTTCTACCTCCACAGCTTTGAGCATTGCGAAGAGCTCGGGAATTGTCTTCTCCATCCCTTGCATATTATAGTTCATCACGAAGCCTTTGCAGCTTGGTGGCAGTGATTGAAGAACTCTGTCAATAACACTATCATCTGGAAGATTAACTCCCAGCTGAGTCAAGTGATTATGATACCCAGACATTTTGAGTATGTGTTCACTGACAGAACTATTCTTGTCGGGGGTATCGTGCGACATATGCCAGGGGATGGCTTATCGTGGATGGGAACAAAAGTACGTCGCCGGGCTCTAGAAGCGGGAGTGAGCGAGACCGCGTACGCTTGCGAATCTTACCCAGGTTCGGGGCTCTCCTAGGAGATAACACCCCTAGTCCTGCTCTGCGGGGTCTCCACATGATCACTATCTCAACAGGTGGCTACAAGTTTGCTCCTTGAGCCTCCTGGCTGGAGGAGGAAGAAGGGCAAGGCTAGCCCTTACTCCACTCTCTCTGCGTGTGTGTGAGTGTGTCGTGAGTGCTCGACGAGGCCTCTGCCAAGGAGCCAAATGCCAACCCCCTGCATGGGGTGACCTGGGGGGTTTATATAGGCCTACCCCCCAGGGATACAATGGTAATCTGGCCGGCCGTGGGACCCGGCCGTCAGTATCTCTGGTCGCCGGCTTCTCCGCCGACTGCAGGGTCCCGCCGCCTGGTGGGTCCCCCCGGCGGTCTTGTCTTCGGCCGACAAGCTGGGCCCGCCGCTTGCGGGTCCTGTCGGCTGTGTAGCACTGTAGCCGTGCCACTGATGACGCATGCTTGGTCAGGGAGAACGTGGATACAGTCCCGCCGCCTGGCGGGAACTCGCTGTAGCCATACCCCGTCGTATCGGGTTAATGGCACACGAACTTCGAGGGAAGAGGAGGGCCGCTTGCCGGGAGCCGGCCTCCCACCGAGCCGACTGGCCAGGACTTGCCGCCTTCTGGCTTGTCATGGACAGGTAGGGCCCGCCGCCTGCGGGCCGTACTAGCCGCCTGTGACGGGAGCATGGCTCCCTCTGCCATGGGTGTCGTCATGAGTGGCATGGCAACAATCCTGCGTCGGGCGCAGGATTCCTGCCTGGTACGTAGTACCGTGGCCACGCCCCGCCCTAGATTCGGGGGTGGCAGGCCTGTACTGTAGCCATACCCTGTCTCATCATGTTTATGTTGGTGTTGACTTTGAGGGCGCGAGGGGCCGCCTGCTAGGACTCGGTATCCCAGGAGGCCGCCTGCCAGGAGTCGGCTTGCTTCACGGCCGTCTTGTGGACTCCGCCGCCTCCCGGCAACCGGCTGCTTGGACCAGCCGGCCTCAAGAAGGCGGCCCTTGTCCTTGATGTTTGAGGGGCGCATCCTGCCCCGATGTCTTGAAATACCAAAGGGAGCTGATGGGGCTACCCATGGTCATTTACTCCGACATTAGTCCCCGAAGCTGATGAGGCACTGCGGCTGAAGGGGCGAGAATCCTCAGCAGCTTCATACTCTGAATCGTCTTCTGAAGAGCCGACTGGTTGGTGTCGGCCACGACCAGGCGGGCCGCCTGGTGGTTTTGAAACGTCGTGGCGGGGACCGGGTGGCGCGCTAGCCAGGAGTCAGGCTTGCCGCCCGCACATGTCGGCCACGTGGTGTCTTCAGGTCAAGCCGGCCTGCCAGCCCACGCGCGCGACAGGACGGCGCCACAGGCCGAGGCCCACCACTACAGTGCCTCGGCGCGCGCGCGGATCCGCTGCGGCCGAGGCGGTCGGTTGGTATTCTGTGGCAGTTAATGCACGCCTTTACTGGCGCCATAATCGCGGGAATCGTGGGGGAGTGGGCGCAGTTAATCCCCACGGCCCCCCACGTCCCCGCCCCCTCGGCTTCGCCGCCTGGGCTATAAGTAGGGGGAGGATAGGGGCGGCAGACGCACGCGCGCCCTCCTCCCCCTCGTTGTTCTTCATTCTTCCTGCCGCCGCAGTGCTCCTTCCTCCCGCCGAAGCGCTGCCGCAGCTCGCCGTCACTGTGCGTCATCTCGTAGCGGCCTCCTTGCTCCGCTGCAACCTCGTCCGCTCGTCACCGCGCCGCACCGGTGACGAGCTCCGTCGCCCATGGCGCGTTCACGAGCCGGCGACTGGGACGGCTCCAACGTTCACGAAGACCACCTCTCCTTCCTCCGCCAAATGCGTCGGCTGCCCCGAGAGGCGAATGTGCAGGTGCGCGTCCCTCCCGAGGCAGAAATCTCGCCGGCGCCGGAGGGCGACGAACGCGTCGTCTTCCGGTCTCATTTCCTTCGCGGCTTCGGCCTTCCAGCAAGCAACTTCCTTCACTCTTTCTTTGATTTCTACCAAGTCTAGCCGCACCACCTCACGCCAAACACGGTGGTGCTGCTGGCCGCCTTCGTCGCCATGTGCGAAGGATATCTCGGCACTCTCCCCACCCTCGAACTCTGGGGGGAGTGCTTCTACCTCAAACTCGGCACCGCCGCCAAGGGCCAGGCGGCTCAGTGCGGAGCCTGCGTGGCGGTGCGGCGCCCGGGCACCGGGAACCGCTTCCCTTCCATCTCTCTACTGCAGTCTGCCAAGCTGTGGTAGAAATCTTATTTCTATGTCAGAAACATCCATCCGACTAGCGATTATGTCAACTTGCCGGCTTACGCAGCCGGCCCGCCGGCCGAGCCGTGTGCCAACTGGCGGTTCAAGCCAAGCACTCTATCGGCCGCCTCCTCCGCCGCCCTTGCCCGACTTCATGTGATGACGGAGTCGGAGGGCTTGAAGGGCTCGGACTTGCTGGCCGCCTTCGTGACGCGCCGAGTTCTCCCCCTCCAAGCCCGGCCTCACATCATCAGTTGCATGAGCGGGCACTAGGACCCGTGCCGGATGTGCACACGGGAGCTGCCGGACGTGGAGGTGGTCCGGCTGGTCAACTACATCTCCGACTGTAAGCTGTCGGAGACGGACTGGCGGTTCGGCAAGCGGCCGTACGACCGCGCGCATCTGCCGCCTGCGGTAAGTCTTTGTAGTTCTTTTTCTCTTTTGCTGGTCCGAGTTCTTGTTTCACTGTCTGATCAGTCAGCCATGGTGCAGGTCCTCCCGGCCCAGTCGGCCGCTGGCGCTCTGGATCCAGGTCAGGAGTACATGCCGGACCGGACGAGGAGCAACGTGGAGGACCCCGACTTGGGGGCGGCCGCCATGGAGGAGGACGACGCCACAGGTGGCGGCGGTGGAGCAGGCGGCTCCGTGGGAGGAGGCGGCCTTGAGGATTGGCCGGACGACGATGAGGAGGAGGACGAGCCGCGCCGCCCGCACGGCACCGACAGGGCAGGTGCGAGCTCCTCAGCCGCGCCGACCGCACCGGCAGCCCAAAAAAGCATCGGGCCGGCTCGTTGCTGTTCGGCAGCCGGCCGAAGAAGTCCAAGAACGCGGCCGCCGCGACCAGGCGGCAAGAGGCCGCCGCCAGAGCGGCCCAGTTCCAGAGGGCCCCGAAGCAGCCCCCGATGGTATCCGTGTAAGTGCTTGGCTGTGTTTCCCTTTCTTCTTCCTTGCAAACTTTTTCTGAGTTTTTCTCTTGTCTTGCTTGAATCAGGGCCCCACTCATTCTTGAGCGGTCTCCCGCCGCCTCCGTGATCGGGGAGGCGGAAGGCTCCGCCAATAACCGCCGTGTGGACCCGCTCGCCGACCTCCAGGCGGCGACGGAGAGGAACACACGGGAGGCGCGCGAGGAACGGGAGGAGGCAGAGAGGCAGGAGGCGGAAGCGGCCAAGGCAGCGCGGGCGGACGCCGCCGCCAAGGCTCGGGCGGATGCGGCCGCTAGGGCACAGGCGGAAGAAAACGCGCGCGGCCAGGCCCCGCAACTTGTCATTCCGTTGCGCGCGGCGCCGCCAGCGCCAAAGGTCCCGGAGCCGACTGGAGGAGCCGGCAATGACCAGCCGGTCATGGAGAGGGGAGGGGGCGACGCCATCGTCTCGAAGGCGGAGGTGCCCCCGCAAGCGCTGACTGCCGAGGCCCGAGGCAATCGGCCTGACGTGCCACCGGCGTCGCCGATCGGTGTTGAGTTGGTGGTGGGGGCGACTCCCGTGGTCCGCCCTTCGGTGCGCCGGCGTGTGGCGAAGGCGGCCTCAGCGCCGCGGGCGCAGGAGGCCGGGTTCGCGAGCTCGTCGGCCCTGGACGCAGAGGCCACCAGCGCCCCCCCACCGGAATGGACGCCTGGGGGCGGGACGGGCGTGCTGAACAAGGCCGCGCAGGACATGCAGGCCCAGCTCCAGGCCCAAGGCGCCGCCCTCCAGCAGTGTACGAAGGCGTTCTTGGCGACGTGGACGGCCGTTCGGGTATGCTTCTTTGCTTTGTTTTTTGATTCCTGCAGTCTTCCGTGGGGGCGCGCCAGCGCACCCACTGTGTGTAGTCCCCGAGTTCCGGGTCGGCTGCTGAGCAGGCGGCTCGGAACTTTAAGGTAAGTTCCGAGTGCTAACTTGTTTCCTCTTCTTTTGTCTTTGTTGCAGGACTACCACAACATCCGTGCAGCCGCCTTCAACTCCCAAGTCCAGGAGTTGGCTAAGCGGACCGCCGACCTCACCGAAAGCCGGCGTAAGCATTCTGTCTTCTTCCTCGCGGGGGCGCGTCAGCGCACCCGCTGGGTGTAGCCCCCGAGATTTGGGCCGACTGCTGAGCAATCGGGCCGGATCTTCCGGCAACCACTTTCTTTTTAGTCATCTTTGTTGATTGTCCTCTCTTTCTCATTTTTGCAGGAGCCAACGCCACACTGCAGCAGCATCTGGGCGAAGTTCAGACCGAGCTGCGCGTCAAGGAGGAGGAGCGCCGTAAGGCGGCCCTGGAGCGCGACCGCCTGGCCAAGAAGTTGGCGGACCAGGCAGACCAGCACAAGGCGGAGCTCCAGAAGGTCAAGGAGGCGGAAAGCACCCTTCAGGCCGAGTTTGAGGTTGAACGCTCAAAGTGGGCCGAGAAGGAGGCGATCCTCGCCGCGGGCTACGGCGAGATTGAGGACATGATCGACGGTAAGCTTCTTTCTTTGGAATAGCTGCTGACTGCATCGGGAGTCGGCTTCTGATCTCTGTCTTTCTTTTGCGTAGACTTCTTTCCTGGCCACGCTGTCACCGTCAGCCAGGCCATCGAGGCGCGGCGCGACCAGCGTAGGAGGGAAGGAGTGGAGATCCCGCCCGACGCGCATCGGAACATGAACGAGCAGCTCCTGGCCGTCAGGACGCGTTTACAGCTGGTTCACCGTCTGCTCCGCCGCCTTCAACGTGCCGGGTCTTAGCTGGTTTCCGCCCTCTGGCCAGGCGGCCAGGCTCCACGCACCCCCAGTCGGACCGCTGACTGGTTGGAGGCGGCAATCGGCTGCTTCGAGGCTTGAAGGGGCTCCTCCGCTTGGGCAGGCGCCCGAAGAGCCTTGGAGTTTGTCAAGGCGTGGTATCCTGGGCTGGACCTAGCCCAGTTGGCCATGTTCCGACAGGAGGCCATGGAGGAGTTGGTGGCAACGGGGCCTGCGCTCACCCATTGCGCGGTGGCGATCGCCGAGTACACCGACACCGGCGTCTTCTTCCCCGAGCTGGACGAGGAAGGTGCCGAGGTGCCGATGGACTGGTTCGGGCTGAACCCGGATGACGGCGAGGACTCGGCGGAAGAAATCGCCTCAAGCGACGAAGGCGAGGATGAGGAAGATGAGGATGGTGAAGGCGATGCACCGGAAGGCGGAGTGGACGCCCAGCTTCAGCTCGATCAGGCCTCGAGCAACGAGCCGCGTGCGAGTGCACCGACTGCTGCTGAAGGCGACCAAGCCGAGACTCGCCAGACGGCCACTCCACCAACTGGCGCCGCCGACTCCACCAACCTGCCGGACCCGCCTGTTGCTCGCTTGGCCTAGGCCACCAACTTATCTTATCTTTTCCTGCCTTGGTAATCTTTAGAACAAACTTTGTTAAATTCGCGCAGTTCCACCCGCTGGGTGTATTCAAACTTTGTTGAAAGCTGGCCGAGGGCCTCTTGCTATGTAATTTAATTCTCGCGCAAGATGTGCCTCGCCGAGCTCTAACTTGTCTTGCTTTTTGTTCTTCTTGGCTTTTTCCTTTGCCGCCTTCCCTTGGCTGCCGCCTTGCCGGTCAGACAACCATTCTCGGTCTGCTTGCCGGGTCAAGTACTTGGCCATTTTGGGAAGACAAGTACTTTAGCCGCTTAGAACATAGCAATTTAAGTGAGAAGCCGGCTGGCCGGCTGCTCAGCAACCGGACGGCTAGGCGATGAGCCAGCTTGGCCTATGTGGGTGCTTTCGTCCTTAGCCATTTTTCATGTGAGCACCATTTCTTGCCTTTGACCCTTGCCGGCCGGACAGTCGCTCTGCGAGCTGCGGCTTATGGCAAGGGTGGGCTTAGATGCCGGCACACTACTTGTCCGACTGCAGGTAGAGCCAACATAGTACAAGGCGGCAAGCCCCCCGGGCCGACTGGTCGGACCCGGTGTCGGGCGTAGGAATGAAATAACATACTCATAGGCATGAAACTTATCATACAAACAAGAAAGGTAGCCCCTGAGTGCTCCTCGAGGGACCCGGTGCCTTTGCCCTTAGTACAAAAGGTAGTGTGGTACATACTGTTTTTAACTGTAAAATCTTCGGAGAAGATTTGCGTTCCATGGGCGCTCTGCTTCCTTGCCGGAATCATCCCTTTTGCGCGCCCTGGGCTTCTACGCGTCGATGAGGTAATAGGAGTCGTTGCCCAAGGCTCTACTGATGATGATGGGGACTTCCCAAGGGGCCGAGAGCTTGTGCTGGCCGGCTGTTCGCTGGATCAGCCGGAGCACAAGGTCTCCCTCCTGGAAGGATCGTGGCTTGACCTTCCGACTGTGGTAGCAGCGCAGGCTCTGCTGGTAGATGGCGGACCGGCTGAGTGCTAACAGCCGGCCTTCTTCCAGCAGATCGATGCCGTCTTCTCGTGCTTCCTTCGCCTCCACCTCCGTGTACATGGTGACGCGAGGCGAGTCGAACTTGATGTCAGTTGGGATGACGGCCTCGGCCCCGTATACGAGGAAGAAGGGGGTGAAACCGGTTGATCTGTTCGTAGTGGTGCGGAGACTCCAGAGGGCGGCCGGCAGCTCGTCGATCCAGCAGCCGGCCGAACGCTCCAACGGCTCGACCAGTCGGGGTTTGATGCCGGATAAGATGAGGCCGTTTGCTCGCTCTACCTGGCCGTTTGACTGCGGATGGGCAACGGACGCTAAGTCCAGTCGGATGCCCTGCGTCGAGCAGAAACGGGCCAAGGCGCCTTTGGCAAAGTTAGTGCCATTGTCGGTGATGATGCTGTGTGGCACACCGTACTGGACGGTGAGATCCGCGATGAAGGTCACAGCAGTCGGACCATTTAGTTTCTTGATTGGTTTGGCTTCAATCCACTAGGTGAATTTGTCCACGGCGACCAGCAGATGAGTCATGCCACCGCGTGCTGTCTTGAATGGGCCCACCATGTCCAGCCCCCAGACGGCAAAGGGCCAGGTAAGGGGGATGGTCTTGAGTGCAGAAGCCGACAAATGTTGCTTGGAGCTGAATTTTTGGCACCCCTTGCATTTCTTGACCAGATCCTTGGCGTCCTCCAAAGCAGTCGGCCAGAAGAAACCATAGCGGAAAGCTTTGGCGACAAGGGATCTAGATGCCGCGTGGTGGCCGCACTCGCCTTGGTGTATGTCTCTGAGGATTGCCTTGCCTTTCTCTGGTTCGACGCAGCGTTGGAAAACATCGGTCACGCTGCGCCTGACAAGCTCTCTGTTTACTATCGTGTAAGCTCCTGCCCGGTGTTGCACCTGCCGGGCCGAGATCTCATCGACTGGCAGCTCTCCGCCTACCAGAAAGTTGAGGATGGGCTGCACCCATGATGGTGCTTTGACTTCATCCACTGTCATTACGGTTACTGAAACCAGAGCGGTTGGGTCTGGAGGTGGTGGGGCGGAGTCGGCCGCATCTTGCCGCGTTGTTGAAGTCCCCGGGATGGCCAGGACAGCCCCCGGGCCGGGCTGTAGAGTCCCCGGGCCGGGTGCGACTGCTGCAATCCCCGAGCCGCTTGCCGAAGTCCCCGGGCCGACTGCCGCAGCCCCCGGGCCGGGTCGCGAAGTCCCCGGGCCGGGTGCGACTGCTGCAGTCCCCGTCCCGCTTGCCGAAGTCCCCGGGTCGGGTGCTGCAGCCCCCGGGCCGGGTTCGACTGCCTCGGGAGCAGTCGGCACGAAGATGGATTCTGATTCCGGGGAAGGCTTGATGGACGGCTTGCGGAGGCGTTGAAGGGACACGCCGGCTGGTATGGCTTGCCGGGTGGAGCCGATCCGCGCCAGGGCATCTGCTTACTCGTTGCCGGCCCGTGGTACGTGAAGGAACTCGCACCCATCAAAATATCCGCTGATCTGCTGGATAAGGAAGCGGTAGCTCACCATATTTGCATCCTTGGCATCCCAGTCGCCGGACGACTGTTGGACCACCAAGTCCGAGTCGCCGTAGCATAGAATCCGGCGGATGCCAATCTCCTTGGCTAGCCGGAGTCCGTGTACTAGCGCCTCGTACTCGGCCACCTTGTTGGAGGCGGCAAAGTGGATTTGCAGCGCGTATCTGAGCTTGTCGCCTTTGGGAGAGGTGAGGACGACGCCGGCTCCCAAACCGGTGCGCATCTTCGAGCCATCAAAGTGCATCCACCAATGAGTGGAGTCTGGAGCTGGCGGCAGGTACTGGGTCTCGGCCCAGTCGACGAGGAAGTCGGCCAGTGCTTGGGACTTGATGGCGGCGCGAGGCTGGTAGAAGATGGTGTAGGGGGCCAGCTCGATGGCCCACTTGGCCACTCGGCCCGATGCGTCTCTGCTGCCTATGATCTCCGCAAGCGGGGCGGTGCAGACGACCGTGATGGGGTGCTCTTGAAAGTACGGCTTGAGCTTCTTGGCGGCAAAATGCACACCATAGCACAACTTTTGGTAATGGGGGTAGTTCTGTTTGGAGGCCGACAGCACCTCACTCAAGTAGTAGACGGGCCTCTGGACCGGCAGCGCCTTGCCGTCTTCTTGGCGCTCTACCACCATAACTGTACTAACCACCCGGCTGGTGGCGGCGATGTAGAGAAGCATAGGCTCCTTGGCAGCCGGGGTGGCCAGGACGGGCGGCGTGGTCAACATCTTCTTGAGCTGGAGGAACGCCTCGTCCGCCTTGTCGTTCCACTCGAAATGAGTGGTCTTCTTCATCAGCTGGTATAGGGGAAGGGCCTTCTCGCCCAGCCGACTGATGAAGCGGCTGATGGATGCCAAGCAGCCGGTGAACTTCTGGATGTCTCGCAGTCGGGCGGGCCTCTCCATCCTCTCAATGGCCTTGATCTTGATAGGGTTGCACTCTATGCCGCGCTTTGAGACAAGGAAACCGAGGAGCTGGCCGGCTGGTACTCCAAAGACACACTTCTCTGGGTTGAGCTTGACTTGAAAACGGCGCAGATTATCAAAGGTTTCCTTGAGATCTTCCAGGAGGGTACCGCGCTTCTCCGTCTTCACCACAACATCGCCTACATAGACGTGGGCATTTCTGCCGAGTTGCTTGAGGAGGCACTTCTGCATGCAACACTGGAATGTGGCACCGGCATTCCTCAAGCCGAATGTCATGGTCAGGTAGCAGAAGGCTCCGAATGGCGTGATGAAGGCGGTCGGCCGGGCTTAACTTAATCTGGTGGTACCCCGAATAGGCATCCAAGAAACTCAACAGCTCGCATCCGGCTGTGGAGTCTATCACTTGGTCAATCCGAGGCAAGGCGAACGGATCCTTCGGGCAAGCTTTGTTGAGGTTGGTGTAGTCAATACACATGCGCCATTTGTTATTCTTCTTTAGTACAAGGACTGGGTTGGCTAGCCACTCTGGGAAGAATACTTCCATAATGAAGCCGGCTGCTAGAAGCCAGGCTACCTCTTCACCAACAATTCCTCTCTTCTCCTCCAACAGGCGGCGGAGGGGTTGTCTGACTGGTTTTGCATCTGCTCTGACATGTAGCTTGTGCTCGGCGAAATCCGTCGGAACACCCGGCATGTCCTTTGGAGACCACGCAAAGATGTCCCGATTCTCACGGAGGAAGTCGACGAGCTCGCCTTCCTATTTGCTGTCAAGGTGAGCTCCTATGACAGCGAACTTCTCCGGGTGCTCTGGGTCCAAGGGTATCTTCTTGGTTTCTTTGGCCGGCTGGAAAGAGCCCTGAGCTTCTGACTCCTTGGGATCTGGCGATAGGTCCGACTGCTTGCCGGCCATGGCCACAACCCGGTCAAGGAGCCGCTTCTCGGCAGCAATCACAAGGGACTCGGCCAGCCGACTGCTGGCTGCAGCACACTCGGCAGACTTCCGGTAGTCGCCGGCTATGGTGATAATGCCCTTGGTGCCCGGCATCTTCATCTTGAGGTAGGCGTAGTGGGGGACCGCCATGAACTTGGCCAGAGCAGGCCGACCGAGCAACGCGTGGTAGGGGCTCTCAAGGTCAACCACCTCGAACCAGATTGGCTCTCGGCAGAAGTGACTTTTGTCTCCAAAGAGGACATCTATCTTGATCTTGCCGATTGGTGAGCAGGATAGGCCAGGCACAATGCCATGGAAGACAGTCCGGCTGGGCTGGAGCTGTTTCTCTTTGATGCACAACTTCTCCATGGTGTCGCGGTAGAGGATGTTGATGCTGCTACCGCCGTCTATCAGAATTCAGGAGAAACGAGCAGCTCGCCTCTCCGTTGCGAAGGTGGCATCCAACACCAGGGCATAGGAACCCGGAGAAGGCATCACCTCCGGGTGGTCAGCTCGGCTCCAACTGATCGGCTTCTCCGACCAGTGCATGAACTCTGGGGCTTCAGAGGTGACAGTATTCACTTCTCGGCGCTGTTGACGCCGGCTGTGCCTGTCGTCAGTCACGCTAGTGAAGACAACGTAAGGTCCATGCTCTTCTGGAAACTCGTCTTGGATCGCGCCGACTGGTCGGACCGCCGGCTGCTGGGGAGGCGGAGGCGGCGGGCCAGCAGGCGGCGGAGGCAGCCCTTCGCCTCTGGCGATGCGGGTGAGCCAGTGGCACTTCCGGGTGGTGTGGTTGGATGGCTTCGCGCCGCTGTGGAACTTGCAGGGAGCGTCGAGGGTTTGCTCAAATGAGAAGGCGGGCAACCAGGCAGGCTTGCCGCCCCTTTGGCGTTTGGGGCCGGGCTGCTCCTCTGGCTGTTGGTCTTCGACTGTCGCCACCTGCCGGCTGGGGGTAGCCGGCTGCGGGGCCTTGCGCTTATTGTCGTTTGACTGTTGGCGCCGACTGGAGTCACCAACCGGTGTTTGAGGAGCCGGAGGGAGCATCTTTCCTGACGCATCCACCCGGAGTTCCGACTTCATGGAGGAGTCGGCAGTGGCGTACTTGTCCGCTGTGATCAACAGCTCGTCGAGCGTGGCCGGCTCGTCGCAGAGGAGCCGGTGCTTGAGTAGGGTGCCCTCCCGGCACCCGGCAGTGAAGTATTCAATGGCTTGCACCTCATGAACCCCTTCGCAGGAGTTGCGCAGCTCGGTCCACCACGTCAAGTATTTGCGGGTGGACTCGATCGGGCCTTGGACGCACAGGGAGAGCTGGCGAGGCTTGGGCGGCCGCTTGTAGGTGCTGGTGAAGTTGCGGATGAAAACTTCGGTGAAGTCTAGCCAGCTGTTGACGCTGTAGGGCTTGAGGCTGTTCAGCCATGTCCGGGCCGTGCCCTGGAGCATGAGCGGAACATACTTCACGGCGACACGCTTGTTGCCATTCGCTATGTTGACGGCAGTGGAGTAGTCGACCAGCCAATCTTCCGGCTTCATAGAGCCATTGTACTTAGGAGTGTCCCGAGGGAGCGAGAACCCTTTGGGGAAGGGCTCATCGCGAATGCGGGGGCCGAAACAAGGCGGGCCGATTGCATCTTCTTCTTCCAACGCTAGGGACCGAGCCAAGCGGTCGATCCGGTTGCGGGCGTCGTTCTCTCCGACTCCTTCGCGGGGGCCAAGCCGGCCTCCGAGAGTCGGATGCTCAACAGGCGGCAGGGAGGCACGCCTCTCCCTGCGCGGGAGAAGCGGACGATCGTCCCGCCATTCCACTGCCCGTGGGCGGCCGTCTTGGTCGCGCTCGATGGAGATGCGGGTGCGGCTGCGGCTGGCAACCGGCTCTGGGTCTCCTCGGTCGCGGGCGCCGACTGTCGGTGTCCGGGAGGTCGCGCCGTGCTCTCGGCGAGGGGGAAGGTTCCCAGCCTGTAGGCCGGGTTCCACCACGCGGCGGCCGGCTTCTTGCTGCGCGGCGGCCGCGTCAATGAGCTGCTGGACGCGCTCTGTCATGCAGCGACGTTCGGCGCCCTCCAGGCGGTCCAGCTCGTCTGCCGCTGCCTGGGCGGCGCGCAAGTTCTCCATGGGCGTGGCGTAGACCGGGCGGTCGGCCCCCAACATGCTGGCGATGGTGGCACCGCGCTGCCGGACCGTGCCCACGCGATTGGGCTCGTCAGCAGCCGGCGTGTCGCACACGGCGCGGTCGATCTCACGGTGGTAAGCCTCGGTGAGGCATCTCATGGCCGCCAACTTGTTGGCGCTGTCGAGAAGTGCGATACGGCACGCCTCCAGCGTTTCACCGCTCGCACCGGGCGCTACGGGAGCGGACAGGTCCCGCATTGCCGCCTGCAACGGATCCCGGCCGGCCTGGTCGGGGCTTCCGTCGTGGCTGATGACCAGCACCTCGGTGACGGTGCTAGTGCCAGCGCCGCTGCCTGCAGCGGGAAGTGGATCGTCCAAGATCACCACGTCACCGGGGAAGGCACCAGGAAGCGCCACGTCGGCGTCGACGACCATGTCGACGAGCAGGTCGGTGGAGCCAACGGACTCTGGGTCGGAGACCGACTCGTCGGCGATGTGAAGCTTGCCGAGGAGATCGACGAGGCAGCTCTCGGAGCTAGCTGCGCCCGCGTCGAGTGCGGGCTCATCGAAGAGGCGGATCCCGCCGATGAGATCAGCGAGGTTGCTTGCGGCACAAACAACTTCCACGCCGCGCAGCGTGTCGGTGCAAACGCCGTTGGGCGTGCCGGGCTGGCGATCACCAGGAAGGAAGAGGGTTCCCGTCCAGAACGTGTTTCCGGACGACGGTGCACCTAGCCCCACGGTGGGCGCCAAATGTCGGGGGTATCGTGCGACATATGCCAGGGGATGGCTTATCGTGGATGGGGACAAAAGTAAGTCGCCGGGCTCTAGAAGTGGGAGTGAGCGAGACCGCGTACGCTTGCGAATCTTACCCAGGTTCGGGGCTCTCCTAGGAGATAACACCCCTAGTCCTGCTCTGCGGGGTCTCCGCATGATCACTATCTCAACAGGTGGCTACAAGTTTGCTCCTTGAGCCTCCTGGCTAGAGGAGGAAGAAGGGCAAGGCTAGCCCTTACTCCACTCTCTCTGCGTGTGTGTGAGTGTGTCGTGAGTACTCGACGAGGCCTCTGCCAAGGAGCCAAATGCCAACCCCCTGCATGGGGTGACCTGGGGGGTTTATATAGGCCTACGCCCTAGGGATACAATGGTAATCTGGCCGGGAGTGGGACCCGGCCGTCAGTATCTCTGGTCGTCGGCTTCTCCGCCGACTGCAGGGGCCCGCCGCCTGGTGGGTCCCCCCGGCGGTCTTGTCTTCGGCCGACAAGCTGGGCCCGCCGCTTGCGGGTCCTGTCGGCTGTGTAGCACTGTAGCCGTGCCACTGATGACGCATGCTTGGTCAGGGAGAACGTGGATACAGTCCCGCCGCCTGGAGGGAACTCGCTGTAGCCATACCCCGTCGTATCGGGTTAATGGAGCACGGACTTCGAGGGAAGAGGAGGGCCGCTTGCCGGGAGCCGACCTCCCACCGAGCCGACTGGCCAGGGCTTGCCGCCTTCTGGCTTGTCACGGACAGGTAGGGCCCGCCGCCTGCGGGCCGTACTGGCCTCCTGTCACGGGAGCATGGCTCCCTCTGCCATGGGTGTTGTCATGAGTGGCATGGCAACAGTCCTGCGTCGGCCGCAGGATTCCTGCCTGGTACGTAGTACCGTGGCCACGCCCCGCCCTGGATTCGGGGGTGGCAGGCCTGTACTGTAGCCATACCCTGTCTCATCATGTTTATGTTGGTGTTGACTTTGAGGGCGCGAGGGGCCGCCTGCTAGGACTTGGCATCCCAGGAGGCCGCCTGCCAGGAGTCGGCTTGCTTCACGGCCGTCTTGTGGACTCCGCCGCCTCCCGGCAACCGGCTGCTTGGACCAGCCGGCCTCAAGAAGGCGGCCCTTGTCCTTGATGTTTGAGGGGCGCAACCTGCCCCGATGTCTTGAAATACCAAAGGGAGCTGATGGGGCTACCCATGGTCATTTACTCCGACAGTTCTCCTCCATCTTGCAGCTATAGAACTTGTTGGAGACTTCATATCTCTCAACTCGGGCATTTGCTTGAAATATTAACTTCAACTCTTGGAACATCTCATATGCTCCATGACGTTCAAAACGTTTTTGAAGTCCCGATTCTAAGCCGTAATGCATGGCACACTGAACTATCGAGTAGTCATCAGATCGAGCTTGCCAGATGTTCATAACATCAGCATCTGCTCCTGTAGCAGGCCTTTCACCTAGCGGTGCATCAAGGACATAATTCTTCTGTGCAGCAATGAGGATAATCCTCAAGTTACGGACCCAGTCCATGTAGTTGCTACCATCATCTTTCAACTTAGCTTTCTCTAGGAACGCATTAAAATTCAAGGGAACGGTAGCACGGGCCATTGATCTACAACATAGATATGCAAATACTATCAGGACTAAGTTCATGATAAATTAAGTTCAATTAATCAAATTACTTAAGAACTCCCACTTAGATAGACATCCCTCAAGTCATCTAAATGATACGTGATCCAAATCAACTAAACCATGTTCGATCATCACGTGAGATGGAGTAGTCATCAATGGTGAACATCTCTATGTTGATCATATCTACTATATGATTCACGTTCGACCTTTCGGTCTCCAGTGTTCCGAGGCCATGTCTGTACATGCCAGTCTCGTCAAGTTTAACCCGAGTATTCCGCATGTGCAAAACTGTCTTGCACCCGCTGTATTTGAACGTAGAGTCTATCACATCCGATCATCACGTGGTGTCTCAACACGACGAACTGTCGCAACGGTGCATACTCAGGGAGAACACTTATACCTTGAAATTTAGTGAAGGGATCATCTTATAATGCTACCGCCGTACTAAGCAAAATAAGATGCATAAAAGATAAACATCACATGCAATCAAAATATGTGACATGATATGGCCATCGTCATCTCGTGCTTTTGATCTCCATCTCCAAAGCATCGTCGTGATCTCCATCGTCACCGGCTCGACACCTTGATCTCCATCGTTGCATCATGGTCGTCTCGCCAACTATTGCTTCTACAACTATCGCTAACGCATAGTGATAAAGTAAAGCAATTACATGGCGTTTGCATTTCATACAATAAAGCGACAACCATAAGGCTCCTGCCAGTTGTCGATAACTTTTACAAAACATGATCATCTCATACAACAATGTATATCACATCATGTCTTGACCATATCACATCACAACATGCCCTGCAAAAACAAGTTAGACGTCCTCTACTTTGTTGCTGCAAGTTTTACGTGGCTGCTACGGGCTTCTAGCAAGAACCATTCTTACCTACGCATCAAAACCACAACGGTGATTTATCAAGTTTGCTGTTTTAACCTTCAACAAGGACCGGCCGCAGTCAAATTCGATTCAACTAAAGTAGGAGAAACAGACACCCGCTAGCCACCTTTATGCAAAACTAGTTACATGTCTGTCGGTGGAACCGGTCTCATGAACGTGGTCATGTAAGGTTGGTCCAGGCCGCTTCATCCAACAATACCGCCGAATCAAAATAAGACATTGGTGGTAAGCAGTATGACGATCACCGCCCACAACTCTTTGTGTTCTACTCGTGCATATCATCTACGCATAGACCTGGCTCGGATGCCACTGTTGGGGATCGTAGCATGCAATTTCAAAAAATTTCCTACGCTCACACAAGATCTATCTAGGAGATGCATAGCAACGAGAGGGGGAGAGTGTGTCTACGTACCCTCGTAGACCGAAAGCAGAAGCGTTTGACAACGCGGTCGATGTAGTCAAACTTCTTCTCGTTCCGACTGATCAAGCACTGAATGTACGGCACCTCCGAGTTCTGCACACGTTCAGCTCGATGACGTCCCTCGAACTCTTGATCCAGCAAAGTGTCGAGGAAGTAGATGAGTTCTGTCAGCACGACGGCGTGGTGACGGTGATGGTGAAGTGATCCGCACAGGGCTTCGCCTAAGCACCACGAGAATATGACCGAGGGTGTATTCTGTGGAGGGGGCGCCGCACACGGCTAACAGATATTGTTGTGTGTTCTAGGCGCCTCCCTCCCCACATATATATAGGTGGGAGGGAGAGCGAGCAGCCAAGGGGGGCACCCCAAGTAGGCCGAATCCTACTTGGGGTTCCTCCCCAATTCGCCCCCCCTTCCTTATTCACCGGAGGGGGAAGGGAAGAGGAGGGAGGAGGGAAGGAAGGGGGAGGCCGAATCCCTCCCCTTCCTTCTCTCTTCCGCTCTTTCCTTCCTCCTCTGGTGCGGCCCACATGGGGGGCGCAGCAGCCCCTGCTGGCTGCTGCGTTTCCCCTCTTGGCCCATTAGGCCCATATCTTTGCCGGCGGGTGCCTGGAACCCCTTCCGGTGACCCGATATGTACCCGGTACCCTCCGGAACACTTTCGGTGTCCGAATACCATCGTCCTATATATCAATCTTTACCTCTCAACCATTTCGAGACTCCTCGTCATGTCTGTGATCTCATCCGGGACTCCGAACAACATTCGGTCACCAAATCACATAACTCATATAATACAAAATCGTCATCGAACATTAAGCGTGTGGACCCTACGGGTTCGAGAACTATGTAGACATGACCGAGACACCTCTCCAGTCAATAACCAATAGCGGAACCTGGATGCTCATATTGGCTCCTACATATTCTACGAAGATCTGTATCGGTCGAACCGTTATGACAACATACGTTATTCCTTTTGTCTATCGGTATGTTACTTGCCCGAGATTCGATCGTCGGTATCTTCATACCTAGTTCAATCTCGTTACCGACAAGTCTCTTTACTCGTTCCGTAATACATCATCTTGCAACTAACTCATTAGTCACTTTGCTTGCAAGGCTTCTTTTGATGTGTATTACCGAGAGGGCCCAGAGATACCTCTCCGATACTCGGAGTGAAAAATCCTAATCTCGATCTATGCCAACCCAACAAACACCTTTGGAGATACCTGTAGAGCATCTTTATGATCACCCAGTTACGTTGTGATGTTTGATAGAACACAAGGCATTCCTCCGGTATCCGGGAGTTGCATAATCTCATAGTCGAAGGAATATGTATTTGACATGAAGAAAACAATAGCAATAAAACTGAACGATCATTATGCTAAGCTAATGGATGGGTCTTGTCCATCACATCATTCTCCTAATGATGTGATCCCATTATCAAATGACAACTCATGTCCATGGTCAGGAAACCTTAACCATCTTTGATCAACGAGCTAGTCAAGTAGAGGATCACTAGGGACACAGTGTTTGTCTATGTATTCACACATGTATTTAGGTTTCCGATCAATACAATTCTAGCATGAATAATAAACATTTATCATGAATAAGGAGATATAAAATAACAACTTTATTATTGCCTCTAGGGCATATTTCCTTCACTTGGTGCGCACGGCAGGGATGCCGACACCTAGCAGGACTGCTCTACCACCGTAGGTCAATTAGGATACCTGTAAACCCTAGCCCCGGGCACCCTTTATAAGCCGGGGCTAGGGCTAGTTGATAGATGAATCTCATACCCCCTCGATTACCATTGTGCCCTGTACACCCATATTCATCAATTCAACAAGAGCGGGAGTAGGGTATTACCTTCACTGTGAGGGCCCGAACCTAGAAAATTCAGTCCCCTATTTGCCCTTTGATCTTTCCGACTAGTCACAGTACTCCATCGTTGGGCCTGCCGGATTCTACTCTGTGAGTGACACACCAGGCATGGGTTGCATTGGCCGGAACTAAGATCCAGTTGGGATCCTCCAGCAACTTTAGCTTCTACACGCCTGGTCAGATCTTCGCTTTCGGGTCCATGACCTTTTGTTGCCAACACCGCAGGCCACCTTGAGCCCGTCAAAACCTTTGCACTAGGCGGAGTCTTATTTTTCGGCAACTTGGAGTTCGTCATCAATACACGCGAGAGCTCATCCTCACTGGTCTGGTTTCCATGCAAGCCAACACATGGATCGGTCTTCTACAACCCACCCACCTCCCACTTCATCGCTAAGGGATTGTTCGGTTGCAAGGGGTTTGAAGGGGTTTGGAGTGGATTGGAGAGGATTAAATCCTCTACAAGTCAAATTCCCCTTCAATCCCCTCCAAACCACTTCAATCCTCTCCAAGAGAGGTTTAACCGAACAAGGCCTAGTGTGGAAATGATCCACGACATCCTCAAAGAGCACGATGAGCCCAAGGACGAGATGGAGGAAGATGGAGTAGCATCCAATTGCCCCGACGAGGACGCCACATCAACATGTCTCCACCTGTGGCAGGCTACAACCTTCTCTGAGCTCCACTTCAACATCTTGTCGGGTGCGAGCCTGTCGACGTGATAGAAGAAAATGGGGCAACATCTAGTTTCCCCTTGGCGATCTTACTCTCGGCCCTTCTGTGGTAGACCACATCTTCCTACATGGTCAACAGTGCCACCAATGCTAGCGTAGAAGCAAAGCAGATCGAGGACGTGATCCCCACCGACCAGGACGACAACACTCTCGCCTCCCTCACCACGCTGGTGCTAGGCACCGATGAGCCCAACAAAACTCTGAAAGAAATCCGCAAGAACAAAACTCTGGAAGAAATCCGCAACAGAACTCTGAAACGCTGGTGCTAGTGCAGATCTACTAACATCAGCAGCGGCAGCGCAACCGTATGCTCCAGCAGCAATCCACATTGCTGGCGTCAACAGAACCATTTCAAGACCGGGCACATCGCTACCTCTCGGCTGAAGCAACAAACGAGCTAGACCCTTTGAGTCGGTCAGCCTGCCACACTATTCACGGTAACGATCCGCGCCGCTCGGTGGCATTCTGCACCCCGGCCAAATCCTCCACGCAGCAACCGTAGAGTTGGGAAATATCCAACTCCCTGAAGATCAGCCCGACAGAGAGGCCTTCAACTCGGCCGTCCACCTCCCTCCTGAAGACGGCAGTGGTGTAGCAGGCCCAGTATAACAAGTCCACGAGCAAGGTGGCGACGTGCACACATCAACAAGCTCTTCATATTAGTAGTTTTAAAAAAAGCTCTTCAACCCCTAAAAAAGCTCTTCAGCCCCTCAAAAAAAGCTCTTCATATTAGTTTTGGGGCATGCTACGCGTTGGCCGGCTGATCTTTTCAAAAGATCCGTTGGTTCGGGAGCCGTCCGATCTATATTACCCACCATACGATCCCGCCGTACAAGCTATCATCTCTCTTAAAGCGAGAAATAGGTCTCGTGCTGTTTCATAAGCGCGATAGGACAACTCTCGCGTACTGGTGTGTTCTCCTGGCCGGCCCATCAGCGAGAGTTAGACTGCTTTTCAGGTGTCTTTGAACCTTTCGTTGGAGGTTCCATTCAGTTTTCCTTTTCTCCCATTGGGTTTATCTAATTTTCCTTTTTATTTTCCTTTCTTTTTGTTTTTTATTCTTTGAAATACATGTTGAATATTTTGCCTCTTTTAAATAAGTGATTTTTCTAAAATTGAAGGACATTCTTTTAATTGTGTGAACATTTTTCAAATTTGGGATGCTTTTTTTCTTCAAATTCAAGAATATATTTTAATTTACTGAACATTTTAAAATTTTGTGATTTTTTTAAAAATTTAAAAAAATTCACAAGCATTTGTAAATTTGATAGCATTTTCAAATTTACAATTTTTATTTACATATTCATTTTTTAATTTCCTGATTAGCATTTTTTATTATGCACCACTGAAATAAAATATTTTTTGCAATTTTTTTTGAAATTTGGGCTGAACCAAATAGATGCCATTTGGTACGGGGTGCTCAACCACTCTGATTCACTGGATCTAGGTGGGCTGCCTAGTTGGGAGGGCCAAAGCCAACAAAATCACCCTAATACACAATATTAGCAGCAAGTAATCACTCTTGTAGTGGAAAAATCTGCATCTTGGCCGGGGCCCTGCTCCCCCCCCCCCCCCCCCCCCCCGCCTCCGTCTCCGTCACTAGGGGTGCCGGCCGACCAATTATCTCTTCCCACTAGTTTTGGGAAACTTCTGGAGGTTTCCCACGGTTTTCTAGTATGGGTTTTAATTGATTTTTTGTCGGTTTTTTCACCATTCCCCCCCCCCCCTTTTTTTTTTTTTTTCATTTTAAAATTCAGAAAGAGTTTTTGCTTTTTTTTTTGCGGGTGTGAAAGATTTTTTGCAAACACGAACTTTTTTCAAATGTTGAACCTTTTTTACAATCATGATTTTTTTTTAATTCGTTAAGTTTTTTCAAAATCAAAAAATATATGTTTATAAATTGTGTTTTTTAAAATTAATTTTTAAAAAAACTTGGAACTTTTTTGGAAATCGTGATCTTTTTTAAATTCAGCTAACATTTTTCAAATTCATGCATTATTTTGAAATTTGCGAACATATTTTAGTTTGTTTCAACATTTTGTTTATCAAAATCCATGAACTTTTTTTGAAATTCATGAATTGTTTTTAATATCCGTGAATATATTTCAAATGGGTGAATTTTTTCATATCTGCGAATAGTTTTCCAAAATGTGAATTTTTTTCAAATTCATCACATTTTTTCAAATTTACGAACAGTTTTTAGAAATTTCAACGTTGAACAGGTCGGCCAATGAGGACGACCCGAGCGATTCCGCTTGAATTGGTTGGCCAGACCATCCGAGGGGCGTGCAAGCGCCCGTGTGCTAGCCAACGCACTAGGTGCTAACTAGAAGTTTCTATAAAAAAAGTTGCTAACAAGGAGCTCTCGCTACTGTATGACCAAGAAAACAATGCTAAAAAAGACAAAGAAAAAAATGGAATACAAAAAACGGAACAATGGGAGCCCGCAGGATGAGCCAAATGTGCATCACCTCGACTATCCCATGCAATAGCGTGCGGAACACTCCAGATAATATGTGCTGCTTATAGCAACACCTATATCATAAACCTAAAAGAAGGCTCTCGGGCAGCGGTACTGGTTTTTCTTCTGTTTTTTTGGCCTCTCGGCCAGTTTTTCTTTTCTTTTTATGGTTGTTTTCTTTACTAGTTCTTTTTTTTCTTTTCAGTTTTTTCTTTTTCGTTTTTCCTATTTATTTTCCCTTTTTTCTTTTCTTCACTTTTATGGTTTTTTTTAAATTTCACAAATTTCTAAAAAAATTAAAATCTTCAAAGAACTATTTGAAATTTCAAATTTTATTCGTATTTTTGAAAAAATATTGAAATTTTAAACATTGTTCATGTTCCAAATTTTGTTCACGTTTTCTGAATGCACGAACATTTTGTGAATTCTCCATTAAAAGTTTTTGAATTCGCATATTTTTAAATCCTGAATAATTTTTGAATTCATTAACATTTTTTTGAATTCTCCACGAACATTCTGAATTCTCGAATATTTTCTGAATTCATGGACTTTTTTTTATGTTCGTGATATTTTTAAAAATTCGCGAGCATTGTCAAAAATTCGTCCAACTTTTTTTGTATTCACAAACTTTTTGAATTCTTTCGGTTTTTCTATGCAGTGGGAAAAAGGAAAAAGAAAGAAAGGAAAGAAACCCCACGGATCCATGCTACGCTATAGAACGTAGCGCTGAGAGCCCACCCTTCGCGCAGCGACCCGATCGATGTGCGCGGAGACGTAAACGAGGCGCGTTTGAGTATATATATATTTGCTAGGTTTGCTGTTCCAAAAATCTACCATTTTTCTTAATTTTCAAAAATGCTACCATAAATTTGGGTTGCTGTTCCAAAAAACTATCATGTCGCGCTGATGACTATGTTGGTTAACTTTAAACGTTATTATGACAGCTCGGGTCCACACGTTAGGTTGACCATTGATAGGTTATGACAGATAGGGCCCAAATATTATTTGAAATGCAATCGGGTCCCTAGAATAAAAACTAAAGGCAATCAGGCTCCAGAAAAAAAAGCAGTCAGGTCCTGAAAAATAAAAAAGAAGCAATCGGGTCCTCGCCGGTTAGCTCGTCGTCGGAGCCGGCCAGCACCACGCCTGTGAGCTCGCCGCCAGGGCCGGCCAGCACCACGCCCTGAGTAGATGGTTGCTCTGGCCATGGTTGCGACAACCTTGGCCGGCGAGAAGCAGCAGCGGCGGCGGGCAGGAACCCCCCGTGCTCCCTGGCTGCTACCAGCCCGTGCTCGAGCTCGTGGCCAAGCTGCGTGTGGTCGACGAAGGTGACGGCTGGAGGCGCGTCCTGGTGGCGTCCGGCAGCACGGAGCTAAGCATGCGGCTGTGCGGATCTCCTCCTCCTCTCTGCTGCAAATCCCCATCGCCCCGACTGTCCTCCCGTGGGTGTTGCCATGGCCGACTACGAGCTCGACTCCGACCAACGGTGAGCCGCTTCGAGCCGTTCATCCGCCGCCCTCCTTCCATCTTCTCTGTGTCCATGGCGTGGTGGTGGCCGTCCCTGGCGGCGTGATGACCCACAAGTATAGGGGATCAATCATTGTCCTTCCGATAAGTAAGAGTATTGAACCCAACGAGGAGTAGAAGGAAATGACAAGCAGTTTTTGGTAAGATATTGTCTGTAAGCACTAAAATTATCGGTACTGATAGATTGATAGCAAAGTAATTTGTAACGAGCAACAAGTAGTAACAGTAACAAAGGTGCAGCGAGGTAGCCCAATCCTTTTTGTAGAAAAGGACTGGCCGGAACGGTCTCTTATAATAAGCAAAGCGTTCTTTAGGACACACGAGAATTTCATCTAGTCACTTTCATCAGGTTTGTTTGATTCGCGTTCGCTACTTTGATAATTTGATATGTGGGTGGATAGGTGCTTGGGTGCTGTTCTTACTTGAACAAGCCTCCCACTTATGATTAACCCCTCTCGCAAGTATCTGCAACTACGAAAGAAGAATTAAGATAAATCTAACCATAGCATGAAACATGTGGATCCAAATCAGCCCCTTAACGGAATAGCGCATAAACTAGGGTTTAAACTTCTATCACTATAGCAACCCATCATCTAATTACTACTCTACAATGCCTTCCCTTAGGCCCAAAGAGGGTGAAGTGTCATGTAATTGACGTTCACATAACACCACTAAGGGAATCACAACATACATATCATCAAAATATCGAACGAATACCAAATTCACATGATTACTGTCAGAATCAGGGCTTCGCAGACCCAACAAGGTTCGAACTCTGGGGTGTGTGCGAAGGACCTTGCTTCACGAAGACGCTCAACTCGCCACACCCACGGCTCGATCTCACCGAGTATGTGTGATCGTAGAGCAAGGAAGAACACAGAGATTTACCCAGGTTCGGGCCACCTTGCGGTATAAGACCCTACTCCTGCTTTTGGTGGATTGGCCTCACGAGGAGGCAGAGGATGAACTAGTACAGCGGGTGAGCAGCCTCGCGAGGGCTCTGAGGTGAGAACGGATCGATCCCCCCTACGGTGGAGGCTAGTCTATATTTATAGTGGCCTTGGTCCTCTTCCCTCATCGCACAGGCGGGAAGGGATCCCACAACGGCCAATTTTGAAAGGGGACAAGAGGTACATCTTATCCTGACGAAAGGTGGTCTTCGCCTGCAAACCTTCTGGCCATGACGTAGCGGTGGGCTCGACGATGACCTCCGTCTTGCCGAGCTCGTGGTCTCGGTCTCATTGCACCAGAAGGGAAACCTTTGGGGCCTCCCTCGAGAACCCACGCCTGTCCTCGTCTCTTTAGCACCAAAGAGGAAACTGTCCCTCCTGTGCCCGTTGGCGCCCGCCTGGCCTTGGTCATCACGGCTCACGTCATCGCGGCCTCATGAGGCGGGAGGTCTGCATATAAAACTCCGCTCCTCGGGAGGCAGGCTTGGGGAGCTGCTCCTCTGGAGGCCTTGGCGTCGCCTGCCTCACGAGGCCCGAGGGGTCCTCACAAGGGTCTTCCTCGCGCAGTCTTGTAGCTGGGCCGCGCCGGGCTGTCGATGGGGCCACGCGTTTGAAAGGATCGAGAAGAGGTGTCTAGGGGGGTGATTAGACCCTCAATGATCAAAAGTAGCTGTTTTTAAGTTCTTGAAGTTGAGGTGGAGTTTTAGCAAAAGTTTAAGCATTCACAATACATTTCAAGCAAGCATGGCAAGAGTATAAGCAGCAGAAAGAGTAAAGCATGTCAATTGCAAGAAAGTAAAGGGATGGGATTGGAGTGTGCAAACGCAATGTAGACACGGAGATTTTTGGCGTGGTTCCGATAGGTGGTGCTATCGTACATCCACGTTGATGGAGACTTCAACCCACGAAGGGTAACGGTTGCGCCAGTCTACGGAGGGCTCCACCCACGAAGGGTCCACGAAGAAGCGACCTTGTCTATCCCACCATGGCCATCGCCCACGAAGGACTTGCCTCACTCGGGTAGATCTTCACGAAGTAGGCGAGCTCCTTGCCCTTACAAACTCCTTGGTTCAACTCCACAATCTTGTCGGAGGCTCCCAAGCGACACCTAACCAATCTAGGAGACACCACTCTCCAAAAGGTAATAGACGGTGTGTTGATGATGAACTCCTTGCTCTTGTGCTTCAAATGATAGTCTCCCCAACACTCAACTCTCTCTCACAGATTTGGCTATGGTGGAAAGATGATTTGAGTGGAAGGCAACTTGGGGAAGGCTAGAGATCAAGATTCTTGTGGTAGGATTGGAATGTCTTGGTCTCAACACATGAGTAGGTGGTTCTCTCTCAGAAAAAAAGTAGTGGAAGTGTAGGCACGTTCTGATGGCTCTCTCACAAATGGAGAAGGGGGTGGAGGGGTATATATAGCCTCCACACAAAATCCAACCGTTACACACATTTGACCCAACTCGGTCAGACCAAATAGAGGAACTCGGTGAGACCGATTTAGTTCAAAATGTGAACGTTAGGAATCTCGGTGGGACCAACTGGATCAGCTCGGTGTGACCGATGTGCTAGGGCTTAGGGCAAAACCTCATCTCGGTGAGACCGATTGCATGAACTCGGTGAGACCGATTTCAGCAATGAGCAAACACAGAGTTGGTCAAGCAAACTCGGTGGGACCAATTGCACATTTCGGTGAGACCGAAATAATTACAATAGGCAACAGAGAGTTTGCAAGGCCATCTCGGTGAGACCGAGATCCGTATCGGTGTGACCGAATTGTCTAGGGTTTCTGGCAGTGGCTATGTCAACTGAACTCGGTGGCGCCGGATAGATCAAATTGGTGGGGCTGAGTTTGACTTTGAGTTTTGGACAAATGTGGAAATGAGAAAGTGGCTGAGGGTTTTTGGAGCAATATCACTAAGCATTTTGAACAAGTAGACCATTAAGCAACACCTCATCCCCTTTTAATAGTATTGGCTTTCCTATGGACTCAATGTGATCTTGGATCACTAAATGAAAATGAAGAGTCTTGAGCTTTTGCCAATCTTTGTCCTTAGCATTTTGAAGGGGTTCCACATCCTCTTGTCCTTGCCATGCCATTGTTGAAATGATCTGAAATACACTAGGTAAAGGTATTAGTCCAACAAGAGATATGTTGACATTAATTACCAAAATCACCCAAATCACCCAGGGAGCACTTGTGCTTTCAACCTCCCCCTTTTTGGTAATTGATGACAACATACATCAAAGCTTTAGATAAAAGATATGAAGAGTAACAAGTAAAGCTTTGGAAAGACATGTAACATGCATAGGCTCCCCCTACATGTATGCAATCATGTAAGAATGGAATATAAGAACACGTGAATGCATAAGCATGTCAGAGCAAGCAATGAGTTACATGTATCTTGGCTATATGCATCAGAGCAAATGATCTAGATAAAGAGAAGTGTACCTTCATGTTCATGAATCCTTCTTGCAAACAATATGTTCATCAGCAAGAGATCATCATGCACATGAGTGTGATGCATATACTTACCTTGTGGTTTTGAGCTGGCTTTGGAATAGGTGAACCTGAGAAAATAGGGTTAGATAACACAAGAACACTCTAAACAAAGCAATTTCAGGAAACCACAAGAGTACCAAGACTGGGATGACATGTAATGGGTGAGTACTTAGCACTTCATTTGGATATAGACATGTCCCCAAATATTAAAGATGTGCAATGAATTCCAGAGATTTTCTTCCCTAGATATGGACTCTTTCGCCCCCTGAATCTGATATTGGATAATGGGACAAGATAGGGTAAGAGAAAATCAGAGCAAGAAAAATTAGAGCAGGAAATGGTGCAATCAACCATATATCAACCATATATTGACATGTCTTTCCCCTCTTAAAGACATGTAACTTCTCTCCTCTTTTGTAAACAAGCATCTGGAAGAGATTAGATGTGATGTGCTCTCTCTCCCATGTGATAAGCTTTGATGTGCTCTCTCTCCCCCTTTGACATCAATTTCCAAGAAGGGAACTTCTGGAGCATGAGTCAAATATGTTCGGTCCTCGAGACACACTACAAAGCAGCATGTAGATTAAGATGCGGGTAGAGGATAAGAATCATTGAGTGGAGCTGGAGAAGAAATGAAATATGCAATGGCAAAAAGTTTTCTCAGCAGTGAAATCGGTAACGCCGACCTGTTTCCATCGGTGACACCGAGTTTGGCAGTGTCATGGATGATGCATCTTGGTCAGACTTGGTAGTCCTCATCGGTTGTACCGATGAACTATCTACAAGATATTCTTGTAGTTCGGTCTAGCTGATAGGCTTGGATCGGTGCGTCCGAGTTCAAGGGAGAGGAAAAAATTTGTCAACTCAGCTCACTAGGCAAATTAAATCTCACAAGGATTTGCAATGAATTAACTGAAAGATTTGCAAGGAATTTGATACAGAAAGAAAAATAGAAAAGAGATCTAGATGAAGTTTTTTTTTGATAAGGGGAACATGATAGCAAGAAATATATGCAAGAACACAGAGTAAGTGAACAAAGAAACACTAGAGAACTTCATCTAGAAGGGGTCGGCGACAAAGTCACCTATGTTAGAGTATATTGACTTAGGAGTCAAGTGAGATCACTTGATCATAGGTCATACTCATCGTTTAAGCTCAGAATGGGGTTACCATTTTTTGTTTAAGCATTTTGATGTATTCTCATCTTGTTGAGTTGCTTTGTCCCATGAATTGGAGCAAAGCTTCTCTAAGATGGAATGACATACCTTGGGTGGTGTTGATTTTGATCATGTAGTCGAACTTGTGTTGGATGCTCAAGGTTGATGTAGTCCATCAAGAGTTGGGAGCACCACTTGTAGTCTGAGTTCATCTTCCTACATGAGTTAGTTTTGCAAGGAAAAGCACTTGTGTATCCAAAATGATAATCATGAAACTTGATACCAAATGAAATTTGATATATAGAAATTGTCAAAGGATATGTTGAGTGGTTTCATGCTTCCTTGTCTTCAACATCCATATAGTAGAGACTTGGTGATGTAGAGATTGCTTAAGATATGAATGACTTGCAATCCCATAGATTTGGATTCATCCAAGTACCTACAAGGGTTAGATAACATGCAAGGGTACAAGTATAGATCCAAGACATATAATCATCATCATAAAAGAAATATCAAGGATTACTAAAAAAAGGCTCATGCCTTGCATGTATCCAAATGGAGTTTCTACTCCAAGTTTGAGGCATCAATGATATTCAATTCACCTCTCAAACGGCAAAATACTTTCTCATCAAGCGGTTTGGTGAATATATCCGCCAATTGCTTATCGGTACGAACATGCTTAAGATCGATGTCACCTTTAGCAACATGATCTCGAATGAAGTGATGACGAACTTCAATATGCTTAGTTCGAGAATGTTGCACGGGATTGTGAGCAATCTTAATAGCTCTTTCATTGTCACAAAGCAATGGAACATGTTTCACATGTATCCCATAATCTTTAAGGGTTTGGGTCATCCAAAGTAATCGAGCACAACATGATCCAGCGACGATGTATTCCGCTTCGGCGGTGGATAAGGATACCGAGTTTTGTTTCTTGGAGGACCAAGACACAAGAGATCTACCAAGAAATTGACAAGTACCCGAAGTGGACTTTCTATCAACCTTGTCACCGACATAGTCCAAATCGGAGTAGCCAACAAGATCAAAAGAAGACCTCTTAGGATACCAAATGCCAAAGTTTGGTGTATGAATTAGGTATCTCACTATCCTTTTCACAGCCTTAAGATGACATTCTTTAGGGCCTGCTTGATATCGTGCACACATGCACACACTTAGCATAATATCAGGACGGGAGGCACATAGATATAACAATGAACCAATCATAGAGTGGTAAACCTTTTGGTCAACCGGTTTGCCATCCTTAGTCAAGTCAAGATGTCCACTAGTAGGCATGGGTGTTTTCATACCTTTGCTTTCTTGCATGTTGAACTTCTTGAATAAGTCCTTGGTATAATTTGTTTGAGAAACAAAGGTACCTTCCTTAGTGTGCTTGATTTGCAAACCAAGAAAGAATTTGAGTTCACTCATCATAGACATCTCAAACTTCTCCGACATTAGCCTTCCAAACTTTTCACTAAAATGAGGGTTAGTTGAACCAAAGATGGTATCATCCACATAGATTTGGCACACAAATAATTCACCATTAACCCTTTTAGTAAAAAGTGTAGAATCAATCTTCCCAATTTCAAAGCCTTTTTCAATAAGGAACTTGGTCAAGCATTTATACTATGCTCTAGGAGCTTGTTTAAGACCATAAAGAGCTTTGTGAAGTTTGTAAACATGATTGGGTTTCTTGGGATTAACAAAGCTGGGAGGTTGTTTAACATAGACTTCCTCCTTAATTTCACCATTTAGAAAAGCACTTTTAATGTCCATTTGGTATAAGGTGATATCATGATGATTGTCATAAGCAAGTAAGATGCGTATGGACTCAAGTCTAGCAACGGGGGCATATGTCTCACCATAGTCCATACCTTCGACTTGAGTGTAGCCTTGGGCAACGAGACGGGCCTTGTTGCATACAACTTGTCCATCCTCATCTTGCTTATTCCGAAACACCCACTTGGTTCCAATGACATTGTGCTTCTCATCGGGCTTCTCAACCAACGTCCATACTTGATTCCTCTCGAAATTGTGTAGCTCTTCATGCATTGCGTTCACCCAATCCAGATCATCAAGAGCTTCTTCAACCTTCATAGGTTCAATTCTAGAAATGAATGAGTAGTGTTCACAAAAGTTAGCCAAACGAGTTTTAGAGCGAGTGATTCTCCCGGTTTGAATATCATCAAAGTTTTGTTCGACGGGATGATCTCTTGAGACTCTTGCTCAAACTCGTGAGAGCTTTTGTTTGGGTCGGGGTGGAACATCCTCTTCATTGTCTTCCTCTTCTTCTTCTTGTCCTTCTTCATTGTTGTTGGCGTTGTGGTTCTCTTGTGGAGGTGGAGAAGGAGGTCGATGAGGTTCATCTTGTTGTACTTCCTCGTTTCCTTCGTCTTGACGTGTTCCACTTGTGGATGCCTCCAAGTCAACTTGTGGTTCACCTTGTCGTGAAGTTGAGGCTTCCACTTGAATGGACGAAGTACTCTCCTTCACCTCCGTTGGGCGAATCTTGCCAATAGACAAGTCTTGAATTGCTTCCGAAGGATCTTTGTCTCCTACATCAATTGGCAATTGCTCTACTTGCGAGTCGTTAGATTCATCAAACTTCACATCTACCGTCTCTTCAACCTTTCGGGTGAAGTTGTTGTAGACACGGTAAGTGTGAGAGTTTGAGCCATAACCGAGTAGGAAACCTTCATGAGATTTAGGGGAAAATTTCGAACGACGATGCTTATCAAGAATGTAACACTTTGAGCCAAATACTCGAAAGTATCCAACTTAGGGTTTTTTACTGGTGAGAAGCTCGTATGCCATCTTGCCGAGAAGCATGTGAAGATATAGTCGATTTGTTGCATGACAAGCTGTCTCAACCGCTTCCGCCCAAAAGTGTCTTGGCATCTTGTACTCGTCAAGCATCGTTCTCGCCATCTCAATAAGTGTCCGATTCTTCCTCTCAACAACTCCATTTTGTTGAGGTGTGTACGTAGCCGAGAACTCATGTGAAATCCCTTCTTCATCAAGAAAGGTATCCACATTGGCGTTCTTGAACTCCGTTCCATTGTCGCTCTGAACCTTCTTGATCTTCACATCAAATTGATTTTGGGCCTTCCTAGCGAAGTTCTTGAAGATCTTTTGGACCTGTGATTTATCATCAAGAAAGAACGCCCACGTAAATCTTGAAAAGTCGTCAACAATGACCAAGCCGAACGAGTTACCACCGAGACTCTTGTAGGCGTTAGGACCAAAAAGATCCATATGGAGTAGCTCAAGCGGTCACCTCGTGGTCATGATGTTCTTTACAGGATGACTTCCTCCAACCTATTTTCCATCTTGACAAGCACTGCAAAGTCTATCCTTGTAAAATATGACATCTTTAACACCAAGGATATGATCACCTTTAATAAGCTTACCAAGATTTCGCATGCCCACGTGACCTAACCTTTGATAACCCACAATTATAGGGGATCGTTTGTAGCCTTCTTCGATAAATAAGAGTGTCGAACCCAACGAGGAGCTAAAGGCAGAACAAATATTCCCTCAAGTTCTATCGACCACCGATACAACTCTATGCACACTTGATGTTTGCTTTACCTAAAACAGGTATGAAACTAATTTGCAAGAATAAAACTATGAGTACTTTGCGAGAATAAAAACTACGAATAAATTGCAAGGTAATAAAAGTGGATAACTTTTGTCAACAAGAAAGTCATTTGTCCCTAGGCAATCGATAACAAGTACCGGTAATCATTCTTGTAATTTTATATGAGGGAGAGGCATGAGCTAACATACTTTTTCTACTTGGATCATATGCACTTATGATTGGAACTCTAGCAAGCATCCACAAGTACTAAAGATCATTAAGGTCGTGAAACCCAACCATAGCATTAAGTATCAAGTCCTCTTTACTCCCATACGCCATAACCCACTTATCCACGTTTAGGCTGCTATCACCCCGCAACACCGACAATAAGCAAACCATGAACATATTGCAACACCCTACAGCGAGGATCCCTCACATTTGCGTGAGATGGAGGGCACCGTAGGACAGCACCATAAATAAAATATACAATCATACCAACCAAGATCATGATTAACCCATAGGACAAAACGGATCTACTCAAACATCATAGGATAGCCAAATATCATTGGGAAATAATATATGGAGTTGAGCACCATGTTTAAGTAGAGATTACAGTGGGGAGAAGAGGTGTTACACCACTGCATAGAGGGGGAGAGAGTTGGTGTTGACGGTAGCAAGATTGTTGATGTAGATCGCCGTCACGATCCTAGCCCCGGCGGCACTCCGGCGCCACCGGGAGAGAGGGGGAGAGAGCCCCCCTCCTTCTTCTTCTTCCTTGGCCTCCCCCCTAGATGGGAGGAGCGTTCCCCCTCTGGTCCATGGCCTCCATGGTGGCAGAGGGGCGGGAGCCCCTCCGAGATTGGATCTCCCTCTCTGTTCTCTTCTGTTTCGCGTTCCTGTTTTCTGGCCGAAAACCGTTTCTTATATTCCCGGAGATCCGTAACTCCGATTGCGCTGAGATTTTAACACAATTTTTTTTCTGGATATAAGCTTCCTTGCGCCCGAAGTAGATCTCCAACCGACGTACGAGGTGAGCACAACCCACCACGGCGCACCTGGGCCCTAGGGCGCGCCCAGGTGTCTTGTGGTGTGTGTGGGCCTCCGTTTGCGATGATTCCAACTCCCAAAAATCACAAATATTCCAAAATAATTCTCCGTCAAATTTTATTGCATTTGGACTTTGTTTGATATGGATATTCTGTGAAACAAAAAACATGCAAAAAACAGGAACTGGCACTGGGCACTGGATCAATAGGTTAGTCCAATAAATCATATAAAAAGTTACCAAAAATATGTGAAAGTTGTATAATATTGGCATGAAACAATCAAAAATTATAGATACGATGGAGACGTATCAGCATCCCCAAGCTTAATTCCTGCTCGTCCTCGAGTAGGTAAATGATAAAAAAAGATAATTTTTGATGTGGAATGCTACCTAACATAAACTTGATCATATATCTAGGCATGGCATGAATATTAAGACATAAGTGATTCAAAGCAATAGTCTATAATTTGACATAAAGACATCAATACTCAGGCATCCCAACAAACAATCATGTCTTTCAAAATATCAACGCTAAAGAAAGCTATCCCTACAAAATCATATAGTCTTGTCATGCTCTGTCTTCTTAACACAAAGTATTTATCATGCACAACCCCGATGACAAGCCGAGCAATTGGTTCATACTTTTTAACGCGCTTCAGCTTTTTCAACCCTCATGCAATACATGAGCGCAAGCCATGGATATAGCACTATAGGTGGAATAGAGTATGATGATAGGGGTAAATATTGAGAAGACAAAAAAGTAAGAAAGTCTCACATCAACGCGGCTAACCAACGGGCTATGGAGATGCCCATCAATTGATATCAATGCGAGGAGTAGGGATTGCCATGCAACGGATGCACTAAGAGCTATAAGTGTATGAAAGCTCAATATGAAAACTAAGTGGGTTTGCATCCTACTTGCTTGCTCATGAAGACCTCGGGCATTTGAGGAAGCCCATCATCGGAATATACAAGCCAAGTTCTATAATGAAAAATTCCCACAAGTATATGAAAGTGACTACATAGGAGACTCTCTATTTGAAAAACATGGTGCTACTTTGAAGCACAAGTGTGGTAAAGGATAGTAACAATGCCCCTTCTCTCTTTTTTTCCTTTTTTCTTTTTTTTCTTTTTTTCTTTTTTTTCTTTTCTTTTTCTTTTCTTTTCCTTTTTTTTCTCTCATGCCCGGAGTCTCATCCCGACTTGTGGGGGAATCATAGTCTCCATCATCCTTTCCTCACTGGGACGTGCTTTAATAATGAATAATGATGATCATCACACTTCTATTTACTTATAACTCAAAAGAAATAAAAATTACAACTCGATACCTAGAACAAAGTATGACTCTATATGAATGCCTCTGGCAGTGTACCAGAATGTGCAATGATCTAGCATAACAACGACATCAAAAAACAGACAAGCCACGGAAATATCATGCTAGCTATCTTACGATCATGCAAAGCAATATGACAATGAATGCTCAAGTCATCAAAATGGAAGCGGGGGAAGTTGCATAGCAATATATCTCGGAATGGCTATGGAAAGGCCATAATAGGTAGGTATGGTGGCTGTTTTGAGGAAGATATAATAAGGCTTATGTGTGATAGAGCGTATCATATCATGGGGTTTGGATGCACCTGCGAAGTTTGCACCGACTCTCGATGTGAGAAAGGGCAATGCACGTTACCGTAGAGGCTAGCAAATTGGGGAAAGGTAAGAGTGCGTGTAATCCATGGACTCACATTAGTCATAAAGAACTCATATACTTATTGCAAAAGTTTATTAGCCCTCGAAGCAAAGTACTACTACGCATGCCCCTAGGGGGATAGGGGGATAGATTGGTAGGAAAAGACCATCGCTCGTCCCCGACCGCCACTCATAAGGAAGACAGTCAATAATAAATCATGCTCCAACTTCATAGCATAACGAGAGACTATACGTGCATGCTTCGGGAATCACAAACCTTAACACCAATATTCTTACTAACCACAACCGTTTACTAGTACCTCCCACATATTACCATCTCTATATCGCAAAACTATTGCAAGGAATCAAACATATCATATTCAGTGATCCACAAGTTTTTTCTAGGATTTTATGACTAACATGCAATTGACCAATTCCTGTTGACTCTCTAAATAGATATAAGTGAAGCAAGAGAGTTTAATTCTTTCTACAAAAGACCATGCTCTAATAAGTATAAGTGAAGCAAAAGAGCATTCTACAAATAACAGTTTTCTATGTGAAGAGAAACAGGCAATCCAAACTTCAAATGATATAAGTGAAGCACATGAAGCATTCTATAAAGCCACACTCAAAAGATATAAGTGAAGTGCAATGAGCATTCTATAAATCAAACATGGACTATCTCATACCAGCATGGTGCATAAAATAAAAATGAAAAATAAACACAAAAGACGATCCAAGATTCACACATATCACATGAACGAAACAAAGATGAAAACATACCGATACTTGTTGAAGAAAGATGGGATGCCTTCCGAGGCATCCCCAAGCTTAGACACTTGAGTATCCTTGAATATTTACTTGGGGTGCCTTGGGCATCCTCAAGCTTGAGCTCTTGCCTCTCCTCCTTCTTCTCATATCGGGACCTCCTCGATCTTTGATCACTTCATCCACACAAAACTCAACAGAAACCTCGTGAGATCCGTTAGTATAATAATGCAAATCACTACTCTAAGTACTATTGCAAACCAATTCATATTTTGTTTTTTCATTGTAGCTACTGTAATATAACTTTTCCATGGCTTATACCACCGATAAAAATCGATAGTTTCATCAAAACAAGCAAAACAATGCATCAAAAACAGAATCTGTCTTAAACAGGACAGTCTGTAGAAATCTGAACATTCACCATACTTCCCTAACTCTAAAAATTCTGAAAAATTAGGAAGAAATAAAAATTTTGTATAGAAAAACTGTGCAAAAAGTATCAGAAGCTTTTGACGTTCCAGTAAAAAATGTAAAATCATGCACTACAGCCAAAGTTTCTGTTTCTGCACCGCACATACCAACAAACGATCTAATCATCCTAAAGGAAAATCTTGGCACATTATTTTTATAATACAATGGATTTGTACAAGGGGATAATTATTTTTGTGAGAATCTTCATGAAAAATTTACATTGTTTCCATGAGCATGAACACAAGTGTTCAAGGTCGACCCTCACTTCTCCAATGCATCACCTTTCAATCGCTTCTCTTTTTGCGAAGTTTTAAGGTTCCCCTCTATATTTTTTTGTTTTTAAACTTTATAATAGCACTCAACAGAAATAAATGACTCTCTAAAACTTCCGGGTTGTCTCCCTGGCAGCGCTTTCTTTAAAGCCATTAATCTAGGCATAAAGTGCTCAAGTAATGAATCCACCCGGATCCCAAGGTATATCAAAGCCAATTTTAATTAACAATGATTTGGCATTTAGTAGTGAGCACAAAGCAACATATATCATGCAATGACGAAGTCTAACTCTCTTCCTATGCATCGGCATGTCATACAAGAACAATTCATGCACATCAAGTAAAGGCCAATACATAGCATAAGCAGTATCTTGCAATTTTATCGTGTTGGAAACATAGAGAGGTGGAGATATAGTTCCTCTCTCATAATAATTGCAAGTAGGAGCAGCAAGCACATGCATATTATATTCATCAAAATCATCATGTGTAGTAGCAAAACGCAACCCATTAATATAATCCTTAATAAGAGCAAACTTCTCCGATATAGTGTAGTTTGGAGAATTCAAAAAGATACTAGGACTATCATGTGTGGGTGCAATAGAAATAATTTCATTCTTAACATAAGGAATAATAGCAAGTTCATCTCCATAAGCATAATTCATATTGGCATCTTGGCCACAAGCATAGCAAGCATCAAGTTCATCAAAAAGGGATATTTCAAAAGAATCCAAGGGATCATAGCAATTATCATAGCATTCATTCTTCGGTAAGCATGAAGGAAAATTCAACAATGTATGAGTTGGAGGGTTACTCTCATTAGAAGGTGGGCATGGGTAGCTAATCCGCTCTTCCTCCTTTTTGTTCTTCGCTCTCCTCATCATCTTTTTCATCCAATGAGCTCACAGTTTCATCAATTTCTTCTTCCATAGACTCCTGCAAAATATTAGTCTCTTCTTGGACAGCGGAGACTTTCTCAATAAATATATCAATACCGGAATTGTATTTATAATTTTCATAGCAATATTTAAGGATGGCAAAATTTTCAGGTCTATAAACATCATCATCAAAAGCTTCATACTTTAAAAACAAAGATTCAATTTCATAAGCACCCTTAAAAGCAACAAATTCTTCTATTCGTTCCACATCATAGTAATCATATCTACCATTAGCATAAGAAGCTAAGGTTTCATTGTCATTAAATTTGCATAAAAAGGGAAGGTGTGGAGCATTCATCCTAGAGCAACAAGTATAATCATATCTAGAGCATAGATTCCAAGCATACCATTTCAACATATGAATTTGATCCCATAAGAGTTTCCCTTTTTATGTCAAGCGATAATCCCTAAAGTATTCACATTGATCCAACGTGTCTCCCATTATCAGGTTGAACGGGGTTTTCTCAGGAATATCAAAGTGGTGCATAATATCTTTCACATAACAAGCATCGAGGGTTTTAGGAGGTTCCCCATCTCCATGAGTAGCAAGTACAACTAATTTTTTTGGTGTTTCGTGTTCCATATCCATAACTAAAGATAGAGAACAACTTAGAACAGGAAATAAAAACTACTTAGTGATAAAGCAAACAAGCACACACGAGAATATTCACCCCACGCTATTGCTCCCCGGCAACGGCACCAGAAAAAGGTCTTGATAACCCACAAGTATAGGGGATTGTTTGTAGCCTTCTTCGATAAATAAGAGTGTCAAACCCAACGAGGAGCTAAAGGCAGAACAAATATTCCCTCAAGTTCTATCGACCATCGATACAACTCTACGCACACTTGACATTTCCTTTACCTAAAACAAGTATGAAACTAATTTGCAAGAATAAAACTACGAGTACTTTGCGAGAATAAAAACAACGAATAAATTGCAAGGTAATAAAAGTGGATAACTTTTGTCAACAAGAAAGTCATTTGTCCCTAGGCAATCGATAACAAGTACCGGTAATCATTCTTGTAATTTTATATGAGGGTGAGGCATGAGCTAACATACTTTCTCTACTTGGATCATATGCACTTATGATTGGAACTCTAGCAAGCATACGCCACTACTAAAGATCATTAAGGTCGTGAAACCCAACCATAGCATTAAGTATCAAGTCCTCTTTACTCCCATACGCCATAACCCACTTATCCGCGTTTAGGCTACTGTCACCCCCGCAACACCGACAATAAGCAAACCATGAACATATTGCAACACCCTACAGCGAGGATCCCTCACGTTTGCGCGAGACGGAGGGCACCGTAGGACAGCACCATAAATAAAATATACAATCATACCAACCAAGATCACGATTAACCCATAGGACAAAACGGATCTACTCAAACATCATAGGATAGCCAAATATCATTGGGAAATAATATATGGAGTTGAGGACCATGTTTAAGTAGAGATTACAGCAGGGAGAAGAGGTGTTACACCACTGCATAGAGGGGGAGAGAGTTGGTGTTGACGGTAGCAAGATTGTTGATGTAGATCACCGTCACGATCCTAGCCCCGGCGGCACTCCGGCGCCACCGGGAGAGAGAGGGGGAGATAGCCCCCCTCCTTCTTCTTCTTGCTTGGCCTCCCCCCTAGATGGGAGGAGAGTTCCCCCTCTGGTCCATGGCCTCCATGGCGGCGGAGGGGCGGGAGCCCCTCCGAGATTGGATCTCCCTCTCTGTTCTCTTTTGTTTCGCGTTCCTGTTTTCTGGCCGAAAACCGTTTCTTATATTCTCGGAGATCCGTAACTCCAATTGCGTTGAGATTTTAACACTATTTTTTTCCGGATATAAGCTTCCTTGCGCCCGAAGTAGAGCTCCAACCGACGTACGAGGTGAGCACAACCCACCACGGCGCGCCTGGGCCCTAGGGCGTGCCCAGGTGTCTTGTGGTGTGTGTGGGTCTCCGTTTGGGATGATTCCAACTCTCAAAAATCACAAATATTCCAAAATAATTCTCCATAAAATTTTATTACATTTGGACTTCATTTGATATGGATATTCTGCGAAACAAAAAACATGCAAAAAACAGGAACTGACACTAGGCACTGGATCAATAGGTTAGTCCAATAAGTCATATAAAAAGTTGCCAAAAATATGTGAAAGTTGTATAATATTGGCATGAAACAATCAAAAATTATAGATACGATGGAGACGTATCAACCTTCTATGCCACAACCAACCTTTAGAAGATTTAGCAATTAAGCAAGTTCTAGGTTGAGCTCTTTTAGTGAAATCAACAATGTATAGATCACCTCTACGTATACCGGTAAAGACCATATTATGATTATCTCTTCGAAACACTTGGCAATCTACTTCAGTGAATAGAACATTAAAACCGAAATCGGCTAGTCTAGATACAGAAAGTAGATTGTAACCAAGAGATTCAACGAGCATAACATTTTGGATAGAGCTATCATGTGAGATGGCCACCTTACCAAGGCCAACCACCTTACCCTTTGAGTTATCACCAAAAGTGACATACTTTCGGGGACCGTCATTTTCAGCAAGCTCATGAAACATGTCCTTATCTCCGGTCATGTGATCGGTACATCCACTATCAAGAACCCATTCCTTTCCTCCGGCCATGTAACCACGAAGGTTAGCCATAAGACCAAAGTGTCTCATTGACTCATCAAGATCAAAGTCACTATCATCACCCTCATCATAATATCCATGTTCAACATCATCTTGTGATTGATCATCACCTAGAGAGAGTGATTCATTAGATTTATGACCATGACAATGTGGATCTTTATGAATTCTAGTGACTTGTGAGATGATGCTACTAATGACTCCAACATCTCCTTTGGCACGCATAAGGTCACGAAGCTCAAATAGACAATCATCAAATTTAGGATCACTAGGCTTCATTTTATGGAAAGCAATGGACTTTTGAAGAATCTCATCTAGATTTTTCAAGGAATAGTTTGGAAAGCGTTCCTCAAGATATCTCCATATAGTATAAGCACATTCAAATGTAGGCAAGCATACAAGCAAATTTCTAGGCAATCCTCTCGTGATAAGATTAATAGTTCTAAGATTGCGGGTCATGTCAAGATACTTATCGGGGGTAGGATGCAAGGGATCAATAGGAGGCGCACAAGGGCTAGTAATATACTTGTTCAAATTATATTCATTGCAAATCTCAAGCATCTCATTTTATCAAGCACTATAGAACTCTCCGTCAAGCATAGGCACTCTACGTCTAATACTCCCAATCGTAGACTCATCCATCTTCGTCCAATGGTGATTAAACCAAAGCAATGGAGACCAATGTTCTGATACCAATTGAAAGGATCGAGAAGAGGTGTCTAGAGGGGGGTGATTAGACCCTCAATGATCAAAAGTAGCTGTTTTTAAGTTCTTGAAGTTGAGGTGGAGTTTTAGCACAAGTTTAAGCATTCACAATACATTTCAAGCAAGCATGACAAGAGTATAAGCAGTGGAAAGAGTAAAGCATGCTAATTGCAAGAAAGTAAAGGGATGGGATTGGAGTGTGCAAACGCAATGTAGACACGGAGATTTTTGGCTTGGTTTCGATAGGTGGTGCTATCGTACATCCACGTTGATGGAGACTTCAACCCACGAAGGGTAACGGTTGCACGAGTCCACAGAGGGCTCCACCCACGAAGGGTCCATGAAGAAGCAACCTTGTCTATCCCACCATGGCCATCGCCCACAAAGGACTTGCCTCACTCGGGTAGGTCTTCATGAAGTAGGTGATCTCCTTGCCCTTACAAACTCCTTGGTTCAACTCCACAATCTTGTCGGAGGCTCCCAAGCGACACCTAACCAATCTAGGAGACACCACTCTCCAAAAGGTAATAGACGGTGTGTTGATGATGAACTCCTTGCTCTTGTGCTTCAAATGATAGTCTCCCCAACACTCAACTCTCTCTCACAGATTTGGCTATGGTGGAAAGATGATTTGAGTGGAAAGCAACTTGGGGAAGGCTAGAGATCAAGATTCTTGTGGTAGGATTGGAATGTCTTGGTCTCAACACATGAGTAGGTGGTTCTCTCTCAGAAAATAAGTAGTGGAAATGTAGGCACGTTCTGATGGCTCTCTCACAAATGGAGAAGGGGGTGGAGGGGTATATATATAGCCTCCACACAAAATCCAACCGTTACACACATTTGACCCAACTTGGTCAGACCGAATAGAGGAACTCGGTGAGACCGATTTAGTTCAAAATGTGAACGTTAGGAATCTCGGTGGGACCGACTGGATCAACTCGGTGTGACTGATGTGCTAGGGCTTAGGGCAAAACCTCATCTCGGTGAGACCGATTGCATGAACTCGGTGAGACCGATTGCATGAACTCGGTGAGACCGATTTCAGCAATGAGCAAACACAGAGTTGGTCAAGCAAACTCGGTGGGACCGATTGCACATTTCGGTGAGACCGAAATAATTACAATAGGCAACAGAGAGTTTGCAAGGCCATCTCGGTGAGACCGAGATCCATATCGGTGTGACCGAATTGTCTAGGGTTTCTGGCAGTGGCTATGTCAACTGAACTCGGTGGCGCCGGATAGATCAAATCGGTGGGGCCGAGTTTGACTTTGAGTTTTGGACAAATGTGGAAATGAGAAAGTGGCTGAGGGTTTTTGGAGCAATATCACTAATCACTTTGAGCAAGTAGACCATTAAGCAACACCTCATCCCCTTTTAATAGTATTGGCTTTCCTATGGACTCAATGTGATCTTGGATCACTAAAATGAAAATGAAGAGTCTTGAGCTTTTGCCAATCTTTGTTCTTAGCATTTGGAAGGGGTTCCACATCCTCTTGTCCTTGCCATGCCATTGTTGAACTAATCTGAAATACACTAGGTAAAGGTATTAGTCCAACAAGAGATATGTTGACATTAATTACCAAAATCACCCAGGGAGCACTTGTGCTTTCAGCGTTGGGCCACAGGAAGGCAAGTCTGGGTACCCCAGTTCCCAGAACGCCGACAGTAGCCCCTGGGTCCACGGCATGCCAGGCCTGGTTTCGGAGCGAAGGCGAGGAAGAAAGGGCAAAACGCCGTGGGCCCCAATCGCCTGTGGGCTAGGCTTGACGCGTGGCGCACGACGGGATGCGGATACCTCCACTTCCCCACATTGCCTCGGCAACCGCCCTTGCTGACAAAAAGCCTGGCGCACGCTGCGGAACCATCATTGTCTCGCCGCGCGCCCGCCTTCTTCTCCTTCCTTCCTCTGCAAGCTTGCGCCTCCCTTGCTGGATCTTGTGCCCGCTCCAATCCGCCTCACCGCCATGGCCCCCAAGAGGAAGAGGGGCAAGGCCTCGACGGCGGCGGCGCCCCGGGCAGGGCCGAAGCCCGCGTTGGGCCGGTCCTCCGTGCTCAATCTCGAAGGGCTAAACAATCGGCAGGCGATCGCCGCTGACTCCAATGAGTGGAAGGCGATGGAGATCTGGCCCGCCTCCCGGTCTTTAGCCGATCTGGAGCCTACCAACATCCCCCTTCACCTCCATGCCCTCTTCTCTGGCCTGCTGCCGCCGTTTTCAGACTTCTTCAATGCCGTGCTCACGCACTACCAGGTCCACGCATTGCATCTCGACCCTGGGTCAATCGTCCTCCTCTCCGCCTTTGTGTTCTTGTGCGAGGCCTTCGTGGGCATCTCCCCGTCCGTGGCTCTACTTCGCCACTTCTTCTCCCTCAATATGGTCGCCAGCGGGCAATGCTCAGGGTGCGTGTCGCTCCGAGCGGTGGACGCGACGACGGGCACGACCCTCGATGCCGAGCTTCATCCGAACACGGAGGGATTCTAGAGGCAATGGGTGTATGTCGATGCCACCGTGTACAGCCCCCTGCTCCAGACTCCGACGGCCCCCACAGAGCCGAGCTCCGGTTGGGAGCACGTGAAGCTTGTCGACCCACGGCTCGTGCGAGTCATGGCCAAGCTGGCCGACCTAAAAAGGGTGGGTGTGACGATGGCGATGGTGGTGAGGGAGTTCGTCCCGCGGTGGATCGCTCCTATCCATTGCCATTCCCGCCCAATGTGGGCCTTCACCGGCCGCGAGGACACCATGAGGCTTCAGGATCCTTCCCTTCCTTCCAGCGCGCTGCGCGGAGTACTCCTCCTCCTGACCGGCGGAGAGCCCGCGGCGCTTCCTCCGAAAGGCCTTCCCCTGTACAATTATCCGAATGGGGGAGCCTTTGCTGAGGCGATGCCGCGCTTCGACGAGTGGGGCCCACTCCCCAAGGGCCACTCGGGGCCTCGCGATAACCCCCTCCTGGTGGCCCCAGGCCCTAGGGGTCTCGAGGTCGACGTCCCTCGAGCAATTGCGGAGGAGCGCGCCGAGCCGCGGGTCCCTCAAGCATTTGCCTTTGCCCCTCCAAGCAGTGGAGGAGACGCCTCGCCCGGAGGCACGGCCGCCGCCCTTGACGCGGGGGACCGCGCGCCAGACTCCAGTGTGCTGTCTCCCGGTCCCCGCGCACCCCGGAGGAGGAAGGAGCCCGCGGCCACAATAGCCCTGCCCCGAGGAACCTGAAGAAGAGGAGATGGATCGCCATGGATGAGTAAGCGCCCGACCTTCCTTAATTTTTGCATGGTCTGCCTCTCTGAACTCTTGCTCCTCAGGTCTCCTTCTGGCGAAGGAACGAGCGTGCCTCCGCCTCCACCTCCCGAGGACGCCGGCCCCATAGTGGCCTCGTGCCTCGTGAGCCGCGCGGCTGCGCGTAAGGAGACATCCGTACTCAGGTCGAGGCCGTCCCTGGGGGGCCTCAGGTCTGCATTTCCGGCGTCCTTCTTTAGGGGTGGCCTCCATCTTGCAGGGGCCGTGCCGAGGACTCCCCCGCTGATTCTCACCGGCGACCGGACGCCTCGCGCATCGGCGCCTTCTTCGAGCATGCACGGGGGGGGGGGGGGGGCGAGTTCGCACCGGGCCTTTCCCCGAGCTGGAGGGCTGGACGACAGAACCCCAGCCCCCAGGTCCTTGCCGGAGACGGGTGGGCCTTCATGTGCCTTTCCTGCCGACTGGGGCACGGAGGAAAACCCCGTTCTAGCGCTGGAGCGCGCGTGCGGTCGGAGTGTCGTCTGGCACAGCCTTCTTCTGGGTGCGGTGAGCGCGCTGGGTTGCCTTGGGGTGGAGCTTAACGACGTCGACATGTGCCTTGAGGCGGAGCACCTGCGCCTGGCTCGCGAATGGCGCCGGCTTGAGGTCGCCGTCAACCTTGGTCGCGTGCAACGCAAGCACGCCCGCACGGAAGCTGAGGAATCCCTTGCCGCGGCGAGGGAAGCCCGCGACCGTGCCCTTGAGGAGGCCCGATCCGCGGACTGCCGGCGTGAGGCCACAGAAAAGCGCGGGAAGGAGCTCCAAGCTTCAAACGCTGCCCTCGAGCGGCAAGTCCAGGCGCGTAAGGCTGCCCTTGCCGCCTCTGCGGGTGGGCCATCCACGGGCGAAGCGAGACTCCGCACACTCGAAGACATGCTAGCGCTAGAGGCATTGGAGCAAACCCTAGAGCGCGAGCGGCTGGAGGTGATGGAGCGCCAAGTGACCACCGCCAAGGACTCCCTCACCTCCCAGGAGGCGAGGATCTAGGCGGAGGCTAACGAGAGGGTAGCGGGGGTCCACAGGGCTCTCGCCAAGGACTACCGCCAGAAGCTAAAGCTTTAGGAGTCCCGTTTCTACAAACGGCACGACGAGCTGAAGGGCGAGGCTGGCGGACTCAAGAAGAAGTTAGCCGAAGCGGAGCGGCATGAGAAAGCTGCGATGGACGCCCAGGCCGCGGCCGAGGCCAAGCTGTCTTTCCTCTACAAGCAGGTGGAGGACGTAACTTCCCTCGTGGAGTAGGTGTCGGACAAGGCGAATCGAGCTCGAGGGCTGCAGCACACGCACTCCCAGATGTTCCAGACCCTTGAGGGGAGGGCCCGCCGGGCCCTGAGCAGCATCTGCAATGAGAGCGCCTCCAGTCCTCTCGTTTCTGACGACGCCAGCTACCTCGGCTTCTTCACCAGGATTGTGGAGCATCTTGAAGGAGGCGCGGAGAAGGTACGCCAGCTCGTCGAAGAGAAGGGCCATGCCCTCCTTGCACGGGCATCTTCATGTGTCTTCAGCCACCTTCTTCGCTTCGACCCCGACTTCGACTTCGAGGCCGTGACAGCCCCCGTGCCCGAGGTTATTCAAGGCGCCCTATGGGACTGGGTAGAGGATCACGTGGATAACCTGATCGCGGAGTTTACCCCTGCCGAAGGTGAGGGCCAGCCTGTGGTCGAGCGGCGTGGGGCTAATGGCGACAGCAGCGACGGCGACAGCAGCGATGGCGACAGCGCCTCTCCCTAGGTTGTCTTTTTCCTGTTTGCCTGTTAAGATTTTGAATATGACCCCGCGGGGATGTGAAAGTACTTTGGAAAAAACTCCTTTATGATGTATCAATTAACGTTGTACTCCCTTATGCCATCTTCCCTTTGCTTATCGTGCGCCCGCGGCCCCTGAGCAGGGGTGGATCTTCATCGTTACGCTAGGTCGCGATGCTTGGCCAAGGCCAGGAGACAGATGCTTGTTAGGGACCTCAGGTAACACGCGCCTGCTGGCCCGCTCGAGAGCGTCGCGCGAGGACTCAGGCACCAAGGCCTTGGTGAGGTGTGCGTAGAGGCAGGCCCGCGGCCGGACGGCTGTTCTTGGGCTGACATATACGAAGGCACCGGCCCAGCCCCCGCTCACGGGACGATCGGGAGGTGGGCGCCAGGCAACCGTTGCTGCTTTTACAAAGCTCGAGGAACGGAAAACACTGCAAAAAAGGGGAAAGAAAAACCCCATCCCCATTCGAATAAAGACACGAAACTCCAAACTTCATTTCAAGAAACGACAAATTTGGTCACAGAAGAGGGCGAAAAACGGCCGCGTCCGGCGCCTATACTAGTCTTCCCACCAGCACGGAGCATGGGGCCTCCACTTGGGCATGGGCATAGTCACTGTTCGACCGTGTCGTCCGCCAGCGCAGAGCATGGGGCTTCCACTTGGGTGTGGGCATAGTCGCTATTCGACTGTGTCATCCGCCAGCGCGGAGCATGGGGCTTTTTCCACTTGGGCGTGGGCATAGTCGCTGTTCGACAGTGTCGTCCGCCAGCGCGGAGCATGGGGCTTCCACTTGGGCGTGGGTGGGAGCTCCCGCGGGGCCGTGGAGCGGCGCACCGGGAGCTCCGAAGTGTGTACAGCCCCACTCATTATTACGTGAGAGTGTCACGGGTAGAGCCTGGGGAGGTGTAGGGTGCTCCGTGTCTTCTGGGCGGGGCTCTTTCCCAGGCATGCGGCAGCAGGCCTAGCGGCGCGGACGACCGTGAACGGGCCCTCCCGTATGGGCGAGAGCTCACGGACGCCCTCTTTGGGGAGGGCCCGCTTCAGGAAGGGGTCTCCGACCTCGAGGATCTGGAGGCAGGCGCCGCTGCCGCGGTCGCAATGCCTTGGGGTGTTGGGAAGGCCCGGCATCGGGCTCTCTTGCCGAGCGCAAGGTTGGATCCCGACGCGGCATCCTGGCGCGCCTCATCGGGTGCCAAGGTCTGCGGGGAGCCGCACCTGATCTCGGGCATTCGGGGCGCCGCGACCCCGTAGACGAGGGAGAACGGGGTCCTGCAAGTGTCCCAATTGCGGCGGCATGAATGAACTATGACATGGGCCGCAGCTTGCCTGGCCAACCCCCGCTGCGAGCTTCCAGATTCCTCCTGGGTCCTCTATCTTCTAGGCCCCTGAAGACTCCGTGATGGCGTGCTCGGTCTAGCCGCTGCTCCGTGAGTGCGCCCCCGAAGCGTGATCTACCTGCGTTCCAAGGTTAGAGCAATATGTTCTGGGGAGATTGGTTGTAATTGGGGGTTGTTGTTATTAACGATGCGGCCGGGGGCACCGCATCAGCTCACGAGGGGCCCTGGCCTTGCGGGATCTTGACGATCTTGGCGATTGAGCCGGCGGGGATGGCGCGCGCAAGCGCCGCCTTTGCCACGTGGAGAACTTGTCGATGGCGGGATAGAGGTGGCAGTAGCCACCGTCCTGAAGTCAGCCCTTGGTTCCTCCGTCTTGTTGACCGCCTTTGCCGCCGCTGGACCATGCAGGCTAGGAGGTGGCCGCAGCGGCAATTTCCTCGGGGGGCTACCTACCCCGGCCGAAACCCGGGGAAGTACCTCCTGGGCTGTAGGGGAAATCCCGCTCGCAACCTCGCTGCTGCGGAGCCCTTCAGTCCCTCTTTGGAAGGACGAGCAGATGCAGTAGGGGCAAGCACGGACCCAGGGCGAGGGCCACGACACTGGTAGAAAGCAGGAAGGCTACATGCCTCCGCAAGCGGCGTCAAGCAGCTCGGTAACCTGGTCTAGCCAAGCGTCATAGCTACCATCGACAGGGCGGTAGCGCAACAACTCTCGCGCCACGAGGAGCGCGGCTTGTGCGCCCGTCAGACCACGGCGAGCATGGGGGGATGACACCGTGCCAGGGTTGGAGGAAGGCGCGGCGGCACGGCCGGCTCGCTGCGCGAAAGGTGGCAACAATGGGTCCTCCCACCGACGAGCTGCAGCGCCAGCGGCATCATTAGCTGCAGGGAAAGCGGGGTGGCGAGGAACACCGCGGCCGAGGGGCACCGTCTAAGTGACGCGAGCGGCCCAACGCTCAGTGCGAGTTCGGCGAGCTTTGGCCATGAGTGCGGTGGAGCGAGAACAGAGCGTGGTTGATGAAGGGACGAAGCTTCGACACGCCCCTACCTGGCGCGCCAAATGTCGGAATCAGGGCTCCGCAGACCCAACAAGGTTCAAACTCTGGGGCATGTGCGAAGGACCTTGCTTCATGAGGACGCTCAGCTCGCCACACCCATGGCTCGATCTCACCGAGTATGCGTTATCGTAGAGCAAGGAAGAACACAAAGATTTACCCAGGTTCAGGCCACCTTGCGGTGTAAGACCCTACTCCTGCTTTTGGTGGATTGGCCTCACGAGGAGGCAGAGGATGAACTAGTACAGTGGGTGAGCAGCCTCGCGAGGGCTCTAAGGTGAGAACAGGTCGACCCCCCTACGGCGGAGGCTAGTCTATATTTATAGTGGCTTGCTCCTCTTCCCTCATCGCACAGGCGGGAAGGGATCCCACAATGGCCAATTTTGAAAGGGGACAAGAGATACATCTTATCCTGATGAAAGGTGGTCTTCGCCTGCAAAGCTTCTGGCCATGACACAGTGGTGGGCTTGACGATGACATCCGTCCTGCCGAGCTCGTGGTCTCGGTCTCGTTGCACCAGAAGGGAAACCTTTGGGGCCTCCCTCGGGAACCCGCGCCTATCCTTGTCTCTTTAGCACCAAAGAGGAAACTGTCCCTCCTGTGCTCGCTGGCGCCCGCCTGGCCTTGGTCGTCATGGCTCACGTCATCACGGCCTCATGAGGCGGGAGGTCTGCATATAAAACTCCGCTCCTCGGGAGGTAGGCTTGGGGAGCTTCTCATCTGGAGGCCTTGGCGTCGCCTGCCTCGCGAGGCCAGAGGGGTCCTCGCGAGGGTCTTCCTCGCGCAGTCTTGTAGCTGGGCCGAACCGGGCCGTCGATGGGGCCACGCATTGGGCCGCAGGCAGGCAAGTCTGGGTACCTCCATTCCCAGAACACCGACAATTACGACAAGACTTCTTCCATGTCCTCAAGAATAAAAGTAACTACTAACAAATCATATTCATGTCCAAGATCATAGGGGTATTGAACAACATCAAGAATTTGAACATATAATCTTCCACCAAATAAACCAACTGGCATCAACTACAAGATGTAATCAATACTACTAGCAACCCACAGGTACCAATATGAGGTTTTGAGAGAGAGATTGGATACAAGAGATGAACTAGGGTTTGAGATGAGATGGTGCTGGTGAAGATGTTGCTGAACATTGGTCCTCCCACGATGAGAGGATCGTTGGTGATGTTGATGGCTTCGATTTCCCCCTCCCGGAGGGAAGTATGCTCGGAGAAATTGCTCCACTAGAGAGCAAAAGTGCTCCTACCCAGGTTCCGCCTCGAGATGGCGGCGCTTCGTCCCGAAAGTCCTCTCCTTGTTTTTTCTAGGGCAAATGGCTTCATATAGCAAAAGATGGGCCTCGGAGGATGGCCAGGGGCCCCATAAGCCACCAGGGCGCACACAGGGCGGTGGGTGCACCCTGGTGCCTCGTGGGCACCTGGTGGGCCCCCTCTGGTATTTCTTTCTTCCAGTATGTTTTATATATTCCAAAATATTTCTCCATAAAATTTTAGCTCATTTGGAGTTGTGCAGAATAGGTATCTCTTATGTAGCTTTTTCAGGTCCAGAATTCCAGCTGCCGGCAATCTCCCTGTTCATGTAAATCTTACAAATTAAGAGAGAAAAGGCATTAGAATGCCACCATAAAGTATTATATTGATCAAAAACATCATAAATAACAGTAGGAAAACATGATGCAAAATGGATGTATCAACTCCCCCAAGCTTAGACCTCGCTTGTCCTCAAGCGAAAGCCGATATCGATAACCATGTCCACATGTTTAGAGAGAGAGAGAGAGAGATGTGTCAATAGAAACAAAATACGGACATAGTAGCATCGTGATCAATATCATAGCAGCAATATATATTTTATCATAAAACTTCTTGTGGGAAAGTAACTGTTCATCACAACAACGAAGTATAAGGCATAAACTTTTTGAAAACTAACATACTATGTTCTCAGTCAATAAGGCAATTACAATTACTCATATTTTCACGAAGGGTCTGATGTAAGAGCTTTTTTTTAGCAAGTCCACATACTCAACTATCATTTAGTCTTCTATGATTGCTAACACTCACGACATATATATGGAGCAAAAGTTTCAGCCAGACACATAGAAAGATAGGGGCTTATAGTTTCGCCTCCCAACTCATTCACCTCAAGGGTGATGCCAACAATAATAACTCACGTTCACTCATATCCAACTAGATATATATGCCTAGATCTTTCCCCAGCACATGATGCTTGCAAAAGAGAAAAATAAAAATGAATAGAAGAGAACACTATTGACTCTTGCATGAAAAGTAAATACATAAAGGTAAAAGATAGGCCCTTCGTAGAGGGAAGTAGAGGTTGTCATGCGCTTTTTGTTTTTGGATGTGCAAGATCTTAATTTAAAGGAATGCCACTTTATATTGCCCCTTGTGATAGCAACCTTTATTATGCAGTGTGTCGCTTTTATTTCTTACCATCACAAGATCGTACAAAGCTTATTTTCCTTACAATAAAAGACCATACATGTTTAGAAGCAATTTTTATTGCTTTATGCACCGATGACAACTTACTTGAAGGATCTTATTCAATCTATAGGTAGATATAGTGGACTCTCATGACATGAAATTGGGTTTAAGGGTTTTGGATGCACAAGTAGTATCTCTACTTGGTGCGGATTTTTGGCTAGCAAAGATATTGGGCAAGCACCATATGTTGGAGGATCTATAACAATATAACTTCTATGTGAATATAAGCAAACATAACTCATTACGTTGTCTTCCTTGTCCAACGTCAACAATTTGACATAGAATACTTAATGGGGGCTCACAATCATAAAAGATGTCCAAGATAGCATATTTATATGTGAATCTTCTCTTCCCTTATTAGTCTTTCATGAATTGCATCATTGACCAATACTATGTTTGTTAACTTCCAATAAATTCTACCACTTATAGTTTTCTTTATGTAAAGTCATTACTTTCCATGGGATTAGCATAAGATCTTTCCATTATTTTCATTGCTAGGATTGAAACATGAAAGTAAAGAAGCAAAACTCAAAGTGCTCTTTATTATATAACTCTCAACTCGATTACATAGATAGATCACGAAACTAGCACTCGAAAATAGATCATACTAAACTTTTATTCTACTAAATCATGAAATAGCTGAGGATCGAACTAAGATAAGTAAAAATAATAAAAGTGATGGTGATACGATACCGGGACACCTCCCCCAAGCTTGGCACAAGCCAAGGGGAGCGCCCGTACCCGTATACTCAAGTTTCTTTCTTCGGTGATGATGAAGTAGTGGGCTTGTCTATAATTCTCATGAGTATTTCCCTCAAACTCTGAATTTCCCGGAGCACTTGACGAATTAACTCAGTATTCTTTTCCACCTCAGCCATAATATGTTTATTCTCCACCCCCAAGAGTTTGTTCCTACATCACTTTCCCTTGGACGAGATATGTCCCAAGTGGATGGTATGTGCATACAAGGAGTATTTTCAACCCCATAATTGTGAACCAAATTATGAAAATTGTTCTGATGTAACCTGTGTAAGGGCCTCCTAGGGGGAGCCCTTCTTGTACCTCTTGATTCCCTTGATCGTTCACTGACCTCATGGCTTGATGGGGGTTAGGAGTAGTGGAGATGCCAGCAAGCGTGCCCCTCTCCGAGGTCGGAGGGTGGACTTCAAGCGAGTCTCCTTCATCTTCCTCCATGGTGACCTCCTCAATTCCCTCTCTCCTTAGTTCCATCTGCAGCAACCAAGCATCGCCTTCCACGTTGTTGGAGGAGGAAGAGGACATAACGTATGGCTTTGGAAATCTGACAGAAACAGCACGAAACAAAGACAAAAGGTTTCTGCGATACAGTGGTAAAAACGTCCGGGAGCATATATATAAAGAATTTTTATCTTGCAAAACAAGCACTACTGCAGGATGCTGCTAACGCGACACTACGATCAGAGACCCTTTGACGAAACTATGTGCGATGCATTAATCGCAAACGGTGATGTAAAATAACCATAAAAAAAGATGCAAAACGTTTGCGAAGAAGGATACATCAAACATGGTTCAGATTTTAGTTGCGTGTGCGATGAGGGGCATACGGTTCAGTTCAATGAACTGTTTGTGATGAGGCAGAACAAAAGAAATGGGCAGCCAGATGAAGGCGTGTGCGATATATGGCATACAGTTCACTCGGATAAACTATTTGTGATGAGGCGGAACAACAAAAACGGGCAGCCAGATGAAGGTGTGTGCGATATACGGCATACAGTTCAATCGGATGAACTGCTTGCGTTGAGCCAAGAGAACAAAACGGTTCAACTTAACAAGATGTGTGTGATACGCGGCAAACAGGTCTGTAATCGAAAACGTGTGGGAAGACCGATAACAACATCGACGATTCCTGTTAACAAGCCATTGTGTTGTGAGCAAATGATTGCTGGTATACAATTGTCAGTGATTGATGAAATCATCACCGACGGGTTCCATTGTTTAGTCCGTGTGCGATGTGATTTGCTCTGTCTATAGAGCATCAACACATATACTTAAAAAGACAGCATTGCAAAACCAAATTAAGCATTCAATTACACAAGTGACTACACACATAACATTTCCACACACCAAAGTAAGCAATTACATGCATACTAAACTAGGAGAAACGAGGATCTAATCATCTACTTATTGTTGCGACGACACTTGCCATTGCTCTGCTTCCAGCTGGATCCCTGGCCGTTTTGGGGAAGGAGGCACTTCCTCATGTCAACGATCCGCCTGTACATGTCGTAGCTCGTGTACGCCTCCTTGGCCGCGTACACAACGTGAGCTTTGTCGAGTTTCTCCATCCAGGCCGAGTGCTAGGCACGTTTGTCCTTGTTGCAGGAATCCTTCATGTCTCTATAGTAGGGGTCGATGATGGCCTCGGCGAGGTGAACCAGTGAGTCCTTCTCATGCTCCTTGCTGCCCCAGATCTTGTATTGGCCCTAGATGTTGACAAGATTCTGGCAGGCGATGCCCGAATTCTTGAGCACCTTTACATCGTTGGTGATGTCCACCGTAGCGAACATGTAGTGGGGGCTGTTGACAAACCTGGCGAAATGCTCGCAAGGCCTTGTGGCCAGGCAGTAGTGGTAGACGAGGACGTGGTTGCATACACACATCTGGGCGACGGTGACCTTGGGACAAGACCCGGCACGAGCGCGGGTGTACTCAAGGTCGAACCCGACCACCTTGTACTTCTCCTCGGCAAGCAACAGCTCCATGATGTGGATGGAGTGCTCCACCCAGACCGGGTTGTTGGTGTACACCACCGAGAGCTCCGTGAACCTTCTGTGGGTGTCCACCACGGCATGCATGGTGAACTGCTGCTCGTCGTCGGTAGCCGCTCGGAGCGCCATTGGAGCCGCGCAGGATACCCTCTAAGAATTTGTCGTGGTGGGTGTGCTTCTTGCAATGGTGGGGTGCGATCGAAAGGTTGAAGAGACACAAGGGTTAAATGGCCACTGTAATAAATGGGAGCCGGCCGGCCTGTAATCGTCACGTCTTGTCACCGCGTTCATAGCGGAGGATTCCAGTGCACGCTTGACAACACCGCACCTCAAGCATTTCGTTTGACCACGCATGGGCTCGAAGAGGCACCAAATGTATCGTCGGTGAGCCTGTTCCCGCGCTATCGCGCATGCTTCCCGCCCGGCTAGTTTGGCCACGCGTTGGATAGAAGAGGGGCAAATCGTGGGCGTTTATTGGCAAAAAGCTTTGTAAAAATGAAGTGTGTGGAATGACTTCGGTCATAGGTTTACCCGTGGGTGATGAGGTCAAAGTTACACAGAAGGGTGATGATGGACACTCAAGTGCGATAATTAATTCAATGCTCTACAGGGCACACGGTTGAAGAAACCAACTATGTGCAATAATGTCGAAGATCGCAGTCGAGTTAGCTATACAGATCGTGTGCTATGAGATCGACAAGGTAAACAGATTCGAGAATGGTTAATAAAATCTAAGTCCATTGCATATTAAGGTCAAAATAGTGCTACCAATATACGAGTCTCATACGATGCCATTTCAACGATTGTACCACAAAAGCTCGAAATATTACAAGGTTCAAAGTCTAGAGTTATATGGCTCAAATTCGAAGATTACAAGCTTCAAACTGATATTAGAAACGAAATTCAGCTCATCAGCTGCAAATGCTCGTGCTGATCCGTTGAACATGGATATCAGAGAGGTTCAAACTAATATTACCACTTCTAAGTCTGGTTTCGAAACCTCATAATTTTTGCAAAGGGGTCAGCCACTGAGAAGTCATGTATGGGGTTGACATGATGACTTCCGATTACTCTGTCATCTGAAGTTCCAAAATAAAATTCAACATTTTCGGAGCCTATTCCATTCTGCCGCAGCCGCCGGCGCTGATCAACAAACCATTCATTTTTGCAAAATAAATGTAGGGCAAACCTCATTACCTTCAGCACCCTTGCTCTGACAACAAAGAACCTGGCGAATATAATCTCCGGTAAGGTCCCTCGGTAGGAGTTCAAAGTAATTTCTGAGAGATGCAGATCTAGGCATTTGACGTGATTGTTATATTGTATCACATTATCCACCACCAGGCCTAATCTTATCTGCAAAAGAAGAAAACATGTTAGTGCCTACATGCATTTTTGAACACTTCTACAGGCCTATTTGGTTTGCAGGATTTGTAAAATGCACTAACATGCCATCTTCGATCCGACATGATTAACATGGGCAATTGATTACAATCTAGAAAAATGTAGCCTTCTTCACAAGAGGTTGGAGTGGATGAAAAGTTCCCTAAGAAAACTAGTACAGATGAATCCAAAGGAGAAATGCTTATGGATTGTAACCATATGGATCAAGCAACCAATATGGGGGGGGGGGACATGTATGTACTGAAATCCTCCAAAAAATCCTTCAGAAATCATAGTACATTGTCATTGTAAACTTGGAAAAAGGTGTCACAAATTGAACTCCCTTATGGTTAACATTTAATAGGAAAGGAACATCACCTCAATATATAGCTTCTCCAGGCACAGAAAGCATCTCAGGAAACTGACAACTTGCTCCAGGTTGGGGCCGATAAATTCTAGTGCCAAGACCTTCACTGTGCGCAGTTTCGGGGTCAAGCTTGTCGGAATCATTTTCTAGATGACGGACGAACATACATCTTCAAAATTAGAAATAATGTTAATTTCTAGAAGAAGAGGTAGAAGGCGGCTGTTGTACCTGAACGGGTGTGGATCCAATAACAAGTTTGGAGTATTTGTCAGACGAGTAGGCCACCACTGTCAATTTCGGCGCAGAAATGACATTGATTCTTGTTGGACCTTCTTGATCAACTACAAGTAATCTCTCAAGTGAAGGTGTGTCCTCAATGACCATACCGTGGTACACATCTTGTGATGTCTTCCTGCCGCACCAGCAAGACACATAAATAGTCCGGAGAGTCATGGAGGTGTTGTGGAAGCTACTCAACCCATTGATCGCCAGAAGACGAAGGTACTCGAGTGCAGTACAGCCATGGAGCAGGCGCTCCATGTCACCGTTTGGGAGGCAGACAGCGACGAGCTCGAGGTGCTTCAGTCGTGGTAGAATAAGAGCGGGCGCGTCATTAAGGGGGGGATGGCAGTTCCTGAACTTTGCTACGCGCAGCGTGGGCGCGAGGCGGTGCGCAGACGTTGGCAGCGAGCGCATATGCCCATCATCAAAAGTGAGCTCCTTGAGCTGATCTAGGGTGGGGGATCGAAACCAGTCGTCAATCTTGGCTCGGTCCTTGCCGTTGGAATGGAACTTGCCCATTCTAAGGCCTCTGGTTGGGCCAGGGTGACTCCCGATGATCTTGGAGAATGCATCCAAGCTTTTGCAATAGCCATGGCAGAGCTCGTGGGTGTCGATGAGGTCGAGAGGGGTGGAGTTCCATAGGGGGCGCCATCGCCGGGAAAGGACGATTGTCCGTGCCCCATATTTGATTGGGAGGAGGGAGATGATGACTGTCAACATATCATCGGGGAGGCTGCTGATGAAGTCTAGGCCTGCTCGAGTCACTTGAGGTTCTTGCTCGCCCCGCCTCGGCTTGTTGGCAGCCCCGTTCTCCACCTCTGGAGTCTCCTTGTCAGCGGCGCTTTCTGATAGAAGTGGGAGTACAGGGAATATTTAGTTAAAATAGGGCAATAGAAAAGTGTATTGGTAACTAGAAGTTAGTAGGTAGGAATATAGTAAGAAAATGGAATAACAATTGGTTGCTTAAATACTACACAATTCATTTGATATTGCTAGGTAAGTTAACATGCAGATACATGAAAAGAAAACTTACTTCGAACAAAGTCTGGACGGATGATATCGTCGGGTTAGTTAGCATATATCTCATGACCAGGCTCTTTTATGTGCAGTGCAATTTTAGTGCCAGCTTTCAGTACATAAAACTTAGAAATTTCTTTCCAAAGGCCAGTGCCAAAATAGGAGTCACCACGTTCATCAAGTCTTACAGTAGCAATGGTTGTAAATCCATGGTTTGTGTTCAGTATGACATCCCTGCAGTCTTGATTTATGTAAAGGGAAAGATTGTGCACTACAGATTCTGTTGCATAGCAAGGGACGCGCTGCAAAAAATGGTAGGATTGTTAAAGAAAATATGGTAACATGCAAATATGGGCCCAAATTGAAAGAACTGTATAGCAGTTGAAATCGAAGGACAAAAATCTATAATTAAACAGATAGGGTAAACATGATGTCATGGAAATATAAGAGTAATCGAAAGAACAATACATCATTAATTTGCCTAATATAGAAAGAAGAGGGGAAAATCCCCTTAGACGTATATGGTGCATGTGGCACCTTTTATCCAAATGTAACAATATTTAGTATATGTTCAGGAAAGTAGGACATGCCAACCGATTTAGGGTGAGATTGAACATACCGCGCGCATCCTCAAGTCATCTGGTACGGTGAGATGGAACTCCATGGATGTCTGGCAGAGGCCGCAAAGTCCTGATATGTCTGTGCACTGTACACTCTATGAATGAAAGAAAACCCTCAAATCAGCTCAAATAAAAATGAATTCACGGCGATTTCGGCCGGGTCATTAAAGGAGGCAGATGAACTGGGATAAGAGATGAGATAATATCTCATTAAATTAGTTACCTTGTTGTCCATGAGAAAAAACCCTCAGTACGGCGGATTCCCCAACCGGGCGGAGCTGGGTCGACCGCGAACAGCATCGAGAAAGTCGATGGCGATAGGTGGCGGCAAGCGGAAGTGGCGAAATGCGGTGGGGTTTGCATGCAGCCTGGCGGCGATGGCAGGCGTCGAGCTAAGTGTTGCCACCGCGATTGGCGGTGCCATGCATAGACGCAGAGGAGCTTGTGCAGGTGTGAATGGGGACTGGAGGGGGTGGCGGGCGGGGTGAGGGTTTTTGTGACGTGGGGATGGTGAGGGTTTTCTTTTTTGAATTGGGTGGTGAGGGTTTTCTGTCCCACAAAGAGTTTCGGAGGCAACGGTTTGCTAGAGCCAACCGTGTGTGATTGACCTAATAGGAAAAATGAAAGTCATTGCACATGGTTCCAATTTTGGGAACCGTGTGTGATTGACATACTACCTCCATCCTGGTTTATTGGTCCCCTTTGTAATTTGTACCAAATTTTGACCAAATATTTAACTAACAAATGTTTATGCATGTCATCAAAAATTATATCATTGAACACTATGTTCAAATACGCATCCAACGATATATTTTTTGCTGACCTGCACTAACATTTTGTCTGTTAAATCTTTGGTCAAAATTTAACACAAATTACAAAGGGGACCAATAAACCAGGACGGAGGTAGATTCCATCAACCGAACTGATTCATCCATATCCCACATTTAGACATAAGTAAACATAGATTAAACATACTCAGACATAGATAATAAGCGTACACAAGCATAGTTCAACCATAAGTACATAGTTCAACCGTCATTAAGACACTACATAGCCATACATAGTACGATCCCACATCTCATCCCATCTGCCGGCACGATCCTGAAGCTTCTCCAGGTACTCGGCGTACGCGCCGTGTGCCACCCTGCGAGAATACTTCTGCTTGAAGGAGCCAACGGCCCGTCCTCTTGCATGCGCTAGAACACTTTGATACGCGTCATGAAGCTTGTGGTTGCAAAATGGGTATCGATAGCTGCTGTCCCAGGTCCTAATACGCCTATTATGCATTCCCGCATAAAGCTCCCTCAGGATTTACCTCTTGTACCTCCTCTGGCCATCTTCATCCTCGCTGTCCACATCGTCAGACAACACCTCAAATAGTAAAAAAAATGTGGTGTCAAATTAATGTTTACAAACTAATCTCTAGCGAACATTTGGCAGTTGCCAAAATTTGGCATCAAATCAATGTTTACATGCCGTGAAGTAGGATTAGGAATTTATGGCTATTTTTTTATACATATCTAGAGATTATGGTTCAATTTTTAAGCACAGTCATCTATGTACAGACCAATCTTGAAGAAAATAATGGCACAAACATATATGTATGTCATTCAAAATCAATTGTCAAGTCCTGGCTAGGAATTATTAGCACGAACACTAACCCTAGTCGGATTACTAGCAGAAATCATTTGCACAGATGAAACAACTAATCACTTATCACTTGTACCATTCAAACAATCAATACACTACACGGATCTAATGAAACTTACTCAGATTTCATGGATTGGGAGAACATAACCATAGGATTTCTATTCCAAAAAGGGGAAGCCAGGAGTAACCAGAGAAACCCTGGGATCTATTTGACACATAAATGGGTATAGATGACTAACCAGTTGTTCATCGTCGTCGGAGTCGTCGCCGGAGTGGTCGTCGGAGTCGTCGCATGGGTTGTCGCCCGAGTCGTCACCGGAGTCGGTGTGGACCTCCGCCTCTGGCTATGGAAGCTCGACGACGTCAGGGTGCAGCGATACCTCACCGGCGGTGACGGTAACCTCTGTCTCCATCTCCACGCCGTGCTCTGGTGCTTCAGCAGCCCCGGCGTCGCCACTCCCTCTGATGGGGCTCAGAGGCGGCATCCTCATACACTGACGGCTTTGAGGACTGAGAGCGGTGGCGAGGATGCAAGCGGAGAGAGAGGATTGTGTGTGTGGCGAGGATGGGGGGTGCGGCTGCTCGGGTGCGCCATTAATATGGAGTAGTGGGAGAGAGGCGGGCGGCGGTCAAACTGCTGGCTCGCCTGCCGGTGAGCCTGCGCACCGGACTGCTGGCATGCCTACCGTCGTTTCACACAGCTACTCGCACGCCTCCCGATGACTGCGCAACGAGCACGCCTCCCGTCAATTCACACACATGCACGCATGCCTCCCGGTCTGCCTGCGCGGCGGACTGCTCGCATGCGTCCCGTCAACTCACGCCTGCTCGCACGGCACACGGGTCGCGTGGCGGCACGTATATTGTTTTTCTATTTGGATGATTAATGATGCCGCTTTATTGCTTAACCGAAGCATGGCACGCATCCATTGTTGGTCTAACGCTCATGGTTCGAATAAATAATCTGTTTGGGATATTGGTTCCCAATTATTAATAATCTCCTGTTTGTAAGAAGATAAAGATTACATCAAAACTGGTCTCAAATTTGACAAAAAAAGTACAATGCCACTTTGTATTGGTGTCCATATGACAACACGATAAGTTTCATGAATTTCAAATAAGTTTTGGATGTACTAGAATTTAAAAATCAAGATTCTCAATGTTTGAAATTTCTTGCACGGGGAGTAAACATGCACCCAGTGAGACACATGTGTTTTTGCAATCCATTTAGGTGCACTGTCACGTGTGCATGTAGCTCAAATTTGATTTTTGCACATTATACCCCTAGAAAATCAATCAATGTACTAAAACGTCTTAATGATCTCTGTTTTTTTTAAATTAAAACGTCCCTCCTTTGGTAACATATATTCAGCGCGGGATAATTTAACATGCATCGTAGTTGCGGTGGATTCGCGGTGTGTGTGTGTGTGTGTGTGTGTGTGTGTGTGTGTGTGTGTGTGTGTGTGTGCATGTGTGCATCTGGGGGGTGGCGGGTGGCTCGCAGTACACTACGAGTCGTGAGCCACCATGTGGGTTGGCCGTTTTGTGAGGTAGGTGCCACATCAGAGTCATGAATTCGTTTTTTAAAACATTACACAACCCTTTCATACATACATGTTTTTGGCCACATGCAGTCGATGGTTGTCCTACACGACACTCGATACTCGCGTGTGACGCTTTCTGTGGGCCCGCGAGGTCGTCGTCCATCACTTTGACGAACAGCCGGCAGTGAGGTTAATTTGACCAGCAAGGTAGAATCTTTTTTGTTTGTGTTATGGTGGGAGTATATATATAGTACGTGTCGAAGAGGTGAGAGGGGACTAGCATATATACTATATGTACGTGTCCGTGAACAAGTACACCTCACTCAGTGTCCGGACTTTTCGGTTTCCGAGGCACGTGCCACATCAAAGTTGTGAAATTGGCTATTCAAACATCACACAACACCTCTTTGGGCCACATGCATGCAGGCGGTGGTTATCCTAGGACACTCACGTGTGACGCTTCCATCTGTGGGCCCACGAGGCCATCGTCGATGCATGCATCACTTTGATCTACATCGGGAGAGGTTAATTAATTTCTCCATCAAGGAGGATTCTTTTTGGGTTGTATTACGGTAGGAGCATATAGTATGCGTCGAAGAGGGGGAAGGGGACCATCATATGTAGTACGCTTCATGAACCTCGCTCTGTGTGGGGACTTTACGGTTTTCGAGGCATGTGCCACATCAAAGTTGTGCATTTTGGGTATTCAACATATGTTTGGCCCACATGCAAAGCGATGGTGGTTGTCCTCTCGCACCCACTTAAGCGGTTATCTGCGATATCGATGCTTTCCATCTGTGGGCCCGCTTGGTCCATCACTACTTTGCCTGACAATGAGAGAGGTTAATTTGACTTAGGAGGGGATTATTTTTTTGTTTGTAATACGGTATATATATATAGGTCATGCTTTGGGATGACATGATACAGTTTGAGCACACACATGCATGTGTACGCATGAATCCCTCCCATCGAGTCGAAGTGGCTAGTACCACGACACGTCATGAACTGATCTCGCTCTGTGTGGGGACTGTAAGATTTTTTATGCACGCGCCACATCAATGTTGTGAAATGGTATTCAAACATGCATGCACGCATCACCTCCATACATATGCATGTAGTGGTTGTCTTCGAACGGTACACTCCCTCGCGTGGTTATCGGCGACAAGCCTATATATTCATGGGCCCGCGTGGACATCCATGATCACCTTGACCGACAACAAGATAGGTTACCATGGCGGATTCTTCCTTTGGTTCGTGTTATCATAGTATAGGTCATGGTGATATTCAGACCTAATTAAGTTCTAGCGCATACTATGCACACATGCATGCATGAATCCCCGTCATTGGCTTGAAGTGTGGTGTGACATACATATGCATCGTCAACTAACCCTCACTCAGTGTGGGGATTTTTGGTTCGAAATCATGGTGCCACATCAAAGTTGTTCCATTGTGTATTCAAACACACCTCTCCATACATATGTTTGGGCCACACGCAGGCAGTGGTTGTCTTCGGGGACTAGCTACTTGCGTGATTATTGGTGAGCTAGCCCATCTCCGGGGTTGCATGGACGGCCATCACTTTGACCAACAACAAGAGAGAGGTTGTACGACCAAGGTGGATTATTCTTGGTCCGTTTTATGATCCATCTTGGTGAGATGCCTCTCTGGCCCGCCGACTGAAAGTGGGTGTGTGTGGGGGGGGGGGGACTGTGACTAAGTTCGCACTTTGCTAGGTGAACCTTCGGGGGGGGCATGCATTCATAGCTTAGGATTCCCTTCCTGCCGACACGAGGTGGAGGGCAAGCAATACCATGCGCTTTGCGAGATAGGTGCCACATCGAAGTTGCATTTGGTATTTGAACATCAAACCACCCTTTTCATACATATATTTGGTCCACATGCAAGTGTGTTCGTGTTCTGACCCTCTCCCGCGTCATTTTTCGCCAAATTTATGAACATTAGACAAGTCGGATGACGCAACAGACACGGTTCACTCACACTAACCGTGTGCCACGCCGGTGCCCCTGTCACGCACATCCGCATAGTACATTGGGCTTCACAAGGCTTCGCCTCTCAAAAATATCTACCCGCCTGCAGCTTTTTTCTGTTTGATAACACACGGTTATTATGTTTCGACCGTGTGTGATGTTTCTTGTTCCCGCTCCCGCCTGCATCCCTCGAAAATATCTGCCCGCCTCGAGGGCTTTTCTGTTTCATAACACACGGTTGTTATCTCCGGACCATGTGAGATGCACCATCATCCAAATTTTCAATAGCCCCGGCATTTCACTCCCCCGTTTGACTCCCACGTAGTAAAATTTTCAGTAGCCGCGTCATTTCCTCAAACACACCCCCGCCCCCCTCCACACACGCACACACACCAAAACCTCCTCGGGCGCGCGCGCACATACACACACACACCCCCCTCCCTCGCTCGAAACCCTAGCAAGGTCGCCGCCGCCGCCGCAAGGCCTCCATTGTCAACATCTGCCGGTTTGCCCGTGCAGCTTACCCACCGATATCAATACCCAGGCCGCCCTGAGTTTCTTAGATGACGCATGCCGAACACCCCCTTTCCCACAGATCCCCATCCCCATCCCCCACTCCAGAGTGTCGCAGCCTAAGCCCAGCTACGCTTCCCATGGAGCTCGAGGAGTGACTGGCCCAAAAGAGGTGTATCGCGGTCTCTTCGCCCGATGTCGCCGAGGAAGCTGATGACCATTACTAGCCGCAGGCACTCAATCAGCGGGCTAGAGTATGCGGGTATGTCGCGGACGCCGGCTACGACATCGAGGTCGTTGACAGCGACGGCCTGAGGCGGGCTATGTCACAGGTTAAGTGGCCCACCCCCAACCCCTCGGGTTCAACCGCCGTCGATCTCATCCATGGCCCCGTCGCTGATCTCCTCTGGCTCGCTGTCAAGAATTTGCCATCCTACATCGCCATTGAGCCCCTTTTGTCATTTCTGAAGGACACGTTCTGCGACACTGGCTTGGGATCCACAGCTTCCAAGTCAGACCTCATCGACGGCGACCACGAGGAGGGCACCCTCTCCGGCTCTTCCAAGGGGAAAGAGCCCATCTGCTCTTCCAAGGGGAAAGAGCCCATCTGCGACATCAGGGAGGGCACCCTACACCTGTGCTCTTCCAAGGGGAAGGAGCCCATCTGCGACAACATGGAGCACATCCAGGGTCCATGCTCTTCCCACGGGAACGAGCCCATCTGTGACAAGTGAGGAAACCCATCGAGTCCCTTTTGTAGTGTAGTGAGAATATGTCTAGTTTTAATTGCTATATTTGGTTGTTTGCAGTATGCCTTGTTTATTTCAGTTGTTCACAAGGTGATGCTCTATATGTGCAATTATTTACTGTGCAGTACATTTCATCAATCCAGTTTTAAACATACCGATAGGAATGCATATATTTGCTTGTTGTTAAGCCTGTTATAGCTAGCATATGCATCTTTTAAAGTTTTTTTATTGTTCAGTTGTTTGTAGTTATCATATGTCCAGTTTCAAATGATATCTTTGTTTGTTCGTAGTATGCCTTGTTTATTCCAGTTATTCACAACGTGATGTTCTATATGTGCAAGTATGAACTGAGCAGTTCAATTTCATCAATACTAGTTTCAACAATACCACTATGAATGACTACATTTGGTTGCTGCATCTTGTAGTTAACACGCCTTTCCATTTTTATTTAACAATAACCAGTGTACTTAGACCGGCACAATACCAGTTTGAATGACTATGTTTGCTTGTTGTTAAATGTTAGGCCTGTTGCAGTTAACACACCTTTCCACTTGTTTTGCTTTACTAGCGTGCTTAAACCTGCACACTAAAGCTATCTTTTGGAGATTATTTTGTCTGCCATGGATATATTTGGTTGATGTTTAGCCTGTTGTGCTTAACATGCCTCTCGATGTACCTACATAGGACAATTTTGGGAACGACTGTTGTTTTCCATCGAGGTTAGTTTCATCCCATGGCTTATATATACTCACAGTTCAGGATATCGGTAGCTGGTACCATATAGGCCGGGGGCTGATAAGAGACTAATCGGTGAATCAGACTTTTAACTGAATATACCTGTAACCCATTTATCGTTAGGTTAACTAGGGCCATATGTAATATATCTGAGGCTACATAGCAACATGCACTGTACTTAATGTCTAAATATGCAATCCTAGGCTACATAGCAACAAGGAAGAGTGTTACCTTAATGTTCTGATGATGTCTAGATATACAAAGAAGAGCAGAAGCAGTAACAACAACAAAACAGCCCTGTTTGGATACTCAACTTAGTTAGAGATTAGAGTTAGTTTCTAGCTCATGACTAACCCTGAACTAACTCCATCCAAAGAGGTGTTTGGATGTCAGGGTTAGATTGACAATAAATGCACTAGGAGAACTAGCTCCAATTAGCACCTCTTGGGTTGGATAGTTTTTTTGGGTGGGTTAGATGCAACTAGCTCAAACTAGCCCTCATGTTTGGATATACTTTAGGGCTATTTGAGCCCAAACTAGCTCAAACTAACTCTAACCCATGGATACAGCAGCAGTTAATCAGCCGATAATTTGTAAGAATGCAATAAACTCCTTTCGACCCATAATATAAGATGTTAATTCATCTAATATGTGGTATATTGGATGTTATAAGATATTATAAAAGAGTGTTGTACTACATCATTGTGCAATTGATGTTTAGCTTCTAATATTAACTTGGTGCTTTTAGGTACATATGTCATTGGTAAAGATCCGCGCTTCGACCCTTTCTGCGTATGGGGCAATGAGATATCGATGAACCAGCATCAAGTGAGGAAGCTGATAAAGATTGTTAGTAAAATAGGTCAAAAGATGGCAATTAAACTATTTGTTTACACTTTATCCAAGACAACAGCGAACTGCAGGATGGTAAGTAAGAACTCTGCAGCCTTCTTTTTACTGCCCATAATGAGTTGTGTTAGATGACAATGTCTGAATCTTTTTCCTTTGCAGTGGTTCCCAAAGCAGTTTGCTCAAGATTACCTCTCAAACTACATGATTGGTGGGCATGCAAAGGTTAAAGTATTTCTACCAGAACACGATGATTATCTAGATGTTTTCATGAAGACCGTGAAGGATGGGCGGTCGGCCATCACAAGGGGTTGGACTAGAGTCGTGCGTGCCTTCTGCATGGAGGAGGGCACAATATGGGCATTCCGCTTTACCTTGTTCAGCAACCAGAATGTATTTCGCCTCTTTCTTTACCGTCTTTAATAGTACAAGTATACAACTATGGTTCATCATTCTTTATTTGGTTCTTATGTAATTCTTGAACATATGTACCTATGAATCGAATAATGCATTGGTTGTTTGAACCTGATTGATATGAATAAAGCTATAGCATACATTCAAATTCAAATCCGGTACAATTTGAAATAGCAGCAATTAAATTACGCTGAAATTACGCTCTGCAGGTCGTTACGGCACACACGGTTGGTAAAACACAAATGTTTGCGATATACACCATAATCCGACACGGTTCACAGAGAGGAAACGTGTGCAAGCATGCACACAGTTGCCGTTTGCAAAGCGTGTGCGATGTCAGACAATATCACAAACGGTGCGGGCAAACTAAACGTTTGTGATAGTTTCCTTATCGTACACGATTCGCAACCATGAACTGTTTCTGATGTGGTATGCATCATAAACATTGCACCATAGAATAGCATGTGCGATAGTTGTCGTGTACAACAATGTTACAACGGTCCGATGTTTCGTAATCCTGTCCGACACTCATACGACGATTAGCTAATCTTCTTAATTAGTTATCGCATACGGTTTGGGAAAAGCAAATGTGTGTGATTGTCTGCTTATCATACTCGTTCTATAATAGTGAACCGTTTGTGATGGGCCGCGCATCGTAAATGTAGCACCACAGAATACCGGCTGCGATGGCAATGCGAGCACAAACGAGTAGCGAGTACTGTATATGCATCAAGGCTCCCTATCCTCGATGGTTTCTGGGTCGTGTGGGAAGGACCCCCCTATCGCCCACACTCACTAGGTGACGGTTCCAAATGCCGTCGCGGAAAGGGGTTAAAAACCATTTGTATAGCACCTCGCTGTACCAGTGAAGTATTCCAGAAGTCAACGGAATCGGGAAGGCACATGAGGGGCCCATGAGCCACCAGGGCGCGCCCATGGGGGGTGGGCGCGCCCAGGTGCCTCGTGGGTGCCTGGTGTGTCCCCTCGGCTATTTCTTATTTTGGTTTTTTTTCTAATGTTCCAAAATGGACAGAAAGTGTTTTTAGGGAATTTTTGGAGTCGATTTACTTACCGTATCACATACCTATTCCTTTTCAGGGTTCTGGAGTGTCCTGGAAGGTCTCTCTTTTGTTTTCCTTCGGTGTCATAGTTTGGACAATATTAATTTCAACATTAATAGGTGTACCTCAGATATAATGCTTAATTCTTTGTCCATTGACCACCCTCGGATTAGTGTCTTCGGAGTTGTTAATCTTTATAGCTCCGAAAGATAAACTTCTTCGATGATATATGCTACTTGTGAGCTGCGTTGGGATTTCCCCGAAGAGGAGAGGATGATGCAGTACAATAGATATAAGTATTTCCCTTAGTTATGAAACCAAGGTTATCAATCCAGTAGGAGAACCAAGCAACACTATGTAAACAGCACCTGCACACAAACAACAAATACTTGCAACCCAACGCGTAGAGGGATTGTCAATCCCTCAACGGTTACGAGCAAGATTAAATTGTATAGTTTTTAATAGATAGATCTGACAAAAAAATAAAATAAAATTGCAGCAAGGTATTTTAATATTTAATATATGATAAAAGATAGACCCGGGCCATAGTTTTCACTAGAGGCTTCTCTCGAGAAAATAGCATACGATGGGTGAACAAACTACTATTGGGCAATTGATAGAAAAGCAAATAATTATGACGATATCCAAGGCAATGATCAAGTATATAGGCATCACATCCAAGATTAGTAGAACGAAACGATTCTGCATCTACTACTATTACTCCACACATCGACCGCTATCCAGCATGCATCTAGTGTATTAAGTTGATGGAAAAACGGAGTAATGCATTAAGCAAGATGACATGATGTAGACAAGATAAACTTACGTATGAATAAACCCCATGTTTTTACCCTTAATAGCAATGATACATACGTGTCATGTCCCCTTCTGTCATTGGGATTGAGCACTGCAAGATCGAACCCATTACAAAGCACCTCTTCCCATCGCAAGATAAATCAATCTAGTTAGCCAAACCAAACCAATAAATCAGAGAAGAAATACGAGGCTATATTGATCATGCATAAAAGAGTTTAGAGAAAACTCAAATAATATTCATGGATAGATCTGATCATAAACTCACAATTGATCGGATCCCAACAAACACACCGCAAAAAAGAATTACATCGGATAGAACTCCAAGAACATCAAGGAGAACATTGTATTGAAGAACATCGAGAGAGAAGAAGCCATTTAGCTACTAACTATGGACCCATAGGTCTGTGGTAAACTACTCACTCATCATCGGAGGGGCAACAAGGTTGATGAAGAACCCCTCCGTGATCGATTCCCCCTCCGGCAGAGTGCCAGAAAGGGACCCCAGATGGGGTCTCTCGAGAACAAAGGCTTGCGGTGGCAGAAAAAGTATTGGTGGACTTCCCTGTAGGTTTTTATATTTTTGGGGATTTATAGAGGCGGAGTTAGGTCAAACGGAGCGACTTGGGCCCCACCACCCATCAGGGCACGCCCTGGTGGGTGGTTGGCCCATGCTCCCACGTCTAGTTTTCTCCTGAAGCTTCTAGTGTCTCTTATGTCCAGAAAAAAAACTCCAAAACTTTTCGTGGCATTTGGACTTCGTTTGGTACTGATATTTTGCGAAACCAAAAACAAGCAAAAACAACAACTGGCATTGGGCACTAAGTTAATAGGTTAGTCCCAAAAAATGATATAAAATTGCTTGTAAATACACACACACACACACACACACACATATATAACATCCCAGATTGATAATAATAGCATGGAACAATAAAAAATAATAGATACATTGGAGACATATCAAACATCCCCAAGCTTAATTCCTGCTCGTCCTCGAGTAGGTAAATGATAAAAACAGAATTTTTGACGTGGAATGCTACCTAACATGTTCATCATATATTCTTTTCTTTTGTAGCATTGATATTTGGACTTTAAATGGTTCAAAGCAATAGTCTATAATTTGACATGAAGACTCAATACTCAAGCATATCAACAAGCAACCATGTCTTTCAAAATATCAACGCTAAAGAAAGTTTTCCTTAGCCCATTATGCTCAGTCATTGATCCATTCATGAAACACATTCAAATATTAGCTACTTCCAATGCAAAAGTATGATAATAGTGTCCACTAGTTGGTGCTTTATAAGAGAAGATGGAGACTCAAAATTAAAATAAAAAATTGCATAAAAGTAAATATAAAGGTCCTTCGCAGAGGGAATCAAAGATTTGTAGAGGTGCTAGAGCTCATAGCTTAAATTGAGAGATAAAATTATTTTGAGAGGCATGCTTTTCCTGTCAATGAAAATGACCGGGAATTCCCAATATCTTCCATGCTAGATAAATCATAGGCGGTTCCCAAACAGGAAATAAAGTTTAGTTCCTTTCCACCATTCTTACACAATCCATGGCTAGCCATATCCACGGGTGCCTTCCATACCAACACTTTCCAAGGAATTTATTATTAACAACATATTAAAAAAATCATTTCGGGACTGGGCATCCCTATTACCTACCACACTCTCGTGCAATGACAAGTGAATAAACACTCATCTTGAGAATAACATACCTAGCATGGAAAGTATTGGCCACCCCCTGCCGCTTCACGAGCGGTACGGCACACAAAACGGAAATTCATTTTGAATATTAGATTTGGCACATACAAATTTACTTGGAACGACATGGAAATACCACATATAGGTAGGTATGGTGGATTCATTTGGCACAACTTTGGTTTAAGGAGTTGGATGCACAAGCAGCATTCCCGCTTAGTACAAATGAAGGCTAGCAAATAGATTGAGAAGCAACTGATTGCTTGTATCTACATTGGCATTTCCCCGAAGAGGAGAGGATGATGCAACACAAAAACGGTATGTATTTCCCTTAGTTATGAAACAAAGGTTATCAATCCAGTAGGAGAACCAAGCAACACTATGTAAACAACACCTGCACAAAAATAACAAAAACTTGTAACCCAACGCGTAAGAGGGGTTGTCAATCCCTCCTCGGTATTGAGATAGATTAAATTGTATGAGATTAGATAAATAGATCTAGCAAAAACAGAAAATAAAAGAAAGAAAGAAAAAGTGCAGCAAGGTATTTTTGGGTTTTTGGAATAATAGATCTGAAAACAATATGATAGGAAATAGATCCGGGGGCCGTAGATTTCACTAGTTGCTTCTCTCGAGAAAATAGCATACGGTGGGTAAACAAATTACTGTTGGGCAATTGATAGAAGAGCAAATAATTATGACGATATCCAAGGCAATGATCATGTATATAGGCATCACGTCCAAGATTAGTAGACCAAAACGATTCTGCATCTACTACTATTACTCCACACATCGACTGCTATCCAGCATGCATCTAGTGTATTAAGTTCATGGAGAAACGGAGTAATGCAATAAGAACAATGACATGATGTAGTCAAGATCTATTCATGTAGGAATAGACCCCATCTTTTTATCCTTAATGGCAACGATGCATGCGTGTCATGTCTCCTTCTATCACTAAGATTGAGCACCGCAAGATCGAACCCATCACAAAGGACCTCTTCCCATGGCAAGAAAAATCAATCTAGGTGGCCAAACCAAACCAAAGTTTCAGAGAAGAAATACGAGGCTATAATAATCATGCATATAAGAGATCAAAGAAGACTCAAATAATATTCATAGATAGATCTGATCATAAACTCACAATTCATCAGATCCCAACAAACACACCGCAAAAGAGTTACATCAAATAGATCTCCAAGAACATCGAGGAGAACATTGTATTGAGAATCAAAAAGAGAGAAGAAGCCATCTAGCTACTGCCTACGGACCCGTAGGTCTGTGGTAAACTACTCGCACATCATCGGAGGAGCACCAATGAGGATGATGAACCCCTCTATGCTCGTGTTCCCCTCCGGCAAGGTGCCGGGATAGGGCTCTAGATTGGATCTCGTGGTTCTGGAACTTGCGGCGGCTAGAATTGTTTTTCATTGACTCCCATAGGGTTTCTGGAATATTTGGGTATTTATAGAGCTGAGAGACGGTGGAGAGGGGGCTTGTGGGCCCCACTACCCACCAGGGAGCGGCAGGGGCCTCTGGCGCGCCTTGGTGCCTTGTGGGCCCCATGGGCCTCCCCTCCGGGACTTCCTTCTCTCCGAAGTTGTCTTCTGGGCGGAAAAAAATCTCTAAAAAGTTTCGTGGCATTTGAACTTCGTTTGGTACTGATATTCTGCGAAGTAAAAAACAAGCAAAAAATAGCAACTGACACTAGGCACTATGTCAATAGGTTATTCCCAAAAAATGATATAAAGTTGCTATAAAATGAATATAAAACATTCAAGATTGATAATATAACAGCAGGAACAATAAAAAAATTATAGATACGTTGGAGACGTATCAGCGACCAACCAAAAAACAAAAACAATCATAAACATGCATTGAACGTAACTAACATTGAATAATGCAGCACAAGTAGGATGTAATTTCGTTGCATAACTATTGACTTTCGTGCTTGCATAGGGAATCACAAACCTTAACACCAATATTCTTACTAAAGCATAATTACTCACAAACATGACTCACATATCACTATCTCCGCATTGCAAAACTATTGCAAGGAATCAAGTTTTTAATATGCAATGATCTTCATTAAGGTTTGTATTATATCCCCCTTGGATATTTATCAATTTGGGACCAAATTCATATCTCGTGCATATTACATTGCTATTGTCAACTCTCAAAAAGATTTAAGTGAAGCACGAGAGCATAAATATTTCTTCAAAATTTAGCATATCAACTCTCAAAATAATATAAGTGAGGCATGAGAGCAAATTTCTTTAAAAACATTCAACTCTCAAAATAATATAAGTGAAGCATGAGAGCAAATTTCTTTTAAAATTTCAACTCTCAAAATAATATAAGTGAAGCATGAGAGCATATTTTTTCAAAATTTAATCACCACCGTGCTCTAAAAAGTTTAAGTGAAGGACACAAAGCAATTGCCTAGCTCAAAAAATTTAAGTGAAGCACATAGAGCAATTCTAACAAATCATAATAAACTTATGGCTCTCTCAAATAGGTGTATCCAGCAAGGATGATTGTGACAAACTAATAAGAAAAACAAGCAAAGACTCATATAATACAAGACGCTCCAAGCAAAACTCATGAAATGTGACGAATAAAAATATAGCTCCAAGTAAAATTACCGATGCTCGTTAGAAGAAAAAGGGGATGCCTTCCGGGGGATCCCCAAGCTTAGTTGCTTGGGAGTCCTTGAATATTTACCTTCGGGTGCCTCGAGCATCCCCAAGCTTTGTCTCTTGCCACAACTTATTCCTTCATCCATCGTAATCTCACCCAAAACTTGAAAACTTCAATCACACCCTTAACAACACCTTCGTGAGATCCGTTTGTATAAGAAGACAACTCACTACTTTAATTACTATTCCAAAACCATTCATATTTTGTTATTGCATTATACCTACTATATTCTAACTTCACCATGGCTTATACCCCTGATACAATCAATAGATTCATCAAAATAAGCACACAATGCAACGAAAACAGAATCAGTCCAAAACATAACAGTCTGTAGAAACCTAAATTAAGATCATACTTCTGTAACTCCAAAAATTCTGAAATATTGGGATGACATGGTAAATTTGTATATCAATCATGTGTAAAAACTTCAGAATTTTTCCACGTTCCAGAAAATTTTGATAATTCTGCTACTGGATGCAAAACCTTCTGTTTTTTAACAGAATCAATTTAACTATCATCCAACATAATTCTAAAGGCTTTACTTGGCACAAACACTACTTAAAACATGAAAACACAATCATAACAGTAGCATAATTGTGCACTTATTTAAAAACAGCAAGGAAACAAAAAATTAAAAGATAACTATTGGGTTGCCTCCCAACAAGCGCTATTGTTTTATGCCCCTAGCTAGGCATAATGCATAGTTTCAAGTATTATCATCTTTGGTTTTTGCTCCATAGGTTTCCCTCATGATTGACTCATATGATGGCTTAATTCTAGTTCTAGGGAAGTGTTCCATACCCTTCTTTAACGGAAACTGAAATTTAATATTCCCTTCTTTCATGTCAATCACGACACCTATAGTTCGTAAAAACGGTCTACCAAGTATTATGGGACAAGACGGATTGCAATCAATATTGTGACGACCCCGGCTTAATCGTGCACTAACCATACACGCAAATGCACACGATCAAGCCTAAGGACTCACTTGAAGATATCACAACACAACTCTAAAACATAAATAAAATCATTCAAGCTTAATATTACAAGCCAGGGCCTCGAGGGCTCGAATACATAGCTCGATGGCATACAAGTGTCAGCGGAAGCGTCAGATATCTGGGTACAGATATATATTACAGAATAGAGGGATAAGCCTTCACAGAGGCGGGGCAAAATAAAAACTACGATCGAAAAGGCGTGGGCCTCCTGCCCTGGACCCTCCGATCCTACTCCTGGTCGTCAGTCGGCTCCTCGTAGTAGTAGTACTCTCCGGGCTGGTAGTAGAAGTGGTCGTCGACGGGGACATCTGGCTCCGGGGCTCCGTCGTCTGGATGCGACAAAGGAATAAAGGGGGAAAAGGGAAAATAAAGCAAATGTGAGTACTCATCCGAAGTACTCAGCAAGCAAGGATCTACACTACATATGCAACATTTTCAAAGGATGGCTGTATATGTGGACTGGGCTGCAGAAATGCCAGAATAGAGGGGGAAAGCCTAGTCCTATCGAAGACTAGCATCTTCAGCATCTTCAACGGTCTCGCAGCATTAGAAGAGAGCAGAATAACATAATGTAAATTATAGCAGTAATGTCATCAACCTCGGCCAGAGATTCTTCCTCGACTCCCTGCGAGAAAGCAATCCCAGAGCCGTACTATCCAGTTCTCATCTCATGTCATGTTCTAGTTGTACCGATCGGGATACAACTCCGAGTGTCCGTTACCATAGGACAGGCTATCGATAGAAGTTTCTTCCCTGCAGGGGTGCACCAACTTACCCACCACGCTCGCTTAACTCCGGCCGGACACACTTTTCTGGGTCATGCCCGGCCTCGGCTAAGCAACACGCCGCAACCCGACCAAAAACTTAACAGAGAGGTCAGCACGCCGGACTAACCTATGCCCCCAGGGGTCTTGGGCCTTCGCCCCGGGAACTCCTGCGCGTTGCGTGGGCAGCCGGAAGCAGACCTAGCAACCCATTAATACAAGCGCGGTTGCGTAACCAGTCCAATCCAGCGCGCGCCGCTCAGTCGCTGACGTCTAATAAGCTTCGGCTGAAGTATACGACGCAGAACGCCCATACTATGCCCACGTGATGGTTAGTGCTACCGGGCCAGAGGCCCCTCGGATCAAATATCCAAACCGTAGTGGATTAGGAGCGCGCGGAAACGAGCAGAGACTCACGATCGATGTGACCTCGTCGCCCCGTCTCGAGGACTTGCGGCAAGGGCTAAGAATGCCCGGCCACGCCTCGTAGTTATCTCGCGGGCACCTCTCAGGTCAACCCGACTCCACATCACTTCGCATTCATGCTCGCGCGAGTACCCCTCAGGGCCGACCCGTCTTTAGTATCAAAGTTCAGTGATCAGTCATAGTATCCAAAGTCTCCGTGTGTCTGACACCAAGGGGGAACCCTAAGGAATCACCCTCGATGGAGTCCCACCTGATGTTCTTGTCAAGGTGAACGAAGGAGGTATCACCCTCGAGGTCCACACTTGAACAGTTGCACGACAATGTCGTTATCGGGGGTGGTGTAGGAGGAATCACCCTCGCTTACCACGACCGATTAACTAACCTACAAGGTTATCATCATAAGTGTTGTCGAGGTATCACCCTCGGCACTCGATAGTAACCTAGTAGTGTCGAGCATCTTAGGGGAAGTGACGTGCGGTGCCAGGTTCTAATCTTCAATCCCGTTGCTCGGTTCTTCTGAGAGTCCAGCGGGGCAGTCGGGACAAGTGGGTCTCTGATCAGGCTCTACCCATCCTATACTAAACAGTTTAGGAGAACAGACAGGTATAAAAAGTAGGCTACAATAAAACAGGCTATGTAGCAGATGTAGGACAACAGTAGCAGCAGTAACTTCTAATGCAAGCATAAGAGAGAAGAGAGTGGGCGATATCGAAATGCTCAAAATGGGGGTGCTTGCCTGTCTGCTCGACGGCAAGGGCAGGGTCGTCGAGGACGTAGTCGTACTCCGGAGCGGCGTCTGCCTCAGGAGCTACGGCAATGTCTGGGTCTACCGAAAGAGAAGAGGGGGAGGAAACAAGTAAATATAAAGCAATCAGAAGCAACACAGTGCGTGCGATGCTATGATGCAGTGCAGGTTGCCTAAGTATGCTTCTAAGTCACTTTAATTATTTTTTAGAATTATTCTGGGATTTAATAACCGGGGTGAGTGCACAATTCATCTGCCGGATTCGGGCCTGGAGTTATGAGTTCTCTTACGTAGGAGGTTCCGACAAGGAAACAGACAGCACGATCAGACTCGTCTCGTCGTTCTGAGCAACTTTCATGTTTTAACTTTTTCGATCTGAGCTACGGTTTAAAAGTTATTAATTTTCTAAGTTTATTAGATTATCTGAAATTATTTTTATTAGCAGAAATGCTTTATGATGTCAGCATTAAGTCAGGATGACATCAGCAGTCAACAGAGACACTGACTAGTCAAACCTGACAGGTGGGACCCACCTGTCAGCCTCTCTGAGTTAAACAGGGGTTTAAATTATTCTAACAGGGTGATTAGAGGGGTGGACCCCAGCAGTCAGTGGCTAGATTAGCTAACAGATTAGTTTTAAAAGCTAATTAGCTGAGTTAAAAACAGGGGCCCACATGTTAGCCACACAGGGGAACAGTGCCGCGCGTTGACCACCGTCAATGCAGTCAACGGAGCAGCAGGGCCCACCGGCCAGCGACCCAGACGGGTCTACATGGCGGCCAGGTCAGCGGACGGTGCCGGAGTTGCTCCGGCGACCATTTCCGCGGCGGTTCCTCGCCGGAGTCGGGCGGAAATGTGCTATGGTGGCTCAAAACGCGCACGGATGGTTGTTTTCGAACGAGGACTCGATGCCGCATCGATCTACGGCGGTGGCGCGGGCTAGAACGGCCGGAGTCGAGCGCCACTACAACGCCGGCGGACGGCTTGTTCGGGCGGCGCTCGGAATCACTACTAGCGGCTTCAAGGAGGAAAGCAAACGGCACGGTCGGCAACAGAGAGACGTCATGAGCTCGTTGGGGAGCTCGGGCGAGCTTGGCAGTGGCTGTGGCCATGGCCAGGAGCTCGTCTGCGGTGATGTGTGCGGCCAAACATGGCGCGGCATCTACGGCCGGCGACAGGCAATGCAGAGAAGAGGGAAAGGGGAACGTGGAGCTCACCGAGCGGTCACGAAAGACCCGTGGTGGTTTAGGAGTAGCAGCGCTCGCCGGAGAAGAAGGGGATCACCGGTGGCCGAAGCGAAAGGGGCGACGGCGTCCCGTGGCTGTAGGGGCTCCCGGCTAGGCTCGATGGAGCAGACGACATGGCCGAGCAAGGCGCGTCTCCCAGACACCGTGGTGAAGCGAGGCGGCGTCGCTGGCCACAGAAACGGCGACGAGCGGTGGCGGATCCGTTCGGCCTCCTCCCTGGATCGAAGGAGAATCCAGAGGTGGAGGGGAAGAATGACGAGGAGGGGCCAAGGGAATGAGTGAGGGGGAATCCTTATCCCCCTCGATGGCTACTGTACCGTGAGTGGCTGCCGCCGTGTCGCCACTCGGCCGGTGCGCGCGCGCAGCCATGGTGGAGACGACATGGGGAGGAGGGAGACGGCGTGGGCTGCTGTTGGACTGGTCCTGCACACTGTGCACTTAGGCCCAGCCAACAGTGGACTTTCTCCTTTTTCTTATTTCTCTGCTACCTTTTCTTTTATTCTTTTCTGTTTTGAAATAGTTAGGGCTCTTTTGCATTTTTATAAAGTATGAGAATTGTCCCCAATATTACAATGCAATATTTCCTTTCACAAAAAATTAGTTTGGGCAAAGTTGGAATTCTTTTGGATTTGATATTATTTTAAATGAGTTATATAGTGCTGTTTTGGTGCTGTTTCATCTTGTTTGAGTCATTTGTCTAACTCCAACTTTATTGATGAGGGTTTTACAAATGTTCCTGGATTATTTGCCACTTAATGAACATTTTCCCAACAGTGTTTGATCAAATTCATATTTCACTTTTGAATTTGAGTTGATTTTCAAAATGGAGTTGATTTGCTTTGGTTAACCACTATGTTTAAACACTGCAAATGATATGACTTGGCATTATTAGCAGCTAATCACAGTGGCAATTACATAGGGGGTGTTACAAATATCAAGTATGATAAAATATATGGGCACATAATTCCTATTTGCAAGAATAAGAACATCATTAATTCTTCCCAAAGGCTTTTTGATAGCAGAATCCGCCAAGTGCAAATTAAGAGAACATTCTTCCAAATTGGTAAAACCTAGCACATCACATAGAGATTTCAGAATTGTGGAAACACTAGCAGACAAATCACATAAAGCATTGCACTCATAATTTATTATCTTTAATTTAATGGTGGGTTCCCATTCATCATATAATTTTCTAGGAATTGAAATCTCTAATTCTAACTTTTCTTCTAAAGCTTTCATCATCGCTTCTACGATATGTTTAGTAAAAGCCTTATTTTGTTCATATGCGCTAAGTGAATTTAGCATGGATTGTAACAAAGAAATACACTCAATCAAAGAACAATTATCATAATTAAAGTCTTTGTAATCCAAGAGAGTGGGCACATCACTAGTTAAATTTTTTACCTCTCCAAACCCACTTTTAGTAATTTTTTCATCAAGTTTTTCACCCTCCGAACTATGGGGACGCCTTCTAGCTAAAGTTGACTCTTCTTTAGTCCCCTTATCATCAAGTTTAACATTACTAAACAAATAATCAATAGAAGAAACACCAATCATTTTAACCTCTTCATCATTACTACGAAAGAAATCGGGAGGAATCGCTTTTTCTAAGAATTTTCTTTTAGCTCTTAGCATAGCGGTTCTTTTCCTACTCTCATCCATGGAGACATACAAAGCTTTAAGTGATTAATTACTATAAATATTAGGAGGTAAAATTTTAGTCTTGAGATTTTCCACATGATGTGTAATTCTATCAATGCTCCTAGACATATCATCAATCTTACTCAATTTCTTCCATCGTAGTGTTGAAAACTTTTTGAGCATCAATAAATTCTTTGATATTATTCTTAAGATCAAAGGGCATCCTATTATTATTATTGTAAGAATTACCATGGGAATTGCCATAATTATTAGAGGGATTTCCAGGCAACGGCCTAGGATTAAAATTACCTCTATAAGCATTATTATTAAAATTGTTTCACGAGACAAAATTCACATCTATGGGCTCATTATTTTGCTCAATCAAAGTAAACAAAGGCACATCGTTAAAATCAATAGGAGAATTTTTACTAGCAACCAATTTCATAAGTGTATCAACTTTATCACAGAAAGTACTAATTTCTTCAACAGAATTCACCTTTTTGCTAGTAGGAGCTCTTTCGGTATGTCCTTACGAATAATTTGCCATGATATTATCAAGTAATTTAGTAGCTTCACCCAAAGTAATTTCCATAAAAGTACCACCCGCGGCGGAATCTAAAAGATTTCTAGAGACAAAATTCAATCCCGCATAAATTTTTTCTATAGAACTCCAAGAACATAAAGGAGAACATTATATTGAAGAACATCGAGAGAGAAGAAGCCATCTAGCTACTAACTATGGACCCGTAGGTCTGTGGTAAGCTAATCATGCATCATCGGAGGGGCAGTAAGGTTGATGAAGAACCCCTCCGTGATCGATTCCCCCTTCGGCAGAGTGCCAGAAAGGGACCCCAGATGGGATCTCTCTAGAACAGAGGCTTGCGGCAGTTGAAAAAGTATTTCGTGGACTCCCCTATAGGTTTTCTGATTTTTGGGGATTTATAGAAGCGGAGTTAGGTCAAATGGAGCCACGTGGGCCCCACCACTCATTAGGGCGTGCCTGCCCCCTGGGCGCGCCCTGGTCAGTGGTGGGCCCATGCTCCCATGTCTGGTCTTCTCATGAAGCTTCCATTGTCTCTTATGTCCAGAAAAAATCTCCAAAAAGTTTCGTGGCATTTGGACTTCATTTGGTATTGATATTCTTCGAAACCAAAAACAAGGAAAAACAACAACTGGCACTGGGCACTAAGTTAATAGGTTAGTCCCAAAAAATGATATAAAGTTGCGTGTAAATGTATATAAAACATCCAAGATTTATAATATAATAGCAAGGAACAATCAAAAATTATAGATACGTTGGAGACGTATCAATATACAATCCTTCCCATTTAGAGAGGAGTTTCCCTACAAAAAAAAATCTAAAATGAGAGTTGTACAATAGAACATACTCACCCACTTTGAACTCCCATTTTTGAATTCTTTTATCAAGCCATCTTTTAACTTTTTCTTTAAACAATTTGGCATTTTCATATGCTTGGGTTCTCCACTCATCTAACGAGCTAATATCAAATAACCTCTTCTCACTGTGAAGTTTGAAATCATAATTAAGTTCTTTAATTGCCCAATATGCTTTATGTTCTAGCTCAAGAGGTAAATGACATGCTTTTCCATAAACCATTTTATACGAAGACATACCTATAGGATTCTTATAAGCAGTTCTATAAGCCCACAATGCATCATCAAGTTTCTTAGACCAATTCTTTCGATACCTATTGATGGTCTTTTGCAAAATTAACTTTATTTCTCTATTGATCAATTCAACTTGACCACTAGATTGAGGATGATAAGGAGATGCAATTCTATGGTTAACATCATATTTGGCAAGCAATTTATGGAAAGCACCATGAATAAAATGTGAACCACCATCAATCATTAAATATCTAGGGACTCCAAACCTCGGGAAAATAACTTCCTTAAGCATTTAATAGAAGTGTTATGATCATCACTACTAGTTAGATAGCTTCTACTCACTTAGTAACATAATCAACAACAACTAAAATATGTGTATGCCCATTAGAGGAAGAAAAAGGTCTCATATAATCAAATCCCCAAACATCAAATGGTTCAATAACAAGTGAATAATTCATCGGCATTTCCTGACGTCTACCAATATTACCAATTCTTTGACATTCATCACAAGATAAGACAAACTTACGTGCATCTTTGAAGAGAGTAGGCCAATAAAAACCGGATTGTATTACCTTATGTGCGGTTCTATCTCCAGCATGGTGTCCTCCGTATGCCTTGGAATGACACTTCCGTAGGATTTGTTCCTGTTCATGCTCAGGTACACAACGTCTAATAATACCATCTACTCCTTTATAGAGATGTGGGTCATCCCAAAAGTAATGTCTTAGATCAAAGAAGAACTTTTTCTTTTGTTGGTATGTGAAACTAGGTGGTATATATTTAGCAACAATGTAATTAGTATAGTCTGCATACCAATGAGTATTACGAGAAGCATTTATAACAGCTAATTGCTCATCAGGAAATCTATCATCAATAGATAGTGGGTCATCAAGAACATTTTCCATTCGAGACAAATTATCAGCTACGGGGTTCTCATCTCCCATTCTATGAATAATATGCAAGTCAAATTCTTGTAGCAACAGAACCCACCTAATTAGTCTATGATTAACATCTTTCTTTTCCATAAGAAATTTAATTGCAGCATGATTGGTATGAACAGTCACTTTAGAATCAACAGTATAGCATCTGAATTTATCACATGCAAATACAACTGCTAAAAGTTCTTTCTCAGTAGTAACATAATTTCTTTGGGCACTGTCTAGCGTTTTACTAGCATCATGGATAACATTTAATTTCTTACCAACTCTTTGTCCTAGAACAGCACCAACAACTTAATCAATAGCATCACACATAAGTTCAAATGGTAGGTTCCAATCAGGTGGTTGAACAATTGGTGAAGAGATTAAGGCTTTGTTAAGTATTTCAAAGGCTTATACACAATCATCATAAAAAAACAAATGGAACATCTTTTTTCAAGAGATTAGTAAGAGGCCTAGAAATTTTAGAGAAGTATTTAATAAATCTCCTATTAAAACCAGCATGACCAACAAAAATCCTTATACCTTTAATATCTTTAGGACATGGCATTTTCTCAATTGCATCAACTTTAGCTTTATCTACTTCAATACCTCGTTCAGAAATTTTATGCCCAAGTACTATAACTTCATTCACCATAAAGTGGCACTTCTCCCAATTCAAGACACGATTAGTTTCTTCACATCTCTACAAAACTCGGTCAAGGTTGCTTAAGCAATCATCAAAAGAAGTCTTGTAAATGAAAAAAATCATCCATGAAAACTGATATGTCTTCGTCATATCTATAATTTTTTATTATTTCATGCCAATATTCTATAACTTTCATATACTTTTGGCAACATTTTATAGTATTTTTGGGACTAACATAATGATCCAGTGCCCAGTGCCAATTCCTGTTTGTTGCATGTTTTTTGTTTTGCAGAATATCCATATCAAACGAAGTCCAAACATGATAAAAATTTACGAATATTTATTTTGGAATATATGTGATTTTTGGGAAGAAGAATCAATGCAAGACAGTGATCGTTGGCCCCACGAGGAACCAGGGCACGCCTAGGGGGTAGGGCGCACCGTGGTGCCTCGTGAGCCCCTCGTAAGTCCTTTGACACCCTTCTTTCGCTGCAAGAAAGATAGTATCTGGAAAAAATCATGTTAAAAATTTAGCCCAATCGGAGTTATGGATCTTCGGATATTTAAGAGACGGTTTTCGGCCAGAAAACAGGAACGCGAAACAGAAGATAATAGAGAGAGAGAGAGATCCAATCTCGGAGGGGCTCCTGCCCTCCGGGAACCATGGAGACCATGGACCAGAGGGGAAACCCTCCTCCCATCTAGGAGGACACCAAGGAAGAAGAAGAAGGAGGGGTCTCTCTCCCCTCCCTCCCGGTAGCGCCGGAGCGCCGCTGAGGCAATCATCGTGACGGCGATCTACATCAACAACTTTGCCGCCGTCATCACCAACTCTCTCCCCCTCTATGCAGTGGTGTAACACCTCTTCTCCCCGTTGTAATCTCTACTTAAAATGGTGCTTCATGCTTCATATTATTATCCAATGATGTGTTTCCATCCTATGATGTTTGAGTAGACTCGTTTGTCCTATGGGTTGATTGATGACCGTGATTGGTATGAGTTGTATGTTTTATTTTGGTGTTGTCATATGGTGCCCTCCGTGTCGTGCAAGCGTGTGGAATTACCGTTGTAGGGTGTTGCAATACGTTCATAATTCGCTTATAGTGGGTGGCGTGAGTGACTGAAACACATACCCGAGTAAGGGGATTGTTGCGTATGGGAGTAAAGAGGACTTGATACTTAATGCGATGGTTGGGTTTTACCTTAATGATCTTTGGTAGTTGCGGATGCTTTCTAGAGTTCCAATCATAAGTGCATATGATCCAAGTACGGAAAGTATGTTAGCTCATGCCTCTCCCTCATATAAAATTGCAATAATGATTACCGGTCTAGTTATCGATTGCCTAGGGACAAATCCTTCTATTGTGTTACAAAAATATTTCTACTAAAAAACTAACTATTATTATCTTGCAAATTACTCCTAGTTTTATTCCGCTAAGTACTTCTAGTTTTATTCTTGCAAACCTATCCTATCACCTACAAAATAGTTTCATACTTGTTCTAGGTAAAGCGAACGTTAAGTGTGCGTAGAGTTGTATTGGTGATCGATAGAACGTGAAGGGAATATAAATCCTATATTTAGCTCCTCGTTGGGTTCGACACTCTTATTTATTGAAAAATCTACAATTGATCCCCTACACTTGTGGGTTATCAAAAACCTCAACAATCTTTTCACAAAAGATAGAGAATATAGTAGCCATACAGCTTTGAAAGGTAGCAGGTGCATTGCATAAACCAAAAGGCATACGTCTATAAGCATAAGTTCCAAAAGGGCAAGTAAAAGTGGTTTTCTCTTGATCTTCTTTTAACACAGGTATTTGAGAGAAACCAGAATATCCATCAAGGAAACAATAGTGTGTATGCTAAGACGAACTTTCTAACATTTGATCAATAAAAGGCAAGGGGTAATGATCTTTTCTAGTAGATTTATTTAATTTCCTGAAATCAATTACCATCCTATAACCAGATACAATTCTTTGTGGGATGAGTTCATTTTTATCATTAGGAACAACAGTTATACCACCTTTCTTAGGAACACAATGAACATGACTTACCCATCTACTATCAGCTATGGGATAAATTATACCTGCTTCTAGAAGCTTTAATATTTCAGTTCTTACCACATCCTTCATCTTGGGATTCAATCGTCATTGGTGATCAATGACTGGCTTAGCATCAGGTTCCATATTAATCTTGTGCTAACATAGAGTGGGACTAATATCCTTAAGATCATCAAGAGTATATCCAATAGCAGCATGGTGCTTCCCCATAGTTTTCAGTAATCTCTTTTCTTCATGCTCTGAAAGGTTAGAACTATAATAACAGGATATATCTTCTTTTCATAAATATAAGCATATTTCAACGTATCAGGTAATTGTATTAATTCAAACATGGGATCACCCTTAGGAGGAGGTGGACCTCCAAGAGTTTCAACAGGTAAATTATGGTTAAGGATACGTACTTGATCAAAGAATAACTTATCTATTTCATTTCTTTCATTCATATGCATATCATTTTCACGGTCCAGCAAATATTGTTTTGAAGGATTAGTAGGACGTACGACAATAGAAGCAAGACCAATAATTTCATCCTTACTAGGCAATTCTTTATGATGAGGTTTCTACGGAATTTAGAGAAATTAAACTCATGAGATACATCACCAAAGTTAACACTGGCAGTTTCTTTATTGCAATCAATCTTAGCATTTAATGTATTCAAGAAAGGTCTACCAAATATAATGGGGAAAAATCATCTTATGGAGAACCAAGAACTAGAAAATCAGTAGGGTATTTTATCTTTCCACACAAGACTTCGACATCTCCAACAATCCCAAGTGGTGAAATAGTATCTCTATTCGTAAGTTTAATTGTAACATTAATGTCTTCTATCTCAACAGGTGCAATATCATTCATAATCTCTTGATATAAGGTAAACGGAATAGCACTCACACTAGCACCCAAATCACATAAACCATGGTAACAGTGATCTCCTATTTTAACAGAAACAACATGCATGCCAACAATAGGCTTATTCTTATCTTTAGTATCGGGCTTAGCAATTCTAGTAGCTTCTTCGCAGAAGTAAATGACATCAATATTATCAACCAAGAGATCTTTAATCATAGCAACATTAGGTTCAACTTTAATTTGTTTAAAGGGTCTAGGTGCTCTAATGTTACTTTTATTAACCACAGTTGAAACCTCAGTGAGGGAGTCATGGGCTAAGGGGTCCTCGGGGCGACGACCCATTGTACGTGGGCCGGACTGGTGGAGCCGTGTGGTGACCAGAGACCTGTGAAGCCGTTGTTTGCCCTCCGGTGTAAAGGTGGACTAGATCCCTTTCCCTCTTGTTGTAATCTATCTTCGGTAACCATAACCCTATCGGTGTCTATATAAACCGAGGGTTGTAGTCATTAGGCTTAGAGCTATATTCATCACCTCATAGCCTAGGGTTTAGCTCATGTTGATCTCGAGGTAGATCTACTCTATAAACTCCATCATATATTCAATACAATCAAGCAGGACGTAGGGTTTTACCTCTTCGAGAGGGCCCGAACCTGGGTAAACATTGTGTTTGTCGTCCCCTGTTATCCATTGATCCTAGATCCGCAGCTCGGGACCCCCTACCCCGAGGTCTGCCGGTTTTGACACCGACATTGGTGCTTTCATTGAGAGTTCCGCTGATTGGATCGCCGGAAGGATCGATGGCTCGTTTAGTCCTTGGAGAGGACATCAGTTCCATGGACCTCTTCGTCCCTGGACAACTCTTCACTTTTGGCAGCATCGTGCTACACACCGATCCGACCGGCCGTCTTGGTCAGGTCGACAACTTCGCTCCCGAACACCAGATTCGATTCGGCAATCTGGAGTACATCACTGACGCGCGGGGGGATCTGGTTTTCACCGGATTCACCACCCCCGCAGGCCTTGCCGCGCCTACTTCGGCGTACACCTCCGATCCGATCTGCGAATCGGTCCCAGTCTACCAAACGGCTTGGAGCCAGGAAGGACTCTTTGAGAGAGGAGACCTCACCCCACTATCAACCGAACCTACATCGGCGAAGGATTTATCCCCGGCCCTCGAGGCAGAACCAGAGTTCAGAGGCCAAGATTCAATCTCAGCCGAGCTCCTCCCCCACAATACCCTGCTGGCTTTGAGCCCGCACCCCGAGTCGGCGAGCAGCGGCCAGGGGTCACCCCTGGCCCAAAACGACCCAATCTCAAACATCGGCGTGGAAGGTGCACGGGAGGGTCAAAGTACACCCTCAGTTTCCGAGGACAATTTGGTGCATCTCGAGGTTTCGGTCCCGAATTCTGAAGATAGGCCCGTCTGGGACCAAAGATCGGTTGAGTCACAGACCGACCTCTGCTTCGTTGCCACAAGGTCTGGCCCAGAGCCCTCAAACCCGGTAACCCTCGATATGTTGAACGAGGCGCTGGACCGGATTCAGAAAATGACCATCCAGGAGAACCTGCCCTCCGCCTTCAATAGCCAACCCCTCGAGGCGTTCGACAGGGAATTTTGTGCCCCACCCACCACCCATTTGGTAGCAACTATCAATGATTTAACCGATATGTTAGACAACAATTCAGAGAATGTCGAATACATGGATGAGGAGGATGTACCACGGCTAATGCTGAGGTCGGTCCCCCATCACCGGCCGCTGGACGACCACGTCCACCTACGATATTTACATGGTGGACACCCCCAAAGACGGCGACGGCACCCCCAATCAGGACAGAGGCAAACCTAGAGACGAGTCGACCAAACGACGAAAATAACGCCGCTGGTCAAAACCACGCCGAAGCCATACGAGCAACATAGACTCGGCAAAGAACGGCACCGAGAACAATACGGATGACCCCGCCGGAGCCGCAGCCAACGAACATCACCAGGATGACCCTGCGGGGCAGGAGGACCCGCTCAGTCTAGAAGGCCGTGATGACTCCGAAGACAGCAATTACCTCCCACTCTCTGAAGAGGAGGACAGTCTCGGGGAGGACAATTTCATCGTCCCCGAAGACCCGCTAGAGCAGGAACTATTCAAACGGAGGCTTTTAGCCACTGCTCGCAGCCTGAAGAAACAAAAGTGCAAAATCAAGGCCGAACAAGACACCCTCAATGAGCAGTGGACCAAAGTCCTAGCTGCCGAAGAAGGATACGGCCACGAACAGCAAGTTAAGAGCAATCCTAAGCGAAAATTGCTACCCCAGTTCGATGATGAAGCCTTAGAGCCAACACGTCCAACACACACATGCACCGAACAGCCGGGCCGTCCCCCTAGAGAATGGGACAGAGAAGCTGACGAGGCCGAACACCCAGCCGCCCCACCTCGCTGTTACGGCAAGGATCAAGCACGGTCCACTTACGAGTACGACCTTCACCATGACCTAGACGCCAGGGGAGGTCGCACCAGGTCCATTTACGGACCCAGGGAAGACTCACCTGCTTACCGGGAAGCATACTATGATCGGGCAAACCGAAACGATAGAGTCTGGGAACAGCAGCAGATTCGGAGGACCGAAGACCTCCGACGTGACATAGCCCGAGCCCGAGGCGCCGCACACCCCCTGTGCTTCACAGAGAGGGTAATGCAACACCAATTCCTGGAAGGCTTCAAGCCTGTGAACATTGAATCATACGATGGAACCATGGATCCAGCCGTATGGATAGAGGATTTCCTCCTCCACATTCACATGGCACGAGGAGATGACCTCCACGCCATTAAATATCTGCCACTAAAGCTCAAAGGCCCAGCTCGGCACTGGTTGAACAGCCTCCCAGAAGACTCTATAGGTTGTTGGGAAGAGCTAGAGGACGCTTTTCGAGCAAACTTTTAGGGCACCTATGTCCGGCCTCCGGACGCTGACGACCTAAATCGCATTACGCAACAACCCGAAGAATCTGCCCGACAGTTCTGGAACCAATTCCTCACCAAGAAAAACCAGATTGTTGACTGTCCGGACACCGAAGCCTTGGCCGCCTTCAAGCATAGTGTCAGGGATGAATGGCTCATAAGGCAGCTCGGCCAGGATAAACCACAAACCATGGCAGCCCTTACTTCTCTCATGACCCGCTTTTGCGCAGGCGAGGACAGTTGGCTTGCTCGTAAAACCACCAATCCCGATACCCCTGGTACTTCTAAAGTCCGAGACGGGAACGGAAAGCCGCGACGCAGCAAGAACAAACATCGCCACAACGATGGCGAAGGTGAGGATACGGCAGTAAACACCGGATTCCGAAACTCGAAGTCCGGGCAGCGCAAAAAGGCCCCTAAAGGCAACAGCGATGGCCTGTCCAGGCTAGACACAATTTTGGACAGGCCCTGCCAGATCCATGGCACATCCAAAAAGCCTGCTCTGAAAAGCCTGCCAACCACTCCAACCGTAATTGTTGGGTGATAAAGCAGGCCGGCAAGCTCAACGCCGAAGACTCGGGCAAAAGCCCACGCAGCGAGGACGATGATGAGCCCCGAAGGCCGAATAGTGGAGGCCAGAAACCCTTCCCCTCCGAAGTCTAGATGGTAAACATGATCTACGCAACCCATATACCGAAGAAGGAGAGGAAGCGAGCACTACGGGACATATACTCCATCGAACATGTAGCACCGAAGCTCAATCCACGGTCGGCTTACCCGATCACGTTCGATCGCAGGGACCACCCCACGAGCATACGCCATGGGGGGTCCGCAGCCCTAGTGCTAGATCCCATTATCGATGGATTTCACCTCACTAGAGTCCTAATGGACGGAGGAAGCAGTCTCAATCTGATATACGAGGATACAGTGAAGAAAATGGGGATCGATCCATCAAGGATTAAACCCAGTAATACCACCTTCAAGGGGGTCATTTCGGGAGTGGAGGCCCACTGCACGGGCACCGTGACGCTTGAAGTAGTGTTCGGATCTCCGGACAACTTCCGAAGCGAGGACTTGATCTTCGATATTGCACCTTTCCGCAGTGGCTATCACGGGGAGGTTATCTTTCCACAGTGACCCCTGAAGATGTCAGGCCCTTCAGGGGTCATAACTATCAACGGCAACACCCAACACTCACTTCGAACCGAAGAACACACTGCGGCCCTAGCGGCCTAATATAACACCGGCCCATATAGGCCTGAATGCCGACCCACCGTAAAGGACGGCGACAACAGCAAACGGGTTCGAACCCGTTCTCCGTCATGGGAGCCGCATGCGTTCGCCGCAAATAGGGATACACGCCCCACGACATGCCTATCTCCTCCATGCTCCATGTGCCTCGCCAGCACAACTTTGCACTTAAAATTCCATGGGCAGCCGTGAGGCATTCATTAATCTGAAGTACATGTTCGGCTCAACCGAACTTTGGAGCGACCCCGTCTTCGGACGACCCGGGGACTAACTCCAGATACCCCAAGCATAAAGCACCACAAGCAGGGTCCTCGCCCATCAAGGTCTCATCGAAGGTCCCAACCCCCCACCTATCAGAAACAAAGGCGCAGACGTGCAGCAGGGCACAGTGAAGGCTTCAACTCACGCATCAAGGCCCTGCGTCAACCTTTACTTCGTAACTTTTTTTTCTTTCTCTCTTGCAAGTACTGCCTTCGCAATTCGAATTGTATGGTTAGACGTCCTGAGCTCATGAGAAGTAATAAAAATACCCTTTATGGTATTCGGATATCCGCATTCTTGCAATTTTTCTGTCCCTTTCCGACTCTCTCATCGCTCTTCGAACAGCCCGGCATGAAAAAATATATTAATCAGTCACGAGTTTGATTTATGTGTCAGCTCAATATCTTTAAGTCTGGCACCGCTTCCTGCTAGGTGTCCGGCGTCTCGGATATTGCACTATATGCATCTGTTCCGAACTATGTCTTGGGTCAATAGTTGGGTTGCCCGGCTCCTGTGTTTGCCCCTTATGTTCCGCTAGTTTGGCTAAGAGGGCAAAGGGAGAACCCCTGCGATTGTACTACTGGCTTGCCCGGTCAAGTACCTTAGGAGGAAAAAGCCAAAAACTGATCATCATAGTAAGCGTGAACGGGTCTACGATCTGATGACGAGGTTGGACTCTAAAAATCGTTGGCGATTTAGCCATGTCATACGAAGGGTTCGCCTTAACACAAACCACGTGATTGGAAAAGGTAAGCTTCGACCCCCAAGTACATCACACATACACCGGGGGCTAGTCCCTAGTCCCCACCGTCAAGCTCCTACGGCTAAGTGAAGGCAGTAAAACCGAATAGTCCGATTGCCTGGTTTCATTCCCACACTACCGCCTTCGGGCACCAAGACGTTGGCTAAGGGTTACAGTGCGGAGACAAAACACCCCTCGTGATATTCACTTGGGGGCTGAAGCCGATGACTGGTAGCGTTCAGAATTAGCATACGGCCACACAGGAGTCAAAATTAAATCATGACAAAAGTCAGGCAGGTGCATAATAAAGCATAAGTTCCATTTGATACAAATTTGCTACAACTACTCAAGCATTACATTTTTCGAACATTGTCCCTCTATCGCCCGCGCTCCGGTCATCACCTGCGCGAAGTACAGATTAGTGCGGCGATGCTCCTTCCCCTGGGGCGGAGGACCAGTGGCCATCTCCATTGGACTAATCCTTGGCCAATGAACCATTGTCTTCGCAAAGGTGAGCCGAGCCCCCTCAAGGCAAGCCGGCCTCTTCACAGCATCAATCCAGAGCGGCGCCTCCCTCAGCCTCTGCACAAGGCCGAAGTAGGTGTCTGGAAGGGGCTCGGCTGGCCACAGGTTGACACAGAGGTCCTTCAAGGCCAGCTCGGACATCTGATGCATCTCCATCAGCTGCTTCATTTGATCACTGAGGGGCGGACGCTCTGAGTCCGGAAACTGCGACCAAAAAAGCCGTTGCATGGCGTCCTCCTCGCGGGTGGCTTAGTGCCTCGCCACGGCCGCCGCATTCTTCGGGAGTTTGGCAAAAACGCCTGCGAAGCGCCAGACCCTCGTCAGCAGGGCGAATCTTTTGCCTTCGAACACACTCTGCAGTAAATATTTCTTACCATTGGCAATTTGCGCCGCTTGCCGGAGCTCCTCCTGGACGCCTCGAACGTCACTCCTCGCCTCATGAAGCTCCTTCTCCACCTTGGATAGCCGGGAGGACTGCTCCTCCTGCCCCTTCTCAAGGGCCTCCAGCTTCTTGGCGGCATCCTGGAGCTCCACTTGGACTTCGGTCACCCACGCCTCATGTTGCTCGGCAGCAAACTTGGCCTTCTCAAGCTCGGCCACCGCCTCTTCAGCTGAGGTCTTCTTCGCGGCCGCCTCGGCCTCGGCTTTCTTCAGGGCCTCCTTCAAGCCCTCGACCTCGGTGGCAGCAGCTGTAGAATCATTAAGATTACGGATTAACACATAGTCCGGATAGTCAATATCCAGCGTCAAGTCAATTGCACATCTCCTTATAGGGCTTACCTTGCGCCTCGTCAAGCCGTTTGTTGACAAGGTCAAGCTCTTTATCGGAAAGTTGGAGCTTCCGATCCATCTCCTCTAATGTCGCGGCATTAGCAGCCGCGGCAATGGAAGATGCCTGCGTCAGCAAAAATACATCGACATTGTTATCCGGTTACCGAATTTGATCCTCTGCAGGCCTCTTTGAGGTCCTGGCAGAGTCTCGGGGGCTGCTATATGTGCGGCCTACCTAAAACTAATAATCATTACCGCGTTATGAGGAAAGAACATCACTTGACTTACCTCAAATCCTATTAGAAGGCCTTGGACAGCGTCGTTTAGTCCGGATTGGATGGACCAAACACCCTGCATAACCGCACTCATCAAAGTGCGGTGCCCATCAACGATGGCGGAGCCGCTCACCAGCTCCTCTAGAACCTCTGGCCAGCCAGCTGCCGCTCGTGTGGAGGTGTTCGGTGCTGGCGTTTGCTCCCCGGCCCCCTCCTCTCTGTGAGGAGCCTGTGTCGTCGAAGGCCTTGGGTGCTCGGGAGCGGTCAACGACGGGGGTCCGGATGGTCCGGACTCCTTCTCCTGATCTTCGGTGGCCAAGGTGTTAACCTCGGCCATTATGACATCCGCCTCCCCCTCTGTGTTCGGAGGGGGAGGAGTCCTTTGGGACCGCACCTCCTCAACCTCTTCGGGGATCGGAGGAGGCGCAGAATGCGCCATAGACCCACTGTCCGCCAGTTCGGCGGGCGGAGACGTTCCCTCCGAGGTTTGCTCGGTGGGGCATTCGCGCGGGGGGCTGCAACTCGGAGGGGTTTAGCTTTCAAACCAAAGCAAATTACTGAAAATATGATAACTAAAAAAGCCATAATGTGTACCTGGCCGTGGGGGACTTGACCCTGGGTCCCATTGGAGGGATCGGGTCGGACGCTTCGGACTCTTTGTCCGAGCTGTCAGGCAGTACCGGCTTAGGCCGGCACCGCCTCTTGAGAGCTTGGGGAGGATGAACCTCCTCGACGTCCTCAAACGCTGATCTCTTCTTGGAGTGCGAGGAGGCACTCTCCTCCTCGCCCTCGTCATCATCCCCATCCTGAACGGATGAGGCCGCCGCATCTCCGGGGCGGTCGCCCGCCCTGCGGCGGCGGCCCTCCCTGGCCTCCGATATCTCCTTCTTCTTGCCCTTCTTGTCGGGCGCCTTGTACGGCGCCACAACCAGCAGCTGCTCTAGCTGTTCGGATCAGGGCCCCTCTGGCAGCGGCACCGGGCCGCTGATCCTCTCGGCCTTGGCGAGCCAGCCCTGAAAAACCCATGTAAAGGGGTTCGGATTAAGTCATGCGAAATAAATGTTTAGACTTATGCTTGAACAAAGTATCGCTCACCTTCTTCGGAGGGTGCTCAGCGTCAAGGCCAATGTCCCCTTCCTCCGATGGCCACTCCTTTTGCGGCTTGAATAGCAGCCCCCACACCTTCTTGTGGGTCGTGCCGAAGAGGCGCCGCACGGTGGCCGGGTCTTCGGGGCTGTGTGCCCACATGGGCTTGGCCCTCTCCTGACAGGGGAGGATCCGACGATTGAGCATGACTTGGATCACATCGACCAGCTTCACGCCGGTCTCCATCACACTGCCGACGCGCTTCTGTAGTGCCTTTAAATCATCAGGTGACCCCCAGTCCGGGCTCTTCTCGACCCACGAGGTCAGCCTGGTGGGGGGTGAGGGAGTCCTGGATTAGGGGGTCCTCGGGTGTCCGGGCTATTTGATATGGGCCGGACTGATGGGCCGTGAAGATACAAAGTGGAAGATTTCCCCCCGTGTCCGGGTAGGACTCCCCTATGCGTGGATGGCAAGATTTGTGTCCGGATATGTAATTTTCTTCCTCTACGAACCGACTCTGTATAACCCTAGGCCCCTCCGGTGTGTATATAAACTGGAGGGTTGAGTCCGTAAAGACATCAGAATTCTCATAGGCTAGACAGCTAGGGTTTAGCCATTACGATCTCGAGGTAGATCAACTCTTGTAACCCCTATACTCATCAAATACAATCAAGCAGGACATAGGGTTTTACCTCCATTAAGAGGGCCCGAACCTGGGTAAACATCGTGTTCCCTCTGTCCCTTGTTACCTTCGATCCTCAGACACACAGTTCAGGACCCCCTACCCGAGATCGGCCGGTTTTGACACCGACATTGGTGCTTTCATTGTGAGTTCCACTGTGTCGTCGGCAAAAGGCTTGATGGCTCGTTTGATCATCAACAATGATGCTGTTTCCGGAGAAACTTTCTTCCCTGGTCAACTTTTTGTGTTTGGCGGCTTCGCTCTGCGTGCCAATTCAACTGGTCACCTTGAACAGATCGACAGCTACGCTACTGGTCACCAGATCAGGTTCGGGAGCCTGAATTACATCGCTGATATCCGAGGAGAGTTGATCTTCGAAGGATTCTTGGCCTCGACCGCCACTCCTCATCTATATGAAGGAGGCCCATCGGATCCACCATCAGGCTCCGTTCAAGGATCAACCATCGTCCCTGCCCTGGCCTTAGATCCAGAGCAAACCACCCTGTCCGAAGATGGGAGTATGAATCCCACCGGACCCTCTCCTACTACGAAGCTCCCTGCCGGAGACCCGGAGGTGACCATATTATCGGCAGGCCTGGAATCAAACAGGGCTCTCCCTGTCATCGGGAAGCCGGACTCACCTCCGGATGTTAACTCCGAACTCTTGAGGCCTGCATCCATTGAGCACGGTCGGGCGGCGATTTCCGAACCCAGCTCCGCAGGCTCTCAGTCACCCGTCCAGCTATCGCTCCTAAACGAGGCTCTGGACTTAATGCGATCTCTCGCCATAACGGAGGCATCACTTCCGAATTACGCCCAGCCCGGACTAGGGGCTGAGTGCGGGGAATTTTACGTCCCACCCACCACCCACTTGATAGCCACTGTCGAGGACTTAACCGACATGCTAGACTACGCCTCCGAGGACATCGACGGCATGGACGATGATGTCAGAGCTGAATCAGGCCAAAACCCACCCATCACTGGGCGTTGGACGGCCACTTCTACATACGATGTGTACATGGTGGATACACCCAAAAAGAAGGATGATGATAGCGCTCAAGACCCGATCGAGGACAAGCCTGTCGAAGCACCACCTAAACATCAACATCAGCGGCGCCGCTCACGACCGTGTCGCGAAAAGGAAAGCAATACCGGCACCAGAGACAATGACACTCCGGAGAACGCCGAAGACCCTGACCACCTCATCGAGCCTGCTGTTGAGCAGGATGAGTGGGAAGAAGGACAAGTCAACCTAGACGAACCTGTCGATCATGAGGATTTGGAGGATAGTAATTATCTGCCGGCCTCCGAGGAGGATGTTAGCCTCGGTAACGAAGATTTTATCATACCAGAGGAACCCCTCGAGCAAGAAATCTTCAAGCGACAGCTCATTACCACTGCGAGGAGCCTGAAAAAGAAACAGCAACAGCTTCAAGCTGAACAGGATACACTAAATGAAAGATGGACCAAGGTCCTAGCCGCCGAAGAATACGGCCTCGAGCGCCCAATAAAAAGCTACCCAAAGCGCAGGCTACTACCCCAATTCGACGACGAGGCCCTTGAGCCAATTCCGTCAAGATACAATCATGCTGATGAACCGGACCGACCACCACGTGGACGGGACAAAACGGCTAATTACGCCGAATACCAGCCCGCACCACCTCGCCGTAAAGGCAGAGAGGCAGCGGCTCTGGGCTACATGTATGACTTACGTCAGGACCTGGACAATAGAGCCAGCCAGACCAGATCAATCTACAGATCAAGGGGACGCGCTCCAACACAAGACGATGGCCGTCAAGCCTGGCGCGACAAGCATCACCAAGTTCGGGCCGAGAACCGAACACGGATGTCATCCGAACTCTGCCGTGATGTTGCCCGATATAGAGGCGCCGCACACCCCATGTGCTTTACCGATGAGGTAATGCAGCACCAGTTTCCAGAAGGGTTTAAACCCGTAAACATTGAAGCATACGATGGAATGACAAATCCCGCTGTATGGATTGAAGATTTTCTTCTCCATATACACATGGCTCGCGGTGATGATCTCCATGTCATTAAATACCTCCCCCTAAAGCTAAAAGGACCAGCACGGCACTGGTTGAACAGCCTCCCAGAAAACTCTATTTGTAGCTGGGAAGACTTGGAGGACGCTTTTCGAGACAACTTCCAAGGTACTTATGTCCAGCCACCGGACTCTGATGACCTCAGTCACATAGTCCAGCAACCCGGAGAGTCAGCCCGCAAGCTCTGGACTCGGTTCTTAATTAAAAAGAACCAAATCGTTGACTGTCCGGACGCCGAAGCCTTAGCGGCCTTTAAACACAGTGTCCGTGACAAATGGCTCGCCCGACACCTCGGTCAGGAAAAGCCGAAGACTATGGCAGCTCTTACTGCACTTATGACCCATTTCTGCGCGGGCGAAGATAGCTGGTTGGCTCGTAGAAGCAACAGTACCAGCGACCCTGGCACCTCTGAAGCCAGGGATGGCAATGGAAGGCCACGACGTAACAAAAACAAGTGTCGGAACAACAATGAAGAAACTGAAGATACGGCGGTCAACGCCGGATTCAGTGGCTCTAAACCCGGTCAGCGGAAGAAGCCATTCAAAGGAAACAGAGATGGTCCATCTAATTTGGACAAGATACTGGATAGGCCTTGCCAGATTCATGGCACCCCCGACAAGCCTGCCAACCACTCCAACAGAAACTGTCGGGTTTTCAAATAGGCCAGTAAGTTAAATACCGAACACAAGGGGAAGGGGCCTCAAAGCGAGGACGATGATGAGTCCCGTCCACCGAACACAGGGGGACAGAAGAAATTTCCCCCCGAGGTGAAAACAGTGAACATGATATATGTCACACATATCCCAAAGAGGGAGCGTAAGCGCGCACTAAGGGACGTCTACGCCATAGAGCCTGTCGCCCCAAAATTCAACCCATGGTCGGCTTGTCCGATCACCTTCGATCGCAGGGACCACCCGACCAGTATCCGTCATGGAGGTTCGGCGGCCCTGGTGCTCGATCCCATCATCGATGGATACCATCTCACTAGAGTCCTTATGGACGGCGGCAACAGTCTAAACCTGATCTATCAAGACACTGTCCGTAAGATGGGCATTGACCCGTCAAGAATTAAGCCCAGGAATACTACCTTTAAAGGAGTAATACCCGGCGTGGAGGCCCGTTGTACGGGCTCCTTAACATTGGAAGTAGTCTTCGGTTCGCCGGATAACTTCCGAAGCGAAGACTTGATCTTCGACATTGTCCCTTTTCGCAGTGGCTATCACGCGCTGCTCGGACGAACTGCTTTCGCCTGCTTCAATGCAGTCCCGCATTACGCTTACTTAAAGCCCAAAATGTCCGGACCGCGCGGCGTTATCACAGTCAATGGAAATATGGAGCGCTCCCTCCATACTGAGGAGCACACCACGGCCCTGGCAGTCGAAGTACAGAATGGCCTCATCAAGCTGAACAATTCATCGGTCACTAAGACACCTAACACTGCCAAGCGAGCCCGGTCCACTCTGCAGAACGACAGTTCGGTGAATCCAGAGCTTGAATAGCAGTTTCGCCTCCGCCGATCGCCCCATAAAACAGCGGCATGCATACCGCGCGTGCATAATTACGCACTTAAAATACCTTGGGCAGCGACGGAGGCACACTGCGGAAAAGGTCTATAGTGCAGCTTGACCCTATTTGGACCTTAACCTTTTTTCTTTTTCTTTCTTTTCTTTTTTCCTCTTTTCTACTATAGGTTCATTAAAAACCTACCCTATGGTCATGCAAGGGCCCTTTTTGAGGCCCCCCTTTTTCGTATAGCCGACAATCGACCTCTCCTCTCAAAGGATTTTTCACCAAGGGGAAACGGCGCAGACGTGCAGCAGGGCACCACTGGGGTCTTCAAGACTACCTTCTCTTTTAGGCCCTATATAAAGCTTCCCCTCGTGTACACACTCTAGGCATCTCAAATAGCCTTGATGTTCATGGCATTATCTGTAATAGCATGTCTTGACGTATTAATCAGGGTATAAAGAAAACAGTTGATCGCCAACTTTTGTTCGGTCTTGGTTTATTTTTCCATGTGTGATCCCTCCTTGCTTCAGGTTGCCACATATGCTTTGTTCCGGCCTAAATGCCAGGGGCTCTATCCGGCCATGCATATTTTCAAAAGTATGAACACCTATAAGGTACTCTTCGGCGTCCCGAATATTGCATTATATGCATCAGCTCCGAATCATGTCTTTGGTCTATAGTTGGGTTGCCCGGCTCCTATGCTTACCACATTACGTTCCGCTAGTTCGGCTAAGGTAGTAAAGGGATAACTACTGCGATTGTGTTTCTGGTTCGTCCGGTCAAATACCTTAGTAGAGAAAGCCGAAAACTGACTGTCATGATACGGCGAGAGCCGGTCGGCGATTCGGTGACTTAATACAAATCCTTAGTGATTTACCCCGTGTTATACGAAGGGTTGGATTTCGCCCAGTCATGCGATAAAGGCACCCTAGTTCGGATTGCCGCATACGCACTAGGGGCTGGTACTTAGCCCCATCGTCAAACTCCTATGGCTAAGTGAAAGTGATAAAGCCGCATAGTCTGATTGCCTGGTTCATTGCGCGAACACCTCCTTTACGGACCAAGACGTTGGATAAAGTGTGATCGCGCGCTCCACCAAACACCCCCGTAGCATCTACGAGGGGGCTGAAGCCGACGACTGGCAAACTTTCAGAATTAAAATGGCCGCACAGGAGGCAAATAACTCAGGATAAAAGGCATAAATATATGACAAGCCTTGGTTCACAAAATAAAGTTTTTACAGCTCGGATACATTTACTCAAACATTACGTCCTTTGAGCATTGGCCCTCTACTATTCGGGCACCCGCTAGGACATCTTCAAAGTATCTTTCCGGCTTGCGATGGTCCTTGCCTTCGGGCGGGCCTGCGAACGCGACATCGGTGGCCTTCATCTTTGCCCAGTGCATCTTGACACGAGCAAAGGCCATCCGCGTACCCTCTATGCACGCCGAGCGCTTCACAGCATCAACTCGAGGTAGCGCATCGACGAGTCGCCTCACCAAACCGAAGTAGCTGCTAGGAATTGATTTGGCTGGCCAAAGCCGGACTATGAGATCCTTCATGACTAAGCCGGACACCCTATGCAGCTCCGTTAGCTGCTTCATCTGGTCGTTCAGGGGCGTCGGATGCTCCGGCGCCAGGAACTGTGACCAGAACAGCTTCTCGGTCGAGTTCCCCTCTTGGGCTTGGAAGAACTGTGCGGCGTGAGTGGCACTCCTTGGAAGATCCACAAAGGCGTCTGGAGAACTCCACAGTCGAGTGAGCAAAGCATATCTTTGACCTCCAAATACACTCTGCAAAAGAAAAGGCACCCGCGCCTCTTTAGCCTCCTGGAGGGCTTTGGCGAGTTCGGTCGCTTGGTCCAAAGTCTTCTCCTCCAAGGCCTCGCACTTGCGGATGGCGTCCTTCAGCTCTTGCTCCACTTCGGCCACCCTATCTTTGTGCTGGCGGCGGGCGTCCTGTTCGGTCTTTAGTTCCGCAGCCGCTTTGTCAGCGACTGCTTTATTCACCTTCGCCTCCTCCTTGGCCTGAGCAAGGGCGCTTTTGAGGGTCTCGACCACGGCCGCGCCAACTGCGCACATAGTCACAGCAGTACATGAGTTAAACTCTGAATTTACATATCAGATATATGCTCAAACTCTTTAAAATACACGCATACCTTGCATCTCGTTGAATCGCTTGTTGATGCGACCTATTTCTTCATCAGCCAGCTTTAGTTTCCGATTAAGTTTGGAAACTTCAGCGGCCTGGGCGGTTGCCGCCAACAAGGAAGCCTGTTATACAATAGAAAAGTACATCACCTCTTCCGAATACTATGTGATCCTCTGTCCGGCTTTTTCAAACCCAGACAGAGTCTCAGGGGCTACTATTTATGCACAGGTATATCCCTTTATAAAAAGCGTCTAGAGCATTACGTTGCATACCTCGAAGCTTGTCAGTAGGCTAGTAAAGGCTTCATTCAGCCCGCTCTTGGCGGACTGAACCTTCTCCACCACCACACCCATCAAGGTGCGGTGTTCCTCCACGATGGAAGCACGTTGTAGTGCTTCCACAAGAGTATTCGGCGCCTACGGATTAGTGGAGGCCGCCGTCGGAGCTGATGCTCCCCCCTCCTTTGAAGGGGGTTGCTCGCCTGACTCCGGAGCCACATTGGACTCCGGAATGATGTCCGGCTGGGGGCCGGATTGATCAGGGCCCCCGCCGTCGGTCGCAATGGGGGTGGCCCCCCCATGTCTTCGGCAGCCGAGGTATCACCCTCGGGCGCCTTCTCAGTAGCCTCGCTCGCCCCTCCGCGGCCAGGAGAGGTCCTTCGGGACAACACCTCGGTGGCATCCGCGGTGATTGGCGAAGGGTCTCGCGGTGACGTCTAGCTCTCTGCCATCTCGGGCGGCAGAGAACTCCCTTCAGATAGTGAAGGGTTGGGAAGGTCGTGAGCAGGACTGAAAGACACACGGTGTAATATGTTATATTGTAAAAACATAAAAGACCGAAGACAAATAATAGACCCTTTTGGTACTTACGATTCGACCAGGGGCTTCACCCTGGGAATTCTTTTGGGGACTGGTTCGGCCTCCGAATCCGAACCATCCGAGAGGGCTATCTTCCCCCTCTTGGGCGCCTCCTCCTCCAGGTCTGTGGAGGCCGCCCTCTTCTTCTTCCCCCTAGGAGGGGAGTTGCTTTCTGCTTCCTCCTCCTCTTCTTCTTCATCTCCCTCGTGGGAGGAGAGGACTTTAGTCTCTCCGGACACTGCGTCTGAGGGGCCCTTGTGGCGGAGGCCGCCTTTGGCCTCCTTGCCCTTTTTCTTCTTGACCTTCTTCTCCGGCGCCTGATAGGGCGCCGGGACCAGCATCCCTATCAGCTGGGGTGTGGCCGGGTCTTCATGCAGTGGTGCCGGACACTTAATCCACTCCGCCTTTGCTATCCAGCTCTGTACGAAGGACAGAAAATTCATTATGTCTAAAACTTATTGACCGAATAGATATTCGGGAAAATCATACTTACCGGCATGGCCGGATTCTCGATGTCAAGACCGATGTCTTCGGTCTTCTTCGGCCACGTTTTTTGGGCCTTGAAGAGCAGCTTCTAGATGTCTTCGTGCGTTGTGCTGAAGAAGCGCTTCAAGGTTCGTGGATCTTCCGGATTGAACTCCCACATGGGAGAGGGCCGGAGTCGGCAGGGAAGAATCCGGCGGAAGAGCATCACCTGAATCACGTTAGTGAGACTGGTGTTCTTGCCTATCATATTGGTGATGCGCTTTTGCAGCATCAACACTTCTGCCGTGGATCCCCAATCCAGACCCTTAGCGGTCCACGAGGTAAGCCGCATAGGGGGTCCGGATCTAAACTCAGGAGTAGCCGCCCACTTGGCGTCGCGGGGTTCGGTGATGTAGAACCACTCCTGTTGCCACACCTTGACGGTCTCCACGAAGGCCCCTTTGGGCCACACGACGTTGGGGAGCTTGCTTACCATGGCGCCGCCGCAGTCCGCATGATGCCCGTCGACCACCTTCGGCTTCAGATTGAAGACCTTGAGCCATAGGCCGAAGTGTGGGGGGGTGCGGAGTAACGCCTCGCACACGATGATGAATGCCGAGATGTGGAGGAAAGAATTCGGGGCTAGATCATGGAAATTTATCCCGTAATAGAACATAAGGCCCCGGATGAAGGGATGGAGGGGAAACCCTAGTCCGCGGAGGAAATGGGGGATGAATACAACCCTTTCGCCGGGCTCTGGAGTGGGGATGACTTGATCCTTGGCAGGGAGCCTGTGTGCGATCTCCACGGACAGATATCCCGCCCCCCGGAGCTCCTTGACGTCCTTTTCGGTGACGGAGGAGGCCTCCCACTTGCCCTTTGAACCAGATCCCGACATGGCTGGGGAGGCTGGTTGCGGTGGGAAAGATTGAAGTTTGGGCGCTGGAGCTTGGAGATGGGAAGGCAGGAAAAGAAGGCGTGGGGAAAAAGAGGGATCTTTATCCTCTTATATAAGCGGTGAATATCAAGCGCCCCCCCTTCAAGCCTTAAAACTCACCTGTTCCCAAGGGGTCGTGCTAATGGCACAGTTGGATTACCCAAAACCGTATTTATGAGGATCCTGTAATGGGCAGGCATGATCTCTGTTTTGACAAGACATGCCAATGGAGGCTGTGCCTCGAAACACGAAGCGGGAGGCGTGAAAATGGTTCGAAATGTTAAGAGGCCAGACACGATGTTTCGCCAAAAATTTGTCAGTGAAAAGACACTGTTTTGTTTGGTATCTTGCCTTCGCAGCTAAGGTCTGTAATAATTATACAGAGCCGGATATAGTTCTTTTGTTCAGAAGATTGCTTTGAAGTATTCAGGAGGAGGAACCCGCCTTGCAATGCCGAAGATAATCCGCGTGCCGAACATATCATCATTGAAGACTGGTTCAGGGGCTACTGAGGGAGTCCTGGATTAGGGGGTCCTCGGGTGTCCGGGCTATTTGATATGGGCCGGACTGATGGGCCGTGAAGATACAAAGTGGAAGATTTTTCCCCGTGTCCGGGTAGGACTCCCCTATGCGTGGATGGCAAGATTTGTGTCTGGATATGTAATTTCCTTCCTCTACGAACCGACTCTGTATAACCCTAGGCCCCTCCGGTGTGTATATAAACTGGAGGGTTGAGTCCGTAAAGACATCAGAATTCTCATAGGCTAGACAGCTAGGGTTTAGCCATTACGATCTCGAGGTAGATCAACTCTTGTAACCCCTATACTCATCAAATACAATCAAGTAGGACATAGGGTTTTACCTCCATTAAGAGGGCCCGAACCTGGGTAAACATCGTGTTCCCTCTGTCCCTTGTTACCTTCGATCCTCAGACACATAGTTCAGGACCCCCTACCCGAGATCGGCCAGTTTTGACACCGACAGGGGGTCCGGATCCGAATGCGGGAATTGCTGCCCAGCCGGCTCCCTTTGGTTCGGTGATGTAGAACCACTCCTTTTGCCACATCCTGACGGTGTCGACGAAGTGGCCCTCTAGCCACTGGACCCGCGTCAGCTTGCTGATCATACCCCCGCCGCAGTCTGCATGTTCGCCGCCAACCACTTTGGGCTTGACATTGAACACCTTCAGCCAGAGGCCGAAGTGTGGCTGGACATGGAGGAAGGCCTCATAGAATATGATGAAGGACGAGATGTGGAGAAGGGAATTGGGGGTTAGATCGTGAAAATCCTGCCCGTAGAAAAACATCAACCCCCGCACAAAGGGATGCATGGGAAACCTGAGCCCCCTGAGAAAATGGGGGAGAAATACTACTCTTTTGCCAGGACCGGGCGTTGGGATGACCTGGCCCTCTTCAGGGGCCCGATGAGCGACATTGGCCGACAAGTAGCCGGCCTCCTTCAGCTTCAGGATGTCCCCCTCGGTGATGCTGGAGGCCTCCCACTTCCTGTGGGCGCCAGATCCTGCCATGGTCAAGGAAGGTGGAGTTGGATTCGCTGTGGAGGGAAGAAGGGCGCTGGAGCTCTGAAGAATGGAAAGTGCGGAAGGAAGGAAAAGGCGTGGGATGCAGATTATTGCGCCCCCCTCCTTTTATAACTATGGGCAGGCCAGAGATCCCTTTTTCCCCGCCGTTAGCCTCTCCACTTCCCGATATCTCAGCAACGTTATGAGCGGGGAGGGGAATCAGAATCATTAACCATATCCCCCGAAAGGCGGGACACGATCTCCACGTTGAGGGGACGTGTCAATTGTGGTGTCAGCCTCGAGCCGCGCTTTGAGAAATAGTAACTGCCTGGCATTATGGCCGAAAGCGACTCTTCGTTGAAGGAGAGAAAGTTGTGTCAGATAAAGGCACAATTTGCGCTTGAGCGATATTTTCATTATTACCTTCGGTGTTAAGTAAAACAGCCGTTTCAGATTCCAAACATCGCTTGGTACCGAACAGGGGGGAGACTAGCTGAGGAACTCGCCCCACAAACCGAATAATGGTCGGATGAATGGGCACCGGATACGAGTCTCGGAGTTGGAGGCAAGTTCGGGGGCTACTGAGGGAGTCATGGACTAAGGGGTCCTCGGGGCGACGGCCCATTATACGTGGGCCGGACTGGTGGAGCCGTATGGTGACCGGAGACCTGTGAAGCCGTGGTTTGCCCTCCAAGTTAAAGGTGGACGAGATCGCTTTCCCTCTTGTTGTAATCTATCTTCGGTAACCCTAACCCTATCGGTGCCTATATAAACCGAGGGTTGTAGTCATTAGGGTTAGAGCTATATTCATCACCTCATAGCCTAGGGTTTAGCTCATGCTGATCTCGAGGTAGATCTACTCTGTAAACTCCATCATATATTCAATACAATCAAGTAGGACGTAGGGTTTTACCTCTTCGAGAGGGCCCGAACCTGGGTAAACACTGTGTTCGTCGTCCCCTGTTATCCATTGATCCTAGAGCTCGGGACCCCCTACCCCGAGGTCTGCTGGTTTTGACACCAAAACTTAGCATGTTCCTTAATCCTAACAGGGAAAGGAGGTTTCTCAATATAAGCAGTAGGCACAACTGGATCAATATTGTAAATGATAGTTTCATCTTTAACTATAACAGGTTCCTCAATCTTTTCTTTAATAGGGGGATGATATTTAAGCCACTCCTTAGGGAGATCAACATGAGTAGCAAATGATTCACAAAAAGAGGCTACTATCTCGGAGTCAAGTCCATATTTGGTGCTAAACTTATGAAAAGCATCGGTATCCATAAAAGATTTAAGACAATCAAACTTAAGTATTATACCTGACTCTTTACCTTTGTCGAGTTCCCAATCTTCACAGTTGCATTTAATTCTTCCTAGAAGATCCCATCTAAACTAGTAGAAGAAGAATCGAGCATGGTTTGATCATTATAAGAAAGTCGAGCATAAAAATTCTGTAAGATATCTCTTGAGAGCTCATGATTGGGGCATGTGTACATCATGTACTTAAGCCTCTCCCAAGCTTGAGCGATGATTTATCCTTCACGAGGCCAAAAATTATATATATATATATATATATATATATAATTCCGATCACGATGAACCAGATGCATAGGATAAAACTTCTGATGAAATTCCAATTTCAATCGGTTCCAATCCCAAGTTCCAATATCATCACATAGCCTATACCATGTCAATGCCTTTTCCCCCAAAGATAAAGGGAAGAGCTTCTTAACTCCATCTTAGACTAAACCTCCAAGCTTAAATAATCCACAAACTTCATCCACATAGATTAGGTGCATATCAGGATGTATTGTTCCATCTCCTGCATAAGGATTAGCTAGCAGTTTCTCTATCATACCCAAAGGAATCTCATAATAAATATTTTCAGTAGGTGCAGTAGGTTGAGGGAAATCTCTTTGTGCCTCCAGTCGAGGTGAAGATATCCCAAACAAACCCTTCAAAGGATTGTTTTCCATAGTAACAAGTAACAGTAAATTTCAGCACGTAATATAAACGTTTCCTTACCAAATTCCACTCACCAAAGGCGCTTCACTCCCCGGCAACAGCACCAGAAAAGACTCTTGATGACCCTAAAGTATAGGGGATCAATCATAGCCCTTTCGATAAGTAAGAGTGTCGAACCCAACAAGGAGCAGAAGGAAATGACAAGCGGTTTTTAGAAAGTTATTGTCTGCAAGCACTGAAATTATCGGTACAAATATTTTGATAGCAAGGTAATTTGTAACAAGCAATAAGTAGTAACGGTAATAAAGGTGCAGCAAGGTAGCCCAATCCTTTTTGTAGCAAAGGACAGGCATGAACGGTCTTTTATAATAAGCAAAGTGTTCTCCAGGACACACGGGAATTTCATCTAGTTTCTTTCATCATGTTTGTTTGATTCGTGTCCGCTACTTCGATAACTTGATATGTGGGTTGACCGGTGCTTGGGTGTTGTTGTTACTTGAACAAGCCTCCCACTTATGATTACCCCCTCTCGCAAGCATCCGCAACTACGAAAGAAGAATTAATATAAATCTGACCATAGCATGAAACATGTGGATCCAAATCAGTCCCTTACGAAATAGCGCATAAACTAGGGTTTAAGATTATGTCACTCTAGCAACCCATCATCTAATTACTACTCCAGAATGCCTTCCCTTAGGTCCAAAGATGGTGAAGTTGATGGAAATATGACCTAGAGGCAATAAGAAATGGTAATTATTATTTTTCCTTAATCATGATAAAGGTTTATTATTCATGTTAGAATTGTATTGACCGGAAACTAAAATACATGTGTGAATACATAAATAAATACCATGTCCCTAGTAAGCCTCTACTAGACTAGCTTGTTGATCAAATATGGTTAAGGTTTCCTAACCATAGACATGTGTTGTCATTTGATAACGGGATCACATCATTAGGAGAATGATGTGATGGACAAGACCCATCCGTTAGCTTAGCATATTGATCGTTTAGTTTATTGCTAATGTTTCTTCACGTCAAATACATATTCCTTCGACTATGAGATTATGCAACTCCCGGATACCGGAGGAATACCTTGTGTGCTATCAAACGTCACAATGTAACTGGGTGATCATAAAGATGCTCTACAGGTATCTCCGAAGGTGTTTGTTGAGTTGGCATAGATCGAGATTAGGATTTGTCACTCTAAGTATCGGAGAGGTATCTCTGGGCCCTCTCGGTAATACACATCATAAGCTTGCAAGCAAATGACTAAGGAGTTAGTTACGAGGTGATGTATTATGGAACGAGTAAAGAGACTTGCCGGCAACGAGATTGAACTAGGTATGAAGATACCGACGATCGAATCTCGGACAAGTAACATACCAATGGATAAAGGGAATTACGTATGTTGTCATAACGGTTCGACCGATAAAGATCTTCGTAGAATATGTAGGAACCAATATGGGCATCCAGGTTCGGCTATTGGTTATTGACCAAAGAGGTGTCTCGGTCATGTCTACATAGTTCTCGAACCCGGAGGGTCCGCACACTTAACGTTCATTGACGATATAGTGTTATATGAGTTGGTGACCGAATGTTGTTCGGAGTCCTGGATGAGATCACGGACATGACGAGGAGTCTCGAAATGGTTGAGAGGTAAAGGTTGATATATAGGACGATGGTATTCGGACGCCGGAATAGTTTCGGAGTGCACCGAGTAGTCATCGGATCACCGGAAGGGGTTCCGGGAGGCCCCGGGAGGTCTATGGGCCTAATGGGCCAAGGAGAGGCACACACCAGCCCACAGAGGGGCTGGCGCATCCTCTCCCTGGCCGCCGGCCCTAGAAGAAGGAAAGGAGGGGGCGCCACCTCCTCCTGCCTCCCCCTCCTTGTGGGAGAAAGGAAAGGGGGGGCGCCACCTCCTCCTTCCTTCCCCTTGGCGCCAAAAGAAGGAAAGGGGGGCCGGCCTAGGGCAGGAGCTCAAGTAGGATTCAGACCTACTTGGGGCACCCTTGGCCTCTCCCCTCTCCCCCCACCTATATATATGTGGGATGGGGGCGCCTAGCACACCCAGAACAATTGCTTAGCCGTGTGCGGCGCCCCCTCCACAGTTTACACCCCCGGTCATATTTTCGTAGCGCTTAGGCGAAGCCCTGCGGAGATAGCTTCACCATCACTGTCACCATGCCGTCGTGCTGCCGGAACTCATCCACTACCTCGCCATCTTGCTGGATCAAGAAGGCGGAGGATGTCACCGAGCTGAACGTGTGCTGAACGCGGAGGTGTCGTACGTTCGGTACTTGATCGTATGGAGCGCGAAGAAGTTCGACTACATCAACCGAGTTAACAAACGCTTCCGCTTATGGTCTAAGAGGGTATGTAGACACACTCTCCCCTCTCGTTGCTATGCATCTCCATGGATAGATCTTGCGTGTGCGTAGATTTTTTTTGTTTTCCATGCAACATTCCCCAACAGTGGCATCATGAGCCAGGTCTATGCATAGATGATATGCACGAGTATAACACAAAGGAGTTGTGGGCAGTGATGTTCATATTGCTTACCACCAATGTCTTATTTTGATTCAGCGGTATTGTGGGATGAAGCGGCTCGGACCAACCTTACATGTCCACGTACATGAGACCGGTTCCACCGACTAACATGCAACTAGTTTTGCAAAAAGGTGGCTGGCGGGTGTCTGTTTCTCCTACTTTAGTTGAATCAAATTTAACTACGGCCGGTCCTTGAAGAAGGTTAAAATAGCAAACTTGATGAATCACCGTTGTGGTTTTTGCGTAGGTAAGAACGGTTCTTGCTAGAAGCCCGTAGCAGCCACGTAAAACTTGCAACAACAAAATAGAGGAAGTCTAACTTGTTTTTGCAGGGCATGTTGTGATGTGATATGGTCAAGATATGATGTGATATATATTGATGTATGAGATGATCATGTTTTGTAATATCGACAACCGGCATGAGCCTTAGGGTTGTCTCTTTATTGTATGAAGTGCAAGCGCCATGTAATTGCTTTACTTTATCACTATGCGTTAGCGATAGTTGTAGAAGCAATAGTTGGCGAGACGACCCCGACGCAACGATGGAGATCAAGGTGTCAAGCCGATGACGATGGAGATCATGACGATGCTTTGGAGATGGAGATCAAAAGCACAAGATGATGATGGCCATATCATGTCACATATTTGAAGGAAATATGCCCTAGAGGCAATAATAAAATTGTTATTTATATTTCCTTATATCATGATAAATGTTTATTATTCATGCTAGAATTGTATTAACCGGAAACTTGATACATGTGTGAATACATAGACAAAACAAAGTGTCCCTAGTATGCCTCTACTTCACTAGCTCGTTAATCAAAGATGGTTAAGTTTCCTGACCATAGACATGTGTTGCCATTTGATGAAGGGGATCACATCATTAGGAGAATGATATGATGGACAAGACCCATCCGTTAGCTTAGCATAATGATCGTTAAGTTTTATTGCTATTGCTTTCTTCATGACTTATACATATTCCTCTGACTATGAGATTATGCAACTCCCGAATACCGGAGGAACACCTTGTGTGCTATCAAACGTCACAACGTAACTGGGTGATTATAAAGATGCTCTATAGGTGTCTTCGAAGGTGTTTGTTGGGTTGGCATAGATCGAGATTAGGATTTGTCACTCCGAGTATCGGAGAGGTATCTCTGGGCCCTCTCGGTAATGCACATCATATGAAGCCTTGCAAGCAATGTGACTAATGAGTTAGTTACGGGATGATTGTCGGGGCACGACACCTATGGGATCCCGAGGGACCCCTTTACGATTCGGCGGGGGGAAAGGTATACGCAAAGAGCAGAACCGGTGATCGACGCGGGGGGTTTTTACCCAGGTTCGGGCCGCTGATCAGCGTAAAACCCTACTCCTGCTTTGTGTTCTTATTGGTGTTCTTGAGCCCAGCCTTCAGGAGCGCTCGCAATGAACAGTACGTTCAAAGAGCAGCTACGCATGCAGAATGGGCCAGAAGTTCTCCTCCCCTGTAGCAGTTGCCTTGGGCCTCCTTTTATATGCTCAAAGGGGTCTCCACAGTGGCAAAATGTACATACATTGAGGTGTAAAGTAGCTACAGGGTATCATACCTAACCCCTGACGGATTAGGACAAGCGCATTTAATGCACCGTGAGGTGTCCGTTTAGGTGTCCTCACTTTCTTGGGGATGGAAAAAGGGGCCATCCCATCAGCACCGCTTAAGCTCTCCTCCACTGGCGCGTTGCCACGCATCCAGAGAAGGACCCAGAATGCCAGGCTTGTATACTGTGCCGAAGCGGTGGTACAGTGACGAAATCTCGCCAGGCGCCGATCCTTGCCGGGCCCCAAACCTTGCCGGGCGCCAGGGTTTGCCGGGCGCCAAGCTTTGCTGGGAACCAAGCCTTGCCGGGCGCCGAGCCTTGCCGGGCTCCGCGGCCATCCCGGCAAGGATCTTGCCGGGGAAGCTGGTCTTCGATTTCCAGCTTTGCTTATCTGCTGATCCTTAAATCTCTGACTTGACGATTTCCTTGATGACTTGAATCGACCTCGAGCTGATCCCGGCAAGCCTTGCCGCGAGGACGGCTACAACTGCCCGTTCACAAGTAAGGGGTACTAGTGGCCCAATACTTAGTACACCGACAATGATGCATTACGGAATGAGTAAAGAGACTTGCCGGTAACGAGATTGAACTAGGTATGATGATACCGACGATCGAATCTCGGGCGAGTAACATACCGATGACAAAGGGAATGACGTATGTTGTTATGCGGTTTGACCGATAAAGATCTTCATAGAATATGTAGGAGCCAATATGAGCATCCAGGTTTCGCTATTGGTTATTGACCGGAGATGTGTCTCGGTCATGTCTACATAGTTCTCGAACCTGTAGGGTCCGCACGCTTAACGTTCGATGACGATTTGTATTATGAGTTATGTGTTTTGGTGACCGAAGTTTGTTCGGAGTCCCGGATGAGATCACGGACATCACGAGGAGTCTCGAAATGGTCGAGAGGTAAAGATTCATGTATTGGAAGGTTGTATTCGGACATCAGAATGGTTTCGAGTGATTCGGGTATTTTACCGGAGTACCGGGAGGTTACCGGAACCCCCGGGAGAGGTAATTGGCCTCATGGGCCATAGGGAAGAGGGGAGGCAGCCCACAAGGGGTGGCTGCTCCCCCCTCCCATGGGGAGTCCGAATTGGACTAGGGGAGGGGGCGCACCCCCCTTTCCTTCTCCTCTTCTCTCTCCCTTTCCCCTTTCCCACTCCGGAAAAAAGGAAGGGGGGGCCGAATTGGACATGGAGTCCAAGTAGGACTCCTCCCCCTTGGGGGCGCACCTAGGCTGGCCCTCTCCCCTCTCCTCCTTTATATACGGGGGCAGGGGGCACCCCATAGCACATCAGATATTCTCTTAGCCGTGTGCGGTGCCCCCCTCCACAGTTTACTCCTCCGGTCATAGCGTCGTTGTGCTTAGGCGAAGCCCTGTGCGGATCACATGACCAACATCGTCGCCACACCGTCGTGCTGACGGAACTCTCCCTCGACCCTCTACTAGAACAAGAGTTCGAGGGACGTCATCAAGCTGAACGTGTGCTGAACACGGAGGTGACGTACATTCGGTACTTAGATCGGTTGGATTGTGAAGACATTCGACTACATCAACCGCGTTAACCTAACGCTTCCGCTTTCGGTCTACGAGGGTACGTGGACATACTCTCCCCCTCTTGTTTCTATGCATCTCCTAGATAGATCTTGCGTGAGCGTATGAATTTTTTTGAAATTGTATGTTATGTTCCCCAACAGTGGCATCAGAGCCAGGTCTATGCGTAGATGATATGCATGAGTAGAACACAAAGAGTTGTGGGCGATAATAGTCATACTGCTTACAACCAATGTCTTACTTTGATTCGGCGGTATTGTTGGATGAAGCGGCCCGGACCGACATTACATGACCGCGTTCAGGAGACTGGTTCTACCGACGTGCTTTGCACACAGGTGGCTGGCGGGTGTCTGTTTCTCCAACTTTAGTTGAATCGAGTTTGATTACGGCCGGTCCTTGTTGAAGGTTAAAATAGCACACTTGACGAAAAATCGTTGTGGTTTTGATGCGTAGGTAAGAACGGTTCTTGCTAGAAGCCCGTAGCAGCCACGTAAAACTTGCAACAACAAAGTAGAGGACGTCTAACTTGTTTTTGCAGGGCATGCTGTGATGTGATATGGTCAAGACATGATGTGATATACGTTATTGTATGAGATGATCATGTTTTGTAAAAGTTATCGGCAACTGGCAGGAGCCTTATGGTTGTCGCTTTATTGTATGAAATGCAATCGCCATGTAATTGCTTTACTTTATCACTATGCGGTAGCGATAGTCGTAGAAGCAATAGTTGGCGAGACGACAACGACGCTACGATGGAGATCAAGGTGTCAAGCCGGTGACGATGGAGATCATGACGGTGCTTTGGAGATGGAGATCAAAGGAACAAGATGATGATGGCCATATCATGTCACATATTTTGATTACATGTGATTTTTATCTTTTATGCATCTTATTTTGCTTAGTACGGCGGTAGCATTATAAGATGATCCCTCACTAAATTTCAAGGTATAAGTGTTCTCCCTGAGTATGCACCGTTGTGACAGTTCGTCGTGCAGAGACACCACGTGATGAACGGGTGTGATAAGCTCTACGTTCACATACAACGGGTGCAAGACAGTTTTGCACGTGCGGAATACTCGGGTTAAACTTGACGAGCCTAGTATATGCAGATATGTCCTCGGAACACTGAGACCGAAAGGTCGAACGTGAATCATATAGTAGATATGATTAACATAGAGATGTTCACCATTGAAAACTACTCCATCTCACATGATGATCGGACATGGTTTAGTTGATATGGATCACATGATCATTTAGATGACTCGAGGGATGTCTATCTAAGTGGGAGTTCTTAAGTAATATGATTAATTGAACTTTAATTTATCATGAACTTAGTACCTATTAGTTTTTGCATATCTATGTTATTGTAGATCAATGGCCCGTGCTACCGTTCCCTTGAATTTTAATGCGTTCCTAGAGAAAGCTAAGTTGAAAGATGATGGTAGCAACTACACGGACTGGGTTCATAACTTGAGGATTATCCTCATTGCTGCACGGAAGAATTACGTCCTGGAAGCACCGCTAGGTGCAAGACCCGCTGCAGGAGCAATTCCGGACGTTATGAATGTCTGGCAGAGCAAAGCTGATGACTACTCGATAGTTCAGTGTGCCATGCTTTACGGCTTAGAATCGGGACTTCAAAGACGTTTTGAACGTCATGGAGCATATGAGATGTTCCAAGAGTTGAAGTTAATATTTCAAGCAAATGCCTGAGTTGAGAGATATGAAGTCTCCAACAAGTTCTATAGCTGCAAGATGGAGGAGAATAGTTCTGTCAGTGAACATATACTCAGAATGTCTGGGTACCATAACCACTTGACTCAGCTGGGAGTTAATCTTCCTGATGATAGTGTCATTGACAGAGTTCTTCAATCACTGCCAACAAGCTATAAAGGCTTCGTGATGAACTATAATATGCAAGGGATGGAAAAGACTATTCCCGAGCTATTCGCAATGCTAAAAGCTGCGGAGGTAGAAATCAAGAAGGAGCATCAAGTGTTGATGGTTAACAAGACCACTAGTTTCAAGAAAAAGGGCAAAGGGAAGAAGGGGAACTTCAAGAAGAATAGCAAGCAAGTTGCTACTCCCGGGAAGAAGCCCAAGTCTGGACCTAAGCTTGAAACTGAGTGCTTCTACTGCAAAGGGACTGGTCACTGGAAGCGGAACTGCCCCAAGTATTTGGCGGATAAGAAGGATGGCAAAGTGAAAGGTATATTTGATATACATGTTATTGATGTGTACCTTACTAATGCTCATAGTAGTGCCTGGGTATTTGATACTGGTTCGGTTGCTCATATTTGTAACTCGAAACAGGGGCTACGGATTAAATGAAGATTGGCTAAGGACGAGGTGATGATGCGTGTGGGAAATGGTTCCAAAGTCGATGTGATCGCCGTTGGCACGCTACCTCTACAACTACCTTTGGGATTAGTTTTAGACCTGAATAATTGTTATTTGGTGCCAGCGTTAAGCATGAACATTATATCTGGATCTTGTTTGATGCAAGACGGTTATTCATTTAAATCAGAGAATAATGGTTGTTCTATTTATATGAGTAATATCTTTTATGGTCATGCACCCTTGAGGAGTGGTCTATTTTTGTTGAATCTCGATTGTAGTGATACACATATTCATAATATTGAAGCCAAAAGATGCAAAGTTAATAATGATAGTGCAACTTATTTGTGGCACTGCCGTTTAGGTCATATTGGTATAAAGCGCATGAAGAAACTCCATGCTGATGGGCTTTTGGAATCACTTGATTATGAATCACTTGATACTTGCAAACCATGCCTCATGGGCAAGATGACTAAGACTCCGTTCTCCGGAACAATGGAGCGAGCAACTAACTTATTGGAAATAATACATACTGATGTATGCGGTCCGATGAGTGTTGAGGCTCGCGGCGGGTATCGTTATTTTCTGACCTTCACAGATGATTTGAGCAGATATGGGTATATCTACTTAATGAAACATAAGTCTGAAACATTTGGAAAGTTCAAAGAATTTCAGAGTGAAGTGGAAAATCATCGTAACAAGAAAATAAAGTTTCTACGATCTGATCGTGGAGGTGAATATTTGAGTTATGAGTTTGGTCTTCATTTGAAACAATGTGGAATAGTTTCACAACTCACGCCACCTGGAACACCACAGCGTAATGGTGTGTCCGAACATCGTAACCGTACTTTATTAGATATGGTATGATCTATGATGTCTCTTACCGATTTACCACTATCGTTTTGGGGTTATGCTTTAGAGACGGCTGCATTCACGTTAAATAGGGCACCATCTAAATCCGTTGAGACGACACCATATGAACTGTGGTTTGGCAAGAAACCTAAGCTGTCGTTTCTTAAAGTTTGGGGCTGCGATGCTTATGTGAAAAAGCTTCAACCTGATAAGCTCGAACCCAAATCAGAGAAATGCGTCTTCATAGGATACCCAAAGGAGACTGTTGGGTACACCTTCTATCACAGATCCGAAGGCAAGATATTTGTTGCTAAGAATGGATCCTTTCTAGAGAAGGAGTTTCTCTCGAAAGAAGTGAGTGGGAGGAAAGTAGAACTTGATGAGGTAATTGTACCTTCTCCCGAATTGGAAAGTAGTTCATCACAGAAATCAGTTCCAGTGATGCCTACACCAATTAGTGAGGAAGTTAATGATGATGATCATGAAACTTCGGATCAAGTTACTACCGAACCTCGTAGGTCAACCAGAGTACGTTTTGCACCAGAGTGGTACGGTAATCCTGTTCTGGAAGTCATGTTACTAGACCATGATGAACCTACGAACTATGAGGAAGCGATGATGAGCCCAGATTCCGCGAAATGGCTTGAGGCCATGAAATCTGAGATGGGATCCATGTATGAGAACAAAGTGTGGACTTTGGTTGAGTTGCCCGATGATCGGCAAGCCATAGAGAATAAATGGATCTTCAAGAAGAAGACTGACGCTGATGGTAATATTACTGTCTACAAAGCTCGACTTATTGCGAAAGGTTTTCGACAAGTTCAAGGAGTTGACTACGATGAGACCTTGTCACCCGTACCGATGCTTAAGTTTGTCCGAATCATGTTAGCAATTGCCGCATTTTATGATTATGAAATTTGGCAAATGGATGTCAAAACTGCGTTCCTTAATGGATTTCTTAAAGAAGAGTTGTATATGATGCAACCAGAAGGTTTTGTCGATCCTAAGGGTGCTAACAAAGTGTGCAAGCTCCAGCGATCCATTTATGGACTGGTCCAAGCCTCTCGGAGTTGGAATATACGCTCTGATAGTGTGATCAAAGCATATGGTTTTATACAGACTTTTGGAGAAGCCTGTATTTACAAGAAAGTGAGTGGGAGCTCTGTAGCATTTCTGATATTATATGTGGATGACATATTATTGATTGGAAATGATATAGAATTTCTGGATAGCATAAAAGGATACTTGAATAAGAGTTTTTCAATGAAAGACCTCGGTGAAGCTACTTATATATTGGGCATCAAGATCTATAGAGATAGATCAAGGCGCTTAATTGGACTTTCACAAAGCACATACCTTGATAAAGTTTTGAAGAAGTTCAAAATGGATCAGTCAAAGAAAGGGTTCTTGCCTGTATTACAAGGTGTGAAGTTGAGTAAGACTCAATGCCTGACCACTGCATAAGATAGAGAGAAAATGAAAGTCATTCCCTATGCCTCAGCCATAGGTTCTATCATGTATGCAATGATGTGTACCAGACCTGATGTGTGCCTTGCTATAAGTTTAGCAGGGAGGTACCAAAGTAATCCAGGAGTGGATCACTGGACAGCGGTCAAGAACATCCTGAAATACCTGAAAAGGACTAAGGATATGTTTCTCTTTTATGGAGGTGACAAAGAGCTCATCGTAAATGGTTACGTCGATGCTAGCTTTGACACTGATCCGGATAACTCTAAGTCACAAACCGGATACGTATTTATATTGAATGGTGGAGCTGTCAGTTGGTGCAGTTCCAAGCAAAGCGTCATGGCGGGATCTACGTGTGAAGCGGAGTACATAGCTGCTTTGGAAGCAGCGAATGAAGGAGTCTGGATGAAAGAGTTCATATCCGATCTAGGTGTAATACCTGGTGCATCGGGTCCAATGAAAATCTTTTGTGACAATACTGGAGCAATTGCCTTAGCGAAGGAATCCAGATTTCACAAAAGAACCAAACACATCAAGAGATGCTTCAACTCCATCCGCGATCAAGTCAAGGAGGGAGACATAGAGATTTGCAAAATACATACGGATCTGAATGTTGCAGACCCGTTGACTAAGCCTCTTCCATGAGCAAAACATGATCCGCACCAAGACTCCATGGGTGTTAGAATCATTACTATGTAATCTAGATTATTGACTCTAGTGCAAGTGGGAGACTGAAGGAAATATGCCCTAGAGGCAATAATAAAGTTTTTATTTATATTTCCTTATATCATGATAAATGTTTATTATTCATGCTAGAATTGTATTAACCGGAAACTTGATACATGTGTGAATACATAGACAAAACAAAGTGTCCCTAGTATGCCTCTACTTGACTAGCTCGTTAATCAAAGATGGTTAAGTTTCCTGACCATAGACATGTGTTGTCATTTGATGAACGGGATCACATCATTAGGAGAATGATATGATGGACAAGACCCATCCGTTAGCTTAGCATAATGATCGTTAAGTTTTATTGCTATTGCTTTCTTCATGACTTATACATATTCCTCTGACTATGAGATTATGCAACTCCCGAATACAGGAGGAACACCTTGTGTGCTATCAAACGTCACAACGTAACTGGGTGATGATAAATATGCTCTACAGGTGTCTCCGAAGGTGTTTGTTGGGTTGGCATAGATCGAGATTAGGATTTGTCACTCCGAGTATCGGAGAGGTATCTTTGGGCCCTCTCGGTAATGCACATCATATGAAGCCTTGCAAGCAATGTGACTAATGAGTTAGTTAAGGGATGATGCATTATGGAACGAGTAAAGAGACTTGCCGGTAACGAGATTGAACTAGGTATGATGATACCGACGATCGAATCTCGGGCGAGTAACATATCGATGACAAAGGGAATGACGTATGTTGTTATGCGGTTTGACCGATAAAGATCTTCGTAGAATATGTAGGAGCCAATATGAGCATCCAGGTTCCGCTATTGGTTATTGACCGGAGATGTGTCTCGGTCATGTCTACATAGTTCTCGAACCCGTAGGGTCCGCACGCTTAACGTTCGATGACGATTTGTATTATGAGTTATGTGTTTTGGTGACCGAAGTTTGTTTGGAGTCCCGAATGAGATCACAGACATGACGAGGAGTCTCGAAATGGTCGAGAGGTAAAGATTCATATATTGGAAGGTTGTATTCGTACATCGGAATGGTTCCGAGTGATTCGGGTATTTTACCGGAGTACCGGGAGGTTACCGGAACCCCCCGGGAGAGGTAATGGGCCTCATGGGCCATAGGGAAGAGGGGAGGCAGCCCACAAGGGGTGGCTGCGCCCCCTCCCATGGGGAGTCTGAATTGGACTAGGGGATGGGGCGCACCCCCTTTCCTTCTCCTCTTCTCTCTTCCTTTCCCCATTCCCACTCCGAAAAAAGGAAGGGGGGCCGAATTGGACATGGAGTCCAACTAGGACTCCTCCCCCTTGGGGGCGCACCTAGGCCGGCCCTCTCCCCTCTCCTCCTTTATATACGGGGGCAGGGGGGCACCCCATAGCACATCAGATATTCTCTTAGCCGTGTGCGGTGCCCCCCTCCACAGTTTACTCCTCCGGTCATAGCGTCGTAGTGCTTAGGCGAAGCCCTGCGCGGATCACATCACCAACACCGTCGCCACGCCATCATGCTGACGGAACTCTCCCTCGACCCTCTACTGGATCAAGAGTTTGAGGGACGTCATCGAGCTGAACGTGTGCTGAACACGGAGGTGCCGTACGTTCGGTACTTAGATCGGTTGGATCGTGAAGACGTTCGACTACATCAACCGCGTTAACCTAACGCTTCCGCTTTCGGTCTACGAGGGTACGTGGACATACTCTCCCCCTCTTGTTGCTATGCATCTCCTAGATAGATCTTGCGTGAGCGTAGGAATTTTTTTGAAATTGTATGCTACGTTCCCCAACAATATTTTGATTGCATGTGATGTTTATCTTTTATGCATCTTATTTTGCTTAGAACGGCGGTAGCATTATAAGATGATCCCTTCACTAAATTTCAAGATAAAAGTGTTCTCCCCGAGTATGCACCATTGCCAAAGTTCGTCGTTTCGAAGCACCACGTGATGATCGAGTGTGATAGACTCTACGTTCACATACAACGGGTGTAAGACAGTTTTGCACATGCAGAATACTTGGGTTAAACTTGATGAGCCTAGAATGTACAGACATGGTCTCGGAACACTGGAGACCGAAAGGTCGAACATGAGTCATATAGTAGATATGATCAACATAGAGATGTTCACCATTGATGACTACCCCATCTCACGTGATGATCGGACATGGATTAGTTGATTTGGATCACGTATCACTTAGATAACTTGATGGATGTTTATTTAAGTGGGAGTTCATTAGTAATTTGATTAATTGAAATTAAATTTATCATGAACTTAGTCCTAATAGTTTTTGCATAATTATGTCGTAGATCAATAGCTCGCGATGTAGCTCCCCTATTTTTATATGTTCCTAGAGAAAACTAAGTTGAAAGATGATAGTAGCAATGATGCGGACTGGGTCCGTGATCTGAGGATTATCCTCATTGCTACATAGAAGAATTATGTCCTTGATGCACCGCTAGGTGACAGACTTATTGCAGGAGCAAATACAGACGTTATGAACATTTGGCAAGCTCGATATGATGACTACTTAATAGTTCAGTGCGCCATGCTTTATGGCTTAGAACCGGGACTTCAAAAATGTTTTGAACGCCACGGAGCATATGAGATGTTCCAAGAGCTAAAATTGGTATTTCAGACTCATGCCCGTGTCGAGAGGTATGAGACCTCTACTTTGCCTACAAGATGGAGGAGAATAGCTCAGCCAGTGAGCATGTGCTCAGAATGTCTGGGTACTGCAATCGCTTGAATCAAGTGGGAGTTAATCTTCCAGATAAGATAGTGATTGACAGAGTTCTCTAGTCACTATCACCAAGCTACTAGAACTTCGTGATGAACTATAATAAGCAAGGGATGATGAAAATGATTCCCGAGCTCTTCGCGATGCTGAAATCGGCGAAGGTAGAAATCAAGAAAGAGCATCAAGTGTTGATGGTTAAACAAGACCACTAGTTTCAAGAAAAAGGGCAAGGGAAAGAAAGGGAACTTCAAGAAGAATGGCAAGAAAGTTGCCACTCCCGTGAAGAAGCCCAAAGCTGGACCTAAGCCTGAAACTGAGTGCCTCTACTACAAAGGGAATGGTCACTAGAAGCAGAACTACCCCAAATACTTGGCGGATAAGAGGGATATCAAAGTGAACAAAGGTATATTTGATATACATGTTATTGATGTGTACTTTACTATTGTTCGTAGTAACCCCTGGGTATTTGATACCGGTTCAGTTACTAAGATTAGTAACTCGAAACAGGAGTTATAGAATAAACAGAGACTAGTTAAGGGCAAGGTGACGATATGTGTTGGAAATGATTCCATGGTTGATACGATAACCATAGCACACTACCTCTACCTTTGGGATTAGTCTTGAACCTAAATAAATGTTATTTGGTGTTTGTGTTGAGCATGAATATGATTGGATCAAGTTTATTGCAATACGGTTATTCATTTAAGTCAGAGAATAATTGTTGTTCTATTTACATGAATAAAACCTTCTATGGTCATACACCCAATGTGAATGGTTTATTGAATCTCGATCATAGTGATACACATATTCATAATATTGATGCCAAAAGATGCAAAGTTGATAAATATAGTGCAACATATTTGTGGCACTGCCGTTTAGGCCATATTGGTGTAAAGCACATGAAGAAACTCCATGCAGATGAACTTTTGGAGTCACTTGATTATGAATCATTTGATACTTGCGAACCATGCCTCATGGGCAAGATGACTAAAACTCCGTTCTCCAAAATAATGGAGCGAGCTAATGAGTTATTGGAAATAATACATACTGATGTATGCGGTCCGATGAGTGTTGAAGCACGCGGCGGGTATCATTATTTTCTCACCTTCACAGATGATTTGAGTAGGTATGGGTATATCTACTTGATGAAACACAAGTCTAAAACATTTGAAAAGTTCAAAGAATTTCATAGTGAAGTAGAGAATCATCATAACAAGAAAATAAAGTTTCTACGATCTGATCGCGGAGGCGAATATTTGAGTTACGAGTTTGGCATTCATTTAAAACAATGTGGAATTGTTTCACAACTCACGCCACCTGGAACACCACAGCGTATTTGTGTGTCCGAACGTCGTAACCATACTTTATTGGATATGGTGCATTCTATGATGTCTCTTACCGATTTACCACTATTGTTTTGGGGTTATGCATTAGAGACAGCCGCATTCACGTTACATAGGGCACCGTCTAAATCCGTTGAGATGACACCGTATGAACTGTGGTTTGGCAAGAAACCTAAGCTGTCGTTTCATAAAAGTTTGGGGATGCAACGCTTATGTCAAAAGGCTTCAGCCTGATAAGCTCAAACCCAAAGCAGAGAAGTATGTCTTCATAGGATACCCGAAAGAAACTATTGGGTATACCTTCTACCACAGATCCGAAGGCAAAATCTTTGTTGCTAAGAATGGGTCCTTTCTAGAGAAGGAGTTTCTCTCGAAAGAAGTGAGTGGGAGGAAAGTAGAACTTGATGAGGTAATTGTACCTTCTCTTGAATTGGAAAGTAGTACATCAGAGAAAGTTGTTCCCATGATACCTACACCAACCAGAGAGGAAGCAAATGATGATAATCATGAAACTTCAGATAAAGTTACTACTGAACCTCAGAGGTCAACCAGAACACGTTCCGCACCAGAGTGGTACAGCAATCCTGTCATGGAAGTCATGTTGTTGGAGAACAGCAAACCTACGAACTATGAAGAAACTATGATGAGCCCAGATTCCAAAAAATGGCTTGAGTCCATGAAATCTGAGATAGGATCCATGTAAGAGAACAAAGTGTGGACTTTGGTGGATTTGCCCGATGATCGGCAAGCCATAAAGAATAAATGGATCTTCAAGAGGAAGACTGTAAGTGCATCTAGTGCCACCCCTAGTTGGTTTTGGAGTATTGACGACAAACGTGGTTGAGGGACTAATGTGTTTGTGAGAATTGCAGGATAACACAGGTAGAAGTCCCTCATTGATTCAGTTTTCCTACCAGAGATGACCCCTAAAAATGTATGAAGACATTGAAGAAAATGGTGGTTCGTGAAGACATTCACGTCGAAGATAATGACGTGTGAAGACATTCACTTGAAGACTATGGAGTGCGAAGACATAGTTTCTTTCGTAGTTTCATTTTCTTCTTTCTTGAGTCATAGGAACCACCGTACTGTTAAGTGGGGTCCAAGTGAACAAAGTTAGAAGACTGACGTGATGCTCAACCTAGATCCTATGTATTTGAGTGAAGACAATGAGAGCAAATCTTATCCAGAGTTGGATGAGTCAGCCTTGCTTGTAGCCCAAGCCAAGCTGCCGCGTGTGTTTAAAATCTGACCGTTGGACACGTGTCGGTTCCTTAGTGACTCAGGGTCATTTCAGACATATCATGTCGGGTTGCCTCCTGGCTATAAATAGCCCACCCCCTACACCATAAACTGGTGGCTGCTCAGAGTTAGTACACGGCTTTTGTCATTTGAGAGCAACCCACCTTCGAAGCCTTTGAGAGAGAGATCCTTGCGAGGACAAAGCCCAAAACACCCAGAGCCAAAGAGTGTTAGGCATCACTGAAGTCTTTCTGTCCGCGTGACCTGAAGACTTGTTACACTTGAGAACTATGTATCCTCCAGCCGGTTAGGCGTCACGTTCTGAGGATCCAAGAGTCATTGTGGATCGCTGGTGGATGAAGTCTGTGAGGGTTTGGAAATCTACCTTGAAGAGTTACCAGAGTGATTGGGCAAGGACTGGGTGTCCTTAGCTCATGGGGAATAAGGTGAAGACGTGGTCTTCTGAGTTCAATCTCAGCCTCCCTAACCAGACGTACAGTTGTCACAGCAACTAGAACTGGTCTACCAAATCCTTGTCTTCACCAAGATACTGGTTCTATCCCCTACCTTCTTTACATTTCAGTTTGTCTTCGTGAAGTCATTGCTTGTGTGTCGGATCTGTTTGATTTCATTGTGCAAAGACTATTACCTGTTTGGCTTCATACTGTCTTCCATTCTGATCCGTACTACCTAGCTGCTATTAGTCCTCGTGCTTTCATTATATTGCTTACTTGACTATGGTTTGTCTAGAGTAGTTTATCTTCCGCTGCATATCATATAGGTTCGAATTGATTGTCTGTCTTCAAATACCTTGTGTTTTGAAGACTTTTATAAAAATCGCCTATTCACCCCCCAACTCTAGTCGATAACTAGCACTTTCAATTGGTATCAGAGCAAGGTGCTCCCTTGTTCTGTGTGATTCGGTTTAACCACCTGGAGTTCTAGCTATGTCGACTATAGGGATAATCAAGGTCTCCACTGCGTGCCCCGTTTTCGATGGCACTGATTACCCAACTGGAAGAATAAGATGCGCATGCATCTTGAAGCCATTGACATCGACCTCTGGTATGTCGTCAAGACAGGCGTTCACAAAGTCGGTGAAGGTGTCACCGCTGCTGATGTCAAGAGGTTCGCGCAACTGGACTCAACCACCAAGAACATCATCTGTGGTCATCTGACCAAAGGACAGTATGGCCGTGTGAGTGCTCTGGAAACTGCGAAGCTAGTCTGGGACTGGTTGTCCAAGGTCAACGAAGGCATCTCAACTCAGAGAGACTCAAGGATTGATGTACTTCGCAATCTCTTCAACCGCTTCAAGAGAAATGACAATGAGAATGTTGATACGTCTCCAACATATCTATAATTTTTGATTGTTCCACGCTGTTATATTATCAATCTTAGATGTTTTACAATCATTTTATAGCAACTTTATATCATTTTTTGGGAGTAACCTATTGACATAGTGCCCAGTGCCAGTTGCTGTTTTTTGCTTGTTTTTTACTTCGCAGAAAATCAATACCAAACGGAGTCCAAACGCAGCAAAACTTTTTGGTGATTTTTTCTGGACCAGAAGACACAAGTTGGGCCAAGGAAGTACCAGAGGGGTGCCTCGAGGGGGGCACAACCCACCTGGGGGCCCAGGTGCACCCTGGTGGGTTGTGCCCACCTCGGTGGCCTCCCGCACCGCCTCTTTGCTCTATAAATACCCCAATATTCCAAAAACCTTAGGGGAGTCGATGAAAAACAATTCCAGGAGCCGCAAGTTCCAGAAACCACAGATCCAATCTAGACACCATCACGGAGGGGTTCATCATCCTCATTGGTGCCTCTCCGATGATGCGTGAGTAGTTCATGGTAGACCTACGGGTCCGTAGTTAGTAGCTAGATGGCTTCCTCTCTCTCTTTTGATTCTCAATACAATGGTCTCTTGGAGATCTATTTGATGTAACCCTTTTTGCGGTGTGTTTGTTGGGATGCGATGAACTTTGAGTTTAGGATCAGATCTATGTTTTTATCCATGAAAGCTATTTGAGTCTTTTGATCTCTTATATGCATGATTACTTATAGCCTCGTATTTCTTCTTCAAATCTTTGGTTTAGTTAGGCCGACTAGATCGATTTTTCTTGCCATGGGAAGAGGTGCTTTGTGATGGGTTCGATCTTACGGTGCTCAATCCCAGTGACAAAAGGGGAAATGACATGTATGTATCATTGCTATTAAGGATAACAAGGCGGGGTCTATTCCTACATGAATAGATCTTGTCTACATCATGTCATCATTCTTATTGCATTACTCCGTTTCTCCATGAACTTAATACACTAGATGCATGTTGGATAACGGTCGATGTGTGGAGTAATAGTAGTAGATGCAGGCAGGAGTCGGTCTACTAATCTTGGATGTGATGCCTATATAATGATCATTGCCTGGATATCGTCATAATTATTTGAAGTTCTATCAATTGCCCAACAGTAATTTGTTTACCCACTGTATGCTATTTTTCTCGAGAGAAGCCACTAGTGAAATCTACGGCCCCCGGGTCTATTTTTCCTTCATATACTTTCAGATCTATATTGCTATTTGCCTTTTTATTTATTTGCATCTTTTATTTTAAGATCTATTAATCCAAAAACACAAAAATATCTTGCTGCAATTTATTGTTATATATTTTATCTCGCGTTCCCGCGAGATCTATTTATCCGATCTACTACAAATTTATCTATCTCTTTACCCGGGAGGGATTGACAACCCCTCTTTACGTCGGGTTGCAAGTATTTGTTCTTTGTGTGCAGGTGCCGTTCACGTAGTGTTGCGTGGTTCTCCTACTGGTTCGATAACCTTGGTCGCATCACTGAGGGAAATACCTACCGTAGCTGTGTTGCATCATCCCTTCCTCTTTGGGGAAATAGCGACGTAGTTCAAGCCGCATCAAAAGGAATTTCTGGCGCCGTTGCCGGGGAGACATCATCAACATCTACCAGGTTCCTAATCACAAACCTCATCTCCTTGTAATTTACATTATTTGCCATTTGCCTCTCATTTTCATCTCCCCCACTTCACAAACATTTGCCGTTTTATTCGCCCTCTTTTTCGTTCGTTGTTTTTTCGTCAGATCTATTTTTGAGTGCAATCTTGTTGCATAGTCACGATGACTCAAGAGAACACCAAGTTGTGTGATTACTCGAACACCAACAACAATGATTTTATTAGCACTCCGATTGCTCCTCCCGCCACTAGTGCGGAGTCTTGTGATATTAATGCCGCTTTGCTGAATCTTGTTATGAAAGATCAATTTTCCGGTACTCCTAGTGAGGATGCCGCGTCCCATCTTCACACATTCGTGGAATTATGTGATATGCAAAAGAAAAAAGATGTGGACAATGATATTGTGAAGTTGAAATTATTCCCGTTTTCTTTGCAAGATCGTGCAAAAATTTGGTTTTCTTCTTTGCCTCGCAATAGTATCAATTCTTGGGATAAGTGCAAAGATGCTTTTATTACTAAGTATTTTCCTCGCGCGAAAAATATTTCCCTTAGGACGCAAATCATGAATTTTAAGAAACTTGAGCATGAACATGTCGCGCAATCTTGGGAAAGAATGAAATTGATGCTAAGAAATTGTCCTACTCATTTTTTAAATCTTTGGATGATCATACAATTTTTTTATGCGGGATTGAATTTTGTTTCTAGAAATCTTTTAGATTCCGCCGCGGGTGGTACTTTTATGGAGATTACTTTGGGTGAAGCTACTAAATTGCTTGATAATATTATGGCAAATTATTCACAATGGCATACCGAAAGAGCTCCTACTAGTAAAAAGGTTAATTCGGTAGAAGAAATAAATTCTTTGAGTGAAAAAGTTGATGCTCTTATGAAGTTGGTTTCCAATAAAAATGCCCCTATTGATCTTAGTGATGTGCCTTTGTCTACTTTGATTGAGCAAAATAGTGATGCTGTAGACGTGAATTTTGTCTTGCGAAATTTTAATAACAATGCTTATAGAGGTAATTTTAATCCTAGACCTTTTCTGGGAAATTCCTCTAATAATTATGGTAATTCCTATGGTAATCCTTCTTATAATAATAATAGGAACACCTCTGATCTTGAGAATAATATTAAAGAATTTATCAATGCTCAAAAGAATTTTAATACTATGATAGAAGAAAAGTTGAGTAAAATTGATGATATGTCTAGAAGAATTGATAGAATTTCTCATGATGTAGAAAATCTCAAGATGAAAATTTTTGTGCCTAAGGTTGAGGAATCAATTAAAGCTTTATATGTTTCTATGGATGAAAGTAAGAAAAGAACCGCTATGCTTAGAGCTAAAAGAGAATTTTTAGAAAAAGTGTTTTCTAGCGATTGCTTTCATAAAAATGATGAAGATCTTAAAGTGATTGGTGTTTCTTCTATTGATTCCTTGTTTAGTAATATTAAGATTAATGATAAAGGTACTGAAGAAGAGTCAACTTTATCTAGAAGGTATCCCGATAATTTGGAGGGTGAAAATCTTGTTGAGAAAATTCATAAAAGTGGGTTTGGAGAGGTCAAATCTTTAACTAGTGATGTGCCCACTCTTTTGGATTATAAAGACTTTAATTATGATAATTGCTCTTTGATTGATTGTATTTCTTTGTTGCAATTCATGATAAATTCATCCCATGCTTATGAACAAAATAAAGCTTTTACTAAACATATCGTTGATGCTATGATGAAAGCTTTGGAAGAAAAGTTGGATTTAGAGATTTCAATTCCTAAAAAATTACATGATGAATGGGAACCTACTATCAAAGTCAAGATTAAAAATTATGAGTGTTTTGCTTTATGTGACTTGGGTGCTAGTGTTTCTACAATTCTGAAATCCTTATGTGATGTGCTTGGTCTTACCGATATTGAAGAATGTTCTTTAAATTTGCACTTGGCGGATTCTAATATTAAAAAGCCTATGAGAAGAATTAATGATGTTCTTATCCTTGCAAATAGGAATTATGTGCCCATAGACTTTATTGTTCTTGATATTGATTGCAATCCGTCTTGCCTAAGTATTCTTGGTAGACCGTTTTTACGCGTTATAGGTGTCGTGATTGATATGAAAGAAGGGAACATCAAATTCCAATTTCCTTTGAGAAAGGGTATGGAACACTTCCCTAGAACAAGAATTAAGCCACCATATGAATCAATCATGAGGGCATCTTACGGATCTAGAAATAAGGATGACAACACTTAGATCTTTGCATTATGCCTAGCTAGGGGCATAAAACGATAGCGCTTGTTGGGAGGCAACCCAATCAATAAAATTTGTTTTTGTCTTTTTCTTTCTGTGCTTGAGTTTTTACAAAATTATTCTACTGTTATTATTGTGTTTTTTATGTTTTAATTAGTGTTAGTGCCAAGCAAAGCCTTTGGGATCATGTTGGGTGATACTCCCTCCATCCCAAAATAAGTGTCTCAACTTTGTACTAGGTCTAGTACAAAGTTGTACTAAGGTTAAGACACTTATTTTGGGATGGAGGGAGTAGTTGATTTGATCTTGTTGGAAAACAGAAACTTTTGCATCCAGTTAAATAATTTTTAGAAACTCACAGAAGTGACGAAAAATTCTGAATTTTTTACACAAGATTTATATACAAATTTCCTAGGTTTTCCTAATTTTTCAGAATTTTTGTAGTTACAGAATTATGAGAACAATTCGTATCTTTACAGACTGTTCTGTTTTCTTTGCATTGTGTGCTTATTTTGATGAATCTATGGTTTGTATTGGAGGTTATAAGCCATGATAAAGTTAGAATACAGTAGATATAATAAAATAACAAAATTTGAATGGGTTTTCTACAGTACTCAAAGTAAAGATTAGTTTTCTTATACTAACGGATCTCACGAAGGTTTTTTTGAGTTTTGTGTGATTGAAGTTTTCAAGTTTTGGGTGAGATCACGATGGATGAAGGAATAAGGAGTAAGAAGAGCCTAAGCTTGGGGATGACCATGGCATCCCAAGATATTATCTAAAAGAGAAGCAAGCAACTAAGCTTGGGGTGCCCGAGTGGCATCCCCTCTTTCTTCTAACGACCATCGGTATTTTACTTGGAGTTATATTTTTATTCATCACATATCATGAGTTTTGCTTGGAGCGTCTTGCATGATTTGAGTCTTTGCTTGTTTTACTTTTATTTTTAGTCAAGTATCCTTGCTGGACACACCTATTTGAGAGAGCCAAAATTATGCTATGATTTGTTAGAATTGCTCTCTATGCTTCACTTAAATCTTTATGAGCTATGGAATTGCTCTAGTGCTTCACTTATATCTTTTTGAGCATGGTGTGCTTTAATATTTTTGAAGAAATGCTCTCATGCTTCACTTAGATTTATTTGAGAGTAGTAATTTTTGAGGAAATTCTCTCATTCTTCACTTATATTATTTTGGGAGAAGAAAAAATAATTATGCTCATGTTCTTCACTTAGATTTGTTTGAGTTATCAAAAGCAACACATTAAACTAGTCCCAAAATGATAGATATTGAAGAGGGATATAATAAAAACTTTCATGAAAATCATTGGATAAAATAAACTTGATTCCTTGTAATAGTTTTGCGATATGATGATATAATATGTGAGTCATGTTGGTGAGTAATTATGGTTTAGTAAGAATATTGGTGTTAAGGTTTGTGATTCCCTATGCAAGCACAAAAGTCAATAGTTATGCAATGAAATTACATCCTACTTGTGGTGCATTATTCGGTGTTAGTTATGCTTAATGCTCGCTTATGAGATTTTTCGTTTCTTGGTTGGATGCTTCTCAATCTTTTGCTAGCCTTCATTTGCACCAAGTATGATCACTACTTGTGCATCCAAAATCCTTAAACCAGTTTTGCCATATGAGTCCACTATACCTACCTATATGCGGTATTTCCATGCCATTCTAAGCAAATTTGTATGTGCCATCTCTAATTTTCAAAATAAATTTCTCTTTTGTGTGCTCGTAGCGCTCATGAAACGGTAGGGGGTGGCTGATATTTTTTCCATGCTAGATGTGTTATTCTCAAGATGAGTGTTTATTCACTTGTCATTGCACGAGAGTACGGCAAAGGTATTAGGGATGCCCAGTCCCGAAATGAAAAGTAAATTTACTTTATGTTGTCAAATAATAAATTCCTTGGAAAGTGTTGGTATAGACGGCACACGTGGATTCGGTTAGCCATGGAATGTGAAAGTATGGTGGAAAAAGGAATAAACTTTATTTTCTGTTTGGGGACCGCCTATGATATATCTAGCATGGAAAGTATTGGGAACTACTCGGTCATTTTCGTTGACAGGAAAAGCATGCCACCCAAATTTTTTTTATCTCTATCTTTTTCGCTATGAGCTCTGGCACCTCTACAAATCCCTACTTCCCTCTGCGAAGGGCCTTTCTATTTACTTTATGCAATTTTTATTTTTGAGTCTCCATCTTCTCTTATAAAGCACCAACTGAGGGGCACTATGATCGTACTTGAGCATTGGGTGTAGCTAATATGCGAGTGTGTTTCATGAATGGATCAATGATTGAGCATAATGGGCTAGGCATAGCTTGCTTTAGTGCTGATATTTTGAAAGACATGGTTGCTTGTTGATATGCTTGAGTATCAAAATCTTCATGTCAAAACTAGACTATTGCTTTGAATCATATAAAAGTCCAAATGTCCATGCTACAAAGAAAAGATTATGTGATGAACATGTTAGGCAGCATTCCACATCAAAAATTCAGTTTTTATCATTTACCTGCTCGAGCACGAGCAGGAATTAAGCTTGGGGATGCTGATACGTCTCCAACGTATCTATAATTTTTTATTGTTCCATGCTGTTATATTATCAATCTTGGATGTTTTACAATCATTTTATAGCAACTTTATATCATTTTTTGGGACTAACCTATTGACATAGTGCCCAGTGCCAGTTGCTGTTTTTTGCTTGTTTTTTACTTCGCAAAAATCAATACCAAACGGAGTCCAAACGCAGCGAAACTTTTTGGTGATTTTTTCTGGACTAGAAGACACAAGTTGGCCCAAGGAAGTACCAGAGGGGTGCCCTGAGGGGGGCACAACCCACCTGGGTGCGCCTGGGGGCCCAGGCGCGCCTTGGTGGGTTGTGCCCACCTCAGTGGCCTCCCGCACCGCCTCTTTGCCTTATAAATACCCCAATATTCCAGAAACCCTAGGGGAGTCGACGAAAAACAATTCCAGCCGCCGCAAGTTCCAGAAACCACAGATCCAATCTAGACACCATCACGGAGGGGTTCATCATCCTCATTGGTGCCTCTCCGATGATGCGTGAGTAGTTCATTGTAGACCTACGGGTCCGTAGTTAGTAGCTAGATGGCTTCCTCTCTCTCTTTTGATTCTCAATACAATGGTCTCTTGGAGATCTATTTGATGTAACCCTTTTTGCGGTGTGTTTGTTGGGATCCGATGAAATTTGAGTTTATGATCAGATCTATGTTTTTATCCATGAAAGTTATTTGAGTCTTTTGATCTCTTATATGCATGATTACTTATAGCCTCGTATTTCTTCTTTGAATCTTTGGTTTAGTTAGGCTGACTAGATTGATTTTTCTTGCCATGGGAAGAGGTGCTTTGTGATGGGTTCGATCTTACGGTGCTCAATCCCAGTGATAGAAGGGGAAATGACACGTATGTATCGTTGCTATTAAGGATAACAAGATGCGGTCTATTCCTACAAGAATAGATCTTGTCTACATCATGGCATCGTTCTTATTACATTTCTCCATGAACTTAATACACTAGATGCATGCTAGATAGCGGTCGATGTGTGGAGTAATAGTAGTAGATGCAGGCAGGAGTCGGTCTACTAATCTTGGACATGATGTCTATATAATGATCATTGCCTGGATATCATCATAATTATTTGAAGTTCTATCAATTGCCCAACAGTAATTTGTTTACCCACTGTATGCTATTTTTCTCGAGAGAAGCCAGTAGTGAAATCTACGGCCCCCGGGTCTATTTTTCCATCATATACTTTCAGATCTATATTGCTATTTTCCTTTTTATTTATTTTCATCTTTTATTTTCACATCTATTAATCCAAAAACCCAAAAATATCTTGCTGCAATTTATTGTTATTTATTTTATCTCGCGTTCCCGCGAGATCTATTTATCCGATCTACTACAAATTTATCTATCTCTTTACCCGGGAGGGATTGACAACCCCTCTTTTACGTCGGGTTGCAAGTATTTGTTCTTTGTGTGCAGGTGTCATTCACGTAGTGTTGCGTGGTTCTCCTACTGGTTCGATAACCTTGGTCTCATCACTAAGGGAAATACCTACCGTAGTTGTGATGCATCATCCCTTCCTCTTTGGGGAAATACTGACGTAGTTCAAGCCGCATCAAATGTCCAGCTCATGTTCGATCGCCTCACTGATATCACGAATGAGCTTCGCGTACTCAGCGCCACTGAGATCACCAAGCATGAAATTGTGAAGAAGCTACTGAGATCGCTTGACAGCTCATTTGACACTTTGGCCCTGATGATCCAAGAACGTCCTGACTTTAGAGACCTCGATCCGTCTGACATACTTGAGAGGCTCAACACACATGAGTTCCAGCTGTCTGAGAAGGGAGATATCTATGGCCCCAACTATGGCCGATCTCGTGCTTTGAAGGCAAAAGTTGTTTCCTCATCTGAAGAAGAATCTGACTGCAGTTGTGATGATCCTGAAGACATTGGCAAAGAGCTAGCAATGCTCATGAGAAAGTTCCAAAAGTTCTCCAAGAAGAATCGCTTCGGAAAGTCTTCACGATCCAGCTCCAAGAATGATGAGGCTTCCACTCGTGACTACAAGAAGAGAACATGCCACAAATGCAAGAAGCCAGGTCATTACATTTCTGATTGTCCTCAGTGGGAAAAGGAGAACAAGAAAAAGAAGAAGAGCAAGGAATATGACTCTGACGATAAGAAGAAGAAGAAGAAATCCTCAAAGTCTTCATCTCACAAGAAGAGCTCATCTGGCAAGGCTCGTGCGTTCATTGGCAAGGAAATGGATTCAGAGGAGGAGTCTGCTTTCGAGGAGGCAGAAGTGGAGTCTGAGGAGGAGTCTGATTCAGGCGTGGCAAGCCTAGCTTTGGCTTCGGCTTTCGTCGCTAAGTCCATCTTCAACACTGAAGACAATGGTCACGTCACCAACGCTGAAGCCGATGATGACGACGACTCTGCTCCTACCTACTGCTTTATGGCAAGAGATGCTAAGGTAAAATCATGCGATGCTTACTTTCAAACATCTAGTGACTCTGATTGTGAATCCAAACCCAACTATAAAAGTCTTGCTAAAATTGCAACTGAGTAACAAACTGCTATGGAACATATTCAAAAATTGCTAGACAAAAGCGATGACATGTTGGACGAGGAGATGAATCGAACTCAGTCCTTAATCAAAGATATAAAAAATCTTCGTGTTAAGTATGAGGATCTTGCAAGTCGTCATGAAACCCTCTCAGCTGATCATGAGAAGCTTTCCTATGATTATCTTCAAAGGAAGCAAGATCTAGAGAAAATGAGAGCGTCTCATGAAGATCTTCAAAAGGAAAATGATTCACTGCTCGCCCAACATATCAGTTCCGCTCAGGAAGACTTTGTGCCACCTTGCTTAAAATGTCTTGAGCGTGACAATGCTATCTCTGTTGCTGAATGCTCTACTGCTTCTGAAGTTGCAATATCTTCAACTGCTGATGTGGTAACTAACCCCTCTACTGAGGATGCCACTACTATTGCTAATGAGAATGCCAGGTTGAAGACACTGCTTGAAACAGGCATGTACAAAAGCCTCAAAGGGCATCAGACTCTATGTGATGTCCTCAAGAAATAGATTCTGAACCGAAACCCTAGGAAAGAGGGTGTTGGGTTCGAGAGGAAAATGAACGTTCATGGTTCTCACTGGAAGCCTGAGCAGTACCCCAAAACCACATGGGTTGCTGCAAAGGGCCCTTCAGTGGATCCATCCACCTTATCTGGCTTCACTTGTGCTAACCCTATTATCATTGATGAGTCATTTGACTCCAACTATAAACTGTTCAAGAATCAGAATGGTGAAGTGTTTGCCAGGTTTATTGGTACTAACTGCAGGAATGGGCCACCTATGAAGAAGATCTGGGTGCCCAAAAGTTGTCTTAGTAAGCTTCCCGTGAATGTCATCATGACACCACCTGGGAAGAAGACAAATCCCCGACCAAAGGCTTCATATGGCCCAAAGGCTTCATACAGACAGAGGACCTCACAATGTCACCCTAACGCCAATGTTTTGCAGGCAAATCATTATCAGACTCATGAATATGAGCATGTTTCTTCAAACCGCTATGTTCACAAGACAAAGAACTTTTTTGCATATTCTTATGAGTATTATTCACCTCCTACAAAACTATTTGCTAGGGCTCCAAAGCCAAAGTTCTCTGATGCTGCACTTAGACTCATTGCTTCTAAGCCACCCCTTAAGATGTGGGTGGTTAAGAAGAATTAACTTCTCCTGCAGGGAAAGGTCTCCAACCGAAAACCATTGACTTCTGAAGACAATGCTGGGGACCTAAAACATCTTGTGGGATGCAAGATAAAATACCAAAATGGTCTTACCATTTATTTCGTCCCTGGGTTTCTTGATGAGCATCCTATCTTACCATCCAAGAATCTTAACTTTGATAGTATGCTTGTTCGCTATATGTTTGTGCTTCACAATACTCTTGGTGATGCCTATCCCGCTAACTGCACTGTAGGGTACGTCTCCGAAAGCCACTGAGTGGATAATGGACAGTGGATGCACTAACCACATGACTGGTGATCGAAGTCTTCTCATAGATTCAACCCTACGACCATCTACAAAAAGCCACATCACATTCACTGACACTGGTAAAAGCAAGGTATTGGGTCTAGGTAGAGTTGCTATTTCAAAGGATCAACACATGGATAAAGTGATGCTTGTTGAATCCCTTGGATACAACTTAATGTCTGTCTCAATGCTTTGTGATCTGAACATGATTGTGATATTTGGAAAATATCGTTGCCTTGTGCTTATGGAAACTGATAAATCTCTAGTCTTCGAAGGTTATCGAAAAGGTGATCTGTATATGGTAGATTTCTCCGCAGGACCACAGCTTGCCGTATGTCTTCTAGCAAAAGCCTTAGAGTGTTGGCTTTGGCATCGAAGGCTAGGACATGCGGGCATGAGGAACTTGCACACTCTCGTGAAGAAGAAGCATATCATTGGTGTCGAGGGCATCAACTTCAAGAAGGATCATCTGTGTGGTGCTTGTGAAGCTGGGAAGATGACGAGGGCCAAGCATCCCTCAAGGACAATCATGACTACATCACGCCCCTTTGAGCTGCTACACATGGACTTATTTGGCTCTACTCACTACTCAACCCTTACTACCACTGCACATCTTTATGGATTCGTTATTATTGATGATTATTCTAGATATACATGGGTGCACATAATTCTCTACAAGACTGAAGTGCAGGATGTCTTCAGACGATTCACCAATCGTGCTATGACTAACTATGGCGTCAAGATCAAGCACATCAGGAGTGACAATGGCACGGAATTCAAGAACACTGGCCTCGACACTTATCTTGATACACTGGGCATCACTCATGAGCTCTCTGCTCCATACACACCTCAGCAGAATGGCGTCATGGAGCGCAAGAACATGACCCTTATTGAGATGGCTCGTACGATGCTTGATGAGTACAAGACTCCAAGAAAGTTCTGTCCTGAAGCCATTAACACTGCATGCCATATCATCAACAGAGTTTATCTTCACAAATTCTTCAAGAAGACATCTTATGAACTACTCACTGGTAAGAAGCCAAACGAAAGCTATTTCAAAGTATTCGGTGCTAGGTGCTGGATCAAGGATCCACATCACACTTCCAAATTTGCATCGAAAGCACATGAAGGTTTTATGCTTGGGTACGGAAAGGATTTGCACACCTATAGAGTCTTCAACCTCTTTCACTATAAAGTGGTTGAAACGGTAGATGTGCGGTTCGATGAGACTAACGGCTCGCAAAGAGAGCACCTGCCAAATGTGCTAGATGAAGTTTCCCCTAGTGAATCTATCAAGCTGATGGGTACTTGAGAAATCATACCCACCGAGGAACAGGCTGAAGAAGAAATCATCATTCCAGCTCCTACTCAACGAGAAGACAATGATGAGCATGAAGATAATGCTGAAGATGAAGACACTGATCAGCAACTGCAAAATCTTCGCCCTGTTCATCCTCGTGTGGCCAATGAAGTTCAGATTGAGAAGATAATTGATAGTATCAATGCACCTGGTCCGCTTACTCGATCAAAAGCTACACAATTAGCCAATTTTTGTGGGCACTTTGCTTTCGTTTCCATCTCCGAACCCAAGAAAGTTGATGAAGACTTCGATGAAACCTTTGCTCCTGTGGCTAGGCTTGAAGCCATTCGCATTCTGCTAGCCTATGCCAACCACAACAACATCCTTCTGTATCAAATGGATGTGAAGAGTGCCTTCCTCAATGGCAAAATTGAAGAAGAAGTGTATGTAGCTCAACCACCTGGTTTTGAAGATCCAAAGTGTCCTGATATGGTCTACAAACTCAACAAGGCACTATATGGCCTCAAACAAGCACCTCGCGCTTGGTATGACACACTCAAAGACTTCCTGAAGAGCAAACGCTTCAAACCTGGTTCTCTTGATCCCACTCTCTTCACAAAGACATATGATGGTGAATTGTTTGTGTGCCAAATCTATGTGGATGACATTATCTTCGGCTGCACTGACAAGAGATACAGTGATGAGTTTGGGCATATGATGCAAGAGCAATATCAGATGTCCATGATGGGAGAGCTGAAATTCTTCCTTGGTCTTCAAATCCATTAACAGAGAAATGGCATCTTCATATCTCAAGAAAAATACCTCAAAGATTGCCTGAAGAAGTTTGGAATGCAAGACTGCAAAGGGTACACGACGCCAATGCCAACCAAAGGCCAATTAGGCCCCAACGACAATGGTAAAGAGTTTGATCAAAAGGTATACCGCCCCATGATTGGTTCTTTATTGTATTTATGTGCATCTAGGCCAGATATAATGCTTAGCGTTTGCATGTGTGCCCGATTCCAAGCGGCACCAAAGGAATCGCATCACCTCGCGGTGAAGCGAATACTTCGATATTTGGCTCACACCCCGACGCTAGGATTATGTTATCCAAAGGGCTCAGAGTTTGATCTAGTTGGATTCTCAGATGCTGATTATGCTGGTGACAAGGTTGATCGCAAGTCCACATCAGGCACATGTCACTTTCTTGGACGATCTCTTGTCTGTTGGTCTTCAAAGAAGCAGAACTGTGTATCACTCTCCACTGCTGAATCTGAACACATTGCTGCTGGATCTTGTTGTGCTCAGCTTCTCTGGATGAAGCAAACTCTCAAGGATTATGGCATCAACAAGAAGAAGGTGCTCCTCTACTGCGACAATGAAAGCGCCATCAAGATTGCTCACAACCTAGTTCAACACTCGAAGACAAAGACATTCAGATCCGTCATCACTTTCTCAGAGACCATGTGTTGAAGACATTGATATCATTCACATCAACACTGAATAGCAATTGGCAGATATCTTCACAAAGCCCTTGGATGAGAAAAGATTTTGCAAGCTGCGGTGTGGGCTAAATATCTTAGAATCCTCGAATGTCCTGTGAATGGACACACATCCTAACGCTTATGCATATTGATGACTTAAGTGCGCAACACACAAAATAACGTATGTCTTCAACTCGTGAAGATATACACTCTAAGTGTGAATACATTAAAGCGGAATTTGACTTTGGAGCACCACGATAATTGTGCGACGTGTCTGGGTCTAATCCTTCCTATACGGTGGGTAACGCCACCACCAATCTTTCTTGAAGATTTTTTTGTTTGGCGTCATGTTGCATTATCTTCAGAGTTGGTTTGTCTTCAACATTGCTCTGTCTTCATGTTTTATCTTCGCATTGTTCGATTTGGTCTTCACTCATATATATATATTATATATATATATATATATATATATATATATGTGTGTGTGTGTGTGTGTGTGTGTGTGTGTGTGTGTGTGTGTGTGTGTGTGTTCTGTCCTCTACAGCATTCACTTATAGCTATGTCTTCAAGTTGCCATTTTCTGCGCTAAGTGAATGTGATCGGACCCTAACCCCTTCTGTGCTTATCTCTCAAATTCTCTCTGTCTCTTCATATGCATTCTATTGACACGTGTTGATTATCTTCACTATGTCCTTGTCAGCTAAAGATACGGTGACACATATTTAAACCTGCTTTTATTATCTCTATCCTTTTTGCGTGAATACCGGAGAAGCCGGAATGACCACCCGACAAACCAGGCGCGCGTGGGGGCGTGGCGCAACTTTCAATCTATTGCATGTTTGCCACGTGTCCTTCAGATGTGAACCACCAGGGGCACCTGAGTAATTACACTGCACCGTCCCTCTACCTTATAAATACTCCACCCCTGCGGTCATTATTTCTTCTCCCCTCGCCGTCTCGCTCAAACCCTAGCGCCACCGCTAGCACCAGTAGTCGCCGAAGATGAAGCGCTTCGATGCCGCGACTTCTCCAACGTCGTCTTCACTCCAGCCGCGGATATCTTCTCCCCGCCGCCGCCATAGGTGTCTTCTGCCGCCAAGTTAGGGCGTGGGAGACTGGACTGCTTGGCCTCCATATTTCTCGTCTAGCAGTTCATTGTGCGGTAAATAAGAACTCACTTTTTACTGTTTATTTGATCCGTTGAACTATCCACATCTTCCAAAAGTTGTTTTTACACTTCCAAATCTGGACCATTCCTTTTCTGCATCTCATAATTTGCAAGTACATTCACTTATGCATTGCAACTAGTTAGATTCCTCACTTGTACTTATTCATGGATTCGTACAAATCTGGAACCAACTCACATCGATAAGTGAATGTCTTTGCGCTATGAGATCAATGTCTTCAAACTGATTTATCTTCAAAATCTTCTGAGAATGCATATGACCTCTTCCCCTTCCCTCGCATGTCTAATTCTGTCACAGGTACATGTCTGTGGGAGAATCCCTTGGTTCTCATAGTCTGCATTCATTTGCAGAGTTCTTACAACATCATATTGAATCGCCTGAAGCCAGTTCCTGTCTGACCAGTCGCCTGAAGCCAAACACTATTGTGAAGCCTTTCCGTTTGAATCCAATGGCATCTGGCATATCTGGAAAGAAGGGTGGCAGGCAGCACCGGAACAACACTGCTTTGGACTTGCCACCAGATCTATATGAGATGTACAAGTCAGATCCAGATGAATCCTATACACAGCGCAAAACTCGTGTCCAATGGATTCGAAGATATTGGGCAGAACAATGGTTTCAGTATCACTTTGTTACTCCAGAATATGCAAAGAAGAACGTTGTGAGGCCACTGTGGGCTGATATTGTATACAAAAATCTTCTTCCCAAGACCAAGGCCGAAGCCATTGCCAAAGACTTCTATCCTTGTATGGTCCGTGGCCCAATGCTTGAAAATGCCGACCCATCAAGTCTTTGATGGTGTCGTGAGGATGATCTGTTTGAAGCCAATCTTCAGTTTGCAAAGGCTTCAGTAGTACAAAACAAGAAGGAACTTGGGATTGACTTCAACCCAGGTCCAGCTGCTCCAAGGCCAGATGGCAGTCGAGAAGCTGAAGAGAATCTCATTGGTCCCTTCAATAGCCTTGATGGGCTTCTCACACATATCACTGCTCAAAGGGCCACTATTGAAGATGCTGCTGATGAAGAGGAACATGCTGATGTTCCAGAGCCCCCGAAGCCAAAGAAAAAGACAAAGGCTTCAAAATCTTCTACTGCACCAAAAGCTTCAAGAGTGAAGCCACTGAAGTCTGCACCTCCTGAATCCAGTGTGCAGTCTGAAGACCTGTCTCGCACCTCCAAGAAGCCCAAGAAAACCTCAGGGCAAGCTCTTACTCCTGCAAACATCTTTCGCAATGATGTAGATATTGTCGATCTATCTAGCGATGAAGACATAGATGATGATGCCCTTGAGATGCTGATCAAGAGCAAACAGGAGGCCGAAATCTTCAATGATCTGCCTCTGTTTGACGCTAATATTCTCAACAATTTCATTGACGAGTGGTTTGAAGATACCTCTCTTACTCTCGATGATCTGCAGCTTCCTATTGGCATCAGCGTAACATTTCAGGGCTATATTGCCAAAGAGCTTGCAATTGTTCAAAAAGTCATTGAGCAAAAGAACAAGGTTGACCATGAGAAGGTTCTCTTCAAGAAGCATATGGCCAAGCTTAGTGTCAAAGATGTTCAAAACTTCAAGACCATGATGGCTGATCACAAGGCTGAATTTGTGAAGCGCCGTGATTTGGCCAAAGGCTCCAAAGAGCGTATCAAGCACTATGCTACAAAGTGCATTCAGGCTCATAATGAAGCCTTAAAGAGGAAAGCTCTTGGGCATCCTGGCATTGACCCCAAGCTGGCAGCCAAGAAGAAGAAGCCAGCTGAAACTGAAGCCGAAGCTCCAAGGCAGGAAAGACCAAGCATTGTCTTCCCTGCCAGTATGACTGGCTCGAAGCCAAAGGTCCCATCAGCTGCTTCTAAGAAGAAGAAGACAAAGCAGGCTGAGGCTGAAGCCAAGAAGTGAAAGCATCAAGAAGCCTCTGATGCTGCTCCATCAAAGAAGAAGTTGAAGACCAAATCTTCAAAGTCTTCACGAAAAGATCAAGCTGCACCTTAAGAGCCACTGCTTATTGAACCCATTTCTGTTACCCTTCCTGCATCCTCCAACCGCGAGTGTCGCCTAGTAGTCCATGAGCCTGCTACCACAGAGGCTCATGTGTCTAAAAATATTCCAGCTGCCGACACCATCGCAGCTGAAGACATTGGTCATGAAGACAATGTAGTTGATGATGAAGTCCTTCTTAGTTCCCCCAGATCATGCCCAAGCCGGTATCATTGCCTGCTCCCACAAGCAGTGAACATATTAGTATTGGTAGTCCCACGACCCCAATTGCACATGATGATTACTGGGAAGAGCACCACCCCAACACTCCGCTCCACGAGGTCATTCCTCACACACCGCCAGCTCAAGTCACTACACCCGTGATTGAAACCCCGCAAGACACTCCTGAAGACATGGAGAAGACCACTCCTTCACCACAGGTGTCACCATCTTTCCGAAGGCTTCGCAGAGGCCCTAGGCCCACGGTCTCCATGTCGAGCATCCCTGAAGAGGATGTGCAAGCCACAAGCTCAGTAGCACGTCAAGTGTTCTCTGAAGCCATCCCTTCAGTCACTGCTCAAGAGTCTGAAGCCAAGGAGGCTGAAGATATTCTGGCTGCATCAACCGATGACAAGGAAGAAGAGTCTGAAGTTATTCCCCCTACTTTTGAAACAAGAGAAGATGAAGATGTGATTGTGCCTGACCCACCAGCTGTTGAAACCACTAAAGCCCATGCATCTGATGATGCTACTGCCACTGCTACTGAAGCCAATGACGTTGTCATGGCTGAAGTCAATGCTCCTTCTGAAGCCACCCATCAGTCTGAAGCCCCTGAAGCCACAGAAGATCTTCAGCCATCCTCCTCAGATATTGCTGTTGCTCAACCTGTTCCACATACAATGGCAAGGGCGTTCAATCATGAAGGTGAGCTCATCAGCATCAAGTGGCCCATTATGACGCCTCCAGTTGCTTCTAGTCCCCAGTATGACTATCATGTGGAGCAAAGGCCTCAAACGTAGAAGCCAAAGCCCAGGCTGCCAAGGCTTCCCAGTGCCGTTACCACACAAGGCTCCTTCAGTGTGCTCAGCTTCAGAGAGCACAACACATTCTTTGACACGGCCAAGAATCCATACAAGAAGCCAAAGATCTCCTCTGACAGGTTCTGGAGCCACCAGCAATGAAGCTATTACTCATGCATCTTGTACAACCAGGACAGGATCTTTCCCCACAAGTGCCTGTGCTGCGATGCCATTGCTGGACTCCCCTACCTTGAGGAAGCTCTTGACTGCTTCCGTGAAGTTGGCTTGCTCCCATTTGTCGTCGACAAGGAGCATTGGAATGAAGAACTCTTGCTGCAATTCTATGCCACTCTTCATATATCAGGCTACAACAGGGATCTGAAGACATGGGTCCTTGAGTGGATGTCAGGTGATGTACATCACGAAGCCAAAGCTCAAGACATCATCGAGCTAACTTCCCTGCCCACTCCTGGTGATCTCTATGAGCCAGGTTGTTAGCATTATGAACAAGAATTGCAGAGCATCTTCCAGAAGCCTGAGCCCAACATGAGTCAAATGCTCAGCATGATGAAGCCATTACCAGTTGATGCTGAATACCCCAAGGAATTCTATGTCAATGACCTCGAGTATTTGCTCCGCACTATCTATCACATACTGAGGCATACTCTATGGCCAATTAAGGGGCATTCTCCTCAAGCCAAGATTGAAGGCACTATGAAGACATTGGTCTTTTACATCATCAATGGCATCAGGTTCAATACTCAAGACTTCTTCATCCGTCAGTTGGCAGCTTCAGGCATCGATCTGTTTGGCCTCAAATTCTATGCTCCATGGGTCATGCGACTGATTAAGCTTCACTCCACCGTCAACTATCAAGCTTCAGCGCACAACCATGTTGTCTTTCTGCCAGAAGTGGATATGTCTCATGAAGCCATATATCCTAAGCCTGCCAAGGAACCTGTTCGTGAAGACAATGCTGCCTTCCAAAGCTTCACTCAACCACTTGAAGGCATACATGTGCCTAATCCTCCTGCTGCTGCTGGTCCTCTTGCTGGTCAGCTTCGGCTGCCGCATCATGCCAACACTGATGCTATAGCAAGCACAGTTGCCCAAAGGCCTCAGAAGCGTGCTCGTGTGCTGAATGACCGAGAGCTTCTTGTTTCGCTTCATCAGAAGCAGGATAGGCATCATGACTGGATGAAGCGCCAGATGCAGTCTTCTTGTTGATGTCAATCGCATACGCAACCATGCAACCAAGAACTCGATTGTTGCTCATGAAGCCTGTCGGCGTGCCTGGAAGAGCCTCACACTGCTCTGTTCTGAAGACGATCTTCAAGCGGATGGCTTCACTGAATGCTTCAAGTTTGACTCCAGGCCTCCACAATCTGCAAGTTGGCGTCCTACACCTTCAATTGAAGATTCTGAATATTCATCTTCGGCTCCAACTGTTGTTGCGCGAGTCATTGATGAAGAGGACGACGCCACTTCACCAGCTATGGCTTCACTGCATCAGGCCCCTCTGCACCGCCCAACTCCACCGTCGACCCTGATGCCCCAACATCTTCACCAACACATTAGGGGAATGCTTAGACACTCTATGTCTTCACTCCTTTTTGGTCATTCCTGAAAAAAGGGGGAGAAGCTTATGAGTTGATAGTCTTCAAGCGGGTCTATATGGGTCGGGTGCTTATTTTTGCTAAGTTTTACAACTCTCATTCTTGAACTGTTGGTTTTGAGTTATAACCCTTAAACCTTGATGGTCGTCTGCTACTTTTGATGCTACCTTTTATTGCGATGATAAATTCCGCATACTGCAGACGCCCATTTCTCATTGTGCATGTCATTAACTTCACTACATTTTTATATGCATGATGAATTTTCTTCATGAGTTGAAGAAGATCTCCACAAAGCAGAACCTGCCATGTGCATTTGCATTCAAAGGCAAATTACTTATATGCACATCTTCAGGGGGAGCCCTTTCAACTTCATGAAGCCAATGACCACGTTCTTTAACTTACACATATTTTTATCTCCGTTGAAAACTTCAACCAGTTTGTCATCAATCACCAAAAAGGGGGAGATTGTAAGTGCATTTAGTGCCACCCCTAGTTGGTTTTGGAGTATTGACGATAAACGTGGTTGAGGGACTAATGTGTTTGTGAGAATTGCAGGATTACACAGGTAGAAGTCCCTCATTGATTCAGTTTTCCTACCAGAGATGACCCCTAAAAATGTATGAAGACATTGAAGACAATGGTGGTTCGTGAAGACATTCACGTCGAAGATAATGACGTGTGAAGACATTCACTTGAAGACTATGGAGTGCGAAGACATAGTTTCTTTCGTAGTTTCATTTTCTTCTTTCTTGAGTCATAGGAACCACCGTACTGTTAAGTGGGGTCCAAGTGAACAAAGTCAAAAGACTGACGTGATGCTCAACCCAAATCCTCTGTCTTCGAGTGAAGACAATGAGAGCAAATCTTATCCAGAGTTGGATGAGTCAGCCTTGCTTGTAGCCCAAGCTAAGCTGCCTCGTGTGTTTGAAATCCGACCATTGGACACGTGTCGGTTCCTTAGTGACTCAGGGTCATTTCAGACATATCATATCGGGTTGCCTCCTGGCTATAAATAGCCCACCCCCTACACCATAAATTGGTGGCTGCTCAGAGTTAGTACGCGACTTTTGTTGTTTGAGAGCAACCCACCTCCGAAGCCTTTGAGAGAGAGATCCTTGCGAGGACAAAGCCCAAAACACCCAGAGCCAAAGAGTGTTAGGCATCACTGAAGTCTTTCTGTTCGCGTGACCTGAAGACTTGTTACACTTGAGGACTATGTATCCTCCAGCCGGTTAGGCGTCACGTTCTGAGGATCCAAGAGTCATTGTGGATCGCCGGTGAACGAAGTCTGCGAAGGTTTGGAAGTCTACCTTGAAGACTTACCAGAGTGATTGGGCGAGGACTGGGTGTCCTTAGGTCAAGGGGAATAAGGTGAGCACGTGGTCTTCTGAGTTCAATCTCAGCCTTCCTAACCAGACGTACAGTTGTCACAGCAACTGGAACTGGTCTACCAAATCCTTGTCTTCACCAAGCTACTGGTTCTATCCCCTACCTCCTTTACATTTTAGTTTGTCGTCGTGAAGTCATTGCTTGTGTGTCTGATCTGTTTGATTTCACTGTGCAAAGACTATTACCTGTTTGGCTTCATATTGTCTTCCATTCTGACCCGTACTACCTAGCTGCTATTAGTCCTCGTGCTTTCATTATATTGCTTACTTGACTATGGTCTGTCTAGAGTAGTTTATCTTCCGCTGCATATCATATATGTTCGAATTGATTGCCTGTCTTCAAAGACCTCGTGTTTTGAAGACTTTCATAAAAATCGCCTATTCACCCCCCTCTAGTCGATAACTAGCACTTTCAAAGACAGACGCTGATGGTAATATCACTGTCTATAAAGCTCGACTTGTCGCGAAAAGTTTTCGACAAGTTCAAGGGGTTGACTATGATGAGACTTTCTCACCCGTAGCGATGCTTAAGTATGTCCGAATCATGTTAGCAATTGCCGCATTTTATGATTATGAAATCTGGCAAATGGACGTCAAAACTGCATTCCTTAATGGATTTCTTAAAGAAGAGTTGTATATGATGCAACCAGAAGGTTTTGTCGATCCTAAAGATGATAACAAAGTGTGCAAGCTCCAGCGATCCATCTATGGACTGGTGCAAGCATCTCGGAGTTGGCATATACGCTTTGATGAGGTGATCAAAGCATATGGTTTTATACAGACTTATGGTGAAGCATGTATTTATAAGAAAGTGAGTGGGAGCTCTGTAGAATTTCTGATATTATATGTGGATGACATATTGTTGATTGGAAATGATATAGAATTTCTGGATAGCATAAAAAGGATACTTGAATAAGAATTTTTCAATGAAAGACCTCGGTGAAGCTGCTTACTTATTGAGCATCAAGATCTATAGGGATAGATCGAGACGCTTAATAGGACTTTCACAAAGCACATACCTTGACAAAGTTTTGAAGAAGTTCAAAATAGATCAATCAAAGAAAGGGTTCTTGCCTGTGTTGCAAGGTGTGAAGTTGAGTAAGACTCACAACCCGACCACGGCAGAAGATAGAGAGAGAATGAAAGTCATTCCCTATGCCTCAGCTATAAGTTCTATAAAGTAGGCCATGCTGTGTACCAGACCTGTTGTGTACCTTGCCATGAGTTTGGCAAGGGGGTACAATAGTGATCCAGGAGTAGATCACTGGACAGCGGTCAAAATTATCCTTAGTTACCTAAGAGGACTAAGGAGATATTTCTCGGTTATGGAGGTGATAAAGAGTTCGTCGTAAAGGGTTACATCGATGCAAGGTTTGACACCGATTCAGATGACTCTGAGTCTCGATCTGGATACATATTGAAAGTGCGAGCAATTAGCTAGAGTAGCTCCATGCAGAGCATTGTAGACATAGAAATTTATAAAATACATACGGATCTGAATGTGACAGACCCGTTAACTAAACTTCTCTCACAAGCAAAACATGATCACACCTTAGTACTCTTTGGGTGTTAATCACATGGCGATGTGAACTAGATTATTGACTCTAGTAAACTCTTTGGGTGTTGGTCACATTGTGATGTGAACTATGGGTGTTAAATCACATGGTGATGTGAACTAGATTATTGACTCTAGTGCAAGTGGGAGACAGATGGAAATATGCCCTAGAGGCAATAACAAAATGGTTATTATTATATTTCCTTAATCATGATAAAGGTTTATTATTCATGCTAGAATTGTATTGACCGGAAACTTAAATACATGTGTGAACACATAAACAAAAACCGTGTCCCTAGTAAGCCTCTACTAGACTAGCTCGTTGATCAAAGATGGTTAAGGTTTCCTAACCATAGACTTGTGTTGTCATTTGATAATGGGATCACATCATTAGGAGAATGATGTGACGGACAAGACCCATCCGTTAGCTTAGCATATTGATCGTTCAGTTTATTGCTATTGCTTTATTCATGTCAAATACATATTCCTTCGACTATGAGATTATGCAACTCCCGGATACCGGAGGAATACCTTGTGTGCTATCAAACGTCACAACGTAACTGGGTGATCATAAAGATGCTCTACAGGTATCTCCAAAGGTGTTTGTTGAGTTGGCATAGATCGAGATTAGGATTTTTGTCACTCGGAGTATCGGAGAGGTATCTCTGGGCCCTCTCGGTAATACACATCATAAGCTTGCAAGCAAATGACTAAGGAGTTAGTTATGAGGTGATGTATTATGGAACGAGTAAAGAGACTTGCCGGTAACGAGATTGAACTAGGTATGAAGATACCGACGATCGAATCTCGGGCAAGTAACATACCGATGGACAAAGGGAATTACATATGTTGTCATAACGGTTCGACCGATAAAGATCTTCGTAGAATATGTAGGAACCAATACGGGCATCTAGGTTCCGCTATTGGTTATTGACCGGAGAGGTGTCTCGGTCATGTCTACATAGTTCTCAAACCCGTAGGGTCCGCACGCTTAACGTTCGTTGAGGATATAGTGTTATATGAGTTATATGATTTGGTGACTGAATGTTGTTCGGAGTCCCGGATGAGATCACAGACATGACGAGGAGTCGCAAAATGGTTGAGAGGTAAAGATTGATATATAGGATGTTGGTATTCAGACACCGGAATATTTTTGGAGTGCACCGGGTAGTCATCGGATCACCGGAAGGAGTTCCGGGAGGCCCCGGGAGGTCTATGGGCCTAATGGGCCAAGGAGAGGAACACACCAACCCAGAGAAGGGCTGGCGCGCCCTCTCCCTGGCCGCCGACCCTAGAAGAAGGAAAGGAGGGGGCGCCACCTCCTCCTGCCTTCCCCTCCTTGTGGGAGAAAGGAAAGGGGGGGGGCACCTCCTCCTTCCTTCCCCTTGGCGCCAAAAGAAGGAAAGGGGGGCCGGCCTAGGGCAGGAGCTCAAGTAGGATTCAGACCTACTTGGGGCGTCCCTTGGCCTCTCCCCTCTCCCCCATCTATATATATGTGGGAGGGAGCGCCTAGCACACCCAGAACAATTGCTTAGCCGTGTGCGGCGCCCCCCTCCACCGTTTACACCCCCGGTCATATTTTCGTAGTGCTTAGGCGAAGCCCTGCGGAGATAGCTTCACCATCACCGTCACCACACCGTCGTGCTGCCGAAGCTCATCCACTACCTCGCCGTCTTGCTGGATCAAGAAGGCGGAGGACGTCACCGAGCTGAACATGTGCTGAACGCGGAGGTGTCGTACGTTCGGTACTTGATCGGTTGGAGCGCGAAGAAGTTCAACTACATCAACCGCGTTAACAAACGCTTCCGCTTACAGTCTATGAGGGTACGTAGACACACTCTCCCCTCTCGTTGCTATGCATCTCCATGGATAGATCTTGCATGTGCGTAGAATTTTTTTGTTTTTCCATGCAACGTTTCACTACAGAAGTGTCATGTAGTCGACGTTCATATAACACCACTAAGGGAATCACAACATACATATCATCAAAATATCGAACGAATACCAAATTCACATGATTACTGATGACAAGACTTCTCCCATGTCCTCAATAACAAAGTAACTACTCACAAATCATATTCATGCCCAAGATCAGAGGGGTATTGAATAACATCAAGGATCTAAACATATAATCTTCCACCAAATAAACCAACTAGCATCAACTACAAGTTGTAATCAACACTACTAGCAACCCACAGGTACCAATCTGAGGTTTCTAGACAGAGATTGGATACAAGAGATGAAATAGGGTTTGAGATGAGATGGTGCTGGTGAATATGTTGATGAAGATTGGTCCTCCCACGATGAGAGGATCATTGGTGATGTCGATGGCTTCGATTTCCCCCTCCTGGAGGGAAGTATCACGGACGGAATCGCTCCGTTGGAGAGCAAAAGTGCTCTTGCAAAGGTTCTACCTTGAGACGGCGGTGCTTCGTCCCGAAAGTCCTCTCCTTCTTTTTTATAGGGCAAATTGCTTCATATAGCTTAAGATGGGCCTCGGAGGATGGCAGGGGCCCCACAAGCCACCAGGGCGTGCCCGGGGGGGGCGTCCTGGTGCCTCGTGGGCACCTGGTGAGCCTCCTCCGGTATTTCTTTCTTCCGGCATTTTTTATATATTCCAAAATAATTCTCCGTGAAATTTCAGCTCATTTGGAGTTGTACAGAATAGGTATATCTGATGTAGTGTTTTCAGGTCCAGAATTCCAGCTGCCGACATTCTCCCTCTTCATGTAAATCTTGCAAATTAAGAGAGAAAATGCATTAGAATGACACCACAAAGTATTATATTGATAAAAAACATCATAAATAATAGTAGGAAAACATGATGCAAAATGGACGTATCACGGCGGCGGCCGTGGCTACGCCGGGCATGGTGCTTGCTGCGGCAGCCGTGGTGGTGCCCGGCAATGGCTCGGGAGAGAGATATGGAAGAAGAGGGAGAGAAGAAAGATAAGGGATAGAGAGAGCACTTACATGTGGGACCCAGATGTAAGTTAACAGTCAAACAAACAGTCAACAAACGGTTTGTTTAGGAATGGGCCCGACCTGTCATAAACCAGATTAATTCTAAATCACATGGTCATTTAGGTTTTTTGGAACAGCGAACCAAAATATTAGTAGCATTTTAGGATATTAAAAAATTGTAGTTTTTTTTGTAACCCTAGCCCATAAGAGCATCTCCAGCCGCGCCCCCAACAGGCCCTCCCAGGCCACTTTTTTGTCGCCGGCGCTGAAAAAACGGCCCAGTCGCGCTCCCAGGAGCCCAATTTTCGCCGGTTAGGTCCGAAACTGGCGCCGACGGACCCAGGCCGAACCCGGCGCGTTGGGGGCGCCCGGGGGCGCCGGGGCAATCATTTTTGGCGCAAAAGAATGGTAGGCCCGCCGAGTCAACGACCCCGCGCCTCGTCATCCTCATCGCCTCGGTTTTCCGCGGGGAATCAATGCCAAGGCTGCCGCCGGTCAGCCTTCCATTGATTCCTCACGGGCAGCGTAGTGCGGCGACGCGCCCCCTCCCGCCACGCGTACACATGTTGCCGCCCTCCCTGGCCGCTATAAAAGCCGCCCCCTCCCTCGACGATGGACGCACCCGCCCGCAGCCCCCCTTTCTCGCCGCCGACGCCCTCTCTTTCCCTCTCTCCCCGTCTAGCCACCGCGTGCACGCCCAGCCGATGGGTGAACGGTTCCCCGGCGACGCGGCGACGACCAACGGCTTCGGCCGCCGCTCTCTACACGAGTGGGAAGCCCACCTCCTCCACGAGGCGAACTACCCGGCGCCCCCTGACATGCGCGCGCCGGGGCGGTGGAGGCTCAGCACCGGGGGCGTCCCAGTCCCCCCGCTGCCCGACGTCGAACACCCCGGCTACTTCCATGCCGAGATCGAGAGTGTGCGGGCATCTCTGTCGGAGGAGGAGCGGGCCCTCCCGGAGTACGACGCCGGCAACCACGAGCAGTGGGCGGCGTACTTCGAACGCCGGCAGGCGGAGCGGCTCGCCTCCATCAACAACGCGGCGCAACAACATCGACGGCCGCCGCCTGTGGTGGGGTGCCCCTGGCCGCACGTTCCATGCCGTCCTCGAGTACCTGGAGGGCGGCAACAGCCCTTTGTTTTCTTTTTTTAGTAGATTATATGTTTTATATATGTAAAAAAACTGTGAAACGCCTAAATATCGCCGAATCTATGTCGTGTTTACCGAATTTTGGCCGAATGTGTTTTTTTAAAAATATTTACAAAAAAAGCGTCTGGGGGCGACCTGGGGGCGGCGGCTGGGAATCCGATCGCCCCCACGCCGAAAATATCGCCGGTTCGCCCCCCAAGCGGCGCTTTTTTCTAGCCCCTGGGGGGCGAACGGCTGGAGATGCTCTAATGTGGTAGCTTTTTTACTATATACTCAGGCACGCTGTATCGCTAGAGGGGACACATATCCGCGCCTGCAGAACACGCGATTGATCAATCGATCTACTAACAGCATCGATAAAAGGGCGTCTCAAACCCGTCTTAAACGGGTAACCGATCGTTGATTGGTCACGAAAAATTCACCCACCCAAACGTCTTAAACCGGCCTCAAACGTTCGGGTTGTCCGTCGCCCCTCATATCCAGCCGAAATGTAGGACGGATATAGGACGGTCCGGACACGCCCGGACACGTCCGCCACATCGTACCCAACAGGCCCAGCCCACCACTGACCCCACGGCTGTCCCATAAAAAACCCCAATCCGACTCCTCGCTTCGAACCATAGCTCACTCACTCTCCTCTCTCGCTCCGTCGTCTCCTCTTCCCTCTCCGATTTTGATCCAATCCGGTGCAATGTCGAGCTCCGGCAGCCGCTCCGGCTCTGACCTCGACTTCGAGGAGGAGCTGGCCCTCCGCATTGCCTTGGAGCGATCCAAGGTGGACACCGGGGCAGCTCTGGATCTGCACCATCGCCGCTCTCGCGACGGCGCAACACGGACGACGGAGCTGACCCCTCTAGGCCCGCGTGTAGCTCCGCCAGGGAAGCGCAATCCGCTCTGCCCCCGCGTCGTCCCCTTTCCCCACCGGCCGCTGCTTCGCGTGGGCATCAGTGGGTTCTAGTGCCCGCGCCGCCGGCCTGCATGCACACTCTAGAATCAGAGGCGCCTGCCGCCCGTCGCGAGAGGCAGCGGGCAAGGGAGAGGGATGTGGCGGAGCAATCCGTGCGCCTTTTTGCTTGGGTCTACCACTGGTCACTGACGACAGCGGAGATGTACGCTTGCCACCTACGGTGGAAGAACGCGAATGCGCTCTGGCTTGCCATAGAGCAGTCGGAGCGCGAGGCGAAGGAGGCAGCGGCGGAGGCTGCTTGGGTGGCCAAGTTGAAGCGGCAGCAGGACAGGGCCGTTAGCCGGATGAAGGGGCTGATCGTCCTCTCCGACTCCTCGTCCGAGGACAGCGACGACCACAACTCCACCTTCTCCGGCGACGATCAAGATCCTCCACCAGCCGTGGATGTCTATAGATACCCGGCGACCAGAAGGGCAAAGGCCCGGCGAGGAAGTGGTGAAGACGCTCCTCCTATGTTTATTATCCTTTTTTAGTTGCTGAAGTGGTGAAGAACTTGTCCGGCGATGAACTCCGATGATCTTTTGGATGATGTACAGTTTGTTTATGTGTATTTGGTTGTCCGTTTGATGCCGATTTCGTTGTCCATTGTTTGATCACGTAGAGTAGCTCATCACTTGCATGTGTACTTGCATGTGTTGTATGAATATAGTGTCGGATATGAGGTACGTGGACATGAAGGGAAAAATTTAAGGTATGACCGATCAGTGCCGCGGATGTTTGACGATTTGAGAGGCTGAATTTGTCAAGTCCAGTTGTAGATGTTTTAATACCGTGGCAAGTCTTTTCTAGGGACGTGCCACCATTCCTCTCGTGATCGTTGTTCCGCCTAACAGTTTATGTCTTGTTTAATTTGGCTAACCCACAATGCGGTTACGTAATAATCATGGCTTACGGGAATCTTTAGAAGGGGCATACACTGTTGAGTAATTACTACCTCCGTCCGAGTTTTTAGGTCTCCTCAGCATCCCACGCCTGTACCATATTTACAAGGCCGAGTTTTTAGGTCTCCTCAGCATCCCACGCCTGTACCATATTTACAAGGCCACTGCCTCGAGCTGCGCTGCATGCAAGGGAGAGAGAGAGCGAGTAATCATGCGCTGCATGCATGCAAGGGAGAGAGAGCGAGTAATCAAGGGAGAGAGAAAGAGTACTAGTACTAGGCATGCACGCGTGTGAGGGAATTCCATGCATGCAGTAACTACTGCGCGCGCGAAGCTCATTGGCCGCTCCATATCTCAGCGCAGATTGAAAATATAGAATAGATTAGAAAGTATTCTGACTTGTTTTGTACTTAAAAAAATAATGTACTCATATATATGCCCACGAGACTCGAGTAATAAACATCTATTTCACCAATCCCTGTTTATTTCTCTAATATGGTATTCAAGTTAAGGCTGATCGTAATGGGAGTATCATAACTAGTATTATGCATGCCAACTAGACAATTTTAATGAGGTGTCATAGAATTAAATGAAGAAAGAGAAGGTTGAGTATCGTATCATGATACCATATCATAATAAATGCTATGCTACTATTACCTCCGTCCTGGTTATTGGTCCCCATTGTAATCTGTGTCAAATTTTGATCCTAATTTTAACTAACAAAATGTTCATGCATGTCACAAAAAATTATATAATTGAAAACTATGTTCAAATACGAATCCAATTTTTTTTTTTTGACAGGCACTAACATTTTGTCGGTTAAATATTTGATTAAAATTTAGCACAAATTACAAAAGTGACTAATAAACCAGGACGGAGGTAGTATGAGTCATGCATGACAATAAATAAAGTACTACATGATACTAGTATATGATAATATGCATTAAGGAGATAGTATCATACACTAGTATCATACACATGATACTAGTATATGATACTCCCATTACAACCAGTCTAAGAGATCTTGAGTTCAAGATCCTGTCAATGTAGTATTAATAAAAAGATTCTACTGTCTACATCAATCCCACGTGCAAGGACTAAATAAGCCTATACATGAGGAGGAGTGTTGAAATATATTGTCTATCTCTCTTCATCAGTTCGGACTTTTGGATGAGTTGACGGAAACATGAATTCAATATGGTATCAGCCTAACCGATCCAACCATAGCCGCCGCCCGCCGCTTTCGATACGCGCCGCTCCGGGGCGGTCGCCCTCCATGACTGCCGCTAGGGGCCTCACTGCCCGTATCTAGGATTCATCTGCCGGTCGTGTTGACCGGCTTCCCTAAAGAGTCTTTTTTCCGATCCCTTGATTCGGGTTTTTCTTTGTTCCGCCGGTCGCATTGATCGATGTTTTTCCTTTGGTTTTTCGATATAAGATCGGTTTGCGTCGTCTGCGGCTGCCATTGACCCTGCGCCTCTACTGCAACACCAGCGCCACCACCCGGCCTCTACTCTGACCGGGCAGCCTCGCACGACATGGCGGCCTATCACGGTCGTCGTCCGCATGTCCGACTGCCCGTCGCCCTGCATCGGCCGTTGCCGACCTTCGCTAACCGGGACTTCTCCATCACCACCCGCCTCCGCCGTGTCTGCACGCCCGCCCTACCTCTGCCTCACCGGCCCCACTACCGGCTAAGCCGGGCTCGTCGGCTACCTCGGCCCGACTGCATCGGGCTCGCCGGCTGAGCTCGTCCGCACGTCGTCCCACGCCGATCATCGTCGCCGGCTTCATCTCGGATTACGCCTCCACCGAGCAGCGTCCTCGACCTCGCATGCGATCAGATTGATCGCCCGCCCGCGATCCGCCAACCGATCCACCCCTAGCCGCTGCCCACCGCTTTCGCTCCGCGCCGCCCCCGGGTTGGTCGGCCTTCATGACCGCCGCCAGGGGCTGCGCTGCCCGTACCTAGGGTTCATTTGCCGATCATGTTGACCGGCTGCCCTAAAGAGTCTTTTTCCTGATCCCATGATCCTGGTTTTTCTCTGTTCCGCCAGTTGAATTGATCGGTGTTTTCTCTTTGGTTTTCCGATTTAAGATCAGTCCGCATCGCCCGTCGCTACCGTCGAACTCGCGCCTCTACTCCGACACGGGCGCGACCACCCAGCCTCTACTCTGACCGGGCGGCCTCGCGCGACGAGGCGGCCCATCACGACCGTCGTCAGCGCGTGTGCCTGCCCGTTGCCCTGCGTCGGCCGTCGCCGGCCTGCTTCGACCGGGACTTCTCCATCACCACCCGCTTCCGCCGTGTCTGTACGGCCGCCCAACCGTCTGCCTCGCTGGCCCCGCTGCCGGCTGCGTCGGGCTCGCTGGCTGCCTCACGCCGGTTGCATCGGGCTCATCAGCTGCGTCGGGCTCGCCGGCTGCATCGGGCCGGCTGCACTCGTCCACACGTCGTCCCACGTCGCCGTCGTCGTCGGCTTCATCTCGGACTCCGCCGCCACCTCGCCTCCATCGAGCAGCGTCCTCGACCTACTGCGCGATCGGATTGATCACCCGCTTTCCCACAATCCGCCTCATCTACGCCATGCGACCGATCTGACCCGTCGGTTGCGCGCGCCTCCACAGTTCCTGTGAAGATTGCCCCGAGTACAGTGCGCCCTTCCACCGACCGAGCATCGGGCTGCCGCTGCGTCGCCCCATCGGGCCGCAGCGCCGCCGCCCCGTGGTTCTCCCCGCGGCTGCACCAACTCGCGCGCCGCCGCACACAGTCTCCGCCGCTACCCGAGGCCGTCCCCGTGGCTACACCAGCCCACGCACCGCTTAGCGCCGTGGCACGCGGTCCACGCCGCCGCCCCCGAGGTCTTCCTGCCATCGCCCTGACCCGCATGCTACCGCTGCATCACCCCTTCGGGGCATAGCGCTGCAGCACGCGGTCCCCTCTACCGTCCCTGCGCTCCGACTTCCATGTGGTATGCGTCGCGTCGCCTCCCTTGGAGCGGGAATGTCACCGTCCGCGCCGGTCTTCGTCACGCTATTGGGGTTCTCCTTGCCTACTTCGAGCACCGCCACCGCGCTCCTAACCTAGCCGTCGTCGCTTTCTCAGGCCGTTGTCGCCGCTCTGCTTTCTCGGCGCCGCTGTCGTTCGCTCACCCGAGCTGCGCCGCTCGTTCACCCCCTTCATCTTCATCCAGCAGCAGCTCATCGCCAGCGGCGCTGTCATCTTCCCCGACTAGGGGTGGGCATAAAAAACGATGAACCAAAGACCGAACCGATGCCGAAACCGAATAAACCGATTGTTTGGTTTTTTTCTACTGGACAGGCAAATTCGGTTTTCACTTCAACTAACCGAACACAATTCGGCAAGTTCGGTTTTACTCTCGGTTAACCGTATAGAAAACCGAATAATGTCAGTCACGTGAAGTACTGCCCGAACCAGGCAAACCAGCTTCGTCCGCGAGTCTCGACTGGCTCGCTAGCGACGACCAGCGCGCCGTGCAAGTGCGTACCCAAATAAGCGCATGGCCATGCAATGATACAATACAAGGCCCAATTTCTTGTGGGCCCTTTTGGAGTAGATTAGAGCGTGGGCATGTCAAGTGCGTGAACAGCCAGCCACTCGTTCCTTTTAGTCCCACCTCGCCGGGCTGGGAAGCATCGCAAAGATTTTCTGCTATATAATAGGGTGCGGGTGCTGCATTCCAAACACAATCGCTCAAAGCATGTTTCTTTCGGTAGAAACCGAAAACTGTACCGAAAATTCGGTTAGCTATTTTCAACTGATATTTTCGGTTTCTTGGTTTGCTAACCGAATGGTAGAAGCCCAAAATACCGAATTTTTGGTTTATACTGAATACCCATCCTTATTCCCGACCACTTCGTCTACTCCGACCATCATTGGCGACATCGGCTCCACACCGATTGGCGCTGCAATCATCTCGAGTCCTCCTCTGCTGGCAACACCGACGTTTGCCTTCGTCCCCGATGTGTTCTCACTTCCCAGGCCTGGCAGGCCTGGAGCGGCGCATCATCAACATCGACTTCGTCCGTCTACGCATGCCCGGTGCTGGCAACAACGACGCGTGCCTTCGTCCACGACGTGTCCCCGGGCTTGGCAAACTCGGCGGGACTCCACGTCAACAACATCTTCTTCCCGGCACACCACTACTTCGACACCACTGCGCCCATGACTACCTCGACACCGGCTACCCTGACTCGACATCGACCACGGCGTTCTTCACACGGCTACCTCGACCACGGCTACCACCCACATTCTCGGCTTCCTCGACAACGACGCAAAGGGCTACCGCCTTGCTTGACCAATCTCGTTGGTTTTCACTCCAGCCACAACTTCCGTGATGCATCGACCGTTACGACTGTGGGGTGGGTGGAGGGATGTCCGTCGGCTTACCTTCGGATTCTTCTCCAGTCTAACCATCTGCGCCGCTACCGTTGTGACTGCGCGGGGGTGTTGAGTATCATGATTAGATTGGAAACATAGGATAGACTAGGAAGTATTCTGGCTTGTCTTGTACTCCAAGAAGATCATGTACTCCTATATATATGCCTACAAGGATCAAGCAATAAACATCAATTCCACCAATCCCTCTCTATTCCTCTAACACACACAAACTAGTGATTTTCAAATGATTTTTGTTTTATGTTTGAACATGGTAATAAAATGGGACAAATGGGGTATTCCTTCGGATTACAGGGGCAGAGCTAGCTGCCGGCGCCCCCGGGCTGCTCCCTCTAGCCCCCCTAAATATTGTTGTCATCTAGGGGATTTGGGGTGATGTTGTTAGGGTAAATGATCGCGAGTGTTCTAGTGAATAGACCTCGTCGAGGGAGTATGTGATTTTTGAACCATTTAAATGTGATTAAATTTTTTTATTTCTTTTTGAAATTCAACTGTGATTAAAAAAATTGAGAGTACGCTTAAGCATGTCATATCTTTATAATAGGGGAAAAGTTTTACAAGATTGCCAAAGAACCGCTCAAGAGAAAAACAAGATTGCCAAAGTACAATCATAGGCTGATTGGTTGGCAAAGTTAGACAGCACGCCACAACTCAGAAGCTACTCTTGCGTGTGCCACGGTCGTGTGGTGAGCGTAGGCACCACGGGGATCGCATCCCCACGCGTTGCCGCTGCGGCCGCCGGCCTTTGCCAGTGACGGCCCCTCGACTGTCTCCTGTGCGGGCAGGGCCCATGGGGTTCTAGGTGGCGGCGATTGTCCGTGGCCATGCGGGGCAAAATTTCGTGTTTTGACCCTTTTTAGGTATAAATTCGGGATCTGACCCACGTTTGATTTTTTTTAAAATCTGACCCTTTTGCCTACCGCCAGGAGTCCTGGCGGTAGGCCCCCACACCCTACTGCTGTGTGCCCTGGCGGTAGGTGCCGGCACGGCCGTCAGCTGCAGCTGACGTGGAAAAGGGGTCTACCGCCACGGTCCCTGACGGTAGGCTTCTAAAACCTCTCTCAGTTCCCCTCGTTTTGATTGGTTGAAATCTTGGTTTTGTGTGCATTAGCTCATTTTATTGCAAACCCTAGTTCATCATTTTGGTGTGGTCAAATCAATTAGTATGATTCATTTAGGGTTATGTTTGTTATTTCCTTATGTATTATGTGCCTAGAATTGTTTATAGAATTGTTTGTGTATCTAGATCTAGTGCTATGATTAGTGGTCATCTTTGGGGTTATGGTTAGGCTTAAGAAAATAATGAAGATCAAGATCACCTTAATAGTAACCAAGTGTTGTGCTTCATTTGATTTATTTTGTTGATTTTCATCTTAAACCCGTATATTCATGTAGGATGGACATTGCAGCTATGAGTCTGACGGTAGCGTATGAGAAGGTTTTAGAGGAGCAGCAGCGTGCTATGGCAAGGGAGTTTCAAGCATGGTTAAAGAGTAGTGATGATGCAAATGCGGCCATGATGGATTTTAGCAAGTATTATATTATCGAGGAACCTTGTGATCTTAAGGAGAAAAAAGTTTTTCGGAGGCAAGTGAAAGAAAAAAAGAAGATACTTCATGAGTTCCAGGAGCTGGAATATGCTTGCAGATATGCTTTGGCAATGGAGATTGGGTTCTCTGTCAGCAAAGAAGAATTCCGGGAGCTGGACTTGAAAAAACCCGGACAGGTCATTGGATGGGCAATCACACAAGGCGTGTCACAGATTCCGGACCGCCGTGCTCGATGGGGCTGATTTCGCGAAATGAATGGTGTGTTGGAGAATTGGGCGGGATCCTCGGATTTTCAACTGAAGCCTAATCGTGATCGTGACGAACAAATTGAACGTCTTATACGTTTTAGAGCTTTTTTTCCGGTGTAGAAAATGTATTGCTCGAGCTTGAGCTTGTAGTTTGAACTCATGTCATTCGAATCGGTAGATGCTTTAAGTCATTTGAACTCATGTCATTCGAATCGGTAGATGTTTTAAGTCATTTGAACAAGTGTCATTTGTGGATGTAATGAACTATGCTTAGTTATGTATGTCTTTGCTACTTGATCATTTCTGGATGTCATTTGTGGATGTTTAGTTCATAGAAGTTTGTAAAAAAAGGGTGAAATAACCCTACTTTGAGGGGTTGGCACCCTACCGCCAAGGGGTCTGGCGGTAGGGTAGCCAACCCTACCGCCAGAAAACCCCCAAGATCGGTCACAACATCTAAATGAGGGGGGTTGGCACCCTACCGCCAGGGGGTCTGGCGGTAGGCTAGCCAACCCTACCGCCAGAAAAGCCTTCATATCGGTCATAGCAAGTGGTTGCACCCTACCGCCATGGGGTCTGGCGGTAGGCTAGCCAACCCTACCGCCAGGCAACCCCCAAGATCGGTCACAGTAAGCTACAGCCGAAGGGGAGAACCCTACCGCCAGACAGCCTAGAGGTAGGGTCCTGCACCCTACCGCCAGGGCCTCTGGCGGTAGGTTAGAAAGCAGAGCAGCCACTCTGTTTTTTGTTGTTTGTTGATTTCACACGGTGCACAAACAGTTTATGACAGAAATTCATGACAAATAACAAAGAAATTCCAGACAAAGTTTGGTCTACGAGATAGTTCTGACGACAAATTCATTACAAATGTCAAATTTAGTTCTACGAGGTAGTTCACGACGCATGGTTTCTTGCCTTAGTAGTACATAGTTCATGATAAATGTGGCATGGCTTCATCCGGTTACATGATGAGTCCACCGAAGCGAAGGCCCTACTGAGTCATACGAGGCCATTTTCCCTTCTTGTCACGTGCCTCATCCTCCTCTTGTGCCTCACAAGCCTTTGCAAGCTTTCTTGCCCTCTCCTTCTCATGAGCAATCTTCGCTTGGCGTGCCCTCTCCTCCTCTCGTTTCTTCCGCTCCAACCTCTTCTTCTGACGACGCTCCTCCTCCAAACCTCTTCGAAACGATTCTTCGAACCGCCGTTGGCGCCTAAGACAATCTTGATATTGGTCCTTTTGGACATCTTCTGGCACTTCATGATCTATCCATGTGAAGTACTTGCATAGAGGAGGCGGTGACTGCATACACAAAATTCGTTAGTGCTAACACAAATTTGAAAGCAACATGTTACTTTTAAGACATACCGGCGGTAGATCATAGGGGTTAGTTGGAAGCGCACGATCATGGGCATAGTTGGGGCATACAAAATATCTCCTTCCCTCCGTCCATGACTTCTTTCGGTCGGTGGAAACCTTCACCTTGCAAACATCTCCACACCAACATGGTGGGATTTTCACATCTTTCTCCTTCACCTTGTCCAAAGATGCGTTGTCCCACTTGTTCGGCATGTCTTCTTGGTTAGCACACGGCGGCCTCGTCATGGAACCGGATGAAGCCATGCCTACAATAGTTAAAGATGATAAGTCAAACATATGAACACATTAACATGTAAAGAAGCAAACAATTAAAGATGTTAAGCAAATATATCAACAAATTGACATGAAAGGAGACAAGTAGTACCATTCACATTATTTCAACCACCCGGATTTAGCAACACGTCGATAGGCCTTCCTCTATCAACCCGACGTGTCCTTGAACCATCGGATCCATGACCCCCTCTAAGACTAGTCCTTCCTCCACGGCCCCCTCGAAGACTAGTACTTCCTCCACGGCCCCCCTCCAAGACTACTCCTTCCTCCACGGCCCCCTCGAAGACTAGTCCTTCCTCCTCGTGTGCTGGCGGAACCTCCTCTACCGCCACGTGTTTGACTAGTGCTCGTGTTGGTTTTGGGTCTTTTCGTGCATCTCCTAATGTTGTGTCCCGTCTCGTTGCATTATCCACAATTGTTGGTGTCCGGTGCCTCCATGAAATGACCACTACCAAGGCAAATGCCACCGACAACACGTTGTCATTTGACGAGTGGGCCATTGCCACCATCAATGTGCCCTTGTATTTGCCGGTCAAGAATGTGCCATCTATAGACAAGACCGGCCGATAATACGTGAATGCCTCGATGCATTGTCCAAAGCTCCAGAAGGCACGACGAAACACCCCGTCAATTGACTCGACCCGATGTCGCATGCCCGGGTTCCGATGAGCAATGGCTGCCAACATCTTCGGCAGAATGTTATATGCGGCCTCATAATCACCATGCAACATCCTAATAGTGTTTGCCTTGGCCATCCATGCCTTTCCATACTTGACCGGGTATCCGAATAGTTCCTCAATCGAAGTCATGAGAAACTTGACCTTCACGGTTGGATCATGTGCTATTTGATTCAACAATTTGTAGCCTAGATACTCAGACGTGAGTTGACGGTGTCCTTTGCTTCGGTCAGCCTTGTCCGGGGGTACACACGTGTGAGTGGCAACATAACTCTTCAACACCCACTGCCCGGTTTCTTTGATTTTTCTACCACGGACCTTCCAAAGGCAACCTTCTTGGTCACATATGACTGTGTACCGAACATTTTGATTGGAATGGCCAACAACAAACGACCTATGGTTCCTAATGGCGTAGTCACACAACCATATCTTGAACTCTACCAAAGAACCAAACTTGATGCCTTTCTTCAAATGAGCATTCTCATCCTCATTTTGTGGCCGAGGATCACCGACCTTGGGGCACGGTGTTGGCTCAAACAACCCCAATCTCATCCCACCGTCAACAACGGCCTTGTCCGCAAGACTCACATCCCTAAACAACGACGGCCCTCTTTCCTTGCCGGTCACCTTCTTGTAGATTTGATTTTCTTGCGCCGTGAACCCATCCTCATCCAATTCTTCCTCCGGACCCTCGTCATCCGAGCCATACCCACACATACGGTTATAAGGGAGGGTACGGTCCATGTCTTGTTGCCGCACAATGACATCCAAGTTACCAATGGGATTGTAATGAATCTCTTAATTCTTCGCGTAAGCATCCTCTTGAGCAACAATAGCATCATCATCAACATGACCACTAGCATCTTCTTGAACAAGAGGAATAGCATCAACTCGGAGTACTATGGTGCTAGCATTGATATGATCTTCATTGGGTTGGCTACTTGGTGGTTGGCTAGAACAATTGGGGACATACACCTCGGCACTACCATCATGTATTGGGGAGGATACATTGCGGTTCAAATCAATTTGCAAGGAAGGAGGAGGATCAACCTTTGTGGCAAATATCTCAAGAGACTTGTCTTGTGATGCATCTACTTTGTCCTTGTACACATTCCAATGCAATTGGGAGGTGATGGGCATACTCTTTAATCGGGACTTTACTCCCAATCCAACGTCATACCTCCCAATAAGCTTAACCTCGGCATTTGGGTCATTCCAATGTAAGACACTTCTCACTTTCACTATAAGATCATCAAAGCTTGGACTTGTGTCAAAAATCATAGCCTCTTCCCCTTCATCGTCATTTCCAATCATAAATGTCGTCTTGTCCAAATAATGAACATTTACGAGCTTATGCATCTAAGAGAAATGCAAACAATAAAGTCATCCATATATGTCATCCAACCAATTCAAATGGAGCAATAACATAATTTATGCACACATTGGACAAATAACTTCTATTCATAGAAATTTCACCTTAACCTTAACCATAACCCTAACCATAACTATAATCCTAACCCTAACACTAACCCCTCACATTACCACTATAACCCCTAACCCTAGGCAAGCACAAGCACAAAGATAGCCATAAATGTGCCATAAATGCATCATAAATGCACACAACAAGATCAACACCTAGGGTTTGCAATAAATTGAGCTAAAGCGCACAAAAACAAGATTTCAACCAATCAAAATAAGGGGAAGTGGGAGAGGTAGCTTGGGGATGAAAATGCTCCGGATCCATCGGTGAAACCTCAAGCAAATGGAATGGATCTAGGGGGTGTTTGAGTGGGGGAAAGAGAGAGGGGAGGAGCTGACCACGGGGAAGAAGAAGAATGGGGAAGAAGAGTGGTGGTGGGGCCCACACACCAGCCCCTCCCAACCTTATCCACCCAGGGGCCTACCGCCAGGGGCCCTGGCGGTAGGTTTTAGAAGCCTACCGCCAGGGGATCTAGCGGTAGACCCCTTTTCCACGTCAGCTGCAGCTGACGGCCATTAGGCGCCGTGCCGGCACCTACCGCCAGGGAACACGGCGGTAGGGTGTGGGGGCCTACCGCCAGGACCACTGGCGGTAGGCAAAAGGGTCAGATTTCAAAAAATAAAATCAAACGTGGGTCAGATCCAGAAATAAGACAGAAAAAGGGTCAAAACACGAAATTTGGCCGCCATGCGGCTGGCGTGGTGGTTGGATTTGATGTCGGGCGGCCGCTGCTTCGGCGTCATCCTTGGTCGATCCGGTGTGATTGCCTGATTCAGATCTGGACGGCTTGATGGGCGTGATCCTGATCCGGTCGATCGGGTGGTGATGGCTGCAGACTGTACTACAACAATCTTGGCGGTGAGATGCAAACTATAGAGACGACTTGGTGCAGAAGGATGAAAGCCTAGGTCGCACCTTGTATGTAGCTACTGGTATCATGAAAAAGTGGTGGCGACAACACATGATTAACTTCGATGATGGTGCTACTTAAGCACCTGGTCTCAAGCTCCGGAGTGAAAGTCTAGGTCTGACCCGTGTTGGTTAAACCTGGCAATGATTTTTTTAAGTCATTACCTTGTTGAAGACATTGCTCAGATATGCTCAAACTAATTATGTAAAGTGAAAACATAAATTCTGGTTTTCGTGGCTGGATCCGTTGACCGCGGTGCTTGAGCATCGCTTCCTTCTTAAAGGCATTGTCCTTGAAATATCTCATTGTCCGTGTGGTGTCATGATTTGGTTGGTGTGGATATGGTCACTGCCACAGTTGCCGATTGCAGATCTAATCGCTCTTGGGTTTTTCCTCTACTACATATAGCGTTGGTCTTATATAACTTTGCTAGTTGTCGGCATGTTTGTGTGCGTATATTGGTGTTGGTTGTGTGCATCTTACCTATGCACAGATCGATTATGTGCTCATTGTGTCTATATCTTCTTGATGCTTCATTTTAAGTCCATAAATTCACCTTTTGTCGGAAAAAAATAAAGGCTCTATCACCTCCACCACTATTGTATACAATTATATTTGCGGACAAATGTGAGTTTACGGATATGTGGGTGAGCCAATCTGATGAGTACGGTTGGATTTGCACTAAGCTCCAGAAGTTTTGAAGTAGCTGCCTCTAGATAGCACAAGTCCTTTGGGAAAAGAGTAGAACACCGCAGCACGAAAAGGTCCGCATGCCAAACGTCAACAAGGGAATCTGTTAAGTTCACGATCGATGCGACCTAAAAATGCTCAGGTCCAGAAATACAGATGTGGATGGAACAAAAATAATCGCAGTGGACAAATGGTATCCTCAGAACATGTCCTCAGAACATGCGTGCATTTCACAGCACTCACATCACAATTCGATCGGATTGATCGATTGGTCAATTGGATGCATGCATTTGCCGCAGCGAAAAGTGTAGAACTCCCGGGTTTTTTTTTCTCTCCCATTATTTGTTGTTTTTGATTGATTCAGGATGCAAATTGTTTTTTTTTGAGAATTAGGATGTCAGTTGCTGCTTCACCAGCTAGCCAGGCTGCTAATAAGCCGACCCACTAACACTTTCTTATCCCGAGTATACTGTTTGTTGTGTAGTGAATCATTGCTACAAAGCATCGAGACAATTCACTTGTGGATGCTAGTGAGCTACTTTGGAGCCCAACAACCGCGGGACTAGCACCAGTGTTGTACTCCCTCCATTCCAACTAGATCGGGATCGCGCCTTGGCGCGAGGATGCCGGTCCTAACATTTTGGTTAAGCGGGTAATGCTAAGTCAGTATTAATCCAGATTGAAGAAAAAACATTTAATTGTGATAGGAGAAAGACATAGTTGTGCTCAATATCGACATGAAATTATAAGGCAGAACCAATTTCAGATCGCAAGCGCGCCTTGGTGCGCGTTGGCTGTCCAACACTGTGTTCCGATGTTTGGTCTATCTCAAGCAAGGATATGAATGTGATCAAGCGTCAGGTATCTATCTCTCAAGGAAATATATGAATCAGTAAAAAAATATCCAACAGAGTTGTTCATAAGATCATGATTCACGATATAGCAAAAGATATCTTGATTCAACTGAAATTGCCCCGTCCATCCCAACGGTCCAGCACGCCAAATACAAAACTATGGTTAATCACTCAAGAAATCATCACATATATCCATGCTTGTAAACCATGTATATTTATATATTTGAGCTCAAAACCAGACCCAAGCTAATGCACTAAATGATACTATGACATTTCATCACAAAGCATAAAGATCCGGTTCATACCACATATATAATCAAGGCATATTGATCGCCCATGTCAATAAGTTCATTACAAAGCAAGCCAGATTGATAGAACAGTTCCCCAGTATAGCCACGAGCTATAGAACATTACAACATCGAATGATTCTACTCTAAATAGGGAGTACGCCTTGTGGGATGATATTGCACATTATGATTGAGATGCGTCCAGTTTGACACAAAGAAATAGACAAAAATTAACACAGTTTGATGGATCGGGATTAAACCAGGTTGTTTATATAAAAAGTAACACATCCCACAAGTCAAAAGAGCATTGATAATAATCAGTGCGTCGTTTACATAGAAAGGGCCCAAAGACTAAGTAGCACATTACAAGGCAACCGGACAGTACAAAATACCAAAAGCAAGGCATTTATACAAAATGCTAGTTAGAACCAGATAGCATCCTTGATAAGTACACAAAATGAGAACCAATTGTGTATCTCATCATGGGAGTGATACCGTTGGAAGCATATGTCAGTAGCGAGCTTGGAGGACACCGGCGTGCTCAGGGTGTCTCCTCTTCCACCTTCCTTTACCTCTGTTCTTGCCACTCCATCTCCCTCTTTGCCTCCTCTTTCTCCCAGCAATACACACGTTCACCCGATAGCTACAAGAGAGGTGTGCCGCAGTGGTGGCGTGAGCTCAGCTAGAGAAAGGAATGGAGGATGATCAGGCATGGGAATGCGGAGCTTGCAATTGCTGCAACAGACCAAATGGATAATAACCAGATTAGCTTACCCGCTCACCAAAAAGAAGAAGCGAAGAAATAAAAATCCAAGAACATAAAGAACAATAAAATTGTAGCAACTACCAACAACCGAGCAATATTTTTATATACAACCCAAAGAATAGTAAGATTCACTCTGTAGAAGCATAAAAAACTGTAGTTATCAGAGGCAGAATGGAGAATAATCATTCACACAAAGTACTTCACAACATGAACTTTGCAAGCAAAGTAATATAGGAAACATCCAAAGAGACTTCAGTCCAAACAGGGAACCAAAATTGTGATATCCATCAACCCACTCCCTGAGCCACATTAGCAGGGTGGCAAATAACTGCCAAGAAATTAATGCTCGCATCCACTATGGGGTCCCATCTTAAATTACCATGCACATATAACATCTTATGTAGTTACATAAACCAGCGGAATTAAAATTCAGAACAAACCCATCTTAAATTTGTAAGCGCCTTCATTGCAATCATCTCCTAGTTGATAACCTTTGCCACCCCTGCTAATGTGGGTATTTTCTTTATATCTAGTGGTTTCATATCTGGATAAGAACATAATTTTCTTTATCAAGCGTGTAAATACTAATTATGCAATTCAGAGGTAAACTGAGGATCAAAGCTAGACATTTGTAGCTGCTACCATAGCTCTAAAATTCGACCAAAAAGTGGCTTGATATGCATTGCAGTTTCTGAAAGACAAACTAAAAAGCACATCAATCATTAGTAGATTTTGCCAAAATGAAACCTAGCTTGATATACATGCAGTTTGTGAAACACAAAGTTAAGAGCACATTAAAAATTAGTCTTGAGATCATGTAACCATCATGCAGACCAACCCGGCGGCCAGCAACTTCCGATCCTAATTTCAGAAATATCCTGTCAGAAAAGAAACACACACAACAATCATATTAATAGAGCACCAACAAAATCTCCTATATCATCTGCAGATTAAAAGGAATAAGCATAAAGTACATATGAAGCAAGTGGTTTTAATTTACACGCTTGATAAAGAAAACAAGTGTAGGTACTCAGAACGAGACAGTGGGAAAGAATTAATAGATAAAGAGTTAAAGATAAAGCAGTATGATTGTCAAAGAGTTGTTGATATACCTAGGTTTGTAGTAGACAGTGAACATGGTTTTTGTGTTGATAGCATGCCATGCAGTTGCAAGGACTCCAAGGTGCATACTATGGCTAGATATGGCTGAAGAGGCTATGTTGGAAAGATGTCTCATAGCCCGCCTAACACCAACACGAAGCTCACCGCTCTCTCCTCTGCATGGAGCAGAACAGAATTAGCAATGGATTGGGATTGCCGAATTGGTATGCTTGGGAGAAAGGAAATAACAAAAGACCTGAGAAAAATGAAGGCGTCCCCAGTGACAAGCATTTTGGAACTGACAAAGACGCTCCAGCCGCTCTGAAGGAGATGCCTCCTAGGTTGCCCTGTTGATTTCCAGTAAGTTAACACAATTATTATGCTATCAGCATCAACTACAAGATAAACCCTTCTCCAAACTATATACAGGTTAATGTACTGCATTGAGCATTGTCACTCATAACTAAGCTCATACAACGAAATGGTCTGCTGAATTGATCAGCTTCAGATCACACTGGCATATATACATGGTGATGTCAAACTGCTACAGATCACAGTAAGGTGAAGGAACGCAAAGTTACCATGGAAAATGTGGCGGAAGTGCCACTCCATGCCATGTTAATCCTTTGCCACAAGCTCTTGTGTGGGAGGAGACTGCGTCATATCCTGCCAAACAGATCAGGTCAGCGAATGCCACAAACCGACGGCTAGACATACACTACGCAGGTTCCATATAACTTTTATTGTAGAATCCAGACATACCAGGGGAGGGAGGCACTCATCAGCATGGCGGCGCAGCACCGAGAAGCCGCCATGTGTGCTGGTGTTGGACGCGGTCAGCGTCTCGCAGAAGGACCTCACCACCGGCCTGGCAGGCGTGGTGCCTCCTATTGTAGAGCTCGACTTCTCCGTCGTCACCTCACTCTGCTAAAAAATACATGTCGCGATGAAATGAACACCCACGAGCAGAAGAAAAGGGGGTCCCAAAACATTCATTTCGGCAGGACAGATTGATGGAAGAGCTTACTTCCGGCTCCTACATGAGCATGACCTACGCGTAGACCTCGTCCGTGTCTGCATCCGCCTGCCAAAAAACAAACCAACATAACAAGTGAGCCGACCGAATCGAATTTCGGAGCAGAGAAGGGGATGAAGAAATTGGGCGGAATTGAGCGCGGGAAGGGGGCGGGAGAGGGAGGGGGCGAAATTGGGCAGGCACCTTGAGCTCGACGTTGAGGACGCGACAGAGCAGCTTGGCGGGCAGATCGTAGAGGCGCATTTGGTTGGCGGCGACCTGGTTCATGGAGAGATAGACACTGGACAGAAACAATATGGTGGCCAAAGAAGTGGTAGGCCTAGGTACAGCTCTAAAAGGAGAAGATAAGAAAAAAAGCCACTAATAGCATCTTAATAAACTGGGTAGTAGGCAACCAGGTACAATTGGTAGCTGGTAGCAAATCATGAACCATATATCAAACAACGTTATTAAATAAGGAAAAGGCAAACGGGAGTGAAGACAAGTACGAAAGATCAGTCCCTTTATTTATCTCACCAATAATTAGCAACTCAGGATATGGAAATTTGATCAGCAGTATGTGTAAACAATTAAGATAGCTTAGCAAAACAGGACCTGCTAAACTAATCAAAGCATTGTATATATTTCAGTAATCCAAATTAATTGACACAACCTCTATAATTGTACAGAGGCTGCGTGTAACACCCTGGATTTTGCCCATTTTCTTTTTCTTTTGATTTTTGTTTGGATTTGCCCTTCGGTGGCTTAGTGGTCTTGAAACCTAGAGAGATCACCCTCGATTCCTCTCCTAAGTGGCTTGTTAATCTCAAAACCATCCCAAGACCTTGCTATTTCCATCTTGGACCAATTCCAATATTCTTTTTCTTGTGAGTATTCCTTTTTCCTATTAAAGGAATAACCTTGTCTGCTCTGGGTTATGAAGCAACCCACACTTCTATCATTCCAAAGATTCCCAAATAATTCTCATAAATTGTTTGGGTCATATATTTCTCAGATATGTCAAAATCCTTCCTTGCCATGATCAAAAATATTCCACCAATATTCCTTTTTTGATTCTGCCCCAGCTAGCAGTTTGTGAAGCAAGTACCCTTTATATCTGCTTCCTTGCCCTCAAACTTTTTGGGCATTCTTTCCTATCCATATCATTGCCACGTGCCAAAATTCAACTTCATTTGCCTAGTAAATATTCCTGAGCAATTTTCAAAGTTTCTGTTCAAACAGAGGCCTTGTGAAGGAAGTGCAAGCTAGGCATATCCAAATGAGTTGAAATTTTGCAAGCATCTTAATATGATCAAATCATAGCTCTCCACTAAATTTGACCATCATTCCATCATCTATGTGATCACAGCATCAAATTTTTGTTTCTGGTAATTATTTTGGGTTGTGAAGCAATTATAATTTTTATTGCTCCATAATTCATGAATAATTTCCAGAACATGCTTATACCTATATTATGTCTCTCCACCCAATTTGGGCTCATTTTATCTACCCAATATTTCTCTAGAATTTCTCTTAGTTTCTGTCCAGAGAGGACCACTGTGAAGGAAGTACCATTTTGGTGTGTCCAAATGGTATGAAATTTTTACAGTGTGTTTGTGTATCCAAATAACTCCTAGCCACCAAATTTCAGCTCAATCCAAGCATCCATTAGAGTGCCACTTCATGGTTTGTATTATGGACCAAATTGGTTAGTTGCAAAGCAACTATGCTAAATACTTGTCCAAATCCTTCCAAACTTCACAGGAATGTAGTCCCTCTTAATCTAAACCTCCCAGACATCACATTCAGCCCTTAACACATCTCTGTTGATCACAGTTGATCAGTCAAGTTTGCTACAGCTAAGTTCCAGAGAAGCCTCACATCATCTCGTCGCTTCTCTTGATGATCTATCACTTCTCTGATACCTTGGGGAGCAAGGACTACCATTTAGACATGACTGGACGGGCCAGAGCGTGCCGCATGCGCTAATGCACGTGGTGACCACGCGTCTGCCCGAGCCAAAGTCGTGCTCTGCACGCCGACCGTGTCGGACACGACCGCTCCGGCCACCTCGCGCTGCCTTTCCTTGTCCCGTCGTGCCGACGTCGTCGCCACCGTCCACATACCCACTCCAGAACCCTCTCCAAACTCCGGCGAGCCTCGCCGCCGTATACGGCCAAGTGCGCGCACAGTGGCCGTACGGGGTGAGCTGGCTGGCAGCTTCCTGGCGAGTCGTCGCCTTGCTCTTAACTCCCCTGCCTCTCCCGTCACCTCCCCACGCGGCTCGGGCACTAGCGCGACTGCCAGCGCAACGCGGACGCCGGCATTTTCCCCGCGGCGGGATCCGGTGCTGGAATCGCCGCCCGGCTTTAAAAGCCGCACCCCGCCTCGCTTCACCTCCCCAACCTTTCCTCCTCGCTCTCCTGGTCCTCCCCGTCCTCTCCCCGGAGCCTCAGAGCCACTCCTGCTCCACCACTGCCGCCATGGCCGTCACCGGTGCCTGACTAAATTCGAGCCGACCGAGCCTTTTCTCCCTTTCACATCACCACCAGAAGACCACCCGGAGTCCGGCGACCCTCCCCGTCCTCTCAGCTCGTCGCCGGAGTGTTCCAGGCCGCCGCCCCAAGTTCCACCGAGCCGCCGTCCGCTGGCGTCGGTGTCCCGCTTGTCTCGGTCCTCTCCGGCGGCTGTGCCAATGCAGGGATGGATGCGCCTCTCCACCCTGTGCAGTTTGGTAGCCGAGGCCTCGCCGGAAGTGCCCGGAGCCGGCCAGGGCGGTCGCCGGCGTCGCGCGGCCTCGCCCTCCTCTGTTTTCCGTCGGGAGGGAGAAGGAAGAAGGAGAGATAAAGCCCGGCGGGACCCACCTGGCAGCGACACAAGCCCCGGCCCCGCCACTGCCAGCGTGGATAAGTGGAAGCGCATTCTGCGCTTTATGTTTTCCCCGTGGGAAAGCATATTTTGCTGGAATGCACAACCCGCCGAGCTGCCAGGGGCCTGTCTGTGAATATTTTATTTATAGAATAGTCCCTGGTCTTCAACCCTTCACAACTTTTAGCTCGTAACTCCGATTGAGGTGAATCCAAAGCCTACTTCTTCGTATCGTCGAATTCTATCTTTTGGTGTCATTTTCACTAGGTGGTCCCACAGTGAAAATGACCATTTTGCCCTTGTCTGTAAACAGCCTCCTCCGAGAGAGAACTATTTCCGGCAATCGTCTCCGCGGACTTCCCGCACTTCTTTCCGATGGTTCCTTCATCCCCAGGCAAGCCACGACAGCCACTTGCATGATGGATTTGCAGTAGCTATGGTTTCCTACTTGATTAGTTATTTAATGTGTACATGTTATTCTGTCTGAAAATAATGTATATGCTCATGTTTTCCGCTTATCTTTACATTCTGTCCATATGCATTTTGCTAGTTATCAAGTAGTCGTTGGTAGCATTATGCTCATGGTTAATACTGGCAGTAGTTCATGCTAAGATGATGACATGTCTACATGTTTCTTTATCATGTGTTCATGACTCAGCACATCATCATTCAAATTTAACCGGATGTTAATCGAACTTGAACACCTGTTGGCTGAGTCATAGTGCGCCACCGAATCGAGCTCACCAGTGCAACCACACTTGCTGGGATGGGGCAGCCCTAATTCGGTCTATTGTCATGCCTCTCGCTGGTACCTCCAACCAGGGAAGGTTATGAGTGCGTGCTACCCTGACGAGGTAGGCGGCTATAACCTTGTGAACCCAGTTTTGGTATTGAGCTCAGGTCCCCGTTTGGGACAGTTTTGTTTGGCCACGATGGTGGCAGGTGTCGGAAGGACATAGGGGTCACCCATGACATAGCCCAAAGGGGAGTGTGTCGGAGTGGCCGGGAGAGTGCCATGTAATAGATTGGGTTTTGTCGGAACATCGTTGGTCCACCCGAATGGGAGCACGAGGCCATGAGTTCCGTGGTGTGGGTACAATGTACTAACCTCTGCAGAGTGTATAATCTATCAATAGCCGCGTCCTTGGTCATGGGCACAGTTCGTAGTAGGACACACTATGGGTCAACAGTATAATAATCTTGCTTATAACAACCCGGTTCGATGAGAAAGAAGTTGGTTGATCTTTATGTGATCGCGAGAGGATCACCGTGGTATCGAGGATACCGATGTTGGTTGATCGTGATCACGAGAGGGTCACTGTGGTATCATGGATACCGGATCTGATGGTGTTATGTGGTGATCTCGGGTAAAGATCAAGCTCCTTGTGATCATGTTATCACTAAGGTATTGTAATACCAAGTTTGGTTGGACCCGAGGTTATCACGTGGCACCCTCGATGGTAAGTTCTTACATGTGGTGGTTACGAGGTAACCCCAGAATAGAGTAAGTGGCATCATGATAGTTCTGACCTGTTGCATGTAGTGTCATCATGCTCATATGCCATATTGTTCTGGTTTCATTATGTATACACCCGTTTAACCTGTAAATGCCATGCTGTTGCTTGTCTTGACTGCTTTGGTTGCTGTGAGCTTGTGAGTACATTCAAAGTACTCACCTGGCGTGTCATGCCAGTTTCCAGGTCATGCCATGATTGCTTGCTTGTCAAGGATTCCAAGTTTGCGAGCTAGGATACGCGTTCCAGCCGGAGTCCCTGTGGAGTGGAGTTCACCACCGCCGTCGTTGTTCCGCTGCTGAGGATACTGCGTTTCCTCAGGTTGTTCCACTGTTAGCATAGAGCTACCCCGAGCCGGCGAAGTGTCGCCATGCCAATATAATCCATGTACCCTTGTAACCTTATCCATAGTAATAAAGAGCTGATTTGTTCTATGCCAACAGTGCCGTATTCCAGAAGACTTGTCTCTGGGCTGGAATACAGGGCATTCCGGTTTTCTCTGAGCCGGGGTACCACAAGCGTTGGTATCAGAGCAGGTCTGGCTGTAGGACGCCCTAGACCGCGCGAACATTAGTAACCGGTAGTATAGAGTCTAGTCGGTTTGCTGCACTTGTTTGTTGCATTTGTTTGAGCATAGCATGCATGTAGAATATTTATTTTGTCACTAACGGTTGATCTGGTGAGTGTAGGTGGCATCGGTTTTGACCCACTACCTGCACCCTCAAGTTGCATTCCTGTTCCTTGGTGTGGTGTCATCTCCGTCCCAGCGGAGTGATGCCAAGGTGCTTGGTGTCGTCGATTCCTTGTCGGATTGATGCACCGGTACCACACCAATATATCCTATTCAGCCACCCCTATTGTTTTGGTGATAGACATGTTTCTATCCCGGATCTTGCCATCGTCCCACTAGCCGCGTTGGCAACCCTTACTGATCTTAGTTATCAGAAAAGGGCAATGCCCGTAAGCCTTTCTTTTCATCGTTATCCCACCCTGCTATCCATTCCCTGGACAAGTACGGTTTCTTCCGTACGCTTGATGATGATGTGGTCGTGACCTCCGTGTTCCGATCCACGATCACCAAGTCCGTCCCCACCTCCGTATCCGTCCAGCTGCAACCGATGTTAAGCCCTGTTTGGTGTAGCTTTGTTTACACCAACTATTTCCACATGTGGACTCACTTTCGGGCACATTGTCACAGCATGTTAGACCGTAATACCAGAGTTCTTGCGAGATTTGTGTGCTTAAGTAGGCATGCATATTATTGCTGTGAATAGTGTAAATTATGATATTGCTTGTGTGTGATCTTGTTGCTTTGTGTGCTTTTATTTTAGCCGTTTCTTTTGCTTCTTTCTTTGGGCCCTTGGTGTTACCTTATTTTCCCTTTTGGAAGTTGCTCACCAACACTGGACTCAAAGAATCAGTGAAGAGGCAAGCATTTGGAAGCTCAGCTCCACAATATGGGATTTGTCGCCGACTGCCTGGAATGGGGAATGTCTGGTCTGATTATAATGATATCCTGGATTGATTATGGGCATCAGGTATATATCGATGTGCGATCTTCACAACAATAAGCATCGAATCAGCAAGAAGGCAAAGATGTGTGCATGATCAACCGTACATTTCGCGTCAAAGGTTACCTGAGAAGCGTACGACGCAAGGATTCCTGTGTCTTCCTTGATATGACACATGGATATCTTCCGATGCAAGCAAGCTATCTTGGCAAAAACTTCAGGCGCAAGCTATTCAGTCTTCCTTAGCAAGATACTTCCGATGGCTTCCAACCCAAGCTAAGTAACCTTCGCCAGTAAGGCATCACATCCTCGCCAGTACAAGCTATTCCACCGACAGTTGGCAACATATGACCATGCATTTCACCAAGTCAGATCCGCAACCGTTGGTCAGAAGGCAAAAATCAGTCAGGATACAAGCCTGCCTTAGGAACCAAGTGCTCAGTTGCACATACTCAATAGATATGGTGGACAAGCTGCCAAAGTCATATGAGTTACTCATACAATGTTGCCAGCCTGGTGAGAATCTAACTATTGCATGAGCTATGTAAGAAGAAGAAGAACGCCAGTTATACACTTCAGTGTGATGACCAACAACCTATGGAGCAAGCTGACCATCCGATATATGCCTTAAAGTATTGCTCCATGATATGCCTGCATGCTCAAATTAATATGCTTATGCTTGAATGCATAATAGTGAGCTGTATGGGACGCGGATGAACCCTTGCCCGTCTTTTTTTTAGTAACGGCACCACGCCTGTGCTCTGAGCTATTTCCGGCCGTCCGGGGTGGACGCCGAATTTTATTTCTCTTACCAGCAACTGGCCCGTGTTCTGAGCTGCTTTTCGGCCGTCTCGGGCAGCTGTTGAATTTCTTTCCGTAGCAGTGACCCTATGCTCTGAGCTGTTTCTCGGCCGTCTTGGGGAACTGCTATTTCCTTCTTATCGACACCGTCTCATGCTCTGAGCTGCTTTTCAGCCATCTTGAGTCGGGGTTGAGTTACTCCAGTAATGTCCCAGATCTGAGTTGTAAAGACCGTTCTGGTGGCTACTGGTTTATTTTCCGGTTTCATCCAAGGGTTCAGACGGTCGTTACCCTACAGCTACAACTTGTAAAGTGATATGCCTGCCGGAATATTGTACCTAGCAGTACCCATGGTCATCCGAAGAATCAAGAACACATAAGGCCAAGCTCTGTTAGCTAAGGATACAGGCAAAGAAAACCATAATGAAGAAGCAAGATTGGCCATACAGGTATGATAATGGTTGCCAGATCAACATGGTACAGATACTCAAAATAGTCTGGTTTGGTACCAATCACCATGGGTGCACACCCACGGGGTATATCCCATTTACAATGACCTCCTATCAACGTACCCCATTTAGCCAACTATATATGCTCAGAATTGTCAGAAGAAAACATCCAAGTCCGTCAGGTGCCGACGGACAGAACGATCAGAAGGTTGACAACAGTCTCGAAGCATGTGTCCTCACCTAGGGAAATCAGTTAAAGAATAACCTGCCATGAGCAAGATTCTGCTGCCAGAAATCACTGTCAGTCAAGTCTGGGGATAATATCGTTATAAGGCCGTACACCTTTATGCTGGTCACGACAGGTGACAGTCACCTCTTGGGTATAGATTTCATACCCAAGACAGCGGAGATACCCAAGATGATTCCGTAAATTGTGTGAGAAGCCAGGATCCGTCAGGAGAATGGTATGATTCACAGTACTGTTTGGAACCTGGAGGACACATAGCCATTTGAAGCTACCCAATGCAATGAGTAAAGGATTCTGTGTCCATTGAGAGAATCTGTTTGCAACTCAATGGACGATCGTCCGTATGGGACTCTATCACAACACGTCCATAAGGAACAACTCTCGGGTTTGCGAGAAGGACAGGTATTTCAGTCAGGATAGCTCATCGCATTCAGATAAGTTGGCAGACATAAAAGGATCAAATTCAAAGTAATATATGAAGTAAGATCTGTCAGAATGAGGATCCAGTGAAACAAACCACCCCGAAGCCAGGCAGTGAGACAGATAATATACAGTGGGAACATAATACAAAGGCAAAAAGGGAACCTGAGTTGGAAACGGTTTCCTCAAGTGGGAATATTTATGCTTGACCCCTGAGCAACCAAATCTCGAGGACGAGATTTCTTTAAGGGGGGTAGGTTTGTAACACCCTGGATTTTGCCCATTTTCTTTTTCTTTTGATTTTGGTTTGGATTTGCCCTTCGGTGGCTTAGTGGTCTTGAAACCTGGAGAGATCACCCTCGATTCCTCTCTAAAGTGGCTTGTCAATCTCAAAACCATCCCAAGACCTTGCCATTTCCATCTTGGACCAATTCCAATATTCTTTTTCTTGGGAGTATTCCTTTTTCCTATTAAAGGAATAACCTTGTCTGCCCTGGGTTATGAAGCAACCCACACTTCTATCATTCCAAAGATTCCCAAATAATTCCCATAAATTGTTTGGGTCATATATTCCTCAGATATGTCAAAATCCTTCCTTGCCATGATAAAAAATATTCCACCAATATTCCTTTTTTGATTCTGCCCCAGCTGGCAGTTTGTGAAGCAAGTACCCTTTATATCTGCTTCCTTGCCCTCAATGTTTTTTGGGAATTCTTTCCTATCCATATCATTGCCACATGCCAAATTTAAACTTCATTTGCCTAGTAAATATTCTTGAGCAATTTTTCAAAGTTTCTGTTCAAACAGAGGCCTTGTGAAGGAAGTGCAAGCTAGGCATATCCAAATGAGTTGAAATTTTGCAAGCATCTTAATATGATCAAATCATAGCTCTCCACTAAATTTGAGCATCATTCAATCATCTATGTGATCACATCATCAAATTTTTGTTTCTGGTAATTATTTTGGGTTGTGAAGCAATTATAATTTTTATTGCTCCATAATTCATGAATAATTTCCAGAACATGCTTCTACCTATATTATGTCTCTCCACCCAATTTGGGCTCATTTTATCTACCCAATATTTCTCTAGAATTTCTCTTAGTTTCTGTCCAGAGAGGACCACTGTGAAGGAAGTACCATTTTGGTGTGTCCAAATGGTATGAAAATTTTAAAGTGTGTTTATGTATCCAAATAACTCCTAGCCACAAAATTTCAGCTCAATCCAAGTATCCCTTAGAGTGCCACTTCATGGTTTGTATTCTGGACCAAATTGGTTAGTTGCAAAGCAACTATGCTAAATACTTGTCCAAATCCTTCCAAACTTCACAGGACTGTAGTCCCTCTTAATCTAAACCTCCCAGACATCACATTTGGCCCTTAACACATCGGAGCCGGCCAGGGCGGTCGCCGGCGTCGCGCGGCCTCGCCCTCCTCTGTTTTCCGTCGGGAGGGAGAAGGAAGAAGGAAGGAGGAGAGAGAAAGCCCGACGGGACCCACCTGGCAGCGACATAAGCCCTGGCCCCGCCACTGCCAGCGTGGATAAGTGGAAGCGCATTCTGCGCTTTACGTTTTCCCCGTGGGAAAGCATATTTTGCTGGAATGCGCGACCCGCCGAGCTACCAGGGGCCTGTCTGTGAATATTTTATTTATAGAATAGTCCCTGGTCTTCAACCCTTCACAACTTTTAGCTCGTAACTCCGATTGAGGTGAATCCAAAGCCTACTTCTTCGTATCGTCGAACTCTATCTTTTGGTGTCATTTTCACTAGGTGGTCCCATAGTGAAAATGACCATTTTGCCCTTGTCTGTAAACAGCCTCCTCCGAGAGAGAACTGTTTCTGGCAATCGTCTCCGCGGACTTCCCGCACTTCTTTCCGATGGTTCCTTCATCCCCAGGCAAGCCACGACAGCCACTTGCATGATGGATTTGCAGTAGCTATGGTTTCCTACTTGATTAGTTATTTAATGTGTACATGTTATTCTGTCTGAAAATAATGTATATGCTCATGTTTTCCGCTTATCTTTACATTCTGTCCATATGCATTTTGCTAGTTATCAAGTAGTCGTTGGTAGCATTATGCTCATGGTTAATACTGGCAGTAGTTCATGCTAAGATGATGACATGTCTACATGTTTCTTTATCATGTGTTCATGACTCAGCACATCATCATTCAAATTTAACCGGATGTTAATCGAACTTGAACACCTGTTGGCTGAGTCATAGTGCGCCACCGAATCGAGCTCACCAGTGCAACCACACTTGCTGGGATGGGGCAGCCCTAATTCGGTCTATTGTCATGCCTCTCGCTGGTACCTCCAACCAGGGAAGGTTATGAGTGCGTGCTACCCTGACGAGGTAGGCGGCTATAACCTTGTGAACCCAGTTTTGGTATTGAGCTCAGGTCCCCGTTTGGGACAGTTTTGTTTGGCCACGACGGTGGCAGGTGTCGGAAGGACATAGGGGTCACCCATGACATAGCCCAAAGGGGAGTGTGTCGGAGTGGCCGGGAGAGTGCCATGTAATAGATTGGGTTTTGTCGGAACATCGTTGGTACACCCGAATGGGAGCACGAGGCCATGAGTTCCGTGGTGTGGGTACAGTGTACTAACCTCTGCAGAGTGTATAATCTATCGATAGCCGCGTCCTCGGTCATGGGCACAGTTCGTAGTAGGATACACTATGGGTCAACAGTATAATAATCTTGCTTATAACAACCCGGTTCGATGAGAAAGAAGTTGGTTGATCTTTATGTGATCGCGAGAGGATCATCGTGGTATCGAGGATACCGATGTTGGTTGATCGTGATCATGAGAGGGTCACTGTGGTATCATGGATACCGGATCTGATGGTGTTATGTGGTGATCTCGGGTAAAGATCAAGCTCCTTGTGATCATGTTATCACTACGGTATTGTAATACCAAGTTTGGTTGGACCCGAGGTTATCACGTGGCACCCTCGATGGTAAGTTCTTACATGTGGTGGTTACGAGGTAACCCCAGAATAGAGTAAGTGGCATCATGATAGTTCTGACCTGTTGCATGTAGTGTCATCATGCTCATATGCCATATTGTTCTGGTTTCATTATGTATACACCCGTTTAACCTGTAAATGCCATGCTGTTGCTTGTCTTGACTGCTTTGGTTGCTGTGAGCTTGCGAGTACATTCAAAGTACTCACCTGGTGTGTCATGCCAGTTTGCAGGTCATGCCATGATTGCTTGCTTTTCGAGGATTTCGAGTTTACGAGCTAGGATACGCGTTCCAGCCGGAGTCCCTGCGGAGTGGAGTTCACCACCGCCGTCGTTGTTCCGCTGCCGAGGATACTCTGTTTCCTCAGGTTGTTCCGCTGTTAGCATAGAGCTACCCCGAGCCGGTGAAGTGTCGCCATGCCGATATAATCCATGTACCCTTGTAACCTTATCCATAGTAATAAAGAGCTGATTTGTTCTATGCCAACAGTGCCGTATTCCAGAAGACTTGTCTCTGGGCTGGAATACGGGGCATTCCAGTTTTCTCTGAGCCAGGGTGCCACACTCCGTCAATTAATTCGTACCAGAGGGAGTAACTATAGAATTCAGGTGGACTAAGCACAAAGAATAAACAGTTGAGCATGGCCTTGGTATCTACTTAACCATCTTTTTCATAACCCAATATGCTTCATGTAACTAACTGAGTTACTTATGCTTTTTTGTATGACACATGTTCGTAAGAACATAAATTCAGAGAATATTTATTTAACAATATATTTAACTTTGCTATAGTTTGATGTGTCTTGTTAGGAGTGGAGACTGACAGAATGCAGAAAGGCAACCATATGTGATAAATTAACACCTCTCTACCTTTAGTCCTTTCAACCTAGCTTAAGTCCAGAAGAAAGTGTAAATGATGTGTCTTGTTAGGACCGCCACTAACTCTGCTAAACCCTAAACTTATCCCTTTCAACAACATATGTGTACTTTCAAAATTTAGCATGTAAAATCCTCGGAAAAAGTAGGAACCTTCGAATTTCATAGATCCTTCCCTCCTCAAGTATAATCATGAGTTGATCAACAAACTTTTCTGGAACTTCTCCATACTTATGGTTCCTAAATGTAAAAGACTAAACATGCAGCAAGCTATGATGAATGAGCAATTCAACACACATAAGGCAAGAACAGACTAAAGGAGAAGACACCTAGGCATAGGAAAACCAGATCTGTGTGCTTGATGTTTCCATGTTCAGTTACACTGTGCTGGTGACAGACTGAAGGAGTAGACACTCTACATTAAATGTTCCCTGAACATAATCTTCATCTAAGCAAAAGACCAAAGGATGCAACATGTAAATTTTAGTATTTGCTATAACGCCTATGATTCAGTTACCCATTTTCTCCAAGGAAATGTTTCTAGCGATGTGTTATATGCTCAAAAGCCCCTGTTAATTTGTCATTTGAAAATTTCAAGTTACTTCATTTGATGTAACAGGTTTATTTCTTGGCCATATAGCCTTGATCCAATAAAACATCCAAGCATAGCATTTATAGATAGGGTATCACCTGAGCAATCGTAATTAAACTCCCAGGAATAAGTTCCCACTGTATTTTCAGATATATGCATAGAAATTCAGTCATCAATCCAATCAAATATAGATATGTCAGCAGCTAGTGTTCTTTGGTAAATTGATTCCTTAGACATGTGCTTGTGACATCCCTCTTGCATATGTGAGAACAACTTTACACAATGCCTAATGGTTGTGTATGTGGAGACATATCATTATAAAAAGAAGTAGGTCATGGTTTCTTGCATTAGAATGTTCTCCTAGAAAAGTATTACAAATACCTTCATGGAAATATCTCACACATGCCTTCCTAGAAATGATGTGAATGTACTAGTATAGGCAGATCCATCTAATTATTTATCCTCCTTATCTACTTTGTTTTAAACTAAGTTTTCTAGCACCAGGCTGAATTCTTTACTCCTTTCCTAATATGAACATGGATCTTGATCTAAATTAATTCTTGGTAGCATCCTGTCTTAGAACACATTTTTTCTCTAAAGATGGTAATTTGATATGTACAGATATACAGAACACTAAAGCCAAGTTATGATTAAATTGAACTGAACCTTCCAAAGAGACTGAACAGAAGGTGTCCTGGGAACTTTAACTATACTAATTTACTGTCGGATGATTGCATATAATAATGCATCATAAGTAATGAACAGACTGAGTGATGGAATGAGAAGAGGAATATATTTCATGAAATAAAGTAAGATAGATAAACTTGAAAGGAAAAAAGTGCAGAGCTTGCAGGTGAAAAACATCATATAAAATGGATAATCACCGATCAGGCAATTTCAAGATATCATGGCTTATTGCTGTGATTAAAACAAAGCTAGTTGATGAATGATTGGAATTAGCTATTTCACTGAATAAATATATTCATGGCGTAGTTTCAGTTTTGTGCCATGAAGAGAGGTCGTCGAGTGTGCTGTCCAGAATAGAGATGACCATACGTATCAAGAATGGTGAGGCATTGCATATATGTTTTTATAAATGATATACATTCTGTTAAATAAGACAATTCATCGCATGACTTTGATAAAGCTCAAGGATGAATGCAGGGTGAAAAGATAAGCTTCCCATCAAAAGCATGCTTATTGGGATTTACAGACATATCGGAAAAAATGGGGATACGAGAGTCTTACAATGAAGATGCACATAATCATATACAAATACTATATGTTAAGATGATAAATAATATCCCACCAAGGGTTAGCATCAATGAATACTTCATATGTTTCTATGCTAGTAGTGCATTCACAGCAACCAGATCAAGATAAAATAGCTAAACTCTGCTATTTAGACATTAGTTTTACAAAGCAATTATTCTCCTCATGTGATACATAAGAAACTATGTATGTACCTATCTGAAGCTATCCATGCATATTAGCTTAGCTAATGTAACGATACACCAGAAATAGCTATAGAGGTGCACACCTGATATAGATCATGATCGAGTCCTAATATGTTTAAGAGGCGAGCTGTTCAACAATGATTTAGGAATGAGCTCAGCAAAAGGGATCAGAACTATGTGCGTGTTTGCAAGCACGTGTGTGTGAAAGAGAGGAACCTGAGAGAGACCAAGCGCATCGAGGTTATACTTCCTCTTGCTCCTTCCTAATCACAACACGGCAGGATTTAATCTTTCATTAGTTGCACACACACACACACACATGTGTCAGATGTGCTTATTTCTGTCCCTTTTCAATAGCAAGAAATTACCTATGAGAGTATTCAGACCTGAAGCCAAAATAATTGGCAGCCACCACAAATTCAATCAAATACTAAAATCACATTAGATAGCGGGAACACAAACTATGAAAATTTTACAGCCCAAAGGGATTCGTATCAGAACGGATATATAGATCTATCATTTCGATAGCAGGAATCATGTAATCAATCAATCAAATAACACAAACTATTTTAGATAGCAAGAATTCGTATTAGAAAGCATATGTAGAGCAATCAGCACAACACAAACCATCACCTAGATCAATCAATTAGATAGCAGAAACCATGTGATCAGACAGCACAAACTATTTTAGATAGAAGGGACTCATATTAGAAAGCATATATAGATCCATTAATTTAAGCTAGTCATGTGCAGTACAATACAAGCATCAACATCTCATATTATAAAGCATACACAGATCAAACAGTTATCTAAGATAGTATCCCCTCCATATATGGATGAACCTAATTTCCATATCAAAAGCATGATTGGACCAAACCCAGTTGACCACACATGCATCCATTCAAGTTGTCTATTTTCAAGGATCACATGGAACAATGCAAACTAATAGTCTAGGGAAATAACAGAGTAGCTAGCTATACCACAATAGTAAATCAAACAACCGAAGGCATATATCCAGGGAAGTAACACAACATGCCTCCACAAAAAAACAATCTATGACATAGAACAAATTTTATACCGAGTGGACGGTGAAGAAGAGCACCTGAGAAGGAGATGAACGCGAACGGAACAGCCAAATCCGAAGGAGGAGTAGCCCCAACCCCGGCAATGACTGCAGGAACGAACACGACACCAAACCTAATCACAACCCTGTGCAGCCGAACACAACAACCATACTATGAGCCACGGAGAGGAATTATTTGGTGGTATAGGAATTAACCATTCCAACAATAGGGCATATCTTACGGAAAGTAACCAAAGGAACATAACATGGAGGAGCTTACAGCCTGGTAGACTTAACTAGGCAGTGCCTCATGGTAGTCATCAACCTTTGAGCTGCAGAACGACATGATCAAACTGAGACTCCGGCCTGCATACCATAGGAATAAAAGGATCATCAGCCAAATCAGGAACCAGTTCCTGGTGAAGAAAAAATAACAGGTCCTGATTCCTATAAAAATCAACTTTAGATGACAACCCCTGGTAAGAAAAATCAGGAAGCAACAATCTTAAAGGGAGCAGCATCGATCATTCATTGTCCTAAGCCACAAAAGCATCATACAGCAAGCAACTACAACCTACACCATAGGGGGGAAATCCATAAATGAAAGGCATTAGTGGGAAAAATTGCAACAAATGCAAGGAAGCATATATTACCAGGAGTCTAAAATAATATTTTCATTCGGCAAGGTGCCATGGTTGAGTATGCTTGCACATCCGAATTGTCAATCCTTAAGACAGACTGTTTTGTGCATAACGGTGAACCTTTTTTTATCTTTATATAGTAAGAAATAAAAGGTTTATTATGGCCTTTCATAAATGATTTAGTCGCGCCTCAACATATAATAAGTAACAATAAACCATAAGAAACAATTATGTCTTTGCTTTCCCTCTATATAAAGAATGTCCTTATTATTCCTAGGAGGCATGTTGCCATCAAGTTTCTTGTTGGACTGCCTAATTTCGACATTTAACAATGATGCATATCATTTTAGAAGACTAAATATCTTACCTTGGATCCGTAAATGGCAGTTGGTGCTATCAGAGACACTGCAATTTACTTCCAATCCCTCTGCATTATCCTTGAACCTACAATTGGAGATCATATTTAAACTAAATTAGTTTCTAGTCAATAAACCTGCAATTTGGTTTCCGATCAATAACCAGTAGTAAAGCTAGCAAGAACAATTAGTTCATGACCTAATGCAATATCTACTCCAAGACCATGGCCAAAAATCTGACTACCTCTTGCACACCTAAAATCAGTTGAGTAAGGCACGAGGATGGAGGAGTGGAGGATGTGGTCGACCATGCTGTTGAGCTTGCCGTTGTTGGAGAAGCTCCCATGCCCGCTGCAGCAGTGACCACCACGAAAAGAGAGAGAGACGGTGAGCTCCTCTAGACCGCAAAATTAATTTCAAGGACGGAGAAACTGAAGCCGGAGAGGAGACGCACCAGTCGTGTCCGAGGACGAAGAGCGCCCAGAACATGGTGCCCTGGGCGGCCCAGTAGACGGGCCAGGCGAGCCAGCTGTCGAGGCGGGTCGCGACGGTGGTGAGGGTGCATGACGATGACGTCGCGCACGACGTATCCCATGAAGCGCCATGGGTCCTTGACCCAGCAGTGCTTGGGGATGGCGGCGCGAATGTCCGCCAGCCCGAACGGCAGCGGTGCCCCGGGGTCGAACCGGTCCGCGACTGGCCCCTCGCCGCCCCGGCGGCCCGGTAGCCGAAGACGTCGTCCTCGGCGATGACAAGGCGGATGGGCGCGGCGACGGCCATGCGGAGGGAGAACACTCCTGTCCTCCTCTCCTCCCTGTACATCTCCCATCGACAAGCACCGCGAAGGCTGCAGTAGAGAAGGGGAGGGGCGCGGCGGCAGCTGCAGTGGAGAAGGGGAGGGGCGGGGAAGAGAGGTAGGATGGCTAGTGGCGCGGGGAGGAGAGGAGGGTGGGCTCGAGGGGGAGGGGAGTGACCAGCACGCTCTCAGCCTCCCACGGTCTCAACCCTAGTTTGGCACTTTTCCAACAATGTGAAATCTCCAAAATGCCCTCGGCGGGGCACTGTAATCACACACGGTGGCACGCTGGGGAGAGAACTGTTCATTGCTAGAGTCGATCGTTTTGATCCAACGGCCGGTGTCATCCTAAGGCGAGATCCGACGGCCGAAATCTAATCAAGCAAAAGATCCAACGGCCAGGAATGCCTAAACTCTGAGAGCGTCTGTAGGGTGCTTCGATTCTTGTTTCTGGATGAGTAAGGCACGCATGTTTTCTATTCTCTTCGTTTCTAAATATAAGTGTTTTTAGAGATTATAATATGGACTACATATGGATGTATATAGACGTAGTTTAGAATGTAGATTCACTCATTTTGCTCCATATGTAGTCCATATTGAAATCTCCAAAAGGACTTATATTTTGGAACAAAGGGAGTAAAATTTAACTTTGGTTGTAAACTATGTAAAATTTTGACTTAAAAATTATACCATTGAAAACTTCTTTTCAGACGGATTTAGTGATATGATTTTTTATCACATATAACTCACATTTGGTTGGCCTAATTAATGGTCAAAGTTCAATTTTGAAATGTACACATGCCTTATTCATTGAAATGCAGGGAGTAGACGGGAAAGGTTCCACTATTTTGTTTCGTGTGATTTAATGATCATAATAAGCGAACAACTTGCTCTTAGCTTCTACTTAAAAAGAATGCTTTTTCTTTAGGTAAAGAAGCTAAAATTTTGGTCTTTCCTCCAACCTTACCAATGTTTTGTCCTTAGTATTTCTGTTTTGATTTCTTTTATCTATGTTTTTCTTAAAAACTGCGTTATTGTCCCGCATTTTATTGACTTACCACACAAAATTATGTTTTCTTTGGGAGTATTTAGGAAGGCAAAGACTGAGCAATATTTTTAAAATATTTATTTATATAATCACATTAATATGAGCAGGTAAATGATGGGTTAACATAGTAGAATATTTATATCGTGTTGTAACGTTCGAGCAATTATCTAGTTCCAGTTCATAAATACGTACTTATTGGACAATTTTTTTGAAATCGAGATCTCTGAAATTAGGCTGCGAATAATCCCCGACCCACTCGACAATGGTTCAAAGAACATAAGAATAAAATAACATACTGTCAATGCCATTTCAAATATTCAGATCAGAAAATTGAGAACATGTACATTTTGGCTAACAAAACTTAGAATAATATTTTGTTGAGGTATTATGCATTTACACATATATTACAATAGAAATTAGTGGTACTAATTACATCCTGAAGGCCATGTCAAATTGTCAATGTTCAAAACAACACATGTGAATTGTATAGAGTAAGAATTAGATATCATCATATGCTAAAACTTGCATTAATTGAAAAACATAAGGGTATATAAACTAAACCGTTTGATTGCATCATATCACCATTTGAAGGATATTCGTAAAATGTTAGGCATTTGGTTGCTTTGTGGCAAAGGAGAATTTCACGAGGTTAGATTAAATGAATTTTTCTTTTGAAATTGTATGTGAAATCCATATTTCAACAACTACACAAATATTTCCTAGAATAGAGTCCCTCTAAAAATTCCTATCAAGTTACAATTTTTTAACTTCCATGGGATACCAGTGTGTTATTTAAATATGACATGCAACTGCTTGCATTTTTTTATGGATAGAGATCGAAAGATAAGTCGACCAGGAAACAAAGTACTTCCTTGTCCAAAAAGTGCATATTTTTAAGGTAAAAGATGTATGCCCGACTTTATAAATTAAGCCCAACATGACAAAGCAAGCCATACACCACCATAGTACTTCGTATGTAAGAGTAAAAAATAACATAACATGAAGCAAGAGGTAACATCCTCTATAACACTATACTCCCTAGTTTTAAAGAGCGCACATTCAATTGAGGTCTCCAGTTGAAATTGGGTCACCCAATTTTAACCGGGTCAACAATTTTTCAGGGCTCTCTCGTTCATTTCTTTTATACTATACACTATACTTCCTAATTTTTAAGGACTCAGAACTAATTGAGGTCTTCAGTTTAGAATTGGATCACTCGATTTTGACTGGGTCAACAATTTCTCAATGAGCCTTCTCATTCAATTCTTTTAATTCACTATGTTTCCTAATTTTAAAACTCTTTCATTCAACTATGCTCCCTATTTTTAAAGAGTCCATATTCAATTGAGGTCTCCAATTCAAATTGTGTCACTCAATTTTGATTGGGTCAACAATTTCTCAAAGCTATCCCATTCAATTATTTTATATTATACACAATGCTTCCTAATGTTTAAGGCCTCTTAAAGGTCTTTAGTTTAGAATTGAGTCGCTCGATTTCGACCGGGTCAATAATTTCTCAAGGAGCTCTCTCATTTAATTATTTTAATTCACTACGTTTTCTAATTATAAAACTCTTTCATTCAATTGAGGTATTAAATTTTGGATTTGGTTGATGATTTTGACCGAGCCAACGATTTTACAAATCAATCAACAACAACCGGCCTATAAAAACACATCAATCCCGCGCACCCTCCCGCCACCTAGAAAAAAGAAGTGACACATGTGATACTGTAGCACCAATGTGGTACATGCAGCCATCGACACAATAATTTCCCCACATAAATATATGTTGGTAGCAGATAACACAGAATCACACCATGAAAGGCACACCAAATCACCACATTATAAATCGAACACTCCATCATCTCCCACACCCGCAAAACTAAATATTCTATCAGTTCCAAAATCTAAGGGGTATTAGTTTTTTGGAGAGTCAAATTTCTATAACTTCGACCAAATTCAGAGCAAAAATTATCGAATCCACAATATTAAATAAAAATTGGAAAATCATGTTCAGTTAACTGTTTGGTTCAATTTTGCAATGTGATGTTCAATTCTTGTGGGTGCAATTTTGTATTATTATGCATGTGATAAATAAATCAAATTTGCGTGTACTAAATACATGAGAAACATATACAATTGCTATATTTCCAAGTTGTTAAGCATGCTTGGTTTGGTTAGCTGTCTGATCTTTTAGCATGCTCGACTGTGCAATGTGGTGCTCAGTTAACTATTTGGTTCATTTGTTGTGGTGTTCAGTTAACTGTTTGGTTCAATTCTGTAATGCGATGTTCAATTGTTGTGGGTATAATTTTGTATTATTATGCATGTGAGAAATAATTGAATTTGGTTGTACTAAATACATGAGAAACATGCAATTTCTATATTTCCTAATTCTTAAGCATGCTTGGTTTTGCTAACTGACTTTTCCATGTGCCTCGAATTAATCCGCTGAATCTGCGATGTGTTTATTTTTTATCAACATATTTTACTGATAATGTGCCAACTCTCACTTAACCTGATAAATAACTACCTTATATGTGTTGCAGGGAAACAATGGGAGGCACTAAGGTTTACCATCGAGGTTTGCACATGCATGGTCCTTTGGTTAATAGAACATTATTGTGCAATTGCAGGAACCATTCTAATATTTAGGGTTTTAACAATTTGGTCTTGCACATGTAGGTCCTGATGTCAGAGGTTTCGATCCGCTATTTGACCCTTTTTGAATGTGGGGAAATGAGATGTCCATGAATATCAATCAAGTCAGGAAACTCAAAAAGATTGTTAGGATAAAGAAACTAGCGACGAAAAATAACAAGATCTTTGTCTGCACAATGAATAAGAAATTAGTGAACTACATGATGGTTTTAACTCTTATACCTTGTTTTTTATTCCTTTGTGCCATTTCACAATTTAGAGAAGATTTTTATGCATATCTTTGTTTTCATGCCTTTCAAAAGCAGTTCACTGATGATTATCTCTCAAACCACATGTATGGTCAAGAGATGAGGAAGGTATTCACACTACTGCAGGATGCTGCTAACGCGACACTACGATCAGAGACCCTTCAACAAAACTGTGTGCGATGCAATAATCACAAACGGTGATGTAAAAAAACCATCAAAAAAGATGCAAAACGTTTACGATGAAGGATACATCAAACACGGTTCAGAATTTAGTTGCGTGTGCGATGCGGGGCATATGGTTCAGTTCAATAAACTGTTTGCAATGAGGCAGAACAAAAGAAACGGGCAGCCAGATGAAGGCGTGTGCGATCTACGGCATACGGTTCACTCGGATAAACTGTTTGTGATGAGGCGAAACAAAAGAAACGGGCAGCCAGATCAAGGTGTGTGCGATAGAGGGCAAACAATTCCCTCGGATGAACTATTTGCGTTGAGCCAAGATAACAGAAATGGTTCAATTTAACAAGATGTGTGTGATACACGGCAAACAGGTCTGTAATCAGAAATGTGTGAGAAGACCGATAATAACACAGACGATTGCTGCTAATAAGACATGTGTGTTGTGCGTTGGGATTGCATACAGAACAACATATATATATATATACACGCTTATAAGGACATGGTTGCATAACCAAATTAAACATCCAATTACATAGGTGGCTACTACACACATGACATTTGCACACACCAAAGTAAACCATTACATGCATAATTACATAGGTGGCTACTACACACATGACATTTCCGCACACCAAAGTCAACTATATATTACATGCATAATTAACTAGGATAAACGATCATTTGACCATCATCTACTTCTTGTGACGCTTGCCGCTACTGCTCTGCTTGTGGCTCGATCCGGCCTTGTCGATTTTGGTAACGAGGCACTTCCTCATGTCAACGATCCGCCTGTGCATCTCGTAGCATGTGTACACGCTCTTGGCCGCGAACCTGAGGTGAGGTTCATCCAGTTGCCGCATCCAGGCCCCGTGCCAGGATAGGGACGTGTTCTGTTGGCATCCTGCTTCATCTTTTCGTAGTATGGGTCGATGATGGCCGAGGCGAGTTCAACCAGGGAGTCCTTCTTCGTGCTGCCCCAGACCCTGTAGTGCTCACGGATTTCAACAAGGTTCTTGCAGGCCAAGCCCGTAACCCTGAGCGCTTTTACATCGTCGGTGGTTTCCACCGTAGCGAACTTGTAGTCGGTGCTGTTGACAAACCTGGCGAAATGGTCGCAAGGCTCTGTGGCCATGCAGTAGTGGTAGATGAGGACATGATGACGCACACACAACTGGGTGACGACAACCTTTTGATCTATGTTGGGATGACCGCCGGTGTACTAGAGGTCGATGCCGACCACCTTGTACATGTCTCGAGCAAGCAACTGCTCAACGGTGTTGATGTAGTCGTCCACCACGGTCGGGTCGATGGTGTACACCACCGAGAGATCCGTCTCCCTCGCGTGGGTCTCCACTTTATGCTCGCCGAACTCCATTGGAGCGCCGCTAGACATCCCCTCTCTATGTGTCGTCGTGGGTGTGCTTGTTGTGTTGTCGGGCGCGATTGAAAGGTTGAAGAGACTAAGGTTATTATAATGGCCGCAGGAATTAAAGGGGAAGCCAGACGGCCTGGAATATCGGCACGCCTAGATGGCAGTTCTAATTTGCAGCACGTAACTTCATCGTGCCGCACGTAACTGCATCGCATGGCGACGCGCGCGGCGCAACCGCTTGCATATGGGGCCCCCGACGTGATTGTGCGCAGGCCCAACTGCTGGTAGAGCACGCGCGGAGGGACGCGAGCAGAGCGCTTCGCGGTCACCTCAACGGCGAGCAACCATATATATGCATATAGCAGTTGAACACGCAAGGAAAAGGTGTCCACACGCCGAGCGCGTGGAGGTACGCGAGCAGAGCGCACCAACGGACAGAAGAGCGCGCCGACGGACACGAGCAGAGTGCACCGTGGTGCCTAATGGCGAGCACAGCGCGCTGCGGCGCCTAACGGCGAGCACAGCGCGCCGAGGGACGCGAGCAGAGGCCGGCACAGTGATACGTGGCAAATAAGACGAACTGTACGAGCTATGGCGGAGACATCAAGCATGAATCAGATTAGAGTTGCGTGTGCGATACGTGGCATACAGTTGGTCCATCCGAGCTGTTTGTGATGGAATAAGCCGTGTGTGTTGTGGGCAAACGCTTGCTGGTATACAACCGTCTGCGATTGATGAATTCATGACCGACGGGTTCCCTAGTGTGGTCCGTGTGCGATGTGATATGCTCTGTCTACAGAACATCAACATATATACTTATAAGAACATCATTGCATGACCAAATTAAGCATATAATTACATAAGTGACTAGACACATAACATTTCCACACACCAAAGTAAGCAATTACATGCATACTAAACTAGGAGAAACGAGCATCTAATCATCTACATCTTGTTGCGACAACGTTTGCCATTGCTCTGCTTCTGGCTGGATCCCTGGTCGTGAATGGTTAATAAAATCTAGGTCTATTGCATATTAAGGTCAGAATAGTACTACCAATCTACGAGTCTCATACGATGCCATTTCAACGATTGTACCACAAAAGCCCGAAATATTACAAGGTTCAAATTCCAGAGTTACATGGCTCAAATTCAAAGATTACAAGGTTCAAACTGATATTAGAAATGAAATTCAGCTCATTCAGCTGCAAACGCCCATGCTGATCAGCTGAACATGGATATAAGAGAGGTTCAAACTAAAAATTAAAATAGTAAGGCCACTTTCCAAACCTCGTTATTTCTGCAAAGGGATCAGCCGCTGACAAGTCATGTATGGGTTTGGCACAATGACTTCCAATTACTTTGCCATATGCTCTTCTAATACGAAGTTTAGCTTTTTTGGAGCCTCTTCCATTCTGCAGTAGCTGCCGGCTCTGATCAACAAACCATTCATCTTTCCCAATTAAATGCGTGTTCAACCTCAGTACCTTCAGCACCCTTGCTCTGGCAAGAAAGAACCTGGCGAATGTAATCTCCGGTAAGGTCCCTCGGTATTAGTTCAAAGTAATATTTGAGAGATGCAGATCCAGGCATTCGATGTGATTGTCGTTATAAACATTATCCACCTCCGGGCCTATTATTATCTGCAAGAGAAGAGAACGTGTTAGTGCCTACATGCAGTTTTGAACACTACTACACGCCTATTTGGTTTAGCAGGATTTGTAAAATGCACCAATGTGCCATCTTCGATCTGACATGATTAACATGGGCATTTGATTACAATCTAGAAAAATGTAGCCTTCTTCACAAGAGGTTGGATTGGATGAAAAATTCCCTAAGAAAACTAGTACAAATGAATCAAAAGAAGAAATGCTTATGGATTGTAACCATATGAATCAAGCAACCAATATGGGGTGGGGGGTGTATGTCCTGAAATCCTCCAAAATTCCTTCAGAAATCGAAGTACATTGTCATTGTAAACTTGGGAAAAGGTGCAAAAAATTGAACTCCCTTATGGTTAACATTTAACAGGAAAGGAACATCACCTCGATATACAGCTTCTTCAGGCACGGAAAGCATCTCAGGAAACTGACAACTTGGTCCAGGTTGGGGCCGACAGATTCTAGTGCCAAGACCTTCACTGTGCGCAGAATCTGGGTGAAGCTTTGCTGGATGACAGATGAACATACATCTTCAAAACTAGAAATAATGTTGATATCAAGAAGGAGAGGTAGAAGGTGACTGTTGTACCTGAAAGTAGTAGTATTTGACAGACAAGTAGCCCACCACTGTCAATTTTGGCGCAGAAATGACATTGATTCTTGTTGGACCTTGTTGATCACTACAAGTAATCTCTCAAGTGAAGGTGTGTCCTCAATGACCATATTGTGGTCCACCTTTTGTGATCTCTCGTTGCAGCACCAGCAACACACATAAATAGTCCGGAGAGTCCTGGAGGTGATGTGGAAGCTACTCGACCAATTCATCGCCTGAAGATGAAGGAACTCGAGTGCAGTACAGCCGTGGAGCAGGCGCTCCATGTCATCCTTTGGGATGCAGACGGCGATGAGCTTGAGGTGCTTCAGTCATGGTAGAAAAAGAGCGGGTGCGTCATTAAGGGAGGGAAAATGGCAGTTCATGAACTTGGCGAGGCGCAGTGTGGGCACGAAGCGGAGCGCAGACGTTGGCAGCGAGCGCGTATGCCCATCATTAAAACTGAGCTCCTCGAGCTGATCTAGGGCGGGGGATCAGAACCACTCGTCAAGCTTGGCTCGGTCCTTGCCATTGGAACGGAACGTGCCCGTGATAAGGCCTCTTATTGGGCCATGGTGACTGCCGAGGATCTGGGAGAACGCATCCAAGCTTTTGTGATAGCCATGGCAGAGCTTGTGGGTGTCGAGGAGGTCGAGAGGGGTGGAGAGCCATAGGGGGCGCCACCGCCGGGAAAGGGCGGTTGTCCTCGCCCCATATTTGATTGGGAGGAGGGATATGATGACTATCAACATATCATCGGGAAGGCTGCTGATGAAGTCTAGGCCTGCTAGAGTCGCTTGCGGTTCTTTCTCAACCCACCTCCACTTGTTGGCAGCCTCGTTCTCCACCTTGTCGGCGGCGACGAAAACCTCTGTCTCCAATTTCACGCCGTGCTCTGGTGCTTCAGCAGCCCCGGCGTCGCCACTCCCTTCGATGGGGCGCTTCGGCGGCATCCTCATACACTGACGGCTTTGAGGACTGAGAGCGGCGTCGAGGATGCGGGCGGAGAGAGAGGATTGTGTGTGTGGCGAGGATGGGGGGTGCCGGCTTTGAGGACTGAGAGCGGCGTCGAGGATGCGGGCGGAGAGAGAGGATTGTGTGTGTGGGCAGAATGGGGGGGGGGGTCTGCGGGGTGCGGCCGCTCGGGCGCGCCATTAATATGGACCAGTGGGAGCGAGGCGGGCAGTGGTCAAAGGCTGTCTCGCTTCTCGGTGAGCCTACGCGGCGGACTTCTGGCATTCCTATACCATCATTTCACAGAGCGAGGCGGGCGCGTCATTAATATGGAGCAGTGGGAGCGAGGTGGGCGGCGGTCAAAGGGCTGGCTCGCCTCCTGGTGAGCCTGCGTGGCGGACTGCTGGCACACCTACCGTCATTTCACATAGCTACTAGCACGCCCCACGGTGAGTGCGTAGCGAACACGCGCATGCCTCGGCCTCCCGGTCTGCCTGCTAGCATGCGTCTCGTTAACTCACGCATGCTCGTACGGCACACGGGTCGCGTGCGCGGCACGTATTATATTGATTTTTTTCTTTTTGATGATTAATTCTGCCGCTTTATTGCTTAACCGAAGCACGGCACTTACATTGTTGGTCTAACGAACACAGTTCGAATAAAGAGTTCGTTTGCGATATTGGTTGATAATTATTTATAATTTCCTGTATGTAAGAAGATTATATCAAAACTTGTCTTAAATTTGAAAAAAGTAATAATATCACAGTCTATTGGTGTCCATATGACACCATGATATGTTTCATGAATTTCAACTTAGTTTTGGATTTATTGGATTTTAAAATCAAGATTCTAGATGTTAGAAATTTCTTGCATGGGGACTAAACATGCACCCAGGGACACGTACACATATGATTTTGCAATCCATTTTCGTGCACTATCACGGGTCTCATGTAGATCAAATTTGATTTTGCACATTTAAATCCCTGGGAAATCAATCAATGTATAAAAAACAAATAGATGTTATCTATTTTTTTCAATTTTCAACACTGTCGCATGTTCGCTGCAGAAAAAGTTTGACATGCATCTTTGGGCCACATGCACGCGGTGGTCCTAGGACACTCACTCGCGTGGGCCCGCGAGGTCGCCGTCCAGCACTATGACATGCGATGAGAGAGGTTAATTTGACCAACAAGGATGGTCATTTTTTGGTTTTTGTTATACGTACGGTAGGGGTATATATATAGTACGCGTTGAAGAGGGTGGCCGAGGGCAATACTACGCGTCATATAGGACACTCACTTGCGTGCGATGCTTCCATCCGTGGGCCCGCGAGGTTGTCCTCCATCTCTTTGACCCAGCTAGGAGGTTTATTTTTGGGTTGTGTTGCGGTAGGAGTATATAGTACACGTCGAAAAGTGGAGGAGGGGGCCGGGGCAGCACATATATACTACACACACATCATGAATCGATCTCGCTCCGTGTGGGGCTTTTCAGTTTCTGAGGCAGGTGCCGCAAAGAAGTTGTGCATATTGGGTATTAAAAACATCACCAACACATTGGGCCACGTGCAGACGATGGTTGTCACTCATTCGCCTGTGACTCTTCCCTCCATGGGCCCGCGAGGTCGTCGTCCATCTAATATATGACACAACGAGAAATGTAATTTGACGAACAAGGAGGATTATTTTCGGGTTGTGTTACGGTACGTACGTAGGAGTATATATTATGCGTCGAAGAGGGAAGGGGGGCAACATATATATACTACGTGTCATGAACCTCGGTTCGTGTGTGGGGGACTTAAAGGTTTCCGAGGCAGGTGCCACATCAAAGTTCTACATATATATTAGGTATTCAAACATCACAACCACACATCTCCATACATATGTGTTTGGCCCACAAGCAAGCGATGGCGGTTGTCCTCTAGCACTCACTCACGGGGTTATCGGCGAGATGCTTCGTCCATCTCTGTGTGCCGGCTTGGTCAATCACTTCGACCGACAGTGATAGAGGTTAATTTGACTTATAATTAGGAGTGGATTAAATTTTGGTTCGTCTTATACGGTTCGGTACATGCAACTATACTTCGCGCGTATGTGTACGCACGAATCCCTCCCACCGGGTCGAAGTGGTGGGGGGGGGGGGGGGGGAGCACGCGACGCATCATGAACCAGATCTGTGTGGGGACTGTGCATTTTTCGACGCATGCATGCACCACATCAAAATGTTGTGCTTTTAGTATTCAAACATATATGCCTGCATCACGCATGTCCATACATATGTTTGGGGCACATACATGCAGTGGTTGTCTTTGGACACTCTCCCTCGCTTGGTTATCATCGACGACCTATATATTCGTGGGCCCGTGTGGACATCTCCAGCACTTCGACCAACAACGCGAGAGAGGTTACCAGGGTGGATTCTTCTTCTCTTGGTTCGCGTTACCGTATAGTCGTACGTCGATCATGGTGAGATTCGAGACCTAAGTTTGAGGGCTCGCATACACATGAATCAAAGTTGTGCATTGGGTATAATATTCAAACACCACATGACACTTCATACATATGTTTGGGCCACATGCACGCAGTGGTTGTCTTCAGGCACTCCCTCGCGTGGTTATCGGCGACAAGCTAGCCTATTTTGTGGGGCCACGTGTGGAACGTCAATGGATGACTTTGACCCAACAAACAAGAGAGGTTATACGACCAAGGTGGTGATTCTTCTTGGTCAGTCTTATAATACGCCTTAGTGAGATACCCCCTCCCCCCAACTCAAAGTGTGTGTGGGTGGGGGGGGGGGCATAGTACTACTACGTACTAGATGAACCTCCGTGGGGTTGGGGATGCCCGGTTAATTTGCGATGCACATGTGCCACATCAAATTTGTGATTTGGTTATTTAAATATCATAGCACATCGTTTTTTCAAACACACCACACCACAACACACACCACACACACACACACACACACACACACACACACACACACACACACACACACACACCACAACGCAGCAACGCACGCACGCACGCCACGCACGCACGCACGCATCGGGCCACCCGCAGGTGTGGTTGGTAGTGGTGTCACCCATCTAACGCCAGAAGAACACTCTGTGGGCCCGCACCCGGTCCACATAGATCGGAAGCAAAGGGGGGGGGGGGGTGGTTGATGTACTCCTTTCGGTTTTGTGTTACGGTACGGTGAGATGTTAGACCTAGCTATTTGGGGGCATGCGTTCATAGCTATGATTCCCCTCCCGGCAACACGAAGTGCGTGTGTGTGTGTGTGTGTGTTGGGGGGGGGGGGCTAGCAATAATAACGTGCGCTTTGTGTGACAGGTGCCACATCAAAGTTGTGCATTGGGTATTTGAACATAAAACCACCCTTTTCATACATATATTTGGTCCACATGCAAGTGTGTTCGTGTTCTGACCCTTTCCCGCGTTTTTTTGGCCAAATTTATAAACAGCAGATGAGTCGGACGCAACAACCGTCTGTGATCGGGTACGAAATAGACACGGTTCCCTAGGACTACCCGTGTGCTGTGCCCCTGGCCCTCACCTGTCACCCACATGATCAAAGTAGATTGGGCTCCATGAGGCTTCCCTCCCCCTCTTGAAAATATCTACTCCCTCGCAATCTCGAAAATATCTACCCGCGTAGATGGTTTTTCTGTTTGATAGCACACGATTAGTATGTCTAGACCGTGTGCGATGTCTGTTACTCCCGCTCTGCTTCAATCAGTAGATCCAAATTTTCAGTAGCCCCGGCATTTTACTCCCACCCCGCTCTGCTTCAATCCCTTGATCCAAATTTTCAGTAGCCCCGCCATTTTACTCCCACCTAGTAAAATTTTCAGTACCCGCGGCATTTCCTCAAACACCACGTTGGACCCCCTCCACACACACACCCCAAATCCTTCGCTCACCCCAAATCCCCCGCTCACACACATACACACCACCCCTCCCTCACTCCTAACCTAGCTAGGACGCCACCGCCGCCACCGCGTCACCTCCATCGTCAACCTCTGCCGGTCTGCCCGTGCAGTTTACCCACCAATATACATACCCTCGCCGCCCTGAGTTTCTTAGATGACGCCTGCGAAACGCCCCCTTTCCCAGAGATCCCCATCCACACCCCCTCCCCCACTCCAGAGCATCGCAGCCTAAGCCCGGCTATGCTTCCCGGGGACCTCGAGGAGTGAATGGCCCAAAAGAGCTTTACCATGGCCTCTTCGCCCGACGTCGGCGAGGTGGACGCCGAGGAAGCTGACGACGATGACTGGACCTAGATTGAGCCTTTCAATCAGCGGGCTAGAGTATTCTGGCATGTCGCGGACGCCGGCTATGACATCGAGGTCGTCGACACCAACGGCTTGACGCGGGTTATGTCATAGGTTAAGTTGCCCACCCCCAACCCTTCGGGTTCGATAGCCGTCGATCTCATCGATGGCCCTGCCGCTGATCTCCTGCGGCTCGTTATGAACAATTTTCCATCCTTCATCGCCATGGAGCCCCTTTTGTCATTTCTGAAGGACACGTTCTACGATGCTGGCCTGGGATCCTCAGCTGGCAAGTCAGACCTCATCGACGACGACCACGAGGAGGAGCCAATATGTGACAAGTGAGGAAACCCATGATTTGTTTTCTCAAACCCCTTTTGTAGTGAGAACCTGTCCAGTATTTATTGCTATATTAGGTTGTTTGCATTATGCCTTGTTTATTTCTATGGTTTACGGTTGTTCAGTTGTTTGTAGTTAGCATATGTCCAGTTTCAATTGTCATCTTTGGTTGTTCGTAGTATGCCTTGTTTATTTCAGCTATTAACAGTGTGATGTTCTATATGTGCTAGTATGAACTGTGTAGTTCAATTTCATAAATACCAAATTTAACAATAGCTCAATGAATGACTATATTTGGTTGCTGTTAAACATGTTGTACTCCCTCCGAATCTTTTTAGTTCGCATATAAGATTTTTCTAAAGTCAGGACTCTTAAAGTTTGACCAACTTTATAGAACAAAATACCAACATTCACAATATGAAATAAATATCAGTACATGTGTCATGCCTTAATTTTTCATATTGTATATCTTTAGCATGCTAGATGTTGATATTTTTTCATATAAATAAGGTCAAACTTTATGAAGTTTGACTTCAGACAATTCTTATATGCAGAGTAAAAAGGACCAGAGGGAGTATTGAACAAGCCTTTCCATTTGATTTAACAATGGCACTGTTTGGATACTCTAACTTAGCTAGAGGTTAGAGTTAGTTTCTAGCTCATGACAGTTAAAAGGGAGAGAGAGAGATTGGTGGAATAGTTGATTGTATTGCTTGAGCCTCGTGGGCATATATATAGGAGTACATGGTCATCTTGGAGTACAAGTCAAGGTAGAATAAATCCTACGCTATCCTACGTTTCCTAAATAACAATGATACTCAACAATGACTAACCCTGAACTAACTCTAGCCAAAGAGGTGTTTGGATGACAGTGTTAGATTGACAATAAATGCACTAGGAGAACTAGCCCCAATCAGCACCTCTTGGGTGGGATAGTTGTTTTGGGTGGGTTTGACGCAACTAGCTCAAACTAGCCCTCATATTTGGATACTTTAGGGCTATTTGAGCCCAAACTAGCTCATACTAACTCTAACCCATGGATCCAAACAGGGCCAATAACTAGTGTACTTAGACCTGCACAATACAAGTTTGAATGACTACGTTTGCTTGTTTTTAAATATTAGGCCTGTTGCAGTTAATAACACACCATTCCACTTCTTGTTTTTAAATATTAGGTTTTAAACAATTTGGTCTTGCACATGTAGGTCCTGCTGTCAGAGGTTTTGACCCACTGTTTGACCCTTTTTGCATATGTGGAAATGAGTTGTCCATTAATATCAGTCAAGTCAAGACATTCAGAAAGATTGTTACGATAAAGAAATTAGCGACAAAAAACAACAAGATCTTTGTCTGCACAATGAAGAAGACATCAATTCACTACGGGATGGTACTAACTGTTATACCTTGTCTTTTTAATTCCTTTGCGCCATTTCAAATCTGGAGAAGATATTTATGCATATCCTTGTTTTCAGGCCTTTCCAAAGCAGTTCACTGATGATTACCTCTCAAACCACCTGTATGGCCAGGAGGCGAGGAAAGTTTTCATACAACACCCACGGTTCAATATTGAAGTGTTCCTGAAGAGGACGAAGGATGGACGGTCAATCATCCATAGGCACTAGCCTAAAGTTGCAAAGACCTTCAACATCAATGAAGGCTCAATATTCGCCTTCCGCTTCAGCAGTTTTCCAGATGAGATTCATCTGTCTATGTTCCGTCTATGATGCTAATTTCGAAAGGTTGTAGATGCTGCATGTGAAACTTGGTGCTGGTGCAGCTGTGTAATGGGGTAGCTGAGTGCTGAAGCTATATGATGTTGTACTCTGATGTATTTCAATTATGAAATCCTGCTTCCTTAATATGGAAATGAAATATATTGTGTGCTTAATATGAAATGTCAATTAGATTAATAAATGGATTATTAATAATAGAGCAATTAGCCTGCTAATTTCGTTTTTCTATTGCAAACGGTTATTGAGAAAACACCGTGGGCGATGACCTTAGGCAACGCACATAGTTTCTTGGAATAAACCGTGTTGGATCAATGAACAATCACACACGACATCCTCTTGAAAAATGTTTGCGTTAGGCCACCTTACGCAAACATTTACCACATAAAAACTATGTGTGATGGACAACCTTTGCCACACAGTTTCTTCTATGCACCGTGTGTGATGCATTCAATAACGCAAACGATAAAATTGTTAATATCGTGTGCAATGGCAACTCTATCACAAATGATTTAATGGGGAAAATTGTGTGTGATGTACCTGCGAACGGAAATGTTTTCCTTGGAGCGACTGTGTGGGATGTATATACGAACGGAAACGTTTAGCAGGGACTGACTGTGTGGGATGTACTTACGACAAGAAACGATTTCGCCTGTATAATTGTATTTTTTAGCACTACTGTACGTATAACCGTATTTGATCGCTCGCCGGTCGCACACGACCTCATTTTGCCGAGCGTGTGTGCCAGGAGGGCATATCACCGACGGTTTCTGGGTGATGTGGGAAGGAGCTCCCTATCGCAGTCATTCACTAGGCGACGGTTCAGAACGCCGTCGCGGAAAGGGGTTAAAAACCGTTTGTATAGCACCTCGCTGTACCAGTGTCATACAACACCCACGGTACAATATTGAAGTCTTCCTCAAGAGGACGAAGGATGGACGGTCAATCATCCACACGCATTGGCCTAAAGTTGCAAGGACCTTCAACATCAATGAAGGCTCAATATTTGCCTTCCACTTCAGTAGTTTTCCAGATGAGATTCATCTGTCTATCTACCGTCTATGATGCTAATTTCCAAAGATTTTAGATGTTGCATGTGAAACTTGTTGCTGTTGTGTAATGGGGTAGCTAGCTATATTCCTATATGGTGTAACTGAGTCCTGAAGCTATATGATGTTGTACTCTGATGTATTTCAATTATGAAATCCAGGTTGTCGTAATACGAAAATGAAATATATTGTTTGTTTAATATGAAATGTCAATTTGATTACTAAATGGATTAAAAATAATAGGCCAATTAGCCTGCTTATTGGGTTTTTCTATTGCAGACGGTTATTGAGACAACACCGTGGGCGATGACCTCAGACAACCCACACAGTTTCTAGAAAGTAAACGCGTTGGATCAATGAACAGTCACACACGACTTCCTCTGCACAACTGTTTGTGTTAGGCCACCTTGCACAAATGTTTTCCACATAAAAAGTGTGTGTGATGGACAACCTATGCCACACAATTTCTTCTAGCACCATGCGTGATGCATTCAATAACGCAAACAATAAAATTATTAATACCGTCTACAATGGAAACGCTATCACATACGATGTGATGCGGAAAATTGTGTGTGATGTACATACGAATGGAAACGTTTATCTAGAATTAACTGCGTGAGATGTATAGAAGAACGGAAACGTATGTCTTTGATTCATTGTGTGGGATGTACATATGAATGGAAACGATTGAGCCTATATAATTGTCTGCGATGGCTTGCCTGATCGCACACGAGCTCTTTTTTCCCCGCGTATGACAGGAGGACCTATCGCCGATGGTTTCTGGGTCGTGTGGGATGGAACCCTCCCCCCCCTGTATCGCACACATAGGCAAGGCGACCGTTCAAAACTCTGTTGCGGAAAGGGGTAAAAACCGTAAGTATAGCAGTCACCTGCACTAGTGCTACTTTGACCCACTCCCATGACATCTTTACTGGAAAGAGGCCCTGCCATTGGGCAGATCTCTTTGGAGGTCATCTTTGGAACCCTAGACAATTTCCAGGCCGAGGCGCTTTGTTTCGAGGTCCACCTTTTTAAGGGGCCCATCACGCCCTCCTCGACCGACTAGCGTCCATGAAATTCATGGCGATCCCATGTGTGTCGTACCTGAAGCTCAAGATGTTGGGCCCCCAATGTGGTATTCACAACATGGGGCAATTTCAGGAATGCTCATGACTGTGAGGTCGCCAACACCACCCTTATCGTTGCTCAGCTCGAAGCAATCGATAAGATGGTGGATCCTGATAGCGCTACTTTAACCAAGAAACCCGAGTCTGCCTTGGCTTTCCAGTGGGGCCAAGACAACAAGAAGCATCAGGTCCACCCAACCAACCCCGAGAAAACCGCCATTAGGGGGCTGACCTAATGTAACACCCAGATAATCAAGCTACTAATCCCCTACTAATGATGCCAAGTCATCACTGTTATTGTTGCTAATCTCACTTTGATTCAAAACCGATTCAAATTCAAATTTAAAATAAAGTCAAAATTTAAATTTTTCAAATGTCAAAACTAAAATGTTCAAGGTGTTGCAAATATTCCATAACGAATTATGGTGGTAAACCAACATTTTTGTTAAAGTTTTTAAATGCCCTAAACTAGATCAAACAGGGGCTAAAAACAATTATTAAATGCTTTTAAATAATAAACAAATATAAACCTATTTTATTAAAGTGCCAAATCATTTGTGGCAGTGGCTAATTTATTAATACTAATTTAGGGGCTAGTGTTGTATTTTACAAAGCTAAAATAAAATGTAACTAAAAGGGAAATTATAAAATTTTAAAAAGAAAAGAAAAAGCCCACAACCCACCTGCCCCCTGGACCTAGCCCACCCAGCCGATCCACTCCCCTTTGTCATCTACCCCGCTACAGGGAGACGACCGAGACAACCCGAGCCGAGTCCCAGCCGGATCGCCTCGCCGGCGAACTCCCCCCCGGTGGATAAGATCGCCACGGCCCTCGCCTCCTCGATCCCCTCTCCCACTCGGCCCCCACTCGCTCGCTCTCTCTCCCTCACCTCACCACCGCTCCCTCCTCCAGATCCACCCGCTGCCGACCACGCTACCGCCATGGCCTCACCGCCGTAAACAACGCGGCCACCGACCTCCTCTCGCCGTTCCGAAGAGTCCGGCAGCTTCCCCGTGGTCGTCTTCAGCGACCTCGCCGTCGGACCGAACCGCAGGAGCCCCACCGACGTCGCCCCTAACCTCTTCTACTCCAGCGCCGTCCGCCTCTGCTGCCATCGATTCGGTCACCTCCGACCACCGCCGGCCTCCCCGGGCCTTCTCTGCGTTCGCGGTGAGCCTACTCCTCCGCCCCCGCTTTTCCCCTCGCTCCCGACGCCGTAGGTCGCCGCCCCATCTCCCCTGCCCGGAGCTTTGCTCCGCGCGCCCGTGTACCATGGCCGCCCCTGGCTGCGCGCTGCTCCGCGCGCCCGTGAACCCTGGCCGCGTGATGCCCCGTGCACCGCTCCCTTGCCTCGTCCCTACGCGCCAGCGCGTGCGTGCCGCTGCGCCCGCGCTCGCTGAACCTGGCCCGCGCTCCTCTTCCCTCGCCGTCGCCCGCCCTCGCTAACTGCTGCTCGCTCACGCCTACTACCGCTGCTGCTCTTTCTGTGCTGCTCCAGCCGCCGCGCTGCTCGCTGCTGCTTCTGCCCTCTCCCTCCGCTGCCTCCTGCCCCGCTACCTCCAGCCCCGCTGGCCGCGCTCGGCTTGTCGCGGCCGCCGGCACCCCCGCTGCCCGGCCGCGCCCACGACTGCAGCCACCCACGCCCGCGCTCTGCTGCCGCTACCGTCGGGTGCTGCCCCCTGCTGCCGCCGCTCTCCTCGCCGCAAGCCCTGCTCGCCAGCCCACGTGCTCGTGCCGCCCACGCCCGGATGCTCCAGCGCTGCGCCGCCCGTGGCCACGCCCGGCCGTGGCTGCCGGTGACCCCCCTCCCCCTCGACAGGCGCGCGTGCAGGCAGCCCCTGGCGGCAGCGCCTCTGCCGCTCGGGCCAGTCCCGGGTGGATTAGGGGGCTAATCCCCCTTTTATCTCTAACCCCCCTTCTAATTAGCCAATGACTAGTGGGCCCCCACCTGCTAATTAGAATTTTTGTTTAAAATAAAACCCTGTTAAATATTACACCAATGACAGGTGGGCCCCCACTGCCCAGATTTGACTAGTCAACAGTCAAAGTGTTGACTGTTGACTGCTGAGTCAGCGCCCCCTGGCCCCACCTATCATGCTCACTATGTAAAATGCTAGGTACACTTCTGTGTACCCATAGCATTTTCACCTTTGTTTTCTATTTAAATTAAATTCCAGAAATGTTTAAAACTTAGAAAATTAATATAAAATAATCCGTAACTCTGATGAAAATAATTTATATATGAAAGTTGCTCAGAAAAATGTAACGAATCCGAATATGCTATCCGTTCATCTGTCACATGCCTCCATCATAGTGAACATGGATCCTTCCCCTCTGATTCATCTGTCCGAAAAATGCCAAACGCTGGGAAAACATTCCCAGATGTTTTCCCTCTCCGTCTGTATCGCCTAGCACTACGTTAGTTCACCTCTAGCACTGCATATTGCCATGTCATGCTTCGTGTTGTATCTGTATGCTTTATATTTATTGTTTCTTCCTCCTCTTCTTCTCCGGTAGACCTCGAGACCGATGCCGATGCCCCTATGATCGACTACGTCGATGACGACCCTTCCTTCTCAACAGAGCTTCCAGGCAAGCAAACCCCCCCTTATCATTCCGATATCGCCTATTCCATTCTCTCTCATGCTTGCATTAGATTTTACTACTGTACTTGATTGCTCCTATTCTGATGCATAGCCTGCTTTTGTAACCTGCTCTTGTACCTTACCTGCTTATCCTAAACTGCTTAGTATATGTTAATTAGTGATCCATCAGTGACCCCTCATCTTGTCCTTGTTGCCGCCGCTGGTTTACCAGGTGACTCGATCAACGTGATCGACGTCCAGGGCCCGACACATCACCTCACCCCCCTTTAGTTGTACGACTCTGCAAAGCTACTATCGAGTGCCGATGGTGATACCTCGTAACGCACTCCTAATGATAACTCTGTAGTATAGCTATTCGGTCATGGTCATCGAGGGTGATTCCTCCTTCCCCACTCCCGATATGACTATGTCGTGCAACACCTCAAGCGTGAACCTCGAGGGTGATTCCTCTTAGTTCACCCTGACGATTACAACAGGTGGATCCCATGGAGGGTGATTCCTCGGATTCCACCTTGGTGTTTTGGACACATGGTTACTTTGACTTTACCATAGAACCATGTTATGAAGTCGGGTCGGCCCTGAGGGGTACCCGCGAGTTGATGTGTAGTCGGGTTGACCTGGAGGGTACCCGCGAGATTTCTACGTGGCACGGCCGGGTATTCCGGGCCCTTGCCGTAAGTCCACGAGACGGGGCGACGGGGTCACATATCGTGAGTCTCTGCTCGTTACCGCGCGCTCCCAAGCCACTAACGAGATTGGGTATTTGATCTGAGTTGGCCACTGGCCTATACGCACTAACCACCACGCGAGAACAGTTATGGGCACTCGACATCGTAGTATCAGCCGAAGCCTTCCAGACGTCAGCGACTGAGTGGCACGCGCCGGGTTGGACCGCGTAAAGCACCCTCCTTTATAATGGAGGCTGCCAGGTCTGCTCACCGGCCGTGTTCGCAACGTGCAGGAGTGCAAAGGGCGATGGGCCCAAGACCCCTGCGCGTTTAGGATTTAGAACGGCGTGCTGACCTCTCTGTTGGGCCTAGGTAGGGCTACGACGTGTTGATCTTCCGAGGCCGGGCATGACCCAGAAAAGTGTTCCGGCCAGAGTGATCGAGCGTGTTGGGTAATATGGTGCACCTCTGCAGGGAAGTTTAATCTATTTGAATAGCTGTGTCCACGGTAACAGGACGACCTGGAGTTGTATTCCGATCTTTACAACTAGAACTAGATACTAAGATGTGGAATGGATATGATGGCTCCAGGATTGCTTTCTCGCAGGGAGTCAAGAAAGGATCTCTGGGCGTTAATGCTACAACATGCTTGCTAATTATAAAATGCTATTCTGTACTCTTCTAAATGCTGCAAGATGGTGGCTTCAAGAAGATGCTAGTCTTCGATAGGCTAGTCTTTCCCCTCTATTCTGGCATTCTGCAGTATAGTCCACATATACAGTCCATTCCCTTTGATAACAGTGCATATGTAGTGTAGATCCTTGCTTGCGAGTACTTTGGATGAGTACTCGCGGTTGCTTTGCTACCCCTTTTCTCCCCTATTTTCTTCTTTCCGGTTGCTGCAACCAAATGTCGGATCCCAGGAGCTAGATGCCACCCCCGTCGACTACTACTACCCCGACGGAGCCTACTTCTACGCGGAGACCGCCGACGACCAGGAGTAGTTAGGAGGCTCCCAGGCAGGAGGCCTTGCCTTTTCAATCTTTGTTGATGTTTGTGCTATCCTTCTTAAGGCAATCTTGTTTAACTTATGTCTGTACTCAGATATTGTTGCTTCCGTTGACTCTTTGTACTCAAGCTTATGTATTCGAGCACTCGAGGCCCCTGGCTTGTAATATGAAGCTTGTATTATTTTATTTGTGTCTAGAGTTGTGTTGTGATATCTTCCCGTGAGTCCTTGATCTTGATCGTACACATTTGCGTGTATGATTAGCGTACGATTGAATCGGAGGCGTCACACCTAACCCCCACATAGGAAAGCGCACTCGATGATTTCTTCTGTGAGAACTGAGATATTATTTCATGGTAGCCATCTGCCATGATGGGTGTGATGACCCACAACTATAGGGGATCAATCATAGTCCTTTCGATAAGTAAGAGTGTCGAACCCAACGAGGAGCAGAAGGAAATGACAAGCGGTTTTCAGCAAGGTATTCTCTGCAAGCACTGAAATTATCGGTAATAGGTAGTTTGATAGCAAGGTAATTTGTAACGAGCAACAAGTAGCAATTGTAACAAAGGTGCAGCAAGGTGGCCCAATCCTTTTTATAGCAAAGTACAAGCCGAAACAGTCTTTTATAATAAGCAAGGTGTTCTCGAGGACACATGGGAATTACCATCTTGTCACTTTCACCATGCTTGTTTGATTCGCGTTCGCTACTTTGATAGTTTGATATGTGGGTGGACCTGTGCTTGGGTGCTGTTCTTACTTGAACAAGCCTCCCACTTATGATTACCCCCTCTCGCAAGCATCTGCAACTACGAGAGAAGAATTAAGATTAATCTAACCATAGCATGAAACATATGAATCCAAATCAGCCCCTTACGAAATAACACATAAACTAGGGTTTACGCTTCTGCCACCCTAGCAACCCATCATATACTTATTACTCCACAATACCTTCCCTTAGGCCCAAGTATGGTGAAGTGTCATGTAGTCGACGTTCACATGACACCACTAAGGGAAGCAACAACATACATATCATCAAAATATTGAAGGAATACCAAATTCACATGATTACTTATAACCAGACTTTTCCCATGTCCTCAAGAATGAAAGTAACTACTCACAAATCATATTCATGTTCAAGATCAGAGGGGTATTGAATATCATCAAGGATCTGAACATATAATCTTCCACCAAATAAACCAACTAGCATCAACTACAAGATGTAATCAACACTACTAGCAACCCACAGGTACCAATCTAAGGTTTTGAGATAGAGATTGAATACAAGAGATGAACTAGGGTTTGAGATGAGATGGTGCTAGTGAAGATGTTGATGAAGATTGGTCCTCCCGTGATGAGAGGGTTGTTGGTGATGTCGATGGATTTGATTTCCCCCTCCCAGAGGGAAGTGTCCTCGGCTGAATCGCTCCGCCGGAGAGCAAAAGTGCTCCTGCTTTGGTTCCGCCTCGAGACGGCGGTGCTTCATCCCGAAAGTCTTCTTCTGATTTTTTCCAGGGAAAATGGCATCATATAGGAGAAGATGGGCCTCGAAGGCCTGCCAGGGGCCCCACAAGCTCGGGGGGGGGGGGGGGGGCACGCCCTGAGGGGGTAGGGCGCGCCCCCATGCTTGTGGCTACCTGGTGGGTCCCCTTCTGTTAATTATTTCGCCAATAATTTTTATATATTCCAAAACAATTCTCCATAAATTTTCAGGTCATTTGGAGCTCTGTGGAATAGCTATCTCTATTGTACCCCTTTCCGGTCTAGAATTCCAGCTGCTGGCAATCTCCCTCTTCATGTGAAACTTGCAAAATAAGGGATGAAAGGCATAAGAATAGTATCATAAAGTGAAATAACAGTCCAACATACAATAAATAAAAGTAGGAAAACATGATGCAAAGTGGACGTATCAACTCCCCCAAGCTCATACCTCACTTGTCCTCAAGCGAAAGCCGAAATCGATAATCATGACCACATGTTTAGAGTGAGAGGTGTCGATTAAAAAAATACGGACATGAAAGCATCATGGTATTTATCATAGCAGCAGTATATCATCATAAAACTTCTCATGCTAAAGTAACAATTCGTTCACAAACTAAAGTATGAAACATAAACTTCATTGGAAACTAACAAACTATGATTTCAGTCATTGAAACAATCACAATCCATCATATTTTCAGAAAGAGTCTATGTAAGAGCTTTGTTTAGCAAGTTCACATACTCAACTATCATTTAATCTTCTATGATTGCTGACACTCAAGGCATATTTATAGAGCAAACGTTTCAGTCAGACACATAGAAAGATAGGGGCTTATAGTTTTGCCTCCCAACTTATTTATCTCGAGGGTAAAGTCAACAATAATAACTCATGATCACCTACATGAACATCTGGATCTATCCCCACCACATGATGCTTGCCACTAAAGAGTACATAGAGTGGAGTAGGGATGAATATTATTGACTCTTGCATAAGAATAAATACATGAAGGTAAAAGATAGGTCCTTCGCAGAGGGAAGCAGAGGTTGTCATGCGCTTTTTTTTTTGGATGTGCAACTCTTAATGTAAAGGAACGTCACTTTATATTGCTCCTTGTGATAGCAACCTTTATTATGCAGTCCGTCGCTTTTATTTCTTTACCATCACAAGATCGTACAAAGCTTATTTTTCCTTACAATAAAAGATTGTACATATTTAGGAGCAATTTTTATTGCTTTATGCACCGATGACAACTTACTTGAAGGATCTTATTCAATCCATAGGTAGATATGGTGGACACTCATGGTACAAAACCGGGTTTAAGGGTTTTGGATGCACAAGTAGTATCTCTACTTAGTGCGAATTTTGGCTAGCAAAATATCCCAGACAAGCACCACATGTTAGAGGATCCATGACAATATAACTTCTATGTGAATATAAGCAACCATAACTCATTACGTTGTCTTCCTTGTCCAACATCAACTAATTGATATAGAATATTTGACGGGGGCTCACAATCATAAAAGATGTCCAAGATAGTATAATTATATCTGAGACCTCTCTTCCTTCTTTACTTTTTTCATGGATTGCACCAATGACTAATGTTATGTTTGTCAACTTCCAACAAATTTTATCAACTATACTTCTTTTATGTGAAGTCATTACTCCCCATGGGATTAACATATAATATTTTCATTCTTTTATTATTTTTATTGCATTGCTAAGATTGAAACAAGAAAACAAAGCAAACTCAAAACTACTCTTTATTATATAACTCTCACACGATTACATAGATAGATCACGAAACAAGCACTCAAAACTAAAGCGTACTAAAATTTTATTCTTCTAAATCACGAAATAGGATTGAAGTAAAATAGATAATGATGATAAAAGTGATGGTGATACGATACCGGGGCACCTCCCCCAAGCTTGGAACAAGCCAATGGTGGTGCCCATACCCGTGTACTCAAGTGTCTTTCTTTGGGGATGATGGTGATGATGAAGTAGGCTTGTCCTTCACAATGCTCATCAGGATCTCTTTCAAACACTGGATTTCTTAGAGCACATGTCGGATAACCTCGACATTCTTTTGAATTTCAACCATAAGGTGTTTATTTTCTGGCCCCCAAGCAATCTTTCCTGCATCACTTTCACTTGGACGAGAGATGTCCCAATTGGAGGGTATGTGCATACGGGGAGTATTCTCAACCCCATAGTTATGGACCAAATTATGAAAATTGTTCCAATGTAACCTGTGTAAGGGCCTCCTAGGGGCAGGTCCCTCTAGCATCTCGGGGCTTGCTTGGTTATATGCCGTCCGCATGGCTTAACGGGGGTTTGGAGTTGTGGAGATGCCGGCCAGGGTGCCCCTCTCGGAAGCCGGAGGGTGCAGTTCTAGTGAATCCCCATCATCTTCCTCCATGGTGACCTCCTCCTCCTCTTCTCTTCTAAGCTCCATCTGCATCAACCAAGCATCATATTCCACATTGTTGGAGGAGGAGGAAGACATGATGTCTGGCTTTGAAGATCTTACAGAAAATAGCATGAAACAAGGACAAAGGAGAATCTTGCGATACGGTGGTCAAAACATCCGAGAGTATATATAATGAATTTGTTTCATGTAGGACAAGTAATATGGAAGAAAAACGAAGTCCGGAAAGTCCATGAGGGATTCACAAGCTCGGGAGGCACCCCCCAGGCTTGTCACTTCCTCGTGCACTTTCCCGATTGTTTATTATTTTCCTAATTTTTCATATATTCTTAAACGAAAAAGTACTTTTATGGAACTTTTGGAGTCGGTTTACTTATCGTACCACGTACCTACTCCTTTTCAGGATTCTGGAGCGTTCAGGAAGGTCTCTCTTATGTGCTCCTCCGGTGTCATTAATTGAATAATATTAGTTTCAACATTAATGGGTGTGCCTGAGATATAATGTTTAATTTTTTGCCCATTCACCACTCTCGGATTAGTGCCTTTGGCATTGTTGATCTTAATAACTCCGAAGCGATATACTTCTTCGAAGATATATGGTCATTCTCATTTGGAGAGAAGTTTTCCTGCAAAGAATCTGAAACGAGAGTTGTACAAAAGAACTTGATCACCTACTTTAAATTCCCGTTTTTGGATTCTTTTGTCATGCCATCTTTTAAAATTTTCTTTAAACAACTTGGCATTTTCCTAGGCTTGTGTACTCCATTCATCTAAAGAGCTAATATCAAATAATCTCTTTTCACCGGCAAGTTTGAAATCATAATTAAGTTCTTTAATTGCCCAATAAGCTTTATGTTCTAACTCAAGAGGTAAATGACATGCTTTTCCAAAGACCATTTTATATGGAGACATACCCATAGGATTCTTATAAGCAGTTCTATAATCCCATAGTGCATCATCAAGTTTCTTAGACCAATTCTGTCTAGATCTATCAATGGTCTTTTGCAAGATTAACTTGATTTCTCTATTGCTCAATTCAACTTGACTGCTAGACTAAGGATGATAAGGAGATGCAATTATATGGTTAACATCATATTTAGCAAGAAGTTTATGGAATGCACCATGAATAAAGTGTGAACCACCATCAGTCATTAAATATCTAGGGACTCCAAACCTCGGGAAAATGACTTCTTTAAGCATTTTAATAGAAGTGTTATGATCAGCACTACTAATTGGAATAGCTTATACCCACTTAGTAACATAATCAATAGCAACTAAAATATGAGTATATCCATTAGAGGAAGGAAAATGTCACATATAATCAAAACCCCATACATCAAATGGTTCAATAACAAGTAAATAATTCATTGGAATTTCCTGACGTTTACCAATATTACCTATTCTTTTACATTCATCACAAGATAAGACAAAATTACGTGCATCCTTGAAGAGAGTAGGCTAATAAAAACCAGATTGTAATACCTTATGTGTGGTTCTATCTCCGGCACGGTGTCCTCCGTATGCTCGGAGTGACACTTCCGTAGGATTTGTTCCTGTTCATTGATAACCCATAAGTATAGGGGATTGCAACAGTTTTTGAGGGTAGAGTATTCAACCCAAATTTATTGATTCGACACAAGGGGAGCCAAAGAATATTTGCAAGTATTAGCAGTTGAGTTGTCAATTCAACCACACCTGGAGATTAATTATCTGCGGCAAAGTGATCAGTAGCAAAGTAATATGATAGTTTTGATAGTAGTAGCAACATCAATAGTAATGGTAACAGTGATAGCAATGATTTTGTAGCAAGTGTAACAGTAATGATAGCAGTAGTAACTTAGCAAGAACAATATGAGAGAAATTCGTAGGCATTGGATCGATGAATTCGTTGGATGATATTCATCATGTAACAGTCATAACCTAGGGCGATACAGCACTAGCTCCAGTTCATAAATATAATGTAGGCATGTATTCCGTAAATAGTCATACGTGCTTATGGAAAGAACTTGCATGACATCTTATGTCCTACCCTCCCGTGGCAGCGGGGTCCATATGGAAACTAAGGGATATTAAGGCCTCCTTTTAATAGAGAACCAGAACAAAGCATTAACACATAATGAATACATGAACTCGTCAAACTACAGTCATCACCGGGAAGTGTACCGACTTCTGTCACTCCAGGGTTGCCGGATCATAACACGTAGTAGGTGACTATAACTTGCAAGATCAGATCTAGAGCATAGATATAGTGGTGATAACATAAACGATTCAGAACTAAAATCATGGCACTCGGGCCCAAAGTGACAAGCATTAAGCATGGCAAAGTCATAGCAACATCAATCTCAGAACATAATGGATACTAGGGATCAAGCCCTAACAAAACTAACTCGATTACATGATGAATCTCATCCAACTCCTCACCGACCAGCAAGCCTACGAAGGAATTACTCACTCCTAGTGGGGAGCATCATGGAATTGGCGATGGAGAAGGGTTGATGATGACGAAGATCGAAGATCCCCCTCTCCGGAGCCCCAAACGGACTCCAGATCTGGCCTCCCGATGAAGAACAGGAGGTGGCGGCGACTGCGTCTCGTGAAACACGATAATTCTTTCTCCTTGATTTTTTCTCCGAAAATGTGAATTTATAGTGTCAGGGTTGAGGTCTGCGGGGCCACCAGGTGGGGACAACCCACCTGGGCGCGCAAGGAGGGGGAGTGCCCTGGTGGGTTGTTCCCACCCAGGTGCCCCCCTTCGGTGGTTCTTGGCTCCAGAAATTCTCTTTATTTGTATAAAAAATCCTCGCAAAGTTTCGTTCCAATCCGAGAACTTCTATTTCTGCACAAAAAACAACACCAAGGTAGTTCTGCTGAAAAAAGCGTCAGTCCGGGTTAGTTTCATTCAAATCATGCAAATTAGAGTCCAAAACAAGAGGAAAAGCGTTAGGAAAAGTAGATACGACGGAGATGTATCAACTCCCCCAAGCTTAAACCTTTGCTTGTCCTCAAGAAATTCAGTTGATAAACTGAAAGTGGAAAGGAAAAACTTTTACGAACTCTTTTGCTCTTGTTTACATAAATAAGCTTAAGTAGCACCAAGGTTTTCAGCCAAGATCATGACTAACCATATCGACAATAACTCTTAAAAATTATATTAACTCATATCAATGGCATAATCAACTATCGAGCAATAATAAGATATCTCAAGTGACAACACTTTATCAAAACAACCATGATATAACATGACAATAGTGGTATCTCGCTAGCCCTTTCTGAGACCGCAAAACATAAATGCAGAGCACCTCCAAAGTTCAAGCAGCGACTAAACATTGTAATTCATGGTAGAAAAGATCCAATCATGATGCACCCAACATTAGCTACACACAATGCATGAGGATGACAATAGTGCTCTCAGGATCTGGCGCTTATTTGAGAAGGTGATGACACAACATAAAAGTAAATAGATAGTCCCTTCGCGGAGGGAAGTGATAACCCACAAGTATAGGGGATCGCAACAGTTTTCGAGGGTAGAGTATTCAACCCAAATTTATAGATTCGACACAAGGGGAGCCAAAGAATATTTGCGAGTATTAGGAACTGAGTTGTCAATTCAATCACACCTGGAGATTAATTATCTGCAGCAAAGTGATCAGTAGCACAGTAATATGATAGTTTTGATAGTAGCAGCAATAGTAACGGTAACAAAGATAGCAGTAGTTTTGTAGCAGTGACAATAGTGACAGCGGCAGTAGTAACTTAGCAAGATCAATATGTAGGAAAATCGTAGGCATTGGATCGGCGATTTGTTGGATGATATTCATCATGTGATAGTTATAACCTAGGACGATACGGCACTAGCTCCAGTTCATAAATATAATGTAGGCATGTATTCCGTAAATAGTCATATGTGCTTATGGAAAGAACTTGCATGACATCTTTTGTCCTACCGTCCCGTGGCAGCGGGGTCCAAATTGGAAACTAAGGGATATTAAGGCCTCCTTTTAATAGAGAACCGGAACAAAGCATTAACACACGGTGAATACATGAACTCCTCAAACTACGGTCATCACCGGGAAGTGTCCCGACTATTGTCACTCCGGGGTTGCCGGATCATAACACGTAGTAGGTGACTATAACTTGCAAGATCAGATCTAGAACATAGATATAATGGTGATAACATAAATGGTTCAGATCTGAAATCATGGCACCCGGGCCCAAAGTGAGAATCATTAAGCATGGCAAAGTCATAGCAACATCAATCTCAGAACATAATGGATACTAGGGATCAAGCCCTAACAAAACTAACTCGATTACACGATGAATCTCATCCAACTCCTCACCGACCAGCGAGCCTACGAAGGAATTACTCACTCCCGGTGGGGAGCATCATGGAATTGGCGATGAAGAAGGGTTGGTGATGACGAAGATCGAAGATCCCCCTCTCTGGAGCCCCAAACGGACTCCAGATCTGGCCTCCCGATGAAGAACAGGAGGTGGCGGCTGCTCCATCTCGCGAAACGGGATAATTCTTCCTCTCTGATTTTTTTCTAGAAAAATGTGATTTTATAGCATCGGTTTCAGGGTCTGTGGGGCCACCAGGTGGGGACAACCCACCTAGGCGCACCTGGACAGGGTGGGAGTGCCCTGGTGGGTTGTGCTCACCTAGGGGCCCCCCTCCGGTGGTTCTTGGCTCCAGTATTTTTATTTATTCATATAAAAAATCCTCGCAAAGTTTCATTCCAATCCGAGAACTTTTATTTCTGCACAAAAACAACACCATGGTAGCTCTGCTGAAAACAGCGTCAGTCTGGGTTAGTTTCATTCAAATCATGCAAATTAGAGTCCAAAACAAGAGGAAAAGCATTAGGAAAAGTAGATACGACGGAGACGTATCAACTCCCCCAAGCTTAAACCTTTGTTTGTCCTCAAGCAATTCAGTTGATAAACTGAAAGTGAAAAAGAAAAACTTTTACGAACTCTTTTGCTCTTGTTTACATAAATAAGCTTAAACAGCACCCAGGTTTTCAGCCAAGATTATAACTAACAATGTCGACAATAACTCTTAAAAATTATATTAACTCATATTAATGACATAATCAGCTAGCGAGCAAACATAAGATATCTCAAATAGCAACACGTTCTCAAAACAACCATGATAAAATATGACAATAGTGGTATCTCGCTAGCCCTTTCTGAGACCGCAAAACATAAATGCAGAGCACCTCCAAAGTTCAAGCAAGGACTAAACATTGTAATTCATGGTAGAAAAGATCCAGTCATGATGCACCCAACATTAGCTACACACAATGCATGAGCATGACAACAGGGCTCTCAGGTTCTGGCGCTTATTTGAGAAGGTGATGACACAACATAAAAGTAAATAGATAGTCCCTTCACAGAGGGAAGCAGTGATTTGCAGCGGTGCCAGAGCTCAAGTTTTTAAAACAGAAGTAAATGAAATTTTGAGAGATGCACCCTTCTTGTTTACTTCATGACCATCAGTTATCGGTATCTTCCATGCTAAACACATTAGTGGCGGTTAGCAAGCGATAAAAGTAAAGGTTTACTCCCCCTCCACCAACAGTCAAACTCCACGGCTTGTCTGAAACAACGGGTGCCGTCCATACCAACAACAGTCCCGGGGGAGTTTTGTTTAAGTATTTGCAATTTGAGTTCGGGACTGGGAATCCCTATTACTGCCCCTCTCGTGCAAGGACGTGTGAATAAACACTCATCATGAGAATAACCCGCTTAGCATGGAAGATACTGACTACCTCCTGTCGCTCTATGAACAATCCAGGCACACAAAAAGGATATTTATTTGAAGTTTTTAGAGGTGGCACATGCAAATTTACTTAGGACAGCAGGGTAATACCGCATATAGGGTATGGTGGACTCATCTGGAATAACTTGGGTTTCAGGTTTTTGATGCACAAGCAGAATTCCCACTTAGTACAGGCGAAGGCTAGCAAATAGGTTGAGAAGCGGCCCGCTAGAGAGCAACAATGGTCATGAACATGCATTATGCATAAGTAACATTGGATACTAGCATGAGTAGGATATGAACACCATGAACATAAATATCATAGAGGCTATGTTGGTTTTGATTCAACTACATGCATGAACATGTGCCAGGTCAAGCCACTTGAACATTCAGAGGAGGATACCATATCATCATACTACATCACAATCATTTTAACGCAATGTTGACATGAAAGATAAATCATTATCCACTCCTAGCTACTTAAGCATGGCATGAGAAACTATAATCTCTAATTGTCATTGCAAACATGTTTGATCATAATAGGCTAAATCATGGATACTAGGTTAAACATATTTACAGAAACAGAACAAGTCGAGTTCATACCTGTTTCTCTCTGGCACGGCCAGTTCATCAAATATCGTCATTATTGCCTTTCACTTGCACGACCGAACGTTATGAAAATAATAATAGTGCAAGAGTGCCGTGAACAAAGCTGGAATCTGCAAACATTTTATTCAAAAGGAGAAGACAAGTAATATGGGCTCTTTGTTAGATCAACAATAATGCATATGAGAGCCACTCAACATTTTCATCGTGGTCTTCTCCTCGGTATGACTCAGTAAAAAGAAAAGAAATTCAGAGAAACACACTGAAATATTTTTGGAGTTTTTGATTTTTCTTGAACAAGCAAATAAAAAGGGAAAAGCAAAAACAAGAAAAACTATTTATACGGGAAAGCTCCCAACAAGTAAAAGAAGAACAAGGAAATCTTTTTGAGTTTTCTTTTTAGTGCTACAACAATTTAAATTAGGAAGAAAAATTGGAAAGAAGCAGGAAATATATTTTTGGATTTTCTCAAAGTTTTTCAAACACACAAGAAGAAAGCGAGAAAATAAATTTAACATGGATAATGCAATGAAAAAGTGTGAACACCGACAACTGGAATGAAATGTGTGAGCATGAATGTAATGTCGGTGGGAATACGTACTCCCCCAAGCTTAGACTTTTGGCCTAACTTGGTAATCACCACTCGAAGAAGCCATGGGGTCCTATGTTGAAGTGCTGGGGAGCGGGCACCTGAGGGTCCCACTCCTGAGGCTCCGCCTGTGCTGCAGCTAGGTTGTTACGGTAGGTGACAATGTCCTCAGGCATAATCCTGTATCCTCCCCTGGCAATAGGATCAAACAAAACAGGTGCAGGCAATGGAATAATATCACAAGTGTCCACACTGAAAACTAGGTTATAAGGAACAGGAATATCAGTGTTCTTGCTATCAATAAACTAGTGGTGTGCCATAGCCACGCGATCTAGGTAAACCTTGGGCAAAGGATAATCATGCTGGCGTATCTGAATGTTAAAGTGGGTTACCAAGCGAGTAGCGTAAATACCACCATATATTTTGCCCTTGGATTTGTTAATGTGGAGGTGACGTGCCACAATAGCTCCCAAGCTATAAGTGTTGTCGCCGTAAAGTGCACGACGTAAGACAGCAAAGTCTGGAGCACTGAGTGCACCTACCTTTTCTCTAGCAAGCAAACACTTCGCAATGAATAGAGCAAAATAATGTACAGCCGGAAAATGTAAGCTAGTGGCGGTGATAGCCGATACCCCTCTCTCATCCCCCACAGTCAGAGTACGGTAAAAACCATCAAACTCCGCGGGCCTAGGCTCTACTAACCTACCATCAGAAGGAAGCAAGCATATGTCGCAAAATTCAGTAAGCGGTATCTGATGGGGTTTAGCATATAAGTTAAACTGCACCTCAGGGGGATTATTCCTACTCAAGAAATTAAAACTTTGCACAAAGGAATTTGTGAGGAGATGATACTGTTCACATTCAGCTGCGATGAAGTCGGTGAGGCCGGCGTTAGCAACATATTGTGCAAACTCCTGAAGGATTCTGCCCCCTTCCATGAACGGGTTATGCGGCCATTCTCCGGGTGTGGAGATCACTGTCAGATGACTCCCCAATAACTCCCTTGGAGTTCTTCTTCGAAGCAAACTTCCTAAAGATACTCATCTTTTTCCTACGAACAAAATTCTGAAAATTTTAGTGCACAAAATTTTTCTTAATAAAACTTCACAAGATTGAAAGCAACTACTCATAGGTATGCATAGAGGCCATAGCAAGCATTCAAACTACTTAGAACTCTAAGAATTCAACATGCAAGCTCATCTACAGCAGCACCAAGAGTAGCTAATTATTCAAAATATAAACCACTAAAGCAAAAACTAATTGGACCAACGGAGGAGTCACATACCAAGCACAAATCCCCCGAAATAGTTTCGGAAACGGAGCTTCGAGCAAAGAGATCGAAATCCGCGGGTTCGGGAGCAAGAACACGAGAGATAAAGCAATGGTGATTTTTTTCTGGAGGTAGGTAGTGATGTGGGATGAAGAGATAAGTGAGGGGGCCCACGTGGGGACCACAACCCACTAGGGTGCGCCTGGGGGTCCTGGCACGCCCAGGTGGGTTGTGCCCACCTGGTGCACCTCCCTCTGATGTTATTTGCACCAAAAATTCTTAAATATTCAGAAAAAAATCGTACTAAATTTTCAGAGCATTCTGAGAACTTTTATTTTTGGGTCATTTTTTATTGCATGGGAAATTCAGAAAACAGACAAAACTTGGCATTTTATTTTATTTAACTAATAAAAATAGAAAACAAAAGGTAGGGACAGAAGGTAGTGCTCACTAAATTCATCAACTTCATACCTCTAAAAAATGATCAATTAATAAGGTTGATCAAGTCTTATTAACAACCACTTTCGATTAACATGAAACCGAAGAACTTTCGTAAATCACTAAGTTACCTCAACGGGGATATGAATGTCCCCAACAATAAGCATTTCATATTTCTTTTTGACAGTAGGTAGAGGTAGTTGAAAACTTCCAATAGTGATTGTCGGAGATTTTTCAATAACATTAATACCATTCACTCGGAATTGTTTCTTCGGAAAGTGCACCGTATGCTCATTACCATTGATATGAACAGTGACCTTGCTTTTATTGCAATCGATAACAGCCCCTGCAGTATTTAAGAAGGGTCTACCAAGGATAATCAACATGTTGTCGTCCTCGGGCATCTCAAGTATAACAAAGTCAATCAAAATAGTAACATTAGCAACAACAATGGGCACATCCTCACAAATACCGATAGGTATGGCAGTTGATTTGTTAGCCATTTGCAAAGATATTTCAGTAGGTGTGAGTTTATTCAAATCAAGTCTTTTATATAAAGAGAAAGGCATACCACTAACACCAGCTCCCAAATCACATAAAGCAGTTTTCACATAATTTCTTTTGATGGAGCAAGGTATAGTTGGTATTCCCGGATCTCCAAGTTTTTTAGGTACTCCACCCTTAAAAGTATAATTAGCTAGCATGGTGGAGATTTCATCTTCCGGTATTTTTCTCTTATTGGTGATGATGTCTTTCATGTACTTTGCATAAGGAGGCATTTTTAAGATATCAGTTAAGCGAGTACGCAAAAAGACTGGCCCCAGCATTTCAGCAAAGCATTCAAATTCTTCATCATCTTTCTTTTTGGTTGACTTAGGTGGAAAGGGCATAGGTTTTTGAACCCATGGTTCTCTTTCCTTACCGTGTTTTCTAGCAACAAAGTCTCTTTTATCATATCTTTTATTCTTGGGTTTTGGGTTATCAAGATCAACTGCTGGTTCTATCTCAACATCATTGTTGGGTTCTTTATTATTTGTTTGAGTATCTTCCCTAACCTAATCATTATCTTTTTCATTATTAGAAGGTGAGTGTTCACTACCAGATTGAGTTTCAGCATCAGAGATAGAGACTTCATTATCATTATCAGGAGGTTTTTCTACTTCAGGTTCACTAGGGGCATGCAAAGTCCTATCATTTTTCTTCTTATTTTTCTTTTTAGAAGGACTATGTGCATCAGTATTAACTCTTTGAGAGTCTTGTTCAATCCTTTTTGGGTGTCCCTCAGGATAAAGTGGTTCCTGAGTCATCCTACCTCCTCTAGTCATTACTCTGACAGCATGATCATTGATGTTATTATTCATTTCATCTAACAACTCTCTTTGAGATTTAGCAACTTGTTCTAACTGAGTTTGAACCATAGAAGCATGCTTCCCCACACCTCTAACATCATTTGAGATTCTAAATAACAAGTCACTCAACCGAGCAATCATATCAGAATTATATTTCAATTGTTTCATAACATTTGCATTGAAGTGATCTTGCTTTCTAATGTAATTTTCAAACTCATAAAGGCATTGGCTAGGGTGCATATTGTGAGGATTATCATTGTCATTGAATTTCATTAGAGAATTTACCTCTACCACCTTAGGTGGTGGTTGCGTATCAAGCCCATGTATTTCTTCAATAGGAGGTAAATTTTTGACATCCTCAGCTTTAATACCTTTTTCTCTCATAGATTTCTTTGCCTCTTGCATATCTTCAGGACTGAGATATAAGATACCCCTCTTCTTCGGAGTAGGTTTAAGCGGTGGTTCAGGAAGAGTCCAATCATCATAATTTTTCAATATGTTATTCAATAATTCTTCAGCTTGCCCAATAGTTCGTTCCCTGAAAACACAACCAGCACAACTATCTAGGAAATCCCTAGAAGCATCGGTTAGTCCATTATAGAAGATATCAAGTATTTCATTTTTCTTAAGAGGACCATCAGGCAAAGCATTAAGCAATTGGAGAAGCCTCCCCCAAGCTTGTGGGAGACTCTCTTCTTCAATTTGCACAAAGTTAAATATTTCCTGCAAGGCAGCTTGTTTCTTATGAGCAGGGAAATATTTTTCGGAGAAATAATAAATCATATCCTGGGGACTACGCACACAACCAGGAGAAAGAGTATTGTACCAAGCTTTGGCATCACCCTTTAATGAGAACGGAAATAATTTGAGAATATAATAATAGCAAATTTTCTCATCAAGAGCAAAAAGGGTGGCTATGTCATTCAACTTAGTAAGATGTGCCACAACAGTTTCAGTTTCATAACCATGGAAAGGATCAGATTCAACCAAAGTAATTAACTCTGGGTTAACAGACAATTCATAATCCTTATCATCGACAAAGATAGGTGAAGTAGCAAACTGAGGATCACATTTCATTTTAGCATTCAAAGTTTTTTCTTTATACTTGCATAATAGTTTTTCTAGATCATCTCTATCCTTACAAGCAAGAATATCCCTAGTTGCCTCCTCATTCATAACATAACCTTCCGGTACCTTTGGCAATTCATATCTAGGAGGGCTAGTTCTAATAGGTGTTTCAAGATTTTCAGTTTCAAGCTCTTCATCAGTTTCAACAATCTCATGCTGTCTTACTCTAGCAATTTGTTCATCAAGAAATTCACCTAGTGGCACATTATCATCAAGCAAGGTACTAGCATCATCATGAGTAGCATTCATAGCAGAAGTAGCATCATCAATAACTTGCGACATATCAGAATTGATAGCATGTGGTGGTGTTGCAAGTCTACTTATAACAGAAGGTGAATCTAAAGCGGAGCTGGATGGCAGTTCCTTACCTCCCCTCGTCTTCGAGGGAAAAATCTTAGTCTTAGCGTCCTTCAGATTCTTCATAGTAATAATTTGATAATAATCCCAAGTGACTCAACAAATATAGCTATGCTCCCCGGCAACAGCGCCAGAAAAAGGTCTTGATAACCCACAAGTATAGGGGATCGCAACAGTTTTCGAGGGTAGAGTATTCAACCTAAATTTATAGATTCGACACAAGGGAAGCCAAAGAATATTTGCAATTATTAGCAACTGAGTTGTCAATTCAATCACACCTGGAGATTAATTATCTGCAGCAAAGTGATCAGTAGCACAGTAATATGATAGTTTTGATAATAGTAGCAACAGTAATAGTAACGGTAACAATGATAGCAGTAGTTTTGTAGCAGTGACAATAGTGACAGCAGCAGTAGTAACTTAGTAAGATCAATATGTAGGAAAATTGTAGGCATTGGATCGGTGATTTGTTGGATGATATTCATCAAGTGACAGTTATAACCTAGGGCGATACGGCACTAGCTCCAGTTCATAAATATAATGTAGGCATGTATTCCGTAAATAGTCATACGTGCTTATGGAAAGAACTTGCATGACATCTTTTGTCCTACCCTCCCGTGGCAGCAGGGTCCATATTGGAAACTAAGGGATATTAAGGCCTCCTTTTAATAGAGAACCGGAACAAAGCATTAACACACGGTGAATACATGAACTCCTCAAACTACGGTCATCACTGGGAAGTGTCCCGACTATTGTCACTCCGGGGTTGCCGGATCATAACACATAGTAGGTGACTATAACTTGCAAGATCGGATCTAGAACATAGATATAATGGTGATAACATAAACGGTTCAGATCTGAAATCATGGCACCCGGGCCCAAAGTGACAAGCATTAAGCATGGCAAAGTCATAGCAACATCAATCTCAGAACATAATGGATACTAGGGATGAAGCCCTAACAAAACGAACTCGATTACATGATGAATCTCATCCAACTCCTCACCGACCAGTGAGCCTACGAAGGAATTACTCACTCCCGGTGGGGAGCATCATGGAATTGGCAATGAAGAAGGGTTGGTGATGACGAAGATCAAAGATCCCCCTCTCCGGAGCCCCAAACGGACTCCAGATCTGACCTCCCGATGAAGAACAGGAGGTGGCGGCGGCTCCGTCTCGCGAACGCGATAATTCTTCCTCTCTGATTTTTCTGGAAAAATGTGATTTTATAGCATCGGTTTCAGGGTCTACGGGGCCACTAGGTGGGGATAACCCACCTGGGCGCGCCTGGTGGGTTGTGCTCACCCAGGGGCCCCCCTCCGGTGGTTCTTGGCTCCAGTATTTTTCTTTATTCATATAAAAATCCTCGCAAAGTTTCATTCCAATCCGAGAACTTTTATTTCTGCACCAAAACAACACCATGGTAGCTCTGCTGAAAACAGCGTCAGTCCGGGTTGGTTTCATTCGAATCATGCAAATTAGAGTCCAAAACAAGAGGAAAAGCGTTAGGAAAAGTAGATACGACGGAGACATATCAGGAAGCAGTGATTTGCAGCGGTGCCAGAGCTCAAGTTTTTAAAACAGAGGAAATGATATTTTGAGAAATGCACCCTTCTTGTTTACTTCGCGACCATTAGTTATCGGTATCTTCCATGCTAAACACATTAGTGGCGGTTCCCAAGCGATAAAAGTAAATGTTTACTCCCCCTCCACCAACAATCACACTCCACGGCTGATCCGAAACAACGGGCACCGTCCATACCAACAACAGTCCTGGGGGAGTTTTGTTTAATTATTTGTGATTTGATTTCGGGACTGGGAATCCCTATTACCGCCCCTCTCGTGCAAGGACGAGTGAATAAACACTCATCATGAGAATAACCCGCTTAGCATGGAAGATACTGACTACCTCCTGTCACTCTATGAACAATCTAGGCACACAAAAAGGATATTTATTTGAAGTTTTTAGAGGTGGCACATGCAAATTTACTTAGGATGGCAGGGTAATACCGCATATAGGTAGGTATGGTGGACTCATATGGAATAACTTGGGTTTTAGGATTTTGATGCACAAGCAGTATTCCTGCTTAGTACAGGCGAAGGCTAGTAAATAGGTTAAGAAGCGGCCAGCTAGAGAGCGAAAATGGTCATGAACATGCATTATGCATAAGTAACATTGGATACTAGCATGAGTAGGATATGAACACCATGAACATAAATATCATAGAGGCTATGTTGGTTTTGATTCAACTACATGCATGAACATGTGCCAAGTCAAGCCACTCGAACATTCAGAGGAGGATACCATATCATCATACTACATCACAATCATTTTAACGCAATGTTGATATCCAAGATAAATCATTATCCACTCCTACCTACTTAAGCATGGCATGAGAAACTATAATCTCTAATTGTCATTGCAAACATGTTTGATCATAATAGGCTGAATCATGGATAATAGGTTAAACGTATTTACAAAAACAGAACAAGTTGAGTTCATACCCGTTTCTCTCTGCCACAGCCGGTTCACCAAACATCGTCATTATTGCCTTTCACTTGCACGACCGAACGATATGAAAATGATAATAGTGTAAGAATGCCATGGACTAAGCTGGGATCTGCAAACATTTTATTCAAGAGGAGAAGACAAGGCAATTTGAGCTCTTTGTTAGATTATCAGTAATGCATATGAGAGCCACTCAACATTTTCGTCGTGGCCTTCTCCTCGGTATGACTCAATAAAAGGAAAAGAAATTCAGAGAAACACACTGAAATATTTTTGGAGTTTTTAGTTTTTCTTAAAGAAAGCAAATTAAAGACAAGGAAAAACAAAAACGAGAAAAACTATTTACACAGGAAAGCTCCCAACAAGCAAAAGAAGAACAAGGAAATCTTTTTGGGTTTTCTTTTAATACTACAACTAACTACACTAGAAAGAAAAATCGAAAAGAAACAAGAAACATTTTTTTTGTTTTCTCGAAGTTTTTCAAACACACAAGAAGAAAGCGAGAAGAAAAATAAATCTAACATGGATAATACAATAAAAAAGTGTGGACACCGACGACTGGAATAAAATGTATGAACATGAATGTAATGTCGGTGGGCATACGTACTCCCCCAAGCTTAGGCTTTTGGCCTAACTTGGTAATCACCACTCGTAGTAACCTTCTGGTCCAATCTCGAGGTGATGTGGAGCGGGCACCTGAGTGTCCCACTCGTGAGGCTCCTCCTCTGCTGAGCCTAGTTGTTCCGGCAGGCGATGATGTCATCTGGCATGATCCTGTATCCGCCCTGTTCACACTCAGCTGCGATGAAGTCGGTGAGGCCGGCATTAGCAGCATATTGTGCAAACTCTTGAAGGATTCCAGCTCCCTCCCTGAATGGGTTATGCGGCCATTCGCACGGCCGTACTTCCGCCATTCTCCGGGTACGAAGATCATTGTCAGATGAGTCCCTAATAACTCCCTTGGAGTTCTTCTTGGAAGCAAACTTCCTAAAGAAACTCATCTTTTTCCTATGAACAAAATTCTGAAATTTTTAGTCCACAAAAATTTTCTCAACAAAACTTCACAAGATTGATAGCAACTACTCATAGGGATGCATAGAGGCCATAACAAGCATTCAAACTACTTAGAACTCTAAGAATTCAACATGCAAGCTCATCTACAACAGCACCAAGAGTAACTAATTATTCAAAATTTAAACCACTAAAGCAAAAACTAATTGGACCAATGGAGGTGTCACATACCAAGTAGCAATCCCCCAAAACAGTTTCGGAAACGGAGCTTCGAGCAAAGAGATCGAAATCCGCGGGTTTGAGAGCAAGAACACGAGAGAGAGAGAGAGAGAGAGAGAGAGAGAGAGAGAGAGAGCAATGGTGAATTTTTTCTGGAGGTAGGTGATGACTTGGGTTAAAGAGATAAGTGAGGGGGCCCACGTGGGGACCACAACCCACCAGGGCGCGCCTGGGGTGCTGGTGCGCCCAGGTGGGTTGTGCCCACCTGATGCACCCCCCCTCTGATGTTATTTGCACCAAAAATTCTTAGATATTCAGAAACAAATCGTATCAAATTTTCAGAGCATTCTGAGAACTTTTATTTTGGGTCATTTTTTATTGCACGGAAAATTTAGAAAACAGACTAAACGTGGCATTTTATTTTATTTAAATAAGAAAAACAGAAAATAAAAGTAAAGGACAGAAAGTAGTGCTCACTAAATTCATCAACTTCATACTTCCCAAAAATGATTCATTAATAAGGTTGATCAAGTCTTATTAACAACCACTTTCGATTAGCATGAAATCGAAGAACTTTCGTAAAACACTAAGTTAGCTCAACGGGGATATGAATGTCCCCAACAATAAGCATTTCATATTTCTTTTTGACAGTAGGTAGAGGTTGTTGAAAACTTCCAATAGTGATTGTCGGAGATTTTTCAATAACATTAATACCATTCACTTGGAATTGTTTCTTCGGAAAGTGCACCGTATGCTCATTACCATTGATATGAAAAGTGACATTGCTTTTATTGCATTCAATAACAGCCCCTGCAGTATTCAAGAAGGGTCTACCAAGGATAATCGACATGTTGTTGTCCTCAGGCATCTCAAGAATAACAAAGTCAGTTAAGATAGTAACATTAGCAACAACAACGGGCACATCCTCACAAATATCGATAGGTATGGCAGTTGATTTGTCGGCCATTTGTAAAGATATTTCAGTAGGTGTGAGTTTATTCAAGTCAAGTCTTTTATAAAGAGAGAAAGGCATAACACTAACACCAGCTCCTAAATCACACAAAGCAGTTTTCACATAATTTGTTTTGATGGAGCAGGGTATAGTTGGTATTCCCGGATCTCCAAGTTTTTTAGGTACTCCATCCTTAAAAGTATAATTAGCAAGCATGGTGGAAATTTTAGCTTCCGGTATTTTTCTCTTGTTGGTGATGATGTCTTTCATGTATTTTGCATAAGGAGGCATTTTTAGGATATCAGTCAAGCGGGTACGCAAAAAGACTGGCCTAAGCATTTCAGCGAAGCGTTCAAATTCTTCATCATCTTTCTTCTTAGTTGATGTAGGTGGAAAGGGCATAGGTTTTGAACCCATGGTTCTCTTTCCTTACCATGTTTTCTAGCAACAAAGTCTCTTTTATCATACCTCTTATTCTTGGGTTGTGGGTTATCAAGATCAACAACTGGTTCTATTTCAACATCATTGTCTGGTTCTTTATTATTTGTTTGAGTATCTTCATGAACCTCATCATTATATTTTTCATTATCAGAAGGTGAGTGTTCATTACCAGACTGAGTTTCAGCATCAGAAATAGAGACTTCATTATCATTATCAGGAGGTTTTTCTACTTCAGGTTCACTAGTGGCATGCAAAGTCCTACCATTTTTCTTTTTCTTTTTCTTTTTAGAAGGACTAGGTGCATCAGCATTAACTCTTTAAGAGTCTTGTTCAATTCTTTTAGGGTGTCCCTCAGGATAAAGTGGTTCCTGAGTCATTCTACCTCCTCTAGTCATTACTCTAACAGCATGATCATTGATATTATTATTCATTTCATCAAGCAACTCTCTTTGAGATTTAGCAACTTGTTCTAATTGAGTTTGAACCATAGAGGCATGCTTTCCTACACCTCTAACATCATTTGAGATTCTAAATAACAAGTCACTCAAGCGAGCAATCATATCAGAATTATATTTCAATTGTTTCATAACAGTTGCATTGAAGTGATCTTGCTTTCTAATGTAATTCTCAAACTCATATAAGCATTGACTAGGATGTTTATTATAAGGGATATCTCCTTCATCGAACTTTAATAAAGAATTTGCCCTTACCACCTTGGGTGGTGGTGGTGTTTCAAGCCCATATATTTCTTCGATAGGTGGTAAATTTTTAACATCCTCTGCTTTAATACCTTTTTCCTTCATAGATTTCTTTGCCTCTTGCATATCTTTAGGACTGAGATATAAAATGCCCCTCTTCTTCGGAGTGGGTTTAAGTGGTGGTTCAGGAAGGATCCAATCATCATAATTTTTCAATATGTTATTCAACAATTCTTCAGCTTGTCCAATAGTTCGTTCCCTGAAAACACAACCAGTACAACTATCTAGGAAGTCCCTAGAAGCATCGATTAGTCCATTATAGAAGATATCAAGTATTTCATTTTTCTTAAGCGGATGATCAGGCAAAGCATTAAGCAATTGGAGAAGCCTCCCCCAAGCTTGTGGGAGACTCTCTTCTTCAATTTGCACAAAGTTAAATATTTCCTGTAAGGCAGCTTGTTTCTTATGAGCAGGAAAATATTTTTCAGAGAAGTAGTAAATCATATCCTGGGGACTACGCACACAACCAGGAGCAAGAGTATTATATCAAGCCTTAGCATCACCCTTTAATGAGAACAGAAATAATTTGAGAATATAATAATAGCGAATCTTCTCATCATGAGCAAAAAGGGTGGCTATGTCATTCAACTTAGTAAGGTGTGCCACAACAGTTTCAGTTTCATAACCATAAAAAGGATCAGACTCAACCAAAGTAATTAACTCTGGGTCGACAGATAATTCATAATCCTTATCATCAACAAAGATAGGTGAAGTAGCAAACTCAGGATCACATTTCATTCTAGCATTCAAAGATTTTTCCTTCAGTTTGCATAATAATTTCTTAAGATCATCCCTATCATTGCAAGCAAGAAAGTATCTAGTTGTCTCCTCATCCATAACATAACCTTCCGGTATCTCAGGCAATTTATATCTAGGAGAACTAGATCTAATAGGTGTCTTAAGATTTTCAGTTTCAAGCTCTTCATCAGTTTCAACATTCTGAAGAGCTTTAGTTCTAGCAAGTTGTTCATCAAGAAATTCACCTAGTGGCACATTATCATCAAGCAAGGTACTAGCATCATCATGAGTAACATTCATAGCAAAAGTAACATCATCAATAACTTGCGACATATCAAAATTAATAGCATGTGGTGGTGTTGCAAGTCTACTTATAACAGAAGGTGAATCTAAAGCGGAGCTGGATGGCAGTTCCTTACCTCCCCTCGTCTTAGAGGGAAAAATCTTAGTCTTAGCATCCTTCAGATTCTTCATAGTGATAATTCGATAATAATCCTAAGTGACTAAACAAATATAGCTATGCTCCCCGGCAACGGTGCCAGAAAAAGGTCTTGATAACCCACAAGTATAGGGGATCGCAACAGTTTTCGAGGGTAGAGTATTCAACCCAAATTTATTGATTCGACACAAGGGGAGCCAAAGAATATTTGCAAGTATTAGCAGTTGAGTTGTCAATTCAACCACACCTGGAGATTAATTATCTGCGGCAAAGTGATCAGTAGCAAAGTAATATGATAGTTTTGATAGTAGTAGCAACAACAATAGTAACAGTAACAGTGATAGCAATGATTTTGTAGCAAGTGTAACAGTAATGATAGCAGTAGTAACTTAGCAAGAACAATATGAGAGAAATTCGTAGGCATTGGATCGGTGAATTCGTTGGATGATATTCATCATGTAACAGTCATAACCTAGGGCGATACGGCACTAGCTCCAGTTCATAAATATAATGTAGGCATGTATTCCGTAAATAGTCATACGTGCTTATGGAAAGAACTTGCATGACATCTTTTGTCCTACCCTCCCGTGGCAGCGGGGTCCATATGGAAACTATGGGATATTAAGGCCTCCTTTTAATAGAGAACCAGAACAAAGCATTAACACATAATGAATACATGAACTCGTCAAACTACGGTCATCACCGGGAAGTGTCCCGACTTCTGTCACTCCGGGGTTGCTGGATCATAACACATAGTAGGTGACTATAACTTGCAAGATCGGATCTAGAGCATCAATATAATGGTGATAACATAAATGGTTCAGATCTGAAATCATGGCACCCGGGCCCAAAGTGACAAGCATTAAGCATGGCAAAGTCATAGTAACATCAATCTCAGAACATAATGGATACTAGGAATCAAGCCCTAACAAAACTAACTCGGTTACATGATGAATCTCATCCAACTCCTCACCGACCAGCGAGCCTACGAAGGAATTACTCACTCCTGGTGGGGAGCATCATGGAATTGGCGATGGAGAAGGGTTGATGATGATGAAGATCGAAGATCCCCCTCTCCGGAGCCCCAAACGGACTCCAGATCTGGCCTCCCGATGAAGAACAGGAGGTGGTGGCGGCTGCGTCTCGTGGAACACGATAATTCTTTCTCCTTGATTTTTTTTCTCCGAAAATGTGAATTTATAGTGTCAGGGTTGAGGTCTGTGGGGCCACCAGGTAGGGATAACCCACCTGGGCGCGCCAGGAGGGGGGCGCCCTGGTGGGTTGTTCCCATCCAGGTGCCCCCCTCCGGTGGTTCTTGGCTCCAGAAATTCTCTTTATTTGTATAAAAAATCCTCGTAAAGTTTCGTTCCAATCCGAGAACTTTTATTTCTGCACAAAAAACAACACCAAGGTAGTTCTGCTGAAAACAACGTCAGTCCGGGTTAGTTTCATTCAAAGCATGCAAATTAAAGTCCAAAACAAGAGGAAAAGCGTTAGGAAAAGTAGATACGATGGAGACGTATCAACTCCCCCAAGCTTAAACCTTTGCTTGTCCTCAAGCAATTCAGTTGATAAACTGAAAGTGGAAAGGAAAAACTTTTATGAACTCTTTTGCTCTTGTTTACATAAATAAGTTTAAGTAGCACCCAGGTTTTCAGCCAAGATCATGACTAACCATATCGACAATAACTCTTAAAAATTATATTAACTCATATCAATGGCATAATCAACTAGCGAGCAATAATAAGATATCTCAAGTGACAACACTTTATCAAAACAACCATGATATAACATGACAATAGTGGTATCTTGCTAGCCCTTTCTGAGACCGCAAAACATAAATGCAGAGCATCTCCAAAGTTCAAGCAGCGACTAAACATTGTAATTCATGGTAGAAAAGATCCAATCATGATGCACCCAACATTAGCTACACACAATGCATGAGGATGACAATAGTGCTCTCAGGATCAGGTGCTTATTTGAGAAGGTGATGACACAACATAAAAGTAAATAGATAGTCCCTTCGCGGAGGGAAGTGATAACCCACAAGTATAGGGTATGGCAACAGTTTTCGAGGGTAGAGTATTCAACCCAAATTTATAGATTCGACACAAGGGGAGCCAAAGAATATTTGCGAGTATTAGCAACTGAGTTGTCAATTCAATCACACCTGGAGATTAATTATCTGCAGCAAAGTGATCAGTAGCACAGTAATATGATAGTTTTGATAGTAGCAGCAACAGCAATAGTAACGGTAACAATGATAGCAGTAGTTTTGTAGCAGTGACAATAGTGACAGCGGCAGTAGTAACTTAGCAAGATCAATATGTAGGAAAATTGTAGGCATTGGATCGGCGATTTGTTGGATGATATTCATCATGTGACAGTTATAACCTAGGGCGATACGGCACTAGCTCCAGTTCATAAATATAATGTAGGCATGTATTCCGTAAATAGTCATATGTGCTTATGGAAAGAACTTGCATGACATCTTTTGTCCTACCCTCCCGTGGCAGCGGGGTCCATATTGGAAACTAAGGGATATTAAGGCCTCCTTTTAATAGAGAACCAGAACAAAGCATTAACACACGGTGAATACATGAACTCCTCAAACTACGATCATCACCGGGAAGTGGCCCGACTATTGTCACTCCGGGGTTGCCGGATCATAACACGTAGTAGGTGACTATAACTTCCAAGTTCGGATCTAGAACATAGATATAATGGTGATAACATAAACGGTTCAGATCTGAAATCATGGCACCCGGGCCCAAAGTGTCAAACATTAAGCAATGTAAAGTCATAGCAACATCAATCTCAGAACATAATGGATACTAGGGATCAAGCCCTAACAAAACTAACTCGATTACATGATGAATCTCATCCAACTCCTCACCGACCAGCGAGCCTACGAAGGAATTACTCACTCCCGGTGGGGAGCATCATGGAATTGGCGATGGAGAAGGGTTGATGATGACGAAGATCGAAGATCCCCCTCTCCGGAGCCCCAAATGGACTCAGAATCTGGCCTCCCGATGAAGAGCAGGAGGTGGCGGCGGCTCCGTCTCGTGAAACACGATAATTCTTTCTCCTTGATTTTTTTTCTCCGAAAATGTGAATTTATAGTGTCAGGGTTGAGGTCTGCGGGGCCACCAGGTGGGGACAACCCACCTGGGCGCGCCAGGGGGGGCGCCCTGGTGGGTTCTGCCCAGCCAGGTGCCCCCCCTCCGATGGTTCTTGGCTCCAGAAATTCTCTTTATTTGTATAAAAAAATTCTCGCAAAGTTTCGTTCCAATTTGAGAACTTTTATTTCTGCACAAAAGACAACACCAAGGTAGTTCTGCTGAAAACAACATCAGTGCGGGTTAGTTTCATTCAAATCATGCAAATTAGAGTCCAAAACAAGAGGAAAAGCATTAGAAAACGTAGATACGACGGAGACGTATCATTCATGCTCAGGTACACAACTTCTAATAACACCATCTACTCCTTCTTTATATATATGTGGGTCATCCCAAAAGTAATGTTTTAAATCAAAGAAAAACTTTTCTTTTGTTGGTATGTGAAATTTGGTGGTATATATTTAGCAACAATGTAATTAGCATAGTTGCATACCAAGTATTATTATGAGAAGCATTTATAACAACTAATTGCTCATCAAGAAAACTATCATCATAGACAGTGGTTCATCAAGAACATTTCCATTCTAGACAAATTACCAGCTACGGGATTCTCAGCTCCCTTTCTATCAATAATATGCAAGTCAAATTCTTGTAGCAAAAGAACCCACCTAATCAACCTAGATTTAGCATCTTTCTTTTCCATAAGATATTTAATAGCAGCATGATTAGTGTGAACAGTTACTTTAGAATCAACAATATAAGATCTGAATTTATCACATGCAAACACAGCTGCTAAACATTCTTTCTCAGTAGTAGCATAATTTTTTTAGCAGTGTCTAGAGTTTTACTAGCATAATGAATAACATTCAATTTCTTATGAACTCTTTGTCCTAGAACAGCACCAACAACATAGTCACTAGCATCACATATAATTTCAAATGATAGGTTCCAATCAGGTGGTTGAACAATTGGTGCAGAAATTAAGGCTTTCTTAAGTATTTCAAAGGCTTCTACACAATCATCATAAAAAACAAATGGAACATCTTTTTGTAAAAGATTAGTAAGAGGCCTAGAAATTTTAGAGAAATCTTTAATGAATCTCCTATAAAAACCAGCATGACCAAGGAAGCTTCTTATACCTTTAATATCTTTAGGACATGGCATTTTCTCAATTGCATCAACTTTAGCTTTATCTACTTCAATACCTCATGCAGAAATTTTATGCCCAAGCACTATACCTTCATTAACCATAAAGTGACACTTCTCCCAATTCAAGACAAGATTAGTTTCTTCACATCTCTGCAAAACTCGATCAAGGTTGCTTAAGTAATCATCAAAATAAGCCTCGTAAACGAAAAAAAATCATCCATGAATACCTCAACAATCTTTTCGCAAAAATTGGAGAATATAGCAGTCATACATCTTTGAAAGGTAGCAGGTGCATTACATAAACGAAAAGGCATGTGTCTATAAGCATAAGTTACAAAAGGACAAGTAAAAGTAGTTTTCTCTTGATCTTCTTTTGACATTAGGTATTTGAGAAAAACCAGAATATCCATCAAGGAAACAGAAGTGTGTATGCTTAGTCAATCTTTCTAACATTTGATCAATAAAAGGCAAGGGGTAATGATCTTTTCTAGTAGCTTTATTTAATTTCCTGAAATCAATTACCATCCTATAACCGGTTACAATTCTTTGTGGGATGATTTCATTTTTATCATTAGGAAGAACAGTTATACCTCCTTTCTTAGGAACACAATGAACATGACTTACCCATCTACTATCAGCTATTGGATAAATTATACCTGCTTCTAAAAGCTTTAATATTTCAGTTCTTACCATATCCTTCATTTTGGGATTTAACCGTTGTTGATGATCAACAATTGGCTTAGCATCAGGCTCCATATTAATCTTATGCTGACATAGGGTGGGACTAATGGCCTTAAGATCATCAAGAGTATATCATATAGCAGCACGGTGCTTCCTCAAAGTTTTAAGTAATCACTTTTCTTCATGTTTTGAAAGGTTAGCATTGGTAATAACATGATATATCTTCTTTTCATCAAGATAATCATATTACAATGTATCTGGCAATTTCTTAAGTTCAAACACAGGATCACCCTTTGGTGGAGGAGGACCTCAAGAGTTTCAACAGGCAAATTATGTTTAAGGATAGGTGCTTGATTAAAGAATATCTCATCTATTTCATTTCTTTCATTCATATGCATACCATTTTCATTGTCTAGAAAATATTGTTCTAATGGATCAGTAGGAGGTACGACAATAAAATCAAGACCAATAATTTCATCCTTACTAGGCAATTCTTTATGCTGAGGTTGTCTACGAAATTTAGAGAAATTAAACTCATGAGATACATCACCAAAATTAACACGAATTGTTTCCCTATTGCAACCAATCTTAGCCTTAACTGTATTCAGGAAATGTTTACCAAATATAATGGGACAAAAATCATCTTGTGGAGAACCAAGAACTAGAAAATCAGTAGGGTATTTGATCTTACCACACAAGACTTCAACATCTATAACAATCCCAAGTGGTGAAATAGTATCTCTATTCGCAAGCTTAATAGTAACATCAATGTCCTCTATCTCAGCATGTGCAATATCATTCATAATCTCTTGATATAAAGTAAAAGGAATATCACTCACACTATCACCCAAATCGCATAAACCATGATAACAATGATTTCCTATTTTAACAGAAACAACAGGCATGCAAACAACATGTTTATTCTTATCTTTAGTATCGGGCTTAGCAATCCTAGTGGCTTCATCACAGTAGTAAATAACATGCCCATCAATATTATCAACCAAGAGATCTTTAACCATAGCAATATTAGGTTCAACTTTAATTTGTTTAGAGGGTCTAGGTATTCTAATATTGCTTTTATTAACCACAATAGAAACTTTAGCATGTTCCTTAATCCTAACAGGAAAATGGTGTTTCTCAATGTAAGTACTAGGCACAACTGGATCAACATTATAAATAATAGTTTCATCTTTAACTATAATAGGATCCTAAATCTTTTCTACAATAGGAGATGATATTTAAACCACTTCTCCTTAGGGAGATCAACATGAGTTGCAAATGATTTACATAAGGAAGCTACTATCTCAGAGTCAAGTCCATATTTAACACTAAACTTATGAAAAGCATCAGTTTCTATAAAAGATTTGACACAATCAAACTCAAGCTTTATACCCGACTCTTTACCTTTGTCGAGTTCCCAATCTTCAAGAGTTGCGTTTAATTCTATGCAGAAGACCCCATTTGAATTCAATAGTTTTCTTCATAAAATTTTTGTATGATAACTTCTCTTGAGAGCTCATGATTGGGGCATGTGTACATCATGTACTTAAGCCTCCCCCAACCTTGAGCGGTACTTTCTCCTTCACGAGGCAGAAAAGTATATATATATTTCCGATCACGATGAACCAGATGCATAGGATAAAACTTCTGATGAAATTCCAATTTCAATCGGTTCCAATCCCACGTTCCAATATCATCATATAGCATATACCATGTCAATGCCTTTCCCTCCAAAGATAAAGGGAAACCTTCTTCTTAACTCCATCCTCAAATAAACCTGCAAGCTTAAACAAACCAAAAATTTCATCCACATAGATTAAGTCCATATCAGGATGTACTGTTCCATCTCCTGCATATGGATTAGCTAGCAGTTTATCTAATATATCTGAAGGAATATCATAATAAATATTTTCAGTAGGTTCAGTGGGTTGAGGGGAAACTCTTAGTGCTTCCGGTCAAGGTGAAGATACCCCGAACAAACCCCTCAAAGGGTTACTTTCCATAGTGACAAGTGACAGTAAATTTCAGCGCGTAATATAAATGTTTCCTTACCAAATTCCACTTACCAATGGCGCTTCACTCCCCGGCAACGGCGCCAGAAAAGAGTCTTGATAACCCACAAGTATAGGGGATCAATTTTAGTCCTTCTGATAATTAAGAGTGTCAAACCCAACGAGGAGCAGAAGGAAATGACAAGCGGTTTTCAGCAAGGTATTGTCTGCAAACACTGAAATTACAGGTAACAGGTAGTTTGATAGCAAGGTAATTTGTAACGAGCAACTAGTAGCAATTGTAACAAAGGTGCAACAAGGTGACCCAATCCTTTCTATAGCAAAGGACAAGCCGGAACGGTCTCTTATAATAAGCAAGGTGTTCTCGAGGACACATGGGAATTACCATCTAGTCACTTTCATCATGTTTGTTTGATTCGTGTTCGCTACTTTGATAGTTTGATATGTGGGTGGACCTGTGCTTGGGTGATGTTCTTACTTTAACAAGCCTCCCACTTATGATTACCCCCTCTCGCAAGCATCCGCAACTACGAAAGAAGAATTAAGACTAATCTAACCATAGCATGAAACATATGAATCCAAATCATCCCCTTACGAAATAACACATAAATTAGGGTTTAAGCTTCTGTCACTCTAGCAACCCATCATATACTTATTACTCCACAATGCCTTCTCTTAGGCCCAAGTATGGTGAAATGTCATGTAGTCGACGTTCACATGACACCACTAAGGGAAGCAACAACATACATATCATCAAAATAACGAACGAATACCAAATTCACATGATTACTTATAACCAGACTTCTCCCATGTCCTCAAGAACAAAAGTAACTACTCACAAATCATATTCATGTTCAAGATCAGAGGGGTATTGAATATCATCAAGGACCTGAACATATCAGAGGGGTATTGAATATCATCAAGCATCTAAACATATAATCTTCCACCAAATAAACCAACTAGCATCAACTACGAGATGTAATCAACACTACTAGCAACCTACAAGTACCAATCTGAGGTTTTGAGACAGAGATTGAATACAAGAGATGAACTAGGGTTTGAGATGAGATGGTGTTGGTGAAGATGTTGATGAAGATTGGTCCTCCCACGATGAGAGGGGTGTTGGTGATGTCGATGGCTTCGATTTCCCCCTCTCGGAGGGAAGTGTCCCCGGCGGAATTGCTCCGCTGAGAGCAAAAGTGCTCCTGTCCAGGTTCCGCCTCGAGACGGCGACGCTTCATCCCGAAATTCTTCTTATGATTTTTCCTAGGGAAAATGGCATCATATAGGAAAAGATGGGCCTCGAAGGCCTGCCATGGACCCCACAAGCTCGGGGGGCGCGCCCTGGGGGTAGGGAGCGCCCCCCAGGCTTGTGGCTACCTGGTGGGTCCCCTTGTGGTAATTGTTTTGCCAATAATTTTTATTTATTCCAAAACAATTCTCCGTAAATTTTCAGGTCATTTGGAGCTGTGCAGAATAACTATCTCTGTTGTTCCCCTTTCCGGTCCAGAATTCTAGCTGCCGGCAATTTCCCTCTTCATGTGAAACTTGCAAAATAAGAGAGAAAATACATAAGAATAGTATCATAAAGTGAAAATAACAGTCCAGAATACAATAAATAATAGTAGGAAAACGTGATGCAAAGTGGACGTATCAAGGTGTCCCAATGGACATTACTGAGCACATCTTGGACGTACAGAAGGGCACTCGCCGTATGAAGCAAGCCTTGCACTGGTTTGCGATGGATCTACGTATGGCCATCAACGAAGAATTTCCCGGCCTCTTGCCATCGCGTTCATTCGAGAAGTGTCATACCCGGACTGACTAGTGAACCCAATTTTGGCCCGGGATTGGCGCATGTGTGTTGATTGCTCCGACCTTAACAGGGTATGCCCCAAGGATTCGTTCCCGCTCCCCCGCATCCGATCAAGTGATCGACTCCACGGGGAGGTGTGAGTGTTTATGCTTAATGGATGCATATTCAAGCTATCACTAGATCTGGACGAAGGTCTCGGACCAGGAGAAAACTTTATCACACCATTTGGACCCTTCTGCTATATCACCATGCCCCTTTGGGTTCAAGAACGCTGGTGCGACCTACCAGTGCACGATAATAAGTGTTTCATGGTCAGACCAACATCAATGTTGAGGCCTACATCGATAATGTGGTGATCGAGACAAGAAAACAACACGGTTTTTTATGTGAGACGCCACAAAGTGAAGAGCATGCCCGCACAAGTAGGTAGTCAAGCCACAGGAAGAGTCGGTTGCCACGAAAGGCTTAGAACGACGAAGGTCGTCATCACAGATGCTACAGAGATTGGCGAGGGAGGAAGATGCACCATCAAAGTCCCAATTTGAGACGCTCCGTCAGCCCGCACCGTCCTTGCATGTGGTGGAAAAATCGGCCAGCTAACATACTCGTCATTGTCACACCCTCCATTCCCTTGTAGCAACCGCCTAGCAGCGCGGACCACGGTGCCACCGGCGCGCTCGAGTGGAGGGCCGCATCGTTCGGAGACATAAGGCCGCTGTTGCCGCCCACGTACCTATAGATGGGATTGTGGACACTGTTTCCACACCACAAGAGGCTGTTGGACCAGCCGAAAAATGCCACCACCACTACCGCACAACCATACCCTCCGCCTCAAGATCTCGCACGTAGATCACATCTCACAGGTGAAGGCTACTGGATCGGAGACCTTCCTGCCACAACCATCATCGACCAGTGCCAGGGCTAGGCCTGACCACTAGTCTCTAGCAGTGGTGAGGGGACATGAGGACGGGGAGGTAGAAGGCGGTGCCTAAGGCCTTTCGGTGGCATATGCTAGATGTGTTTTTCTGGGCGGCGATTGCGAGGACCATATATATCAGTTGTATATATGGCTTGTTTTCAAGATGTGCTCTGACGTACATGATTAGGATTGTTAGTATGTAATTATGTGAGAAAGAAACTGTGTTCATTATAAGGCCTAATTTCTTTTCTAGTATTGTGTACCTCATTTGTTACTATTTTAGGATGTGTGGTTAGGTCTTAGTCAACTGAGACTTAACCAAGTCTCAATCAAGTGACATAACCGATAAAAATGAAAAAAGATAATTCTAAAAAGAAAATTTTGCAGAACCTTCACGCAAGATCTCACGAATACATCATCGACCAAGACATAATCAAGTCTTAGTCGACTGAGGTTTAGTAACACTGTCTTATGATTGTTAGTTGGTCTGAGCATTGTCTATTCTGTTAGAAGAGAAAAATGGTTGTTTACAGGGGTGTTTAAATGCTAAGATATTTAATAAGAAAAAATATATTTACATGCATGGTATAGAATAAATCCACAAAAGGGCGAGCACACACACAGCATTCAGGACTTAAACCCAGCCATCAAAGTTACGCTAGTTCACAATATCTACACGCCTTTGTACCGAAGAAGCAAAGTCAACAATATTTACGTTTGTCACGTGAATATGCAGTTAATGAGTACCACAAATAAAAAAGAAGATTACGTAGTAGGGTACTAAAATTTATTTCAAAAACTTGATAAGACGTCGAATCAACCAATCTGCTTTCGATAGGCAAGCATCCACACTATCTCCTAAACCATCAATCAGTCAGCTTGATTACAAGGCTGTAGAGGAAACGACAAGGAAGAATGACATGTAAATAGACGGCTGCGATCGTCCCGTGGTGCCATCCCATCCGCCCACAGCAAACTGGAAAACCACCCGGGGCAAAAAGTCTGAAACCGGCGGAGACGCGCGCAGCGCAGCACAGACGAACGGGACAGCAGCGGCGGAGCCACGGCCACCCCTGTTTCGGCCACCTTCTCCAAGAAAAAACAATCATTCTTCTTTCCCCACTTGCACTCCAAGGTAAACCTTAATTACTCGCAGATTCCTCCCGGGCCAGTATATATACAGGGCTCGCAACACCTCCGTTCCTCACCAAAATCTACAATCAACCAACTGCAAAGCAAAAACCGCAACAAAGATCCATCTTTCTCTTTGAGTTTCCGGAGCGATCGGGGGAGTTGATGGCGACCGCCGGGAAGGTGATCAAGTGCAAAGGTTCGCTCTTCAAATATCCCACGAAAGTTTGCTTGATCAGTGAAGAAACTCTGGAATTTCATCAGTGCTAATTGGTTTGGCTTGGTTCTTGGGTGACTGCAGCGGCGGTGGCATGGGAGGCAGGGAAGCCGCTGTCGATCGAGGAGGTGGAGGTGGCGCCGCCGCAGGCCATGGAGGTGCGAGTCAAGATCCTCTACACCGCCCTCTGCCACACTGACGTCTACTTCTGGGAAGCCAAGGTATGCCCGCGCATCAGACATTCAGACCATAGTTTCAGGTTTCCCAAGTGCGTAGCCGTGATGGAGAAATGGACCAGTGGCTAACTTGGCGTGGTTCTGTTGTGCAGGGGCAAACTCCGGTTTTCCCAAGGATCTTGGGCCATGAGGCTGGAGGGTACGCATCTTCTTCTCTGTCTCAATCTTATTCTGTTACAATTTTGCTGTTAATTTGGTGGAATCTTGAATCTTATATTATACGGTTTATATTATTCACGTTAGCTTTCTATAATCCTATAATCCTTAGTATAGTTTATTTTATTGCCTAAAACAACATCTTAATATTCATGGGACAGGTTCCATAAAAAAAAGAATCATTGGACAACTTTGTCACCCAAGCTCCCTCAAAGTGCTTTGCTTTGTAGAATAATTTTTTTCTTTATTTTTTTCATGTTCTGTAGGAAATTAGTGCACGCATCTACTCTTTATGTTTGTGATCTCATTTCTCTTCATATTTAGCACATTAGTAATTCTCAAAGAAAATGACAAGCTCACAAGCACATAACTACATATTCATAGATTATTTAGAGTAACTTATTTCCTTCATTGTTCTAAATTCAGTCTTTAGTTGTCATTTTAATTAATATTGTGTTACTCTTAACAGTTAAGTAAGTCTTTTCCCCAAATTACCTTTTTCCTTACAGCATTGTTGAGAGCGTTGGAGAGGGCGTGACCGAGCTTGTGCCAGGTGACCATGTCCTGCCGGTGTTCACTGGCGAGTGCAAAGATTGTGCTCACTGCAAATCAGAGGAGAGCAACCTTTGTGACCTCCTCAGGATCAATGTCGACCGGGGCGTGATGATCGGCGATGGGCAGTCCCGCTTCACCATCGGTGGGAAACCGATATTCCACTTCGTCGGGACGTCTACGTTCAGCGAGTACACAGTGATCCATGTTGGGTGCCTAGCGAAGATCAACCATGAGGCACTCCTCGACAAAGTTTGTGTTCTCAGCTGTGGTATCTCAACTGGTAAGAGATTGTTCTGGTTGGTATTTTCCAATGAAACACCATATTCATATTGCCTCGATGATAAGCTACAGAAAGTCTTTTTTTTTCAGGTCTTGGTGCGACTCTCAACGTCGCAAAACCGAAAAAGGGTTCGACAGTGGCAATTTTCGGCCTTGGAGCTGTAGGCCTTGCTGTAAGTGACAAATGATATTTATCTTCCACAATGTACTACGGCAGGTTGATGAGAATTATTCTCTATAATAACCATGACTAATTGCTGTATGTTTTCACACGATCAGGCCATGGAAGGGGCCAAGATGGCTGGGGCATCAAGGATCATCGGTGTGGACTTGAACTCTACAAAATACGAACAAGGTACAGTCTGCTGCTTCTTCAGAAAGTAAAATAAATCCATTTTGGTGAACGTGGGTTTATGGACAACGCACTGAACTTTAGCAACATGTCAATTTTCAGCTAAGAAGTTTGGTTGCACCGACTTTGTAAACCCAAAGGACTACACCAAGCCAGTGCAAGAGGTATGTTAAGTTCTCTGCCTGAGCATGCATCACTCCCTTATTTGTATGGGATGTAAAATACTGTGCCAAATGCTCACAGTTGAATTGTGCTCCAGGTGCTTGTCGAGATGACAAGCGGCGGAGTCGACAGAGCCGTGGAATGCACGGGTCACGTCGACGCCATGATATCAGCCTTCGAATGCGTTCATGATGTATGTTCTCAACACAATTGTAATTTGATCATTGTGATCATTGATGTGCCTTTATGCTTTAAACTGAAATTCTGAAATTTGAATGTAGGGGTGGGGCGTGGCGGTGCTGGTGGGTGTCCCCCATAAGGAGGCGGTCTTCAAGACCCACCCGATGAACTTCCTCAATGAGAGGACCCTGAAGGGCACCTTCTTTGGCAACTACAAGCCGCGCACGGACCTCCCGGAAGTCGTGGAGATGTACATGAGGAAGGAGCTAGACCTGGAGAAGTTCATCACACACAGCGTGCCTTTCTCGCAGATCAACACGGCATTCGACCTCATGCTCAAGGGCGAGGGACTTCGCTGTGTCATAAGGATGGAGGAGTAGATCAAGCTTCTTCGTCACACCCTCGCTTCTTTAAACAAAAGAAAAATAAATTATAAGGACTTGCCTCGAGTAATAATGTATAGTCGTTAGATGCACATGTGTCTTTTTTGTCACCAAGAACGAACATGTATGTGTTTTGTGTTCACGGTTTGGTCTTTATATTTCTGTGTGTCGCCACCCCTTCTGAGTGTACATGAACATTTTCCAGAGTAATAGTAATAGTCTGCAGTTTCTGTGTTCAAATCGGCATCTTCCTTTTCTCGAAACGAATATCGGCGGCTCCGTTGCATGTTGCAAACCAGTTCCGATGTTTTGCGGTCTTCTTTTTGTTTGCAGAATGCCATGTTCTTACTCATCATCAATAGTGAGAAGACTAGACTATTTCAAGTGCAAATCCTACGGCAAAGCATGCCAGCGTCCCAAATCCGCCAACAGACGCTAAGGCCAAAAGCGCTGCCATGGAAAACGCTCTATTAGTATTTCCGGATGTTCGTGGTTCACGAATCATACTAGATACCCATGGCGATACTCAATTTATTTTTCCCTGCAGGCATATGGTTGCGGCCAGTTCATAAGAAACTGATTGGCCTGACAAGATAATCCTTCACTTCCCTATTATGCACACAGTTTGGACGAGATAAAAATCAACTGCTGATTCGGTGGTTTCATGCGATCAAGCAACTTACATTTGTCGTTGATTTTATCGAGCACTTTGAAACATTGATGATGTCGGCACCGCGGATCCCAGGGTATCCAGACCCGTCTGCTGCGGCCCAGGGCACGATGCATGGCGAGGACCATCAAGAGGCCCACTGGCGGGCGCCACGAGCCGGACTCCTCGCGAGGAGCTCGTCTCCCGAGGCCCCGTCTCCGGGGGCGAGCAGGCGGCTAGGTCACAACGGCATCATCAAGAGCCTCGCGAGGCTCTCTCGTGGGGCGGCCTCCTGAGGCGGGCAGCTGGAGGGCAGCTCCGTCCGGTCGCACTGCCTTGTGCTCGCCATGTGGGTGACACGCACGATGACAGAAGATAGCAGGCGCCGCGCCAGCCGGCGCGGATGAGGAGGCTTTCCCCTTTCGTGCTAAGGGAGCAAGGCCAGCCACCGGTTCCCAAAGCAACCCAAAAGGTTGCCCGATCGATGAAAGAAGACCAAGACGACGGACGCGCCAGGGCAGAGGTCATCCCCGAACCCACCAGCGCGTCATGGATAGGAGCTTTGCAGGCGAAGACCACCTTTAGTCAGGATAGACTGCGCCCCTGTCCCCCTTCAAACTAGCTGTTGTGTGGCAACCCTTCCTGCCACTTGTTTTCGGGGGAAGAGGACCAGAGGCAGTATAAGAAGAGGGCAGGGTGTCACCGTAGTGAGGAGACCATTTTGGCAACTAGAGCCCAGCGCCTGTACTCTCTCTCTCTCTCTCTCTCTCTCTCTCTCTCTCTCTCAAGCAATCCCAACCAAGCAGGAGTAGGGTTTACACCGCAAGGTGGCCCGATCCTGGGTAACTGATGTGCCCACTATTCTTCTTTCCTAGCTCGAGCTCGCCGCAGCGCCGACGTGTAGCTGAGAGGGTAGGGCGGAATGGTATAAGGAGCTCACCCTAGAGTTCGAACCTTTGGGTCCTCGGAGCCCCGATTCCGATATTTGGCGCACCAGGTAGGGGGTGCGCTGCCGCTCTTCCGATCCGCTCCACTCCGCTTCGTCATCCACATGGCCGACGCTCGCCGCCAGCGTGCCGAGCGTCCGGCGACTCGCCTAGCCCAGACGGAGCCCACGGGCCGCAAGAACCGCCGCCCTGCCAGAGCCGCAGCCGCTGCCGCCACCGACCCCCGCTGCTCGCGAGCAGCAGGACTCCTCCCTGCACCCCTCTGTGTAGGCGGACGACCGCACTGCCAAGGCCTCCTCCTCCCTCGCTCGTCGTCGGCCCCCGAACGCGCAGGCCACGCTGCTCATGGCGCGTGAGCTGCTTCGCTACCGCCCTGCGGATGCGGGCTACGGCGCCTGGCTTGGACGCATCACCGAGCTCGTCAACGCCGCCGGAGACGCCCCGACGCCCTCCCATGCTCTCCGCCCTCCACCGTCCCACGCTGGGGACGTGGCGCATGGTGGTCCTCCTTCGCCTCCTCTGCGCGACGAGCTTGCCGGGCCCCGGCGCGACGAGTGGGCTCGGGATCAGCCCCGCGCAACGCCCCCGCGGGATGAGGCCAGCTGCCAGATCATCCGCCGCGCGCCGCCCGACGCGCGTCTGCTCCTCGAGCAGCAGCGCCAGCGACAGGACCGGGCAGTCCAAGACGTTGCGGTGGCCTGGCGCCAGAATCGCGCCGCCCTCGCTGGTGATGTTCCCTCTAGCGGCGTGGGCTGCCGTGCTTTCATCAACGAGCTGCGTCGGGTGGTTTGGCCCACGAAGTTCAAGCCGGAGCTGCCACCACGCTACGACGGCACCCCCAACCCCACGGAGTTCCTGCAGCTTTACGCGCTGAGCATTGAGGCGGTGAACGGCGACGACAAGGTCATGGCGAATTGGTTCCCCATGGCCCTCAAGGACGGTCCACGCTCTTGGCTCATGAACCTGCCAGAGGCGTCGATCTCTTCGTGGGGCGAGCTCTGCGACCAGTTCGTCGCTAACTTTAAGGGCATGCACGATCGCTCCCTCACCATCAACGACCTGCGTCACGTGCAGCAGCACCCCGATGAGACCCTCCGCAAGTACATCCAGTGCTTCAGCCAGGTGCGCCACAAGATCCCGCGTGCCTCCGACGCGGCCATCATCTCTGTGTTCACTCTTGGCGTCACGGACGTCAAGATGCGCGAGAAGCTCGCCATCAATGACGAGTTGTACTCGGTGCTTGAGCTGTTCGACCTCGCCGACAAGTGCGCCAAGGCCAAAGAAGGTTGCCCCTTTGTCCACAATGACCCTGATGCGGTGCCTGACGCCGCCAAGGCAAAGAACAAGGATGTCAAGCACAAGGGCCCCACCGTGCTGGCGGCGGAGCCCGAGCAGAAGCACGCCCGTGACCGCGGCGAGCCTGAGAAGGACAACCGTCCGTACTGCATCTACCACGATGTGCGCACCCACAACACAGAAGACTGCCAGGAGCTCAAGCTGCTCCGCGACGAGCGTTTGGGCCGTCGGGGCGATAGCAACGACCGTGGTGCTGGCCGTAAGGGCGGCCGTGGCGGCAACCACTGGGATGGCCGGAGCGGCAACGACAACTACCGTCAGGACTGGCGCGACCGGCCTCTGGAGGCCGCCTGGCGCGATTAGCCTCGTGAGGGCGCCTGGCGCGACCAGCATCTCGAGGCAAATCCTCATGCCAACGCAGTCCTTCCACCGCTGCCGCCCCGGAGGAATGACGTCAACCAGCCCGACGAGGGTGCCGGGGGCTACCAAGAGCCTCGCGCGGTGGCCTGCATCCTTGGTGAGGCCCAGGCACCCGCATCCAACCTTATCTTCAAGCAGTTCTCTCGCAAGGTGAACGCCGCCCTCCCGAGGCCTGAAGCCGCGCGGCCCCTCAAGTGGTTGTTGTACGCCATCACCTTCAACTCCAAGGACCACCTCATGTGCACGGCCGCCGCGGACGCGCTCCCCATGCTATGCACCCCCACCATCAGCAACGTTGCAGTCACCAAGACCCTCATCGACGGGGGCGCCGGCCTCAACGCGATCTCTGTTGAAACCTTCGAGACGCTTCAAGTGCCCTATGACCAGCTCATGCCTACCAGGCCCTTCTCCGGGGTAACTGATGGCTCCACCACCCCCTGGGGCAAGTGCGCCTCCCGGTCACCTTTGGCACTCGCTACAACTACCACACCAAGCTCATCGACTTTGATATGGCGCACATTGGCCTGCCGTACAACGCCATCCTGGGATACCCGACGCTCGCCAAGTTCATGGCAGCCACGCACCACGGCTACAACATCCTCAAGATGCCTGGCTGCAGCGGCATGATCACCATCGCCTACAATGAGAAGGACGCGGTCTGCTCCCTCGAGCATGCCTACAAGGCCGCCGCAGCCGCATACTCAGATGGCGAGGACGCCCTCGAGCCTCCAGAGGCAGCATCCGTGAGGAAGAAACAATTGTTGCTCTCTCAAGACCGTGCCAAGGCGAAGAAGGCTTGGCAGATGGTAGCGCCTCGGGGCATAACCCTATCCGTTGGTGCTTGCCTTCCTCCCACATAGGAAGGCGCGCTCGCCGCCTCCCTTCAGGCAGGCTCAGACGTTTCCTCCTGAGAAGCATCTAGCTTGTTCGGGATGCCAAGGGAGGTGATCGAGCACCACTTGGCAGTATGCTTCAGCGCATGCCGCATCAAGCAAGGACAACGGCGCCAGCCGCCAGGAGGACAAGAGTTCATCGACCAAGCGATTAGCAAGCTGCGGGACGGTAGGGCCGTCTGCGAGGCGCGCCACTCCATGTGGCCCGCCAACCTAATCGTCGCCCCAGGGAGGGCGGCAAGGAGCGTGTGTGCATCGACTACGTGAGCCTCAACCGGGCATGCCTCCTGGACCTCTCTTGGCCATTGCGGATCGACCAAAGCATGGGCCTCACCCCCAGCTACGACCGCATGCTCTTCGGCCTGAGGAACGCTTGCTCCACCTTTCAGCGGCTGGCGCATATCATGGCAGAATCGCGCCAGCCCGCTGGCCCTCGCGAGACCCCTGGGTATCGGGAGGCCGTCGATCCCTGAAGGACGAGCTCCCACGATGCCCCCCGTCAAGCAGCTCAACGCTCCTGAAGCGCCATATCATCAGGTGACCTTGGTTTGTTCGAATAGAGGGCGCCCTACGGGCTGCATTAACCTCGGGTTGACCCGTGCCGAACATGGCAGCTGTCTCACTTTTTGGCTGTGTAATGAATCTTTGCTATGCTTTGATGAACTTATGTTGCTTTCATATGGAGTGCTTGATCCATTACTGCCTCGAGGATGCCGTGCATCCGGGACCTCTCTCCTGACCGTTCCATGGACGGGGGCTGGGCACGGCGCCTGTGCTCGGGTTTGTCCGTGAAGTGCTGCCAAATCCAAGCGACCGAGCTCTGGCACGCGGTCCTGCTCCCATGCACATCACCTCCTTGGGGTCCTTCGTACCTCTCCCCCTCACGCAACGACCAAGAGCAGGCCGGCAGACGCGCGTCATCCCCTTGTTTTTCGTCAAGATTAATCCACATGCAGGCACCTCGGGAGCTGTAACACCCTGTTAATTAAGCTATAGTAATCCACTGTTAATGGTGCCATGTCATCACTTTTACTGTTGCTAATCCTCACTTGAATTCAAACCCTATTCAAATTTAAATCTGAATTGGAGTCAGAAATTCAAATTTCTCAAACAAGAAAACTAAAATGTTCAAAGTGTTGCAAATAATCCCTGAATATTTGTCATGGAGAAACCCACATTTTATAAAGTAATTAAATGCCCGAAAATAAATAAAACAGGGGCTAAAACAATTATTTAGATGCTTTTAAATTATAAAAATTCTAAACTATTTTATTTTGGTGCCAAACTAATTATGGCACTGGCCTAATTTTATAACACTATTTTAGGTTCTAGTTTTATATTTTATAAAACTAAAATAATATAAAAGAAAATGGAAAACAGAATGTTATAAAAGAAAAACAGGAAATAAAGAAAAGGAAAAGAGAAAGGCTGAAGGGCACTGTGCACTTAGGCCTGCCAGCCTAGTGCACCGGCCCAGTCCAATCTCACCTCCCCCTTCTTCCCACTGCTCACCCGAGCACGGTGGCCGCCGGGCGCTCGTCGACGCTGTGGATCACCACATGCCGTCCATCCGTCGCCTCCCCTCTCGACTACAAGGCCGCCCGCGGCCTCCCCTAACCCTAGCGCCCCACAGTTTCCCCTCTCCTGGCCCTCTTGCCCCCCTCGCTTCTCAGATCCGCCATGGCCGACGCTGGCGTTGCCGTTGTGAGCTCACCAGCGTAGCCACCATCGCCACCTCGCCTCGTCTCCGTGCCAGATCGATTCGCCGGCCACTGCTACGTCCTCCCTGACTACGCGCTCGAGTCGGGACCCCCTGCACCACCCTCGACGCTGTCATCGTCCTCCTCAGGTCGTCGCACGCCGTCGCCGTCTTCGGCCGCCTCTGCTGCTACTATCCACTCGCCGGCCTCCTTGCGCCGCCCAGTGAGCACCCTGTCCAGCCCCTCTCCCCTCTGTCCCTCCTCGTAAGCCGTAGCTCACCCCCATCGCGCTCGCGCTCCTGCCGCCACGGTCGAGCTCGCCGGCGTGGCCCTCGTGGTCGCAGCCCACGCCCGTGCTTGCGCTCATGCTCAGCACCTCCGCCCGAGCCCGTAGCACCTGTCGGCTGCCCTCGCGGAGCCCCATAGCCCGAACACGACAGCCGCCCCGCTAGTCACCACCGCTGCTGTAGGCTTTCCCCGGCAACGCAACCACCGCAAAACGACTCGCCGTCGTGTGGACGTTTGAACGCGGCTGGCGCCGTGCCAAACGGTGGCCCGTAGCCATTTTCCGGCGAGGTCCGGGGCACTCCGCCGTGAAAATTAGCTCGCCGGAGCCCTCTCCGGCACCTCGCCAATGTGGCACCGCTGGGGCCACCCCCAAAGTCACTGACTGGTGGCCCCAGTGGCCCCGTTGACCTCCTTTGACCGCGTTGACTCTGTCAACGCAGCTGACTAGCCTCACCCAGTCGTTGACATATGGGGCCCACCCCCTGCTAACTAATCAAAGTAATTAAATTAGTTTAAACGACCTAATTACACACTATCATGTGGGCCCAATAGGTTAATTAGTTAATTTAGTTTAGTTTTAAACTCTGTTAACCCCCACTGTCAATGATAGGTGGGTCCCAGCCGTCAGTTTGACCAGTCAACTAGCTGGTTGACTGCTGACATCAGGATGACATCATGCTAATGCATTAGTTCTATTTTTGGATTAATTTAAATAATAATAATACAGAATTTTTTTAAAACTTTGAAAATTAATATAAAATAATCTATAAGTCAGATGAAAATAATTTATATATGAAAATTCCTCAGAAAAATCCAACGAATCCAAATATGCAATCCGTTCATCTGTCACATGCCTCTAGCATGATGAATATGGAACCATCCCCTCTCTTTCATCTGTCCGGAAAATGCCAAACACTGGGAAAACATTCCCGGATGTTTTCCCTCTTCTTCTGCAATGTGTAGTACCGCGTTAGAACACCCCTAGCACTGCATATTGTCATGCCATGCATTGTGATGCATCTGTTTGCTTTATATTTATTGTTTCTTCCCCCTCTTCTCTTCCGTAGATGCCGAGACTGATGCTGCTGCCGAGTACGACTACGCCCTTGACGTCCAGCCACTTGCAGCAGAGCTTCCAAGCAAGCAAACCCCCCCTTGATCATTCCGATATCGCCCATTCCATTCTCTCTCATGCTTGCATTAGATTTTGCTTCTGTAAATGATTGCTCCTATTCTGATGCATAGCCTGCTTTTGTAACCTGCTTGTGTACCTTACCTGCTTATCCTATATGCTTAGTATAGGTTGGTTAGTGATCCATCAGTGACCCCTCACCTTGTCCCTGTTGCCCCCGCTGGATTACCAGATGACTCGATCAACGTGATCGACGTCCAGGGCCCAACACATCACCTCACCCCCTTTAGTTGTACGACTCTGCAGAGCTACTATCGAGTGCCGAGGGTGATACCTCGTAACACACTCCTGATGATAACTCTGTAGTGTAGCTAATCGGTCGTGGTCTATCGAGGGTGATTCCTACTTCACCCCTCCCAATACGACTCTGTCGTGCAACACCTCAAGTGTGAACCTCGAGGGTGATTGCTCCTAGTTCACCTTGATGATTACATCAAGTGGATTCCATCAAGGGTGATTCCTCGGATTCCTCCTTGGTGTTTTGGGCACACGGGTACTTTGACTTTACCACAGAACCATTTTAAAGATGGGTCGGCCCCATGGGGTACCCGCAAGAGTTACCGTTTCTGCGAGACTGTAGGGACAGGCGGTACCACCCTGGTAGAGGTGGACCTGAGTTCCTGACAGTCTCTTGTGACTCGAGTTGACCATGAGGGTACTCGCGAGAGTTACTGTAGTAGGGTTGGCCTGGAGGGTACCCGCGAGATAAATACGAGGCACGGCCGGGTAAGGCAGACCGCCCTGTAGTGGGCTGGGCCTGGCCCTTGTCGTAAGTCCTCGAGACGGGGTGACAGGAGCACTGATCGTCACCGCGCGCTCCCAAGACACTAACGGTTTGGGTATTTGATCTGAGTTGGTCGTTGACCTATACGCACTAACCACCACGCGGGATGAATTATGGGCACTCGGCGTCGTATGTATCAGGCGAAGCTATCCAGACGTCAGCAATTTAGCGGCGCGCAGCCGGGTGGCCTGCATAAGCACCTGCCTTGTATAAGGAGGTAGCCAGGACTGATCCCGGCCACGTTCGCAACATGCAGGAGTGCAAAGGGCGATGGGACCAAGACCCCTGCGCGCTTAGGATGTAGACCGGCATGCTGGCCTCTCTGTTGAGCCTAGGTAGGACTACGACGTGTTGATCTTCCGAGGCCGGGCATTACCCAGGAAAGTGTGTTCGGCCAGAGACGATTTAGCGTATCGGGTAATGTGGTGCACCCCTACAGGGAAGTTTATCTATTCGAATAGCCGTGTCCACGGTAACAGGACGACTTGGAGTTGTATCCCGATCTATACAACTAGAACTGGATACTAGAGATGATAATTGGATATGATGGCTCCGGGATTATTTCCTCGCAGGGAGTCGAGGAAGGATCTCTGGGCGTTAATAATACAACATGATTGCTACTTATAATATGCTAATCTGCACTCTTCTAATGCTGCAAGATGCTTCAAGTTGCTAGTCTTCTATAGGCTAGGCTTTCCCCCACTTCTGGCATTTCTGCAGTTCAGACCAAAGATATAGCCCCATTCCTTTGATACTGATGCATACTTAGTATAGTTCTAATGTAAGTCTTGCGAGTACTTTGGATGAGTACTCACGGTTGCTTTGCTACCTCTTTTCCCCTATACCCTTTTGCTGCGATCAGATGACGGATCCCAGGAGCCAGATGCCACCGCCGACGACTACTACTACCCCGACGAAGCCTACTACTACGTGGAGGCCGACGACGACTAGGAGTAGATAGGAGGCACCCAGGCAGGAGGCCTTGCCTTTTCGATCGTTGTTGCTTTTGTGTTAGCCTTCTGAAGGCAACTTGTTTAACTTACGTCTGTACTCAGATATTGTTGCTTCCGCTGACTCATTTGTATTCGAGCTTATGTATTTGAGCCCTCGAGGCCCCTGGCTTGTAGTATAAAGCTTGTATGACTTTAATTTGTGTCTAGAGTTGTGTTGTGATATCTTCCCATGAGTCCTTGATCTTGATCGTACACATTTGCGTGTATGATTAGTGTACGATTGAATTGGGGGCGTCACAGGAGCCAATTATTCAGACGCCCAGCGTCTCACCCATCGACCGGCGACGGCCGACTTGCCGGTAGGCCTCACGAGGGAGGAACTTCGGGAACAGAGCCCCAAGAGGCACGCCCCAGCGCCGCGCGGACTCCTCGTGAGCCGTGACCTCCGCACCACTCCCCGAAAAAGCTAAGTTTAACCTCCTCGTGCGACACAATGGTCATTAGTAGCATTCCTCCTTTTCGTGACCTCACCTAAGGCGAAAGCCTCTTCTCTCACGTGAGCCACTTGTGCGTCAAAGGGGAGCTTCTTGAGCATCACGCCTCAGGAGTTCTTACCAGACCTTGGTGCCCCTCACCTCCTGGCCTTGTCCAAGCATCGCAACTTGACATACCAGCGATGGATAAGGTTCGCTCGGTGGCAGGGTCCTAACGACGTAGAGCACTGAGGCGATCGAGAAGAAGAGGGGCGAGCCTAGCAAGGGAACGTTAAGAGAGAACTCAATTTCGAACCACAAAAGCATAAATCTAAAAATACGGAGGCCATCATTTTTCTTACATGCCCCCATGGGGCCAACGTTGGTCCAGCGCAGGAAAAGGAACAAAATAAAGGAGGCTCAGGTGGGGCGCGGCCACCTCCAGGACTCTAGCACGGGCGCCACCCTCGCCTAGTCAGAGTATTCTTCCTCTACCTTGACGCGGGGGAGTCGTCGTCGCTTCCACTCCCTCCGGTGGAGGAGTCGCCACTTCCGCTGCCGTCGTCGCCTGAGGAGCTGCTGCAACTACCGTCGTCGCTCTCCATGCAGCAGTCCAAGCGGCTGCCGGTGACCCCGAAGATCTTCACGAAGAGCGTGGCGGCCCCGTCGTACTGGAACAGGAGGACGTGGCCCCGCTTCAGGCCGCGGGCGAGGGCGAACGACTTCCACCCCTGCTTCAGGAACATGAAGCCGTCGGGAGTGAACTCCGTCGCCACCCAGGAAGGGCCATTGCAGCAGCCGTCAGCCTGTACCCATGATACGTCTCCAACGTATCTATAATTTTTGATTGTTCCATGCTATTATATTATCTGTTTTGGATGTTTTATATGCATTAATATGCTATTTTATATTATTTTTGGGACTAACTTATTAACCTAGAGCCCAGTGCCAGTTTTTGTTTTTTTCCTTGTTTTTGAGTTTTAGAGAAAAGGAATATCAAACGGAGTCCAAACGGAATAAAACTTTGGCGATGATTTTTCTTGGACCAGAAGACACACATAGGACTTGTAGAGGAAGGCAAAAGAGTCCCGAGGGCTCCACAAGCCCTCAGGGCGCGCCCTAGGGGGGGGCGCCCCCCTGGCTTGTGGGTCCCATGGGAGTCCTCCAACCCTAATCTTTGGCCTATAAATTCAGAAATATTCCCAAACCACCAGAAGTGTCCACCAAAATACTTTTCCGTCGTCGTAACCTTGTGTACACGTGAGATCCCATCTTGGGGCCTTTTTCGGCATCCTGCCGGAGGGGGATTCGATCACGGAGGGCTTCTACATCAACTCTATTGCCCTTCCCATGAAGCGTGAGTAGTTCACAACAGACCTACGGGTCCATAGCTAGTAGCTATATGGCTTCTTCTCTCTCTTTGATCCTCAATACCAAGTTCTCCTCATTGTTCTTGGAGATCTATCCGATGTAATATGCTTTTGCGGTGTGTTTGTCGAGATCCGATGAATTGTGGATTTATGATCAGTTTATCTATGAATATTATTTGAATCTACTCTGAATTCTTATATGCATGATTTGATATCTTTGTATTTCTCTTCAAATTATCGGCTTGGTTTGGCCAACTAGATTGGTTCTTCTTGCAATGGGAGAGGTGCTTAGTTTTGGGTTCAATCTTGCGGTGTCCTCACCCAGTGACAAAGTAGGGGTTGCGAGGCACGTATTGTATTGTTGCCATCAAGGGTAAAAAGGTGGGGTTTTCATCATATTGCTTGAGTTTATCCCTCTACATCATGTCATCTTACTTAAGGCGTTACTTCGTTCATATGAACTTAATACTCTAGATGCATGCTGGATAGCGGTCGATGTGTGAAGTAATAGTAGTAGATGCAGAATCGTTTCGGACTACTTGACACGGACGTGATGCCTATATTCATAACCATTGCCTTGGATATCGTCATAACTTTGCGCTTTTCTATCAATTACTCGACAGTAATTTGTTCACCCACCGTATTATGTGCCTTCAAGAGAGAAGCCTCTAGTGAAACCTATGGCCCCCGGGTCTATTTTCCATCATATATTTTCAGATCTATAAACCGAAAAACCCAAAAATACCTTGCTGCAATTTATTTACTTTTATTTTGTTTTATATTTTAGTAAGCTTTTATATCTATCTCTATCAGATTTCACCTTTGCAAGTGACCGTGAAGGGATTGACAACCCCTTTATCGCGTTGGGTGCAAGTGTTTGATTGTTTGTGCAGGTGCATATATTGGAGACTTGCGTGTTTCTCCTACTAGATTGATACCTTGGTTCTTAACTGAGGGAAATACTTATCTCTACTTTGCTGCATCACCCTTTCCTCTTCAAGGGAAAAACCAACGCAAGCTCAAGAAGTAGCAGGAAGAATTTCTGGCACCATTGCCGGGGAGATCTACATCAAGCCTACCAAGTACCCACCATAAACTCTCATCTCTTGCATTACATTATTTGCCATTTGCCTCTCGTTTTCCTCCCCCCCCACTTCTAAAACGATTTCAGAAAAACACAAAAAGATTTGCCTTTTTTCGCCCTTCTTCCGTCCGGTCTTTTGTTTGCTTGAACTCATCATCATGAGTGACTTCGGTATGGCAGAAACAGATGATGGCCTAACTCCTAAAATTGGACGAACAGGAAATCTGGATGCTAAAACTTTTGTTTTGGGGCAAGGGAATTTTATGGGAAAAGAACATATACAAGAATTTTTCAATTGTGTAGGCAATTTGCCTCTCGATGATACTCCCATACTTAAAAGAACTAAAACTTATGCGGAAGCTATTTCAGCACTAGTTCTGAAATTTGAAAGTAGATTTATCCGTACTCATCCTACCTTGCAAAGATTGTTTTATGAGTTACCCGTTATAAAGGATCCTAAGGCTAAAAAGATAGCTACCCAAGTTCTTAAGAATGAATTTGATCACATAGTACGGGAAGCTAGGGAAATTTTTGATCATTACGGTATGAGCCGTGAAAAACCGGTAATAGATGAGGTCCTTTACAATAGTATTTATACTTTGAGACATTTTTTTGGAAATAATCAAGTTTTTTATGAAAACCTTAAAAATAAAATCCCCGTTTTAGATATGATCCAACAAGGTTTCAACGATGTTAACCAACAGTATTCTTGGATTGTAGCCGAAAATCAAAGGAGATACGTAGATGGGCAACTTAATGATGCCAAAATTTCTATGGATAATGTGTTCCAAGTTATCTTTGCAAAACCTTTCGACGAGAACACATCTATGGAAAAGCATACCAAAGATGACAATACCTAGATCTATGTTTTATGCCTAGCTAGGGGCGTTAAACAATAGCGCTTGTTGGGAGGAACCCAATTTTATTTTTATGTTTTTTTGTTTTTGGTTCTGTTTTTCAATAAATACACATTATTACCTCTGTAGTAATTGTGTTTTGGTGTTTTAATTAGTGTTTGAGCCAAGTAATACCTTTGGGATGGCTTACGGTGATAGTTGATTTGATCTTGCTGAAAAACAGAAACTTTTGCGTCCAGTAACAGAATTGTTTAAATTCACTGGAGCATGTAAAAACCCTGAATGTTTTACAAAATATTGATATAAAAATTGCCTCTGTTGTCCTAATTTTTCAGAATTTTTGAGTTAAATAAGTATTAGAACAATTCAGATCTTCGCAGATGCATGCTGGATAGCGGTCGATGTGTGGAGTAATAGTAGTAGATGCAGAATCATTTCGGTCTACTTGACACGGACGTGATGCCTATATTCATAATCATTGCCTTGGATATCATCATAACTTTGCGCTTTTCTATCAATTGCTCGACAGTAATTTGTTCACCCACCGTATTATTTGCCTTCAAGAGAGAAGCCTCTAGTCAAACCTATGGCCCCCGGGTCTATTTTCCATCATATATTTTCAGATCTATAAACCAAAAAACCCAAAAATACCTTGCTACAATTTATTTACTTTTATTTTGTTTTATGTTTTAGTAAGCTTTTATATCTATCTCTATCAGATCTCACCTTTGCAAGTGACCGTGAAGGGATTGACAACCCCTTTATCGCGTTGGGTGCAAGTGTTTGATTGTTTGTGCAGGTGCATAGATTGGAGACTTGCGTGTATCTCCTACTGATTGATACCTTGGTTCTTAACTGAGGGAAATACTTATCTCTACTTTGCTGCATCACCCTTTCCACTTCAAAGAAAAAACCAACGCAAGCTCAAGAAGTAGCAACCCACAGGCCCACCGGCGCTTAGTCCGCCATCGCCTCGCGAAGGATCAGGGAGCATGAGCCAGGAGCAAGGACGACGGTGCATTGATACGTCCATTTTGCATCATGTTTACCTACTGTTATTTATAATGTTTTTATGCATAATAATGCTTTTTGGAGTATTTCTAACGCCTTTTCTCTCATATTATGCAAGGTTTACACAAAGAGGGAGAATACCGGCAGCTGGAATTCTGGACCTGAAAAAGCTGCGTCAGAGTTACCTATTCTACACATCTCCAAATGAGCTGAAAATTTACGGAGAATTATTTTGGAATATATAAAGAATAATGGAGCAAATAACTACCAAAGGGGGCCCACTAGGTGGGCACAACCCACCTGGGCGCGCCAGGGAGCCCAGGCGCGCCCTGGTGGGTTGTGCCCTCCTTGGCCCACCTCCGGTGCCCCTCTTCTAGTATATAAGTCATTTTGACCTAGAAAAAAATAAGAGGAGGACTTTCGGGACGAAGCGCCGCCGTCTCGAGGCGGAACTTGGGCAGGAGCACTTTTGCCCTCCGGCGGAGCGATTCCACCGGGGGAACTTCCCTCCCGGAGGGGGAAATCATCGTCATCGTCATCACCAACAACTCTCCCATCTTTGGGAGGGCCATCTCCATCAACATCTTCAACAACACCATCTCCTCTCAAACCCTAGTTCATCTCTTGTGTTCTATATTTGTACCAGAACCTTAGATTGGTACTTGTGGGTGACTAGTAGTGTTGATTACATCTTGTAGTTGATTACTATATGGTTTATTTGGTGGAAGATTATATGTTCAGATCCATTATGCTATTTAATACCCCTATGATCTTGAGCATGATTATTATTTGTGAGTAGTTACTTTTGTTCTTGAGGCCACAGGAGAAGTCATGTTGCAAGTAATCATGTGAACTTGATATGTGTTCGATATTTTGATGATATGTATGTTGTGATTCTCTTAGTGGTGTCATGTGAACGTTGACTACATGGCACTTCACCATATTTGGGCCTAAGGGAATGCATTGTATAGTAGTTATTAGATGATGGGTTGCTAGAGTGATAGAAGCTTAAACCCTAGTGTATGCGCTACTTCGTAAGGGACTGATTTGGATCCAAAAGTTTAATGCTATGGTTAGATTTTATCTTAATACTTTTCTCGTAGTTGCGGATGCTTGCGAGGGGGTTAATCATAAGTAGGAGGTTTTTTCAAGTAAGAACAGCACCTAAGCACCGGTCCACCCACATATCAAATTATCAAAGTAGCGAACATGAATCAAATCAACATGATGAAAGTGATATGATGAAATTCCCGTGTCCCCTCAAGAATGCTTTGCTTATCATAAGAGATTGTTTTGGCCTATCCTTTGTCGCAAAAGGATTGGGCTACCTTGCTGCACTTTATTTACCTTTACCGTTACTTGCTCGTTACAAATTATCTTGCTATCAAACTACCTGTTACCGACTATTTCAGTGCTTGCAGAAAATACCTTGCTGAAAACCACTTGTCATTTCCTTCTGCTCCTCGTTGGGTTCGACACTCTTACTTATCGAAAGGACTATGATTGATCCCCTATACTTGTGGGTCATCAAGGCTCTTTTCTGGCGCCGTTGCCGGGGAGTGAAGCTCTCTTGGTAAGTGGAAATTGGTAACAGAAAATTATTACTACGTGCTGAAATTTATTATCGCTTGTTACTATGGAGAATCATCCTTTGAGGGGTTTGTTCGGGGTATGTTAACCTCGACCGGAACCACAATTAGCTACCCCTCAACCTACTGCACCTACTAAAAATATTTGTTATGAAATTCCTTCGGGTATGATAGAACAACTACTAGCTAATCCTTATGCAGGAGATGGAACTGAACATCCTGATATGCACTTGATATATGTGGATGAAATTTGTGGATTATTTAAGCTTGCAGGTTTGCCCGGAGATGAAGCTAAGAAGAAGGTTTTCCCTTTATCTTTGAAGGGAAAAGCATTGGCATGGTATAGGCTACGCGATGATATTGGATCTTGGAATTGGAATCGATTTAAATTGGAATTTCACCAAAAAAATTATCCTATGCATCTAGTTCATCGTGATCGGAATTATATATATAATTTTTGGCCTCGTGAAGGAGAAAGTATCGCTCTAGCTTGGGGGAGGTTTAAGTCAATGTTATATTCATGCCCCAATCATGAGCTCTCAAGAGAAATTATTATTCAGAATTTTTATGCTCGGCTTTCTCATGATGATCGATCCATGCTCGATACTTCTTGTACTAGTTCTTTTATGAAGAAGACTATTGAATTCAGGTGGGATCTTTTATAAAGAATCAAATTCAACTCTGAAGATTGGGAGCTCGACGAAGGTAAAGAGTCAGGTATTAAGCTTGAATTTGATTGTGTTAAATCCTTTATGAATACCGATGCTTTTCACAAGTTTAGCACTAAATATGGGCTTGACTCTGAGATAGTAGCCTCCTTTTGTGAATCATTTGCTACTCATGTTGATCTCCCTAAGGAGAAGTGGTTTAAATATCACCCACCTATCAAAGAAGAAATTAAAGAACCTGACATAGCTAAGGATGAAAGTATTATTTATAATGTTGACCCAGCTGTTCCTACTGCTTATATTGAAAAACCACCTTTCCCTATTAGGATAAAGGAACATGCTAAGGTTTCAACTATGGTTCGCAAAAGTAATATTAGAGCACCTAAACCTGCTGAACAAATTAAAGTAGAACCTAGTGTTGCTATGGTTAAAGATTTCCTGGTAGAAAATATTGATGGGCATGTTATTTACTTCTGTGATGAAGCTGCTAGAATTGCCAAACCCGATGAAAAAGATAAACATAGACCTATTATTGGCATGCTCGTTGTCTCAGTTAAAATAGGAGCTCATTGTTATCATGGTTTATGTGATTTAGGTGCTACCATGAGTGTTATTCCCTTTACTTTATACCAAGAAATTATGAATGACATAGCACCCGCTGAAATAGAAGACATAGATGTTACTATTAAACTTGCTAATAGAGACACCATCACACCACTTGGGATTGTTAGAGATGTTGAAGTCTTGTGTGGCAAAATAAAATACCCTACTAATTTTCTAGTTCTTGGTTCCCCGCAAGATGACTTCTGTCCCATTATCTTTGGTAGACCTTTCTTGAACACTGTCAATGCTAAAATAGATTGTGAAAAACAAACTGTCGGTGTTAGCTTTGGTGATGAGTCTCATGAGTTTAATTTTTCCAAGTTTAATAGACAACCTCATAAGAAAGAATTACCTAGTAAGGATGAAATAATTGGTCTTGCTTCTATTGCCGTGCCCCCTACTGATCCACTAGAACAATATTTGCTAGACCATGAAAATGATATGCACATGCATGAAAGAAATGAGATAGATAAATTTTTCTTTGAACAACGACCTCTGCTCAAACATAATTTGCCTATTGAAACTCTAGGAGGTCCTCCTCCACCTAAAGGTGATCCTATGTTTGAATTGAAACAATTGCCTGACACTTTGAAATATGCTTATCTTGATGAGAAAAAGATATATCCCGTTATTATTAGTGCTAACCTTTCAGAACATGAAGAAGAAAGATTATTGAAAATTCTGAAGAAGCACCATGCTGCTATTGGATATACTCTTGATGACCTTATATTAAGGGCATTAGTCCCACTCTCTGTCAGCACAAAATTAATATGGAACCTGATGCTAAGCCCGTTGTTGATCATCAATGACGTTTGAATCCTAAGATGAAAGAAGTGGTAAGAACTGAAATATTAAAGCTTCTCAAAGCAGGTATAATCTATACCATACCTGATAGTAGATGGGTGAGCCCCGTTCATTGTGTCCCCAAGAAACGAGGTATTACCATTGTTTCTAATGATAAAAATGAACTAATTCCACAAAGAATTGTTACTGGCTATAGAATGGTAATTGATTTTAGAAAATTAAATAAAGCTACAAGAAAAGATCATTACCCTTTGCCTTTTATTGGTCAAATGCTAGAAAGATTATCAAAGCACACACACTTTTGCTTCCTAGATGGATATTCTGGTTTTTCTCAAATACCTGTTTCACAACCTGATCAAGAGAAAACCACCTTTACTTGCCCTTTCGGAACTTATGCTTATAGACATATGCCTTTTGGTTTATGCAATGCACCTGCTACCTTCCAAAGATGTATGACTGCTATATTCTCTTATTTTTGTGAAAAGATTGTTGAGGTTTTCAAGGATGATTTTTCTGTTTATGGAACTTCTTTTGATGATTGCTTGAGCAACCTTGATCGAGTTTTGCAGAGATGTGAGCAAACTAATCTTGTCTTGAATTGGGAGAAGTGCCACTTTATGGTTAATGAGGGTATTGTCTTGGGACATAAAATTTCTGAACGAGGTATTGAGGTGGATAAAGCAAAAGTTGATGCAATTGAGAAAATGCCATGTCCTAAATATATTAAAGGTATTCATAGTTTTCTCTGTCATGCTGGTTTCTATAGGAGGTTTATTAAAGACTTCTCTAAAATTTCTAGGCCTCTTACAAATCTTTTACAAAAGGATGTTCCATTTGTTTTTTATGATGATTGTGTAGAAGCCTTTGAAACACTTAAGAAAGCCTTAAATTCTGCACCTATTGTTCAACCACCTGATTGGAACTTGCCTTTTGAAATTATGTGTGATGCTAGTGATTATGTAGTTGGTGCTGTTCTAGGACAAAGAGTTGATAAGAAATTAAATATTATCCATTATGCTAGAAAAACTCTAGACAGTGCACAAAGAAATTATGCTACTACTGAAAAAGAATTTTTAGCAGTTGTGTTTGCTTGTGACAAATTTAGATCTTATATTGTTGATTCTAAAGTTACTGTTCACACCGATCATGCTGCTAATAAATATCTTATGGAAAAGAAAGAGGAAAAGGAGCTGAGAACCCCGTAGCTGATAACTTATCTAGGTTAGAGAATATTCTTGATGACCCACTACCTATTGATGATAGCTTTCCTGATGAACAACTAGCTGCAATAAATGTTTATCATAATACTCCTTGGTATGCTGACTATGCTAATTACATTGTTGCTAAATACATACCAACAAAAGAAAAAGTTCTTCTATGATTTAAGACATTACTTTTGGGATGACCCACATCTTTATAAAGGAGTAGATGGTATTATTAGACGTTGTGTACCTGAGCATGAACATGGACAAATCCTACGGAAATGTCACTCCAAAGCTTATAGAGGGCATCATGCGGGAGATAGAACTGCTCACAAGGTATTGCAATCTGGTTTTTATTGGCCTACTCTCTTCAAGGATGCCCGTAAGTTTGTTTTATCTTGTGATGAATGTCAATGAATTGGTAATATTGGTAAGCGTCAAGAAATGCCTATGAATTACTCACTTGCTGTTGAACCGTTTGATGTTTGGGGTTTTGATTATATGGGGCCTTTTCCTTCCTTTAATGGGTATACACATATTTTGGTTGCTGTTGATTATGTTACTAAGTGGGTAGAAGCTATTCCAACTAGTAGTGCTGATCATAACACTTCCATTAAAATGCTTAAAGAAGTTATTTTCCCAAGGTTCGGAGTCCCTAGATACTTAATGAGTGATGGTGGTTCACACTTTATTCATGGTGCTTTCCTAAAATGCATGCTAAATATGATGTTAACCATAGAATTGCATCACCCTATCATCCTCAATCTAGTGGTCAAGTTGAACTTAGCAATAGAGAAATAAAATTAATATTACAGAAAACTGTTGATAGGTCCCGAAAGAATTGGTCTAAGAAATTGGATGATGCACTTTGGGCCTACAGAACAGCATATAAAAATCCTACGGGTATGTCTCCGTATAAAATGGTTTATGGAAAAGCTTGTCATTTGCCTCTTGAGTTAGAACATAAAGCATATTGGGCAATTAAAGAACTCAACTATGATTTCAAACTTGCCGGTAAAAAGAGGTTATTTGATATTAGCTCATTAGATGAATGGAGAACCCAAGCTTATAAAAATGCCAAGTTATTTAAAGAAAAAGTTAAAAGATGGCATGACAAGAGAATCCAAAATCGAGAATTCAGAGTTGGAGAATATGTTCTATTGTACAACTCTCATTTCAGATTCTTTGCAGGAAAACTTCTCTCTAAATGGGAAGGACCATATATCATCGAAGAGGTTTACCGCTCTGGAGCTATCAAAATAAATAATGCCGAAGGTACTAATCCGAAGGTGGTCAATGGGCAAAGAATTAAACATTATATTTCAGGTACTCCTATTAATGTTGAAAGAAATATTATTCAAACTATGACACCTGAGGAACACATAAAAGAGACCTTCTGGAACACTCCAGAATAATTAAAAAAGAGGAGGTATGTGATACGGTAAGTAAACGGACTCCGAAAAATCCGCAAAAATATTTTCTGTCGGTTTTAGAATATTTTAAAAATTAGGAAAATAAGAAACAACCAGGAAGGCACCCGAGGAGGGCACAAGACACCAGGGCGCGCCAGGGCCCCCTGGCACGCCTAGGTGGGTTGTGCCCACCTTGGGAACCTTCCCGACTCCGTTTTCCTCCTGTTTGCTTGTTTCCCAAGATAAAAAATCTTTATGTATCCCCTAAACGCATTGACCACTGTATCGCGGAGAAATCTTCTGTTCTTCTTTTTTGCTGTTTTCTGGCAGATCTGAAAATATGTCATCTCAATATTCGAAAGAGGATTGCCCAGTTTCTTATCAGCCTTTGGATAAAAATATCTTCAAGGACACCTATCCCTATATATGGTTCACTGATGAGGAAGATGAAGATGAGCCAATCCCTCCTCGGTTCGAGCAAGAAAGCAAGGAGGCATTATGCAAGAGGATAATAAAGCTTGAGATGGAGAACGAAGAGTTGAGGATAGATAATTTTACCCTTCAACGCAAGCTGGAGAAGAAGGACACTACCTCATCACCACCACCACCTTCTTCATCACCAAAGGAAACTTGAGTTCTTGGTATGGACACTCCCCTTGGCTTGTGCCAAGCTTGGGGGAGGTGTCCCGGTATCGTATCACCACCACTATCTTTGCCTTTATCTATTTTAGTTCGATCTTTAGTTTCCTATAATTTAGTTGAATAAAAAATTTAGTTCGACCCTTTCTTTTCGAGTGTTTGCTTAAGTGATCTAACTATCGATGTAATCGTGTGCGAGATATATAATAAAGAGTAGTTTGAGTTTTGTTTCTTTACTTTTATGTCTTAATAAAAAGAAAGGAAAATAAGTGAAAAAGATCACATGCTAATCTTATGGTAAGTAATGACATCACATAAGGAAAAGTATAAGTGGTAAAATTTGTTGGAGATTGACAAACATAGCATTAGTCAATGATGCAATTCATGAAAGAATTAATAAGGGAAGAGAAGATTCACATGCAAATACACTATCTTGGACATCTTTTATGATTGTGAGCCCCCATTAAATATTTTGTGTCAAAATAGTTGACATTGGACAAGGAAGACAACATAATGATTTATGTTTGTTCATATTCACATAGAAGTTATATTGTCATAGATCCTTTAACATGTGGTGCTTGCTCAATATATTTTCTAGCCAAAAATTCCGCACTAAGTAGAGATACTACTTGTACATCCAAAAACCCTTGACCCAAATCTTATTTTGAGAGTCCACCATACCTACCTATGGATTGAGTAAGATCCTTCAAGTAAGTTTTCATCGGTGCAATAAGGCAATAAAAATTGCTTCTAAATGTGTTGGATCCACTGGTGCAGAGACGTGTTATACAATTGGTTTTTACCCCCTTTCCACGACGGAGTTTTAAACCGTCGCCTAGTGAGTGTGTGAGATAGGGGGGTCCTTCCCACATGACCCAGAAACCGTCGGGGATATGCCCTCCGGCCACACAGGCGGGGGCAAAATGAGCTCGTGTGCGATCAGGCGAGGCATCGAAGCCCAATCATTTCCGTTCGTATGTACATCCCACACGGTGAATCCCAGAAAAATGTTTCTGTTCGTATGTATATCACACACAGTTTTTGTGTGGAAACGTTTGTGCAAGGTGGCCTAACGCAAACAGTTCTCTGCCGGAAGCCGTGTGTTATTGTTAGTTGATCCAACACGCCTACTTTCTAGAAACCGTGTGGGTTGTTTGAGTTCATCGCCCACGGTGTTGCCTGAGTAACCTTCTGCAATAGAAAACCCCAATAAGCAGGGTAATTAGCCTATTATTGATAATCCATGTAGTAATCAAATTGACATTTCTTATAAAACACACACCAGATATTTCATATCCGTATAACGGCAACCAGGATTTCATAATCGAATTACATCAGATAGCTTCAGCACTCAGTTACAGCAAAGAGGGATATAGCTAGCTACGCCATTACACAACAGCACTAAGTTTCACATGCAACTTTGAAAACCTTTGGAAAAGTAGCATCATACACGGTAAATAGACAGATGAATCTCATCTGGGAAACTGCAGAAGCGGAAGGCGAATATTGAGCCTTCAGTGATGTTGAACGTCCTTGCAACTTTAGGCCAGTGGCTATGGATAATTGCCCACCCAACCTTCGTCCTCTTCAGGAAGACTTCAATATTGTACCGTGGGTGTTGAATGAATACCTTCCTCGCCTGTTGACCATGCAGGTGTTTTGAGAGGTAATCATCGGTGAACTACTTTGAAAAGTACTGAAAACAAAGATATGCATAAATCGCTGTTATAAATTTTGAAATGGCGCAAGGGGTAAAAATAAGGTAAAAGAGTTAGTACCATCCTATAGTTGATTGATGTCTTTTTCATTGTGCATCGACCTCGTCTTCTTCCTCGGCCGCTGGTGATCTTCCTCCCCGCCTGCGATGTTCTACAGCTCCTAATCTTTCACGGGCCTTCGACGTGCCGCTCGATGAGCCCTTTCGTCCCCTGCTCCGGACGCCGGAGCTGACCTGACCGCCACCTGGCACCCCTCTGTGCCGCTGCCAGCGGCCCCCACGGGCCTGTTGACTGGGTCAGCACCGCTGACTGGACCTGGTCCAGTCACTGACCGGTGGGCCCACCCTAATTAGTTAGCTCTGTTAATTAAGTTAGACACTGATAGGTGGGACCGGCTAGTTAATTAGGTTAGTTTAATTAGAATAACCCCTGTTAACTAGTCCAGTCACTGACATGTGGGTCCCACTGGACCCACATGTCAGGTTTGACCCTGGTCAGCCGCTGTTGACTGCTGACGTCACAATGACATCATATATCATTTTCTGTTAAATAAAATAATTCCAGAAAATCATTTAAACTTTGAAAATTCATAACTTTTAAACCGTAGCTCAGATAGAAAAACTTAAAACATGAAACTTGCTCAGAACGACGAGCGAATATTATTGTGTCGTCTGTTTCTTTGTCGGAACCCCCTACCTAGAAGAACTCATAACTCCGAATCCGATTCCGATAGATGAATAGTGCATAACCACCGGTAAATAAATTCCACCTTAATCCTAAAATAACGAAAAATGACTTAGACATACTTCAGGTAACCCTGCACTGCATCATAGTCGTAGGATGCCCTGTATTGCATCGTTGCTGTGTATTTACTTGTTTCCTCCCCCCTCTTCTCTCTCGGTAGACCCCGACATCGATGTAGCTCCCGAGGTCGATGCTGCTCAGGAGCCCGACGACTCAGTTGACGACCCTGCCCTTGCCGTCGAGCAGATAGGCAAGCACCCCCATTTTGAGCATTCCGATATCGCCCACTCTCTTCTCTCTTATGCTTGCATTAGAAGATACTGCTGCTACTGTTATCCCACTTCTGTTGCATAGCCTATTTATTGTAGCCTACTATTGATACCTGCCTATTATCCTAAACTGGATAGTATAGGATGGTTAGAGCCCTATCAGAGACCCACTTGTCCCGACTGCCCCGCTGGACTCTCAGAAGACCCGAGCAACAGGATCAAAGATCAGACCCTGGCACCGCATGTCACTTCCCCCTTAAATTTGCTTGACACTACTGGGTTACTATCGAGTGCCGAGGGTGATACCTCGTCAGCACTTCTAATGATAACCTTGTAGGTTAGTTAATCGGTTGTGGTAAGCGAGGGTGATTCCTCCTACACCACCCCCGATACCGACGTCGTCGTGCAACACCTCAAGTGTGGACCTCGAGGGTGATTCCTCCTTCGTTCACCTTGATGATAGCATCGAGTGGGATTCCATCGGGGGTGATTCCTCAGAGTTCCCCCTTGGTGTTAGACACACGAAGACTTTGGTTACTATGACTGAACACTGAACCATGATACTAAAGACGGGTCGGCCCTGAGGGGTACCCGCGCGAGAATGAATGCGAAGTGATGTGGAGTCGAATTGACCTGAGAGGTGCCCGCGAGATAACTACGAGGCGTGGCCGGGCATTCTTAGCCCTTGCCGCAAGTCCTCGAGACGGGGCGACGGGGTCACATCTTTCGTGAGTCTCTGCTCGTTACCGCACTACCAACACACTAACAGTTTGGATATTTGATCCGAGGGGCCTCTGGCCTGATAGCACTAACCATCACGTGGGCATAGTATGGGTGTTCTGCGTCGTATACTTCAGCCGAAGCTTAATGGACGTCAGGGACTGAGCGGCGCGCGCCGAGTTGGACTGGTTACACAACTGCACTTGTATTAAGGGGTTGCTAGGTCTGCTCTCGGCCGCCTGACGCAACGTGCAGGAGTTCCCGGGGCGATGGCCCAAGACCCCTGGGGGCATAGGTTTAGTCAGGCGTGCTGACCTCTCTGTTAAGTATTTGGTCGGGTTGCGGCGTATCATTTGGCTGAGGCCGGGCATGACCCAGTAAAGTGTGTCCGGCCGGAGTTAAGCGAGCGTGGTGGGTAAGTTGGTGCACCCCTGGGAGGGAAGAACTAATCTATCGATAGCCTGTCCTATGGTAACGGACACTCGGAGTTGTATCTCGATCGGTACAACTAGAACTGATGACTTTAGATGAAATGGATAGTATGGCTCTGGGATTGCTTTCTCGCAGGGAGTCGAGGAAGGATCTCTGGCCGAGGTTGATAACACTACTACTACTTTACATTATGTTATCCTGCACTCTTCTTATGCTGCAAGACTGATGACGATGATGAAGATGCTAGTCTTCGATAGGACTAGGCTCTCCCCTCTATTCTGGCATTTCTGCAGCCCAGTCCACATATACAGCCTCCTTTGAAAATGTTTCATATGTAGTGTAGATCCTTGCTTGCTGAGTACTTCGGATGAGTACTCATGTTTGCTTTATTTTCTTTTTCTCCCCATATCCACTTGTCGCCTCCAGATGACGGAGCCCCTGAGTTAGCTGCCCCTGTCGACGACTACGGCTACTACTACCCTCCCGGCGAGTTCTACTACGAGGAGCCGACGGACACCAGGAGTAGGATTCGGAGGGTCCTAGGCAGGAGGCCTACGCCTTTCGATCATAGAGTTTTATTTTGCCCCGCCTTCTTAAAGGCTTATCTCTATTTCTGTAATATATCTGTACCCAGATATCTGATGCTTCCGCTGACACTTGTATGCCATCGAGCTACGTATTCGAGCCCTCGAGGCCCTGGCTTGTAATATAAAGCTTGTATGACTTTATTTATGTTTTAGAGTTGTGTTGTGATATCTTCAAGTGAGTCCTTAGGCTTGATCGTGTGCATTTGCATGTATGATTAGTGCATGATTAAGCCGAGGTCATCACAGGTTGGTATCAGAGCCGACTGCCTCTAGGAATCCCCCTATCCAATTCCTTGGCCGAAGTTGAGTCTAGTGGTCGAAAAACTATTTTACTAACTTGGCTGTGTGGCTTACGGGCCCACGTCACCAACTGGGTGGTATTAGGATCTTTTATTCCTCGTCTTTACTCCGGGATTCTAATCTCTCTTCTATTCGGGTTTAATAAATTTACTAACACCGACACTTAGGATCTCGTAAATTCCATCCATCCGGAGAGCTGGATTCAGTGCGATTTCCCTGTCTTTGATCTGATTAGTCTGATAATCATTTTCCTTTCCATTGTTTTGTTTAACCTTTCCATTCGAGATGTGTTATATTTCCCGTCGTCGAGTGACAATCCTGAATCTTCTCTATTTCAGATGGACCGTCTGTTTCCCCCATGCCCTATGACGCAGCTTGTGCTTCGCACCTGGGCTCGAGACGTCCCTGGGTTTCCAGTTGTTCTGATCGCTCTCTTGACCAGGCTGGGTTATCGCTGGTGCCCCGAGTACATGGTCTACGAGGTTTATCGTGATTTCAACCAGGAGCAGTACTATGCTGATGTTCGCATCTACGATCAGCAGGATGACTCCGACACTGAGCTACACCTTTTCCACGGTATCGGCATGACTATTGACATGGCAGTCCATGATGCCGCCTACTCGACTGTCGCACGTCTCCGAGGAGAGCACAACGCCAGCTTGGATGCTTCTGAGTATCGGTACATCCCGTATGCCCCTGCTGGAGATGCTACTGGATAATACACAGCTGTCTGTGCCCCGTACGAGCCTCGTCGCTACGATCAGCGAGTTCTGATTCAGTGTATTCAGGCTCTGGATCGCACTGTTCGGGCTCTTGCCGTCGACTTGTTTGCCACTCGAGTACGACTCTACGAGGCTATGACGTAGTTGCTACTAGCTGTTCATGCAGGGCTACATCCGGAGCACATTCTTTACCCGCGCAGGACCGAGATGCCACTAGGGATCGATTGGCCTGCCGTGGGAGGTCACACGCCTGCACGTGGACCTCTTCTTTCAGCTCGAGACCGGGTTCTGCATCAGAGTGCACATGGAGCGCAGGATCCTTCTGCGACGAACGTTCATCGTCCGCACTTGCAGCTACCCCATTTCAGTGGTTTTCTCCAACGTTGATGTAGTCTTTGCTATGTCTCGTTGTGTACTTCCTTACCGCGTGCCTGCGCGCCGCCTAGCATGTCTAGCTTTTAAATTTGCGCCGCTATGCTGCCCAAATGTAACCGACTCTGTATGGATCTGTATGACTTAATGACTACTATTAAGCATCTGTTCTACTACTTAGATTCCATCGTGTTACATCATGCTTGTTTCTAAACACTCATCGTGGCTTCTGCTAAACTACCCCCGTTGATTTAGCAGGATGGGTGATAACAATCCACCACCGCCGCCACCGCCTGACTATATGGCTGCTATGATGCAACAGTTTGAACTCAACCGTCAGTTCATGACGGGGATTATGGAACAATTCCCACATCCCAATGCCAACCATCAGCCAGCCTCAATCACACTGCCAGAGTTTTTCCGACTCAACCCATCGATATTCCGCAACACTGTTAATCCACTGGATGCCGATGATTGGCTGCGTGACATCTTCTGTGAGATGGAGTCAGCTGATGTTCTCCCTGTCAGCTATGTCACCTTTGCGACATACTTCTTGAAGGGTCCCGCAGCGCAATGGTGGGCCACTCACCGACAGACCCTGCCTCCTAGAACTGTTGTCACATGGGAGGAGTTCAAGATTGCTTTTAACGCCCGCTATATTCCTCAAGCAGTTATAGCACGCAAGAAGGCTGAGTTCCACAACCTTGTTCAAGGCAACAAGATCGTAGAAGTTTATCAGCGAGAGTTCCTTGAGTTGTCTCGCTGTGCTGAAGAAGACATCCCCACTGATGCCCGAAGGCAAGAGAAGTTTCGTGAAGGGTTGCACCATGACATTCAGTTAGCCCTGCTCGTCCAAGACTATCCTGACTTTGCCACCTTGGTGAATAAGGCTATCATGGTCGAGACCGGTCTGAAAAAGCATAAGGAAGCAACCAGACGCACCCGTGAGGAGGGCTCATCTTCGGGCTCGTCTTCCCAGAAGCGTCGCATCTGGATACCTCAGAGCATGTACTGTCCAGCAGCTCCAGTGTACAGGCCATCATATGCTGCACCTCGTCTGCCTCCTCCACCACTGAGGCAGCCTCTTCGAGCGCCACCACATCAAGCTCCCACACCACGTCCTGACAGTGGACTCTGCTTCAAGTGTGGCCAGCCAGGTCACCGTGCCAGAGACTGCTCACAGAGTCAGAATCAGCTAGCTCTTCCTCCTGCTGGCCGTGGTAATGGCCGTGGAATTCCTCAACAGCGTAACAACAATGCCAGACCTTCTTATGGTCATGGACAGAACAATCACGTCAACATGGCTGAAGCTCAGGATCAACCTGAAACCGTGATGGGTACACTTCTTGTTAATTCAGTACCTGCAACTGTTTTATTTGATTCAGGAGCATCGCATTCATTCATGTCAGAACATTTTGCACTCATGCATGATGTTAGAAGTGAAGCACTACACCATTCATTAGCTGTGAACACTCCCGCGGGCCAGTGCCGAGCCTTCGTGTTCAGCCCTGATGTCGTCATTGATATTGACGGGTTGAAGTTCCGCACTTCTCCCATTATACTCAAGTCTTCCTCGATTGATCTTATTCTGGGAATGGATTGGTTGAAGGCTCATTATGCCTCAATCAATTGCGCCACTAAGGTGGTACACCTCCTGCACCCATTCGATGAGATAGTGAATTACCATGCTCATATCACTGAGAACGCCGAGGCTCAGATTTATGCCTTGAATGCGTTGAACGCTTCTCCGCTTGAGGGAATCGAAAGTGTTCCAGTGGTCTGTGAATTCCAGTATGTTTTTCCAGAAGAACTTCCAGGAATACCCCCTGCTAGAGCTATCGAGTTTGTTATCGACTTGAAGCCTAGCACAACTCCTATTGCGAAGCGCCCTTACAAGATGCCTCTGCACCACCTTCTTGAGCTTAAGGAAGAAATTGATAAATCACTTAAGAAGGGCTTCATCCGTCCCAGTTCCTCTGCCTTGGGAGCACCGTCTCTCTTTGTCAAGAAGAAAGATGGTACGAATAGGTTGGTCCAAGATTACCGTCCTATCAACCAGGCAACCATTCAGAATAAATATCCGCTTCCCCGGATCAATGACTTATATGATCAACTTCCTGGATCTTTGGTCTTTTATAAACTCGACTTGAGGTTGGGTTATCACCAGATCCGTGTCCATGAAGAGGATATCCCGAAGATGGCTTTCGTTACTCGTTATGGATCCTACGAGTACACCATCATGTCATTTGGCTTAACAAATGCTCCAGCTACATTCTCCTGTCTGATGAATTATATATTCATGGATTACCTCGACAAGTTCGTCGTGGTATATCTGGATGATATTCTGGTATATTCGAAGAATAAGGAAGAACATGCCGAACATCTTCGCCTTGTTCTGGAGAGGCTTCGAGAGCACCAGTTGTATGCCAAGTACTCTAAATGTGAATTCTGGCTTTCTGAAGTGACCTACCTTGGACATGTGATTTCCAAAGACAGTATTGCCGTTAACCCGGAGCGTGTTCAGGCTATTCTTGACTGGACTCCTCCGAAGAATGCCAAGCAAGTCAGAAGTTTTCTCAGCCTCGCTAGTTATTGTCGACGATTCGTCGAAAACTTTTCCAAGATTGCCAAGCCCCTGACTAATCTTCTCCACAAAGGCGTTAAGTTTGGGTGGACAGACAAATGTCACGAAAGTTTCCAGACCCTCAAGGACAAGCTTACTTCTGCTCCAGTGCTTGCCCCTCCTGATTCTCGTAAGGACTTTGTCATTTATTGTGACGCCTCTCGTCAGGGATTAGGCTCTGTCCTAATGCAAGAACGGAAGGTAATTGCATATGCCTCGCGACAATTGCGTCCACATGAAGAAAACTATCCAGTGCATGATCTCGAACTTGCTGCTGTGATCTATGCTTTGAAGCAGTGGCGTCACTATCTCCTTGGTAATCGGTGTGAGATTTATACCGATCACCAGAGTCTGAAATACTTGTTCACTCAACCGGCTCTTAATCCCCGTCAGCAACGATGGTTAGAAACAATTACGGACTATGATTGTGGTATTTATTATACCCCTGGCAAGGCTAACGTGATGGCTGATGCCTTGAGCCACAAGTCCTATTGCAACAACTTCATGGTTAAGCAAGCTCAACCTCAACAGTATGAAGAACTGCGCAAGCTGAACCTTCGTATTGTTCCGCAGGGTTCTCTGAATAACCTTGTGGTACAGCCAGACCTTGAGAAAGCTGTTAAAGAAGCGCAAGCCAAAGATGCTGAAATCAATCTGATGAAGAAAGAGCTTCACCTTGAGAAGTACAAGGATTTCTCGATTGCCGAAGACGGAACCTTGTATTTTAGAGACAGCATCGTGGTACCTCGATTCGAGCTTATGACTGATAAGGTTATGAAAGAAGCTCATGATACACCGCTGTCTATCAATCCGGGTAGCACCAAGATGTATCAGGATCTTCGACAGAGGTACTGGTGGTCCAAAATGAAGCAGGACATTGCTCGATATGTTGTTGAATGTGACGTATGTCGTCGCGTGAAAGCAGAACATTAAAAGCCTGCTGGAATTTTTCAACCACTCCCTATTCCTTTGTGGAAGTGGGATAAAGTGCAAATGGATTTCATTACTGGTCTTCCCAAGTCTCAGAAAGGTCACAATGATATTCTTGTCATCATCGACCAACTTTCCAAGGTTGCTCATTTTCTACCTGTCAAGGAGACTATCACTGCTAGCCATTTAGCAGAACTTTACATCTCCAAAATCGTTTCACTTCACGGTATTCCGAAGGAGATCAGTTCGGACCATGGTGGTCTTTTCACGTCCAAGTTCTGGGAAAGTTTCCAAGAAGCTATGGGGACTCACATTACATGGAGTTCAGCTTATCATCCTCAGTCCCAAGGCCAAGTCGAGCGAGTAAATCAAGTTCTTGAAGATATGCTTCGCGCTTGTGTAATATCATTCGGTAAGAAGTGGGAGGAATCTCTCCCATTTGCCGAATTCTCTTATAATAACAGCTATCAAGCCAGCTTGAAAATGGCCCCCTTCGAAGTGCTTTATGGACGTAAATGTTGAACCCCTCTGAATTGGTCAGAAACTGGGGAACAACCTCTCGTGGGACCTGACATTATCCAACATGCTGAAGAACAAGTCAGAATTGTCCGAGAAAATCTCAAGGCGGCTCAGGACCGCCAGAAGAGCAACTATGATCGCAAACGATGGGGTCTGACTTATCAACCAGGTGATCAAGCTTATCTTCGTGTCACTCCTATGAAGGGCACTCGTCATTTCGGAATCAAGGGCAAGCTAGCTCCTCGCTATATTGGTCCCTTTCGCATTGTTGCCAGAGGTGGACAGGTGGCTTATAAATTGGAGTTGCCACCATGATTCTCTCATATCCATGATGTCTTCCACGTGTCGCAACTTCGTAAATGCTTCAAGGAATCTCCGCACCGCGCAGTGGATCACGAGATGCTTGAATTGCAAAATGACTTATCTTATAAGGAGCATCCGATCCGCATCCTTGATGAAGCTGAACATCGAACTCGTGAGAAGGCGACCAAGTTCCTGAAAGTGCAGTGGTCGAGTCATACTGAAGATGAAGCCACTTGGGAACGCGAGGATCATCTTCGGGAAGAATATCCCGACCTCTCTCCTTCTACCTCCTAAATTCTCGGGACGAGAATTTCTTTTAGAGGAGGAGAACTTGTAACACCCCTGTGTAATAGCCACTGTGATCAACTGCTAATAATGCCAAGTCATATCATTTGCAGTGCTTCAACATAGTGGTTAACCAAAGCAATTCAAACTCCATTCTAAAAATCAACTCAAATTCAAAAGTGCAAAATAAATTTGCTCAAACGCTGTTGCAAAAATGTTCACTAAATAGCAAATATTCCAGAAGCACTCATAAAAATATAACCAATGGAATTGGAACTAGTTAAATGGTTCAAACCACATGAAACAGCACCAAAACAGAATTATTTGGTCTAATTAAAATAATTTCAAATTCAAATGAAATCCAAATTTGCCCAAACCAATTTTTGGTGGAAGGGAATACTGCATTGTAATATTGGGGACAACTCTCATATTTTACAAAAATGCAAAAGTGGCCTAACTATTTCAAAACAGTAAGGAAATAAAAGAAAATTGAAAACAGAAATAAGAAAAATAAAATGAGGCACTATGCACTGGGCCTAAGTGCATAGTGCCCCGACTACCTGCTGTAACATCCCAAATTTTTAATTTGGAATGTTATACATAGATCATTCACTGCATATCATATTTTATTGCATTTCGTTTTGCGATCCTCGAAAATTCTAAGCAACTCAAGGACCCACGGAGAGAGTTGGGATTTCACCGTTTTCATATTTGAATTTTCTCAAATATTGAAACAGGGATCAATTTGGTTTAACTATTTTTCTCTCCGAAAATATTTCATATTAGAAATATATGAGAGGAGATAATATGACTTCTCCAAAATAAATGGAATATTGGAGGAAAAATATTAAAATCAAATAAATAATTTATTTGGATTTTATTGCAATTTTATTTGGATTTAGAAAAAATATGCATTTTTCAAAATTGCATTAGAGTCCCAAATAAATGTTTACCTTGTCCGGGAGATTTTTAGAGGACGGGGAAAATTTATTTCGGGAATTTTGGAGTCCGTTTAGTATTTCTTTTATTTGTTTTTCTGCGCGGAATTATTTTATAAAAAAAAAAAAATCCGCCGGACCGAACTGGGCCGAAGCCCAGCCGGCCCAGCAGGCCGCCGCCGCCTTCCCCCGCGCAGGAGTCCGCCGCCCGCCGCCGCCGGCCGTGTCCGAGGCGGACACGCCTCCGCCCCGTCGCCCCCTCGCCCAAGTCGCCCACCCGGGCCTTAAATGCGCCCCGCCCCGCCGCCCCGACCCCCACCACCACCAGCCGCCGCCGCCGCGCCGCTGCTGCTGCCGCTGCCGCCGCTCGCCGCTGCCGGACGCCGCTGCCGCCGCTGCCGGACGCCGCCGCCGCCCGCGTCGCGCCGCCCGCCGCGCCGTGCCGCCGCACCGCGCGCGCCCCGCCCCGTCGCCTCGCCGCCGCCGCTGCCCACCGACCGCCGGAGGTAGCCGCCGCCGCCGTCGGTTTTCATGAGAAAAACCGTTCGGTTTTTGTTTAAACCCTAGATGCGTTTTTTTTCGGTTCGTTCGGTTTTCCGTCGGTTTAGTTATTTAGCGGACGTTCGTCCGTACGTTCGTTTTAACGAACGGTTTTCACCGTTTAACCGCAGACAGCGAACGTTCGTTCGTTAGCCTGTTCGTTAGTTTTCTTTTTCTCGGATTTTCCGCGATTATTTTCGATCGCGATTTCTGATCCGATTTTCGTTTTAGTATAACTTTTCGCTCGTTTGTCGGAATCAGGCGATTCAAGCGCCTAGATCTTCGTCTCGAAGCCCTCTTTCTGTTTAACCAACTTAAACAAGTTTTTGCTACTGTAAAATTTGACTTTAGTCCAGATTAGCAATCAAAGCTTGTTTCTTTCGCAGTTTGAGTTTCGTTGCTCCGTTTGATTCGATTCTTTTTGCAAACCGGAGTTCTTCAGTTGAACTTTCTGGTTAGGTCTTCTCATTTGGGTTTTACCCGTGCATCTTCGCTTGATTGCTTATGTATGCTATTGTTTGTTTGCGATAGAATTCCCGGAGTGCGAAGCGTGCTACTACGAGTCCCTAGGTTTTGCGGATCGTCAGCAAGGCAAGTAACACATTGATCATACTTCTTCGTTACCCAGTTTTTATGCATTAGTTTCGACCCCCAAATATTGCATGATTAGGATGTGATTAACTTGTGGGTACTGGGAAGTAGATGATGAGGTAGAACCTATTGCCCTTTTAATAACAAACCCTTGGGAGTTACTTCTACGCTATGCTTATGTTGCCATGCTATGCTCGTAGACGTGGATTGGGTTTGAGTGTATCCATGACAGATGTGAGATTTTTAATTAATGGTTCAACTTAAGGTGGCAACTTTAATACACATCTGGGTGGATTGCTTGTTTGGGCACCTGGGGATATACCAGTGTTGTCCTAGGAGATCCCGGGGATATACCGTGTGATCCTCCTACGGTCCGCCACCCAGGCTCAAAGGGATCATAAGATTATTCATGCTAGAAACTTCCGTGTGCAGCCACAAGCTATTATGGGCTCTAGCATAGTTGAGTATGTTGCAGGACCTCTTTCAGTGGTAGGCTAGCAGATGTAGGGGAAAGTAGGTGTAACTGTCTACCCAGAGTAAAGAGTAAATGCTTCAGAAAGACTGTGTCTCGGTCATCCGTTTCTCAAACACCATGAAGTGCGAGAAATCCAACGGAGGAGATCGAGTCTTGTGGGGAAAAGTGCACAAACCTCTGCAGAGTGTACAAACTGATCATGATTAGCCGTGTCCCCGGTTATGGACATCTTGAGTATCTGGTTCTTGGATCATCATATTGAATCCCATCACTCTAAATTAATTTGTTGGGATTAATAATTACTTTTAATTGGGATTGAGAGGGGGATTTACCTTCTCAATGTTCAACACCCACCATGATAGTTAAATAAAATATATTCCTTTGTTGTAGGAAAAAATTAGCTTTTCGCAAAACAGTATAACCCTAGAGCTTTTCCACCAGCCAAATATGCATGTAGTATTAGCATTTATTCTGTTCATTGCTCTACTGTGTTATATTGCCAGCATATTCCATGTGCTGACCCGTTTCGGGCTGCAACGTATCATGTTGCAGACTTTTCAGACAAAGAGTAAGGTGTGCTAGGTCATTGTCGTGCACTCAGCTATGCCGTTGGAGTTGATGGACTCACTTTATCTTCCAAGCCTTCCGCTGTTATCTTATTTAGATGGCCTTAAGCCATATTTATTGTAATCAGTTCTCTTTTGAGACATTCAATGTAATAAGTGTGTGATTGCACTCTGTTATAAATCCTTCGAGTACTGTGTGTGTCAGCATTACCGATCCAGGGATGACACTTGAACACAGAGATTCGATCCATTCGGGTCGGGTCGCTACAGAGATGGTATCAGAGCACACGCTGACTGTAGGACACGACCACTAAGAAAAGCCATAGGTCACTCTTCTCTACTCATTTCTGACTTCTCTCCATCTTCTATTCTCTAGGATGGCGGACTCAAGGAACAAGTTTACACAACCGGATGAAGACACACCTTTTGGACGACACTTGAAGGAAGTCACTAGGTACCTGAACATCGGAATACCAAGCTTCACCGGGACCTACACCGCCACTGTACTAGAAGAGGAACTCAAGTCTACACGCGATGGATACGAGGAGGAAATCGCAATACTAGTGGAGAAGAATGACGACCTGACAAGGAAGCTAGGAGTATTCATGGGAGACCCCGTGCCCGGAGAAGAAGACGACGAACCTGAGGAAATTCGATCTGAAGACTACATCATCATCGACGACACCGACTCCGACCCCGACAGTAGTGATGATGATTATGAAGACGAAGCTGGAGCGGATATCATGGAGTCTTCCACCGATCAAAATTTCTAGATGACCACCATATTATCATTAGTATTTTCCCCATGTAAATAGTAATAGTCCGAGCACTTTTGTAACGGTAGTTAGATCGATTGTATGCTCTTGCTTGAATTGAGTGGTGTGTTATGAATGTGTTTGTCTCATGTGCATATGGGTAGTGCCTTCTCACTAGACCTTACTCTATTCTAATCTCTTCCCTCTAAACCCATCAGATGCCTCCGAGACGCGACACCGGATTTGTTTTCCCACCGGAGCTCACTCAGTAGATTCAACAGCAGAATACCCTGATGCAGCTACTAGTTCAAAACCAAGGCAACAACAACAACAACAACAACCCACCGCCACCACCACCAGTTGACAACTTAGCCCGTTTTCTGAGGTTGCAGCCGCCGGTGTTTTCCAGTAGCACCGAGCCAAGAGTTGCGGATGACTGGCTACGCAGGATTGGAAGGGAGTTGACCACCGCAGGATGCACAGACGCTGAGAAGGTGCGTTTTGCCGCACATCAATTGGATGGACCCGCAGCCTCATGGTGGGAGAATTACACAACCACATTCCCTATAGCCAATGTCACTTGGGATCAGTTTCAGCAAGCTTTCCGCACGGCACATGTCTCAGCAGGAGCTATGAGCATGAAGAAGCGTGAGTTTCGCAACTTACGCCAGGGAAACCGTACCGTGGGGCAGTACATGGATGAGTTCAGTAAATTAGCTCGCTATGCCCCGGATGATGTGGCCACTGATGCCGCGAAGCAGGAGAAGTTTATGGAAGGGTTGAATGATGAGCTGAGTATGCAGTTGATGGTGGCAACATTCAACAACTACCAGGAATTGGTAGACAAAGCTCTTATGATTGAAGGGAAGCAGCAGCAGATTGATAGCCGCAAGAGGAAGTATGGACAAGGGAAGTTCAACTCAGGAGCTCAGCAGAAGCCCCGGTTCACCCCGAACTCGGGAGGGCTTGTTCATAACCATGGAGGTCATAACCACAATGGAGGAAGTTCACACAACCATAATGGCCACAAGAATGGAAATGGACATGGAGCAGGCAGCAATCAGAACCGCTCTAACCCAGCCACACCCGCCAAGAAGGACCAAAGCCACATTACCTGTTTCAAGTGCGGGAAGACTGGACATTATGCCAACGAATGTCCAGAATTGAAGAACGGCAATGGTAATGGAAGCGCTGGGAAGAAGCCCAATCCATTCAACCGAGGACAAGTGAACCACGTGAACGTGGAGGAGGTTGAGGAGCAGCCTGATGCAGTTATCGGTAAGTTTTTGGTTAAGTCTTTTATTGCAATTGTTCTTTTCGATACTGGTGCATCGCATTCATTCATATCAAGGGGATTCGTGGATAAGTATAAGTTGCCCACTAAGGTACTTAGGACACCCATGTTAGTAAGATCACCCGGTGCGGAGTATATGGCAAGACAAGGATGTTTTCAGATGCCATTGATCATTGGAAGTCATGTTTTCCCCTCAGACCTGATAGTTTTGAAGTCACAAGGATTGGATGTGATACTAGGCATGGATTGGCTATCGATGTATGGAGGAAGCATCGATTGTGCGAGTAAGTCGATTTCACTTACCACCCCGGAGGGAAAAAGGATCAAGTATGTATCTAGGCATGTGCCTAGAAGGAGCCAAGTAAATCCTCTCACGGGAGTTGTTCAGGAGGAGGTGCCTATTGTGAAGGATTACCCAGATGTATTTCCAGAGGAGTTACCAGGCATGCCGCCGGATCGAGACATTGAATTCTTGATAGAGTTGTTGCCAGGCACCGGACCAATATCAAAGAGACCATACCGGATGCCCGCAAATGATCTGGAGGAGATTAAGAAGCAGATCAAGGAATTATTGGAGAAAGGTTACATTCGACGAAGTTCATCACCGTGGGGAGCCCCAGTGCTCTTAGTTGAGAAGAAGGATGGATCCTTGAGAATGGTTGTTGATTATCGCGCATTGAATGAAGTGACGATTAAGAACAAGTACCCACTGCCAATGATTAATGATTTGTTTGATCAGTTGCAAGGAGCTAAAGTGTTCTCCAAGATCGATCTGAGATCAGGGTATCACCAGCTGAAGATCCAAGAACAGGATATACCTAAGACAGCCTTCACCACCCGGTATGGGCTATATGAGTACACAGTTATGTCATTTGGATTGACTAATGCCCCTGCCTATTTCATGAGTATGATGAACAAGGTGTTCATGGAGTTCTTGGATAAGTTTGTCGTGGTGTTCATTGATGATATCTTGGTATACTCAAAGAATGAAGAGGAGCACAAGGAGCATCTGCGTTTAGTTCTCGAGAAGCTCAGGGAACATCAGTTGTATGCCAAGTTCAGCAAATGTGAGTTTTGGTTGAAGGAAGTTGGATTTCTTGGACATGTTATATCGGGCGAAGGTATAGCAGTAGACCCCACTAAGGTTCAGTCTGTCACTGAGTGGTTGGCACCCACCTCAGTGGGGGAGATCCGCAGTTTTCTTGGACTTGCAGGATATTATCGGAGATTTATCGAGAATTTTTCTAAGATTGCGAAGCCTATGACGGAGTTACTGAAGAAGGACACTAAGTTCAAATGGACAGATGAATGTGAGGCAAGTTTTCAGGAACTGAAGAAACGTTTGGTTACAGCCCCAGTTCTGATTCTGCCAGATATACGCAAGGATTTCCAAGTGTATTGCGACGCTTCTCGCTTAGGACTGGGAGGAGTACTTATGCAGGAACGAAGAGTTGTTTCATATGCCTCACGTCAGCTTCGGCCGCATGAGTTGAATTATGCCACGCATGACTTGGAGTTAGCAGCTGTAGTTCATGCACTTAAGACTTGGAGACATTTTCTTATTGGGAACCGTTGTGATGTGTACACGGATCACAAGAGCTTGAAGTATATTTTCACTCAGAAGGAGCTGAACCTCAGGCAGAGGAGATGGTTGGAACTTATAAAGGATTATGATATGAAGTTGCATTATCATCCAGGAAAGGCCAATGTCGTAGCAGACGCTTTGAGCCGGAAGAGTTATGTCAATACCCTCAAAAGCGGAGGTTTACCAAAGGGGTTATCCGAAGATCTCAGGGAGTTTCGTTTGGGGATAGTCCCTAGAGGTTTTGTCGCAGTTATGGAAGTTCAGTCAACATTATTGGGAAGGATTCGAGAAGCTCAGAAAGAGGACAAAGAAATTGCCGAGATAAAGGATAGAATGCGCAAAGGAAAAGCCAAAGGTTTTCGTGAAGATGAGCACGCCACCTTATGGTTTGAGGACCGTGTGTATGTACCCAATAATGCCGAGATCAGGAAGTTGATACTACAGGAGGCTCATGACTCGCCATACTCGATACACCCCGGAAACACCAAGATGTATTTGGACTTAAAAGAGCGTTTCTGGTGGACGGGTATGAAGAGGGATATTGCTGAGTATGTAGCCGTATGTGATGTATGTCAGAGAGTGAAGGCAGAGCATCAGAAGCCCGCAGGATTGCTACAGCCTATGCCAATACCCGAATGGAAGTGGGATAAACTTGGCATGGATTTCATCACCGGATTACCCAGGACCCGATCAGGATATGATTCTATCTGGGTAGTAGTGGATCGTTTGACCAAAGTAGCTCACTTTATTCCAGTGAAAACCACATATACGAGTGCGAAGTTGGCCAAGATATATATGACCAGGATCGTATGTCTGCACGGAGTTCCGAGGACCATCGTATCAGATAGAGGAACCCAGTTTACTTCAAAGTTTTGGCACCAACTACACCAGACATTGGGAACCAGGCTAGAGTTTAGTACAGCTTTTCATCCGCAGACAGATGGACAGACCGAGAGAGTCAATCAGATCCTGGAGGACATGTTAAGAGCTTGTGCGCTAGATTATGGATCTAGTTGGGATGACAATCTGCCCTACGCGGAGTTCTCATACAACAACAGCTACCAAGCCAGTTTGAAGATGGCACCTTTCGAGGCTTTGTATGGAAGGAGGTGCAGAACACCGTTGATGTGGGATGAAGTTGGAGACCGTCAGTTGTTTGGACCGGATTTGATTAAGGAATCCGAAGAGAAGGTTAAGCTGATTCGAGATAGACTGAAAGTAGCCCAGTCCAGACAGAAGAGTTATGCCGATCCAAAACGCAAGGAGGTAACCTATGAAGTCGGAGACAGAGCATATCTACGTGTGTCGCCACTTCGAGGAGTTAAACGGTTCGGAGTCAAAGGAAAGTTAGCCCCGAGGTTTGTAGGACCGTATCGTGTTGTGGAACGTATGGGTGAAGTTGCCTACAAGTTGGAATTGCCCGAAGGACTGTCAGGAGTTCATGATGTGTTTCACGTTTCCTAGTTGAAGAAGTGCCATGCGGAGATGGCTGATATTTCTCTAAGAGATATAGTGCCCCTAGAAGCAATTCAATTGGATAGTGATCTAACCTACGAGGAGAAACCCGTCAAGATTCTCGAGTTTGCCAGCCGAGTTAAACGCAACAAAGTTATCAAGTTTTGCAAAGTTCAGTGGAGTCATCATACCGAGGAGGAAGCTACCTGGGAGCGCGAAGAAGACCTCCGGAAGGACCACCCACACCTATTTTCTGGCCAACCCGAATCTCGAGGGCGAGATTCATCTTAAGGGGGGTAGGTTTGTAACATCCCAAATTTTTAATTTGGAATGTTATACATAGATCATTCACTGCATATCATATTTTATTGCATTTCGTTTTGCGATCCTCGAAAATTCTAAGCAACTCAAGGACCCACGGAGAGAGTTGGGGATTTCACCGTTTTCATATTTGAATTTTCTCAAATATTGAAACAGGGATCAATTTGGTTTAACTATTTTTCTCTCCGAAAATATTTCATATTAAAAATATATGAGAGGAGATAATATGACTTCTCCAAAATAAATGGAATATTGGAGGAAAAATATTAAAATCAAATAAATATTTTATTTGGATTTTTATTGCAATTTTATTTGAATTTAGAAAAATATGCATTTTTCAAAATTGCATTAGAGTCCCAAATAAATGTTTACCTTGTCCGGGAGATTTTTAGAGGACGGGGAAAATTTATTTCGGGAATTTTGGAGTCCGTTTAGTATTTCTTTTATTTGTTTTTCTGCGCGGAATTATTTAAAAAAAAAAATCCGCCGGACCGAACTGGGCCGAAGCCCAGCCGCCTCGCGCCGCCATCCCGTCCCGTGCCGGAGACGGACTCGCCGGAGGAGTCCGAGCCGCCGCCGTCGCTGCCCTTCGCCCCTTCCCCAAGCCGCCACCCCTCCCCCTCTTTAAAAGCCGACCCGGGGCCCCCCCTGGAGCCCCAAGCCGCCGCCGCCGCCTGCCCTCGCCGCGCCGCCGAGCCGCCGCGCCGCCTCGCTCGCCGCGCCAGCCGCCGCCACTCGCCGCCGAGCCGCCGCACCCCGCCGCCGCCCGCGTCGCGCCGCCCGCCGCACCGCGCCGCCGCACCGCGCGCGCCCCGCCCCGTCGCCTCGCCGCCGCCGCTGTCCCGCCGACCGCCGGAGGTAGCCGCCGCCGCCGTTGGTTTTCGTGAGAAAAACCGATCGGTTTTGTTTAAACCCTAGATCTAGATTCGGTTTTTTTTAAATACCGGTTTATTCTTTTTAGATCGGTTTTCCGTCGGTTTAGTTATTTAGCGGACGTTCGTCCGTACGTTCGTTTTAACGAACGGTTTTCACCGTTTAACCGCAGACAGCGAACGTTCGTTCGTTAGCCTGTTCGTTAGTTTTCTTTTTCTCGGATTTTCCGCGATTATTTTCGATCGCGATTTCTGATCCGATTTTCGTTTTAGTATAACTTTTCGCTCGTTTGTCGGAATCAGGCGATTCAAGCGCCTAGATCTTCGTCTCGAAGCCCTCTTTCTGTTTAACCAACTTAAACAAGTTTTTGCTACTGTAAAATTTGACTTTAGTCCAGATTAGCAATCAAAGCTTGTTTCTTTCGCAGTTTGAGTTTCGTTGCTCCGTTTGATTCGATTCTTTTTGCAAACCGGAGTTCTTCAGTTGAACTTTCTGGTTAGGTCTTCTCATTTGGGTTTTACCCGTGCATCTTCGCTTGATTGCTTATGTATGCTATTGTTTGTTTGCGATAGAATTCCCGGAGTGCGAAGCGTGCTACTACGAGTCCCTAGGTTTTGCGGATCGTCAGCAAGGCAAGTAACACATTGATCATACTTCTTCGTTACCCAGTTTTTATGCATTAGTTTCGACCCCCAAATATTGCATGATTAGGATGTGATTAACTTGTGGGTACTGGGAAGTAGATGATGAGGTAGAACCTATTGCCCTTTTAATAACAAACCCTTGGGAGTTACTTCTACGCTATGCTTATGTTGCCATGCTATGCTCGTAGACGTGGATTGGGTTTGAGTGTATCCATGACAGATGTGAGATTTTTAATTAATGGTTCAACTTAAGGTGGCAACTTTAATACACATCTGGGTGGATTGCTTGTTTGGGCACCTGGGGATATACCAGTGTTGTCCTAGGAGATCCCGGGGATATACCGTGTGATCCTCCTACGGTCCGCCACCCAGGCTCAAAGGGATCATAAGATTATTCATGCTAGAAACTTCCGTGTGCAGCCACAAGCTATTATGGGCTCTAGCATAGTTGAGTATGTTGCAGGACCTCTTTCAGTGGTAGGCTAGCAGATGTAGGGGAAAGTAGGTGTAACTGTCTACCCAGAGTAAAGAGTAAATGCTTCAGAAAGACTGTGTCTCGGTCATCCGTTTCTCAAACACCATGAAGTGCGAGAAATCCAACGGAGGAGATCGAGTCTTGTGGGGAAAAGTGCACAAACCTCTGCAGAGTGTACAAACTGATCATGATTAGCCGTGTCACCGGTTATGGACATCTTGTGTATCTGGTTCTTGGATCATCATATTGAATCCCATCACTCTAAATTAATTTGTTGGGATTAATAATTACTTTTAATTGGGATTGAGAGGGGGATTTACCTTCTCAATGTTCAACACCCACCATGATAGTTAAATAAAATATATTCCTTTGTTGTAGGAAAAAATTAGCTTTTCGCAAAACAGTATAACCCTAGAGCTTTTCCACCAGCCAAATATGCATGTAGTATTAGCATTTATTCTGTTCATTGCTCTACTGTGTTATATTGCCAGCATATTCCATGTGCTGACCCGTTTCGGGCTGCAACGTATCATGTTGCAGACTTTTCAGACAAAGAGTAAGGTGTGCTAGGTCGTTGTCGTGCACTCAGCTATGCCGTTGGAGTTGATGGACTCACTTTATCTTCCAAGCCTTCCGCTGTTATCTTATTTAGATGGCCTTAAGCCATATTTATTGTAATCAGTTCTCTTTTGAGACATTCGATGTAATAAGTGTGTGATTGCACTCTGTTATAAATCCTTCGAGTACTGTGTGTGTCAGCATTACCGATCCAGGGATGACACTTGAACACAGAGATTCGATCCATTCGCGTCGGGTCGCTACACCTGCCCATTCGGCCCAGCTGGCCCATCCCCTCTTTCTCTCCCCTTCGTGTCGGCCGCGCCATGGCCGCGCGCGCGCGCGCGCGCCAGCCGGGCGTCGACACGGCGACGGCCGCGGTAGCCACCGACAGCTGAGGGTATAAGCTCCCCCTCGTCCCTCTCCCCTGGACGTCCCCGCTCACTCTCCCCTCGCCAGGCATGCTCCTCCCCTTCCCTTTTCCTCCGTCAGATCCGTAGCAGAACGCCACCGTAGCCGCTCGCCGTCGTTCGCGCGTCCACCGTCTCCCTCGTGCCTGGCTACCGTGCACGTCAGTTCCGCCGTCGACTGCTGCGCCGACTGGGGTCACTTGGAGAAGCCAGGACCCCCTGCGCCGTGCGCATCGACCTCATCTTCTTCCTCGGCCGCCGGTGATCTTCCTCCTCGCCGGCGATGTTCTGCAGCTCCTAATCTTTCACGGGCCTTCGGCGTGCCTCTCGGTGAGCCCTTTCGTCCCCTGCTCCTCTCCATTGCCTCCCGCACGTGCCGTAGCTAGCCAGTCGACGAACCTGAGTTCCGGTCGCCGCAGATCGCCTCGCCGCCGTGGCCAAGGGCCCTGTCGTGCTCGCCTGCGCACGGCATCGAGCTCCTGGTGCTCCCAGAAGCCCAGCGAGCTCGAGCCCATGCCTCCCCGTGCCCTCTAGCCCCTAGCTCGACGCGCGCCTGAATGCGCTACCGCCAAACTAGTCGCCGGCCAGTTTTCCAGCGACCATTTGGTCCAACACCGCCACCAAACGACGCAGCTTCTAACGCCCGATCGAACGCAAGTGGCCGCCCTCGAAACGGGCCACTGTAGCGAATTTCCGGCCAACTCCGGCAACGCGCCGCCGTGTGTTTGGGTCGACGGCGTCACTCCGGTCGCCGGAGCTGACCTGGCCGCCACCTGGCGCCCCTCTGTGCCGCTGCCAGCGGGCCCCACGGGCCTGTTGACTGGGTCAGCATCGCTGACTAGACCTGGTCCAGTCACTGACTGGTGGGCCCACCCTAATTAGTTAGCTCTGTTAATTAAGTTAGACACTGACAGGTGGGACCGGTTAGTTAATTAGGTTAGTTTAATTAGAATAACCCATGTTAACTAGTCCAGTCACTGACATGTGGGTCCCACTGGACCCACATGTCAGGTTTGACCCTGGTCAGCCGCTGTTAACTGCTGATGTCATAGTGACATCAAGCTGACATCATATATCATTTTCTGTTAAAAAAATAATTCCAGAAAATCATTTAAACTTTGAAAATTCATAACTTTTAAACCGTAGCTCAGATCGAAAAACTTAAAACATGAAACTTGCTCAGAATGACAAGACGAATCTGATCGTGTCGTCTGTTTCTTTGTCGGAACCCCCTACATAGAAGAAATCATAACTCCGAACTCGATTCCGATAGATGAATAGTGCATAACCACCGGTAAATAGATTCCACCTTAATCCTAAAATAACTAAAAATGACTTAGACATACTTCAGGCAACCCTGCACTGCATCATAGTCATAGCATGCCCTGTATTGCATCGTTGCTGTGTATTTACTTGTTTCCTCCCTCCTCTTCTCTCTCGGTAGACCCCGACGTCGACGTAGCTCCCGAGGTCAATGCTGCTCAGGAGCCCGACGACTCAGTTGACGACCCTGCCCTTGCCGTCGAGCAGACAGGCAAGCACCCCCATTTTGAGCATTCCGATATCGCCCACTCTCTTCTCTCTTATGCTTGCATTAGAAGAAACTGCTGCTACTGTTATCCCACTTCTGTTGCATAGCCTGTTTATTGTAGCCTACTATTGATACCTGCCTGTTATCCTAAACTGTTTAGTATAGGATGGTTAGAGCCCTATCAGAGACCCACTTGTCCCGACTACCCCGCTGGACTCTCAGAAGACCCGAGCAATAGGATCGAAGATCAGACCCTGGCACCGCACGTCACTTCCCCCTTAAATTTGCTCGACACTACTGGGTTACTATCGAGTGCCGAGGGTGATTCCTCGTCAGCACTTCTAATGATAACCTTGTAGGTTAGTTAATCGGTCGTGGTAAGCGAGGGTGATTGCTCCTACACCACCCCCGATACCGACGTCGTCATGCAACACCTCAAGTGTGGACCTCGAGGGTGATTCCTCCTTCGTTCACCTTGATGATAGCATCGAGTGGGATTCCATCAGGGGTGATTCCTCAGGGTTCCTCCTTGGTGTCAGACACACGGAGACTTTGGTTACTATGACTGAACACTGAACCATGATACTAAAGACGGGTCAGCCCTGAGGGGTACCCGCGCGAGCATGAATGCGAAGTGATGTGGAGTCGGGTTGACCTGAGAGGTGCCCGCGAGATAACTACGAGGCGTGGCCGGGCATTCTTAGCCCTTGCCGCAAGTCCTCGAGACGGGGCGACGGGGTCACATCTTTCGTGAGTCTCTGCTCGTTACCGCACTACCAACACACTAATGGTTTGGACATTTGATCCGAGGGGCCTCTGGCCTGATAGCACTAACCATCACGTGGGCATAGTATGGGCGTTCTGTGTCGTATACTTCAGCCGAAGCTTAATGGACATCAGCGACTGAGCGGCGCGCGCCGAGTTGGACTGGTTACGCAACTGCGCTTGTATTAAGGGGTTGCTAGGTCTGCTCTCGGCCGCCTGACGCAACGTGCAGGAGTTCCCGGGGCGATGGCCCAAGACCCCTGGGGGCATAGGTTTAGTCCGGTGTGCTGACCTCTCTGTTAAGTATTTGGTCGGGTTGTGGCGTATCGTTTGGCCGAGGCCGGGCATGACCCAGTAAAGTGTGTCCGGCCGGAGTTAAGCGAGCGTGGTCGGTAAGTTGGTGCACCCCTGCAGGGAAGAACTAATCTATCAATAGCCTGTCCTACGGTAACGGACACTCGGAGTTGTATCCCGATCGGTACAACTAGAACTGATGACTTGAGATGAAATGGATAGTATGGCTTTGGGATTGCTTTCGCGCAGGGAGTTGAGGAAGGAACTCTGGCCGAGGTTTATAACACTACTACTACTTTACATTATGTTATCCTGCACTCTTCTTATGCTGCAAGACTGATGACGATGATGAAGATGCTAGTCTTTGATAGGACTAGGCTCTCCCCTCTATTCTGGCATTTCTGCAGCCCGGTCCACATATACAGCCTCCTTTGAAAATGTTTCATATGTAGTGTAGATCCTTGCTTGCTGAGTACTTCGGATGAGTACTCACGTTTGCTTTATTTTCTTTTTCTCCCCATATCCACTTGTCGCCTCCAGATGATGGAGCCCCTGAGTTAGCTGCCCCCGTCGACGACTACGGCTACTACTACCCTCCCGGCGAGTACTACTACGAGGAGCCGACGGACAACCAGGAGTAGGATTCGAAGGGTCCTACGCAGGAGGCCTACGCCTTTCGATCGTAGAGTTTTATTTTGCCCCGCCTTCTTAAAGGCTTATCTCTATTTCTGTAATATATCTGTACCCAGATATCTGATGCTTCCGCTGACACTTGTATGCCATCGAGCTACGTATTCGATCCCTCGAGGCCCTGGCTTGTAATATAAAGCTTGTATGACTTTATTTATGTTTTAGAATTGTGTTGTGATATCTTCAAGTGAGTCCTTAGGCTTGATCATGTGCATTTGCGTGTATGATTAGTGCACGATTAAGCCGAGGTCGTCACAGGTTGGTATCAGAGCCGAGTGCCTCTAGGAATCCCCCTATCCAATTCCTTGGCCGAAGTTGAGTCTAGTGGTCGAAAAACTATTTTACTAACTTGGCTGTGTGGCTAACTGGCCCACGTCGCCAACTGGGTGGTATTAGGATCTTTTATTCCTCGTCTTTACTCCGGGATTCTAATCTCTCTTCTATTCGGGTTTAATAAATTTACTAACACCGACACTTAGGATCTCGTAAATTCCATCCATCCGGAGAGCTGGATTCAGTGCGATTTCCCTGTCTTTGATCTGATTAGTCTGATAATCATTTTCCTTTCCATTGTTTTGTTTAACCTTTCCATTCGAGATCTGTTATATTTCTCGTCGTCGAGTGACAATCCTGAATCTTCTCTGTTTCAGATGGACCGTCTGTTTCCCCCACGCCCTACGACGCAACTTGTGCTTCGCACCTGGGCTCGAGACGTCCCTGGGTTTCCAGCTATTCTGATCGCTCTCTTGACCAGGCTGGGTTACCGCTGGTGCCCCGAGTACATGGTCTACGAGGTTTATCGTGAGTTCAACCAGGAGCAGTACTATGCTGATGTTCGCATCTACGATCAGCAGGATGACTCCGACACTGAGCTACACCTTTTCCATGGTATCGGCGTGACGATTGAGATTGCAGTCCATGATGCCGCCTACTCTGCTGTCGCATGTCTCCAAGGAGAGCACACCACCAGCTTGGATGCTTCTGAGTATCAGTACATCCCGTATGCCCCTGCTGGAGATGCTACTGGATACTACACATCTGTCTGTGCCCCGTACGAGCCTCGTCGCTACGATCAGCGAGTTCTGATTCAGTGTACTCAGGCTCTGGATCGCATTGTTCGGGCTCTTGCCGTCAAGTTGTTTGCCACTCAATTACGACTCTACGAGGCTATGACGCAGTTGCTACCAGCTGTTCATGCAGGGATACATCCGGAGCTCATTCTTTACCCGCGCAGGACCGAGATGCCACTAGGGATCGATTGGCCTGCCGTGGGAGGTCACACGCCTGCACGTGGACCTCTTCTTTCAGCTCGAGATCGGGTTCTGCATCAGAGTGCCCATGGAGCACAGGATCCTTCTGCGACGAACGTCCGTCGTCCGCACTTGCAGCTACCTCATTTCAGTGGTTTCCTCCGACGTTGATGTAGCCTTTGCTATGTCTCGTTGTGTACTTCCTTACCGCATGCCTGCGCGCCGCCTAGCATGTCTAGCTTTTAAATTTGCGCCGCTATGCTGCCCAAATGTAACCGACTCTGTATGGATCTGTATGACTTAATGACTACTATTAAGCATCTGTTCTACTACTTAGATTCCATCGTGTTACATCATTCTTGTTTCTAAACACTCGTCGTGGCTTCTGCTAAACTACCCCCGTTGATTTCGCAGGATGGGTGATAACAATCCACCACCGCCGCCACCGCCTAACTATATGGCTGCTATGATGCAACAGTTTGAACTCAACCGTCAGTTCATGACGGGGATTATGGAACAATTCCCCCGTCCCAATGCCAACCATCAGCCAGCCTCAATCACACTGCCAGAGTTTGTCCGACTCAACCCATCGATATTCCGCAACACTGTTAATCCACTGGATGCCGATGATTGGCTGCGTGACATCTTCTATGAGATGGAGTCAGCTGATGTTCTCCCTGTCAGCTATGTCACCTTTGTGACATACTTCCTGAAGGGTCCCGCAGCGCAATGGTGGGCCACTCACCGACAGACCCTACCTCCTGGAACTGTTGTCACATGGGAGGAGTTCAAGATTGCTTTTCGCGCCCGCTATATTCCTCAAGCAGTTATAGCACGCAAGAAGGCTGAGTTCCGCAACCTTGTTCAAGGCAACAAGACCATAGAAGTTTATCAGCGAGAGTTCCTTGACTTGTCTCGCTATGCTGAAGAAGACATCCCCACTGATGCCCGAAGGCAAGAGAAGTTTCGTGAAGGGCTGCACCATGTCATTCAGTTAGCCCTGCTCGTCCAAGACTATCCTGAATTCGCCACCTTGGTGAATAAGGCTATCATGGTCGAGACCGGTCTGAAAAAGCATAAGGAAGCAACCAGACGCACCCGTGAGGCGGGCTCATCTTCGGGCTCGTCTTCCCAGAAGCGCCACATCTGGATACCTCAGAGCATGTACCGTCCAGCAGCTCCAGTGTACAGGCCAGCATATGCTGCACCTCGTCTGCCTCCTCCACCACCGAGGCAGCCTCTTCGAGCGCCACCACCTCAAGCTCCCGCACCACGTCCTGACAGTGTACTCTGCTTCAAGTGTGGCCAGCCAGGTCACCGTGCCAGAGACTGCTCACAAAGTCAGAATTAGCTAGCTCTTCCTCCTGCTGGCCGTGGTAATGGCCGTGGAATTCCTCAGCAGCGTAACAACAATGCCAGACCTTCTTATGGTCGTGGACAGAACTATCACGTCAACATGGCTGAAGCTCAGGATCAACCTGAAACCATGATGGGTACACTTCTTGTTAATTCAGTACCTGCAACTGTTTTATTTGATTCAGGAGCATCGCATTCATTCATGTCAGAACATTTTGCACTCATGCATGACGTTAGAAGTGAAGCGCTACACCATTCATTAGCTGTGAACACTCCCGCGGGCCAGTGCCGAGCCTTCGTGTTCAGCCTCGATGTCATCATTGATATTGAAGGGTTGAAGTTCCGCGCTTCTCCCATTATACTCAAGTCTTCCTCGATTGATCTTATTCTGGCAATGGATTGGTTGAAGGATCATTACGCCTCAATCAATTGCGCCACTAAGGTGGTACACCTCCTGCACCCATTCAATGAGATAGTGAATTACCATGCTCATATCACTCAGAACGCCGAGGCTCAGATTTATGCCTTGAATGCGTTGAACGCTTCTCCGCTTGAGGGAATCGAAAGTGTTCCAGTGGTCTGTGAATTCCAGGATGTTTTTCCAGAAGAACTTCCAGGAATACCCACTATTAGAGCTGTCGAGTTTGTTATCGACATGAAGCCTGGCACAACTCCTATTGTGAAGCGCCCTTACAAGATGCCTCCGCACCACCTTCTTGAGCTTAAGGAAGAAATCGATAAATCACTTAAGAAGGGCTTCATCCGTCCCAGTTCCTCTGCCTGGGGAGCATCGTCTCTCTTTGTCAAGAAGAAAGATGGTACGAATAGGTTGGTCCAAGATTACCGTCCTATCAACTAGGCAACCATTCAGAATAAATATCTGCTTCCCCGGATCAATGACTTATATGATCAACTTGCTGGATCTTTGGTCTTTTCTAAACTCGACTTGAGGTTGGGTTATCACCAGATCCGTGTCCGTGAAGAGGATATCCCGAAGACGGCATTTGTTACTCGTTATGGATCCTACGAGTACACCGTCATGTCGTTTGGCTTAACAAATGCTCCAGCTACGTTCTCCTGTCTGATGAATTATATATTCATGGATTACCTCGACAAGTTCGTCGTGGTATATCTGGATGATATTCTAGTATATTCGAAGAATAAGGAAGAACATGCCGAACATCTTCGCCTTGTTCTGGAGAGGCTTCGAGAGCACCCGTTGTATGCCAAGTACTCTAAATGTGAATTCTGGCTTTCTGAAGTGACCTACCTTGGACATGTGATTTCCAAGGACGGTATTGCCGTTAACCCGGAGCGTGTTCAGGCTATTCTTGACTGGACTCCTCCGAAGAATGCCAAGCAAGTCAGAAATTTTCTCGGCCTCGCTAGTTATTGTCGACGATTCATCGAAAACTTTTCCAAGATTGCCAAGCCCCTGACTAATCTTCTCCACAAAGGCGTTAAGTTTGAGTGGACAGACAAATGTCACGAAAGTTTCCAGACCCTCAAGGACAAGCTTACTTCTGCTCCAGTGCTTGCCCCTCCTGATTCTCGTAAGGACTTTGTCATTTATTGTGACGCCTCTCGTCAGGGATTAGGCTGTGTCCTAATGCAAGAACGGAAGGTAATTGCATATTCCTCGCGACAATTGCGTCCACATGAAGAAAACTATCTAGTGCATGATCTCGAACTTGCTGCTGTGATCTATGCTTTGAAGCAGTGGCGTCACTATCTCCTTGGTAATCGGTGTGAGATTTATACCGATCACCAGAGTCTGAAATACTTGTTCACTCAACCGGCTCTTAATCACCGTCAGCAACGATGGTTAGAAACAATTATGGACTATGATTGTGGTATTTATTATACCCCTGGCAAGGCTAACGTGATGGCTGATGCCTTGAGCCGCAAGTCCTATTGCAACAACCTCATGGTTAAGCAAGCTCAACCTCAACTGTATGAAGAACTGCGCAAGCTGAACCTTCGTATTGTTCCACAGGGTTCTCTGAATAACCTTGTGGTACAGCCAGACCTTGAGAAAGCTGTTAAAGAAGCGCAAGCCAAAGATGCTGAAATCAATCTGATGAAGAAAGAGCTTCACCTTGAGAAGTACAGGGATTTCTCAATTGCCGAAGACGGAACCTTGTATTTTAGAGACCGCATCGTGGTACCTCAATTCGAGCTTATGACTGATAAGGTTATGAAAGAAGCTCATGATACACCGCTGTCTATCCATCCGGGTAGCACCAAGATGTATCGGGATCTTCGACAGAGGTACTGGTGGTCCAAAATGATGCAAGACATTGCTCGATATATTGATGAATGTGACGTATGTCGTCGCGTGAAAGCAGAACATCAAAAGCCTGCTGGAATTTTTCAACCACTCCCTATTCCTTTGTGGAAGTGGGATAAAGTGCAAATGGATTTCATTACTGGTCTTCCCGAGTCTTAGAAAGGTCACGATGATATTCTTGTCGTCGTCGACCAACTTTCCAAGGTTGCTCATTTTCTACCTGTCAAGGAGACTATCACTGCTAGCCAGTTAGCAGAACTTTACATCTCCAGAATCGTTTCACTTCACGGTATTCCGAAGGAGATCAGTTCGGACCGTGGAGGTCTTTTCACGTCCAAGTTCTGGGAAAGTTTCCAAGAAGCTATGGGGACTCACATTATATGGAGTTCAGCTTATCATCCTTAGTCCCAAGGCCAAGTCGAGCGAGTAAATCAAGTGCTTGAAGATATGCTTCGCGCTTGTGTAATATCATTCGGTAAGAAGTGGGAGGAATCTCTCCCGTTTACCGAATTCTCTTATAATAACAGCTATCAAGCCAGCTTGAAAATGGCCCCCTTCGAAGTGCTTTATGGACGTAAATGTCGAACCCCTCTGAATTGGTCAGAAACTGGGGAACGACCACTCGTGGGACCTGACATTATCCAACATGCTGAAGAACAAGTCAGAATTGTCCGAGAAAACATCAAGGCGGCTCAGGACCGCCAGAAGAGCAACTATGATTGCAAACGATGGGGTCTGACTTATCAACCAGGTGATCAAGCTTATCTTCGTGTCACTCCTATGAAGGGCACTCGTCGTTTCGGAATCAAGGGCAAGCTAGCTCCTCGCTATATTGGCCCCTTTCGCATTGTTGCCAGACATGGACAGGTGGCTTATAAATTGGAGTTGCCACCACGATTCTCTCATATCCATGATGTCTTCGACCTGTCGCAACTTCGTAAATGCTTCAAGGAATCTCCGCACCGCGCAGTGGATCACGTGATGCTTGAATTGCAAGATGACTTATCTTATAACGAGCATCCGATCCGCATCCTTCATGAAGCTGAACGTCGAACTCGTCAGAAGGCGACCAAGTTCCTGAAAGTGCAGAGGTCGAATCATACTGAAGATGAAGCCACTTGGGAACGCGAGGATCATCTTTGGGAAGAATATCCCGACCTCTTTCTTTCTACCTCCTAAATTCTCGGGACGAGAATTTCTTTTAGAGGAGGAGAACTTGTAAACCCCCTGTGTAATAGCCACTGTGATCAACTGCTAATAATGCCAAGTCATATCATTTGCAGTGCTTAAACATAGTGGTTAACCAAAGCAATTCAAACTCCATTCTGAAAATCAACTCAAATTCAAAACTGCAAAATAAATTTGCTCAAACGCTGTTGCAAAAATGTTCACTAAATAACAAATATTCCAGAAGCACTCATAAAAATATAACCAATGGAATTGGAACTAGTTAAATGGTTCAAACCACATGAAACAGCACCAAAACAAAATTATTTAATCTAATTAAAATCATTTCAAATTCAAATGAAATCCAAATTTGCCCAAACCAATTTTTGGTGAAAGGGAATACTGCATTGTAATATTGGGGACAACTCTCATATTTTACAAAAATGCAAAAGTGGCCTAACTATTTCAAAACAGTAAGGAAATTAAAGAAAATTGAAAACAGAAATAAGAAAAATAAAACGAGGCACTGTGCACTGGGCCTAAGTGCACAGTGCCCCGACTACCAGCCCATCCGGCCCAGCTAGCCCATCCCCTCTTTCTCTCCCCTGCGTGTCGGCCACGCCATGGCCGCGCGCGCGTCAGCCGGGCGTCGACACGGCGACGGCCGCGGCAGCCACCGACAGCTGAGGGGATAAGCTCCACCTCGTCCCTCTCCCCTGGACGTCCCCGCTCACTCTACCCTCGCCAGGCTCGCTCCTCCCCTTCCCTTTTCCTCCTTTAGATCCGTAGCAGAACGCCACCGTAGCCGCTCGCCGTCGTTCGCGTGTCCACCGTCGCCCTCGTGCCTGGCTACCGTGCCCGTCAGTTCTGCCGTCGACTGCTATGCCGACTGGGGTCACTTGGAGAAGCCAGGACCCCCTGCGCCGTGCGCATCGACCTCGTCTTCTTCCTCGGCCGCCGGTGATCTTCCTCCTCGTCGGCGATGTTCTGCAGCTCCTAATCTTTCACGGGCCTTCGGCGTGCCGCTCGGTGAGCCCTTTCGTCCCCTTCTCCTCTCCATTGCCTCCTGCACGCGCCGTAGCTAGCCAGTCGACGAACCCGAGTTCCGGTCGCCGCAGATCGCCTCGCCACCGTGGCCAAGGGCCCTGTCGTGCTCGCCTGTGCATGACATCGAGCTCCTGGTGCTCCCAGAAGCCCAGGGAGCTTGAGCCCATGCCTCACCGTGCCCTCTAGCCCCTAGCTCGACGCGCGCCCGAGTGCGCTGCCGCCAAAGCTCGTCGCCGGCCATTTTTCCGGCGACCATTTGGTCCAACACCGCCACCAAACGACGCGGCTTCGAACGCCCGATCGAACGCAAGTGGCCGCGCTCGAAACAGGCCACTGTAGCGAATTTCCGGCCAACTCCGGCGCCGCGCCGCCGTGCGTTTGGGTAGCCGGCGTCACTCCGGTCGCCGGAGCTGACCTGGCCGCCACCTGGCGCCCCTCTATGCCGCTGCCAGCGGGCCCCATGGGACTGTTGACTGGGTCAGCACCGCTGACTGGACCTGGTCCAGTCACTGACCGGTGGGCCCACCCTAATTAGTTAGCTCTGTTAATTAAGTTAGACACTGACAGGTGGGACCGGCTAGTTAATTAGGTTAGTTTAATTAGAATAACCCATGTTAACTAGTCCAGTCACTGACATGTGGGTCCCACTGGACCCACATGTCAGGTTTGACCCTGGTCAGCCGCTGTTGACTGCTGACGTCACAGTGACGTCATGCTGACATCATATATCATTTTTTGTTAAATAAAATAATTCCAGAAAATCATTTAAACTTTGAAAATTCATAACTTTTAAACCGTAGCTCAGATAGAAAAACTTAAAACATGAAACTTGCTCAGAACGATGAGACAAATCTGATCGTGTCGTTTGTTTCTTTGTCGGAACCCCCTACGTAGAAGAACTCGTAACTCCGAACCCGATTACGATAGATGAATAGTGCATAACCATCGGTAAATAAATTCCACCTTAATCCTAAAATAACTAAAAATGACTTAGACATACTTCAGGCAACCCTGCACGGCATCATAGTCGTAGCATGCCCTGTATTGCATCGTTGCTATGTATTTACTTGTTTCCTTCCCCCTCTTCTCTCTCGGTATACCCCGAGGTCGACGTAGCTCCCGAGGTCGACGCTGCTCAGGAGCCCGATGACTTAGTTGACGACCCTGCCCTTGCCATCGAGCAGACAGGCAAGCACCCCCATTTTGAGCATTCCGATATCGCCCACTCTCTTCTCTCTTATGCTTGCATTAGAAGATACTGCTGCTACTGTTATCCCACTTCTGTTGCATAGCCTGTTTATTGTAGCCTACTATTGATACCTGCCTGTTATCCTAAACTGTTTAGTATAGGATGGTTAGAGCCTATCAGAGACCCACTTGTCCCGACTGCCCCGCTGGACTCTCAGAAGACCGAGCAACGAGATCGAAGCAATAAATGAAATTAGTCCCAAAGTGATAGATATTCAAGAGGGATATAATAAAAACTTTCATGAAGATCATTGGACAAAATAAACTTGATTCCTTGTAATAGTTTTGTGATATGTTGATATAATATGTGAGTCATTTTGATGAGTAATTATGCTTTAGTAAGAATATTGGTGTTAAGGTTTGTGATTCCCTATGCAAGCACGAAAGTCAATAGTTATGCAATGAAATTACATCCTACTTATGGTGCATTATTCGGTGTTAGTTATGCTTAATGCTCGCTTATGAGATTTTTTGTTACTTGGTTGGATGCTTCTCAATATTTTGCTAGCCTTCATTTCCACTAAATATGATCACTACTTGTGCATCCAAAATCCTTAAACCAAGTTTTGCCATATGAGTCCACTATACCTACCTATATGCAGTATTTCCATGCCGTTCTAAGCAAATTTGTATGTGCCATCTCTAATTTCAAAATAAATTTCTCTTTTGTGTGCTCGTACCGCTCATGAAACGGTAGGGGGTGGCTGATATATTTCCATGCTAGATGTGTTATTCTCAAGATGAATGTTTATTCACTTGTCATTGCACGAGTGTACGACAAAGGTATTAGGGATGCCCAGTCCCGAAATGAAAAATGAATTTACTTTATGTTGTCAAATAATAAATTCCTTGGAAAGTGTTGGTATGGAGGGCACCCGTGGATACGGCTAGCCATGGATTGTGAAAGAATGGTGGAAAAAGGAATAAACTTTATTTTCTGTTTAGGAACCGCCTATGATATATCTAGCATGGAAAGTATTGGGAACTACTCGATCGTTTTCGTTGACAGGAAGAGCATGCCACCCAAAATGTTTTATCTCTACTTTTTTTTCGCTTTGAGCTCTGGCACCTCTACAAATCCTTACTTCCCTCTGCAAAGGGCCTTTCTTTTACTTTATGCAATTTTTATTTTATTTTGAGTCTCCATCTTCTCTTATAAAGCACCAACTAAGGGGCACTATCATCGTACTTGAGCATTGGGTGTAGCTAATATGCGAGTGTGTTTCATGAATGGATCAATGATTGAGCATAATGGGCTAGGTATAACTTACTTTAGTGTTGATATTTTGAAAGACATGGTTGCTTGTTGATATGCTTGAGTATTGAAATCTTCATGTCAAAACTAGACTATTGCTTTGAATCATATAAAAGTCCAAATGTCCATGCTACAAAGAAGAGAATATGTGATGAACTTGTTAGGCAGCATTCCACATCAAAAATTCTGTTTTTATCATTTACCTACTCGAGGACGAGCAGGAATTAAGCTTGGGGATGCTGATACGTCTCCAACGTATCTATAATTTTTGATTGTTCCATGCTATTATATTATCATTCTTGGATGTTTTACAATCATTTTATAGCAACTTTATATCATTTTTTGGGACTAACCTATTGACATAGTGCCTAGTGCCAGTTGCTGTTTTTTGCTTGTTTTTTACTTCACAGGAAATCAATACCAAACGGAGTCCAAACGCAGCGAAACTTTTTGGTGATTTTTTCTGGACCAGAAGACACAAGTTGGGCCAAGAAAGTACCTGAGGGGGGCTCCGAGGGGAGCACAACCAACCAGGGCGCGCCTGGGGGCCCAGGCGCGCCCTGGTGGGTTGTGCCCACCTCGGCCGCCTCTCGCACCGCCTCTTTGCTCTATAAATACCCCAATATTCCAGAAACACTAGGGTGTCGACGAAAATCAATTCCAGCCGCCGCAAGTTCTAGAAACCACAGATCCAATCTAGACACCATCACAAAGGGGTTCATCATCCTCATTGGTGCCTCTCCGATGATGCGTGAGTAGTTCATTGTAGACCTACGGGTCCGTAGGTAGTAGCTAGATGGCTTCCTCTCTCTCTTTTGATTCTCAATACAATGGTCTCTTGGAGATCTATTTGATGTAACTCTTTTTGCGATGTGTTTGTTGGGATCCGATGAACTTTCAGTTTATGATCAGATCTATGTTTTTATCCATGAAAGTTATTTGAGTCTTTTGATCTCCTATATATGCATGATTACTTATAGCCTCGTATTTCTTCTTCGAATCTTTGGTTTAGTTAGTCCAACTAGATCGATTTTTCTTGCCATGGGAAGAGGTGCTTTGTGATGGGTTCGATCTTACGGTGCTTGATCCCAGTAACAGAAGGGGAACCAACACGTATGTATCATTGCTATTAAGGATAACAAGATGGGGTCTATTTCTACATAAATAGATCTTGTCTACATCATGTCATCGTTCTTATTGCATTACTCCGTTTCTCCATGAACTTAATACACTAGATGCATGCTGGATAGCGGTCGATGTGTGGAGTAATAGTAGTAGATGCAGGCAGGAGTCGGTCTACTAATCTTGGACGTGATTCCTATATAATGATCATTGCCTGGATATCGTCATAATTATTTGAAGTTCTGTCAATTGCCCAACAGTAATTTGTTTACCCATCGTATGCTATTTTTCTCGAGAGAAGCCACTAGTGAAATCTACGGCCCCCGGGTTTATTTTCCCATCATATACTTTCAGATCTCTTTTGCTATTTGCCTTTTTATTTATTTGCATCTTTTATTTTCAGATCTATATTAGCAAAAACCCAAAAATACCTTGCTAAATTTTATTTGCTTTTATTTGCATCTATCAATCTATTACAACTTTCTCACGTCCGTTTGCCAATTTCTGGCGCCGTTACCCGAAAGGGATTGACAACCCCTTTAACACGTCGGGTTGCAAGTATTTGTTCTTTGTGTGCAGGTGTTGTTTATGTAGTGTTCCTTGGTTCTCCTACTGGTTCGATAACCTTGGTCTCATCACTGAGGGAAATACCTACCGTTGCTGTGCTGCATCATCCCTTCCTCTTTGGGGAAATACCGACGTAGTTCAAGCGAACATCAAGAGGAATTTCTGGCCCCGTTGCCGGGGAGACATCATCAACATCTACCAGGTTCCTAATCACAAATCTCATCTCCTTGTAATTTACATTATTTGCCATTTGCCTCTCATTTTCATCTCCCCCACTTCACAAAAATTTGCCGTTTTATTCGCCCTCTTTTTCGTTCACCGTTTTCTCGTCAGATCTATTTTGTGAGAAATCTTGTTGATCACTTTTTGTCGTTATGGATAGTTCTTCCTCTATCGCGTGCACCCCGAGAACGAGGTTGTTAACTTTAAACAAAGGGGAGGGGAGAATTTAAAAGATGCTTGGTATAGGATTTGCAATGCTCATAATAGATCTATCCGTAAGCAATCTACCGTTGTTCTTCTTCGCTATTTTTATGTGGGCATCACCACTTGGTATAGATTCGTCCTTGATACGAAATACCAGTGGAAATTTCTTGATGTGTCCCTCTCTTGATGCTTTTAATGCTATGGGAAATTTAGTGGGTTCACCGCCTCTTATAATTAATGAAACAACTTTGACTCTTGAGCATGTTATGGAAAGACTGTATGCTATCGAAAAGAAAATGCTTACCGAAGAACACTTTGAAAACTTGGATAAAATTATGCATAATTTTGCTACTAAATTTGGGTCAAAAATGGGAGAAGTTTTTAAGTTGTTAAAAGAAAAGGGGACCGTAATTCACGAAAGAATTGAAGAAAGCCCTTCTCGGATCGATAAGTTGGAAGAAATTTTTAGCAATTTAAGCATGGCCTTTTCTTCTGCTAAAACTATTGAAAAACCCCCGTAAAAATAGGCAAGATCACTCAAGCCACTAAAAATAAGGGTGCAACTTCTAATAGTAACAAAGAAGATCTTAAGATGATTAGTATTCACCCGGATTTTGTTGAAGTTATAAGAGACCCTACGTACATGAATGAATTCTTCGAACTTGTTCCTAGGAGTATTGTTATTAAAAATTTGTATGCTAAATATTTGAAGTATTCCAAGTGTTTGATTGAGGAATTAGAAACTAAAGATGACAACACTTAGATCTTTGCATCATGCCTAGCTAAGGGCGTAAAACGACACCGCTTGTTGGGAGGCAACCCAATGAATAAAATTAATTTTTATTTTTTTATTTCTGTTCTTGAGTGTTTGCACAATTATGCTACTGTTATGATTGTGTTTTTTGTGTTTTAATTAGTGTTTGTGCCAAGTAAAGCCTTTAGGATAGCTTTGGTGATAGTTGGTTTGATCATGTTGGAAAACAGAAACTTTTGCGTCTAGTAAAACAATTTTGAAAATTCATATAAGAGACGAAAAATTATGATTTTTTTACACAAGATTGATATACAAATTGCCTCTGTTGTCCTTATGTTTCAGAATTTTTTACACAAGATTGATATACAAAAGCAATAAATGAAATTAGTCCCAAAGTGATAGATATTCAAGAGGGATATAATAAAAACTTTCATGAAGATCATTGGACAAAATAAACTTGATTCCTTGTAATAGTTTTGTGATATGTTGATATAATATGTGAGTCATTTTGATGAGTAATTATGCTTTAGTAAGAATATTGGTGTTAAGGTTTGTGATTCCCTATGCAAGCACGAAAGTCAATAGTTATGCAATGAAATTACATCCTACTTATGGTGCATTATTCGGTGTTAGTTATGCTTAATGCTCGCTTATGAGATTTTTCGTTACTTGGTTGGATGCTTCTCAATATTTTGCTAGCCTTCATTTCCACTAAGTATAATCACTACTTGTGCATCCAAAATCCTTAAACCAAGTTTTGCCATATGAGTCCACTATACCTACCTATATGCGGTATTTCCATGCCGTTCTAAGCAAATTTGTATGTGCCATCTCTAATTTCAAAATAAATTTCTCTTTTGTGTGCTCGTACTGCTCATGAAACGGTAGGGGGTGGCTGATATATTTCCATGCTAGATGTGTTATTCTCAAGATGAATGTTTATTCACTTGTCATTGCATGAGTGTACGGCAAAGGTATTAGGGATGCCTAGTCCCGAAATGAAAAATGAATTTACTTTATGTTGTCAAATAATAAATTCCTTGGAAAGTGTTGGTATGGAGGGCACCCGTGGACACGGCTAGCCATGGATTGTGAAAGAATGGTGGAAAAAGGGATAAAATTTATTTTCTGTTTAGGAACCGCCTATGATATATCTAGCATGGAAAGTATTGGGAATTACTCGATCATTTTCGTTGACAGGAAGAGCATGCCACCCAAAATGTTTTATCTCTACTTTTTTTCGCTTTGAGCTCTGGCACCTCTACAAATCCTTACTTCCCTCTGCGAAGGGCCTTTCTTTTACTTTATGCAATTTTTATTTTATTTTGAGTCTCCATCTTCTCTTATAAAGCACCAACTAAGGGGCACTATCATCGTACTTGAGCATTGGGTGTAGCTAATATGCGATTGTGTTTCATGAATGGATCAATGATTGAGCATAATGGGCTAGGGATAACTTGCTTTAGTGTTGATATTTTGAAAGACATGGTTGCTTGTTGATATGCTTGAGTATTGAAATCTTCATGTCAAAACTAGACTATTGCTTTGAATCATATAAAAGTCCACATGTCCATGCTACAAAGAAAAGAATATGTGATGAACATGTTAGGCAGCATTCCACATCAAAAAATCTGTTTTTATCATTTACCTACTCGAGGACGAGCAGGAATTAAGCTTGGGGATGCTGATACGTCTCCAAAGTATCTATAATTTTTGATTGTTCCATGCTATTATATTATCATTCTTGGATGTTTTACAATCATTTTATAGCAACTTTATATCATTTTTTGGGACTAACCTATTGACATAGTGCCCAGTGCCAGTAGCTGTTTTTTACTTCGCAGGAAATCAATACCAAACGGAGTCCAAACGCAGCGAAACTTTTTGGCGATTTTTTCTGGACCAGAAGACACAAGTTGGGCCAAGAAAGTACCTGAGGGGGGCTCCGAGGAGAGCAAAACCCACCAGGGCGCGCCTGGGGGCCCAGGCGCACCCAGGTGGGTTGTGCCCACCTCGGCCGCCTCTCGCACCACCTCTTTGCTCTATAAATACCCCAATATTCCAGAAACCATAGGGGAGTCGACGAAAATCAATTCCAGCCGCCGCAAGTTCCAGAAACCACAGATCCAATCTAGACACCATCACGGAGGGGTTCATCATCTTCATTGGTGCCTCTCCGATGATGCGTGAGTAGTTCATTGTAGACCTATGGGTCCGTAGGTAGTAGCTAGATGGCTTCCTCTCTCTCTCTTTTGATTCTCAATACAATGGTCTCTTGGAGATCTATTTGATGTAACTCTTTTTGCGGTGTGTTTGTTGGGATCCGATGAACTTTGAGTTTATGATCAGATCTATGTTTTTATCCATGAAAGTTATTTGAGTCTTTTGATCTCTTATATGCATGATTACTTATAGCCTCGTATTTCTTCTTCGAATCTTTGGTTTAGTTAGGCCAACTAGATCGATTTTTCTTGCCATGGGAAGAGGTGCTTTGTGATGGGTTCGATCTTACGGTGCTTGATCCCAGTAACAGAAGGGGAACCGACACGTATGTATCATTGCTATTAAGGATAACAAGATGGGGTCTATTTCTACATAAATAGATCTTGTCTACATCATGTCATCGTTCTTATTGCATTACTCCGTTTCTCCATGAACTTAATACACTAGATGCATGCTGGATAGCGGTCGATGTGTGGAGTAATAGTAGTAGATGCAGGCAGGAGTCGGTATACTAATCTTGGACGTGATGCCTATATAATGATCATTGCCTGGATATCGTCATAATTATTTGAAGTTCTGTCAATTGCCCAACAGTAATTTGTTTACCCACCGTATGCTATTTTTCTCGAGAGAAGCCACTAGTGAAATCTACGGCCCCCGGGTCTATTTTCCCATCATATACTTTCAGATCTGTTTTGCTATTTGCATCTTTTATTTCCAGATCTATATTATCAAAAACCCAAAAATACCTTGCTGAATTTTATTTGCTTTTATTTTCATCTATCAATCTATTACAACTTTCTCACGTCCATTTGCCAATTTCTGGTGCCGTTACCCGAAAGGGATTGACAACCCCTTTAACACGTCGGGTTGCAAGTATTTGTTCTTTGTGTACATGTGCTGTTTACGTAGTGTTGCTTTGTTCTCCTACTGGTTCGATAACCTTGGTCTCATCACTGAGGGAAATACCTACCGTTGCTGTGCTGCATCATCCCTTCCTCTTTGGGGAAATACCGACGTAGTTCAAGCGAACATCAGTGGGGTGTGGATTACCTGACCATATCGACGAGGCCGCGCAGCAAGAAGAAGGGTCACCGGCGAGGAGGCCGTGCAATAAGAAGAAGGGTCGGCGGCGAGGAGGCGGCACTGCAAGAAGAAGGGTCGCCGGCGAGGAGGCGGCGCTGCAAGAAGAAGGGTCGCCGACGAGGAGGCGACACTGCAAGAAGAAGGGTCTCCGGCGAGGAGGCTGAGCTGCCAGTAAGCAGGAGTGAAGGTTTGAACTTGGAAAGCAAGGAGGAACAGTGGAAATGTGGCTTTTGGTGGGAGGGAGGGGGCAGGGAGATAAATATTTCCGCGGTGGCAGAAAAATTTCGCTCGGTGCCACGAGAAACTGGCGCGCAAGTGTGGTTCAAGTGCGGGCGGTGGACTGTAGACGACGAAACTTCCTGTGTAAGCCAGACAAGACGGTGCGCCAAGATATTTTATATCGCATCCCGCGCGATTCTTGCTAGTAAACTGTTTGTGGTATACCTGATTTTTTCATTATGTTTTGAAAGACAAAATGGTGTTACGGAGGGAAAGGATGGTGTTTGAATTGCTAGAACATTTATCTATAGTGAACATGCAACTACATGAGTGTCGTGTTAAAATTTGGAATTATTCTGGGTTCGTTTGGCATTTTTATGCATTAATTGAGTTTCTAGGAATTTAATGTGCATAATTCAAATTTGAACTACAAGCACAAGCTTCAGTGCACCAAATTTTTGTTGAAAAATCACATGTGTGTCTTTGGGTGAATTTTTAGGTCCCATGCAAGAATGGGAATGAAATTCAAACATCTGGGCATCGTGGCTTGGCCGGGAACATTGAGAAACTTGGTTTTTAAATTATTGTAAATCCCAAACTCGCCGGAAAATCATGAAACTTGGCATGGTGTCAATTCATGGCACCAGCATGCTATGGTAAAAAAATTGGCCAAATTGGGACAAGTTTTGGCATAAGCTTCTTGCAAATTGTAGCTTCTCTGAAGAAGGTGTGGTTTCGAGAGGGAACGTGTCACCTTTGTGTGCGAAACGACATATGCTGCCCCCCCCCCTCTTGATTTTTTTACAAAGCAAACATAGAACTATATGAGTGTCGTGTTTAAATTTGGAATTATTCCAGGTTCGTTTGGCCCTTTTTATGCATTAATTGAGTTTCTGGGCATTTAATGTGAATAATTCAAATTTGAACTACAGGCACATGCTCCAGTGCGCCAAGGTTGGTTGAAAAATCACATGTGTGTCCTTGGGTGAATTTCTAGGTCCCATGCAAGAAATGGGAATGAAATTCAAATATCTAGGCGCCGTGGCTCGGCCGATAACATTGAGAAACTTGGTTTTTTAAATTCCTGTAAATTTAAAACTCGCCTGAAAATCATGAAACTTGGCATGGTGTCATTTCATGGCACCAACATGTTGTGGTAAAAAAATTTGGCCGCATTTGGACAAGTTTTGGTTTAAGCTTCTTGCAAACTGGAGCTTCTCTCAAGAAGACTCGTGGTTCCCGAGGGGGGACGTGTCACCTTTGTGTGCGAAACGATATACGCTGCCTCCCCCTTCTTGATTTTTTACAGAGGCAACATAGAACTATATGAGTGCCGTGTTAAAATTTGCAATTATTCCGGGTTCCTTTGGCCTTTTTTATACATTAATTGAGTTTCTGGGCATTTAATGTGCAAAATTCAAATTTGAACTACAAGCACATGCTCCAGTGCACCAAAGTTGGTTGAAAAATCACATGTGTGTCCTTGGGTGAATTTATAGGTCCCATGCAAGAAATGGGAATGAAATTCAAACATCTGGGCATCGTGGCTCGGCCGAAAATATTGAGAAACTTGGTTTTTTAATTCCTGTAAATCCAAAACACGCATGAAAATCACGAAACTTGGCATGGTGTCATGACATGGCACCAACATACTGTGGTAATTTTTCTTGCCGAATTGGGACAAGCTTTGGTATAAGCTTCTTGCAAACCGGAGCTTCTCTCAAGAAGGCTCGTGGTTCCAAGAGGGAACGTGTCACCTCCGTGTGCGAAATGACATACACTGCCTTCTCCCGCCTTGATTTTTTTACACAGGCAGCTTAGACCAAATAGGAGTTTCGTGCTAAATTTTGGAATTATTCCTGGCCTTTTTTATACATTAATTGAATTTCCAGGCATTTAATGCACATAATTGAAATTTGAACTACAAGCGCATGATCCAGTGCGCCAAAGTTAGTTGAAAAATCATTTATGTGTACTTGGGAGAATTTCTAGGTCCCATGCAAGAAGTGGGAATGGAATTCAAACATCTGGGCGTCTTGGCTCGGCCGGTAACATCTAGAAACTTGGTTTTAAAATTTCCGTAAATCCAAAACTCGCCTGAAAATCATGAAACTTGGCATGGTGTCATAACATGGCACCAACATGCTGTGGTAAAAATTTTGTCCGATTTGCGAAGGCGCACACATTAACAATCAACAAAGTCATTTTGGAACAAGTGTTGTCACGTTACAAATCAGAAACACAAGTATTATTGAAACCGTGGGCGTTCTACTTACCATTTACGTGCCGCCACGCGCCCCCTTTTTTATTGGCTAGGAGGTGCCGTGCGGGGTAGCTATTTGAGTATGGCAGTTGTGCGATCAGACCCCTGCGCGTGCTCATCGGGAGGAGAGCCCTTTGACCTCTATCCACCGCCCACCTCTCTCCCAACGTCTCCATTAATGGCGCCCGAGCCCCTGTTTCATGGCGTGGCTATGTCTCACTTGACTGAGATTTAAGAGAGAAAAAAGAAAATCTGAAAAGAAAGTTTTGCACGGATCTTGATGGAAGATTCGACGGACCTATATAGCATCGACTGCGACTTATAGCAAGACTGATGAATATAAGGACGATGACAGTGGATAATAATTGTCTTACATATTTAGGAAGATAATTAAAAAAGCCACATGCGGCAACGCCCGAAATACACAAGGGCAAAAGAAGAAGGAAGACAACGATCTGGCTCGCTGATCTCTACTTTCTTGATGCATTGCTGCAGGCCGCGGAGACTAGTTCCCGCGGCGAGCGGCGATGAGCTCTTTCCTGTCCTCAAGACGCTGCTTGAGAGCATCCATGGATTCCTCCACCAGCCTTTGGCGCTCGATGCGGAGCATGGCATTCTCGTCCATAAGTTTCTTGACGATGACGCCGGTCCTCTGCAACAAGGCAGAGGTCTCCTCATGCTGCTTCGTCGTTCCGGCGATCTTAGCCCTCAGCAGGTCACGCTCAGTGCGGAGCTTCACCTTGTCCTCCCCTAGTCCCCGGATGATGCTGGTAGCATTTTCAAACGAGGCATTCATCTCGTCCTGCTGCTTCATCCAGTCGGAGATCCGACCCATCAAGTCATCGAGCATAGCGCGCATGCGCCTGTGAGAGTCCTCGCCTTCCCGCGAGACATTTTCCCAGGCCGCCGCGGCGCGGGAGGACATCTCTGCTGCATTCACGGCATGGCGGGACATCTCTGCTACTTTCACGGCGTGGCCGGACCAGTCTACTGCGTCGACGGTGCGGCGGGACCTCTATGCTGCTTCGGCGGTGCGGCGGGACCTCTGTGCTGCTATAGCCGCGCGGCGGGACATGTCATCTGCTTTCGCGGTGAGGCGGGACATCTCTCGTGCTTCCGCTTCCATGCTTGCCTCTCCCTGATAGTAATCTCTCGACCCAGAACTCATGCTAGCCATGGCAGACGCAAGGGAATGACGATGAATGACTTGTTTGTTTTTGTGGATGAGGAGTTGAGGAGGAATGTGTAGTCATCTTGGAGTAGTAGTATTTATAACCGAGTACTAATACGCTCCTAAGTGGGAAACCTTTTAGGTTTTGGTCGGTGTGAACAGGTTTGAGATTAAATATAGCGTGGTAGTAATTTGGAATGTGATGGGACGCAGGCTCAAAATTTATTGACGGTTCTATAATTTCTAAGTGCGGCACTATTTTCGGACGGCGTAATGTGGGCACGCTTTCTCGGCCGCGTATGTGGCGTTTGCACCATAGGGTGCACCGCAATAGGCGATGTCAGCACATGTCTTGTTCCAACAACCATGCGCGCTCGTTATTACCATCGCGCACACTTCTTTTAATTAGAATGTGTGCCCGTCTAGCGCACACACGTTGATCTGTCTAACTGTTTCTGTTTGTTGTGGCTAATCGCAAATAGTTCATCCGTGTGAAGTGTATGCCGTCAATCGCAGACGCATTGATCTGGCTGACCATTTCTGTTGTGTTACCTAATCGCAAACAGTTCATCCGTCTGAAGTGTATGCCCTCAATCGCACACACCTTCATCTAGATGCCCGTTTCTGTTGTTCCGCCTCATCACAAACAGTTAATCCGACTGAACTATATGCCATATATCGCACACGCCTTCATTTGGCTTCCCATTTTTGTTCTTCTTCCGCATCACAAATAGTTCATTGAACTGAACCGTATGCCCCGCATCACACACGTAACTAAAATCTGAACCGTGTTTGATGTATCCGCCATCGCAAACGTTTTGCATCTTTTTGACGGTTTTTTTACATCACCGTTTGCGATTAATGCATCACACACAATTTCGTCGAAGGGTCTCTGATTGTAGTGTCGCGTTAGCAGCATCCTGCAGTAGTGATCATTTAGTGTAAGAGAAAATATAAGGATGGCAAAGTTCTGCCTCGAGACGAACTTGTGATGGTTTTTTTACATCACCGTTTTACGAAGCGCCGCCGTCTCGAGGCGGAACTTGGGCAGGAGCACTTTTGCCCTCCGACGGAGCGATTCCGCCTGGGGAACTTCCCTCCCGGAGGGGGAAATCATCGTCATCGTCATCACCAACAACTCTCCCATCTTTGGGAGGGCCATCTCCATCAACATTTTCAACAACACCATCTCCTCTTAAACCCTAGTTCATCTCTTGTGTTCAATCTTTGTACCGGAATCTTAGATTGGTACTTGTGGGTGACTAGTAGTGTTGATTACATCTTGTAGTTGATTATTATATGGTTTATTTGGTGGAAGATTATATGTTCAGATCCATTATGCTATTTAATACCCCTCTGATCTTGAGCATGATTATTATTTGTGATTAGTTACTTTGGTTCTTGAGGTCACGGGAGAAGTCATGTTGCAAGTAATCATGTGAACTTGATATGTGTTCGATATTTTGATGATATGTATGTTGTGATTCCCTTAGTAGTGTCATGTGAACGTCGACTACATGGCACTTCACCATATTTGGGCCTAAGGGAATGCATTGTGGAGTAGTTATTAGATGATGGGTTGCTAGAGTGACAGAAGCTTAAACCCTAATTTATGTGCTACTTCGTAAGGGACTGATTTGGATCCAAAAGTTTAATGCTATGGTTAGATTTTATCTTAATACTTTTCTCGTACTTGCGGATGCTTGCGAGGGGGTTAATCATAAGTAGGAGGTTTGTTCAAGTAAGAACAACACCTAAGCACCGGTCCATCCACGTATCAAATCCTATATACCTAAGAGATCCATCCCCACCAACCTAATTATCTAAACATGCAGCATATCCACATCATCATCCATTCTTCTGTGGACACGTCAGCACTAATCCTCCACTCCCACGTTTTACTATCGCTAATCATCCCGCTTCTGCATACACGGCATTTTATTTCTGCCCTTATAATGGGGGCTCAGATCTGTAGCCCAAGAGGTGACCTTCCTTCACTATATCCTCTTTTCTCGGCTCCTGGGCTCCCAGAAGAATTCACGCGAGGGACTGCCCTCCCGCGGCGGATCCAGCGTTCACCTTCGCCTCCGGCAGCCAATTCGGCGCTAGGCGGCTGAGGGCAACCGGGATCCCTGCGCGGAGGTCTACATAGGGTCAGGTTTATGTGTGTGGTGTCCCGTCATCGTGGCGGAGGAGGTGGCGGCGAGGGGAATAAGGGATGGCCATGCTTCTCCCCGTTCATACGGCGTCGGATACGGTGCCGGCGAGGATCAGGAGGCCTTTTGTATCGTGATGAGATCGGAGTCCGTGGCGGTGGTTCACCCCGTCGGAAGCTGCGCAGGTGATGGTGCCGGCGCCCGACGAGCCGACGGCGGTTGCTGGGGTTATAGGCCCTGTTTTGAGGAGGCGGTTTACAGAAGTTCTTCGTCATTCGCGTCTCTGGGAAGATGAAGTGTTGGCGGATGGAGCCATCCAATTAATCTGTGGGGATTATCCCCGGCTGTTGCGCCGGAACTCAACCCTTTGTTCCTGTTCACAGGACAGGACATCCATGCTGTATACAGAGCCTTTGAAGGTGACGCAGATGAATGGTTTCTCAACATCTGCTAGAGCAGACGGCGAGCGGCCGGTCCTCTTGATGGCCAGCGAGCCTGGGGTGTTGGTGCGTGTTTTGTGTTTCTGTGGGGTTCACGTTGCTTCGGTTGCTGAACCTGGAGAGACTGTTGCGAGCGGCCGGCCGTCAACCCTTTTGTTTGTTGTATGAATACATGAGGCGTACATGTCATTTTCTCAATAAAAAACCATACATCTTGGCCTTGCTGCAATTACCAAGCTATACGAGGAAACCACAGCCCTTAATTTACCTCAATTATCATTGGACTAGCCTGCTATGATGCAACGATGGTGACTGCATTGGTATGGTCAACCTTAAGTCTATGCTAATGATTTTGTTCGTGGATTTATCATTGAATTGATCTTCTCTAGTCGCCACTTGTTGTTCCAGTGGTTCTAGGAACAATTCTGGGATATATTTGGGATCTGATTGATTAATTTAGGCTGAGCATGTCTTGGTTAATCAATCCGTTTGCTGTCTGCATTAGTAAAGATGATGATCATCTCAAAAGGCCTCACATTGTGGCCTTTAACTGGTAAGCACTATTATATGATGATTTTTCTACTTCTTTGTCTATATTTGTGCAAATATACAATGGATGGAGATGGATTAATATTAATCTTCTTTTCTGCAGTTGTGCATGCTGAATTTGGTATTCCCGGTATCCAACTATCCAATTCACCATAATCTCATCACCAAGTTGATCAGCTCAGGTACACTAATCTTCAAATATGTGTATTTATTATTCATAGAGCTTTGTTTTACATTTTCCTTTGCAGAAAAGCTGTTTGTTAGTTTCACTATCTCTTTGTGAGGGAGTTTGTTGTATTTCGTCAATCAGTATGCGAATCGTGCCTTTCTAAGCATACTCATTCACTGAATTCATTTCATTAGCCATTGTTTTCCAGTTTCCTGTTTCACACTTTATTCTTAAGATGACATATGCACCCAACGTTTATGTTATTTATCTCTTGATATGAAAAGAAAATTGTAACATAGTCTCGCTGCAATGCACGGAGTATTTATTCTGCTTATATATTCAGTAAATATGTTACTACTACACTTAATCAAATATAATAAGTCATATGTATTTTAAATTTTGTTTCGCATGTTATCAATGAAAATTTTCATCAACCAATTCCCGCAGCAACGCACGGGGTATCCTCTAGTTATCAAAGTAGCGAACACGAATCAAATAAACATGATGAAAGTGATATGATGAAATTCCCGTGTCCCCTCAAGAACGCTTTGCTTATCATAAGAGATTGTTTTGGCCTCTCCTTTGTCACAAAAGGATTGGGCTACCTTGCTGCACTTTATTTACCGTTACCGTTACTTGCTCGTTACAAATTATCTTGCTATCAAACTACCTGTTACCGACTATTTCAGTGCTTGCAGAAAATACCTTGCTGAAAAGCACTTGTCATTTCCTTCTGCTCCTCGTTGGGTTCGACACACTTACTTATCGATAGGACTACGATTGATCCCCTATACTTGTGGGTCATCATGCATGTCCACCAGGAACTCGCGGGCCGCCTTAGATGAGTGGCTCCCAGCACGGGGGCAGGCCGGCCGCGCCGCACCGGCCGCCTCGCCCATCGCGGCCATGGTACCACGTCCCCCGCGCCCACGGCCGTGGGCGGCGCCTCGCCCGTAGCCATTGGGGCCAACGTCGACGGCCGGCGAAGAGCGCCAGCGCCCCCAGGGCGGCACCCTAGGTGTCGCAGTGGTCACATGAGCACGGCCCCTCCCCCTCGCCATCGCTGCAGAGCTTTACAGGGGTTGCAGGGCCGGAGGATGGATTGAGAGCAGGAAGACGGTGCCCCCCATTCCCCTTGCCTTTATAGCGCCCCGGGGAGGTGCAACCCATGACCCCTCACCTTCGACAAGTGCTGGAAGACGGAGGTGCGCAAGAGAAACAATGATGGCCCTGCGCCTTGCGCTCGCAGGCTTTATGGCATCCTGGGTGGTTGCCAAGGCACCGTCTTAGTAGTGCGGGCTTCCCACATTCCGTCATGCGCCACGCGTCGCGCCTGGCCCGCTGGTGGTTGGGGCCGCACCGTTTCGCCCCCTCTTGGTAGAAGCGTGCGTGTCGTGGGGCCGGGGGCTACTGTCGGGACCTCGGATCCCAGGATATCCAGTCCCGTCTACCGCGGCCCAAGGCACGGCGCATGGCGAGGACCATCAGGAGGCCCACTGGCGGGCGCCACGAGCCGGACTCCTCGCAAGGAGCTCGTCTCCCGAGGCCCCCTCTTCGGCGGGCGAGCAGGCGGCTAGGTTACAACGGCATCACCAAGAGCCTCGCGAGCCTCTCTCGCTAGGTGTTCTTCTGAGGCTCCTCCCTGAGGCGGGCAGCTCCGCTCGGTCGCGCTGCCCTGTACTCGCCATGTTTGTGACACTCATGATGATAGAAGACAACAGGCGCCACGCCAGCCGTCGCGGATGAGGAAGCTTTCCCCTTTCGCGCTAAGGGAGCAAGGCTAACCACCAGTTCCCAAAGCAACCCCAAAGGTTGCCCGATTGGTGAAAGAAGACCAAGAAGACGGACACACCAGGGCAGAGGTCATCTCCGAGCCCACCAGCGCATCATGGATAGGAGCTTTGCAGACGAAGACCACCTTTAGTCAGGATAGATTGCGCCCCTGTCCCCCTTCAAACTGGCCATTGTGTGGCAACCCTTCCCGCCACTTGTTTTTGGGGGAAGAGGGCTAGAGGCAGTATAAGAAGAGGGCAGGGTGCCACCATAGTGAGGAGACCATTTTGGCAACTAGAGCCGAGCGCCTGTACTCTCTCTCTCTCTCAAGCGATCCCAACCAAGCAGGAGTAGGGTTTTACACCGCAAGGTGGCCCGAACCTGGGTAACTGATGTGTCCACTATCTTCTTTCCTAGCTCGAGCTCGCCACATCGTCACCATGTAGCTGAGAGGGTAGGGCGGAATGGTAGAAGGAGCTCACCTAGAGTTCAAACCTTTGGGTCCCCGGAGCCCCGATTCTGACAGATGAATCATTTAATCTCATATTCAGAACACGCACATCCTTATTTATTCCTACCCATTTTGTCGAGGGACCGCGGCCATATATTCGAGCAGAGGTACTCATACAATGACCTTCGGGTCTCAACACCACTTGCTCATTGGCCCTACTTCAGAAGGAAGTGGCCGACGACGATTTAGCAAGCCACAAAATGATGAGCCGGCCGACGCACCGCCGCCGTTCAAGTAGGGACGCCCGCCGCGCTGCCAAGGCCAGATCGGCCATGCCTCCTCACGCCGCGGGGCTCCGCACCATTGATTCGACACAAGGGGAGCCAAAGAATATTCACGAGTATTAGCAGTTGAGTTGTCAATTCTACCACACCTGAAAGACTTAATATCTGCAGCAAAGTTTTTAGTAGCAAAGTAGTATGGCAGTAACGGTAATAGTGGTAACAGTAGCAATAACAATTTTGTAGTGATTGTAACAGCAGCACGACAAAAGTAACTTAGCAAAGATCAATATGTGAAAAGCTCGTAGGCATTGGATCAGTGATGGATAATTATGTCGGATGGCATTCACCATGCAACAGTTATAACCTAGGGCGACACAGAACTAGCTCCAATTCATCAATATAATGTAGGCATGTATTTTGTATATAGTCATACGTGCTTATGGAAAAGAACTTGCATGACATCTTTTGTCCTACCCTCCCGTGGCAGCGGGGTCCATAAGGAAACTAAGGGATATTAAGGCCTGCTTTTAATAGAGAACCGGAACAAAGCATTATCACTTAGTGAATACATGAACTCCTCAAACTATGGTAATCACCAGAAAGAATCCTAATTATTGTCACCTTGGGGTATGTGGATCATAACTCGTAATAGGTGTCTACAACTTGCAAGATCGGATCAAGAACAAATATATATTCATGAAAACATAATAGGTTCAGATCTGAATTCATGGCACTCGGGCCCTAGTACAAGCATTAAGCATAGCAAAGTCATAGCAACATCAATCTCAGAACATACTGGATATTAGGGATCAAGCCCTAACGAAACTAACTCAATTACATGATAAATCTCATCCAACCCATCACCGTCCAGCAAGCCTACCAAGGAATTACTCACTCCCGGCGGTGAGCATCATGAAATTGGTGATGGAGGAAGGTTCATGATGACGATGGCGACGGATTCCCCTCTCCAGAGCCCCGAACGGACTCTAGATCAGCCCTCCCGGTGAAGAACAGGAGGCGGCAGTGTTTCCATATCGTAAAACACGATGAATCCTTCTCTCTGATTTTTTTCTCCACGAATAGGTATATATAGCATTGGAGTTAGGGTCGGAGACGGTCTAGGGAGCCCACAAGCCTGCAGGGCGTGCCCTGGGGGGTAGGCGCGCCCTCAGGGCTTGTGGCCCCTGGGTGGCCCCCCTCTGGTATCTTTTTGCGCCAGTATTTTTTATATATTCCACAAAAATTCTCCGTAAATTTTCAGGTCAATCCAAGAACTTTGATTTCTGCACAAAAATAACACCATGGCAATTCTGCTGAAAACAGCGTCAGTTCGGGTTAGTTCCATTCAAATCATGCAAATTAGAGTCCAAAACAAGGGCAAAAGAGTTTGGAAAAGTAGATACGATGGAGACGTATCAACTCCCCCAAGCTTAACCCATTGCTTGTCGTCAAGCAATTCAGTTGACAAACTAAAATTGACAAAGATTTTTTTTTACAAACTCTGTTTGATCTTGTTGTTGCAAATATGTCTAGCCAATATTCAGATTTTCAGCAAAGATTATGAACTAACCATATTCACAATAACACTTAGGTCTCACATTTACTCATATCAATGGCATAATCAGCTAGTGAGCAATAATAAGATATCTCGGATGACAACACTTTTTCAAAACAATCATGATATAATATGACATAATGGTATCTCGCTAGCCCTTTCTGAGACCGCAAAACATAAATGCAGAGCACCTCTGAAGACCAAGGACTAACTGGATATTGTAATTCATGGCAAAAGAGATCCAGTCACAGTCATACTCAACATCAATTAATAACAAAGAATATAAATGACAGTGGTGCTCTCTAACTGGTGCTTTTTATAAGAAGATGATGACTCAACAATAAAGTAAATAGATAGGCCCTTCGTAGAGGGAAGCAGGGATTTGCAGAGGTGCCAGAGCTCAATGCTTTCGAAACAGAGATGAATATAATTTTGAGCGGTATGCTTTCATTGTCAACATAACAACCAAGAGATCTCACTATCTTCCATGCTAGATACATTATAGGCGGTTCCCAGACAGAATGGTAAAGTTTTTACTCCCCCTCCACCAACAATCACACTCCACAGCTAGCCGAATCCACGGGTGCCGTCCATACCAACAACAGTCCTGGGGTAGTTTTGTTTCATTATTTTATTTTGATTTTGATTTTGATCATGGAACTAGGCATCCCGATTACCAGCCACTCTCTCGTGAATGACAAGTGAATAAACACTCATCGTGAGAATAACCCACCTAACATGGTAGATACTGATAGCCCCCAGTTGCTACATGAGCGATTCGAGCATACAAAACAGATTATTATTTGAAGGTTTAGAATTTGGCACAAGCAAATTTACTTGGAACAGCAGGTAAATACCGCATATAGGTAGGTATGGTGGACTCATATGGAACAACTTTGGGTTTAAGGAAGTGGATGCACAAGCAGTATTCCCGCTTAGTACAAATGAAGGCTAGCAAATAGATTGAGAAGCGACCAACTAGAGAGCGACAACGGTCATAAACATACATTAAGGTTAATTAACATTGAATGCAAGCATGAATAGGATATAAATCACCATGAACATAAATATCGTGGAGGCTATATTGTTTTTGATTTCAACTACATGCGTGAACATGTGCCAAGTCAAGCCACTTGAATCATTCAGAAGAGGTACCATCCTATCATACTACATCATAACCATTTTAAATGCATGTTGGCACAAGACAAACCATTATCCACTCCTAGCTAATTAAGCATGGCATGAGTAACTATAATCTCTAATTGTCATTGCAAACATATTTCATTCATAATGGGCTGAATCAAGAACGATGAGCTAATCATATTTACAAAAACAAAATAGGTCGAGTTCATACCAGCTTTTCCTCATCTCAATCATTTCATCAAATATCATCATTATTGCCTTTCACTTGCACGACCAAATGATGTGAATAATAATAAGAGCGCATGTGCATTGGACTAAGTTGGAATCTACAACATTTATTCAAAGGAGAAGAAAAGGTAATATGGGCTCTTTGTCAAATCATCAATAATGCATATGAGAGCCACTCAACATTTTCATCGTGGTCTTATCCTTACGACCCAAAGAATTTCAAAGAAACACACTGAAATATTTTTGGATTTTTTGTTTTTCTGAAGAAAGTAAAACGAAAACGAGAAAAACTATTTACATGAGAAAGCTCCCAACAAGCAAAAGAAGAACGAGAAATCTTTTTGGGTTTTCTTTTAATACTACAACTAATTAAACTAGAAAGAAAAGCTAAAAAGAAGCGAGAAATATTTTTGGTTTTTTATCAAAAAAATTCAAAAACACAAGAAGAAAGCAAGAAAAATAAACTAACATGGATAATACAATGAAAAAGGATGAACACCGACAACTGGAATGAATGTGTAATGCATGAATGTAATGTCGGTGAGAAATACGTACTCCCCAAGCTTAGGCTTTTGGCCTAAGTTGGTCTAGGGCCACGGCTGGCCTGGCGGATATCCAAAGTCATAGTTGGGATTGTACTGATTTACGGCTGCTACCACTTGGAGGGCTGCCTCGTGGAGGCGAGCGATCTCCCTTTCTCTCTCATATTCGTGCGCCTCCTCTCTGGTTATGAAGTATCTTCGTTTTACCTGAAAGTCAAAGAAGGCAGGAGCGGGAAGCGTAATACAGAAGACGCGTTCCCTATCAAAGATTAGTCTGTACTGGAGGGGCTGTTCGCCCCTCTCAAGAATTTGGAAGCGTTCCATAGCATCATAATCAAGGTAAGCAGGTGGTAACTGAGTATCATTTTCTCTTATGGGTACCCCGAGATAATTAGCTAAACGGGTGGCATAAATTCCACCAAAGAAATCTCCATCCAAAGCATTATTATGTAACCGCCTTGCAACAATAGCCCCCAAGTTATATCGTCTATCACCCATTACCGCACTTTTGAGGACACTAAGATCGGATGCGCAAAGGTGGCTATGGTCATGTTTACCATTAATGCATCTACCTATAAAGAGAGCAAAATAATGTAAAGCAGGAAAGTGAATGCTCCTTATAGTGGCTTGTGTTACACTTCGAGTTTCTCCCCTAGTGATGCTAGCAAGGAAATCAATGCAATCAGATTTACGAGGTTCACTATAAATGCCCCATTCCGGGATTTTACATACTTCATTAAAATCTTCAAGGTCCATGCAAAAAAATTTATCATATAGATCAAATAAAACATAATGTGTATTGCGCTGGGATGTATACTCAAATCTCCGCTCAAAGGAATCAGTAAGGTTATAGTATTGCAGGCACTTATCTGACACGAAGTCCTCAAGACCAGCGTTGTGTACGTACATATCAAATTCTTCCTTAAAACCTGCACGAGTCATGAAATGATCCGACAGCCATTCACAAGGCCGCACTAGAGCTTCCCTCGGTGGTTCAAGGTCTGGCTTACGTATCGCGAGCCTTGGGGCTTTCTTCTTTGAGGAACCACCTTGGTACATTCTCCTAAATATTTTCTCCCTCTGAAAAATTTCTGAAATTTTTAGTGACTCAAAATAAAAGTGAACTGAACTCAACAAAACTAATAGCAACTACTCCCACAAGTGTCTAGAGGCTATATCATGCAATAAAAGTACTTTGGACCATATAAATTTGACATGCAAGCTCAAGAACATGGTCACCACGGTAGCAAAAAATTGCAATACATAAAGCACTAGAACAAAAACTAATTGGACCATTGGATGAGTCACATATTGATGAACAATCCCCCAAAACAGATTTGCAAATGGAGCTCCGAGCAAGGAGATCGAAAATGGCAGCAAGATAATCAAGAACACGGGTTTGAGCAATGGTGTGATTTTTTCTGGAGGAAGATGAAGTTGATGGGTGGCTGGAATAAGTGAGGGGACCCATGTGGAACCCACAATCCACTTAGGCACGCTCAGGAGGGTGGGCGCGCCCTGTGGGCATGTGGCCCACTGGTGGACCCCCCCTGAGCTGTGTTCAGTGCCAAAAATTCTTAAATATTATAGAAAAAATCATACTAAATTTTCAGGGCAATTGGAGAACTTTTATTTTTTGGACATTTTTTATTGCACGGATAATTCAGAAAACAGAAAAATAATAGGATTTCTACTTTATTAATTCTAAATAATAGAAAGTAAAAAGTGGGTACAGAAGGTTGTGTTTACTAAATTCATCCATCACATGCCCGTCAAAAGAAATCCATTAACAAGGTTGATCAAGTCTTATTAACAAACTTCTTCCGAATGACATGAAACCGGAGAATCTTTGTATAGCACTAGGTTACCTCAACGGGGATATGCATGTCCCCAACAATAAGAATATCATATTTCTTTTTTACAGTAGGAATAGGAAATTTAAAACCTCCAATAGTAATTGTTGAAATTTTTCCAATAGAATTGATACTATTCACTTGAGGTTGTTTCTTCGAAAAGAGTACCATATGCTCATTACCATTAACATGAAAAGTGGCATTGCCTTTATTGCAATCAATAACAGCCCCTGCAGTATTCAAAAAGGGTCTACCAAGGATGATTGACATACTGTCGTCCTCGGGTATATCAAGAATAATAAAGTCCGTTAAGATAGTAACATTTGCAACTACGATAGGTACATCCTCACAAACACCGATGGGTATAGCAGTTGATTTATCGGCCATTTGCAAAGAGATTCCAGTTGGTGTCAACTTATTCAAATCAAGTCTACGATATAAAGAGAAAGGCATAACACTAACACCGGCTCCTAGATCTCATAAAGCAGTTTTAACATAGTTTCTTTTAATGGAGCATGGTATAGTTGGTATTCCTGGATCTCCTAGTTTTTTGATATTCCACCCTTAAATGTATAATTAGCAAGCATAGTGAAAATTTCAGATTCCGGTATCTTTCTTTTATTAGTAACAATATCTTTCATCTAATTAGCATAAGGAGACATTTTCAAAATATCAGTCAAACGCATATGCAAAAGGACAGGTCTAAGCATTTCAACAAAGCGCTCAAATTCTTCATCATCCTTATTCTTTGAAGCTTTGGGAGGAAAGGGTATGGGTTTCTGAACCCATGGCTCTCTTTCTTTACCATGTTTCCTCGCAATGAAGTCTCTCTTATCATATCTTTTTGTAACATCCCGATTCTCGGAATGTTTAAGAAAAAGTTTTTCAGAAATCAGGGCGAGAAATTTTTTTGTTTTATTTTTTAACGAAGCATAAATTGGACTTTTATAATTTGGAGGATTTAATTTGATCTAATGCGAACTTAAATTAAAATTTGAGTCTAGGTCTTTTCTTTTAGCCTGGCTTTATTTCCTCTTCTTTGCCATATTAAAATATGCGCCGTTGAATTTTCTTCGGTGTTTTTGATAATTGTTCGTGTTTCTTTTCCTTATCTAGATTTTACTAAAGAAGGAAAATCAATTTCTTTTCCTTCCCTCAAAACTCTAGACGAAATTACCAAGCACATCTTTTCTTTTTATTCCTGTGTGAAGCCTACTTTTTTTTTTATCTTCCACCGAATGGGCATAGGCCAATAGTTTTTCTTTCTTTCTCTTCCTTCTCTGTTTCCTTTGCCACATGGGCCCTTAGCCCATTTTGTTCAAGCGGTGGCTGAACGTTTCTTCTTGCTCATGTACATATACAGAGAGAAAACGCTCACACATGAAACGGCAAAAGTCATCGTTGCCTCCTTTAATTTCCCCTCTCTCTCAGTCTGTTTATCTCCACTTGACCATCTCCCAAGTCCCAACGCCAGCCCCAAACTCTTCTTCTCCTCGTCCACTCAAACATACACTTACAGAGAAGAGGAAACCTACAGCCATGAACCTGCCTATCCCTTAACTCCCTTGATCTCTGGCCGTTTTCATTTCTGAAGATATCTAGAGGTGCCTACCGATCTCCTCTCTTATTCCCATCAGTCCTCATGCCCTCTGCCTTCCCCCTTCTTCCATAATTCATCGACGAAGTGCTGCTGCTCCATGAACGTCGGTGCTTGATTCCGATGAAGGAGGCCATCCCCGTCCATGCCCTTGCACCAAACGATTGTTCTCCATGCCATGGATCCATTCAGAGAAGAAAGAGTGCGATCCGTTGACCACACGCGAGCAATTTTACATGTACGTCAATACTGTTTCGTTGAGTTCTTCGTACCGTTCCGTCAAACTCGGTGAGCCTCTATCAAATTCCTCTTGCACGCCTTCTCAATGTCACATGTAGTATCTCCTAGACATCATGATTCAACATAACTATGTCGTTGGCCGCGCGCGTCCAAAATCGGAGGCCATCCAATGGCATATACATGTTTCTTTAGTTTTTGTTCGTCATATCACTTTGTGCCCCATAGATGAAGTTCTCCCTATGATCATAGAAACCGAGTGGTGCAACTAGATTTTTGGTTCTATCTTCTGAACGGTAGAATAGATATAATCATACTCAGGTTTTTTTAGAATTGAATGGTCTTTTGAGTATGGTTAACTTTATGGTAGTATGTTATTTTCATGTGTCTGTGATATGCCTAGAAGTGTATGCTAGTTATTTTGTAATTTGTGTGTGTCATGTGATTTACTAGATTTATTTGTAGGATTGCTTAAATTACTAGAAAATTGTTTGATATGTTGTCGCAAGTTGATAATATTGTTTTGTGTATTGTTTATGGACTTGTGTTAGACATGTGTATAGCTTTCAATATAGTTTCGTATGGCTTCATGTAGATAATTTTGTGCATCATGTACATGAATTATTAGGATGTATATAGTAGTGGATCGGCGAACTTTTGTGTTGGTACGATATTTTTCATAGTTCATGACATGCCTAGGAGTCACTCATAATTATTTCATAATTCTAGGAGTTAGATGTGATTGACTAGTTTCATTGTACTGATTACTTTTATTTGTTAATTGTAGTTTTCTATGTTTTATCGTGTTGTTATAAATCATGTAGTCCTCTCTTTGCATGCGTACAATTTTTGTTAAATATTCGCCATGTTTATAATTGCATAGAATTATTCTAAGCTTTGTTTTATTTATCTAATCATGAAATACTTCATGTCTTATTTTAATTTTTGTTTAGCATGGTGATGTTTTAGATATAGTTTACATATTCTTGTTCTTCCATGTCGCATCCTTATTTTATTGGTTTGAAATCATGTCATTCCGACAATAGATGTTTATATATATATTTGTACGTTTTATTGGATAGTTTTGCTTATGTTAGAGATCAAATGAAATGCCTTGTTGTTTGGAAATAAGTGCATTATAGTTCATTGCGTAGAATATAATTTCCTAGTTATTCCTCTTCTTTTCTATATGTTTGGTATCCAGATTTCATGGTTGGATGCTTTATGTCATGATTCGTATTTGCAGTGCTATATATAATTTATTCTTGTGACATAGAACTTAGTTTATTACATCTTGGTAATTATCATGTGTGACGATCATATACCTTAGTTTATTACCTTGGCATGCTAGAACTTGTTCAAACGTTGAATGCATGTTTTATTGTATGATTTCCATGTCTTATTGCATTGCTAGGATTTACGATATGATGGTGTATATTGTTAGACTATGCTTGGTAGAGATACATGCTAGTTGTGTATGATTCCATCTTGCTTGATCAATAACATTCCATGATGTTGTGACAATGTAACTAGATGATAGCGCATGTATCAATTCATGTTATAGAACATTCCTGCTTATGTAGCTTATGTCTTTACAAGTGTAAGTTGTACTTGATAGAAATGCATGTTGTCTCTGTTAATCATGCTATGATATTTCATTGCTTGATTTGGTTGATGCCATGATCTAGTTGTTTACTTGCCTACAGGCTTAGTATGCTTCCTCGATGTGCTTATATGTCACAACTAGAATGTACGGTGGTGTGCTATTGCCATACTTGATAGTCGTGTTAGTCGATATCAACTAAGTTATCTCATAGTTATGGGTTGTATTCTGTTAGTAGCATATTTTGGCATCTCGTGTGATGATCACCCATGCTTAGCATCATATCAAGTTTATCTTACTATTGCAATTGTTGTGTGCATGTCCTTTGTCATATCTATTATATCTAGTTGTTGCATTGTTGTATGTCTAGCCATCATCATGCAAATGATGTTTCATGTCTTATGAAGTTCTATGTGTTATAGTTGCCTAGTTTAGTTCTTCCTTGTAGATGTTTAACTTCATTACATCTTGGCCTTATGAGTGTTTTAATACTTGTTGCTATGACTCTTATACTTAGGACGAGTCATATGTCATGTCAGTAGAGTTGTGCTTTGATCACACACTTGGTGTGTGTATCGTGCTTTATTATTGCAAGCATGTGGTGATAATATTGTTGCTGGTGGTCATTAGTATTAGTTGTTCTTTATTATTAAGACCATGTCCTAGTTTAGTATCTTCTCATGATAACTCGTATGTTTGATGCTTTTGGTTTTAGTTAAGATCTCTTTATGATTCTATATTCACATGCCTTCTATGATATATGTCTTATGATTTAGTTGTTTAGTTATCTTCCGTTGTAGTATTGAGTTGGCTCTTGTTATAGAAGTGTTTCTAATAGTTGTTATGGTTGATGTTTAACTCTGCTTGATGTTAACTATTATAATTATTTAGATGTACCTAAATATTTAATTATGGTTAACTTTCTTTTTCATTTATCATACCATGTTGGGATTCTGTAGTTAAAATGCATACGTTGGTTCCATTCCATGAGTGTTGTTGTCATTGTGTTGGTTATATAGTAGTTTCCAGTATAGTTAGTCGTGATGTGTTGTTAATATCATAGTTCGTATTAGAACGTTAGTCTTGATCGCCAAGCCTTCCTGAACCGTGTCAACTTAAACCCTGTCACTTCGATGAATCTTCTCTCTTACATCCCAATCATCCTACCTCATTTCGGAAACTCCATTTTGATCAATATCTTTCTATCCATCCACTCTTATTTGTTTTGGATGTTATTTGGATTTACTTTTGTGATGGTATTTATTTGTTTTCCATTTGCTATCGTTATGAAGAGTAGGGAGTGACGACGATGCTGGACATGGACAAAATCAGGTTACCGTCGGACTCAACAACGAAGGCATGCCTCCTTCTATGATCATACTTATCCTATGTTTTACAAAATTGCATTGAGTTTTATGGTTACTATATGCATGCTTTTTAATCTCGTAGCTAGCGTGTCGATTGACACATTACCTTGATCTGCTTGTCGCCTATTCACTTGGCACCTGAGTAGAAATATATAGTATTCTGGTAGAGTAGAAATGCTTAGCCATGCTTATTACCCTATAGGTGCTTTGTTGAATGACCTTTGAGTCATTGACACTTGAAACTTATTGTTGAGCTCGCTGAGCTAGGCCGGTAGGCTCTTGTTAATCTCCTCTACTCTCTTCTACTCTAGGTGAAACTTACCATCTGAATACTGGTGTCGGTGACAGCTGAATCAAAGATTGAAGGAGCGATTGGCTTCCCTTCGTAAGTTGAAGGGGGCAATCAGTCGTTCGTGCTGCATGAGGCCTAATAAGTCTTGGATTTGAAGATTGTGATAACAGTACAGCCACATGCTATATGGGCACTGGCTTGGTTAAGTAAGCTAGTCAGCCTTAGGTGTCGATGTCGCCGTACCGCAGATGGGATAGCTGCCCTGCGGGGAGTATCCTCGGCACAGATGGGGGGACCGGTTTGAGGACGTACTCTCAGTTACATGTGCCAGACCCGATGGGCATGTCACATCTTTGTGGGATCTAGTCCAAAGACTTTGTCACAATCTCCCTGCCGGTATACCGAATGGTGTACTACGCTAGCGACGGCTAGTGGCAACAAGTCGGGATTGTGTCGTGTGGGTAAAGTGTACAACCTCTGCAGAGTATAAAACTATTCGAATAGCCATGTCCACAGTCATGGACGGCACATGAATCTTTCTTGACATACAGGACCTGTCTTGCTTATTCCCTCTTTGCCCCTATTCTTGGAACCTATGAAGAGTGTGAGTTGATCGAGAATCCTCACTTTGATGAAAGTTATTCTGGAGATAAAACATGTTTTTATCAAAAACTGCTTTTATCCAACTGCTATATTGTTTTCAAATAAAATTAACTTTTATGCAAATGAGCCATACAGCCTTCCTTTGAAGCCACATGTAGCTAATAGGACCTTCCCAGAGGGAGGCATGTTGAGTACGTAATGTACTCATGGCAATAATTTTGTTGACAACAGAGTTCCATGAAGATGAAGGTGATGACTATGAAAACTATGGCGATCCGTAGGAGTGAGGTCACGTGGACTACATCGACTGCCTGTGGTGATGGAGTCGCTACACATTGTACTTTCCACTGTTTTTCTGAATGTAATAAATGTCATGAGACATTTATCTAGGTATGCCTTGTGGCAAGATATATTTAAAATTGTAATACCTTTTATGTATTGTGCAATGATGTCATTTCGCTGTGTTGTCAACAATGATCCTCTGGTTGACAAATATACACAGGAGGGTCTGGAAGTTAATTCCGGGTTCTCAAACTTTTATTCTTAGGTTGTGGGTTATCAAGATCAACAGTAGGTTCTATCTCCACATCATTATCATTACTAGGTTGAGCATCAACATGAACATCATCCTTATCATTATTACTAGGTTCATGTTCATTACCAGATTGTGCCTCCGCATCAGAAATAGAAATATCATTTGGATTCTCAGGTGTGTCTATAATAGGTTCACTAGGAGCATGCAAAGTCCTATCACTTTTCTTTTTCTTCTTAGATGAACTAGGTGCATCAGTATTAATTCTTTGAGAATCTTGCTCAATTCTCTTAGGGTGGCCTTCAGGATACAAAGGTTCTTGAGTCATTCTACCTCCCCTAGTCATAAATCTAACAGTAGGATCATTCATCTCATTCAGCAAATCATTTTGTGCCTTGAGAACTTGTTCTACTTGAGTTTTTACCATCGAAGCATGTTTACTAACAAACTTGAGGTCATTAATAGTTCTAAACATATAGAACCTCAAGTGTTCAAGCATATAAGCATTTCGTTTCAATTGTCTACTAACATATGCATTGAAGTTTTCTTGTTTAACAATAAAGTTATCAAATTCATCCAAGCATTGACTAGCAGATTTATTATGAGGAATATCACCTTCATCAAATCTATAAAGAGAATTTACCTCTACTACCTGTGTCGGAGTATTGAGACCATGTATTTCTTCAATAGGTGGTAAATTCTTAACATCTTCAGCTTTAATACCTTTCTCTTTCATAGATTTCTTCGCCTCTTGCATATCTTCAGGACTGAGAAATAGAATACCCCTCTTCTTCGGAGTTGGCTTAGGCGGTGGTTCAGGAATAGTCCAATCATTATCATTACTCAATATATTATTCAATAATTTTTCAGCATGCTCAACAGTTCGTTCCTTGAAAACACAACCAGCACAACTATCTAGGTGGTCCCTAGAAGCATCGGTTAGTCCATTATAAAAGATATCAAGTATTTCATTTTTCTTGAGAGGATCAGGCAAAGCATTAAGTAATTGGAGAAGCTTCCCCCAAGCTTGTGGGATACTCTCTTCTTCAATTTGCACAAAGTTAAATATTTCCTGTAAAGCAGCTTATTTCTTATGAGCAGGAAAATATTTTTCAGAGAAGTAATATATCATATCCTGGGGACTACGCACACAACCAGGAGCAAGAGAATTAAACCATATCTTAGCATCACCCTTTAATGAGAAAGGAAACAACTTAAGAATATAGTAGTAACGAATTTTTTCCTCATGAGCAAATAGGGTGGCTATATCATTTAATTTAGTAAGATGTGCCACAACAGTTTCGAATTGATAACCATGGAAAGGATCAGATTCAATCAAAGTAATTAACTCAGGATCTACAGAGAATTCAAAATCCTTATCAGTAACAAAGATAGGTGAAGTAGCAAACTTAGGATCATATTGCATTCTAGCATTCAAAGATTTTTCCTTCCATTTGCATAGTAGTTTCTTAAGATCATCCCTATCCTTACAAGCAAGAAAGTCCCTAGCTACCTCTCCATCCATAACATAACCCTCAGGTATAACAGGAAATTCATATCTAGGAGCGCTAGGTCTAATGGGTGTTTCAAAGTTTCCAGTTTCAATAATTTCATCAGTTTCAGAAATATCATCAGATTTAGCATTAACTCTAGCGATTTGTTCATCAAGAAATTCACGCAGTGGCACAGTATTATCAAGCAAAGTAGTAGTATCATCATAAGCATCATGCATAGCAGAAGTGGCATCATCAATTACTTGTGACATATCAGGATCAATAGCAGGTGTAGGTGTCACAAGCTTACTCAAAACAGAAGGTGAATCAAGTGCAGAGCTAGATGGCAGTTTCTTACCTCCCCTCGTCCTAGAGGGAAAAATCTTGGTTTTGGTATCTTTCAAATTCTTCATAGTGATCAACAAATATAAATCCCAAGTGACTCAACAAATATAGCTATGCTCCCCGGCAACGGCGCCAGAAAAAGGTCTTGATAACCCACACGTATAAGGGATCGCAACAGTTTTCGAGGGTAGAGTATTCAACCCAAATTTATTGATTCGACACATGGGAAGCCAAAGAATATTGACGAGTATTAGCAGTTGAGTTGTCAATTCAACCACATCTGAAAGACTTAATATCTGCAACCAAGTTTTTAGTAGCAAAGTAGTATGGAAGTAACGGTAACAGTGGTAACAGTAGCAATAACAGTTTTGTAGTGATTGTAACAGCAGCACGACAAAAGTAACTTAGCAAAGATCAATATGTGAAAAGCTCGTAGGCATTGGATCAGTGATGGATAATTATGTCGGATGGCATTCATCATGCAACAGTTATAACCTATGGCGACACAGAACTAGCTCCAATTCATCAATGTAATGTAGGCATGTATTTCGTATATAGTCATGCGTGCTTATGGAAAAGAACTTCATGACATCTTTTGTCCTACCCTTCCATGGCAGCGGGGTCCATAAGGAAACTAAGGGATATTAAGGCCTCCTTTTAATAGAGAACCGGAACAAAGCATTAGCACTTAGTGAATACATGGACTCCTCAAACTATGGTAATCACCGGAAAGAATCCCAATTATTGTCACCATGGGGTATGCCGATCATAACTCGTAATAGATGTCTACAACTTGCAAGATCAGATCAAGAACACATATATATTCATGAAAACATAGTAGGTTCATATCTGAATTCATGGCACTCGGGCCCTAGTGACAAGCATTAAGCATAGCAAAGTCACAGCAACATCAATCTCAGAACATAGTGGATACTTGGGATCAAGCCCTAACAAAACTGACTCGATTACATGATAAATCTCATCCAACCCATCACCGTCCAGCAAGCCTACGAAGGAATTACTCACTCCTGACGGTGAGCATCATGAAATTGGTGATGGAGGAAGGTTGATGATGACGATGGTGACGGATTCCCCTCTCCAGAGCCTCGAACGGACTCCAGATCAGCCCTCCCGATGAAGAACAGGAGGCGGTGGCGGCTCCGTATCGTAAAACGCAATGAATCCTTCTCCCTGATTTTTTTCTCCGTGAATAGGTATATATAGCGTTGGAGTTAGGGTCGGAGATGATACAGGGGGCCCACAAGCCTGTAGGGCATGCCCTGGGGGGTAGGCGCGCCCTCAGGGCTTGTGGCCCTGGGTGGCCCCCTCTGGTATCTTTTTGCGCCAGTATTTTTTATATATTACACAAAAATTCTCCATAAATTTTCAGGTAAATCCGAGAACTTTGATTTCTGCATAAAAATAACACCATGGCAATTCTGCTGAAAACAACGTTAGTCCGGGTTAGTTCCATTCAAATCATGTAAATTAGAGTCCAAAACAAGGGTAAAAGAGTTTGGAAAAGTAGATACGATGGAGACGTATCAACCATCCTCGTGGCGCAGGAGAAAGGGAGGCCCTGCCACCACCGTTGGCCCCCGGGCTACAGGCCGGCTGCGTCCTTCGTCGGCGGTGGAGGGAGGGAAGGAGATCCCCCGGCGGGTAGGGTTTCGTCCCCGCTCGTGTCGCCCGAGCGGGGGGTACGGGGGGGGCGTGGGTAAGGAAGTTCAATGCGGTGATGGTTGTGGGCACAGCGGACGGCAATGCGATGTTGGCTGCGTTCGGTGGCGGCAACCGGATCTGCTGCAACGGGCCATCTGACCTCACATCGGCGGCGGCGGCATGGAGGGCCTGGTGGATGGGTCGGCGCCATGAGTGGTCTGGCCTCCGGACAGATCTAATCTGGCCGGTGCGGCCTGTTCGCTGCGCGGCAGCTCAAATCGATGATAACCCGTGCATATGATGCTTGATGGAGGTTCGTCGAGCGGATCGGGGTGAAAACCTCGTTCTCGGCTTGTTGCCAAGACCGGCGATGGCGGCACTCTTTAGTGTCGTTACCTTCTTGAATGCATCACCGTGGAGAAGCTCTACACCTCTATCTGCTACCTCCAGGGGAAACCCTAGATCAGCAGATCGGATGACGGCGGCGCTTTGGTGTCGTTCCTCCCTTGGGGGCATCATTCTTGGAGGTATACACGAACTCGAGGGACAAATGGATGGCTTCTTTGATGGAGCGGTGCTTCATCTTACACATTGATGGTGGCGGATCTCGACAGCGTGGCGTAGTGGAGACTCGGCGCCCGATGCACGGAGATGGACTCGCGCGGGAGGAGGACATTGTCTGGCGTCATGGTGGTGTCGATGGCAGAGAGGCCTCGCAAGGTCGATGCGTTAGTTTCTGCTCTGAAGATGGATTGGTGGAAGACGGCGGCGACGACACATGAGAGTGCGTTGGACCGGTTTGTACCCCAAACCCAGTATGTGGCTTGGTTGGGCCCTCCGGCTTTAGATGTTAGGCTTTGGTGCGATGTCTGTTTGGTATTAGGCTCGGACTATCGGCACCCCTTCATCAAGTGGATAGGAGTAGCGACAGTTGTTGCTAAGATGGTGGCTTCAGACTACCTGATGTACTACTTTGTAAGGTCTTTATGAATAATTAATAAAATGGCTGCATGTGCGCAATCCCACTCTTCAACATCGAATACAACATCAGCGCCAGCTTACTTTGCAAGGCCGGCCGCCCCCGTTACAGTTGCTGAATACTGCCGAGGCACTAACGCTGCACGCGCCAATAGTAAACTCAGCGCACTACAGGCTTACAGACGTGTGCGAGGTTTGTGCTTCAAGTGTCGGGAGCCATAGGGCAAGGATCACACTTGTCCCCAAACAGTTCAGATTCACATTATTGAGGAGCTACTGGCCATGTCCAGTTCTGACGACGTGCTCGATAATAGTACTGCTAACCAAGCTGGACCAATTGAATCTACCCTCTGCTTCCCGCCCACACAACAGATGAACTCCAACAAGTATCTTTCATCTTTCGGGGATGATTAGGGTGTGCTACATATCGACCCGGGTAGATATGGCGCCTCAGCAATTGCCCGATGTGTCGAGTCCATCCTGGTCCGTGATTTTGGTGCTAATTGGGACATTGTAGCAAGACTTCTTCTTGACAAGTTGGTGGTGGCAACTCTGCAGGTTTCATTTTTTATGGTCCTCTTCGAGTACCAGTCATTGATTTCCGAGATGAAAATCTTAAGTCTGACCTTCATTGGTTGTACTTGACAGTAGCGACATGCGCTCCCTTGTTGAAGACATGATCTGGAGTTTGCTAGGACTTTCTCCCTTGGGTGAAAACCAATGATCTGACTTGTATTGTTGGATCCGGCGAGAATGAGGTTCATGCACCATTACCGTCTTGAAGGCGTCGATGCTGGGGACCTTCTTGTACTCTTGATGCTGCATGACAGACGTAGTTGTTGATGTTGTGTTGCAACGGGTTATTCACGTCACCTTGACCTTTTCAAGTATTTTTTTTGTTTTTGTTTGTAGCTATGTGCATCCTCGATATCACAACTAGCTCCGGATATCATGTTTGTTGTAGAGGTTGAATGTAATTGGTATCAATATATTACTACTCTTTATCGAAAAAAATCAGTGGTTTGTTTGTTGGGGTGCGAGCGGCTAAAACATAAAGCTCGATGAGTATTATAGCTGATTTGTGTCGGTCATGCAACTCCCTCCGTTTCTAAATATAAGTCTTTTTGAGATTTGAATATGGACTGCATACAAATGAATATATACATATTTTAGAGTGTAGATTCACTCAGGGACGGATCCAGGCTAGCACTGGGCCCCGGGCATGCTTCACCGCTACAGTGTTCAACAGTGTGAAACAGTGCAAAAAACACTATAGTCAACAAAGGAATACATCCACACGCCTCGGGCCCAGGCCCCCTGGCCTGGGGCCTGTCTCCGCCACTGGATTCACTCATTTAGCTTCGTATGTAGTTCATATTAGAATCTATAAAAAGACTTATTTTTAGAAATAGAGGGAGTACTTTGTTGGATGTAAAAAGGAAGCCGTGATAATTTGCGGGGCCTGCAACTGTGGAACGAGCTCCGTAGAACGTAAAAGATTCACATTTTTTAGGGAGAGTAAAGATTCACATTTTTGTAGGAAAAGTAAAGATTCACATTCTATATAGACTTCTGAATCTTCTGGTGAGAATAATAGAACTGAAAACCGACAGACAGGTCAACCATCCTATATAGAATACTGAATCTCTTGGAGGAAACACTGAAACTGAAAGCTGACGGCCAGCAATCCAGCATGCATGCCCTGACCTGGCAGATGCAGAGAACCATGAACTTTTCAGCTTCCTACTATACTACGTATAGTATTATTATTTGGCGGGCGCTAGGCGCCATCCGCATGTAAAGTCAGACTGTTACATCCGCCTCTATAGCCGTTCGATACAGCCAAGCATGACCATCAGATCTCACCCGTAGCACACTCGCTGCTACAGCTTGCCTCACGCCAACGCACACAAAATGCTAGTAACCATCGCGCCTAATGTGACGCCCCCGACTCAATCGTGCACTAATCATACACACAAATACACACGATCAAGCCTAAGAACTCACGGGAAGATATCACAACACAACTCTAAAACATAAATAAAGTCATACAAGCTTTATATTACAAGCCAGGGCCTCGAGGGTTCGAATACATAGCTCGATGGCAAACAAGCGTCAGCGGAAGCATCAGATATTTGAGTACAGATATAAAAGAAAGCACAGATAGGCCCTTAGAAGGCGGGACAAAAGAAAACACTACGATCGAAAGGCGCAGGCCTCCTGCCTGGGACCCTGTGAACCTACTCCTGGTCGTCGGCCAACTCGTAGTAGTATCCACCCTCGGGTAGTAGCAGTGATCGTCGACGGGGGCAGCTGTATCCAGGGCTGCGTCATCTGATTGCATCAAAAGGATATGGGGAGAAAAAGAAAGCAAAGCAACCGTGAGTACTCATCCGAAGTACTCAGCAAGCAAGGATGTACACTACATATGCAACATTATCAAAGAGAGGCTATATATGTGGACTGGGCTGCAGAAATGCCAGAATAGAGGGAAGGCCTAGTCCTATCGAAGACTAGCATCTTCAGCGGTCTTGCAGCAGTAGAAGAGTGTAGATTAGTACCGTATAAAATAGTAGTATCATTAAGTCTCAACCTCACCCAGAGATCCTTTCTCGACTCCCTGCGAGAAAGCAATCCCAGAGCCATACTGTCATCAACCTCATCCGGAGATCCCTTCTCGACTCCCTGCGAGAAGCAATCCCAGAGCCATAGTATCCAATTCTAGTTGTATCGATCGGGATACAACTCCGAGTGTCCGTTGGCGAGGATCCGGCTATGCATAGATTAGTTCTTCCCTGCAGGGGTGCACTGTAACACCCCCAGTGGTTAGCCACAGTAATCCCATTTTGATAGTGCCATGTCATCATGATCAACAGTGCTTAATCATCATTAGTATCATATCTCTTTTCAATTTAAATTCAAAATGGAAAATTCAAACTTAAGTGAAACTAAAAGTTGTTCAAATTTGAAAACTAAAATGTTCAATAGATAACAAATATTCCAGAGGCAATTCTAAAATTGTAACCAACAATTAATAAATTAATTAGGTGGCTCTAACGTTACCAAAACAGCAAGGTTTAATATATTTTATTTATTATAAAATTTGTGTGAACTCCGTTTGTCTCCAAACCAATTTTTGGCAGTAGTAGATAATGCCTAGCGTTTAATGGAACAAGTGCCATATTTTACAAAAGTTAGTTTGAGGCCTAACTATTTACAAAACAAAAAATAGGAATAAACAAAAGAAAAGGACAAAAAAAAAGAAAACAAGACAAAAAATAAAAAGAAAACGAACCCCCCTGGCCCAACTGGATCATAGCCCAGCCGGCCGGCCCAACCCCCCACTCACTCCCTTAACCCCCCCACCCCCACCGTGGAAACCCTAGCCCACCACACACCCCATTCCCCCCGATCCCCAACCCTTCTCTCCCTCTGCTCCCCCCCATCGATCCAGATCGGGGCAGCTGCCCCGACCTCGCCATCGGACGCCGCTCGACGGAGCCGCCTTGACGCCGGCGCCCGGTGCCGCCTCGGTTCGCCTGCCCCCCCTCGCCGAACGCCTCTCCTCCCCGGACCCCACCCACTCGACTGGATCGGGGAGGGGTCGATCCCGCGCCTCCTGTCGCCGCCGTGCTCCACCACCACGCCGACGCCGCTCCACCGCCTCTCCATCGACGGTCGCCGTCGAGCCTCGCCGCCCTGTACGCCTTCAACGTGAGTGAGGAACTCGTCCTTCTTCCCCGTCGCCCCCTTCTGTGCCACCCTCGCCGCGTCTGTGGACGCACTCACCGCGCAGTACCAGCGCCCGCCCGCTCCTCGCCGGCCTGCGCCCACGCGCGCGCTCGGTGCGTTCACCGCGTCGACTGCGCGCCCCCGACCGGCCCCGCTCGCGCCTGCCTCCTGCTCCAGCCCGCCGGTGCCGTGGCCGCCCGACGCTCGTCGAGCCCGCTGTCGCGCTCCTGCCGCGCCCCGTCTCCCCAGCGCACGCCCCCGCCCGCAGCTCGTCGCGCCCAGCGCCGCTGCCGGACGCGCCCATGTCGCGACCGACCGGGCCGCGCCCTGCCTCGCCTCCGGCCGTGCCCCGCTCGCCCGCTCCCGTACAGGCTCCTGCTGCTGCTTTGCCCCTGCAGCCGCACCGCTGCTCACCGCTCGCTTCGCCACCGGCCGTGGTCGTGGCCTTACCGCCCCTGCTGGGCGAGCGCTCGTTCGGGCGCCCGCACCCATAACCGCCAGCCCGCGCGCCCGCTAAGGCCAGCCCCAAGCCACTGACAGGGGCCCCCCCAGAACATTTATAAAAAAAAGAATAAAATAATAAAATAATTAATAATTAAGTTAGTTAATTAATTAACTGATTTAATTAAGGTTAATTAACTTAACCTAATTAACCTGTTTAACTATAATGATTAACTCTGTTAGTTAGTGAGGAGACAATGACAAACGGACCCCACCTGTCAGTTGACCTAGTCAACGGTCAATGTTGACCGCTGACGTCATACTGACATCATGCTGACGCAATAAACCTTTTTGAATTAAATTAAATCTGTTATTTCCAGGAATTGATTAAATCTTTAGAAAATCATATAAAATAATCTGTAGCTCAGATCGAAAAACTTTGTACATGGAAGTTACTCAGAACGACGAGACGAATCCGAATACGCGGTCCGTTCGTCCGCCACACGTCCCTAGCATAGCGAACATGCAACCGTCCCCCTCCGGTCCCTCCGTCCGAAAATGCCAAACACCGGGAGTACATTCCCGGATGAATTCCCCCTTCGCCAGTATCACCCGGCACTACGTTAGATCACCTCTGTCACCGGGTATTACCATGTAATGCTTTGTGCTGCACTTGTTTGCTTTGTATTTATTGTTTCCTCCCCCTCTTCTCTCTCGTTAGACCCCGACGTCGTCCCCGAGACCGACGCAGCTCCGGAGGCCGAAGACACCATTGACGACCTTGCCCTTGCCGCCGAGCAACCAGGCAAGCCCCCCCTTTGATCATCCTGATATCGCCCATTCTATTTTCTCATGCTTGCATTAGAATTGCTGCTGCTGCTGCTTTACCTATTCTGATGCATAGCCTGTTTATTGTAACCTGCTGTTGATAATTACCTGCATATCCAAAACTGCTTAGTATAGGCTGGGTAGAGACCTATCAGTGACCCCACTTATCCCGATTGCCCCGCTGGATTATCCGAAGACCCGATCAACGAGATTGAAGACTAGGCCCCGACACCGCACATCACCACCCCTTAGTTGTAACGACACTGCAGTGTTACTATCGAGTGCCGAGGGTGAAACCTATTGTAGCACTTCTGATGTTAACTCTGTAGAGTAGCTATTCGGTCGTGGCCATCGAGGGTGATTCCTCCTTCACCACTTCCGATAACGACGCCGTCGTACAACACCTCAAGAGTGAACCCAGCGAGGGTGATTCCTCCGACTTCACCTTGACGGTTACATTGAGTAGGAATCAAACGAGGGTGATACCTCAGATTCCCTTGATGTTATGGACACACGGATACTTAGACCTTACACTGTTACTTGGAAAGGCGGGTCGACCCTGAGGGGTACCCGCGTGCGCCTAAGTGGCGAGTGTTGTGAAGACGGGTTGACCTGGATGGTGCCCGAGTGATGAGTACGAGGCGCGGCCGGGCATTCTTGGCCCTTGCCGCAAGTCCTCGAGACGGGGCGATGGGGTCACATCTTTCGTGAGTCCCTGCTCGTTACCGCAAGCCCTAGTCCACTAACGATTTGGATATTTGATCCGAGCAGGCCTCTGGCCTGATAGCACTAACCATCACGTGGGCATAGTATGGGCGTTCTGCATCGTAGCATCAGCCGAAAGCTCTGTCAGACGTCTAGTTCAGCTTTGCGGCCGGGACGGACCGACGCCCTCCTGGTGCCTGGCTTCACCCTGCTCGCAACGACCCGGAGTGCACAGGGCGATGGCCCAAGACCCCTGAGCGCTTAGGATGTAGACCGGCGGGGACCTCTCTGCTGAGCTATAGGTAGGGCTACGATGTATCGTTTGGCCAAGGCCGGGCATGACCTAGGAAAGTGAGTCCGGCCGGAGTTAATCGAGCGTGTTGGGTAAGTTGGTGCACCCCTGCAGGGAAGAAAACTTCTATCGATAGCCGGTCCTACGGTAAAGGACACTCGGAGTTGTATCCTGATTGATACAATTAGAACTGGATACTTGGATACTATGGCTCTGGGATTGCTTCTCGCAGGGAGTCGAGAAGGGATCTCAGGACGAGGTTGATGACTGTATGGCTCTGGGATTGCTTTCTCGCAGGGAGTCGAGAAAGGATCTCTGGGTGAGGTTGATATCATTACTGCTACCATATATTGTACTGTTCTACTCTCTTCTATTGCTGCAAGACCTCTGAAGATGCTAGTCTTCGATAGGACTAGGCCTTCTCTCTATTCTGGCATTTCTGCAGCCCAGTCCACATATACAGCCTCTCTTTGATAATGTTGCATATGTAGTGTAGATCCTTGCTTGCTGAGTACTTCGGATGAGTACTCACGGTTGCTTTGCTTTCTTTTTCTCCCCATATCAGTTTGCCGTGACCAGATGACGGAGCCACTGAGACAGGTAACCCCGCCGACGATCAACTACTACTACTACCCCGAGGGTGGTTACTGCTTCGAACTTGCCGTCGACCAGGAGTAGGTTCGGAGGGTCCCAGCCAGGTGGCCTGCGCCTTTCGATCGTAGTGTATTCTTTTGCCCTGCCTTCTAAGGTCTTATCTGTGTTTTCTTTTATATCTGTACTCAGATATCTGATGCTTCCGCTGACGCTTGTATGCGAGCTTATGTATTCGAGCCCTCGAGGCCCTGGCTTGTAATATAAGCTTGTATGACTTTATTTATGTTTTAGAGTTGTGTTGTGATATCTTCCCGTGAGTCCTTAGGCTTGATCGTGTGCATTTGCGTGTATGATTAGTGCACGATTGAGCCGGGGGCGTCACAAGTTGGTATCAGAGCCGACTGCCTGTAGGAACCCCCCTTTCCAACTCCTTGGCCGAAGTTGAAGTCTAGTGGTCCAAAACTGTTTTACTAACTTGGCCTACTCGGATCAAATATCTAAATCGTTAGTGGACTAGGGCTTGCGGTAACAAGCAGAGACTCACGAAAGATGTGACCCCGTCGCCCCGTCTCGAGGACTTGCGGCAAGGGCCAAGAATGCCCGGCCACGCCTCGTATTCATCACTCGGGCACCATCCAGGCAACCCGTCTTCACATCACACGCGGGTACCCCTCAGGGTCGACCCGCCTTTCCAAGTAACAATAATACAGTCGAAGTATCCGTGTGTCCATAACATCAGGGGAATTCAAGGTATCACCCTCGATGGATACCCACTCGATGTAACTGTCAAGGTGAACGTAGAAGGAATCACCCTCGGTGGGTTCACACTTGATGTGTTGCACGACAGGGTCGTATCGGAAGTGGAGAAGGAGGAATCACCCTCGATGACCACGACCAAATAGCTACTCTACAGAGTTAACATCTGAAGTGCTACACGAGGTATCACCCTCGGCACTCGATAGTAACGCTGCAGTGCCGTTACCACTAAGGGGGTGAAGTGCGGTGCCGGGGCCTGTCTTCGATCCCGTCGATCGGGTCTTCTGATAATCCAGCGGGGCAGTCGGGACCAGTGGAGTCATTGATAGGTCTCTACCCAGCCTATACTAGACAGTTAAGGATAAGCAGGTAAGGTTTCAATAGCAGGTTACAATAAACAGGCTATGCATCAGAATAGGTAAAGCAGTAGCAGCAGCAATTCTAATGCAAGCATGAGAAAATAGAATTGGGCGATATCGGGATGATCAAAGGGGGGGCTTGCCTGGTTGCTCGGCGGTAGAGGCAGGGTCGTCAGTGGGGTCGTCGATCTCCGGAGCTGTGTCGGTCTCGGGGACTGCGTCGGTACTGGGGTCTATTGGAATAGAAGAGCGGGAAGAAACAATAAATAAAAAGCAGACAATTGCAATCACAGATACATGACATGGCAGCACGTTATACAAGGGATGCCCTAATGCAGTACTACGCAAGTTAGTGGGAGCGGGAAATTACCCGGGAGTGTTCTCCCAGCTCCGGGTGATTATCGGACGGATGAAATGGAGGGGAAAGTTCCACGTTCATCATGCTAGAGGCATGTGACACATATGAGGAGGGCATATTCGGATTCGTCTCATTTTTCTTATCAACTTTCATGTATAAAGTTTTTCCATCCGAGTTACGGATGAATTTCTACGAATTTCCGAAGTTTTCTGAAAATCTCTGAAATTCTGCTAAGTCTGAGAAGCCCTCAGTTTTAAACACCACTTAGCTATTTTCCGGAGGCTATTGCTATTGTTATGTAGTTCTATTGGAGACATTTCATATAGGTGTTTTACTTTACACCGACAGTACTACAAGGCCATGCCAATTGATGGCATGAACAGTTCATGCAGCTAGTTCATCTTCAGCTCTAAAATGGCTAAGGCAATAATCTGTTTTTCAGTTCTTCCAGTTAACAGAACATAGACTTTTGTCATTTTTATAGGAATTAATCCATACCTTATTTGAATTTGGTCCAATGGAGTAACTTGGAGCTTGTCAAGTGTACTACCCGCACATATTTATTTTAGCTATGTTAAGCTTTGTTTAGTTGCTGTTTTGAGGCTGATCAGGGGGCTAACCAGTGCTGTTTTAGAAAAGCTAGCTACTACTACAGTAACTGAATGTTACTGTAGCAGCACTGCACTAGTAGCATCAGGCAGCGAGCAACGCAGCAGCATGAGCAGCTAGCGGTAGCGGGCGACGCCATGGCCTGCAGGAGGGCGTGGGCCGGCGTGGCTGTGCGCGGCCGGGGAGCCGCAGGCGCGGTGCAGTAGTAGCTATCGCAGGAGCAGCAGCTTGCAAGCGGCAGCAGCAGTAAGAACAACAGCAGAATGCAGCAGCAGAACGAAGCAGAACACTAGCCGAAGCAGCGAGCGGAGGCGCGCGGGAGGAGGTACGCGGGCGCGGTCGGGGGCGGCCAAATCGCGGAGGGAGTGCAGCGGCGCGGGCAGGGGCTTGCGGTGGGGAGCCGAGCTCACTTTCCATGGCGTCCGATGCAAAGGGGCGACTCAACGATGGTGGATCCAAGGGGAAAAAAGGGGGGAAATCGAAGGAGAGCTCACCGCGAGTGCGTAGGCGTGTTCGGGAGAGCCGGAGTTGGTCGAGGCAGCATGAATCGATGATGAGCAGTGGTGGTTGCCGGCTAAGAGGGCCGATGGTTCCAACGGCTTGGTGATCCCCTACACGAGTTGCTCCTTGAAGGCGATGTAGACAAGCAGACGCAGCTCCTCTCGAGGCATCTACCGGTGGGGCGGACGACGGCCACGCAAACGGGAACGCCCATGGCGACGGTGGCGTCGGCCGGGCTCTGGGAAGAAGGGGGCGACGCGGGGAAGGGGAACTGGGGGATTAGGGTTGTTCAGCGGGGTCGGGTGAGGCCTTATACGGTGTGGGGAAACGTCAGATGGTCGCCGCGTGCGGCATCCGCGCCATGGACGACACACGAGCGTCCACGGCGCCCTGGGTGAACAGGGAGTTGAAGAAGGCACCGGGGTGGGCTGGCTGTACACCGTGCACTTGTGGCTCAAGTGTACAGTGGGCCTTTTCCTTTTTCTTGTTTTTCTTTTCTTGTTTTCTTTTCTTTTATGTTTTGATTTTCTTTTAGCAATAAATCATTTTTGACAAATGTGTGGCTGGACTAAAAAATCAGTATGAAAAATTCCTCACCCCCACAAAAAGTTTGGGAGTGATTTGAATTAGTTTGGAATTTTCATAAATTAGAAAAGGATTTAGATGCTGTTTTGGGCACTGTTTTAATCAGGTTAAAGCATTTAATCACTTTATAAAATGTTGATTTCTCCCTGAAAATTACTCAATGAATATTTTCAATGTTATGAACTATTTTTCTTGCATGACAGCAGAAGTAAATATTTGACTTGTATTTCGAATGGAATTTGGATTTGAATTTTATCAAGTGGCAATTGGCTTAGTTAAACTTGATGACATGGCACCATCAGTGTGAGGTCACTGTAACATGACACTGGGGGCGTTACACCTAATCTCATGCTCGCACGACGTAATATAGAAAAGCCTTCGCAGCACACGGCGAGGGTGTTGCCGTTGACGCATCGAGGTCGTCGTGGCCGTCATGGGCACACGCCTGCAGGATCGCCGCGACCATTGACACCGCCGTCGAAGCACCGGCCCACACCTACATCATCTCCGTGACCATCGATGTCGCCTCGACGGGGATTGCCGTCGACGCATCGTCATCGTGGCCGTTGAAGCATCGGCCCATGCCTGTAGCATCACCGTGACCATCGACGCCGCCGTCGAAGCATCGGCCCACACCTGCAGCATCGTCGCGACCGTCGGCACCGCATCGATGGGTGTTGCCGTCGAAGCATCTCGTCTTGGCTGTTGAAGCATCGGCCCACGCCTGCAGCATCGCCGCGACCGTCTATGCCGCCTCTACAGGTGTTGCCACTGAAGCATCTTGTCTTGGCCATTGAAGCATCGCACACGCCTGAGCATCGCCACGACCGTCGACGCCGCGTCGTCTTAGCTGTCAAAGTACAGTCGTCTTGATCGTCGAAGCGTCGGCATGACTCGCATCATCGCCTCTACACTCCTTGTCGTCGGGGTCGTTGAAGCACCACGCCTCGTAGTCATAGCCGTTGAAGCACGCCTCGTGTCGTGGCTGTCGAAGCATCGAGGCGCCGTTGAAGCACGCCTGCAGCATCGACATGCGGTTGAACCTTGACGTCCTGGTCGTTGAAGCCGAGCCATCCTGACACCATCGTCGCACCACGCCTCGTCAGCGTGGCCGTCGAACATGCCTCGCAGCACCGTCACAGCACGCCTCACGTCGTCGTGGTTACAGCAAGTTGCCTCCCATCGCATCAGTGGTCAAAAGTATCACTGGCGTCCTCCATCGCAGCAGTGGTCAAAGCATCACTGGCGTCCGCCCTCGGTTTCTCGTCGTAGAGTCGCCGCTTGCTGCACCGGTGACCGCCTCCGCGTCACAACACGGCGTCGCCGTTGGAAGCACGTTGTCGTAGCGCCGGTAACCTCCTCTCTGAGCCCCATCGCAGCACCCACGTCGCCGCTTGCAGCACCGGCGCGGTGCCACGTCGGAGCCACCCCCCCCCCACCCCCCCCCCCCCCCCGCGTCACAGCACTACCGTCGCCGTCCTCGCTGCATTCCTTATAGCAGTTCGCCATCGAGCGCTGCCTTGTAGTTGTAGCACGGGCTTACTGGTTGCAGCACTGCGCAGGGAGCAGGCTGCCGGCCTGCAAATAGAGAGGGCAAGGGAGCAGTGCTTTGGAGGCGGAGCGTCGCGACGAGGTGGTGGCAACGGCGTGCTGGTTGTGCAAGGAGATGGAAGAGGAAGGAGAAGATGAGACGAGGATTGTGAACGAGAGAAGGACGACGGGCTGGCGAATAAGATAAGATAAGGCTGATGTGCATGGGGCCTACTGGACACGCGGCTTGCTCGCAAGGCGGATGTTGATGCGGCTGTCTACAGCCGGATGATTGGAATGAATTTCCTTATTATTTCTAGCAAAACGACGATGCGTCGGGTCGTGGACCGTCGCAGAGCGAGGAGGACGCTGTTGTTTTCGCAGCCTGTTTTTCTCGGCGCTCCGGTTTTCCGTCACCAAGTCAGCCCTCTCAGGCCTCATCCCTGGGTTTTTTACTCTGTTTCGGCTGCCGTTGACCTCTAGCCCCTTGGTCACGTCACCACGATTTCCAGGCCGAGGTTTGAAACCAGCGGAGACGCGCGCAGGCAGGCAAACGGAGGCCTGTTTTGGCCGCCTTGTCCAAGAAAAAGCAGGAAAAACAATCCAACTTCTTTCCCCACTGGCACTCCAAGCCAGCCTTAATTACTCGCCGCTCCCTCCAGAACCAGGAGTATATATACAGGGCTCGCCTCGTCTTCGTTCCTCACCGAAATCTACAGCCACAAACTGCAACGCAGAAACAGCGAGAGAGATCCATCTTCTTTCTCTTCGAGTTCTTGGACCTAGCGACCGACAGGGACAGGGACGGGGATGGCGACCGCCGGGAAGGTGATCAAGTGCAAAGGTTTGTTCCTGAAAGAGTAGTAGCTAGTTTCGTCTGATTTTTATTTGATTGATGTTTGAGGGTGGAGATCTAAATTGTATGGTTGATTGCAGCGGCGGTGGCATGGGAGGCCGGGAAGCCGCTGTCGGTCGAGGAGGTGGAGGTGGCGCCGCCGCAGGCCATGGAGGTGCGAGTCAAGATCCTCAACACCGCCCTCTGCCACAATGACGTCTACTTCTGGGAAGCCAAGGTATGCCCGCGCATCAGACATTCAGACCATAGTTTCAGGTTTCTCAAGTGCGTAGCCGTGATGGAGACATGGACAAGTGGCTAACTTGGCGTGGTTCTGTTGTGCAGGGTCAAACTCCGGTTTTCCCAAGGATCTTGGGCCATGAGGCTCGAGCGTACGCATCTTCTCTGTCTATCTTATTCTGGTACAATTTTGCTGTTAATTTGGTGGAATCTTGAATCTTATATTATTCCTGTTAGCTTTCTAATCCTTGTTATACTTTATTTTATTGCACGATATCAAAACAACATCTTAATAATCATGGGACAGATTCCATAAAAAAGAATCATGGGACAGCTTTGTCACACAAGCTCCCTCAAAGTGCTTGTAGAATATATATTTTCTAATGTTCTGTAGGAAATTAGTGCATGCATCTACTCTCTATGTTTGTGATCTCATTTTTCATCATCTTTAGCACATTACATTAGTAATTCCCAAAGAAAACAACAATCACATAACTACATTTTGTAGGTCATTTAGATTTTAGAGTGACTAGGTTCCTTCGCAGCTGTCAATTCACTCTTTCGTTGGCAGTTTAATTAATACCGTGTTACTCTTAACAGTTAAATAAGTCTTTTGCCCAAATTACATTTCCCTTCCAGCATTGTTGAGAGCGTCGGAGAGGGCGTGACTGAGCTCGTGCCAGGTGACCATGTCCTACCGGTGTTCACTGGCGAGTGCAAGGATTGTGCTCACTGCAGGTCAGAGGAGAGCAACCTTTGTGACCTCCTGAGGATCAATGTTGACCGGGGCGTGATGATCGGCGATGGGCAGTCCCGCTTCACCATCGGTGGGAAACCTATATTCCACTTCATGGGGACCTCTACCTTCAGCGAGTACACAGTGATCCATGTTGGGTGCCTAGCGAAGATCAACCCCGAAGCACCCCTCGACAAAGTTTGTGTTCTCAGCTGTGGTATCTCAACTGGTTAGAGATTGTTCTGATTGATATTTTCCAGCGAAACACCATATTCATATTGCTCCATGATAAGTTACTGAAAAGTCATATTTTTTTTCTTCAGGTCTTGGTGCGACTCTCAATGTCGCAAACCGAAAAAGGGTTCGACGGTGGCAATTTTCGGCCTTGGAGCTGTAGGCCTTGCTGTAAGTGACAAAGGACATTTATCTTCCACAATGTACTAGTGCAGGTTGATGAGAATTATTCTCTATAACCATGTCTAATTGTTGTATGTTTGCACACGATCAGGCCATGGAAGGGGCCAAGATTGCTGGGGCACCAAGAATCATCGGTGTGGACTTGAACCCTGCAAAATACGAACAAGGTACAGTCTGCTGCTATCTTCAGAAAGTAAAATAAATCCATTTTGGTGAACGTGGGTTTATGGACAACACACTGAGCTTTAGCAACATGTCAATTTTCAGCCAAGAAGTTTGGCTGCACCGACTTTGTAAACCCAAAGGACCACACCAAGCAAGTGCAAGAGGTCTGTTAAGTTCTCTGCCCGAGCATGCATCACTCCCTTAATTTGTTCATGGGATGAAAAATCCTGTGTCAAATGCTCACAGTTGAATTGTGCTCTAGGTGCTTGTCGAGATGACAAATGGCGGAGTCGACAGAGCCGTGGAGTGCACGGGTCACATTGATGCCATGATATCAGCCTTCGAATCCGTTCACGATGTATGTTCTCAACACAATTGTAATTTGATCATTGTGAGCATTGATGTGCCTTTATGCTTTAAACTGAAAATCTGAAATTTGAATGTAGGGGTGGGGCGTGGCGGTGCTGGTGGGTGTCCCCCATAAGGAGGCGGTGTTCAAGACCCACCCGATGAACTTCCTCAATGAGAGGACCCTGAAGGGCACCTTCTTCGGCAACTACAAGCCGCGCACCGACCTCCCGGAAGTCGTCGAGTTGTACATGAGGAAGGAGCTGGAGCTGGAGAAGTTCATCACCCACAGCGTGCCCTTCTCGCAGATCAACACGGCGTTCGACCTCATGCTCAAGGGAGAGGGACTTCGCTGCATCATGAGGATGAACGAGTAGATTGAGCTTCTTCGTCACACCCTCACTGCTTTAAACATACGAAAGAGAAAAATCATAAGATCTTCCCTCGAGTAATAATGTATAGTCGTTTGATGCAAATGTGTCTCTTTTTTGTCACGAAGAACGAACATGTATGTGTTTTGTCTTTATATTTCAAGTGTGTCGCCACCCCTTCTGAGTGTACATGAATATTTTCCAGAGTAATAATAGTCTACAGTTTCTATGTTCAAATTGGCATCTCCTTTTCTCGAAACGAATATCGGCGGTTCCGTTGCATCTTGTAAACCAGTTCCGATGTTTTGTGGTCTCCTTTTTATTTGCAGAATGCCATGTTCTTACTCATCATCAATAGTGAGGACTGGTGGCAATTGAACGTCACTGCATGGATGAGGAATCCATCTGGCATTACGAAGATCTATGATTTTGAGGTTCCGGAACCGGTGGGGCTTCCAAACAAGGTGGATCCTGACTAGCCTATGGCGTCCCCTCCTCCGGCGCCCCCGACGGAGCGGCTCACCTTGATTCACCCCCTGACGATCCATGTGTTGGATGTGGTGGACAGGACGGTGCCCTATCTGCAATTCAACCCCAACTTCGAACCTGATGAAGACGAAGATCTCACAAGGAGACATGACTACTCGCGAGACTGCATCAGGGGCAGGATTGATGGTACGGGTAGGGGGGAGACCCCCCGATCTGGTGGCCACCCCTTCGGTGGCCCTGGTGGCTTCGGCATTGCGGGAGGATGGGGCGGCCGTAGGGTGAACAGTCTGCTTCCTCCTGCTGGTAGCATTCCACCTCCGACTCTGCTGGTTGCTGCCGCGGGCACTCGTCGTCGGGCTGGGTCATCGCCGCCTGTGTCCGCCAGAGGGGCGACATCGCTCGCGTCTGCCGGTGGGCGTGAGACATCTCCGGCTGCTCTGCTCTCCCCCGCGGGCGGCTCTGCAGCGACCACGGCCGTGGGCTCCGCGACGATCGTCGACACGCCATGGTCTACATCTTCCGTGGCCACCACTGTGGTGGGCGCGCACGTAGGGGGCGCTACTCCACTTGTCGTGCGCTGCATGCTCCAGCATGGATGGTTTACGTGCTCTCCTGGCCTACCGCGCTTCCCACGGATGATCTGCTCTACGGCCGTGGGCTCTACGGCATGGGGATGCACCCCGGAACTTGGGGCTGCCTTCAGGTCGTGCGCCCCATCGCCTCACCGTCTGTCGTTTGGCCCTGCTAGGTGCACGGCGGGTATGCTTTGCGAGCGGGAGGGGTGCCTGAGAGGATGGTCACTGCAGTGGGAGATTGCTGGGAGATGATCCGCCGCTGATCCGGATTGGCACCAAGCCTGCCAGTCCTACGAGTAGCTACTCCAGCTCTGGACGCACACCGTTTTCCGCCCCCCTAGAGCCCCCCAGTTGCTGCCTTCGGGTGCGCCCCTGCCACCGCCGGTGTCGTCCTCGGAGGAGCAGGCTGGACCAAAAACAGCAGCTGATACACTCCTGGAGGGGCTTCTCTCTACTCCGTCTCCTTCCATCCTTGGTCAAAGGCCGGCGGCCTCGGCTCCGGCGAGACACAAAAAAGCTCTGCCTGCAAACTTCACGCTTCGGAGGAGCGCCATGATCTGTAAGATCAATGGTGGCATGCACATTGGCCCGGTGCAGCGAGCCCAACGGTGTTGCTTCGCCGTATGGGTTTGATTCAAGCTGAGGAGCAACTATCACACGAGGCCCTGGATGCGTATCTGAAGCTCTTCGACAAGCCGTTGGCGCCGCATCACATCAGGGCTATTGCAGCTCTCTTTGATCTGGAGGAGGGCGAGTTTGATGAGCCTGCTCACGAGGGGTTCGCTGCCCTCTCGCTGCCGGAGTGTGTGGAGCCATGCGAAGCTTAGCGCTCTGTTTCGTCTGCTCCTGAGGGCATCCAAACCCTGATCATGTCATTGAAGGTTTTGAGCTGGAATATGAGGGGGCTGAATAACCCCGCTAGGTGTTTGTCGATTAGGCTCTTTATGCAATCTTGTAATGTTTCCCTAGTCTGTGCAAGAATCTAAGCTTGAGGTGGTGGATGTGGCGGTGGTTTGCCAGGTTCTTGGTCCTGGGTTTGATGGTTTTGAGGCCCTGCCGGCCGCGGGCACTCATGGGGGTATTCTGGTGGCTTGGAAACCGGATGTGATGCGAGTTAATGTTGTTCACAAAGGCGAGTTCTCTATTACGACCAACGTCCTGTATCTTATGGACGGCAAGGCTTGGGTGGTGACCCCGGTGTACGGTCCTCAGGAGGTCAATGACAAGATTAGGTTTCTGCAAGAGATTGAGCACATCGGGCAACAGGTGCAGCTACCTTGGATCATCAACGGAGGTTTCAATTTGGTCAGAGGGGAGGAGGATCGCAGCTCTGGGAGGGCTAATTGTAGGATGGTTACCAAATTCAGACACACCATCAACTGCCTTGGTCTGCACGACATGCCACTGGTGGGCAGGAAGTTTACCTAGTGCAACGACCAACAGAGATCTATCATGGCTAGGCTTGACCGTGTGCTTTTCAACAACGATTGGGAGGACGTTTACCCCATCAGCGACCTCCTGGCCCTGAGCTCCAACATATCGGATCACTGCCCGCTGTTGTTGTTGTGTGCGGCTGATCGCCCGCGTGTTCATCGGTTTCTCTTCGATAATTTCTGGTGCAAACTCCCCGGTTTCCTGGAGATGGTGAAAAGAGCCTGGGACGAGGAGGTGGATAGCACGGACCCGGTGGGAATTCTCTCTATCAAGCTACAGCGCATGGCCAAAGCCCGTCGAAGCTGGGGACAGAAGAAGCAGAGCACATTGGGAATACAGTTTCAGATTGCCAATGATGTTAATTTGCGCCTGGACACGGCACAAGAGGCACGAGATCTCTCGGTGGAGGAAAGAAAACTAAAGGCATTCTTAAAGGGGAAGTGTCTGGCTTTGGCTTCCCTAGAAAAAGTCATGCTGCGGCAGTGAGCCTGGGTCAGGGACTTGCGGAGGGGAATGCAAACTCAAAATACTTCCACTTGAAGGCCAATGGACGACGTCGTCGGAATCTTATTCCCTACTTGAAAGATGGGAATCGCACAGCGACAGACATGGAGGACAAACATTGTATGGTGCGGGATTTTTTCAATAATCTGATGGGCTCGGCTGCTTCGTCGGGCTGCTCCCTTCGTCTGGATCCTTTGTGCTTACATCGATTACTACGGGACGCGGCCCATGAGCTGGAGGTGTCGTTTATTGAGGAAGAAATCAAGCAAGTTATCTTTGACATGCCGACAGACCGCATGCCTGGGCCAGACAGTTTTTCTGCTCTATTTTTCAAAACCTGCTAGGAGATCATTGCTAAGAATTTCATGGCTGTTGTGATGATGTTGCATGAAGGGTGTTTTTACTCCTTTGGTGCTCTCAACTCCTCCATACTCACCCTTCTTCCAAAGAAAAAAGACACCTTGCAGCCAAGCGATTTCAGGCTGATTAATCTGATTCATGGGGCGGCCAATTTTTTTGCCAAGGCTTTGGCCGTCAGGTTGGCTGCGCTACTGCCTTCACTGATATCCCAGGCCCAGAGTGCCTTCGTATCTAAGAGGAGCATACATGAGAATTTTAAATTCATGCGCAATGCGGCAAGGGCACTGCATCAGAAGAAGAAATAGGCTGTGATGATTAAAATTGATATATCGAAGGCTTTTGACACACTCTCATGGGGTTTTCTGTTAGAGGTACTTCGGGCCAGAGGTTTCGGGGATCGATGGTGCTCCTGGATTTGTAGATTGCTGAGCACTGCTACTACCTCCGTGCTCATAAATGCTGAGTTGTCCCTGCCTTTTGCTCTAGGCCAGGGCGTCCAGCAAGGTGACTGATATGTCTCCATCGTATCTACTTTTCCAAACTATTTTGCCCTTGTTATGGACTCTAATTTGCATGATTTGAATGGAACTAACCCGGACTGATGTTGTTTTCAGCAGAATTGCCATGGTGTTATTTTTGTGCAGAAATAAAAGTTTTCGGATTGACCTGAAAATTTACGGACAATATTTTTGGAATATATAAAAAATACTGGCGCAAGAATTAACCAGAGGGGGTCCACCCAGAGGCTACAAGCCTAGGGGGCGCCTCCCCTGGGGCGCGCCTAGAGGGCTTGTGGGCCCCCTGGACCTCCTCCGACCTCAACTCCAACTCTATATAACCCTATTCAGGGAGAAAAAAAATCAAAGAGAATGATTCATCGCGTTTTACAATACGGAGCCGCCGCCACTTCCTGTTCTTCATCGGGAAGGCAGATCTGAAGTCTGTTTTGGGCTCCGGAGAGGGGGATCCGTCGCCATCATCATCACCAACCTTCCTCCATCACCAATTTCATAATGCTCACCGCCGAGAGAGTAATTCCATCATAGGCTTACTGGACGGTGATGGGTTGGATTAGATTTATCATGTAATCGAGTTAGCTTTTGTTAGGGTTTGATCCCTAGTATCCACTATGTTCTGAGATTGATGTTGCTATGACTTTGCTATGCTTAATGCTTGTCACTAGGGCCCAAGTGCCATGATTTCTGATCTGAACCTATTATGTTTTCATGAATATATGTGAGTTCTTGATCCTATCTTGCAAGTTGTAGACACCTATTATGAGTTATGATCCGCGTACCCCAATGTGACAATAATTGGGATTCTTTCCGGTGATTACCGTAATTTGAGGAGTTCATGTATTCACTAAGTGCTAATGCTTTGGTCCGGTTCTCTATTAAAAGGAGGCCTTAATATCCCTTAGTTTCCATTAGGACCCCGCTGCCACGGGAGGGTACGACAAAAGATGTCATGCAAGTTCTTTTTCATAAGCACGTATGACTATATACGGAATACATGCCTACATTATATTGATGAATTGGAGCTAGTTCTGTGTCACCCTAGGTTATGACTGCTACATGATGAATATCATCCAACACAATTATCATTGCCGATCCGATGCCTACGAGCTTTTCACATATTGATCTTTGCTAAGTTACTTTCGTCGCTACTGCCGTTACAATCACTACAAAACTGCTACTGTTACTTTTGCCACTGTTACCGTTACTTCCATACTACTTTGCTACTAAATACTTTGTTGTAGATATTAAGTCTTACAGGTGTGGTTGAATTGACAACTCAGCTGCTAATACTCGTGAATACTCTTTTGCTCCCCTTGTGTCGAATCAATAAATTTGGGCTGCATACTCTACCCTCGAAAACTATTGCAATCTCCTATACTTGTGGGTTATCATGACCTTTTTCTGGCGCCGTTGCCGGGGAGCATAGCTCTATTATCTGAGTCACTTGGGATTTATATCTGTTGATCACTATGAGGAATCTGAAAGATACCAGAACCAAGATTTTTCCCTCTACTACGAGGGGAGGTAAGGAACTGCCATCTAGCTCTGCACTTGATTCACCTTCTGTTTTGAGTAAGCTTGCGACACCTACACCTGCTATTCATTCTGATATGTCGCAAGTAATTGATGATGCTACTTCTGCTATGCATGATGCTTATGATTATACTACTGCTTTGCTTGATAATACTGTGCCACTGGGTGAATTTCTTGATGAACAACTTGCCAGAGCTAAAGATATTGAGAATGCTGAAACTGATGATATTTCTGAAAATGATGAAATTATTGAAACTGAACACTTTGAAACACCCGTTAGACCTAGCTCTCCTAGATATGAATTGCCTATTATACCTAAGGGTTATGTTATGGATGGAGAGGTTGCTAGGGACTTACTTTCTTGTAAGGATAGAGATGATCTTAAGAAATTACTATGCAAGTGGAAAGAAAAATCATTGAATGCTAGAATGCAATATGATCCTAAGTTTGCTACTTCACCTATCTTTGTTACTGATAAGGATTATGAATTCTCTGTCGATCCTGAGTTAATCACTTTGGTTGAATCTGATCCTTTCCATGGTTATGAATCTGAAACTGGCACATCGTAATAAATTGAATGATATAGCCACCCTGTTTGCTCATGAGAAAAAAAATTGCTACTACTATATTCTTATGTTGTTTCCTTTCTCGTTAAAGGATGATGCTAAGTTATGGTTTAATTCTCTTACTCCTGGTTGTGTGCGTAGTCCCCAGGATATGATATATTACTTCTCTGAAAAATATTTTCCTGCTCATAAGAAACATGTTATTTTACAGGAAATATTTAACTTTGTGCAAATTGAAGAAGAGAGTCTCCCACAAGCTTGGGGGAGGCTTCTCCACTTACTTAATGCTTTGCCTGATCCTCCTCTAAAGAAAAATAAAATACTTGATATCTTTTCTAATGGACTAATCGATGCTTCTAGGGACCACCTAGATAGTTGTGCTGGTTATGTTTTCAAGGAACGAACTGTTCAGCAAGCTGAAGTACTATTGAATAATATATTGAGTAATGATAATGATTGGACTCTTCCCGAACCACCTCCTAAGCCAACTCCGAAGAAAAGAGGTATTCTATTTCTCAACCCTGAAGATATGCAAGAGGCAAAGAAATCTATGAAAGAAAAAGGTATTAAAGCTGAAGATGTTAAGAATTTACCACCTATTGAAGAAATACATGGTCTTGATAACCTGACGTAGGTAGTAAAGGTAAATTCTCTCTATAGATTTGATGAAGGTGATATTCCTCATAATAAGTCTGCTAGTCAATGCTTGGATGAATTTGATAACTATATGTGTAGAACTGTTCATGATCACAAGATTATTAGTAAACATGTTTCCATGGTAAAAACTCAAGTAGAACAAGTTCTCAAGGCACAAAATGATTTGTTGAATGAGATGAATAATAAGATGAATGATAATGTTGTTAGAGTTATGACTAGAGGTGGTAAAATGACTCAGGAACCTTTGTATCCTGAGGGCCATCCTAAGAGAGTAGAACAAGACTCTCAGAGAATTAATACTGATGCACCTAGTTCCTCTAGAAATAAAAAGAATAATATAGGACTTTGCATGCTTCTAGTGAACCTGTTGTAGACACACCTGAGAATCCAAATGATATCTCTATTTCTGATGTTGAGACACAATCAGGTGATGAACATGAACCTAGTAATAATGATAATGATGATGTTCATGATGATGCTCAACCTAGTAATGATAATGATGTTGAGGTAGAACATGCTGTTGATCTTGATAACCCACAACCTATGAATAAAATATATGATAAGAGAGACTTCATTGCTAGGAAACATGGTAAAGAAAGAAAACCATGGGTTCAGAAACCCATGCCCTTTCCTCCTAAACCATCCAAGAAAAAGGATGATGAGGACTTTGAGCACTTTGTTGAAATGCTTAGACCTGTCTTTTTGCGTATGCGTTTGACTGATATTCTGAAAATGTCTCCTTATGCTAAGTATATGAAAGATATTGTTACTAATACCAGAGGCTGAAATTTCCACCAAGCTAGCTAATTACACATTTAAAGGTGGAATACCAAAGAAACTAGGAGATCCAGGAATACCAACTATACCATGTTCCATTAAAAGAAACTATGTTAAAATTGCTTTATGTGACCTTGGAGCCGGTGTTAGTGTTATGCCTTTCTCTTTATATCGTAGACTTGAATTGAATCAGTTGACACCAACTAAAATATCTTTGCAAATGGCTGATAAATCAACTGCTATACCCATCGGTATTTGTGAGGATGTGCCTGTCGTAGTTGCAAATGTTACTATTTTAACGGACTTTGTTATTCTTGACATACCCGAGGACCACAATATGTCGATCATCCTTGGTAGACCCTTTTTGAATATTGCAGGGGCTGTTATTGATTGCAACAAGGGCAATGTCACTTTTCATGTTAATGGTAATGAGCATACGGTACACTTTCTGAAGAAACAACCTCAACTGAATAGTATCAATTCTATTGGAAAAATTTCAACAATTACTATTGTAGGTTTTGAATTTCCTCTCCCTACAGTAAAAAAGAAATATGATATTCTTATTGTTGGGGACATTCATATCCCCGTTGAGGTAACTTAGTGTTATACGAAGGTTCTCCATTTTCATGTCATTTGGAAGAAGTTTGTTAATAATACTTGATCAACCTTCTTAATGGATTCCTTTTGACGGGCATGAGATGGATGAATTTAGTAAACACAACTCTCTGTACGCACTCTTTACTTTCTGTCATTTAGAGTAAATAAAGCAAAAATACTATTATTTGTCTGTTTTCTGAATTTTTCATGCAATAAATAATGACCAAAAAATAAAAGTTCTCCAAATGCCCTGAAATTTTAGTATGATTATTTCTAGAATATTTAAGAATTTTTGGCACTGAAAACACCTCAGGGAGGTGCACCAGTGGGCCACAAGCCCCCAGGGCGCGCCTACAGGGCTTGTGGATACCACGTGGGTCCCCCTCACTTATGCCAGCACCCAACCACTTCGTCTTCCTCTAGAAAAAATCCCACCATTGCTCAAACCCGTGTTCTTGCTCATTTCGCTGCTATTTTTGATCTCCTTGCTCGGAACTCCGTTTTTGAAACTGTTTTGGGGGATTGTTCATCGGTATGTGACTCCTCCAATGGTCCAATTAGTTTTTGTTCTAGTGCTTTATATATTGCAATTTTTTGTTGTTTTGGTGACCTTGTTCTTGAGCTTGCATGATATAGCTTCTAGACACTTATGGGAATAGTTGCTATCAATCTTGTTGAGTTTTGTTCACTTTTATTTTGAGTCACTAAAAATTTCAGAAATTTTTCAGAAAAAGAAAATGTTGAGGAAAGTGTTCCAAGGTGGTTCCTCGAAGAAGAAATCCCCAAGGCCCGCGATACGTGAGCCGGATCTCGAACCACCAAGGGAGGCTTTAGTGCAACCTTGTGAATGGCCGTCGGATCATTTCATGACCCGTGCCAGTTTCAAGGATGAATTCTATGCGTACGTGCATAACACCGAGCTGACGAACTTCGTGTCAGATAAGTGTCCTTAGTACTACAACCTTACCGATTCCTTTGTGAGGAGATTTAAGTATTCTGTCCAGCGCAATACGCATTTTGTTTTATTTGATCTTTATGATAAATCATTTACTATGGGCCTAGAAGATTTTAATGATGCATGCAAAATTCCACAATGGGGCATTTGTACTGAACCTTGTAAATTTGATTGTTCTGAGTTCCTTGCTAGCATTACTGTAGGAGAAACTAAAACCATAACACAAGCTACCATAGGGAGCCTTCACTTTCCTGCTTTACATTACTTTGCTCTCTTCATAGGTAGATGCATTAATGGTAAACATGATCATAGCCACCTTTGCACCTCCGATCTCATTATTCTTAAGAGCGCAGTGATGAATGATAAACGATTTAATTTAGGGGCTATCATTGCATGATGATTACATAATAATGCTCAAGATGGAGATTTCTTTGGTGGAATTTATGCCACTCATTTAGCTCAGTATCTTGGGGTTCCAATTAAAGAAAATGATGTTCCTTTACCACCTGCTTACCTTGATTATGATGCTATGGAACGTTACCAGTATCTTGAGAGGGGCGAGTTGCCTTTTCAGTATAGACTAATCTTTGACAGACAGCGCGCTATCCATATTACCCTTCCCGCTTCTGCTTTCTTTGACTCTCAGGTAAAACGAAGATACTTTATAACCAGAGAGGAGGCGGCCGACTACGAGAGAGCGAGGGAGACCTTTCGCCTCCATGAGGCAGCTCGCCAGGCGGTGGCAGCTGCAATCGAGTACAACCCCAATTACAACCCTGGATTTTACCATGGCCAGCCGTGGCCCTAGACCAACTTAGGCCAAAAGCCTAAGCTTGGGGGAGTACGTATTTCTCACCGACATTACATTCATGTTCACACACTCATTTCAGTTGTCGGTGTTCATACTTTTTCATTGTATCATCCATGTTAGCTTATTTTTCTCGCTTTCTTCTTGTGTGTTTGAAAAACTTTGAGAAAATCCAAAAAAATTAGTTCTCGCTTCTTTTTAGTTTCCTTTCTAGTTTATTTAGTAGTGGCATTAAAAGAAAACCCAAAAAGATTTGTCGTTCTTCTTTTGTTTGTTGGGAGCTTTCCCGTGTAAATAGTTTTTCTTGTTTTTGTTTTACTTTCTTCAGAAAAACAAAAACTCCAAAAATATTTCAGTGTGTTTCTTTGAAATTCTTTTTCTTTTTCTTTGGGTCGTAAGGAGAAGACCACGATGAAAATGTTGAGTGGCTCTCATATGCATTATTGTAGATCTAACGAAGAGCCCATATTACCTTGTCTTCTCCTCTGAATAAATGTTTGCAGATTCCAGCTTAGTCCAATGCATGTGCACTCTTATTATTATTCACACCGTTCTGTCGTGCAAGTGAAAGGCAATAATGATGATATATGATGAAATGATTGAGATGGAGAAAAGCTGGTACGAACTTGACCTACTTTGTTTTTGTAAATATGATTAGCTCATTGTTCCTGATTCAGCCTATTATGAATGAAACATGTTTGCCATGACAATTAGAGATTATAGTTACTCATGCCATGCTTAATTAGCTAGGAGTGGATAATGGTTTGTCTTGCGTGCCAACATGCAATTTAAAATGGTTATGATGTAGTATGATAGGATGGTATCCTCCTTTGAATGATTTAAGTTGCTCGACTTGGCACATGATCACGCATGTAGTTGAATCAAAATCAACATAGCCTCCACGATATTTATGTTCATGGTGATTTATATCCTACTCATGCATGCATTCAATGTTGATTAATCTCAATGCATGTTTATGACCGTTGTAGCTCTCTAGTTGGTCGCTCCTCAATCTTTTGCTAGCCTTCACTTGTACTAAGCGGGAATACTACTTGTGCATCCACTTCCTTAAACCCAAAGTTTTTCCATATGAGTCCACCATACCTACCTATATGCGGTATTTACCTGCCGTTCCAAGTAAATTTTCATGTGCCAAACTCTAAACCGTCAAATAATAATCTGCTTTGTATGCCTGAATCACTCATGTAGTGACTGGGGGCTGTCAGTATCTTCCATGCTAGGTGGGTTATTCCCGAGATGAGTGTTTATTCACTTGTCATTCACGAGAAAGTGGCTGGTAATCGGGATGCCCAGTTCCATGCTTGAAATCAAATCAAAATATAATCATAAAACAAAACTCTCCCAGGACTGTTGTTGGTATGGACAGTACACGTGGATTCGGCTAGCCGTGGAGTGTGACAGTTGGTGGAGGGGGAGTAAAAACTTTACCATTCTGTTTGGGAACCGCCTATAATGTATCTAGCATGAAAGATAGTGAGATCTCTTGGTTGTTATGTTGACAATGAAAGCATACCGCTCAAAATTATATTCATCTATATTTTAAAAGCTCTGAGATCTGGCACCTCTGCAAATCCCTGCTTCCCTCTGTGAAGGGCCTATCTATTTACTTTTATTGTTGAGTCTTCATCTTCTTATAAAAAGCACTAGCTAGAGAGCACCACTGTCATTTGTATGCTTTGTTATTAATTGATATTGAGTATGAGTGTGACTGGATCTCTTTTTGCCATGAATTATAATGTCTAGTCAGTCCTTGATCTTCAGGGGTGCTCTGCATTTATGTTTTGTGGTCTCAGAAAGGGCTAGCGAGATACCATTTTGTCATATTATATCATGATTGTTTTGAAAAAGTGTTGTCATCCGAGATTTATTATTATTGCTCGCTAGTTGATTAAGCCATTGATATGAGTAAATGTGAGACCTAAATGTTATTGTGAATATGGTTGGTTCATAATCTTTGCTGAAAACCTGAATATTGGCTAGACATATTTGCAACAACAAGATCAAACAGAGTTTGTAAAGGTTTTTCTTTGTCACTTTCAGTTTGTCAACTGAATTGCTTGAGGACAAGCAATGGGTTAAGCTTGGGGGAGTTGATACGTCTCCATCGTATCTACTTTTCCAAACTCTTTTGCCCTTGTTATGGACTCTAATTTGCATGATTTGAATGGAACTAACCCGGACTGATGCTGTTTTCAGCAGAATTGCCATGGTGTTATTTTTGTGCAGAAATAAAAGTTCTCGGATTGACCTGAAAATTTACAGAGAATATTTTCGGAATATATAAAAAATACTGGTGCAAGAATTAACCAGAGGGGGTCCACCCAGAGGCCACAAGCCTGGGGGGCGCCCCCCTGGGGCGCGCCTAGAGGGCTTGTGGCCCCCTTGGACCTCCTCCGACCTCAACTCCAACTCTATATAACCCTATTCGGGGAGAAAATAATCAGAGAGAAGGATTCATCACGTTTTACGATACGAAGCCACTGCCACCTCCTGTTCTTCATCGGGAGGGCAGATCTGGAGTCTGGTTTGGGCTCCAGAGAGGGGGATCTGTCGCCATCATCATCACCAACCTTCCTCCATCACCAATTTCATGATGCTCACCGCCGGGAGTGAGTAATTCCATCGTAGGCTTGCTGGACGGTGATGGGTTGGATTAGATTTATCATGTAGTCGAGTTAGTTTTGTTAGGGTTTGATCCCTAGTACCCACTATGTTCTGAGATTGATGTTGCTATGACTTTGTTATGCTTAATGCTTGTCACTAGGACCCGAGTGCCATTGAAAGGACCACGATGTCGCCTAGAGGGGGGTGAATAGGCGTTTTAAAATCTTTTACGGATTTGGATATATCCTAATGCGGAAATAAACTAAGCGGATACTTTTCAAGCACAAATCCTAAATATACTAGGCTCACTAAGTGCACCAACAACTTATTATAAACAAGATGAGAACAACGAGGATATGAGTAAGCACAAGTAAGTTACACAAACTTACTCAAAGTATATCACGAGATATGGAAATGAATAATGCACACACCCACAAGTAGGAAATACAAGCTTACACAAATTATGTTACAAGATATGGAAATGAATGTTACAAGCTAGCAAATCACACTAAACACAAGATAGAACAATAGTAGGAAGTATGAATTGCGGACTATAAAGTGTTGGCCTAAATAATCTCTACGATATGGTAACCAACACAATATAATGAGGACAACAAGAATAGTGAATGCACGGTCAAGTGACCAAGGTAAACCACAAGTAAGGAGTTAGGGTTAGGGATAACCGAAGTCACGGAGACGATGATGTATCCCGATGTTCACTTCCTTGGAGGGAAGCTAGTCACCGTTAGAGAGGTGGATGTTACCACGAAGGCACACCAACGCCACGAAGGCTCACCCTATTCTCCTTGAGATATCACCACGAAGGCGATTCCCAACCACTAGTGGTAGACCTTGAGGCGGCCTCCAAACCTTCACAAACTTTCCGGGGGACAAATCACAAGTTGATTCCTCACCGGAGCACTCCTACCGCCTAGGAGTCTCCAACCTCCAAGAGTAACAAGATCAAGGGGGAAATGCTCAAGACTTGCTCAAATCACGAATTCCTTTGGTCAAGAGAGGGAGAGGGAGTGGATCTATCAATGGTTGAAATCTCTCTCAAGAACTCTCACAAATCTCTTCGGGATCTAAGATTTGAGGTAGGAGAAAGGAGAGGGAGCTTTTCTTCAATTGTGGGTCAAGATAGTTGTGTTGCTCAACCCCTCCACGAAGTAGTGAAGGGGTATTTATAGTGTGGCCCCAAATGTGGCCGTTGGGGCGGAATTCTGCTCAGGAAAGTGTCGGACGTCCGGTAAGTACCGGACGTCCGGTGGCAAAACAGGCACCGGACGTCCGGTGGAACACCGGACGTCCGACGGCTGTAGCACGCTATCAGACGGAAGTAGCAGGATATTTGCGAAACAGGTTTGTCAGACATCCGACACTTTCCGGACGTCTGGTGACCGGACGTCCGGTAAGTACCGGAAATCCGTCCGTTTGCTTCTGGATATGGCCACCGGATTTCCGGACGCTACCGGACGTCCGGCCAATAAAAAACAGCAGGAACCCCAAAACTAAAACATGCACAACTTTTTCATACGGACTCCGATTTTGATGATCTTGGGCTCGTTTTGAAGCTATGGTATATCTCCAGGTCCTCACATAAAGAACCACCCAAGATAAACCAAAATGGAGGGTGCAAAGTATGCAAAGGTTAGATCATATATTTTGCGGAAACTATTTGGCTTTGGCTTTTCTTTGGTATATAGGATATGAGTGGAATTGTGTATAGAAGATGTTGACTTGAGCAAATCCATCACAAACCCCTTTGATCCCCTCTTAATAGTGCGGGATCCCTATAACTCAAGAATCATAAAAGAGCTACACTACATAGCTATCGAGAATCCATTCTTGAGTGTATATGTTTCTTTGGTGGTCATCACTCCACAACACTAACGTCAAAGGAACTAATACCTTTGACATGAGCCGTTCACTTGAGCTTGATGTTGATGTTTCTTCTTGGCTCAAGATGAAGGCAAGACATTGGTGAAGTCTTCAAGTCTCTCCCCCATACACAATGTGGGAAGCTTTGCTTTGTATTCATCTTCACATGTCCATCATGTGATCATCCACAAGCTTCAAGCATGTAATCCTTTGGGATGGTTATCTTGAACTTGCCCTTGTCATCCATGATCACCAACACTTGATGTCATCCTCTCACAGACACTTGAAATCTCTCTCTCGATGCGAGCCCATGAGAATCACCTGAATACTTGATCAATCATGACTCAACACATGAGTCCATTATGATCATATCTTTGAGCCACTCCTAGAATTCATCATTCAAATCATCCTTTTAAGATCTTGATCCATTATGGCTCAAACCATAGCTCTAAGCATGGCAACCCTTAAGATACTCCAATGAACTTCATTTTGATCATCTCAATGTAATTGTTGCTTCAAAGGAGTTGACTTCCATTATTCTTCAAACATTTTCCAATGGGACTAACCTTCAAATGTATATCTCAATGAAAACATTAGTCCATAAGGATTGTCATCAATTACCAAAACCACACATGGGGACTACATGTACTTTCAGCCATGATTTCAGATCTGAACCTATTATGTTTTCATGAATATATGTGAGTTCTTGATCCTATCTTGCAAGTTGTAGACACCTATTATGAGTTATGATCCGCATACCCCAAGGTGACAATAATTGGTATTCTTTCCGGTGATTACCGTAATTTGAGGAGTTCATGTATTCACTAAGTGCTAATGCTTTGGTCTAGCTCTCTATTAAAAGGATGCCTTAATATCCCTTAGTTTCCATTAGGACCCCGCTGCCACGGGAGGGTAGGACAAAAGATGTCATGCAAGTTCTTTTCCATAAGCACGTATGGCTTTATACGGAATACATGCCTACATTATATTGATGAATTGGAGCTAGTTCTATGTCACCCTAGGTTATGACTGCTACATGATGAATATCATCCGACAAAATTATCATTGCCGATCCGATGCCTACGAGCTTTTCACATATTGATCTTTGCTAAGTTACTTTCATCGCTATTGCCGTTACAATCACTACAAAACTGCTACTGTTACTTTTGCCACTGTTACCGTTACTTCCATACTACTTTGCTACTAAATACTTTGTTGCAGATATTAAGTCTTACATGTGTGGTTGAATTGACAACTCAGCTACTAATACTCGTGAATATTCTTTGGCTCCCCTTGCGTCGAATCAATAAATTTGGGTTGAATACTCTACCCTCGAAAATTGTTGCGATCCCCTATACTTGTGGGTTATCAGTGACCCGCTGTCTCTAGCACATTTCATTCCCGCCATGGACGCATTACATGGGATGTTGCACCGGGCGGCGCAGAGGCAGATGCTGGGTGATTTTGTTCTGGGCAGCGCGACCTCAAGTGCTTCCATCTTTGCTGATGATGTGGTCCTCTTCTTCAAGCCTCAGACCAATGACCTTGAAGTTGTTTCTGCGGTTTTGCAGTTGTTCGGCCAAGCCTCTGGTCTTCGCATCATTATACAGAAAAGCTTTATCACATGCATTCGCTGCGATGAAGACCTGGCCTCCTCGGTGGCACAACATTTTGGTTGTCAGAAGCAAGATTTTCCTATCAAATATTTGGGTTTGCCGCTGTTGGTATTCAGATTGAGGCGCCATGATATAATGCCTCTTGTGGACAAATATTCTAACAAGATGAAGGGTTGGAAACCTAAGCTTCTACCGGCTGCGGGACGACTCACTTTAGTCAATTTGGTGCTTATGGCGCTGCCTATACACCTCATGGCGGTGCTCCCTCTGCCGGTATGGGCCATTAAAATCATAAACAGGAGGTGTCGGGGTTTTATCTGGAAAGGGGAGGAAGTGGTTAGTGGAGGTCATTTTCTAGTACCCTGGAAGCAAGTCTGTGGTCCGAAAGAATGTGGCGGGCTTGGTGTGCTGAATCTGCGAGGGTTCGGATGGGCACTACAATGTAGATGGCCATGGTTGAGGTGGGATGATAACCCAAGATCGTGGCACTTTTTGTCGAAGAGCCAGGAGAAGGAGGTTTTGGCAATGTTCAGCGCTGTCGCTGCAATCTCTCTCGGCAATGGGAACTCCGTGCGGTTTTGGACGGACAACTGGCTGCCGAACGGAAGATCGATCGCAGCCACAACTCCGGCTCTGTTTTCCTTCGTCAATGACTCTGGTCGTTCTGTCCGCAAGGCCTTGCAAGGACAGTCCTGGGTCAGAGATATCGATGGCGACATTTCTGTACAGGCGCTCGCATAGTATCTATCCATCTGGGACACCGCGCAGGCCATCGCTATAATACCAGGAGTGCGGGACCGAGCAATTTGGAAGCTCACAAAGGACTAGGAATTCTCTGTCAATAGCACCTACATGTTGTTCTTCATGGCTAATGAGTGTTTCGCCTGCAACAATTCGATTTGGAGGTCAAAGGCTCTCGCACGGTGCAAGTTCTTCATGTGGTTAGCGATACATGGTAAATGTCTGATAGCATACAACCTTCTTCGTCGAGGCTGGCCGGCTAATACATCCTGCTCCCTATGTCTGTCCGAATCGGAGAACTGCACACATCTTTTTGTACACTGCCATTTCATGCAGCAAGTTTGGAGGTTGTTCAAGGCTCGCCTGGGGGCTTTCTTTAGCATGCTGGATGACAGCTTTAGCTCCATCGAAGATTGGTGGCTACAGGCTAGGGCAGGAGTGCCCAAGATGATGCGCCGTAATTTTGACACTATTGCTATTCTGATGCATTGGCAGCTGTGGAAGGAAAGGAACTCTAGGATCTTCGACCAGAAGGCGAGCAGCGCGGACAGGGTGCTGGATCTAGTTTGGGAAGACATTGCAGTCTGGCAATCGGCGGGATGCATAGTGGACCTTGGTGGCTAGTTTGGGTATGCCGGGCACCTGGGTTTAATTGTTCACATGTGTGTCTTTGTACCGCTGTAATGTGCGTTCTGTTGTTTTCCTTTCCTCGATTTTCAGTTCTAGTGCGCCTAGACTGCTAACCAGACTGTATTTCTCTCTTTCCTTCTAATAAAATTCGGCCATCGGCCCTTCGAGAAAATAATAGACTATTTCAAGTGCAAATCCTACGGCAAAGCATGTCAGTGTCCCAAATCCACCCACAGACGCTAAGGCCAAAAGAGCTGCCATGGCAGCCTACCCAGCAACCACGTCAGGAGCGATTGCCATGGCAGCAAAATCTGCCACTTGTCCAAGCAACGAGTGGATTGAGTCGTCATGCGACCAGCTCGGATTGTCCAGCGAAACTGTAAGTATGTGGGCCCGGGCTGATGGGGAACGAAGCATGAAATGAAAAAAATCATATGAACACCCAAGATCTATCTAGGAGAAGCATAGCAACAAGAGAGGAGAGTGTGTCTAACCCTCGTAGACCGAAAGCGGAAGCGTATATAACGCGGTTGATGTAGTTGTACTCTTCGCGATCCGATCACGATCCAACCGATCTAGTGCCGAACGGACGGCACCTCCGAGTTTAGCACACGTGTAGCTCGATGATGTCTCCTCCTTGATCCAGCAAGAGAAGGTGGAGAAGTAGATAGGATCACAACCAACACGATGGTGTGGTGGTGATGGTGGTGGTGGAGCTAGTTCAGCAGGGCTTCGGCAAGCGCTACTAGAACGAGGACGGAGGAACTACGGAGTAACGGGAGAGAGGGGCGCCAAGGGCTTGGTGTATCCTCTTGGGGTGCCCCTCCCCTCTATATATAGGTGGAGGGACGTGGGGAACATCCCCTCCAAGCCCTTGGGCGCAGCCAAGGGGGAGAGGACTTGGACTCCAAGTCCAATCCTATTCATACTAGGACTCCCCTTTTTTCCCCTTCCCTTGCCACATGGCTTTTGAGGACTTGGTGCGCCTAGACCAATAAGGCCAGGGCGCCTCCCCTCAGCCCATGCCAGCCCATGGGTCGTGGTGGACCCACTTGTGGACTTTCGGACCCCTTTGGAATTCTCCGGAACCTTCAAGAAGCTTCACGGTACAATATCGAAAAAACTGCATCTTTTTCCAGAACCCAAAATATGACTTCCCATGTATAAATCTTTACCTCTCGACCATTCCGAGACTCCTCATGACGTCCAGGATTTCATCCAGGACTCTGAACAACATTTGGTTACCAATCATTAAGTATCCCAATACTACTCTAGCGTCAACGAATGTTAAGCGTGCGACCCTGCGGGTTCGGGAATCATGTAGTCATGACCGAGACACCTCTTCATGCCAACCTAACAGATACCTTTGGAGATAGCTGTAGAGCACCTTTATAATCACCCAGTTACGAAGTGACGTTTGGATACACACTAAGTATTCCTCCGGTGTCAGGGAGTAACACGATCTCATGGTTTAAGGAACAAATACTTGACATGAAGAAAGCTATAGCAAATAAACCAAACGATCTGATGCTAAGCTTATGGTTGGGTCTTGTCCATCACATCATTCTCCTAATGATGTGATCCCGTTATCAAATGACAACTCATGTCTATGGTTAGGAAACCTTAACCATCTTTGATCAACGAGCTAGTCTAGTAGAGGCTCACTAGGGACACTGTGTTGTCTATGTATTCACACATGTATTTAAGTTTCCGGTCAATACAATTCTAGCATGAATAATAAACATTTATCATGAACAAGGAAATATGATAATAACCAATTTATTATGTGCCTCTAGGGCATATTTCCAATAGTCTCCCACTTGCACTAGAGTCAATAATCTAGTTTACATAGTTATGAATCTAACACCCATGGAGTCTTTGTGATGATCATGTTTTGTCCACGAAAGAGGTTTAGTCAACGGGTCTGCCACATTCAGATCCATATGTACTTTGCAAAGTTCTATGTCTTCATCCTTAACATAATTACGAATGGAGTTGAAGCGGCGCTAGATGTGCTTGGTTCTCTTGTGAAACCTGGGCTCCTTGGCAATGGCAATAGCTCTAGTGTTATCACAAAAGATAGTAATTGGATCCGATGCACTAGGTATTACACCCAGATCGGATATGAACTCCTTCATCCAGACTCCTTCTTGCGCTGCTTCCGAAGTAGCTATATACTCCGCTTCACATGTAGATCCCGCCACGATGCTCTGCTTGGAATAACACCAACTGACCGCTCCACCATTTAATATAAATATGTATCTGGTTTGAGACTTAGAGTCATCTAGATCTGTGTCGAAACTAGCATCAACGTAAACCTTTACGACGAGCTCTTCGTCACATCCAGAAACAAGAAACATGTTCTTAGTCCTTTTCAGGTACTTCAGGATATTCTTGATCGCTGTCCAGTGATCTACTCCTGGATCACTTTGGTACCTCCCTGCCAGACTTATGGCAAGGCACACATCAGGTCTGATACACAGCATGGCATACATTATAGAGCCTATGGCTGAGGCATAGGGAATGACTTTCATCCTTTCCCTTTCTTTTGTCATGGTCGGGCTTTGAGTCTTACTCACTTCACACCTTGCAATACAGGCAAGAACCCTTTCTTTGACTGGTCCATTTTAAACTTCTTCAAAACTTTGTCATGGTATATACTTTGTGAAACTCCTATTAGGCGTCTTGATCTATCACTATAGATTTTAATGCCCAATATGTAAGCAGCTTCATGATTGCTTGTATCTATGTTGGTCTTTCCCCGAAGAGGAGAGGATGATGTAGCACAACAACGGTAAGTATTTCCCTCAGTTATGAAACCAAGGTTATCAATCCAGTAGGAGGATCCACCCACACTATGTAAACAGCACCTGCACACAAATAACAAATACTTGCAACCCAACACGTTAGAGGGGTTGTCAATCCCTCCTCGGTATTGAGATTGATTAAATTGTATGAGATTGGATAACTAGATCTAACAAAAACACAAAATAAAATAAAGAAAGAAAAATCGCAGCAAGGTATTTTTGGTTTTATATGATAGGAATTTAAACCCGGGGGCCGTAGATTTCACTAGAGGCTTCTCTCGAGAAAATAGCATACGGTGGGTAAACAAATTACTGTTGGGTAATTGATAGAAAAGCGAATAATCATGACGATATCCAAGGAAATGATCAAATATATAGGCATCACATCTTAGATTAGTAGACCGACTCCTGCCTGCATCTACTACTATTACTCCACACGTCGACCGCTATCCAGCATGCATCTAGTGTATTAAGTTCATGAAGAAACGGAGTAATGCAATAAGAACGATGACATGATGTAGACAAGATCTATTCATGTAGGAATAGACCCCATCTTTTTATTCTTAATGGCAATGATACATGAGTGTCATGTCTCCTTCTGTCATTGAGATTGAGCACCGCAAGATCGAACCCATCACAAAGCACCTCTTCCCATGGCAAGAAAAATCAATCTAGTTGGCCAAACCAAACCAAAGTTTCGGAGAAGAAATATGAGGCTATAAAGATCATTCATAAAAGAGTTCAGAGAAGACTCAAATAATATTCATAGATAGAACTGATCATAAACTCACAATTCATCGGATCCCAACAAACACACCGCAAAAAGTCATTACATCAAATAGATCTCGAAGAATATCGAGGAGAACATTGTATTGAAGATCAAAAAGAGAGAATAAGCCATATAGCTACTACCTACGGACCCATAGGTCTGTAGTAAACTATTCACGCATCATCGGAGGGGCAAGGGTGTTGATGAAGAACCCCTCCGTGATCGTTGACCCCTGCGGCAGAGTGCCGGAGAAGGCCTCTAGACTGGATCTCATGGTTCTGGAACTTGCGGCGGTGGAAACTGTTTTCTCTCGACTTCCCTAGGGTTTTTGGGATTTTAGAGCATTTATAGAGCTGATAGTCGGCGGAGAAGCCTCCCGTGGACCCCACTACCCACCAGGGCGCGCCCTGGTGCCTAGTGGGCCCCACGGGCCTCCTCTCGTGCACTTCTTGGGCTCCTCGGGTGCCTTCTAGGCAGAAAAAAATTCTCCAAAAAGTTTCATGGCATTTGGACTCCGTTTGGTATTCATTTTTTGCGAAGTAAAAAACAAGCAAAAAACAGCAACTGGCACTGGGCACTACGTCAGTAGGTTAGTCCCAAAAAATGACATAAAGTTGCTAGTAAATGAATATAAAACATCCAACATTGATAATATAACATCATGGAACAACCAAAAATTATAGATACGTTGGAGACGTATCAGCATCCCCAAGCTTAATTCCTGCTCGTCCTCGAGTAGGTAAATGATAAAAACAGAATTTTTGATGTGGAATGCTGCCTAACGTGTTTATCACATATTCTTTTCTTTTGTAGCATGTACATTTGGACTTTTAGATGATTCAAAGAAATAGTCTATATTTGACATGAGGACATCAATACTCAAGCATATCAACAAGCAACCATGTCTTTCAAAATATCAACACTGAAGAAAGCTATCCCTAGACCATTATGCTCAATCATCGATCCATTCATGAAACACACTCGAATATTAACTATGCCCAATGCACAAGTATGATAACAGTGTTCCCTAATTGGTGCTTTATAAGAGAAGATGGAGACTCAAAAATAAAAATTGCATAAAAGTAAATAGATAGGCCCTTCGCAGAGGGAAGCAGAGATTTGTAGAGGTGCCAGAGCTCAAAGCTTAAATTGAGAGATAAAATTGTTTCGAGAGGCATGCTTTTCCCGTCAACGAAAACGACCGAGAATTCTCAATACTTTCCATGGTAGATAGATCATAGGTGGTTCCCAAACATAAAATAAAGTTTATTCCTTTTTCCACCATTCTTTCACAATCCATGGCTAGCCCTATCCACGGGTGCCTTCCATACCAACACTTTCCAAGGAATTTATTATTTGACAATATAAAATAAAATTCTTTTTCATTTCGGGACTGGGCATCCCTATTACCTTGCCACACTCTCATCCAATGACAAGTGAATAGACACTCATCTTGAGAATAAAATATCTAGCATGGAAAATATTGGCCACCCCCTGCCGCTTCATGAGTGGTACGGGCACACAAAAAGGAAATTCATTTTGAAAATTAGAGTTGGCACGTACAAATTTACTTGGAACGGTAAGGAAATACTGCATATAGGTAGATATGTTGGACCCATTTGGCACAACTTGGTTTAAGGAGTTTGGATGCACAAGTAGTATTCCCACTTAGTACAAGGAAAGGCTAGCAAATAGATTGAGAAGCAACCAACCAAAAAATAAAAACTCTCATAAACGAGCATTAAACATAACTAACACCGAATATTGAACCACAAGTAGGATGTAATTTCATTGCATAACTATTGACTTTCGTGCTTGCATAGGGAATCACAAACCTTAACACCAATATTCTTACTCAAGCATAATTACTCACCAACATGACTCACATATTACTATCTCCATCTCTCAAAACTATTACAAGGAATCAAGTTTATAATATCCAATGAACTTCATGAAAGTTTATATTATATCACTCTTGAATATCTATCACTTTGGGACTAGTTTCATATTTTACCATTGCTACTAACAAAGCTCTCAAATAAATTTAAGTGAAGCATGAGAGCACATATTTCTTCAAAACAATTTTGATCTCTCAAAATAATATAAGTGAAGCATTGAGAGGATATTTCTTTACTAACTCTCAAAATAATCTAAGTGAAGCGTGAGAACATATTTCTTGAAAGTTAAAGCACCACTGTCCTCAAAAAGATATAAGTGAAGCACTAGAGCAATTCCATAGCTCAAAAAATTTAAGTGAAGCACACAGAGCAATTCTAACAAATCATGGCATAATTATGGCTCTCTCAAATAGGTGTGTCCTGCAAGGATGATTGTGGAAAACTAAAAAGAAAAACAAATAAAGACTCATATAAAACAAGACGCTCCAAGCTAAACTCATGATATGTGACGAATAAAAATATAGCTCCAAGTAAAATTGCCGATGGTCGGTAGAAGAAAGAGGGGATGCCTTCCAGGGCATCCCCAAGCTTAGTTGCTTGGTTCTCCTTGAATATTACCTTGGGGTGCCATGGGCATCCCCAAGATTAGGCTCTTTTCACTCCTTATTCCTTCATCCATCGTGATCTCACCCAAAACTTGAAAACTTCAATCACAGAAAACTCAACAAAAACCTTCGTGAGATCCGTTAGTATAAGAAAACCAATCTTTGCTTCAAGTACTGTTGCAAACCCATTCATATTTTGTTATTGCATTATACCTATTGTATTCTAACTTTACCATGGCTAATACCCCCGGTATAGTCCATAGATTCATCAAAATAAGCACACAATGCAACAAAAATAGAACCTGTAAAAAAACAGAACAGTCTGTAAGGACTCAAATTTTACTCATATGTATGTAACCCCAAAAAAATATTAAAAATTTGGAAAAGAGAGGAAATTCATATATCAATCTTGTGTAAAAAATTCAGAGTTTTTCGTCGCTGCAGTGATTTTTAACAATTCTGCTACTGGACGTAAATGTTTCTATTTTTTTCAACAAGATCAAATCAACAATCACCCAAGCCCTCTGAAAGGCATTGCTTGGCACAAACACTAATTAAAACATAAAAAAACACAATCATAATAGAGGCATAATTGTGTAAACACACAAAAAGGAAACAAAAATAAAAAATATTTTATTCATTGGGTTGCCTCCCAACAAGCGCTATTGTTTTATGCCCCTAGCTAGGCATAATGCATAGATTCAAGTATTGTCATCTTTACTTTTTGATCCACAGGTTGCCCTCATGATTTATTCATATGGTGGCTTAATTCTTGTTCTAGGGAAGTGTTACATACCCTTTTTTAGTGGAAACTGAAATTTTATATTCCCTTCTTTCATATCAATCACGGCACCTATAGTTCGTAAAAACGGTCTACCAAGTATTATAGGACAAGACGGATTGCAATCAATATCAAGCACAATAAAATCTATGGGCGCATAATTCCTATTTGCAAGAATAAGAACATCATTAATTCTTCCCATAGGCTTTTTAATAGTAGAATCCGCCAAGTGCAAATTAAGAGAACATTCTTCAATATTGGTAAAACCAAGCACATCACATAGAGATTTCAGAATTGTGGAAACACTAGCACCTAAATCACATAAAGCATTGCACTCATAATTTTTGATCTTGACTTTAATGGTGGGTTCCCATTCATCATATAATTTTCTAGGAATTGAAATCTCTAGTTCTAGCTTTTCTTCTAAAGCTTTCATCATCGCTTCTATAATATGTTTAGTAAAAGCTTTGTTTTGTTCAAAGGCATTGGGTGAATTTATCATGGATTGCAACAAAGAAATACACTCAATCAAAGAACAACTATCATAATTAAAGTCTTTGTAATCCAAAAGAGTGGGCACATCAGTAGCTAAAGTTTTGACCTCTCTAAACCAACTTTTATCAAAATTTTCAACAAGATTTTCACCCACCGAATTATGAGGACGCCTTCTAACTAAAGTTGACTCTTCTTCAGTCCTATTATCATCAATTTTAATATTACTAAACAAGTAATCAATAGAAGAAACACCAATCATCTTAACATCTTCATCATTATTATGGAAGCAATCTGTCGAAAACGCTCTTTCTAAAAATTCTCTTTTAGCTCTAAGCATAGCGGTTCTTTTCTTACTTTCATCCATAGAAACATATAAAGCTTTAATTTATTCATTAATATCAACCTTAGGTGCAAAAATTCTAATCTTGAGATTTTCTACATAATGAGAAATTATATCAATGCTTCTAGACATATCATTAATCTTATTCAATTTTTCTTCTATCGTAGTATTGAAAACTTTTTGTGCATTGATAAATTCTTTATATTACTCTCAAGATCAGAGGGAATCCTATTATTATTATAAGAAGAATTACCATAGGAATTGCCATAATTATTAGAGGAATTTCCAGGAAAACGCCTCGGATTAAAATTACATCTATAAGCATTGTTATTAAAATTGTTTCGCGAGACAAAATTCACATCTACGGGATCACTATTTTGCTCAATCAAAGTAGACAAAGGCACATCATTAAGACCAATAGGAGCATTTTTACTAGCAACCAACTTCATAAGAGCATCAACTTTTTCAGTCAAAGTACTCATTTCTTCAACCGAATTAACTTTTTTACTAGTAGGTGCTCTTTCGGTATGCCATTGTGAACAATTTGCCATAATATTATCAAGCAATTTGGTAGCTTCACCCAAAGTAATTTCCATAAAAGTACCACCCGCGACGGAATCTAAAAGATTTCTAGAAACAAAATTCAATTCCACATAATTTTTTTGTATAATCATCCATAGATTTAAACCATGATGTCGGTGTCAAAATCGGCAGACCTCGGGGTAGGGGGTCCCGAGCTATGGATCTAGGATCGATGGGGAACAAGGGACGATGAACACAGTGTTTACCCAGGTTCAGGCCCTCTTGAAGAGGTAATACCCTACGTCCTGCTTGATTGTATTGGATGTATAATATGGTTTACAGAGTAGATCTACCTCGAGATCCGTATGAGCTAAACCCTAAGACGATGAGGTGATGAATGTAGCTCTAGCCCAAAGACTAAAAACCCTTGGTTTATATAGACACCGGTAGGGTAAGGGTTACCGAAGATAGATTACAATTAGGGTTTAAAGAGATCCTGCGCCTTCTTGACTTGGAGGGCACACCACGGCATCATAGATCTCCTGTCACTATACGGCTCCACCAGTCCGGCCCATGTTTAATGGGTCGTCGCCCCGAGGACCCCTTAGTCCATGACTCCCTCATATGAGTAGGACAATTTCTTAGTATTAATTTCATTCTGTCCCAAGATTGTGGAACATGTTCATGCTCAAGTTGCTTAAAATTCATGATTTGATTTCTAAGGGAAATAATTTTCGCGGGCGGAAAATATTTACTAATAAAGGCACCTTTGCACTTATCCCACGAATCAATACTATTGCGAGGCAAAAATGAAAACCAAAATTTTGCACGATCACGCAAAGAGAAAGGAAATAATTTCAACTTCACAATACCATTGACCACACCCTTTTTCTTTTGCATATCACACAATTCTACGAAAGTGTTTAGATGGGACGCGGCATTGATGTCTACTACGCAACTTTATTCTTGTAGACTCGTGTTGGGCCTCCAAGCGCAGAGTTTTGTAGGACAGTAGCAATTTTCCCTCAAGTGGATGACCTATGGTTTATCAATCCGTGGGAGGCGTAGGATGAAGATGGTCTCTCTCAAACAACCCTGCAACCAAATAACAAAGAGTCTCTTGTGTCCCCAACACACCAAATACAATGGTAATTTGTATAGCTGTACTAGTTCGGCGAAGAGATGGTAATAAAAGCGTAGTAATGATAGTAGATATTGGTTTTTGTAATAGGAACAATAAAAAACAGCAAGGTAGCAATTGATAAAATGGAGCACAAATGGTATTGCAATGCTTGAAAATGAGGCCTAGGGTCCATACTTTCGCTAGTGCAATCTCTCAACAATGCTAATCTAATTGGATCATATAACCATCCCTCAACGTGCGATGAAGAATCACTCCAAAGTTCTTATCTAGCGGAGAACATTAGAAGAAATTGTTTGTTGATATTCTTTCTGATCGATCTATCCAAGAGTTCGTACTAAAATAACACCAAGTTATTCTTTCCGATCAATCTATCAAGAGTGTGTACTAAAATAACACTAAGTTATTCTTTCCGATCGATCTATCAAGAGTTCTGTAGCGACCCGACCCGAATGGATCGAATCTCTGTGTTCAAGTGTCATCCCTGGATCGGTAATGCTGACACACACAGTACTCGAAGGATTTATAACAGAGTGCAATCACACACTTATTACATCGAATGTCTCAAAAGAGAACTGATTACAATAAATATGGCTTAAGGCCATCTAAATAAGATAACAGCGGAAGGCTTGGAAGATAAAGTGAGTCCATCAACTCCAACGGCATAGCTGAGTGCACGACAACGACCTAGCACACCTTACTCTTTGTCTGAAAAGTCTGCAACATGATACGTTGCAGCCCGAAACGGGTCAGCACATGGAATATGCTGGCAATATAACACAGTAGAGCAATGAACAGAATAAATGCTAATACTACATGCATATTTGGCTGGTGGAAAAGCTCTAGGGTTATACTGTTTTGCGAAAAGCTAATTTTTTCCTACAACAAAGGAATATATTTTATTTAACTATCATGGTGGGTGTTGAACATTGAGAAGGTAAATCCCCCTCTCAATCCCAATTAAAAGTAATCATTAATCCCACCAAATTAATTTAGAGTGATGGGATTCAATATGATGATCCAAGAACCAGATACTCAAGATGTCCATAACCGGGGACACGGCTAATCATGATCAGTTTGTACACTCTGCAGAGGTTTGTGCACTTTTCCCCACAAGACTCGATCTCCTCCGTTGGATTTCTCGCACTACATGGTGTTTGAGAAACGGATGACCGAGACACAGTCTTTCAGAAACATTTACTCTTTACTCTGGGTAGATAGTTACACCTACTTTCCCCTACATCTGCTAGCCTACCACTGAAAGAGGTCATGTAACATACTCAACTATGCTAGAGCCCATAATAGCTTGTGGCTGCACACGGAAGTTTCTAGCATGAATAATCTTATGATCCCTTTGAGCCTGGGTGGCGGACCGTAGGAGGATCACACGGTATATCCCCGGGATCTCCTAGGACAACACTGGTATATCCCCAGGTGCCCAAACAAGCAATCCACCCAGATGTGTATTAAAGTTGCCACCTTAAGTTGAACCATTAATTAAAAATCTCACATCTGTCATGGACACACTCAAAACCCAATCCACGTCTACGAGCATAGCATGGCAACATAAGCATAGCGTGGAAGTAACTCCCAAGGGTTTGTTATAAAAAGGGCAATAGGTTCTACCTCATCATCTACTTCCCAGTACCCACAAGTTAATCACATCCTAGTCATGCAATATTGGAGGGTCGAAACTAATGCATAAAAACTGGGTAACGAAGAAGTATGATCAATGTGTTACTTGCCTTGCTGACGATCCGCAAAACCTAGGGACTCGTAGTAGCACGCTTCGCACTCCGGGAATTCTATCGCAAACAAACAATAGCATACATAAGCAATCAAGCGAAGATGCACGGGTAAAACCCAAATGAGAAGACCTAACCAGAAAGTTCAACTGAAGAACTCCGGTTTGCAAAAAGAATCGAATCAAACGGAGCAACGAAACTCAAACTGCGAAAGAAACAAGCTTCGATTACTAATCTGGACTAAAGTCAAATTTTACAGTAGCAAAAACTTGTTTAAGTTGGTTAAACAGAAAGAGGGCTTCGAGACAAAGATCTAGGCGCTTGAATCGCCTGATTCCGACAAACGAGCGAAAAGTTATACTAAAACGAAAATCGGATCAGAAATCGCGATCGAAAATAATCGCGGAAAATCCGAGAAAAAGAAAACTAACGAACAGGCTAACGAACGAACGTTCGCTGTCTGCGGTTAAACGGTGAAAACCGTTCGTTAAAACGAATGTACGGACGGGCGTCCGCTAAATAACTAAACCGACGGAAAACCGAACGAACCGAAAAAAAAAAACGCATCTAGGGTTTAAACAAAAACCGATCGGTTTTTCTCACGAAAACCGACGGCGGCGGCGGCTACCTCCGGCGGGGCTCCGGCGGGACGGCGGGGTGCGGCGCGGCGGCGCGAGCGGCGTGCGGCGGCGAGGTTGCAGCGGCTCCGGCGGCGGGGTCGGGCGGCGGCGGCGGCGGCGGCGGCGCGGCGAGCGAGGCGGCGCGGCGGCTCGGCGGCGCGGCGAGGGCAGGCGGCGGCGGCGGCTTGGGGCTCCAGGGGGGGCCCCGGGTCGGCTTTTAAAGAGGGGGAGGGGTGGCGGCTTGGGGAAGGGGCGACGAGGCGGCGGCGTCCCGGACTCCGGCGGAGTCCGGCTCGGCTACGGGGAGGGAAGGCGGCGGCGGCCTGCTGGGCCGGCTGGGCTTCGGCCCAGTTCGGTCCGGCGGATTTTTTTTTATATAATTCCGCGCAGAAAAACAAACAAAAGAAATACTAAACGGACTCCAAAATTCCCGAAATAAATTTTCCCCGTCCTCTAAAAATCTCCCGGACAAGGTAAACATTTATTTGGGACTCAAATGCAATTTTGGAAAATGCATATTTTTCTAAATTCAAATAAAATTGCAATAAAATCCAAATAAATTATTTATTTGATTTTAATATTTTTCCTCCAATATTCCATTTATTTTGGAGAAGTCATATTATCTCCTCTCATATATTTTTAATATGAAATATTTTCGGAGAGAAAAATAGTTAAACCAAATTGATCCCTGTTTCAATATTTGAGAAAATTCAAATATGAAAACGGTGAAATCCCCAACTCTCTCCGTGGGTCCTTGAGTTGCTTAGAATTTTCAAGGATCGCAAAATGAAATGCAATAAAATATGATATGCATGGATGACCTATGTATAACATTCCAAATTAAAAATTTGGGATGTTACAAACCTACCCCCCTTAAGATGAATCTCGCCCTCGAGATTCGGGTTGGCCAGAAAATAGGTGCGGGTGGTCCTTCCGGAGGTCTTCTTCGCGCTCCCAGGTGGCTTCATCTTCGGTATGGTGACTCCACTGAACTTTGCAAAACTTGATAACTTTGTTGCGTGTAACTCGGCTGGCAAACTCGAGAATCTTGACGGGTTTCTCCTCGTAGGTTAGATCACTATCCAATTGAATTGCTTCTAGGGGCACTGTATCTCTTAGAGAAATATCAGCCATCTCCGCATGGCACTTCTTCAACTCGGAAACATGAAACACATCATGAACTCCTGACAGTCCTTCGGGCAGTTCCAACTTGTAGGCAACTTCACCCATACGTTCCGATACTCGGTATGGTCCTACAAACCTCGGGGCTAACTTTCCTTTAACTCCAAAACGTTTCACTCCTCGTAAGGGTGATACTCGTAGATATGCTCTGTCTCCGACTTCATAGGTTACCTCCTTGCGTTTTGGATCGGCATAACTCTTCTGTCTGGACTGGGCTACTTTCAGTCTATCTCGAATCAGCTTAACCTTCTCTTCGGATTCCTTAATCAAATCCGGTCCAAACAACTGACGGTCTCCAACTTCATCCCACATCAACGGTGTTCTGCACCTCCTTCCATACAAAGCCTCGAAAGGTGCCATCTTCAAACTGGCTTGGTAGCTGTTGTTGTATGAGAACTCCGCGTAGGCCAAATTGTCATCCCAACTAGATCCATAATCTAGCGCACAAGCTCTTAACATGTCCTCCAGAGTCTGATTGACTCTCTCGGTCTGTCCATCTGTCTGCGGATGAAAAGTTGTACTAAACTCTAGCCTGGTTCCCAATGTCTGGTGTAGTTGGCGCCAAAACTTGGAAGTAAACTGGGTTCCTCTATCTGATACGATGGTCCTCGGAACTCCGTGCAGACATACGATCCTGGTCATATATATCTTGGCCAACTTCGCACTCGTATATGTGGTTTTCACTGGAATAAAGTGAGCTACTTTGGTCAAACGATCCACTACTACCCAGATAGAATCATATCCTGATCGGGTCCTGGGTAATCCGGTGATGAAATCCATGCCAAGTTTATCCCACTTCCATTCGGGTATTGGCATAGGCTGTAGCAATCCTGCGGGCTTCTGATGCTCTGCCTTCACTCTCTGACATACATCACATACGGCTACATACTCAGCAATATCCCTCTTCATACCCGTCCACCAGAAACGCTCTTTTAAGTCCAAATACATCTTGGTGTTTCCGGGGTGTATCGAGTATGGCGAGTCATGAGCCTCCTGTAGTATCAACTTCCTGATCTCGGCATTATTGGGTACATACACACGGTCCTCAAACCATAAGGTGTCGCGCTCATCTTCACGAAAACCTTTGGCTTTTCCTTTGCGCATTCTGTCCTTTATCTCGGCAATTTCTTTGTCCTCTTTCTGAGCTTCTCGAATCCTTCCCAATAAAGTTGACTGAACTTCCATAACTGCGACAAAACCTCTAGGGACTATCCCCAAACAAAACTCCCTGAGATCTTCGGATAACCCCTTTGGTAAACCTCCGCTTTTGAGGGTATTGACATAACTCTTCCGGCTCAAAGCGTCTGCTACGACATTGGCCTTTCCTGGATGATAATGCAACTTCATATCATAATCCTTTATAAGTTCCAACCATCTCCTCTGCCTGAGGTTCAGCTCCTTCTGAGTGAAAATATACTTCAAGCTCTTGTGATCCGTGTACACATCACAACGATTCCCAATAAGAAAATGTCTCCAAGTCTTAAGTGCATGAACTACAGCTGCTAACTCCAAGTCATGAGTGGCATAATTCAACTCATGCGGCCGAAGCTGACGTGAGGCATATGAAACAACTCTTCCTTCCTGCATAAGTACTCCTCCCAGTCCTAAGCGAGAAGCGTCGCAATACACTTGGAAATCCTTGCGTATATCTGGCAGAATCAGAACTGGGGCTGTAACCAAACGTTTCTTCAGTTCCTGAAAACTTGCCTCACATTCATCTGTCCATTTGAACTTAGTGTCCTTCTTCAGTAACTCCGTCATAGGCTTCGCAATCTTGGAAAAATTCTCGATAAATCTCCGATAATATCCTGCAAGTCCAAGAAAACTGCGGATCTCCCCTACTGAGGTGGGTGCCAACCACTCAGTGACAGACTGAACCTTAGTGGGGTCTACTGCTATACCTTCGCCCGATATAACATGTCCAAGAAATCCAACTTCCTTCAACCAAAACTCACATTTGCTGAACTTGGCATACAACTGATGTTCCCTGAGCTTCTCGAGAACTAAACGCAGATGCTCCTTGTGCTCCTCTTCATTCTTTGAGTATACCAAGATATCATCAATGAACACCACGACAAACTTATCCAAAACTCCATGAACACCTTGTTCATCATACTCATGAAATAGGCAGGGGCATTAGTCAATCCAAATGACATAACTGTGTACTCATATAGCCCATACCGGGTGGTGAAGGCTGTCTTAGGTATATCCTGTTCTCGGATCTTCAGCTGGTGATACCCTGATCTCAGATCGATCTTGGAGAACACTTTAGCTCCTTGCAACTGATCAAACAAATCATTAATCATTGGCAGTGGGTACTTGTTCTTAATCGTCACTTCATTCAATGCGCGATAATCAACAACCATTCTCAAGGATCCATCCTTCTTCTCAACTAAGAGCACTGGGGCTCCCCACGGTGATGAACTTCGTCGAATGTAACCTTTCTCCAATAATTCCTTGATCTGCTTCTTAATCTCCTCCAGATCATTTGCGGGCATCCGGTATGGTCTCTTTGATATTGGTCCGGTGCCTGGCAACAACTCTATCAAGAATTCAATGTCTCGATCCGGCGGCATGCCTGGTAACTCCTCTGGAAATACATCTGGGTAATCCTTCACAATAGGCACCTCCTCCTGAACAACTCCCGTGAGAGGATTTACTTGGCTCCTTCTAGGCACATGCCTAGATACATACTTGATCCTTTTTCCCTCCGGGGTGGTAAGCAAAATCGACTTACTCGCACAACCGATGCTTCCTCCATACATCGATAGCCAATCCATGCCTAGTATCACATCCAATCCTTGTGACTTCAAAACTATCAGGTCTGAGGGGAAAACATGACTTCCAATGATCAATGGCATCTGAAAACATCCTTGTCTTGCCATATACTCCGCACCGGGTGATCTTACTAACATGGGTGTCCTAAGTACCTTAGTGGGCAACTTATACTTATCCACGAATCCCCTTGATATGTATGAATGCGATGCACCAGTATCGAAAAGAACAATTGCAATAAAAGACTTAACCAAAAACTTACCGATAACTGCATCAGGCTGCTCCTCAACCTCCTCCATGTTCACGTGGTTCACTTGTCCTCGGTTGAATGGATTGGGCTTCTTCCTAGCGCTTCCATTACCATTGCCGTTATTCAATTCTGGACATTCGTTGGCATAATGTCCAGTCTTCCCGCACTTGAAACAGGTAATGTGGCTTTGATCCTTCTTGGCGGGTGTGGCTGGGTTAGAGCGGTTCTGATTGCTGCCTGCTCCATGTCCATTTCCATTCTTGTGGCCATTATGGTTGTGTGAACTTCCTCCATTGTGAGAATGGCCTCCATGGTTATGTGTATAACCTCCCGAGTTCGGGGTAAAACGGGGCTTCTGCTGAGCTCCTGAGTTGAACTTCCCTTGTCCATACTTCCTCTTGCGGCTATCAATCTGCTGCTGCTTCCCTTCAATCATAAGAGCTTTGTCTACCAACTCCTGGTAGTTGTTGAATGTTGCCACCATCAACTGCATACTCAGCTCATCATTCAACCCTTCCATAAACTTCTCCTACTTCGCGGCATCAGTGGCCACATCATCCGGGGCATAGCGAGCTAATTTACTGAACTCATCCACGTACTGCCCCACGGTACGGTTTCCCTGGCGTAAGTTGCGAAACTCACGCTTCTTCATGCTCATAGCTCCTGCTGAGACATGTGCAGTGCGGAAAGCTTGCTGAAACTGATCCCAAGTGACATTGGCTATAGGGAATGTGGCTGTGTAATTCTCCCACCATGAGGCTGCGGGTCCATCCAATTGATGTGCGGCAAAACGCACCTTCTCAGCGTCTGTGCATCCTGCGGTGGACAACTCCCTTCCAATCCTGCGTAGCCAGTCATCCGCAATTATTGGCTCGGTGCTACTGGAAAACACCGGCGGCTGCAACCTCAGAAAACGGGCTAAGTTGTCAACTGGTGGTGGTGGCGGTGGGTTGTTGTTGTTGTTGTTGTTGCCTTGGTTCTGAACTAGTAGCTGCATCAGGGTATTCTGCTGTTGAATCAACTGAGTGAGCTCCGGTGGGAAAACAAATCCGGTGTCGCGTCTCGGAGGCATCTGATGGGTTTAGAGGGAAGAGATTAGAATAGAGTAAGGTCTAGTGAGAAGGCACTACCCATATGCACATGAGACAAACACATTCATAACACACCACTCAATTCAAGCAAGAGCATACAATCGATCTAACTACCGTTACAAAAGTGCTCGGACTATTACTATTTACATGGGGAAAATACTAATGATAATATGGTGGTCATCTAGAAATTTTGATCGGTGGAAGACTCCATGATATCCGCTCCAGCTTCGTCTTCATAATCATCATCACTACTGTCGGGGTCGGAGTCGGTGTCGTCGATGATGATGTAGTCTTCAGATCGAATTTTCTCAGGTTCGTCGTCTTCTTCTCCGGGCACGGGGTCTCCCATGAATACTCCTAGCTTCCTTGTCAGGTCGTCATTCTTCTCCACTAGTATTGCGATTTCCTCCTCGTATCCATCGCGTGTAGACTTGAGTTCCTCTTCTAGTACAGTGGCGGTGTAGGTCCCGGTGAAGCTTGGTATTCCGATGTTCAGGTACCTAGTGACTTCCTTCAAGTGTCGTCCAAAAGGTGTGTCTTCATCCGGTTGTGTAAACTTGTTCCTTGAGTCCGCCATCCTAGAGAATAGAAGATGGAGAGAAGTCAGAAATGAGTAGAGAAGAGTGACCTATGGCTTTTCTTAGTGGTCGTGTCCTACAGTTAGCGTGTGCTCTGATACCATCTCTGTAGCGACCCGACCCGAATGGATCGAATCTCTGTGTTCAAGTGTCATCCCTGGATCGGTAATGCTGACACACACAGTACTCGAAGGATTTATAACAGAGTGCAATCACACACTTATTACATCGAATGTCTCAAAAGAGAACTGATTACAATAAATATGGCTTAAGGCCATCTAAATAAGATAACAGCGGAAGGCTTGGAAGATAAAGTGAGTCCATCAACTCCAACGGCATAGCTGAGTGCACGACAACGACCTAGCACACCTTACTCTTTGTCTGAAAAGTCTGCAACATGATACGTTGCAGCCCGAAACGGGTCAGCACATGGAATATGCTGGCAATATAACACAGTAGAGCAATGAACAGAATAAATGCTAATACTACATGCATATTTGGCTGGTGGAAAAGCTCTAGGGTTATACTGTTTTGCGAAAAGCTAATTTTTTCCTACAACAAAGGAATATATTTTATTTAACTATCATGGTGGGTGTTGAACATTGAGAAGGTAAATCCCCCTCTCAATCCCAATTAAAAGTAATCATTAATCCCACCAAATTAATTTAGAGTGATGGGATTCAATATGATGATCCAAGAACCAGATACTCAAGATGTCCATAACCGGGGACACGGCTAATCATGATCAGTTTGTACACTCTGCAGAGGTTTGTGCACTTTTCCCCACAAGACTCGATCTCCTCCGTTGGATTTCTCGCACTACATGGTGTTTGAGAAACGGATGACCGAGACACAGTCTTTCAGAAACATTTACTCTTTACTCTGGGTAGATAGTTACACCTACTTTCCCCTACATCTGCTAGCCTACCACTGAAAGAGGTCATGTAACATACTCAACTATGCTAGAGCCCATAATAGCTTGTGGCTGCACACGGAAGTTTCTAGCATGAATAATCTTATGATCCCTTTGAGCCTGGGTGGCGGACCGTAGGAGGATCACACGGTATATCCCCGGGATCTCCTAGGACAACACTGGTATATCCCCAGGTGCCCAAACAAGCAATCCACCCAGATGTGTATTAAAGTTGCCACCTTAAGTTGAACCATTAATTAAAAATCTCACATCTGTCATGGACACACTCAAAACCCAATCCACGTCTACGAGCATAGCATGGCAACATAAGCATAGCGTGGAAGTAACTCCCAAGGGTTTGTTATAAAAAGGGCAATAGGTTCTACCTCATCATCTACTTCCCAGTACCCACAAGTTAATCACATCCTAGTCATGCAATATTGGAGGGTCGAAACTAATGCATAAAAACTGGGTAACGAAGAAGTATGATCAATGTGTTACTTGCCTTGCTGACGATCCGCAAAACCTAGGGACTCGTAGTAGCACGCTTCGCACTCCGGGAATTCTATCGCAAACAAACAATAGCATACATAAGCAATCAAGCGAAGATGCACGGGTAAAACCCAAATGAGAAGACCTAACCAGAAAGTTCAACTGAAGAACTCCGGTTTGCAAAAAGAATCGAATCAAACGGAGCAACGAAACTCAAACTGCGAAAGAAACAAGCTTCGATTACTAATCTGGACTAAAGTCAAATTTTACAGTAGCAAAAACTTGTTTAAGTTGGTTAAACAGAAAGAGGGCTTCGAGACAAAGATCTAGGCGCTTGAATCGCCTGATTCCGACAAACGAGCGAAAAGTTATACTAAAACGAAAATCGGATCAGAAATCGCGATCGAAAATAATCGCGGAAAATCCGAGAAAAAGAAAACTAACGAACAGGCTAACGAACGAACGTTCGCTGTCTGCGGTTAAACGGTGAAAACCGTTCGTTAAAACGAACGTACGGACGAACGTCCGCTAAATAACTAAACCGACGGAAAACCGATCTAAAAAGAATAAACCGGTATTTAAAAAAAACCGAATCTAGATCTAGGGTTTAAACAAAAACCGAACGGTTTTTCTCATGAAAACCGACGGCGGCGGCGGCTACCTCCGGCGGTCGGCGGGACAGCGGCGGCGGCGAGGCGACGGGGCGGGGCGCGCGCGGTGCGGCGGCGCGGTGCGGCGGGCGGGGTGCGGCGGCTCGGCGGCGAGCGGCGGCGGCTGGCGCGGCGAGCGAGGCGGCGCGGCGAGGGCAGGCGGCGGCGGCGGCTTGGGGCTCCAGGGGGGGCCCCGGGTCGGCTTTTAAAGAGGGGGGAGGGGTGGCGGCTTGGGGAAGGGGGCGAGGGCGGCGACGGCGGCGGCTCGGACTCCTCCGGCGAGTCCGTCTCCGGCACGGGACGGGATGGCGGCGCGGGGCGGCTGGGCCGGCTGGGCTTCGGCCCGGTTCGGTCCGGCGGATTTTTTTTTTTAAATAATTCCGCGCAGAAAAACAAATAAAAGAAATACTAAACGGACTCCAAAATTCCCGAAATAAATTTTCCCCGTCCTCTAAAAATCTCCCGGACAAGGTAAACATTTATTTGGGACTCTAATGCAATTTTGAAAAATGCATATTTTTTCTAAATTCAAATAAAATTGCAATAAAATCCAAATAAATTATTTATTTGATTTTAATATTTTTCCTCCAATATTCCATTTATTTTGGAGAAGTCATATTATCTCCTCTCATATATTTTTAATATGAAATATTTTCGGAGAGAAAAATAATTAAACCAAATTGATCCTTGTTTCAATATTTGAGAAAATTCAAATATGAAAACGGTGAAATCCCCAACTCTCTCCGTGGTCCTTGAGTTGCTCAGGATTTCGAGGATCGCAAAATGAAATGCAATAAAATATGATATGCATGGATGACCTATGCATAACATTCCAAATTAAAAATTTGGGATGTTACAAACCTACCCCCCTTAAGATGAATCTCGCCCTCGAGATTCGGGTTGGCTAGAAAACAGGTGTGGGTGGTCCTTCCGGAGGTCTTCCTCTCGTTCCCAGGTGGCTTCATCTTCGGTATGGTGGCTCCACTGAACTTTGCAAAACTTGATAACTTTGTTGCGTGTAACTCGGCTGGCAAACTCGAGAATCTTGACGGGTTTCTCCTCGTAGGTTAGATCACTATCCAATTGAATTGCTTCTAGGGGCACTGTATCTCTTAGAGAAATATCAACTATCTCCGCATGGCACTTCTTCAACTGGGAAACGTGGAACACATCATGAACTCCTGACAGTCCTTCGGGCAATTCCAACTTGTAGGCAACTTCACCCATACGTTCCGATACTCGGTATGGTCCTACAAACCTCGGGGCTAACTTTCCTTTAACTCCAAAACGTTTCACTCCTCGTAAGGGTGATACTCGTAGATATGCTCTGTCTCCGACTTCATAGGTTACCTCCTTGCGTTTTGGATCGGCATAACTCTTCTGTCTGGACTGGGCTACTTTCAGTCTATCTCGAATCAGCTTAACCTTCTCTTCGGATTCCTTAATCAAATCCGGTCCAAACAACTGACGGTCTCCAACTTCATCCCACATCAACGGTGTTCTGCACCTCCTTCCATACAAAGCCTCGAAAGGTGCCATCTTCAAACTGGCTTGGTAGCTGTTGTTGTATGAGAACTCCGCGTAGGCCAAATTGTCATCCCAACTAGATCCATAATCTAGCGCACAAGCTCTTAACATGTCCTCCAGAGTCTGATTGACTCTCTCGGTTTGTCCATCTGTCTACGGATGAAAAGTTGTACTAAACTCTAGCCTGGTTCCCAATGTCTGGTGTAGTTGGCGCCAAAACTTGGAAGTAAACTGGGTTCCTCTATCTGATACGATGGTCCTCGGAACTCCGTGCAGACATACGATCCTGGTCATATATATCTTGGCCAACTTCGCACTCGTATATGTGGTTTTCACTGGAATAAAGTGAGCTACTTTGGTCAAACGATCCACTACTACCCAGATAGAATCATATCCTGATCGGGTCCTGGGTAATCCGGTGATGAAATCCATGCCAAGTTTATCCCACTTCCATTCGGGTATTGGCATAGGCTGTAGCAATCCTGCGGGCTTCTGATGCTCTGCCTTCACTCTCTGACATACATCACATACGGCTACATACTCAGCAATATCCCTCTTCATACCCGTCCACCAGAAACGCTCTTTTAAGTCCAAATACATCTTGGTGTTTCCGGGGTGTATCGAGTATGGCGAGTCATGAGCCTCCTGTAGTATCAACTTCCTGATCTCGGCATTATTGGGTACATACACACGGTCCTCAAACCATAAGGTGTCGCGCTCATCTTCACGAAAACCTTTGGCTTTTCCTTTGCGCATTCTGTCCTTTATCTCGGCAATTTCTTTGTCCTCTTTCTGAGCTTCTCGAATCCTTCCCAATAATGTTGACTGAACTTCCATAACTGCGACAAAACCTCTAGGGACTATCCCCAAACGAAACTCCCTGAGATCTTCGGATAACCCCTTTGGTAAACCTCCGCTTTTGAGGGTATTGACATAACTCTTCCGGCTCAAAGCGTCTGCTACGACATTGGCCTTTCCTGGATGATAATGCAACTTCATATCATAATCCTTTATAAGTTCCAACCATCTCCTCTGCCTGAGGTTCAGCTCCTTCTGAGTGAAAATATACTTCAAGCTCTTGTGATCTGTGTACACATCACAACGATTCCCAATAAGTAAATGTCTCCAAGTCTTAAGTGCATGAACTACAGCTGCTAACTCCAAGTCATGAGTGGCATAATTCAACTCATGCGGCCGAAGCTGACGTGAGGCATATGAAACAACTCTTCCTTCCTGCATAAGTACTCCTCCCAGTCCTAAGCGAGAAGCGTCGCAATACACTTGGAAATCCTTGCGTATATCTGGCAGAATCAGAACTGGGGCTGTAACCAAACGTTTCTTCAGTTCCTGAAAACTTGCCTCACATTCATCTGTCCATTTGAACTTAGTGTCCTTCTTCAGTAACTCCGTCATAGGCTTCGCAATCTTGGAAAAATTCTCGATAAATCTCCGATAATATCCTGCAAGTCCAAGAAAACTGTGGATCTCCCCTACTGAGGTGGGTGCCAACCACTCAGTGACAGACTGAACCTTAGTGGGGTCTACTGCTATACCTTCGCCCAATATAACATGTCCAAGAAATCCAACTTCCTTCAACCAAAACTCACATTTGCTGAACATGGCATACAACTGATGTTCCCTGAGCTTCTCGAGAACTAAACGCAGATGCTCCTTGTGCTCCTCTTCATTCTTTGAGTATACCAAGATATCATCAATGAACACCACGACAAACTTATCCAAGAACTCCATGAACACCTTGTTCATCATACTCATGAAATAGGCAGGGGCATTAGTCAATCCAAATGACATAACTGTGTACTCATATAGCCCATACCGGGTGGTGAAGGCTGTCTTAGGTATATCCTGTTCTCGGATCTTCAGCTGGTGATACCCTGATCTCAAATCGATCTTGGAGAACACTTTAGCTCCTTGCAACTGATCAAACAAATCATTAATCATTGGCAGTGGGTACTTGTTCTTAATCGTCACTTCATTCAATGCGCGATAATCAACAACCATTCTCAAGGATCCATCCTTCTTCTCAACTAAGAGCACTGGGGCTCCCCACGGTGATGAACTTCGTCGAATGTAACCTTTCTCCAATAATTCCTTGATCTGCTTCTTAATCTCCTCCAGATCATTTGCGGGCATCCGGTATGGTCTCTTTGATATTGGTCCGGTGCCTGGCAACAACTCTATCAAGAATTCAATGTCTCGATCCGGCGGCATGCCTGGTAACTCCTCTGGAAATACATCTGGGTAATCCTTCACAATAGGCACCTCCTCCTGAACAACTCCCGTGAGAGGATTTACTTGGCTCCTTCTAGGCACATGCCTAGATACATACTTGATCCTTTTTCCCTCCGGGGTGGTAAGCAAAATCGACTTACTCGCACAACCGATGCTTCCTCCATACATCGATAGCCAATCCATGCCTAGTATCACATCCAATCCTTGTGACTTCAAAACTATCAGGTCTGAGGGGAAAACATGACTTCCAATGATCAATGGCATCTGAAAACATCCTTGTCTTGCCATATACTCCGCACCGGGTGATCTTACTAACATGGGTGTCCTAAGTACCTTAGTGGGCAACTTATACTTATCCACGAATCCCCTTGATATGTATGAATGCGATGCACCAGTATCGAAAAGAACAATTGCAATAAAAGACTTAACCAAAAACTTACCGATAACTGCATCAGGCTGCTCCTCAACCTCCTCCATGTTCACGTGGTTCACTTGTCCTCGGTTGAATGGATTGGGCTTCTTCCCAGCGCTTCCATTACCATTGCCATTATTCAATTCTGGACATTCGTTGGCATAATGTCCAGTCTTCCCGCACTTGAAACAGGTAATGTGGCTTTGATCCTTCTTGGCGGGTGTGGCTGGGTTAGAGCGGTTCTGATTGCTGCCTGCTCCATGTCCATTTCCATTCTTGTGGCCATTATGGTTGTGTGAACTTCCTCCATTGTGAGAATGGCCTCCATGGTTATGTGTATAACCTCCCGAGTTCGGGGTAAAACGGGGCTTCTGCTGAGCTCCTGAGTTGAACTTCCCTTGTCCATACTTCCTCTTGCGGCTATCAATCTGCTGCTGCTTCCCTTCAATCATAAGAGCTTTGTCTACCAACTCCTGGTAGTTGTTGAATGTTGCCACCATCAACTGCATACTCAGCTCATCATTCAACCCTTCCATAAACTTCTCCTGCTTCGCGGCATCAGTGGCCACATCATCCGGGGCATAGCGAGCTAATTTACTGAACTCATCCACGTACTGCCCCACGGTACGGTTTCCCTGGCGTAAGTTGCGAAACTCACGCTTCTTCATGCTCATAGCTCCTGCTGAGACATGTGCAGTGCGGAAAGCTTGCTGAAACTGATCCCAAGTGACATTGGCTATAGGGAATGTGGCTGTGTAATTCTCCCACCATGAGGCTGCGGGTCCATCCAATTGATGTGCGGCAAAACGCACCTTCTCAGCGTCTGTGCATCCTGCGGTGGTCAACTCCCTTCCAATCCTGTGTAGCCAGTCATCCGCAACTATTGGCTCGGTGCTACTGGAAAACACCGGCGGCTGCAACCTCAGAAAACGGGCTAAGTTGTCAACTGGTGGTGGTGGCGGTGGGTTGTTGTTGTTGTTGTTGCCTTGGTTCTGAACTAGTAGCTGCATCAGGGTATTCTGCTGTTGAATCAACTGAGTGAGCTCCGGTGGGAAAACAAATCCGGTGTCGCGTCTCGGAGGCATCTGATGGGTTTAGAGGGAAGAGATTAGAATAGAGTAAGGTCTAGTGAGAAGGCACTACCCATATGCACATGAGACAAACACATTCATAACACACCACTCAATTCAAGCAAGAGCATACAATCGATCTAACTACCGTTACAAAAGTGCTCGGACTATTACTATTTACATGGGGAAAATACTAATGATAATATGGTGGTCATCTAGAAATTTTGATCGGTGGAAGACTCCATGATATCCGCTCCAGCTTCATCTTCATAATCATCATCACTACTGTCGGGGTCGGGGTCGGTGTCGTCGATGATGATGTAGTCTTCAGATCGAATTTTCTCAGGTTCGTCGTCTTCTTCTCCGGGCACGGGGTCTCCCATGAATACTCCTAGCTTCCTTGTCAGGTCGTCATTCTTCTCCACTAGTATTGCGATTTCCTCCTCGTATCCATCGCGTGTAGACTTGAGTTCCTCTTCTAGTACAGTGGCGGTGTAGGTCCCGGTGAAGCTTGGTATTCCGATGTTCAGGTACCTAGTGACTTCCTTCAAGTGTCGTCCAAAAGGTGTGTCTTCATCCGGTTGTGTAAACTTGTTCCTTGAGTCCGCCATCCTAGAGAATAGAAGATGGAGAGAAGTCAGAAATGAGTAGAGAAGAGTGACCTATGGCTTTTCTTAGTGGTCGTGTCCTACAGTCAGCGTGTGCTCTGATACCATCTCTGTAGCGACCCGACCCGAATGGATCGAATCTCTGTGTTCAAGTGTCATCCCTGGATCGGTAATGCTGACACACACAGTACTCGAAGGATTTATAACAGAGTGCAATCACACACTTATTACATCGAATGTCTCAAAAGAGAACTGATTACAATAAATATGGCTTAAGGCCATCTAAATAAGATAACAGCGGAAGGCTTGGAAGATAAGGTGAGTCCATCAACTCCAACGGCATAGCTGAGTGCACGACAACGACCTAGCACACCTTACTCTTCGTCTGAAAAGTCTGCAACATGATACGTTGCAGCCCGAAACGGGTCAGCACATGGAATATGCTGGCAATATAACACAGTAGAGCAATGAACAGAATAATTGCTAATACTACATGCATGTTTGGCTGGTGGAAAGCTCTAGTGTTATACTGTTTTGCGAAAAGCCAATTTTTCCCTACAACAAAGGAATATATTTTATTTAACTATCATGGTGGTTGTTGAACATTGAGAAGGTAAATCCCCCTCTCAATCCCAATTAAAAGTAATTATTAAACCCAACAATTAATTTAGAGTGATGGGATTCAATATGATAATCCAAGAACCAGATACTCAAGATGTCCATAACCGGGGACACGGCTAATCATGATTAGTTTGTACACTCTGCAGAGGTTTGTGCACTTTTCCCCACAAGACTCGATCTCCTCCGTTGGATTTCTCGCACTACATGGTGTTTGAGAAACGGATGACCGAGACACAGTCTTTCAGAAACATTTACTCTTTACTCCGGGTAGACAGTTACACCTACTTTCCCCTACATCTGCTAGCCTACCACTGAAAGAGGTCATGTAACATACTCAACTATGCTAGAGCCCATAATAGCTTGTGGCTGCACACGGAAGTTTCTAGCATGAATAATCTTATGATCCCTTTGAGCCTGGGTGGCGGACCGTAGGAGGATCACACGGTATATCCCCGGGATCTCCTAGGACAACACTGGTATATCCCCAGGTGCCCAAACAAGCAATCCACCCAGATGTGTATTAAAGTTGCCACCTTAAGTTGAACCATTAATTAAAAATCTCACATCTGTCATGGATACACTCAAAACCCAATCCACGTCTACGAGCATAGCATGGCAACATAAGCATAGCGTGGAAGTAACTCCCAAGGGTTTGTTATAAAAAGGGCAATAGGTTCTACCTCATCATCTACTTCCCAGTACCCACAAGTTAATCACATCCTAGTCATGCAATATTTGAGGGTCGAAACTAATGCATAAAAACTGGGTAACGAAGAAGTATGATCAATGTGTTACTTGCCTTGCTGACGATCCGCAAAATCTAGGGACTCGTAGTAGCACGCTTCGCACTCCGGGAATTCTATCGCAAACAAACAATAGCATACATAAGCAATCAAGCGAAGATGCACGGGTAAAACCCAAATGAGAAGACCTAACCAGAAAGTTCAACTGAAGAACTCCGGTTTGCAAAAAGAATCGAATCAAACGGAGCAACGAAACTCAAACTGCGAAAGAAACAAGCTTCGATTACTAATCTGGACTAAAGTCAAATTTTACAGTAGCAAAAACTTGTTTAAGTTGGTTAAACAGAAAGAGGGCTTCGAGACGAAGATCTAGGCGCTTGAATCGCCTGATTCCGACAAACGAGCGAAAAGTTATACTAAAACGAAAATCGGATCAGAAATCGCGATCGAAAATAATCGCGGAAAATCCGAGAAAAAGAAAACTAACGAACAGGCTAACGAACGAACGTTCGCTGTCTGCGGTTAAACGGTGAAAACCGTTCGTTAAAACGAACGTACGGACGCGCGTCCGCTAAATAACTAAACCGACGGAAAACCGAACGAACCGAAAAAAAAACGCATCTAGGGTTTAAACAAAAACCGATCGGTTTTTCTCACGAAAACCGACGGCGGCGGCGGCTACCTCCGGCGGGGCTCCGGCGGGACGGCGGGGTGCGGCGCGGCGGCGCGAGCGGCGTGCGGCGGCGAGGCTGCAGCGGCTCCGGCGGCGGGGTCGGGCGGCGGCGGCGGCGGCGGCGGCGCGGCGAGCGAGGCGGCGCGGCGGCTTGGCGGCGCGGCGAGGGCAGGCGGCGGCGGCGGCTTGGGGCTCCAGGGGGGGCCCGGGTCGGCTTTTAAAGAGGGGGAGGGGTGGCGGCTTGGGGAAGGGGCGACGAGGCGGCGGCGTCCCGGACTCCGGCGGAGTCCGGCTCGGCTACGGGGAGGAAAGGCGGCGGCGGCCTGCTGGGCCGGCTGGGCTTCGGCCCAGTTCGGTCCGGCGGATTTTTTTTATATAATTCCGCGCAGAAAAACAAACAAAAGAAATACTAAACGGACTCCAAAATTCCCGAAATAAATTTTCCCCGTCCTCTAAAAATCTCCCGGACAAGGTAAACATTTATTTGGGACTCAAATGCAATTTTGGAAAATGCATATTTTTCTAAATTCAAATAAAATTGCAATAAAATCCAAATAAATTATTTATTTGATTTTAATATTTTTCCTCCAATATTCCATTTATTTTGGAGAAGTCATATTATCTCCTCTCATATATTTTTAATATGAAATATTTTCGGAGAGAAAAATAGTTAAACCAAATTGATCCCTGTTTCAATATTTGAGAAAATTCAAATATGAAAACGGTGAAATCCCCAACTCTCTCCGTGGGTCCTTGAGTTGCTTAGAATTTTCAAGGATCGCAAAATGAAATGCAATAAAATATGATATGCATGGATGACCTATGTATAACATTCCAAATTAAAAATTTGGGATGTTACAAGTTCGTACTAAAATAACACCAAAGCAAATTCAAATTCATAGTACTCAATCCAACACAAAGAATCTCAAAGAGTGCCCCAAGATTTCTACCGGAGAAACAAAAGACGAGAACGTGCATCAACCCCTATGCATAGATTACCCTAATGTCACCTCGGGAATCCGCGAGTTGAGTGCCAAAACATATCTCAAGTGAATCAATATAATACCCCATTGTCACCACAGGAATTCATATGCAAGACATATATCAAGCGCTCTCAAATCCATAAAAGTATTCAATCCGATAAAACGAAATCTCAAAGGGAAAACTCAATTCACAACAAGATAGAGAGGGGAAAACACCATATGATCCAACTATATTAACAAAGCCCGCGATACATCAAGATCGTGACATCTCAAGAACATGAGAGAGGGAGAGATTAAACACATAGCTACTGGTACAAACCCTCAGCCCCTAGGGTGGACTACTCACTCCTCATCGTGGTGGCCGCCGGGATGATGGCCACCGGTGATGATTTCCCCCTCCGGCGGAGTGCCGGAACGGGGTATAGATTGGTTTTTCGTGGCTACAGAGACTTGCGGCGGCGAAACTTCTGATCTAGGGTGACCCCCGGGGGTTTTGGAATATTTGGGAATTTATAGGGCGAAGAGGCGGTGCGGGAGGCCACCGAGGTGGGCACAACCCACCTGGGCGCGCCTTGGCCCCCAGGCATGCCCTGGTGGGTTGTGCTCCCCTCGGAGGTCCCCTCTGGTACTTCTTTGGCCCACCGGGTGTCTTCTGGTCCAGAAAAAATCTCCAAAAAGTTTCGCTGTGTTTGGACTCCGTTTGGTATTGATTTTCTGCGAAGTAAAAAACATGCAAAAAACGGCAACTGGCATTGGGCACTATGTCAATAGGTTAGTCCCAAAAATGATATAAAGTTGCTATAAAATGATTGTAAAACATCCAAGAATGATAATATAACAGCATGGAACAAGCAAAAATTATAGATACGTTGGAGACGTATCAGGCATCCTCATTAGGACTACCGGAAAATTGCTCTTTCATAACAAGATTCAATAACGCAGGCATTAATATCATAAGAATCCGCACTAGCGGCGGGAGGAGCAATCGGAGTACTAATAAAATTATTATTATTAGTATCAGAGCACTAGCGACATTGTGACTACACAAACAAGATTGCAAGCAAACAAAAGATCGAACGAGAGAAAGGCAAACGAAAAAGAAGGCAAATAAAAAGGCAAATATTTTTGTGCTTTTCGCAAAAATGTTTTAGAAGTGGGGGAGATGAAAACGAGAGGCAAATGGCAAATAAAGTAAATTGCAAGGACATGAGATTTGTGATTGTGTACCGGATAGATGTTGATGGCATCTCCCTTGTGCCAGAGATTGACACGTGAACGGAAGACTTTATCCTCCCCGGCAATGGCGCCAGAAATTCTTCCTGATTGCTTGTATCTTCGTTGGTATTTGCCCGAAGAGGAGAAGATGATGCAGCACAACAACTGTAAGTATTGCCCTCAGTTATGAAACCAAGGTTATCAATCCAGTAGGAGGATCCACCCACACTATGTAAATAGCACCTGCACACAAATAACAAATACTTGCAACCGAACGCGTTAGAGGGGTTGTCAATCCCTCCTCGGTATTGAGATATATTAAATTGTATGAGATTGGATAAATAGATCTAACAAAAACACAAAACAAAATAAATAAATAAAATCACAGCAAGGTATTTTTGGTTTTATATGATAGGAAAATAAACCCGGGGGCCATATATTTCACTAGAGGCTTCTCTCGAGAAAATAGCATACGGTGGGTAAACAAATTACTGTTGGGCAATTGACAGAAAAGCGAATAATCATGATGATATCCAAGGCAATGATCATGTATATAGGCATCACATCCAAGATTAGTAGACCGACTCCTGCCTGCATCTACTACTATTACTCGACACATCGACCGCTATTCAGCATGCATCTAGTGTATTAAGTTCATGAAGGAATGGAGTAATGCAATAAGAATGATGACATGATGTAGACAAGATCTATTCATTTAGGAATAGACCCCATCTTTTTATCCTTAATGGCAATGATACATGAGTGTCATGTCTCCTTCTGTCACTGAGATTGAGCACCGCAAGATCGAACCCATCACAAAGCACCTCTTCCCATGGCAAGAAAAATCAATCTAGTTGGCCAAACCAAACCAAAGTTTTGGAGAAGAAATACGAGGGTATAAAGATCATGCATAAAAGAGTTCAGAGAAGACTCAAATAATATTCATAGATAGAACTGATTATAAACTCATAATTCATCAGATCCCAACAAACACACCGCAAAAATTCATTACATCAAATAGATCTCGAAGAACATCGAGGAGAACATTGTATTGAAGATCAAAAAGAGAGAAGAAGCCATATAGCTACTACCTACGGAGCCGTGGGTCTGTAGTAAACTACTCATGCATCATCAGAGGGACAAGGGTATTGATGAAGAACCCCTCCGTGATCGTTGACCCCTCCGGCGGAGTGCCGGAGAAGGCCTCTAGACTGGATCTCGTGGTTCTGGAACTTGTGGCGGTGGAAACTATTTTCTCTCGACTCCCCTAGGTTTTTTTTTGGATTTTAGAGTATTTATAGAGCTGATAGTCGGTGGAGAAGCCTCCCATGGGCCCCACTACCCACCAGGGCGCGTGAGGGGCCTCTGGCGCGCCCTGGTACCTAGTGGGCCCCATGGGCCTCCTCTGGTGCACTTCTTGGGCTCCCTGGGTTTCTTCTGGGTAGAAAAAATTCTCCAAAAAGTTTCGTGGCATTTGGACTCCGTTTGGTATTGATTTTCTGCGAAGTAAAAACAAGAAAAAATAGCAACTGGCACTGGGCACTATGTCAATAGGTTAGTCCCAAGAAATGATATAAAGTTGCAAGTAAATGAATATAAAACATCCAAGATTGATAATATAAGAACATGGAACAATAAAAAATTATAGATACGTCGGAGACGTATCACATCATCGAGGTCTTTCATTGAAAAACTCTTATTCAAATATCCTTTTATGCTTTCGAGAAATTCTATATCATTTCCAATCACCAATATGTCATCCACATATAATATGAGAAATGCTACGGAGCTCCCACTCACTTTCTTGTAAGTACAAGCTTCTCCATAAGTTTGTATAAAACCAAAAGCTTTGATCACTTCATCAAAGAGAATATTCCAACTCCGAGATGCTTGCTCCAGTCCATAGATGGATCTCTGGAGCTTGCATACTTTGTTAGCATCCTTAGGATCGACAAAACCTTCTGGTTGCATCATATACAACTCTTCCTTAAGAAAACCGTTAAGGAATGCCGTTTTGACATCCATTTGCCAGACCTCATAACCATAAAATACGGCAATAGCTAACATAATTCTAACAGACTTAAGCATCGCTACAGGTGAGAAAGTATCATCGTAGTCAACCCCTTGAACTTGGCAGAAACCTTTTGCGACAAGTCGAGCTTTATAGACGGTGACATTACCATCAGCGTCTGTCTTCTTCTTAAAGATCCATTTATTCTCAATGGCTTGCCGATCATCGGGCAAGTCCACCAAAGTCCATACTTTGTTCTCATACATGGATCCTATCTCGAATTTCATGGCCTCAAGCCATTTGTTGGAATCCGGGCTGATCATAGCTTCTTCATAGTTCGTAGGTTCGCCGTTGTCTAACATCATGACTTCAAGGACTGGATGACCATACCACTCTGGTGCGGAACGTACCCTGGTCGACCTATGAAGTTCAGTAGTAACTTGATCATCATCATTAGCTTCTTCTTCAGTTGGTGTTGGCATCAGGGGAATTGCTTTCTGTGATGTGCTACTTTCCAATTCGAGAGAAGGTACGATTACCTCATCAAGTTCTACTTTCCGCCCACTCTCTTCTTTTGAGAGAAACTCCTTCTCTAGAAAGGACCCGTTCTTGGCAACAAAGATCTTGCCCTTGCATCTGTGGTAGAAGGTATACCCAATGGTCTCTTTAGGGTATCCTATGAAGACACACTTCTCCACTTTGGGTTCGAGCTTATCAGGCTGAAGCCTCTTGACATAAGCGTCGCATCCCTAAACTTAAAGAAACGACAGCTTAGGATTCTTGCCAAACCACAAATCATACAGTGTCGTCTCAATGGATTTAGACGGTGCCCTATTTAAAGTGAATGCGGATGTCTCTAATGCATAGCCCTAAAATGAAAGTGGCAAATTGGTAAGAGACATCATAGAATGCACCATATCCAATAGAGTACGATTACGACGTTCGGACACACCATTACGTTGTGGTGTTCCAGGTGGCGTCAGCTATGAAACAATTCCATATTGTCTTAAATGCATACTAAACTCGTAACTCAAATATTCACCTCCACGATCAGATCATAGAAACTTTATTTTCTTGTTACGATGATTTTCCACTTCCCACTGAAATCCCTTGAACTTTTCAAATGTTCCAGACTTGTGTTTCATTAAGTAAATATACCCATATCTACTCAAATCATCTGTGAAGGTAAGAAAATAACGATATCCACCGCGTGCTTCAACACTCATCGGACTGCATACATCAGTATGTATTATTTCCAATAAGTCACTAGCTCGCTCCATTGTTTCGGAGAATGGAGTTTTCGTCATCTTGCCCATGAGGCATGGTTCACATGTCTCAAATGATTCATAATCAAGAGATTCAAAAAGTCCATCAACATGGAGTTTCTTCATGCGCTTTACACCAATATGACCTAAGCGGCAGTGCCACAAATATGTGGTACCATCATTATTAACTTTGCATCTTTTGGCATCAATATTATGAATATGTGTGTCACTACGATCGAGATTTAATAAGAATAAACCATTCACAAGGGGTGCATGACCATAAAAGATATTACTCATATAAATAGAACAACCATTATTATTTGACTTAAATGAATAACCATCTCGTAATAAACAAGATCCAGATATAATGTTCATGCTCAATGCAGGCACCAAATAACAATTATTTAGGTTTAAAACTAATCCCGAAGGTAGATGTAGAGGTAGCATGCCAACGGTGATCACATCAACCTTGGAACCATTTCCGACGCGCATCGTCACCTCGTCCTTAGCCAGTCTTCATTTATTCTGCAGCTCCTGTTTCGATTTACAAATATGAGCAACCGAACCAGTATCAAATACCCAGGCGCTACTACGAGCACTGGTAAGGTACACATCAATAACATGTATATCAAATATACCTTTGTTGATGTTGCCAGCCTTCTTGTCTTCCAAGTACTTGGGGCAATTCTGCTTCCAGTGACCATTCCCCTTGTAGTAGAAGCACTCAGTCTCAGGTTTGGGTCTAGCCTTGGGTTTCTTCACGGGAGCGGCAATTGCTTTACCGTTCTTCTTGAAGTTCCCTTTCTTTCATTTGCCTTTCTTGAACTAGTGGTCTTTTTAACCATCAACACTTGATGCTCCTTCTTGATTTCTACCTCCGTAGCCTTAAGCATCGCGAAGAGCTCCAGAAGTGTTTTGTCCATCCCTTGCATATTATAGTTCATCACAAAGACCTTATAGCTTGCTGGTAGTGATTGGAGAATTATGTCAATAATCGAGTCATTTGGAAGATTAACTCCCAACTGAGTCAAGCGGTTGTGCAACCCAAACATTCTAAGTATATGCTCACTAACAGAACTGTTCTCCTCCATTTTACAGCTAAAGAACTTGTCGGAGATGTCATACCTCTCGACCTGGGCATGAGCTTGAAATACCAATTTCAGCTCTTGGAACATCTCATATGCTTCGTGGTGCTCAAAACTTCTTTGGAGCCCCGGTTCTAAGCCGTAAAGCATGGCGCACCGAACTATCGAGTAGTCATCAGAACGTGCTTGCCAGATGTTCACAACATCCACAAACGATGCTGGAGGGCGTGCATCACCTAGCGGTGCATCAAGGACAAAATCCTTTTATGCAGCAATGAGGATAATCCTCAATTTACGGACCCAGTCCGCATAGTTGCTTCCATCATCTTTCAACTTAGCTTTCTCTAGGAACGCATTAAAATTCAGGGGAACTACAGCACGGCCCATTGATCTACAACACAAATTTTGCAAAGACAATTCAGACTAAGTTCATGATAATTTAGTTCAGCTAATCAAATTACTAATGAACTCCCACTTAAATCAACATCCCTCAAGTTGTCTAAGTGACACATGATCCAAATCAACTTACCCATGTCCAATCATCACGTGAGATGGGGTAGTCATCAATGGTGAACATCTTCATGTTGATCATATCTACTATACGACTCATGTTCAACCTTTCGGTCTCCTATTTTCTGAGGCCATGTCTGCACATGTTAGGCTCGTCAAGTTTAACCCAAGTATTCTGCATGTGTAAAACTGGCTTACACCCGTTGTATGCGAACGTAGAGTCTATCACACCCGATCATCACGAGGTGCTTCGAAATGACGAACTTTTGCAATGGTGCATACTCAGGGAGAACATAATTTCTTGAAATTAAGGGAAGGGATCATCTTATAATGCTACCGTCGTTCTAAGCAAAATAAGATGCATAAAAAGGATAAACATCACATGCAATCAATATGTGACATGATATGGCCATTATCATCTCGTGCCTTTGATCTCCATCTCCAAAGCACCAACATGATCTCCATCATCACCGGCATGACACCTTGATCTCCATCATCGTGTCATCACGTGGTCGTCTCCGCCAACTATTGCTTCTACAACTATTGCTAACGCATAGCGATAAAGTAAAGCAATTACATGGCGATTAATAAATTAAAGACAACACTATGGCTCCTACCGGTTGCCATACTCATCAACATGCAAGTCGTGAACCTATTACTAAACATGATCATCTAATACATCAACATATATCACATCACGTTTTGGCCATACCACATCACAACATGCCCTGCAAAAACAAGTTAGAAGTCCTCTACTTTGTTGTTGCAAATTTTACGTGGCTGCTATGGGCAACTAGCAAGAACCTATCTTACCTACGCAAAGCCACAACGGTGATAATCAAGTTGCCTTTTCTATAAGGACCGCCTTCGTCAAATTAGATTCAACTAAAGTAGTAGAGACAGACACCCGCTAGCCACCTTATGCAAAAAAAGTTGCATGTTAGTCGGTGGAACCGGTCTCATGTGCGAGGACATGTAAGGTTGGTCCGAGCCGCTTCATCCCACAATACTGCCGAATCCAAATAAGACAAGAGATGTAAGCAATTTGAGCATCAACACCCACAACTCTTTGTGTTCTACTCGTGCATATACATCTACGCATAGACCTAGCTCATTATGCCACTGATGGGGAACAAAGCAGAAAAATCAAAAAAATTCCTACAAACACCCAAGATCTATCTAGGAGAAGCATAGCAACGAGAGCGGAAGTGTATATAACGCGGTTGATGTAGTTGTACTCTTCGCGATCCGATCACGATCCAACAGATCTAGTGCCGAACGGACGGCACCTCCGAGTTTAGCACACGTGCGGCTCGATGACGTCTCCTCCTCCTTGATCTAGCAAGAGAAGGTGAAGAAGTATATGGGATCACAACCAACATGACGGCGTGGTGGTGATAGTGGTGGTGGAGCTAGTTCAGCAGGGCTTCGCCAAGCGCTACTAGAACGAGGACGGAGGAACTACGGAGTAACGGGAGAGAGAGGGGCACCAAGGGCTTGGTGTGTCCTCTTGGGGCACCCCTCCCCTCTATATATAGGTGGAGGGGCATGGGGAATAACCCCTCCAAGCCCTAGGGCGCAGCCAAGGGGGAGAGGACTTGGCCTCCAAGTCCAATCCTATTCCTACTAGGACTCCCCTTTTTTCCTTCCCTAGCCACATGGGCTTTTGAGGACTTGGTGCGCCTAGCCCAATAAGGCTAGGGCACCTCCCCTCAGCCCATGCCAGCCCTTGAGTCATGGCGGACCAACTTGTGGACTTCCGGACCCCTCCAGAATCCTTCGGAACCTTGTAGAAGCTTCACGGTACAATACCGAAAAAACTGCATCTTTTTCCGAAACCCAAAATATGACTTCCCATATGTAAATATTTACCTCTCGACCATTCCGAGACTCCTCATGACGTCCGGGATCTCATCCAGGACTCCGAACAACATTCGGTTACCAATCATCAAATATCCCAATACTACTCTAGCATCAATGAACGTTAAGCGTGCGACCCTGCGGGTTCGGGAATCTTGTAGTCATGACCAATACACCTCTCCGGTCAATAACCAATAGTGGGACCTGGATGCCCATATTGATTCCTACATATTCCACGAAGATCTTTTATCGATTGAACCACAATGTCAAAGATTCGGTTAATCCCGTATGCAATTCCCTTTGTCCGGCGATATGTTACTTGCCCGAGATTCGATCGTCGGTATCTCCATACCTAGTTGAATCTCGTTACCGGCAAGTCTCTTTACTCGTTCCGTAATACAAGATCCCGTGACTAACTCATTAGTCACATTGCTTGCAAGCTCTTTAAGATGTTGTATTATCGAGAGGGCCTAGAGATATCTCTCCGTCATACGGAGTGACAAATCCCAGTCTTGATCCATGCCAACCCAACAGATACCTTCGGAGATACCTATAGAGCAGCTTTATGATCACCCAGTTATGAAGTGACGTTTGGATATGCACTAAGTATTCCTTTGGTGTCAGGGAGTTACACGATCTCATGGTTTAAGGAACAGATACTTGACATGAAGAAAGCTATAGCAAATAAACTAAACGATCTGATGCTAAGCTTACGGTTGGGTCTTGTCCATCACATCATTCTCCTAATGATGTGATCCCATTATCAAATGACAACTCATGTCTATGGTTAGGAAACCTTAACCATCTTTGATCAACGAGCTAGTCTAGTAGAGGCTCACTAGGGACACTGTGTTGTCTATGTATTCACACATGTATTTAAGTTTTCGGTCAATATAATTCTAGCATGAATAATAAAGATTTATCATGAACAAGGAAATATGATAATAATGAATTTATTATTGCCTCTAGGGCATATTTCCAACACGGGCTGGGTAACACTACGTAAAGGAGAGAGAGTGCAATATGGGAAGAGGCTATCCGGTGGATCAAAACGGCATGACATGACGGTTTACTTACCAAGGTTTGTTTGAAAAGGAGGGTCATCCCGGCCTCTGCATCAAACTGATGCATGCAGTCATATTAACAAGATAGCATGTGTAGTGTGATGAACTAGATCGAGATCCTAACATCGTGGTATTAGAGACCTCCATCCACCCTTCCACTCCAACACCTCCACCCTGGAAACTCACCTGTATAAGCAGACAAGGGATGCCTTCGCCGCCTCCATGGATCCGGCACTCTGTGCTTTCCTGAAGAGGACGCACAATGTTGCAAGTGCACTCACTGCTCCCATATCTTCTGATGATCTTGTCGCGCTCAGTCAACCACCACACTCCATGGTGTTTCCTGTTTTCACCGGCGATAACCCGCAACTCTATAAAAGGCTCTATGAGGTATTTCCAGATGTTCATGGTTCAAGAATCATACTAGATACCCCATGGCGATACTCAATTTTTTGGCCCTGCAGGCAAATGGTTGTGGTTAGTTCAGAAGAAACTGATCGAGCTGAGATGGTAATCCTTCACTTCCCTATTATGCACATAGTTTGGACGAGATAAAAATCAACTGCTGATTTGGTAGTTTCATGTGATCAAGCAACTTGTATTTGTCATTGATTTTATCAAGCACTTTGAAACATTAATGAATCATTTAATTTCATATTCATAATTGGCATATCCTTATGTTTTCCTACCCATTTTGTCGAGGGACTGCGGCTAGATATTCGAGCAGTGGTACTCATACAACGACCACCGGGCCTCAACACCACTTGCTCATTGGCCCTACTTCAGGAGGAAGTGGCCGATGGCGATATAGTAAGCCACGGAACGATGACAACATTATGTTCCAACAGTGTGCAATCCCACTCTTAAATATCGAATGCAACATAGCGTCGGCTTACTTTGCAAGGCCGGCTGCCCCTGTTACAGTTGCTGAAGACTGCCGAGGCACTGACGCTGCATGCACCAACATTGATTCCCGTAAACTCAACTGAAAGTGCGTTATATCGACTAGAGGAGGGTGAATAGGCGATTTTTACAAATTCGTCACTGAGGAATTTCAAGGTGAGGAAATTCCTAAGTCACGAACTACTTAGCAGCGGAATCAGTACTCAGATGCAAACATAACATGGCATAAGAACAGTCATCATGATGAAATGGAATAGGCATAGAGTACAGGTAGCGTGAAACACAGGATAAGCAGGCTGAAGACTATGTGACTGAAGAAATAGGATTGAGGAAATTGAGAAAGTCTTCAGTCAAAGTCTTCACACAGTAACGATCAAGTAAATCAACACATGAATGAGGAAATGAAAGGGTTGAGGAAATAGAACCACTAGCTTGGTGAAGACAATGATTTGGTAGACCAGTTCCAACTGTTGTGATAGTTGTATGTCTGGTTGGAGCGGCTAGGTATTTAAACCTGAGGACACACAATCCCGGACACATAGTCCTCACCGTATTCTCCTTGAGCTAAGGTCACACAGACCTCGCCCAATCACTCATGGTAAGTCTTCAGGTGACTTCCAAACCTTCACAGACTCGGTCACTCGGCGATCCACAATTTCCTCTTGGATGCTCTAGACCATGACGCCTAACCGTCTGGAGGATGCACAGTCCTCAAAGGTAACAAGCGTCGGTTCCACACAGGAACAATTTCTTCAGTGATGCTCAATCACTTTGGGTTTGTAGGTGTTTGGGCTTTTGGGTTTTTCCTCACTTGATGATTTTCGCTCAAAGTCCTCGGAGGATGGGATGCTCTAAATGACAAGTGTCAATCTATCTCTCGGAGCAGCCAACCAGCTAGAGGTTGAAGGGGGCGGCTATTTATAGCCTAGGGAGCAGCCCGACATGATAAGACATAAATGCCCTTCAATGATATGACCGTTAGGTGGGAAGGATATTTGGACAGCTGGCGCGTAGCACAGCAACGGTCGGAAATTTGTGTATCAAATTCCTCAGGGCTATCATGTTCCTCACTTGTAGGAAATCCGCACTGGCGAATTCCTAACTCCTCAGACAGAACAAATTCCTCAGAGAACAGAAGAACTTCGTCTCTGGCACTGAAGAAATTGACTGAACTGTATGAGATTTCCAATGGCTTCACTCGAAAGGATTGGGTAGGTGTAGGATTTGAGTTGAGCATCACTTGGGAACTTTTCCTTAGTTTTACCTCGACCCCCTTTAACAGTACGGTGTTTCCTATGACTCAAAAAGAAGAAAATGAAACTACGAAAACAAAAGTCTTCACGCTTCATAATCCTCGCATGAATATCTAGTCTTCAGGGTCATACCAATTTCTTCACTTTCAAAGTCTTCAAGAAAACCAAAATCTTCAGTTGAAGACATTCATTTTTAGGGGTCGACTTTCATCGTAAATATCAAACTCCTCATAGACTTATAGACCTGTGTACACTCACAAACGCATTAGTCCCTTAACCTATAAGTCTTCAATACACCAAAATCACTAAGGGGCACTAGATGCACTTACAATCTCCCCCTTTTTGGTGATTGATGACAATATAGGTTAAGTTTTCAACGGGGATAAACATATGAAGTAAAAATACTGATATTGAGGAATTTGATTGCAAGATATAGAAGAACTCCCCCTGAAGATGTGCATATTGAGGATTTTGCTTTGGATTGCAAATGCACATTGTAGAGTAATATCACGGAGATCTCCCCCTATATCTTGTAATTCATACACGCATTTAACATATGATATGAAGAATTGGAAATGCATGATGAAATATGGTGACTGATGTAATTCAGCATGCGTGCATTAACATATTGAGGAAATAGCATGCAGAAAAACAGAGCAAAAGTATCAGACCACCATAGGACTTAAGTTTACAACTCGATCCAACAAATACTTCAGAAGAACGAGAGTTGTAACTTAGCAAAAATTGCCCGTATATAGAGACCCACTTGAAGACTAACTCAAATTTCTCCCCCTTTGTCATCGAGTGACCAAAAGGGACGAAAGATGAGGACTAACGCCCCTGAAGAATATCATCATGATGTCGATGGAGGAGCGCCAGCGTTGTTGGGGTCGTCCGTTGGAGTAGGGCCTGCCGCGGTGTCGTTCAAGTCTTCAGCTTCATCCGTCTCGCGCGATGAAGAATATGAACTGGCAACAAGCTGAGGAACTTTGACTTTCTTGAACTTCTTCGAAGGTGCCTGAGACCAGTCAAAGTCCGGTTGGAAGCCCATCTCCTTGAGTTCTTCAGCACTATGAAGATTAGACAGAATAGCCCAAGTGCGGTCAAAGACTTCATGCAAGTAGTAGTGATTCTTCTTCATAGTGTTTTGAGTGAATGTCATGTTCTGAAGAATTGCACCAAACTGACGCTTGACCCACTTGTGATTTCGATCAACTTTCTGATGAAGACTAAGGAGAAGTTCACGATCAGTCATCACACGCGGAGCTGTGGCTTGAGGATTATGTTCTAAAGCTTTGGCGGCAGAATCTTGTGTTGCAGAGTCATCATTTGTGGAATATGAAGTAGCTTTGCGAAACTGTCCATCCAATGGACGAGTGCCTTCATCTATAACAGCAGCCTTACCCTTCTCATCAGCTGAGGAAATAGTCCGTTTGAGGACTTCAATAGGGGGCAAATAGCTGAGATAATTTTGAAAGTCAGCCTTATAATGAATTGAAGACCTTGTTCTGATGAACTTCATGATCCAGGGAGCATAAGGCTTCAACTCAAAAGGTGACAGAGCAGCATTGGCCAAAGTCCTCATGAAGAAATCGTGGTAGTTGATAGGAATACCATGAATGATATTGAACAGCAGATTCTTCATAATGCCAACAACCTCTTCATCATCAGAGTTGTGGCCCTTGATTGGACTGAGGGTTTTGGTCAAAATGCGATAAACTGTCCTTGGCACATAGAGCAATTCCTTGACGAGGAATTTGGTCCTTGGAGCTTGGCCTGGCTTCAAAGGCTTCATCAGCACTTGCATCAGATGATCGGATAGTTCAGGTTCAACATAGAGAAGCCTTGCACCTTCAGTGGGAGGACTGACTGGGATGGCATGAAGCAATTCAGAGACTGGTGCTTTGTAATCAGTATTTTTAGTCATCCAGTCCAATACCCATGAATTGACATCCTCAACATTTCCAGTGATATGCAGTGTGGCGTAGAATTGAAGAATGAGTTCTTCATTCCAATCGCAGATGTCGGTGCAGAAGTTGAGTAACCCAGTGTCATGAAGAACACTGAGGACTGGGGTGAAGCAGGGCAGAGATTCCATATCCACATGAGGAATTTGCTCATGGTCGAAGATCTTGTCCTTATCAAACAAAAGTGAGGAATAGAAGTTCATCTGGCTAGCAGTCCAGAAGCGCTTGCGACGAAGTTTAGCAGAGTCATAGGGATTGTAGTCAGTGAAGAATATGTGCTCATTGAAGAAATCTTCAGCATTGAACTTCTGCTTCTTGGAGTAAGGGTTCTGTGGCTTGGGCTGAAGGTTTATAGTTGAAGTCTTCATAGCCTCTTGAGGTATAGCCACTGGAGCCACAGGCTGAGGAATTTCAGTAGCTGTATCAGCAGCAGCCTTGGCCTCCATTTCTTCAGCACTAGTGGCTGGAACTTCTTCAGGAATAGATTGAAGTGAAGATTGAGGTCCATTAGAGCCCGTATGAATTTCTTCAGTTGGCACAGGGGACTGAGGAACTTGATGTAGTGGTGTTGTCAGAGGTGAATTGGGGTGATGACTTTCCCAAAAGTCATCATTCAGAATAGGAGTTGTAGACCCAATATCCACATCCTCATCTTTATCATCAAATTCTTCAACGCCTGCCTCTTCAGCAGTGAACTGAGGCATGGGCGATGATACCAGCGGGGTTGAAGTGATATTGTCCACTTCAATGTCTTCATCCAACTGCTCTGTCGAAGCAGCAGAAGGATCTTCTTCATCAGATTCACTTGGAATTGCATATTCCTCACCAAAGGGAATAATCTCCTTTGATGGCATGCATGATATTGGAACAGCATCAATTGGGTTCTCAGTTGAGCTCGTCAAAGTCTTCACTTTCTTGGGAGCTGAAGACTTTGAGGAGGCAGATGCTTTCCTTTTCTTCACCACAGCCTTCTCTGCGGCTTTGGTCTTCCTCGCTTCTGATGCAGGAGGGAGGACATCTTTCATCTGTGATGACTTTGCAGGAGGAGCAGATGAAATTGGTTGAATTTCTTCAGGCACAACTGATGCAGTTGCCCTGGCTTGTTCAGATTCCTCAGGCGCAGTAGTAGATGTATCAACTGGCCTGGTTTGCTCTTCAGGCGCAACACTGGTGGTTGCCCTGGCATTTTCTTCAGAGACTGGAATTTCTTCATCAGCCCTGGTGCTTTCATTTTCTTCAACAGTCTAATTTTCATTAGCTGTGCTTGCATGTTCTTCAGTAGGCTGAGCAGATGTGTCAGTCTGAGGAAATTTGGGTTGCGATGAAGCTGCAACATTTGGAGTGAATCCCATTGCCATTCTGACGAATCTGACTTTGGCGCCTAGCCAATCTGCACGGTATGCGTGAAATTCATCACTGAGTGCTTTGATCTCAGCCTGCATAGTCACAAGTTCTTCAGGAGACATTTTCACAACATTGTTCTTCGGAAAATGCTCCTTTTTGTACTGAGCCTTCTTCACCTACCTGGCCTTTTCGAATTTCCATTTCTCTTCATTAATGAAGGCCGTCAACATGTGACTTTGACTAGGAGTGAGGTTCAATTCAGGCAAAGGAGTATTTGGATCCTTGTGCCATAGATCGATGAAATCAAGCATCTTCCTTGGATCCAGCATGAGGGGCACAGCACTGCCTTTGGCACTAGAGGCCCTTTGTTGTCGATCTTTGATGATCTCAGCTAATTCTTCATCATCAGCTTCGTCTTCGCTTGACGGAACCTGAAAGGCGACCTGCTTTTTGTGAGGACTTGGCCTTGTGCCTCGTCCAGCAGTGGCCTTTTTCTTCAGCAAGGTCGGAGCTGTTGAAGACTGAGGTGGAGCTGAGGAACCTGCAGAGACTCCAGAAGCAATTGAGATTCCAGTAGTCCTTTGGCACGAGGCAAGATGCACATGTGCTGAGGACTTTGCAGGAGCAGCTGAGGACTTTGCAACTGAGGGAGTTGGAGCTGCTTTTGAAGAAGTTGCTTGAGGATCAGGCCGTGAGGGCCTTGAAGAGCTTGGCCGTGAGGGCATTGCAGCTGAGGAACTTGTCTTGACAGCTGGTTTCTTTGTCATGGCCTTCTTAGGCTTGCTAGCAGAGGCCTCAGCAGCGGCAGCAGCAGACCCTTCGTTGAATTTCTTCACTGACTCTTTAGCCACTTTGGCCAGCTTGGCTTGACGTTTAGCCCACTCCTGAGGAAATTCCTCACCTCTTCTGATGCTTGTGGGATCAGCTTCTTGGCCTGGAGCCAATGGAGGTCTTGGGCATGGAGGGTTAACAGCGAATCTCTTCATGTACTTTGGAGTCACATATCGATACTCCCTCCATTCTCTTGCCCATCTCCTATCAATCTTCTGAATGCGCACTTTGCGCTGATTTTTGTTCTCCTTGCCATGAGTTGCTTCATCAGGAGTACAATATTCATCATAGATGTCTTCAGGAATCTCAAATGCAGTATTTGTCTCTGGCCTCTTTCCTCCCTTCTGAGGTATTTTACCATCAGCCATTTTCTTCACTTGAGGATTTTGAACAATGGATGTTTCTGAGGAAGTGTGCAACTTTTCTTCGAGGAACGCTGCAAATGAGTTAAGTTGATGAGAACCTAGAGATTCAGCAGCGGACATGTGTACCTGTGAACAGAATATAGGTGCGAGGAATTTGGGGATGTCATATGCGTTCTCAGAATTTTTTCAAAAGAAATCAAGTTTGAGGAATTTGACCAGGGGAGTCTTGAGGAATTTCACTAAGCGTTCTTGACTTAGGTTCCAGAGTTGTATAGATTAGAAAATCCACACAATTGAGGAATCTTAAAGGAAAACGTTGCTTAGAGAAACAAATCAAGAACATATGCACCTTGGTGTTTAAGGATGCGGAAGTTGAAGAATAAACACCTTTTGAAGATTTTGTGGAAATCATCAGAATCAACAAGGGTAGTAAAAATAGATTTTATTTACCATTGAAGAAGAACACGACGAACTGAGAGTAGCAGTGGAGAAGCTCGTCCGTTCAGATCTTCCACGCCCTAACTTGGCGATGGAAAACAGCTACGGCGGCGGCGGAGTGAAGATTTCCGCGGCCGGCGTGAGTACGACGACGACGAGGTCGAGGTAGTGAAGCTCTTCCTCACCGGCGACGATGGAGTGCAGTGGTGGCGCTAGGTCTTTGAGCTCGAGCGAGGGGAGTAAGATCAAGCGGGGTAAATGAGATCTGAGGAGGGCGAGGGGTATTTATAGCCGAGGTGAAAAACCGCTAATCCGAAGAAAATGGACGAACATGCCCCTGACCCTTCTCATCCTAACGACATGTGTCACCCACGTACTGTGAAGTGGAGATCATGTTAGATCGTGGGTGAATTGATAAATCTTATCGAGGGGTATGGAACGGTTTGAGCGGCAAAAGCCGAAAATTCAGATAAGAATATTTTAATGTTTCATTCGCAAATTCTTCAGCTGTCAAGGACACAGTGAAGACTTTGAACGGGTTTCAAATAGAACGCACATGAAGAATTTGTGAACAGACTGGGTTGAGTTTACCATAGAGGGGGAAAGGGTCCGATCACATTCACTTAGAAGAAAATCAATTTTGAAGAATTAGCAATAAGTGAATGCTGTAGAGGACATGAAAACTCAAATATATATATAGTCAATGAAGAACACAGTCGGAAAGAGTGAAGACTTTGCAAAGTTGAAGAATTTGAAAATTTGAAGAATTTGCAAAATGAAGAAAAACTCAATTTTTGAAGATTTTCAACTTTTTGTGGTGGCGTGACCCACCGTATAAGAATGATGATTTCAGACGCCGCGTACAATTGTCGTAGGGCTCTGAGAATCAAATTCTTCGTTAATTTCTTCACACTTAGAGGGTTAGTCTTCATTGATTGAAGAAAAAATGTTTCTTCGTGTGTTGCACATCTAAGTCATCAATTTGCATAAGTGTTAGGATGTGTGTCCTTTTCAAAGGACATTCGAAGATTCTAAGATATTTAGCTCACATCGCAACTTGCTAAATCTCTTCTCATCCAAGGGCTTGGTGAAGATATCCGCTAGCTGTTCTTCAGACTTCACTTGATCACTAGAGATGTCGCCCTTCAACACATGATCTCGAAGAAAATGATGACGAATCTGGATGTGCTTTGTCTTCGAGTGCTGAACTGGGTTATGAGCAATCTTGATGGCACTCTCGTTGTCACAGAAGAGTGGAACATTCTTCACATTGATGCCGTAGTCCTTGAGGGTTTGCTTCATCCATAGCAATTGAGCACAGCAATAACCAGCAGCAATATATTCAGCTTCAGCAGTAGAGAGTGATACACAGTTCTGCTTCTTCGAGGACCAACATACTAAGGATCGTCCGAGGAAATGGCATGTGCCTGATGTTGACTTGCGATCCACACGATCACCAGCATAGTCAGAGTCAGAATATCCAATGAGATCAAAAGCCGAGCCCTTGGGATACCATAATCCAAGTGTTGGAGTGTGAGCTAGATATCGAAGAATATGTTTCACAGCCTTATGGTGTGATTCCTTCAGTGTAGCTTGAAAACGGGCACACATGCAAACACTAAGCATAATATCTGGCCTAGATGCACATAGATACAGTAAAGAGCCAATCATGGAGCGATATACCTTTTGATCGAAGTCTATACCATTTTCATCAGTGCACAGATGGCCATTTGTGGGCATAGGGATTTTGATGCCTTTGCAATCTTGCATACCGAATTTCCTCAGAACTTCCTTGAGGTATTTCTCTTGAGAAATGAAGATGACATTGCGTTGTTGACGAATTTGAAGACCTAAGAAGAATTTCAATTCTCCCATCATGGACATTTGATATTCCTCACTCATCATATAGGCAAATTCGTCACTGTAATGTTGGTTAGTACAGCCAAAGATAATATCATCAACATATATTTGGCACACGAATAATTCATCATCATATGTTTTGGTGAAAAGAGTTGGGTCGAGTGAACCGGGTTTGAAGCCTTTCTTCATGAGGAATTCCTTCAGAGTATCATACCACGCCCGAGGGGCCTGCTTGAGGCCATAGAGGGCCTTATTGAGTCTGAAGCCTTGATCAGGATGCTTAGGATCTTCAAAACCTAGGGGTTGAGCAACATATACTTCTTCCTCAAGCTTACCATTGAGGAATGCACTTTTCACATCCATTTGATATAAGATTATATTATGATGGTTAGCATAAGCAATCAATATGCGAATAGCCTCAAGTCTAGCAACAGATGCAAAAGTTTCATCGAAATCAATTCCTTCAACCTGTGTGTAGCCTTGAGCTACAAGACGAGCCTTATTCCTTACCACAAGGCCATTTTCATCTTGCTTGTTGCGGTAGATCCATTTGGTACCGATGATATTGTGCTTGCGTGGGTCTGGTCGCTTGACAAGCTCCCACACATTGTTCAGCTCGAATTGATGTAATTCCTCTTGCATCACTTGAATCCATTCAGGCTCCAGAAATGCCTCATCAACTTTGGTGGGCTCTATGATAGAGACGAAAGAAAAATGCCCACAAAAGTTAGACAAATGTGAAGCTTTTGAGCGAGTGAGAGGACCTGGTGCGTTGATGTCGTTGATGATTCTCTCAATCTGCACTTCATTTGCAACGCGAGGATGAGCAGGTTGACTACTTTGATTTGGCTCAGCATTTTCTTCAGAGCCATTTTCTTCAGATGCACCAGCATGATTTTCTTCACTATCTGGAATGACTTCTTCAGCAGATTTTTCGGTAGGAATAACATCCTCAGTAGCCTTTAGCTTGATGGATTCCTCAGGAGACATTTCATCTAGCACAGGAGGTAGGTGCTCTCTTTGCGAGCCATTAGTTTCATCGAACTGCACATCTACAGTCTCAACAACCTTGTTGTGATAGGTGTTGAAGACCCTGTAGCTGTGCGAGTCCTTTCCGTAACCAAGCATAAAACCTTCATGTGCTTTCGGTGCAAATTTAGAAATGTGATGGGGATCTCTAATCCAGCATTTAGCACCGAAGACTTTGAAATAACTCACATTTGGTTTCTTGTCAGTGAGGAGTTCATATGAGGTCTTCTTGAAGAATTTGTGAAGATATACCCTGTTGATATTGTGGCATGCAGTATCAATTGCTTCAGGCCAGAAGCGACGAGGTGTCTTGTATTCATCAAGCATAGTGCGAGCCATCTCAACAAGAGTCCTGTTCTTGCGCTCCACGACGCCATTCTGCTGAGGAGTGTATGGGGCAGATAACTCATGAGTAATACCAAGTTCATCAAGATAGTCATCAAGACCAGTATTCTTGAACTCAGTCCCATTGTCACTACGTATAAGCTTGATCTTCACACCGAAATTCGTCGAAGCCCTCGAAGAAAATCGTCTGAAGACTTCCTGCACTTCAGTTTTGTAAGTAATGACATGCACCCATGTGTAACGAGAATAATCATCAACAATGACGAAACCATATAGAGATGCTGCATTTGTTAGAGTGGCATAATGAGTAGGGCCAAAGAGGTCCATATGAAGCAATTCAAAAGGACGAGAGGTGGTCATGATAGTCTTCGAGGGGTGTTTGGCTCTGGTCATCTTTCCAGCCTCACAAACCCCACAAAGATGATCTTTGAGGAATTTGACACCCTCAATGCCAATGACATGCTTCTTTTTCATGAGAGTGTGTAAGTTCCTCATGCCAGCATGACCCAGTCGTCGATGCCATAGCCAGCCTTCTGAAGCTTTTGCAAGTAGACAAGTGGCAGGCTGTGGTCCTGCAGAGAAATCAACAATATACAAGTCTCCTCTCCTAAAGCCTTCGAAGACTTTGGAATTGTCAGATTCCATGAGCACTAAGCAGCGATATTTGCCAAAGACAACAACCATATCAAGATCACAAAGCATTGAGACTGACATGAGGTTGAATCCGAGGGACTCGACAAGCATGACTTTGTCCATGTGTCGATCCTTTGAGATTGCAACCCTACCTAGACCCAATACCTTGCTTTTGCCTTTGTCTGCGTAGGTGATATGCTTCAAATGTGATGGAGATAAAGGAGTGTTCATCAGTAAGCTCTTGTCACCAGTATGTGATTAGTACATCCACTGTCGAGGACCCACTCAGTAGCTTTGGGTAAATCATCCTGCAGATGAATTAGTGCATCTTACGAACACATATCTTCAGAGTGAAGAATTATGACATCAATTTCATTAGACAGAAATTCATCAGTTAATGCAACATATGTATATATAGCAGTATTAGGACGTGAGAAATGAATGATTCATTTCTTCATGATTAGCTTGCGTCCTTTCAAGCATTTCAGGTCTCCAGAAAATTCTTCAGACAATTTAGTTCGTCTGGAGACCTGACCCTGCATAAGAGGTTAGTTCTTTTTCTTCACCACCCACATCTGGAGGGGTGGCAAAGAGTTCATCATTCTGCAAGCTCCATAAGAGAAAGGTGGCATTGATGCCAAAGCGCTTCGTTTCACCGGAGAGGGATTAGTATAGGCATATGAGTAAGCAGAGAAATTCTTCGAGGACTTATGAACATAATGATTTGAAGAATAATGCACATAATTAGAACTCTTAGATTTTCCCTGCGAAACAGAAGCATTAGCATGGTGATGATCATATGAGGACTTGGATCCACGTGAGGAATTTGATCCATGAGAGGACTTGGATCCATATGAAGACTTTGGTCCATATGAAGAATTTGATCTGGGGTTCTTATTCTTCACAGGTGGAGTCATGAGGACATTCACCTGAAGAGTTTCAAGGCACCTTTTGGGAACCCAGATTTTCTTCATAGGGGGACCATTCCTGCAGTTAGTTCCAACATATCTAGCAAAGACTTCACCATTCTGATTTTTGAATAGTTTATAGTTGGAGTCAAATGACTCATCAGATGAATATGAGGATTCACAAGTAAAGCCAGATAAGGTGGATGGATCCACGGGAGGTCCCTTCGCAGCAACCCATGAGGTTTTGGGATACTGCTCAGGTTTCCAGTAAGTTCCATCAGCATTGAGTTTCCTCTCAAAGGCAATACCCTCTTTCCTAGGGTTCCTGTTCAAGATCTGCATTTTGAGCACATCACAAAGAGTCTGATGCCCTTTGAGGCTTTTGTACATACCTGTCACATACAATTCCTTCAACCCTGCATTTTCGTCAGTGATACTAGTGGTATCCTCAGATGAGAAATTTGTGACCACAGAGATAGTTGAAGAATTTGCAGCAATAGAAGCATTTGAATATTCAGGTGAAGAATTAGCAGTTTCACGTTCAATGCATTTCAAGCATGGTGGAATAAATTCTTCCTGAGCGGAACTGCTCTGTTGAGCAAGTAATGAATCATTTTCCTTCTGAAGATCTTCATGACTCACCCTTAGCTTCTCAAGATCTTGCTTTCTTTGAAGAAATTCATAAGAAAGCTTCTCATGATCGGCTAAGAGAGTTTCATGACGACTTTGAAGGTTGTCAAACTTAGGCTATAGTTGCTGAAGATTATCAGTTAGTGTTTGAGTTCGATCCATTTCCTCACCTAACAGGTCATCGCTTTTGTCTAGCATATTTTGAACCTTTTCCAAAGCCTTTTGTTGTTTAACAGCAATATTAGCAAGTTTGGAATAGCTGGGTTTGAGGTTATCATCAGATTCATCCTCACTTGATTCAGAGGAGGGATATTTGAATACCTTAGCACCTTTTGCCATGAAGCAATAGGTAGGAGCATAGTCATCATTGCTGTCATCAGCAGTGTTGGGGAAGCCATTTTCCTCAGTGTTGAAGATGGACTTGCTGACGTAAGCAGTAGCGAGGGCTAGGCTCGCCACACCAGAGTCTGACTCCTCAGATGCCTCCTCTTCCTCATGTTCCTCAGATTCAGCTTCAGAGTCCATTTCCTTGCCAATGAATGCCCGAGCCTTCTTGGAACTGCTCTTCTTGTGAGATGAAGACTTTGAAGATTTTGATGATGAGGACTTTGAAGATTTCTTCTTCTTCTTAGAGTCATCTGAACTATCATCCTTGTATTTCTTCTTCTTTGATTCCTTTGCCCACTGAGGACAATCAGTTATGTAGTGACTAGGTTTCTTGCATTTGTGGCAAGTCCTCTTTTTGTAATCACGGGATGAGGAATCTGATCTTGTGTCATCACCTTTTGAAGATTTTACAAAGTGACCACGCCTTGAGAACTTCTGGAATTTCTTCACGAGCATTGCTAGCTCCTGGCTTAGTTCTTCAGGGTCACCAAGGCTGCTATCAGAATCTTCTCCTTCAGATGAGGAAACTGCCTTGGCCTTCAGTGCGTGTGATCTTCCATAGCTTGGCCCGTAGAGATCTCTCTTTTCAGCTAGATGGAATTCATGAGTGTTGAGTGTTCAGCCTCTCAAGAATATCAGCAGGATCAAGTGACTTGTAGTCTCCACGTTCTTGAATCATTAGTGCCAGTGTATCGAATGAAGAATCGAGTGACCTCAGCAATTTCTTCACCACCTCATGGTCGGTGATGTCAGTGGCACCCAGTGCTTGAAGCTCGTTTGAAATGTCAGTGAGGCGATCAAAGGTTTGCTGGACATTCTCATTGTCGAGTCTTTTGAACCGGTTGAAGAGATTGCGAAGAACGTCAACTCGAGAATCACGTTGAATTGAGATTCCTTCGTTGACCTTGGACAGCCTGTCCCAGATAAGCTTTGCAGACTCCAAAGCACTCACTCTGCCGTACTGTCCTTTGCTCAGATGGCCACATATGATATTATTCGCTTGAGAGTCGAGTTGCTTGAATCTCTTCACATCAGCAGCGTTCACGAAAGGAGTGACAGAGGGAACGCCATTTTCCACAACGTACCAGAGATCGTTGTCAATTGCCTCGAGATGCATGCGCATCTTATTCTTCCAGTAGGGGTAGTCTGTCCCATCAAAGGTAGGACACCCAGCCGAGACCTTGATCATGCCTGCAGTCGACATAACTAAAACTCCAGGTGGTTAAACCAAAATCACACAGAACAAGGGAGTACCTTGCTCTGATACCAATTGAAAGTGCGTTATATCGACTAGAGGGGGGGTGAATAGGCGATTTTTACAAATTCGTCACTAAGGAATTTCAAGGTGAGGAAATTCCTAAGTCACGAACTACTTAGCAGCGGAATCAGTACTTAGATGCAAACATAACATGGCATAAGAACAGTCAGCATGATGAAATGAAATAGGCATAGAGTACAGGTAGCGTGAAACACAGGATAAGCAGGCTGAAGACTATGTGACTGAAGAAATAGGATTGAGGAAATTGAGAAAGTCTTCAGTCAAAGTCTTCACACAGTAACGATCAAGTAAATCAACACATGAATGAGGAAATGAAAGGGTTGAGGAAATAGAACCACTAGCTTGGTGAAGACAATGATTTGGTAGACCAGTTCCAACTGTTGTGATAGTTGTATGTCTGGTTGGAGCGGCTAGGTATTTAAACCTGAGGACACACAATCCCGGACACATAGTCCTCACCGTATTCTCCTTGAGCTAAGGTCACACAGACCTCGCCCAATCACTCATGGTAAGTCTTCAGGTGACTTCCAAACCTTCACAGACTCGGTCACTCGGCGATCCACAATTTCCTCTTGGATGCTCTAGACCATGACGCCTAACCGTCTGGAGGATGCACAGTCCTCAAAGGTAACAAGCGTCGGTTCCACACAGGAACAATTTCTTCAGTGATGCTCAATCACTTTGGGTTTGTAGGTGTTTGGGCTTTTGGGTTTTTCCTCACTTGATGATTTTCGCTCAAAGTCCTCGGAGGATGGGATGCTCTAAATGACAAGTGTCAATCTATCTCTCGGAGCAGCCAACCAGCTAGAGGTTGAAGGGGGCGGCTATTTATAGCCTAGGGAGCAGCCCGACATGATAAGACATAAATGCCCTTCAATGATATGACCGTTAGGTGGGAAGGATATTTGGACAGCTGGCGCGTAGCACAGCAACGGTCGGAAATTTGTGTATCAAATTCCTCAGGGCTATCATGTTCCTCACTTGTAGGAAAATCCGCACTGGCGAATTCCTAACTCCTCAGACAGAACAAATTCCTTAGAGAACAGAAGATCTTCGTCTCTGGCACTGAAGAAATTGACTGAACTGTATGAGATTTCCAATGGCTTCACTCGAAAGGATTGGGTAGGTGTAGGATTTGAGTTGAGCATCACTTGGGAACTTTTCCTTAGTTTTACCTCGACCCCCTTTAACAGTACAGTGTTTCCTATGACTCAAAAAGAAGAAAATGAAACTACGAAAACAAAAGTCTTCACACTTCATAATCCTCGCATGAATATCTAGTCTTCAGGGTCACACCAATTTCTTCACTTTCAAAGTCTTCAAGAAAACCAAAATCTTCAGTTGAAGACATTCATTTTTAGGGGTCGACTTTCATCGTAAATATCAAACTCCTCATAGACTTATAGACCTGTGTACACTCACAAACACATTAGTCCCTTAACCTATAAGTCTTCAATACACCAAAATCACTAAGGGGCACTAGATGCACTTACATCAATGCACTACAGGCTTACAGACGTGTGCGAGGTTTGTGCTTCAAGTGTGGGGAGCGATAGGACAAGGATTCACATTATTGAGGAGCTACTGGTCATGTTCAGTTCTGACGACATGCTCGATAACAGTACTGTTGACCAAACTGAACCAATTGAACCTACCCTCTGCTTCCCGCCCACACAATGGATGAAATTCAACGGGTATCTTTCATCTTTCGAGGATGACCAGGGTGTGCTACATATCGGCCCAGGTAGATATGGCGTCTCAGCTCAGCCCAGGTAGATATTGGGTAGAAGCAACCGTCATCAGCTCGTCCCCCTGGACCCCCTCATGTCGCCATCGTGGGCGACCCGGGGGGAAACCCTAGCCGCCGTTTCTCAACCCCGCCCGCCCACCTCCCCTCCTCGCCACCGTTCGCAATGACACTGGGCAAAGCCTGGCTGGCAGAACGATAGCGGGCTTCTTCCTCCTTCCAGCGTCTCGGGCGGTGTGGGACGGCCAGATCACAAGGATGCGTCGGGCTAGCACGGGGTCTGGCGGCGCGGTGTGCAAGCATCTTGGCGGCGGTGGCTGCGGCTCGGATGCGGGATCACGGCGAGGTGGTGGCTGCGTGGTGTGCAGATCGGGTGGTCGCGGGCACCGCCGTGTTCAGGCCGGATCCCTCTGGATTCAGCGCGTGGGCACTGTCGGCCGGCGCAGGGTGGTGGTCTTTGTTGCTAGCCACGTCGGATCGTTGGATCCGGCGGTTGGAGATCTACAGCGGTTGTTCTTCTCGATCCTCCGTCCTGGTGGTTGAGCCCCATGGCACTTTCATCTCTTCTCGTTTCGGTTCATGGCTCGCTGCTGGATCCGGAACAGACGGAGGTTTGGTGGTATAGGTTGGGGATCGGAGAAAACTTTGGTCGGCTGGTCCGGCCTGGCATCGGTGGCGTTCCTCGACGCCGTTACCCTCCCTGGAGGCAAAGCTGAGGTCCCTCCTATCCACCTCCGAACCCCTCCCAGACAAAAGTCAAAAATTCAGTTTGGATTGGGCAGCAGGCGGCGTCCTGTGCGTCGTACCCTCCATGGAGGCGCCGTCTTGGGAGGCTCAGATGTTCGGGCGATAGATGCTATGGCTGGTGGGCTCCGTGTAGCTCCAGCAGCGATGACGGTGTGAAGGTTGGCAGGAGGAGCGGCGTTGTATCTACCGCGTTGATGATGACGAGTATTGGCGGCATGGTGCAGTTGGATCTCGGCGACGGATGTGGCTGGAAGGACGAACGCAGGGCGGTGGGCCTGTTTGGTGCCATGGCGGCATTGACAGCAGGCCTAGCAAGGTCGATGCATCAGTACTAGCTCTGAAGATGGATCGGTGGAAGACGGCGGCAACAGCCCTTGCAGCGTGCGCATGTTGTGTCCACTGAATGTGCCCCGGACCGGTGTGTTACCCAGTCTAGGTAGTGTGGCTTGGATGGGGGCATCCGGCATTAGATGTTAGGTGTTGTTGTGATGTCTGTTTAGTATTAGGCTCGGACATTCGGCACCCCTTCATCACGGGGATAGGAGTAGTGACAGGTGTTGCCAAGATGGTGGTTTCAGGCCTACTGTTGTATTACCTTGTAATGGCTTTGTGAATAATTAATAAAATGGTTGCATGCATCGCCCAGATGCAGAGGCCGGGGGCACATCCTCCTTTTCAAAAAAAAAGATATGGCGTCTCAGCAATTGCCCAATGTGTCAAGTCCATCTTGATCCGCGATTTTGGTGCTAATTGGAATATTGTAGCAGGACTTCTTCTCGACAAGTTGGTGGTGGCAACTCTACAGGTTTCATTTTTATGGTGCTCTTTGAGTACAAGTCATCGATTTCTAGGATGAAAATCCTAGGTCTTAATTGTCCTTGGTTGTACTTGACAGTAGCGGCATGCGCTCCCTTGTTGAAGGCACAATCTGGAGTTTGCTGGGACTTTTCTCTCCCTTGGGTGAAAACCAATGATCCGACCTGTATTGTTGGATGATACGTCTTCGTCGTATCTACTTTTCCTAATGCTTTTGCTCTTGTTTTGGACTCTAATTTGCATGATTTGAATGAAACTAACCCAGACTGACTCTGTTTTCAGCAGAACTACCATGGTGTTGTTTTTGTGCCCTCGAAGTGGGTTGAATACTCTACCCTCGAAAACTGTTGCGATCCCCTATACTTGTGGGTTATCAAGACCTTTTTCTGGCGGCGTTGCCGGGGAGAATTGCTATATTTGTTGAGTCACTTGGGATTATTATCAATTTATCACTATGAAGAATCTGAAGGATACCAAGACTAAGGTTTTTCCCTCTAAGACGAGGGGAGGTAAGGAACTTCCATCACACTCTGCACTTGATTCACCTTCTATTTTGAGTAGACTTGCAACACCACCACATGCTATTAATTCTGATATGTCGCAAGTTATTGATGATGCTACTTCTGCTATGAATGCTGCTCATGATGATGCTAGTAGCTTGCTTGATGATAGTATGCCACTAGGTGAATTTCTTGATGAACAAATTTCTAGAGCTAATGATACTGAGAATGATAAAACTGATGAAATTATCGAAACTCATGAAGTACTTGAAACTGGAAATCTTGAAACACCTATTAGTCCTAGCTCTCCTAGATATGAATTGCCTAAGATACCTGAAGGTTATGTTATGCATGAGGAGACTACTAGAGATTTTCTTGCTTGCAATGATAGAGATGATCTTAAGAAATTACTATGCAAACTGAAAGAAAAATCTTTGAATGCTAGAATGAAATGTGATCCTAAGTTTGCTACATCACCTATCTTTGTTGATGATAAGGATTATGAATTCTCTGTCGACCCAGAGTTAATTACTTTGGTTGAATCTGATCCTTTCCATGGTTATGAAACTGAAACTATTGTGGCACACCTTACTAAATTAATTGATATAGCCACCCTATTTGCTCATGATGAGAAGATTCGCAACTACTATATTCTCAAATTATTTCTGTGCTCATTAAAGGGTGGTGCTAAGATATGGTACAATACTCTTGCTCCTGGTTGTGTGCATAGTCCCCAGGATATGATTTATTACTTCTCTGAAAAATATTTTCCTGCTCATAAGAAACAAGCTGCCTTACAGGAAATATTTAACTTTGTGCAAATTGAAGAAGAGAGTCTCCCACAAGCTTGGGGGAGGCTTCTCCAATTGCTTAATGCTTTGCCTGATCATCCACTTAAGAAAAATGAAATACTTGATATCTTCTATAATGGACTAACCGATGCTTCTAGAGACTTCCTAGATAGTTGTGCTGGTTGTGTTTTCGGGGAACGAACTATTGGACAAGCTGAGGAATTATTGAATAACATATTGAAAAATTATGATGATTGGACTCTTCCTGAACCACCGCTTAAGCCCACTCCAAAGAAGAGGGGTATCTTATATCTCAGTCCAGAAGATATGCAAGAGGCAAAGAAATCTATGAAGGAAAAAAGGCATTAAAGCAGAGGATGTTAAAAATTTACCTGCCATTGAAGAGATACATGGACTTGACACACCACCACCCAAGGTGGTAGAGGTAAATTCTTTAATGAAGTTTGATGAAAATGACATCCCTTACAATAAACATCCAAGTCAATGCCTTTATGAGTTTGACAATTACATTAGAAAGCAAGATCACTTCAATGAAAATGTTATGAAACAATTGAAATACAACTCTGATATGATTGATCGCTTGAGTGACTTGTTATTTAGAATCTCCAATGATGTTAGAGGTGTAGGAAAACATGCCTCTATGGTTCAAACTCAACTAGAACAAGTTGCTAAATCTCAAAGAGAGGTGCTAGATGAAATTAATAATAATATAAATGACTTTGCTGTTCACTACAAAAAAAATACACTTCCGTGATGATACATGTTTGTCACAGTAGGTCATGTTTTCTGTCATGCATGTACATCCATGACGATTTTATGACAGAATCAAGATAGTCATACCTGTGCTGTCGTAGAAGTGTTCCATGACATTACCAAAATTATCATCACGGAAGTGTCCACTTCCATGATGATAAATCGCGCGTCATGGAAGTGTTTTCGTCAAGGGTAACCGACACGTGGCATCCACCGTAATGGGTCGCCGTTAAGCTATCAGGTTCCGGTTTGGATCCGATAACCCGTTAACAGCCCTGACCAGTGGGGATTTTCCACGTGTAAAATTCTCATTCGCCGGAGTATCCACGTGTCAGCTCAGTGCTGGGACAGATGTCATCCAGCGAATGGACGGGACACGCCTATGATCCATCGACACGTGGCATGGCCCAACAGTGGCCCATTCAGGTCAAAAGGCCGGCCCGTTTGACTTAGTCAAAAGGTAGCGGCCCGGCCCACCGAAGGCCTGTTAACGGCCTGTTCGCATATAGCCCATTTACAGCCCGCTAACTCACGACCCGTTATAGCCTATCCGAATTAGGCCCAGTAGCACCATATTGGCCGTCCAATATGATTCCAGCCCGTTGTAACTTCCGGCCCATGTATGGCCCATGACGTCTTTCGGCCCATATGAGGCCCTTTCTAAATCTTGGCCCATAAAAGGCCCGTGGTGAAACTGGCCCATATTGAACAGTATATAACTTTATACCCATGAACGGCCCATTATTCCATTGGGCCATTTCAGCCCGTGTTATCTTTCGGCCTTCTAAGGGCCCATTTATTATTGTGCTCATTTCCGGCATTCGATTACTTACGGTCCGTTACTGGCCTGTTTCGCTTGTGCGCCAAATTCAGCCCGTGGTTAAAGTTGGCCCGTCTGTGGCCCTTTAATCCGTTGGGCCGTTTTCATGGCGTCATCAAATATGGCCCATTAATGACCCGTTATGCCTGCCGTTGGAATTAAGCCCGTTGTACACATGGGCCTGTTAACGGCCCATAAACAGACGATTCCCATTATAGCCCATTTACGGCCCATATTGCGGTCCGTTAATTGTCCACAAAAGTACGGCCCATGTTTGGCCACTCGATCATACGGCCCATAGAAGTCCCATTGAATCTACGGCCCGTAGAAGGCCCATGGATCATACGGACCTTAGGAGGCCCACTACAACAGGCAGCAGGACCATGGTTACAACGGTCACTATGTTGCCCATGTTTACTGTGGCCTAGTTCTAAATAAAAAGGTTACCGCGGAAAAAGAACTGCAGCAACTACCAGCAAAAAAATAAACAAGACAATAAGGAAATAAATAAGCAAGCAACTTACGCTAGGCTATTACGGCTATTACAAATATTACATCCACTGGGCATCAAAGTTCGCCACCAGTGCAAATATAGTGAACAAAGCAGCATATTACATACACTAGGCGTCTAAATTGGACACCGGTGAAAATAAACGCGGCAGCAAAACAAGTCCAGAACTGAAACCACTTCAGAAGAGCTCAAGAAATGATATCCTGGATACCCACCATGTTGGCAAGAAGCTTAGCAACCTTATTAGTTTTCTCTTGTTTGGCGCTAAAATCCTCCAGCGCTTGCTGTTGCACCAAAAAGTATGCATCTGAATTCTGCAGGGACTTCCTCAGTCCTTCGGCTTCTTGCCGCAGCACAGCTGACTGATGCCTTTCAGCATGTAGCTGAGACTGAAGAAGCCGAAGTGACTCAGGCAGCGTGTTCAAAGAGCTTGTGCCAGCGGTAGTGGCCAGTAACTCGAACACAACATCAACGCAGGACTTTGGGGTTGTCTCACTGTCTACAAGATAGTTTTTATCACCTTTCTTGGAGACCAACAGGGTTGTCTCACTATCTTGAACCTTATCTACATTACTTTCTCTAACATTGCATAATGGGGTGCTAATATTCTATTCGCATTCTACAAGAGAAACAAGCAGACACATCATAGGCTTAGCATGTAGTATATGAAACTCATTTTGATAAACCGGTTTAGTAGTAAGGTGGACAGGATAACAGCATGAAACAAACATATATCTATGTACTATGGTCACTGTATTGTCCATATCATTCTAGTTTATGTTGCCAAATCAAGATAGAGACACAGTTCAAATCATATATTTTTAAGACACAGTAGCATAGACAGAATATAAGTGTGGGAAACTACACAGCACTGGCAACACTTGTAATGTGCATGACATGAGAACATAACTATTTATACAACTGAAACTAAAATCAACATAGAGCAAGAAGTTAGAACAACAATCCAGTTAAAGAAATAGGTTTAAAACATACCTGTTGCGCCATTGGAATTTCAATTGGATCCTTCAAATTCAAAATTAGTTGGTATGAGTAAATACAGTGATGCAAGAGCAAAGGAGTATAGACCATAGCTATGGAATCTGACCTGAGAATAGTTGCTCTTCTGCTTTAAACATGGAGTTTGGGTTCGCTGTGGTGGTCTTTGTGCTTTGGGCACTGCAGTTGCTTTACAAACTACTCGTGTGGGGGTACTCTGTGGTGGATATGGTGTTGTGTCAACTAGAAGTGGGTTACTACCCGCTGGGGTTGGGGTTAGATGGGGTGTAGCTGGTTCTCTGTCCAACAGTGTAAGTGTACAATCTGGAAGAGTCTCGATTATGTGTGGTGGGGCTAGTTCGTGGGCCAGTACAACCATGGTTCTATCTGCATCGACGGGTAGCACCGTCTTTTGTGAAGAACGGGTTTTTACTCCCGTAGATACTGCCATCACCCCCTCCAATTCAAATGGCTGATAAACAAGAAAATAAATTGAAAGTACAGACATTGTATGATAGACAGATGTGGTAATTCACATATATGTTGTCTAACCAAACAGGACAGCATGACACAATTTCACATATATGATGGCTAACTAAACAGGATAGCATGACACAGTTTCAGATATATGATGGATAACTTAACAGGATATAATGGCATACTTCAACATATGATGAGTATCTAAACAGGATGACATGACAAAACTATATGATGTCTTTCTAAAATAGGTTGGGATGAAATAATTCACATACATGTTGTTTAAGTATACGGGATGGCACGATATAATTCACATAATTGATTCATATACTAAGCAGCTGGCACTCGGATGTATGATCTCTAAACTAAGCAGATGGCATTGAATATTGTGTATATGATGTCTAAACTAAGCAATGCAAGACACCATATGCATGATATGATAAATATAAACATTGCAAGTTAGAGCATACACCTCAGGTGGGATATAGGACTGGTCATCTGTCTCTGAATCCTCCTCTGAGGAGCTACCTGTAACCATCGAGATATATGCTTCAACAGGTACCATTGCCTGCTCTGAAGACCTTGTTTTCACTCCAGATTTTTCCATAACCGGCTCAAATGGCTGATACACATGAAGAGTAGTTCAATATACACAGATTGTCGACAAATGGAATACGTAATGAAAAAAAAGGATGGCATGAGATAATTCACATATATGATGCCTGGCTACATGGCGGTGCATAATTCACATATATGATAACTGGCTGAAAAACATGGCATTGCATAATTCACATATCTGATATAGAAAGCAAACATGAGGCATTCACACAAAGCATGTCTAATCTAAGCAGATGTCATGGCAATGCAAGACACCATATGCATGATATGAGCAATATAACCCTGCCAAGTTAGAGCATACACCTCAGGGGGGAATACGACTGGTCATCTGTCTCTGAATCCTCCTCTGAGGAGCTATCTGTAACCAACAAGAAATCTGCATCGACAGGTAGCACTGACTGCTCAGAAGACCTTGTTTTCACTCCAGATTTTTCCATGACCGACTCAAATGGCTGATGCACAGGAAGAGTAGATGAATTGCACTCACACTAGCACCCACATCACATAAGCCATGATAACAGTGATCTCCTATTTTAACAGAAACAACAGGCATGCCAATAACGGGTCTATGTTTATCTTTAATATCGGGTTTAGCAATCCTAGCAGCTTCATCACAGAAATAAATAACATGCCCATCAATATTATCAACCAAGAGATCTTTAACCAAAGCAATACTAGGTTCAACTTTAATTTGCTCAGAGGGTGTAGGTGTTCTAGTAGAACTCTTACGAACCACAGTTGAAGCTTTAGCATGATCCATTATTCTAACAGGAAAAGGTGGTTTCTCAATATAAGCAGTGGGAACAATAGGATCAACATTATAAGTAATAGTTTCTTCTTCAACTTTAATAGGTTCTACTACTTTCACTTCAATGGGAGGATGATATTTAAACCACTTCTCCTTAGGGAGATCAACATGAGTAGAAAAAGATTCACAGAAAGAAGCTACTATCTCTGAGTCAAGTCCATATTTAGTGCTAAAATCACGAAAAGCATCGGTATCCATGAAATATTTAACACAATCAAACTTAAGGTCTATACCTGACTCCATACCTTCGTCGAGTTCCCAATCTTCAGAGTTGCATTTAATTCTTTCCAATAAATCCCATTTGAATTCAATATCCTTCTTCATAAAAGAACCAGTACAAGAAGTATCAAGCATGGATTGATCATTACGAGAAAGCCGAGCATAAAAATTCTGAATAATAATTTCTTTGGAGAGCTCATGATTGGGGCATGAATATAACATTGACTTAAGCCTCCCCCAAGCTTGAGCGATACTTTCTCCTTCACGAGGCCAAAAATTATATATATAGTTCCGATCATGATGAACCAGATGCATAGGATAAAACTTCTGATGAAATTCCAATTTCAATCGGTTGTAGTTCCAGGATCCAATATCATCACATAGCCTATACCATGTCAATGCCTTTCCCTTCAAAGATAAAGGGAAGACCTTCTTCTTGACATCATCCTCGGGCAAACCTGCAAGCTTAAATAGTCCACAAACTTCATCCACATAGATTAGGTGCATATCAGGATGTAATGTTCCGTCTCCTGCATAAGGATTAGCTAGTAGTTTCTCTATCATACCCAAAGGAATTTCATAATAAATATTTTCAGTAGGTGCAGTTGGTTGAGGAGAAACTCTTTGCTCTTCCGGTCAAGGTGAAGATACCCCGAACAAGCCCGTCAAAGGATTATTTTCCATAGTGACAAGTGATAGTAAATTTCAGCACACTATATAAATGTTTCCTTACCAAATTCCACTTACCAAAGGCGCTTCACTCCCTAGCAATGGCGCCAGAAAAGAGTCTTGATGACCCACAAGTATTGGGGATCTATCATAGTCCTTTCGATAAGTAAGAGTGTCGAACCCAACGAGGAGCAGAAGGAAATGACAAGCGGTTTTCAGCAAGGTATTCTCTGCAAGCACTGAAATTATCGGTAACAGATAGTTGTATGATAAGATAATTCATAACGAGTAACAAGTAACAAAAGTAACTAAGGTGCAGCAAGGTGGCCCAATCCTTTTTGTAGCAAAGGACAAGCCTAGACGAACTCCTATATAAAGCAAAGCGCTCCCGAGGACACATGGGAATTGTTGTCAAGTTAGTTTTCATCATGCCCATATGCTTCATGTTCGTTACTTTGATAATTTGATATGTGGGTGGACCGGTGCTTGGGTGCTTCCCTTCCTTGGACAAGCCTCCCACTTATGATTAAACCCTCTCGCAAGCATCCGCAACTATGAAAGAAGAATTAAGATAAATCTAACCATAGCATGAAACTTACGGATCCAAATCAGCCCCTTACGAAGCAACGCATAAACTAGGGTTTAAGCTTCTGTCACTCTAGCAACCCATCATCTACTTATTACTTCCCAATGCCTTCCCCTAGGCCCAAATCATGGTGAAGTGTCATGTAGTCGATGTTCACATAACACCACTAGAGGAAAGACAACATACATCTCATCAAAATATCGAACGAATACCAAATTCACATGATTACTTGTAACAAGACTTCTCCCATGTCCTCAGGAACAAACGTAACTACTCACAAAGCATATTCATGTTCAAAATCAGAGGAAAATTAATTATCATTAAGGATCTGAACATATGATCTTCCACCGACTAAACCAACTAGCATCAACTACAAGGAGTAATCAACACTACTAGCAACCCACAGGTACCAATCTGAGGTTTTGAGACAAAGATCGGATACGAGAGATGAACTAGGGTTTGAGAGGAGATGGTGCTGGTGAAGATGTTGATGGAGATTGACCCCCTCTCGATGAGAGGGATTGTTGGTGATGACGATAGCTTCGATTTCCCCCTACCAGAGGGAAGTTTCCCCGGCAGAACAGCTCCGCCGGAGCCCTAGATTGGTTCCGCCCAAGTTCCGCCTCGAGACGGCGGCGCTTCGTCCCAAAAGCTTCCTTCTAATTTTTTCCAGGTCAAAACACACCATATAGCAGAAGATGGGCATCGGGGGCCTGCCAGGTGGCCCACAAGGCAGGGGGGCTTGCCCAGGGGGTAGGGCGCGCCCCCCACCCTTGTGGATGGCTGGTGGCCCCCCTCTGGTGCTTTCTTCGCCCAATATTTTTTATATATTCCAAAATAATTCTCCGTGAAGTTTCAGGACTTTTGGAGTTGTGCAGAATAGGTCTCTAATATTTGCTCCTTTTCCAGTCCAGAATTCCAGCTGCCGGCATTCTCCCTCTTCATGTAAACCTTATAAAATAAGAGAGAAAAGGCATAAGTATTGTGATATAATGTGTAATAACAGCCCATAATGCGATAAATATCAATATAAAAGCATGATGCAAAATGGACGTATCAGCTCCCCCAAGCTTAGACCTCGCTTGTCTCAAGCGAAAGCCGAAATCGAAAAATATGTCCACATGTTTAGAGATAGAGGTGTCGATAAAATAAAATATGGACATGAGGGCATCATGATCATCTTTAGGACAGCAACTTATATTGTCATATAATTTCTTATGCTAGAGTAACAATTCATTCACAAGGTAGAGTATAAATCAGAAACTTCATTGAAAACTAACAAACTGTGATCTCAGTCATTGAAGCAATTGCAATTTATCATAACATCAGAAAGAGTCAATTCAAGAGCTTTTCAGCAAGTCCACATACTCAACTATCATTTAGTCTTTCACAATTGCTAACACTCACGCAATACTTATGAGTTCAAAGCTTCAATCGGACACAGAGAAAGATAGGGGCTTATAGTTTCGCCTCCCAACCTTTTACCTCAAGGGTAGTGTCAACAATAATACTTTATGATAACCTACATCCAGGTGGATATATATATCTGGATCTCTCCAACACATAGTGCTTGCCAAAAGAAAAAGTGTAAAAAGGAAAGGTGAAGATCACCGTGACTCTTGTATAAGGGTAGAAGATAAAAGTAAAAGATAGGCCCTTCGCAGAGGGAAGCAGAGGTTATCATGCGCTTTTATGGTTGGATGCACAAAATCATAATGCAAAAGAACGTCACTTTATATTACCGCTTGTGATAAAGAACTTTATTATGCAGTCTGTCGCTTTTATTTCTTCCATATCACAAGTTCGTATAAAGCTTATTTTCTTCACACTAATAGATCATACATATTTAGAGAGCAATTTTTATTGCTTGCACCAATGACAACTTACTTGAAGGATCTTACTCAATCCATAGGTAGGTATGGTGGTCTCTCATGGCAAAACTGGGTTAAGGGATGTTTGGATGCACAAGTAGTATCTCTACTTGGTGCAAAGGATTTGGCTAGCATAAGAGGGAAAAGCAAGCTCAACATGTTGGAGGATCCATGACAATATAACTTCTATTCGGATATAAGAAAACATAACCCATTATGTTGTCTTCCTTGTCCAACATCAACTTTTTTAGCATGTCATATTTTAATGAGTGCTCACAATCACAAAAGATTTCCAAGATAGTATATTTATATGTGAAGCCTCTCTTTCTTTATTACTTCCTATTAATTGCAACAATGACCAAAACTATGTTTGTCAACTCTCAATAAATTTTATTCATCATACTCTTTATATGTGAAGTCATTACTCTCCATAAGATCAATATATGATCTTTTTATTTCTTTTTTTTATTCCTTTCTTTTATTTAATTCCCTCAAGATCATAGCAAGGAAGCAAAGCCCTCAACTCAAAACTACTCTTTATTATATATAACTCACGGACTCGATTACATAGATAGATCTCGAAACAAAACTCAAAGCTAAATCATACTAAAACTTTATTCTACTAGATCAAGATATAACCAAAAGGATCGAACTAGGAAAAAAAATGATAAAAGTAAAGGTGTGATGGTGATACGATACCGGGGCACCTTCCCCAAGCTTGGCAGTTGCCAAGGGGAGTGCCCATACCCATGTATTTATGACCCTTTCTTCGGTGGTGGCGATGTGATATTCTTGGCGATGTTGCCCCTTAGGATGTGATTCTCCTCCTCGAGCTTATTATTTTGCTGCTTAAGATCCATTATTTCCTTGCGAAGTTTACCCGTGACGGCTAGAGCTCCCATCACCCATGGGTGTTTCATAGCTGCGGGGGAAAAGCAACACTCTTTTTCATATTTTCACAAGAGAGAAATCTAGCATTGGGTGGAATGACCGAATTTGGAATTGCTGAGCTCTGAAGTTCCTCCAGCATGAATCCAGCTTGAAGACGAGAGGTAACTTCTTGATCCTCCTCCATGGCATCCACCCTTTTCAATTCAGCCTCCATCTCTTCCTCCGTTGATTGCCCGAAGTGGTCAGCTTCGCTGTTTGCTCTTGGCCCCGGTGTCTGATGAGAGACACGACTCTCTCTGACCGACTCTTAAGAAGACATCTTGCTCCAAATCTGCTACAGAAACAACTCAAAATGAAAACAGGGGATTTTGCCGTAGTACGGTGGTCAAAACCTTCGGGAGATTATATAATGAATTTTTACTGACCAAAAGAAGTATTGTGCAAGAAAACGGAGTCTGGAGGGCACACGAGGTGGCCACAAGGCAGGGGGGCGCGCCCTCCACCCTTATGGTCTTCTCGTGCATCTTTCGGACTACTTTTAATTTTTCTATTTTTCTAAATATTCCAAAACGGAGAAAAATTGCTATTATAACAGTTTTGGAGTCGGTTTACTTACCGTACCACATACCTATTCCTTTTCGGAGTCTGAAACGTTCTGGAAAGTATCCCTTATGTACTCCTCCGGTGTTATGGTATTAATTATATTGGTCTCAACATTTATGGGAGTACCTGAGATATCATGTTTGATTCTTTGACCATTTACCACCTTCGGATTTGTGCCTTTGGCGTTGTTGATCTTAATGGCACCGGAACGATATACCTCCTCAATAATGTAAGGACCTTCACATTTAGAGAGAAGCTTTCCTGCAAAAAACCTTAAACGAGAGTTGTATAGCAAAACATGATCACCTACATTAAACTCACGCTTTTGTATCCACTTGTCATGCCATCTTTTAACTTTTTCTTTAAACAACTTGGCATTCTCATAGGCTTGGTTTCTCCATTCATCAAGCGAGCTAATGTCAAATAACCTCTTCTCACCGGCAAGTTTGAAATCATAGTTGGGCTCTTTAATAGCCCAATAAGCTTTATGTTCTAGTTCAAGAGGTAAGTGACATGCTTTTCCATAAACCATTTTATACGGAGACATACACATAGGGTTTCTATAAGCAGTTCTATAAGCCCATAATGCATCATCAAGTTTCTTAGACCAATTCTTTCTAGACCTATTAACAGTCTTTTGCAAAATCAATTTAATCTCTCTATTGCTCAATTCTACTTGACCACTAGACTGAGGGTGATATGGAGAAGCAATTCTATGGTTGACATCATATTTAGAAAGCATTTTACAGAAAGCACCATGAATAAAATGTGAACCACGATCAGTCATTAAATTTCTAGGGACTCCAAACCTCGAAAAAATAACTTCTTTAAGCATCTTAATAGAAGTGTTATGATCAGCACTACTAGTTGGAATAGCTTCTACCCACTTAGTAACGTAATCAACAGCAACGAAAATATGTGTATACCCATTAGAGGGATTAAAAGGTCCCATATAATCAAAGCCCCAAACATCAAATGGTTCAATAACAAGTGAATAATTCATAGGCATTTCCTGACGTCTACTAATATTACCAATTCTCTGGCATTCATCACAAGACAAGACAAACTTACGGGCATCCTTGAAGAGAGTAGGCCAATAAAAACCGGATTGCAATACCTTGTGTGCAGTTCTATCTCCAGCATGGTGTCCTCCGTAAGCTTCGGAGTGGCACTTGCGTAGGATCTGTTCTTGTTCATGCTCAGGTACACAACGTCTAATAACACCGTCTACTCCTTTATAAAGGTGTGGGTCATCCCAAAAGTAATGTCTTAAATCATAGAAAAACTTTTTCTTTTGCTGGTATGTGAAACTAGGTGGTATAAATTTAGCAACAATGTAATTAGCATAATCAGCATACCATGGAGTATTACGAGAAGCATTTATGACAGCTAATTGCTCATCAGGAAAACTATCATCAATAGGCAGTGGGTCATCAAGAACATTTTCTAACCTAGACAAGTTGTCTGCTACGTGGTTCTCAGCTCCCTTTCTATCAATAATATGCAAATCAAATTCTTGTAACAAGAGAACCCATCTAATAAGTCTAGGTTTAGCATCTTTCTTTTCCATAAGATATTTAATAGCAGCATGATCAGTGTGAACAGTTACTTTGGAATCAACAATATAAGATCTGAACTTATCACAGGCAAATACAACTGCTAGAAATTCTTTTTCAGTAGTAGCATAATTTCTCTGGGCACTGTCTAGAGTTTTACTAGCATAATGAATAACATTCAATTTCTTATCAACTCTTTGTCCTAGAACAGCACCAACAGCATAATCACTAGCATCACACATAATTTCAAAGGGTAAATTCCAATCAGGTGGTTGAACAATAGGTGCAGAAATCAAGGCTTTCTTAATTTTTTCAAATGCTTCTACACAATCATCATCAAAAACAAAAGGAACATCTTTTTGCAAGAGATTAGTGAGAGGCCTAGAAATTTTAGAGAAGTCTTTAATAAACCTCCTATAGAAACCAGCATGACCAAGGAAACTTCTTATACCTTTGATATCTTTAGGACACGGCATCTTTTCAATAGCATCTACTTTAGCTTTATCAACTTCAATACCTCTTTCAGAAATTTTTTGCCCCAAGACAATACCTTCATTCAAAACAAGATTAGTTTCTTCACATCTCTGCAGAACTCGATCAAGGTTGCTTAAGCAATCATCAAAAGAAGTTCCGTAAATGGAGAAATCATCCATGAAAACCTCAACAATCTTTTCACAAAAGTCAGAGAATATAGCAGTCATACATCTTTGAAAGGTAGCAGGTGCATTGCATAAACCAAAAGGCATATGTCTATAAGCAAAAGTACCGAAAGGGCAAGTAAAAGTGGTCTTTTCTTGGTCCTCTTTTGACATAGGTATTTGAGAAAAACCCGAGTAACCATCTAGAAAGCAAAAATGTGTATGTTTGGGTAATCTTTCTAGCATTTGATCAATAAAAGGTAGAGGGTAATGATCTTTTCTAGTAGCTTTGTTTAATTTACAAAAATCAATTACCATTCTATAACCTGTAACAATTCTTTGTGGAATCAATTCATTCTTATCATTAGGAACAACAGTAATACCTCCCTTCTTAGGGACACAATGAACAGGACTTACCCATCTACTATCAGCAATAGGATAAATTATACCTATCTCCAGAAGCTTTAGTATTTCATTTCTTACCACTTCCTTCATCTTAGGATTCAGCCTTCATTGGTGATCAACAACTGGTTCAGCATCAGGCTCCATATTAATTTTGTGCTGACATAGAGTGGGACTAATGCCCTTAAGATCATCAAGAGTATATTCAATAGCTACGCGGTGCTTCCTCAGAGTTTTCAATAATTTCTTTTCTTCATGCTCTGAAAGGTTAGCACTAATAATAACAGGATATATCTTCTTTTCATCGAGATAAGCATATTTTAGAGTATCAGGTAATTGTTTAAGCTCAAACACGGGATCACCCTTGGGTGGAGGAGGATCCCCAAGGATTTCAACAGGCAAATTGTGTTTCAAAATAGGCCCTTGATTAAAGAATATTTCATCTATTTCCCTTCTTTCATTCATAAACATATCACTTTCATGGTCTAGCAAATATTGATCTAAAGGATCAGTAGGGGGCACGGCAATAGAAGCAAGACCAATAATTTCATCCTTACAAGGCAATTCTTTATCATGGGGTTGTCTACGAAACTAAGAGAAATTAAAATCATGAGACACATCCCCAAAGCCGACAGTAACAATATCCTTTTCGCAATCTATCTTAGCATTAACAGTGTTCAAGAAAGGTCTACCAAATATAATGGGACAAAAATCATCTTGTTGGGAACCAAGAACAAGAACATCAGTAGGGTATTTTATATTCCCACACAAGACTTCAACATCTCTAACAATCCCAATTGGTGATATAGTATCTCTATTGGCAAGCTTAATAGAAACATCAATATCTTCTATCTCAGCAGGTGCAATATCATTCATAATTTCTTGGTATAAGGTATAAGGAATTGCACTCACACTAGCACCCACATCACATAAGCCATGATAACAATGATCTCCTATTTTAACAGAAACAACAGGCATGCCAATAACGGGTCTATGTTCATCATTAATATCGGGTTTAGCAATCCTAGCAGCTTCATCATAGAAATAAATAACATGTCCATCAATATTATCAACCAAGAGATCTTTAACCAAAGCAATACCAGGTTCAACTTTAATTTGCTCAGAGGGTGTAGGTGTTATAGTACAACTCTTACAAACCACAGTTGAAGCTTTAGCATGATCCTTTATTCTAACAGGAAAAGGTGGTTTCTCAATATAAGCAGTAGGAACAATAGGATCAACATTATAAGTAATAGTTTCTTCTTCAACTTTAATAGGTTCTACTACTTTCACTTCAATAAGAGGATGATATTTAAACCACTTCTCCTTAGGGAGATCAACATGAGTAGCAAAAGATTCACAGAAAGAAGCTACTATCTCTGAGTCAAGTCCATATTCAGTGCTAAAATCACGAAAAGCATCGGTATCCATGAATGATTTAACACAATCAAACTTAAGGTTTATACCTGACTCCTTACCTTCGTCGAGTTCCCAATCTTCAGAGTTGCATTTAATTATTTCCAATAAATCCCATTTGAATTCAATATCCTTCTTCATAAAAGAACCAGTACAAGAAGTATCAAGCATGGATTGATCATTACGAGAAAGCCGAGCATAAAAATTCTGAATAATAATTTCTCTTGAGAGCTCATGATTCGGGCATGAATATAACATTGACTTAAGCCTCCCCAAGCTTGAGCGATACTTTCTCCTTCACGAGGCCAAAAATTATATATATAGTTCCGATCATGATGAACCAGATGCATAGGATAAAACTTCTGATGAAATTCCAATTTCAATCGGTTGTAGTTCCAGGATCCAATATCATCACATAGCCTATACCATGTCAATGCCTTTCCCTTCAAAGATAAAGGGAAGACCTTCTTCTTGACATCATCCTCGGGCAAACCTGCAAGTTTAAATAATCCACAAACATCATCCACATAGATTAGGTGCATATCAGGATGTAATGTTCCGTCTCCTGCATAAGGATTAGCTAGCAGTTTCTCTATCATACCCGAAGGAATTTCATAATAAATATTTTCAGTAGGTGCAGTAGGTTGAGGAGCAACTCTTTGCTCTTCCGGGCGAGGTGAAGATACCCCGAACAAGCCCGTCAAAGGATTATTTTCCATAGTGACAAGTGACAGTAAATTTCAGCACACTATATAAATGTTTCCTTACCAAATTCCACTTACCAAAGGCGCTTCACTCCCTGGCAACGGCACCATAAAAGAGTCTTGATGACCCACAAGTATAGGGGATCTATCGTAGTCCTTTCGATAAGTAAGAGTGTCGAACCCAATGAGGAGCAGAAGGAAATGACAAGCGGTTTTCAACAAGGTATTCTCTGCAAGCACTGAAATTATCGGTAACAGATATTTGTATGATAAGATAATTCATAACGAGTAACAAGTAACAAAAGTAACTACGGTGCAGAAGGGTGGCCCAATCCTTTTTGTAGCAAAGGACAAGCCTGGAGGAACTCCTATATAAAGCAAAGTGCTCCCGAGGACACATGGGAATTGTTGTCAAGTTAGTTTTCATCATGCCCATATGATTCACGTTCGTTACTTTGATAATTTGATATGTGGGTGGACCGGTGCTTGGGTGCTGCCCTTCCTTGGACAAGCCTCGCACTTATGATTAACCCCTCTCGCAAGCATCCGCAACTACGAAAGAAGAATTAAGATAAATCTAACCATAGCATGAAACGTATGGATCCAAATCAGCCCCTTACGAAGCAACGCATAAACTAGGGTTTAAGCTTCTGTCACTCTAGCAACCCATCATCTACTTATTACTTCCCAATGCCTTCCCCGAGGCCCAAATCATGGTGAAGTGTCATGTAGTCGACGTTCACATAACACCACTAGAGGAAAGACAACATACATCTCATCAAAATATCGAACGAATACCAAATTCACATGATTACTTATAACAAGACTTCTCCCATGTCCTCAGGAACAAACATAACTACTCACAAAGCATATTCATGCTCAAAATCAGAGGAGTATTAATTATCATTAAGGATCTGAACATATGATCTTCCACCGAATAAACCAACTAGCATCATCTACAAGGAGTAATCAACACTACTAGCAACCCACAGGTACCAATCTGAGGTTTTGAGGCAAAGATCGGATACGAGAGATGAACTAGGGTTTGAGAGGAGATGGTGCTGGTGAAGATGTTGATTGAGATTAACCCCTTCTCGATGAGAGGATCGTTGGTGATGACGATGGCTTCGATTTCCCCCTACCGGAGGGAAGTTTCCCTGGCAGAACAGCTCCGCCGAAGCCCTAGATTGGTTCCGCCCAAGTACCACCTCGAGACGGCGGCGCTACGTCCCGAAAGCTTCCTTCTGATTTTTTCCAGGTCAAAACACACCATATAGCAGAAGATGGGCATCGGGGGCCTGCCAGGTGGCCCAAAAGGCAGGGGGCACGCCCAGGGGTAGGGCGCGCCCCTCACCCTTGTGGATGGCTGGTGGCCCCCCTCTGGTGCTTTCTTCGCCCAATATTTTTTATATATTCCAAAATAATTCTCCGTGAAGTTTCAGGTCTTTTGGAGTTGTGCAGAATAGGTTTCTAATATTTGCTCCTTTTCCAGTCCAGAATTCCAGCTGCCGGCATTATCCCTCTTCATGTAAACCTTATAAAATAAGAGAGAAAAGGCATAAGTATTGCGATATAATGTGTAATAACAGCCCATAATGCGATAAATATCAATATAAAAGCATGATGCAAAATGGACGTATCATATGACCAACATCAGCATGCCAGGTTAGAGCAAACACCTCAGGGGGTAAATAGGAGTGGCCGGTTCCCTCTGAATCCCCCTCTGAACAGTTATTTTCCTATGGAATACAATCTGGAATGGGGGGAGGGGGCCCACTTCGCCCACCATGGAGCGGCGTCTGCATGACATTATATTCCCACGCAACGGTCTTCTCTTTTTCTCTACATGTTCAGTATGATTGTGTACAATAACTGACATGCATAATAAAAAGAACATAGTTAGATTATGTAAGGCCTAAGGGGTGCATGCAGAAATCAAGACTGATGGTAGCAAATGAGTGGATAGATCCAAAACTAATGATAGCAGGCAGATTATAGCTTCAGTTTAAAAAGATAGATGATGGATCATCTACTGTTTGTTGCCCACCCAACATGAACCACATAGAAGACCCCAGATGAACCAGATAGTAGACATATACTATTCATTGCTGCCTCAATATGTGCCCCACAGGCATTTTAAAACTCAAGTTTGAACATTAGTTTGGACCTGACTCGGAGTCTAAGAGGTGAATAGGACGATAAAGTAGCAGGTAATAATAACTGATGTATAACGTAAGTAGACACGAAAGAGTGTGACCTCTCTTCCGGAACTGTGTAGTCCTCAGGTTCATCTGCTCAGTCGATGATGGTAATGCAGTTGGCGTGGCTGCCGGCAACGGGGAAGATGATCTGAGGCTGTGAAAGAAAGTCTGCAGGGGGAATCTTTGCTGCAGTGAACGCTTCCGTCGATGGTGCACCTCAGGTGGGGTGGATGACAGCACGGCAGGAGCAGGACATAACACACAAAGTTTTCTTTGACACCTATCTGAAAATGAAGTAAATCTGTAAGGGCTCCTTAGAATTGGAGGATTCTATAAACGTAGGGACAGGAAAAACACAGGAATAGGATAGGAATGCACGTGCAAAACAGAGCATTTGCAAACATAGGATTTCTGTCAACCTGGGTGTTTGGTTCACATGAATTGGAAGAACGCAGGAATGGAGAAACATGGTCAAATTAAAGTCAAACCACATGAAAATGTAAAATAAGAATCTTATTATGCCAGTAATGCAATTAGTCCTGCTATTCATGCATATTAATTTGAAAAGGACGTCCAAGTGGATATTAAAATTCCTACATTTTTTCTTTGAAAGAGACACCAAAGGAAAAAAAATCCTCCAGTTTTGCTTTGCTCCATTCCTTCTAACCAAATGCATGAATAGTAGTACCATAGTAAAGTTTCCAATTCCTATGTTTTCCTTCACTTTTTCTTTGAACCAGTGGCGATTCTAGTAGGCAGTCTTCAACAGGCTGAAGCCTGCCCTCGAAATATTTTGTGAGCTTAGATTTGGTCCACAGGAGTATCATATAATGGCTATCTTGCTAAACCGATTCAAATTGTGGTTCAAAAGAATATTTAGTTTTCTCCCTGTTAACTTTGTAACCATGATTCATTTATTTCTAGATTTGCAACTGCTTTGAACCAAAGGATCCCTGAGGGATCAACATGAATGCAGAGTAACAAAGTGATGCAACAAGTGTACAACCTCTTTGGCATAGCCTTGTCGACCTCAGCATCATTGGGTTGGACATGGAGGATTGTGATGCTGGTGTGACTGTCGGAGGCGGGGAAGAAGATCTGAGGCCTCTGGAGATGGCGCCGAGGGTACTGCTCCGCTGTGATGGATGGTTCCGTCGTTGGAGCAGCTTCGGTGAGGTGTACGATGGCGAGGCTGAAGCAGGACAAGACAGACAACGTTAATCTGAAGTGGGACTCTAATAGCATCTGCAATAGATGATGTAAAATACATCACCAAAAAGTGCTAGATGTAAAATACATTAGCCGCTCATCTCTGAACTTAACTATCAAAACTGAATTTAACTATCGCCACGGCCACGCCACGGCCGCTCCGACAGATGCTGTAAATACTGTTCACTCTGAACTTAACTGAAGAAACTGAACTTTACTGTCGAAACTGAATTTTACTATCAAAACTGATTGAACTAGTAGCAGAGCATTGCAATAGAAGTTTAGGGCATTCGAGCACTAGTAGCAGAGAAGCAGTGATCTAAATCAGCAGCCGCTCGAGCAGGGAACGCACTAGCAGAGAGCAACTCATGCAGCAGCACCGCGAGTGAGTGCTAAAGCAGCAACTCCTGTAGCTGCCGCAGGTCATGCAGCAGCAGCAACAACATGAGCGAGAGCAGAGCAGAGCAGCAGCATGAATGAGAGCAAGAGTGGAGCAGCAGCGCAACCGACAGCAATAGCAGAGCAAAGCAGCAGCACGAACGAAAGCAAGAGTAGTGCAGCAGCGCGACCGATAGCAAGAACAGAGCTGCAGCGCGAGCGACAGCCAGAGCAGCAGCAGCGCGAGCGAGAGCCGGAGCAGCAGCAGCTAGTGCTGGTGTGGAAGTCGCCGTCGAGGAAGCAATGACATGGGGGAGAGACGCTATGGAGGAAGTGGCCAGCGACGGCGTCGTCGATGGAGACCCGCCATGGCTGCTCGGTATCGAGCACCGGTAGCCCCGTGAAATCGAATAAAAGATAAAATGCAGCGGTGAGTGCAGAACCTCCTTGGTGGCGTCGAGTAGGCCTCGGCTTCATCAGAGGAAATTGTGAGGGTGCTGCGATTCCGGTGGGGCAGGTCAAGACGGCGCTGTGGGGATGGTGGTGGCGCGATAGACGAGGCGAATGTCGGGGCAGCTCCTTGGAGGTGGAGGACTGGGCGGCTGATCCAGCGGGATGACGAGATCGACGACGGATCCTCATCCGATGCGGTGGATGAGGGACGTTGAGCATTTGTTGTGGACGACATCATCGGGGAAGAGTCTCCGGCTGGGCGGCGGTCGGGAGGCCGATGGAGGAGCGTGGGGTTTCGCGGGTTTTGGCGGCCTCGGTGTACGAATGGGGGGCGAAGGGGAAGGTAGAGGGGAGCCATTGCTTAGGGACGTGCTTGTCTGAAATGTGGGGTAGGTTACGAACGTACCCCCACCGGTTTTGACCATGCGACATCGAGGCTGCATTTTTGGCTGAGGGGTAGAAGGGGGATTTCACGTGTCTGAGCTGCGGGGCCGATTTCGGATGAGGAGGGAGTTTTCGTGCGCGTCAAAATTTGGGATAACAAGGCGCAGCACGGGTTGAAGAGGCGAGAGTTTCACCGCAGAAGAGACAAAAGATACTCGAGCTTGAAAATTTCGGGATAACAAGGCGCGGATTCCATGTTCGGCAGAACAAACTTAACATGTACAAAAAAAAATTCATACAAGACACAAGAGAGTCATGTCCCCTTTTACTATATTGCTATAAATGCCATTGAAAAAACTACAAGAAAAATTATAAAAAAATCGGGAGAACAAGATTAGCCTGTACAGTACCAAATCAATTCGCACTTCCCTCATCAACAACAAAAAACAATTCAATTCCCACCACAAGAAAGAGTCATGTCCCTTTTTATATGATTACAAATGCCAGGATCTCGAATTTCAATTTTTGAATCCACGTTATGTTGAATTTGAATATATCGTTAGGTGATCTTGCGGTTCATAATGGATGTAGTCCTACATTTTGATCTTCCATCTTATATGAACATTTTACTCCACCCTATGAATATATATATTGTCGTCTACCATATGGACTAAATTTGAATCAATTTTCCTTCTTTGAATATGATTGTTGTCAAGTTATACCATCATTTAAATATTATCTTGATAACAGAAAACATGCATATAGTAGTAATCATATTTCAATATGAACTACTTGTACCATACGATCTCCAATTCAAATATTTGTATCCATTTTATGTTGAATTCAAATCACAGTACATTGGTCTAGGTAGCGAGATGTTCGGGATAATCTAAACCCTATTTTCATATGTATAAATTTTGACCGAATTGGACAGGTTTTGGTATAAGCTTCTTGCAAACCGGAGATTCTCTCAAGAAGCCTCGTGGTTCCGAGAGGGAACGTGTCACCTTTGTGTGCGAAACAATATACGCTGCCTCCCCCCTAATTTTCTTTACAAAGGCAACATAGAACTATACGAGTGCCCTGTTAAATTTTGGAATTATTTCGGGTTTGTTTGGCCTTTTTTATACATTAATTGAGTTTCTGGTCATTTAATGTGCATAATTCAAATTTGAACTGCAAGCACATGCTCCGGTGCACCAAAGTTGGTTGAAAAATCACATGTGTGTCCTTGGGTGAATTTCTAGGTCCCATGCAAGAAATGGGAATGAAATTCAAACATCTGGGCGTCGGGCCTCGGCCGAGAACATTGAGAAACTTGGTTTTTAAATTTCTGTAAATCCAAAACTAGCCTGAAAATCATGAAACTTGGCATGGTGTCATGTCATGGCACTAACATGCTGTGGTAAAAAAATTGGCCGAATTGGAACAAGTTTTGGTATAAGCTTCTTGCAAACCGGAGCTTCTCTCAAGAAGGCCCGTGGTTTTGAGAGGGAACGTGTCGCCTTTGTGTGCGAAACGGTATATGCTGCCCCCCCCTTGATTTTATTTACAGAGGCAACATAGAACTATATGAGTGTCGTGTTAAATTTTGGAATTATTCCGGGTTCACTTGGCCTTTTTTATACATTAATTGAGTTTCTGGCAATTTAATGTGCATAATTCAAATTTGAATTACTAGCACATGCTCCAGTGCATGAAAGTTGGTTGAAAAATAACATGTGTGTCCTCGGGTGAATTTCTAGGTCCCATGCAAGAAATGGGAATGAAATTCAAACACCTGGGCGTCGTGGCTCGGCCGAGAACATTGAGAAACTTGGTTTATAAATTCTTGTAAATCCAAAACATGCCTGAAAATCATGAAACTTGGCATGGTGTCATGTCATGGCACTAACATGCTGTGGTAAAAACTTTGGCGGAATTGGAACAAGTTTTGGTATAAGCTTCTTGCAAACCGGACCTTCTCTCAAGAAGGCTCATGGTTCTGAGAGGGAACGTGTCACCTTTGTGTGCGAAACGATATTCGCTGCCCCCCCCCCTTGATTTTCTTTACAGAGGCAACATAGAACTATATGAGTGTCGTGTTAAATTTTGGAATTATTCCGGGTTCGTTTGGCCTTTTTTTATACACTAATTGAGTTTCTGGTCATTTAATGTGCATAATTCAAATTTGAACTACAAGCACATGCTCCAGTGCACCAAAGTTGGTTGAAAAATAACATGCGTGTCCTCGGGTGAATTTCTAGGTCACATGCAAGAAATGGGAATGAAATTCAAACACCTGGGCATCGTGGCTCAGCCGAGAACATTGAGAAACTTGGTTTTTAAATTCTTGTAAATCCAAAACACGCCTGAAAATCATGAAACTTGGCATGGTGTCATGTCATGGCACTAACATGCTGTGGTAAATTTTTTGGCCGAATTAGAACAAGTTGTGGTATAAGCTTCTTGCACACAGGAGCTTCTCTCAAGATGGCTCATGGTTCTGAGAGGGAACGTGTCACCTTTGTGTGCGAAACGATATACGCTACCCCCCCCCCTTGATTTTCTTTACAGAGGCAACATAGAACTATATGAGTGTCGTGTTAAATTTTGGAATTATTTCGGGTTCGTTTGGCCTTTTTTATACATCACATATTCATACTACTTCAAGTTGTATTAAATAAACACATGCAACTATCAAAAGGAAAGTCACGGCATGCATGCATGCGTTGTAATTAATGCGTCGGTAAACGCAAATTATTGAAATATATCAAGTGCACTGCTTTGATGTGTCGCGTCAACTCGTACAACAAGGAGAGTTTGATTACAACGCCCTCTCCCTCGCCCATGAGCGTGGTGGCTCACAGGACTAGAGAAGCTTTCGCTACACGCTCTCCCTCCCACACGCGGTGGACATGCAGTAGTTCATTCGGTGTCAGATGGCCAGAAGCATACTATAGTAGTACCATCATTGTTCGACTTCCCGAAGAGGCGAAGAGCCAAGCGCAACCCGAACGCTCGTGTGGCAGTTTCATGTGTAGCGTAGGGGAGGTAGTATAGTAACATAGTCTAGGATAGCATGTACCAAGCTTAAAATCATTGGAGTCGGCTCCATGCTATGAGGCCGTCTCAAAGCATTTTTTGATTAAAATAATCTTCTGGCCCTACTTGTCATCCTGGTTATTGTAGTTCGCACGCTGATCTGGTCAAGAGAGGAATATATATTTTAATTTGTGGTGGGGTAAATATTAGAGGTTGCAGCAAATATTGTACAATGTGTGTCTTTTAGCCAAGTTTAGAGGCAAGCATGTGGGGCCCGTGCTATGATGTGTCGCGTCAACTCGTACAACAAGGAGAAGCTTGATTACTAGTAGTACGCCCTCTCCCTCGCCCATGCGCGCGGCGGCTCGCAGACGAGGAGAGGCTTTTGCTTTTACTACTCCTACAACAAGCTCTCCCTCGCCCACACGGTGGACGGGACATGCAGCAGTTGATTCGATACTGTAGAAGTAGTAACATCATTGTTCGACTTCTCGTAGAGGCGAAGAGCCAAGCGCACCCCGAACGTGGCAGTTGTGTAGTGGTGGGGCGTGGTGCGGCAGTTTTGTGGCAATTCTTTTCTACTGTTGTTTGCGTCCAATAGGTGCCACCGTCGGATGCAGATCTTACGGTTATTGTGGCGATTGCTAGTAATAGTCATCTTACGAAAATCAAATAATCCCAAAACAAACCTGACCACGTTTCTTGTTTCTAGACATGAATAGGAATCGACCAATGAGAGACGTGGGACGTAGTACCTAGCACGGCATGCAGCGGTCAGTTGGAGCACGCATCTTCTCTCTATCTTTTTCCTCACATTTATTGCATCTGCCTTGGAGCACGCATATAGCCAGGCGCTTGCATGAGAGCCCACTCCCCTTACTTTTTCATGTCTCTCTCCTCCACCTAGACAAAATTGCCATGTAAGCAGGCTATAAGCCCACTATTGTACTTGCTCTTAGGCTGGTCATAGTGGGGAGTAACTTAGACTGGTAACATGCTTTTGTTACTAGTCCATGTTACTACCTTTATAATGGGTAGTAACATATGGATGGTAACATACAAGCCTTCATTAATTGAGACATAGACTCATTTTACCTCGGGGTGTGTTATGTTACAGTAACATATTAAGCCCCTCCCAATGTTCCACCTTGTACAGGTGCTAAGCCTGCCATGTAGGCCAAAAAGATGATGTGGCAAAGTAATTAAGAGGAGAGAGATGGGTGTGGTGACCCCAGGAAGAAACAATGCTAAGCGCGGGAATCTAGAGAAAACACTTAAATGAAAGAAGCCCACCAATGCATGGATAACTTTAGTTGCTAAATCATTAAATGAAGGATGCTTAGGCTAGTCACAGTGGGAGTAACTTAGCTAGTAACATAGCGCACTCCAAGAAAATTTTGCTTACGTGGCAAGTAGTTAATGAGAGGTGGTAACATAATATGTTACTGTAACATAGTGTTTTCCAAGACAAGATGAGTCTACAAGCTAATAAATGAAGCCATCTATGATACTACTATTATGTTACTTTGCATTATGAATGTAGTAACTTAGACTAGTGTCATATGCATGACACTGCTCTAAGTTACTCCCCACTATGACCAGCCTTAGCTACAACAAGTTAAGCACCTTTGCATTGGGGACTTTAGTTGCTTAGCTCTTTAATATGCTTAGCACCTCATCTTAGCACTAGTGCATTGGAGGAGGCCTTATTATGTTACCACAAGCATCTCTCCCCTCATTAACTCCATGCCACATAAGCAAATTTGTCTTGGGATGTGTCATGTTACTACCTAATAGTATAGCCCTATAAACCGGAAAGGAGGGACTACTCCCTCTTCCTAAATATTTGTCTTTCTAGAGATTTCAACAAGTGACTACACCGTAAATGAGTACATATGGAGCAGAATGAGTGAATCTACACCATAAATAAATATGTATTAAGTTCTCATTTTCCTCTCCGCCTTGGTCGCGGTGCACAATATATTGTGTATACTACTACTACTGACTAGTCTCTTTTTGACACGCATTTACGTTGGTACAGCTTGAATGCCAACGAGGGAGAGGGTAGCGGTTCCCGAAACGTTGAACGGTCAATGATGCCTCCTCATTCAATTAGCATGCAGAGGTACAATAAGTAATTGGAGAAGCAGAATGGAGCCAGCACGATGTGAATGCAACGCAGTTTGGACTCTCATATAAAGGCGCCCCACCAGTCCAATCCATCTACTCCTAGTCTCTGCGCAACATTGCCCACTCCAATCCAAGACCAAGACCAAGTGACCAGAAGCCACAAGCACCCATGGCGTCGATGGACGCGAGCGGCAGTCAGCTGTGCCAGATCGTCCAAGACGCCGGCCTGCGGCCCCGCACCTCACAGCGTTTCCACATGATGCTGGCGACCGCTGGTTTCATAGCCCTCGTCGACGCCGGCTCCGCCTCTCACATGGATAAGATGATGGTCGGCTCCATCTGCAAGTTCACCGCCGTCAAGAAGCGCGCGGACAACATTGCCGTACTGCTCCAGCCCGCGCGCCCAGGCTCCTCGTTGCCTGCCACCCTCATCGGCCTCCAAGGTGGCGAACTCTTTGAAGCAATGGTGGCCCTGCAGCTGCTGGAGGTCGCGACGAAGAATGTGCACTTCGAGGCCGCGCTCGCCGCGCAGCGCCTCACCATGCAAGAAACCGTCGAACTGCACATCCACGTCTACGAGGAAATCGTCTACTTAGGCCACTAGAAGGCCATCGAGGACAGAAAGACGTTGGCCTTCTTCCAGCGGCTGGAATCTTTGGACGCCATTGTTCAGAAGCACGCCGACTTAGCCACGAAAGCCGCTACTACTTAGCCGCCATTCGGTGGCCGGCGCCCTGAGTCGAGGAGGTGGACGTCGTCGATGGATGCATCTTTCTTCTTGCCTCCTGTAACCAACACTGCATTGTAACACCCCTATGTAACCCAGCACTGTGACTCTCTGTTAAACATGCCAAGTCATCATCTATGCAATGCTTGATCACAGTGTTAGCTAAACTCAATTCAAATTTCTCTCTAAAAAACAATTCAAATTTAAAGTGCAAAATAAAGTGGTTCAAAAATTGCTGGAAAAATGTTCACCTTCTAGCAAATATTCCAAAACCATTTGCTATTAAGGAATACAACATCATCATCAATTCAACATGGGCCTAAGCATTTAAAACAGAGCCAAATCAGCACTGTTAATGCCCTATTCATTTTTGAAAAATTCAAAAGGATTCCAAAACTCCTCAAACTGTGGCAATGCAGAATATCCCAATGTACTTGTGTGACCAAGTTTCACATTTGAACAAAATCATTTGGCAGCGCGTTTAATTCAAAAAACCATCTCTGGAAAAAGAAAAACTGAAAACTGAAAAAGGAAAAGGAAAAAGGCCACTGTGCACTGGGCCTAAGTGCACAGTGCCTGAGGCCGGCCCATCTCTCCCTCCTCCCGCTCTCTCTCCTGTGCATGTCGACGCGCGCCTGGCTGCGCTGGCGAGCGCCGCCCAAACGCCGACCGACGCCCACCGACGCTTGCGGCTGGCCGAGGGGATAAGATCCACCCCGTTCCTCTCCCCTGGCCTCCTCCTCCATTTTCCCCTTCTCTCCCTCACTCTCCAGCGCTCGCGCTCGCCTCTCCCCTCTGTCTCGAATGCCGCTGTCGCCGCACCTCTGCTCTGCTGCGGCCACCGGCGACTGCTCGCCCGTCCGTGCTGTCCAGCGGGTCCGTCGGTGTTTGCCTCGACTCCTGGCGTTGCTTGCTGGAGCCGGGGAGCCCTGCTGCTGTCTGACGCCGTCATCCCCATCTACGACCACCGCAACATCTCCGCAGCGATTCGCCGCCGGTATGCTGCTACTAAGTTACCACAGGCCACCGTGAGCCACTGCGGTGAGCTCCAATTCTCCTTCCTCCTTCTTTTGCTCGTTTCTGAGCCCGAACGGAGCCGCCGTCGTTCGGTTGCTCCGGTTGCCGCCGATGCCGTCGAACTGCTCAGTGCAGAGCCGCCCGAGCCCTTTCTCCTTGCCCGTCGAGCTCCTGGCGTCCGCAGTAGACCGCGTAGTCGCATAGATCGCTCGAAAACGGCCCAAAACTGCGCGCCTGAGCTCGGCCGAAATGTGACGGCTGCGGACCTCGATGCCACCACTGGATGCGCGCGAGTCTCGCGAGTCCGTAGATGCAAGCCGCGTCACGCAAGACCCACGGTAGCCGAATCCCGAGCCCCTCCGGCGAGTTCGCCGCCGCGGGAGGCTCGCTGGAGCTCTCTCCAGCGGCCGCCTATATGGCACCCTGGGGCCACCCCACTGGGTCACTGACCAGTGGGCCCAGGGCCCCCTGTTGACCAGTTGACCAAGTCAACTGCTGACTGGCCGCAATGGCCCACTGACATGTGGGTCCCGCTCGGTAAAACATTTTTAATAAATAGATAATTAGTTAATTAAAACACTAATTACCCACTGACCAGTAAGTCCCACCCACTAATTAGACTAATTAGTTTAAACTAACTCAGTTAATTAAACCACAGTCACTGACAAGTGGGTCCCACTGGACCCACAGGTCAGGTTTGACTCTGGTCAGCGGACTGTTGACTGCTGATGTCACCTCTACGTCATGCTGATGTCATCCCATACTATTCTGGATAATGTTGATTTTAATAAATAAAATAATTCCAGAAAATGATTAAAACTTTAGAAAATCATAGAAATTAAACCGTATCTCAAATCGAAAAACTTTATACATGAAAGTTGCTCAGAATGATGAGACGAAGGCGACTATGCTATCTGTTTCCGTGTCGGGACACTCTACGGAGGTGAACCCGCAACTTTTAGCCTGTTTCCGGTAGATGAATAGTGCATATACACCGGTTAATAAATCCAACTTTAATCCTAAAATAAGTAAAATGATTTAGATATGTCTTTAGGCAACCCTGCACTGCATGTTAGCATAGCATGCTCTGTGTTGCATATGATTGCTATGTATTTATCTGTTTCCTCCCCCTCTTCTCTCTCGGTAGACCCCGACACCGACGTAGTCCCCGAGGCCGACACAGCTCCGGAGATCGACTACGCCCCTGACGACCAGTCCTTTGCTGCAGAGCTTCCAGGCAAGCAAGCCCCCCTTGAGCATGCCTATATCACCTATTCTCTTCTTTCTTGTGCTTGCATTAGAATTGCTGCTGCTGCTGCTTTACCTATTCTGATGCATAGCCTCTTTATTGTAACCTGCTAATGATACCTTACCTGCTTATCTTAAACTGCTTAGTATAGGCTGGATAGAGACCCCAGTGAACCCACTTGTCCCAATTACCCCTGCTGGATCATCGGAAGACTCGACAACCAGGCCTCGGCACCGCACATCACCCCCCTTAGTTGTACGACACTGCAGCGTTACTATCAAGTGCCGAGGGTGATACCTCATTTAGCACTTCTGATGTTAACTCTGTAGAGTAGCTATTTGGTCGTGGTCATCGAGGGTGACTCCTCCTTCACCACTCCCGATAACGACGCCGTAGTGCAACACCTCAAGTGTGAACCTCGAGGGTGATTCCTCCTAAGTTCGCCTTGACGACTACATCATGTGGGATCCGTCGAGGGTGATTCCTTAGGTTTTCCCCCTGGTGTTTGGACACACGGTTACTATGACTTTAACCATGAACCATGATAAAGTTGGGTCGGCCCTGAGGGGTACCCGCGCGAGCATAAGATGCGATTGATGTGTAGTCGGGTGACCAGAGAGAGTACCCGCGAGATAATTACGAGGCGTGGCCGGGCATTCTTAGCCCTTGCCGCAAGTCCTCGAGATGGGGCGACGGGGTCACATCGATCATGAGTCTCTGCTCGTTATCGCACGCTCCTAATTCACTAACGGTTTGGATATTTGATCCGAGTGGGCCTCTGGCCCGATAGCACTAACCATCACGTGGGAACAGTTATGGGCACTCTGCATCGTATGCATCAGTCGAAGCTTAATGGACGTCAGCGTCTGAGCGGCACACGCCGAGTTGCACCGCGTAAAGCAATCACCTTGATAGTGTGGGTTGCCAGGTCTGCTCTCGGCCATGAACGTAACGTGCAGGAGTTCCCGGGGCGATGGCCCAAGACCCCTGGGGGCATAGGTTTAGTCCGGCGTGCTGACCTCTCTATTAAGTCTAGGTAGGGTTGCGGTGTATCGTTTGGCCGAGGCCATGCATGACCCAGTAAAGTGTGTCCGGCCGGAGTTAATCGAGCGTGGTGGGTAAGTTGGTGCACCCCTGCAGGAAAGAACTAATCTATGCATAGCCGATCCTCGGTAAAGGACGATCGGAGTTGTATCCCGATCGATACAACTAGACTGGATACTTGAGATGAGAAATGGATACTAGAGCTCTGGGATTGCTTTCTCGCAGGGGGTCGAGAAAGGATCTCTGGCCGAGGTTGATACTTAACACTGCTACTACTATATATTGTACTAATCTACACTCTTCTAATGCTGCAAGACCGCTGAAGATGCTAGTCTTCGATAGGACTAGGCCTTCCCTCTATTCTGGCATTTCTGTAGCCCAGTCCACATATACAACCCTTCTTTGATAATGTTACATATGTAGTGTAGATCTTTGCTTGCTGAGTACTTCGAATGAGTACTCATGGTTGCTTTGCTTCCTCTTTTCCCCTTTTCCCTTTTGATGCACCAGACGACGGAGCCCCGGAGTCAGCTGCCGCCTCCGACGACTACTACTAGCACCCCGAGGGTGGTTACTACTACGAGCTTGCCGACGACCAAGAGTAGGATCGGAGGGTCCCAGGCAGGAGGCCTGCACCTTTCGATCGTAGCTTTTGTTTTGCCCCGCCTTTCTAAAGGCTTATCTGTTTCTGTTTCATATCTGTACTCAGATATCTGATGCTTCCGCTGACGCTTGTATGCGAGCTTATGTATTCGAGCCCTCAAGGCCCCTGGCTTGTAATATAAAGCTTGTATGACTTTATTTATGTTTTAGAGTTGTGTTGTGATATCTTCAAGTGAGTCCTTAGGCTTGATCGTGTGCATTTGCGTGTATGATTAGTGCACGATTAAGCCGGATTCGTAACATGCATTGCCTCGTGGCCTTAATGTTTTATTAGTGTATGGTATTTTTATTCCAGTCGTAAATGACATGTGTAATCCCTTGCTCTTATTTGGCGTTAATTATATGTAGTATCACTATCTTCGTCTTGGTGTACTACCTAGGTCCTGGTTTATGAGTCCCTTTTGTAATTTGTGCTAAATTTTGACCAAAGATTTAACTCACAAAATGTTAGTGCATGTCAACAAAAATTATATCGTTTAATTTGTATTTGAACATAGTTTTCAATGATATAATTTTGGTGACATGCATGAACCTTTTGTTAGTCAAATTTATGGTCTAAATTTGGAACAGATTATGACGGGGAGCAATAAACCTGGACGGAGGTAGACTGGTCCGTCACCATCGTGTTTTGTGTCTAATTTTGACTTCAGTGACCCAACCTACATGGAGGGAGTACTGTATATATTGGCGCGACAACCAAACTTATATATTCAAAACTGAGCGTTACTACAAGTCACGAGTTTAAAACGAGAAAGTGGAGCAAGTACAGCATGCCTGTGCCGGATTAGAATCCTCAGTAGTAGCGCACCATGCAGTACGGTCACTGCCGTGTGGACCCGGCCCCACATGTCATCCGCACTACAGCACCATACAGTACTGCAGAGGATCTCAACCCTGCCGTTCACGTCGCACCCCCACACGGTCTGTCCGGCACGCCGCTCAAGCTAGGGAACGCTTGTTGTCTTAGAATTTTCACTGTCAGGTGGGGCCGCAGTTGAGAAAACTGACTTTCGGCAAATCCCCACCCGCCCACCGCGCGTCGACTGAGTTAGAATTTGAAGAGAGAAACGAGGGAGAAGAGCTAGCTGTAGCACAGACGCTGTTGTCAGATGGGACTCGTGTTGATAGAATAGGAGTATTGAGTACTCGTACCTCTTTTTTTTAGAGAAAAAGTAGTCATACGTTTAGTACGAGTACTACCACTAGTTCGGTGCGTGCGACCTATACCTGTCATCACTTTAGGTCTCCTTTTCGAACCGCAGCTACGCTTCATAGTACATATTTTTTCACGCATTTATCCTCCTATATGTACTCATAGGCTATTTCCACGTGCTTCCTTTCGCCGACATGTGGGACATAAAGCATCTGGGTCGTAGTGCATGCATGACTCGGAGCATATGCAACCATGCCGGCGTACTTTACATTTCAGACCTCACGAATTACATGCAAACCCCCCACAGAAGAATAAATAAATAAATGAATTACTACATGCAAACCGGATTATTTTCATAGAAACCGGAGCACGTTCATTAAATTTTGGACATAGCACATTTATAAAAAATGACCGGACCTACACCAGTCTAAGGGCCTCTTTGATTCGCAGGATATTGAAAACACAGGAATGGGGAAAGTATGATGGCGATGAACTGAGAGGAGGAGTACTGTACATGCTAGAGACTGGACTGTAGCACATTTTTTTTTATGGCCATATCACCACATTGTTTTCTATGGCCTATCGCCTGCTGGTTCACTGGGATGTGAGTAGTAGTACTAGTATATACACTATATATATCACATGATTCTTTGCTACTTTTTACTTTGCCGACATGTGGGAGAGCCAGCATCCGGGTCAACGTGTCATGCACCAGATTAGAGTGGGGAACGGAAGGGGGGCATCACCCCGGTCGTAGCGCCAGTAATTAATGACTATAGTGAGTAGTCATATCACAAGACCCCATCTTTCCAGCAGTAACGCGCCGTCAAATCGCACAGCCCTACCTTTCTAGCAGTAAGTTGAATCCGCTACTCCCTCACCCTCCTCGCCTCTCTGTCAACCGGCTACGCGAAAACTGCCGCGCGTACTGCCCGGGAAAAGCCCCGCCCTCAACTTTTAACTACTCATAGTATAATTTTGTATCGATGAATTGCGCCATGGAGCAGAAAACCAAAAGAAAAAGGTGGTACATGTAAACAAATACTCCCTCCGTCCTTGAAAAAGTGTACTTCCAACTTTTTTGGAGGGTCAAACTATCTCAAAGTTTGACCTAGTTTGTGCAAAAATATGTCAATGCTTGTGAAACCAAATAGGTATATAACAAAAATATATTTTATCATGAATCTAATGCTACAAATTTGATGGAATGAATGTTGGTCTATTATTGTATAAATACGGTCAAACATAAAAAAAATTGACTTTCCAACAAAGTTGGAAGTACACTCTTTCAAGGACGGAGGGAGTACAGTTCAAGCTCTAGCTAGCAATTCGGAATGTAAACCATGCATGTGTTTATATGTATAGGTTACTTCAAATTACTGAGTCCATTGATGCAATGTGGTCAAACCGTACCATCGATATCTCAAAGCCAAAATAGTTCGAGCTTGTTCGTTCTATATAAATAGTACTATATGTTTATTCACCCGTGGGGTTGTTCAATGAATGGAGGGCCAGGGAGCACAAGTGAACAATACTAGTACTAGTAAGTAGGAGTAGTATAGTTAGTCACGTTAAATAGAGAGTTTCTTTTCTTTAATGCCATGTACACAAATTGAAACGCTTGTTGTGGAGAGAAAAAGATAATCACTCCACTATATATGTAGGCAGGGGCCTGAGCGCTTGCGTTACTAGGGTTGCTCTCTTCATTCTCTCATCCTCTTCAGATCTAAACAAGACAGTGGTAGCGATATTTTCTCTCTACTCACCGCTGGTCACAGATCCGGCCAGATCCCTTCGGCCGGTGTGTGTAGGGGACTAGGTGCATCGTTCACGCGGTCATCGGCGGCGAGGGAGGAAACCCATAGCTGCCGGCGTGTCCCGATCCTCTGCCCGTGCCATTCTCTCCGACACAGCGCCGGCTCCGGAGGTCCTCCGACCCTTCTCCCTCCCTGCCGTATTGTGGGCAGATCCGACCTGCTGCCGGCCTCCTAGCCACATCCCGACGACCCTCAGGTATAAGTTCCTTCGAAAGCGGCCTTGCTCTACTACCCCAGCTCCCCATGTGTCTGCATGTGGATCTTTTTCTACTTCCATCAGCTCTTCCAAAGCCACCTAAATTTTTAGTATTATTAGAGGTAAAGCTACTTCATGCAGTCGAATCTAGGACTTGGTTCAAACAGCGAAGAAAGGGGGTAAAGTTGTACTAGCATGAATTTAGGACTTGATTCAAAGAGGAAATAACAGGGGGGAAGTAGTAGAGACTGGATACCCAACCGTTCTCTTGGTTGAAAAGGGAAATAAAGGGCAAAGGCAGTACAAACTGGATAAGGAATAGATCTATTATTGGTTGAAAAAAGGATAGAAAGTGGTGGCTGGTGGACAAGTCAACAGAGTATGTCACTATGTCTAGGATTAGATTTGCTGCCCTCACATAGTAAAAGGTCTCCAGGATTAGATTTGCTGCCCTCACAGAGTATGAACAAACTCGGCATCACCACTTTATGCCTCCTTGTAGGTACATTGTGCTGATGCGTCCACTGTTGCATGTCCTTATACCAACTTTTTGCTGTTGTTAATGTAAGGGCACATGTAAAATGAAGCAATCACACGATTACCGTAAGGACATGCTTAACCAGTGTTATTGTTAATCTAATGCCTCCAGTAATATGATGCAATTAAACTATGTTACTAATGGTACTCCTGCTGTTTTTACCAGTATGATAAGTAAGTTGCTTGTTTACGCTACTGAGTGTCCTGGTGTCCCCACTGTCCCATGCCCTTAAACCAACTCTTTAGGTGCTATTGATCTACTGTATCTGGTAAACACGCAATGCCACCATTAAAGTAATCCCATATTTGATGAATGTCATTGTTGATCGTAATGCTTCCGGTAACATGAAGCAATGCCGCCGTTTTAAAATTTCTACTGTTCTTGCGTGATTGCCATGAACATAATCAAGATGCTTCTTTTCATTTCGTGTATGTTTCGTATCTTGTTATTGACCAGTAACTGTTTTCTTTCTATCTTTTTGTGCGGATAGGGATATCAATTTCACCTCGTTGCTATTGTGACCTTTTGGTGAACTGCACAAAACACTTTTTTTTGAATGAGTGTCTTGTGCAGTTCAACTAAAATGTCACGTGGGCAACGTCTCTCAATTTTGGTTGAACTGCACAAAGGTTGATTGGAGTTTCCAACATCTCCGTCAAACTCTGCTGGTAATCTCGTGCAACATTTTATTAGCCTTTGCAAGATGAGCCGTCACTGTCACCACAATGGAACTTTATTTTAGTAGAACTGCACAAAAGGATAACCGAATTATAGTTGCACCTTGCATGAGCAGGACAGCTAACCTTAATGTTGCTCAATTATAGTGCAACTACTAAAGAAGAACCTGCCAGCTCATGAGAGCAAGTACTTCTTGCTAGCTGCATGATGCAATCTTTGCTTCATTTCAGGCGGACTACAGAAAAAGGTCGCATGAATTGAATCATCCGAGTGGATCTGCAGGTGCAGGTTCAGCACATCGAGTCGTGGCAACGTAGGGCCTCTCAGTTATGGTTCCCATGACCGGGTATGTTCCTTTTTGGTTGATTTTGACTCTGCATCCAGCTAGTGATCTTGTGCTACTGTTTTGGCACTGCTACTGCCACTGATAAAATGAAGTAATAATACATTTAAAATAGAGCTACTGTCTTAGCTACCATTTCATTTCCAATGTAGATAACTTGTAGAAGACCTATCCGGCAGAATCAAGTCCATGTGCACTGCATCAATCACATAGCTGCACTGAGCTAGTTGAGTCCATCACGCCTACCGTTGAGGTGGCGCGAGCCACCTCTCTAACTGGCGGGCGCCATAATTTTAGTTGAACTGCACAAAAAAGTGATTGAAATGAGTCGACGCTCCTCCTTCTACTGCTACACTGAGGTGTTAATGGATGTAAACGAATCGTCTTCATGACAAGATACGGGGACATGAAGAATAACTTGATCTCCCAAAGTCATCTCACACAGGTCAAGTATTGTCCTTTATCAACATGATTGTGCTTTTTCAGACTGTGCTAACGTTGTATTTTTTTAATAAAGCTATTCTATCGCAATCTTTTCTCATTTTGGAAATAAAGTTGATTTAACTAGTGTCAATATTATAGTAATCATGCTCTTTCTTATCTATGCAAACAGGAATACTCAACTACAGATGTTGTGATGGTTAAAAGCATTCGCCCAGGGTTGTATGACACGGCTAGCCAAGATGTATTTAATCACGAGATTCACTTTATCCAAAGGCTCTAATGTGCCATGCGTGTGTGCAAGGTGGAAAGAGATATTTCAGGACGTTGATTGATGATTCCACTAGATTCTGCTATGTGTATTTGTTAAATACTAAGGATGAGGCTCTATACACACTACTTCAAAATCTAGAAGGCCCTCTTGTGCATATATTGGAAGTGGTAGTGCCACCAGTATTGCAGAATATTTCAGGTGCCAATGTTTGACCTGCGTGGCCTTAAAAAGGACTGGTTTCAATGTTTAAGCAAATCCTTGGATCAAATTGCTTACATGAAGCATCAATCAATTTTTATTTATTTGTTCACATTCTCACAATGTTTGAGTTGTACAGTTACGATTGGCTCTGAGCTGTGAATCATTGAAATGTGTAGGCATCTTTGTTGTACTTATTATTATTCGAATCTAATGGGTTGGTTCTGAATCTTGCAAGCTAGGAATCATTGTGATGTGTAGGCATCTTTGTTTTACTTATTATTTGAATCATATTGCTTGGTTCTGAATCTTGCAAGCTGGGAAACACGGCATGATGATGCAGAGGACAGCAACCATAACTAGCTGTTCAAACTTGGTAGTATTGTCTGTGTGAAAGTGCGGCAAATGGGCTGATCGTTTGCGTCCTGAGAATAATAATTCTAATTCCTGTGCACGTTTCTTCTGTGGCACTGATAGAACGAGCCAATGCTTTGGTTTTTTAAGAATAAATTTGAATTAAAGCTAATAAAATTTATGTAAAGTGACCACTAAGACTTGCTATAACAATACCAGTACAGACCCGCTCGTGAACCCGAGGGGGCATGTTCTGCCGGGCATGCAGCGGTTGAGGGAGGTGTAGTAACTGTTGTTGCCTATACACACTCAGTTTACTGTTGGATGCAGTTCCCCAAGAGCAAAAAAAATAACTGCTGCCGCCGCCTACCCACTCGTTCACTATTGATTGCAGCTCCCCAAGATTGGAAAAACGAACTGCTGCTGCGGCGTTGCCGCCCCGAGTACCCCAGTACACACCGATCGTCTTCATCCCCCTGCCCCCAATCCCCACAAACGAGAACCACCACATCAACTCTGCGTGAGAAGAGACTCCAATAGCGATCCGAGGGGTGAGCCTGCTGGATATGGACTTCACCTTTGGGTTCGCCGTTCAGACCCATGGCAGCACCAAGTTGAATGTGATGCGCACCAATGATCCGGACTCGGTGAAGCTCTGCCTCGCCAAGTTCAAGCAGTACCCACAGGAGGAGAAAGCACAAGGTCACGGGACTAGGCCTTGTGCCCATCCATTCATCTCCTGACAGGGACCAGCGGAGCGCCGTCGCCCAGGTATGTGTGCGGGACGAGGTTCTCGTCTACCACTGCTGTAGGGCCACCAGAGGTTCTGGAGCATCTGGTGCAACAAGCTTGTCGACATCCAGAAGCAATACAAGATCATCGGCAATGGGCAGGAGGACTCCGTGGTTGACCTTGCCGCGACCATCATCGACCCCTGCTACACCAACATGAAAGAAGACGTCGATACCAAGAACCTAAACACGTGGGAGGTACCTCGGAATCTAGCCTACATAACCTACGCGGCCAAGGACGCGTACACATGCTATGACATGTACAGGCGGATCTTGGACATGAGGGCGTGTCTGCTTCCCGTAACCGACGAGTACACGGACAGCCATAGCGTCATGATCAAGCGTGCCAGGAAGGTCTAGATGATGTACTTTATCTATTTAAGCATCTTTATCATCTGAGTGTTTCATGCATTAGCCTATGTGTCGTAATTATCTATTTTGTCCGAAATATTTCGTCTAAGAACCCATTAACATGTTTGCTTTATTTTAGAGGCTATTTGCTTATGTATGTAACTAGTCCACTATGCTGCCGTGCTTTGAATCTCCTTCCTCCCAACATATTCCCCTTCTCAGGTGGACCCAGCAGGTCTCGTACACAGACATCTGGGACCAACCACCTATCCATTTGTATTTCTTTATTTTGTTTGACCTTTCGTCCTCTTCCTACAGCGGCTGGAGGCACTGCCGTGCACGCCTCGGTGACCCATCCTAGCCTATGGCACTGGCCAGGCCATCCCTCTACTCCCACACATCGGCGGCGGCAGCTCCACCAGCCCACCCTGGACCCGAATAAGTAAACTCTCATACTCCCCTCTGCCTGCGTCTTCCCTAGCTCCGGTTCGTTCGGTCTGAGGTCTCGATGTCGTCCTCCGCCTTGGGGCTCTCGCCGCGACGCCGCCGTTTGTCGTTCCCAACATGGTCAACAAAACGAGAGGGATCGGGAGACGACTGTTCATCGAGAGGCTGACAGTCCCGGGCCCACCAGGTCCATAGCCTAGGTTTTGTTGTTTAACAGGCGCAGCCCATGACATGCAGACATAGTTGATCCAGCTTTTTTCAACTTTTTTTTGGGGTCCAGCAGGTATCAAGCGGCCTCTGGGCCTCCCAGCCTAGCTTGTCTATAACATCAGCAGCCCAAGTTATGTTTGTTTTTTCAAGACGACGCACAGCTCAGTTCTATTTTTCTACAAGAATGCAAAACTGAATCTATGTTTTCCCTGCTATAATAGTATATATATTATTTATATTTATATTTATATCTTATTTATTCCATATATATAATAGAAACAACATAAGGTTCCGTTAAACCTGTTGTTCGTCCAACCATTGTATAGACCTTCCCACTTCCTTTATTTATCGTTTTTATTAATCCTATATCTGAATTTTCTCCCACTTTCTTTTTCGATGTAATCTGAGTTTTCTCCCAGTACTTTTCCCTAGAACCAACTCAACTGTCCCACGTCTAGCCTAAAAAATAATAATACCCGATGTCCTATTAACTCATCAAATTAAAATGATATTTTATTTCGTAAATTGAAAGTTCTTACAAAATAATAATAATAATTGTTTATATATAACTTGGCAAGTTAACTCCTGGTGATTGCGTCATAAGCTTGCAAAGATTTTACTGACCAATGCAGTAATAGACGTGCAATCATGTGTTTATGTTTTTATAACATTTCTCCGTCCAGCCCAACATGATATTTTCACCCAGCCCAGCAAGTCCGCGGATTTCGAGAAAAATGCAAATGGGCTTTAAATTCTAACATAATATATAAACGGGCTGCATAGACGCTACATCATTGTTTCACCTAGCGCACCAAATGGACTAAAAAACCAAATGGACCGGCTGACATGTGGGCCAGTAGGTCGAAGCCTAAGCACTTTCGTAAAACATAAAAATACAAAGGTCGAAGCCTAAGCAAGGCGTTGGATTTACATCCAACGGCCGGCATTCTTCTTCAATCTCTCATCTTCTTCCCCCAGTGCTGCCGGGACCGCCTGCTCTAGCCTCCGGCGTCCAGCGGCGCTGTTTTGCGTGCCTCACAGCGAAACACTACCCGACCGACGGCCAGGCCATCCCTCCACTCCTCCGCACCTCCTGTTATTCTCTGCCAAGTGTAGGCCCACCCCGCACCCGAACCAGTCAAGTTTCCCACTCCTCTCCGTCTACGACTCCACTGCCGTGTCTTCCCCATCTCCGGGTCGTTCCAGTCTGGGGCCTCGCCATCGTCCACCAGCCTTGGTGCGCTCTGCACGGTGTGGTCAACAAACGAGAGTCATCGGAAGATGACTGTACGTGGAGAGGCTGACAGTGGGGACGCACCACGCCCATGGACGCATGCATGCAACTGCATCCTTTTTACCCTGAAAAATAATGTTTTCTCCCCCTGACAGCTGGGACCCACCAGCTACATCTTCGCACACAAGGAAGTGCATCCTTATTACGGGCAAAAAAATGATCCTTCCCCCTGACAGCTGGGACCCACCGGAAGGGCCTCTGTATTTTGCGAAAAAAACATCCCCCCCCTCCCCCCCCCCCCCCCCCGCCCCCCGCTGAGCAGCTCGGCCCCCAGCTATTCTTTCGCACACAAGGAAGTGCCTCCTTATTACGCACAAAAAAATGAATACCCCCGCTGCTAGGTGGGACCGACCATATTTGAAGGCTGACTTGTGGGCCTACTAAGTTGACGCGGACGGAGGGCTTTGTCAACTTAGTCAATACGAACGATTCTAGCTCCAGTGACCATACCATGTCCATCCAACGGCCGTAGTGCTTCTTCAACCTATGGTCTTCTTGCTCTAGCCGCCCAAACTAGCGCCGGTCGTGCCGCCTGCTCCTGCCTCCCGTGGCCGGCTCTGCTGCCGCGCAGGCCTCACCGCCCCACCCTACTCCCATCGCTGGCCTGGCCATCCCTGTACTCACCCAGACCTGCTGTTATTCTCTGGCGACGGCAACCTCACACTGCAGCCCAACCAGCAAACCCTCGTATGCCCCTCCGCATGGGAAACAACTTCCGAGTCTTCCCCGGCTCTGGGTCATTCCCTTCCTAGGCCTCGCCGTCGTCCACCGCCTTGGTGCTCTCGGCGCGGCGTGATCAACGTGGTCAAGGAACGACTTACATCGGAAGAGGACTGTACGTGAAGAGGCTGACAGCTGGGTCCACGGTCGCAGCAAGGAAGTGCCTCCTTATTAAGCGCAAAATAATGATTCCTCCACCTGACAGCAGGGACCTACCGGAAGGGCCTCTGTATTTTGGCTTAGCTATATTTTGCGAAAAAAATGTTTTCCCCCCTGACAGCTGGGACCCACCAGCTATATCTTCGGACGCAAGGAAAGTGCCTCCATATTACGCGTGAAAAAAATGAATCCTCCCCCTGACATCTCGGACCCACCATCAATAACTTTGCACGCAAGGAAGTGCCTCCTTATCCTCCGTGACAGCCGGGACCCACCTGGTCGAAGCGTACGTAGCGTTGTCACGAACATGTACGTACATACTGGTCGATCGGTCTCTCTGCAACGATGAACCGTGGCCGAGCAAGCAGCGGCACGTGTAGTAGTAGAGCCCCCGACGTAGCAGTTCAGGCAGTCCCTTCTAAACTGTGTACACATACGCACAGCCACATGCCAAAAAATACGGCCACGTACGTACATACGGGCGGGGTCTCGAACGCGTACTCGCACATACGTACGGCCAGGGCTCGTGTACATGGAGAGGCAACGGATTCATCGGGCAGCCAACCGGCTGGGTCGGAACGGAGAAACAGCGCCCTGTTCATCGAGAGGCAATAGACTCGGTCGGAATACGTCATGTTCAATGGGAGCCAACCGGCTTGGACGGAACAGCCGAAACGGGGTCTGGTGTACCGCAGTACGGAGGAAACGGCCTTCTGTTCGATCGGCTACAGTCGAAACGGCATCCTGTTGATCAGGAGGGGTGTGGCGTACCGCAAAACGGAGGAAACGGACTTGTGTTGGAGCGCTACGGTCGAAACGGGGGTCCTGTTCATTGGGAGGGGTGTGGCGTACCGCAAAACGGAGGAAATGGACTTGTGTTGGAGTGCTACGGTCGAAACGGGGGTCCTGTTCATCGGAGGGGTGTGGCGTACCGCAAAAAGGGACTCCATAGGCTACTATTCACCCACCGTCGACTTGCTTCAGCCTCCACCTGCACTGTTCATCCACCGCGTCTTCCTCCTGCCTCCACCAGATACTGTTTATCCACGGTCTACTATTCATCCAGCCCTCCACCGGCTACTGTTCAACCAGCCCTCCACAGGGTCCTGTTCATCCACCCCCAACCAGCTCGGCTGTAGCGGCCCCCTCTCGGGGTCCTGTTCATCCAGCGGCAACGGCCTACTACTACTACCACGGGGTCCTGTTCATCCAACCCCCACCGGAAACTGTTCATCCAACCCCAACCACGTACGTCTCGACTCGTTCAACCAACCCCCACATTCATTGTTCATCAAGAGGCAGCAGGTTCGATCGGCTTCAGTAAGTAGTAGCAGCGATCGATCGCTCGGGTTCAGTTAGCAGCAGTAGCGAAGGAATCGCTCGGGTTCAGTTAACAGCCAAGGGATCGATCGCTCGGGTTCAGTAATGTAGCTACTGCAATCGCTCGGGTTCAGTAAGCGAACGCCTCGCTCGGGTTCAGTTAGAGCCCAACGTCTTGCACACACGCGCGTACGTGTACGAGAGAAACGCGCAAGCCCTCCGTGCATCGCTCGGCCCCGACCACCCACCGTAACCGGGAACTCCCCGAAATTTTCCTCGCCCTCACTTCTACCACGATTTTTTTCGTCATGGACGGCCGAAAGAATGTCATGCAGGTGCGTCCCCGGCCCGCCCATGATGAAAAGCCCATTTTCTGTCATGATTTTTTGTCATAGAAGTAGGAGCCCACCACATCTATGATGATACGTGCTTTGTCACAATTATCGTCATAGAAGTGTCATAAGCATGACAGAAAAAAATTTGTTCGGCCCAAAATGTCATGGATGTGTCTTTTTTTTTGTAGTGGTTAGAGTAGCAACTAGAGGAGGTAAAATGACTCAGGAACCACTTTATCATGAGGGACATCCTAAAAGAATTGAACAAGACTCTCAAAGAATTAACATTGATGCACTTAGTCCTTCTAGAAAGAAGAAGAAAAAGAAAAATGATAGGACTTTGCATGCTTCTAGTGAACCTGAGATGGAAAAACCTCCTTATAATAATGATGTTTCTATTTCTGATGCTGAAACTCAATCTGGTAATGAACACTCATCTAGTGATAATGAAAAAGATAATGTTGATGTTCATGAAGACACTCAACCAGACAATGATAAAAACCAGATAATGATGTTGAAATAGAACCAGCTGTTGATCTTGATAACCCACAACCTAAAAATAAAAGATATGATAAAAGAGACTTTATTGCTAGAAAACTTGGAAGAGAAAGAGAACCACGGGTTCAAAAACCCATGCCCTTTCCACCTAAATCAACTAAGGAGAAAGATGATGAAGAATTTGAACGCTTTGCTGAAATGCTTAGGCCAGTCTTTTTGCGCACTCGCTTGACCGATATATTAAAGATGGCTCCTTATGCAAAATATATGAAAGATATCATCACTAATAAAAGAAAAATACCGGAAGCTGAAATCTCCACCATGCTTGCTAATTATTCTTTTAAGGATGGAGTACCTAAAAAACTTGGAGATCCGGGAATACCAACTATACCTTGCTCCATCAAAAGAAATTATGTTAAACCCGCTTTGTGTGATTTAGGAGCTGGTGTCAGTGTTATGCCTTTCTCCTTATATAAAAGACTTGATTTGAATAAACTCACACCTACTGAAATATCTTTGCAAATGACTGACAAATCAACTGCCATACCTATCGGTATTTGTGAGGATGTGCCCGTTGTTGTTGCAAACGTTACTATCTTAACTGACTTTGTTATACTTGAGATGCCCGAGGACGACAATATTTTGATTATCCTTGGTAGACCCTTTTTGAATACTGCAGGGGCTTTTATTGATTGCAATAAAAGCAAGGTCACCTTTCGTATCAATGGTAATGAACATACGGTGCACTTTCCGAAGAAACAATTCGAAGTGAATGGTATTAATGTTATTGAAAAATCTCCAACACTCACTATTGGAAGTTTTCAACTACCTCTACCTACTGCCAAAAAGAAATATGAAATGCTTATTGTTGGGGACATGCATATCCCCGTTGAGGTAACTTAGTGTTTTACGAAAGTTCTTCGATTTCATGCTAATCGAAGGTGGTTGTTAATAAGACTTGATCAACCTTATTAATGGATCATTTTTGAGAGGTATGAAATTGATTAATTTAGTAAGCACAACCTTCAGTTCCCAACTTTTATTCTCTGTTTTTCTTAGTTAAATAAAATAAAATGCCATGTTTTGTCTGTTTTCTGAATTTCCCGTGCAATAAAAAAATGACCCAAAAATAAAATTTCTCAGAATACCCTGAAAATTTAATACGATTTTTTTCTCAATATTTCAGAATTTTTAGTGCAAATAACAGCAGAGGGGGGGTGCACCAGGTGGGCAAAACCCACCTGGGCGCGCCAACAGCCCCAGGCGCGCCTTGGTGGGTTGTGGTCCCCACGTGGGCCCCCTCACTTATCTCTTTAGCCCATGTCATCACCTACCTCCAGAAAAAAATCACCATTGCTCTCTCTCTTGTGTTCTTGCTCTCAAACCCGTGGATTTCGATCTCTTTGCTCGAAGCTCCGTTTCCGAAACTATTTTGGGGGATTGCTACTTGGTATGTGACTCCTCCATTGCTCCAATTAGTTTTTGCTTTAGTGGATTATATTTTGAATAATTAGGTACTCTTGGTGCTGCTGTAGATGAGCTTGCATGTTGAATTCTTAGAGTTCTAAGTAGTTTGAATGCTTAATATAGCCTCTATGCATCCCTATGAGTAGTTGCTATCAATCTTGTGATGTTTTGTTGACAAAAAATTTATGGACTAAAATTTTCAGAATTTTGTTCATAGGAATAAGATGAGTTTCTTTAGGAAGTTTGCATTCAAGAAGAGCTCTAAGGGAGTCATTGGGGAGTCATCGGATAACGATATCCACACTCGGAGAAGGGCGGAGGTGCGTGATACGTCTCCATCGTATCTACTTTTCCAAACTCTTTTGCCCTTGTTTTGGACTCTAATTTGCATGATTTGAATGCAACTAACCCGGACTGACGCTGTTTTCAGCAGACTTGCCATGGTGTTATTTTTATGCAGAAATAAAAGTTCTCAGATTGACCTAAAAATTTATGGAGAATAGTTTTGGAATATATAAAAAATATTGGCGAAAGAATCAACCAGAGGGGGCCACCCAGAGGCCACAAACCCTGGGCGCGCGCCCACCCCCCAGGGGCACGCCCTGCAGGCTTGTGGGCCCCCTGGAGCCCCTCCGACCTCAACTCCAACTCCATATAACCCTATTCAGGGAGAAATTTTTTAGAGAAAAGGATTCATCAAGTTTTACAATACGGAGCCGCCGCCGCCTCCTGTTCTTCATCGGGAGGGCTGATCTGCAGTCCGTTCGTGGCTCCAGAGAGGGGGATTCATCGCCATCATCATCACCAACCTTCCTCCATCACCAATTTCATGATGCTCACCGCCGTGCGTGAGTAATTCCTTCATAGGCTTGATGGACGGTGATGGGTTGGATGAGATTTATCATGTAATCGAGTTAGTTTTGTTAGTATCCACTATGTTCTGAGATTGATGTTGCTATGACTTTGCTATGCTTAATGCTTGTCACTAGGGACTGAATGCCATGATTTCAGATCTGAACCTATTATGTTTCCATGAATATATTTGTGTTCTTGATCCTACCTTGCAAGTTGTAGACACCTATTACGTGTTATGATCCGCATACCCCAAGGTGACAATAATTGGGATTCTTTCCGGTGATTACCGTAGTTTGAGGAGTTCATGTATTCACTAAGTGCTAATGCTTTGGTCTGGTTCTCTATTAAAAGTTGGCCTTAATATCCTTTAGTTTTCATTAGGACCCCGCTGCCACGGTAGGGTAGGACAAAAGATGCCATGCAAGTTCTTTTCCATAAGCACGTATGACTATATTCGGAATACATGCCTACATTATATTGAAGAATTGGAGCTAGTTCTGTGTCACCCTAGGGTATAACTGTTGCATGATGAATGCCATCCGACATAATTATCTATCACTGATCCGTTGCCTACGAGCTTTTCACATATTGATCTTTGCTAAGTTCCTTTTCCGTTGCTACTGTTACAATCACTATAAAACTACTATTGTTACTTTTGCCACTGTTACCGTTACTTCCATACTACTTTGCTACTGAAAACTTTGCTGCAGATATTAAGTCTTTCAGGTGTGGTTGAATTGACAACTCAGCTGCTAATACTTGGGAATATTCTTTGGCTCCCCTTGTGTCGAATCAATAAATTTGGGTTGAATACTCTACCCTCGAAAACTGTTGCGATCCCCTATACTTGTGGGTTATCAAGACCTTTTTCTGGCGCCGTTGCCGGGGAGCATAGCTCTATTCTCTGAGTCACTTGGGATTTATATTTGTTGATCACTATGAGGAATCTGAAAGATAACAAAACCAAGATTTTCCCTCTACTACAAGTGGAGGTAAGGAACTGGCATCTAGCTCTGCACTTGATTCACCTTTTGTTTTGAGTAAGCTTGCGACACCACCACCTACTATTCATTCTGATATGTCGCAAGTAATTGATGATGCTACTTCTGCTATGCATGATGCTTTTGATGATACTACTGCTTTGCTTGATAATACTGTGCCACTGGGTGAATTTCTTGATGAACAACTTGCTAGAGTTAATGCTAAAACTGATGATATTTCTGAAACTGATGAAATTATTGAGACTGAACACTTTGAAACACCTGCTAGACCTAGCTCTCCTAGATATGAATTGCCTAATATACCTGAGGGTTATGTTATGGATGGAGAGGTAGCTAGGGACTTTCTTGCTTGTAAGGATAGAGATGATCTTAAGAAATTATTATGCCAGTGGAAAGAAAAATCTTTGAATGCTAGAATGCAATATGATCCTAAGTTTGCTACTTCACCTATCTTTGTTACTGATAAGGATTATGAATTCTCTGTTGATCCTGAGTTAATTACTTTGGTTGAATCTGATCCTTTCCATGGTTATGAATCTGAAACTGTTGTGGCACACCTTACCAAATTGAATGATATAGCCACCCTATTTGCTCATGAGGAAAAAATTCGCTACTACTATATTCTTATGTTGTTTCCTTTCTCGTTAAAGGGTGATGCTAAGATATGGTTTAAATCTCTTGCTCCTGGTTATGTGCATAGTCCCCAGGATATGATATATTACTTCTCTGAAAAATATTTTCCTACTCATAAGAAACAAGCTGCTCTACAGGAAATATTTAACTTTGTGCAAATTGAAGAAGAGAGTCTCCCACAAGCTTGGGCGAGGCTTCTCCAATTACTTAATGCTTTGCTTGATCATCCTCTCAAGAAAAATGAAATACTTGATATCTTTTATAATGGACTAACCGATACTTCTAGGGACCACCTAGATAGTTGTGCTGGTTGTGTTTTCAGGGAACGAACTGTTGAACAAGCTGAAGTGCTATTGAATAATATATTGAGTAATGATAATGATTGTACACTTCCTGAACCACCTCCTAAGCCAACTCCGAAGAAAAGAGGTATTCTATTTCTCAGTCCCAAAGATATGCAAGAGGCAAAGAAATATATGAAAGAAAAAGGTATTAAAGCTGAAGATGTTAAGAATTTACCACCTATTGAAGTCATACATGGACTTAATATTCCGATACAGGTAGTAGAGGTAAATTCTCTCTATAGATTTGATGAAGGTGATATTCCTCATAATAAGTCTGCTAGTCAATGCTTGGATGAATTTGATAACTTTATTGTTAAACAAGAAAAATTTAATGCTTATGTTAGTAGACAATTGACACGAAATGCTTATATGCTTGACTACTTGGGTGACTACATGTGTAGAACTGTTAATGATCTCAAAATTATTAGTAAACATGCATCCATGGTAAAAACTCAAGTAGAACAAGTTCGCAAAGCACAAAATGATTTGCTAAATGAGATGAATAATAAGAACAATGATCATGTTGTTAGAGTTATGACTAGAGGTGGTAAAATGACTCAGGAACCTTTGTATCCTGAGGGCCATCCTAGGAGAGCTGAGCAAGATTCTCAGAGAATTAATACTGATGCACCTAGTCCTTCTAGTAATAAAAAGAAAAAGAAAACTGATAGGACTTTGCATGCTTCTAGTGAACCTCTTTTAGACACACCTGAGAATCCTAATGATATTTCTATTTCTCATGCTGAGACACAATCTGGTGATGAACATGAACCTAGTGATAATGTTAATGATGATGTTCATGTTGATGCTCAACCTAGTAATGATAATGATGTGGAGATAGAACCTGCTATTGATCTTGATAACCCACAACTTAAGAATAAAAGATATGATAAGAGAGACTTCATTGCTAGGAAACATGGTAAAGAAAGAGAACCATGGGTTCAGAAACCCATGCCCTTTCCTCCTAAACCATCCAAGAAAAAGGATGATGAGGATTTTGAGCGCTTTGTTGAAATGCTTAGACCTGTCTTTTTGTGTATGCGTTTGACTGATATTCTGAAAATGTCTCATTATGCTAAGTATATGAAAGACATTGTTACAAATAAAAGAAAGATACCAGAAGCTGGAATTTCCACCATGCTTGCTAATTACACTTTTAAGGGTGGAATACCAAAGAAACTAGGAGATCGTGGAATACCAACTATACCTTGCTCCATTAAAAGAAACTATGTTAAAACTACTTTATGTGATCTTGGAGCCGGTGTTAGTGTTATGCCTTTCTCTTTATATCGTAAACTTGATTTGAATAAGTTGACACCAACTGAAATCTCTTTGCAAATGGCTGATAAATCAACTGCTATACTCATCGGTATTTGTGAGGATGTGCCTGTCGTAGTTGCTAATGTTACTATTTTAACGGACTTTGTTATTCTTGATATACCCGAGCACGACAGTATGTCGATCATCCTAGGTAGGCCATTTTTGAATACTGCAGGGGCTGTTATTGATTGCAACAAGGGCAATGTTACTTTTCATGTTAATGGTAATGAGCATACGGTACACTTTCCGAAGAAACAACCTCAAGTTAATAGCATCAATTCTATTGGAAAAATTTCAACTATTGCTATTGGAGGATTTGAATTCCCTATTCCTACTATCAAAAAGAAATATGATATTCTTCTTGTTGGGGACATGCATATCCCCGTTGAGGTAACCTAGTGTTATTCGAAAATTCTCCGGTTTCATGTCATTCGGAAGAAGTTTGTTAATAAGACTTGATCAACCTTGTTAATGGATTACTTTTGATGGGCATGAGATGGATGAATTTAGAAAGCACAACTTTCTGTACCCACTTTTTACTTTCTGTTATTTAGATTAAATAAAGCAAAAATACTATTTTCTGCCTGTTTTCTAAATTATCCGTGTAATAAAAAATGTCCCGAAAATAAAAGTTCTCCAAATGCCCTAAAAATTTAGTATGATTTTTTATAGAATTTTTAAGAATTTTTGGCACTGAGAACACACTAGGCGGCAGCACCAGTGGGCCACAAGCCCAGAGGGCGCGCCCACCCCCCTGGGTGCACCTGGGTGGCTTGTGGGCCCCACGTGGGTCCCCCTCACTTATTCCAGCACCCATCCACTTCGTCTTCCTCTAGAAAAAATCATCCCATTGCTCAAACCCATGTTCTAGCTTGTTTTGCTGCCATTTTCGATCTCCTTGCTCAAAGCTCCATTCGCAAAACTGTTTTGGGGGATTGTTCTTCGGATGTGACTCCTCCAATGGTCCAATTAGTTTTTGTTCTAGTGCTTTATTTATTGCAAATTTTTGCTGCTGTGGTGACCTTGTTCTTGAGCTTGCATGTCAAATTTATATGGTCAAGGGTAGTTTTGATGCATGATATAGCCTCTAGACACTTGTAGGAGTAGTTGCTATCAATCTCGTTGAGTTTTGTTCAATTTTATTTTGAGTCACTAAAAACTTCAGAATATTTTCAGAGAAAAGGAAAGAAATGATGAAGAGATGGTTAAGGTGTTCTTCAAGCCGGAATACAAATGAAAATGAAAATGAGGAGAAGAAGAAGCCAAAGTATAATCTTCCTTGCACCGCGGAGGTTCGACCGTGTGAATGGCCAAGTGATGCATTCTTGAGGGCGGCCGGAATTTATGATGATTTCTATTATTTGGCGGAGAATGCAGGCATCACCGACTTCCTCCATGATAAGTGTGACCAACACCTCCTACTCAATAATACCTTCGTGCAAAATTTTCAATTTCATGCTAGGAAAGATCCTCCCATAGTAGAATTTCACTTGTATGATGTGCCTAAGCAAATGACACTTTATGATTTTTGCAATGTTTGCAAATTACCTTATGAGGGCAGTGTCAGTGAACCACGTCCTAGAGACGTGGAGGACTTTATTGCTGAAACTACTGTAGGGGAAGAGAGAGGGGTGTCGGAAGCGTGAGTGGCTAGCTTACATTTTCCTGTTTTACGCTATTATTCTTTATTTTCCGAGAGATGTTTGATTGGTCGTGGGGAGAGCGGAGGCCTTAGTACCCCGGACCTTCCTATTTTGCGCCATGCTTTGTATTGTGATAGAACTTTTAGTTTGGGTGCTATTGTTGCTAGACGGTTGAACATGAACCGTACGAAGGGGCCCATCTTTGGAGGCATCTATGCCTCCCACCTTGCTAAACATTTTGAGATACCTATTAGGCATGATGAGGAGGAGGAGATGTTGTTACCCACTAGATATTTGAACTATAATAGTATGGTAGCGCACAATTTTATTAAGAAGGATAAGGACAAGAGACTCCTCTATAACTTAGTATTTAGTCAGGGTACTTGTGAGACTATTGCTTTGCCTGCTTCTTCTTTGTTCGATATTCGTTCAGGCAGGTATACTATTATGCCCGAGGACATCTACAGATTTTGGGGTCTTGTACAACCCCCAGCACCTGAGCCAGCACCAGTTTCTGATCCATATCAGGAGCCCGTTTTTCAGTGGGAGCCACAGGAGCTCCCCTACTAGTGGAACCCTTAGGACCCTCCGGAGTATCGAGGAGAGGGTTATTTTAAGCCATGGCCTTGACCAACTTAGGCCAAAAGCCTAAGCTTGGGGGAGTACGTATTTCTCACCGACATTACATTCATGTTCACACACACATTTCAGTTGTCGGTGTTCATACTTTTTCATTGTATTTTCCATGTTAGTTTATTTCTTTTTCTCGCTTTCTTATTGTGTGTTTGAAAAAACTTTTAGAAAATTTTAAAAAAAAGTTCTCGCTTCTTTTTAGTTTTTCTTTCTAGTTTAATTTAGTTGTAGTATTAAAATAAAACCCAAAAAGATTTCTTGTTCTTCTTTTGCTTGTTGGGAGCTTTCCCGTGTAAATAGATTTTCTCATTCTTGTTTTATTTTCTTCAAAAAAACAAAAACTTAAAAAAAAATCAGTGTGTTTCTTTGAAATTCTTTTCCTTTTTCCTTGGGTTGTAAGGAGAAGACCATGATGAAAATGTTGAGTGGTTCTCATATGCATTATTGTTGATCTAACAAAGAGCCTATATTACCTTGTCTTCTCCTTTGAATGAATGTTTGCAGATTCCAGCTTAGTCCAATGCATGTGCACTCTTATTATTATTCACACCGTTCGGTTGTGCAAGTGAACGGCAATAATGACGATATATGATGGAATGATTGAGATGGAGAAAAGCTGGTACAAACTCGACCTATTTTGTTTTTGTAAATATGATTATCTCATCGTTCCTGATTCAGCCTATTATGAATGAAACATGTTTGCAATGACAACTAGAGATTATAGTTACTCATGCCATGCTTAATTAGCTAGGAGTGTATAATGGTTTGTCTTGTGTGCCAACATGCAAATTAAAATGGTTATGATGTAGTATGATAGGATGGTATCCTGCTTTGAATGATTTTAGTGGCTTGACTTGGCACATATTCACGCATGTAGTTGAATCAAAATCAACATAGCCTCCATGATATTTATGTTCATGGTGATTTATATCCTACTCATGCTTGCACTCAATGTTGGTTAATCTCAATGCATGCCTATGACCGTTGTCGCTCTCTAGTTGGTCGCTCCTCAATCTTTTGCTAGCCTCCACTTGTACTAAGCGGGAATACTACTTCTGCATCCACTTCCTTAAACCCAAATTTGTTCCATATGAGTCCACCATACCTACCTATATGCGGTATTTACCTGCCGTTCCAAGTAAATTTGCATGTGCCAAACTCTAAACCTTCAAATAATAATCTATTTTGTATGCCCGAATCGCTCATGTAGTGACTGGGGGCTGTTAGTATCTTCCATGCTAGGTGGGTTATTCTCACGATGAGTGTTGATTCACTTGTCATTCACGAGAAAGTGGCTGGTAATCGGGATGCCCAGTTCCATGCTCGAAATGAAATCAAAATATAAATTCAAACAAAACTAACCCAGGATTGTTGTTGGGATGGACGGTACCCGTTGTTTTGAATCAGCCGTGGAGTGTGATTGTTGGTGGAGGGGGAGTAAGAACATTACCATTCTGTTTGGGAACCGCCTATAATGTATCTAGCATGGAAGATAGTGAGATCTCTTGGTTGTTATGTTGACAATGAAAGCATACCGCTCAAAATTATATTCATCTTTGTTTTAAAAGCTCCGAGCTCTGGCACCTCTGCAAATCCCTACTTCCCTCTGCGAAGGGCCTATCTATTTACTTTTATTGCTGAGTCAACATCCTCTTATAAAAGGCACCAGTTAGAGAGCACCACTGTCATTTGTATGCGTTGTTCTTAATTGATATTGAGTATGAGTGTGACTGGATCTCTTTTTCCATGAATTATAATGACTAGTCAGTCCTTGATCTTCAGGGGTGCTCTGCTATGTTTTGCGGTCTCAGAAAGGGCTAGCAAGATACCATTTTGCCATATTATATCATGATTGTTTTGAAAAAGTGTTATCATCCGAGATTTATTATTATTGCTCGCTAGTTGATTATGCCATTGATATGAGTAAATGTGAGACCTAAATATTATTGTGAATATGGTTAGTTCATAATCTTTGCTGAAAACCTGAATGCTGGCTATACATATTTGCAACAACAAGATCAAACAGAGTTTGTAAAAGTTTTTCTTTGTCACTTTCAGTTTGTCAACTAAACTGCTTGAGGACAAGAAATGGGTTAAGCTTGGGGGAGTTGATACGTCTCCATCGTATCTACTTTTCCAAACTCTTTTGCCCTTGTTTTGGACTCTAATTGGCATGATTTGAATGGAACTAACCCGGACTGACGCTGTTTTCAGCAGAATTGCCATGGTGTTATTTTTGTGCAGAAATAAAAGCTCTCGGATTGACCTGAAAATTTACGGAGAATATTTTTGGAATATATAAAAAATATTGGCGAAAGAATCAACCAGAGGGGGGCCACCCAGAGGCCACAGGCCCTGGGGGCGCGCCCACCACCCTGGGGCACGCCCTGCAGGCTTGTGGGTCCCCTGGAGCCCCTCCGACCTCAACTCCAACTCCATATAACCCTATTCGGGGAAAAAAACAGAGAAAAGTATTCATCGCGTTTTACGATATGAAGCCACCGCCGCCTCCTGTTCTTCATCGGGAAGGCTGATCTGGAGTCCGTTCAGGGCTCCGGAGAGGGGGATTCATCGCCATCATCATCACCAACCTTCCCCCATCACCAATTTCATGATGCTCACCGCCATGTGTGAGTAATTCCATCGTAGGCTTGCTGGACGGTGATGGGTTGGATGAGATTTATCATGTAATCGAGTTAGTTTTGTTAGGGTTTGATCCCTAGTATCCACTATGTTCTGAGATTGATGTTGCTATGACTTTGCTATGCTTAATGCTTGTCACTAGGGCCCGAGTGCCATGATTTCAGATCTGAACCTATTATGTTTTCATGAATATATTTGTGTTCTTAATCCTATCTTGCAAGTTGTAGGCACCTATTACGTGTTATGATCCGCATACCCCAAGGTGACAATTATTGGGATTCTTTCCGGTGATTACCGTAGTTTGAGGAGTTCATGTATTCACTAAGTGCTAATGCTTTGGTCCGGTTCTCTATTAAAAGGAGGCCTTAATATCCCTTAGTTTCCATTAGGACCCCGCTGCCACGGGAGGGTAGGACAAAAGATGTCATGCAAGTTCTTTTCCATAAGCACGTATGACTATATTCGGAATACATGCCTACATTATATTGATGAATTGGAGCTAGTTCTGTGTCACCCTAGGTTATAACGGTTGCATGATGAATGCCATCCAACATAATTGTCTATCACTGATCCGTTGCCTATGAGCTTTTCACATATTGATCTTTGCTAAGTTTCTTTTCCGTTGCTACTGTTACAATCACTATAAACTGCTACTGTTACTTTTGCGACCGTTACCGTTACTTCCAGACTACTTAGCTATTGAAAACTTTGTTGCAGATATTAAGTCTTTCAGGTGTGGTTGAATTGACAACTCAGCTGCTAATACTTGGGAATATTCTTTGGCTCCCCTTGTGTCGAATCAATAAATTTGGGTTGAATACTCTACCCTCGAAAACTGTTGCGATCCCCTATACTTGTTGGTTATCAGTGCGGCCGTGCAAATGGCTGCATAACCCCTTCATGGATGGAGCCAGAATCCATCAAGAGTTCGCACAATTTGCTGCTAACGCCAGTCTCACCGACTTCATCTCAGCTAAGTGTGAACAATACCATCTCCTTACAAATTCCTTCGTGCAAAGTTTCCATTTTCTGAGTAGGAATAATCCCCCTGAGGTGCAGTTTAATTTATATGCCGAAACCCATCAGATACCACTTACTGATTTTTGTGATATATGCTTGATCCATTCTGACGGGGAAATAAGAGAGCCTAGACTTGCAGAGTTCTAGGGTTTTTATCGTACTTTGTCAGTGGGAGATGAGAGAGGCGTGTCGAGTGACACTACTAATAGTTTACAGTTTCCTGCTGTGCATTATTTTGTTCTATTTATTGCTAAGAGCTTAATTGCTAGAGAGAAGGTCAGTGCACTCTGTGCTCCGGACTTCACCATCTTATGCCGCGCACTGTACGGTGATAACACTTACAGCCTAGGGGCCATTATTGCACGCCGTCTGCACCTTAACAGAGCCAAGGGCAAAATCCATGACGGCATTTATGCTACTCGCTTAGCGAGTCACTTTAACGTTCAGATTTGCCAACATGATTATCGTTTACCCAAGGTTTATTTGGATCACCAGGCGATGAAAGATCACCAGTTTACTGATATTGATGATTCTATTAATAATATTCCTTACAACCTGGTTTTCAGTGAGGATACCCATGATATTATTCCATTGCCTGCACCTACTTTGTTTGATTCTAATGCCAGGGGCGGATACAGGATCATGCCTGAGGATATTATTGCCTACCGGAACGCCCAGGCAGAGGCAGAGGAGGAGCCTCAGGAGTGGGACGCTCAGGTGCCCGCTCCACAGCACGTCAACGTGGGACCGGATGGCTACTACGAGTGGTGATTACCAAGCTAGGCCAAAATCCTAAGCTTGGGGGAGTACATATTCCCACCGACATTACATTCATGTTCACACATTTCATTCCAGTTGTCGGTGTCCACACTTTTTCATTGTATTATTCATGCTAGATTTATTTTCTCGCTTTCTTCTTGTGTGCTTGAAAAACTTTGAGAAAATCACAAAAAAAAATATTTCTCGCTTCTTTTCGGTTTTTCTTTCTAGTCTAATGTAGTTGTAATGTTAAAAGAAAACCCAAAAAGATTTCCTTGTTCTTCTTTTGCTTGTTGAGAGTTCTCCCGTGTAAATAGTTTTTCTTGTTTTTGTTTTCCCTTTTTTCTTTAACTTGCTTTCTTCTAGAAAAACTAAAAACTCCAAAAATATTTCAGTGTGTTTCTCTGAAATTCTTTTCTTTTTATTTAGTCATACCGAGGAGAAGACCACGATGAAAATGTTGAGTGGCTCTCATATGCATTGATATTGATCTAACAAAGAGCCCATATTACCTTGTCTTCTCCTTTTTGAATAAAATGTTTGCAGATTCCAGCTTAGTCCACGGCACTCTTGCATTATTATTATTTTCATATCATTCGGTCGTGCAAGTGAAAGGCAATGGTGATGATATTTGATGAACTGGTTGTGGCAGAGAGAAACGGGTATGAATTCAACTTGTTCTGTTTTTGTAAATATGTTTAACCTGGTATCCATGATTCAGCCTATTATGATCAAACATGTTTGCAATGACAATTAGAGATTATAGTTCTCATGCCAAGCTTAAGTAGCTAGGAGTGGATAATGATTTATCTTGGATGTCAACATGCATTAAAATGATTGTGATTGTGTATGATGATATGGTATCCTCCTCTGAATGTTTCAAGTGGCTTGACTTGGCACATGTTCATGCATGTAGTTGAATCAAAACCAACGTAGCCTCTATGATATTTATGTTCATGGTGCTCATATCCTACTCATGCTAGATCCAATGTTACTTATGCATAATGCATGTTCATGACCGTTTTCGCTCTCTAGCTGGCCGCTTCTCAACCTATTTGCTAGCCTTCGCCTGTACTAAGCGGGAATACTGCTTGTGCATCTAAATCCTAAAACCCAAGTTGTTCCAGATGAGTCCACCATATATCTACCTATATGCGGTATTACCCTGCCGTTCTAAGTAAATTTGCATGTGTCACCTTTGAAAACTTCAAATAAACATCCGTTTTTGTGTGCCTGGATTGTTCATAGAGCGACAGGAGGTAGTCGGTATCTTCCATCCTAAGCGGGTTATTCTCATGATGAGTATTTATTCACTCGTCCTTGCACGAGAGGGGCGGTAATAGGGATTCCTAGTCCCGAAATCAAATTGCAAATAATTAAACAAAACTCCCCCAGGACTGATGTTGGTATGGATGGTACCCGTGGATTCGGCTAGCCGTGGAGTGTGTTTGTTGGTGGAGGGGGAGTAAACCTTTACTTTTATCACATGGGAACCGCCACTAATGTGTTTAGCATGGAAGATATCGATAACTAATGGTCGCGAAGTAAACAGGCAGGGTGCATTTCTCAAAATTTCATTTATCTCTGTTTTAAAAATCTGACCTCTCGCACTGCTGCAAATCACTGCTTCCCTCTGCGAAGGGACTATCTATTTACTTTTATGTTGAGTCACCACCTTCTCAAATAAGCGCCAGATCTGAGACCACTATTGTCATCCTCATGCATTGTGTATAGCTAATGTTGGATGCATCATGACTGGATCTTTTCTACCATGAATTACAATGTTTAGTCGCTGCTTGAACTTTGGAGGTGCTCTGCATTTAAGTTTTGCGGTCTCAGAAAGGGCTAGCAAGATACCACTGTTCTCATATTATATCACGATTGTTTTGACAAAGTGTTGTCATTTGAGATATTTTATTATTGCTCGCTAGTTGCTTATGCCATTGATATGAGTTAATATAATTTTTAAGAGTTATTGTTGACATGGTTAGTTATAATCTTTGCTGAAAACCTGGGTGCTACTTAAGCTTATTTATGTAAACAAGAGCAAAAGAGTTCGTAAAAGTTTTTCTTTTCACTTTCAGTTTATCAACTGAATTGCTTGAGGACAAGCAAAGATTTAAGCTTGGGGGAGTTGATATGTCTCCATCGCATCTACTTTTCCTAACGCTTTTGCTCTTGTTTTGGACTCTAATTTGCATTATTTGAATGAAACTAACCCGGACTGACGCTGTTTTCAGCAGAACTACCATGGTGTTGTTTTTGTGCAGAAATAAAAGTTCTCGGAATGGAATGAAACTTTTTGGAGAATTTGTATGCAATAAAAGAAAAATATTGGAGCCAAGAACCACCGGAGGGGGGCCCCTGGGTGAGCACAACCCACCAGGGCGCGCCCAGGTGGGTTGTCCCTACCTGGTGGCCCCGCAGACCCTATCTCCGACGCTATAAAATCACATTTTCGGAGAAAAAATCGGGGAGAAAGAATTATCGCGTTTCATGATACGGAGCCGCCGCTGTAACACCCCCGGTGGTTAACTACAGTAATCCCATTTTGATAATGCCAAGTCAGCATGATTATCAGTGCATGATCATCATTAACATCATATTGCATTTCAGCTCCTAAGTCAAAATTCAAATTTAAATAAAAGTGGAAAATAAAAGTTGTCCAAACCTGAAAACTAAAATGTGCCTCATGTTGCAAATATTCCCAAAGCATTTATAAAAATGATTGCAACATTTGTTGGAATTGTAAAAGGACTCGAACAACAAGAAACAGCAGCAACATAGCACTATTTAATCCTTTTCAAATTAAATAAAATCCAAACAAAAAGATATGGACGCCAAACCAATTTCTAGCAGTGACTAATTTTGCACTGTTAATATTTGGACCAGTCTCATATTTTACAAAAGTCCAGAAGTAGCCTAGACATTTTTGCAAAACAGAGAAAAGAATAAATAAAAAGAAAAGCTAAAAGAAAATAAACCCCTCCCCCCCTTCGCTGGGCCTCGGCCCTGCTGGCCACTGGGCTAGCCAGGCCGGCCCAGCCGGCACCCTACTCCCCTCCTCCTTATCCCCAGGGGAAAACCCTATCCCCGTCACCCCCACCTCCCCCCCCCCCCACTCCTCGATCCCCTTCTCCCCACCCCCCTCTCGTTCTGGATCGGGCGCGGCCCCGCCTCCCCGCGCCGCCCGACGCGCCCCCGAGTCGCCCTCGTCGCCTCGCCCGACGGCGCCACCGCACCGCCGCATCGTCAGCCTCCTCGTCCCCTCCTCATCTACTCCCGCGCCGCGCCACCTCTTCCCGTCATCGCCGGTGAGCGCACGGCCGCCGCACCCACCCCCGTTTTCCCCCTCCCCTCGCCGTGGTCGCCGCACTCCGGCCGCGCCCCGGCACACGCTCTCCGCGCTCACCACGACCGCCAGGCCCTCTGGTCGCCACGACCGCGCCCCGCGCGCGTCGCCGCTCGCCCCCACCGCACCCGTGCCGCGTCGCGGCCCCGCGCGTGCTCACCGCCCGCGGCCTGCCGCCGCTCGCCGACGCCTGTGGCCGCCCGCGCCCGGCCGCGCCCTCCCGACGCCTGGCCGCGCCAGGGCCCCGGCCACCACCGCGTCCCGCGCCCCGCTCCCCTGCTGCTGCTCGCTCCGGCCACCACCGCTGTCGTGGCCCGCCTCCGCCCCAGGCCCGCGCCGCTGCTCCCACACGCTCACCGCCTCTCCCCTCCGCGCGCCGCCCAGCTCGGCGTTTTCCCCTGACCGCGGCGGCCCCGCTGCTGCCGTCGTCCAGTGCCATCCCCCGCCGCCGCGCTCGGGACCTGGCCTCGCCTCTGCTACGCACGTGCGCGCGCATTCGGCACGCCGGACATGTCCGGTCCCCAAACGGGCGCGGCCGGACATGTCCGCCCTGTGTCTATGACAGACGGGGCCCAGCCCCTGTTTAAAACGGAATTATAAATAAATAAATAAATATTAATTAATTAATTAATTAAATGAATAATTAACTTAATTAATTCTGTTTAATTAAACTAATTAAATAGTTAGTCTAATTAATCTGTTAATTAGTGTTAGTAGACTATGACATGTGGGTCCCCCTTGACCCTGTTGACTGGTCAACCTTGACCCAGTCAATGATGACTGGATCTGCTGACTGGACCATTTGACTTAGTCAACCTATTTAAATAAATTCCAGAAATTAATAAAAACTTTAGAAAATCATATTAAATAATCCGTAACTCCGATGGAAAAAATTTGTACATGAAAGTTGCTCAGAACGACGAGACGAATTCGAATACGCGCTCCGTTCGTCCGTCACGCGTCCCTAACTATCCGAACATGCAACCGTCCCTCTCCGGTCATCTGTCTGACAAATGTCCGGAACCGGGAAAACATTCCCGGATGGATTCCTCCTTCCTCGGTGATGTGCAACCACACGTTAGAACACACCCGACACTGCACATTGTCATGTCGTGCTTTGTGTTGCTCATGTTTGCTCTATATTTATACTGTTTCCTCCCCCTCTTCTCTCTCGATAGCCCCCGACACCGACGTCGTCCCTGAGACCGACGTAGCTCCGGAGACCGAAGACACCATTGACGACCTTGCCCTTGCCGCCGAGCAACCCGGCAAGCCCCCCCCTTGAGCATACCGATATCGCCCATTCTATTTCTCATGCTTGCATTAGAATTGCTGCTGCTGCTGCTGCTTTACCTATTCTGATGCATAGCCAGTTCATTGTAACCTGCTGTTGATAATTACCTACATATCCTAAACTGTTTAGTCTAGGCTGGGTAGAGACCTATCAGTGACCCCACTTATCCCGACTGCCGCGCTGGATCATCAGAAGACCCGATCAACGGGATTGAAGACCAGGCCCCGACACCGCACATCATCACCCCTTAGTTGTAACGACACTGCAACGTTACTATCGAGTGCCGAGGGTGAAACCTCATGTAGCACTTCTGATGTTAACTCTGTAGAGTAGCTATTCGGTAGTGGTCATCAAGGGTGATTCCTCCTTCACCACTTCCGGTAACGACGCTGTCGTGCAACACATCAAGTGTGAACCCATCGAGGGTGAATCCTCCGAGTTCACCTTGACAGACACATCGAGTAGGAATCCAACGAGGGTGATACCTCGGATTCCCCTGATGTTATGGACACACGGATACTTGGACTTTACACTGTTACTTGGATAGGCGGGTCGACCCTGAGGGGTACCCGCGTGCGCCTGAGAGGCGAGTGTTGTGAAGACAGGTGCCAGTGTGGTGCCCGAGTGGTGAATACGAGGCGCGGCCGGGCATTCTTAACCCTTGTAGCAAGTCCTCGAGACGGGGCGACGGGGTCACATCTTTCATGAGTCTCTGCTCGTTACCGCAAGCCCCTAGTCCTAACGATTTGGATATTTGATCTGAGCAGGCCTCTGGTCTGATAGCACTAACCATCACGTGGGCATAGTATGGGCGTTCTGCATCGTATGCATTAGCCGAAAGCTCTGTCAGACGTCTAGTTCAGCATGGTGGCACGATCGGATCGTGTCGGCCACCCGAGGCGATGCTGGTATCCACCCTGTGCGCAACGACCCGGAGGGCGAGGGGCGATGGCCAAGACCCCCTTGCGCTTAGGATGTAGACCGGCGGGGACCTCTCTGCTGAGCTGTAGGTAGGGTTGCGATGTGTCGTTTGACCGAGACCGGGCATGACCCAGGAAAGTGTGTCCGGCCGGAGTTAATCGAGCGTGTTGGGTAAGTTGGTGCACCCCTGCAGGGAAGAAAACTTCTATCGATAGCCGGTCCTACGGTAAAGGACACTCGGAGTTGTATCCTGATTGATACAATTTAGAACTGGATACTTGGATACTATGGCTCTGGGATTGCTTCTCGCAGGGAGTCGAGAAGGGATCTCCGGACGAGGTTGATGACTGTATGGCTCTGGGATTGCTTTCTTGCAGGGAGTCGAGAAAGGATCTCTGGGTGAGGTTGAGACTTAATGATACTGCTACATTATATTGTACTGTTCTACACTCTTCTATTTCTGCAAGACCGCTGAAGATGCTAGTCTTCGATAGGACTAGGCCTTCTCTCTATTCTGGCATTTCTGCAGCCCAGTCCACATATACAGCCTCCCCTTGAAAATGTTGCATATGTAGTGTAGATCCTTGCTTGCTGAGTACTTCTGAGTACTCACGGTTGCTTTGTTTTCCTTTTCTCCCCATATCAGTTTGTCGTAACAAGATGACGGAGCCCCTGAGACAGCTCCCCTGCCGACGATCGCTACTACTACTACCCAGAGGATGGATTCTGCTATGAGTTGACTGACGACCAGGAGTAGGATCGGAGGGTCCCAGGCAGGAGGCCTACGCCTTTCGATTGTAGTGTTTTACTTTGCCCCGCCTTTCTAAAGGCCTTTCTGTTTCTATTTCATATCTGTACTCAGATATCTGATGCTTCCGCTGACGCTTGTTCGCAAGCTTATGTATTCGAGCCCTCGAGGCCCCTGGCTTGTAATATAAAGCTTGTATGACTTTATTTATGTTTTAGAGTTGTGTTGTGATATCTTCCCGTGAGTCCTTAGGCTTGATCGTGTGCATTTGCGTGTATGATTAGTGCACGATTGGGCCGGGGGCATCACAGCCGCCACCTCCTGTTCTTCATCGGGAGGCCAGATCTGGAGTCCGTTTGGGGCTTCGAAGAGGGGAATCTTCGATCTTCGTCATCACCAACCCTTCTCCATCGCCAATTCCATGATGCTCCCTACCAGGGGTGAGTAATTCCTTCGTAGGATCGCTGGTCGGTGAGGAGTTGGATGAGATTCATCATGTAATCGAGTTAGTTTTGTTAGGTTTTGATCCCTAGTATCCATTATGTTCTGAGATTGATGTTGCTATGACTTTGCTATGCTTAATGCTTGTCACTTTGGGCCCAGGTGCCATGATTTCAGATCTGAACCATTTATGTTATCACCATTATATCTATGTTCTGGATCCGATCTTGCAAGTTATAGTCACCTATTACGTGTTATGATCCGTAAACCCCGGAGTGACAGTATTCGGGATACTTTCTGGTGATGTCCGTAGTTTGAGGAGTTCATGTATTCACTATGTGCTAATGCTTTGTCCCGGTTCTCTATTAAAAGGAAGCCTTAATATCCCTTAGTTTCCTTATGGACCCCGCTGCCATGGGAGGGTAGGACAAAAGATGGCATGCAAGTTCTTTCCATAAGCACGTATGACTATTTATGGAATACATGCCTACATTATATTTATGAACTGGAGCTAGTTTTGTATCGCCCTAGGTTATGATTGTTATATGATGAATATCATCCAATGAGTTCACCGATCCAATGCCTACGAATTTTCCATATATTGTTCCTGCTAAGTTACCACTATTGTTGTTACTGTTACAACTGCTACAAAATCATTGCTATCACTGTTACCGTTACTGCTACTATTATCGCTGCTACCAAAACTATCATATTACTTTGCTACTGATCATATTGCTATAGATAATTAATCTCCAGGTGTGGTTGAATTGGCAACTCAGTTGCTAATACTTGCAAATGTTCTTTGGCTCCCCTTGTGTCGAATCTATAAATTTGGGTTGAATACTCTACCCTCGAAAACTGTTGTGATCCCCTATACTTGTGGGTTATCATTGGATCCAGCGATGATGAGGTTCATGCACCAATACCTTCCTGAAGGCATCGATGTTGGGGACCTTATTGTACTCTTGATGTTGCCTATGACAGTGGTAGTTGTTGATGTTGTGTTGCAATGGGTTATTCACGTCATCTTGACATTTTCAAGTCCTTTTTTTAGCTATGTGCATCCTCGATATCATGACTAGCTCTTGATATCGTGTTTGTTGCAGAGGTTGAATGTAATTGGCATCAAATTGATATCAATATATTACTCATTATCAAAAAAGCAGTGGTTTATTTTGATTGGTGTTAGAGCATCTACAGCCGGACTAGGCAAATCCGGGCCGTTAAACGCTCGTGGACACACCATGCAACATCGATCAAACTATGTAGATCAGCAAACGAACATAGACAAGCATAATACGTTCACCAAAAGATCATGAACGAATGTTCAAAAGACCACCAAAGTTCACATAAATGACGGAAAACTTTAAACTACATCTAATACTTGAAATTAAATTGAAGAAAGCGGATCTTCACCACTTCCTCGCCGGCCCTTTCCCCTTTCGGTCGCTGGCAAAACTGTAGTCGGCGGCGGCTGGTGGAGGATCGTCTGATTCATCGGACGAGGAACCGTGGTCGTCTTCGTCAAAGGAGGAAGAGGAGACGATGATGGGCCCTTTGAGCCGCCGGACGGCTCGGTCCTGCTGGCGCTTGAGCTTCGCAGGTCGGGCCGCCTCCGTCGCTGATATGTCCATTTTGCATCATGTTTTTATGTTGATATTTATTGAATTATGGGATGTTATTTCACTTTATGATACAATTCTTATGCCTTTTCTCTCTTATTTTACAAGGTTTACACGAAGAGGGAGAATGTCGGCAGCTGCAATTCTGGACTGGAAAGGAGCAAATCTGAGATACCTATTCTGCACAACTCCAAATGTCCTGAAACTTTAGGAGAATTATTTTGGAATATATAAAAAATATTGGGCGAAGAAACAGCAGAGGGGGACGTACCAGGTGGCCACAAGCCTGGGGGTGCGCCATACCCCCCAGTGCGTGCCTCCCAAGCTTGTGGGCCCCCTGGCCAGCTCCTGGTGTCCATCTTCTGCTATATGGAGGGTTTTGACTAGGAAAAAATCAGAAGGAAGCTTTCGGGATGAAGCGCCGCCATTTCGAGGCGGAACCTGGGCAGAAGCAATCTAGGGCTCCGGCAGAGCGATTCTGCCGGGGAAACTTCCTTCCGAGAGGGGGAAATCGAAGCCATCATCATCACCAATGATCCTCTCATCGTGGGCTGGTCAATCTTCATCAATATCTTCACCAGCACCATCTCCTCTCAAACCCTAGTTCATCTCTTGTATTCAATATTTGCCTCAAAACCTCAGATTGGTACATGTGGGTTGCTAGTAGTATTGATTACTCTTCGTAGTTGATGCTAGTTGGTTTATTTGGTGGTAGATCATATGTTCAGATCCTTAATGATATTCAATACCCCTCTGATCTTGAACATGAGCATGCTTTGTGAGTAGTTACGTTTGTTCCTGAGGACATGGGAGAAGTCTTGTTATAAGTAATCATGTGAATTTGGTATTCGTTCCATATTTTGATGAGATGTATGTGTTGTCTTTCCTCTAGTGGTGTTATGTGAACCTTGACTACATCACACTTCACCATGATTTGGGCCTAGGGGAAGGCATTGGGAAGTAATAACTAGATGATGGGTTGCTATAGTGACAGAAGCTTAAACCCTAGTTTATGCGTTGCTTCGTAAGGGGCTGATTTGGATCCACATGTTTCATGCTATGGTTAGATTTATCTTAATTCTTCTTTTGTAGTTGCGGATTCTTGCGAGAGGGGTTAATCATAAGTGGGAGGCTTGTCCAATAAGGACAGCACCCAAGCACCGGTCCACCCACATATCAAATTATTAAAGTAACGAACGCAAATCATATGAGCATGATGAAAACTAGCTTGACAATAATTCCCATGTGTCCTCGGGAGCGCTTTACTTTATATAAGAGTTCATCCAGGCTTATCCTTTGCTATAAAAAGGATGGGCCACCTTGCTGCACCTTTGCTACACTTGTTACTTGTTACCCGTTACGAATTATCTTACTACCGAACTATCTGTTACCGATAATTTCAGTGCCTGCAGAAAATACCTTGCTGAAAACCGCTTGTCATTTCCTTCTGCTCCTCGTTGGGTTCGACACTCTTACTTATCGAAAGGACTACTATTGATCCCCTATACTTGTGGGTCATCAGTCGCCTTCTCCTTGGCCTCGCGCTCGGACTACTCGATGGCAAGCCGGAGAGCCTTCGCGTTCTTCTGGCGGAGTCATTGAGCGTCCGTCTCTGCCGTCGTAAGAGACCAGCGGTAGACCCATGCGAGGAGCCGCTCGTCCTCGTCGGGCTTCGCTGGTAACCCACGGCAGTAGCGAACAAAGCTCCCCGTTGCGTCCCTCACCCTTGCCCGCTGCCTCTCGCGGCGGGCAACATGCGCCTCAGACTCCGGCATGCGCGTCCGGGCCGGCGGGCAAAGCACCCACAGTTGTGCGCGTGGGGGAGCAGTAGCCGACGGGGACAGGGGCGGTGTGGGGGAGGTGCGGACTGCGCAGCCCTCATGGAGCTGCGCGCGGGCCGGTAGGAGCCAGCGCCAGTGTCCTCGCTGCACCGGCGGGGGAGAGGAGATGTGTCCTCGGGAGCGCTTTGCTTTATATAAGAGTTTGTCCAGGCTTATCCTTTGCTATAAAAAGGATTGGGCCACCTTGCTGCACCTTTGCTACACTTGTTACTTGTTACCCGTTATGAATTATCTTACTACCGAACTATCTATTACCAATAATTTCAGTGCCTGGAGAAAATACCTTGATGAAAACCGCTTGTCATTTCCTTCTGCTCCTCGTTGGGTTCGACACTCTTACTTATCGAAAGGACTACGATTGATCCCCTATACTTGTGGGTCATCAAGACTCTTTTCTGGTGTCGTTGCCGGGGAGTGGAGCACCTTTTTTGTGATGAAGCCACTAGAATTGCTAAACTCGATGAAAAATATAAACATAGACCTGTTGTTGGCATGCCTGTTGTCTCTGTTAAAATAGGAGATCATTGTTATCATGGCTTATGTGATTTGGGTGCTAGTGTGAGTGCAATCCCGTTTACTTTATATCAAGAAATCATGAATGACATTGCACCTACTGAGATAGAAGATATTGATGTTACTATTAAGCTTGCTAATAGAGATACTATTACACCACTTGGGATTGTTAGAGATGCTGAAGTCTTGTGTGGGAAAATAAAATACCCTACTGATTTTCTAGTCCTTGGTTCCCCACAAGATGATTTTTGTCCCACTATATTTGGAAGACCTTTCCGGAACACTGTTAATGCTAAGATAGACTGTGAGAAAGAAACTGTTAGAGTAAGTTTTGGTGATGTGTCTCATGAGTTTAATTTCTCCAAATTTCATAGACAACCCTATGATAAATAATTACCTAGTAAGGGTGAAATTATTGGTCTTGCTTCTATTGCCGCGCCTCCTACTGATCCTTTAGAACAATATTTGCTAGACCATGAAAATGATATGCATATGAATGAAAGAAAGGAAATAGATGAGTTATTCTTTAAACAAATGCCTATTTTGAAACACAACTTGCCTGTTGAGACTCTTGGAGATCCTCTTCCACCCAAGAGTGATACTGTGTTTGAGCTCAAACAATTACCTGATACTTTGAAATATGCTTATCTTGATGAAAAGAAGATATGTCCTGTTATTATTAGTGCTAACCTTTCAGGGCATGAAGAAAAGAGATTATTGAAAACTCTGAGGAAGCACCGTGCTGCTATTGGATATACTCTTGATGATCTTAAGGGCATTACTCCCACTCTATGTCAGCATAAAATTAATATGGAACCTGATGCTAAACCAGTTGTTGATCACCAGCGATGGTTAAATCCAAAGATGAAAGAAGTGGTAAGAAATGAAATATTAAAGCTTCTGGAAGCAGGTATAATCTATCCTATAGCTAATAGTAGATGGGTAAGTCATGTTCATTGTGTCCCTAAGAAGGGAGGTATTACCGTTGTTCCTAATGATAAAAATGAACTGATCCCACGAAGAATTATCACAGGTTATAGAATGGTAATCGATTTTAGAAAATTAAACAAAACTACTAGGAAGGACCATTATCCTCTACCTTTCATTGACCAAATGCTAGAAAGACTATGAAAACATACACATTTCTGCTTTCTAGATGGATACTCGTGTTTTTCCAAAATACTTGTGTCACAAGAGGATCAAGAAAAAACTACTTTTACATGCCCTTTTGGTACTTTTGCTTATAGACGTATGCCTTTTTGTTTATGCAATGCACCTGCTACCTTTCAAAGATGTATGGCAGCTATATTCTCTGACTTTTATGAAAAGATTGTTGAGGTTTTCATGGACGATTTTTCCGTTTATGAAACTTCTTCTGATGATTGCTTAAGCAACCTTGATCGAGTTTTGCAGAGATGTGAAGATCTAATCATGTCTTGAATTGGGAGAAGTGCCACTTTATGGTCAATGAAGGTATTGTCTTGGGGCATAAAATCTCCGAACGAGGTATTGAAGTTGATAAAGCTAAATTTGATGCTATTGAAAAAATGCCGTGTCCCAAAGATATCAAAGGTATAAGAAGTTTCCTTGGTCATGCTGGTTTCTATAGGAGATTTATTAAAGACTTCTCTAAAATTTCTAGGCCTCTCACTAATCTTTTGCAAAAAGATGTTCCATTTATTTTTTATGATGATTGTGTAGAAGCATTTGAAACACTTAAGAAAGCCTTAACTTCTGCACCTATTGTTCAACTACCTGATTGGAACCTACCCTTTGAAATTATGTGTGATGCTAGTGATTATGTTGTTGGTGTTGTTCTAGGACAAAGAGTTGATAAGAAATTAAATGTTATCCATTATCCTATCAAAACTCTAGACAGCGCTCAAAGAAATTATGCTACCATTGAAAAAGAATTTTTAGCAGTCGTGGTTGCTTGTGATAAATTCAGATCTTACATTGTTGATTCTAAAGTAATTGTTCACACTGATCATGCTACTATTAAATACCTTATGGAAAAGAAAGATGCTAAACCTAAACTCATTAGGTGGTTCTCTTGCTACAAGAATTTGATTTACATATTACTGATAGGAAAGGAGCTGAGAACCCCGTAGGAGACAATTTTTCTAGGTTAGAAAATATTCTCGATGACCCGCTACCTATTGATGATAGCTTTCCTGATGAACAATTAGCTGTCATAAATGCTTCCCTTAGTACCCCATGGTATGCAGACTATGCTAATTATATTGTAGCTAAATTTATACCACCTAGTTTCACATACCAACAAAAGAAAAAGTTTTTCTATGATTTAAGACATTACTTCTGGGAAGACCCACACCTTTATAAAGAAGGAGTAGATGGTGTTATTAGACGTTGTATACCTGAGCATGAACGGGAAAAAATCCTACGCAAGTGTCACTTCGAGGCTTACTGAGGACACCATGCTGGATATAGAACTGCACACAAGGTATTACAATCTGGTTTTTATTGGCCTACTCTTTTCAAAGACGCTCGTAAGTTTGTCTTCTCTTGTGATGAATAGCAAAGAATTGGTAACAGTAGTAGACGTCAGGAAATGCCTATGAATTATTCACTTGTTATTGAACCATTTGATGTTTGGGAATTTGATTATATGGGACCTTTTCATTCCTCTAATGGGTATACACATATTTTGGTTGTTGTTGATTATGTTACTAAGTGGGTAGAAGCTATTCCAACTAGTAGTGTTGATCATAACACCTCCATTAAAATGCTTAAAGAAGTTATTTTCCCAAGGTTTGGAGTCCCCGGATATTTAATGACTGATGATGGTTCACATTTTATTCATGGTGGTTTCCATAAATTGCTTGCTAAGTATGATGTTAACCATAGAATTGCATCTCCATATCATCCTCAATCTAGTGGTCAAGTAGAATTAAGCAATAGAGAATAAAATTGATCTTGCAAAAGACTGCTAATAGATCTAGGAAGAATTGGTCTAAGAAACTTGATGATGCATTATGGGCTTATAGAACTGCTTATAAAAATCCTATGGGTATGTCTCCATATAAAATGGTTTATGGAAAAGCATGTCACCTACCTCTTGAATTGGAACATAAAGCTTATTGGGCAATTAAAGAACTGAACTATGATTTCAAACTTGCCGCTGAAAAGAGGTTATTTGACATTAGCTCACTTGATGAATGGAGAACCCAAGCCTATGAAAATAGCAAACTGTTCAAAGAAAAGGTTAAAAGATGGCATGAGAAAAGAATACAAAAGCAGGAATTTAATGTAGGTGACCATGTTGTAACACCCCATGTAATTAACAACAGCGATCACCCCTAGTTAATGCCATGTCAGCAGGGTTAACAGTGTCTAATCATCATTTGCATCATATTGCATTTCAAACTACTAGTTCAAACTTCAATTAAATTCAAAGTGGAAAAAAAGTTGTTCAAAACAGAAACTAAAATGTTCGGGTCGTGCCAAATAATGCATAGGTGATTATGGTGGTGAAACCAAACTTTTATGAAATGCTTAAATGCACTAAAATGATTTAAATAGTAGCAAACCTAATTATTTAAATGCCTTTATTAATTAATAAAATATCAAACTAAATTATTTGGGGACTAGACTTTTTGTGACAGTGGACTAAATTGAAATACTAAATTAGATGCTAAGTATATATTTTACTAAAACTAAAATAAAATGTAACTAAAATGAAACAGGAAAGAATAAATAAAAAGAGAAGAAATAAAACAAAGTAAAAAACAAAAACAAAAACCCCTGGCCCAACTGGGCCATGGCCCAGCCGCACCTGGCCTACATGCCCCCCCCCCCAGCCGCACCGAACCCTAACCCTATCCACTCCTCCCTCTCGCTCTCCCTCACCCCCTGATCCGATCTGAATCGGGGCACCAGACGCCGACGCCGCGCGCAACCGCCGCCGTCGTCGCCCGTGGCCCACGCCGGAGCCACCCAGACACCCACCGTCGTCGGCGCCGCCTCCCCGTCTCTGTCGCTCGTCCCAATCCTCCTCCTTGCCGAACGGCATCGAGCCACGCCGCCCCCTTCCATGCATCGAACGTGAGCACCACCCCGTGCTCCCTCTCCTCCCCCCCGATCCAGAACACGTCGTGCCCGCCGTGGCCCTACTCGCGCGCTCGCCACCAGCCCGCTCCCTCCCCCGCTCGCGCCTTGCCGCTCACAGCCGCGCCCGTAGCCGCGCTCTCGCGCACCCGCTGCCCCTTCCCCGTGGCCTCGCTCGCCCGCTGCTCGCCGCCGCTGCTGCTCGCTGCTCTGCCTGCTGCTGCTACGAACTGCTGCCGGGCGCCGCTCACCGCCTGCGCCGGCGCGCCCCTCGCCGCCACCGGCCAGCATCGCCGCGCTCGCCTCTGGCCGCGGCCGGCCTCTCTGCTATGTGGGGCCCGCCCCTGGATTAAACAAAAAGAGAAAAAAGAAATAAAAATAGAAATATTAATAATAATATAAATAATAAAAATAAAAATAAATATTAATTAATTAATTAACTTAACCTGATTAATCTATTAATTAAACTAATTAACTTGGCTAATTAGTTATCAGTCAATGACAGTGGGACCCACACGTTAGTTTGACTAGGTCAACCGACCAGTTGACCTGCTGATGTCACTCTAACGTCATGCTTGCGTCATCTCACACTGTTCTGGATAATTCGTATTAAGTAATTAAATAAATTACAGAAAATGATTAAAACTTTAGAAAATCATATAAAATAATACGTAGCTCGGATGCAAATACTTTGTACATGAAAGTTGCTCAGAATTTCGAGACGAATCCAAATACGCCCTTCGTATTGCTGTCAGATGCCCCTAGCTACCTGAACATGGAACTTTTAGACTGATTTCGATAAATGAATAGTGCTCAACTTTAATAAATTAAATCCAAATAAATTCCTAAATTGACTAAATCATTTAGTTAGGCAGTAGAACACCTCTGCATATCATTTAGGCATGTCATGCATATTGTTTGCATTTTTTGCCGTGAATTTATTGTTTCTTTCCCTCTCCTTCTCTCTTGATAGACGCCGAGACCGATGCCGACACAGCAGGGTACAACTACGCTCCGGACGAGCAGCCTTCCGACGACACCTCCTCCTTGCCAGAGCAACCAGGCAAGCACCCCCCCTCCTTGAGCATCCCGATATCGCCCATTCAATTTTCTCCTGCTTGCATTAGATTTTTCTACTGTAAATGATTGCTCCTATTCTGATGCATAGCCTGCTTTTGTAACCTGCTTATTGCTACCTTACCTGCCTATTTCAAACTGCTTAGTATAGGTTGATTAGTGAACCGTCAGTGACCCCCACTTTGTCCTTGTTGCCTCTGCTTCATCATCGATGACTCAATCAACGTGATCGACGACCAGAGACCGACACCTCACTTCACCCCCTTTGTTGTACGACTCTGCATAGTTACTATCGAGTGCCGAAGGTGATACCTCGTAACGCACTCCTAATGATAACTCTGCAGTGTAGCTGATCGGTCGTGGTCATCGAGGGTGATTCCTCCTTAATCACTCCCTATACGACTCTGTCGTGCAACCCCTCAAGTGTGAACCTCGAGGGTGATTCCTCCTATGTTCATCTTGTTGATTTCATCAGGTGGAATCCTCCGAGGGTGATTCCTCGAGTTTCCCCCTTGATGTTATGACCACACGGTTACTTTGACCTTTGTCACAGGTGGGTCGACCCTGAGGGGTACCCGCAGGGAGATCTATGATGTTGGGCTTGCCCGGAAGGGCGCCCGAGTGTGATATTGTGGCGGAGCTTCAGAAACTCTGATTGTCTCCGTGTGTTATTAAATGAGCCTATTGGATTTGGGTATTTGATCTGAGTGGGTCGACGTGCCCTATACGCACTACTACCATGCGGGATAATGGTTTATGGGGCCCTCTACGTCGTATGTTTCTCCCGAAGCTCTTCAGACGTCACGGTTCACCGTGCGGGCTGATCGCTGGGAATGGGCTGGATACTTCACTGAAAAGTTCAGTGTCGCGCCTGCACCCCGGCCAGCCACGCAACGCGCAGGGTGCCCAGGACGATGGCCCAAGACCTCTGGGTGCATAGGTTAGTCCGGCGTGCTGACCTCTCTGCTGAGCCTAGGTAGGGCGCTGCTTCGTGTTGATCTCCCGAGGCCGGGCATTACCCAGCAAGTGTGTCCGGCCAGAGGTGATCGAGCGTGTTGGGTAACAGTAGTGCACCCCTGCAGGGAAGAAAACATCTATCGATAGCCGGTCCTACGGTAAAGGACGCTCAGTTTGGTATCCCGATCTATTACTTGAACTGGATACATGTTTAACTAATTGAAGCTTCAGGATCGCTTTCTCGCTGGGAGTCGAGGAAGGATCTCTAGGCTTTGCCTCAACATGCTTGCTTAATAAAAATGCTTTCTATACTCTTCTAATTGCTGCAAGATGGTGGTTTCGTGAAGATGCTAGTCTTCGATAGGACTAGGTCTTCTCTCTATTCTGGCATTTCTGCAGCCTAGTCCACATATACAGCCTTTCTTTGGTAATGTTGCATATGTAGTGTAGATCCTTGCTTGCTGAGTACTTTGGATGAGTACTCACGGTTGCTTTGCTACCTCTTTTCCCCCATACCCCTTTTGATGTTACCTCAGACGATGGAGCCCAGGAGCCAGATGTCCCCGCAGGAGCTTACTACCAGGAGGGTCCAGACGGCACGTACTACTGGATCGAGCCAGCTGACCAGGAGTAGGATCGGAGGCCCCAGACAGGAGGCCTACGCCTTTCAATCTAGAGTCATTGTTTGTGCTAGCCTTATTAAGGCAAAACTTGTCTAACTATGTGTGTACCCAGATATTATTTGTATGACTAACTTATGTATTCGGATCTTCGTGATCCCTGGTCTGTAATATTGTGGATCTCCGTTTATTTGTGTTAGAGTTGTGTTGTGATACCTTCCCGTGAGTCCCTGTGCTTGATCGTGCACTAATCATACACGCAAACATGCACGAGCGAGGGGGGAGGAGTGGATAGGGTTAGGGTTCGGTGTGGCTGGGGGAGGGCATATAGGCCAGGTGCGGCTGGGCCGTGGCCCAGTTGGGCCAGGGGGGTTTGTTTTTCTTTTTGCTTTGTTTTATTTCTTCTCTTTTTATTTATTCTTTCCTGTTTTATTTTAGTTACATTTTATTTTAGTTTTAGTAAAATATATACTTAGAATCTAATTTAGTATTTCAATTTAGTCCACTATCACAAAAAGTCTAGTCCCCAAATAATTTAGTTTGATATTTTATTAATTAATAAAGGCATTTAAATAATTAGGTTTGCTACTATTTAAATCATTTTAGTGCATTTAAGCATTTCATAAAAGTTTGGTTTCACCACCATAATCGCCTATGCATTATTTGGCACGACTCAAACATTTTAGTTTCTGTTTTGAACAACTTTTATTTTCCACTTTGAATTTAATTGAAGTTTGAACTAGAAGTTTGAAATGCAATATGATGCCAATGATGATTAGACACTGTTAACCCTGCTGACATGGCATTAACTAGGGGTGATCACTGTTGTTAATTACATGGGGTGTTACACATGTATTGCTATACAATTCTCGTTTAAGATTTTTTGCAGGAAAACTTATCTCCAAATGGGAAGGTCCTTACATTATCGAAGAAGTTTATCGTTCCGGTGCCATCAAGATCAACAATGCTGAAGGCAACAACCCGAAGGTGCTGAATGGGCAAAGAATCAAACATTATATCTCAGGTACGCCCATAAATGTTGAAACTAATATTATTCATACCATAACACCGGAGGAGTACATAAAGGAAACCTTCCAGAATGCTCCAGAACCCTGAAAAGGAATAGGTATGTGATACGATAAGTAAACCGACTCCAAAAGTTTTGCAAACGCAATTTTACCCCGTTTTGGAATATTTAAAAAAAATAGGGAAATAAAAAGTAGTCCAAAAAATGCACGAGCAGGCGACAAGCCTGGGGGGTGCGCCCTACCCCCCTGGGTGCGCTTCCCAAGCTTGTGGCCACCTCGTGTGCCCTCCGGACTCCATTTTCTCCCAGAATACTTGTTTTGCACGGTAAAAATTCATTATATAATCTCCTAAAGGTTTTGACCACCGTATTACGACAATATCCTCTGTTCTTGTTTCGAGCTATTTTTCTGATAGATTTGAAAGCATGTCGTCGCAAGATTCAGATGGAGAGAGCTATGTTTCTGATATGTTTCCAACGTATCTATAATTTTTGCTTGTTCCTTGCTGTTATACTATCATTCTTGGATGTTTTACAATCATTTATAGCAACTTTATATCATTTTTTGGGACTAACCTATTGACATAGTGCCCAGTGCCAGTTGCTATTTTTTTGCTTGTTTTTTACTTCGCAGAAAATCAATACCAAATTGAGTCCAAACACAGCGAAACTTTTTGGAGATTTTTTCTGGACCAGAAGACACCCGGTGGGCCAAAGAAGTACTAGAGGGGAGCTCCGAGGGGAGCACAACCCACCAGGGTGCGCCTGGGGGCCCAGGCGCACCCAGGTGGGTTGTGCCCACCTCGGTGGCCTCCCGCACCGCCTCTTCACCCTATAAATTTCCAAATATTCCAAAACCCCCGGCGGGAACCCTAGATCAGAAGTTCCGCCGCCGCAAACCTCTGTAGCCATGAAAAACCAATCTAGACCCCGTTTCGGCACCCTGCCGGAGGGGGAGATCATCACCGGAGGCCATCTTCATCATCCCTATGGCCACCATGATAGAAAGGGAGTAGTCCACCCTCGGGCTGAGGGTTTGTACCAGTAGGTATGTGTTTAATCTCTCTCTCTCGTGTTCTTGAGATGGCACGATCTTGATGTATCGCGGGCTTTGTTAATATAGTTGGATCATATGGTGTTTTCCCCTCTCTATCTTGTTGTGATGAATTGAGTTTTCCCTTTGAGATTTCATTTTTATCGAATTGAAAACTTTTATGGATTTGAGAGCACTTGATATATGTCTTGGATATGAATACCCGTGGTGACAATGGGGTACTATATTGATTCACTTGAGATATGTTTTGGCACTCAACTCGCGGATTCCCGAGGTGACATTGGGGTAATATATGCATAGGGGTTGATGCACGTTCTTGTCTTTTGTTTCTCCGGTAGAAATCTTGGGGCACTCTTTGAGGTTCTTTGTGTTGGATTGAGTATTATGAATTTGAATTTGCTTTGGTGTTATTTTAGTACGAACTCTTGATAGATCGATCGGAAAGAATAACTTGGTGTTATTTTAGTACGAACTCTTGATAGATTGAACAGAAAGAATAACTTGGTGTTATTTTAGTACGAACTCTCGCATAGATCGATCGGAAAGAATAGCTACAAACAATTTCTTCTTATATTCTCCGCTAGATAAGAACTTTGGAGTGATTCTTCATCGCACTTTGAGGGATGGTTATATGATCCAATTAGATTAGCATTGTTGAGAGATTGCACTAGCGAAAGTACGGACCCTAGGTCTCATTTTCAAGCATTGCAATACCGTTTGTGCTCCATTTTATCAATTGCTACCTTGCTGTTTTTTATTGTTCCTATTACAAAAATCAATATCTACTATCATTACTACGCTTGTATCACCATCTCTTCACCGAAGTAGTGCACCAATATAAATTACCATTGTATTTGGTGTGTTGGGGACACAAGAGACTTTTTATTATTTGGTTGCAGGGTTGTTTGAGAGAGACCATCTTCATCCTACGCCTCCCACGGATTGATAAACCTTAGGTCATCCACTTGAGGGAAATTTGCTACAGTCCTACAAAACTCTGCCCTTGGAGGCCCAACACGAGTCTACAAGAACAAGTTGTGTAGTAGACATCAAGCTCTTTTCTGGCGCCGTTGCCGGGGAGGTAAGTGCTTGAAGGTATATCTTTAGATCTTGCAATTGAATCTTTTAGTTTCTTGTTTTATCACTAGTTTGGTTCGTAAAAGAAAACTACAAAAAAAATGGAATTGAGGTTGCATCATATTATTCATCTTTATAATGACTTTCGTGAAAATGATGGAAAGGAAAATTGTGCTCAATTGATAGAAGAGGAATTCAATAAAATGTTTGGCATAAAAGATGAGCATGATTGCAATGTTGTTAGTATGAATTCTTTGAATATCCAAAATGCTAATGATGCTTTCACAAGTCATGACAAAAATGTTTCTTATAAGCATGTCAATTTTTGTGGAGTGGAAAGACTTTGTGAAGACTTGCCTTATAGGGAAGATAGATTTTGTAAGAAGCATAAACATGATAGAACCAATTTTTTGCTCAAAGTGATAGATGAATTTGCTACAAAATTATGTTCTCTTTGTCCTATTACTTGTGAACTTTGCAATAAGGTTGGTCATCTTAATTTCCAATGCAAACTTTTTCATGATCGAATCATGGCCAAATATTGTAATGATTTGATCACCCTTGAACTTTATAATGAGCTTTGTCTATTTTTGGGGAGTGAAGAATTGACACATAAAAATAGTTGGTTTGAAGTATTCATTCTCACAGGCGACATTGAAACTAATCTAAAAAATATCTATATGTTTTGCATGGTGAATTGCAATGAGAATGCTTATATTGCCAACTATAGAAAGATGGGGAAACCAATACAATATAAAAGGAATACTAATGAAAGGGTAAAGATTTCCACTTTCCCTCCTATTGTCTCTCATGATGAAATAGGTGACGAGGAGGAGCTCCCTATTCAACCAATCTCATCAATAAGAAGCTCGAAAAAATTAATTAAACCCACACATGATGTGGTGAAGAAGAAGAAAAGAAGAAAGAATAGAGGTAAAAAGGTATCTCTCCCAAATAATGTTGCTCCTATTATTGTTGTGCCTCATGAAAATGAATCAAAAATAATTGTGGAAGATGATGCACTTGATGATGATATTGCTTCTTTGTCTTATGGCACAATGTCCGAGAGCACTATTGATGATGATTTTGTTATCCCATTGCTTTCTGTGATGATTATGATTGGGAAGTTAATGATACCTCTTATAATCTTGAAAATCTTTTTGGCACCAACTTGGGAAATTATGATGATAGCAATTGTTATACCGTTGGTGCTATTCATACTATTAATGATGAGAGTGATTATGTTTATGATTTGCCAAGCCACAAGCTTGGGGATGATATGTTTGATGAGAATGACATGTTTGAGAATTTATTTTCTACAATTAATGTTTGTCCCAAGCTTGGGGATGATATGCTTAATGAAGATGATCTTTTTAGTCCCCCTACTTTGAATGATCAAATTTGCTATGATGATTGCATGACTCCTATCTATGATGAGAACAAAGTTGCTACTTATGATGATTATTGTGATGATACTTATGTTATAAAAAGTAGTAATAATTATTGTCATAATTTTGAATATCCTTTTACTGAACATTACTCTCTTAATGTGGAAACATTTTTTAGTATTCGAGTTTCATATGATACTCCCACTATTGTGAATGAGAATAAAATTGCTTATATGGAGAGTAATAAATTTTCTATGCTTTTGGATCATGAAAAGAATGCTTTATGTGATGGTTATATTGATGAATCTATTCATGATGCTAATGAAAATTATTATCAGAGAGGAACTTATGATTCATGATGCTCTTGTTATGTTTCAATTCTTATCTTTTATGTGAGCATCATTGAAATCATCATGCCTAGCTAAAAAGGCATTAAAGAAAAGCGCTTGTTGGGAGACAACCCAACACTTTTACCTACTGTTTTTGTGTGTTCACATTATTATGCTACTGTATTAATCATGTTTTATAGCTTTTGTTTCAATAAAGTACCAAGTAAAGCCTTTGGGATAGTGTGGATGATAGTTGACTTGATTCTGTGCAAAAACAGAAACTTTTGCGCCCAGTAACAGAATTGTTTAAATTCACTGGAGCATCTAAAAATTCTGATTTTTTTTAAATTTGATGGGTATACAAATTTCCTACGTTGTCCTAAATTTTCAGAATTTTTGTAGTTACACAAGTATGACCTTAATAAATATCTTTACGTACTGTTCTGTTTTTGACAGATTCTGTTTTCAATGCATAGTTTACTTGTTTTATGGTTTCTATGGCTTATGTTGCTTAATATAAATTGTGGAAATTATAGAGTACAGTAGGTATTGTGTGATAACAATTATGAATCTTGTCTTTGACAGTACCAAAGTGAATGATTTGTCTTTATCATACTAACCCATCTCACGAAGTTCCGTTAAGTTTTGTGTGATTGAAGTTTTCAAGTTTTGGGTGAGATATCGATATGAGGAGAATAAGGAGTGACAAGACCCTAAGCTTGGGGATGCCCAAGGCACCCCCAAGGTAATATTCAAGGAAGATCCAAGCAACTAAGCTTGGGGATGCCCCGGAAGGCATCCCCTCTTTCGTCTCCGACATTATCGGTAACCTCACTTGGAGCTATATTTTTATTCGTCACATGATATGAGTTTTGCTTGGAGCAACATTTTATTTTGTTTTCATTTGCTTTATATTATTTAGAATAATGTTTTGTATCTTTTATTTCAATAAAAGTGGCAAGGATAGCCTTTACCATGCTTATTTTGCAAGTTTATGAGTTGCTGTTTCAAAACAGAAAGTTTGTCACTGTTGCAAAAATTCTCCAGAAAAGTCAGGATGTGATAAAATGTTAAAAAAAATTGAACAATAAGATATGATAAAGTTTCTATAGTTTGGTATATTTTCAGAATTTTTGGAGTTAGGGAAGTATGAAGAATATTTCACTCTTTACAGACTGTCCTGTTTAGACAGATTGCTGTAATGTTTGCATTGATTGCATATGTTTGCCTGTTTAATGATTCTATTTGAGGATGGAAGTATTAAATATGCAGAGGCATTTAGTATTCAATGTTAAATATTAATTTTAGTGATTTGTTACAGTACAGAATGAGAAGGTGTTGCATTGATTTATACTAACTTATCTCACGAGATCTTGTTGAGTTTTGTGTGGAAGAAGTTTTTAAGATTTAGGGAAACCGTGATATAAAAGGAATTAAGGAGACACAGAAGCTCAAGCTTGGGGATGCCCAAGGCATCCCAAGATAATATCTCAAGAAGTCTCAAGCATCTAAGCTTGGGGATGCCCCAGTAGGCATCCCACCTTTCTTCATCAACAATTATAGGTTAGTCTCGGTTGAGCCTAAGTTTTTGCTTCTTCATGTGATGTGTGCTATTCTCGAAATGTCATTTAATTTTTGTTTTGCTTGCTGTTTTAATAAAATACTTAGATTTGAAAGTTTTATAAATAAGAGAGAGTCCTCACATAGCTACCCATTTACTTAACTACTCGCATGATCTTCACTTATATCTTTTTGGAGTAGTTTGTCATTTGCTCTATTGCTTCACTTATATCTTTTTGAGCACGGTGTGCTTTATTATTTTTGAAGAAATTATCTCATGCTTCACTTATATTATTTTAGAGACGAAAATTGTTATGCTCATGTTCTTCACTTAAATTTGTTTGAGCTTGTCAAAAGTAATTGCAATATATGAAACTAGTCCCAAAGTGATAGATATTCAAGAGGGGTATAATAAAAACTTTCATGAAGATCATTGGACAAAATAAACTTGATTCTTTGTAATAGTTTTGAGATATGATGATAGTGATATGTGAGTCATGTTGATGAGTAATTATGCTTTAGTAAGAATATTGGTGTTAAGGTTTGTGATTCCCTATGCAAGCACGAAAGTCAATAGTTATGCAATGAAATTACATCCTACTTGTGGTGCATTATTCGGTGTTAGTTATGCTTAATGCTTGTTTATGTTAATTTTCGTTTCTTGGTTGGTTGCTTCTCAATCTATTTGCTAGCCTCCATTTGTACTAAGTGGGAATACTACTTGTGCATCCAAAATCCTTAAACCCAGTTTTGCCACATGAATCCACCATACCTACCTATATGCGGTATTTCCATGCTGTTCTAAGCAAATTTGCATGTGCCATCTCTAATTTTCAAAATAATTTCCTTTTTGTGTGCTCGTACCGCTCATGAAACAGTAGGGGGTGGCTGATATTTTTCCATGCTAGATGTTTTATTCTCAAGATGAGTGTTTATTCACTTGTCATTGCACGAGAGTACGGGAAAGGTAATAGGGATGCCCAGTCCCGAAATGAAAAATGAATTTACTTTATGTTGTCAAATAATAAATTCCTTGAAAAGTGTTGGTATGGATGGTACCCGTGGATACGGCTAGCCGTGGAATGTGAAAGAATGGTGGAAAAAGGAATAAACTTTATTTTCTGTTTGGGAACCGCCTATGATATATCTAGCATGGAAAGTATTGGAAACCACTCGATCGTTTTCGTTGACAGGAAAAGCATGCCACCCAAAATGTTTCTATCTCTCTTTTTTGCTATGAGCTCTGGCACCTCTACAAATCCCTACTTCCCTCTGCGAAGGGCCTATCTATTTACTTTATGCAATTTTTATTTTTTGAGTCTCCATCTTCTCTTATAAAGCACCAACTAAGGGGCACTATGATCGTACTTAAGCATTGGATGTAGCTAATATGCGAGCGTGTTTCATGAATGGATCAATGATTGAGCATGATGGGCTAGGAATAGCTTTCTTTAGTGTTGATATTTTGAAAGACATGGTTGCTTGTTGATATGCTTGAGTATTGAAATCTCCATGTCAAAACTAGACTATTGCTTTGAACTATAAAAAAGTCCATATGTCCATGCTACAAAAAGAAAAGAATATGTGATGAACATGTTAGACAGCATTCCACATCAAAAATTCTGTTTTATCATTTACCTACTCGAGGACGAGTAGGAATTAAGCTTGGGGATGCTGATACGTCTCCAACGTATCTATAATTTTTGCTTGTTCATTGCTGTTATATTATCATTCTTGGATGTTTTACAATCATTTTATAGAAACTTTATATCATTTTTTGGTACTAACCTATTGACATAGTGCCCAGTGCCAGTTGCTGTTTTTTTGCTTGTTTTTTACTTCGCAGAAAATCAATACCAAACGGAGTCCAAACACAGCGAAACTTTTTGGAGATTTTTTCTGGACCAGAAGACACCCGGTGGGCCAAAGACATACCAGAGGGGGGCTCCGAGGGGAGCACAACCCACCTGGGCGCGCCTGGGGGCCCAAGCGCACCCAGGTGGGTTGTGCCCACCTCGGTGGCCTCCCGCACCGCCTCTTCGCCCTATAAATTCCCAAATATTCCAAAACCCCCGGGAGGAACCCTAGATCAGAAGTTCCGCCGCCGCAAACCTTTGTAGCCATGAAAAACCAATCTAGACCCCGTTTCGGCACCCTGCCGGAGGGTGAGATCATCACCGGAGGCCATCTTCATCATCCCTATGGCCACCATGATGAGGAGGGAGTAGTCCACCCTCGGGCTGAGGGTTTGTACCAGTAGCTATGTGTTTAATCTCTCTCTCTCTCTCGTGTTCTTGAGATGGCACAATCTTGATGTATCGCGGGCTTTGTTAATATAGTTGGATCATATGGTGTTTTCCCCTCTCTATCTTGTTGTGATGAATTGAGTTTTCCCTTTGAGATTTCGTTTTTATCGGATTGAAAACTTTTATGGATTTGAGAGCACTTGATATATGTCTTGCATATGAATACCCGTGGTGACAATGGGGTACTATATTGATTCACTTGAGATATGTTTTGGCACTCAACTCGCGGATTCCCGAGGTGACATTGGGGTAATATATGCATAGGGGTTGATGCACGTTCTTGTCTTTTGTTTCTTCGGTAGAAATCTTGGGGCACTCTTTGAGGTTCTTTGTGTTGGATTGAGTATTATGAATTTGAATTTGCTTTGGTGTTATTTTAGTACGAACTCTTGATAGATCGATCGGAAAGAATAACTTGGTGTTATTTTAGTACGAACTCTTGATAGATCGAACAGAAAGAATAACTTGGTGTTATTTTAGTACGAACTCTTGGATAGATTGATCGGAAAGAATAGCTACAAACAATTTCTTCTTATGTTCTCCGCTAGATAAGAACTTTGGAGTGATTCTTCATCGCACTTTGAGGGATGGTTATATGATCCAATTAGATTAGCATTGTTGAGAGATTGCACTAGCGAAAGTATGGACCCTAGGTCTCATTTTCAAGCATTGCAATACCGTTTGTGCTCCGTTTTATCAATTGCTACCTTGCTATTTTTTTTATTATTCCTATTACAAAAATCAATATCTACTATCATTACTACACTTGTATCACCATCTCTTCGCCGAACTAGTGCACCTATACAAATTACCATTGTATTTGGTGTGTTGGGGACACAAGAGACTTTTTATTATTTGGTTGCAGGGTTGTTTGAGAGAGACCATCTTCATCCTACACCTCCCACGGATTGATAAACCTTAGGTCTTCCACTTGAGGGAAATTTGCTACTGTCCTACAAAACTCTGCGCTTGGAGGCCCAACACGAGTCTACAAGAACAAGTTGTGTAGTAGACATCAGTTTCCCATTATACTATGGATCCAAGGATATTTGGGGAGGTTTATCCCTACCTATGGTCCACGGATGAGGAGCAAGATTCTGACCCGGAGGAGGCAAAAGATGCGAGCTCTGAGGAAGACGATGCCCCCCTACCTCAACCAGGGGATATGCATGTGGAGTTCAAGAAGTCAAGCCTGCTGAACGGATCAAGCAAATATAAGGTTCAATTTATCCCATCCCATTTTCTGCAGGAAAGTAAGGCGGCATTATGCAAAAAGGTATTGAAGCTTGAGCAAGAAAATGATGACTTGAGGGAGGAAAGGTTCATCCTCAAACATAAGCTGGAGAAGCTCGCCGCTGCATCATCAACTTCATCACCACCACCTCTGAAGAAGGAGACTTGAGTACACGGGTATGGGCACTCCCCTTGGCTTATGCCAAGCTTGGGGGAGGTGCCCCGGTATCGTATCACCATCACATATTTATGTTTATCTTTTATCTTAGTTCGATGCTTTTGGTTAAATCTTGCTCTAGTAGAATAAAAGTTTTAGTATGATCTAGTCTTTGAGTTTTGCTTTGTGTTCTATCTATGTAATCGAGTGCGAGAGTTATATAATAAAGATTAGTTTTGAGCTAAGGGATTTACTTTCTTGCTTTGATCTTAAGAAAAAAGAACAAAAGAAATAAAAGATTATATAATAATCTTATGGAGAGTGATGACTTCACATATAAGAAGTATGATGCATGAAACTTGTTGAGGGTTGACAAACATAGTATTGGTCATTGTTGGAATTAATAGGAAGTAATAAAGAAAGAGAGATCTCACATATAAATACACCATCTTGGACATCTTTTGTGATTGTGAGCACTCATTAAAATATTATATGCTAATAAGTTGATGTTAGACAAGGAGACAACATAATGTGTTATGTTCCCTTATATCCGAATAGAAGTTATATTGGCATGGATCCTCCAACATGTTGAGCTTGCTTCTCATCCTATGCTAGCCAAAAATTCCGCACTAAGTAGAGATACTACTTGTGCATCCATAAACCCTTAACCCAGTTTTGACATGAGAGTCCACTATATCTACCTATGGATTGAGTAAGATCCTTCAAGTAAGTTGTCATCGGTGCAAGCAATAAAAATTGCTCTCTAAATATGTATGATCTTTTAGTGTGAGGAAAATAAACTTAATACGAACTTGTGATGGGGAAGAAATAAAAGTGACGGACTACATAATAAAGTCTATCACAAGCGGCAATATAAAATGTCATTCTTTTGCATTAAGATTTCGTGCATCGACATAAAAGTGCATGGCAACCTCTGCTTCCCTCTACGAAGGGCCTATCGTTTATTTTACTTTCTACCTTTATGCAAGAGTCATGGTGATCTTCACCCTTCCTTTTATATCTTCTCTTTTTGGCAAGCACTGTGTGTTGGGGAAAGATCCAGACATACATACCCACTCGGATGTAGGTGATCATAAATTATTATTGTTGACGTTAACCCTGAGGTAAATGGTTGGGAGGCGAAACTATAAGCCCCTATCTTCCTATGTGTCTGACTGAAGCTTTGATCTCATAAGTATCGTGTGAGTGTTAGCAATTATGAATGATTAAATGATGGTTGAGTATGTGAACTTGCTAAATAAAAGCTCTTACATTGACTCTTTCCGATGTTATGATAAATTGCAATTTGCTTCAATGACTGAGATCATAGTTTGTTAGTTTTCAATAAAAAATTTGGTCTATACTTTACCTTGTGAATGAATTATCACTTTGGCATGAGAAGTTATATGACAATATATTGTTGTTCTAAAAGATGATCATGATGCCCTCATGTTCATATTTTATTTTATCGACACCTCTATCTCTAAACATGTGGACATGATTATCGATTTCGGTTTTCGCTTGAGGACAAGCGAGGTCTAAGCTTGGGGGAGTTGATACGTCCATTTTGCATCATGTTTTTATGTTGATATTTATTGCATTATGGGCTGTTATTTCACTTTATGATACAATTCTTATGCCTTTTCTCTCTTATTTTACAAGGTTTACATGAAGAGGGAGAATACCGGTAGCTGGAATTCTGGACCGGAAAGGAGCAAATCTAAGATACCTATTCTGCACAACTCCAAATGTCCTGAAACTTTTCGAAGAATTATTTTGGAATATATAAAAGATATTGGGCAAAGAAACAACACAGGAGGACCCACCAGGTGGCCACAAGCCTGGGGGGCGCGCCCTACCCCCCAAGGCGCGCCTCCCAAGCTTGTGGGCCCCCTGGCCAGCCCCCGGTGTCCATCTTCTGCTATATGGAGGGTTTTAACCAGGAAAAAATCAGAAGGAAGCTTTCGGGACGAAGCGCCGCCGTCTCGAGGCGGAACCTAGGCAGAAGCAATCTAGGGTACCGGCAGAGCGATTCTGTCAGGGAAACTTCCCTCTGATAGGGGGAAATCGAAGCCATCGTCATCACCAACGATCCTCTCATCATGGAAGGGTCAATCTTCATCAATATCTTCACCAGCACCATCTCCTCTCAAACCCTAGTTCATCTCTTGTATTCAATCTTTGCCTCAAAACTACAGATTGGTACCTGTGGGTTGCTAGTAGTATGATTACTCTTCGTAGTTGATGCTAGTTGGTTTATTTGGTGGAAGATCATATGTCCAGATCCTTAATGATATTCAATACCCCTCTGATCTTGAACATGAGCATGCTTTGTGAGTAGTTACGTTTGTTCGTGAGGACATGGGAGAAGTCTTGTTATAAGTAATCAGGTGAATTTGGTATTCGTTCGATATTTTGATGAGATGTATGTTATCTTTCCTCTAGTGGTGTTATGTGAACATCGACTACATGACACTTCACCATGATTTGGGCCTAGCGGAAGGCATTGGGAAGTAATAAGTAGATAATGGGTTGCTAGAGTGACAGAAGCTTAAACCCTAGTTTATGCGTTGCTTCGTAAGGGGCTGATTTGGATCCACATGTTTCATGCTATGGTTAGATTTATCTTAATTCTTATTTCATAGTTAGGGATGCTTGCGAGAGGGGTTAATCATAAGTGGGAGGCTTTTCCAAGTAAGGACAGCACCCAAGCACCTGTCCACCCACATATGAAATTATTAAAGTAACAAACGCGAATCATATGAGCATGATGAAAACTAGCTTGACAATAATTCCCATGTGTCCTCGGGAGCGCTTTACTTTATATAAGAGTTCATCCAGGCTTATCCTTTGCTATAAAAAGGATGGGCCACCTTGCTGCACCTTTGCTACACTTGTTACTTGTTACCCGTTACGAATTATCTTACTACCGAACTATCTGTTACCGATAATTTCAGTGCCTGCAGAAAATACCTTGCTGAAAACCGCTTGTCATTTCCTTCTGCTCCTCGTTGGGTTCGACACTCTTACTTATCGAAAGGACTACTATTGATCCCCTATACTTGTGGGTCATCAGTCGCCTTCTCCTTGGCCTCGCGCTCGGACTACTCGATGGCAAGCCGGAGAGCCTTCGCGTTCTTCTGGCGGAGTCATTGAGCGTCCGTCTCTGCCGTCGTAAGAGACCAGCGGTAGACCCATGCGAGGAGCCGCTCGTCCTCGTCGGGCTTCGCTGGTAACCCACGGCAGTAGCGAACAAAGCTCCCCGTTGCGTCCCTCACCCTTGCCCGCTGCCTCTCGCGGCGGGCAACATGCGCCTCAGACTCCGGCATGCGCGTCCGGGCCGGCGGGCAAAGCACCCACAGTTGTGCGCGTGGGGGAGCAGTAGCCGACGGGGACAGGGGCGGTGTGGGGGAGGTGCGGACTGCGCAGCCCTCATGGAGCTGCGCGCGGGCCGGTAGGAGCCAGCGCCAGTGTCCTCGCTGCACCGGCGGGGGAGAGGTGAGGCGGCCGATTTGGAACTGCCACCCGTGTCCACCTTGGACCTCTCGAGGGTAATGCGGAGGGCCAGCTCCTCGTCGGAGTCGGAGCGGCTGCCGGCACTCGACGTGGTCATCCGAGTCGTCAGAGTGGATCAAATCGGAGAAATCGAAGGGGAGAAGAAGAGACGAATCGAGAGCCGAGTGAGGTAAGGTTTTCGAATTGAGGATATTTGTGGGGACGAAGTGGGTCAGGGTGGGCCGGGCTGAGGCGTCGGACGCGTCCAGGCAACCTCATATCCGCCTCATATTTGGACAACCTCATATCCGCCCTATATTTGGGTTGGATATGAGGGGCGCCAGACAGCCCAGATGTTTAAGGCCCGTTTGAGAGGCCCGGTGGGGTTACATTTTTGTTATTGGTCAGTGATCGGGCGTCCGCATCCCGTCCGGATGTTTGAGCCCGGTTTGGGGTGCCCGGCTGTAGATGCTCTTATGGTGCGAGTGGCTGTAAAGCTCGACGAGTAGTATAGCTGATTTGTGCCTGTATGATACTTTGTTGGATCTAAAAAGTAGTCATGATAATTTGGTGTCCTGCAATTGTGGAATGAGCTCGGTAGACCGTAAAAGATTCACAATTTTTAGGGAGAGTAAGAGCATCTACACCCGGCCACCCCAAATCTGCCTTAAAAGCCCGGGCGGATGGCCCGATCATTGACCGGTCATGAAAATGCGATTCAGATGGACGCCTAAAAACGGGTCTCAAACGTCCGGTCTGACCGGCACCCCTCATATCTAGCCCAAATATAGGGCGTCCGGGCGCGTCCGTGTCCGCTACGTCGAATTGACGCTGGGGTCTCACAGGAAAGCAGTCTGAAACCCGACGGTCCGAAGCTCGTCTCCTCCGTCGGACCGATGGCGCCGTGTTACGCCACTCCGACGGGCCACGTAGTGCCTAGCCTGGCTATTTAAGCCGACCGCCGGCACTGAAACCCTACCCGTCCACATTTCCCCCCTTCGGTTCACCGCCCCCGTCACTTTCCACTCCCCGTTCGCCACCACTAGTAGCCATGCCCCCACGCCGCCGAGTAAGGAGCTACCCATATCTAACATCAGAGTGCCGGCTACAGCTCCTTGAGCAGATCTGGGCAAGGCGCGAAGCCCGGATCACCGCAGGGCTACCTCTGGATGCAGTGGATCCGGAGGAGAACTTGGAGGGGGAGGGGGAGGAGGAGGTTGAGGAGGAGCCGGAGGAGGATATGGGGGACGCTGGGGACGCGAATCTGCAGACGGAGCAGCAGGCCATCCTTGATTCCCTCCACTCGGAGTCGGGTGCGGAGGCCAGACGCCGTCGTCGGTAGGAGATGGAAGCGGGGCACGTTGCGGAGGCGGAGGAGGAGATGCTTGCGTACATGGATGAGGTCGAGGGGGAGGAGGAGCCGGAGCCCTCCTACACGCCCATCCACCAGGTGCCCGACATCGACATCGTGGGCATCTCGACGACGAATCGTAGTTAGCGTGCCGTAGTACGTAGGTTTATTTTTGCATGATTTTTATGGATCTAAGGGATGAAATATTAGAGATTCGGATACGGAGGATCAAATTTAAGGCGTGACCGGTCACTGTTCATGAAAACACCCGATCACGTCCGCAGGCATTTGAGGGATCGGATTTTCCATCCGACTGTAGATGCTCTAAGATTCACATTTTTTAGAAAAAGTAAAGATTCATATTCTATATAGACTTCTAAATCTTTTGGACAGAACAATAAAACAGACAGGTCGGAAATCCTATATAAACGCGAATCAACTTGTGGTTAGATGGTTAGGTGGACAGTGATATCCCGGGTCCACCACGGTTCAAGTCCTAGTGCTCGCAATTATTCTGGATTTGTTTCAGAATTTCCGGTGATGCGCGCGTTCAGTGGGAGGAGACGTTCCCGTCGACTACGATGCGCCCAAGATGACTTCGTAAAATCTTAAGATGATATGCCGGCTCAGTTTTGTGGGATGCTCATAGGAGTAGGGTGTGCGTGGGTGCGTTCGTAGAGGTGAGTGTATGCGCGTATATATGAGCGCTTGCGTCTGCACTATGTTAAAAAAAATTCTATATAGACCACTGAATCTCTCGAAAAAATATTCCAAAAAAAAAAATCTCTTGAAGGAAACACTAAAACTGAAAGCCGACGGCCAGCAATCCAGCATGCATGACCTGATCTGGCAGATGCAGAGAACCATGAGCTTTTCAGCTGCCTACTACATATAATATTACAGTATATATATATTCTAACAAAACGAAGATGCGTCAGGTCGTGGACCGTCGCAGAGCGAGGAGGACGCTGTTGTTTTCGCAGCTGGTTTTCTCGGTCGCCCCAGTTTTCGGTCACCAAGTCAGCTCTCGGGCCTCATCGCCGGTTTTTTTACTCTGTTTCGGCTGCCGTTGACGTGTAGCCCCTTGGCCACGTCACCACGATTTCCATACACCACACGGGGCCGAGGTTTGAAACCAGCGGAGACGCGCGCAGGCAGGCGAACGGAGGCCGGACACCCTTGTTTCGGCCGCCTTGTCAAAGCAAAACAGTTCATCTTCTTTCCCCACTTGCACTCCAAGCCAGCCTTAATTACTCGCCGATTCCTCCAGCACCAGGACTATATATACAGGTCCCAGCCTCACCTTCGTTCCTCATCAAAACCTACAACCAACGAACTGCAAAGCAGAGACAGCGATCTTCTTTCTCTTCGAGTTCTTGGAGCTTGCGACCGACAGGGACAGGGACGGGGATGGCGACCGCCGGGAAGGTGATCAAGTGCAAAGGTTTGTTCCTGAAATAGTAGTAGCTAGTTTCGTCTGATTTTGATTTGATTCATGTTTGAGGATGGAGATCTAAATTGCATGGTTGGCTGCAGCGGCGGTGGCATGGGAGGCCGGGAAGCCGCTGTCGATCGAGGAGGTGGAGGTGGCGCCGCCGCTGGCCATGGAGGTGCGCGTCAAGATCCTCTACACCGCCCTCTGCCACACCGACGTCTACTTCTGGGAAGCCAAGGTATCCACAACGGACAAGTGCATCTCACAGTTTTGTGCTTTCCAATTGGGTAATTGTGGCTAATTAACTTGGTGATGTTCTGCTTGGATTTGTGCAGGGGCAAACTCCGGTTTTCCCTAGGATCTTGGGCCATGAAGCTGGAGGGTATGCATCCTCTCTGTCTCTGTCTTACTCTGTTTCAGCTTTGTTGCTTGGAGCAATCTTGAATCCTAAATCATAGTTTATTCATATTGGCTTCTAGTTTACTGAATCCTGATCTGTCAGTGCTACTAGATTGACAACTATATACAGCAAGTGCCCGTATATTATTGCCATGCGATAAAGCATATGAAGAATCACGACACATCACCGATCATTATTTATTCACACTGGCTTCTAATTATAGTCATCCTGAACACTGATCTGTCAGTGGTATTAGATTGATACCTACATACAACAAGTGTCCATATTTTATCGCCATGGGATAAAACATATGAAGAACCATGGGATAACGTCACCCATGACACAAGCTCACACCATAAAGTGCTTTGGACAATCATATGGTTTTGGACTAGTTAATTTTCCCATGTTCTGTCAGCTGCCGACCTCCTCATTATATCTTTTCCACGTTTATAATCAAAGATTCCTTGGCAGATGATGAGTATTATGTTTGCTTTTCGTAGTTTATCTTTTCTGCTAACTCTGTTTACTAACTTGCTTCTTGTTGCAGCATTGTTGAAAGTGTCGGAGAGGGTGTGACGGAGCTCGTGCCGGGCGACCATGTCCTCCCGGTGTTCACCGGTGAGTGCAAAGACTGTGCCCACTGCAAGTCAGAGGAGAGCAACCTTTGTGACCTCCTCAGGATCAACGTGGATCGTGGCGTGATGATCGGGGATGGGCAGTCACGCTTCACCATCAACGGGAAACCCATCTTCCACTTTGTCGGGACCTCCACCTTCAGTGAGTACACCGTCATCCATGTCGGTTGCCTCGCGAAGATCAACCCTGAGGCGCCCCTTGACAAAGTTTGTGTTCTCAGCTGTGGTATCTCAACTGGTAAGAGATGGCTCCTGATGCCATTGTTTCCAAACGAAACATAATGTTCAGGGTGCTTCCATTAGTTGTTGAATTGTCATTTTTCTGCAGGACTCGGTGCTACCCTCAATGTTGCGAAACCGAAGAAGGGTTCGACGGTGGCCATATTCGGTCTTGGGGCTGTAGGCCTTGCTGTGAGTGACGTTCCAAGATGTTTCTGTTCTACCACAAATTTTATCAGGCTCAAGAGAATTATGTGCTACAACCATGACTAATTACTGTGTGCTTCTCACATGATCAGGCCATGGAAGGGGCCAAGATGGCTGGGGCGTCAAGGATCATTGGTGTGGATTTGAACCCTGCAAAATACGAACAAGGTATGATCTGCCTCAGGGAAAACAAGGATATCTTAGTAAATATTTTTGGATGGAACACTGAACATGATGTACATTATTTTTCAGCTAAGAAATTTGGATGCACTGACTTTGTGAACCCAAAGGACCACACCAAGCCCGTGCAAGAGGTCCGTTCATGTCCCTCAGCACACATTTCCCCCTTTGTTCCATGTGCCAAAACTCACTGCTCAATGTTGCTCTCTAGGTGCTTGTGGAGATGACCAATGGCGGAGTCGACCGTGCAGTTGAGTGCACTGGCCACATCGACGCCATGATCGCCGCCTTCGAATGTGTCCATGATGTATGTAGCTCTCACTATACCTATATAGTATAAGTTTAAGCTCTTTTTAGAGTTTAGATTGAATATTGAAATGTGCTGGATGCAGGGGTGGGGCGTGGCGGTGCTGGTGGGCGTTCCACACAAGGAGGCGGTGTTCAAGACAAGCCCGATGAACTTGCTCAATGAGAGGACCCTGAAGGGCACCTTCTTCGGCAACTACAAGCCGCGGACCGACCTCCCGGAAGTCGTGGAGATGTACATCAGGAAGGAGCTGGACCTGGAGAAGTTCATCACCCACAGCGTGCCCTTCTCGCAGATCAACATGGCGTTCGACCTCATGCTCAAGGGGGAGGGCCTGCGCTGCGTCATGAGGATGGACGAGTAGATCGCCTCATGTTCATCGTGTGTCCCGCTGTTTTAACATTTGGTGCTTGAGAAGCACAAGCCAAAAATATATATATAGAAAACTTCCCTCGTGTAATAATCGTGTGTGCTAGTCGTGAGATGTGCGTGTGTTCATCTCTATGCTCTTTGTTTAGTGTTTACGGTTTTGGTCTTTTTTGTTTCAGTATGTCTGTCCGCAGCTTTCAGTTAGCATGTAAATTACTATTAATAATTGTGGCACAATAGTAATACTAGCGTGCAATTTCTGTGTTAATATTGGCGTCTTCCGTTGCAAACCAGTTCTGCTATTTTCTCTTCATCCTTGTATGCAGAAAGCTATTCTTTTTGTTATCATTGACTTAAACTGTTTACTTACATATAAATGACACAGAAATAGATTTGAAGATAAAAACACATTATTATGATGATCTCAAGCAGTATACTACTATCAAAGGACAACTTCACAAATTTTTCAATTCTGGGAAAAAAGAGCAATATCGTATTCGTCTTCAAGAAAAACAGAAATTACGTTTTCATTATGGTCTGACAGAACGACAATTACTTAGATATGTACATATCGCTGGAAAAGCAAAAGTGTTCCAAGCGTGCTTGCACAACATCTTGACAGCCCTTTCATCAGGGAAGATGGCTCGGATAGTGCCGGAGTGATTCTTGGCACAAGGGTGCGTCATCTTTGCATGAAGTAGACAATGAATAGTAACTCCACTTGCGGGAAATACCTTGGAAATTTTTTAGAAAAAAAGTCAAAAAGAAAGTTCAGAAGTCTTTTTAAATAAAGTTGACTTTCTTTTGCAGTAGCATGCAATTTTCCACCAAACAAAACCCGGCGTCGACTTCAGTGCGAAAAAAAAATTGGTCAAAATAGTGTGAATCTTGTATATAGCAATATATATATATTTTGCTCTGAAGTCAATGCTGGATTTTTATTGGTAGAAAATTACATACTAGTGCAAAAGAAAGTCAAGTTTATTCGAAAAACAATTTTATTTTTTTTGTAAAAAAATTCCCAATTTCACGGACGCAGGAACCAAACGTCCGTGCCCCACAACTTACACACTATACTCAAAGAGCTCTTTTATGGTAGGGACAAATGAATATTAACTGTCACTCCAACTTGTTCTAATGTGCCAGATCTTCCGATGCCAGTAGGCAATAATAGTACCCCAGAAATATAAAGAGTGAAGTGCTTCATAGGTCCTCAAACTCTTTCAAGGATGTCACGTTGGTTCTCGAACTATGAAAATCGACATCCAGGTCCTCGAAGTGAAGTAAGTGTGTCATCTAAATCCAAAAGCTGCGCAACGCCATCTGACCTGCCAGCTGATGTTGTTGAGACATGACACGTCAGATAGGGGGACATCCGTACATATTGCCATACCTAGGTGACTCAGTTCGTCCAAATATGTAAGACTCCTTTGATTTTAAGCTTTAACTCTAATCATGATTTGTCTAACGAAATATGAGTTAGCTTTTTTGAACAATCACCGGGGGAGAGACTCCCGGCCAAAATGCATTACTAAGCCACTCGGTGGCAAGCGTTGCAATAGAATGCTAGAGCACGACGCAAGGTAATGTTGTGGTGGCAACCACCTTTGGAGTAGCATCCTTAAATAAAAAACACTAAAGAGTGAAGTCAAAGATGATGTTTTCTAATAGTTACAATAGGAGAGTGCACTGCATTGCAGAACACTAGGGCGTTGTGAGAGTCCCCAGTTCTCCATAGAATGGAGAGCGCCATCGATGGCTAGACATCGGCGTCGAGCCTCGGCGGCATTTGAACATCCCTTGGTCGATGGAGAAGGGTTCAAGGAGTCCCAGGTCATACCAAATTAGATCGGCATCCACGTAGAGGATGAATATATGTAGCACGTCTTGCAAGGGAGCTTTACGGGCAACAGCTGTTTGAGCAATGTTCTTGTGGAAGAGTTTGGCCTTGGGGTTAATGCTATCTTTGAAAAGAAGCCAACCGAAGATCTGAATCTTGATCGGAACCTTTGAGTTCCGGATGAGCGCGGTGTTGGATTCCTCCTCATCCTCATGCGTGAGTAAGATGTATGCATTTTTTATGAGAAGACAACCTTGTGGGTGAGAAACCTTTCATCAATGGCAACATTAGGGGCATAAACCAACAAAAACGAAAACACGATATCCAATTCTCTCAAGGCAACATTGGTAAGGCGGTTCCAAAGGACCGACAACAAACCATCATGTCAGATTTGTGAGATTAAGACACTTGTAGAAAGGGAGTGAGGGTAAAGGTGTGAGAATGCATTCGCTAGGGTTTGACAAAGGATCTACTTATGTCTGTCGTGATGATGGTCCTGCTATTTGCTAGCTAGGTCATGCCTTTTTCTGGGCTCCTTTTGACCCTTGTTACTTGTAAGATTTTTCGGCCTAGTTTCCTTCATAACCATGGTCAACTTGTTCAGGTTTTCGATCCTGATTCCCTTATAACATGGACCAATTTTTCTTTGAATGAGGTGAAATTCAGGTGGGGATTCCTCCCCTAGGTGTCTGTTAAAGAAAAACAAAGGATATACGTGTCTGGCCAAAAGAAGATGGAAAACCATTGTTGGTGAGTACAAAAACTACAAAAAGAAGACACATCCGTGATGATACGTGTTTTTCATAGTAGGTCACAGTTTCGGTCATCCATGTACATTTATGACCGTTTTATGACATAATCAATATAGTCATACATGTGTTGTCGTAGATGTGTTACATGACAATAATCACGTCTTCATCATGGGAGTTTGCACTTCCATGACAAAAAATGCCTCGTTGGTCTCTTTCGGCCTATTTACGATCCGTTGTTCGTCTAGGTCGATTTTGGCCAATGGTCTCTTTCTGCCAATTTACAGCTTGTTGTTCTCTTCGGGTCCATTTATATGGTCCATATTTTTTCTTTTGGCCCGTTTGTGATCCATGGAGCATTTTGGTCTAATAACAGTATGTGGCGCTTTTTCGGCCCGTTTGTGCACTAGCTCTTTTGGCCCATTTGGCCCAATGTTGCGTTCGGGACGATTGGCATATATCTTATGCTGGCCTGGCTGACAAAATAAATTATCTCATAAAGTCTTTTTACATAATCTTGAAAACGAATGTTTTTCGTCTATTAAATAAACCCATAGATCTATTAAATAAACACATAGGTCATTAAACTTATGAAGGACTCGCGACATGCATGCAAGCTCATGTTCAACCTAGAGCTAATCAGATCCAACACATGCAAACTCTACCTAGATTTAATTCGTCACCGCCGCTGTCTATTAATTAACTGGGGATTATTGCAAAGATGCTTTGTCTTACGTGCCTAGGCAGGCGTGTCTTTGTAAATTGGGCACGCTTTTGATGTTGGGCGTAGGATTTGAATCAGGACTCCTTTGGTTTATAGGGTAGGAAAATCTTAAAAATAGGAAAGTCATAGGAAATGAGATGACATGTATCTCAAATCCTATGAGTGGGAATTGGAAAAGAGATGCCCTTTGATTCACATCATAGGATTTTTTCCATTGAGTCTATGCTAATGTTTATTTTCCTATGAAATGTGGAGGATAGGAAGAATTTCTTCGTAGGAATAGGATTCCATTCCTACGAACCAAAGAGCTCTAAAGGAATTTTTCCTATAGAAATCCTATCCTATGAAATTCCTACAAGATTCCTCTAAACCAAAGGGAAGGCTCGGGACAGATGGACACACGGATGCACAAAGCCCCCAGATGCATAGGATATGTTGCCATTAAATAATGGAAACAACCATTTCACCCACGATTTAAGAAATGGAATTTTCATTGGGCTTTTCCAACAGATGCTTAACAATGCAGTCAATCTCATATTGCTTCGTTCTGAATTCCTACAAATATTTACTCCCTCCTTTCATATATATATATATATATATATATATAGGGCCTAACACATTTTTTAAGGTTAATAATATATGAGATGTATAACGTAAAAATTATATCATTAGAAGCTCCTTCCACTTACGAATTTGATGGTGTGCTTTGTGTAACTTGCATGTCATATATTAGTGCTCTAACATGTGGTCAAAGTTAGCCTCAAAAACTGTATTAGGCCCTATATACATGGAAGAATGGAGTATGTTTTTTGGTGAGTACTACATTTGACAATGTTGCTTGCTTTCTCAAGATGTCAACTTCATCTCGGAGTGCAGCGATACACTCTTTTTGCCGATAGTCCAGTCTCTAGAACATCAACACTTGGCAGTTCATGACACATGATTGGGTTGGCGCCACTGCACTTGGATGGATGATCTTACGTCCAGACGGACCTTCGTATTTGATCTTGGGGTAACCTATTGTGCCATTAGAGTTTCAATTGGAGCTTGAAAAGATGAAGTTAGTAAAACATGATAAAAGAAAGTTACAACAACAAACCAATTTAACTAACAAGATATTAAAGAGTATTGATTGGATCATGACAATTTGAAGTTTTTAACATGATTAGGGAATCAACTACAACAAAAAAAGTTAAACAAACAGGTTTTTCAAAAGGCACTTGTTGTGCCATTTGCATTTTGATTGGATCCTGAAAACTTATACTTAGCAACATGATTAGAACAACAAGTTACAACAGCAAATTAGTTAAACAAGTAGGTTTTTCAAAAGGTACTTGTTGTGCCATTGGAGCTTCGCGTGGATCTTGAGAAGTTGAAGTTAGTAGTATGATTAGAGCAACAAGTTACAATAGCAAACCAGTTAAACAAACGAGTTTTTGTTGTGTCATTGAAATTTTAATTGGATCCTGAAAAGTTGGAGTTAGTAAGCATGACTAGAACAAGAAGTTGCAACAACGAGAAATGAAGATGTTACAACCAAAATAGATGACCTCATTGGAATTGTAAACAGTAATAGAGAAGATATATTAGTTGAGTGCACCTTTTCTATTTTATTTTGGTAAATAACCAAGATCAATTTGCTGAATAAGAGAGAGCAAACATACAAACGAAAATTGGAGTTGTTATAAATAATACGAGGAAAGATGATGCGGAGCATCCTACGGTCATCCCCATGGACCTACCGTCGCCTCCTCAAGCGCCTAGTGGACCAATGACAAGAGCACGTGCAGGAGGTCTCGAGACCGAGGTGACATCTCTCCTTAACGAGCTCCTGTACGATCCACATGAGACATGGTTACTACCTAAGCCCGGAATGCTATGTGTGATCAAGTATCAAGAAGACCCTCTCGGAGATGCTCGTGAAGACGGACAAGCCCCCAAGTACACGGACGAAGAAGACCGACGAAAGGAACTGGAGAAAGTTTCCAGGACCCAGACATCCGGCCCTGAAGGTGTCAACGGCAACAGCAGTCCAGCCGCCCTAGAGCTATAGGGCCCGAACATCCGGCCCGCCCCGGACATCTAGCCCGAGCCGCCCGGACATTTGGCCGAGCCCCGGAAATCCGGCCCGACCTGTCCAGAACGCATCCGAAGCCGGCCGAAGCCAGCCCCGGACATCCGTCCCCCATGGCCCGGACATCCGCCCCCTGTCTGCACACAGTAACGGGCCGAAGCCCATGTACCCCTTCGCCCCCCTAGACTATACATACTCCTCCTCCTCCTACGTTTTAGGGTTAGCATTGTGATAGCTCATTTTGGAGATAGATCTTTGCTCATCCACTTGTACCCCTACTCCATTGGAGACCAAGGCCTCCTAGGAGAAGATCCCCCAAGTGGATTCAAGACCCCGTCTAGGGAAGATCCCCTCGTGGATTCAAGACCTCAACTCCTCACGAATTGGGATGAACTAGCTACCGTGTATCCTCCTTTGTTGTCTTGGATCTTTGTGACCTCTTTGTGTATGTGGATCTAGCACATGTGCGATTGGATCAAGTCAATTTGAGTGTTTCCTCTTGTTTTCCCCTTGTATTCCTCGTGTGTTCTTCGTGTTCTTCGGGAATCCCCCTCCAAATCATGAAAGATCGGCCCCTAGGGTTCCACCCTAGATCATCTTGGTATCATGAGCCATGTTGATCACGATTTTGGAGTCTCCCCCATCGTTTTCTAGCCTGATTTTGCTTTGATTTTGTCCCAATTTTGAAAATTCCCACAAAAATAGCCCTCCCAAAAAAAATTGTGATTTGTTGGTTGGATGAAGTTTTGTTGGATTTGATCTGTGGATTTGATGTGTTACTTGTAGATCTAGCTTCCCCTCAATTCCATCACGAAATTCCATGAATTTTGCCCCGAAATTTTCGTTTCACCACCTAGTTCTTCGAGTTCGTCCAGGATTTGGAGCCCCGGACATCCAGCCCGTGGCCCCCGGACCTCCGGCCTCCCGCAGCAACATACACATCCACCACTTCCTTTTTCCGCCTAACTTCCACCACTTTTGACTGGGCTTCCACCAATACTTCCGCATACCACCACCGCTCTCCGCAACCACCATCGCTTACCCGCTACCACCTCCGAAAACTTTGACCCGTTTGTTTTGAGAATTTGAGTTGCGGTTTCCGTTTCCTAACGTGTTTCGGCTACTTAGGGACGGTTTGATACTGACATCACCGCCGCTCATCTTCGACGCGGCCTCGTCATTGATTGCTTGTATCTGCGTTGATATTTCCCCGAATAGGAGAGGATGATGCAGCACAGTAACGGTAAGTATTTCCCTTAGTTATGAAACCAAGGTTATCAATCCAGTAGGAGAACCAAGCAACACTATGTAAACAACACCTGCACACAAATAACAAATACTTGCAACCCAACGCGTAAGTGGGGTTGTCAATCCCTCCTCGGTATTGAGATAGATAAAATTGTATGAGATTTGATAAATAGATCTGACAAAAACACAAAATAAAATAAATAAATAAAAAGTGCAGCGAGGTATTTTTGGGTTTTTGGAATAATAGATCTGAAAATAATATGATAGGAAATAGACCTGGGGGGCGTAGATTTCACTAGTGGCTTCTCTCGAGAAAATAGCATACGGTGGGTAAACAAATTATTGTTGGGCAATTGATAGAAAAGCAAATAATCATGACGATATCCAAGGCAATTATCATGTATATAGGCATCACGTCCAAGATTAGTAGACCGACTCCTGCCTGCATCTACTACTATTACTCCACACATTTACCGCTATCCAGCATGCATCTAGTGTATTAAGTTCATGGAAAAATGGAGTAATGCAATAAGAACGATGACATGATGTAGACAAGATCTATTCATGTAGGAATAGACCCCATCTTTTTATCCTTAATGGCAATGATACATGCGTGTCACTTCTCCTTCTGTCACTGAGATTGAGCACCGCAAGATCGAACCCATCACAAAGCACCTCTTCCCATTGCAAGAAAAATCAATCTAGTTAGCCAAACCAAACAAAAGTTTCGGAGAAGAAATACGAGGCTATAAACATCATGCATAAAAGAGTTCAGAGAAGACTCAAATAATATTCATAGATAGAACTGATCATAAACTCGCAATTCATCGGATCCCAACAAACACACCGCAAAAAGTCATTACATCAAATAGATCTCCAAGAACATCGAGGAGAACATTGTATTGAAGATCAAAGAGAGAGAAGAAGCCATCTAGCTACTACCTACGGACCCGTAGGTCTGTGATAAACTACTCACGCATCATCGGAGGAGCACCAATGAGGATGATGAACCCCTCCGTGATCGTTTCCCCCTCCGGCAAGGTGCCGGAAAAGGGCTCTAGATTAGATCTCGTGGTTCTGGAACTTGCGGCTGCTGGAATTGTTTTTCGTCGACTTCCCTAGGGTTTCTAGAATATCTGGGTATTTATAGAGCTGAGAGGCGGTAGAGAGGACACCTGTGGGCCCCACTACCCACCAGGGCGTGCCAGGGGCCTCTGGCGCGCCCTGGTGCCTTGTGGGCCCCATGGGCCTCCCCTCCTGCACTTCCTTGGCTCCCAAGTTGTCTTCTGGGCTGAAAAAAATCTCCAAAAAGTTTTGCTGCGTTTGGACTCCATTTGATATGGATATTCTGTGAAGTAAAAAAACAAGCAAAAAACAGCAACTGGCACTGGGCACTATGTCAATAGGTTAGTCCCAAAAAATGATATAAAGTTGCTAGTAAATGAATGTAAAACATCCAAGATTGATAATATAATAGCATGGAACAATAAAAAATTATAGATACGTTGGAGACGTATCAGCATCCCCAAGCTTAATTCCTGCTCGTCCTCGAGTAGGTAAATGATAAAAACAGAATTTTTGATGTGGAATGCTGCCTAACATGTTCATCACATAATTTTTTCTTTTGTAGCATGGACATTTGGACTTTTAGATGATTCAAAGCAATAGTCTATAATTGACATGAGGACATCAATACTCAAGCATATCAACAAGCAACCATGTCTTTCAAAATATCAACACTAAAGAAAGCTATCCCTAGCCCATCATGCTCAATCATTGATCCATTCATGAAACACACTCGAATATTAGCTACATCCAATGCACAAGTATGATCATACTGCTCCCTAGTTGATGATTTATAAGAGAAGATGGAGACTCAAAATAAAAATAAAAATTGCATAAAGTAAATAGATAGGTCCTTCACAGAGGGAAGCAGAGATTTGTAGAGGTGCCAGAGCTCAAAGATTAAATTGAGAGATAAAATATTTTGAGAGGCATGCTTTTCCCGTCAACGAAAAAGACCGAGAATTCCCAATACTTTCCATGCTAAATACATCATAGGAGGTTCCCAAACATAAAATAAAGTTTATTCCTTTTTCCACCATTCTTTCACAATCCATGGCTAGCCGTATCCACGGGTGCCTTCCATACCAACACTTTTCAAGGAATTTGTTATTTGACAACATAAATATATTTTTTTTCATTTCGGGACTGGGCATCCCTGTTACCTTGCCACACTCTCGTGCAATGACAAGTGAATAAACACTCATCTTGAGAATAACGCATCTAGCATGGAAAATATTGGCCACCCCCTACCGCTTCATGAGCGGTACGGGCACACAAAAAGGAAATTCATTTTGAAAATTAGAGTTAGCACATACAAATTTACTTGGAACGGCATGGAAATACCGCATATAGGTAGGTATGGTGGACTCAATGGCACAACTTGGTTTAAGGAGTTTGGATGCACAAGTAGTATTCCCACTTAGTACAAGGAAAGGCTAGCAAATAGATTGAGAAGCAACCAACCAAAATACATAACTAACACCAAATAATGCAGCACAAGTAGGATGTAATTTCATTGCATAACTGTTGACTTTCGTCCTTGCATAGGGAATCACAAACCTTAACACCAATATTCTTACTAAATCATAATTACTCACCAACATGACTCACATATTATTATCTTCATATCTCAAAACTATTACAAGGAATCAAGTTTATAATATCCAATGATCTTCATGAAAGTTTTTATTATATCCCTCTTGAATATCTATCACTTTGGGACTAGTTTAATATATTACCATTGCTTATGACAAGCTCTCAAACAAATTTAAGTGAAGAACATGAGCATAAATAATTTTTCTCATCTCTCAAAATAATATAAGTGAAGCATGAGAGAATATTTCTTTAAAATTTTACTAACTCTCAAATGGATCTAAGTGAAGCATGAGAGTATATTTCTTCAAAATTAAAACACTACCATGCTCAAAAAGATATAAGTGAAGCACTAGAGCAATTCCATAGATCAAAAAATTTAAGTGAAGCACATAGAGCAATTCTAACAAATCATAGCATTATTATGGATATATCAAATAGGTGTGTCCAGCTAGGATAATTGTGACAAACTAAAAATCAACACAAGCAAAGACTCATATAATACAAGACGCTCTAAGCAAAACTCATGATATGTGACGAATAAAAATATAGCTCCAAGTAAAATTACCGATGGTCGTTAGAAGAAAGAGGGGATGCCTTCTGGGGCATCCCCAATCTTAGTTGCTTGGTTATCCTTGAATATTACCTTGGGGTGCCATGGGAATCCCCAATCTTAGGCTCTTTTCACTCCTTATTCCTTCATTCATCGTGATCTCACCCAATACTTGAAAACTTCAATCACACAAAACTTAAACAAAAACCTTCGTGAGATCCGTTAGTATAAGAAAACCAATCTTTACTTTAAGTACTGTTGCAAACCCATTCATATTTTGTTATTGCATTATACCTATTGTATTCTAACTTTACCATAGCTAAAACCCCCCGGTATAATCCATAGTTTCATCAAAATAAGCAGACAATGCAACGAAAATAGAATCAGTCAAAAACAGAACACTCTGTAAAGACTCGAATTTTGCTCATACTTCTATAACTCCAAAAATTGTAAAAATTAGGACAACAGAGGCAATTCATATATAAATCTTGTGTATAAAATTCAGAGTTTTTCGTTGCTACAGTGAATTTTAACAATTCTGCTACTGGAAGTAAAAGTTTCTGTTTTCCAACAAGATCAAATCAACTCTCACCCAAAGCCATCCTAAAGGCATTACTTGGCACAAACACTAACTAAGACATAAAAAACACAATCATAACAGAGGCATAATTGTGTGAACAGACAAAAACAGAAAGAAAAGGAGAAAAAATTATTTTATTCATTGGGTTGCCTCCCAACAAGCGCTTTTCTTTAAAGCCTCTTAGCTAGGCATTGATAATTTTGATGATGCTCGCATGAAAGACAAGAATTGAAACACAAAGAGAGCATCATAATACATGTGACAAACACATTTAAGTCTAACATACTTCTGATGCATAGGGATTTTATAAGCAAACAAATTATCAAGACAAGAAATATATAGCATATGAAAGGAAGAAGAAAGAAACAATAGCAATCTCATCATAACAAGAGGTAAATTAGTAACATGAAAATTTCTACAACCATATTTTCCTCTCTCATAATAATTACATGTACGATCATAATCAAATTCAACAATATAGCTATCATATAAAATTTTCTCTTCATGATCCACATGCATAAAAGTTTTATAATCTTCCAAGATAGTGGGATTAACATCTACTAAAGTCATGACCATTCCAAACCCACTTTCATCAAAAATTTCGTAAGATTGAACACTCTCCAAATATGTGGGATTATTTTTACCTAAAGTTGACGCTCTTCCAAACCCACTTTCAATATTATTGCAAACATTATTATCAATATCATATTCATCATGAGGCTTAAATAAATTTCCAAGATCATAAGAAGAATCACCCCAATCATGATCATTGCAATAAGTAGTGGACATAGCAAAATTAGCATCCCCAAGCTTGGGGTTTTGCATATTATTAGCACAATTGACATTAATAGAATTTATAGTAAAATCATTGCAATCATGCTTTTCATTCAAGGAGCTATCATGAATCACTTCATAAATTTCTTCATCACAATTTTCAGAGTCACGAATCTCAAGCAAAACTTCATAAAGATAATCTAGTGCACTCAACTCACTAGCGATTGGTTCATCATGATTGGATCTTTTAAAAAGATTAGCAAGTGGATGGGGATCCATATCAATAGCTTTTTAGCAAGCGAAGATGCAAGCATATAAAGGCACATGGCAACACAAGCAAACAAAAGATCAAACAAGAAAAAGGCAAACAAAAAGAAGGCGAATAAAAAGGAAAATATTTTGTGAAGTGGGGGAGATGAAAACGAGAGGCGAATGGCAAATAAAGTAATTGCAAGGAGATGAGGTTTGTGATTAGGAACCTGATAGATGTTGATGATGTCTTCCCGGCAACGGCGCCAGAAATTCTTCTTGATTGCTTGTATCTGCGTTGGTATTTCCCCGAAGAGGAGAGGATGATGCAGCACAACAACGATAAATATTTCCCTCAGTTATGAAATCAAGGTTATCAATCCAGTAGGAGAACCAAGCAACACTATGTAAACAGCACCTGCACACAAATAACAAATACTTGCAACCCAACGCGTAAGAGGGGTTGTCAATCCCTCCTCGGTATTGAGATAGATAACATTGTATGAGATTTGATAAATAGATCTGACAAAAACACAAAATAAAATAAATATAGAAAAAGTGCAGCTAGGTATTTTTAGGGTTTTGGCATAATAGATCTGAAAATAATATGATAGGAAATAGACCCGGGGGCCGTAGATTTCACTAGTGGCTTCTCTCGAGAAAATAGCATACGGTGGGTGTCGTGGAATCGTCACGGCAGATGTCCTAGTGTGAGGACTTAGTCGTGGAGCCATCACAATGAGGTTAGCTTAAAGGGGTTAATCAGGACAAAGGACACGGGGAGTTTATACTGGTTCGGCCCCTTGCGGTGAAGGTGAAGGCCTAATCCAGTTTGAGGTGGTATTGCTAGGGTTTCGACGACCAGGGAGCGGATACGCTTAACCTGGCTCTCGAGCTGTTGTTTTCTGTCCCTAAACCGCCATCGGGTCGTCCCTTTATATACACAGGTTGACGCCCGGCAGTTCACAGAATCCCGGCCGGCTCATAAACGTGTCCGGCTCGGTATCCACTCTTTCCTATCTTACAATATAAGTCATATACTTATGGCGGTTTACATCTATGGGCCCTAACTCGCCTTTGGGCTTTGAGCCTTCTTATTAAGTCTCCTTCGTAAGTCGCCATCTTCTATGTCTTCATGGGCTTCAATATAGGTAAATCAATATGAGCATAACCCGACCCCTCCTGGGCGGTTTATACTCAATAGTTATATCCTCAACATTAGGCCCCAGGTTGATTTGAACTTGTTCATGTCAATCTTCAACACTTAGGAAAATTCCCTCTTCATTACCTTCGCAAAAATTTGTAACTCGCCGTGACGTCATCTTCCAAGATCATGATAACCCGCCATGATGTCACATGTCATTAATTTTATAAACATCCAGAAATCATATGTGCATCTCCTTTTTAATGAACCTCCGAAAATCGAGGCGTCAGTCCTATCATATATCCAATTTGGAGCTCCTCGATTCCCGCGCATGCCACTTGTCCATTCACCTTATAAATAGGGCCAGGGGTCCTTTTCACTTTCCCTCCTTTCCTCCTCGGCTCTGTCTTCCACCTCGCATCGCCTCAGCGCCCGAGCTCCGCCGCCGTCGTCGACCTTTGCCACTGCCTCAACAACGGCCGCTGCATCAACCTGAATCGACCAGAGTTCGTCCGCGCGCCTCCGCTACTCAACAGTTCTGGTGAGTCCTCTTCCTTCCTTTTCCCCTAGATCCCATTAGGGTTTCCACGAGTTCATCGGAGTTCATCTTGGTTCATCTTTGTTCCTCCATAGACCATGTAGTTTTTTGATCTAAGTATAGTACCAATCTTGTGCGATAGCAGTTTAGCACTCATTTTTAATATCTGAACACCTCCCCTCCATAGGAGATCTCATCTGAGCACGTGAACTGTCCTGCTGCCGCTACTTTAGGTTAGAATTTTTCTTCATTACCTGAACTGCTGTAGATCCAAAATTATAACACCAATCTGTGAAACCTGTTTTTCATCACTTAGCCATTTTCCAACTTCAGATCTATACTTTCAATACCCGTGTAGGCGGTTTAACCTCAGAAAATAATAACCTGCCAGGTACCATTAGTCCCCTGTTAAACCGCCAAGTGCTCGTCTTTGTGATTTGATAACGTCACAGTCCGGTTTAACATTTATGCATGCTTCAACACTTTCTGCCTGTTAAACATGAACCTTAAACCGGCACAAATCTTTTCCAGGTTATCGTAAAAATGGTCAAATCCTTTTATTCCTGTAACTGGGTTCCATCCCGGGTTACAGAAGAAGAATTGAACGGGTGTGTTGCAACCGGCGCTTTAGCGAAAAAGGAAGACATCCACTGGAGAGCCCCCGGTCCAGAAAATCCTCCTGAGCCCAAGGATGGGGAAGTGATCGTTTTTGTTGATCATCTGAGTCGAGGGTTCAGCCCTCCCGGATCAAAAAAATTCTGTGATGTGCTTCACTTCTTCCAACTTCACCCTCAAGATATTGGGCCTAACTCCGTGTCCAATATTTGCAATTTTCAAGTGTTTTGTGAAGCCTACCTGCAAGAAGAGCCCACAGTCGACCTATTCAGAGATTTCTTCTATTTAAACCGCCGTACTGAATTTACGGATGGGCCCAATACTGAACTTGGCGGGGTTTCAATTCAGAAGAGAAAAGACGTCAGCTTCCCTCACGCTAGGCATCATAGCCATCCCAAAGATTGGAATCAAACTTGGTTCTATTGCCAAGATACATCTCCAGCTGGCGAGAATCCTCTGCCGGGTTACCGTGCTCACCGGCTTACCGATGCACATCCATTCCCCCAAAGACTCAATGCAAAGGAATGGTCCAAATATGCACCACAGCTTTCAAAGCTCAGAGCCTTTATGGCAAACGGTTTGACATGCATTGATTTTGTCCGTTGCTGGGTATCTTGGAGCATTTTGCCTTTAAGCCGTCGCCCCGGTTTAATGTGTGAGTACACAGGGGATGTGAAAGACCCTCAACGCCACACTGATATTCAGCCTAGTGATGCTGAAATTACTGAATCTGTCAAGAAGATGTTGGATGAACCGGTGACCGACTGTAGCAAAACAGGACTTAGTCCTTTCTGCGCTTCAAATAAACCGCCAGCTGTAAGAATTGCCCCACTCCTGCTTTAATCCATATTCTTAATACTCCCTTATGATTTTTTCAATCTTTAAGCAGGGTGATGATCCGTTCTGGAAGAAGAAACCACAGGATAAACCGGCCAAAATACCTCGTGTCAAGACCAAGGTCAACAAGAAGCCCGCTAAGAAGAAAAACACCGAGCCTACCGAGTTAAACATTGATGATGATAATCCGAAGTCAGAGGTAGAATTGATTCACTTGGCTCTTTTTTCATACATCTCATTGATGATGATTTTTATCAGGACGACGCAGAAGCTAGCCGCGCAAATGACATAGAGGTAACTATTCTCTCATCCGGTTCAGAACCTCTGCCCACACAGAAAACCCGACAAGCAAGCCGGAAAGTAAGATTTTCTCACCCCCTAGCTTACTTGGATCCAAACTTTCTTTTGAAGAAGCAGCAACACGAAGCTCGCCGCACAACCCGGCATAGTGGCCATGTGGTCACTTCTTCCGGTTTACCGAACTCACCAGTTCGTAAACGCCGCCCAGAGGTCTCTTCTATTTCTGACACGTCCTATCCCAAGGCGGGTTATTTCCGACAACCTCTTAATCCGTCTGATTCAAACTATCAGGGAACTTCCCTTTCATCCTCTGGCGAGTCCACAGGGACACAAATTCCAATCCTCAAAACTGTTCCTGGGTGAGCATTTTTAACTAACCCCTTATACCTTATGTTTGATCATTATACTAACCTGTTATTTGCGTCTCTGTCAGAGCCAAGGCCAGGCCCAGTAAAAAGGCCAAATTGAACAAACCGGCTGATGACAGCGCGCCAACTGATCCGGAAAAGAACCCGGAATAGTTTGAAACAAATACTGAAGCTATTCTTGATGATCCGCCACCGCAAGATCATGACACCTTTGTTGAGCAGATGTAAATTGATCCGATGGGTCATACTGATAAACCGCCAAGCCCAACTAAGGCTGCTGATGATAAAGCTGATGATGTTGTAGTTACCGGTGTCGGGTATACAACCCCAGACAACCCCACTGCTCTGTCAAAACACAGTGCCAAAGAAGAATTTCCTGCTGTTGACAAGGGCAAGTGGAAGGCGGACTTGGAAAGCTATGCCCACCTCAGCGCCCAAGATATTCATTCTGGGTTTTTAAACCGTTTGTACACAAGCCGTGATTATGAAGCCGGTTTACTGAACATGATGAAGGAGCGATATGAGGTAAATGTTGTTAACTCTGCATACATATTCTTCCCTTAGCCGCCAAATTTACTGGACATAAAAGAATAGAATGTTCTGCAAACTTTCAAGAGCCATATAGATCAACTCCACTAGCCCGCAAGGGCCGGTTTATAATGTCAATATGAACCGGGACTTTAGAATAATAAATCTTCAATTTCGCCTGTGTAGCCCCCAAGGGTCGACTTAACAAATATGTTAAGTTGAGACTAATTATGCTGTAAGGCTCAAAATTCTTACTTAGGACCTTTATAATCCGGTTGACCATCAAGCTGATAGTTGTTATGTGCTTGGGACTTGTAATTTTTTTTTTTGATAAGACGCAATAGACATTAGCCCCCAAGTGCCAAGTATATTACTTGTTATGTGCTTGGGACTTTGAATATGCCCTGCTATGTAATTAATTACATGTCTCTTGCAGGCTGATCTTAACAAGAAGGAATCTCAAATCGCCGCCCTTCAAGAAAATATCAAGTCGCAACAAGCCGAGACCTCCAAAGCCAAGGAGGAACTGACCAGTGCCTTAACAGCAATGGAGAAACTGAAAGAGAGCTTTAAGAACGAGTGGGTAGGTTGGGACACAGAAAAGTCAACTCTGCTGAAGAGGGCTGAGGATGCTGAGGCTGCCCTTAAACCGGTAGCTGAAGAGCTGACTGGCTTGAAACAGCAAATAAATGCCATGACCGCTGCCGTATTTGGTAAATAACTTCTTCATAAGCTTTGAACATGTATTATGTAAGAGACTGCCGGTTTACTGATGTTTTTGATGATGCAGGAACTCGCATTGCTCATCTTGACTCAGATATGTGGCAAAAACTGAAGGCCTCCTATACACTTATAGAGCAATTATATACCGGCGTACAATGGGTTATCTGCACAGCTTCCCATAATAAACCGCCCCCAACCTTGATCAAGGAGACGTTGGGAAGGCTGACGATGATGCCTGCACGGTTTGAAGAGCTAAAGAAGTCAGCTGCCAGGTCGGGTGCTCTTACTGCACTGACTCGGGCCAAAGCTTGGATATCTGATCTTGATCCGGCCGATGTGGGAAACGGCTACCCGAGCATAAAGGAGGACGGGTCAGAGTTTAATAACGATGACCTCAGAGCCTTGACGAGGGAAATGCGCCCATTGGCTAGCAAATTGGCTGAAGAAACCGATCTTTCACATTATCAGTAGATTTATGATGCCAACAACAAGAGAGTTAACGCGCCAACTTATGATGCTCCAAATCTTATTCCTCCAATCCATAAGCATACCTATGCCCCTGATGTTGACCCCTCCACACTTATAAGTGATGAAGCTGTATTCAAGGCCTTAACTGGGATCGATTGGACCACCATTGACTTCCAGCCACTGGGTAGAGAGGAGGGAGATGAACTGGCGCTGGACGATCCGCAACCTTCAAGTCAGCCAGGCCAGGACTCGTAAACCGGCGGCCGGTTTAGCAGCTGCTTTCTTTAAAACTTGTTAAAACAATTATTCTTTTGGGCACCAAACGCCTTGTAATAGGCTAGCTTAAACTCTTGTTCTGCTATGCCATCGTGCATATTTACTTTGCATGACACTGCTAATCCACCATGTTAAGATATGCCACTTATGCTTATAATATTAACAATGTGGAATCTGCTCCTGCATGCAAAGGATTAAAGGTGTCCTGGCGGTTTACCGCTGGACGGGTCATAACACCCAATATAAAACCATGGAAACTAACATAGCTTATACCCAAGGCTGGACTTTAAGAATAACCAAATTTGAAATATATCATACCTATGATATTTGATCACACTGTTGGTTTACCAAACCGGTGCAGTAAGGGGAGAACCCAAACTTTGAGCACTGGTAATTATCATAGATTGCTTGGCTTATGAACAAAACCAGGCCGGGTTAATAACCACTGGATATTATCTTATCTCATACTGGAGACTTATAGTCAAAAGCCAGGCCGGGTTAATAAACACCGAATGTTATCTTATCTCATACTGGCGACTTATAGTCAAAAATCAGGCCGTGTTAATAAACACCGAATGTTATCTTATCTCATACTGGCGACTTATAGTCAAAAACCAGGCCGGGTTAATAAACACCGGATGAATTATGATCATAAAGCATTATAATCCTTATCAAATAAACCTCAAAAAGACTGTGGAATAAAACAAACGAAAAAACGAGGCTTTTCATGGGCTGCCAGGCCGAAAATCGAGTGCTTTCACGGGCCGCACAGCCACTGAGTTAAACCTATATACAAACCTTATAAGATGGACCTCACATAACCAATCATCATTTTAACTTTGACAAGTTCAGGGTCTGTATAAGATTGACTTGTCAAATGTTCGGTGGGTCATTCCAGGAATACCTGGGCGGAGTGGCTTACTTAAAAAGGCATAAGCCGCATCACCTTCTTCACATTCCAAGGCTGTCTTTCAGCTCCCATGTACTGTGATGGTCCCCTTGTAACCCGGCATCTTGAGCTGCAGATAAACATAACAAGGCCATGCCATGAACTTGGCATAAGCCAGCCGTCCAAACAAAGCGTGATACGGGCTGTGAATCTTGACTACTTCAAAGGTTAATGTCTCTGACCTAGAGTCATGATCATCTCCAAAGGCAACTTTCAGAGCTATCTTACCAACGGGGTACGCCGACTTACCAGGCACCACACCATGGAAAATTGTATTCGACGGTTTAAGATTTTTATCTGTCCACCCCATGCGATGGAAAGTTTCGTAATAAAGGATATTGATGCTGCTCCCTCCGTCCATGAGTACCTTGGTAAACTTATACCCTCCAACCTGGGGTGCAACCACCAATGCTAGGTGACCCAGATTATCAACCCGGGGCGGGTGATCTTCCCGACTCCACACGATGGGCTGCTCAGACCAGCGCAAGTAACAGGGAACCACCGGTTCAATGGCGTTCACTGCCCTTTTATGAAGCTTCTGATCCCGTTTGCATGAATTTGTGGTGAAGACGTGGTACTGCCCACTATTCAACTGCTTTGGGTTACTCTCATACCCAGATTGCTGCTGCTGATTCCCCTGACCTGACTGTTGATGGTAGCCACCTTGATTGCCTTGATTGCCCTGATTACCTTGGAATCCAGAACTAGAACCGCCACCGCCGTAACCCGGCCCATGAGAACCGGACCCTGAACCACCACCCGGTCAATGATTGTCTTGAAAAAGATTGGAATTTTTATACTCCTTCATGATGTAGCAATCCTTCCAGAGGTGGCCAGACGGTCTTTCTCGCGTCCCATGCCTTGGGCAGGGCTGATTTAGCATCTGCTCAAGATTAAAGCCTGATCCTCCGGCCCGTGGGGGCGGTTTACCTTTACGACGCTGGCCATTATTCTGTGTGTTGGTGTTAGCCACAAAGTCCAAACTATTATCAGCTTTGTGCTTACCATTGCCTCCCTGATTCGCCGGATTATGCTGCTGTCCTCTGGTGCTGCTGCTCTTCTTTCCCTTTCCCGGCTTGTCATCATCAGACTCGGGGTCCTTGGTACCATCAGAGTTAGCGTACTTAACCAGAGCCGCCATCAGCTCTCCCATGTCATTGCAGTGGCGCTTGAGCCGACCCAACTTCTGCTTAAGAGGCGTAAACCGGCAATTTTTCTCCAACATTATGACCGCTGAACCGGCATTGATACGATCCGATGAATGTAAGATGGTCGAAACCCGGCGCACCCAATGGGTTGTGGACTCACCCTCTTCTTGGACACAGGCATCCAGATCCACAATTGACATCGGCTCCTTGCACGTATCTTTGAAATTCTGGATAAACCGGGCCTTTAACTCGGCCCATGACCCAATGGAGTTGGCAGGGAGCCCCTTCAACCAAGTGCGAGCCGTTACATCCAACATCAGGGGAAAAAATTTAGCACATGCCGCATTGCTAACATCTAGCAATTCCATGGCCACCTCATAACTCTCGATCCATGCCTCAGGAGGTAAATCGGTTGTATAGTTAGGCACCTTGCGAGGACCCTTAAAATCCTTGGGCAGACGCTCATTACGTATGGCCGGCACTAAACATGGCACGCCCAAATTCCTAAAGGTTACACCTGGCTCCACCGAAGTTGTCGGACGAACCGGAGAAAGTTAACGGGCCGCATATTGCGCCGCCAGCTCGGCCTCTCGACGTGCTCTACCTTGATCCACCACGTTCTGAGCATCAGCACCACCGCCCACCGGGTTATGTCCACGAGGCTGGTTATGGTTCCGCCCACTGCTTGACACAGCTGGTTCATCAATATGCCTACTGTAACTCCGGCTTGGGCGAGGGGTGGAATGAATCCGGCTTCAACTGTAAGAATAAGCCTGCTGCTGAACCAATGCTGTCTGAAGGAGCTCTCTAGCCCTCCGCATCTCAACCGCCGTTGGAGACTCGCCTTCAACCGGGATAGCCGCCAATCGTGATGCCGCAGCGATCATGTTATCCAAAGGGTTAGAGTAATGACCCGGTGGTGTTGGCATGTGTTGCGGCGGGATATTGTTCTGACGAGGCGGATCCGTGGTGCGTGGCTAAACCGGCGCTCCCATCCCAGGCGTTTCAACCCGGTCCGCCACTGGCGGGTTACTGGTTCCTGCTCCTGGCGTGTTAAAGAGGTTCCTCGCCTCGTAAACCGGTGGCAGGTGAGACTGATGCCTCCTCCTCATGACTTCGTTTGAAGCGTTCTGATCTAGCATGAGCCGGTAAGACTCCGACTGAATCCGCTGCGCCTGTGCATCCAACATAACCCGCTCCGCAGCCATCCTGGCATCTTTAGCTGCCAGGTCTTCCTTAGCTTGAGCTATCTGATCTCGCAATTTCACAACTTCTGCGTTATGCTGATCTTGATTATCCGGGTTAACCTCCGTCGTCAGCAGTGTTGCCAAAGCGTCTAGTAAACCGGACAAGACTTGAGCCGGCGGGCGCGCAGGGCCTCCTGCCCCGGCTGCCGTCACCGCTGCTGACCCGGAAATCAATGCCGCTGCAGTTGAAGAGTGCTGCACTGGCTGCGTACCGGCCATGAAGATTGCAACCCGGTTCGGTGGCTCGTAGGGGTCCGGAATACTATCGCCATCGGAACAGCCCCCAAGCCGACCGTCTTGCAGTTGGTACAATGACTCGGTTTCACAGGTGGATGACTCGCCATCAGAATAGACAACTGTCTCACTGTCAAATACCGATTTATCCTCAGATCTCGCACCATTGATGAATCCCACGAAGGCACGACTCATGGTGGGCTGAACTCGGGCGGGTTTTGCACGCTAAGCCGTCTCGATGATGTCGGTGCAGGTGTCCGGCTCAGGGCCCGGTTCGCCGATCTTGCCAATGAAGACGTGAATTCCACCGAAGGGGACCCGGTACCCATACTCAATTGAGCCGGCCTCGGGGCCCCAGCCTTCGTCGTCGATGTAGAGCTTGCCGCGACGACTCTTGGTCATTCGGCCCACAGCGTATCCCTTGATCCCTTCGAATTTGCCCTTCAAGAACTCGAAACCACCATGCGTTGGCCCCACGGTGGGTGCCAACTGTCGTGGAATCATCACGGCAGATGTCCTAGTGTGAGGACTTAGTCGTGGAGCCATCGCAATGAGGTTAGCTTAAAGGGGTTAATCAGGACAAAGGACACGGGGAGTTTATACTGGTTCGGCCCCTTGCGGTGAAGGTGAAGGCCTAATCCAGTTTGAGGTGGTATTGCTAGGGTTTCGACGACCAGGGAGCGGATACGCTTAACCTAGCTCTCGAGCTGTTGTTTTCTGTCCCTAAACCGCCGCCGGGTCGTCCCTTTATATACACAGGTTGACGAGCGGCGGTTCACAGAATCCCGGCCGGCTCATAAACGTGTCCGGCTCGGTATCCACTCTTTCCTATCTTACAATACAAGTCATATACTTATGGCGGTTTACATCTATGGGCCCTAACTCGCCTTTGGGCTTTGAGCCTTCTTATTAAGTCTCCTTCGTAAGTCGCCATCTTCTATGTCTTCATGCGCTTCAATACAGGTAAATCACTATGAGCATAACCCGACCCCTCCTAGGCGGTTTATACTCAATAGTTATATCCTCAACAGTGGGTAAACAAATTATTGCTGGGCAATTGATAGAAAAGCAAATAATCATGATGATATCCAAGGCAATGATCATGTATATAGGCATCACGTCTAAGATTAGTAGACCGACTCATGCCTGCATCTACTACTATTACTCCACACATCGACCGTTATCCAGCATGCATCTAGTGTATTAAGTTCATGGAAAATGGAGTAATGCAATAAGAACAATGACATGATGTAGACAAGATCTATTCATGTAGGAATAAACCCCATCTTTTTATCCTTAATGGCAACGATACATGCGTGTCACTTCTCCTTCTGTCACTGAGATTGAGCACCGCAAGATCGAACCCATCACAAAGCACCTCTTCCCATTGCAAGAAAAATCAATCTAGTTGGCCAAACTTGATCACTTTAGTTTGGATTAGTAGTACTTTCGATCTGCACCATGTTGCCTCCACTTGAATCTAATCCATGTTCATTTCACCCACTGATATATATAATAACTCATCATGCTCATAATACAACTTAGCATCATGCATCATCATAATAATATATAACTCATCATTGTTATCATAATAACAAGTCCTACTCATCATCATCATACAACTTCTACTCGTTATCATAATAACAAGTCATACTCATGATCATCTTAGTCATCTAACCAACCCTATTTAATTGTTCTTAGCACATGATCATGAGTATTAGCTAGGACCTACTACCCTCTCTAAGGTAAAATAGCATAAAACAAGAGTGGCCCTGACGCTCCATTATGGAGAATGGATATTATCCTGTCTCCAATTCTTGCGCTTCGCACAATGTTGCTTCGAAGTAGCTCCCTATGATTGTTCATACATTTTTTTCCATTCTTTGATTGTCATGTCTTCATCGGTTTTAGAAATCCGGTATGAACAGTGGTGAAGCCTAGGCAGACTTGGCCGTAAGCTAATAACATCAAGGCGACCGTTCGGAAACATCAGATCAGGCACACAATCCTTTGGGATTTTCTGTTGAAAAACATAATAATAACATCGTAGTTAGCAATGTAGTTTAGCTTTAGAAGAATATATGCAAAAGATGCACGGATGTCGTAATAGTAAAAAATCTTACCATGCCATCTTCATGGATGTTACCGTAGTTCAACACGTGCACTAGTGGCACGTATTGACCATAATGTGCAGGAGTTTCATAATTGATATTGTAATTCTCAACATCAATAATAAATGAGATAAGATGATCTTTCTCCTCATAACTAAATTCAACGCCATCAGTGTAGTAGGTTCTGTCTACCATCTTCCGTACATTTTTTGAAGAATGAAAATAAGCTGTCAACTATTTTGAAATAAACAATATAAATTACTTAATAAATATGTTTGAGAAACTCACATAGAGGTAGAAGTGGAAGCGTATCAACAAGGACCCAAATGTCCATATTCTCTTCGTCGATGCCATCTTTAGGATCACCAAGATCGATGGTGACATACATACCCTCCTGAAAATCATACACCTTGCACAATGCTTCCCAATTCGAGCAACCAAAATGGGATACGCTCTCCGAATTGTATAGCTTTACAGCAAAATCATAACCATGATGGGTCCTGAGATGAACTATCTTTGTATCCATATTTTCATGATCTTCGAAATTCAGATGCTCCAAGACATAGCATCTTGCATGGCATGGGATAAGCTAGTCGAATTGTAAAAGACAGAAATTACACGTTGAAGAAGCAGAAGTCATGCTTAATTACGAAAAAAGACTTGTCGTTGCGTACCGTTTCAACATCGAAGGTCTCATCGAGCTTAACACTGAAACACCGACCATCTACCAGGTGAGGCCTGTCGCACAGACCCCGGTCGTCACCGCAGTAGTCGCACTCCGGGATCCTATCATCGTCGTCAGACATTTCCTATGTTCATAATTCAAAGATTAAACTTCTAAAATTCAATATATGTACTACAAAAACTAAATTAGATCATTATTATTCATCACGGGTTGACTATCGGTCTGTGGAGTCTTTTCTTGAAAACTCTCAGCTCACGTGGTGTATATATTTGACCGTCGGTGATGGTAGCTCCTCCCTTCGTTCCCGAGTGCATTACCCCAAATTGTCTAGCACACGAGAATGAAGGAGAAGCTACCCCCACGACAACAGGCGGGATTCTTCATCTCTGACATTTGCGACCGTCGGTGATGGTAGCTACTCCTGTCATTCCAAAGTGCATTTAACCAAAATGTCTAGCACATTGGAATGAAGAAGAAGCTACCCACACGACAACAGTCGGGATTCTTCGTCCTCTCATATATGGTCGAGACTCTCCCTCACTGATTCCTCTCTGACATTTGCGACCGTCGGTGATGGTCGTTCTTCTCTTCCTTCCCGTGCATTACCAAAAGGTCTATCACGAGAAAGAAGAGGAAGCACGACCACCATGACAACAGTCGGCATTCTTCTTCTCTCATATATATGGTGGAGTCCCGACAGACTTAAAGTCAACCCGAAATGTCGTTTAATTATCTTTCTACAAAATCTGGGCCACTCGATATTTCCTACATATTCTAGCACAAGTCATGCCAAAATTCACGGAAAAATCCGGCATGACCTTTGCTAAAAAGGACATATATCAAGCGCCTGAAATTTGCCGGAATGGAAATTAATCAACACTCCGACAAAACATAGGCCACTGTGAGGTGTTCCCTGCAAACATAGGCCACTTGGGCAAGCACTAGTACTACACAACACTACATATCACATGTCTAACTCTCCATCATATTTGAAAGACCTACATTGGAAATTGTCACAGCTACTCATCTAGCTACTACTCTACTACATCTATCGAAACATCTACATCAACATAGACATGGGGATTTGGCTGGTCTCACCTCGAGGTCGGAGGAGGTCGGTGACGGGGACGACGGCGGGGATGATGCAGGGGCTCCTTGATTTCTGCAAAAACAAAATATAAACAAAAACATTATTATCCTCATCTTAGGACATAGTGAAACCCTATGTCTAAAACAGAAACAAAATTTGTAAAACCTAGTTCTAACCCTAATAGTTTGTACTGCCCATCTATTCATCCATTTGTCTAAACCTAGTTCTAACCCTAAAAATTTGTAAAACCTTGTTCTAACCCTAAAAATTGAAAAGACCTATACATTTACTAAAAATACCCTAGTTCCAGCCCTAACATCTATCCATCCATCCATCTATCTGTATATCCATCAATATATCCATCCATCCATCTATCCTTCCATTTGTCTATCTATGCAATATATCAAAAATACCATAGTTCTAACCATCTATCTATCTATCTATCCATTCATCTATCTATCCATCTGTCTATGCAATGCAGGAGGGATCGAAGGGAGGGAGAGGGTCGGAGGGAGAGGGCTGGAAGGGAGAGAAGGATGGAGGGAGAGGGGATCGATCGGAGGGAGCAGGGAGGGAGAAGGGCGAGGGATGGAGGGAGAGGCAGGGTCAGAGGGAGGGAGAAGGGAGGGATTGAAGGAGAAGGGAGGGAGGGAGACATACTGGGCGACGGCGGCAGTGAGCGACGACGGCAGCGGGCGGCGGCAGCGGGGGTTAGATGATGTGAGTGCGGGAAGGGAGAGTGATCGGGCCGACGGGGGAAGGATAAGGTAGCATTGGTAGTAGCGTTGGCTGCTCGCCCAGCGCTACAGCTAAGTTGGGCCCACCGTGCAGACTTAGCGGTAGCGGTGGGCTGGTGGCCGAGCGCTACTGCTGTGTCCCTAGTAGTAGCGCTGGTTCCAGCCAACCGCTACTACTACGTGTAGCCCCTGCTGGTGGCTATGGGACCACTTAGCAGTAGCGCTGCCAGTTGGCCCACCGCTACTGCTACTTTGGTACCTGTAGCGCTTGTTGTCAACCAACGCTACTACTAAGTGGCAGTAGCGCTGTCCCCATAACCAGCGCTACTACTAAATTTCTATCTATAAGCTTTCTCCTAGTAGTGAGGGCGCGCCAGGGGCCTCTAGCGTGCCCTGGTGCCTTGTGGGCCCCACGGGCCTCCCCTCCTGCACTTCCTTGGCTCCCAAGTTGTCTTCTGGGCAGAAAAAAAATCTCCAAAAAGTTTCACTGCGTTTGAACTCCGTTTGATATGGATATTCTTCGAAGTAAAAAACAAGCAAAAAACAGCAACTGGCACTGGGCACTATGTCAATAGGTTAGTCCCAAAAAATGATATAAAGTTGCCAGTAAATGAATGTAAAACATCCAAGATTGAGAATATAACAGCATGAACAATCAAAAATCATAGATACGTTGGAGATGTATCACTCATCGACAACGACCACCTCACAATTTTGACACCATCAATCGTAAGCAAGGGCGGTAACTTCGACGACACCATTGTATATTCCCTTGCCATTGGATTCTTAACCCCTAGCCCGTTTTGCATCACTTGCCTATCAAGACTAGCCATTGAGTATTGCCAGCAACGTTACTTGTGCACTTTAGAGATACTCGACCCGCAACTTCCATCGCATACATACGATATCATCTTGGTATCATCATATCATCTCTTGTGCTACAAGTTTGTTCCCGCATATACATAATTGCTAGCTTGGATTGTGCATTTTGCATAAGTGGCCAATGAAAGATATCAAAAGAGAGCAAGCTTTTAAGCAAAAGAAAACATAAGCAAAGAGCTTTTAAGCAAGTGCCATAGCATCATACAATATTGCATACAACATTGCCTTACTCGATCATCTTGGATCATCATGAGAAACTCACTGAAACATCATACATAATAGCATACTTGGGATAGGAATTTGTTGCATTGTTGCCTTGTAGGTTGTGCACAAGTATCGTATCCGCCTATTGAGCAATCATGCTAGCATCTCTCTAGTGTTGTGCAACAGGACATTTTCCATGGATTCCACATTTTGAGCTCATTCCTTGGTTACACAACCCCATCTATATATCCGTGCGTGTGTTTCCTTATTGCATTTGCAAATTTGCTAATCTTTTTCAACATTGTTGAATCTTGCTAACAATTGCATAAATTTTGTGCCACCATCCTCACCAAGCTACACCAAAAGCCTTACTTGTGTAGGTGTGAGAATTGACAAGATCCTGTACCAATTGTGCTATTTCCATAATACATTATCGAGAGATCATTGATCCATCTTCAACATCGGATAAGGTACATTTGGTCTAGTTCTTCCATTTCTTCCACTCACATATTTGCTTGAGATGATGGATAGGCCAACCACTTCTTCGAATCCACTCTTCATCGAGCAAGATGAGGACCCGAACAACTATGTCACCAAGACTCAAGTCTTTGGCGCACAAAGAGCTTTGCATCAAGAGAATAAAGCATTGGGCGACCGCATCAATCAACTCAAGAAACGTACAAGAGACTACTTTGACACATAAATGGCATCTCTCAAGGAAGACATATGAGCCATGATGGTCTCTCGCTCTTCTACAAATTCGTCAACATCAAGACGGCGCCATTCAAGTCGACACTCTATGAACACGTCTTCCAATGCAAGTCCTCCACACGCTCGTCCGCATCGTCGCCAAGACCATGAAGATCATCAAGCCCCACAAAACCCATTTCATGGCAACGGTTTACAAGACCGCCTCCAGGAACATGAACGACTACGTCGCCAAGCTAATGATCCTACGGTCCAACAGCAAGCTCCAATACGCCAAGATCAACAAGAACATCAAGATGGCGACGCACTTCAGCAAGAGCGACAACGTCGTGAGGAACAAGCCCTTGAAGACCAACGTGCTCTACGTGAATCAACACAAGCTGTCAATGAGCGCAACCACCAAGTATGTATACAAGAAGAGGCCCTCCGACAAGAGCAACAAGAAGAAGCCGCACGCCTTGAGGAGAGCCAAGAGATGAGGAATAGGGCAAGAATTCCAAACCCTCCATGTGAAGCTAACCGACATGAGCACGAGGAACAACCGGTTCAAGACCCTCCACTACGGCAAGAGCGTTATCAAAATGACCATCAACACAATGAAGAGCAACGCTACGGGAAGCTCAAGTTCACCATGCCTAAGTTCTCCGGAAGCAATGATCTCGAAGACTAACTTTCATGGGCATTGAAAGTTGAGAAGATCTTCCGTTTGCACAACTATGAAGAAGAAAAGAAGATCGCCATGGCATCTCTTGAGTGAACTACTTGATACGTCTCCAACGTATCTATAATTTTTTTTGTTCCATGCTGTTATATTATCATTCTTGGATGTTTTACATTCATTTTATAGCAACTTTATATCATTTTTGGGACTAACCTATTGACATAGTGCCCAGTGCCAGTTGCTGTTTTTTGCTTGTTTTTACTTCGCAGAATATCCATATCAAACGGAGTCCAAACACAGCAAAACTTTTTGGAGATTTTTTTCAGCCCAGAAGACAACTTGGGAGCCAAGGAAGTGCACGAGGGAAGGCCCGTGGGGTCCACCACGCACCTGGGCATGCTAGAGGCGCCTGGGGCACCCTAATGGGTGGTGGGGCCCACAAAGGTCCTTTCCACCGCCTCTCAGCTCCATAAATACCCAAATATTTCAGAAACCCTAGGGGAGTCGACAAAACACAATTCTAGCCACCGCAAGTTCCAGAACCACGAGATCCAATCTAGAGCCCTATTCCGGCACCTTGCCAAAGGGGAACACGATAACGGAGGGGTTCATCATCCTCATTGGTGCTCCTCCGATGATGCATGAGTAGTTTACCATAGACCTAGGGGTCCATAGGCAGTAGCTAGATGGCTTCTTCTCTCTTTTTGATTCTCAATACAATGTTCTCCTCGATCTTCTTGGAGATCTATTTGATGCAATGACTTTTTGCGGTGTGTTTGTTGGGATCCGATGAAGTGCGAGTTTATGATCAGTTCTATCTATGAATATTATTTGAGTCTTCTTTTATCTCTTATATGCATGATTGTTATAGCCTCGTATTTCTTCTCCGAAACTTTGGTTTGGTTTGGCCAACAGATTGATTTTCCTTGCAATGGGAAGAGGTGCCTTGTGATGGGTTCAATCTTGCGGTGTCCTCACCCAGTGACAGAAGGGGTAGCGAGGCACACGTGTATCGTTGCTATTGAGGATAAAAGGATGGGGTCTATTCCTACATGAATAGATCTTGTCTACATCATGTCATCGTTCTTATTGCATTACTCTGTTTCTCCATGAACTTAATACACTAGATGCATGCTGGATAGCGGTCGATGTGTGGAGTAATAGTAGTAGATGCAGGCAGGAGTCGGTCTACTAATCTTGGACGTGATGCCTATATACATGATCATTGCCTTGGATATCGTCATAATTATTTGCTCTTCTATCAATTGCCCAACAGTAATTTGTTTACCCATCGTATGCTATTTTCTCAAGAGAAGCCACTAGTGAAATCTACGGCTCCCCGGTCTATCTTTTATCATATTGTTTTCAGATCTATTATTCCAAAAACCCAAAAATACCTTGCTGCACTTTTCTTTATTTATTTTATTTTGTGTTTTTGCTAGATCTATTTATCCAATCGCATACAATTTTATCTATCTTTTTACCGGGGAGGGATTGACAACCCCTCTTACGCGTTGGGTTGCAAGTATTTGTTACTTGTGTGCAGGTACTATTTACATAGTGTTGCTTGGTTCTCCTACTAGATTGATAACCTTGGTTTCATAACTGAGGTAAATACTTACCATTGATGTGCTGCATCATCCTCTCCTCTTCGGGGAAATACCAACGCAGATACAGGCAATCAGGAAGAATTTCTGGCGCTGTTGCAGGGGAGACATCATCAACATCTATCAGGTTCCTAATCACAAATCTCATCTCCTTGCAATTTACATTATTTTCCATTTGCCTCTCGTTCTCATCTCCCCCACTTCAAAAAAAAAGTTGCCTTTTTATTTGCCTTCTTTTTCGTTCGCCTTTTTCTCGTTCGATCTTTTGTTTGCTCGAATCAATCATCATGAGTGACTTTGGCATGGCAGAAACAGATGATGGCAGAACTCCTAAAATTGGACGTTCTGCTAATCTGGATGCTAAAACTTTTGTTTTGGGACAAGGGAACATTATAGGAAAAGAAACTATTCAAGAATTCTTCAATTGTGTTGGAACTTTGACTTGTGATGATGCTCCTATACTTAAAAGAACTAAAACTTATGCGGAAGCTATTTCAGCATTAGTTCTTAAAATTGAGAATAGATTTATCCGTACTCATCCTACTTTGCAAAGATTGTTTTATGAGCTACCCATTATAAAGGACCCAAAATCTAAAAAAAAATAGCCACCCTTGTTCTTATGAGTGAATTTGATCACATAGTACGGGAATCTAGGGAAATATTTGATTTTTATGGTATGAACCATGAAAACCCGGTAATAGATGAGATCCTTTACAATAGTGATTATGTATTAAGACAATTGCTTGGTAATAATCAAAAAATTTATGAGAACCTTAAAAAGGAAATTCCCGTTTTGGATGTGATCCAACAAGTTTTCAATGATGTTAATCAACAATATTCTTGGATTGTAGCCGGGAATCAAAGGGGATACAAAGATGGACAACTTGATAATGCTAAAATTTCTATGGACAATGTGTTTCAAGTTATTTTTCAAAAAAACTCCTGAAAAAACACATCTATGGAAAAGAAAACTAAAGATGACAATACTTGAATCTATGCATTATGACAATACTTGAGTGTTTGCACAATTATGCCTCTGTTATGATTGTGTTTTTTATGTTTTAATTAGTCTTTGTGCCAAGTTAAGCTTTATGATAGCTTTGGGTGATAATTGATTTGATCCTGTTGAAAAACAGAAACTTTTGCATCCAGTAGCAGAATTGTTAAAATTCACAGAAGCGACAAAAAATTCTTAGGTTTTTTACACAAGATTGACATATTAATTGAATCTGCTTTCCTAATTTTTCAGAATTTTTGGAGTTACATAAGTATGATTAAAATTCGAGTCTTTACAGACTGTTCTGTTTTTGACAGATTCTGTTTTCGTTGCATTGTGTGCTTATTTTGATGAATCTATGGATTGTATCGGGGGGTATAAGCCATGGTAAAGTTATAATACAGTAGGTATAATGCAATAACAAAATATGAATGGGTTTGCAACAGTACTTAAAGCAAAGATTGTTTTTCATATACTAACAGATCTCACGAAGGTTTTGTTAAGTTTTGTGTGATTGAAGTTTTCAAGTTTTGGGTGAGATCTTGCTGGATGAAGGAATAAGGAGCGAAAAGAGCCTAAGTTTGTGGATGCCCATGTCACCCCAAGATAATATTCAAGGAGAACCAAGCAGCCAAGCTTGGGGATGCCCCGGAAGGCATCCCCTCTTTCTTCTAACAACCATCGGTAATTTTACTTGAAGCTATATTTTTATTTGTCACATATCATGAGCTTTGCTTGGAGCCTCTTGTATTATATGAGTCTTTGCTTGTTTTGATTTTTAGTTTGTCGCAATCATCCTTGCTGGACACACCTATTTGAAATAGCCATAATTATGCTATGATTTGTTAGAATTGCTCTATGTGCTTCACTTGAATTTTTTGAGCTATGTAATTGCTCTAGTGCTTCACTTATATCTTTTTGAGGACGATGGTGCTTTATATTTTGAAGAAATATGCTCTCATGCTTCACTTAGATTAATTTGAGAGTTAGTAAATTTTTGAAGAAATTCTCTCATGCTTCACTTATATTATTTTGAGAGAAGGAAAAAAATTATTTATGCTCATGTTCTTCACTTAAATTTATTTGAGAGCTTGTTATAAGCAATGGTAATATATGAAATTAGTCCCAAAGTGATAGATATTCAAGAGGGATATAATAAAAACTTTCGTGAAGATCATTGGACAAATTAAACTTGATTCTTTGTAATAGTTTTGAGATATGATGATAGTAATATGTGAGTCATGTCGGTGAGTAATTATGCTGTAGTAAGAATATTCGTGTTAAGGTTTGTGATTCCCTATGCAAGCATGAAAGTCAATAGTTATGCAATGAAATTATATCCTACTTGTGGTGCATTATTCGGTGTTAGTTATACTTAATGCTCGTTTATGAGAATTTTCGTTTCTTGGTTGGTTGCTTCTCAATCTATTTGCTAGCCTTTCCTTGTACTAAGTGGGAATACTACGTGTGCATCCAAAATCCTTAAACCCAGTTATGCCATATGAGTCCACCATACCTACCTATATGCGGTATTTCCGTGCCATTCTAAGTAAATTTGTATGTAGCAACTCTAATTTTTGAAATGAATTTCCTTTTTGTGTGCCCGTACCGCTCATGAAGCGGTAGGGGGTGGCCAATATTTTTCCATGCTAGATGTGTTATTCTCAAGATGAGTGTTTATTCACTTGTCATTGCATGAGAGTGTGGCTGTAATAGAGATGCCCAGTCCCGAAATGAAAAAGAAATTTACTTTATGTTGTCAAATAATAAATTCCTTGCAAAGTGTTGGTATGGAAGGCACCGGTGGATACGGCTAGCCATGAATTGTGAAAGAATGGTGGAAAAAGGACTAAACTTTATTTTATGTTTGGGAACCGCCTATGATGTATCTAGCATGGAAAGTATTGGGAATTACTCGGTCATTTTTTTTGACGGGAAAAGGATGCCTCTCAAAATATTTTTTCTCTCAATTTAAGCTTCGAGCTCTGGCACCTCTACAAATCTCTGCTTCCCTCTGTGTAGGGCTTATCTATTTAAATTATGCAATTTTTATTTTTATTTGAGTCTCCATCTTCTCTTATAAAGCACCAACTAGGGAGCACTATGATCATACTTGTGCATTGGATGTAGCTAATATTCGAGTGTGTTTCATGAATGGATCAATGATTGAGCATGATGGGCTAGGGATAGCTTTCTTTAGTGTTGATATTTTGAAAGACATGGTTGCTTGTTAATATGCTTGAGTATTGAAGTCTTCATGGCAAATATAGACTACTACTTTGAACCATCTAAAAGTCCAAATGCCCATGCTACAAAAGAAAAGAATATGTGATGAACATGTTAGGCAGCATTCCACATCAAAAATTCTGTTTTATCATTTACCTACTCAAGGACGAGCAGGAATTAAGCTTGGGGTTGCTGATACGTCTCCAACGTATCTATAATTTTTGATTGTTCCATGTTGTTATATTATCATTCTTGGATGTTTTCAATTCATTTAATAGCAACTTTATATCATTTTTTGGGACTAACCTATTGACATAGTGCCCAGTGCCAGTTGATGTTATTTTGCTTGTTTTTTACTTCGTAGAATTTTCACAAACAGTGTCCAAACGCAGCGAAACTTTTTGGAGATTTTTTTCAGCCCAGAAGACAACTTGGGAGCCAAGGAAGTGCATGAGGGAAGGCCCGTGGGGCCCACCACCCACTTGGGCACGCCAGATGCCCCTGATGACCCATAAGTATATGGGATCAATTGTAGTCCTTTCGATAAGTAAGAGTGTCGAACCCAACGAGGAGCAGAAGGAAATGACAAGTGGGTTTCAGCAAGGTAATTTCTGCAAGCACTGAAATTGTTGGTAATAGGCAGTTTGATAGAAAGATAATTTGTTATAAACAAGTAACGGTAATGGTAAATAAAGTGCAGCAAGGTAGCCCAATCCTTTTGTGGCAAAGGACATGCCAAAACGGCGTCTTATAATAAGCAAAGCGTTCTTGAGGCCACACGGGAATTTCATCTAGTCACTTTCATCATGTTGGTTTGATTCGCGTTCGCTACTTTGATAATTTGATATGTGGGTGGACCGGTGCTTGGGTGCCATTCTTACTTGAACAAGCCTCCCACTTATGATTAATCCCCTCGCAAGCATCCACAACTACGAGAAAAAGTATTAAGATAAAATCTAACCATAGCATTACACATATGGATCCAAATCGGTCCCTTACGAAGTAGCGCATAAGCTAGGGTTTAAGCTTCTATCACTCTAGCAACCCATCATCTAATAACTACTCCACAATGCATTCCCTTAGGCACAGATATGGTGAAGTGCTATGTAGTCAACGTTCACATGACACCACTAGGGAAACACAACATACATATCATCAAAATATCGAACACATATCAAATTCACATGATTACTTGCAACATGACTTCTCCCGTGACCTCAAGAACAAAAGTAAATACTCACAAATGATATTCATGCTCAAGATCAGAGGGGTATTAAATAGCATAATGGATCTGAACATATAATCTTCCACCAAATAAACCATATAGTAATCAACTACAAGATGTAATCAACACTACTAGTCACCCACAGGTACCAATCTGAGGATTCGATACAAAGATTGAACACAAGAGATGAACTAGGGTTTGAGAGGAGATGGTGTTGTTGAAGATGTTGATGAAGATTGGCCTCCCAAAGATGAGAGGGTTGTTGGTGATGACGATGGCTTTGATTTCCCCCTCCGGGAGGGAAGTTCCCCCGGCGGAATCGCTCCGCCGGAGGGCAAAAGTGCTCCTGCCCAAGTTCTGCCTCGAGACGGCGGCGCTCCGTCCCAAAAATCCTCTCCTTATTTTTTCTAGGTCAGAAGACCTTTTGTACTAGAAGATGGGCACCAGAGGTGGGCTGGGCTGCCCACAACCCACCAGGGCGCGCCTGGGGGCCTGGCGCGCACTGGTATCTTGTGGGCACCAGGTGGCCCCCCTTTGGTGGTTCTTTTCTCCAATAATTATTAAATATTCCAAAATAATTCTCCGTAAAATTTCAGCTCATTTGGAGATGTGCAGAATAGGTATCTCTAACGTAGCTTTTTCAGGTCCAGAATTCTAGCTGCCGGTATTCTCCCTCTTTGTGTAAACCTTGCATATTATGAGAGAAAAGGCATTAGAATTACTCCATAAAGCATTATTATGCATAAAAACATTATAAATAACAGTAGGAAAACATGATGCAAAATGGACGTATCAACTCCCTCAAGCTTAGACCTCACTTGTCCTCAAGCGAAAGCCAATATCGAAAATCATGTCCACATGTTTAGAGAGAAAGGTGTTGATAAAAACAAAATACAGACATAGTAGCATCATGCTTATTATTATAACAGCAACAAACTTTATCATAAAACTTTATCATATAAATTTTATCATATAACTTCTCATGAACAAGTAACAATTCATCACAACATCAAAGTAGAAAGCATAAACTTTATTGAAAACCAACAAACTATGTTCTCAGTCAACTTTGCAACTACAGTTCATCATATTTTCAGGAAGGGTCTCGTATCGGAGCCTTTTGGCAAGTCCACATACTCAACCATCATGTAATATTCAATGATTGATAACACTAGCAGCATACATATGGGCAAAAAGTTTCAACGGGACACATAGAAAGATAGGGGCTTATAGTTTCGCCTCCCAACTTATTCACCTCAAGGGTGATGTCAACAATAATAACTCATGATCATTCACATTCAACTGGATATATGTGCCTAGATCTTTCCTCACCACATGGTGCTTGCCAAAAGAGAAAATAAAAAGGAAGAGAGGAAGATACTTTGACTCTTGCATAAAAAGTAAATACATAAAAGTAAAAGATAGGCCCTTCACAGAAGGAAGTAGAGGTTTTCATGCGCTTTTTGGTTTGTATGCACAATCTCTTAATGTAAAAGAACGTCACGTCATATTGCCCCTTATGATAGCAAGCTTTATTATGCAGTCTATCACTTTTATTACTTTGCCATCACAAGTTTGTACAACACTTAATTTCTCTTACACTAATTGATCAAACACATTTAGAAGCAATTTTTATTGCCTTATTGCACCGATGACAACTTACTTGAAGGATCTTACTCAATCCATAGGTAGGTATGGTGGACTCCCAAAACATGAGTTTGGGTTTAAGGTTTTTGGATGCACAAGTAGTGTCTCTACTTAGTGCGGAATTTTGGCTAGCAAAGATATTAAGCAAGCACCACATGTTGAAGGATCTATGACAATATAACTTCTATGTGAATATGAATAAACATAAATCATTACGTTGTCTTCCTTGTCCAACGTCAATAGTTTTGGCATATAATATTTAATGGGCTCACAATCATAAAAGATGTTCAAGATAGTATATTTGCATGTGAATCTTCTCTCCGTCCCAAAAATCCTCTCCTTACTTTTTCTAGGTCAAAAGACCTTTTGTACTAGAAGATGGGCACCAAAGGTGGGCTGGGCTGCCCACAACCCACCAGGGCGCGCCTGGGGGCCTGGCGCGCACTGGTATCTTGTGGGCACCAGGTGGCCCCCCTTTGGTGGTTGTTTTCTCCAATAATTATTAAATATTCCAAAATAATTCTCCGTAAAATTTCAGCTCATTTGGAGATGTGCAGAATAGGTATCTCTAACGTAGCTTTTTCAGGTCCAGAATTCCAGCTGTCGGTATTCTCCCTCTTTGTGTAAACCTTGCATATTATGAGAGAAAAGGCATTAGAATTACTCCATAAAGCATTATTATGCATAAAAACATTATAAATAACAGTAGGAAAACATGATGCAAAATGGACGTATCAACTCCCTCAAGCTTAGACCTCGCTTGTCCTCAAGTGAAAGCCGATATCGAAAATCATGTCCACATGTTTAGAGAGAAAGGTGTTGATAAAAACAAAATACGGACATAGTAGCATCATGCTTATTATTATAACAGCAACAAACTTTATCATAAAACTTTATCATATAACTTTTATCATATAACTTCTCATGAACAAGTAACAATTCATCACAACATCAAAGTAGAAAGCATAGACTTTATTGAAAACCAACAAACTATGTTCTCAGTCAACTTTGCAACTACAGTTCATCATATTTTAAGGAAGGGTCTCATATATGAGCCTTTTGGCAAGTCCACATACTCAACCATCATGTAATATTCTATGATTGCTAACACTCGCAGCATACATATGGGCAAAAAGTTTCAACGGGACACATAGAAAGATAGGGGCTTATAGTTTTGCCTCCCAACTTATTCACCTCAAGGGTGATGTCAACAATAATAACTCATGATCATTCACATTCAACTGGATATATGTGCCTAGATCTTTCCTCACCACATGGTGCTTGCCAAAAGAGAAAATAAAAAGGAAGAGAGGAAGATACTTTGACTCTTGCATAAAAAGTAAATACATAAAAGTAAAAGATAGGCCCTTCACAGAAGGAAGCAGAGGTTTTCATGCGCTTTTTGGTTTGTATGCACAATCTCTTAATGTAAAAGAACGTCACGTCATATTGCCCCTTATGATAGCAACCTTTATTATGCAGTCTATCACTTTTATTACTTTGCCATCACAAGTTCGTACAACACTTAATTTCTCTTACACTAATTGATCAAACACATTTAGAAGCAATTTTTATTGCCTTATTGCACCGATGACAACTTACTTGAAGGATCTTACTCAATCCATAGGTAGGTATGGTGGACTCCCAAAACATGAGTTTGGGTTTAAGGTTTTTGGATGCACAAGTAGTGTCTCTACTTAGTGCGGAATTTTGGCTAGCAAAGATATTAAGCAAGCACCACATGTTGAAGGATCTATGACAATATAACTTCTATGTGAATATGAATAAACATAAATCATTACGTTGTCTTCCTTGTCCAACGTTAATAGTTTTGGCATATAATATTTAATGGGCTCACAATCATAAAAGATGTTCAAGATAGTATATTTGCATGTGAATCTTCTCTTCCCTTATTAATTCTTTCATGAATTGCATCATTGACCAATGCTATGTTTGTCAACTTCCAACAAATTTTACCACTTATACTTTTCCTTATGTGATGTCATTACTTACCATAAGATTAGCATATGATATTTCTTTTTATTTTAATTGAAACATAAAAGTAAAGAAGCAAAAGCTCAAACTAAAATTTATTATATAACTCTCACTCGATTACATAGATAGATAGATCACGAAACTAGCACTTGGAAATTGATCAAACTAAACTTTTATTCAACTAAATCACGAAATAGCTAAATATTGAACTAAAAATAGGAAGAGGTAATAAAAGTGATGGTGATACGATACTTGGGCATCTCCCCCAAGCTTGGCACAAGCCAAGGGGAGTGCCCATACCCGTGTACTCAAGTCTTCTTTGGTGGGGAAGATAATGATGGTGGTGGTGATGAGGTAGTGGCGTCACACTTCAGGCTCAATAGGTACTCCAATCTACGAATGATGCCCGAGAGGGCGATGATTTGCTCTTGTAATAGAATATTTTCACGAGTGAGATATTTATTTTGAACATGAACCGTTTCAAAGGCCCTAAAGGCTTCGATTTCAGTAGGGGTGAGATGATTGTAGTATGGTTGAAGGATATCTTCTTCTTCTGCCGGTATGGCATGCCTCCTGCTTGAGCTTGATCTCCCGTAGCTTCCTTGCCCTTGTCCTTCTTGATGGCTTCTTTTGGTCCCTCTCTTTTCAATTCTATCTTCATCAGCCAAGCATCTTCTTCCACGTTGTTGGGAGAGGGGGAAGACATGATGCCCGGCTTGATGGATCTGACAAAAAAATAGCACGAAACAAGAACAGAGGATTTTTCTGCGATGCGGTGGTCAAATCGTTTGGGGGTATATAAAAATATTTTTATCTTGGGAAACAAGCATATGGAAGGAAAACGGAGTCGGGAAGGTACCTGAGGGCCCCACAACCCACCAGGGCACGCTAGGAAGGGCAGGCGCACCCTGGTGTATCGTGGCCACCTCGGTTGCCTCCCTGGTTGTTTCTTATTTTTCCTATTTTTTCTAATATTCCAAAACTGACAGAAAATATTTTTGCGGAATTTTCGGAGTCCGCTTACTTACCGTATCACGTACCTCTTCCTTTTCAGGGTTCTGGAGTGTTCTGGAAGGTTTCTTTTATGTGTTCCTCCAGTGTCATGGTTTGAATAATATTGGTTTCAACATTAATAGGCGTACCTGAGATATAGTGCTTAATTCTTTGTCCATTGACCACCTTCGGGTTAGTACCTTCGGCATTATTGATCTTAATGGCTCCAGAACGATAAACCTCTTCGACGGTCCTTCCCATTTGGAAAGAAGTTTTCCTGCAAAAAAATCTAAAACGAGAGTTGTACAATAGAACATGTTCTCCAACTTTGAATTCCCGCTTTTGGATTCTGTTGTCATGCCATCTTTTAACTTTTTCTTTGAATAGTTTGGCATTTTCATAAGCTTGGATTCTCCATTCATCTAGTGAGCTAATATCAAATAGCCTCTTTTCACCGGCATGTTTGAAGTCATAATTGAGTTCTTTAATTGCCCAATATGCTTTATGTTCAAACTCAAGAGGAAAATGATAAGCTTTTCCATAGACCATTTTATATGGAGACATACCCATAGGATTTTTATAAGCTGTTCTGTAGGCCCAAAGTGCATCATCTAGTTTCTTAGACCAATTCTTTCGGGACCTATTGACAGTTTTTTGTAATATTAATTTTATTTCTCTATTGCTAAGTTCAACTTGACCACTAGATTGAGGATGATAGGGTGATGTAATTCTATGGTTAACATCATATTTAGTGAGCATTTTATGGAAAAGCACCATGAATAAAGTGTGAACCACCATCAGTCATTAAATATCTAGGGACTCCAAACCTTGGGAAAATAACTTCTTTAAGCATTTTAATGGAAGTGTTATGATCAGCACTACTAGTTGGAATAGCTTCCACCCACTTAGTAACATAATCAACAGCAACCAAAATATGTGTATACCCATTAGAGGAAGGAAAAGGTCCCATATAATCAAAACCCCAAACATCAAATGGTTCAACAACAAGTGAATAATTCATAGGCATTTCCTGACGCTTACCGATATTACCTATTCTTTGACATTCATCACAAGACAAGACAAACATACGGGCATCCTTGAAAAGAGTAGGCCAATAAAAACTAGATTGCAATACCTTGTGAGCAGTTCTATCTCCCTCATGATGTCCTCCATAGACTTCGGAGTGACATTTCCATAGGATTTGTTCCTGTTCATGCTCAGGTACACAACGTCTAATAATACCATCTACTCCCTCTTTATAAAGATGTGGGTCATCCCAAAAGTAATGTCTTAAATCATAGAAGATTTTTTTTCTTTTGTTGGTATGTGAAACTAGGTGGTACAAATTTAGCAACAATGTAATTATCATAGTCAGCATACCAAGGAGTGTTATGAGAAGCATTTATTACAGCTAGTTGTTCATCAGGAAAGCTATCATCAATACGTAGAGGGTCATCAAGAATATTTTCCAACCTAGACAAGTTATCAGCTACGGGGTTCTCAGCTCCTTTCCTATCAATGATACGCAAATCTAATTCTTGTAGCAAGAGAACCCTCCTAATGAGTCTAGGTTTAGCATCTTTCTTTTCCATAAGATATTTTATAGCAGCATGATCAGTGTGAATAATTACTTTGGAATCAACAATGTAAGATCTAAATTTATCACAAGCAAACACAACTGCTAAAAATTCTTTTTCAATGGTAGCATAATTTCTTTGGGCACTGTCTAGAGTTTTGCTAGCATAATGGATAGCATTTAATTTCTTATCAACTCTTTGTCCTAGAACAGCACCAACAACATAATCACTAGCATCACACATAATTTCAAAAGGCAAGTTCGAATCAGGTGGTTGAACAATAGGTGCAGAAGTTAAGGCTTTCTTAAGTGTTTCAAAAGCTTCTACACAATCATCATAAAAAAACAAAAGGAATATCCTTTTGTAAAAGATTAGTGAGAGGCCTAGAAATTTTAGAGAAGTCTTTAATAAACCTTCTATAGAAACCAGCATGACCAAGGAAACTACGAATACCTTTAATACCTTTAGGACATGGCATTTTCTCAATTGCATCAACTTTAGCTTTATCCACCTCAATACCTCGTTCAGAAATTTTATGCCCCAAGAAAATGCCTTCATTAACCATAAAGTGGCACTTCTCCCAATTCAAGACAAGATTAGTTTGTTCACATATCTGCAAAACTCAATCAAGGTTGCTTAAGCAATCATCAAAAGATGTCCCGTAAACGAAAAAATCATCCATGAAAACCTCAACAATCTTTTCACAAAAATAAGAGAATATAGCAGTCATACAATTTTGAAAGGTAGAAGGTGCATTGCATGAACCAAAGGGCATACGTCTATAAGCATAAGTTCCAAAAGGACAAGTAAAGGTGGTTTTCTCTTGATCAGGTTGTGATACAGGTATTTGAGAGAAACCAGAATATCCATCAAGAATCAAAAGTGTGTGTGCTTAGATAATCTTTCTAACATTTGATCAATAAAAGGCAGAGGGTAATGATCTTTTCTAGTAGCTTTATTTAATTTATAAAATCAATTACCATTCTATAGCCAGTAACAATTCTTTATGGGATAAGTTTATTTTTATCATTGGGAACAACAGTAATACCTCCCTTCTTAGGGACACAATGAACTGGACTTACCCATCTACTATCAGCTATGGGATAGATTATACCTACTTCCAGAAGTTTTAGTATTTCAGTTCTTACCACTTCTTTAATCTTAGGATTTAGTCGTCGTGGGTGATCAACAACGGGCTTAGCATCAGATTCCATATTAATCTTGTGCTGACAGAGAGTGGGACTAATGCCCTTGAGATCATCAAGAGTATATCCAATAGCAGCACGGTGCTTCCTCAGAATTTTTAGTAATCTTTCTTCTTCATGTTCTGAAAGGTTAGCACTAATAATAACAGGATATATCTTTTTCTCATCGAGATAAGCATATTTCAAGGTGTCAGCAATTGTTTTAATTCAAACACAGGATCACCTTTAGGTGGAGGAGGTCCTCCTAGAGTTTCAATAGGCAAATTGTGTTTAAGGAGTGGTTGTTTTTCAAAGAATATTTTATCTATTTCATTTGTTTCACGCAAGTGCATATCATTTTCATGGTCTAGCAAATATTGCTCTAATGGATCAGTAGGAGGCATGGCAATAGAAGCAAGACCAATTATTTCTTCCTTACTAGGTAATTCTTTATTATGAGGTTGTCCACCAAAGCTAACATTGAAAGTTTCTTTATGGCAATCTATCATAACATTGACAGTGTTCAAGAAAGGTCTACCAAAGATAATGGGACAAAAGTCATCTTGTGGGGAACCAAGAACTAGAAAATCAATATGATATTTTATTTTCCCACACAAGACTTCAACATCTCTAACAATCCCAGGTGGTGTGATGGTGTCTCTGTTTGCAAGTTTAATAGTAACATCAATGTCATCTATTTCAGCGGGTGCTATATCATTCATAATTTCTTCGTATAAGGTAAAAGGAATAGCACTCAACCTAGCACCTAAATCAGATAAGCCATGATAGCAATGATCTCCTATTTTAACTGAGACAACAGGCATGCCAACAATAGGTCAATGTTTATCTTTTTCATCGGGTTTGGCAATTCTAGCAGCTTCACCACAAAAGTAAATAACATGCCCATCAATATTTTCGACCAAGAGATCTTTAACCATAGCATCACTAGGTTCTACTTTAATTTGTTCAGAGGGTTTAGGTGCTTTAATATTACTTTTGTGAACCACAGTTGATACCTTAGCATGTTCCTTTATCCTAACAAGGAAAGGTAGTTTTTCAATGTAAGTAGTAGGCACAACTGGATCAACATTGTAAATGATAGTTTCATCTTTAGTTATAACCGGTTCTTTGATTTATTCTTTAATAGGGGGATGATACTTAAACCACTTCTCCTTAGGGATATCAACATGAGTAGCAAATGATTCAAAAAAAGAGGCTACTATCTAAGAGTCAAGTCCATATTTAGTGCTAAACTTGTGAAAAGCATCGGTATTCATAAAAGATTTAACACAATCAAACTCAAGCTTAATACCTGACTCTTTACCTTCGTCGAGTTCCCAATCTTCAGTTGCATTTAATTCTTTCCAAAAGATCCCACTTGAATTCAATAGTCTTCTTCATAAAAGAACCAGTGCAAGAAGTATCGAGCATGGATTGATCATCACGAGAAAGCCAAGCATAAAAATTCTGAATAATAATTTCTCTTGGGAGCTCATGATTGGGGCATGAATATAACATTGACTTAAGACTCCCTCAAGCTAGAGCAATACTTTCTCCTTCACGAGGCAAAAAATTATATATATAATTCCGATCACGATGAACTAGATGCATATGATAAAAAATTTGGTGAAATTCCAATTTCAATCGATTCCAGTTCCAAGATCCAATATCATTGCATAGCCTATACCATGTCAATGCTTTTCCCTTCAAATATAAAGGGAAAACCTTCTTCTTAACTTCATCTTCGGGTAGACCTGCAAGCTTAAACAATCCACAAATTCCATCTACATATATCAAATGCATATCAGGATGTTTAGTTCCATCTCCTGCAGTTGTTCTATTATACCCGAAGGAATTTCATAACCAATATTTTCAGTAGGTGCAGTAGGTTGAGGGGCAACTCTTTGTGTTTCCGGTCGAGGTGAAGATACCCCGAACAGACCCCTCAAAGTATTGTTTTCCATAGTGACAAATGACAATAAATTTCAGCACGTAGTATAAGTTTTTCCTTACCGATTTCCACTTACCAAGAGCGCTTCACTCCCCGGCAACGGCGCCAGAAAAGAGTCTTGATGACCCACAAGTATAGGGGATCAATCGTAGTCCTTTCGATAAGTAAGAGTGTCGAACCCAAAGAGGAGCAGAAGGAAATGACAAGTGGTTTTCAGCAAGGTAATTTCTGCAAGCACTAAAATTGTCGGTAATAGGTAGTTTGATAGCAAGATAATTTGTAACAAACAAGTAACGGTAATGGTAAATAAAGTACATCAAGGTAGCCCAATCCTTTTGTGGCAAAGGATAGGACAAAACGGTGTCTTATAATAAGCAAAGCTGTTGGTGCAATGATAGGCCCCTTATGTTTTGGAGTTTGTTGACATAAACAGTTTGGGACTTATTTGTTTGCTAGTGCACGCAGAGTAACAGGTCCCTGAGATATCGAGGAGTTTGATGAAAAAGACGAAGATAATCTCCCTGCGGTGCAACGAAGGTTATCACCGAAGATTATGATAACAAGAGCGACCCCTCAAAAATTGCTGAAGTGAAGCAATTGGTTCGGTGCCTGTCCGAGGAAAATGACTGCGTCCGAGGAGATTGAAGATGGAATGAATATGTAGCATTTATTTTGTAGTTCTTCTTCTCTTTATTGAGTCATAGGACCATCGTACTATTAAGAGGGGTATAGCGTTCGAAACTTTGATTCTCTGATGCTAAACCCAAATCCTATGAAAGTTGTGAGAGAAGTCTCTTTGTCTTCTGAGCAAATACTTGCCAGCAAGAGACTGTGATCTTCTTCGCTGCGAGAGATTTGTCTCAGACCAAGGAGTTAGCATTACTTGTTCCTCAAGTAATGTTACCGTTGCTCCAAAATCCGATCGTTGCAAACGTGTCGGTTGGCCATTGGCTGGACCTCGTATCCAAAATGGTCATTTCCCATTCGGGAAGGCTGTGGCTATAAATAGCCACCCCGCGCCGGCGTTGTCCGACGGCTGCTCCGTTTGATTCTGAGAAGATTGTTGAGCAACCCACTCTCTGAGCAATTTGAGTTTAAAATCCACCGAGAGAAAACCCCTAGAGCCAAAGAATTAGATAGTGGTTCAGCATCACTCGAATCTAAGTCCAATACGCTTCGCCTATTACTCTTGAGAGCTGCAAACTCTCTAAACGGTCAGGTGTCAATTTCTTCAGAGACCAAGAGTGATTGTGGTTCTCGAAGAAGAAGTCTGTAAAGGTTCGGAGATCGCCTCAAGTATCTACCACGAGTGATCGGCATAAGTTGACGAACCAATTGTCGAGGAGAATAGGGTGAAGAGAGTTTATCTTCCGTGTTAAGTCATAGCCCCTCCAACCAGACATAGTCCTTGTGCAGAAGGACGAACTATTCAAACAAATACCCTGTCGCCATCGAGCACCTCTGGTTACCTCTGCTACCCATGTTTACATTCGATCTGTTTTCCTTCATGTAATTTGTTTTGATGCATGCTTCTGTTTCCTTTCGGTACTTAGTTTTAGCTCGCTGTAGTTTGTTTTTCATTCGCTCTACTGCTGGGTTCCGAGAGTTTTGAGTTTTCCAAAGAAAATTTAAAACTCCCATTCACCCACCCCCCTGGTAGACATACTTCGTTCCTAGAATTGGTATCAGAGCAAGGTACTCCTTGACTCTTCTCATTTTGGTCTAACAACCTTGGAGTTTAAGTATGTCTTTAGTGAGCAACAAGTCGCATCTCAAGATTCCCATATTTGATGGGACGGACTATCCCTTCTAGAAGGATAAGATGAAGATCCGTCTCCAAGCCATTGATGATGACATGTGGAATGTGGTGCAGTTTGGCTTCACGATTGAAATACCTCAAGCCCCCACTGATGCCGAGAAGAAACTCATTTAGATGGATGCTCGGGCTAAAGATGAAATTGGTGGCCATCTTTATCGCGCCCAATTTCTTCGCTATCGATAGTGTGAAACTATGAAGGAATTGTAGTACATTCTCGAGAAGATCAACGAGGGTGTTTCAACTCAGAAAGAAGCTCGCATTGACACACTTCGAGCAAAGTTCAATCGATTCAAGCGCACTGGAAATGAAAGCTGTCAGCAAACCTTCGATCGTCTGAGTGACATAGCAAATGAGCTGCAAGGCCTCGGCGCCAAATACATCACTCACCATGAGGTTGTGAAGAAGTTGCTCCGATCTCTTGATAGTTCATTCGACACAGTTGTTCTGATGATCAGGGAATGAGCTGATTTCAAAGATCTCGACTCTGCTGATATCATGGAGAGGCTAAACACCCATGAGGAACAAGAAGAAGAGAAGAGAGATCTATATGGTTCAAACCATTGGAAAAATCACGCTCTCAAGGCTATGGCTGATTCCTCCTCCGAAGGAAATGCCGAAGATGATTCTGATGACCCTGAAAGGATCAGCAAAGATCTCGCACTGATCACGAAAAGATTCTAGTGCTTTCACAAGAAGAGTCAGTTCCAGAAGAAAAATTCAAGCAACTCTGGAGGTTCAAAATCCTCATCAAAAGCTACTGGAGAATACACTTGCTTCAAGTGCAAAAAGCCTGGACACTTCATTTTGGACTGTCCTCTCTGGGAAGCTGAAATCCATGCTAGTGGAAGATATGATTCTGGCAACTATCGAGGCAAAAGCAAGAGAAAGAACTACGACTCCGATGATGAGAAGAAAACAAAGAAGTTCTTCAAGAAGAAGGACAACTCCAGTTCAAAATCTTCATCAAGATCTTCCTCAAGGAATCCATCCAAGTCCTCCTCCAACCACAAGAATAACTCTCGCAAGGCCAAGGCATACATCAGCAAGGAGATGGATTCTGATGAAGAAGAATGATCTGACTCCGAAGAAGCTGATGAATCCGATGAGGATACCGACTCTGGCATGGCTGGCATAGCATATGCTTCTTCCCCTGCAACAAACTTCTTTGGGATCCGTCAAGCGATGATGAATCTCCTGCCTACTGCTTCATGGCCAAGGCTTCGAAGGAAAAGGTATCCTCCAAACATCACAAGGTTGACCCTAGTGATCAATATTCTTCTGATGAGGATGACCATGCTAAACTAATAAAAATTGCCAATATTCAACAAAACTCTCTTGAGAAAATTGAGAAAACCCTCAGGAAATCTGAAGGGTTGTTGGTTGAGGAGATGGAGAAAAATCAGTCGTTGACCGAAGAGTATTCTGCTCTCCAGTCATGAATGTAAGAACTAACAAATCGTCATGATTTTCTCTCAGCCGGCCACAAAATATTAACCTATGATTACCTGAAAAGGAAACAGGAACTTGAGGCGCTAAGAGAGGCTCATGAGGATTTGATCAGGGAAAATTCTCTTCTCACCCAACAACTTAAAGAGAAACCTGAAGTGTTTGTACCACCTTGCTTAAAATGTCTTGAACGAATCAAATGCTGAATCATCTGTGAATGCTAATCCCTCAGTCGAGGAAAATGGTTCTGTTTCTGATGAAAATGCTAGGTTGAAGGATCTTCTTCAGACAGGAATGTTCAAATCTCTCAAAGGGCATCAAACCGTTTGTGATGTTTTGAAGAAATCCATTCTTCACAAAAATCCCAAGAAAGAAGGCATCGGTTTCGAAAGGAAACTGAATGAAAATGGCACCCACTGGGAACCTGATCAATATCCTCATATTGTATGGTTTCCTGCCAAGAGCAAAATGCTCGATCCAACATTGCTTTCGGGATATAACTCTCCCATCCCTGAATACCCTGATGATGATTCTCTGGGCAACTATAAGTTGTTCAAAAATCAACATGGTGAGGCTGTTGTTCGCTATGTTGGACCAAATAGCAGGAATGGCCCACCAAAGAAAGCCATTTGGGTGCCTAAGAAAACCATTGAAGCATTACATGTTACCACATTACTAACCATGCAAGCTCAAAATGCTCGTTACTTCCTTGAAAAAGTTCGACAGAATGAGTACATGCATGCCTGATTCAATCACTATACTCATTCATGGAAAGAATTTCAATGCTTATTCCTTTGATTATGCTCGCACCTCATCGAGTAACAACTATGGTTACCGAAAGAAATCCTACCCTGCTCGCTCATTTGTTTCGAAGCCACCTGCAAAGATGTGGGTGGTTAAGAAAGCCTAATTCTTCTGCAGGACTATGTCTCCGGGTGTACAGAATGGGTAATGGATAGTGGATGCACTAGTCATATGACCGGAGACAAGTCATTGTTTGTCGACCCAACTTAACTGCTTCACCTCTGAAGTATATCACTTTTGGCGACAACAACAAAGGAAAGGTAATTGGGCTCGGTAAAGTTGCTATATCCAAAGACAAGTCCATTGATGATGTTTTACTGGTTCAGTCTCTTGGATTCAATCTTATGTCAGTTGGCAAGATATGTGATCTAGGCATGCTAGTTCTCTTTAACATATCCAAATGCATTGTCTTTATGGCCTCTGACAATTCCTTTGTATTCGAGGGAATTAGAAAAGGTGATCTATATATTGTGGATTTCACTAAGGGTCCCTCAGTCCAAACTTGTTTGCTTGCAAAAGCAACCGAAGGTTGGCTGTGGCACCGAAGGCTTGGTCATGCAGGTATGAGAAACTTGCAGACTCTGGTGAAGAAAAATCATCTTCGTGGCATTCCTGATGTAAAATTCGACAAGGATCGTCTTTGTGCTGCATGTGAGGCTGGTAAATTGGCCAAGAAGCATCATTCTTCAAAGACTGTCATGACCACGACAAGACCTCTGGAAATTCTTCATATGGATTTATTCGGTCCTCAAAATTATGCAAGTTTCGGTGGCAGTCATTATGGTCTGGTTATTGTTGATGATTTCTCTCGATACACTTGGGTATTCTTTCTCGAAGACAAAACCTGCACCCAAGACATCTTCAAATGCTTCGCCAAGAAGGCCTAGAATGAATATGATGTGCGAATTAAGCATGTCAGAAGTGACAATGGAACTGAGTTCAAAAATAATCATATCGATGAATTTCTCGACGAAAATGGTATTAGTCATGAGTTCTCTGCTGCTTACACTCCCCAATAGAATGGAGTTGTTGAACGAAAGAATAGAACTCTCATTGAAATGGCAAGAACAATGCTCAGTGAGTATAAAACTCCTATTCGCTTCTGGGCTGATGCTATTAATACTGCTTGTCATGTTATCAAACGTGTTTATCTTCACAAGTTCCTTAAGAAAACTTCATATGAGCTTATCACTGGAAAGAGACCAAATGTCTCTTGTTTGCGTGTTTTTGGTGCACCTTGTTATATTTGTGATATGAATCATTCTTCCAAGTTTGCACCTAAGGCACATGAAGGTTTTCTTCTTGGTTATGGCTCAAACTCGCATACTTATCATGTCTATAACTCTCACCACGGGGAAGTTGTGGAAACGGTAAATGTACGGTTTGATGAATCTAATGGCTCCCAAAAGGAGCACCTGCCAAATGTGATAGATGAACCTCCGATTTCGGATGCTATTCGGCAAATGGCCATCGGGAGTGTCAGTGCAACAAACCTTTGCATATGTTGCCCGGACCATACACAAGCGCAGCAGCAAGGAAGCAAGCTTCACCAAGGCCAAGCAGAAGAAATAGCTCTTTGAGGAATCAAAGGGCGGATCAAGAAGGCCAAGACAAGCCAAAACAGCAGGATATCACCAAGGGAAAAGCCTCCCTAGCCGAGCAGGCGAGCCTGGTCAGGTCGAGGCCACCCCAAGAGCAAGTCCCAAGACCTCCGTGGCAAGGGCTACCGAGGCACTGGCGGCCTGCTATCCCGCCAAGGCTCCACCGCTCCACCTCACAGTGACGCAAGTCGCTTATCGGTGTGGTGTCGAGCCCCCAAGTGATTAAGTGGCAGTCATTCAGCACGTGGCAGCCATTTTAGAGGAAGATCACCCCTAAATGACACCCGTCTAGGGGCGTGTCACGCAGACAGGCGAGAAGGTGGCTGGATGGCACGACAAGGCTTGCCGGGCTGCATCCACGACGTGACACTAAGCGGTGCATTTAATGCACCTTGTCCTGTCTGCAGAGTTAGGTATGATAGCATTGTGGCTATCTAATCACTGGATAATGACTATTTTGCCACTGTGGTAACCCCTTGACCTATAAAAGGAGGGCCAAGGCAACCATAGAAAGGATTCGGACCCTTGTACACTCATACGCGCGTAGCTGCTCCTCCCCCGAAGCAACCTTGCCGGGCTTGAGCGTTGCGCGTTCATCGTGGTCTTCCACTCAATCCACCAAAGCAGGAGTAGGGTTTTACACCTCGCGGCGGCCCGAACCTGGGTAAAAGCCACCCGTGTCACCATTGTCGTGCTGTTCTATGGTCTCCACTCTTTGTGCAACACGCCCTTCCCCCTTGCCGAACAACAAAGGGCCTGATGGTCCCATAGGTGATCGTTTCGAACCATGACATCTTTGGCGCGCCAGGTAGGGGGGAGCGCTTGTGCGAACCCGAGGACGTAAACAGCGCGTCGATCTTCATCACCATCTTCTTCGACGACGGCGTCATCATCCATGACACCTAAGAAAAAGTCCGGCGTAGCGGCCCGTACTTCCACCTCGAAGGCCCCCTCGCATGCAACCACTGACCCTATGGGAGCTGCGGTGGTGTCGGGGGACGCAGACGCCGCAGGGAACGTGACTGGCGCAGGCGGCGCCGTCACCGTTCCCCCCGCGGCTGAGGTGGGAGCAGGATGCGCCGGAGGAGGACAGCATCAACAACACTCTAGCGGCCATGCTCCACAAGATGCGGGAGGGGAGAACATCCACTCTCCGCCTCTCCACCTCGCTGGAGAACGCAACCGCAGCGATGGCGCCCGCTCTGGCGCGAATCGCGACCTCCTAGCTGCCCCTGCTGCGGGCGCAGCTATGAGGCACACACCTTCCCCAGGGCAAGGCAATCAAGACGAAGAACCGAACGGGGTCATCAACCCCCAAGCGCGTCCTTCTCGTCGTCACGCCGCCCTCGCGACTGGCTCGCGACGACGAGAGCGCGATGCCGCCACTACCGGTACCATCAGGAGTCGGGCAACGTCATGATCTGCGTTGTCGTCCATGCCAAGTACTGCTCCGGAAGACATGGCACGAGCCTAGCTCTTGTTGAGATTCCCGCCAGCGGCTGACCAAATGGATGAATGGAGAGCCACCATTCAAAGTTTGATTGGTTTCGCTGAGGCAGGGGGATCGCAACAAGCGGGCTCGCCACGGCATCCGCACGCGGTGACAATGGCCCAAGCCGCTGGCCGTGCGGAAGGGGCCAACCTTACGGTATAGTCCCCCCCCCCCCACAACAGACAGCGCAGGAGCCGCCGCCAGAGCTGCACAACCAAGAACACGACGAGGTGTCGATGGCTTCATCTGATCCTCAAGCCCGTCGAGATCAGCGGCAGGTCCTGGAGGACAGGCGGAGGGAAGATGCGCGCGTCACCATAGAATGGCGCCGCGAAACCCACCGCCAGTCTGACAGGCTCAATGGCCCCGACTTCGACGAGCCTGCGCCCAGTGGAGATGGATGCCTGCCTTTCGAGGTTGGGTGTCCTGCCTTCACTCGCGAGCTGCGGCAAGTCCGTTGGCCATTTGCCCGTACATTCAAGCCAGAGATACCAGAAAAGTATGATGGGAGACTGAACCCGGCAGAGTTCTTGAGCATCTACACCATCACTGTTCAAGCCACCGGAGGAAGAGACGAAAAGGTATTCGCCAACTACTTCCCTTTGGCACTCAAGCCAAATGTGAGGTCGTGGCTGATGCACTTGCCGGAGAACTCCATCTCGACTTGGGCTGACCTGTGCCATGAGTTTGTTGGTGCCTTCACGGGCGGCCATCAAGAACCAGGGCGGCCCAGTGATTTGCAGCTCCTTCCACAAAAGGAAGGGGAGAGTTTGCGGAAGTACATGCAGAGATTCACCCGGGTGCACAGGAACATTCCAGATATCCACCTGGCAGCCGTGATTGCTGCGTTCCAATCCAACGTACGCAACCGCAGGATACGTTCCAAGATGAACGTCCGGTTGCCCAAGACTGTGAACGAGCTTTACACCTTGGTGGATAAGTGCGCCCGAAAGGAGGAGGGGAGGCGACTCCCCAGAGAAGAGGATGGCATCGATGTTGATTCAGAAGACGACGATGATGCCGCCAACCAGAAGAAGAAGAACAAGAAACGCAACAAGAAGCGCAAGGAGAAAGCAGTGCTGGCGCTCGAGAGGTCAAGCACCCCTAGTACAAGCAAGAAGGCCAAGACCGAAGCCCCCGGCAAGGAGGTTGCCGCGTGCGCCGACTTCCGGGAGGCTGCGGCGGCCTAGAAGGCTGGGAAGGCTGATGGGCCGTACTGCAAGATCCATCGAACCAAAGGCCATGATCTCCAAGAGTGTCATCAATTGGAGCAGCTCGTCAAGAGGCAGAAAGCTAAATACGAGAAGCGTGACAAGGAGAGAGACCAAGATGGCGTTGGCGGAAAGGGCCGAGGCGGCCGAGGAGGCCCCCCGTCAAGGTCCATCAACATCAAGGGAAACCTGCTAAAGGCCATGAAAAAAAGGAATGTGGTGACAGAAGCGATGAAGGGGATGAAGAGAAAACCAACAAGCAAGAGTTTCAGAAGGCCACTGATGCCCTGTGCGTTGACGGGGGCGCATCCTTGCACTCCTCTCACCGCCAACTAAAACAATGGGCACGTGAGGTCAATGTTGTCGAGCCAGCAGTGGACTCCCGGAAACCACTCAAATGGTCTCGCACGCCCATCATCTTTGACGATGAGGATCACCCTGACCGCACCACTGCGGTAGGGTGCTTCTTGTTGTTGGTTTCACCAACAATCCGCAACCTCAAGGTCACAAAGATGTTCGTTGACGATGGGGCCGGGTTGAATCTGATTTCCGCCAAGGTGCTCAGCAAGCAACATATAAACAGATGAAGAGCTCAAGGTTACTAGCACGTTCCAAGGGATCAACCCCGGCAGGAGCCATCCAAAGGGGAAGATCACACTGCCGGTGACATTTGGAGGAGAGTTGAACTATCGGACTGAGAAGATCGTGTTCGATGTGGTTGAGCTTCCGTTGCCATAGAATGGGATACTTGGACGACCTGCCCTGGCAAAATTCCTGGCGGCATCCCACTATGCCTACAACACCCTGAAGATGCCAGGACCAATGGGCATTATTTCTATCCCATCAGACAAGAAGGACACAATTATATGTATGGACAAGATGTACCAGGATGCGGTCGCTGCCGAGGCCGCGGAAGCTACAATCCCCGCCAAGGAAAACAAACAAGGGAGAAAAGCTAGCAAGAACACCGGCAAAGAATCCAGGAAGCGCATCTCTCCGGAGTATGCTGCACCTGTCGATGACTTACCGGAGAGTTCCAATAGCAAGAGATCCAAGGTTGCCGCACCTACTGTGAAGAAGGTCCCGACAGGGCTGGTTGGCGCTGATGGTACATTTACTATCAGCTCCACCCTTGATGACAAATAGGAAAGCGCGCTCGTTGCCTTCCTACGGGCGAATGTCGATGTATTTGCTTGGCAACCATCTGACATCCCCGGTGTTCCCAGGGAGGTAATCGAGCACCACCTTGCTGTCTACCCTCATGCCCGGCCCGTCAAGCAGAAGGTCCGTAAGCAAGCCTTGGAGCGGCAGTAGTTCATTGCCGAGGAGATCAAGAAACTTGAGGCAACTGGTTTGGTCAGAGGAGTATTGCACCCAACATGGTTGGCAAATCCAGTGGTGGTGCGCAAGGCGAATGGGAAATGGAGGCTTTGCATAGATTTCACAGACCTGAATAAAGCATGCCCGAAGGACCCATTCCCCTTACCGCGCATCGACCAGATCATGGATTCCACCTCCGGGTGTGATCTACTTTCTTTCTTGGATGCCTACTCCTAGTACCACCAGATATTCATGTCCAAGGAGGACGAGGAGAAGACAGCGTTCATAACCCCCTGTGGCATGTACTGCTTCATACGGATGCCCTTCGGGTTAAAAAGTGCTAGATCCACTTTTGCAAGAGCAGTGCAGATAGGGTTTGAGTCTCAGTTACACAGGAATATTGAAGCTTACATGGATGACATAGTGGTCAAGACCAAGGACAAATCAATGCTTATTCAGGACTTGGAAGAGACCTTTGCAAACCTACGCAAGATCAACTTGAAGCTAAACCCAGAGAAGTGCGTGTTTGGCGTTCCCTTCGGCAAGCTACTTGGTTTCTTTGTGTCTCACCGGGGGATAGAGGCCAACCCCGACAAGATTAGAGCGATCGAGCAGATTCAAGCACCCAAGGCAGTCAAGGACATGAGGCGTCTAACTGGATGTGTTGCCGCGCTGAGTAGGTTCATTTCCATGTCCGCCGAGCGCGCCCTACCATTCTTCAAAATTTTCAAGAAGGCAGGGCCCGTAAAGTGGACCCCGGAGGCAGAAGCAACGTTGTAGGACTTAAAAGCCTACCTTTCCTCTGTTCCCACCCTGGTCGCTCCTAAACCACAAGAGTCATTGTTGTTGTATCTGGTGGCAACGAATAAAGTGGTTAGTGCAGCACTGGTGGCACAACGAGAAGTGGAAGAAGGAGCAGCTGCAGCTACTGTCCTCGCGGAAGAAGGAAGTGAACCAGTCACGGCAAGGCTGGGCGCAGATCAAGAGAAAGAAGAGCAAAGACGTGAAGACAATCCCAAGACTGCGGCAAGAAGAAGGTGGCTCAGCGGCCAGTTTACTTTATCAGCTCCCTATTGCAGGGGGCTAGGTCAAGGTACTCTGGCATGCAAAAGTTAATCTTTGGCCTCGTCATGGCCTTAAGGAAACTGCGCCACTACTTCCAAGCCCACGAGATCACAGTTGTCACCCGATTCACTTTGCAACGCATACTGAGGAATCCAGAGGCCACTGGCAGAATAGTGGAATGGGCTTTGGAGTTATCAAGTTTTGGTTTGAAGTTTGAGAGCACATCAACCATTCAGAGCAGAGCACTGGCAGAGTTTATTGCGGAGTGGACACCTACCCCAGACGAAGAGGCACTGGAAACAGTTATCCCCGGCAAGGAAGCGCCCCAACAATGGATCATGTACTTTGATGGTGCCTTCTCACTTCAAGGTGCAGGGGCTGGCATGCTCCTCGTTGCACCCACTGGGGAGCACCTCAAGTATGTTATCCAGATGCATTTTCCCCGGGAGAAGGCAACTAACAACACTGCAGAGAATGAAGGACTCCTTGTCGGGATCAGAATCACGACGGAGTTGGGAATTAAGAAGTTGATCATACGAGGAGACTCACAGCTCGTGGTGAGGCAAGTGAACAAGGATTATCAGAGTCCATTAATGGAGGCATACATGGAGGAAGTGAGAAAGCTGGAGGAGCGCTTTGATGGATTGCAAATAGAACATGTACCCCGTGCGAAAAACAGCATTGCTGATCATCTGTCAAAGTGCGCTGCGCAAAGGCTTCCTGTGGAACCAGGGACTTTTGTTCTCCACCTGACTCAACCCTCCGTATCCCCAGCAACAATGGCCAGAAAGAGGAGGAAACTAGACTCCGGCAAGCCTCTCCCGGCAGAGCTTCCTGAAGCCCCCGGCGGAGAGATTGGCGGGAACAACTCCACTTCGCTTGGCGAGCAGCACCCTCCCGCCGAACTACCAGTCCTTGCGGTTGAGGCATGCGCTCCCACAAACGAGGAGGTGCCACTGATCCTTGTTGTCGAGCCTCAGGCTCAAACTTGGGCATGACACATAGTCCGTTACCTCCAAACAGGAGAACTTCCCGAAGAGCAAGAAAAAGCTGAAAGAGTAGCCCGAAGGGCCAGTATGTATCAGTTCGTCGATGACGCACTATACAGAAGGAGGCCCAACAGTGTGAAATTGAAGTGCAATTGCCGGGAAGAGGGGAAGGAACTGTTAGCAGAGATACATGGAGGCATGTGCGGCTCTCATATTGGATCAAGGGCCTTGGTTGGAAAAGCTTTCCGGCAAGGTTTCTACTAGCCCACGGCCTTCCAAGATGAAATCGAGCTAGTCACCAGATGTGAAGCCTGCCAGTTCCACTCCAAGAATATCCATCAACCTGCTCAAGCTCTCTAGATGATCCCTTTGTCATGGCCCTTTTCGGTCTGGGGGCTCGACATCTTGGGCCCCTTCCCCCGTGCTACCGGGGGCTTTGAGTTCTTGTACGTCGCCATCGACAAGTTCTCAAAGTGGCCGGAGGTGGAGCCTGTGAGGAAGGTGACTGCACAGTCAGCTATCAAGTTTCTGAAAGGACTGGTGTGCCGCTTCGGAGTACCCGCCAGAGTCATCACTGACAATGGAACCCAGTTCACGAGCCGCGCCTTCATGCAATACGTTCAAGCCCTCGGAAGCAAGGTTTCATTCGCCTTTGTTGCTCATCCCAGAAGCAATGGACAAGCTGAGAGAACGAACGTTGAAGTGCTGCGAGTACTCAAGACAAGAACCTTTGATAGGCTGCAGAAGTGCGGCAGGCGCTGGATTGATGAGCTGCCGGTGGTTCTTTGGTCCCTCCGTATGACACCAAATCGAGCTACCGGCCAGACTCCCTTCTCCCTAGTCTATGGGGCAGAAGCAGTAATCCCCACGGAACTCATATACGGGTCACCTTGAGTACTTGCCTATGATGAAGTAGAGCAAGAGCAACACTGGCATGACGATGCCATGCTCCTCGAGGAGAACCGTCTCCGGGCTGTTACACGTGCTGCACGCTATCAGCAGGCCCTGCGCCGCTATCACAGCCGCAGGGTTCACCCCCGGAGCCTTGAGGAAGGCGACCTTGTCCTTAGGCACGTTCAGTCTGCCAAGGGTGCAAACAAGTTGACACCGAAGTGGGAAGGCCCTTACCGGGTGGTACAAGTCACCAGACCTGGCGCAGTCCGTCTGGAGACCGGAGATGGCATTTAATTGCAAAACTCATAGAATATTGAGCATCTCCGTAAGTTCTACCCGTAAGGCGCGGCTGTCGGGCCCTGCCCGGCAGCCACCCCTTTTGTACAAGCCTTGCCGATGCTGCATGTAACCCTTTGTACAAAGCCAGGCGCAGACCCTGAGCAGCAGATAAATAAACGAAGCGCTGGGGGGCCCCAAAAACTTACATGCATGCATAGCATAACATGGGCATGGCATGATCATGTAGATAAGGTCATATGTAGCTTTGTTTTCATCTGCACTAAACTACAGGGCTCTTGCCACGGACTCGGCCCCAAAGAGAAGAAACGGAAACAAGCCTACATACCGGTCCCTGACAAGCCAAAAAGATAAGTTTCTTCTTATTCATACATGTTCTGTAAGAAGCAAACTTGTGCATAGAGAAACCTCGCCGCCCTCGAAGCATAGGTGCTCCCATCCTTTGACCCGAACGTTGCTTCGGTCAAGGTGGTTGTAGTGGCCTTTGACAGAGAAGGTTCGACGGGGGGCTGGTCCATTTTCATAGTTTTGATCCCGGCAAGGCCAAGCCCTGCGGCAACAAACGAAAGGCACCGGCAGGATAGCTTGATGGAGAAAACTTGTTTACTTGTATGTATAGAGGCACTCCACCTCTGCATGGATGTAATACAGGCACAAGTACCCGGCAAAGCTTGTCTTTTTCATTAATATGCGGATAAACAAGTACAGATCTTACAGAGCACAAATATGGATAAAGAATATTACGTATTTAAGACTAAAATTTGGCAAATGCCTACATGTTTTAGACTGAAAAAAGATAAGTGCCCTGTAATCCCTTTCTTGTCCTTCTCCTCCTAGGAACCACAGTGGGAGGAAAAAATGGTAAAAGGAGTGCCTGGGCAGAAGCCCAGCCTGGCCCTGTCAAGGCCCACGGAGAGCAGCCTGACAAGATCGAGAGGGCGCGGGCGAAGGTGATGGATGTGGGGAGCAACAAGGCAACACCCTGGTCACCGTCACCAGGGCCAGCAGGACGCGGCAGGGCGAATGAAGCCGGAGCCACGAGGAAGCCTGCCGGGGTCCAGCTGGAAGACTGTTGGAGGAGGCGAGGGTACCACCCGCACCCAACACCCCGGCAAATCGCCTTGTCGGGGAGGAGATGCAGGTGCAGATGGCAGTGCCGCCGACTGACGGTGACGGTGCGGCTGGTGTTCAGCCCGAGTCGGAGCCGTCATCCTTCCCACTGGCTCCGTCGTCATCGCCGTCACTATCCTCCTCGTCGCTATCACTCGAGGAGGAGCTTTCGTTGTCAGTCGAGCTCTCCACGCAGCACCCCAAGCGAGCACCCGAGCGTCCGAAGACCTTGACGGAGAGCAGGGTGGCGTCCATTAATTTGAAATGGAGGACGTGCCCGGCCGCCAAGCTATGAGTGCGAGCAAAAGTCTTCCAGCCACGCCGGAGGAGCATGACATGAGGAGCGGGAAACTCCATGTCCGCCCGCATGCTGCCATTACAGCAGCCCCTCATGTGCAGCCTCAACCCCAGCGGCTGCTCGATCTCCATCACCCTTGCAAATGGAGTAAGAAGCCGAAGACGGCTGCGCGGGGGCCCTCGCAGCTTGACGATGAACTCCAGCGGCTGGTTCCCGACGTGGCCTTCATTGGGTTCCTGAGCAGCCAGAGGAGGTGCGATCAGAGCACCGCCTCATCCTTCTCGACCCCGAGCACCGCGGCAACCACGTCCTCGCCCTCTCCCGCCTCCCCCCACGACGGGTTCCACTCCCGCATCCCCAACGGGAGGAGGGAGGCACTGTCGAGCAGAAGCTCTTGTCGCTGCTACTGGAGTGCCACTAAGACCTCTTCCCCTCACCATGGTGCAAAAGCAATGCCAGAAGGAAGGAGGAAGAGATAGGTGTGAGCCAGCACCCCACCCACGTTTCCTTTTTATAGGGAAACGGGGCCAGGGGCTGGTCCTCACCAAGGGGCCAATCGCCCCGCTCTGCCAATCTGACCCCTCCCCACCACCAACAGCTCATGGAATCAAGGCCGACCCCGTGCACCAATCCGTGGCGCCTGGCTTTCTGCCATGGCACACATTTCTGCGCTCCCCGCGTCCGCCACCAACCCTGCGGAATGCATGCATCATACATGGCGGAAGCACCAGAAGCGGAGAAGCTAGTTGGATGGCAGTTCCCACTCCATGAACGTGGGATGTGGGTAGCCACAGATTGTGGCTTAAAACTCCCCCATAACGCCTGGCACGACGCACGAAAAAACCGAAAACTGACTCAAGCACAGATTAATGAAGAAGCGAAGAAAATATCAAGGAAGTGAAGAATATTAGCACAAGACCCCTGCCTATGTACCTGAAAGGGCCTACTCCAATGGTGCTCAACAGCACATTGGACCAGGCCCGGGGGCTCCTGTCGGTGCAACAAACCTTTGCGTATGTTTCCCGGACCGTACACAGGTGCGGCAGCAAGGAAGCAAGCTTCACCAAGGCCAAGCAGAAGAAATAGCTCTTTGAGGAATCAAAGGGCGGATCAAGAAGACCAAGACAAGCCAAAACAGCAGGATATCACCAAGGGAAAAGCTTCGCTTGCCTGGCAGGCGAGCCTGGTCAGGTCGAGGCCACCCCAAGGGCAAGTCCCAAGACCTCCCCGGCAAGGGCTGCCAGGGCGCTGGCGGTCTGCTATCCCGGCAAGGCTCCACTGCTCCACCTCACAGTGATGCAAGTCGCTTATCGGTGCGGTGTCGAGCCCCCAAGTGATTAAGTGGCAGTCATTCAGCACGTGGCAGCCATTTTAGAGGAAGATCACCCCTAAATGACACCCGTCCAGGGGCGTGTCACGCAGACAGGCGAGAAGGTGGCTAGATGGCACGGCAAGGCTTCCTGGGCTGCATCCACGACGTGACACTAAGTGGTGCATTTAATGCACCTTGTCCTATCTGCAGAGTTAGGTATGATAGCACTGTGGCTATCTAATCACTAGATAATGACTGTTTTGCCACTGTGGTAACCCCTTGACCTATAAAAGGAGGGCCAAGGCAACCATAGAAAGGATTCAGACCCTTGTACACTCATACGCGTGTAGCTGCTCCTCCCCCGAGGCAACCTTGCCGGGCTTGAGCGCTGGGCGTTCGTCATGGTCTTCCACTCAATCCACCAAAGCAGGAGTAGGGTTTTACGCTTCGCGGCGGCCCGAACCTGGGTAAAAACCACCCGTGTCACCATTTCCGTGCTGTTCTATGGTCTCCGCTCTTTGTGCAACACGCCCCTCCCCCTTGCCGAACCACAAAGGGGCCGATGGTCCCATAGGTGATCGTGTCGAACCACGACAGGGAGCGTCAAGCCAGTTGAAGAAAATGCACCTGAGTCTTCCGATGATGATGCTCCTATGACTCGAAGCAGAACTCGTCAAGCCACTGCCAAAGCAAATGCCACTCCAAATACAAATGGCAACCCGAATCCAAATGCCAAGCAAAATGGCAATCCTGAAGGGAATGGTGATACAAATGCTGAAACTGATGAAAATGACAATGATCATCAAGATGAAAATCCTCATCCTTGAGTGGCTAATCGAGTTGATCCTTCATTAATTCTCGATGAACTCGAGAATCCAGGTTATCGACCCACAACTCGTTCACGCACTCGTTTGGCTAACTACTATGGCGGTTTCTCCTTTGTTTCATTGGAAGAACCTACCAAGTATGAAGAAGCCATGAATGATCTAGATTGGATGAATGCCATGCAAGAGGAGTTGGTGCAATTCAAACTGAATGATGTTTGGGAATTGGTTGACAAACCGAATCCTAAGAAGCATAATATCATCGGCACAAAGTGGATTTTTCACAATAAGCAAGATGAAAATGGCATTGTGGTGAGAAACAAAGCACGTCTTGTTGCTCAAGGGTACACACAGGTAGAAGGTATTGATTTCGGTGAAACATATGCTCCTGTTGCACGCCTTGAGGCAATTCGTATTCTTCTCGCTTATGCAAATTACAATCATATCTTGCTTTATCGAATGGATGTGAAAAGTGCTTTCCTCAATGGTGAAATTGATGAGGAAGTTTATGTTAGACAGCCACCTGGCTTTGAACACACTGAGTTTCTTAACAAAGGTTTCAGGTTGAAAAAGGCTCTATATGGGCTGAAGCAAGCCCCTCGAGCTTGGTATGACACCTTGAAGAAGTTTCTGCTCGATAAAGGATTTAAGCCAGGATCCACGGATCCCACACTTCTCACTCGTGCTGTTGATAATGATCTATCCGTATGTCAAATCTATGTGGATGATATTATCTTCGGCTGTACTAACAATGCTTGCAGCTTAGAGTTCGGGAAAATGATGTCCGATAAATATCAAATGTCCATGATGGGTGAACTTAAGTTCTTTCTCGGACTTCAAATTCGTCAATAGGCAAACGGAATTTTCATATCTCAGGAGAAATATCTTAAGGAGTGCCTGAAGAAGTTCAAAATGCAAGATTCCAAAATGAAGGGCTATAAAACACCTATGCCCACGAATGGTAAGCTGGATGGAGATGTGTACGGTAAGGATTATGATCAGAAGGCTTATCGTTCGATGATTGGTTCTCTTCTTTATCTATGTGCATCCAGACTTGACATTATGTTGAGTGTTTGCATGTGTGCCCGCTATCAAGCTGCACCGAAAGAATCGCATCGCCAAGCAGTCAAGCGTATTCTGAGATATTTGGCTCACACCCTTACCTTAGGTTTATGGTATCCTAAGGGAGCATAGTTTGATCTCGTTGGGTATTCAGACTCAGATTACGCAGGTGACTTGGTTGACAGGAAATCTACTTCGGGGACATGCCATTTCCTTGGTAGATCATTGGTGTGTTGGTCATCAAGGAAGCAGAACTATGTATCACTTTCTACGGCTGAGGCTGAATATATTGCTGCTGGCGCTTGTTGCACTCAGTTATTGTGGATGAAGCAGACACTGAAGGATCATGGCATCAAGATCAAGAAGATTCCTCTATATTGTGACAATGAGAGTGCCATCAAAATTGCACACAATCTAGTGCAGCATTCTCACATGAAGCATATTGGAATCAGACATCATTTCATTCGCGATCATGTTGCTCGAGAGGATATTGTCATCAATCACGTCAAGATCAAAGATAATCTCGCTGATATTTTCACCAAGCCTCTCAATCAGAAAAGATTATGTGTGTTACGGTGTGAGCTAAATATCCTGGACTTCGCAAACATGCAGTAAGCTGGACTCGGCACCCATGCTAACACTTCCACATCTTAGAAGGAATGGGTGCACAACACTCGAAGAGTTTGAAAATTTTGACAAAGTGAAATTTTCTTTCTGAGAGGGAATACATTAATGAAGAACTAGACTAACCAGGTGCCACGATAATTGTGCGACGCTTGGGGTCATACAGTTCTTATACGGTGGGTCACGCCACCACAATTTTCGTTCGTTGAGTTTCTTTTCGATAGAAGTTTTCGTGTTAGTCTGAATGCATTTCTCTCATAGCTATTCGCTCGGGTGTTTGTGTTTCGCTGTATGAGGGAAATGCCTAGGACCCTGGTTTCTATCTATTCTATCTCTTCCAGTCTATCATGTTCCATTACAAATGCTCAATCTCATCTGGAACGAAACTTTATCTGGTGTCCTTGACCATGATTAAGATTCGGTCCGAACTTTAATCTATTTTGGCGAAAGCTGTCCAAAATTTGGGGTTTCCCGCCCAAGTCAGGACCACCATCTTTTATGACGGTTGCCACATGCAATCCATCAACTGCCACCCCATCCTGTCCGTTGAATCGCAATAGTCTCTCGATAGTGGCTGTTCGATCGGTTTCACTCCGTGCGGTTATTTTCCCTCGCATATATATATATATGCCGCAGCAACCCACTCCCTCATTCACTTTTCTTCCTCCTCGCCACCGTCTCCTCCGAAACCCTCGCCGCTGTGCTCCACCTTGAGCTCGACGCCGATGACTCCTTCGCCGCTTCACTGCCGGAAAGCAGTCGCCGGAGTCTTTCCTTGCCGTCGCGGGACATCTTCTTCCCCGCGCTGTTGTAGCTGCTGCACGACACCAAGCTAGGGTACGTGCAGTTCGAACTCGGGCCTCCGTCCTTCTTGTTCGACTTTGTACGTGGTTATTTCTCTCCGATTTTTACCGCATATCTTAGATCTTTACTGCTTAGGTAAATCGTGCGGATGTGGTTTGTAGTTGTTCCTCGCATCTGAAAAATTTCAGATCTAGGGTTTGTGTTATATCTCGCACGAAGGGAATGCCTAGCACGCTGACTAGTATTTTCTTCGGACCTACTAGTTCGTTCTACACATTTCTTTCAGTCGAAACATCTCTCAAAGTCTGCATCTAATTCTTCATCAAAACGTTTTTGCTCGAAAAATCTTCGTTGTGAGCATTTGTAACCATGTCCCCATTTTCCCTCGCATCTATTCTTATTCACAGGTGTATGCAATCAGTTGAGGATTCTGCTCGACCAATGAGCATGGCCGATGAAGATGAGGTAATCTTGGGTACAGCTGATGAGTCAAAAGCTCCAAATGCAAAGGAACCAATGACAGGCCCATCAACCAGCAAAAGAAAGAGACACGAGCAAAATGCAGATGAGCAAGAAGAAGATGCTCCGAAGAAAAAGAAAGGTGGCAGACAACCATACACCAATTTAGCTCAGTATATTTCTCATGACAATTACAACACTGTTCCAGGAGAATCAAAATGAGAAAGAGACAAGCGTCTGCAAAGGATTCGATGCCATTGGGTGCGCAAGTGGTTTAACTATGAAATGGTTCATCCTCGGTTTGCGAAGAACTTTGCCTTTCATCCTCCGTGGGGCGACTGTCGTGAAATTGGCCTCATTTGTGCAAGTGATCCCCAGGAGAGAACACCTCCACCACCAGATGCTGATGAGTCATCTCTTCGGACTCCTGCATCGTATCCTGATGAACTGGCCAAGTGCCAGAAGAATGTTGAAAAGAGAGCAAAGAAAGCAGAAAAAGAAAGAGCTCGAGAAGAAGAAAATCGTCGCCTTATCAAATCTGACGTTGAGAAGAAAAAGGCCGATGGAAAATCAGAAGGGCGTTCTAAGCGCAAACATGATCCTAGCACTGCCGCACTGAAGAAAAGAGTGCACCGAAGAAGAGGCCAGCTGCACCAGTCGATAGAAATGCTGAAAGCAATTCCTCTGATCAAGATGATCCTTCACTCACAACAAAAGAAGTTCAAGCTTCTCTCTCCGAGCAAGTGAACATCACCACATCTACCGTGCTACCTGACCTTCGAGCTAGTACCACTCCAATAGCACCTCCGAAGAAGATCATTCTGAAGAGAAAAACCCCACAGACCACTGTCACTATGGTAGATCATATGAATACAACCCCTCATCCTACTGCAATCAACATGCAGGATTGGTCATTGATGCCCCTGTCAGCTCAGCTAAGCCAGGCGAGCAAATTCCAAAGCCAAAAGTGATGAAAATCACTGCTCCAGCCAAGACCCCACCAATCGAGCAAACTGCTCCTGCAAAGGCTACGACAAAAGAAAAGGCTGCTCAGTTTGCTCCCACCTTGACACAACCATTGGCTTCTATGCCTCCAACCGAGCAAGTTACTGTGCAACCTGCACCTGTTGCACAGACTGATGTCCAATCCAATGCTCCACACTATTTCAATCATGTATTCATCATGGAGCAGCTTGGCAAATTCATTGGAAATCCATTCGATGGTGAAGTGGCATCTTTGCCAATTCCTTTTGAAGTTATTACACAAGCATCTGATGTTGTTCGGGACATGAGAGAAGATTCTGTTGAGATCAACAACCTCCAAGCCAAACTCAATGATCTTAATGATCGAATGAAAACAGCATCTTCCAGGTTTGTCATTAAGGAACTTGAATAATCTTACATGGATATCAATCGGACATTGAATATCCTCCGTAACAGAAGATTGGGTTTTCACTCAGATCTCGATGATATTGTTCGAAAGATCTTTCTTGAGCATCAAGCTCAAGCCACTAGCTATAATGATCTTGTCAAGGGACACATTGATCCAAATGCTCAGCAGAAGAAGCAAAAGAAAATTTTGAAGAAAAATGCTCCTCCTACGACTGCAAAGTCTCCTGATCACTCTGTAGCTCAGCATGCGAATGAGAACTCCCCTGAGCCAGCAACTCCCTCGTAGCCAACTACTGAAGTTACTAATGCAATTCCCTCACCAAGGCCAACTGAACCAATGCCTGTGGCCTCCCCTGCTCAAGCTTAAATTCCTTCGCAGCAAGTAGTCTATGAGGATGGTGAAATCCCTCAGTACGAGCCCCATCATTCTCTTGCTCGTGATGAACCAAATGTTTTGGTTCCTCCCTCTGCACCACCTCAGACCATCGAAGAACAACCCTCTCCTGCTCCAGTCCTTGGTTCGGGCTCAGTGCCAAATGAAAAAGAATCTGCTCCAACTATTGTGCCATCAGCTCCCTCTCAACTGCGGATTTCCATCGACACAGCAAAAAGAATTTGTGAAGATGGGTCGCCTGGACGTAAATCTATTTCTGCTCGTCATACTGATTCTGTCGTGTATGGTGATGAAGTGATCTCAGTCGAGGATGAACTTAAATATCCATTTCCTCGTGAAGAACCGCCATTGTTCTCAACTGGTGCTAGTGCCAAAGGACCTCTATTCAATCGGAATACGCATCCTCAATTCTTTCCAGAAAGTCCTTACAATGGGCCACGCACATCTGAATCACCTCGTTTCTGGACTCAAGAACAGGCCATCTATTACTCTCGGATTCTGTATGATAGCAAGAAGATATTCCCTCATGAATTTCCGGATATCTCTGCTATGAAGAGTATCGGTTGCTTTGATCAGCTGCTGCAAGATTTGGAAGATTTCTGCCTCACCAGTGTGTTTGCATTCGAGCATCCATGGAACCGAGAGATAATTCTTCAGTTCTATGCAACATTATACATCTCTGGTGATGCTTCTGACAGTTCCAAATGGATCATGGAATGGATGACCGATGGAAAATGTATCAAGTGCACCTCCAGGGATTTTGTTTCGCACTTTCATTTCCCTCATTTTGAGCATGGGAAAACTAAAATCCGAGTGCATAACATTGACGCCATTACTTATGATATGTTTCGGTGTACCATGGATAAAGAAAAGCTTCCTGACTACAATGGTCCTCCCATGCCAGAGAACTTAACCTTCGAGAATCAAACTCTCTATCATATGCTCATTTATACTATCTGCCCTCTGGCCGGGATGAATACTGACGGTTCAATCTCAGATGTTCTTCGTAACACCATCTATGCCATCTCCGAAAAATATGTCTTTGATGTTGAGGATATGTTTCTGCAAATATTGAAAGATTCTGCTCAGCATCTGAAAACACTCAAAGTATATGGGCCATGGATTCAGAAAGTCGTTGATTATACCATGAAAACCGATTATTTGGCAAAGGCGAGCCATAGAAGCTTTATTCCTCCTGTTCGGGACACCCTGCAAGTCATACAAGATATTTATTTGGGTAAATTGCCTGAGTCAAGCTCGCAAGGCTATCACAAAGGATTTTATGCGCCACGTCTGCCTCAGCGCGACTGAATGGTTACTCATCAACCCCCATCACATCTTGAAGTTAGTTTGCGCACACAACAATTATTGCTCAAATATATTGCTGAAGATCGCCAAGAGAAAGAACACCTTGCTGCCGAGCTGAATGATATCAACAATAGAACTAGAATCACACATCTGATTGCTAATGAAAATAAGAAACGGCTCTGGAAACTTCTTCGCAAGTTCTTCTCCAAGAAACAACTCCGAGATTCTGATCTCAAAGAGCTTTATGACTACATTGACAAAGGCCTCTCAGTTGAAGATTATCAACCTCGCAGTGCTCCTCCACTACCTACTCGAGCGCCAACTACAGATCTTCTGCATATTAAGCTTCGCAAGATAATCGAAGAATCTGAAGCCACCTCTCCGACCGAAAAACCAGCTGAAGGCAATGTGCTATCACGGACGACTCAAGTGGCTAATCCTAACGTGCTTTCATCATCTCAGCCTCAAGCTCCCATTCCTGAAGGAAAATCTGCTGTTGTTGACGATGAAGATCTTCCAGTCATTTCCGAACCAGAAACCACTTCGGACAGTTCCTCTGGCAACGCCACCGAGCGAATCAAGTTCACCGCTTCTACACTCATGTCATTCATCACCTTTTTGAAACTAGATGACAAAAAGGGGGAAAATTACATCGAGTTTCGATAGATTTGCCTTTTGCGTTCCATTGGTTTTGGTTTCCCGTGAGATTTGAGACTTTTTGCTTCAAATACTATCTATGCTGATGTAAAACTTTTGTGCTGTAATGTTAATAACCCCGCATGCTACACTATTTCTCTCGAAGCATTTGTTTCGCAGGTGGAATTATTATCAGAAGTTATGAATGATTGCACTATAATCTCGATGGATTATATATTATCAGTGCGAATCATTATCTCATATGATTGAAATTTCCTCTACATACCTCAATGAATTGCGGGAAATTTTATCTCATATCTATAACCCTGCATACATCTAGCGGGAATATATTTCATCATCGAGCCAAGTAACGCTAATTCACTCTTGTTCGATTTATTTTACTTACTTATCTATCTTCACTTCGATGATTATCTATTTTGTCAACAACCATCCAAAAAGGGGGAGATTGTTGGTGCAATGATAGGCCCCTTATGTTTTGGAGTTTGTTGACATAAACAGTTTGGGACTTATGTATTTGCTAGTGCACACAGAGTAACAAGTCCCTGAGATATCGAGGAGTTTGATGAAAACAATGAAGATAATCTCCCTACGGTGCAGCGAAGGTTATCACCGAAGATTATGATAACAAGAGTGACCCCTCAAAAATTGCTGAAGTGAAGCAATTGGTTCAGTGCCTGTCCGAGGAAAATTACTGCGCCCGAGGAGATTGAAGAAGGAATGAAGACGTAGCATTTATTTCGTAGTTCTTCTTCTCTTTATTGAGTCATAGGACCTTCGTACCATTAAGAGGGGTATAGCGTTTGAAACTTTGATTCTCTGATGCTAAACCCAAATCCTATGAAAGTTGCAAGAGAAATATCTTTGTGTTTCGAGCAAATACTTGCCAGCAAGAGACTGTGATCTTCTTCACTGCGAGAGATTTGTCTCAGACCGAGGAGTTAGCATTACTTGTTCCTCAAGTAATGTTACCGTTGCTCCAAAATCCGACCATTGCAAATGTGTCTATTGGCCATTGGCTGGACCTCGTGTCCAAAATGGTCATTTCCCATCCTGGAAGGCTACGGCTATAAATAGCCACCCCGCACCGGTGTTGTTCGACGGCTGCTCCATTTGATTCTGAGAAGATTATTGAGCAACCCACTCTCTGAGCGATTTGAGTTTAAAATCCACCAAGAGAAAACCCCTAGAGCCGAAGAATTAGATAGTGGTTCAGCATTACTCGAATCTAAGTCCAGTACGCTCTGCCTATTACTGTTGAGAGCTGCAAAGTCTCTAGACGGTTAGGTATCAATTTCTTCAGAGACCAAGAGTGATTGTGGTTCTCAAAGAAGAAGTCTGTAAAGGTTCGGAGATCACCTCAAGTATCTACCACGAGTGATCGGCATTGGTTGACGAACTAATTGTCGAGGAGAATAGGGTGAAGAGAGTTTATCTTCCGTGTTAAGTCACAGCCCCTCCAACCAGACGTAGTCCTTGTGCATAAGGAGGAACTGGTCGAACAAATACCCTATCGCCATCGAGCACCTCTGGTTACCTCTGCTACCCATGTTTACATTCGATCTGTTTTCCTTCATGTAATTTGTTTTGATGCATGCTTCTTTTTCCTTTCGGTACTTAGTTTTAGTTTGCTGTAGTTTGTTTTTCATTCGCTCCGCTGCTGGGTTCTGAGAGTTTTGAGTTTTCCGAAGAAAATTTAAAACTCCCATTCACCCCCCCTCTGGTAGACATACTTCATTCTTACAAAAGTGTTATTGAGGGCACACAGGAATTTCATCTGGTCACTTTCATCATGTTGGTTTGATGCGCGTTCGTTACTTTGATAATTTGATATGTGAGTGGACCAGTGCTTGGGTGTTGTTCTTACTTGAACAAGCCTCCCACTTATGATTAACCCTCTCGCAAGCATCCGCAACTACGAGAAAAAGTATTTAGATAAAATCTAACCATAGCATTAAACATATGGATCCAAATGGGTCCCTTACAAAGTAGCGCATATGCTAGGGTTTAAGCTTCTGTCACTCTAGCAACCCATCATCTAATAACTACTCCACAATGCATTCCCTTAGGCCCAAAGATGGTGAAGTGCCATGTAGTCGACGTTCACATGACACCACTAAGGGAAACACAGCATACATATCATCAAAATATCGAACACATATCAAATTCACATGATTACTTGCAACATGACTTCTCCCGTGACCTCAAGAACAAAAGTAACTACTCACAAATGATATTCATGCTCAAGATCAGAGAGGTATTAAATAGCATAATGGACCTGAACATATAATCTTCCACCAAATAAACCATATAGTAATCAACTACAAGATGTAATCAACACTACTAGTCACCCACAGGTACCAATCTGAGGTTCCGGTACAAAGATTGAACACAAGAGATAAACTAGGGTTTGAAAGGAGATGGTGTTGTTGAAGATGTTGATGAAGATTGGCCTCCCAAAGATGAGAGGGTTGTTGGTGATGATGATGGCTTCGATTTCCCCCTCCGGGAGGGAAGTTCCTCCGACAGAATCGCTCCGCCGGAGGGCAAAAGTGCTCCTGCCCAAGTCCCGCCTCGACACGGCGGCGCTCCATCCTGAAAGTCCTCTCCTTATTTTTTCTAGGTCAAAAGAACTTATGTACCAGATGATGGGCACCGGGGTGGGCTGGGCTGCCCACAACCCACCAGGGCACGCCTGGGGGGCCTGGCGCGCCCTGGTGTCTTGTGGGCACCAGGTGGCCCCTTCTGATGGTTCTTTTCTCCAATAATTATTAAATATTCCAAAATAATTCTCCATAAAATTTTAGCTAATTTGGAGATGTGCAGAATAGGTATATCTGACATAGCTTTTTCAGGTCCAGAATTCTAGCTGCTGGTATTCTCCCTCTTTGTGTAAACCTTGCATATTATGAGAGAAAAGGCATTAGAACTGCTCCATAAAGCATTATTATGCATAAAAACATTATAAATAACAGTAGGAAAACATGATGCAAAATGGACGTATCAGCCCCTGGTGCGCTCTAATGGGTGGTGGGGCCCACGGGGGTCCTTTCCACCGCCTCTCAGCTCTATAAATACCATAATATTCCAGAAACCCTAGGGGAGTCGATGAAACATAATTCCAGCTGCCGCAAGTTCCAGAACCACGAGATCCAATCTAGAGCCCTATTCCGGCACCTTGCCAGAGGGGAACACGATCACGGAGGGGTTCATCATCCTCATTGGTGCTCCTTCGATGATGCGTGAGTAGTTTACCATAGACCTACAGGTCTGTAGGCAGTAGCTAGATGGCTTCTTCTCTCTTTTTGATTCTCAATACAACGTTCTCCTCGATGTTCTTGGAGATCTATTTGATGTAATGACTTTTTGCGGTGTGTTTGTTGGGATCCGATGAAGTGCGAGTTTATGATCAGTTCTATCTATGAATATTATTTGAGTCTTATTTGACCTCTTATATGCATGATTGTTATAGCCTCATATTTCTTCTCCGAAACTTTGGTTTGGTTTGGCCAACTAGATTGATTTTTCTTGCAATGGGAAGAGGTGCTTTGTGATGGGTTCGATCTTGCGGTGTCCTCACCTAGTGACAAAAGGGGTAGCGAGGCACGCATGTATCATTGCTATTAAGGATAAAAATATGGGTTCTATTCCTACATGAATAGATCTTGTCTACATCATGTCATCATTCTTATTGCATTACTCCATTTCTCCATGAACTTAATACACTAGATGCATGCTGGATAGCGGTCGATGTGTGGAGTAATAGTAGTAGATGCAGGCAGGAGTCGGTTTACTAATCTTGGACGTGATGCCTATATACATGATCAGTGCCTTGGATATCGTCATAATTTTTTGCTCTTCTATCAATTGCCCAACAGTAATTTGTTTACCCACCATATGCTATTTTCTCGAGAGAAGCCACTAGTGAAATCTATGGCCCCCGAGTCTATCTTTTATCATATTGTTTTCAGATCTATTATTCCAAAAACCCAAAAATACCTTGCTGCACTTTTTATTTATTTATTTTATTTTGTGTTTTTGCTAGATCTATTTATCCAATCTCATACAATTTTATCTATCTTTTTACCGGGCAGGGATTGACAACCCCTCTTACGCGTTGGGTTGCAAGTATTTGTTATTTGTGTGCAGGTATCGTTTATATAGTGTTACTTGGTTCTCCTACTGGATTGATAACCTTGGTTTCATAACTATGGGAAATACTTACCATTGTTGTGCTGCATCATCCTCTCCTCTTCGGGGAAATACCAACGCAGATACAAGCAATCACTACCCATCACAACATGGAACCAAATGAAGGATGTCATGTGAGCGCGCTTTGTACCGTGACCTCTTCAAGAAATTGCAACTCCTCAAGCAAGGCACCAAGTCTGTTGAAGAGTATTACAAGGAAATGGAGGTCGCCATGATTCAAGCCAATGTCACGGAACATAAACCATGGCACGCTTCTTGAATGGCCTCAACCATCCTATCAAGAAGATCGCCAACTTCCAACCTTACTCCAACCTCCTTGAGCTAGTGCACCAAGCTACCAAGGCAGAGCGACAAGTGCAAGACGACTACAAGTATGCCAAGTACTTTTCCAAGACCTACGGCTCCTACAATCAAGCTTCAACGGCTACGACGCCTACTACCTCGACCGAAGCTTCACCAAACAACGACAAGAAGTCAAGCTACAAGAAATCTTCGTCAACTTCGACACCTTCAAGTCGTCTTTCCAATACTAGCAACTTCAAGCCGAGAACTTCATCATCAACGACTCCAACGGATGAGACCGTCAAGACAAGTTCCATCAAATGCTTCACATGTCAAGGCCGAGGCCACAAGACATTTGAGTGCCCAACTCGGCGAACCATGATCGCCAATGACGATGGCACCTATGATTCGATGAGTGAGGAAGAAATGGAAGCCCTTGAGCACGGGGCCATGCACCGGCGAGTGAATGAAGATGAAGATGATCAAGTCTTTTGTGACAATGATTGAAGCCCCGCTCTTGTTGTCTCCTAGGTCTTGACTCTTCAACACCAACAAGACGAAGAGCAATGTTGCCACATCTTCCACACCAAAGCGGGCATCAATGGACATTCCGTGAAGGTCATCATCGACGGAGGAAGTTGCCACAATTTGGCAAGCGAAGAGCTATGTTCCAAGCTACAATTGGTCAAGATGAAGCATCCTCGCCCCTACAAGGTCCAATGGCTTAGCGACTCTGGCACCAATCAAGTCGAGCATACCATTCAAGTCCCCTTCAAGATTGGAGCTTACGAAGACACCTTGGAGTGTGATGTGGTTCCCATGTCCGTTTGCCATCTCCTACTTGGACGACCTTGGAAATTCAACTGTGGTGTCATCCACAATGGGCGAACCAATCACTATAGTTTCAAGATGAAGGGAAAGGAGTTCATGCTATGACCCATGTCGCCAAGTCAATGAGCGCCGATAAGCAAGCAACCACCCATCATAGAGAGAATAGTGAGAGAGTGAGGCACCAAAAAGAGACTGAGAGCCACAAGCCCAAAATGGGTGCCTCCATGATGAGCGATGAGAAAAAATTAGTTCTTTTAGCTACCAAAAGAGAGATGAGAGAAGTGTGTGAGAATCCCTCAAGTGTTATGCACTATGTCCTAGTGTGCAAAGACGAATCAGCAAGAACTAACACCTCTCACCATCTACCATTAGTGTTGTCTAATCTATTTCAGGAGTTCGTGGACGTCTTCCCCGATGAGCTACCTCCGGGACTACCTCCACTACGAGGCATTGAACATCGCATCGACCTCATCCCCGGCGCACCTTTACCGAATAAGGCACCCAACCACATCAACCCCGAAGAAACCAAAGAAATCCAAAGGCAAGTACAACACCTCATTGACAATGGGCATGTACGTGAAAGCATAAGTCCTTGTGTTGTTTCGGTTATTCTTGTGCCTAAGAGGGATGGTAGTTTTCGAATGTGTTCCAATTGCCGACCCATCAATACTATCATAGTTCGCTATAGTCATCCCATTCCACGTCTTGACAATATGCTAGATGAGCTTAGCAAAGCCACAATTTTCTCTAAGATTGATCTTAAGAGTGGCTATTACCAAATTCGCATCCAAGAAGGTGATGAATGGAAAACCGCTTTCAAAACCAAGTTTGGCTTGTATGAGTGGCTAGTTATGCCTATGGGCTTATCCGAAGCACCCGACACTTTTATGTGTGTGATGCATTATGTTCTTCGCAAATACATTGGCATATTTGTTGTGGTCTACTTTGATGATAAACTTGTGTTTAGCGGATCTCTCAAAGATCATGTCACACATCTTAAAGCCATTTTGCAAACTCTTAGAAATGAGCGCCTTTATGCTAATATGGAGAAATGCATGTTTGGTGTTGAAAAGCTTGTTTTCTTGGGTTTTGCTGTGTCCTCTAGGGGTGTTCATGTAGATGAAGCTAAAATTGATGCTATTAAAACTTGGTCACAACCAACCAACTTGCAACAAGTGCATAGCTTCCTTGGCTTAGCCGGATTCTATCGTAGATTTGTGAACGACTTTAGCACCATTGCATCACCATTGCACGCATTGAGCAAGAAGAATGCATCATTTGTTTGGGGACCATCCCAAGATACTACATTTCATGAGCTTAAGAATTTACTTACACATGCTCCATTTCTTGCATTACCCAACTTTGATAAAACTTTTGAAGTACATTGTGATGCTAGTGGTAATGGCATAGGAGGTGTGTTGATGCAAGAGAAGTGCACAATTGCTTCTTTTAGCGAGAAACTTTTCGGATCATGATACGTCCATTTTGCATCATGTTTTCCTACTGTTATTTATAGTGTTTTTATGCTTTATAACACTTTATGGAGTAATTCTAATGCCTTTTCTCTCATAATATGAAAGGTTTACACAAAGAGGGAGAATACCGGCAGCTGGAATTCTAGACCTGGAAAAGCTATGTCAGAGATACCTATTCTGCACATCTCCAAATGAGTTGAAATTTTACGGAGAATTATTTTGGAATATATAATAAATACTGGAGGAAATAACGACCAGAGGGGGGCTGCCAGGTGGACACAAGACACCAGGGCGCGCCAGGCCCCCCAGGCACACCCTGGTGGGTAGTGGCCCCCTCGGCCCACCTCCGGTGCCCATATTCTGGTATATAAGGTCTTTTGACCTAGAAAAAATAAGGAGAGGACTTTCGGGACGGAGCGCCGCCGTCTCAAGGCGGAACTTGGGCAGGAGCACTTTTGCCCTCCGGCGGAGCGATTCCGCCGGGGGAACTTCCCTCCCGGAGGGGGAAATCGAAGCCATCGTCATCACCAACAACCCTCTCATCTTTGGGAGGCCAATATTCATCAAGATCTTCAACAACACCATCTCCTCTCAAACCCTAGTTCATCTCTTGTGTTCAATCTTTGTACCGGAACCTCAGATTGGTACCTGTGGGTGACTAGTAGTGTTGATTACATCTTGTAGTTGATGCTATATGGTTTATTTGGTGGAAGATTATATGTTCAGATCCATTATGCTATTTAATATCCCTGTGATCTTGAGCATGAATATTATTTGTGAGTAGTTACCTTTGTTCTTAAGACCACGAGAGAAGTCATGTTGCAAGTAATCATGTGAATTTGATATGTGTTCGATATTTTGATGATATGTATGTTGTGATTCCCTTAGTGGTGTTATGTGAACGTCTACTACATGACACTTCACCATCTTTGGGCCTAAGGGAATGCATTATGAGGTAGTTATTAGATGATGGGTTGCTAGAGTTACAAAAGCTTAAACCCTAGTTTATGCGCTATTCCGTAAGGGACTGATTTGGATCCATATGTTTAATGCTATGGTTAGATTTTATCTTAATACTTCTTTCATAGTTGCGGATGCTTGCGAGGGGGTTAATCATAAATGGGAGGCTTGTTCAAGTAAGAACGGCACCCAAGCACCGGTCCACCCACATATCAAATTATCAAAGTAGCGAACGCGAATCAAACCAACATGATGAAAGTGACTAGATGAAATTCCCGTGTGCCCTCAAGAACGCTTTGCTTATTATCTGAGACCGTTTAGGCCTATCCTTTGCCATAAAAAAGGATTGGGCTACCTTTCTTCACTTATTGTTACTATTGTTACTTGTTACTTGCTACAAGTTATCTTGCTACCAAACTACTCGTTACCAACAATTTCAGTGCTTGCAGAAATTACCTTGCTGAAAACCGCTTGTCATTTCCTTGTGCTCCTCGTTGGGTTCGACACTCTTACTTATCGAAAGGACTATGATTGATCCCCTATACTTGTGGGTCATCAGATCACAACTTAACTACCCCATTTATGACAAACAGTTATATGCTTTAGTGAGAGTCTTGCATTGTGTGGGAGCATTATCTTCACCCTCGTGAATTTGTCATCCATACGGATCATGAGACGCTTAAATACCTTAAGGGTCAAAATAAATTGAATAAGCGACATGCCAAGTGGAGTGAGTTCATTGAGTCATTTCCTTATGTTATCAAGTATATCAAAGGCAAGGAAAATGTTGTGGCGGGCACTCTTTCATGCAAATGCATGCTTGTAACTCAATTTGAATTGAATGTCATAGGTTTGGAGCACATAAACGACTTGTATGCACATGATCCTACTTTTGCTATTCCTTATGCCAAATGTTTGACGCATACATCTTGGGAGTGATATTATATCAAGGATGATTATCTAATGAGAGCTAACAAGCTTTGTATACCCGAGTCTTCTCTTTGTTTGTTACTTTTGCAAGAAGCTCATGGAGGAGGACTTATGAGACACTTTGGCCGTGACAATACATTCGCTACACTCTCCAAGAACTACTTTTGGCCCAAGATGTTCCGTGATGTTTCCCGCTACACCAATCGTTGCTCTACATGTCGCAAAGCTAAGTGGAGGGCTCAATCACATGGTCTCTATATGCCACTTCCTATTCCGTATCACCCATGGGAAGATATTAGTATGGACTTTGTGCTTGGTTTGCCAAGAACACAAAATGGCAAAGATTCTGTATTTGTTGTTGTGGACCGTTTCTCTAAGATGGCACATTTCATTCCATGCAACAAGATAGACGATGCTTCACATGTTGCAAATCTCTTTTGTAGGGAAATCTTGTGTCTACATGGAGTGCCCAAGACTATCATCTCGGACCACGACGTCAAGTTCCTTAGCTACTTTTGGAAGACGCTATGCGCAAAGCTCGGAATCAAGCTCCTATTCTCTTCGGCATACCAGCCACAAACCGACAGCCAAACGAAGGTCACGAACCGGACGCTCTCAACTCTCCTCCGTGTGTTGATCAAGAAGAACATCGCCTACAACCACGCAAGGCATTCGACTACCAGCAAGTCCCCCTTCAAGGTCGTCTACGGTTTCAACCCGTTGTCCCCATTGGACATTCAACCGCTACCTCTACAAGAGCGCATCAACATGGACGTGAGTGCATGAGCGAGCTATCTCAAGAAGGTGCATGAAGAAACAAGGCACACCATTGAGCGCCAAGTACACCACCTCGCAACCAAGCTCAACATCAACAAACAACCCATGATACTGAACATTGGAGATCTTGTGTGGCTACACCTTTGCAAGGACCGCTTCCCCAACGAACGCAAGTCCAAGCTTCTACCTCGAGTCGACGGACCCTTCAAGGTGATCGCACGCTGATTCCGTCTCCAACATATCTATAATTTTTTATTGTTCCATGCTATTAAAGTATCATTATTGGATGTTTTATACTCATTTACTAGCAATTTTATATCATTTTTTGGGACTAACCTATTGACATAGTGCCTAGTGCCAGTTGTTGTTTTTTGCTTGTTTTTACTTCGCAGAAAATCAATACCAAACGGAGTCCAAATGCCACGAAACTTTTTTGAGAATTTTTTCTGCCCAGAAGACACCCAGGAGGCCAAGGAAGTGCACCAGAGGAGGCCTGTGGGGCCCACTAGGCACCTGGGCGCGCCAGAGGCCCCAGGCGGGCCCTGGTGGGTAGTGGGGCCCATGGGAAGCTTCTCCACCGACCTTCAGCTATATAAATATTCTAAAATCCCAAAAACCCTAGGGGAGTCGAGAGAAAACAGTTTCCGCCGCCGCAAGTTCCAGAACCACGAGACCTAATCTAGAGGCCTTTTTCGGCACTCTGTCGGAGGGGTCAACGATCACAGAGGGGTTCTTCATCAACACCCTTGCCCCTCCGATGATGCGTGAGTAGTTTACCACAGACCTACGGGTACATAGGTAGTAGCTAGATGGCTTCTTCTATCTTTTTGATCTTCGATACAATGTTCTCCTCGATGTTCTCGGAGATCTATTTGATGTAATAACTTTTTGCGGTGTGTTTGTTGGAATCTGATGAATTGTGAGTTTATGATCAGTTCTATCCATGAATATTATTTGAGTCTTTGCTGAACTCTTTTATGCATGATTGTTATAGCCTCGTATTTTTCTCTGAAACTTTGGTTTGGTTTGGCCAACTAGATTGATTTTTCTTGCAATGGGAAGATGTGCTTTGTGATTGGTTCGATCTTGTGGTGCTCAATCTCAGTGACAGAAAGAGACATGACATGCATGTATCGTTGCTATTAAGAATAAAAAGATGGGGTCTATTTCTACATGAATAGATCTTGTCTACATCATGTCATCGTACTTATTGCATTACTGCGTTTTTCCATGAACTTAATACACTAGATGCATGCTGGATAGCGGTCAATGTGTGGAGTAATAGTAGTAGATGCAGGCAGGAGTCGATCTACTAATCTTGGACGTGATGCCTATAGACATGATCATTTCCTTGGATATTGTCATGATTATTCACTTTTCTATCAATTGCCCAACAAAAATTTGTTTACCCACCGTATGTTATTTTCTCGAGAGAAGCCTCTAGTGAAATCTACGGCCCCCGGGTCTATTTCCTATCATATTGAAAAAAAATACCTTCCTACATTTTTCCTTTATTTATTTTATTTTGTGTTTTTTCTAGACCTATTTATCAAATCTCATAAAATTTAATCTATCTCAATACCGAGAAGAGATTGACAACCCCTCTTACGCGTTGCGTTGCAAGTTGTTGTTGTTTGTGTGCACGTGATGTTTACATAGTGTTGCTTGGTTCTCCTACTGGATTGATAACCTTGGTTTCATAACTGAGGGAAATGCTTACCGTTGCTGTGTGATACGTCTCCATCGTATCTATAATTTTTTATTATTCCATGCCAATATTATACAACTTTCACATACTTTTGCCAACAATTTATATGATTTATTGGACTAACATATTGATCCAGTGCCTAGTGCCAGTTCCTGTTTGTTGCATGTTTTTTTGTTTCGCAGAATATCCATATCAAATGAAGTCCAAATGCGATAAAACTTTACGGAGATTTTTTTTGGAATATATGTGAATTTATGGAAGAAGAATCAACACATGACGGCGCTCGAAAGGCCCACTAACCACCAGGGCGCGCCAGGGGGGTCTGGCGTGCCGTGGTGATTAGTGAGACCCTCGTAGGTCAGTTGACCCCCTTCTTTCGCCGCAAGAAAGATAATTTATGGAAAAAAATTGTGTTAAAATTTCAGCCCAATCAAAGTTACGGATCTCTGGGAATTTAAGAAACGGTTTTCGGCCAGAAAACAGGAACGCGAAACAGAAGAGAACAGAGGGAGAGATCCAATCTCAGAGGGGCTCTCACCCCTCCGCCGCCATGGAGGCCGTGGACCAGAGGGGAAACCCTCCTCCCACCTAGGGAGGAGGCCAAGGAAGAAGAAGAAGGAGGGGGTCTCTCTGCCCCTCTCTCCCGGTGGCACCGGAGTGCCGCCGGGGTAAGGATCATGACGGCGATCTACATCAACAACCTTGCTACCATCAACAACAACTTTCTCTGCCTCTATGCAGCGGTGTAACCTCCCTATTCCCACTGCAATTCTCTACTTAAACATGGTTCTCAATACTATATATTATTATCCAATGATATGTGGTTATCCTATGATGTTTGAGTAGATCTATTTTGTCCTATGGGTTGATTGATGATCATGATTAGTTTGAGTTGTATATTTTATTTTGGTGCTGTCCTACGGTGCCCTCCGTGTTGCGCAAACATGAGGGACCCCTGCTGTAGGGTGTTTTAATACGTTCATGATTCGCTTATGGTGGGTGGCTAGAGTTACAGAAGCTTACGCCCGAGTAAGGGGGTTGTTGCATATGGGATAAAGAGGACTTGATACTTAATGCTATGGTTGGGTTTTACCTTAATGATCTTTGGTAGTTGTGGATGCTTGATAGAGTTCCAATCATAAGTGCATATGATCCAAGTACGGAAAGTATGTTAGCTCATGCCTCTCCCTCATATAAAATTGCAATAATGATTTCCGGTTTAGTTATCGATCACCTAGGGACAAATAACTTTCTTGTGTGACAAAAACCTTTCTAGTAAACTACTAAATTTATTATCTTGCAATTTATTCATAGTTTTATTCTTGCAAAGTACTCCTAGTTTTATTCTTGTTCTAGGTAAAGAAAATGTTAAGTGTGCGTAGAGTTGTATCAGTGGTCGATAGAACTTGAGGGAATATTTGTTCTACCTTTAGCTCCTTGTTGGGTTCGACACTCTTATTTGTCAAAAAGGCTACAAACGATCCCCTATACTTGTGGGTTATCAAGACCTTTTTCTGGCGCCGTTGCCGGGGAGCAATAGCGTGGGGTGAATATTCTCATGTGTGCTTGTTTGCTTTATCACCAAGTAGTTTTTGTTTTCTGTTCTAAGTTGTTTTATATCTTTAGTTATGGATATGGAACATGAAATACCAAAAAAATAGTTGTACTTGCTACTCATGGAGATGGGGAACCTCCTAAAACCCTCGATGCTCGTTATATGAAAAATATTAAAGTCTACTTTGGTAATCCTGAGAAAACCCCATTCAACTTGATAATGGGAGACACGTTGGATCAACGTGAATACTTTAGGGTTTATCGCTTGACTCAAAAAGGGAAACTGTTATGGGATCAAATTGAAATGTTGCATTGGTATGCTTGGGATCTATGCTTGAGATATGATTATACTTGTTGCTCTAGGATGAAGGCTCGACACCTTCCCTTTTCTTGTAAATTTAAAGATAATGAAACCTTGCACTACTACAGGATGCTGCTAACGCAACACTACAATCAGAGACCCTTCGACGAAACTGTGTGCGATGCATTAATCACAAACGGTGATGTAAAAAACTGTCAAAAAAGATGCAAAATGTTTGCGATGGCAGATACATCAAACACGGTTTAGATTTTAGTTGCGTGTGCATTGCGGGGCATACGGTTCAGTTCAATGAACTGTTTGGGATGAGGAAGAACAAAATAAACGGGCAGCCAGATGAATGCGTGTGCGGTATATGGCATACAGTTCACTCGGATAAACTGTTTGTGATGAGGCGGAACAACAGAAACGGGCAGCCAGATGAAGGTGTGTGCGATATACAGCATACAGTTCACTCGGATGAACTGTTTGCGTTGAGCCAAGATAATAGAAACGGTTCAATTTAACAAGATGTGTGTAATATGCGGCAAACAAGTCTGTAATCAGAAATGTGTGCGAAAACCGATAATAACATAGACGATTGCTGCTAATAAGACGTGTGTGTTGTGCGTTGGGATTGCATACAGAACAACAACATATATATACACACTTATAAGGACATGGTTGCATAACCAAATTAAACATCCAATTACATAGGTGGCTACTACACACATGACATTTCCACACACCAAAGTCAACTATATATTACATACATAATTAACTAGGATAAACGATCATCTGATCATCATCTACTTCTTGTGACGCTTGCCGCTACTGCTCTGCTTGTGGCTCGATCCGGCCTCATCGATTTCGGTAACGAGGCACTTCCTCATGTCAACGATCCACCTGTGCATCTCGTAGCATGTGTACACGCTCTTGGCCATGAACCTGAGGTGAGGTTCATCCAGTTGCCGCATCCAGGCTCCGTGCCAGGATACGGGACTTGTTCTCTTGGCATCCTGCTTCATCTTTTCGTAGTAGGGGTCGATGATGGCCGAGGCGAGTTCAACCAGGGACTCCTTCTTCGTGCTGCCCCAGACCCTGTAGTGCTCATGGATTTCGACAAGGTTCTTGCAGGCCAAGCCCGTAACCCTGAGCGCTTTTACATCATCAGTGGTTTCCACCGTAGCGAACTTGTCGTCGGTGTTGTTGACAAACCTAGCGAAACAGTCGCAAGGCTCTCTGGCCATGCAGTAGTGGTAGATGAGGACATGATGGCACACGCACAACTGGGTGACGGCAACCTTCTGATCTTTGCCGGGAAGACCGGTGGTGTACTGGAGGTCGATGCCGACCACCTTGTACTTGTCTCCAGCAAACAACTGCTCCACGGTGTTGATGTAGTCCTCCACCACAGCCGGGTTGATGGTGTACACCACCGTGAGATCCGTCTCCCTCGCGTGGGTCTCGACTTTATGCTCGCCGAACTCCATTGGAGTGCCGCTAGATATCCTCTCTGTATGTGTCGTCGTGGGTGTGCTTGTTGTGTTGTGGGGCGAGATCAAAAGGTTGAAGAGATTAAGGTTATAATGGCCGCGAGAATTAATGGGAAAGCCAGACGGACTGGAATATCCGCACGCCCGGATGGCAGTTCTAATTTGCAGCGCGTAACTCCATCGTGCCTCACGTAACTGCATCGTGGCGACGCACGCGGCGCAACCGCATGCATATGGTCCCCCAACATGATCGTGCGCAGGCCCCAAACGCTGGCAGAGCACGCGAGCAGAGCGCTCCGCAGCGCCTCAACGGCGAGCAACCATATATATGCATATAGTAGTTGAACACGCAAGGAAAAGCTGTCCACAAGCCGAGCGCGTGGAGGTACGCGAGCAGAGCATGCCGACGGACAGCAGAGCGCGCTGACGGATGCGAGCAGAGCACGCTGCGGCACCTAACGGCGAGCACAGCGCGCCGAGGGACACGAGCAGAGGCCTGCACAGTGATACGTGGCAAATAAGATGAACTATGCGAGCGATGGCGGAGACATCAAGCACGAATTAGATTAGAGTTGCGTGTGCGATACGTGGCATACAGTAGTTCCACCCGAGCTGTTTGTGATGGAATAAGCCGTGTGTGATGTGGGCAAACGCTTGCTGGTATACAACCATCTGTGATTGATGAATTCATGACCGACGGGTTCCCTAGTGTGGTCTGTATGCGATGTGATATGCTCTGTCTACAGAACATCAACATATATACTTATAAGAACAGCATTGCATAACCAAATTAAGCATACAATTACATAAGTGACTACACACATAACATTTCCACACACCAAAGTAAGCAATTACATGCACACTAAACTAGGAGAAACGAGCATATCTACATCTTGCTGCGACGATGTTTGCTATTGCTCTGCTTCCGGCTGGATCCCTAGTCGTGAGTGGTTAATAAAATCTAAGTCTATCGCATATTAAGGTCAAAATAGTACTAACAATATAGGAGTCTCATACAATGCCATTTCAACGATTGTACCACAAAAGCCCGAAATATTACAAGGTTCAAATTCCAGAGTTACATGGCTCGAATTCGAAGATTACAAGGTTCAAACTGATATAAGAAATGAAATTCAGCTCATTCAGCTGCAAACGCCCTTGCTGATCAGCTGAACATGGATATAAGAGAGGTTCAAACTAAAAATAAAAATAGTAAGGCCGGTTTCGAAACCGCTGACAAGTCATGTATGGGGTTGACACAATGACTTCCAATTACTCTGTCATATGCACTTCCAATATGAAGTTTAGCTTTTTTGGAGCCTCTTCCATTCTGCAGTAGCTGCCGGCTCTGATCAACAAACCATTCATATTTCCTATTTAAATGCATGTTCAACCTCATTACCTTCAACACCCTTGCTCTGGCAACAAAGAACCTGGCGAATATAATCTCCGGTAAGGTCCCTCGGTAGGAGTTCAAAGTAATTTTTGAGAGATGCAGATCCAGGCATTCGATGTGATTGTCATTATAAACATTATCCACCTCCGGGCCTATTATTATCTGGAAAAGAAGAGAATGTGTTAGTGCCTACATGCAGTTTTGAACACTACTACAGGCCTATTTGGTTTGCAGGATTTGTAAAATGCACCAACGTGCCATGCACCTTCAATCTGACATGATTAACATGGGCATTTGATTACAATCTAGAAAAAAGTAGCCTTCTTCACAAGAGGTTGGAGTGGATGAAAAATTCCCTAAGAAAACTAGTATAGATGAATCCAAAGGAGAAATGCTTATGGATTGTAACCATATGAATCAAGCAACCAATATGGGTGGGGGGTGGGGGTGTATGTCCTGAAATCCTCCAAAATTCCTTCAGAAATCGTAGTACATTGTCATTGTAAACTTGGAAAAAGGTGCCAAAAAATGAACTCCCTTATGGTTAACATTTAACAGGAAAGGAACATCACCTCGATATACAGCTTCTTCAGGCACGGAAAGCATCTCAGGAAACTGACAACTTGGTCCAGGTTGGGGCCGATATATTCTAGTGCCAAGACCTTCACTGTGCGCAGAATCTGGGTGAAGCTTTTCTGGATGACAGACGAACATACATCTTCAAAATTAGAAATAATGTTGATATCAAGAAGGAGAGGTAGAAGGCGACTGTTGTACCTGAAAGTAGGAGTATTTGACAGACGAGTGGCCCAACACTGTCAATTTCGGCGCAGAAATGGCATTGATTCTTGTTGGACCTTGTTGATCAACTACAAGTAATCTCTCAAGTGAAGGTGTGTCCTCAATGATCATATTGTGGTCCACCTTTTGTGATCTCTCGTTGCAGCACCAGCAACACACATAAATAGTCCAGAGAGTCCTGGAGGTAATGTGGAAGCTATTCGACCAATTCATCGCCTGAAGGCGAAGGAACTCGAGTGCAGTACAGCCGCGGGGCAGGCGCTCCATGTCATCCTTTGGGATGCAGACAGCGACAAGCTCGAGGTGCTTCAGTCGTGGTAGAAAAAGAGCGGGCGCGTCATTAAGGGGGGATGGCAGTTCATGAACTTGGCGAGGCGCAGCGTGGGCGCGAAGCGGAGTGCGGACGTTGGCAGCGAGCGCATATGCCCATCATTAAAACTGAGCTCCTCGAGCTGATCTAGGGCGGGGGATCGGAACCACTCGTCAAGCTTGGCTCGGTCCATGCCGTTGGAACGGAACTTGCCCATGATAAGGCCTCTGATTGGGCCATGGTGACTGCTGAAGATCTGGGAGAACGCATCCAAGCTTTTGCGATATCCATGGCAGAGCTCGTGGGCGTCGAAGAGGTCGAGTGGGGTGGAGAGCCATAGGGGGCGCCACCGCCGGGAAAGGGCGGTTGTCCTCATCCCTTATTTGATTGGGAGGAGGGATATGATGACTGTCAACATATCATCGGGGAGGCTGCTGATGAAGTATAGGCCTGCTGGAGTTGCTTGCGGTTCTTTCTCGACCCGCCTCCGCTTGTTGGCAGCCTCGTTCTCCACCTTGTCGGCGGCGACTGTGACGCCCTCGACTCAATCATGCATTAATCATACACGCAAACATGCACGATCAAGCACAGGGACTCACGGGAAGATATCACAACACAACTCTAACACAAATAAACGGAGATCTACAATATTACAGACCAGGGATCACGAGGATCCGAATACATAAGTCAGTCATACAAATAATATCTGGGTATAGACATAGTTAGTCAAGGTTTACCTTAAGAAGGCTAGCACAAACAACGACTCTAGATCGAAAGTCGAAGGCCTCCTGCCTGGGAGCCTCCGATCCTACTCCTAGTCGGCTCGCTCGATCCAGTATTAAGTACCGTCTGGACCCATCTGATAGTAAGCTCCTGCAGTGGCATCTGGCTCCTGGGCTCCATCATCTGTTGTATCATCAAGTAGGGGAACATAGGGAAAAAGAGGAAGCAAAGCAACCGTGAGTACTCATCCGAAGTACTCAGCAAGCAAGGATCTACACTACATATGCAACATTATCAAAGGGGGAAAAGCTGTATATGTGGACTGGGCTGCAGAAATGCCAGAATAGAGAGAAGGCCTAGTCCTATCGAAGACTAGCATCTTCGGCATCTTTCGCGGTCTTGCAGCATTAGAAGAGTATAGAATAGCATTTTAATTAACAAGCATGCTGAGGCAAAGCTTAGAGATCCTTTCTCGACTCCCTGCGAGAAAGCGATCCCAGAGCTTCAATTAATTAAATAAGTATACAGTTCAAGTAATATATCGGGATACCAAACTGAGCGTCCTTTACCGTAGGACCGGCTATCGATAGACTATTCTTCCCTGCAGGGGTCCACTACTGTTACCAACACGCTCGATCAACTCTGGTCGGACACACTTGCTGGGTAATGCCCGGCCTTGGAAGATCAACACGAAGCAGCGCCCTACCTAGGCTCAGTAGAGAGGTCAGCACGCCGGACTAACCTATGCACCCAGAGGTCTTGGGCCATCGCCCTGGGCACCCTGCGTGTTACGAGACTGGCCGGGGTGCAGGCGCGACACTGAACTCGTCAGTGAAGTATCCAGCCCATTCCCGACAATCAGCCCGCACGGTGAACCGTGACGTCTGAAGAGCTTTCGGGAGGAACGTACGACATAGAGGGCCCCATAAACCATAATCCCGTGTGGTGGTAGTGCGTATAGGGCACGTCGACCCACTCAGATCAAAATACCCAAATCCAATTAGGCTCCTTTATTAACACGCGGAGACAATCAGAGTTTCTGAAGCTCTGCCACAATTTCACACTCGAGTGCCTTTCCGGCACACCCGACATCATAGATCCCCTGCGGGTACCCATCAGGGTCGACCCGCCTGTAACAAAGGTCAAAGTAACCATGTGGTCATAACATCAAGGGGGAAACCCCGAGGAATCACCCTCGGTGGATTCCACTCGATGAAATCATCAGGGTGAACGTATGAGGCATCACGCTCGAGGTTCACACTGAGGGATTGCATGACAGAGTCGTATCGGAAGTGGAGAAGGAGGAATCACCCTCGATGACCACGATCGAACAGCTACACTGCAGAGTATTCATCAGGAGTGCATTACGAGGTATCACCCTTGACACTCGATAGTAACTATGCAGAGTCGTACGACAAAGGGGGGTGAAGTCATGTGTCGGTCTCTGGTCGACGATCACATTGATTGAGTCATCGATGATCAAGCAGGGGCAACAAGGGCAAGGTGGTGGGGGTCACTGATGGTTCACTACCAACTTATACTAAGCAGTTTAACATAGGCAGGTAAGGTAACAATAAAAAGGTTACAAAAGCAGGTCATGCATCAGAATAGGAGCAAACATTAACAGTAGCAAAATCTAATGCAAGCAGGAGAAATGGAATGGGCGATATCTGGATGCTCAAGGGGGGGGGGGCTTGCCTGGTTGCTCTAGCAAGAAGGAGGGGTCGTCAACGGGCTGCTCGTCTGGAGCGTAGTCGTACTCAGCTGCAACGGCGTCGGTCTCGGTGCCTATCAAGAGAGAAGGAGGGGGGAAGAAACAATAAATTCACGGCAAAGATGCAAACAATATGCATGACATGCCTAAATGATTTATGGAGGTGTTCTACTGCCTAACTAAATGATTTAGTTAAATTAGGAATTTATTTGGATTTATTTTATTAGAGTTGAGAACTATTCATTTATCGACATCAGTCTAAAAGTTCCATGTGCAGGTAGTTAGGGGCATCTGACAGATGAACGGAACATGTATTCGGATTCGTCTTGAAATTCTGAGCAACTTTCATGTACAAAGTTTTTCGATCGGAGCTACGGTTTATTTTATATGATTTTCTAAAGTTTACGGCATTTTCTGAAAATCCTGGAATTAATTTAATTAACTAAATCGAATTATCCTGAATAGTACCCGATGACGTCAGGATGACATCAGCAGTCAACGCAGTCAGTTGACTGGTCAACAGGACCAGTGGGTCCCAGTTGTCATTGACACAGTTTAACTAATCAGGGTTAATTAGCTTAATTAGGTGATTAGGTTAATTAAACAGTGTTAATTAAGTTAATTAATTAATTAATTAATTAATTAATTAATTGATTATTTTTATTTTTATTTTTTTAATCTTTTTCGTTCTGGCTGGGCCCACCTGTCATAGGCACAGGGGGTGGGGCCCAACAGTCAGTGGCCCATGTGTCCATAGCGGTGTGGGCACTAATGGGCGCGGTCGGAGCCCCGTGAGCGTGCGGGTGCTGGCTCGGACATCGGTTCGGGCGAGGCCATCAGCGCGGCTGGGCGTCGGCGGCCAAGGCGCCAGCCAGGGGAGGTGGCAGAGGTGGCCGCGGGGCGCGGCGACGGCGGAGCAGCGCGGGGCCAGCGGCCGAGGTGAGCGGCGGCCGCACGGCGAGGAGGCCGCTGGTGGTGGCCGGTGCGAGGAGGCTGCGGGGCGCGGCAGCAGCAGAGCAGCGGGGTCGGCGAGCGGGGCGAGGGAAGCGGGGGCGTGCGGTGGGGCGTGGTCATGCATGAGGGGGGAAGGCGCGGCCATGCGTGGCCGTGGCGAGGGCGAGGCGAGGCGGCGCAGAGCAGCTCACAGCGCGCAGCAGGCGCAGGCGGCAGCGCCAGCAGGGAGCGGGGAGCGGGGCGGCGCGGGCACGGCCGTGTGTTGCTAGGCGCGCAATGGCGCGCGCACGCAGCGCGCGGGCGCGCGCGGGTGGTCGGCCCGGTGAGCAGGGGAGCGGAGGGAGACGGGGCCTCACCAACGTTGTCGAGAAGAGGGGGCGGCGAGGCTTGGGGAAGCCGGCGGGGAGGAGGACGAGGAAGGGGTGGCGACGATGTGGACGAGGCAGCGACGACGTCGGGATCGATCCCGATCCAGGAGGGGGTCGGGGGAGGGAGAGTGGGGGCGCGAGTGGGGGTTAGTGGGTCTAGGGTTCGGGAGCATGGGGGGTTAAGGGGAGTGAGAGGGGCTGGTGGGCCGGCCGGCTGGGTCTTGGCCCAGTTGGGCTAGGCCAAGTAGGGGAGGGGGGGAGGTTTCTGTTTCTATTTCCTTTCTTTTTATTTATTCTTTTAACTGTTTTATTAAATGTTAGGTCACCATTACACTTTTGTAAAATGTGAGACTTAGCTCATAAACTGCAGTGAAATATCTAGCACTGATATAAAAAGGTTTTGAGCCCATATCATTTCATTTTGATTTTATTTAATTATAAAAGGATTAATCACTTTTGTTTTGCTGCTGTTTTAGGATGTTAGGGTCATTTAAATATTCTAAACATTGTTGCTGTTAATTTTATAAATGCCTCTAGATTATTTGCAACATGATGAACAATTTAGTTCCCAATTTGGAGCAACTTTTATTTCCAATTTAAATTAACTTGAAGTTTGAATTAGGAGTTGAAATGCAATATGATGCAAATAATGATTAGGCACTCTTAATCTTGCTGACATGGCATTAACTAAGGGTGATCACTATGGCTAATTACATGGGGTGTTACAATTCTCCTCATCTAACAAGAACTCTCGTCCCGAGAATTAAGAGGAAGACTGAAAGAAAGAGGGGTATTCTTCGCGAAGACGATCCTCGCGTTCCCAAGTGGCTTCATCTTCAGAATGATTCAACCACTGAACTTTAAGGAATTTGATTGCCTTCTGATGAGTTCGATGTTCCGCTTGGTCAAGAATGCGGACGGGATATTCTGGATAAGACAGATCTTCATGTAATTCAAGCATTTCATGATCCACAGCTTGAATAGGATCCTTGAAGCAGCGACGAAGTTGGGATACGTGAAAAACATCATGCACTTGAGAAAGATTTGGCGGCAATTGCAATTGATATGCCACTTCTCCTCGACAAGCAAGAATACGGAACGGGACAATGTAGCGAGGAGCTAACTTGCCTTTGATTCCGAACCGATGAGTGCCTTTGAATGGAGTGACGCGAAGGTAAGCCTGCTCGCCAGGCTGATAGACCATTTCCTTGTGCTTTCGGTCATAGTTGCTCTTCTGACGAGACTGAGCAGTTTTCAGATGTTCCCGAATGATGCGGACTTTTTCTTCAGCTTGTTGGATAATGTCCGGTCCGACGAGTGAGCGTTCCCCAGTTTCTGACCAATTCAGAGGGGTTCGACACTTACGTCCGTAAAGAACTTCAAATGGTGCCATTTTCAAACTAGCTTGGTAGCTATTGTTGTAAGAGAATTCGGCATACGGGAGAGATTCCTCCCATTTCTTACGGAAGGAGATGACGCAAGCTCGAAGCATATCTTCGAGCACTTGATTAGCTCGCTTGACTTGACCCTGTGACTGAGGGTGAAAAGCGGTACTGAAGGACAGATGAGTTCCCATAGCTTCTTGGAACCCTTGCCAGAATCTGGAGGTAAAGAGGCTACCACGATCCGAACTGATCTCCAACGGAACACCATGGAGTGACACAATTCGGGAAACATACAAGTCTGCTAACTGACTAGCAGTGATTGTCTCCTTGACTGGCAGAAAGTGAGCAACCTTTGAGAAACGGTCAATGACGACAAAGATAGCATCATAACCCTTCTGAGATCTAGGAAAACCAGTAATGAAATCCATCTAGACCTTGTCCCATTTCCATTCAGGAATTTCAAGGGGTTGCAGAGTTCCAGCAGGTCTTTGATGTTCTGCTTTAATGCGGCGGCAAACGTCACACTCAGAAACATAACGAGCAATGTCTCGCTTCATATTAGGCCACCAGTATCTCTGACAAATGTCACAGTACATCGTTGTGCTACCAGGATGAATTGACAGAGGAGTGTCATGAGCTTCTTTCATAACGTGTTCTCTCTCATCCTTGAATTTGGGTACGAAGAGACGGTGTTGGAAGAATAGGATCCCATCATTATCAAGATGGAATTCCGACGGCTTTCCTTTTTCGAGGTATCGCTTAATCCTTTCAACTTCAGAGTCATACTTTTGTATAGTCTTAATGCTGTGCTCTAAATCTGGTTCAACAACCAGGGTATTGAGATAACCCTGTGGAACAATATGGAGGTTCAACTTGCGAAGCTCTTCATAAAGCATAGGTTGTGCTTCCTGAACCATAAGGTTGCTGCAATAAGACTTGCGACTCAAAGCATCGGCCATTACATTAGCCTTGCCAGGGGTATATGAGATATTCATGTCATAATCGGCTATTGTCTCGAGCCATCTTTGTTGACGAAGGTTCAGATCGGGTTGAGTATATAGATACTTCAAACTCTGATGATCCGTGTATATCTCGCAACAGTTACCGAGAAGGTATTGTCGCCATAGCTTCAGGGCATAAATAACGGCAGAAAGTTCGAGATCATGCACTGGATAATTTTCTTCGTGAGGTCGCAATTGTCGAGAGCCATAAGCAATCACTTGGCGCTCTTGCATTAGGACACAGCCTAATCCTTGACGAGATGCATCACAGTATATCACGAAATCCTTGCGAGTATCCGGGGGTGCTAGCACTGGGGCATATGTCAACTTATCCTTTAGCATCTGAAAGCTTTCTTGACATTTTTCTGTCCAATCAAACTTAACACCTTTGTGGAGCAGGTCAGTCAGTGGCTTTGCAATCTTGGAAAAGTTCTCAACGAACCGACGACAATAACTAGCGAGTCCGAGAAAACTCCTGACTTGCTTAACATTCTTCGGGGGAGTCCAGTCAAGAATAGCCTGTACTCGCTCGGGGTTAAAAGCAATGCCATTCTTGGAAATCACATGGCCAAGGTAGGTCACTTCAGATAACCAGAATTCACACTTAGAGTACTTGGCGTAAAGCTGGTGTTCTCGAAGCTTCTCCAATACAAGCCGAAGATGTTCAGCATGTTCTTCTTCATTCTTGGAATATATAAGGATATCAGCTAAATAAACCACGACGAATTTGTCGAGGTAATCCATGAAGATATAGTTCATCAACCGGGAGAAGGTTGCTGGAGCATTTGTTAAGCCAAAAGACATAACGGTGTACTCATAAGAGCCATATCGAGTAACAAAGGCAGTCTTCGGGATATCCTCATCGCGAACACGGATCTGATGATAACCCAACCTCAAGTCGAGTTTCGAGAAGACAGAGGATCCAGCAAGCTGATCATAAAGATCATTGATCCGGGGCAGTGGGTATTTATTCTGGATTGTGGCTTGGTTAATGGGCCGGTAATCTTGAACCAATCGGTTAGTTCCATCCTTCTTCTTAACGAAGAGTGAAGGTGCTCCCCAAGCAGAGGAACTGGGGCGGATGAAACCTTTCTTAAGTGACTTGTCGATTTCTTCCTTAAGTTCAAGGAGTTCATGCTACCGGAAACAGGCTAAAAGTTGCGGGTTCACCTCCGTAGAGGATCCCGACACGAAAACAGAAGGCATGGTCAGGTTCGTCTCGTCATTCTGATCAACTTTCATGTAGAAATTTTTTCGATCCGAGCTACGGTTATTTTTCTATGATTTTCCGAAGCTTAAATCATTTTCTGGGATTATTCTAATTACTAAATTCAAATTTAAACAGTAGAAGAAATTGCTATGTGTACCCAGTTTTGTACCCAGCTGACCAGCACAGAGGCTGACCAGTGGGCCCATTGACTGGGTCAAAGATCCAGTCAGCAGAGGCTGACATGTGGGCCAGCCTGCTGACTCAGCAGCTGACTGGGCCAGCCCTATCCATTTAAACAGTGGGCCGGACCCACCTGTCATTCTCAGTAGTTTAATCAGTGTTTGTCTCTAACTAAACATAGTTAATTAGGTGTGGGCCCCATTAGTCAGTGGCTATTTAGTCATTAAAACTAATTAACAGGTTAATTAACATTTCATTTATTTATAAAACCAGTTAATTAGCGCGGGGCCCACATGTCTATGGCCCACGCTGCACAGTCAGCAGTTGACCCAGTCAACTGGGTCAACTGGGGCCCATGGGGCCCGCGGTCAGCGGCACTAAGGTGGGGCCAGGCCATCCACGTCGGACGCCGGCCACCGGAGCTCTCCGGCGAGCCGAAACGACGGCGACAACTCCGGCGAGCTCGGATTTGGCTTGTGGGGCATCGTTTCGGGCGCGGTTAGGTGCTCTGTAACGGCCACACGATCCCGCGCACGCCGGTGGCCTCGGTTTGTCGCGGGGAGGGCTACAACGTCGACGGCGACCATTGTGGCGGACGCCGGAATCGGGCATCGATCGGGCTCGAGCAAAACGGCGACGGGAGGAAGCGCGGCTGCCCGCGTTCGACTCCTAGCAACACACTGAGCACACTGGAGTGCTCAGTTGTGCACGAAAACAACTACAGCGATGGCGGCATCGATTGCGGCGGAGCTCAGCTCGGGCGGTTGTGGCATGGCGTGCTAAGGCTGAAACCAGAGAGAGGGAGCAGAGGGGAACTGGCCAGGCGCTCACCGGGAGGCGCACGATGGCCCGTGAGAGCTTAGGAGCGCGGGGTTGCTGCAGATCGAGGCGAGGCAGTGCAGTTGGCCGGCGGAGGGGATCGAATCGATCCGGTTGCAGCGGTGTTCGCCGGCTCCAACGACTTGTTGTAGAGGGTGGAGATGGCCACAACGGTCCCTCCGGACAACTTGAAACGGCGAGTGGTGGCCGGAGGCCACGGCAATGGCGAGCGGCGGCGACTGCTCTGTTCGGTGGGCTCCTGAACAAGCGAGAGAATGAAAGAGAGGGGAATGAGAGGGTGCTAGGGTTTGTCCGCGGGATCGAGGGGGTGCTCTTATCCGCCACGTCGAGCGCGGCGTCGCGCTGTCAAGCAGAGCGAGGGGGGGCCAGGCGCGGGTGTGCGCGCGCGGTCGACAGCGGCGCTGGCGGTGAACAGAGGAGGGAGACGAGGTGGGGAGTGGGCTGGGCCGGCTGTTTGACTAGAGCCCAGCCACAGTGGGCCCCTTTTCCCTTTTCTGTTTTTGTTTTCTGCTATCTCTTTCTTTTTTTTGTTTTGTCTTTTATTTTATTCCAAAAGACTTTTGCAAAATAGGAGACTTGCCAAAATAAATACTATGCAATATTTACCACTGTTAGAATATGGTTTGGAGGCAGTTGGGTTTCATATAAATTTTGTATTAATTAAAAACGGAGTAAACCTTACTCTTTTGGTACTGTTTCTTACTGTTAGAGTCACTTAAATAATTTAGTATATGTTGATTATAATTTTAGAATTGTATCTGAATTATTTACAATATTATGAACATTTTAGTTTTCCAAATTTGAACAACTTTTGTTTTCAATCTTAGTTTGAATTTCCATTTGAATTTGAATTGAAAAGAGATATGATCCAAATGATGTTTAAGCACTGTTGATCATGATGACATGGCATTATCAAAAGGGGATTACTGTAGCTAACCACTGGGGGTGTTACAGAGATAGTCCTTGGTTGATTTATAGAATGCTCTTTGCACTTCACTTATATCTTTTGAGTATGGCTTTATAGAATGCTTCATGTGCTTCACTTATATCATTTGAAGTTTGGATTGCCTGTTTCTCTACATATGTAAAAACTGTTATTTGTAGAATGCCATTTTGCTTCACTTATATTTATTAGAGCATGGTCTTTTGTAGAAAGAATTAAACTCTCATTCTTCACTTGTATCTATTTAGAGTTAATAGGAATTGGTCATTCACATGGTTAGTCATAAAATCCTACATAAAACTTGTGGATCACTGAATATGATATGTTTGATTCCTTGCAATAGTTTTGCGATATAGAGATGATAATATGTGCGAGGTACTAGTAAATGGTTGTGGTTAGTAAGAATATTGGTGTTAAGGTTTGTGATTCCCGAAGCATGCACGTATAGTCTCTCGTTATGCTAAGAAGTTGGAGCATGATTTATTATTGATTGTCTTCCTTATGAGTGGCGGTCGGGGACGAGCGATGGTCTTTTCCTACCAATCTATCCCCCTAGGGGCATGCATAGTAGTACTTTGCTTCGAGGGCTAATAAACTTTTGCAATAAGTATGTGAGTTCTTTATGACTAATGTGAGTCCATGGATTATACGCACTCTTACCTATCCGCAATTTGCTAGCCTCTACGGTACCGTGCATTGCCCTTTCTCACCTCGAGATGTGGTGCAAACTTCGCAGGGGCATCCAAACCCCATGATATGATACGCTGTATCACACATAAGCCTTATTATATCTTCCTCAAAACAGCCACCATACCTACCTATTATGGCATTTCCATAGCCATTCCAAGATATATTGCCATGCAACTTCCACCGTTCCATTTTTATAACTTGAGCATTCATTGTCATATTGCTTTGCATGATCGTAAGATAGCTAGCATGATATTTCCATGGCTTGTCCGTTTTTAGATATCCTTGCTACGCTAGATCATTGCACATCCTGGTACACTGCCAGAGGCATTCATATAGAGTCATACTTTGTTCTAGGTATCGAGTTGTAATTTTGAGTTGTAAGTAAATAGAAGTGTGATGATCATCATTATTCATTACTAGAGCATGTCCTAGTGAGGAAAAGATGATGGAGACTATGATTCCCCCACAAGTCGGGATGAGACTCCGGACAAAAAGAAAAAAAAGAAAAAGAAAAAACTGAGGCCAAAAAGAGCCCAAGAGAAAAAAAGAAAAAAAGAAAAAAATAATGAGAGAAAAAGAGAGAAGGGGCATGCTAATTCCACACTTGTGCTTCAAAGTAGCACAATGTTTTTCATGTAGAGAGTCTCCTATGTAGTCACTTTCATATACTAGTGGGAATTTTCCATTATAGAACTTGGCTTGTATACTCCGATGATGGGCTTCCTCAAATGCCCGAGGTTTTCATGAGCAAGCAAGTTGGATGCACACCCACTTAGTTTTCATGTTGAGCTTTCATACACTTATAGCTCTTAGTGCATCTGTTGCATGGCAATCCCTACTCCTCGCATTGATATCAATTGATGGGCATCCCCATAGCCCATTGATTAGTCGCGTCGATGTGAGACTTTCTTACCTTTTTGTCTTCTCTAGGTTTACCCCTATCATCATACTCTAGTCCACCCATAGTGCTATGTCCATGGCTTGTGCTCATGTATTGCGTGGGGGTTGAAAAAGCTGAAGCGCGTTAAAAAGTATGAATCAATTGCTCGGCTTGTCATCGGGGTTGTGCATGATAAATACTTTGTGTTAAGAAGATGGAGCATGACAAGACTGTATGATTTTGTAGGGATAGCATTCTTTGGCATTGATATTTTGAAAGACATGATTGTTTGTTGGGATGCCTGAGTATTGATGTCTTTATGTCAAATTATAGAATATTGCTTTGAATCACTCGTGTCTTAATATTCATGCCATGATTAGATATATGATCAAGAATATACTAGGTAGCATTCCACATCAAAAATTATCTTTTTTATCATTTACCTACTCGAGGACGAGCAGGAATTAAGCTTGGGGATGCTGATACATCTCCGTCGTATCTATAATTTTTTATTATTCCATGCCAATATTATACAACTTTCACATACTTTTGGCAACAATTTATATGATTTATTGGACTAACATATTGATCCAGTGCCCAGTGCCAGTTCCTATTTGTTGCATTTTTTGTTTCGCAGAATATCCATATCAAATGAAGTCCAAATGCGATAAAACTTTACGGAGATTTTTTTGGAATATGTTGATACGTCTCCAACGTATCTATAATTTTTTATTGTTCCATGCTATTATATTATCTGTTTTGGATGTTTTATATGCATTAATATGTTATTTTATATTATTTTTGGGACTAACTTATTAACCTAGACCCCAGTGCCAGTTTCTGTTTTTTCCTTGTTTATGAGTTTTACAGAAAAGGAATATCAAACGGAGTCCAAACGGAATAAAACTTTACGATGATTTTTCTTGAACCAGAAGACACACGTAGGACTTGGAGAGGAAGTCAGAAGAGTCCCGAGGGCTCCACAAGCCCTCAGGGCGCGCCCCCCCTGGCTTGTGGGCCCCACGGGAGTCCTCCAACCCTAATCTTTGGCCTATAAATTCAGAAATATTCCCAAACGACCGGAAGCGTCCACCAAAATACTTTTCCGCCGCCGTAACCTTCTGTACCTGTGAGATCCCATCTTGGGGCCTTTTCCGGCATCCTGCTGGAGGGGGATTCGATCACGGAGGGCTTCTACATCAACTCTATTGCCCTTCCGATGAAGCGTGACTAGTTTACCACAACCTACGGGTCCATAGCTAGTAGCTAGATGGCTTCTTCTCTCTCTTTGATTCTCAATACCATGTTCTCCTCGATGTTCTTGGAGATCTATCTGATGTAATATTCTTTTGCGGTGTGTTTGTCGAGATCCGATGAATTGTGGATTTATGATCAGATTATCTATGAATATTATTTGAATCTTCTCTGAATTCTTATATGCATGATTTGATATCTTTGTATTTCTCTTCGAATTATCGGTTTGGTTTGGCCAACTAGATTGGTTCTTCTTGCAATGGGAGAGGTGCTTAGTTTTCGGTTCAATCTTGCGGTGTCCTCACCCAGTGACAAAGTAGGGGTAGCGAGGCACGTATTTGTATTGTTGCCATCAAGGGTAAAAAGATGGGGTGTTCATCATATTGCTTGAGTTTATCCCTATACATCATGTCATCTTACTTAAGGCGTTACTCCGTTCTTTATGAACTTAATACTCTAGATGCATGCTGGATAGCGGTCGATGTGTGGAGTAATAGTAGTAGATGCAGAATCGTTTCGGTCTACTTGACACGGACGTGATGCCTATATGCATAATCATTGCCTTGGATATCGTCATAACTTTGCGCTTTTCTATCAATTGCTCGACAGTAATTTGTTCACCCACCGTATTATTTGCCTTCAAGAGAGAAGCCTCTAGTGAAACCTATGGCCCCCGGGTCTATTTTCCATCATATATTTTCAGATCTATAAACCAAAAAACCCAAAAATACCTTGCTGCAATTTATTTACTTTTATTTTGTTTTATGTTTTAGTAATATTTTATATCTATCTCTATCAGATCTCATCCTTGCAAGTGACCGTGAAGGGATTGACAAACCCTTTATCGCGTTGGGTGCAAGTGTTTGATTGTTTGTGCAGGTGCATAGATTGGGGACTTGCTTGTATCTCCTACTGGATTTGATACCTTGGTTCTTAACTGAGGGAAATACTTATCTCTACTTTGCTGCATCACTCTTTCCTCTTCAAGGGAAAAACCAACGCAAGCTCAAGAAGTAGCATATGTGTGAATTTATGGAAGAAGAATCAACGCAAGACGGCGCTCGAGGGGCCCACTAACCACCAGGGCGCGCCAGGGGGGTCTGGCGCACTGTGGTGGTTAGTGAGAGCCTCGTAGGTTGGTTGACCCCTTCTTTCGCCGCAAGAAAGATAATTTGTGGAAAAAATCGTGTTAAAATTACAGCCCAATCGGAGTTACGGATCTCCGAGAATTTAAGAAACATTTTTCGGCCAGAAAACGGGAACGCGAAACAGATGAAAACAGAGGGAGAGATCCAATCTCGGAGGGGCTCTCGCCCCTCCGCCGCCATGGAGGCCATGGACCAGAGGGGAAACCCTCCTCCCACCTAGGGAGGAGGCCAAGGAAGAAGAAGAAGGAGGGGGCTCTCTCCCCCTCTCTCCCGGTGGCGCCGGAGTGCCGCCGGGGCAAGGATCATGATGGCGATCTACATCAACAACCTTTCTACCGTCAACACCAACTTTCTCCCCCTCTATGCAGCGGTGTAACCTCTCTATTCCCGCTGCAATTCTCTACTTAAACATGGTGCTCAACACTATATATTATTATCCAATGATATGTGGTTATCCTATGATGTTTGAGTAGATCTGTTTTGTCCTATGGGTTGATTGATGATCATGATTGGTTTGAGTTGTATATTTTATTTTGGTGCTGTCCTACGGTGCCCTCCGTGTCACGCAAACAGGAGGGACCCCCGCTGTAGGGTGTTGCAATATGTTCATGATTCGCTTATGGTGGGTGGCTAGAGTGACAGAAGGTTACGCCCGAGTAAGGGGGTTGTTGAGTATGGGATAAAGAGGACTTGATACTTAATTCTATGGTTGGGTTTTACCTTAATGATCCTTGGTAGTTATGGATGCTTGCTAGAGTTCCAATCATAACTACATATGATCCAAGTACGGAAAGTATGTTAGCTCATGCCTCTCCCTCATATAAGCAATAATGATTACCTGTTTAGTTATCGATCACCTAGGGACAAATAACTTTCTTGTGTGACGAAAACCTTTCTAGTAAACTACTAAATTTATTATCTTGCAATTTATTCGTAGTTTTATTCTCGCAAAGTACTCCTAGTTTTATTCTTGTTCTAGGTAAAGCAAATGTTAAGTGTGCATAGAGTTGCATCGGTGGTCGATAGAACTTGAGGGAATATTTTTTCTACCTTTAGCTCCTCGTTGGCTTCGACACTCTTATTTATCGAAAAAGGCTACAAACAACCCCTATACTTGTGGGTTATCACTGTGCTGCATCATCCTCTCCTCTTCGGGGAAATACCAACGCAGATACAAGCAATCACGCGCTACAACAACAATGAATACAAGATCGACATACCACACGACAAGTACAACGTGAGCGATATCTTCAACGCCAAGGATCTCTCTCCCTACCATGGTGATGAGGTTTTCGATCCGAGGTCAGATCTTTCCCCAGGGGGGAGATGAAGTGGAGCATCCTGCGGTCATCCCCATGGACCTGTCGTCGCCTCCTCAAGCGCCTAGTGGACCAATGACAAGAGCACGTGCAAGAGCTCTCGAGACCGAGGTGACATCTCTCCTTAAGAGCTCCCGTACGATCCACATGAGATATGGTTACTACCTAAGTCCAGAATGCTATGTGTGATCAGGTATCAAGAAGACCCTCTCAGAGATGCTCGTGAAGACGGACAAGCCCCCAAGTACACGGACGAAGAAGACAGACGAAAGGAACCGGAGAAAGTTCCCAGGACCCGGACATCCGGCCCCTGGCCCGGACATCTGGCCCCTAAAGGTGTTAACGGCAACAACAGTCTAGCCGCTCTAGAGCTGCAGGTCCCGGATGTAACACCCCTATGTAATAGCCACTGTGAACAACTGCTAATAATGTCAAGTCACTCTTATTTGCAGTGCCTAATCACTTTGGTTAAGTATTCAATTCAAACTCTATTCTGAAAATCAACTCAAATTCAAAAGTGAAATATGAAGTTGCTCAAACACTGTTGAAAAAATGCTCATTAATTAGCAAATAATCCAGAAGCAAATATAAAAACATAATCAATAATTAAATGAGTTAGCTAAATGACTCAAACCACATGAAACAGCACCAAAATAGAACTATTTAATTCATTTATGATGAAATCAAATCAAAATAAAATCCTACTTTGCCCAAACCAGTTTTTGGTGAAAGATAACATTGCACTGTAATATTTGGGCCAAGTCTCACATTTTACAAACGAGCAAAAGTGGCCTAACAATTAACAAAACAGAAAAGAATAAAAGAAAACAGAGAAAGAAATAAAAAGAAAAGAAAAGGGCCCGGACTGACTGGGCCTTAGTGCACAGTGGCAGGCCCAGCCAGCCAGCCGGCCCATCTCCCTCTCTCTCCTTCGTCGTGTCGCCACCGCCGTGGCTGCGCGCGAGCGCGCCGGTCGAACGGTGACACGGCGGCAGCCACCGACGCCGCGGGGAGATAAGGACGGCCCGTTCCTCCCCCCTAGCATCCTCCTCATCATTCTCCCCCTCTCCTTGCTCACTCCGTCACCTCCCCTCCTCCTCAGATCCAGTGCCCGAGCGCCGTCGCCGCCGCGTTTTCGTCGTTGTCGCGGCCACCGCCATCGAACTGACCCGCCGTGATGTCATCGGGCCTTGCCGTCGTCCTCCCCGTCCACTGGTGGCCGCAGTTGGAGCTTGGAGGCACCACAGCGCCGGAATCGCCTCATCCCCTTTCGCTTCGGTCGCCGGCGATCCCCGTCGACCACGACGCCACTGCAGCTCCTAAGCTTTCGAGGGCATTCGGCGTGCCACACGGTGAGCTACGTCGTCCCCTACTCCTCCTTGTTGACCCCTCGCGCACCATAGATACCTCGTCCCTGTTGCCGTGAGCCCGTCGCCGCGGATCGCCTTGCCGTCGTGGCCATAGCCCCTGCCGTGCTCGCCTGGGCACGACATTGAGCTCCTGGCGCTCCCAGGAGCCCACCGAGCTCGAGCGCGAGCTTCCCCATGCCCCCTAGCGCTGCAACCCCTAGCTCCCGAACTCCGGCACCGCTTTAGCTCAACGGCGGCGGCGTTCCGGTCAATTCCGATGCTTCGCGCTAGCACAGATGGACGCGGCACTCGCTGCTCGTTCCAACGCGCCCAAGCACGCGCGAAAAGACCCCCTGTGGCGCATTCCCGACGCCGGCCGCTCCCCTCCGCCGCGTCTGGAGGTCACCGGCGTCGAGCCGCCGCCACACTGGCACACCTGGGGCCACCCCCTGGGTCACTGCCAGTGGGCCCCTGGACCTAGTTGACCACGTTGACCGTGGTCAACTGTGCTGACTGGGCGGCCCCCAGCCACTGACAAGCAGGCCCCACCACACATTTAGTTGAATTAAAATGATTTAATAATTAAAACTTAATTAGAAACACTAATTAGCTAATGACATGTGGGGCCTACTGCCTAATTAACCCTGTTAGTTTAAATTTAAACTCTGTTAACTAAAAGAGGCTGACATGTGGGTCCCACTGGACCCACATGTCAGGTTTGACTCTGGTCAGCTCTGTTGACTGCTGACGTCACTCCTACGCAATGCTGACATCATATATCCTTTTCTGTTAAATAAAAATAATTCTAGAAAATCATTTAAATCTTTGAAAATTCATAAGTTTTAAACCGTAGCTCAGATTGAAAAACTTAAAACATGAAAGTTGATCGGAATGACGAGACGAATTAGATCGTGTCTTCTGTTTCGATGTCGGAACCACCTATGTAGGAGAACCTATAATTTTTAGCCCGATTCTGGTATATGAATAGTGCATATACACCGGATAATAAATCCAACTTAAATCCTAAAATAACTATAATGACTTAGACAAATCTTTAGGCAACCCTGCACTGCATCCTAGGCATGGCATGCCTAGTATTGCATTGTTTGCTGTGTATTTATATGTTTCTTCACCCTCTTCTCTCTCGGTAGACCCCGACGTCGACGTAGCTCCCAAGACCGACGCAACTCCGGAGGTCGACTACGCCCCTGACGACCAGACCCTTGCCACCGAGCTTCCAGGCAAGCACCCCCCTTTTGAGCATTCCGATATCGCCCACTCTCTTCTCTCTTATGCTTGCATTAGAAGTTACTGCTGCCGCTGTTGTCCTATTTCTGCTGCATAGCCTGTTTATTGTAACCTGCTATTGTTATCTACCTGCTTATCCTAAACTGTTTAGTATAGGATGGGTAGAGACCCAGCAGAGACCCCACTTTATCCCGACTGCCCCGCTGGATTATCAGAAGACCCGATCAACGAGATCAAAGACCAGGCCCCGACACCGCACGTCACTTCCCCTTCTTTGCTCGACACTACTGGGTTACTATCGAGTGCCGAGGGTGATACCTCGTCAGCACTTCTGATGATAACCTTGTAGGTTAGTAAATCGGACGTGGTCAGCGAGGGTGATTCCTCTTACACCACCCCCGATAACGACATCGTCGTGCAACTGCTCAAGTGTGGACCTCGAGGGTGATTCCTCCGTCGTTCACCTTGATGTTTACATCAGGTGGGGATCCAACGAGGGTGATGCCTCAGATTCCTTCTTGATGTGGTAGCCACACGGATGCCTTTACATTACTGTTGATACTATTTATTCTGGATAAAGATGGGTCGGCCCTGAGGGGTACCCGCACGAGATTATGATGAGAGTGATGTGGAGTCGGGTGGACCTGGATGGTGCCCGAGAGCTGAACACAAGGCGTGGCCGAGCATTCTTCGCCCTTGCCGCAAGTCCTCGAGACGGGGCGACGGGGTCACATCTTTCGTGAGTCTCTGCTCGTTACCGCACTACCAACACACTAACAGTTTGGATATTTGATCCGAGGGGCCTCTGGCCTGATAACACTAACCATCACGTGGGCATAGTATGGGCGTTCTGTGTCGTATACTTCAGCTGGAGCTTAATTGACGTCAGCAAGGAGCGGCACACGCTGGGTTGGACTGGGAACGTAACCGCGCTTGTATTAAGGGGTTGCTAGGTCTGCTCACCGGCGGTTCACGTAACACGCAGGAGTCCCCGGGGCGATGGCCCAAGACCCCTGGGCGCATAGGTTAGTCTGGCGTGCTGAACTCTCTATTAAGTATTCGATCGGGTTGCGGCGTGTCGTTTAGCCGAGACCGGGCATGACCTAGAAAAGTGTGTCCGGCCGGAGTTAAGCGAGCGTGGTGGGTAAGTTGGTGCACCCCTGCAGGGAAGAAACAATCTATCGATAGCCTGTCCTACGGTAACGGACACTCGGAGTTGTATCTCGATCGCTACAACTAGAACTGGTGACTTGAGATGATAACTGGATAGTATGGCTCTGGGATTGCTTTCTCGCAGGGAGTCGAGGAAGAATCTCTGGGCGAGGTTGATAACATTACTACTACTTTACATTATGTTAATCTGCACTCTTCTAATGCTGCAAGACCAATGAAGATGCTGAAGATGCTAGTCTTCGATAGGACTAGGCTCTCCCCTTTATTCTAGCATTTCTGCAGCCCAGTCCACATATACAGCCCTCCTTTGAAAATGTTGCATATGTAGTTTAGATCCTTGCTTGCTGAGTACTTTGGATGAGTACTCACGTTTGCTTTGCTTTCTTTTTCTTTCCATATTCATTTGACACAAAGAGATGGCGGAGCCCCTGAGACCGCCGCCCCTGTTGACGACTACGGCTACTACTACTACCCTCCCGGCGAGTACTACTACGAGGAGCCGACCGACGACCAGGAGTAGGTTCGGAGGGTCCTAGGCAGGAGGCCTACGCCTTTCGATCGTAGTGTTTTATTTTGCCCCGCCTTTCTAAAGACCTATCTGTAACTCTGTTATATCTGTACCAGATATCTGATGCTTCCGCTGACACTTGTATGCCATCGAGCTATGTATTCGAGCCCTCGAGGCCCCTGGCTTGTAACATAAAGCTTATATGACTTTATTTATGTTTTAGAGTTGTATTGTGATATCTTCAAGTGAGTCCTTAGGCTTGATCATGTGCATTTGTGTGTATGGTTAGTGCATGATTATGCCGGGGTCGTCACAGGTTGGTATCAGAGCCGACTGCCTGTAGGAATCCCCCTTTTCCATATCCTTGGCCGAAGTTGAGTCTAGTGGTCCAAAAACTGTTTTACTAACTTGGCTGCGTGGCTTACGGGCCCACGTCGCCAACTGGGTGGTATTAGGATCTTTTATTCCTTGTCTTTACTCTGGGACCCTGATCACTCTTCTATTCGGGTTTAAGAACTTTACTAACGCCGACACTTAGGATCTCGTAAATCCCGTCCACCCGGAGAGCTGGATATCTGTGCGATTTCCCTATCATTGATCTGATTAGTCTGATAATCATTTTCCTTTTCATTGTTTTGTTTAACCTTTCTCTCCGAGATTTCTTATACTTCTCATCGTCGCATGACAATCCTGAATTTTCTTTATTTCAGATGGATCGTCTGTTTCCACCGCGCCCTAAGAGGCAGCTTGTGCTTCATACTTGGGCTCGTGATGCCCCTGGTTTTCCAGCTGTCCTGATCGCCCTCCTGACCAGACTGGGATACCGCTGGTACCCCGAGTACATGGTCTACAAGGTCTACCGCGAGTTCAATCAGGAGCAGTACTATGCTGATGTTCGTATCTATGATCAGCAGGATGACTCAGACACTGAGCTGTACCTTTTCCATGGTATAAGCGTAATGATTGAGATGGCAGTCCATGATGCTGCCTACTCTGCTGTCGCTCATCTCCGAGGAGAGCTCAGTGTTAGCTTGGATACCTCTGAGTTCCGATACATTCCGTATGCCCCTGCTGGAGATGCTACTGGATACTACACAGCTATCTGTGCCCCGTACGAGCCTCACCGCTACGATCCGCGAGTTCTAATTCAGTGTACTTAGGCTCTGGATCGCACTGTTCAGGCTCTTGCTGTCCAGTTGTATGCCACTCGAGCACGACTCCACGATGCTATGATGCAGTTGCTACCAGCTGTTCATGCAGGGATACATCCGGAGCACATCCTTTACCCGCGCAGGACCGAGAGGACACCAGGGATTGATTGGCCTGCTGTGGGAGGTCACACACCCGCACATGGACCTCTTCTTTCAGTTCGAGACCGGGTTCTGCATCAGAGTGCACATGGAGCGCAGGAACCTTCCGCGACGAACATCTGTCGTCCGCACTTGCAGTTACCCCGTTTCAGTGGTTTTCTCCGACGTTGATGTAGCCTTTGCTATGTCTCGTTGTGTATTTCCTTACCGCGTGCCTGCGCGCCGCCTAGCATGTCTAGCTTTTGAATTTGCGCCGTTATGTTGTCCGAATGTAACCGACTCTGTACGGATATGTATGTCTTAAATGACTACTGTTAAGTATCTATTACACTACTTAAATTCTATTGTGTTACATCATGCTTGTTGCTAAACTCCTGCAATAGCTATTGCTAAACTACCCCTGTTGAATTGAGTAGGATGGCTGATAACAATCCACCACCGCCGCCACCGCCTGACTATATGGCAGCTATGATGCAATAATTCGAACTCAACCGTCAGTTCAAGATGGCGATGTAACACCCCCATGTAATTAGCACTGTGATCATCTGCTAAGTACACCAAGTCATCTCCATTTGCTGTGCCTAATCACTTTGGTTAAGTATTCAATTCAAATTCAATTCTGAAAATCAACTCAAAATTCAAAAGTAAAATATGGAGTTGCTCAAAACTTGTGGGAAAAATGTTCATTAAATAACACATAATTCAAAAGCATTTATAAAAACATCATCAATATTAAATGAGTTAACTAAATGACTCAAACCACATGGAACAGCACCAAAACAGAATTATTTAATCCATTTATGACAATATCAAATTCAAATAAAATCCTTCTTTGCCCACACAAGTTTTTGGTGAAAGGTAATAATTCACTGTAATATTTGGGCCAAGTAGCATGTTTTACAAAAGTGCAAAAGTGGCCTAAACAATTACCTAAACAGAAAAGAAATAAAGAAACAGAAAACAGAAAAATAAAACGAGGCACTGTGCACTGGGCCTAGGTGCATAGTGCCCCGAAACCGGCCCAACTGGCCCATTCCTCCTTCTCTCTCCCTCGCCGTGTCAGCTCGCCAGAGGTCGCGCGCGCGCGCCGGTGCGGCGTCGACACCGCGGCGCCACCGACGCTACAGGAGAGGACGAGGGGATAAGGGAGCCTCGTCCATCTCCCCTGGTCCTCCTCATCCACTCGCCGCTCCTCCCTCATCTCTCCCTCGCTCTCGCTCGCCCTTTCTCTGTCTGATCCGAGCGCCATCGCCGCCGTCCTCGCTCATCCTCGTGGCCACCGAGCACCGTTCGCCGCTTCGACGTGTCCAGCATCACCGCCGTCGACTGCTACCTCGTCCTCGCCCTTCGGATCAAGCCGAGGAGCTCTACCTCGTCGGGATCGAGCTGCCCTTCTCCTTTCGGGCGCCGGCGATCCCCTCCATCTCCGGCAACCTCTGCTGCTACTAATCCGTCGAGGGCCTTCGGCGTGCCGAGCGGATCAAGCCGAGGAGCTCTACCTCGTCGAGAAAATAATTAAATCTTCGAAAATTCTTAACTTTTAAACCGTAGCTCAGATCGAAAAACTTAAAACATGAAAGTTGCTCAGAACGACGAGACGAATCTGATCATGTCGTCTGTTTCGATGCTGGAACCCCCTACGTAGGAGAATCCATAACTTTCCATCCGTATCCGGTATATGAATAGTGCATAATCACCGGATAATAAATCCCGCGTTAATCCTAAAATAACTAAAATGACTTAGGTGCATCCGTAGGCAACCCTGCACTGCATCTTAGCATAGCATGCCCTGTATTGCATTGTTTGCTGTGCATTTATATGTTTCTTCCCCCTCTTCTCTCTCGGTAGATCCCGACGTCGACGTAGCTCCTGAGACCGACTCAGCTCCGGAGGTCGATTACGCTCCTGACGATCAGACCCTTGCCGCCGAGCTTCCCGGCAAGCACCCCCATTTTTGAGCATTCCGATATCGCCCACTCTCTTCCCTCTTATGCTTGCATTAGAAGTTCTACTGCTGCTGTTATCCTATTTCTGCTGCATAGCCTGTTTATTGTAACATGTTATTGTTACCTACCTAATTATCCTAAACTATTTAGCATAGGTTGGGTAGAGACCAAGCAGAGACCCCACTTTATCTCGACTGTCCCGCTGGATCATCAGAAGACCCGATCAACGGGATCGAAGACCAGGCCCCGGCACCGCACATCACTCCCCCTTAGTTGTTCGACACTACTGGGTTACTATGGAGTGCCGAGGGTGATACCTCGTCAGCACTTCTGATGAAAACCTTGTAGGTTAGTTAATCGGTCGTGGTCAGCGAGGGTGATTCCTCCTACACCACCCCCGATAACGACATCGTCGAGCAACTGCTCAAGTGTGGACCTCGAGGGTGATTCCTCCTTCGTTCACCTTGATGTTTACATCAGGTGGGAATCCAACGAGGGTGATGCCTCGGATTCCTTCTTGATATGGTAGCCACACGGATGCCTTTATATTACTGCAGATACTGCTTATTCTAGATAAAGACGGGTCGGCCCTGAGGGGTACCCGCGCGAGCTTAATTGCGAGAGATGTGGAGTCGGGTGGACCTGGATGGTGCCCGAGTAGTGAACACGAGGCGTGGCCGGGCATTCTTAGCCCTTGCCGCAAGTCCTCGAGACGGGGCGACGGGGTCACATCTTTTGTGAGTCTCTGCTCGTTACCGCACTACCAACACACTAACAGTTTGGATATTTGATCCGAGAGGCCTCTGGCCTGATAGCACTAACCATCACGTGGGCATAGTATGGGCGTTCTGCGTCGTGTACTTCAGCCGGAGCTTAATAGACGTCAGCGACTGAGCGGCACGCGCTGGGTTGGACTGGTAACACCCTGCTCTTGTATAAGGGGGGCTAGGTTATGAGGACATGACTACCTTGGATACGACCAAAAATATTGCATACATGTATATTTGTGAGGTGATTTCTAATGCAAACTATGCAATAATTTATTTGTGTCATCCACGACAAAAATACTTCACAAACTTTTGTGCCATGTCTAATTGCAGGTGTATGGGACATTTGTACAATTCACATATGAAGATAAGGGAAAAAGAGAAGTTTAGGTGCTGTTCAAAAAGTCCTCTCACGTCACTTTTGGGCCAAGAGAAGATAGAGTCCAAGTCTCTCATGTTCTGGATTCAGATTCGGACTGCACAGACATACCTGAATCAAAATGCCAAGGACTTTTTCATACGGACTCCGAATTGGGTGATTCTTTTTTTGTTGGAAAGTAGATTTCGTGCTCTTTCCAACCCAATTGGATTGACATTAAAATTCGTCCGGAGCGTTGAGTTATCAACGAAACAATCTGATGCTACAGCAGAATCCGAGTCAAACTACAAGTCCAAAGGTGTTGCATCACCTCCACTTGGGCCCATGAGCCTTGTACGACCTAGGGTTAGTTTTAGGCTGCCTTGGGACGTCCTTCCACCTCCTTGGCCGCCACCCCTTACTCCTATATAAGTAGATCCATCTAGTAGCTTTTTCCTTGGGATTTGTTTAGTTAAAAGTTAGCCATTACAACTTCGTGTACTTCGTTTGTGTCCAACGACCAGACCAAGACCGCTTTCGGATCCCCACTTTTATCAACACTTCATATATATTCGCAATATTCAGATTGCTTTATCATATTCTTGCTTGTTCTTCGATTGGATGCAGGAATAGACCTTCGTGGTCAGGCTGACCGTGCTTCCAGCATCGTCAGTAACCTCAGGAGATTAGTTTAGCGATTGCTAAGGCGCAACGTCGTGCACGTTTGTAGTCGGATCATCAAAGTCGTCTCCACCCTATCGATAGTTATCATTTCATTGAAAGATCGGGACACCTTCGCCTCTATCACTAGGTCTGCTCACCGGCCGCGTTCGCAATGTGCAGGAGTTCCCGGGGCGATGGCCCAAGACCCCTGGGGGCATAGGGTTAGTCCGGCGTGCTGACCTCTCTGTTAGGTATTCGGTCGGGTTGCGGCGTGTCATTTGGCCGAGGCCGGGCATGACCCAGAAAAGTGTGTCCGGCCGGAGTTAAGCGAGCGTGGTGGGTAAGTTGGTGCACCCCTGCAGGGAAGAACTAATCTATCGATAGCCTGTCCTACGGTAACGGACACTCGGAGTTGTATCCCGATCGGTACAACTAGAACTGGTGACTTGAGATGAAATGGATAGTATGGCTCTGGGATTGCTTTCTCGCAGGGAGTCGAGGAAGAATCTCTGGGTGAGGTTGATGATACTACTGCTACTTTACATTAAGAAATCTGCACTCTTCTAATGCTACAAGACCGATGAAGATGCTTGAAGATGCTAGTCTTCGATAGGACTAGGCCTTCCTCTCTATTCTGGCATTTCTGCAGCCCAGTCCACACATACAGCCCTCCTTTGAAAATGTTGCATATGTAGTGTAGATCCTTGCTTGCTGAGTACTTCGTATGAGTACTCACGTTTGCTTTACTTTCTTTTTCTCCCCTTATCCAATTGTCGCAACCAGACGACGGAGCCCCGGAGCCAGTTGCCCCCGTCGACGACTACGGCTACTACTACTACCCTCCAGGCGAGTACTACTACGAGGAGCCGACAGACGACCAGGAGTAGGATTCGGAGGGTCCTAGGCAGGAGGCCTATGCCTTTCGATCGTAGTGTTTTATTTTGCCCCGCCTTCTTAAAGGCCTATCTATTTCTCTGTAATATCTGTACCCAGATATCTGATGCTTCCGCTGACACTTGTATGCCATCGAGCGATGTATTCGAGCCCTCGAGGCCCTGGCTTGTAATATAAAGCTTGTATGACTTTATTTATGTTTTAGAGTTGTGTTGTGATATCTTCAAGGGAGTCCTTAGGCTTGATCATGTGCATTTGCGTGTATGATTAGTGCACAATTAAGCCGGGGTCGTCACAGGGATTATGGATCAATTCCCCCATCCCAATGCCAACCAGCAGCCAGCTTCAATCACGCTGCCAGAGTTTGTGCATCTCAATTCATCGGTATTCCGCAACATAGTTAATCCGCTGGATGCCGATGACTGGCTGCGTGACATCTTCTATGAGATGGAGTCAGCTGATGTTCCCCCTGTCAGCTATGTCACATTCACGACATACTTTCTGAAGGGTCCCGCAGCACAATGGTGGGAAACCCACAGACAGACCTTGCCTCCTGGAACTGTCGTCACCTGGGTGGAATTCAAGACTACTTTTCGTGCCCGGTATGTTCCGCAAGGAGTTATAGATCGAAAGAAGGCCGAGTTCCGTAGTCTCGTTCAAGGCAACAAGACTGTAGAAGTCTATCAGCGAGAGTTCCTTGACTTGTCTCGCTACGCTGAAGAAGACATTCCCACTGATGCTCGTAGATAGGAGAAGTTCTGTGATGGGCTACACCATGACATTCAGCTAGCCCTGCTCGCCCAAGATTTTCCTGACTTCGCCACCTTGGTGAACAAGGCTATCATGGTCGAGACTGGTCTGAAGAAGCACAAGGAAGCGACCAGACGCACTCGTGAAGCGGGCTCATCTTCGGGCTTGTCTTCCCAGAAGCGCCGCATCTGGATTCCACAAAGCATGCACCGTCCAACAGCTCCAGTATACAGGCCTGCTTATGCTCCACCTCGTCTGCCTCCTCCACCACTGAGGCAGCCTCTTCGAGCTCCACCACCTCGAGCTCCTGCACCACGTCCAGACAGTGGACTCTGCTTCAAGTGTGGCTAGCCAGGTCACCGTGCCAGAGACTGTTCTCAGAGTCAGAATCAGCTAGCTCTTCCTCCTGCTGGTCGTGGTAATGGCCGTGGAATTCCTCAGCAGCGTAACAACAATGTCAGGCCTTCTTATGGTCGTGGGCAAAACTACCACGTCAACATGGCTGAAGCTCAGGATCAACCTGAAACCGTGATGGGTACACTTCTTGTTAATTCAGTACCAGCATCTGTTTTATTTGATTCAGGAGCATCGCATTCATTCATGTTAGATAAATTCGCACTCATGCATGAAGTTAGATGTGATACACTACCACATAAATTACGAGTGAACACTCCCGCGGGTCATTGCCACACTTCGTTGTTCAGTCCCGATGTCGTAATTAATATTGAAAGATTGGAATTCCGAGCGTCTCCCATTATTCTCAACTCTTCTGAAGTTGATCTTATTCTAGGAATGGATTGGTTGAAGGCCCACTATGCCTCAATCAATTGTGCCACTAAAGTTGTACACCTCCTGCATCCATCAGGTCAGATAGTGAATTACCATGCTCACCTCACTCAGAACGCCGAGGCTCAAATTTATGCCTTGAATGCGTTGAACGCTTCTCCGCTTGAGGGAATCGAAAACGTTCCAGTTGTCTGTGAATTCCAGGATGTTTTTCCAGAAGAACTTCCCGAAATACCCCCTGCTAGAGCTGTCGAGTTTGTCATCGACTTGAAACCTGGCACCACTCCTATTGCGAAGCGTCGTTACAAGATGCCTCCGCATCACCTTCTCGAGATTAAGGAAGAAATCGATAAATCACTTAAGAAGGGTTTCATCCGCCCTAGTTCCTCTTCCTAGGGAGTACCATCTCTCTTTGTCAAGAAGAAAGATGGTACGAATAGGTTGGTTCAAGATTACCGTCCTATCAACCAGGCAACCATTCAGAATAAATATCCGCTTCCTCGGATCAATGACCTATATGATCAAATTGTTGTATCATCGGTGTTCTCTAAACTCGATTTGAGGTTGGGTTATCATCAGATCCGTGTCCGCGAAGAGGATATTCCGAAGACCGCTTTTGTTACTCGCTATGGCTCCTATGAATACACCGTCATGTCATTTGGCTTAACGAATGCTCCAGCTACTTTCTCCCGCCTGATGAATTATATCTTCATGGATTACGTCGACAAGTTCGTCGTGGTATATCTGGATGATATTCTGGTATATTCGAAGAATAAGGAAGAACATGCTGAACATCTCCGCCTTGTTCTGGAAAGGCTTCGTGAACACAAGTTGTATGCCAAGTACTCCAAATGTGAAGTCTGGCTTTCTGAAGTAACCTACCTTGGACATGTGATTTCCAAGGACGGTATCATCATTAACCCGGAGCGTGTTCAGGCTATCCTTGACTGGACTGCTCCGAAGAATGCCAAGCAAGTCCAAAGTTTTCTCGGCCTAGCAAGTTATTGTCGTCGGTTCGTCGAGAACTTTTCCAAGATTGCCAAGCCCCTGACTAATCTGCTCCACAAAGGCGTTAAGTTTGAGTGGACAGACAAATGTCAGGAGAGTTTCCAGACCCTCAAGGACAAGCTTACTTCTGCTCCAGTGCTTGCTTCTCCCGATTCTCGCAAGGACTTTGTAATTTATTGCGAAGCCTCACGTCAAGGATTAGGCTGTGTCCTAATGCAAGAGCGAAAGGTAATTGCATATGCCTCGCGACAATTGCATCCGCATGAAGAAAACTATCCAGTGCATGATCTCGAACTCACTGCTGTGATCTATGCTTTGAAACAATGGCGACATTACCTTCTTGGCAACCGGTGTGAGATCTATACCGATCATCAGAGTCTGAAGTATTTGTTTACTCAACCGGATCTTAATCTCCATCAGCAGCGATGGTTGGAAACAATTACGGACTATGACTATGGTATTTCTTATACCCCTGGCAAGGCTAACGTGATGGCGGATGCCTTGAGCCGCAAGTCCTATTGCAACAACCTCATGGTTAGGCGAGCTCAACCTCATCTTTATGAAGAACTGCGCAAGCTGAATCTGCGTATTGTTCCCCAGGGTTCTCTTAATAACCTTGTGGTACAGCCAGATCTTGAGAAAGCTGTAAAGATTGCGCAAGCCAAAGATGCCAAAGTAGATCTAATGAAGAAAGAGCTTCACCTCGAGAAGTACAGGGATTTCTCAATTGCTGAAGATGGAACCTTGTATTTCAGAGATCGAATTGTCGTTCCTCGCTTCGAGCTTATGACTGACAAGGTCATGAAGGAGGCTCATGATACGCCGCTTTCTATCCATCCGGGAAGCACCAAGATGTATCGCGATCTTCGTTAAAGGTACTGGGGGTCTAGAATGAAGCAGGACATTGCTCGATATGTTGCTGAATGTGACATTTGCCGTTGTGTGAAAGCAGAACATCAGAAGCCTGCTGGAATTCTTCAACCACTTCCTATTCCTCTATGGAAATGGGATAAGGTTCAAATGGATTTCATTACTGGTCTTCCCAAGTCTCAGAAGGGTCACGATGCTATTCTTGTCATCGTCGACCAACTTTCCAAGGTTGCACATTTTCTGCCTGTCAAGGAGACTATCACCGCTAGTCAGCTAGCAGAATTGTATATCTCCAGAATCGTTTCACTCCACGGTACTCCGAAGGAGATCAGTTCGGACCGTGGTGGTCTTTTCACTTCCAAGTTCTGGGAAAGTTTCCAAGAAGCTATGGGAACTCATATTACCTGGAGTTCAGCATATCATCCGCAATCCCAAGGCCAAGTTGAGCGAGTTAATCAAGTGCTTGAAGATATGCTTCGGGCTTGTGTTATATCATTCGGTAAGCAGTGGGAAGAATCTCTTCCGTTTGCCGAATTCTCTTATAATAACAGCTATCAAGCCAGCTTGAAAATGGCCCCCTTTGAAGTTCTTTATGGACGAAAGTGTCGAACCCCTCTGAATTGGTCAGAAGCTGGGGAACGACCTCTCGTGGGACCGGACATTATACAACACGCCGAAGAACAAGTCTGCATTGTTCGAGAAAATCTCAAGGCGGCTCAGGACCGTCAGAAGAGTAACTATGATCGCAAACAATGGGGTCTGACTTATCAACCAGGTGACCAAGCTTATCTTCGTGTCACTCCTATGAAGGGCACCCGTCGTTTCGGAATCAAGGGCAAGCTAGCTCCACGCTACATTGGCCCATTTCGCGTTGTTGCCAGACGTGGACAAGTGGCTTATAAATTGGAGTTGCCACCACAATTCTCTCATATCCACGACGCCTTCCACGTATCGCAACTTCGTAAATGCTTCAAGGAATCACCGCACCGCGCAGTGGATCACGAGATGCTCGAACTACAAGATGATCTTTCCTATAAGGAGCATCCAATTCGAATTCTCGATGAAACTGAACGTCGAACCCATCAAAAGACAACCAAGTTCCTGAAAGTGCAGTGGTCGAATCACACTGAAGATGAAGCCACTTGGGAACGCGAGGATCATCTTCGGGAAGAATATCCCGACCTCTTTCCTTCTACCTCCTAGATTCTCGGGACGAGAATTTCTTTTAGAGGAGGAGAATTTGTAACACCCCTGTGTAATAGCCACTGTGAACAACTGCTAATAATGTCAAGTCACTCTTATTTGCAGTGCCTAATCACTTTGGTTAAGTATTCAATTCAAACTCTATTCTGAAAATCAACTCAAATTCAAAAGTGAAATATGAAGTTGCTCAAACACTGTTGGAAAAATGCTCATTAATTAGCAAATAATCCAGAAGCAATTATAAAAACATAATCAATAATTAAATGAGTTAGCTAAATGACTCAAACCACATGAAACAACACCAAAATAGAACTATTTAATTCATTTATGATGAAATCAAATCCAAATAAAATCCTACTTTGCCCAAACCAGTTTTTGGTGAAAGATAACATTGCACTGTAATATTTGGGCCAAGTCTCACATTTTACAAAAGAGCAAAAGTGGCCTAACAATTAACAAAACAGAAAAGAATAAAAGAAAACAGAGAAAGAAATAAAAAGAAAAGAAAAGGGCCCGGACTGACTGGGCCTTAGTGCACAGTGGCAGGCCCAGCCAGCCAGCCGGCCCATCTCCCTCTCTCTCCTTCGTAGTGTCGCCACCGCCGTGGCTGCGCGCGCGCGCGCCGGTCGAACGCCGACACGGCGGCAGCCACCGACGCCGCGGGGAGATAAGGACGGCCCGTTCCTCCCCCCTGGCGTCCTCCTCATCATTCTCCCCCTCTTCCTGCTCGCTCCGTCACCTCCCCTCCTCCTCAGATCCTGCGCCCGAGCGCCATCGCCGCCGCGTTTCCGTCGTTGTCGCGGCCACCGCCATCGAACCGACCCACCGTGATGTCATAGAGCTTCGCCGTCGTCCTCCCCGTCCACTGCTAGCCGCAGCTAGAGCTTGGAGGCACCACAGCGCCGGAATCGCCTCGTCCCCTTTCGCTTCGGTCGCCGGCGCTCCCCGTCGACCACGACGCCACTGCAGCTCCTAAGCTTTTGAGGGCCTTCGGCGTGCCGCACGGTGAGCTACGTCGTCCCCTACTCCTTCCCGTTGACCCCTCGCACACCGTAGATACCTCGTCGCCGTTGTCGTGAGCCCGTCGCCGCGGATCGCCTCGCCGTCGTGGCCATAGCCCCTGCCGTGCTCGCCTGGGCACGGCATCGAGCTCCTAGCGCTCCCAGGAGCCCAACGAGCTCAAGCGCGAGCTTCCCCGTGCCCCCTAGCGCTGCAACCCCTAGCTCCCGAACTCCGACGCCGCTTTAGCTCGTCGCCGGCGGCGTTCCTGTTGATTCCGACGCTTCGCGCTAGCAAAGATGGATGCGGCACTCGCTGCTCGTTCCAACACGCCCAAGCGCGCGCGAAAAGACCCCCTGTGGCGCATTTTCGACGCCGGCCGCGCCCCTCCGCCGCGTCTGGAGGTCGCCGGCGTTGAGCCACCGGCCGCCGCCACGCTGGCACACCTGGGGCCACCCCCTGGGTCACTGCCAGTGGGCCCCTGGCCCCAGTTTACCACGTTGACCATGGTCAACTGTGCTGACTGGGCGGCCCCCAGCCACTGACAAGCGGGCCCCACCACACATTTAGTTTAATTAAAATGATTTAATAATTAAAACTTAATTAGAAATACTAATTAGCCTATGACATGTGGGGCCTACTGCCTAATTAACCCTGTTAGTTTAAATTTAAACTCTGTTAACTAAAAGAGGCTGACATGTGGGTCCCACTGGACCCACATGTCAGGTTTGACTCTGGTCAGCTCTGTTGACTGCTGACATCACTCCTACGCAATGCTGACGTCATGTATCCTTTTCTGTTAAATAAAAAGAATTCCAGAAAATCATTTAAATCTTTGAAAATTCATAAATTTTAAACCGTAGCTCAGATTGAAAAACTTAAAACATGAAAGTTGATTGGAACGACGAGAAAATTTGATCATGTCGTCTGTTTCGATGTCAGAACCACCTATGTTGGAGAACTCGTAACTTTTAGCCCGATTCCGGTATATGAATAGTGCATATACACCGGATAATAAATCCAACTTAAATCCTAAAATAACTATAATGACTTAGACAAATCTTTAGGCAACCCTGCACTGCATTCTAGGCATGGCATGCCCTGTATTGCATTGTTTGTTGTATATTTATATGTTTCTTCCCCCTCTTCTCTCTCGGTAGACCCCGACGTCGACGTAGCTCCCGAGACCGACGCAGCTCCGGAGGTCGACTACGCCCCTGACGACCAGACCCTTGCCACCGAGCTTCCAGGCAAGCACCCTCCTTTTGAGCATTCCGATATCGCCCACTCTCTTCTCTCTTATGCTTGCATTAGAAGTTACTGCTGTTGTTGTTGTCCTATTTCTGCTGCATAGCCTGTTTATTGTAAGCAACTATTGTTATCTACCTGCTTATCCTAAACTGTTTAGTATAGGATGGGTAGAGACCCAGCAGAGACCCCACTTTATCCCGACTGCCCCGCTGGATTATCAGAAGACCCGATCAACGGGATCGAAGACCAGGCCCCGACACCGCACGTCACTTCCCCTTCGTTGCTCGACACTACTGGGTTACTATCGAGTGCCGAAGGTGATACCTCGTCAGCACTTCTGATGATAACCTTGTAGGTTAGTAAATCGGACATGGTCAGCGAGGGTGATTCCTCCTACACCACCCCCGATAACGACATCGTCGTGCAACTGCTCAAGTGTGGACCTCGAGGGTGATTCCTCCGTCGTTCACCTTGATGTTTACGTCAGGTGGGGATCCAACGAGGGTGATGCCTCGGATTCCTTCTTGATGTGGTAGCCACACGGATGCCTTTACATTACTGTTGATACTATTTATTCTGGATAAAGACGGGTCGGCCCTGAGGGGTACCCGCACGAGATTATGATGAGAGTGATGTGGAGTTGGGTGGACCTGGATGGTGCCGGAGAGCTGAACACGAGGCGTGGCCGGGCATTCTTAGCCCTTGCCGCCAGTCCTCGAGACGGGGCGACGGGGTCACATCTTTCGTGAGTCTCTGCTCGTTACCGCACTACCAACACACTAACGGTTTGGATATTTGATCCGAGGGGCCTCTGGCCTGATAGCACTAACCATCACGTGGGCATAGTATGGGCGTTCTGCGTCGTATACTTCAGCCGGAGCTTAATTGACGTCAGCAAGGATCGGCACACGCTGAGTTGGACTGGGAACGTAACCGTGCTTGTATTAAAGGGTTGCTAGGTCTGCTCACCGGCGGTGCACGTAACGCGCAGGAGTCCCCGGGGCGATGGCCCAAGACCCCTGGGCGCATAGGTTAGTCCGGCGTGCTGACCTCTCTGTTAAGTATTTGGTCGGGTTGCGGCGTGTCGTTTGGCCGAGGCCGGGCATGACCCAGAAAAGTGTGTCCGGCCGGAGTTAAGCGAGCGTGGTGGGTAAGTTGGTGCACCCCTGCAGGGAAGAAACAATCTATCGATAGCCTGTCCTATGGTAACGGACACTCGGAGTTGTATCTCGATCGGTACAACTAGAACTGGTGACTTGAGATGATAACTGGATAGTATGGCTCTGGGATTGCTTTCTCGCAGGGAGTCGAGGAAGAATCTCTGGGCGAGGTTGATAACATTACTACTACTTTACATTATGTTAGTCTGCACTCTTCTAATGCTGCAAGATCGATGAAGATGCTGAAGATGCTAGTCTTCGATAGGACTAGGCTCTCCCCTCTATTCTGGCATTTCTACAGCCCAGCCCACATATACAGCCCTCCTTTGAAAATGTTGCATATGTAGTTTAGATCCTTGCTTGCTGAGTACTTCGGATGAGTACTCACGTTTGCTTTGCTTTCTTTTTCTTCCCATATTCATTTGACGCAAACAGATGGCGGAGCCCCTGAGACCGCCGCCCCTGTTGACGACTACGGCTACTACTACTACTACCCTCCCGGCGAGTACTACTACGAGGAGCCGACCGACGACCAGGAGTAGGTTCGGGGGGTCCTAGGCAGGAGGCCTACGCCTTTCGATCGTAGTGTTTTATTTTGGCCCGCCTTTCTAAAGGCCTATCTGTAACTCTGTTATATCTGTACCAGATATCTGATGCTTCCGCTGACACTTGTATGCCATCGAGCTATGTATTCGAGCCCTCGAGGGCCCTGGCTTGTAGCATAAAGCTTGTATGACTTTATTTATGTTTTAGAGGTGTGTTGTGATATCTTCAGGTGAGTCCTTAGGCTTGATCGTGTGCATTTGCGTGTATGGTTAGTGCACGATTAAGCCGGGGTCGTCACACCGGACATCCGGCCCGAGCCGCCTGGACATCCGACCGAGCCTCGGAAATCCTGCCCGACCTGTCCAGAACGCATCCGAAGCCGGCTGAAGCCAACCCCGGACATCCGGCACCCCCTCAAAGGCCCGGCATCCGGCCTGACGCCCGAACATCCACCCCCCCCCCCTCGTCTGCGCACAATAACGGGCCGAAGCCCATGTACCCCTTCGCCCCCCGTAGACTATATATACTCCTCCTCCTCCTACGTTTTAGGGTTAGCATTGTGATAGCTCATTTTGGAGATAGAGCTTTGCTCATCCACTTGTACCCCTTCCTCATTGGAGACCAAGGCCTCCTAGGAGAAGATCCCCCAAGTGGATTCAAGACCCCGTCTAGGGAAGATCCCCTCGTGGATTCAAGACCTCAACTCCTCACAGATTGGGATGAACTAGCTACCATATATCCTCCTTTGTTTTCCTTGGATCTTTCTGACCTCTTTGTGTATGTGGATCTAGCACATGTGGGACTGGATCAAGTGAATTTGAGTGTTTCCTTTTGTTTTTCCCCTTGTGTTCCTCGTGTGTTCTTCGTGTTCTTCGAGAATCCCCCTCCAAATCATGAAAGATCGGCCGCTAGGGTTCCACCCTACATCAAAAGAGGTCCAGACTGATTTGAAATTAGAGTGTACAAGTTCAGAAACAAAAACTTTGCGCGACAACATGTACTTCCATTGAGCCCGAGCTCATGTTTTATCCTTCGAAATATGAAGGATATGAATAAATCATGTATAGCAATAGGATTCTATTCCCACAAGCTAAAGAGCTCTAAAATAATTTTGCGTACATAAACCTCTGTTACAATTCCTACAAAATTCCCATAAACCAAAATGTAGAAATGTTTCTTTGGTTCGAGTTTCTTAGGAAAACAAGGGTATTTTAAATCCACTCCAAGCTATTTTTTACATTTCCATGCACGAAGCCAAGGCAAAGGCTATAACTTGCATAGTATTAACTTACTATCAGATTTGCATAAGTTTTGACCTTAATTTGACTATATATTTTTTCGATTCCCACGTCTACTATATTCTTGCGATTCAAACATCTAATTTTGTATTTTTTTTTTCAATCATCAGTTCTGTACAAACAATCCTACTAATTTCCTACATTTTTTTATTTTCTTTTTGGCGAAAAAGATTCAAATCTATTATAAAAGTTCAACAGAAGTATGAAGCACCTCAAATATAACAAAAATTCATCGAGGTCTCTAGATCACTGAACGAGACATCGATGCTCCACTACAGGAGACTGATGACAACTGACAAGTGTTCGTGCACGCGCCCCAAAGGACCAGCGTCCTGAAATTGCAGTCATCATTGTTGAAACCTTGAATAGATCTGAACCAACTGACACCAAATCACGCCAGCTCCGTTGATTACGCCTAGATGAACGAATTCGAGGAGAAACGGAGCCCAAAATATAATCTCAAAGAGAGTGCCGCATCTATGAGGACTAAAATAAATCTAATATAAATTACTAACCAAAGCGAAAGCACCAGGATTCCCTCTCTGCCATCAGCATCTGAGCGGCTGGCATAGGGGAAGCGAATTCCTGCGTTCGCCGGTGAACTCTGGAGGAAAGACATTGCCCTAGCCGCTAAGAGAACGGGGAGAAAATGCTTAGTTTTTCTATTCATGTGTGTTTGAAATACCGTGAATTAACTAGGACGACAACGAAAATTCGATACGGCTCGTACTACCATATGATCCTATTATCTAAGCGCAAAATGCTAACAGCGGTCGACCTCTATGGAGATGGGTATTTTGAAAAATATGGGGATCAGAGCCCAGGTCTGTATAAATAGGTGTATTGCAAGTGTTGTGACTTCTATTGAATAGTGCCTCTGTCCGTCCTCTGCTGTCATTTATTGTTGGACCCCACTTTAGTCTTCTACGGTCTCCCCGTTTTCCTGGACTGGAATCCTGTGGCACATGGTCCGTTGCACCACCATAGGCACGAGACTTCTGTTATAAGCCATCGGCTCGGTTTGAAGAGGCAAGGCTGTGCAGCTTCTTCATTAACTCTGCGCGAAATCTCTGATTGATTTCTCAAGAGCACCCATCCTACTAGCAGATGGTGTTTGTTCTAGGGGATTTGCACCCAATCGCACCCTGCATAGGGGCACATGGACCAATGTCAATTTTCATCTACAATTCACATATGCACCCAGCACCCGATGGCAGACAATCAGCGACTAATGTAAGCAGACGGCTATGTCTGAACTAGAATTCTCAACATACAATAAATAGACAGCATTCTGCAGTTCAGCACACAGGTCACTTAACCAACTACTTTTGATGTAACAAATTCTAAATGCACAACTAGGCAGGACAACTGAAAAGCATTATTGATAGGAAAATTCAATCTAGCAATCGTCCCAGCATTTGTCCAATCCATTCCAGAAAAGTTACGCTCGCATAAGCCACTTCGCCATACCTCTTAATCCACCGGGGAGCTCTTGGATTTGGCTTCGTCGCAGACTCCCCGAACTCCGCAAGAGCGATGCCCCTACTGGTCGCATCGTCCACAGTGGCGTCGACGACACCACAATGCGCCGCCACCGAGGATTCATGGAAGCCTGCTGCCCGTCGGCTACCCTCCTCGCTTCTCTCGTTCGGATATGAATCACTGGGTACCACCCCCTCCTAGAAGATTGGCAACCTGCATGCACAGTTCGAAGAATAACAGGGCGACGGGGCTGAGCAAAAAAACCAGCGACCAGACCACAAGCCCCTACAATGAACCACGGGCCAGATCACGGCTCACGTGAACATAGGATCCACGGGAAAATCGCCGGTGGAGCTGCCGCCCATGGTAAGCGCTGCCCAGGAACGCGATGGACCACGGTCCATGTACGATGCGGATCCTGTACCAAAGGTACATCCGTCTATTGTAGCACCCCTGACATGGGCCCCTTACAACTTGACTGTGACGCCTCCGATTCAACCGTACACTAATCATACATGTAAATATGTACGATCAAGATCAGGAACTCACGGGAAGATATCACAACACAACTCTAGACACAAATTAAAAATAATATAAGCTTTATATTACAAGCCATGGGCCTCGAGGGCTCGAATACATAAGCTCGAAAACACAAGAGTCAGCGGAAGCAACAAAATCTGAGTACAGACATAAGTTAAACCGTTTGTCTTAAGAAGGCTAGCACAAAAGCAACAACGATCGAAAAGGCAAGACCTCCTGCCTGGGAGCCTCCTAACTACTCCTGGTCGTCAGCGGCCTCCACGTAGTAGTAGGCACCCTCGGGGTAGTAGTAGTCGTTAGTGGCGGCATCTGGCTCCTGGGATCCGCCATCTGGTCGCAGAAACCGGGAAGAAAGGAAAAGGGGTAGCAAAGCAACCATGAGTACTCATCCGAAGTACTCACAAGCATCAGATCTATACTAAGTATGCATTGGTGTCAAGGAAAGGGGTGTATCTGTGGACTATACTGCAGAATGCCAGAATAGAGGGGAAGGCCTAGCCTATCAAAGACTAGCATCTTCTTGAAGCCACCATCTTACAGCATTTAAAAGAGTACAGAATAGCATTTTATAATTAGCAAGCATGTTGTAGCATTAACGCCCACCGATCCTTTCTCGACTCCCTGCGAGAAAGCAATCCCGGAGCCATCATATCCATTCCACATCTCAGTATCCAGTTCTAGTTGTAAAGATCGGGATACAACTCCAAGTCGTCCTGTTACCGTGGACACGGCTATTCGAATAGATAATACTTCCCTGCAGGGGTGCACCACATTACCCGACACGCTTGATCCCTCTGCCCGGGCACACTTTTCTGGGTCATGTCCGGCCTCGGAAGATCAACACGTCGCAGCCCTACCTAGGCCCAACAGAGAGGTCAGTACGCTGGTCTAAATCCTATGCGCGCAGGGGTCTTGGGCCCATCGCCCGTTGCACACCTGCACGTTGCGTACGCGGCCAGTGAGCAGACCTGGCAGCCTCCATTACAAATGAGGGTGCTTTACGCGGTCCAACCCGGCGCGCGCCGCTCAGTCGCTGACGTCTGGAAAGCTTCGGCTGATACTACGACGCCGGTTGCCCATATCTTGTCCCACGTGGCGGTTAGTGCGTATAGGCTAGTGGCCAACTCAGATCAAATACCCAAAATCCATTAGTGTCTTGGGAGCGCGCGGTAAAGAGCAGAGACTCACGATCATGTGACCCCATCGCCCCGTCTCGTGGACTTACGGTAAGGGCCCAGAATGCCCGGCCGTGCCACGTAGAAATCTCGCGGGTACCCTCCAGGTCAACCCGACTACACATCAACTCGCGGGTACCCCTCAGGGCCGACCCGACTTCAGTAACATGGTTCTGTGGTAAAGTCAAAGTAACCGTGTGTCCAAAACAGCAAGGGGGAATCCGAGGAATCACCCTCGATGGATTCCCACTCGATGTAACCATCAAGGTGGACTTGGAGGAACCACCCTCGATGGTCCACACTTGAGGGGTTGCACGACAGAGTCATTATCGGGAGTGGTGAAGGAGGAATCACCATCGAAGACCACGACCGATTAGCTACACTACAACGTTAACATCAGAAGTGCTATACGAGGTATCACCCTTATCACTCGATAGTAGCTCTGCAGAGTCGTACAACTAACAGGGGTGTGATGTGATGTGTCGGGCTCTGGACATCGATCACGTTGATCGAGCCACCTGGTAATCCAGCGGGGGCAACAAGGACAAGGTGAGGGGTCACTGATGGATCACTAACCAACCTATACTAAGCAGTTTAGGATAAGCACGTAAGGTACAAGAGCAGGTTACAAAAGCAGGCTATGCATCAGAATATGAGCAATCAATTACAGTAGCAAAATCTAATGCAAGCATAAGAGAGAATGTAATGGGCGATATCAGAATGATCAAGGGGGGTTTGCTTGCCTGGAAGCTCTGTTAAGAAGGAAGGGTCGTCGTCGACGTAGTCGATCACAGTGGCATCGGCAGCGGTCTCTGGGTCTACCAGAGAGAAGAGGGGGAAGAAACAATAAATATAAAGCAAACAAAGCATCACAAAAGTATAACATGGCAATACGCTATGCTAGGGTGACCTATCGCAGTGCTACACGATACAGGTGAAGGGGGGAACATCCGGGAATGTTTTCCCAGAGTTTGGCATTTTCGGACAGATGAATCGGAGGGGATGGTTCCATGTACACTATGCTAGAGGCACGTGACAGACGAACGGATTGCATATGCGGATTCGTCATATTTTTCTGAACAACTTTCATATATAAATTATTTTCATCCGAGTTACGGTTGAATTTCTACGAATTTCCAAAGTTTTAAAGATTTTTTGGAATTCTGGAATATACCTAAATTCGAATTTAAACAGTGTATTGCTTTTTATACACACAGGCAGCTAGCCTATTAGAATGACAGGTGGGGTCCAGTGGCTGAGTCAGCATACACAGTGAGCAAGTCAACAGTCAATGTTTGACCTGGTCAAAGTGTGAATAGTGGCCATGGGGCCTACTTGTCATTGACTGCTATTTTAACTAAAGTGCTGAACAGATTTATTTAGTAAGGGGACCCGCATGTCATTTGGTACAACTAAACTAGACCTACAATTAAATTAAACTAACAGTGGGGGTTAGCTTAAATGGGGATTAGCACCATAACATAAGCGGGCCGGCCGGCTCGCGAGGCAGAGGCCATGGCCGTGGGTGCAGCCAGCGGCGGCGGCAAGCAGGCGGCGTGAGGGGGGCCAGCAGCGGGCGGAGCAACCCTGCGCGGCCGGGGAGGCGAGCAGCAGCAGCGCTGGGCGAAGCCGGCTCACGGCGGAGCTGAGCGGGCGGGGGGCTATGGCTACGCGGACGCGGAGGCCGAAGGCGGGCATGGCGAGGCCGCCCGGCAGCGGCGCGTCAGCATGTGGGGGGAGCAGCAGCAGCACGGCGCGCAACGGGCATAGGGGCGCAGCGGCGCGGCGCGGCACGAGGAGTGGGCGGCCGGCGCGGGCGTACAGGGCGCGGCCCGAGGCCAGCACAGGAGACGGGGGCGCCGCTAGGTAGCAGCGGCGGCCAGAGGCGAGCTCAACCACGAGCGGCGAGGCGCGATGGCGAGTAGCAGGGGACGCGGCGCAGGCGCGAACAGGCGAGCAGGTGCGATAGCGGATGCGACACGGGTGAAGCCGGACGAGGCACGGGCGGGCGCGCGTGGGGGCGCGGGGAAGAGCGCGCCTGGCACGCGGGTTGGGCAGAGGCAGTTGTGGTAGGCAGCAAAAAGCAGCAGGGGGTACGGCAGCGGGCGGCTTCGGGCGACATGAGTGACGACACGGTGACAGCAACGAGCAGCAGCGGTTCCAGCAGAAGGGAGAAATGAATCGAGAGGAGCTCACCTAGGGAGCTCAAGAAGGCTCTGCGGATGCTTAGGAGCAGCAGGGGGTAGCCGGATTTGGCGATGAACATCGACGATCGAAGGAGGTAGAGATGAAGCCGATCCCCTCGACTTGGCGCGTTCCAGCTCGAATCGGGGCATGGGGAAGACGGAGTCATCGATGACGCTCCTCCCGGACATGGTGGTGTGGCGTGGGAAGGGCAGTGGTCGCGGGATCGACACGGCGACGGCGATGGGTGCGAGCTCACAGGGAGGAGAACGGTGCGAAGGGGTAGGGAGAGCTAGGGCTCGCAGAGGGGGGGTCACGGGGTCCTTATCCACCGAGGGGTGATGGCGGATGAGTTAAGCGTTGAGGATCACCATGGACGTGTTGCAGGCGGCCACGACGCCTAGAGTGAACAGGAAAGAAGAAGAAGGGAATTGATGGGTTGGGCTGTGCATTGTAGCAGTGGGCTGTAGTGCACAGTGTAGCATTTCCCTTTTTTATTTCTTTAATTCTTTTCTGTTTTTATTTTATGGCATTGTTTTCTATTTTCTTTTTGTACCAAACGATTTTTGATGAACATGAAATTTGGCACATATATCATGTACATCAGGGTGGTGTTGCACAAAAAGTTTGGGGTCATTTGAAAAGGGTTAAATATTTATTTATTTTGAAAAGGCCCATTTAAAAGCAACTGGACCACTAAATTAATTGCCAGGGACAATTTGGGCATCCAAATGTAGTTTGTGTTATTTTTACAATTGCTTGGGGATTTTATGAAATATGGCGAACAATTTAGTTTAGTTGTTTAAAGAAATGTTGTTTTGACTTGCAATTTAAATTTGTATTAGAATTTGATTTTCTCATGAGGCAATTTGGCTTAGTAATTAGAGTGACATGGCATCATTAGAGTGGAGTTACTGTAACTTACCACTCGGGGTGTTACATTGACCTTCCGTATATGCCTTGACCGCCCCAAAAGATGCCTCTGTACCCATACCGTGTACACCACGTCCCTGATTTACTGCAATTTCCGACGCTCGCTCATGCTTCATTCAATGACCCATGTACCTGTCGAACGACTCTCATCTACGGTCCAGGTGATGATATTATATGCCGGTATGAGCCATATCGCTGCTCTCCTAGGGCAAGCCACATTCTACATGGTTAAAATTCGATAAGAGCTGCCAATAGAAGGGTATATGGAAAGTGGTCTGGGCTCTTGATTCAAAGAAACTTCGTCAGAATTTCCGAGGATGTATCCCTAGACTATTTTCAAGAAACAAAATTCATCCACTCAACAATTTTTTTTGACATCAATCATTGCTTCAAGTTTATGTAGGGTCTGTTCGTTTAGGTTTTTGTTTCTGTTTTTTTAGCTTTTTCAATTTGCCCAAAAAGCCATAAAAGAAAAGGACGCGTCTAGCGGGTGGTCGTTGGCCCATTAGCGCTCCGCAGTGGCCGGCCGAAAAAGGAAATATTTTGTCCCCCTAATCCATATTAGGAAAATTGAACAGGTGTGAACAGGATAAATAAAAAATAATTGCAAAGCACCCACGTGAACTGAACGCACTTAATCTGGATTTTCAAATTTTTAAAAAACCATAACTTTTAAACCGCGCATCAAAATTAAGATCCATTTTCATTGCTGGAACCCTCGCGGCGTGCTCTTTGAAACTAGATCCCGCATGGGTATGTTTCAACGGAAAAAATTGTGCAATTTTGTCCCCGTTTTGTGCAATTGCCTAGCAGTCAATATGCAACTACCTGATAGGGATGTGCAACTTTTCTCCTAGATGTAGACGTGCAAATTTCAATGATGGTACCTTCACCACCAAACTACATCCTTCCAGTGAGATATGCAACTTCGTCAGTTGCCCAGGCCAACTGCATAATAGTTGATGTGCAACTTTCCCCTGCCCATGGACGTGCTTCTCTGTTTGCTGTATCGGCCAATGGACTAACAGTGGATGTGCAACTTCGGATACTGCCACAACCAACTATCTAACAGTGACATGCAATTTTCTCTCGTACCCCCATGGATGTGTAGTTTCCCTGCTAGCACCCGGCCCAAACCATCCCTGCTAGTGACATTTGCAACTTTAGCACTTTGTTTATATGCAACTTTTCACTATCCTCACGAATGTCAATTTTTCGTCATTCAACTGTCCCTGCCTATGAGATGTGCAACTTCATATGGTGTCCTGACCAACTACCTAGCAGACTATGCGCAACTCTGTTTGTTGGCCCCGCCAACTGAAAATACATATCCACAAATAGGGAGGAGAAGGAGTTGCACATTGACTAATAGGCAGTTGGCTTAAACAACAGACTAAGTTGCATGTATCGCTCGCAAGGGAGGTGGGGGTAGGGTGTGTCAACAGTGAAAAACTACACATCCACAAGTAGGGAGGAGGGTTGCACATCGACTACTAGATAGTTGGTCGGGGTAGTAGACTAGTTCCACATCAAAGTTGTTATGGTTGCTAGATTGCAACCTCATAGGAAGTTGAATCATGCAGGTTCAAAATTTGGTTCTGGAAAAAGTTGCACGATGTAGTACTAAAGTTGCACAATACAATACTAACATTGCACCATATAGCATTAAAGTTGGCATCAAAAAAAATTCGTTGAAATATACTCATGCGGGATCTAGTTTCAAAGATCTCATCACGAGGAATCCAACGGTGAAGACGAATCTGAATTCCAACACGTAGTTTAAAAAATATGACTTTAAAAAAAATTAAAAACCTGAAATAAATACACATGGATTTTTTCCTTTCAAATGTGACAAGTCTGACCGCATTTAATGCCAACAATCACATGCACTAGCAGACAAAACTAGTACGCATGCATGCGAGTGATAGAGCGGCCGCTCGTTCTCTCCAACAAGTGCGTGCACTTTTAAGATTTCAGGAAAACAAAAACCCAAACAAACAAGGTCGTAGTTTACTAAATCTTATAACCTTATAATACGACAAACACGACGTGTCATTAAATCACTCTGTTTTTTCCTATTATTGCGTTATAAATATGTCTAGGGCACATCTAGTTATCGCATATCTAAGTGGCTGAATCAATCTAGAAAGAAAAGGAAAAAAGACAAAAGAAAATGCTTGCACAAATCTTGGCGTAAAATCAATGATATAAGACTTAGATGTGCAATACTTAGAGCACATCTAGATATGCTTTAGCAAAACTGTTATAAAAATCTCGCAAATCAAAGAAATTGCGACAAAACTTTCTCGGGCAAGAGTGACCAAAGGTTCGCGTAGAGCAACTCCAACGCGGCGACCCATTTCGTCCGCGCGCGTCCGTTTGGATCGGCGCGGACAGAAAAGTCGGCCCAACGCGCCGACCCAAACGGACGCGCGTCCGCTTTTCGTCCGCCTGCCGACCCATTTCCGGCCCATTTTTTAGCCTAATTTGCGTCGACGCGGAAACGAGGCGGACGCGCGCGGCGCCTGCCTACTCCTTCCACTGGCCCGCCAGTCGGTGGCAGCCTCCACTATTTCCCTCCACTTTCCCAAAACCATCCCGCCCGCGCCCGCCCCCGCCCCTTGCCATGGACGACGACCTCGATGCCACCGCCGACCTCGCCTCCCTCGCCTCATCTGGCATCACGACCGCCCTCTCCGGCAAAGGCAAGTCTCGCGCCCCCCGCATGACCGCCGCCACGCCCAAGCCGAAGAAAAAGCTGACGCCCGAGCAGCGGGCAAGGGAGTCGGCGAAGAGAAAGGGCCGAAGGCACGCGGTGGATGCAAGGGAGGAAGCCATCGCGGCGGCCGCCATCGCCGCCACCGCGCAGCAGGAGGCCACCGACGCCCGCGTCGCGGCGGCAACGAGGGAGGCACTGATGTACCTAGGGTTAAACCCTGGCCAGCACAGCCTCGTCAACGCCGCCGTGGCCGCGGCCAGCACCGGCTCATCTACGATTCCTCGGATTGTGCTGCCCAAGTCGCCCCGCGCGTCGGCGACGCAGCCGATGCCCGGCTTCCATGTCTACCCGCAAGCCTCCCACTCTCCGAGGAACGCTCCCCTGAGGTGAGCGTGGTGGCGCCTTCCACGCCCGCGCCCGCGCCCATCGACCTCAACGCCACACCGGTGGCCGGTGGATCGTCATCCGGAGGGGCGAGGAAATGCGCGCGGCACATGCCAGCCGACGTGCTGCCGGGCGCACGCAACCTGTTCGACGGGATGCCGGCCTCCGGCGACGACGACTACATGCAGAACATCATCTTCGAGGGTGGTGCAGCGGCCGCTGGTGGTGTTCCCGGGGCTGGCTACGATCCCGACGAGACACATAGCCAGGACGGCCGAGGGCCGTTCACGCCGTCCACCTTTGATCAAGATCAGGTCGCCTTCATGCATGATCAGGTCGGCCTGGATTTGGACGGCTTCCCGCTCGACCACGAGTTTCCGGAGGACTACGAACAAGAGGAAGAGGATGAGTTGGACATCGAAGGGGAGCCTTTGTTCGAGGACGAGCTCGCCAACCAAGCCGCTGGGGGGAAGTTGAATCGCAAGAGCAGGCGGACGAAGGCATACACGGCGGCCGAGGACAAGCTCCTTTGTGAGTGTCGGAGGGACATTGGGCAAGACCCCAAAACCGGCGCCGAACAAAAGGCATCAACCTTTTGGACTCATGTCCATCGGGAGTTCCATGAGCGCAAGAAGTTTCCGCCGTACCAAATGCAAAGCACGCGCGGGTGGGTGTCCATTTCGAAGCGTTGGAAGGTGATCCAACAAGAGTGCAACAAGTTTTATGCCACTCTTGAGAGCATCAAGGCACGCCCCGTGAGTGGCATCGGCATGCAAGACATGGTATGCTAGCAAGCACCCCTCTTTGTGTCATTTCCATTTATGCTTGCATGTCCATTTCCATATCCATTTGCCAATATGCTTGCATGCAATTCATTTGTAGGTATTCCAAACTTTGGAGGCATTCAAGGTCCAACACGATGGCAAGTCCTTCAACCTCTCGCATTGTTGGAGAGTCATCAAAGACGAGGAGACGTTCAAGGCGCAATATGCCACCCTCATGTCGCGTGGGGGGAAGAAGGCCGTGGAGGAGGTTGGGGACGGCGAGAAGCCACGGCCGTGGGGGAAGACCAACTCCAAGAAGGAGGACATGCGGCGTCGAATGCCTTGATCGCAACCGTGGTGGACATGATGACCAAGAAGGACTCAAGGGAGGAGAAGCGCTGGCAAGACAAGGAAGAACAAATGAACTCCTTCATGGAGATCCAAAGGAGGAGGCTTGAAATGGAGGCGGAGAAGCAAACAAGGATGCTTGAGATGGAGACGGAGAAGCAAGCCAAGATGCTAGAGATCGAGGCCGCCAATGCCAAGACCAATGCGAAAGAAGTGGCTCTCGCTAGCATGATGGCGGGGGTGGACATCATGAAGGTGGATCTCAACGCTGTGTTGCCAAGGAAGAGGCCATGGTTCGAGAAGATGCAGGCCGACATGCTCAAGTTCGACGACGAGTGACCTATGACGGCGAGCACCATCTTTTTTGTATGCCGGCAAGTGTGCTAGCATGACCACGGCCGCGATGGCGTGGTCGAACTTCCGCCCCTTTTTGTGTGCTGGCATGTGTGCCGGCCGCTGGCAAGTGCGTCAGCTGAATTGTGTGGTGTTTTTCTGAAGCTGGCATCGTATGCCGGCGCTGGCATGGTGCCGGCATGAACTTCGGGCGATGACATGGCCACTGGCATGAGGCCTTTTTCAAAATTTGCGTGCGGACATAAGATGGGTCGCGGCCGTTGGGCGCATTGCCGACCTAAATCTTAAAAAAAGCGGACGCCGAGAGGGCGGCCGATTCAAACGGACAAAAGTGTTCCGCAACTCCGCCGGCGAGTCCGGTCCGAGGTTGCGGAGCGAGAGCGAGCGTCGTAGACGAAGTAGTCGAACACGCAAAAGTAGATGAACACAGGGAAGTATAGAGGAGACTATATTTATTAATCAATGATCAACTGTTACAATGATTGCTCCTCATCTCTTTATATAGGGGTAAGGGGTCAAGAGATAAGTACCCACTTAACGTAAAGTGTGGAACCGGGAGGGGCTATCCCATGCGCTTCGCACGTAGCCGCCGGCTCCCACGACGTGGGCCGGTTTCCCAACACTCCCCCTTGGGTAATTATCCGTATATCCATGCCTCAAAACTCCGAAAAACCCAGTGGGAAAAAATATGGAGAAAAAGCACACAATATACGTTGTTGTATTGCATGAATTGCCTCGTCAAAAACCTCGTGTGAGAAACATCAGGAAAACTCACTCAAGGGAAAAAGAGTACAATCCACTCAACCATCAAGTTGAGTACTCGATCATCAGGATCGAGATTTTAACGATGAGTTTGTGAAGTTTCTCCCCCTGAACCTTGCATCTCTCTAAGTCTCATCATACCGATCCCACGCACACACCTCTCTAAGGTTGATGCCGGTAATGATTTAGTGAACATATCAGCAAGATTGTCACAGGACTTAGTATGCAAAACTCTCACCTCGTTCAACTGTTGCAGCTCATGTGCATAGAAGAACTTGGGACTAATATGCTTTGTGAGGTTACTCTTCACATAACCCATCTGAACTTGTGCAACACAAGCAGCATTATCTTCATAGATAATGGTAGGGGTTTGTACGGTGTTCAGCCCACATGTCTGCTGAATGTGGCCGATCATCCGCCGAAGCGATACACATTCTTTTGACGCTTCGAATAGGGCCATGATTTCCGAGTGGTTCGTGGAAGTCGACACAAGAGTTTGCTTGGACGATTTCCAGGAAAACGCAGTTCCACCACAAAGGAAAACATATCCAGTCTGCGATTTGCAATCATGCGGGTCCGATAGGTACCCAGCATCGGCATAGCCTATAATAGATAGGTCTTGATTCCTTTTATAAAACAAGCCAAGATCTTTGGTCCCTTGCAGGTAACGGAAGACGTCCTTGACACCTTTCCAATGTCTTTTGGTAGGTTCAGAACTGTACCTAGCAAGCAAACTGACGGCGAACGCAATGTCTGGCCATGTACAATTTGCGAGGTACATGAGTGCTCCAACTGCACTCAGGTAAGGAACCTTTGGTCCCAGAGTTTCCTCCTCCTCTTCCTTTGGCCTGAACGGGTCCTTGTCTGGCTGTAAAGATCTCCCGACCATCGGGGTCTTAGAAGGATATGCCTTATCAAATCCAAATCTTTCCAACACCTTCTGGGTGTAGGCCGACTGGTGCACTAGAATCCCATCAGGGGAATGTTCAAGTTGCAGACCTAGACAGAACTTGGTTTTACCCAAATCCTTCATCTCGAATTCCGACATCAGGTAGGAACTCGCTTCCTCAATATCCTCAGGCGTACCGATTATGTTTAAATCATCCACGTACACCGAGATTATACAGAATCCATCTTGGGATCGCCGTATGAAAACACATGTGCAATCTTTATTGCTCGTGTAGCCCTTCTGATGAAGGAAATCGCTTAGGCGATTATACCACATTCTACCAGACTGTCTGAGTCCGTACAGCGCCTTTTGAAGTTGAACACTGTATAGACTCCTGTTTGCTCTATCATGGTTCGGAACAGGGATACCTTCAGGAACCTTCATGTATATGTTCGAATCCAAGTTACCATACAGGTAAGCGGTGACAACATCCATTAGTTTCATTCTCAAGCCCATGTTTACTACCATTGAGATCAAGTATCTAAAGGTAACTCCATCCATGACCGGGGAATAAGTCTCCTCAAAATCGACACCTGGTCGTTGAGTGAACCCTTGAGCGATGAGCCTTGCTTTGTACCGTACTACCTTATTATTTTCATCTCTCTTTTGAACAAAAACCCACCTATGGCCAACAGGGCGAATGTGGGGAGGAGTTCGACAAACTGGTCCGAACACCTTCCTTTTGTTGAGAGATAATAATTCGACAGTAATTGCCTGCTGCCAATCTTTCCAGTCCGACCTTTTCTTGCAATCAGCGAGCGTGTTAGGCTCAGGGTCAAGATCTATGATTGAGGCAATTTTCGTAGCAAAGTTAATGTCGACAATCACCGTTGCTCGGTTCAGGGACTCCCCCGTATAAATATAATTTATGGCCATTTCGTCATGGAGCGCATCCGGCGCAAATACTTGCTCTACCAAATTTTCCATTATGGGAGCAAGGTCCTTTAGATTTCCCACGCTGATGTGTGCGCACACATCTCCGCTGGGTGTTTCCCCTATGGGAAAGTTTAAGTCCGGAATTTCGTGCACTGAATTTTCCGTACTTGTGCCAGGTCTCGACTGGCTCCCCGTTTCACTTTGGGGTACTTTGGCGACAGGCTGTAATAAATCTCTCTTATCCTTTTTCGTCGGGCGTCCCCGAGTACTTGGGATTTGAGAAGCCGGATCTCTCGTCCTTTTAGGCCTTTGGACGGGAGCGGGTATACCATCATTTTTCTTCGGTATTTCAACCCTTTCCGGTGCATTGCGCGCGTGCACATGCGATTTTGTCACAGTCTTTAAGTCACTAAAGTGGTCAGGCAGTTGATTTGCTAATGACTGCAAATCTATTATCTTTTGGACTTCTCTCTCAGTCTCAGCGGTGCCCGGGTCATGAGCGTGGATTCCCGTGGCTTGCCACGTGATTTCTCGACTTTTAGCATCAAGGGGTTGATTCTCTCCCCCTAAAGTCAGAAAAAAAATCCTCGTCAAAAATGCAATCAGCAAACGAGCCGTGTGACAGTCACCTGTCATGGGGTCCAGATACCTGATTATGGACACAGTCTCATAACCAACGTATATCCCCGACTTACGGAGCGGGCCCATCGCCGATCGCTGAGGTGGTGGTATTGGTACATATACCTGGCAACCGAACCTACAAAGGTGGAAAATTTTCGGTGCCGACCCTTGCGCAAGTTGAACAGGAGAGTGGATGTTGTAGGCCGACGGTCTAAAGTTGATGAGATTGGCCGCGTGTAACACCGCGTGGCCCCAACATGTAGTTGGTAAATTACAACCCTGAAGGAGGGGTCGGGCAATGAATTTAATTCTTTTAATCAATGCCTCGGCAAGTCCATTTTGTGTATGAACATGCGGTACCGAGTGCTCAACTTTGATTCCCATTGCCATGCAATAATCATCGAACGCCTTTGAAGTAAATTCTCCGGCGTTGTCCATTCGAATAGACTTTATACGATAATCAGGAAAATTATTCCTCATTTGTATGATCTGAGAGATCAACTTTGCAAAGGCATGGTTCCGTGTTGACAGCAGGCAAACATTGGACCATTTAGAGGAAGCATCAATGAGCACCATGAAGTACCGAAACGGCCCCGTGAGGGGCTGAATTGGACCACATATGTCCCCTTGGATACGTTCCAAGAACGCGGGGATTTCATCCCTCACCTTGAGGGGCGATGGCCTAATGACTAACTTCCCCGTGGCGCATGCGGAGCATACAAAATCATCGGGATTCGGGAAGTTCTTCACGTTAACATTATGACCATGCGAGTTGTTAATTATATTTCTCATCATCCTAAGTCCGGGGTGGCCTAACCTATCATGCCAGAGGCAGAAGAGTTCAGAGCTTCTAAAAACAGTCTTGAGGGTAGTGTACACGGGCGGTGCTACTATTTTAGTGTAGTATAGCCCTGTGTCAAATGAAGGAAGCCTTTCGATAACGTGTTTACCACTTGCATCCCGCTTTGTGATGAGTAGGCACTCCTTGCCATTTTCATCATCGGTCTCAATATGGAAACCATTAGCGCGGATGTCTCTAAAGCTCAAAAGAGTACGAGTCGACTCCGGGTACAACAACGCATCATTAATGATGAAAGTTGTTCCCATAGGAAGTATAATAGTGGCTCGTCCGGAGCCAACTATGTGCGAACCGCAGCCGGCGATTGTCATAATACTTCCTGGAGATTTTTTAATAGACTCAAAGTACTTAGTTTCTCGTAAAATGGTATGTGTGGTGGCGCTATCGGCAAGGCACGTTTCCTCCATTCGGGCGCCACACGCGTTCTAAAATATGACATATAATTAATGTAATGAGGAAGATGCTACATTAATAATAAATGCACACATTCCAGAACATAACATACTATCATGTATAAATAATGGAATAAATGAATGAAATAAATGTCATCCAAGCGCCAGAGTAAAGAATAAGTTTATGCTCTCATAGAGCTTACAACCAAATCGAATTTATTGTATCAACTCACGGAATCATGAAAACCAACAAGGTATGCTAAGTAGACTCGGTAAAGAAGCCATTGACTTCAGCCGCAATCTCCATACTAGTGAGCTGATCCTCCTTAGAAATCATCTTGGAGGCAGCATCAACATCTAGTTGCGGCACCGCCGAGGCGACCATGTGGTCAACCTCCATGTCAATGTGGGCGTCATTAGAGACCGCCAAAGCTGCCGCGATGGGCACCACGGGGGGTCGCCTCTATGGGCGCAGCAGGGGGCGTAGAGATCATCACGGGTGCCGCCACGGGCGCCGGTGGTGCTCCCTCCTGAACCAAGGCGAGGTGTGTCTCACGCGCCTTCCGAGCCTTGTATGCATCAACGACCTCCTGTGGTGCGCGGCACTGGCGGGAGAAATGCTCCACCGAGCCACACCGGAAGCAGTCCTGAGGCCTCTGCCCCCCCTTGCCCGGCTTTTGCTGCTTAGCCGGGGCGGAGGGCTGAGGGCCCTTCTTCTTGCCCTTGCGGCCCCTCTTCTTCTGTTGAGGCTTGCGGACTTTGAGAGCGTTCACCTCCTGGCGAGAACTCCCCCCAAGTGGTTGCGCGACAAAGTTCTTTTTCAGAACCTCGTCTTGCGCCTCCGCCACCTGGAGGACGTCAATCAACTCTGAATACCTCGTGTAGTTGCCCTGGCGGTAGTTCCGTGAGGACTGGACCGCGTCGGGGTGGAAAGTGGATAGGGTTTTCTCAATCTTCTGGGTGTCGGTAATCTCAGTACCACACAACCGAAGAGTCGTACAAATCCGATGCAGAGCCGAATTGTACTCCCCAACCGTCTTGAAGTCCGCAAACCTCAGACGGATCCACTCTGCCTCTGCACGTGGCTTTACAGTGTACTTCAGCCGCTCAAACCGCTGCTTAAGAGCAGTCCAAAGGCCAGAAGCACTCCGCTCAGCCATATACTCATCTTTCAGAGTAGGTGACAGGTGATGACGGAGAAAATGCAGAGCCTGCGCATTCTCAGTTTCGAACTTGGGATCAGTGGGGGCCAGCTGGGTCCCCTTACCAATCGCCCTCAGGAGGCTTTTGCCCTGGAGAAAGATCTCGCAGTCCGAGGACCATGACAGGTAGTTCAGCCCTGTCTGGGCCAACTCAGCAAACTCCTTGTTGACAATTCCGGCCATCTGCGATTTATGCAAAAATCATGAGATTACAGCAGGTAATCTTTTGCACAAATGCGATGTTGATAAACTTATTCAATAAAAATGGCGTTCCATTATTTAAAACATGTTCTTATATGACTTACTTAATGATTAGAGTGCTAAACAATTAATCTACAGTAGTAAAATCATACAATAAAAACATGTTTACAAAATATAGCATGTTAAGCGCATTTCTCACGTGAAAAATAGCCCAAAAATTGAATTCCCGAGACATTTTAAAGCCAAAATACGCATTTTTCAGCGAAAACAGACAGTTCCAGGGGCTTCTACGCGAAATATTACAGCAGGAATAAAATACGTGTAAAAATAGAAAACTGCAGGGGCTAAAATGCGAAGAACCGCACGCGCGCGTGCTCTCCAGCTCAGTCCAGCTCGGCTGCAGGCCGAAAAATGGGCCGTCGGCTCGTGTAGTCAGTCCCCACCCTCTTTTTTTTAGAGGAGTGAAACGGCCTGGTCCACGGCAGCCCGCTGGGCCGGCCTGCTCAGGGCTTCGCTAGGGTTTCCCTAGCGCCCGAGCGGCGGCGGCGGCGCGCACGCAGGCACGTATGCCAGGCCTGGTGCGGCCAGCGCACATACCGGGCGCGGCCGGGGCTGGCCAGCGCGCGCACTCGCGGGAGCGGCGACCTGCAGCGGGCAGGGCCGGGCGAGGCGACGGCCAGTGCAGCGGCGGCGGCCGCCACGGCACGCGGCCCGGCGTCAGCAGGACGCGCGGGCGGCGGCCATCGGGACGCGGCGACGAGCGCGCGCCAGCAGGGCGCGGCCATGGCGACAGGACGTGCGGTGCGCGGCCATGGCGACGGGCGGCGTGGCCAGCAGGCCTGCGCGGGGACGAAGGCCATGCACAGCGTCGCCCGGCAGGGCAGATGCGGGTACGAGCAGCGGGGGCGCGACGGCCCTCGGAGCAGCGCGGTGCCAGCAGGGCACGGCGGCTGCGCGTGCAGCGGGCACGGCGACGGCGGCCAGCAGGGCACGCGAGCGCGCGGCGGCGTGAGCGTGCAGCGGGCACGGGAACGGTCAGCAGGGCCATGGCGACGCCGTAGGTGGCTTGGCACGGCGTCATCTGGACGTCGGCCTCGGGGTGTCAAAATCGTGCGTCTTCGGGACGTCACGACGCGTGTACGTCGGGTACAACGCGGCGGTGCCGTGCTCATCTGGAATACGTGTAATCACCGTCTCCCTAGAGTGTAGTCAACAAATCTCTCTTGATCCAAGAACGTCGACATTGGTCGGCGACGTAATCGTCATGCAATTCTTGGAAAAGAAATCCACACCATAGGTAGATCAAATCCGAAAAAATAGACTAATCGCAAAAACGGAATCGTGATGACATGAGGAATCCATTTTTGCAAAAGAGAGATCGGATCTTATACCTCCGCGGGATCGACGAAAGCCTGCGTGATGCAGGCTTGACGCAGGCTTGACGGAGAGTTGATGGAGCGAAGCGTGCTGATAACGTGTTCCGCAACTCCGCCGGCGAGTCCGGTTCGAGGTTGCGGAGCGAGAGCGAGCGTCGTAGACGAAGTAGTCGAACACGCAAAAGTAGATGAACACAGGGAAGTATGGAGGAGACTATCTTTATTAATCAATGATCAACTGTTACAATGATTGCTCCTCATCTCTTTATACAGGGGTAAGGGGTCAAGAGATAAGTACCCACTTAACGTAAAGTGTGGAACCGAGAGGGGCTATCCCGTGCGACCGTGCACTTCGCACGTAGCCACCGGTTCCCACGACGTGGGCCGGTTTCTCAAAAAAAGCACCGTCAGTTTGGGTTGGCACGTTGGAGCTGCTCTTATCTGTTGGAGCTGCTCTTATCTCTTCTTCCGCATGCGCGCGGCTTCTGGAAACCCCGGAACAATTTTCCTGCATACCCTCAGCACACACCTGTGCGAGTCCATGCGTGCAACGCGACTGCCCGGCGCACCCGACGCCCACGATTCCAAACAATGGGCCCCGACGCCCCGCACCGAAGAGGAGCGTGACAAACCGCGGCCGCATTACAGCTTCCAGGTGGAAGCAGGAGCCCCGGTTTCATCGCCACGCCGCCCGCCCCTGGTTTGCTCCCCAAGAAGAACAGAACAGAACAGAACAGAACAGGGGGCAGGTAGCCAGCCAGCCAGCCAGCCGTGGCGAAACCGCACCCTCCCTCCCTTTAGCGCCCAGCCAGGACCACCCATATATACCCCCGGCCTCCCCGCACTCGGTTCCCCACGGATTTGATCCTGTGAAGTAGTGAGAGATCTGTGAGTTCTCGATTTCGATTCCGGGCTCAGAGAATTTCCCAGGCGAGCGAGATGGCGACCGCCGGGAAGGTGATCAAGTGCAAAGGTCCGCGCCTTGTCCTGTCCCCTCTTCTCCCTCCCGGCATTTCCCAGGCCTCACTGGAAGGCGCTTGCTTGTGTTCTTGATTCCTTGCTTGCTGTCCTAGTTAGTACTGTATTTCTTCTTGCTTTCTTTTCGGGATAAACTTTGCCCTCATGGTTAAACTTTGTCCTAGTGAGGGCTAGCTAGGTTTTTGCGTGATTTTGGGGGAAGATTTCCTTCCCCTCATGGTATCATCATCCGTGACTGCATTCTGACGCCCTTTCCTTGTATCTGTTCGGGGTTGCAGCCGCGGTGGCATGGGAGGCGGGGAAGCCGCTGTCCATGGAGGAGGTGGAGGTGGCGCCGCCGCAGGCCATGGAGGTGCGCATCAAGATCCTCTTCACCGCCCTCTGCCACACCGACGTCTACTTCTGGGAGGCCAAGGTACGCATGCGCCAACGGCGTCACACTCGCTTCCGCTCAATAAATTATGCTGCGCATCAATTTTGTGGCTGACTTGCGCCTCCGTGGCTTCCGATGCTTAGGGGCAGACTCCCATGTTCCCTCGGATCTTCGGTCATGAAGCTGGAGGGTATGTTTTCAAGTCTCAACTACTGTACCTTCCTTGATGAATTATTACTCTGTCTATACATGTTTACCATGCGCCTGTGATCTTATGTTTTGTTTGGTCTTCCTTCAGCGTCTATGTCATGTCTCTGCTGTTATCTTTCAGACTTTGCTGTTACTAGTTCGCGGGTTGCATCCCGTCAGTGTGGAGTCTCGTTTGTATTTTTCTGAACTTCTTGCACCTGTTTAGCAGTGGTAGGTTGAGTTAAGGTGACATTTAGGACTTGTTGGATGCTTTTGCTTTGGTGATTTCGTTAATGAAATCGGAGGGAAACCCCCTCTTTTGATTAAAAGAACATGTTTACCATGCCGTTAATACATTTAGTTTATGTTCTCTAGGATTTCTATATTTCAGTTGTGCTAATTGTTTGTTGAGAAAGAATAGGTCGACCACAGAACTGAAAACATGTGAAGCAGCCATAAGAACTGTCTGTTGCCTGTGTAGACCGTTACAGAATACTTTTGTTGTCTGTATTGTAATGGCGTCACTGTCATTGGATCTTGGTAGAGCAAGTATGGAACACCAGAGGTCAATATCATAAATTGGTTCTAGGACTTCCGATTGACATGTCTTTCTCAAGTGAAGATACCTCAGGAGATAGTTCCATGTTGCTTTAGTTGACTTGCTATATCCATCTCGTTATTCATCTGATGTGCTCTGACATGAAATCCTTTTATATAGATATTCTGGTCAAATTTATCAGCTGCACGTCCCCTAAACTTATTTCTCATGTGAAGATACATCAGGAGTTTGTTCCATGTTGCTTTAGTTGACTTGCTATATCCATCTCTTTATTTATCTGAGGTGCTCGGACATGAAGTCCTTTTGCATAGATATTCTGGACAAATTTATGTGTTGCACGCCCCCTGAACTTATTTCTCATGTGAAGATGCATCAGGAGTTTGTTCCATGTTGCTTTAGTTGACTTGTTATATCCATCTCTTTATTTATCTGATGAGGTGCTCGGACATGAAGTCCTTTTGTATAGATTTCTCTGAACAAATTTATGTGTTGCACGTCCCCTGAACTTATTTATGTTCACAGCATAGTGGAGAATGTTGGAGAGGGTGTGACTGAGCTTGCCCCTGGTGATCATGTCCTTCCTGTGTTCACTGGGGAGTGCAAGGAATGCCCACATTGCAAGTCTGCGGAGAGCAACATGTGTGATCTGCTCAGGATCAACACCGACAGAGGTGTCATGATCGGGGATGGCAAGTCACGCTTCTCTATTGATGGGAAGCCGATTTACCATTTCGTAGGGACTTCCACCTTCAGTGAGTATACTGTCATGCATGTTGGTTGTGTTGCCAAGATCAACCCTGAGGCTCCCCTTGATAAAGTCTGTGTTCTTAGCTGTGGTATTTCCACTGGTAAGTTGACCTGTATTGCTGTGGTATGCTTGCTATGGCTTTATCTTATCTAGAGATGATGCTGAGTTTCCATTCTTTTTGTAGGTCTTGGCGCGTCCATTAATGTTGCAAAACCACCAAAGGGTTCGACAGTGGCGATATTTGGGCTAGGAGCTGTTGGCCTTGCTGTAAGTGTCCTAATTCCTCCCTTGATTGTTCTGAAATTGCAATCCGTATTTGCACCTGACTTGCTTCTATTTGCCTTTCATATTTGTATGATGATTTAGGCTGCAGAAGGGGCAAGGATTGCAGGTGCATCAAGGATCATTGGTATTGACTTGAACGCCAGCAGATTTGAAGAAGGTAAATACTTCTGATTTTACTATTCATGAGTTTAATCTGTTGCTTTTGCGAAGATTCTAATGTTTTATATCTTGTCCATGTTCAGCTAGAAAATTTGGCTGCACGGAATTTGTGAACCCGAAAGATCACACCAAGCCAGTTCAACAGGTTTGTTTCTTCATGTAAGGCAAAATGGTTATTCATTGTGCTTAATGATCATAACATACAACTCTATGATGATGCTTTAGGTGCTCGCTGAGATGACAAATGGTGGAGTTGACCGCAGTGTTGAGTGCACGGGCAACGTCAATGCTATGATACAAGCATTTGAATGTGTTCATGATGTACGACTTAAGACATCAATCATCCACTCAAGCATGATCATTTTGAATCGCCTCTTTTCTCTAGATGAAAACTTGAATTCTGTGATCTATATACAGGGCTGGGGTGTTGCTGTGCTGGTGGGTGTGCCACACAAGGACGCCGAATTCAAGACCCACCCGATGAACTTCCTGAACGAGAGGACTCTCAAGGGCACCTTCTTTGGTAACTTCAAGCCGCGCACTGACCTGCCCAACGTCGTGGAGATGTACATGAGAAAGGTAAACAGGTCTATGGTCGCGACCTCTTGTGATTTGTTCATTGCCACGCCCTATTTCTAAATCATCTAGAAATGCTAAGCCCTTGAAAACTTGATGCTCATGCTCGAACAACTTGCGATTGTGGTCAGGAGCTGGAGGTGGAGAAGTTCATCACACACAGCGTGCCGTTCTCGGAGATCAACAAGGCGTTCGACCTCATGGCGAAGGGGGAGGGCATCCGCTGCATCATCCGCATGGAGAACTAGGCCGCCTCACGTGCTTCTGATCGCTCCGATGTAATAAGCGCTGGGGTGCGGTTTCTGAACCAGATCATCGTCTGTGGTTTCGCCTTCCTTGGCCAAAGTAGCGTAGTATTGGTTCAAGTATGTCTGTAATTACGTACCGGACAAGTTGTACTACGAGCTCTCTTTTGGGAGCAGTATATGCTGCTGCTACTACTATGGCAATGAGTTTCAGTTGAATCAGTGTTCTCAGCCTGTTGTTTCAATGTCCTGTTGCTTCTGCTGCGTTGCTTATTCAGTATTTCCTACTCTGCTTGGCTGTGACTCTGCTGGGACGTGCTTATGGTACTTGTTACTGAAGGCGCAACTTGGCTCGAAAGTTCAGGCAATGTAGTCTACTTTCTTCTGCCTACTGAATCTGTTAATAATTCAGGATCAAGTAGTGGAGTATTTTTCTCTGCTCTGGATGATTATGTTGGCGACAGCTTGCAGAATTTGTTGTTGTTTCTGCCATGCTGCAAGGGGAAAATGTGTAAAACCCAACATGGGAATACTGTTTGTGAACGGTTATGCCAGTTCTTATACCTTTTTCCGAGAAAACAGGAGGACCGTAGTCGGTAGACGTTCCACTCAGGCCAGCAAAACTCTGGCTCGTGGTACGCTGGTCAAAAGGCAAACCAGGCTCATGATGATACTACGTCAGTGAATCACCACCGGTCGATGTTGACGCAGTGACGGACTCGTCAAATCAGCCCCGTTAGTTTGACTGACAGTGACGACATCCGTCAGGTAAGTCCGCAAGGAGGAACCTTGGCAACCAAGGCGGCAGCGAACCAAGTCAGCCAAGTAACTGACATGTGCTTAATCTCCACGCATTGAGGACCACACGAAGCTTCCCAGCCTTCGTCCCGGCGCAACACATACCAAGTACCATGCCTTCTCCTCCTCCCTATAAATGCAGCCACCACAAGAGCATCACAGCAACACAAGCTGAGGCAACGCAAAGATCGAGCGAGAAACTAAAAAGCGAGGGAAATATGGTGCTGGGCATGAACTGCTTCGGCGCTCCTGAAGCTGCAAGCAAGGTGTCGCCGGCGGGCAGGCGGCTCGGAGGAGAGGGAGCAGAGGCCATGGAGCAGAAAGCGGTGGTGAAAGAGGAGGCGCCGAGCGGCCACGTGGTCGGCGAGGCCAAGCAGATGGGAGGTGTTGATCAGGTGAAGGCGGCGGGGAAGGAGGAGAAGAAGAAGAGGAGCGGGGCTCCAATAGTGATGCACCACTTTCCCTTCCATTCTCGTCCCAGATTGCTCTGAGATTTCAACCTCCTACTACTAGCGTGGTCACTGCAATTTTGATGAAGCTTTTGTCGGAGAGTTCGCCTGTTTTGTGAGGGCTAGATTATTTGATGAGCATTGTGGTTTTATCTTAGAATTGTATCTTTGTACTCCCTCCATCCCAAATTTCTGCGACAAGTAATTCGGGACGGAGGGAGTATGTGTTAATATAATGCCATAAATGTTCATTTCGGAATACTGTTTGTAAACGGTTTTAATAATGCATGTTCATGGAAAATAGTCACGGTCAACTAGCACTAGGACATCCCACGGACAGTCAGATACCACGACAGTCGTTGAATCTAACTTTTAGATAGCAAATTCAAAAAGTCGACCAAGCCAAACAAACATGCTCACACCAATCCAGTACCCTAATCACGCTCCAGTTTCGGTTGCGGTAAAGGAGGATTTGAGGCGTGTTTGGTAGGTCGCACATAGCCCAGGCTTTGGAGATGCAAAAATCGGCATGTTTGATAGCATGACTTACATCGAATTCCTAGCCAAGGAATAGCCAAAACGACCGTTTTTGTAGAGCTAGGCTCCAGCAAACCATCAATCAAATCCATTAACCGTCGCACAAGGGGCGAGCGAGGAGCTATGCCACGTGGGCGTTAGGGGCGGGCGAGGGAGAAAAATGAGAAGAAATAAGAGATTAAAGTGAATCAAGTGCTTTCATTGATGTACTGTTCAGGCCTTATATAGTATCTGAACAGGCATGTTACAACGTCGGGTACAATGATTGTGCCTGTTCGAACAGGCATGGTGTCCCTTCGCCATAGACAGCGTATGGGCAACGCTAACTGTAGGTAGTTAGCCTATAGGAAATCCTAACTGCTATGTTAGCCTAAAACTGACGCTAACATCTAACTAGTAATATTTCCTAACACTCCCCCTTGGACAACGCTGTACTTTATATTTCATTGTCTTGAGAATCTTCATATATCTTCGAGTGTCGAAACCTTGTTTGATCTTGCATAATCTTATATCCTTCTAAATCATGTGAAAAATATAAGAAGAAAATATAGAAATTTTGATATACCGTGGGTATAGTATTTGTCTCATCAAAAACCTATATGAGAAATCCGTTGGAGAACTCATAAGGAAGAGAGTACAATATTTTATTTATCGGATGATAATAAGTTTAGTTCTAGGAGTTTTCTCCCCCTGAACTTTGCAAAATATTAATTGCAATATTGTTTAATATATAAATCGTATGCATTTGAGCAATACAAGTGGTATTATCTTGATAGATAATGGTAGGTGATTCTGTTGAATCTTAACTACATAATATCCGTCTTGATATGATTGCAAGCACTTTTCATGTGTTGTATAGACTTTGATGATAAAATCATCGACATATATATACATAGGTCATGTAGAATCCAGGGAAGGATTTTGTTAATAACTACATGTAAGCAATCTTTATCTGAGTAATCCTTTTGAATGCGGAACTCTCATAGTCGATTGTACCACACAATTTTCGACTCTTTTAAGTCATGAAGTGACTTTTAATGTTTTACACAATATATGTTGCGATTGATTTTTGGATTCATTTTTTTAATGCCTTTTAGAGACATTTATTTAGATATCTGAATTAAGTGATCCATATGAGTATGTAATCACCGTGTCTATCAACTGCATGGATAGTTTATTTGTAACTGCCAATAATATTAATATCGAAACGTAATTCCACTTATACCAAGAGGGTATGTTATATCATAAATGATATCGGGTCTCTGCGTGAACCCTCGTGCTACAAACCTCGCCTTTTCACCACCTCATTATTTTCGTTATGAATGAAAAGTCATTTGTCTTCCAAAAGGGAAGATAGTTATGAGGAGAATGTATTACGGTGGTAAATACTTCTCTTTCGTTGAGCGAGTGCTATTCTTATTTAATTTGCCTCCTTCTAGTTGAACCAATATATGAGTGCATGAGGCACTCTGCCATGGACTTTGGTTCAGGGCCCTAAAGGTTTTAGCAATTTAAGAATAAATATTTGTCGACAAATGTAGTCTTTATGTTATATGATTCTGTTGAATCAGTGGAATGTGTGGAAATAATATTACGTCTTTTAACTCCTCGTGATTTCCCATAACAATGGAGTTAACGTGTTTCGATGTCCCAACACTTTAAATTGTGTGCACTTATGTTGGGTTTGGATGATGAGCATCCGTTATGTGTTATTCAACTTGAGGTTGAACTACATTTACTAGTTGAGGCTATAATTCCCTTTATTTCCGCGGATGCATATGAGAACTCATTTCTCATGTGACCATGTTTCTCCCCCTTTTGCTCTCACTTGGGGAGAATAATGGTTGTATGAGGTACTTTCACTTTGTATGTCACATTGCTTGCATGCATAATGTGATTTCATGACGTCTTTGTCATAAGTAAATGTATGTGGCAGAGTTGCAATGTGTTGCAAATATATAATTGAACTTCATGTTCAGATTTTGAAGTACATGAATATGATGACTGAAAGTCTATGACATTTCTAATTTATCGGCATTCGTTGTGGTACGAATCTCCCCCTAATGCCGAAAATGTCCTTATTTCAATGTAATCAGCGTACAAGCTATAACCAATTCCCCTGATAGGAGCTTGAGATATTTATGATTGACGGATAAATAAATAGTTATAACTCACATGGATCCCAAATTTAATGTGAGGGTCCGTTAATGTACGCTGGAGTGGTGATATCGGTATATAACCGAATTCTCGCAGATGGGAAATACTTGTAGATTTCCACGTACTTACTGCGGGGGAAAGCAGTATGATATGCAGTTAGAATGATCTAGAATAGATCTGCGGCGTGTAAGACCGCATGTCTCCAACGAGATGTTGGTAAATTAAATTCTGTAGAAGTGGTCATTTAATTAGTTTGATTCTTTTGATAAAGAATTTAGCTGCACCATTTTGGGTATGTACATGAGGTACCTAATAAAATCCTAAATACTCGTAAAAATGGCATTCAAATGGGTTTAACCCATACGTTAGGATAATTTGCTCATAATTTGATATATAATTTGAGCAATTAATTTAGTAAAATCATGGATTTGTGGAGATTAATGACCCACATAAAATCATCTATTAGATGTCTATGGATGCCATGAAATATGCCCCAAAATAGTTGAGTTGTCCATATATATCTTCTTGGATGTGTTCAAGAAATTTAAGTGACTATTTTTTGAATTTTAAGGTGAGAGAGTCCTTAAAAAATGATGGCACATGTGGTGCACATAAAATCTGATGACTTGAGAATTTTGCAGCTTTTAAGTTGTGACCAAAAGAATTCTCAATAACTTTTCGTATCATCCCTACTTTGGGGTGACTTAGGCGATCATGCCAAAAATCTTAAGTTATAAATATCCGAAAAATTATTTTGTATGCAACATAAGGTACGGGTTTGATGTATGTAAATTGTAAAGTATAATCCAGATGAGAATGAAGGGAATTTTTCAAGGGTTTGTTCCTCATATCCGTTGCTTTTTGTTAAAAGCAAATACTGTTTGTTATCCACCTCTACTGTTTTTAGATGGAAATGGTTAGATCAGATGTCTTTGAAACTTATAAGGGTACGAGTAGATTCAGGATACAAGAGTGCATTCTGAATTACGATAGTAGTACCCATAGGAAGTGTGAATGTGGCTCTTCCTGAACCAATAATTGCTTTGTTACTTCCAGTTATGGTCATAACATTTTCATTTCTCTTAGAAAGAGTTTGGAAATATTTTGCTTCCCTTAAAATTGTGTTAGTGGTAGCACTATCCACTAAACATAACTCTTCTTCCATCGGATTGTTCCCGTAAAAGTTCTATAGATAGAAAGAGAATATTTTAGAATAAATATTATTTTATTCATATATTCATCAAATTACATACAAGGTATTTATATTACAAACTTCAAATATAAATACATTACATTATTATGTCTGATTCACATAATATAATATAGTCCGAAAGACTTTATTCTACTTATTTGTTATACAGTATATAACATTTTGTAGTATTTAAATAGCTAAGTTACATCAACTTGTTTATGGAGATTAACTGAGGTCTCCAAAAACATCTTGGGTGTAATCCACAAGCATGTCTTCATCGAGGATGATATTGTCCTTTGGCTTCTTTACTTGAATAGCGCTTTGAGAAGGACCAGCTTGGGGGTTATCATCAATGGCGTTGAAGTGAGCTTCAGTTTTCTTTCCATGAACTTGTTCGCATTTTTCTCCATACTTCATGTATAGATCCACAAGGTGCTTGGGAATTCGGCATTGATTAGTACGATGATTCATGCATCCACACCTTTGACAAGTTTGAGAGTTGTCATTTGTATCATGTTTCTTGAAATGATCTTTCCCCTTAGTTTGACCGTTGGTCTTCGGACCATTATTTTGTTTCCATTTTCCCTTGAATTTTCGGAAATTCCTTTTATGGTTTCCAAATTTACTAGTAAAATGAGCATTAGCATGTGCTTCAGGGGTAGGCATGGCACCCGTTGGGCAAGCATTATGATTCTTCATGAGAAGTTCATCATGCTTCTCGGCCTGAAGTAATGTGTATATAAGCTCAGAATACTTTGTGTATTTCTGTTGACGATACTGTTGTTGCAATATCCTCATCGAGGGGTGGAAAGTGCATAAAGTTTTCTCGATTAAGTCCGCATCTGAAACTTGTTGATTGCAAAATCTCAGTTTGGAGTTAATTTTATGCACAGCAGAATTATATGCAGCAACGGACTTAAAGTCCTGAAACCTTATGAGAGACCATTCTCTTTGGGCTTCCGGCAACATTACTGCTCTTTGTTGGTCATATCTCTCCTTGAGGGAGTTTCATAAAGCTAGTGGGTCCTCCTCCATTAGATATTCAGTTTTTAGATCAGGATGGAGGTGGTGCCTTATGAAATGTAATGCCGCATACTTTACCACTTGTGCTATTTCTGGGGCATTTTCGGGGGGTGTGATGATGCAAGGGCCAAGGTTACGTCCAGTCAAATTTATCTTCATATCCATGGCCCATGATAGATAGTTACTTCCATCAACTTGTAGTTCTTGGAATTCTTTCTTATTGATGTCAGCCATTTTTCCTGCATGTATGATCATGCATTTGATTACTTGATAGTAAAATTTATTTTGGTAAACAACAAATATGTTCTAGAGAAACACTTATAATTTTAAGCCATATATATGTAGATTATCGAATTTCAAGTTAACACATTGTAGATAATTTCCAAATTTATGGAATACATCTCTCTTGTGTTATATTTTGACATTAATATATTTGGAAGAGCACTATGGAGGTTTAAATATGCCTCGGGGTAATGAACAATCTGTAATATACAGTTGATGCCATTACTTTGTGATTGCACAAATATGATTCGAAATCACATATTTTATTGGGCCTTTTTTATCTCATATTAATGAGAAAACTTTGCAAGAAAGATTAGATTTCAAATGCAAAAATAAAATTGTTGTACCAAATAACATGTTATAATATGCCAAGGGCAAATGTATTAACATGTCATATTACACATTTGAAATTCTAATAGACATAAGGTCTAAGGTATGTATTTGCAATACAATACGTTGTCAAACTAAACAAAGGACGAACTGAGGGTCCTAAATACAGCACAGTAATATTGCCTAAGGGGCAAATCTGCAGCTTTTTATAATCTGCAAGAACGCCTAAAGTAGTAAATCAGTTTTTTTAATGTAAATATGAGCAATACTAGGACGTGGCCTGTTAGGCCTTTTGGCCCATTTCCTGTGTTGGCACCGCTTGGAGCATTGGACCAGCTGGTCAAAAGGGAAATGGGGAGGAGTGGATTGGGTACGACCCCAAATCGAACTCATCCTCACCCGATACACCCATGACCGCCACCCTGCTGCACGTCGGCGCCGTGGCCGGCGACTTCAGCGTCGGCTCGTCCCCTTGGAAGGGTTGTCGAGGCGGAGCCCTCCAAGGCGGTTGATGAGGCCGAGGAACACCGGGGACCACGTCCTGGCACGGATTTCGGTGCGGCGGGGCGCCATGGTTGACGCGAAGAGGTGGAGCAGCACGCGTGTTTCCGGCGAGGGCGTCGGAAGTCCGAGGGACGGCGCCCTTCATTCTCCGGCGTTGGGAGATTGAGGTCAGGGAGAGCCCGAGGGGCGCGTGCGGCGGGCGCGACTTCGACCTCGTCCGTCTTCACCACTGGCGGGTGCGCGTCCACGAGAGCCGCAGCCGACGGCGAGACGAACTCCGACACAGGGCCATAGCTCAGCGGAGCGAAGTGCTCGGGATCCTTGTTGGAGGGTGTTGGGGACGGGAGACACTGTCCAAAGCCGTGGCGCAGGTACGTAGTAGTTGCTGAATTTGTGCTCGGTGTCGTTGGCGAGCCAATCGGCGCTTGGTCCGCCCAGCAGCCACGCCATGGGCGGAACGGCGAACGCCGACGGTGGAGGCAGCAGTTCGGCGGGGTCCGCGGTGACGTTGGAGCCAAAGGCCTCTTTGTATTCGTCCCCGACGACGAACATCTCCTGCACGGCAACAACTTCTTCGGCTGCGATCTCCGGGACGGCAGCGACTTGTTCGTCAACAACCACTGGTTCGGCAGCGGCCTCTTGTGGTATGACTGGCGTCACTTCCCTGGGCACAACCGCCCTGGTGCTTGGCCCTGGTGCTCCATTGGAGTGGTGGCGCTGCACCCACCGGTTGCGACGGCGGAGGCCACCACCAGGGCCGTAGCGGCGTCGGGGCACCCAGCGGCGAAGGCCACCGTTCTTGTCCGGGCGACCATGACGGCGAGTGCCAAACGCCTGGCGACGGTAAGCAGCAATGCTGAAGTTCCGGCTAGCAAACCTTGCAAAGGCAAATGCTAGTTCCGGCAAAGTTGCCATCTTTTCTCGCATGTTTTCTCTGTACTTCTCCTGTGCCTATTCGCTCTGTTTCAGAGCATGCGTGCGTGATAACATGAGAAGAAATAAGAGATTGAAGTGAATCAAGTGCTTTCATTGATGTACTGTTCAGGCCTTATATGGTATCTGAACATGCATGTTACAACGTCGGTTACAATGATTGTGCCTGTTCGAACAGGCATGGTGTCCCTTCGCCATAGACAGCGTATGAGCAACGCTAACTGTAAGTAGTTAGCCTATAGGAAATCCTAACTGCTATGTTAGCCTAAAACTGACGCTAACATCTAGTAATACTATTTCCTAACAAAAAACAGATAGCTGGGAGAAAAAGAAGATCGGCCAGGTAACACCTCCCCTGATTTCTCTTCCCCACGAAGCAACCTCTGCCCCCCTCCTCGGTTCTCTCCTCCGCCTCTTCCTCCGGGGGCGGCTGCAGAGGGATGGGAGTCAAGGGGGCAAATAGGATGGGTGGCCAGTTGATTTCTTCGCCGGATCTTCCAGCTAGGGTTGCCGCCGCCGCCGTCCTCACCCACGCTCGTGCCCTCTTCATCTCCGGCTGCGAGCTCCACCCCCTCCAGCGGTCCAGCCTTATCTTCCCAAAACTTCTCGATTTGGGTCTTCGGAGCACAGGGGTGCGGATCAAGGCAGTGGTGGACAGGCTTGTGAAGGAGCTGCAGGAGGCGCTGGACGCAGACATCCAGGCCACATCATGAAGGAGCGGGAGATGCAGAGCTACATCAGGACCGCGAGCACGAGGTCGCTGGGTTAGTCCTCGTCAATTTGGAATCTACAGGACTTTCCACGAGTTCTGCTATTAAGGTTAGCCCTCCTCAATTTGGAATTTTGAATTTAGACTCCTAGACTATGATTTGTTCTTCAAGTTTCTGATCTTGCGATTCAATACACGAAAACAAGGATTCACGGAAGCAGAAAGCCTGATTAGAGTAGAGGAATTAGTTTTTGCAATAAGCCTGATTGGAGTAGAGGATTTTTGTGTGTGCAAGGCAAGGCAAGCCAATAGGCAGAGCTCCCATCTAGCCAGGGGAAGGAGACGCACGCATCATCACAGTTGGGGACGGGGTGTATCAACAAACGCATGATCAACTCGCACCTAGCTGAAAGCACACAAAGGTAGCACGTCACACCAGCCCGTACACAAGGAGGCGGGCTTGCTGTAGTCTCGACCAAGACATGTACGCGGAGATCAGCTTGGCTGATAGCTACGTGCGCAGCTTGTGTAAACTCCCATGCGTGAACTGATCTGTTGTCTCGGCAGCTCTCTCTTAACTGGGTGGTAGCCTTTGATTATCAGTCTATGACAAAAGTTCACGGCAAGCTACTGAAGAAATCAATCGACCTGCCTCTGTTGGCTAGCTTTGGCTAGATTTGCATGTGTTCTTGCTCATGGAGAAATTGATCTAGGGCTATAAAACAAACATATATACTGTGGAAGTACATGAAGAAACACTTGCGATTGGAACGAGGAAGGTGCTGGCCACAAGGTTGATGAACGAGAATACAGAGATTTCTTGACAGGTCGACTAAACTCTCCATGGCAAGCTACAGGTCGTACCTAGCAGACAAGCATCTTAATTACCTCATAATTCCCATGTAGTTTTCTTGCATTAGATGGAAACCATTGTCTCATGAAAGTTTACTTTTTGTAGATGTACAAATTGATGTAGAAAAGGTGAATTTAATTTCATCTATACATGACCAATTGCTTGCTGTACATTTGATTAAATAAAGCGATAAATCAGACCATAAGTAAAGTACTTAATAATTAAGTGGATAATGTATGTCTGGTGAACCTAGATATATGTATGGACAATAAAGAGACAAGGTATTTCAAAATTTATTTTCATGCTTATATACACAACAACTACAGCATAAATATGGTTGAAGCTTTACTGCAATATTAAGCTGTAACATATATGTGTGGTGAATCAAGATTGAGCACCTCATTATTTTTCTTAGATTAGGACGATACAATTTCTTTAATCCATTGAGTTCCCTGTATTGCATATTGTAAAAATTATTTTCATGCACATATATACGACAACTGCAGTGTAAATACGGTTGAAGCTCTGTGTTGTCATATTAAATTCTAACATATATGTGTGGTGAATATAGATTGAGCATCCCATTCATTTACGGGATACGTTTTCCTTAGTCCATTGAGTTACCTCTATTGCATATTTTAAAAATGGCTTCTTTACTTGGCTAGATCATTTGAACATGCCAACCCAGTGATGGTAGCTTTACTCAGTTTGAATATTACTATAGCTTAGTAGGTTCTTCCAAGAATTTCTTTTGTGTTGCCTCTCTTTCCAGACACGCATGCACGCATGCGCTTTCCGTGGTTAATTTTGTAGAGGGTAAAAAGTTGAGGACTTATTGTTTTGTCTAATTGTTGGCATGCCAACGGAAGTGCTTGATTGTCCTATAAGCTAGAATTCTTATGGTTTCTTTCTTACTGTGCTTGTTTTGTTTTGTTTTCCGAAAACCCCGTGATTTTATCATAATCCCAAATTGCCGAGGTGGATAAGAATAAGGAGAATCCAAGCCTTAGTCTTATATAGTTGTAATGCACCATATATACATTGAAGTAGTATTTATGTTCTTCCTGATGAATCCATGTATTATCACACTCTGAAAACCATAAATATTTGATGCAGCAAATATGTAGTTCCCCCAGGTGTTCTGACATAGATCAGTTTATGATGGAAGTCATCGAACAGAAGAACCAGTTTCTCTCTCTCTCTCTCTCTCTCTACAACAAATGACCTACTTCTTTTGGTTAATCAGTCTAATTTTTTCCCCTATATATGCAAGGCTCATGAACGTTTTCTTCATTTGTTTGGACAAATAAAGCTGGAAAATTTTATGCCATGGTCTGAATTTTTTTGTAGAATCATTCCTCATAGGAGGCAGCAAACATGTCATAACGCATTCTGATGCTTCCAGGCCAAAGTTAATGAGCTTTACAGATTGCTTTGCTCACTTTCGTCTGTCGAGCAGTTCAAGGTAATACTGTACCACCTATGTATCTCACATATTTGTGTATTCTATCTTAAGTAGAGCTGCTGTGTTGGTCTGCTTGTACCATTCAGTCTTTGATCACTGCGACCTATGTATCTCACATATTTGTGCCTTCTATCTTCAGTAGAGCTGCTGAGTTGGTCTGCTTGTAACATTCAGTCTTTCATCCATGTGTTTTAATAGTTCAAATTGACATATGGGATCATTACCAAAAGATGAATAACTAAAAGTTGATTAATCTCAGCGAGACACTTGAGGAAGATCAACTTATGATGGATCAAGAAGTATTGTGTTTCTGATCATGCACTATTCTCTTTTCTGAAACATTGAAGGTTCCTGTTATGTTTATCAACATCATGGCTCCTGTTCATTTGCTGTGTTGACTTGCATCTCTTTTCTCAGTCCAATGGTTTGTTGTTGCATGCACCTGTCTGTAGATGAATATACGTTTTTGCACATTTATTATGCTATGATATGGACATATGATTTTGTAGTACTTGTATTAAGATGCGAGATGAATATCCCTTGTGAGTTTATTTCTGCTACATGTCAATGTACTTATGATGTCTTTCCAGGTTTCCGATGCTAAAATTAGATTTACTAGGTTTGCCAATTGAAAGTTTACATGTATTTCAATTGTTGTTGTACCATCTGGGCTGCTTGTGTTCTCGCTAAACTGAGCCTATTGTCATATAGTCACGCTAACAAACATGGTTACGGCAGCTTGATTAGTGCGCACAATCCCACCTTAAGAGGCGTCACCAGGTGGCGCCCCAGCCACTAGTGCATACCATTCGTCTGCACGCTTTGGAAAGCGTGAAAGAAAGATACTAGGACGTATCGGCCATTACTCCTTACTCTACTCCTTTCACCGTCCATACTGGCATTCACATCTCTCTGTGTGTGTGAGAGGAAAAGAAAAAATCGAGTAAACATAAAAAATCAGGCAACAGACAAATAGCAAAAAAAAAAAAATCCTGTGTTGGATAGACTAAAGCTATTCCCCTCTTTTGTAGGGTTGGTTGTTTTTCTTTGCAGGGGTAAAAGAAGTTTTATTTCAAAATTATAGGGTTACAATCAAAAGGCAAGAGATTCTCGATATATGGGCCCCTTTATGTAGCCAAACAGTAGTGCTACATTTAGGGCCTTTTGGTTTGTGACTAAGGTTGCCACAACAACTAAGGTTACGCAGTTATGGTGTGTGTGATGGCGGCCCGGTCCTCGAGGCCCACCGCGGGCGTGCATGTCGGTGCACACTGCCCGACCCCTGCCTCTTGCGAGCGGGAAGCCGGTGCCACCGCTCGGCATTTCCCGCCCCTCTGGATCTGAGCTCACCCGCGGTGCGACAATTGGTGGATAGGAGCTGGGGCCTCACCGAGAAGCACAACCCGTCCCGGTCCTCCTACCTCCGAAGAGGTGAAGATGGCGTCGGCCGCGCTGCAGTAGCTCGACGGCTCCGTGAATGGTGGGACAGCTGCCACGCTGCTGCACGGCTCCGCCGCGGCCGCCAACATGAACGGTGGTGACGAGTACGAAAGTAACGACAGCTACAACTTTGCGCCAACATGAGTACCCCGAGCCACTTCTGTCGTCTCGTGCACCTTTTTTTTAACAAATTAAGGAGCTTTTTGGCTGTCTCGTGTAGCCGCCGGGCCGGAGGCGGAGTGGATCTCGGGCAGGTTGGGTACAAGGACGAAGAATGTGGGAGTAGTGTGGTGGGTTGACCTGCTCTTTTTTTGGCTCGGTTCACTCCTGTTCAAAACGAATGACCAACTAGAAGAAAAACCAAAAGCAAAAATAAACCGCCGACGCGGCAAGCGCTAAAATTGAGAAGAAGAAAAATTAAGTTAAAATGTGGCACAAAGGGCAAAAGTGAAGGTATAAACTAAGGATTTTCTCTGGGTTAAAAATGAAATTAACTCTTGTTTTATTTAATGTCCACACCGGAGGCGTCCCCCTTGTTTTTTTTTGAGCAGTGCCTCCCCCTTGTTAGAATCCTGACTCCATCCCTGGTCACGACTGTCCGCTCAGACGTTTAGCGGGAGGTCCGGCTGGATGCCCGCCAATGCATTTTCCCTCTCCCCGTACATGTGTAAATGGATAGCTATCTTTTTTTTTTTATGTAAAATGGATAGCGACCTTGGCAACCAAGAAAACGGATAGCGACAAGATTCGTCGGACAAGTCAGCAACGAAGAACCTTGGCAACCAAGGCGCGCGGCAGCAACCGTGACGATCAAGTCAAATAATCAGCTGACCTCGCGCTTCTCCTCACAACACGTCGTGGACGAAGCTTCACGCCCGCTTTCTCCCCTCAGCTTAGCTCTCTTCTCCCCTCACAACTTATATATAAGTGTCGCACTACTGGATCCTCAACATAGCAGCAAATAGCACAGGAAGCAACAACGCTTGAGAGAGAACCAAACACAGAGAGAGAGAGAGAGAGGGAGAGAGAGAGGGAGAGGGAGAGGGAGCGAGGGAGCGAGGAGGGGAGGGGGAGGGCGAGGGAGGGAGAGGGAGAGAGAGAGAGAGCCTGAAGTGATGGTGTGGTCTACGAGCAAGCAACAAGGAGACCGAGAAGAATCGAAGCAGCACAAAATGGTAAAAGCGGTAACGAGAAGTGAGACACCTATCTTCACGAATCAGCTCCCCTTCCATTCTCTTTCTCTTTCCCTTAACAAAGTCAAGAACATCGAGGTCGACCGCTTGAGGCTGTCCTTCACGACGCCGAAAAACTGTACGCTGGTCCCCGTTGATTCCAATTCTGATGAAGGGAGTGACGAAGATCAAGGCTGTTCGGACATCGATGACACTGTGAGCAGTATAGGTGGGCAAGTGACCGCCGATAAGCCTATGGACGAAGGGTTAGATCACATCTGTAGTGGTCTGCATGCCATTCCCCGGAAAAATAAAGCGAGATCGGCCAAGAAAAGATCCCACAAGCTTAGCTCTAGGAAATTCTACAAAATATTCAGCTGAGGGGCCTATTTTGGAGTGTATAAGGGGTCCCGAGGACTGGCTGAATTCAGATAGCCTCCTCTTTGGTCAAAGTGTACAGTTTGGATTTCATTGCTGATTCTCCATACATTGTAAAATTTGTACGCGCCCATGTATAGCCTCTGATCTTGAAAAGTAATCATTATTATCTGGCAATAGATGTGTATGTGGTATGTGCCAGGTTTATGCGCGTTGCGCAGTTCGCCTCGAGAAACCTTGCTGCTGACCGAAAAAAACTCAGTTTTCAAAATCCCATGCATGTTCTTTTGTTTGCTGGGAATGTATGTTCTGATTTTTATATAATTGTTTTATGGTCTTAATATAAACATCTCACTTTATTCATTAATTGAACATATCACAGACATATTTGTTTTTGAAACTTACACCGATAGCAAAAACCATTGATACATTCAAAAGTTACATCGAAAGCCATCCAAGGCGTTCTCTCCAGCTCTATATTTTGTATTTGGACTTTTGTTTGAGTCTCTTGCAAAGAAACCGCAGAAGGCTAGTCCTACACAAGCTGAACCAATATCCAAAACAAGAACCTAGGGGAGAACCAAGCTCTCACAGCGATTAGAGCATTCTGGCCTTCGGATCGGTTTGCTTGATGCGTTTCCGGCCGTCCGATCAAGCTCCCGAATGACCTGCGTTGTCGGATCGAGGCCTCGCTCCTGTAGCAATGAATAGTTACTACTCCCACGCGCTATTGCTCACTCCGCGCTTTCTGGCCGGGTCTCGCTGACGTGTGGGGTAACGCGCTGGTGGGCCCTGCATGTCATTTGTTGTGGCTGGGCCACGTCCCGTGCGGCCCGTCGGTGCTCTCCAGAGGTAAAAGATCTCGTGTCACCGCCAAAATTCCCGTCCCCCGCTGAGGGCATTTTCGGTTTTTCACGTGCGTCCGTCTGCGTGGCGGCCGTTCGTTGGCTCGGGGCTGGACGATGTGGGGTTCCACGACCTCCCGTCTTCTGCGAGCCCGACGTGCGCGGCCTCGGGGGACGCGGTGTACGGCGCCACCAAGGCCATGCTTGAGCGGCTCGACACGCCGGCCACGCGCGTCGAGGCTAGGCAGTTCCTCGGCGCCGTGCGACGGCGTTTCGCCGCCGGCGGCCCCACCGCAGGCCTCGAGTGCTTCCGCACCTTCCACTTCCGCATCCACGGCGTCGTCCTCGACCCCACCTCCAAGGTCACTCCTTTTTCCTCGCTCCATCCGCATCCCATCGGCACAGGAAAAAAAATAATGAATCTACCACGCCATTGGTGGGTTCGGCTATCTGCGCACTGGAATCTCGCCGCCCGGTGGGAAATCACGGCTCGATCCGGTTGCTGCTGCCGAAAATTCCAGTTTCTTGACAAGATATGTTTGACAGTTTTTATTATCACTCACCACTGAGTAGATTGTTCTCCCGACGCTTGAAGACGAACATAGAATGATAGAGAATCTCCAGGTTTCTCTCAACTGATTTTAGGTGTGCAAGAGGTAGTAAGATTTTTGGCCATGGTCTTGGACTAGATATTGCATTAGGTCATGAACTAATTGTTCTAGCTAGCTTTACTACTCGTTATTGACCGGAAACTAATTTGGTTTAAAATATGATCTCAAATTGCAAGTTTATTGATTAGAAACTAATTTAGTTTAAATATGATCTCCAATTGCAGGTTCAGGGAATTGTCCTCAACGTCACTCAATGGGGAAAGATAATGCAGAGGGGATGGAAGTAAATTGCAGTGTCGCTGATAGCACCAATTGTCATTTACGGATCCAAGGTAAGATATTTAGTCTTCTAAAATGACATGCATCATTGTTAAATGTCAAAATTAGACAGTCCAACAAGAAACTTGATGGCAACATGCCTCCTAGGAATAATAAGGACATTCTTTATATAGAGGGAAAGCAAAGAACATAATTGTTTCTTCTGGTTTATTGTTACTTATTATATGTTGAGGTGCAACTAAATCATTGATGAAAGGCCATAATAAACCTTTTATTTCTTAATATAGAAAGATAAAAAAGGTTCACCGTTATGCACAAAAAAATCTATCTTAAGGATTGACAACTAGGATGTGCAACCATACTGAACCATGGCACCTTGCTGAATGACAATATTATTTTAGACTCCTGATAATATATGCTTTCTTGCATTTGTTGCAATTTTGCCCATTTATGTCTTTCATTTAGGGATTCCTCCCCTATGGTGCAGGTTGTAGTTGCTCTTGTATGATGCTTTTGTGGCTTAGGACAACGAATGATCGATGCTACTCCCTTTAAGGTTGTTGCTTCCTGATTTTTCTTACCAATGGTTGTCATCTAAAGTTGATTTTTATAGGAATCAGGACCTGTTCTTTTTTCTTTAAAGGTAAATACACCAGAAGTCATAGAACTTGCATGCAACGGTCAGTTTGGTGCATAAACTTTGGTGCATAAACTTGTAAAATACGTGTTTCTGGTCATCTAACTTGTCCTCTCATTCATATACGGTGCTTCCGACCATATTCGGTCGTATACATACGCACGCTAACGTGTCAGGGCCACTGTCAGTGGCTGAGGCCGGTTTTTTGTCAGAAAGGACACTTACATACTTACATTCTATTTATTTACGCAGAAAATGCTCAAATAAAATGAAAAAGCAAAGGAGCGCAGGATGGGATTTGAACCGTTGACCTGCTACCATTCGCCTCGCACAGACAGCCAATAAACCAACTAACGTTTGATGTTTCAAATGCACAGTTCGTGTTATTTATTTAATACGTACTGCACTAACTAAAATAGAAATCAAAACCACAAAAGGGTGTGCTGAAAAGGGCAAGCCCAGATTCGAAAATATGACCTTAAAAGGTCGCCTCGTGTACAAGTGCCGACCATGAGGCCACAATGACACTTGACAACATAAACAAAATTTATCTTTTGTACTGTTCTTTCTTTGTTTTCTATGTAAGATAGATTTGATTTTAGTTTATTAGTGATAAATAGAGATAAGAGTGCTATGTATTGTATAGTTTCAAATTTATGTATCCCAATGCCAGCGAACTATGTATAATTTTTGTTTTTGCACAGATAGATTTTTTTGCGCATAGTACCTAACTTTAAATATATATTCCCGAAGAAAATAGTGCAGAATGAATGAACGTAAATTATTTTGGACGACCCAACAAAATTTTGGTTTGAATTTCAGTATATTTAATTTTAAAATCTAGATAAAAGGAAATATAGTATAGAATGGATGTATGTAAATTCTTTTTGACAAATCAACGAAATTTTTGTTTCAATACGAATAATTTTAAATTTAAATATTTATATAAAAGGAAATATAGTGCGGAATGAGTGTACGTATGTTTTCGGGACAAATCAACTCAATTTTTGTTTGAATTTGAATAAATGTAAACTGAAAAATCTAGATAAAAGAAATTATAGTGCAGAATGAATGTACATAAATTATTCTGGACAAATCAAGTAATTTTTGTTTGATTTTTAATAATTATAAATTTAAAATATTTATAAAAGGAAATATAGTGTATAATGAATGTACGTAATTTTTGGGACAAATCAACTATTTTTTTCAATTGGAATAATTTTAATTTTAAAATCTAGATAAAAGAAAATTAATGCAGAATGAATGTACGTAAATTCCTTTGGACAAATCAACGACATTTTTTGAGTTTGAATAATTTAAAATTTGAAAATCCAGATAAAGGAAAATATAGGTCAAAATGAATGTACATAAATTTTTAGGACAAATCAACGAAATTTTTGTTTGAATGTGAATTATGTAGATAAAAGAATATATACTTCAGAATGAATGTATACAAATTTCTTTTGGACTGCGCCCTCAAGCCCGAGGTCTTATTTTTTTTTCATAATAGTTGTCCTACTGACTTCGGTTTTAGTAATGAAACAGTTCGGACAAATCAATGGAAATTTTGTTTGAATTCAAATAATTTTAAATTTTAAAATCTAGATAAAAGAATATATAGTTCTTGTTTTATACTAAAGAAAATATAGTTCAGAATGTGTACTTTTACACTTAGATATATACCTTAGTAGCCTCAAATAAACATGAAGTAACATTAGTTAGGTTGGGTAGAACACCTGCTTTATTGCAATAGGTCGCCGGTTCGAAGCAGGGATTATTTTTTCTCCGTTTTGATTTTACTTTAATTCGTACAGTTTGCTAATATAAAGCTAATTTTTCTCCTTAAACACTAAGCTTTAGTTGGTCGGGTGGCTAACTATGCGGCGCGAATTGCGGCTGGTCGTGGGTTCGAATCCCACTGCGCGCAAGGTTTTTGTTTTTATTTGAGAATTTCCTGCCTAAATAAATAAAATGCAAGGGTGCTATCTCAAAAAAAAAAACATGCGGATTACCACCACCTCAGCCACTGATAGTGGGCCCCACCATGTTGGTACGCGTAAGGATATGGCCGGATACGGTAGAAAGCACCGTATATGAACGAGAGGACAAGTTAGATGACCAGAAACACGTATTTTGCAAGTTTATGCACCAAACTGACCGTTGCGTGCAAGTTCTGTGACTTGCAATGTATTTACCTCTTTTCTTTACTAGGAACTGGTTCCTGATTTGACTTTGTCCTCTTTGTTGATGATCCTTTTCTTCTTATGGTTATGCAGGCCCGAGTCTCAGTTTGATCATGTCGTTCTGCAGCTCAAAGGTGCAATATTATCCCTCCACAATGAGCTTGATGATCCTTTGTTTTATACGCAGTATTATCTTAATTTTCATACTTAATCCATGACACCATGTTCAATTTGTATCGGACGGATTATTTTTTGCGTTCCCCATCTTCTAAAAAAGCATAGTGAACGGTGGCTAGACCAATGAATTTTCTGTTGGACAAACATGTTCTCCCCCCTTTGGGGCACTCTACTTGATGTATACTCAAGCTCGATAAGAAAATATGTTTGATGTCAGATACAAAAGATTGTCTCTGCTTGATGTCAGATAAAAAAGATTGTCTCTGTTTGATGTCAGATAAAAAAGATTGTCTCTGCTCAATAAGAAAATATGTTCTCGCCTCATCTTCTGCCTTGCAATATTGTCTCTGTTTGATTAAAGTGCATGAATCTCTAGACACCATAAGCATCTTAGAATTGACAGTGTTGTGCATGACTACACTTTGTTGCAAAAATATTCCTAAAATCGATACTAGCTCCATCTATTTGTTATTTCTATGTAATTGAAATGCGCTCTTTTCGAGCTTCGCTATTCAGGGATTTATCATTGGTTGTGTTTTTTTGTGGCTTGGCAGAGGCGTCGTTCTTGGTGGTCAAGCCAAAGATGCAGAAGATTCATAGAGAGATTTGTCGGGTGGACGCCGGCATCCTTGGCGCCGTCCGGCAGCAGGTTTGGTCTTGCGATCTCATGTTCCATTTGGTTTGCAATATCTACGCTCTTCGCATTAGTACTAGTTAAATATGGCCAAACTAATGTGTGAAAAGGTGCTTGAACCTTCTATATTAAACACTTCTAGATTTATTCAGCGGTAACATACAAGTGGTGGCTGGCCCTTTTCTATGTTGCTAGCTTTAGAAAACTGTGGAAGCTACCCGCCCTCCTGTTTTCAACTGGATATAGTTCAAATATATTTGCTTCTGTTTCCAACGGTTCTAAACATGTTCCTCAATTTCTATAAGCAAATGAAGAAGATAACATTTGTTTGTTCTTTGGATTGAAGAAATTTACATAGGTTATTACAGTAAATGCTTACTTTTTTCTCCCCAATGATCAGGGCAGTGCTTACAAAAAGACGCAAGCTGAAGAGGAAGGTTGGAAGAAGGAGAGCAACCGTGCGTTGTTCTGACTACCTCTTCCTCATGTCACTGAGGTAAGCTATACACATACACCACACTCATGTAATTGTTTCAAGAGATTCTAGAATTTTTCCTCAAAGTGATAGTATTTGTATGTTGAAGTTATCCCTCCACAATCCATTTCATTGTACTTCCTCCAGAAAGATAATATGATCTCCATATAGGATTGCTCAGTAGAGTTGTTTTTTTATGTTCTCTTATTAAAATATTTAAGGCTCCAAGCTTTAGAAAATCAAACTCAGGTTCATTATACCATTTTTCATATGGTTATGCTTTAATTGGAGGTGAAGTCTCAGTGTATCAAACCGCATAGTGAAAAACATATACACATACAACTATACAAGAATCTACTGATGATACTTCTTTCTAGGGCGTGTATTTGTGGTGAACAGCATTAAGCTTTCTCGCTCTTGCTGGAGGCAACTAAGAGCGCTTCAGTTGTTAGTCATGGTCCATTTATTCATTCTCCACCTTGGATGATCAATATAGTGTGAATTTGGTTTGATTGTGGAGTAAATCATCAAAGATTTCTTAAGACTATCTGATTTTTTAGGTCACAAGTTATGTGTTCCTGTTTTTGTTTTTATTTTATGTATGTCGCTCTGAAAAGTAATCAGCCTGACCATGAGATCGACACATGATTAATGCTTCTATCATGTTTTTTTTTATTTGCTAGCATGACCATACTGATTTGATGATAGTAACTGATCGATCATGAAATCCGTTGCCCCCTTTGAAATTGATTCATGTCATCTGATGTTGCAATCAGGTTGTGGTAGTGTGCACTGATTTTCTGTATACCGTCTGGTTGACGAGATTCTTTTTGTTCTATGGGCACAACTGATCCGGTGCACCTATTTCTTGAAGGTAGCTTGTTTCCCTACTTTCTTTGAGCAAGCGTCAGCTTAGAAATGGATTCTGATTAAATAGTCCATCTCTCTTTTGTAAACATAGTAATGGATCATCTATATTTGTGTCGCTTTATTTAAGAGGGGCAAAGTAGGTCATCCATTACATCAAGACCAATGGCAAGATGAGGGCCTCTACGATACATAGAGCTATATCCCGATGAGGGTCTCTCTCTTTCTCTCTCTCACCGCTGCTCCTCCCATCGTCTTGGCTTGCAGGTTGCCGCCGTCGCGGAGCTGGATGAGTTCATGGTGTCCCCAAGCTTTTTAGGCTGGCTGCTGCTCCTCTGTCCATGTCGTCCCGGATAAGAAAGGTGTGTTGCTTCTACTCCCTACAAATTGCTCCCTACACTGCTTGATGTTACTAATTCCTCCATCCATAGCAAGAGATGTTTTGTTGCTGCTGCTGTAGATTGACATTTGTACGCTCTTGCTGTTGTACATTCCAGGTGTTGTCAGAAGCCTCACACATGTTCTCGAGTCAGTAACTTCAAACAGTTCATCATCGCCTTCAAATTCAAACACCGGGACAACTTTGAGAAACAAGTCAATGTTGCTGATGCTTATATTGATTTTACTTACTCCAAAACAGGCTTCACAACATTGTTGAAGCTTTGGCTCCTTTTTACAGCTGACATTTAGTGCTCTGCATTTGCTTGGTTTTGTTTCACCGAAGGATGACCAAAGCCTGATTTTTTTTCTTATTAAGGTGATATTTTCAGAACCTGGATTCCAGTTTCATGAGCATGTGTTGGCCCTGTCATGTATGGGTATGTCGAATATGATACTTTGAAGTGTTCTTAGTGATACGATTTTTGTGCTTGCAGGTAGGCTCAGCTGGGGGACTTTTTGCATGGCTTTGATCATTCTTAGCACACCCAGATTTAACATTATGGTAACAACTTTTACCACTACTATTCTTAACATGCTCTCTGTTTTGAAGGTTGCTTCCACAATATACCACAATATGTTGATGGTGACACAGTATGTTGATGGTGACACATTATGAAAGGGGAGAGGATCAACGCCCCTATTTGCATCAGTGATGACGAAGGTATGTATGTATACACCGAGTAGCAGATGACATTACCTCTAAATTTTGTTTATGTTGTGTTTGACACTGGTTGGCTCGACTATTCAGGTAGATGCCGTCGGAAATGCCATCGTGCCAGAATGCCTAGGATTAAAGCTGTGTGCAGTGAACGTGCCTCTGTGAGAGGACCAAAACAAGAGGTAACCCACTGACCTTACATAAAAAGTAATATGTAGCAGTATTTGGAGCATAACAAAATGTAGTTGTGATGAGATCTTATTAGCAATATTCATCATAAAAGAGTATGTAATATGATGTGTCTGAATTTCACCTTTCCTCCAAGATCATCCTCCCATAATATGCTGATTGGCTTATGTGCCACCTTTTTTGTTATTGAGTAGATGCAGAATGGGAGATAGATGGGGGAAGAACAAAGGATGTTGTGTACTCTCTTTGGATCTGATGCCACCAAAGTTGAGCTGATTTATGCTCTCTCTTTCTCTCCCTCCATCCCATGCATGTGATTGTTGTTTCCCTCTCTGATTGTTTTGTGCTAGGTCTCCCTCTTTTGTGAATACTCACATTGCCTTTGTTTAATCTGCTGATGTGTGTTGTTTGTAGTTCCTTCCTAGTCTCCTAACTAATCTGCATAGATACTATTTATTAGTATTTTGTGCTACATCATAATTAGTGCTCAGCGAGCTCTGTTTAATGCTTACGTTGTTCCTTATGAAACTAGAGGGCTTCATGAATGTTTTGTACATGTTCTACCAAGAAATTTTCTAAGTAACATACTGAGTTCGATTGCTATTTATTGTGACCTTTGATAGAAGGATCCACTCATTTTTATGTGTATATATTTAGCCTAAAAAGCATTATATTTTACTGAGTCCTGAGACACGAATCTTCCCATTGCCAAGAATTGCTCATGATGGTGCTCAGCTGTGTTTTTCTATAATTCATACCTGGGTAGTGCTACTATATACACACACACCCCAAACTTCTTTGAAGGAAATATGCCAGAATTGCTTGATGTCAGTTTACTAAACTCACCTTCCTGATATTTCCTTTTTGGTCACTATAGACATCTGTTGTTGTAAAAATGCATGTTAGATTTAGATGTCATATGAATCTTTTAATAAATCTTGAATGAGTTGAGATATCTTCTCCAGGAATATAATTTCTTCTCTTCCTGGGCTAGCGATACACAACTTTTCTTGGAGCAGCGAGGAATTTCAACCATTCTTGGCGAAGGAACTCTGAAGACTCTGACAGATGTATTAGTCAGCATTGACTTTTATCATCCTTAAAACTTGTGTAGACTGCTATCTGATTGTCATTAGCCTCCTATATAAACGCTCCGCTTTCAGTGTTTTGTACTACCTTGCTGCCCTATGCGCTACTCAGGTGTCGGTCTCTTTCGATATAAATGACATGCTCTAATTATTATGAACGGCTTTTGATCTGTGGAATGCATTTCTTTCTATGTAAATGACTTGCTCTGATCCCGATCTATTAAATGTTGCTTTTGGTCTATTCCTTTGTGTTGAGTTTGATGCGCCTCAATTGTATTGGGTGATATTTACTTTGATTGAAAAATTCATGGTGCATTGCTTTGGGTGTTGAACCGTGCATTGATTGCATACTATATTGATTTGAATTTTACGTCTGGACCGGGCAATACGTGTGCTCCCTATCTCGCTCCTATCACAATTGATTGATTCTTCACTTTATTGTTATCCTGTAAGAATGCATATGCTAAACCTGGATTCCTTCTAACATAGCATTACCTGTTTGACCAAAACGTTGGGACTGGCAACCCTCGCGCCAAGGCGCGATCCTGATCTAGTCATATATTTTGGTAAGCCGCGTGACTCTTTCACCACAAGAGGTGAGAACCTAAGATCGCTAAATACAGTGTGATCAGGAACACACCCCTTAAAAGGCAAACTGCTGAACCGCCGCTTCTCATAGTTTTGTCAGGGAAATCTGTCGAGTGGGAAAAAATGAAACAAGAGAACTACTAACCGAAGCAAACTTGTTATTCCACTTGCCGCCGCCACTGGCTTAATAGGATGAAGCGTGGGATGACAATTCGCCGGATTTCAAGACACTAGCACAAAAACAACTATACAAGACCATGAAGCGTAGTAGGAACATTCAGCTTAGATAGCTCAAACTCGAGGTGGGTATTTATAAATATGGCATCCAAGACGGCTAATTTTATGAATTTCCACGAAGTGATATTACATGTGAGACGGTCTATTTTGACGCCTGATTCGAAACAGAAGCAATACGCAGTGAGGCAAGCCTTGTTATAAACATGTCTCAGACAGTTTTGGTCCAGTATAACTAGCCAATATGAGGCATCCCTCAAATTGTAGGTTTCTCATCCTGCCGGCTTGCCTCCCAACAAAAATGGGATAGACTATGTACCAATTGCCTGTTATTGTTTTCGGGCCAGTCAATTTCTGCTCTACCGTTGTTTTTTATCTAATGGACAGCATGTGCAACCCAAATCGGCTGACCACACGTTTGTTTCAGTCGATTTTCCTGAACCAGCCAAAGACAGCCCTTTGCACACGAATGAACAGAAGCCCACAATAATTCTTGAGCAGAGGCAACAACAGACCCATTAACCTAAGAAAAAATGTTGAACAGCTGGTTTACTATTTGTGTTAGTCACCTTTTTTAGTCGTGTCCTAATTTTGGATTAGTCGCATTTTTAGCCGTGTTCTTAAAAACAATGCATACCTATAATAAAATCTAAAAATACATTAGATTTGTTGTTCTTTGAAAATCTAATTTTTACCGATCACATTTTTAGTCGTGTTCAACAAGTGGTTTGCTCTTTAATTAAGATAAAAACAGTTAAGTCGATTTAGGCCCAAATAGAAAAAGAAACAAGCCCACCTAATAAAGTCCACGTTGGTCTGGTCTAATACAGCTATGTTAAACCCCACTCAAAAAAAAAAAAGCTATGTTAAACCGCAATGGAGCCCAGGCTCAAAGAATATAGTCCACATTGGCCAATGATATTAGATGGATCTGCGCCACATCGTTTGCATAATTATAATAAATCTATTACATGAAATGATTTTTTCTAAGAAAGAAGGAATCAGTGACATTGTATTAGCCTTTAAGAAGAAAGAAAAATAAAAAAAATAAAAAATAACGAAAAAAATCTCACACAATTTACACACAATTTCTTTTTTTGTTGAATATGCAAGAATAAGAATATAATCGTGAAATCCTCGAACATCATTTTTAAAAAAAGGCATGAATGAGTAGCATTGGTGTTACCCTAATATAGAAAGAAAATTAAAAAATGTTAAATAAAACATAAATAAAATAAAAAGAAATAAATTTATAATAACAAATTTTTCTAAGGAATAATAATTAATGTCATTGGTATTACCTTTTAAGAAGAAAGAAAACAACTAAAAAAGGCGTAAAAAGGGCTTCAAGCCCAATAAGAAAATCGACTGACCCGAAACAGGGGCAAGTAAAAAATTCAACCCAAGAAGCCATTAAAGAAAAAAAAACAGCATGAATCTTGACAAAGAATCAACGGTCAAAAAGTCAACTTACCCAAATTTAAGGAACCTACGACTTACATATAGCTAGTGTATAATTAAATAGTGTCACACGATTGCAACATCAAACAGAACAAATATATGAGAAACTTCTAAGAGCCAAAACATCGACCAAGCAACAACAAATGAACATGAGACACAAGCAAGAAAAATAAACAAATATTATGCCGTATCGGTTACTTTTTCTTATTAGTAAATGAAGACATATACTAAAACAAAATGATTACATAAACAAAAATGAATATTATTTCAAAGTACAATGGATTAAGGGCGTTGGTATTATCCTTGAAGAACAACAAAATTTGACAAAACTTGCGTTGTTCCAAAATATACAAGAACGATATATAGTAGCATAATGTCCAGACAATAGTACATCGGCAACACCACTAACCATTACAAAAAAAAAAACCATTATACCCCCACACTCAAGGTCAAGGGAAAGCTCCAGAACCAAACAGCCAAATTATGGTCGTCCAGTAGCTATTTTTTTTTAAATAATACATTTTTTTATTAATTTGCAGAAATATTACGTCGATTTTTTATTTTTTAAAAATAATACATAGTCGGCCTTCTGTTGGCCGACTGGACTTATCGTCCTACAGGAAGCCGATAGGTGCTCTGTCGGCTATAGGGAGGCCGATTGGGCTTACCGTAGGCCGACTGGGACTAATTGTCGTACTGTAGGACGATTGGAGCTAATTGGCTTCCTGTAGGCCGATTTGTGCATGCCCCATTTTCTCAGCCATATTTTTCCGCTTTCTAATTCCCGTCATATTTTTATTTTATTTATGTTTCCTGCTTCCCGCTTCCCGGGAACTAGATAGGAGGAAAATATGGCGGGAACTAGAAAGCGGGAAGCGGAATAATATTTTCCTGCTAATTTCCCATATTATTTCCCATATTTCCGCTTTTTATTGGCGAGAACTAGAAAAGAATATTATAAATTTATGGCGGCAACTAGAAAGCGGGAAAATATGACGGGAGATACCGCCGGGACCCTAGAACGTGGGAAAATATGGCGGCAGCATATCTTGCGGGGAAATGTGATGGGAGATACTGGTAGAAAACGGTGGCCCGAGATATAAGCGGGAGCCCAGAAGCGGAAAGTGGAAAACCCAGGACCGTAATATCGTCAATTTAGTTGTATAGTTTCTTCAGAAACACATATCAATTTCTAAAAAGAAGAGGAATTTTGCGGTGAAAAACGGCAGAATCTGCCATCTCATGTCAGGTAATTAAAGTTGCTCCTAGTCGTCCGTTATCATTACTGAAAAGAAAAGGTGGTAAAATGAAGGACATAACTAGACGGCTTGGCGGAAGACAAAATGGAAAGAATTCGAGCTATAGTATAAAGTGGCAGAAAAACTATGGGCACGTAGCGTAACTAAGCGAATCGGATTACGTTAAAGAAAAGGTCATCTTCAGGGAAGAAAATTCAACGGCACATGAGCTGTCCCATTCAATCATGAATCATCGACTCTAAAGAACTACTGTAATAAAATACATTATGAGTACTGATGTTTGAGTAACGAAGACGAATCCTTTGAACCGATGGTGCTAACGTCGGATGAAGTAGACGTGTGTGTGCCGTAGCCGCTTGTCGACGTCGACGTCGACTGTGTCACGCTGAACGAAGACAGCCCGCTCGGCAAAGACACCAGCGGCCCGTACGTCGGCACGGGCATACTGGCGGGGAGCACCGGTAGCTGATTAGCATCCTTGGACTGGAGCACGGCCATGGCTGCTCTCATGGACGGCCGCGCGCTCGGGTCCGGGTGCGCGCACCAGAGCCCGGCGACCATCACGCGCTCCACCTCCGCCTTGTCGTGCTCGCCGTCGAGGCGCTCGTCGGCCCCGTCGAGAAGGGCTCCCCGACCGTACAGGTCCCAGACCCACTCGACCAGCCGGAACAGCCCGTTCTTCTCGGCAGGATTATGCAGCAGACTCACCGGCCTCCTTCCGCACGCGACCTCCAGCAGAAGGACGCCGAAGCTGTAAACGTCGGACTCGGCGCTGGCCCTGCCAGTGATCATGGACTGCGGGTCCACGTAGCCTGGTGTCCCCGACACGGCGGTCATCGTCTGCGTCCCGACGGCGTGGTCGATGAACCTCGCCAGCCCGAAGTCTCCTAGTTTGGCGCCGAAGGACTCGTCCAGCATCACGTTGCTCGGCTTGATGTCGCGGTGCACAACGCATTGCTCCCACTCCTCGTGGTGGTACAGCAGTGCCGAGCCCAGACCAGTTACTATCTTCATCCTGTTGTTGCATCAACATAGTTCGATACATGAATGATTCACGCCGATTAACTTCAATCAACACCTCTTTTTTGAGTGGGCAATCATTGATTTACTTACCTCATCGGCCATGTCAAGAAGGTGCCCTTGCCGTGGAGATGGATGTCCAGGCTGCGGTTGGGCATGAGCTCGTTGCGGCCGTGGCACCAGCCGACGAGCTGCACCAGGTTCCGGTGGCGCAGCTTGCTTATCACATTGATCTCTGACGTGTACTCCCTCTTCCCCTGCATTGACGAATCCTTGGAGAACCGCTCTATAGCCACGGCGAGGCCAGGCTCTTTGAGGTTGCCTCGGTACACCGCGCCAAAGCCGCCTTGCCCGAGCTTCTCCTCTGCCGCGAAGTTCCTCGTCGCATCCACCAGCTCCTGGTACGGAAATCGCCTCGGTCCCGTGCTCCCCATCTCAATCTCCACCGCTGGATCGCCGTCTTCGTCCTCCGAGCCCAGGTCATCCTCCTCAACCTCTCGCTTCTTCTTGTCCCCACGATGACGTATCAAGATTACTGCGGTGACGATGATGAGCACCAGGAACAGTGTCGCGCCGGCGCTTGCTCCCGCTATAACTCCTGAACTGTGGCTGCCACTGCCACTGCCACTGCCAGGGGAGGGTGGTGCTGGTGGGGCGACGGTGACCGCCTTCGGTTCCAAGGACGAGTTGAAGTACCATGAACTTAGCTGATGCAGCTCTACGGACGAGGACGTCCCGGCGGAGAAGCCGACGGCGACCTGCTCCGGCAATGCGCTCTTGAGGTCTACCTTGGAGCTAAGGCTGTAGCTCCGGCCTCGGCCATCGCCGAGCCATAGCGTCAGGGACAGAAGGCTGGAAACGTTGTCGTACTCTATGAGAGCGGTCATGTTCCCCATGAGGCTGAAGCTCGGTAGGGACTTGGTTGCTACGGATCGAACGGAGTTGACGTCGATGCCGAGGTGGTCATAAGTGGCGTCGGGATCGGATACCTGGGTATCGTTGAAGGTGTCGAACTCGACGGCGACGAACCGGCTGTCCCCTGTCGCCGTGGCGTTGGTGCTCTGGTTGGTGAGGCCGAGGTCGAAGCCGCAGGAATCGTACGGCAGGACCGACGGGTAGCCGGCGAGGAAGAAGGCCATGCCTTTCCCCTTGTTGTTGATGTTGGGGATGCCGATGGCGAAGGAGAAGCGCGTGGTGAAGCTCGCCACCTGGCCCGTGGCCTTGTCCCAGAGCAGCATGGGCTGGGCGTTGTAGGACACCCGGCCCGCGCTGTTGCCGATGCCGGCGAACTTGTTGGCGCTGATGTCGATCCACCCGACGCTGAAGGAGGCGTCCCCTTCGATTCTGAAGTCCTTCTGATCTTGAGAGCTGAAAGTGGAGTAGTTGAAGAAGAGGGAAGCGGCTGGAGGAGGCAGGTGGCAGCAAACGCAGAGGAGGAGGAGGAAAGCACAGGTGATCTCGGCCATCGGCCCCGGCGATGGTGTACAGTGTCAAGGTGCCTTGGTCCTTCCCATCCGTATATAGCGTGGCGTGCTCGATCTCGAAGAACAGGTCAACTGGCCATCCTGGCCTCTTTTCCTTTGAGAAAACGCAATCAGTGGGTGCATCCGTTTTTAATATATGCAGGGCGAAAGCACAAGGCACTGCTCTATGCAAGGGCGCACATGGGAGCCAATCCAGTGTGGAAGGCGACCGATAGGCGCCGGCGCGCCGGCCAGTCGCATCCCACCCGTACGACGTGAGCTGTGCGTCCGTTAGATTTGAACTGAAAAGAAAACGATTCGCCCAGCTCACCTTGCGCCATTCCCCTTCCTTCTCAATCTCACGCCCGTTGACTAAATCCACGGACCAATCCGTCGCCTGGACATCCTCCCGGCCACCCCCTCACCTCGACCTCCTCTCTCCGCCGCCTCCGCGCTGCTGGATGCCGCACTCGCCACCGGTCGCTGCGCTCGCCGCCGGTCGCTGCCGTCTTCTCTCATGTTTCTTGCCGGGATCCATGCATGCAGCAAAAACTTCGCCCCGGGGGTTGCAGCTTCCCTCGCTGGTGATGGTCGCGGCTCAGGCAACGTCAGTCACCAGTTGCAGCTCCGTGTCATGCTCGCCGCCGTGATGTGCTCGCCGCCGATGCTCGCTGTACGCTCGCAACAAAAAAAAGTTGTAAAAAAAAAACAGCTCTGTGTCGCCGCACCCTGTTGAATCATTTGAAACCCTGGTTCCAGCAAAATGAAGTTGTGGTTGTAGCAAAAAATTGCTGGTACAGAAAAAACTCTGGTAGTAGCAAATGACATCTCCGGTAGTAGCAAAACTCTGAGACGGTTGCAGCAAAAAGATAGCCATCGCCGCCGTCGACCAACACCGCCGTGGGTGGATGTAGCATAAATTGGGTGCGGTTCCAGCAAAATCAAAACATGGATGTAGCAAAAATTGTCTCCGGTTCCAACAAAATCAAAACATGGTTGTAGCAAAAAACTCGACCGGAAAAAAACAGGTGATGTAGCGTCTCGTGAAAAAAATGAATGTAGCAATCGTCAACGCCTGTGGTAACAAAACTGACAAAGGTTGCATCAAAAAACACGGTCGCCGGTCTTGTATGTCATGGAGATGGGATGTAGCAAAAAATCAAGAAACACCGTTAGTAACAAAAAAACTGAATGATTGTAGCAAAATCGATCGCCGGTTCCAGCAAAAACATCGTGGAAAGCAGATTTCAGACGGGGGTGGGTGGTAGCAAAAACATGGGCCGGTTCCAGCAAACCAAAACCATAGTTGTAGCGAAAACTCGCCGTTGACGTGGTCGGTTGCAGCTTGGCCATGGTGGCTAGCGCATCCGGCTACGCCGGCCATGGAGAGCGGCGCACCCAGCTGCGGACGGCCCATGGCGATGAGAGGGCGCAGCTGCGCACTCCTCCCAGCTGCTGAATCTCATGGAGGGATTTCTCTCGCTGGAGAAAGAGAGAGAGAGAGAGAGAGAGAGAGAGAGAGAGAGAGAGAGAGAGAGAGAGAGAGAGAGATGGAGGGAATGGGACGGACAGAGGAAGAGGATAAGGGAGGGAAGTGGAGAAGAAGATAAGGCAGGAAAAAAAAGAGGGTGGAAGCAACGAGACGTGGGCTACGATCTGGTGGGCATTGAACGTTGCGCCTGTAACCGGCCGAAACGTTCGGCCGGCGCGCTGGCGTAAAACGTTTCCCTTTTGCTTTCCACCCCTTACGATGTAGTAGGAGTACTCGTTTATCAAAAAAATGTTGTAGGAGTACTCTATAATTAAGTGTTGGCTGGGTAGCATTTATCAAAAAAAAAAGTTGGCTGCGTAGCACACAATTTCTTCTTCTTTTTTTTAAACAGGGCAAAAGATTTTCTTTTCTTTTCTTCATCATTGGTTCCTTTCCTTTTGCTTTTCTCATTTCTTTTAAAAAATGGGAAAAAATCTCATTCTTTCTTTTTCATTTTTTTTTCATAAATCCACAATTTACAAAGAATGTTCAAAATTTCAAAAATTGTTTGTGTTTGTCAAAAAAAAGACAGATATTTGCAAAATGGTTCGTGTTTTGCAAAAAGTGTTCGCAAGTTTAAAAAAATATTCAGATTTTTTGAAACAAAGTTAAAATGTTTGAGAAAATGTTTCCCGTTTAAAAAAATTGTTCACAAATGGAAAAAATGTTTTCTTTTTAAAAAATGTTTGAAATGTTCAAAACATGTTGCAGTTTTCAAAACAAAATCAAAATTACAAAAATGTCCATGTTTTCATAAAAAAGTTCGCATTTCAAAGATGATTATGCATTTAAAGAATGCACTGTTTGGATGTTGATATTGAGGCCTAGAAACTGATATTGGCATTGCACAGGCCGAATGCCATTGTTTGGACGATCCGGGAATTGATTGGTTGAATTGGCCCAAATACAATTAGCCGCGTGATGTTGATACAAATTTTTCTTTTGGTCCTTCTGTTTTGGTACTCGGCCGACCAAGACGTGGAAGACAATACAATTAGCCGTTGATGCTGAAGTGTTGATTTAATTTGGCGTACGCACTAGCGTATGTTGGAAACCACTTTTGAAAATGTTCTCGTTCCAAAATTTGACCTTTCGGAGAGTGTTCATGTTTTCAAAAAATGTTTGTAATTTTAATAAATTGTTCGCATTTTGGAAAGTGTTCAGGATTTAAGAAATTCTTCATGTTTTCAAATAATATTCTGGAATTAAAATAAATCATATATTTCAAAAAAACAAAATTGAATTTCAAAAAATTATTTCTGTTTTCAAAAATATATTCGGTGTTTCAAAATTGTTCACAAAACATTTCAAAAATGTTTTCAAATCTGATGCTGCAATGAGTTTTTGAATGTTCGTGTTGTCCATTAGTCACACGCAGCCATTTGTTCCAGTGGCTAGCAGGATGCGTTCACGAGTGAGGGGTTGGGGAGCAACAAATCGAGGACCGCTCATTCGGGAGGCTCTCCAAGGGTCACTTGGGGGTGGGCCGAGAGCGCGCTACTTCGCGCGCTCTCAGCCACCGCCATGTATTGCGCTCTGGGCGTTTCTTTCGGATTTTTTTTCGCACGCGTTTTCGGCTTTTTAGATAGTTTTTCTTTTCAGTTTTTTCGGCTTTTCGGTTTTCCACCGGTCTTTCTAAATTTTTGACAAAAAGAAATACAAAAAAAATTCGCATTTTTTTTACAAAGAATGTTCAAATTTTCAAAAATTGTTTGTGTCTCTAAAAAAAGATGGATATTTCCAAAATGGTTCGTGTTTTGAAAGAATAAATTCGCAAGTTTAAAAAAATATTCTGGTTTTTCGAAACAAAGTTAAAATGTTTGAGAAAATGGTCGTCGTTTTTAAAAAAAATCACAAATGAAAAAATGTTTTGGATGTTCAAAACAAAATGAAGATTACAAAAATGTCCATGTTTTCATAAAAAGTTTGCATTTCAAAGATGTTTTTGCATTTAAAGAATGCACTGTTTGGATGTTGATATTGAGCCCTGGAAATTGATATTGGCATTGCATAGCCCGAATGCCATTGTTTGGATGGTCAGGGAATTGATTGGCTGAATTAGCTCAAAATATTGGCTGGCTCGATTTCGCAACCCACAGACACGACTGGGAGCTTCGGCGGCGCAGGTCAGCCTTCTCCGCCCTCCTCCTTCTTCTCTCTTCTCTTCGGCGGGTCCGCTCCTTCCTGCGTGCGCCCACCTCCAAGCGCGTCCGCCCGACCCACCCCGCACTCTCGTCCCTCTAGCCGTCGCCTGCTTAGCCCACCACCGTACGCCTATTGGAAATATGCCATAGAGGCAATAATAAAGCGGTTATTATTGTATTTCCTTAATCATGATAAAGGCTTATTATTCATGCTATAGTTGTATTGATCGGAAACTTAAATACATGTGTGAATACATAAACAAATACTAAGTCCCTAGTAAGCCTCTACTAGACTAGCTCGTTGATCAAAAGATGGTTAAGGTTTCCTGACCATAGACATGAGTTGTCATTTGATAACGGGATCACATCATTAGGAGAATGATGTGATGAAAAAGACCCATCCTTTAGCATAGCATATGATCGTTCAGTTTTTGCTTCTGCTTTTTTAATGTCATATACATATTCCTTCGACCATGAGATCATGCAACTCCCGGATACCGGAGGAATACCTTGTGTGCTATCAAACGTCACAACGTAACTGGGTGATCATAAAGGTGCTCTACATGTATCTTCGAAGGTGTCTGTTGAGTTGGCGTGAATCGAGATTGGAATTTGTCACTCCGTATGACAGAGAGGTATCTCTGGGCCCTCTCGGTAATACAGCATCACAAGAAGCTTGCAAGCAAAGTGACTAAGGAGTTAGTTACAAGATGATGTATTACAGAATGAGTAAAGAGACTTGCCAGTAACAAGATTGAACTAGGTATGGAGATACCGACGATCGAATCTCGGGCAAGTAACATACCGACAAACAAAGGGAACTACGTATGTTGTCATAAAGGTTCGATCGATAAAGATCTTCGTAGAATATGTAGGAACCAATATGGGCATCCAGGTCCCGCTATTGGTTATTGACCGAAGAAGCGTCTCGGTCATGTCTACATCATTCTCGAACCCGTAGGGTCCGCACGCTTAACATTCGTTGACAATATAGTATAATATGAGTTATGTATGTTAGTGACCGAATGTTGTTCGGAGTCCCGGATGAGATCACAGACATGACAAGGAGCTCAGGAATGGTCCGGAGGTAAAGATTGATATGTAGGATGATAGTATTTGGTCTCCAGAAGGGTTTTGGAATGCACCGGATAATTATCGGATCACCAGAAGGGGTTTCGGGAGGCCACGGGAGCGTATTGGGCTAAACGGGCCAACGAGGGAGAGCACACCAGCCCACATGGGGCTGGCGCGCCCCCACCTCATGGCAGCCAACCCTAGGGAAGGAAGGAAGAGGGTCAGCCCCCTCTTTCCTTCTCTTCCACATGCTGGGAAAGGAAAGGGGGAGGCGCCTCCCCTCCTGCCTTCCCCTCACGCGCCTAAGAAGGAAGGGGGGCACGGCCAGGGCAGGCGCCTAGGGCAGCCACCGACCCACTTGGGGCGCGCCCTAGACATCCTCCCCTCCCCCCTCCACCTATATATATGTGTTGAGAGGAGGGGGCAACACACACCATGATTCCAAGCCGTGTGCGGCGCCCCCTCTCCCTCTAGTTCGTCCTCCGTCCTAAATCGTTGAGCTTGGTGAAGCCCTGCGGAATTGTTTCACCACCACCGTCACCATGCCGTTGTGCTGTCGGAACTCATCTACTACTTCGCCTCTCTTGCTGGCTCGAGAAGACAAGGACGTCATCGAGCTGAACGTGTGCTGAACGCGAAGGTGTCGTGCGTTCGGTGCTTGATCGGTACGGATCGTGAAGTTGTATGACTACATCAACCACGTTGATAAATGATGACCCACAAGTATAGGGGATCTATTGTAGTCCTTTCGATAAGTAAGTGTGTCGAACCCAACAAGGAGCAGAAGGAAATGACAAGCGGTTTTCAGCAAGGTATTCTCTGCAAGCACTGAAATTATCGGTAATGAATAGTTTTGTGATAAGATAATTTGTAATGGGTAACAAGTGAACAAAGGTGCAGCAAGGTGGCCCAATCCTTTTTGTAGCAAAGAACAAGCCTAGACAAACTCTTATATAAAGCAAAGTGCTCCCGAGGACACATGGGAATTACTGTCAAGCTAGTTTTCATCATGCTCATATGATTCGCGTTCGTTACTTTGATAATTTGATATGTGGGTGGACCGGTGCTTGGGTGCTGCCCTTACTTGGACAAGCCTCCCACTTATGATTAACTCCTCTCGCAAGCATCTGCAACTACGAAAGAAGAATTAAAATAAATCTAACCATAGCATGAAACATATGGATCCAAATCAGCCCCTTACGAAGCAACGCATAAACTAGGGTTTAAGCTTCTGTCACTCTAGCAACCCATCATCTACTTATTACTTCCCAATGCCTTCCCCTAGGCCCAAACAATGGTGAAGTGTCATGTAGTCGACGTTCACATAACGCCACTAGAGGAAAGACAACATACATCTCATCAAAATATCGAACGAATACCAAATTCACATGATTACTTATAACAAGACTTCTCCCATGTCCTCAGGAACAAACGTAACTACTCACAAAGCATATTCATGTTCATAATCAGAGGGGTATTGAATATCATTAAGGATCTGAACATATGGTCTTCCACCGAATTAGCCAACTAGCATCAACTACAAGGAGTAATCAGCACTACTAGCAACCCACACGTACCAATCTGAGGTTTTGAGACAAAGATCGGATACAAGAGATGAACTAGGGTTTGATAGGAGATGGTGTTGGTGAGGATGTTGATGGAGATTGACCCCTCTAGATGAGAAGATCGTTGGTGATGACGATGGCTTTGATTTCCCCCTCCGGGAGGGAAGTTTCCCCGGCAGAACAGCTCCGCCGGAGCCCTAGATTGGTTCTGCCCAAGTTCCGCCTCGAGACGGCGGCGCTTCATCCCGAAAGCTCTCTTATGATTTTTTCTAGGTCAAAAGACATCATATAGCAGAAGAGGGGCACCGGAGGCCTGCCAGGGGGCCCACAAGCCACAGGGGCGCGCCCAGGGGGGTAGGGCGCGCCCCCCAGGCTTGTGGCCTCCTGGTGGGTCCCCTCTGGTATTTTCTTCACCCAATATATATTCCAAAATAATTCTCCGTAAATTTTCAGGACTTTTGGAGTTGTGCAGAATAGGTCTCTCAGATTTTCTCCTTTCCGGTCCAGAATTCCAGCTGCCGGCATTCTCCCTCTTTGTGTAAACCTTGTAAAATAAGAGAGAAAAGGCATAAGTATTGTACCATAATGTGTAATAACAGCCCATAATGCAATAAATATCAATATAAAAGCATGATGCAAAATGAACGTATCAACTCCCCCAAGCTTAGACCTCGCTTGTCCTTAAGCGAAAACCGAAATCGATAATCATGTCCACATGTTTAGAGATAGAGGTGTCGATAAAATAAAATACGGACATGAAGGCATCATGATCATCTTTAGAACAACAACATATATTGTCATATAATTTCTTATGCTAAAGTAACAATTCCTTCACAAGGTAAAGTATGGAACAAGAACTTTATTGAAAACTAACAAACCATTATCTCAGTCATTGAAGCAATTGCAATTTATCATAACGTAGGAAAGAGTCAATATAAGAGCTTTTCAGCAAGTTCACATACTCAACTATCATTTAGTCTTTCATAATTGCTAACACTCACACGACATCTATGAGATCAAAGTTTCAATCGGACACAGAGAAAGATAGGGGTTTATGGTTTCGCCTCCCAACCTTTTACCTCAAGGGTAATGTCAACAATAATAGTTTATGAATATCTACATCCGAGTGGATATATATATCTGGATCTCCCCCCAACATATAGTGCTTGCCAAAAATAAAAAGTGTAAAAAGAATAGGTGATGATCACCATGACTCTTGTATTAAGGTAGAAGGTAAATAAAAGATAGGCCCTTCGCAGAGGGAAGCAGAGGTTGTCATGCGCTTTTATAGTTGGATGCACAAAATCTTAATGCGAAAGAACGTCACTTTATATTGCCCCTTGTGATAAAGAACTTTATTATGCAGTCTGTCGCTTTTATTTCTTCCATATCACAAGTTCGTATAAAGCTTATTTTCCTCACACTAATAGATCATGCATATTTTAGAGAGCAATTTTTATTGCTTGCACCGATGACAACTTACTTGAAGGATCTTACTCAATCCATAGGTAGGTATGGTGGACTCTCATGGCAAAACTGGTTTAAAGAACGTTTGGATGCACAAGTAGTATCTCTACTTGGTGCAAAAGATTTGGCTAGCAAGGGGTGAGAAGCAAGCTCCACATGTTGGAGGATCCATGACAATATAACTTCTATTCGGATATAAAGAAACATAACCCATTACGTTGTCTTCCTTGTCCAACATCAACCTTTTAGCATATAATATTTTAATGAGTGCTCACAATCACAAAAGATGTCCAAGATAGTATATTTATATGTGAGACCTCTCTTTCTTTATTACTTCCTATTAATTGCAACAATGACCAAAACTATGTTTGTCAACTCTCAACAAATTTCATGCGACACACTTCTTATATGTGAAGTCGTCACTTCCCATAAGATCATTATATAATCTTTTTATTTTTTTATTCTCTCCTTTTCCTCATGATCATAGCAAGAAAGCAAAGCCCTCAACTCAAACTAATCTTTATTATATAACTCTCGGACTCGATTACATAGAGGGAACACAAAGCAAAACTCAAAGCTAGATCATACTAAAACTTTATTCTACTAAACCGAGATATAACCAAAAGGATCGAACTAAGAAAAACGATAAAGGTAAAGATGTGATGGTGATACGATACCGGGGCACCTCCCCCAAGCTTGGCAGTTGCCAAGGGGAGTGCCCATACCCATGTATTTATGTCTCTTTCTTCGGAGGTGGTGATGTGATATTCTTGGCGATGATGCCTCTTAAAATGTGATTCTCCTCCTCAAGCTTATTATTTTGCTACTTAAGATCCATTATTTCCTTGCGGAGTTTGCCTGTGACAGCTAGAGCTCCGATCACCCATGGATGCTTTGTGGCTGCGGGAGAAAAAGCAACACTCTTTTTCATGTTATCATAAGAGAGAAATCTAGCATTGGGAGGTATAACCGAATCCAGTATTGCTGAGCTTTGGAGTTCCTCAAGCATGACTCCAGGTTGAAGGCGAGAGGTAGCTTCTTGATCCTCCTCCATGGCATCTACTCTTTTCAGGTCAGCCTCCATCTCTTCCTCTGTGGACCACCCAAAGTGGTCAGCTTCGCTGTGTGCTCTTGGGCCCGGCATCAGGTGAGAGACCCGACTCTCCCCGACTAACTCTTGCAAAGACATCTTGGTCTAAATCTGCTGCAGAATTAGCTAAACACAAGAACATAAGATTTTGTCGTGGTACGGTAGTCAAAACCTTCGGGAGATTATATAATGAATTTTTACCGACCATAAGGAGTGTACTACAAGAAAACAGAGTCCGGAGGGCTCACGAGGTGGCCACAAGCCAGGGAGGCGCGCCCTAGGGGTAGGGCGCGCCCCCAGGGCTTGTCGCCTCCTCGTGCACTTTTCGGACTACTTCTTATTTTTCTAATTTTTTAAATATTCCAAAATGGAGTTAAATTGCCATTGGAAAAGTTTTGGAGTCGGTTTACTTACCGTACCACATACCTATTCCTTTTCGGAGTCTGAAACGTTCTGAAAAGTTTCCCTTATGTACTCCTCCGGTGTTATGGTATTAATAATATTAGTCTCAACATTTATGGGAGTACCTGAGATATAATGTTTGATTCTTTGCCCGTTTACCACCTTCGGGTTGGTGCCTTCGGCGTTGTTGATTTTGATGGCACCGGAACAGTAAACCTCCTCGATAATATAAGGACCTTCCCATTTAGAGAGAAGCTTTCCTGCAAAAAATCTTAAACGAGAGTTGTATAGCAAGACAAGGTCACCTACATTAAATTCACGCTTTTGTATTCTTTTGTCATGCCATCTTTTAACCTTTTCTTTAAACAACTTAGCATTCTCATAGGCTTGGGTTCTCCATTCATTAAGTGAGCTAATGTCAAATAACCTCTTTTCACTGGCAAGTTTGAAATCATAGTTGAGCTCTTTAATTGCCCAATAAGCTTTATGTTCTAGTTCAAGAGGTAAGTGACATGCTTTTCCATAAACCATTTTATACGAAGACATACCCATGGGGTTTTTATAAGCAGTTCTATAAGCCCATAATGCATCGTCGAGTTTCTTAGACCAATTCTTCCTAGATCTATTAACAATCTTTTGCAAGATCAACTTTATTTCTCGATTGCTCAATTCTACTTGACCACTAGACTGAGGATGATAAGGAGATGCAATTCCATGGTTAACATCATACTTAGCAAGCAATTTACGGAAAGCACCATGAATAAAGTGTGAACCACCATCAGTCATTAAATATCTAGGGACTCCAAACCTCGGGAAAATAACTTCTTTAAGCATTTTAATGGAAGTGTTATGATCAACACTACTAGTTGGAATAGATTCTACCCACTTAGTAACATAATCAACAGCAACCAAAATATGTGTATACCCGTTAGAGGAAGGAAAAGGTCCCATATAATCAAGGGATAATTGATTTTATGCCCCTAGTTGGGTCCCACTCGGCAGGTTTACCCCTAGTTTCCGAAAACACTTGTTCCTGCCCAAACCACTTTGCTCCTCTTATGCTTTCGCCCTTTGACCGTTTGACCATCACTTTGAAAACTTCATAAAAAATTCATACTAACTCAGAAAAATTCAAATAAGATATCAAAATGTTCAGAAAAGCATCACCTATATGTGCATGTCATTTGCATTCATGAAAAAAGTGTTGGCCAGTCCCCATCTCAGTTTTAGCTCATATGATCTTAGCATGAACAGTAAAATCTAAAAAATTTCAAAAAAATCTAAAAAAATTTGGTGGCAAACTTTGACCAATGTTTTGAGTGCTTGCCAAGTTTCATAAGGGAATGACATTCATGGAAGTCGAGGCAAAAAAACAAAAATCAATGCTTCAAAATTTCATTTTTTTACCACGACTTCCATGAATGCCATTCCCTTATGAAATTTGGCAAGCACTCAAAATATTGGTCAAAGTTTGCCACCAAAAAAATTTAGAATTTTTTGATTTTTTTTAGATTTTACTGTTCATGCTAAGATCATATGAGCTAAAACTGAGATGGGGACTGGCCAACACATTTTTCATGAATGCAAATGACATGCACATATAGGTGATGCTTTTCTGAACATTTTGATATCTTATTTGAATTTTTCTGAGTTAGTATGAGTTTTTTACAAAGTTTTCAAAGTGATGGTCAAACGGTCAAAGGGCAAAAGCATAAGAGGAGCAAAGTGGTTTGGGCTGGAACAAGTATTTTCGGAAACTAGGGGTAAACCTGCCGAGTGGGACACAACTAAGGGCACCAAATTAATTATCCCTATAATCAAATCCCCAAACATCAAATGGCTCAATAACAAGTGATTAATTCATAGGCATTTCCTGATGTCTACTAATATTACCAATTCTTTGACATTCATCACAAGACAAGACAAACTTACGAGCATCCTTAAAAAGAGTAGGCCAATAAAAACCGGATTGTAATACCTTCTGTGCAGTTCTATCACCAGCATGGTGCCCTCCGTAAGCCTCAGAGTGACACTTGCGTAGGATCTATTCCTGTTCATGCTCAGGTACACAACGTCTAATAACACCATCTACTCCTTCTTTATAAAGGTGTGGGTCATCTCAGAAGTAATGTCTTAAATCATAGAAAAACCTTTTCTTTTGTTGGTATGTGAAGCTAGGTGGTATAAATTTAGCAACAATGTAATTAGCATAGTCAGCATACCATGGAGCATTACGAGAAGCATTTATAACAGCTAATTGTTCTTCAGGAAAGCTATCATCAATAGGTAGTGGGTTATCAAGAACATTTTCTAACCTAGACAAGTTGTCTGCTACGGGGTTCTCAACTCCCATTCTATCAATAATATGCAAATCAAATTCTTGTAGCAAGAAGACCCATCTAATAAGTCTAGGTTTAGCATCTTTCTTTTTCATAAGGTATTTAATAGCAGCATGATCGGTGTGAACAGTTACTTTGGAATCAACAATATAAGATCTGAACTTATCACAAGCAAATGCAACCGCTAAAAATTCTTTTTCAGTAGTAGCATAATTTCTTTGAGCACTGTCTAGAGTTTTACTAGCATAATGGATAACATTTAATTTCTTATCAACTCTTTCTCCTAGAACAGCACCAACAACATAATCACTAGCATCACACATAATTTCAAAGGGTAGGTTCCAATCAGGTGGTTGAACAATAGGTGCAGAAATCAAGGCTTTCTTAAGGATTTCAAATGCTTCTACACAATCATCATCAAAAGCAAAAGGAACATCTTTTTGCAAGAGATTAGTGAGAGGCCTAGAAATTTTAGAGAAGTCTTTAATAAACCTCCTATAGAAACCAACATGACCAAGGAAACTTCTTATACCTTTGATATCTTTAGGACATGGCATTTTTTCAATAGCATCAACTTTAGCTTTATCAACTTCAATACCTCTTTCGGAAATTTTATGCCCCAAGACAATACCTTCATTAACCATAAAGTGGCACTTCTCCCAATTCAAGACAAGATTAGTTTCTTCACATCTCTGCAAAACTCGATCAAGGTTGCTAAGCAATCATCAAAAGAAGTCCCGTAAACTGAGAAATCATCCATGAAAACCTCAACAATCTTTTCACAAAAGTCAGAAAATATAGCAGTCATACATCTTTGAAAGGTAGCAGGAGCATTGCATAAACCAAAAGGCATACGTCTATAAGCAAAGCTACCGAAAGGGCAAGTAAAAGTAGTTTTTTCTTGATCCTCTTTTGGCACAGGTATTTGAGAAAAACCAGAATAACCATCTAGGAAGCAAAAGTGTGTATGTTTTGATAGTCTTTCTAGCATTTGATCAATAAACGGTAGAGGATAATGATCTTTCCTAGTGGCTTTATTCAACTTTCTAAAATCAATAACCATTCTATAACCTGTAACAATTCTTTGTGGAATCAATTCATTCTTATCATTAGGAACAACAGTAATACCTCCCTTCTTAGGGACACAATGAACATGACTTACCCATCTACTATCAGCAACAGGATAAATTATACCTGCCTCCAGAAGCTTTAGGATTTCATTTCTTGCCACTTCTTTCATCTTAGGATTTAACCGTCGTTGGTGATCAACAACTGGTTTAGCATCAGGCTCCATATTAATTTTGTGCTGACATAGAGTGGGGCTAATGCCCTTAAGATCATCAAGAGTATATCTAATAGCGGCACGATGCTTCTTAAGAGTTTTCAATAACTTATTTTCTTCATGCTCTGAAAGGTTAGCACTAATAATAACATGATATATCTTCTTTTCATCAAGATAAGCATATTTCAGAGTATCAGGTAATTTTTTAAGCTCAAACACGGGATCACCCTTGGGTGGAGGAGGATCCCCAAGAATCTCAACAGGCAAGTTGTGTTTCAAAACAGGCATTTGGTTAAAGAATATTTCATCCAATTCATTCCTTTCATTCATGAACATATCATTTTCATGGTCTAGCAAATATTGTTCTAAAGGATCAGTAGGAGGCACAACAATAGAAGCAAGACCAATAATTTCATCTTTATTAGGCAATTCTTTATCATGAGGTTGTCTACGAAATTTGGAAAAATTAAACTCATGGGACACATCCCCAAAACTAACAGTAACGGTTTCTTTCTCGCAATCTATCTTAGCATTGACAGTGTTCAAGAAAGGTCTACCAAATATAATGGGACAAAAATAGTCTTGTGGGGAACCAAGAACAAGAAAATCAGTAGGATATTTTATTTTCCCACACAAGACCTCGACATCTCTAACTATCCCAATTGGTGATATAGTATCTCTATTAGCAAGCTTAATAGTAACATCAATTTCTTCTATCTCAGCAGGTGCAATATCATTCATAATTTCTTGATATAAAGTAAAAGGAATTGCACTCACACTCGCACCCAAATCACATAAGCCATGATAACAATGATCTCCTATTTTAACAGAAACAACAGACATGCCAACAACTGGTCTATGTTTATCTTTATCATCCGGTCTAGCAATTCTAGCGGCTTCATCACAGAAGTAAATAACATGCCCATCAATATTATCGACCAAGAGATCTTTAACCATAGCAATACTAGGTTCAACTTTAATTTGTTCAGGGGGTGTAGGTGTTCTAGTATAACTCTTACGAACCACATCTGAAGTTTTAGCATGTTCCTTTATTCTAACAGGGAAAGGTGGTTTCTCAACATAAGCAGTAGGAACAATAGGATCAACATTATAAGTAATAGTTTCTTCTTCAGCTTTAATAGGTTCTACTACTTTCACTTCAATGGGAGGATGATATTTAAACCACTTCTCCTTGGGGAGATCAACATGAGTAGCAAATGATTCATAGAAAGAAGCTACTATCTCAGAGTCAAAGTCCATATTTAGTGCTAAATTCATGAAAAGCATCGGTATCCATAAAAGATTTAACACAATCAAACTTAAGGTTCATACCTGACTCCTTACCTTCGTCGAGTTCCCAATCTTCGGAGTTGCATTTAATTCTTTCCAATAAATCCCATTTGAATTCAAAATTCTTCTTCATAAAAGAACCAGTACAAGAAGTATCGAGCATGGATTGATCATTACGAGAAAGCCGAGCATAAAAATTCTGAATAATAATTTCTCTTGAGAGCTCATGATTGGGGCATGAATATAACATTGACTTAAGCCTCCCCCAAGCTTGAGTGATAATTTCTCCTTCACGAGGCCAAAAATTATAAATATAATTCCGATCACGATGAACTAGATGCATAGGATAAAACTTCTGATGAAATTCCAATTTCAATTGGTTGTAATTCCAAGTCCCAATATCATCGCATAGCCTATACCATGTCAATGCCTTTTCCTTCAAAGATAAAGGGAAGACCTTCTTCTTGACTTCATCCTCGGGCAAACCTGCAAGCTTAAATAATCCACAAACTTCATCCACATAAATTAGATGCATATCAGGATGTAATGTTCCATCTCCTGCATAAGGATTAGCTAGCAGTTTCTCTATCATACCCGAAGGAATTTCATAATAAATATTTTCAGTAGGTTTAGTAGGTTGAGGGGAAACTCTTTGCTCTTCTGGTCGGGGTGAAGATACCCTGAACAAACCCCTCAAAGGATTGTTTTCCATAGCAACAAGTGATAGTAAATTTCAGCACACTATATAAATTTTTCCTTACCAAATTCCACTTACCAAAGGCGTTTCACTCCCCGGCAATGGCGCCAGAAAAGAGTCTTGATGACCCACAAGTATAGGGGATCTATCATAGTCCTTTCGATAAGTAAGAGTGTCGAACCCAACGAGGAGCAGAAGGAAATGACAAGCGGTTTTCAGCAAGGTATTCTCTGCAAGCACTGAAATTATCGGTAACGGATAGTTTTGTGATAAGATAATTCGTAATGGGTAACAAGTAACAAGTGTAAAAAAGGTGCAACAAGGTGGCCCAATCCTTTTTGTATCAAAGGACAAGCCTGGGCAAACTCTTATATAAAGCAAAGTGCTCCCGAGGACACATGGGAATTACTGTCAAGCTAGTTTTCATCATGCTCATATGATTCGCGTTTGTTACTTTGATAATTTGATATGTGGGTGGACCGGTGCTTGGGTGTTGCCCTTAATTGTACAAGCCTCCCACATATGATTAACCCCTCTCGCAAGCATCCGCAACTATGAAAGAAGAATTAAGATAAATCTAACCATATCATGAAACATATGGATCCAAATCAGCCCCTTACGAAGCAACACATAAACTAGGGTTTAAGCTTCTGTCACTCTAGCAACCCATCATCTACTTATTACTTCCCAATGCCTTCCCCTAGGCCCAAACAATGGTGAAGTGTCATGTAGTCGACGTTCACATAACACCACTAGAGGAAAGACAACATACATCTCATCAAAATATTGAAAGAATACCAAATTCGCATGATTACTTATAACAAGACTTCTCCCATGTCCTCAGGAACAAACGTAACTACTCACAAAGCATATTCATGTTCATAATCAGAGGGGTATTGAATATCATTAAGGATCTGAACATATGATCTTCCACCAAATAAACCAACTAGCATCAACTACAAGGAGTAATCAACACTACTAGCAATCCACAGGTACCAATCTGAGGTTTTGAGACAAAGATCGGATACAAGAGATGAACTAGGGTTTGATAGGAGATGGTGTTGGTGAGGATGTTGATGGAGATTGACCCCTCTAGATGAGAAGATCGTTGGTGATGACGATGGCTTCGATTTCCCCCTCCGGGAGGGAAGTTTCCCCAGCAGAACAGCTCCGCCGGAGCCCTAGATTGGTTCTGCCCAAGTTCCGCCTCGAGACGGCGGCGCTTCATCCCGAAAGCTCTCTTATGATTTTTTTTCCAGGTTAAAAGACATCATATAGCAGAAGAGGGGCACCGGAGGCCTGCCAGGGGCCCCACAAGCCACAGGGGCGCGCCCAGGGGGGTAGGGCGCGCCCCCCAGGCTTGTGGCCTCCTGGTGGGTCCCCTCTGGTATTTTCTTTGCCCAATATTTTTTATATATTCTAAAATAATTCTCCGTAAATTTTCAGGACTTTTGGAGTTGTGCAGAATAGGTCTCTCAGATTTGCTCCTTTCCGGTCGACAATTCCAGCTGCCGGCATTCTCCCTCTTTGTATAAACCTTGTGAAATAAGAGAGAAAAGGCATAAGTATTGTACCATAATGTGTAATAACAGCCCATAATGCAATAAATATCAATATAAAAGCATGATGCAAAATGGACGTATCAATAAACGCTTCCGCTTAGCGATCTACAAGGGTATGTAGATGCTCTCCCCCTGTCGTAGCTATGCATCTCCATGGATAGACCTTGCGTGTGCGTAGAATTTTGTTGTTGTCCATGCAACGTTCCCCAACAATGGCATCATGAGCCAGGTCTACGCATAGATGATATGCATGAGTAGAACACAAAGGAGTTGTGGGCGGTGATGTTCATATTGCTTCCCACCAATGTCTTATTTTGATTTCAGCGGCATTGTGGGATAAAGCGGCTCGGACCAACCTTACATGTCCATGTACATGAGACCGATTCCACCGACTGACATGCAACTTGTTTTGCATAAAGGTGGCTGGCGGGTGTCTATTTCTCCCACTTTAGTTGAGTCTAATTTGACTACGGCTGTCCTTGCAGAAGGTTAAATAGCAATTTGATAATCACCGTTGTGGTTTTGCGTAGGTAAGAACGGTTCTTGCTAGTTGCCCATAGCAGCCACGTAAAACTTGCAACAATAAAGTAGAGGACGTCTAACTTGTTTTTGCAGGGCATGTTGTGATGTGATATGGTCAAGATGTGATATGATATATGTTGATGTATGAGATGATCATGTTTTGTAATAAGTTCACGACTTGCATGTCGATGAGTACGACAACCGGCAGGAGCCTTAGGATTGTCTTTAATTATTGTATGACCTGCGTGTCAATCTCTAAGCGCCATGTAATTGCTTTACTTTATCGCTATGCGTTAGCAATAGTTGTAGAAGCAATAGTTGGCGAGACCACCTCGACGCAACGATGGAGATCAAGGTGTCGTGCCGGTGACGCTGGAGATCATGTCATTGCTTTGGAGATGGAGATCAAAAGCACAAGATGATGATGGCCATATCATGTCACATAGTTTGATTGTATGTGATGTTTATCCTTTATGCATCTTATTTTGCTTAGAACGATGGTAGCATTATAAGATGGTCCCTTCACTTAATTTCAAGATAAAAGTTCTCTCCCTGAGTATGCACCATTGCTAAAGTTTGTCGTTTTGAAGCACCTCGTGATGATCGGGTGTGATAGATTCTACGTTCATATACAACGGGTGTAAGCCAGTTTTGCACATGCAGAATACTTGGGTTAAACTTGACGAGCCTAGCATGTACAGACATGGTCTCGGAACACTGGAGAGCGAAAGGTCGAACGTGAGTCATATAGTAGATATGATCAGCATAGAGATGTTCACCATTGAAGACTAACCCATCTCACGTGATGATCGGACATGGGTTAGTTGATTTGGATCATGTATCACTTAGACAACTTGAGGTATGTAGATTTAAGTGGAAGTTCATTAGTAATTTGATTATTTGAACTAAAATTTATCATGAACTTAGTCCTAATAGTTTTTGCAAATCTATGTTGTAGATTAATAGCCCGTGCTACCGTTCCCTTGAATTTTAATGCGTTCCTAGAGAAAGCTAAGTTGAAAGATGATGGTAGCAACTACACGGACTGGGTCGGTAACTTGAGGATTATCCTCATTTCTGCACAGAAGAATTATGTCCTTGATGCACCACTAGGTGACAAACCTGTTGCAGGAGCTGAAGCAGATGTTATGAACGTCTGGCAGGCTCGATCTGATGACTACTCGATAGTTCAGTGTGCCATGCTTTACGGCTTGGAACCGGGACTACAAAAGCGTTTTGAACGCCACGGAGCATATGAGATGTTCCAAGAGCTGAAGTTGATATTTCAAGCTAATGCCCGGGTTGAGACATATGAAGTCTCCAACAAGTTCTTTAGCTGTAAGATGGAGGAGAACAGTTCTGTCAGTGAACACATACTCAAAATGTCTGGGTACCACAACCACTTGACTCAGCTGGGAATTGATCTTCTGGTTGATAGTGTTATTGACAGAGTTCTTCAGTCACTGCCACCAAGCTACAAAGGCTTTGTAATGAACTATAATATTCAAGGGATGACGAAAACGATTCCTGAGCTCTTCGCGATGCTGAAATCATCGGAGGTAGAAATCAAGAAAGAACATCAAGTGTTGATGGTTAACAAGACCACTAGTTCCAAGAAAAATGGCAAGGGAAAGAAATAGAACTTCAAGAAGAATGGCAAGCAAGTTGCCGCTCCCGTGACGAAGCCCAAAGCTGGACCCAAGCCTGAAACTGAGTGCTTCTACTGCAAAGGAAATGGTCACTGGAAGAGGAACTGCCCCAAGTAGTTGGTAGATAAGAAGGATGGCAAAGTGAACAAAGGTATATTTGATATACATGTTATTGATGTGATCCTTACTAATGCTCGTAGTAGTGCCTGGGTATTTGATACTGGTTCGGTTGCTCATATTTGTAACTCGAAATAGGAGCTGCGGAATAAATGAAGATTGGCTAAGTACGAGGTGACGATGTGCATCGGAAATGGTTCCAAGGTTGATGTGATCGCTGTCGGCACGCTACCTCTACATCTACCTTCGGGGATTAGTTTTAGACCTTAATAATTTTTATTTGGTGCCAGCGTTGAGCATGAACATTATATCTGGATCTTGTTTATTGCGAGATGGTTATTCATTTAAGTCAGAGAATAATGGATGTTCTATTTATATGAGTAACATCTTTTATGGTCATGCACCCTTAGTGAATGGTCTATTCTTATTGAATCTCGATCGTAGTGATACACATATTCATAATATTGATGCCAAAAGATGCAAAGTTGACAATGATAGTGCAACATACTTGTGGCACTGTCGTTTAGGTCATATTGGTGTAAAGCGCATGAAGAAACTCCATGCGGATGGACTTTTTGAATCACTTGATTATGAATCATTTGATACTTGCGAACCATGCCTCATGGGTAAGATGACTAAAACTCCGTTCTCCGGAACAATGGAGCGAGCGAATGACTTATTGGAAATAATACGCACCGATGTATGCGGTCCGATGAGTGTTGAAGCACATGGCGGGTATCGTTATTTTCTAACCTTCACAGATGATTTGAGTAGGTATGGATATATTTACTTGATGAAACACAAGTCTAAAACATTTGAAAAGTTCAAAGAATTTCAGAGTGAAGTGGAGAATCATCGTAACAAGAAAATAAAGTTTCTACGATCTGATCGCGAAGGTGAATATTTGAGTTACGAGTTTGGACTTCATTTAAGACAATGTGGAATTGTTTCACAACTCACGCCACCTGGAACACCACAGTGTAATGGTGTGTCCGAACATCATAACCATACTTTATTAGATATGGTGCATTATATGATGTCTCTTACCTATTTGCCTTTATCATTTTGGGGTTATGCATTAGAGACTGCCACATTCACGTTAAATAGGGCACCGTCTAAAATCCGTTGAGACGACACCATATGAACTATGGTTTGGCAAGAAACCTAAGCTGTCGTTTCTTAAAGTTTGGGGATGCGACGCTTATGTAAAAAGGCTTTAGCGTGATAAGCTCGAACCCAAAGCGGAGAAGTGTGTCTTCATAGGATACCGTAAAGAAACTATTGGGTATACCTTATACCACAGATCCGAAGGCAAGATCTTTGTTGCTAAGAATGGGTTATTTCTAGAGAAGGAGTTTCTCTCGAAAGAAGTGAGTGGGAGAAAAGTAGAGCTTGATGAGGTAGTTGTACCTTCTCTCGAATTGGAAAGTAGCACATCAGATAAAACCGTTCCCATGATGCCTATACCAACTAGAGAAGAAGCTAATGATGATGATCATGAAACTTCAGATCAAGTTACTACTGAACCTCGTAGGTCGACCAGAACACGTACCGCACCAGAGTGGTACGGTAATCCTGTCCTGGAAGTCATGTTGTTAGACAACGGCAGACCTACGAACTATGAAGAAGCTATGATGAGCCCAGATTCTAACAAATGGCTTGAGACCATGAAATCTGAGATAGGATCCATGTATGAGAACAAAGTGCGGACTTTGGTGGACTTGCCCGATGATCGCAAGCCATTGAGAATAAATTGATCTTCAAGAGGAAGACGGACGCTGATGGTAATATCACTGTCTACAAAGCTCGACTTGTTGCAAAAGGTTTTTGACAAGTTCAAGGGGTTGACTACGATGAGACTTTCTCACCCGTAGCGATGCTTAAGTCTGTCAGAATCATGTTAGCAATTGTCGCATTTTATGATTATGAAATCTGACAAATGGACGTCAAAACTGCATTCCTTAATGGTTTTCTTAAAGAAGAGTTGTATATGATGCAACCAGAAGGTTTTGTCGATCCTAAAGGTGCTAACAAAGTGTGCAAACTCCAGCGATCCATCTATGGACTGGTGCAAGCATCTCGGAGTTGGAATATACGCTTTGATGAGGTGATCAAAGCATTTGGTTTTATATAGACTTACGGTGAAGCCTGTATTTACAAGAAAGTGAGTGGGAGCTCTGTAGCATTTCTGATATTATATGTGGATGACATATTGCTGATTGGAAATGATATAGAATTTCTGGATAGCATAAAAGGATATTTGAATAAGAATTTTTCAATGAAAGACCTCAGTGAAGCTGCTTATATATTGGGTATCAAGATCTATAGGGATAGATCAAGACGCTTAATAGGACTTTCACAAAGCACATACCTTGATAAAGTTCTGAAGAAGTTCAAAATGGACCAGTCAAAGAAAGGGTTCTTGCCTGTGTTTCAAGGTGTGAAATTGAGTCGGACTCAAAGTCCAACCACGGCAGAAGATAGAGAGAGAATGAAAATCATTCCCTATGCCTCAGCCATAGGTTCTATAATGTATGGCATGCTGTGTACCAGACCTGATGTGTGCCTTGCCATAAGTTTGGCAGGGAGGTACCAAAGCAATCCAGGAGTGGATCACTGGACAGCGGTCAAGAATATCCTGAAGTACCTAAAAAGGACTAAGGATATGTTTCTCGTTTATGGAGGTGACGAAGAGCTCGTCGTAAAGGGTTACGTCGATGCTAGCTTCAACACAGATCCGGATGACTCTAAGTCACAAACCGGATACGTATTTATATTGAATGGTGGAGCTGTCAGTTGGTGCAGTTCTAAGCAGAGCGTCGTGGCGGGATCTACATGTGAAGCGGAGTACATAGCTACTTCGAAAGCAGCACATGAAGGAGTCTGGATGAAGGAGTTCATATCTGATCTGGGAGTAATACCGAGTGCATCGGGTCCAATGACAATCTTTTGTGACAACACTCGAGCAATTGCCTTAGCCAATGAGTCCAGGTTTCATAAGAGAACCAAACACATCAAGCGACGCTTCAACTCCATTCGTGAAAAGGTCAAGGATGGAGACATAGAAATTTGTAAAATACATACGAATCTGAATGTGGCAGAGCCGTTGACTAAACCTATTCCGCAGGCAAAACATGATCAGCACCAAGACTCCATGGGTGTTATATTCATTACTATGTAATCTAGATTATTAACTCTAGTGCAAGTGGGAGACTGTTGGAAATATGCCCTAGAGGCAATAATAAAGTGTTTATTATTATATTTCCTTAATCATGTTAAAGGTTTATTATTCATGCTATAATTGTATTGATCGGAAACTTAAATACATGTGTGAATACATAAACAAATACTAAGTCCCTAGTAAGCCTCTACTAGACTAGCTCGTTGATCAAAAGATGGTTAAGGTTTCCTGACCATAGACATGAGTTGTCATTTGATAACGGGATCACATCATTAGGAGAATGATGTGATGGACAAGACCCATCCTTTAGCATAGCATATGATCGTTCAGTTTTTGCTACTGCTTTCTTAATGTCAAATACATATTCCTTCTACCATGAGATCATGCAACTCCCGGATACCGGAGGAATACCTTGTGTGCTATCAAACGTCACAACGTAACTGGGTGATCATAAATGTGCTCTACAGGTATCTCCGAAGGTGTCTGTTGAGTTGGCGTGAATCGAGATTGGGATTTGTCACTCCGTATGACGGAGAAGTATCTCTGGGCCCTCTTGGTAATACAGCATCACAAAAAGCTTGCAAGCAAAGTGAGTAAGGAGTTAGTTACAAGATGATGTATTACGGAACGAGTAAAGAGACTTGCCGGTAATGAGATTGAACTAGGTATGGAGATACCGACGATCGAATCTCGGGCAAGTAACATACCGACAGACAAAGGGAACTACGTACGTTGTCATAAAGGTTCGACCGATAAAGGTCTTCGTAGAATATGTAGGAACCACCATGGGCATCCAGGTCCCGCTATTGGTTATTGATCGAAGAAGCGTCTCGGTCATGTCTACATCATGCTCGAACCCGTAGGGTCCGCACGCTTAACGTTCGTTGACGATATAGTATAATATGAGTTATGTATTGATAACCCACAAGTATAGAGGATCATTTGTAGCCTTTTTCGATAAATAAGAGTGTCGAACCCAACGAGGAGCTAAAGGCAGAACAAATATTCCCTCAAGTTCTATCGACCACCGATACAAGTCTACACACACTTGACGTTTGCTTTACCTAGAACAAGTATGAAAACTATTTTGCAAGAATAAAACTACGAGTACTTTGCGAGATTAAAACTATGAATAAAATGCAAGATAATAAAAGTAGATAGCTTTTGTCTAACAAGAAAGTCATTTGTCCCGAGGTGATCGATAACTAAACCGGTGATCATTGTTGCAATTTTATATGAGGGAGAGGCATGAGCTAACATACTTTCCGTACTTGGATCATATGCACTTATGATTGGAACTCTAGCAAGCATCCGCAACTACCAAAGATCATTAAGGTAAAACCCAACCATAGCATTAAGTATCAATTCCTCTTTATCCCATACGCAATGACCCCCAAACTCGGGTCTGTGCTTCTGTCACTCACGCCACCTACCATAAGCGAACCATGAACGTATTGCAACACCCTACAGCGGGGATCTCTCACATTTGCGCGACACGGGGGGCACCGTAGGACAGCACCAAAATAAAATATACAACTCAAACCAATCATGATCATCTATCAACCCATAGGACAAAACAGATCTACTCAAACATCATAAGATAGCCATAGATCATTGGGAAATAATATATAGCGGTGAGCACCATGTTTAAGTAGATATTACAGTGGGGAGAAGAGGTGTTACACCGCTGCATAGAGGGGGAGAAAGTTGGTGTTGACGGTAGCAAGGTTGTTGATGTAGATCGCCATCATGATCCTTGCCCCGGCGGCGTTCCGGCACCACCGGGAGAGAGGGGGAGAGAGCCCCCCTCCTTCTTCTTCTTCCTTGGCCTCCCCCCTAGATGGGAGGAGAGTTCCCCCTCTGGTCCATGGCCTCCATGGTGGCGGAGGGGCGGGAGCCCTCCGAGATTGGATCTCCCTCTCTGTTCTCTTCTGTTTCGCGCTCCTCTTTTCTGGCCGAAAACCGTTTCTTATATTCCCGAAGATCCGTAAATCCGATTACGTTGAGATTTTAACACGATTTTTTTCTGCATATAAGCTTCCTTGCGCCCGAAGTAGAGCTCCAACCGACTTACGAGGAGGGCACAACCCACCACCAAGCGCCTGGGCTGCCTGGCGTGCCCAGGTGTCTGGTGGTGGCTGTGGGCCCCCGTTTGCGATGATTCCACCTCCCGAAAATCACAAATATTCCAAAATAATTCTCTATAAAATTTTATTGCATTTGGACTTCGTTTGATATGGATATTCTGCGGAAAAAAAACATGCAAAAAATAGGAACTGACACTGGGCACTGGATCAATATGTTAGTCCAATAAATCATATAAAATGTTGCCAAAAGTATGTGAAAGTTGTATAATATTGGCAAACAATCAAAAATGATAGATACGACGGAGACGTATCATGTATGTTGGTGACCGAATGTTGTTCGGAGTCCCCGAATGAGATCACAGACATGACGAGGAGCTCCGGAATGATCCGGAGGTAAAGATTGATATATAGGATGATAATATTTGGTCTCCGGAAGGGTTTCGGAATGCACCGGATAATTATCGGATCACCGGAAGGGGTTCCGGGAGGCCACGGGAGCGTATTGGGCCAAACGGGCCAACAAGGGAGAGCACACCAGCCCACATGGGGCTGGCGTGCCCCCACCTCATGGCAGCCGGCCCTAGGGAAGGAAGGAAGAGGGTCAGGCCCCTCTTTCCTTCTCTTCCACATGCTGGGAAAGGAAAGGGGGAGGCACCTCCCCTCCTGCCTTCCCCCCATGCGCCTAAGAAGGAAGGGGGGCGCGGCCACGGCAGGCGCCTAGGGCAGCCGCCGGCCCCCTTGGGGCGCGCCCTAGGCAGCCTCCCCTCCCCCCTCCCCCTATATATATGTGAGGAGAGGAGGGGGCAACACACACCATGATTCCAAGCTGTGTGTGGCGCCCCCTCTCCCTCTAGTTCGTCCTCCGTCCTAAACCGTTGAGCTTGGCGAAGCCCTGCCGAACAGTTTCACCACCACCGTCATGACGCCGTCATGCTGTCGGAACTCATCTACTACTTCGCCTCTCTTGCTAGATCGAGAAGGTGAGGACGTCATCGAGCTGAACGTGTGCTGAACGCGGAGGTGCCGTGCGTTCGGTGCTTGATCGGTACGGATCGTGAAGTTGTACGACTACATCAACCGCATTGATAAACGCTTCTGCTTAGCGATCTACAAGGGTATGTAGATGCTCTTCCCCTCTCGTAGCTATGCATCTCCATGGATAGATCCTGCGTGTGCGTAGAATTTTTTTTCCATGCAACATTCCCCAACAACACCCGCCTCCCATGGCAGATGGCACGACCACCGCTTCCCCTCATGGCTTCTTCTTCCTATAGGACCATAGCCACCATCCCCTAGTGATAGAGGCGAGGGTCCTGATCTTTCGATGAAATGATAACTATCGATTTGGTGGAAAACGACTTTCATGATCCAATTACAAACATGCATGACGTTGCGCGTTAGCAATCGCTATACTAATCTCCTAAGGGTACTGACGATGCTAGAAGCATGACCAGCCTGACCACGAAGGTCTATTCATGCAAGGAATCGAAGAACAAGCAAGAATATGATAAAAGCAATCTGAATATTACGAATATAGATGAAGTATTGATAAAAGTGGTGATCCGAAGGCGGTCTTGGCCTGGTCGTTGGACACGACGAAGTACACGAAGTTGCAATGACTAACTTTTAGCTAAACAAATCCCAAAGAAATTGCTACTAGATTTATCTACTTATATAGGACCAAAGGGTGGCGGCCAAGGAGGTGGGAGGACATCACAAGGCAGCCTAGACCTAACGCTAGCACGTACAAGGCTCATGGGCCCAAGCGGAGGTGGTAAAACACCTTTTGACTTGTACTTTGACTTGGATTCAACTTCAACGTTGGACTGTTTCAGCAATATCACTGCACTCCAGATGAATTTGAAGGTGAATCCAATTGTGTTGGAAAGTGCACGAGATAAAATTTCCAAGAAAAAAAAGAATCACCCAATTTTGAGTCCGTATGCAAAAGTTGTAAGCGTTTGAAGTGATGTATGTTTGTGCAGTCCGAATCTGAGTCAAGATCGTTAAATTATTGCATAAATTTTATCATAAATCACCTCAAATATATACGCGTATGCAATATTTGTGATCCTATTCAAGATAGCCATGTCCTCATTACCTAGCTCCCTCCCTAGCCCTACGCAGAAACCCTAATCCCCTCTAATCCCAACCCATATGTGCTAGTATTCTGAGTTTTTTTTAACCTTTTGTAGGTCATAGCCGTGTGATGTTGATAAAAGTTTTGCTTTTCATCCTTCGGTTTCGGTACTCGGCCGGCCAAGACGTGGAAGACAATACAATTAGTCATTGAAGCTGAAGTGCTGATTTAATTTGGCATACGCACTAATGTATGTTGGAAACCACTATCGAAAATGTTCTCGTTCCAAAAATTGGCCTTTCGGAAAATGTTCCTATTTTCCAAAAAATGTTTGGAATTTTAAAAAATTGTTCGCATTTTGGAAACTGTTCAGGATTTCAGAAATTATTCATGATTGCCTTCATGTTTTCAAATAATATTCCGAAACTAAAAAAGTCTTTTTTTCAACAAAATGAATTTCAAAAAATTGTTTCTGTTTTTAAAAAATATTTAGCGTTTCAAAATTGTTCACAAAAAATTTCAAAAATATTTTCAAATCTGATGCTGCAGTGAGTTTTTGAATGCTCGCTCTGCCCATTAGTAACACGCAGCCATTTGTTCCAGTGGCTAGCAGGATGCGTTCACGAGTGGGGGCTTGTGAGTTCGATACCTCCAATGGGTGGGTGGGTCCAGCTGCATACAAAATGAACTATATGACGCTAACTGCTGTATAGGGGCTTCCGCTTACTACACCGTGTAGCGGGGTGATGTACACTGGCGTTTGGTCATGGGCCGGTCCATTCTAAAGGTACTACACTCCAATCTCTACTCCTAATGTCTGAGTTGATGAATAGCCTCCACGGTTTATTTTCGTCCCACCACTTTCAACCGTTTTTTTTTTCGCTGGTTTTTCTTCGTCTCCCCTCCCACCACCCACCGGTTTATCTTTTTCTCCACTATTTCCTTGTAAACAAACACTTTCCTACCGTACAAAAAGTCACAGATCTAACTTTCCTAACTTACCCTAATCAACCGATCCATCTCATCAATGCAATTTGTTTTAGGAAACAAATAACGGATTTTGAGAAAGTACATAAAGGACTTTACGGGAAAATCCAATTGACTAATCAACAAATACGTATCTGAACCTTCCTTCTTCAAAACTCCACTGCGGTTGTGATGGTAGGTATCTACGTTGTTTCGTTCGTCCGCTCGTACCCCTTGAGTAGCTCCTCCCACAAACATGTAAAAAAGGAAACTCCTCCCGCGAAACAGCCACGATTCATGGACGTGAGATCTCTCCCCACCACGATGACCATCCCTCCCCAAATCTACACGTCGACACTTTCCCATCCACATCCGCGCCAGATCACTCGCCGCATTGTCTCCCCCATCCCTCGTTGCGCCATGGCCAGCTCCCTCCATAGCACCACATCGGCTTATAGTCACGTCGCGCTAGGTATGGGCCCACGGGAGCCAGCGCCCGGCGGCCCCAGGTCTAGTGTTGCTCGTTGCCGCCGCCGGCCCCGCCACCTACCTCGACGGCGGGATCCAGAGCCTCCGCAACCTCCTCCTTTTGTTGGGCGATGACAAGGATCCGATGGTGTGTGCTGCTCCATCTACACGCCTTCTTTCTCATAGGAATCGGCATCGCAGGTTAGTCCTTGATTTTCCATGTGGCTTACTGAATTTGAACTTTGAAGTAGTGATGGAACTATGATCTGAGGCAAATTTGTGGAGATATTTAGTAGTTGAAGCCTCCCGATTGATAACATACACGTTAGTACTCTGAACCTCCAAATTCCCTGCTATGTTCTTCCAGAAGATACATTAATAGATCCTTTTTTCTAGAGATGAGCCTACATTTTTGTATGCTAACATCGTTGTTCATGAGAACACAACAACACCATCAATTTTAACACATATTTTGAGTTTTACTGATTTGTCTGCAAGTAGAATTTGTGCATTATCAATTCAAGAAATGGGGGCACTGTTTGGGCAAGCCACTATTGAGATGTTTCCGCAAATGACATGATACACCATCATATTTTCTATTTTCTGCATTAGTTTCAGTTTATTGCAATATTGTTAGAGTTCTTTCTATCATAAACATAAGTACATGTGATCCCTTTTAATTAGCCCAAGTTTTTTTGTAAATGGTAGTATGGTATTTCTTATGATAGAATATATTAGAACAATCCAAGTTTTGTTCTTGGCACTATACAAGTGCATCTCCTATTTTTATTGTAATAGCATGATGCACTTAATTTTCTTATGAGTGATAATTCTGTGTGATTATATGATTATTGGAGCTCACATATATTTTTAAGCAATGCAACATGTGGTATTGTTTTTCATTTGTCATAGACAATTGTAAAAGGGAAAATCTGGTCAAAAAGTATGTGGTGTACAGTTCATAAAAACTTGCCGGGCTGATAAAAATGAAATATGATTTAGTGTTACCAGAAGAGAGATCTTGATTCGTGGCTTTGATTTAGTTTGAGTTATTTATTTTCAGTTTTATGCTTCATAAATCAGTATGCTGATGCTTGGTACTATAATCATGTGACCTATCAGATCGAGGCCCGGATACAGAAGAGGCAGTACCAAGCAGCTACAACTCTCCGGCGACAGCAACAACAAGGCATATTGCCTTCTATTCTTTTTTGGAACCTAGCTATTCGTGTGCTTTTTTTATCACCCTGAATCAAATAATAGTTGTCAAAGCTCTTGGCTTAAGGCATTCAAATTTATACAAATATTTTCTTGAATAGCTGCTCGAATATTTTGCTTTTGCAAGGATCAAGTACATCTATGTTTTATTACTCACATCTCGAAATAATGTTCTGTATTCAGGATGCATGATGGGCATGGAGTATGGATCATCTTGCCATGTTGTGTTCTTCTTGTGTTTAAGATTGTGTTTTTGCAGATGAAGTTGTTGATCCTCCTGAGGCGCTCCGCTGTCGTCGGGATATTTGTGAGGGGAAGCACCCTTTTTGAGAGATTCCAGACAGGAAGTATGTTCCCTTGGCTTCTTCTTCAGATGGTCTATTTTTGGGCACGCCGCCTCCTGGTCTGAGTGGTGTTTCAGCTGGTGCTCTGCCGCGGGTCTCTGTCCTGTATCTTCCTCGTGTGGTGCTTCTGTTTCACATGGCCATTGCCGGTCTTCCTAATTTTGTTGTCTCGCCGACAGTTCCTGCGGCCCCTCTCTTTGCTGGTGCATTGGCTGTTGTGCTAGATATTTCGTCTTTGGGCTCTTCTTGCTTGGTGGATATTCATATGTACGGAGATGCTGGCTGCCCATCTATTTTGCAAAGGACAATTTCTTCCAGTTTTAATGTGCACATGAGAGGGGGGCGTCAGGGTTCGTTGTCAGCTAGCTGTCTGAATCTTTGTGCTTCGGATTGGTCTCATGGTCTACTGCACGTATGACACGTACGACATGTATGCAATCCTTCTCACGTCACGTGCATGTCCCCATTTTTTATAATTTGGTGCTGGATTTTATTGTTGTTCATGAGTAATTTCCCTTGACTTCGCCGTTCTCGCAAGCCATTTTTAATTGTTGTTTCCTCTTTGAAATAATTGTTTGTGAATTTGTTTAGGAGGACAACAGAATTCTGTTGAATTGTGGCGGCGCCGTCGAGAGATTCATGAAGGAAAACGTCCTATGTTGGGTTCTCCAGGTTTACCTCTTGCCTTTTACTTTACCTCGCCTTTTTGCATTTTGATTTATCCCCCCCCCCCTCTTAATTTGTTCCAGCCGATGGGGTGTCTCTCCCGGGTCTAGAGTCTAGACATGTTTCTTCCGTGTGGTTGTTTCCATCTTCTGGGGCCTCTTTCTCTCGGCCGCAGGTGTTGGCAGTCCAGCCACCACGGGTATTCTCTTCTTCGAGATCTAGACCATCTTTTGTATGTGGGTGTCGGCCAGACATAAATTCTCGATCTATGCTCCTGGGTATGCTCCATTTAGTTGTAATTTATTGTTCATTCTCTATTCTGCATGTTCAGTTGTTTGTCTAAATGTTCAGCTGCCGACGACACGTCATCGGGCCACCGCTACCATCACTGTCGAACTGCCGTTGTTGTGTCGCCGTCGAGTTGCTGGCGTTGCAACGTCGCCGGCTGCTACTGATATGATCACTGTCGAGCTGCGACGGCGCTGCCTGACTTGGAGCCGAGAGAAAGAATAGGAAGAGATGCGAGAGAGGAGAATTTAGAGCTCTCTATTCATTTCTTTCTTGCTCATTGAGTTACAGGTCTCGTGGTTTTGTAAGCCAACCCAACAGACCATGGCTGAAGGCCCCCACACACATTAATTTAACACACGCACTCGAAGCTGGCGCCACCACTTCCCACCCCTTACGCACTGCTGCATAAGTCCCCTCGGGCGTGACATCTCCACGTACACACAACGCTGCATCAATCTTTTGACAGATCATTGTCTAATCAAATGCTCATGATTTAGATGAAGTGGCAAAATCCATATAGTAGTTGTTCTTCTCTGAATACAATAGTTTCATGTGGCTTCCGAGGTTGTGCCTGGGATTTAAAGCAGCATTAGCAGTACTCTGTACTCGTACGCATGATTGACTAATAAGATTGCACTACCACTTGTATTTCTTTCGTTAGTATGCGCGTAATCTACTATTCTTTCCGCATTCAGATTGTGCCTTGTGGTGTGTTTCTTTGATTCAGATTATGCCTGAACCAGCGGGAGCCTCCGAAGCAGTGAGAGAGTAACGGATGGGGAAACTGGCAGATCCGTTTGTGTGGACGACAACTCGACGGTGGCAACTCAACCATGTTTGCCGTGAGAAGGCCAGACTACGCGAGAGATTTGGCGTGTGTAGTTTATCTTGTCGCTAATTACTGTGGAGTGTGGTTAGATTATCAGCTTTGTTATGCATAGGGCATGGAAGGAGCGGTGGATATGAGCTCCTACGGCAGAACTACTGTGCCTTGAGCAACGTCAGAGGAGCCAGCTCCTGTTGAGAATACATTTTATTTTCTTTAGCCGATTAATTCCAATAATTAATGAGGGCTCATGCACCCTGGGAGCAGCTGCCAAGATGGAAGTTTGCAGCAAATAGGACGCCTTCCATAGAAGGGAAACTATGGCCAACTCCGCTCTCGTTGGCTGGCGATGCATGACGAGGCCAATGGACAGCTCGGTGCTACACAAATGAATCAAGGAGAACATGTTAACAGACCAGCAACGTGCTAGGAGGCCAACGGGAGCATTACTTGGTGTTGACTGGCAGGCAAATGATATCATATATGTTTTTGTCCAACCAAGGTAACACTCCAAACAGTGCCCTGATAGTCATTTATTCCTTAATGTTTTAGCCTAGAAACAAGTTTAGTTGCAACTCTTTTGCTATCATGCTTTCAAATTTCGTTCACTGGGGTTCCTTTCTTATTATCATCTTCCAGGTATATATTTTTGTCATTACATGAATTCAGTTCTACTTCTATCGTGTCTCCTTTTCACATGTTTGCATCTAGCTGAATATCCATCTACCTGCAGGATTTTGTCACATGTGTAGTGCAGTCTAAAAATTATAAGCTAGGTTGTTATGCCCTACCATCTGCAAGAACAATGGATTGTGTACTGAACATAAGCTTTTTTTGCAAGTTTGCTCTTAGTTATGTCTTTGGCGGGGCATACTTGATCTCCGCAATTCTCCTTTTGAGAAGAGAATTACTATAATTTGTGTATGGACCAAAGTGTTCGGGCAGCATGTGGCAGATTGGTTAATTGGTTTAGAGAAGGCAGGCATACAAGTTGCTCGGCAAAACAAAATTTTGTTGTGTAGATAGTGCCTATATTTTACTGATATGCATGGTTGAACATAATACTTATGTTACGTGAGGAGTAACTTAAGATGAAGTATAACATGGTGGACATGGCTTCATGACAGAGCTGGTGGAGAGATGCTATGGGGCGATGTTGAGGTCGGCGGCGGAAGAAATTGGCAAATGGGGTTCCTGATAGGTTCCTGACTTTCTCATCGAGCGATGCAATGTGCAGCAACATCGTATTGGGTTTCATTTCTAGATGGAGAAGAACGGATGAACGACATGAGCGTGATTCATTTGCTCATTCATTTTATCCTTCCTTATTCCACTCAACTCAGATTCATTTACTTTTGCACTCACCCATGATTTGATGGATCTAAAAATTTAGTGACGTTAATTGTAATGAGGAGTACCATATATCCATAAGCCTCAACATTTTTTTTCAAGTAGAACATGATCATTATGTTTATATATACAACCATTAAGTTTTTTAAAATGCCCGTGGCAACGCACGGGCATTCTACTAGTGCACGTAGTTTCTAGCATTTTTTCAACTCTGGTTTTCTAATCGATTTTCAATTTTCCATCAATTTTTTCACTGGAATATTGAAAATAATAATTTAAATTGACTATTTTTAGAACAAATCTTGAACTTTTTTTAAACACGGGCAAACATTTTGAAACACAAACATTTTCTATAGCTTTGTGAATATTTAAAAAAAATACAACGCAAAGTTTTAAAACATGAACTTTTCAAAGAACACTTTTTTAAGTTTAAAAGTTACTTGCTTACTCCCCTAGTGTATTCCATGTCATATGTTTCAAACTCCCTAGGGGATTGTGCCAGCAACTAACATCTATGATCAAAGCCTTCTAGTGGGGGAGTAAGCAAGGATAGAGGAAGCCCTACTGGGTGTCATGGGACGCCATGAATATGCCAAAATATATGTGAGGCTTGGGATTTCGTGATTTTGAAACTTTTAACATGGCTCTCCTTGCTAGGCAGGCATGGAGGATACTTGAAAACCCTGGATCCCTCAGTGCCAAAATATTGAAAGCAGACTATTTTCCTGGGGGTGATTTCTTGTCGGACGAACTTAGTGGGCACCCGTCTCAAATCTGGAGAGGTATGATTGAAGGGCGTGATACCATGAAGTTGGGCTTAATACGACGTATTGGTAATGGATCATCGACACACATTTGAGACATGAACTGGCTACCTTGGAAGGAAAATATGAGGCCAATTGTGGCCCTAGTAAATGACCCACCAATGCTAGTCTCCGAACTAATAGATCATGAGAATGCATGTTGGAATATAGGTCTGATTGATCAAGTTTTTTTGTCCTATGACGCAGTGGCCATATTGAAAATTCCTGTATGTACTCGGGGCATGGATGACTTTTGGTCATGGGGTTTTGAAAAGAATGGAATCTTCTTAGTTTGGTGTGCATACAGGATGATCGTGGCAACAAAAAAAGGAGGGAAGATTGGCTGGAGGAGCGAGCGGGGTCCTCAAACAATTCTAAAAATGAGCGCTCCTGGGAAACCCTATGGAAAGTGGCAGTTTCCGGCGAAGGTGAAAAATCTCTTGTGGCGTCTGTCAAAAAATTCATTACCAACAAAGGATGTATGTAAGAAAAGAAAGATGTCAAATCATGAGCAGTGTTTTGCATGTGGGGCAAAAGATTCTTGGAGACACAGTCTACTCGAGTGCAATATAGCGAGATGTGTTTGGGCATTAGTGGACCATGACCTTCTGGAGCATATGATATCCACGTCTGAACCCTCTGCTCGCGTGTGGTTATTCTCAATGATGGATGTGTTGACTCACGAGGAGTTGACAAGAATGGCAGTAACTTTATGGGCTATTTGGTATGCTAGGAGAAAGCTGATTCACGAAGGGATAAACCAAAGTCCTTAATCCTTATGCAATGCACAATTTTGTGTTAACTTCATAGCTGAACTGTATCAACTAAATGTGCAGTCAGAAACTCCCCTATGGATCACTCACGAACAAGCAAGCCAGAACTTCTAATGGATCCAGCCGGCTGAGGGTTCCATAAAGATAAATGTTGACGCTGCAATTTCCATCAATCAGGGATGTGGGTACGGCTGCTGCTATGTGTCGGGACCGTGATGGCGTTTACTTGGGCTCTTCCATGTTGGTCATTCATGGCTTGATGGATCCGCTGACGCTAGAAGCTATTGCATGCATGGAGGGTCTTTCTTTGGCGCAAGATCTTGGGATGTTACACCTCCAAGTCGCTTCGGATTGCAAACAGGTGGTACATCATATACATCAAAAAGCTGGAGGGGACTACAGTATTATCATTAGAGAGATTTTAGATACTTCTCATTCCTTTGCATCTTGTAATTTCTCTTTTGAACCTCGAGCTGCGAATTATGAAGCTCACAGGCTACCTAGGTATGGTGTTTCCCTCCTGGTTGGGAGGCATTTGTCGCTGGGTACACCGCATGACCCCGTTGTAATTCCTGCAAACATTTTAGCTAATCAATAAAGGCCTAGGAAGCTTTTCTCAAAAAAAAGAAGAAGCTCCGGTACAGTTTTTCTATTTCTTTTTCTGCACGGTTTTCTACCTGTTATTTGTCCGTTTTTCTTTTTTCTCTTCTTTTCGTTTTCATTTTTCTAAATCATTTTAAAATCCGAGACTGTATTCATATTCTTATACTTTTTTTTCAAAATCCTGAACTTTTTTGAAATTCATGAACATTTTGCAAATGAGTGATTTTTTCCAAATTCATGAAACTTTTTTGAAACCCCGATCTTCTTTCGAATCCTAGGATAAGTCCCATTATTCTGTGGCTAGAGAGAGGAATAGCGGAGGGGTCATCCACATCAGGATGAATGGGCTGGGCCATGAATGTTTTGATCCGTTTGTCAGATTTTCTAATTCGCATATTAAACATAATAATGTTTACCAGTTATAAAATAGAAGATTGTATTAAAAATGAAGAAATGTTATACATGATTTTCACTTATTTAAAAAAATCACTTATTTAGTTTTTGCCTTTAAAGCATATCACATACTAAAAATGTTTATTGTGTATTAAAAAGTGTCCAATGTTCATTTTGTGTTTTTTAGAAAAATTATGTATACAAAACATAATAATAGAAAGTGAAAACTAAAAATGAAAAATGAATGCGTGAAAAAGAAAGAACAAAAACGGGGTGGAAAAAAAGGAAAAATATTTTTCATGTAGGATATCTTGTTATCGCAATTCATTTGTTGCTTATTAAGTGGTAGAATCGAAATTTTGATTGACAACTATGTTCTCCTATCTTGTCTAAACAGTTGGAGCAGCCTACTTGGGCTTTCGTTCGCTTATCACGCATAAAGGATTGAGTGAAAGGATATTCCCTATATGACAATCAGTATGTTATATCGTCAACAAATCGGACATACATCTTTCCACGGGTCAGGCAAATCTATTAATCAATTTAAACCATTTTTTCTTCACGTTTGATGCCTCGTCTAGTGGCTTCCATTCCCTTCTTAATTTTCTCATTTTTCCTTGTTTTAGGTTTGTTTTCTTTGTTTTTTTCCTTTTTGGTTTTTGTTTGTTTTTCCTTTTCATTTTTCAGATGGGAATAGGTTTTTCGATTTGCTTTCTCGTTTTTATGTTTACTTATCTTTTTTGTGGCTTTTACAGGTTCAGTTGGGTTTGCTATGGTTTTATTTTTCACTTTTTGTATATCGATTTATTTTCCATCTCAAAAAAATATTATTGATTTATGTTTTGAAAACACATTCTACTTTTAATTTTGATTTTGATTTTTTCCTTTTTTACCTTCTTTCGATTTACTCAAATTTTTCAAAACTGATAAACATTTTCTGAAAGCCATGAATATTTTTAAGTAATTTGCAAATACATGATCATTTGTTAAATTTGAGAAAAATAAAAAAGTTCATGAAAAAATTGATACATGATTTTTGAAGTTCATGAATATTTCTTAAAATTGGCGAACATTTTCAAAATTCAAGAAGATTTTTTAATTGGTGACTAGCATTGAAAGTTTTGTGTACATTTTGTAAATTACTTCTAAATATAAAGAAATTCTTTTAAAATTACATGATGGACAATTGTAAGAGCTTGTGTGTGCAATTTTATAATATTCACACATTTTCTATAAAAATCATGCATTTTAGGAAATGTTCACATATTTGTTTAAAATGTTGAATCATTCCAAAATTGTTCACGAGTCTTTGGACATGAAAACCACAACAAATCAAAGAAATGACTTGAAAACTAAAAGTAGAGAAAACCAAAGAAAAACTCACAAGAAAAGTCGGAGCAATAGGAGGAGTGTTCGGTCATACGACAGCTCGGACAACACAATTAGTGGTGCATGTGCACATGTAGGATTATCTGCCGCATCGAGCGGCAAATAGGAGGTCTTAACTCTTGAGTGGTATGACCGCTTGCTCAACATCGCTCCCTTGGTGTGCTGGCTCATCATTGGGTTGCTTCGCTTTTGGTACCGCTCGTCCACTCACTTTTTGTGTGTTTTTTCAACGTTGGTTTCATGTAGCATTTTCTTTGGATAGGCAATGGACACTATATTTTAGAGAGTCAACAGACGCTCTAAAAATAACAGTAAATTTAATATTATTTAAAATTTTAAAAATGAATGTGTATTTAAAAAGTATTCTTGAAATATAAAAGTTCAGGAATTTTGAACACAAAATTAAGATTTTTTTTCATGAATTCAAACAAAAGTACACAAATTTGACGAAAAATTTGTGAATTAAAAAAATGAATTCAGAAATATTCAAGAAACTTGGAATAAAATGATAATATAAAAATGTTCACGAATTAAAAAGGAAGAAAATAGGAACAACAAACAAAAAGGAAAAGGGAAGAAAATAGAAAGAAAAGCGGAAAAGCCGTGATAAAAAAGAGTAATAAGAAAAGCAAGAAAATAAACTTTTGAAACCTTCCCAAAACCGGGGGGAAGGTTCCTTCTAATGGGACAGCCAAACAATCATGTAGTGAGCGATTGGCCTCATTTATATCACAATAAGCTATACATATCATTTGCGCCTACTTATCATGCTTTCTCGAGTTGCTTCGTGCCTCGGCAGGGGTCAGCCGAATAGGAGTAAGTTCACTTTGGAGTGGTCTTCATCTATGTTGCTATTTGGGAACGGTTTTGTCTGTTTTTACAGTTTTTCTTCCTCTTTTGTGTTCCTTTTTTTTTCTCTTTTTGATTTGTGTTTTTTTTCTTTTTTTTTTCGACGGGCTGAGCCGCGATAATTTTGGGGAATGAAAAGTTGGAGGGATCTACTAGCTAGGAATTCATTCCTGAAATCACATAACTTGTATCTAAATATAACTTGTGAGGGATCTGAATGCTCTGGCATAAGCTAGTCGGGTTATGGCTAATCAACGGGTAACAGGCCTGCACAAACCAATGTTGTATTCGTTGGAGGTGGAAGGTACTCCCTCTGTAAATAAATATAAGAGCGTTTAGATCACTAAAGTTAGTGATCTAAACGCTCTTATATTTATTTACAAAGGGAGTACCTCGTTACATGTCTTTTGGAAGAATTTATTTCGAGATGTACCGCGGAGGAACTAGAAAACGACAAGTTGCCAATCTGCTTCTTTTGTCCGCCCGACGTCTCCCTCGGCACGATTCATGGCCGAAACGTCTTATATTCCGCCAAACGAAACAGCAGGCCCATGCACAACCGTGAGCTCATTGTCGGTGCCCATGTTGGATCCACAACGGAAAAGTCGTGCATGCCATGTCGACGAGCGGAGCAGGACTGCCGTCCCATTCCAAGTTATCGGTGCATTAAAAGTTCGGCGAAAATTAAATGAAAGTTGAATCGAACAAAAATTAGTTGCAAGTATGAAAGTACATACATGACGGACATTTGGTGCAAGACAAGAGCCTGTGCTTTAGCTTCCAGCATGGCAACGAACAAACTGCACTTGATCGCCAATGGAAGTCAAATTCTTGGTGATGGATTGGATGAGGTTACTCTGGCTGGTACGTACGCAACCGCCAGCATTAACTGAAATGCGGCTATGTACGTGTCCGCATGTGCAGAACCAGAAACGCCGGTTACCGAACGAACCAGAAACGCCTGCTGATACGAGTATTTACAGTAATCTACGAAGCTGTTTAAGAAACCGACGCATGATTATCTAGTTACCACCGAGTCATGACGTTGACGACGGAGGTTAGACACTCGCCATCCAGCTCGAACCCTCTCTATTGGCTAGTAAAATGAGATCTTCAAGGGCATTTATCTAATCTTGTCTCACATTTATCCATGGACACGTCGAACATGTTTATGCACACCCTTTACTTATCCGCAGAAAACAGATACCCCATGGCATCTCTTATTTAAACTACTTATGTGTTTTCTTTCTCAAACTCTATTTTCCTTCTTCAATACAGATTTATCGTTGAAATAATTCATTAATGTATATTACAACACATCGATATAATTTAAAATAAGCATTACAATTTAAACACAGTTTTTAAATTATATAGTTCAAATTTTAATTCAATTTATTTGGCCACACATGTTCCGTTGGTTTTTTGTCCATAGGGGAAATGTGGCTGACGGATTCGTTGTCCAATGGGGCAACAATGGCGGCAACGAGATGAGATGCCTCCATGTAGACAATGCCACCGAAGCGGAGCAGCAGGTGGATAGTGGCGGTGAATTGCAGCAGCGTCCAAGGACGGAGGTGAAGCGAACAGAGGAGCGGCGAGACAAACGGGCCGAGCGGCCAGATGGTCGGAAAGGCCTGGACTGAGGTCAAGTAAATCCAAAGTGAAAACTATTCACTACGATATTAGAGAGTGAACTTGCATGTTGCCAAAAAAAAAAACCTTCAGAATTTTTTATTTTTATTTTTTTATGGATTTTACTGTTACATCAGGAGCATTTGAGCTGGAGCTCAGAAAGATACTTTCGCCCTTGTTACCATTTTGTTCTCTGGAGACATGCAACATGGGCAATAAATGAGTCGGCCAGTTCTCGGTCCGTTCCGCCTATGCTGCACAGTTTGCTGGTAGGGAGGTGGCGCCTACGGCTGACTTTTGTTGGCGATCTAGGGCACCTCTGAAATGCCGCTTCTTCACCTGGCTGGCCATGAGGAACAGATGTTGGACTGCGGATCGGCTGGCCAGACGCGGCCTCCCGCACCAGGATGCATGCCCTTTTTGCGACCAAGAGGAGGAAACCATCGACCACATTCTTCTGACGTGTGTGTTCGCTAGGACAGTCTGGAGAACCCTGTGCTCAGCCCTTGGGAAACCGCAGTGGTCCCCAACAACACAAGACACCCTCAAGGAGTGGTGTGTAGCAAGAACGTCAGGCGCGCACAAGCCAAAGGAGTTGAGGGCGCTTCTTACCCTCGGGCTTTGGGAGCTTTGGAAGCACAGGAACGCGGTTGTCTTCGACGGTGCCTCTCCATCGCTAGAGGTGGTAGTTAGGCGTGTCGTCGCGGAGGGTAGAGCTTGGCAGCAGGCGAGCCTGTTGAAGGGTGAAGTAGACAGCACGTTTGAGCTTTTAGTAGGGTGGGCAGGCAGCGAGTTGTCCGGTTTATGTGCTACGTAGGTGGAGCGGTGGTTGTGCTGTGTGTTGATGTTCATGTAGCGTTTAAATCCATGTAACATCAACGGTGGTTGGGATTCTTCCCCCTTCTTCTATACAAGATGATACGCACACTCATGCGTATTCGAGAAAAAAATAAATGAGTCGGCCGTTCAACCGGTAAAAGTAGCTAGGGACGGACAGCGCATGAGCTGAGAGCTCAAGCTAGTGACCTACTCCAGAGTAGTGTACGCGTCTAATAAAAATTCGTTTGGAGAGCAGCTCGCCAGCTGAGTTGCCTACCGGAAATAATCTTGCACGCAATAAATACATGTCTGTTGATGCCTGGTCGCGATCACCTAATCGGACATGTATAATGCGCGTCCACGGAAGTTCCTTTTCCGGTTAATCTGGTATGAGTTTTTGAGCAGTTTAATCGGTTGCTTGTCTACATTCTCTCGGCATTAATGTTAATTGTTTGCAAGCTTGAAGATGATGTGCCTTTCATACTCCGGATGCATGGTTGCCGCCCTAACACACTTGGGCGTTTTTGTACTCCTCGAGACCTTGTTCTCTCTTGAGACAGTCTTTCGCGCCATTTTTTCTTTATACTATTCATCCCTTTTCTGAGCATCATTACTTGAAAATTCTTTTAACTGTTACATCTTTCATTGCTTACCAAATAAATTTAAGTTTTTAAGCCAATAAGCCAATAAGCCCTTGGACAGCGACGAATGAGAACAACGAAAACAAGGTCACGTATAAAAGGGAGGAGGCAAGCGAGACCGCCCCACGCTAGTGTCGAAGAAGCATCAAATCAAAATCAAAGCTTGCCCGAAGACGTCGATGCACTGCAGTGGGAAGGTAGCTGAGCTCGACTACAACACCCCCAAGAGGGAGACGATGCAACGCGTCACCGCAACCGAGACAAAAACGACGTACTAGAGTTTTCACCCGGAGAACCGGCATGGGAGGGGAACCACAATGACGACCCAAGAGGGGTGTGACACCCATAGTCATCACCAGCGCCAACACGGGAGCACAGAGCGTTATCTTGGAATCTAACATGTAACACACCGAGGTACAAAGGTGGCCACCCTAACCCGAGGGAAGGACCGCTGCCACCAGACAACACCGGGATCACCCGCCACCACGCCCATCTCCATCCACACAGCAAAAATAGAGGGCCACCACCACTATGGTGCTACTCGTAGTAGAGACACTAGCTCCACTTCGCCATACAGGGCCGCCACTACTACATAATTGGACTTTGGAGGCGGTTTTGGTAGATGGGTCGGCGGTGGTTCCCCATTCCGCCCCAATGCTTGTTGAAAGTGCAACTAATCCCCAGGTGGTTTTGGTAATTCATAACAACATATAGCTCATTGAACTAATATCCATTCAAGATAAATATTTCAGGATGTTCAATGATTGGCATGGCATGGACTAGAGATGTGGACCCCTCAAAATGATAAGGACAAAGATTGGCAAAAGCTCAAGACTCTTCATTTCTATTTAAGTGATCCAAGATCACATTGAGTCCATAGGAAAGCCAATACTATTAAAAGGGGATGAGGTGTTGCTTAATGGTCTACTTGCTCAAGTGCTTAGTGATATTGCTCCAAAACCCTCAACCACTTTCTCCATTCAAATATGTCCAAACCCTAATTCCAAACTCGGCCCCACCAATTCTTTCAACCCGGAGCCACCGAGTTCACTTGACATAGCCACTGCCAGAAACCCTACCGATTCGGTCACACCGATACGGATCTCGGTCCCACCGAGATGGCCTTGCCAGCTGATAACCCACAAGTATAGGGGATCACAACAGTTTTCGAGGGTAGAGTATTCAATCCAAATTTATTGATTCGACACAAGGGGAGCGAAAGAATATTCGCGAGTATTAGCAGTTGAGTTGTCAATTCAACCACACCAGAAAGACTTAATATCTGCAGCAAAGTTTTTAGTAGTAAAGTAGTATGGAAGTAACGGTAACAGTGGCAATAGTAACAGTAGCGGTTTTGTAGTGATTGTAACAGCAGTAATGGTGAAAGTAACTTAGCAAAGATCAATATGTGAAAAGCTCGTAGGCATTGGATCAGCGATGAATAATTGTGTTGGATAATATTCATCATGTAGCAGTCATAACCTAGGGCGACACAGAGCTAGCTCCAATTCATCAATGTAATGTAGGCATGTATTCCGTATATAGTCATACGTGCTTATAGAAAAGAACTTGCATGACATATTTTGTCCTACCCTCCCGTGGCAGCGGGGTCCATAAGGAAACTAAGGGATATTAAGGCCTCCTTTTAATAGAGAACTGGAACAAAGCATTAGCACTTAGTGAATACATGAACTCCTTAAACTACGGTAATCACCAGGAAAAATCCCAATTATTGTCACCTTGGGGTATGCGGATCATAACTCGTAATAGGTGTCTACAACTCGCAAGATAGGATCAAGAACACACATATATTCATGAAAACATAATAGGTTCAGATCTGAAATCATGGCACTCGGGCCCTAGTGACAAGCATTAAGCATAGCAAAGTCATAGCAACATCAATCTCAGAACATAGTGGATACTAGGGATCAAACCCTAACAAAACTAACTTGATTACATGATAAATCTCATTCAACCCATCACTGTCCAGCAAGCCTACGAAGGAATTACTCACTACCGGCGGTGAGCATCATGAAATTGGTGATGGAGGAAGGTTGATGATGACGATGGCGACGGATTCCACCCTCTGAAGCCCCGAACGGACTCCAGATCAGCCCTCCCGATGAAGAATGGGAGGTGGCGGCGGCGCCGTATCGTAAAATGCGATGAATCCTTCTCTTTGATTTTTTTCTCCACAAATAGGTATATATGGAGTTGGACTTAGGGTTGCCGGAGCTCCAGGGGGCCCACAAGCCTGGGAGGCGCGCCCTGGGTGGTAGGCGCGCCCCCAGAGCTTGTGGCTCCTGGGTGGCCCCCCTATGGTATATTTTTCAGCCAGTATTTTTTATATATCCCACAAAAATTCTTCGTAAATTTGCAGGTCAGTCCGAGAACTTTGATTTCTGCACAAAAATAACACCATGGCAATTCTGCTGAAAACAACGTCAGTCCGGGTTAGTTCCATTCAAATCATGCAAATTAGAGTCCAAAACAAGGGCAAAAAAGTTTGGAAAAGTAGATACGATGGAGACGTGTCAACTCCCCCAAGCTTAACCCATTGCTTGTCCTCAAGCAATTTAGTTGACAAACTGAAAGTGACAAAGAAAAACTTTTACAAACTCTGTTTGATCTTGTTGTTGCAAATATGTCTAGCCAATGTTCAGGTTTTCAGCAAGGATTATGAACTAACCATATTCACAATAACACTTAGGTCTCACATTTACTCATATCAATAGCGTAATCAACTAGCGAGCAATAATAAGATATCTCGGATGACAACACTTTTTTCAAAACAATCATGATATAATATGACAAAATGGTATCTCGCTAGCCCTTTTCGAGACTGCAAAACATAAATGCAGAGCACCCCTGAAGACCAAGCACTGACTAGACATTATAATTCATGGCAAAAGAGATCCAGTCACACTCATACTCAACATCAACTAAAAACAAAGCATATAAATGACAATAGTGCTCTCCAGCTGGTGCTTTAATAATAAGATGATGACTCAACAATAAAAGTAAATTGATAGGCCCTTCGTAGAGGGAAGCAGAGATTTGCAGAGGTGCCAGAGCTCGGAGCTTTAAAACAGAGATGATATAATTTTGAGAGGCATGCTTTCATTGTCAACATAACAACCGAGAGATCTCACTATCTTCCATGCTAGACACATTATAGGCGGTTCCCAAACAGAATGGTAAAGTTTTACTTCCCCTCCACCAACAAACACAAGCCATGGCTAGCCGAATCCTTGGGTACCCTCCATACCAACAACAATCCGGGGGAGTTTTGTTTCATTATTATATTTTGATTTTGATCATAGGACTCGGTATCCCGATTACCAGCCACTTTATCATGAATGACAAGCAAATAAACACTCATCATGAGAATAACCCACCTAGCATGGAAGATAATGACAGCCCCCTGTCGCTATATGAGCGATTCAGGCATACAAAATAGATTATTATTTGAAGGTTTAGAGATTGGCACATGAAAATTTACTTGGAACGACAGGTAAATACCGCATATAGGTAGGTATGGTGGACTCATATGGAACAACTTTGGGTTTAAGGAAGTGGATGCACAAGCATTATTCCCGCTTAGTACAAGTGAAGGCTAGCAAACGGATTGAGGAGCGACCAACTAGAGAGCGACAACGGTCATAAACATGCATTGAGGTTAATCAACATTGAATGCAAGCATGAGTAGGATATAAATCACCATGAACATAAATATCATGGAGGCTATGTTAGTTTTGATTCAACTACATGCATGAACATGTGCCAAGTCAAGCCACTCGAATCATTCAGAGGAGGATACCATTCTATCATACTACATCATAACCATTTTAAATACATGATGGCACACAAGATAAGCCATTATCCACTCCTAGCTAATTAAGCATGGCATTAGTAACTATAATATCTAATTGTCATTGCAAACATGTTTCATTCATAATAGGCTGAATCAAGAACGATGAGCTAATCATATTTACGAAAACAAAATAGGTCGAGTTCATACCAGCTTTTCCTCATCTCAACCATTTCATCAAATTTCGTCATTATTTCCTTTCACTTGCACGACCGAACAATGTGAATAATAATAAGAGTGCATGTGCCATGGACTAAGCTGGAATCTGCAAATATTTATTCAAAGGAGAAGACAAGGTAATATGGGCTCTTTGTTAGATCAACAATAGTGCATATGAGAGCCACTCAACATTTTCATCGTGGTCTTCTCCTTACGACCCAAAGAAAAGAAAAGAATTTCAAAGAAACACACTGAAATATTTTTGGAGTTTTATCAAAGTTTTTCAAACACACAAGAAGAAAGCGAGAAAAATAAACTAACATGGATTATACAATGAAAAAGGATGAACATCGACAACTGGAATGAATGTGTGAACATGAATGTAATGTCGGTGGGAAATACGTACTCCCCCAAGCTTAGGCTTTTGGCCTAAGTTGGTCTATGGCCACGGCTCGAAGTAACCCTCTCCTGGATACTGCAGAGGGTCTTGAGGGTTCCACTGGTTTGCGAGCTCCTGTGGCTCCCACTGATAAACAGGCTCCTGGTTTGGCTCAGGTGCTGGCGCTGGCTCAGGGGCTGAGGGTTGTGTTAGACCCCAGTGTGCATAGATGTCATCAGGCATAATAATGTACCTATCTGAATGAATATTGAACAAAGAAGGTGCAGGCAAAGTAATAATCTCCCGAGTGCCCTGACTGAACACTAAGTTGTAGAGGAGTCGCTTTTGCTTATCTTTGTCAATAAAATGATGTGCTACCATACTAGCATAATCTAAATATTTATTGGGTAGCGGCATCTCCTCTTTCTCATCATGCCTAATAGGAATCTCAAAATGTGCTGCGAGGCGGGAGGCATAGACACCACCAAAAATACTACCCTTCGAACGGTTTGTGTGTAACCGCCGAGCAACCATGGCGCCCAAACTAAAAGTTCTATTAGCATATAAAGCATAGCGCAAAATAGCAAGGTCAGGGGCACTAAGGCCTCCACTCTCCCCACGACCAATCAAACATCTCCCGGCAAATAATGAGTAATGACGCAAAACAGGAAAATGTAAACTAGCCACTCTCGCTTCCGACACTCCTCTCTCTTCCCCCACAGTAGTTTAAAAAATGAAGTCCTCCATGTCTCTAGGACGTGGCTCATTGATACGGCCCTCATAAGGTAACTTGCAAGCATTGCAAAAATCATATAATGTCATTTCCTTAGGAACGTCATACAAGTGAAATTCTACCATGGGTGGTTCCTTCCTAGGATAAAAGTGAAAGTTTTGCACGAAGGTATTAGTGAGTAGGAGGTATTGGTCGCACTTATCTTGGAGGAAGGGAATGATGCCTGCATTGTCCGCCAAATAATAGAAATCATCATAAATTCCCGCCTCCTTAAAAAATGTGTCACTTGGCCATTCGCACGGCCGAACCTCCGCCGCACGCGAAAAGTTGTACTTGGGCTTCTCCTCTAGAGTTTCCTCCGAATTACGGCTTGATGAGCCCCTTAACCACCTCCTCATGGTTTTTCTTTTCTTTGAAAATTTCTGAAATTTTTAGTGACTCAAAATAGAAGTGAAGAAAACTCAACAAAATTGATAGCAACTACTCCCACAAGTGCCTAGAGGCTATATCATGCAACAAAACTACTTTGAACCATATAAATTTGACATGCAAGCTCAAGAACATGGTCACCACAGCATGAAAAATTTGCAATGTATAAAGCACTAGAACAAAAACTAATTGGACCAATAGAGGAGTCACATACCGATGAACAATCCCCCAAAACAGTTTCGGAAATAGAGCTCCGAGCAAGGAGATCGAAAAATGGCAGCATGATGAGCCAGAACACGGGTTTGAACAATGTTGTGATTTTTTCTGGAGGAAGACGAAGTGCATGGGTGGCTGGAATAAGTGAGGGGGCTTACGTGGGCCTCACAAGCCTGCTAGGCGCGCCCAAGGAGGTGGCCGCACCCTGGGGTGTGTTCAGTGCCAAATTTTTTCAAATATTCTAGAAAAAATCATATAAAATTTTCAAGGCATTTGGAGAACTTTTATTTTCTGGTCATTTTTTATTGCATGGATAAATCAGAAAACAGTAAAATAATAGAATTTCTACTTTATTAATTCTAAATAACAGAAAGTAAAAAGTGGGTACAGAAAGTTGTGTTTACTAAATTCATCCATCACATGTCCATCAAAAGGAATCCATTAATAATGTTGATCAAGTCTTATTAACAAACTTCTTCCGAATGGCATGAAACCGGAGAATCTTCGTATAGCACTAGGTTAACTCAACAGGGATATGCATGTCCCCAGCAATAAGTATATCGTATTTCCTTTTGACTGTAGGAATAGGGAATTCAAAACCTCCAATAGTAATTGTTGAAAATTTTCCAATAGAGTTGATGCTATTCACTTGAGGTTGTTTCTTCGAAAAGTGTACCGTATGCTCATTACCATTGACATGAAAAGTGACATTGCCTTTATTGCAATCAATAACAGCCCCTGCAATATTCAAAAAGGATCTACCAAGGATGATCGACATACTGTCATCCTCGGGTATATCAAGAATAACAAAGTCCGTTAAGATAGTAACATTTGCAACTACGACCGACACATCCTCACAAATACCGATGGGTATAGCAGTTGATTTATCGACCATTTGCAAAGAGATTTTAGTGGGTGTCAACTTATTCAAATCAAGTCTTCGATATAAAGAGAAGGGCATAACACTAACACCGTCTCCTAAATCACAAAAGGCAGTTTTAACATAGTTTCTTTTAATGGAGCATGGTATAGTTGGTATTCCTGGGTCTCCTAGTTTCTTTGGTATTCCACCTTTAAATGTATAATTAGCAAGCATAGTGGAAATTTTAGCTTCCGGTATCTTTCTTTTATTAGTAACAATATCTTTCATTTACTTAGCATAAGGAGACATTTTAAAATAATCAGCCAAATGTAAGCGCAAAAAGACAGGTCTAAGCATTTCAACAAAGCGCTCAAATTCCTCATCATCCTTATTCTTTGAAGCTTTCGGAGGAAAGGGCTTGGGTTTCTGAACGCATGGTTCTCTTTCTTTACCATGTTTCCTAGCAATGAAGTCTCTCTTATCATATCTTTTATTCTTAGGTTGTGGGTTATCAAGATCAACAGTAGGTTCTATCTCCACATCATTATCAATACTAGGTTGAGCATCAACATGAATAGCATCATTATCATTATTACTAGGTTCATGTTCATCACTAGATTGTGTCTCAACATCAGAAATAGAAATATAATTTGGATTCTCAGGTGTGTCTGCAATAGGTTCACTAGAAGCATGCAAAGTCCTATCATCATTCTTTTTCTTTTTAGATGGACTAGGTGCATCAGTATTAATTCTTTGACAGTCTTGCTCAACTCTTTTAGGATGACCTTAAGGATACAAAGGTTCCTGAGTCATTTTACCACCTCTAGTCATAACTCTAACATCATGATCATTCATCTTATTGTTCATCTCATTAAGCAAATCATTTTGTGCCTTGAAAACTTGTTCCACTTGAGTTTTTACCATGGAAGCATGTTTGCTAACAACCTTGAGATCATTAACAGTTCTAAACATATAGTCACTCAAGCGTTCAATCATATAACCATTTCGTTTCAATTGTCTACTAACATATGCATTGAAGTTTTCTTGTTTAACAATAAAGTTATCAAATTCATCTAAGCATTGACTAGCAGATTTATTATAAGGAATATCACCTTCATCAAATCTATAGAGAGAATTTACCTCTACTACCTGTGTCGGGGTATTAAGACCATGTATTTCTTCAATAGGTGGTAAATTCTTAACATCTTCAGCTTTAATACCCTTTTCTTTCATAGATTTCTTTACCTCTTGCATATCTTCAGGACTGAGAAATAGAATACCCCTCTTCTTCGGAGTTGGCTTGTGCGGTGGTTTAGGAAGAGTCCAATCATTATCATTGCTCAATATATTATTCAATAGTTCTTCAGCTTGTTTAACAGCTCGTTCCCTGAAAACACAACCAACACAACTATCTAGGTGGTCCCTAGAAGCATCGGTTAGTCCATTATAAAAGATATCAAGTATTTCATTTTTTTGAGAGGATGATCAGGCAAAGCATTAAGTAATTGGAGAAGCCTCCCCCAAGCTTGTGGGAGACTCTCTTCTTCAATTTGCACAAAGTTAAATATTTCCTGTAAAGCAGCTTGTTTCTTATGAGCAGGAAAATATTTTTCAGAGAAGTAATATATCATATCCTGGGGACTACGCACACAACCAGGAGCAAGAGAATTATACCATGTCTTAGCATCACCCTTTAATGAGAAAGGAAGCAACTTAAGAATATAGTAGTAACGAATTTTTTCTCATGAGCAAATAGGGTGGCTATATCATTTAATTTAGTAAGATGTGCCACAACAGTTTCAGATTCATAACCATGGAAAGGATCAGATTCAACCAAAGTAACTAACTCAGGATCGACAGAGAATTCATAATCCTTATCAGTAACAAAGATAGGTGAAGTAGCAAACTTAGGATCATATTGCATTCTAGCATTCAAAGATTTTTCTTTCAACTTGACTAGTAGTTTCTTAAGATCATCTCTATCCTTACAAGCAAGAAAGCCCCTAGCTACCTCTCCATCCATAACATAACCATCAAGTATATCAGACAATTCATATCTAGGAGTGCTAGGTCTAATAGGTGTTTCAAAGTGTTCAGTTTCAATAATTTCATCAGTTTCAGAAATATCATCAGTTTCAACATTCTAAATATCTTTAGCTCTAGCAAGTTGTTCATCAAGAAATTCACCTAGTGGCATAGTCTTATCAAGCAAAGTACTAGCATCATCATAAGCATTATTCATAGTAGAAGTAGCATCATCAATTACTTGCGGTATATCCGAATTAATAGCAGGTGTAGGTGTCGCAAGCTTACTCAAAATAGAAGGTGAATCAAATGCAAAGCTAGATGGCAGTTCCTTGCCTCCCCTTGTCGTAGAGGGAAAAACCTTGGTTCTGGTATCTTTTAGATTCCTCATAGTGATCAACAGATATAAATCCCAAGAGACTTAGTGATACGTCTCCATCGTATCTACTTTTCCAAACTCTTTTGCCCTTGTTTTGGACTCTAATTTGCATGATTTGAATGGAACTAACCCGGACTGACGTTGTTTTCAGCAGAATTGCCTTGGTGTAATTTTTGTGCAGAAATAAAAGTTCTCGGAATGACCTAAAAATTTACGGAGAATATTTTTGGAATAAATAAGAAATACTGGCGAAAGAATCAACCAGAGGGGACCCACCAGCTGACCACAAGGGTGGAGGGCACGCCCCCTGCCTTGTGGGTCCCCTGGACCTCTCCGACCCTAATTCCAACTCTATATATTCACGTTCAGGGAGAAAAAAAATCAGAGAGAGGGATTCATCGCATTTTATGATACAGAGCCGCCGTCACCTCCTGTTCTTCATCGGGAGGGCAGATCTGGAGTCCGTTCGGGGCTCCGGAGAGGGGGATTCGTCACCATCATCATCACCAACCTTCCTCCATCACCAATTTCATGATGCTCACCGCCGTGCGTGAGTAATTCCATTGTAGGCTTGCTGGACGGTGATGGGTTGGATGAGATTTATCATGTAATCGAGTTAGTTTTGTTAGGGTTTGATCCCTAGTATCCACTATGTTCTGAGATTGATGTTGCTATGACTTTGCTATGCTTAATGCTTGTCACTAGGGCCCGAGTGCCATGGTTTCAAATCTGAACCTATTATGTTTTCATGAATATATTTGTGTTCTTGATCCTATCTTGCAAGTTGTAGACACCTATTACGTGTTATGATCCGCATACCCCAAGGTGACAATAATTGGGATTCTTTCCGGTGATTACCGTAGTTTGAAGAGTTCATGTATTCACTAAGTGCTAATGCTTTGGTCTGGTTCTCTATTAAAAGGAGGCCTTAATATCCCTTAGTTTCCATTAGGACCCCGCTGCCATGGGAGGGTAGGACAAAAGATGTCATGCAAGTTCTTTTCCATAAGCACGTATGACTATATTCGGAATACATGCCTACATTATATTGATGAATTGGAGCTAGTTATGTGTCACCCTAGGTTATAACTATTGCATGATGAATGCCATCCGACATAATTATCCATCATTGATCCATTGCCTACGAGCTTTTCACATATTGATCTTTGCTACATTACTTTGCCGTTGCCACTGTTACCACTGCTACAAAACTGCTACTGTTACTTTTGCCACCGTTACCATTACTTCCATACTATTTGCTGCAGATATTAAGTCTTTCAGGTGTGGTTGAATTGACAATTCATCTGCTAATACTTGGGAATATTCTTTGGCTCCCCTTGTGTCGAATCAATAAATTTGGGTTCAATACTCTACCCTCGAAAACTGTTGCGAGCCCCTATACTTGTGGGTTATCAAGACCTTTTTCTGGCGCCGTTGCCGGGGAGCATAGCTCTATTCTCTGAGTCACTTGGGATTTATATCTGTTGATCACTATGAGGAATTTGAAAGATACTAGAACTAAGATTTTTTCCTCTACTACGAGGGGAGGTAAGGAACTGCCATCTAGCTCTGCACTTGATTCACCTTCTGTTTTGAGTAAGCTTGCGACACCTACACCTGCTATTGATTCTGATATGTCGCATGTTATTGATGATGCTGCTTCTACTATGCATGATGCTTATGATGCTACTACTTTGCTTGATAAAACTGTGCCACTGGGTGAATTACTTGATGTACATCTTGCTAGAGTTAGAACTATTGATTATGCTGAAGATGATGATATTTCTGAAACTGATGAAATTATTGAAACTGAAAACTTTGAAACACCTGGTAAGACTAGCTCTCCTAGATATGAACTTCCTGTTATGCCTGAGGGTTATGTTATGGATGGTGAGGTAGCTAGGGACTTTCTTGCTTGTAAGGATAGAGATGATCTTAAGAAATTATTATGCAAGTGGAAAGAAAAATCTTTGAATGCTAGAATGCAATATGATCCTAAGTTTGCTACTTCGCCTATCTTTGTTACTGATAAGGATTATGAATTCTCTATCGATCCTGAGTTAATTACTCTGGTTGAATCTGATCCTTTCCATGGTTATGAATCTGGAACTGTTGTGGCACATCTTACTAAATTGAATGATATAGCCACCCTATTTGCTCCTGAGGAAAAAATTTGCTATTACTATGTTCTTAAGTTGTTTCCTTTCTCGTTAAAGGGTGATGCTAAGTTATGGTTTAGTTCTCTTGCTCCTGGTTGTGTGCGTAGTCCCCAGGATATGATTTACTACTTCTCTAAAAATTATTTCCCTGCTCATAAGAAACAAGCTGCTTTAAAGGAAATATTTATCTTTGTGCAAATTGAAGAAGAGAGTCTCCCACAAGCTTGGGGGAGGCTTCTCTAATTACTTAATGCTTTGCCTTATCATCCTCTCAAGAAAAATGAAATACTTGATATCTTTTATAATGGACTAACCGATGCTTCTAGGGACCACCTAGATAGTTGTGCTGGTTGTGTTTTCAGGGAACGAACTGTTGAGCAAGCTGAATTGCTATTGAATAATATATTGAGTAATGATAATGATTGGACACTTCCTGAACCAATTCCTAAGCCAACTCCAAAGAAAAGAGGTATTCTATTTCTCAGTCCTGAAGATATGCAAGAGGCAAAGAAATCTATGAAATAAAAAGGTATTAAAGCTGAAGATGTTAAGAATTTACCACCTATTGAAGAAATACATGGTCTTGATAACCCGACATAGGTAGTAGAGGTAAACTCTCTCTATAAATTTGATGAAGGTGATATTCCTCATAATAAGTCTGCTAGTCAATGCTTGGATGAGTTTGATAATTTCATTGTTAAGCAAGAAAATTTCAATGCTTATGTTAGTAGACAATTGAAACGTAATGCTTACATGCTTGACTGCTTGGGTGATTACATGAGTAGAACTATTAGTGATCTTAATATTATTAGTAAGCATGCTTCCATGGTTAAAACTCAAGTAGAACAAGTACTTAAGGCACATGATGATTTGCTCAATGAGTTGAATAGTAAGAACAATGATAATGCTGTTAGGGTTATGGCTAGAGGTGGTAAGATGACCCAGGAACCTTTGTATCCTGAAGACCATCCTAAGAGAGTTGAGCAAGACCCTCAGAGAATCAATACTGATGCACCTAGTCCTCTTAGTAATAAAAGGAAAAAGAAAACTGATAGGACTTTGCATGCTTCTAGTGAACCTGTTATAGATACACGTGAGAATCCAAATGATATCTCTATTTCTGATGCTGAGACACAATCTGGTGATGAACATGAACCTAGTGATAATGTTAATGAGGATGTTCATGTTGATGCTCAACCTAGTAATGATAATGATGTGGAGGTAGAACCTGCTGTTGATCTTGATAACCCACAATCTAAGAATCAATGTTATGATAAGAGAGACTTCATTGCTAGGAAACATGGTAAAGAAAGAGAGCCATGGGTTCAGAAACCCATGCCCTTTCCTCCTAAACCATCCAAGAAAAAGGATGATGAGGATTTTGAGCGCTTTGTTGAAATGCTTAGACCTGTCTTTTTGCGTATGCGTTTGACTGATATTCTGAAAATGTCTCCTTATGCTAAGTATATGAAAGATATTGTTACAAATAAAAGAAAGATACCGGAAGCTGAAATTTCCACCATGCTTGCTAATTAAACTTTGAAGGGTGGAATACCAAAGAAACTAGGAGACCCAGGGATACCAACTATACCATGCTCCATTAAAAGAAACTATGTTAAAACTACTTTATGTGATTTGGGAGCTGGTGTTAGTGTTATGGCTTTCTCTTTGTATCGTAGACTTGAATTGAATAAGTTGACACCTACTGAAATTTCCTTGCAAATGGCTGATAAATCAACTGCTATACCCATCGGTATTTGTGAGGATGTGCCTGTTGTGGTTGCAAACGTTACTATCTTAACGGACTTTGTTATTCTTGAGATTCCCAAGGATGACAGTATGTCGATCATCCTTGGTAGACCCATTTTGAATACTGCAGGGGCTGTTATTGACTGCAACAAGGGCAATGCCACTTTTCATGTTAATGGTAATGAGCATACGGTACACTTTTCGAAGAAACAACCTCAAGTGAATAGCATCAATTCTATTGGAAAATTTTCAACTATTGCTATTGGAGGTTTTGAATTCGCTCTCCCTACTATAAAAAAGAAATATGATATTCTTATTGTTGGGGACGTGCATATCCCCGTTGAGGTAACCTAGTGTTATGCAAAAATTCTCTGTTTTCATGTCATTCGGAAGAGGTTTGTTAATAAGACTTGATCAACCTTGTTAATGTATTCCTTTTGATGGGCATGAGATGGATGAATCTAGAAAGCACAACTTTCTGTACCTACTTTTTACTTTCTATTATTTAGATTAAATAAAGCAAAAATAGTATTATTCGTCAGTTTTCTGAATTATCCGTGCAATAAAAAATGTCCCAAAAATAAAATTTCTCCAAATGCCCTGAAAATTTAGTATGATTTTTTATAGAGTATTTAAGGATTTTTGGCACCAAGAACACACCAAGGGGCTGCACCCGTGGACCACAAGGGTGGAGGGCGTGCCCCACCCCCCTGGGCGCGCCCTCCTGCCTTGTGGGTCCCACGTGGGTCCCCCTCACTTATTCCAGCACCCATCCACTTCATCTTCCTCCAGAAAAAATCATCCTGTTGCTCAAACCCGTGTTCTAGCTCATCTTGCTGCCATTTACAATCTCCTTGTGCAAAACTCCATTTGCAAAACTGTTTTGGGGGATTGTTCTTCGGTATGTGACTCCTCCAATGGTCCAATTAGTTTTTGTTCTAGTGCTTTATATATTGCAAATTTTTGCTGCTGTGGTGACCTTGTTCTTGAGCTTGCATGTCAAATCTATATGGTCCAAAGTAGTTTTGATGCATGATATAGCCTCTAGACACTTATAGGAGTAGTTGCTGTCAATTTTGTTGAGTTTGGTTCACTTTTATTTTGAGTCACTAAAAATTTCATAAATTTTCAGAGAAAAGAAATGATGAAGAGATGGTTGAGAGGCTCTTCAAGCCGGGGTTCAAAGGAAAATGAGAATGAAGAGAAGAAGAAGCCCAAGTACAACCTTCCTCGCACCGCGGAGGTTCGGCCGTGTGAATGGCCAAGTGATGCAGTCTTGAGGGCGGCCGGAATTTATGAGGATTTCTATTATTTGGCTGAGAATGCAGGCATCACCGACTTCCTCCACGATAGGTGTGATCAATACCTCCTACTCACTAATACCTTTGTGCAAAATTTTCACTTTCATGCTAGGAAATCACCACCCACGGTAGAGTTTTATTTATATGATGAGCATAAGGAGATGATGCTTTATGATTTTTGCGAGGTTTGCAAATTACCTTTTGAGGGCAGTGTCAGTGAACCACGTCCTAGAGATGTGGAAGATTTTATTGATGAAGTTACTGTAGGGGAAGAGAGAGGGGTGTCGGAAGCGAGAGTGGCTAGTTTGCATTTTCCTGTTTTGCGCTATTACTCGTTATTTGCTGGGAGATGTTTAATTGGTCATGGGGAGAGTGGAGGCCTTAGTGCCCCTGACCTCGCTAGTTTGCGTCATGCTTTACTTCGTGATAGAACTTTTAGTTTGGGCGCTATTGTTGCTCGACGGTTGAGTTTAAACCGTTCGAGGGGTCCTATCTTTGGAGGTATCTATGCCTCTCGCCTTGCTAGTAGCTTCGAGATACCCATTAGGCACGATGAGGAAGAGGAGATGTTGCTACCCACTAGATACTTAGACTATAACAGTATGGTAGAACATGATATTATTAGCGATGATAAGGACAAGAGACTCATCTATAACCTGGTATTCAGCCAGAAGACTTGTCAGATTATTACTTTGCCTGCACCTTCTTTGTTCGATATTCATTCAGGCAGGTACCTCATTTTGCCCGAGGACATTTATGCATACTGGGAGCGGACGCGATCCCTAGTTCCTGAGCCAGAACCATCACCTGATCTGTATGAGGAGTCTATTTATCAGTGGGAGCCACAGGAGCTCGCTAACCAGTGGAACCCTCAGGATCCTCCTCAGTACCCAGGAGAGGGCTATTTTGATCCATGGGTGTAGACCAACTTAGGCTAAAAGCCTAAGCTTGGGGGAGTACGTATTTCTCACCGACATTACATTCATGTTCACACACTCATTCCAGTTGTCATTGTTCATACTTTTTCATTGTATTATCCATGTTAGTTTATTTCTTTTTCTCACTTTCTTCTTGTGTGTTCGAAAAACTTTGAGAAAAAAAAATTAGTTGTAGCTTCTTTTTAGTTTCCTTTCCATGTTTATTTAGTAGTAGTATTAAAGAAAACCCCAAAAGATTTCTCATTCTTCTTTTTGTTTGTTGAGAGCTTTCCCGTGTAAATAGTTTTTCTCGTTCTTGTTTTTACTTTCTTCAGAAAAACAAAAACTCCAAAAATATTTCAGTGTGTTTCTTTGAAATTCTTTTTCCTTTCTTTGGGTCGAGAGGAGAAGATCATGATGAAAATGTTGAGTGGCTCTCATATGCATTATTGTTGATCTAACGAAGAGCCATATTACCTTGTCTTCTCCTTTGAATAAATGTTTGCAGATTCCAGCTTAGTCCAATGCATGTGCACTATTATTATTATCCACACCGTTCGGTCATGCAAGTGAAAGGCAATAATGACGATATTTGATGAAATGATTGAGATGAGGAAAAGCTGGTATGAACTCGACCTATTTTGTTTTTGTAAATATGATTAGTTCATCGTTCTTGATTCAGGCCATTTTGAATGAAACATGTTTGCATTGACAATTAGAGATTATATTTACTCATGCCATGCTTAATTAGCTAGGAGTTTATAATGGTTTACCTTGCATGCCAACATGCTTTTAAAATGGTTGTGATGTAGTATGATAGGATGGTATCCTCCTTTGAATGATTCGAGTGGCTTGACTTGGCACATGTTCACGCATGTAGTTGAAACAAAATCAACATAGCCTCCACGATATTTATGTTCATGGTGATTTATATCCTACTCATGCTTGCACTCAATGTTGGTTAATCTCAATGCATGTTTATGACTGTTGTCGCTCTCTAGTTGGTCGCTCCTCAATCTTTTGCTAGCCTTCCCTTGTACTAAGCGGGAATACTGCTTGTGCATCCACCTCCATAAACCCAAAGTTGCTCCATATGAGTCCACCATACCTACCTATATGCGGTATTTACCTGCCGTTCCAAGTAAATTTGCATGTGCCAAACTCTAAACCTTCAAATAATAATCTGTTTTGTATGCCCGAATCGCTCATGTAGCGACTGGGGGCTGTCAGTATCTTCCATGCTAGGTGGGTTATTCTCACGATGAGTGTTGATTCACTTGTCATTCACAAGAAAGTGGCTGGTGTTCGGGATGCCCAGTTCCATGCTCAAATCAAATCAAAATATAATTTCAAACAAAACTCCCCCAGGACTATTGTTGGTATGGACAGTACCCGTTGTTTCGGACCAGCAGTGGAGTGTGCTTGTTGGTGGAGGGGGAGTAAAAACTTTACCATTCTATTTGGGAACCGCCTATAATGTATCTAGCATGGAAGATACCGAGAGCTCTTGGTTGTTATGTTGACAATGAAAGCATACCGCTCAAAATTATATTCATCTCTGTTTCAAAAAGCTCGAGCTCTGGCACCTCTGCAAATCCCTGTTTCCCTCTGCGAAGGGCCTATCTATTTACTTTTATTGTTGAGTCATCATCCTCTTATAAAACGCACCAGTTAGAGAGCACCACTGTCATTTGTATGCGTTGTTATTAATTGATATTGAGTATGACTATGACTGGATCTCTTTTACCATGAATTACAATGTCTAGTCAGTCCTTGATCTTCAGGGGTGCTCTGCATTTATGTTTTGCGGTCTCAGAAAGGGCTAGCGAGATACCATTTTGTTATATCATATCATGATTGTTTTGAAAAAGTGTTGTCATCTGAGATTTATTATTATTGCTCGCTAGTTGATTATGCAATTGATATGAGTAAATGTGAGACCTAAATGTTATTGTAAATTTGGTTAGTTCATAATCTTTGCTGAAAACCTGAATGCTGGCTATACATATTTGCAACAACAAGATCAAACAGAGTTTGTAAAAGTTTTTCTTTATCACTTTCAGTTTGTCAACTGAATTGCTTGAGGACAAGCAATGGGTTAAGCTTGGGGGAGTTGATACGTCTCCATCGTATCTACTTTTCCAAACTCTTTTGCCCTTGTTTTGGACTCTAATTTGCATGATTTGAATGGAACTAACCCGGACTGACGCTGTTTTCAGCAGAATTACCTTGGTGTTATTTTTGTGCAGAAATAAAAGTTCTCGGAATGACCTAAAAATTTACGGAGAATATTTTTGGAATAAATAAGAAATATTGGCGAAAGAATCAACCAGAGGGGACCCACCAGCTGACCACAAGGGTGGAGGGCGCGCCCCCTGCCTTGTGGGTCCCCTGGACTTCCTTCGACCCTAACTCCAACTCTATATATTCACGTTCGGGGAGAAAAAAAATCAGAGAGAAGGAATCATCGCGTTTTACGATACAGAGCCGCCGTCACCTCCTGTTCTTCATCGGGAAGGCAGATCTGGAGTCCGTTCAGTGCTCCGGAGAGGGGGATTCGTCGCCATCATCATCACCAACCTTCCTCCATCACCAATTTCATGATGCTCACTGCCGTGTGTGAGTAATTCCATCGTAGGCTTGCTGGACGGTGATGGGTTGGATGAGATTTATCATGTAATCCAGTTAGTTTTGTTAGGGTTTGATCCCTAGTATCCACTATGTTCTGAGATTGATGTTGCTATGACTTTGCTATGCTTAATGCTTGTCACTAGGGCCCGAGTGCCATGGTTTCAGATCTGAACCTATTATGTTTTCATGAATATATTTGTGTTCTTGATCCTATCTTGCAAGTTGTAGACACCTATTACGTGTTATGATCCGCATACCCCAAGGTGACAATAATTGGGATTCTTTCCGGTGATTACCATAGTTTGAGGAGTTCATGTATTCACTAATAGCTAATGCTTTGGTCCGGTTCTCTATTAAAAGGAGGCCTTAATATCCCTTAGTTTCCATTAGGACCCCGCTGCCACGGGAGGGTAGGACAAAAGATGTCATGCAAGTTCTTTTCCATAAGCTCGTATGACTATATTCGGAATACATGCCTACATTATATTGATGAATTGGAGCTAGTTCTGTGTCACCCTAGGTTATAACTGTTGCATGATGAATGCCATCCGACATAATTATCCATCATTGATCCATTGCCTACGAGCTTTTCACATATTGATCTTTGCTAAGTTACTTTGCCGTTGCCACTGTTACCATTGCTACAAAACTGCTACTCTTACTTTTGTCACCGTTACCGTTACTTGCATACTACTTTGCTGCAGATATTAAGTCTTTCAGGTGTGGTTGAATTGACAACTCAGCTGCTAATACTTGGGAATATTCTTTGGCTCCCCTTGTGTCGAATCAATAAATTTGAGTTCAATACTCTACCCTCAAAAACTGTTGCGATCCCCTATACTTATGGAAAAGAACTTGCATGACATCTTTTGTCCTACCCTCCCGTGGCAGCAGGGTCCATAAGGAAACTAAGGGATATTAAGGCATCCTTTTAATAGAGAACCATAACAAAGCATTAGCAGTTAGTGAATACATGAACTCCTCAAACTACGGTAATCACCGGAAAGAATCCCAATTATTGTCACCTTGGGGTATGCGGATCATAACTCGTAATAGGTGTGTATAACTTGCAAGATAGGATCAAGAACGCACATATATTCATGAACACATAATAGGTTCAGATCTGAAATCATGGCACTCGGGCCCTAGTGAGAAACATTAAGCTTAGCAAAGTTATAGCAACATCAATCTCAGAACATAGTGGATACTAGGGATCAAACCCTAACAAAACTAACTCGATTACATGATAAATCTCATCCAACCCATCACCGTCCGGCAAGCCTACGAAGGAATTACTCACTCTCGGTGGTGAGCATCATGAAATTGGTGATGGAAGAAGGTTGATGATGATGATGGCAACGGATTCCACCCTCCGGAGCCCCGAACGGACTCTAGATCAGCCCTCCCGATGAAGAACATGAGGTGGTGGCGGCTCCGTATTGTAAAACATGATGAATCCTTCTCTCTGATATTTTTCTCTGCGATTAGGTATATATGGAGTTGGACTTAGGGTTGCCGGAGATCCAGGGGGCCCACAAGCCTGGGAGGCGCGCCCTTGGGGGGTAGGCGCACCCTAGAGCTTGTGGCTCCTGGGTGGCCCCACTCTGTTATCTTTTTCTGCCAATATTTTTTTTATATTCCACAAAAATTCTCCGTAAATTTTCAGGTCAATCCGAGAACTTTGATTTCTGCACAAAAATAACACCACGGCAATTCTGCTGAAAACAGCGTCAGTCCGGGTTTGTTCCATTCAAATCATGCAAATTAGAGTCCAAAACAAGGGCAAAAGAGTTTGGAAAAGTAGATACGATGGAGATGTATCACCAGCGCTCTGTGATCTATTGCATTCACTTCGTTCCCACGGAGTTTATGCAATCGGTCTCACCGAGTTAGCTTGACAGATTCTCTGTTGCTTATTGCTTCACTTCGGTCCCACCGAGTTGATGCAATCGGCGCCACCGAGATGACGTTTGCCCTAAGCTCTAGCACATTGATACGTCTCCAACGTATCTATAATTTTTGATTGTTCCATGCTGTTATATTATCATTCCTGGATGTTTTACAATCATTTTATAGCAACTTTATATCATTTTTTGGGACTAACCTATTGACATAGTGCCCAGTGCCAGTTGCTGTTTTTTGCTTGTTTTTTACTTCGCAGGAAATCAATACCAAACGGAGTCCAAATGCAGCAAAACTTTTTGGTAATTTTTTCTGGACCAGAAGACACAAGTTGGGCCAAGAAAGTACCTGAGGCGGGCTCCGAGGGGAGCACAACCCACCAGGGTGCGCCTGGGGGCCCAAGCACGCCCAGGTGGGTTGTGCCCACCTCGGCCACCTCCCGCACCGCCTCTTTGCTCTATAAATACCCCAATATTCCAGAAACCCTAGGGGAGTCAACGAAAATCAATTCCAGCCGCCGCAAGTTCCAGAAACCACAGATCCAATCTAGACACCATCACGGAGGGGTTCATCATCCTCATTGGTGCCTCTCCGATGATGCGTGAGTAGTTCATTGTAGACCTACGGGCCCGTAGGCAGTAGCTAGATGGCTTCCTTTCTCTCTTTTGATTCTCAATACAATGGTCTCTTGGAGATCTATTTGATGTAACTCTTTTTTTGCGGTGTGTTTGTTGGGATCCGATGAACTTTGAGTTTATGATCAGATCTATGTTTTTATCCATGAAAGTTATTTGAGTCTTTTGATCTCTTATATGCATGATTGCTTATAGCCTCGTATTTCTTCTTCGAATCTTTGGTTTAGATAGGCCAACTAGATCGATTTTTCTTGCCATGGGAAGAGGTGCTTTGTGATGGGTTCGATCTTACGGTGCTTGATCCTAGTGACAGAAGGGGAACCAACACGTATGTATCGTTGCTATTAAGGATAACAAGATGGGGTCTATTTCTACATAAATAGATCTTGTCTACATCATGTCATCGTTCTTATTGCATTACTCTGTTTTTCCATGAACTTAATACACTAGATGCATGCTGGATAGCGGTCGATGTGTGGAGTAATAGTAGTAGATGCAGGCAGGAGTCGGTCTACTAATCTTGGACGTGATGCCTATATAATGATCATTGCCTGGATATCGTCATAATTATTTGAAGTTCTATCAATTGCCCAATAGTAATTTGTTCACCCACTGTATGCTATTTTTCTCGAGAGAAGCCACTAGTGAAATCTACGGCCCCCGGGTCTATTTTCCTCATCATATATTTTCAGATCTATTTTGCTATTTGCCTTTTTATTTATTTGCCACTTTTATTTTCAGATCTATATTTCCAAAAAACCAAAAATACCTCGCTGAATTTTATTTGCTTTTATTTGCATCTATCAATCTATTACAATTTATCTCACGTCCGTTTGCCAATTTTTGGCGCCGTTACCCGAAAGGGATTGACATCCTCTTTAACACATCGGGTTGCAAGTATTTGTTCTTTGTGTGCAGGTGTTGTTTACGTAGTGTTGCTTGGTTCTCCTACTGGTTCGATAACCTTGGTCTCATCACTGAGGGAAATACCTACCGTTGCTGTGCTGCATCATCCCTTCCTCTTTGGGGAAATACTGACGTAGTTCAAGCCAACATCACACATCGGTCCCACCGAGTTGTTCCAGCTGGTCTGTAGCGACCCGACCCGAATGGATCGAATCTCTGTGTTCAAGTGTCATCCCTGGATCGGTAATGCTGACACACACAGTACTTGAGGGATTTATAACAGAGTAGCAATCACACACTTATTACATCGAATGTCTCAAAAGAGAACTGATTACAATAAATATGGCTTAAGGCCATCTAAATAAGATAACAGCGGAAGGCTTGGAAGATAAGGTGAGTCCATCAACTCCAACGGCATAGCTGAGTGCACGACAACGACCTAGCACACCTTACTCTTCGTCTGAAAAGTCTGCAACATGATACGTTGCAGCCCGAAACGGGTCAGCACATGGAATATGCTGGCAATATAACACAGTAGAGCAATGAACAGAATAAATGCTAATACTACATGCATATTTGGCTGGTGGAAAAGCTCTAGGGTTATACTGTTTTGCGAAAAGCCAATTTTTCCCTACAACAAAGGAATATATTTTATTTAACTATCATGGTGGTTGTTGAACATTGAGAAGGTAAAACCCCCTCTCAATCCCAATTAAAAGTAATCATTAATCCCAACAAATTAATTTAAAGTGATGGGATTCAATATGATGATCCAAGAACCAGATACTCAAGATGTCCATAACCGGGGACACGGCTAATCATGATTAGTTTGTACACTCTGCAGAGGTTTGTGCACTTTTCCCCACAAGACTCGATCTCCTCCGTTGGATTTCTCGCACTTCATGGTGTTTGAGAAACGGATGACCGAGACACAGTCTTTCTGAAGCATTTACTCTTTACTCTGGGTAGACAGTTACACCTACTTTCCCCTACATCTGCTAGCCTACCACTGAAAGAGGTCCTGCAACATACTCAACTATGCTAGAGCCCATAATAGCTTGTGGCTGCACACGGAAGTTTCTAGCATGAATAATCTTATGATCCCTTTGAGCCTGGGTGGCGAACCAAATGGACAGCACTGGTATATCCCCAGGTGCCCGCAACCAATCCACCCAGATGTGTGTTTAAGTAGCCACCTTAAGTTAACCATTAATTAAAAATCTCACATCTGTCATGGATACACTCAAATCCAATCCACGTCTACGAGCATAGCATGGCAACATAAGCATAGCGTAGAAGTAACTCCCAAGGGTTTGTTATTAAAAGGGCAATAGGTTCTACCTCATCATCTACTTCCCAGTACCCACAAGTTAATCACATCCTAATCATGCAATATTTGAGGGTCGAAACTAATGCATAAAAACTGGGTAACGAAGAAGTATGATCAATGTGTTACTTGCCTTGCTGACGATCCGCAAAACCTAGGGACTCGTAGAAGCACGCTTCGCACTCCGGGTACTCTATCGCAAACAAACAATAGCATACATAAGTAATCAAACGAAGATGCACGGGTAAAACTCAAATGAGAATACCTAACCAGAAAGTTCAACTGAAGAACTCTGGTTTGCAAAAAGAATCAAATCAAACAAAGCAACGAAACTCAAACTGCGAAAGAAACAAGCTTTGATTACTAATCTGGACTAAAGTCAAATTTTACAGTAGCAAAAACTTGTTTAAGTTGGTTAAACAGAAAGAGGGCTTCGAGACGAAGATCTAGGCGCTTGAATCGCCTGATTCCGACAAACGAGCGAAAAGTTATACTAAAACGAAAATCGGATCAGGAATCGCGATCGAAAATAATCGCGGAAAATCCGAGAAAAAGAAAAACTAACGAACAGGCTAACGAACGAACGTTCGCTGTCTGCGGTTAACTCACGAAAACCGTTCGTTAAAACGAACGTACGAACGGGCGTTCGCTAAATAACTAAACCGAAAAAAAAACCGAATGAACCGATAAAATAAAAAAAACGCATCTAGGGTTTCTAAAAAAAAACCGATCGGTTTTTACCTAAACCGAAAAAAACCGGGCGTCGGATCCGGCGAGCGGCGGCTCCGGCGAGGCGAGGTGCTGCGGGGCGGCGGGGTGCGGCGCGGCGGCGAGGCGACGGGGTGGGGCGCGCGGGCGACGGCGAGCGCGCGAGGCGGCGCGGCAAGCGGCGGCGGGGTGCGGCGGCTCGGCGGCGGCTGGCGCGGGCTGCGGCTGCTGCTGCGTGCGGCGGCGGCGGCTGGTGTGGAGGGGTCGGGGGCGGCGGTATATAAAGGGGCCGGGGGGCGACTTGGGCGAGGGGGCGAGGGCGGCCGGGGCGGAGTCGGACTCCGGCGAGTTCCCGCGAGCACGGCTCGCGAGGAAGGCGCGGCGTTGCCGGGCCGGCTGGGCTTCGGCCCAGTTCGGTCCGCGAAGTTTTTTTTTGTTAAATAAATCCTGACGCAGAAAAACAAAGAAAAGAAATACTAACGACTCCAAAATCTGAAATAAATTTTCCCCGTCCTCTAAAAAATAGCGGACAAGTTGAACATTTATTTGGGCCTCTAATGAATTTTGAAAAACACTATTTTTCCTAAATTCAATAAAATTGCAATAAAATCCAAATAAATATTATTTGATTTAATATTTTCTCCAAATTCCATTTATTTTGGAGAAGTCAATTATCTCCTCTCATATATTTTAAATGTTGGAAATAATTTGGAGAGAAAAATATTAAATCAAATTGATCCTTGTTTTCAATATTTGAGAAAATTCAAATATGAAAACGGTGAAATCCCCAACTCTCTCCGTGGGTCCTTGAGTTGCTTAAGATTTCGAGGATCAAAACGAAATGCAAATAAATATGATATGCATATGATGACCTATTATAACATTCCAATTAAAAATTTGGGATGTTACAAACCTACCCCCTTAAGATGAATCTCGTCCCTCGAATTCGGGTTGGCTGAAAATAGGTGTGGGTGTGTCCTTCCGGAGGTCTTCTTCGCGCTCCCAGGTAGCTTCCTCCTCGGTATGATGACTCCACTGAACTTTGCAAAACTTGATGACCTTACTACTGCGAGTAACGACGGCTGGCAAACTCGAGAATCTTGACGGGTTTCTTCCCTCGTAGTTAGGTCACTTTCCACTGAATTGCTTCCAGGGGCACTGTATCTCTTAGAGGAATGTGCAGCCACCTCCGCATGCACTTCTTTAACTGGGAAACGGGAAACCACATCATGAACTCCTGACAGTCCTTCGGGTAACTCCAACTTGTAGGCAACTTCTCCCATCCGTTCCACAACACGATACGGTCCTACAAACCTCGGGGCTAACTTTCCTTTAACTCCCAAACGTTCACTCCTCGAGTGGCGACACACGTAGATATGCTCTGTCTCCGACTTCATAGGTTACCTCCTTGCGTTTTGGATCCGGCATAACTCTTCGTCTGGACTGGGCTACTTTCAGTCTATCTCGAATCAGCTTAACCTCTCTTCGAGTTCCTTAATCAAATCCGGTCCAAACAACTGACGGTCTCCAACTTCATCCCACATCAACGTGTCTGCACCTCCTTCCATACAAACCCGAAAGGTGCCATCTTCAAACTGGCTTGGTAGCTGTTTTGTATGAGAACTCCGCGTAGGGCAGATTGTCATCCCAACTAGATCCATAATCTAGCGCACAAGCTCTTAACATGTCCTCCAGGATCTGATTGACTCCTCTCGGTCTGTCCATCTGTCTGCGGATGAAAAGCTGTACTAAACTCTAGCCTGGTACCCAGAGTCTGGTGCAGCTGGTGCCAAACTTTGAAGTACTGGGTTCCTCTATCTGATACATGGTCCTCGAACTCCGTGCAGACATACGATCCGGTCATATATATCTGGCCAACTTCGCACTCGTATATGTGGTTTTCACTGGAATAAAGTGAGCTACTTTGGTCAAACGATCCACTACTACCCAGATAGAATAATATCCTGATCGGGTCCTGGTAATCCCGGTGATGAAATCCATGCCAAGTTTTATCCCACTCCATTCGGGTATTGGCATAGGCTGTAGCAACCTGGGGCTTCTGATGCTCTGCCTTCACTCTCTGACATACATCACATACGGCTACATACTCAGCAATATCCCCTTCATACCCGTCCACCAGAAACGCTCTTTTAAATCCAAATACATCTTGGTGTTCCGGGGTGTATCGAGTATGGCGAGTCCATGAGCCTCCTGTAGTATCAACTTCCTGATCTCGGCATTATTGGGTACATACACACGGTCCTCAAACCATAAGGTGTCGTGCTCATCTTCACGAACCTTTGGCTCTTCCTTGCGCATTCTATCCTTTATCTCGGCAATTTCTTTGTCATCTTTCTGAGCTTCTCGAATCCTTCCCAATAATGTTGACTGAACTTCCATAACTGCGACAAAACCTCTAGGGACTATCCCCAACGAATCCTCCCTGAGATCTTCGGATAACCCCTTTGGTAACCTCCTCGCTTTTGAGGGTATTGACATAACTCTTCCGGCTCAAAGCATCATCTACGACATTGGCCTTCCTGGATAATAATGCAACTCATACTAATCCTTTCAATAAGTTCCAACCACTCCTCTGCCTGAGGTTCAGCTCCTTCTGAGTGAAAATATACTTCAAGCTCTTGTGATCCGTGTACAACCATCACAACGGTTCCCAATAAGAAAATGTCTCCAAGTCTTAAGTGCATAGAACTACAGCTGCTAACTCCAAGTCATGCGTGGCATAATTCAACTCATGCCGGCCGAAGCTGACGTGAGGCATATGAAACAACTCTTCCTTCCTGCATAAGTACTCCTCCCAGTCCTAAGCGAGAAGCGTCGCAATACACTTGGAAATCCTTGCGTATATCTGGCAGAATCAGAACTGGGGCTGTAACCAAACGTTTCTTCAGTTCCTGAAAACTTGCCTCACATTCATCTGTCCATTTGAACTTAGTGTCCTTCTTCAGTAACTCCGTCATAGGCTTCGCAATCTTAGAAAAATTCTCGATAAATCTCCGATAATATCCTGCAAGTCCAAGAAAACTGCGGATCTCCCCCACTGAGGTGGGTGCCAACCACTCAGTGACAGACTGAACCTTAGTGGGGTCTACTGCTATACCTTCGCCCGATATAACATGTCCAAGAAATCCAACTTCCTTCAACCAAAACTCACATTTGCTGAACTTGGCATACAACTGATGTTCTCTGAGCTTCTCGAGAACTAAACGCAGATGCTCCTTGTGCTCCTCTTCATTCTTTGAGTATACCAAGATATCATCAATGAACACCACGACAAACTTATCCAAGAACTCCATGAACACCTTGTTCATCATACTCATGAAATAGGCAGGGGCATTAGTCAATCCAAATGACATAACTGTGTACTCATATAGCCCATACCGGGTGGTGAAGGCTGTCTTAGGTATATCCTGTTCTCGGATCTTCAGCTGGTGATACCCTGATATCAGATCGATCTTGGAGAACACTTTAGCTCCTTGCAACTGATCAAACAAATCATTAATCATTGGCAGTGGGTACTTGTTCTTAATCGTCACTTCATTCAATGCGCGATAATCAACAACCATTCTCAAGGATCCATCCTTCTTCTCAACTAAGAGCACTGGGGCTCCCCACGGTGATGAACTTCGTCGAATATAACCTTTCTCCAATAATTCCTTGATCTGCTTCTTAATCTCCTCCAGATCATTTGCGGGCATCCGGTATGGTCTCTTTGATATTGGTCCGGTGCCTGGCAACAACTCTATCAAGAATTCAATGTCTCGATCCGGCGGCATGCCTGGTAACTCCTCTGGAAATACATCTGGGTAATCCTTCACAATAGGCACCTCCTCCTGAACAACTCCCGTGAGAGAATTTACTTGGCTCCTTCTAGGCACATGCCTAGATACATACTTGATCCTTTTTCCCTCCGGGGTGGTAAGCAAAATCGACTTACTCACACAATCGATGCTTCCTCCATACATCGACAGCCAATCCATGCCTAGTATCACATCCAATCCTTGTGACTTCAAAACTATCAGGTCTGAGGGGAAAACATGACTTCCAATGATCAATGGCATCTGAAAACATCCTTGTCTTGCCATATACTCCGCACCGGGTGATCTTACTAACATGGGTGTCCTATGTACCTTAGTGGGCAACTTATACTTATCCACGAATCCCCTTGATATGTATGAATGCGATGCACCAGTATCGAAAAGAACAATTGCAATAAAAGACTTAACCAAAAACTTACCGATAACTGCATCAGGCTGCTCCTCAACCTCCTCCACGTTCACGTGGTTCACTTGTCCTCGGTTGAATGGATTGGGCTTCTTCCCAGCGCTTCCATTACCATTGCCGTTCTTCAATTCTGGACATTCGTTGGCATAATGTCCAGTCTTCCCGCACTTGAAACAGGTAATGTGGCTTTGATCCTTCTTGGCGGGTGTGGCTGGGTTAGAGCGGTTCTGATTGCTGCCTGCTCCATTTCCATTTCCATTCTTGTGGCCATTATGGTTGTGCGAACTTCCTCCATTGGGGTTATGACCTCCATGGTTATGAACAAGCCCTCCCGAGTTCAGGGTGAACCGGGGCTTCTGCTGAGCTCCTGAGTTGAACTTCCCTTGTCCATACTTCCTCTTGCGGCTATCAATCTGCTGCTGCTTCCCTTCAATCATAAGAGCTTTGTCTACCAACTCCTGGTAGTTGTTGAATGTTGCCACCATCAACTGCATACTCAGCTCATCATTCAACCCTTCCATAAACTTCTCCTGCTTCGCGGCATCAGTGGCCACATCATCCGGGGCATAGCGAGCTAATTTACTGAACTCATCCACGTACTGCCCCACGGTACGGTTTCCCTGGCGTAAGTTGCGAAACTCACGCTTCTTCATGCTCATAGCTCCTGCTGAGACATGTGCAGTGCGGAAAGCTTGCTGAAACTGATCCCAAGTGACATTGGCTATAGGGAATGTGGCTGTGTAATTCTCCCACCATGAGGCTGCGGGTCCATCCAATTGATGTGCGGCAAAACGCACCTTCTCAGCGTCTGTGCATCCTACGGTGGTCAACTCCCTTCCAATCCTGCGTAGCCAGTCATCCGCAACTATTGGCTCGGTGCTACTGGAAAACACCGGCGGCTGCAACCTCAGAAAACGGGCTAAGTTGTCGACTGGAGGTGGTGGCGGTGGGTTGTTGTTGTTGTTGTTGCCTTGGTTCTGAACTAGTAGCTGCATCAGGGTATTCTGCTGTTGAATCAACTGAGTGAGCTCCGGTGGGAAAACAAATCCGGTGTCGCGTCTCGGAGGCATCTGATGGGTTTAGAGGGAAGAGATTAGAATAGAGTAAGGTCTAGTGAGAAGGCACTACCCATATGCACATGAGACAAACACATTCATAACACACCACTCAATTCAAGCAAGAGCATACAATCGATCTAACTACCGTTACAAAAGTGCTCGGACTATTACTATTTACATGGGGAAAATACTAATGATAATATGGTGGTCATCTAGAAATTTTGATCGGTGGAAGACTCCATGATATCCGCTCCAGCTTCGTCTTCATAATCATCATCACTACTGTCGGGGTCGGAGTCGGTGTCGTCGATGATGATGTAGTCTTCAGATCGAATTTCCTCAGGTTCATCGTCTTCTTCTCCGGGCGCGGGGTCTCCCATGAATACTCCTAGCTTCCTTGTCAGGTCGTCATTCTTTTCCACTAGTATTGCGATTTCCTCCTCGTATCCATCGCGTGTAGACTTGAGTTCCTCTGCTAGTACAGTGGCGGTGTAGGTCCCGGTGAAGCTTGGTATTCCGATGTTCAGGTACCTAGTGACTTCCTTCAAGTGTCGTCCAAAAGGTGTGTCTTCATCCGGTTGTGTAAACTTGTTCCTTGAGTCCGCCATCCTAGAGAATAGAAGATGGAGAGAAGTCAGAAATGAGTAGAGAAGAGTGACCTATGGCTTTTCTTAGTGGTCGTGTCCTACAGTCAGCGTGTGCTCTGATACCATCTCTGTAGCGACCCGACCCGAATGGATCGAATCTCTGTGTTCAAGTGTCATCCCTGGATCGGTAATGCTGACACACACAGTACTCGAAGGATTTATAACAGAGTGCAATCACACACTTATTACATCGAATGTCTCAAAAGAGAACTGACTACAATAAATATGGCTTAAGGCCATCTAAATAAGATAACAGCGGAAGGCTTGGAAGATAAAGTGAGTCCATCAACTCCAACGGCATAGCTGAGTGCACGACAACGACCTAGCACACCTTACTCTTCGTCTGAAAAGTCTGCAACATGATACGTTGCAGCCCGAAACGGGTCAGCACATGGAATATGCTGGCAATATAACACAGTAGAGCAATGAACAGAATAATTGCTAATACTACATGCATATTTGGCTGGTGGAAAAGCTCTAGTGTTATACTGTTTTGCGAAAAGCTAATTTTTTCCTACAACAAAGGAATATATTTTATTTAACTATCATGGTGGTTGTTGAACATTGAGAAGGTAAATCCCCCTCTCAATCCCAATTAAAAGTAATTATTAATCCCAACAAATTAATTTAGAGTGATGGGATTCAATATGATAATCCAAGAACCAGATACTCAAGATGTCCATAACCGGGGACACGGCTAATCATGATCAGTTTGTACACTCTGCAGAGGTTTGTGCACTTTTCCCCACAAGACTCGATCTCCTCCGTTGAATTTCTCGCACTACATGGTGTTTGAGAAACGGATGACCGAGACACAGTCTTTCAGAAACATTTACTCTTTACTCTGGGTAGACAGTTACACCTACTTTCCCCTACATCTGCTAGCCTACCACTGAAAGAGGTCATGTAACATACTCAACTATGCTAGAGCCCATAATAGCTTGTGGCTGCACACGGAAGTTTCTAGCATGAATAATCTTATGATCCCTTTGAGCCTGGGTGGCGAACCAAATGGACAGCACTGGTATATCCCCAGGTGCCCGCAACCAATCCACCCAGATGTGTGTTTAAGTAGCCACCTTAAGTTAACCATTAATTAAAAATCTCACATCTGTCATGGATACACTCAAACCCAATCCACGTCTACGAGCATAGCATGGCAACATAAGCATAGCGTAGAAGTAACTCCCAAGGGTTTGTTATTAAAAGGGCAATAGGTTCTACCTCATCATCTACTTCCCAGTACCCACAAGTTAATCACATCCTAATCATGCAATATTTGAGGGTCGAAACTAATGCATAAAAACTGGGTAACGAAGAAGTATGATCAATGTGTTACTTGCCTTGCTGACGATCCGCAAAACCTAGGGACTCGTAGAAGCACGCTTCGCACTCCGGGTACTCTATCGCAAACAAACAATAGCATACATAAGTAATCAAACGAAGATGCACGGGTAAAACTCAAATGAGAAGACCTAACCAGAAAGTTCAACTGAAGAACTCTGGTTTGCAAAAAGAATCAAATCAAACAAAGCAACGAAACTCAAACTGCGAAAGAAACAAGCTTTGATTACTAATCTGGACTAAAGTCAAATTTTACAGTAGCAAAAACTTGTTTAAGTTGGTTAAACAGAAAGAGGGCTTCGAGACGAAGATCTAGGCGCTTGAATAGCCTGATTCCGACAAACGAGCGAAAAGTTATACTAAAACGAAAATCGGATCAGGAATCGCGATCGAAAATAATCGCGGAAAATCCGAGAAAAAGAAAAACTAACGAACAGGCTAACGAACGAACGTTCGCTGTCTGCGGTTAACTCACGAAAACCGTTCGTTAAAACGAACGTACGAACGGGCGTTCGCTAAATAACTAAACCGAAAAAAAAACCGAATGAACCGATAAAATAAAAAAAACGCATCTAGGGTTTCTAAAAAAAAACCGATCGGTTTTTACCTAAACCGAAAAAAACCGGGCGTCGGATCCGGCGAGCGGCGGCTCCGGCGAGGCGAGGTGCTGCGGGGCGGCGGGGTGCGGCGCGGCGGCGAGGCGACGGGGTGGGGCGCGCGGGCGACGGCGAGCGCGCGAGGCGGCGCGGCAAGCGGCGGCGGGGTGCGGCGGCTCGGCGGCGGCTGGCGCGGGCTGCGGCTGCTGCTGCGTGCGGCGGCGGCGGCTGGTGTGGAGGGGTCGGGGGCGGCGGTATATAAAGGGGCCGGGGGGCGACTTGGGCGAGGGGGCGAGGGCGGCCGGGGCGGAGTCGGACTCCGGCGAGTCCGGCGCGAGCACGGCTCGCGAGGAAGGCGGCGGCGTTGCCGGGCCGGCTGGGCTTCGGCCCAGTTCGGTCCGCGAAGTTTTTTTTTTAAATAAATCCTGACGCAGAAAAACAAAGAAAAGAAATACTAAACGGACTCCAAAAATCCTGAAATAAATTTTCCCCGTCCTCTAAAAATATAGCGGACAAGTGAACATTTATTTGGGCCTCTAATGAAATTTTGAAAAACACATATTTTTCCTAAATTCAAATAAAATTGCAATAAAATCCAAATAAAATATTTATTTGATTTTAATATTTTTCCTCCAATATTCCATTTATTTTGGAGAAGTCATATTATCTCCTCTCATATATTTTAAATGTTGGAAATAATTTGGAGAGAAAAATATTAAATCAAATTGATCCTTGTTTCAATATTTGAGAAAATTCAAATATGAAAACGGTGAAATCCCCAACTCTCTCCGTGGGTCCTTGAGTTGCTTAAGATTTCGAGGATCAGAAACGAAATGCAAATAAAATATGATATGCATATGATGACCTATGTATAACATTCCAAATTAAAAATTTGGGATGTTACAAACCTACCCCCTTAAGATGAATCTCGTCCTCGAGATTCGGGTTGGCTAGAAAATAGGTGTGGGTGGTCCTTCCGGAGGTCTTCTTCGCGCTCCCAGGTAGCTTCCTCCTCGGTATGATGACTCCACTGAACTTTGCAAAACTTGATGACCTTACTGCGAGTAACGCGGCTGGCAAACTCGAGAATCTTGACGGGTTTCTCCTCGTAGGTTAGGTCACTTTCCAACTGAATTGCTTCCAGGGGCACTGTATCTCTTAGAGGAATGTCAGCCATCTCCGCATGGCACTTCTTTAACTGGGAAACGGGAAACACATCATGAACTCCTGACAGTCCTTCGGGTAACTCCAACTTGTAGGCAACTTCTCCCATCCGTTCCACAACACGATACGGTCCTACAAACCTCGGGGCTAACTTTCCTTTAACTCCAAAATGTTTCACTCCTCGAAGTGGCGACACACGTAGATATGCTCTGTCTCCGACTTCATAGGTTACCTCCTTGCGTTTTGGATCGGCATAACTCTTCTGTCTGGACTGGGCTACTTTCAGTCTATCTCGAATCAGCTTAACCTTCTCTTCGGATTCCTTAATCAAATCCGGTCCAAACAACTGACGGTCTCCAACTTCATCCCACATCAACGGTGTTCTGCACCTCCTTCCATACAAAGCCTCGAAAGGTGCCATCTTCAAACTGGCTTGGTAGCTGTTGTTGTATGAGAACTCCGCGTAGGGCAGATTGTCATCCCAACTAGATCCATAATCTAGCGCACAAGCTCTTAACATGTCCTCCAGGACCTGATTGACTCTCTCGGTCTGTCCATCTGTCTGCGGATGAAAAGCTGTACTAAACTCTAGCCTGGTACCCAGAGTCTGGTGCAGCTGGTGCCAAAACTTTGAAGTAAACTGGGTTCCTCTATCTGATACGATGGTCCTCGGAACTCCGTGCAGACATACGATCCAGGTCATATATATCTTGGCCAACTTCGCACTCGTATATGTGGTTTTCACTGGAATAAAGTGAGCTACTTTGGTCAAACGATCCACTACTACCCAGATAGAATCATATCCTGATCGGGTCCTGGGTAATCCGGTGATGAAATCCATGCCAAGTTTATCCCACTTCCATTCGGGTATTGGCATAGGCTGTAGCAATCCTGCGGGCTTCTGATGCTCTGCCTTCACTCTCTGACATACATCACATACGGCTACATACTCAGCAATATCCCTCTTCATACCCGTCCACCAGAAACGCTCTTTTAAATCCAAATACATCTTGGTGTTTCCGGGGTGTATCGAGTATGGCGAGTCATGAGCCTCCTGTAGTATCAACTTCCTGATCTCGGCATTATTGGGTACATACACACGGTCCTCAAACCATAAGGTGTCGTGCTCATCTTCACGAAAACCTTTGGCTCTTCCTTTGCGCATTCTATCCTTTATCTCGGCAATTTCTTTGTCATCTTTCTGAGCTTCTCGAATCCTTCCCAATAATGTTGACTGAACTTCCATAACTGCGACAAAACCTCTAGGGACTATCCCCAAACGAAACTCCCTGAGATCTTCGGATAACCCCTTTGGTAAACCTCCGCTTTTGAGGGTATTGACATAACTCTTCCGGCTCAAAGCATCAGCTACGACATTGGCCTTTCCTGGATGATAATGCAACTTCATATCATAATCCTTTATAAGTTCCAACCATCTCCTCTGCCTGAGGTTCAGCTCCTTCTGAGTGAAAATATACTTCAAGCTCTTGTGATCCGTGTACACATCACAACGGTTCCCAATAAGAAAATGTCTCCAAGTCTTAAGTGCATGAACTACAGCTGCTAACTCCAAGTCATGCGTGGCATAATTCAACTCATGCGGCCGAAGCTGACGTGAGGCATATGAAACAACTCTTCCTTCCTGCATAAGTACTCCTCCCAGTCCTAAGCGAGAAGCGTCGCAATACACTTGGAAATCCTTGCGTATATCTGGCAGAATCAGAACTGGGGCTGTAACCAAACGTTTCTTCAGTTCCTGAAAACTTGCCTCACATTCATCTGTCCATTTGAACTTAGTGTCCTTCTTCAGTAACTCCGTCATAGGCTTCGCAATCTTAGAAAAATTCTCGATAAATCTCCGATAATATCCTGCAAGTCCAAGAAAACTGCGGATCTCCCCCACTGAGGTGGGTGCCAACCACTCACTGACAGACTGAACCTTAGTGGGGTCTACTGCTATACCTTCGCCCGATATAACATGTCCAAGAAATCCAACTTCCTTCAACCAAAACTCACATTTGCTGAACTTGGCATACAACTGATGTTCCCTGAGCTTCTCGAGAACTAAACGCAGATGCTCCTTGTGCTCCTCTTCATTCTTTGAGTATACCAAGATATCATCAATGAACACCACGACAAACTTATCCAAGAACTCCATGAACACCTTGTTCATCATACTCATGAAATAGGCAGGGGCATTAGTCAATCCAAATGACATAACTGTGTACTCATATAGCCCATACCGGGTGGTGAAGGCTGTCTTAGGTATATCCTGTTCTCGGATCTTCAGCTGGTGATACCCTGATATCAGATCGATCTTGGAGAACACTTTAGCTCCTTGCAACTGATCAAACAAATCATTAATCATTGGCAGTGGGTACTTGTTCTTAATCGTCACTTCATTCAATGCGCGATAATCAACAACCATTCTCAAGGATCCATCCTTCTTCTCAACTAAGAGCACTGGGGCTCCCCACGGTGATGAACTTCGTCGAATATAACCTTTCTCCAATAATTCCTTGATCTGCTTCTTAATCTCCTCCAGATCATTTGCGGGCATCCGGTATGGTCTCTTTGATATTGGTCCGGTGCCTGGCAACAACTCTATCAAGAATTCAATGTCTCGATCCGGCGGCATGCCTGGTAACTCCTCTGGAAATACATCTGGGTAATCCTTCACAATAGGCACCTCCTCCTGAACAACTCCCGTGAGAGAATTTACTTGGCTCCTTCTAGGCACATGCCTAGATACATACTTGATCCTTTTTCCCTCCGGGGTGGTAAGCAAAATCGACTTACTCACACAATCGATGCTTCCTCCATACATCGACAGCCAATCCATGCCTAGTATCACATCCAATCCTTGTGACTTCAAAACTATCAGGTCTGAGGGGAAAACATGACTTCCAATGATCAATGGCATCTGAAAACATCCTTGTCTTGCCATATACTCCGCACCGGGTGATCTTACTAACATGGGTGTCCTATGTACCTTAGTGGGCAACTTATACTTATCCACGAATCCCCTTGATATGTATGAATGCGATGCACCAGTATCGAAAAGAACAATTGCAATAAAAGACTTAACCAAAAACTTACCGATAACTGCATCAGGCTGCTCCTCAACCTCCTCCACGTTCACGTGGTTCACTTGTCCTCGGTTGAATGGATTGGGCTTCTTCCCAGCGCTTCCATTACCATTGCCGTTCTTCAATTCTGGACATTCGTTGGCATAATGTCCAGTCTTCCCGCACTTGAAACAGGTAATGTGGCTTTGATCCTTCTTGGCGGGTGTGGCTGGGTTAGAGCGGTTCTGATTGCTGCCTGCTCCATTTCCATTTCCATTCTTGTGGCCATTATGGTTGTGCGAACTTCCTCCATTGTGGTTATGACCTCCATGGTTATGAACAAGCCCTCCCGAGTTCGGGGTGAACCGGGGCTTTTGCTGAGCTCCTGAGTTGAACTTCCCTTGTCCATACTTCCTCTTGCGGCTATCAATCTGCTGCTGCTTCCCTTCAATCATAAGAGCTTTGTCTACCAACTCCTGGTAGTTGTTGAATGTTGCCACCATCAACTGCATACTCAGCTCATCATTCAACCCTTCCATAAACTTCTCCTGCTTCGCGGCATCAGTGGCCACATCATCCGGGGCATAGCGAGCTAATTTACTGAACTCATCCACGTACTGCCCCACGGTACGGTTTCCCTGGCGTAAGTTGCGAAACTCACGCTTCTTCATGCTCATAGCTCCTGCTGAGACATGTGCAGTGCGGAAAGCTTGCTGAAACTGATCCCAAGTGACATTGGCTATAGGGAATGTGGCTGTGTAATTCTCCCACCATGAGGCTGCGGGTCCATCCAATTGATGTGCGGCAAAACGCACCTTCTCAGCGTCTGTGCATCCTACGGTGGTCAACTCCCTTCCAATCCTGCGTAGCCAGTCATCCGCAACTATTGGCTCGGTGCTACTGGAAAACACCGGCGGCTGCAACCTCAGAAAACGGGCTAAGTTGTCGACTGGAGGTTGTTGCCTTGGTTCTGAACTAGTAGCTGCATCAGGGTATTCTGCTGTTGAATCAACTGAGTGAGCTCCGGTGGGAAAACAAATCCGGTGTCGCGTCTCGGAGGCATCTGATGGGTTTAGAGGGAAGAGATTAGAATAGAGTAAGGTCTAGTGAGAAGGCACTACCCATATGCACATGAGACAAACACATTCATAACACACCACTCAATTCAAGCAAGAGCATACAATCGATCTAACTACCGTTACAAAAGTGCTCGGACTATTACTATTTACATGGGGAAAATACTAATGATAATATGGTGGTCATCTAGAAATTTTGATCGGTGGAAGACTCCATGATATCCGCTCCAGCTTCGTCTTCATAATCATCATCACTACTGTCGGGGTCGGAGTCGGTGTCGTCGATGATGATGTAGTCTTCAGATCGAATTTCCTCAGGTTCATCGTCTTCTTCTCCGGGCGCGGGGTCTCCCATGAATACTCCTAGCTTCCTTGTCAGGTCGTCATTCTTTTCCACTAGTATTGCGATTTCCTCCTCGTATCCATCGCGTGTAGACTTGAGTTCCTCTTCTAGTACAGTGGCGGTGTAGGTCCCGGTGAAGCTTGGTATTCCGATGTTCAGGTACCTAGTGACTTCCTTCAAGTGTCGTCCAAAAGGTGTGTCTTCATCCGGTTGTGTAAACTTGTTCCTTGAGTCCGCCATCCTAGAGAATAGAAGATGGAGAGAAGTCAGAAATGAGTAGAGAAGAGTGACCTATGGCTTTTCTTAGTGGTCGTGTCCTACAGTCAGCGTGTGCTCTGATACCATCTTTGTAGCGACCCGACCCGAATGGATCGAATCTCTGTGTTCAAGTGTCATCCCTGGATCGGTAATGCTGACACACACAGTACTTGAGGGATTTATAACAGAGTAGCAATCACACACTTATTACATCGAATGTCTCAAAAGAGAACTGGTTACAATAAATATGGCTTAAGGCCATCTAAATAAGATAACAGCGGAAGGCTTGGAAGATAAGGTGAGTCCATCAACTCCAACGGCATAGCTGAGTGCACGACAACGACCTAGCACACCTTACTCTTCGTCTGAAAAGTCTGCAACATGATACGTTGTAGCCCGAAACGGGTCAGCACATGGAATATGCTGGCAATATAACACAGTAGAGCAATGAACAGAATAATTGCTAATACTACATGCATATTTGGCTGGTGGAAAAGCTCTAGGGTTATACTGTTTTGCGAAAAGCCAATTTTTCCCTACAACAAAGGAATATATTTTATTTAACTATCATGGTGGTTGTTGAACATTGAGAAGGTAAAACCCCCTCTCAATCCCAATTAAAAGTAATCATTAATCCCAACAAATTAATTTAGAGTGATGGGATTCAATATGATGATCCAAGAACCAGATACTCAAGATGTCCATAACCAGGGACACGGCTAATCATGATTAGTTTGTACACTCTGCAGAGGTTTGTGCACTTTTCCCCACAAGACTCGATCTCCTCCGTTGGATTTCTCGCACTTCATGGTGTTTGAGAAACGGATGACCGAGACACAGTCTTTCTGAAGCATTTACTCTTTACTCTGGGTAGACAGTTACACCTACTTTCCCCTACATCTGCTAGCCTACCACTGAAAGAGGTCCTGCAACATACTCAACTATGCTAGAGCCCATAATAGCTTGTGGCTGCACACGGAAGTTTCTAGCATGAATAATCTTATGATCCCTTTGAGCCTGGGTGGCGAACCAAATGGACAGCACTGGTATATCCCCAGGTGCCCGCAACCAATCCACCCAGATGTGTGTTTAAGTAGCCACCTTAAGTTAACCATTAATTAAAAATCTCACATCTGTCATGGATACACTCAAACCCAATCCACGTCTACGAGCATAGCATGGCAACATAAGCATAGCGTAGAAGTAACTCCCAAGGGTTTGTTATTAAAAGGGCAATAGGTTCTACCTCATCATCTACTTCCCAGTACCCACAAGTTAATCACATCCTAATCATGCAATATTTGAGGGTCGAAACTAATGCATAAAAACTGGGTAACGAAGAAGTATGATCAATGTGTTACTTGCCTTGCTGACGATCCGCAAAACCTAGGGACTCGTAGAAGCACGCTTCGCACTCCGGGTACTCTATCGCAAACAAACAATAGCATACATAAGTAATCAAACGAAGATGCACGGGTAAAACTCAAATGAGAAGACCTAACCAGAAAGTTCAACTGAAGAACTCTGGTTTGCAAAAAGAATCAAATCAAACAAAGCAACGAAACTCAAACTGCGAAAGAAACAAGCTTTGATTACTAATCTGGACTAAAGTCAAATTTTACAGTAGCAAAAACTTGTTTAAGTTGGTTAAACAGAAAGAGGGCTTCGAGACGAAGATCTAGGCGCTTGAATCGCCTGATTCCGACAAACGAGCGAAAAGTTATACTAAAACGAAAATCGGATCAGGAATCGCGATCGAAAATAATCGCGGAAAATCCGAGAAAAAGAAAAACTAACGAACAGGCTAACGAACGAACGTTCGCTGTCTGCGGTTAACTCACGAAAACCGTTCGTTAAAACGAACGTACGAACGGGCGTTCGCTAAATAACTAAACCGAAAAAAACCCGAATGAACCGATAAAATAAAAAAAACGCATCTAGGGTTTCTAAAAAAAACCGATCGGTTTTTACCTAAACCGAAAAAAACCGGGCGTCGGATCCGGCGAGCGGCGGCTCCGGCGAGGCGAGGTGCTGCGGGGCGGCGGGGTGCGGCGCGGCGGCGAGGCGACGGGGTGGGGCGCGCGGGCGACGGCGAGCGCGCGAGGCGGCGCGGCAAGCGGCGGCGGGGTGCGGCGGCTCGGCGGCGGCTGGCGCGGGCTGCGGCTGCTGCTGCGTGCGGCGGCGGCGGCTGGTGTGGAGGGGTCGGGGGCGGCGGTATATAAAGGGGCCGGGGGGCGACTTGGGCGAGGGGGCGAGGGCGGCCGGGGCGGAGTCGGACTCCGGCGAGTCCGGCGCTAGCACGGCTCGCGAGGAAGGCGGCGGCGTTGCCGGGCCGGCTGGGCTTCGGCCCAGTTTGGTCCGCGAAGTTTTTTTTTAAATAAATCCTGACGCAGAAAAACAAAGAAAAGAAATACTAAACGGACTCCAAAAATCCTGAAATAAATTTTCCCCGTCCTCTAAAAATATAGCGGACAAGTGAACATTTATTTGGGCCTCTAATGAAATTTTGAACAACACATATTTTTCCTAAATTCAAATAAAATTGCAATAAAATCCAAATAAAATATTTATTTGATTTTAATATTTTTCCTCCAATATTCCATTTATTTTGGAGAAGTCATATTATCTCCTCTCATATATTTTAAATGTTGGAAATAATTTGGAGAGAAAAATATTAAATCAAATTGATCCTTGTTTCAATATTTGAGAAAATTCAAATATGAAAACGGTGAAATCCCCAACTCTCTCCGTGGGTCCTTGAGTTGCTTAAGATTTCGATGATCAAAAACGAAATGCAAATAAAATATGATATGCATATGATGACCTATGTATAACATTCCAAATTAAAAATTTGGGATGTTACATGGTCCCACCGAGATTCCTAACGTTCATATTTTTGAACAGATCGGTGCCACCGACTTTCCTAATCGGTGCCACCGAGATGAGTAAAAAGTGTGTAAGGGTTGGATTTTGTGTGGAGGCTATTTATACCCCTCCACCCTTTCTTCCTCATATAGGAGAGCCATCAGAACGTGCCTACACTTCCACCATTCATTTTCTGAGAGAGAGCCACCTACTCATGTGATGAGATAAAGAGATTCCATTCCAACCTTTTGAACCTTGATTTCTAGCCTTCCCCAAGTTGCTTTCCACTCAAATCCCTCTTCCGCCATAGCCAAATCTGAGAGAGAGAGAGAGAGTTGAGTATTGGGGAGACTATCATTTGAAGCACAAGAGAAAGGAGTTCATCATCTACACACCATCTATTACCTTTTGGAGAGTGGTGTCTCCTAGATTGGTTAGGTGTCGCTTGGGAGCCTCCGTCGTCATGTGGAGTTGAACCAAGAAGTTTGTAAGGGCAAGGAGATCGCCTACTTCGTGAAGATCTACGCGAGTGAGGAAAGTCCTTCATGGACGATGGCCATGGTGGGATAGACAAGGTTGCTTCTTCGTGGACCCTTCATGGGTGGAGCCCTCCATGGACGCGTGCAGCCGTTACCCTTCGTGGGTTGAAGTCTCCATCAACGTGGACGTACGATAGCACCACCTATCGGAACCACGCCAAAAATCTCTGTGTCTCCATTGCATTTGCGTTCTCCAAACCCTTCCCTTTACCTTCATATGCAATGTTTTACTTTCCGCTGCTATACTCTTAGAATTGCATGTGTAGGTTGATTGCTTGACTTGTGCTAATTGCTAAAATCTGCCCACAACTAAAATTGGGAAAATGATAGATTTTATTTGGTCAAGTAGTCCAATCACCCCACTCTAGACATACTTTCGATCCTACAAGTGGTATTAGAGCTTTGGTCTCCATTAGCCTTCATTTCCATAGCTTTGGTGATCATAGTCTTGGTTTCACAACCTAGGAGAGTATGGCGTCTAGCAAGGGTAACTATCACCATGGAGGCCCTTATTTTGATGGTACAAAATTTCCTAGTTGGAAGCATAAGATGAAAATGCATAATCTTGGTCATAACCCCACCGTTTGGGTTGTTGTGTGTGTGTGTTGGCTTGCAAGGTGATTTCTTCAAAGATGGTAGAGAACTGGATCGTGAAGTGACCGCGGAAGAATTGAAGATGTTGCAATACAATGCTCAAGCTTGTGATATTCTCTTCAATGGATTGTGCCCTGAAGAATTCAACAAAATCAGCCGCCTTGATAATGCTAAGGAACTTTGGGACACTTTGGTTGATATGCACGAAGGTACCGAGTCCATGAAGGAATCCAAGTTGGATGTGCTTCAAAGTCAACATGACAAGTTCAAGATGAAGGATGGTGAAGGAGTCGCCGAAATGTACTCTAGGCTTGGTCTCATCACAAATGAGATTGCCAGCATAGGAAGTGAAGAGATGACCGGCAAATTCATCATCAAGAAGATCCTTAGAGCCTTGGGTGAAAAATATGATACAGTGTGTACTTTGATCCAAATGATGCCCAATTACAAAGATCTCAAGCCCACAGAAGTCATTGGTAGAATTGTTGCTCATGAGATGTCACTCAAGGATAAGGAAGAGCTTCATAATAAGTCAAATGGTGCATACAAAGCTTCAAGTGATGCCCCTACAACATCAAGTGAGAAGCAAGTCTCCAATGAAGAATTGAGCTTAATGGTGAAGAACTTAAGCAAATTCTACAAAAATAGAAGCAAAGAGAGAAGCTCCAAGTCAAGGTCCTACAATGACAAAAGATCTTCTAGTCGTGATCATAATTGCTACAATTATGGAAGACCCGGACACTACTACAATTAGTGTATGGCTCCCTAAGAGAAAAGAGAAGACTCACCAAAAAGGAGAAGTAGAAGTGATGAATCACCTCCAAGAGAGAGAAGGAGTAGAGATGATCGTTATGAATGAAGACCCTCTCGTAGAAGCAAGGTGAAAGCACAAGTGCTCCCTGGGTGATTTTCGTAATTAATGTCAACATATCTCTTGTTGGACTAATACCTCTACCTAATGTATTTCAGATAAGTTCAACAATGGCGTGGCAAGGACAAGAGGATGTGGAACCCCTTCAAAATGCTAAGGACAAAGATTGGCACAAGCTCAAGACTCTTCATTTCTATTTTAGTGATCCAAGATCACATTGAGTCCATAGGAAAGCCAATACTATTAAAAGGGGATGAGGTGTTGCTTAATGGTCTACTTGCTCAAAGTGCTTAGTGATATTGCTCCAAAACCCTCAGCCACTTTCACATTTCCAAATATGTCCAAAACTCAAAGTCAAACTCGGCCCCACCGAACCATTCTATCTGGCGCCACCGAGTTCAGTTGACATAGCCACTGCCAGAAACCCTAGCAATTCGGTCACATCGGTACGGATCTCGGTCTCACCGAGATGGCCCTGCAAACTCTCTGTTGCCTGTTGTAATTATTTCGGTCTCATCGAAATGTGCAATCGATCCCACCGAGTTTGCTTGACCAACTCTCTGTTTGCTCTTTGCTGAAATCGGTCTCACCGAGTTCAAGCAATCGGTCTCACCGAGATGAGGTTTTGCCCTAGCCCTAGCACATCGGTCTCACCGAGTTGTTCCAGTCGGTCCCACCGAGATTCCTAACGTTCACATTTTGAACTGAATCGGTCTCATCGAGTTCTTCTATTCGGTCTGACCGAGTTGGGTCAAATGTGTGTAACAGTTGGATTTTGTGTGGAGGCTATATATACCCCTCCACCCCCTTCTCCATTTGAGAGAGAGCCATCAGAACGTGCCTACACTTCCACTACTCATTTTCTGAGAGGGAACCACCTACTCATGTGTTGAGGCCAAGATATTCCAATCCTACCACAAGAATCTTGATCTGTAGCCTTCCCCAAGTTGCTTTCCACTCAAATCATCTTTCCACCATAGCCAAATCTATGAGAGAGAGTTGAGTGTTGGGGAGACTATCATTTGAAGCACAAGAGCAAGGATTTCATCATCAACACACCATCTATTACCTTTTGGAGAGTGGTGTCTCCTAGATTGGTTAGGTGTCGCTTGGGAGCCTTCGACAAGATTGTGGAGTTGAACCAAGAAGTTTGTAAGGGCAAGGAGATCGCCTACTTCGTGAAGATCTACCCGAGTGAGGCAAGTCCTTCGTGGGCGATGGCCATGGTGGGATAGACAAGGTTGCTTCTTCATGGACCCTTCGTGGGTGGATCCCTCCATGGACTAGCGCAACCGTTACCCTTCGTGGGTTGAAGTCTCCATCAACGTGGACGTACGATAGCACCACCTATCGGAACCACGCCAAAAATCTCCGTGTCTTCATTGCTTTTGCACACTCCAATCCCATCCCTTTACTTTCTTGCAATTAGTATGCTTTACTCTTTCCTCTACTCATACTCTTGTCATGCTTGCTTGAAATGTATTGTGAATGCTTAAACTTGTGCTAAAACTCCACCTTAACTTGAAGATCTTAAAAATTTCCACTTTTGCTTGTTGAGGGTCTAATCACCCGCCCTCTAGACACCTCTTCTCGATCCTTTCAATTGGTATCAGAGCTTTGGTCCCATTGCTTTGGTTTAATCACCATTGGAGGAAGATGGATGAGTCTACGATTGGGAGTATTAGACGTAGAGTGCCTATGCTTGACGGAGAGTTCTATAGTGCTTGGAAAAATGAGATGCTTGAGATTTTCAATTAATATAATTTGAACAAGTATATTACTAGCCCTTGTGCGCCTCCTATTGATCCCTTGAATCCTACCCCCGATGAGTATCTTGACATGACCCGCAATCTTAGAGCTATTAATCTTATCATAAGAGGATTGCCTAGAAATTTGCTTGTATGCTTGCCTACATTTGAATGTGCTTATACTATATGGAGATACCTTGAGGAGCGCTTTCCAAACTATTCCTTGAAAAATCTAGATGAGATTCTTCAAAAGTCCATTGCTTTTCATAAAATGAAACCTAGTGATCCTAAATTTGATGATTGTCTATTTGAGCTTCGTGACCTTATGCGTGCCAAAGGAGATGTTGGAGTCATTAGTAGCATCATTTCACAAGTCATTATAATTCATAAAGATGCACATTGTCATGGTCATAAATCTAATGAATCACTCTCTCTAGGTGATGGTCAATTACATGATGATGTTGAACATGGATATTATGATGAGGATGATGATAGTGACTTTGATCTTGATGAGTCAATGAGACACTTTGGTCTTATGGTTAACCTTCATGGTTACATGGCCGGAGGAAAGGAATGGGTTCTTGATAATGGATGTACCAATCACATGACCGGAGACAAGGACATGTTCCGTGAGCTTGCTGAAAATGATGGTCCCCGAAAGTATGTCACTTTTGGTGATAACTCAAAGGGTAAGGTAGTTGGCCTTGGTAAGGTGGCCATCTCCCACGATAGCTCTATCCAAAATGTTATGCTCGTTGAATCTCTTGGCTACAATTTACTTTCCGTATCTAGACTAGCCGATTTCGGTTTCAATGTTCTATTCACTGAAGTAGATTGCCAAGTGTTTCGAAGAGACAATCACAATATGGTCTTTACCGGCATACGTAGAGGTGATCTATACATTGTTGATTTCACTAAAAGAGCTCAACCTCGAACTTGCTTAATTGCTGAATCTTCTAAAGGTTGGTTATGGCATAGAAGGTTATGTCATGTGGGCATGCGAAATCTTGATAAGCTTATTAAAGGTGATCATATCCTTGGTGTTAAAGATGTCATATTTGACAAGGATAGACTTTGCAGTGCTTGTCAAGCAGGAAAACAAGTTGGAGGAAGTCATCCCGTGAAGAACATCATGACCACGAGAAGACCGCTTGAGCTACTTCATATGGATCTTTTTGGTCCCAACGCCTACAAGAGTCTCGGTGGTAACTCGTTCGGATTGGTCATTGTTGATGATTTTTCAAGATTTACGTGGGTGTTCTTTCTTGATGATAAATCGCGGGTCCAAAAGATCTTCAAGCACTTCGCTAAGAAGTCCCAAAATCAATTTGAAGTGAAGATCAAGAAGGTTCGAAGCGACAACAGAACATAGTTCAAGAACACCAATGTGGATACCTTTCTTGACGAAGAAGGGATTTCACATGAGTTCTTGGCTACGTACACACCTCAACAAAATGGAGTTGTTGAGAGGAAGAACCGGACACTTATTGAGATGGCAAGAACGATGCTTGATGAATATAAGACACCAAGACACTTTTGGGCGGAAGCGGTTGAGACAGCTTGTCATGCTACAAATCGACTATATCTTCACAAGCTTCTCAGCAAGACGGCATACGAGCTTCTCACTGGTAACAAACCCCAAGTTGGATACTTTCGAGTATTTGGCTCAAAGTGTTACATTCTTGATAAGCATCATCGTTCAAAATTTGCCCCTAAATCTCATGAAGGTTTCTTACTCGGTTATGGCTCAAACTCTCACACTTACCGTGTCTACAACAATTTCACCTGAAAGGTTGAAGAGATGGTAGATGTGAAGTTTGATGAATCTAACAGCTCGCAAGTAGAGCAATTGCCAATTGATGTAGGAGACAAAGATCCTTCGGAAGCAATTCAAGATTTGTCCATTGGCAAAATTCGTCCAACGGAGGTGAAGGAGAGTACTTCGTCCATTCAAGTGGAAGCCTCAACTTCACGACAAGGTGAACCACAAGTTGACTTAGAGGCATCCACAAGTGGAACACGTCAAGATGAAGGGAACGAGGAAGTACAACAAGATGAACCTCATCGACCTCCTTCTCCACCTCCACAAGAGAACAACAACGCCAACAACAATGAAGAAGGACAAGAAGAAGAAGAAGAAGAAGACAATGAAGAGGATGTTCCACCCTGACCCAAACAAAAGCTCTGACGAGTTAGAGCAAGAGTCTCCAGAGATCATCCCGTCGAACAAATCTTTGATGATATTCAAACCGGGAGAATTACTCGCTCTAAAACTCATTTGGCTATATTTTGTGAACATTACTCATTCATTTCTAGTATTGAACCTATGAAGGTTGAAGAAGCTCTTGATGATCCGGATTGGGTGAATGCTATACATGAAGAGCTACACAATTTCAAGAGGAATCAAGTATGGACCTTGGTTGAAAAGCCGTACGACAACCACAATGTCATTGGAACCAAGTGGGTGTTTCAGAATAAGCAAGATGAGGATGGACAAGTTGTATGCAACAAGGCCCATCTCGTCGCCCAAGGCTACACTCAAGTCGAAGGTATGGACTATGGTGAGACATATGCCCTCGTTGCTAGACTTGAGTCCATATGCATCTTACTTGCTTATGCCAATCACCATGATATCACTTTATACCAAATGGACATTAAGAGTGCTTTTTCTAAATGGTGAAATTGAGGAGGAAGTTTATGTTAAACAACCTCCTGGCTTTGTTAATCCTAAGAAACCCGATCATGTTTACAAACTTCACAAAGCTCTTTATGGTCTTAAACAAGCTCCTAGAGCATGGTATAAATGCTTGACCAAGTTTCTTATTGAAAAAGGCTTTGAAATTGGGAAGATTGATTCTACACTTTTTACTAAAAGGGTTAATGGTGAATTATTTGTGTGCCAAATTTATGTGGATGATATCATATTTGGTTCTACTAACCCCCATTTTAGTGAAAAGTTTGGAAGGCTAATATCGGAGAAGTTTGAGATGTCTATGATGAGTGAACTCAAATTCTTTCTTGGTTTGCAAATCAAGCAAACTAAGGAAGGTACCTTTGTTTCTCAAACAAAGTATACCAATGATCTTTTCAAGAAGTTCAACATGCAAGAAAGTAAAGGTATGAAAACACCCATGCCTACTAGTGGACATCTTGACTTGACTAAGGATGGCAAACCGGTTGACTAAAAGGTTTACCGCTCTATGATTGGTTCATTGTTATATCTATGTGCCTCCCGTCCTGATATTATGCTAAGTGTATGCATGTGTGCACGAGATCAAGCGGCCCCCAAAGAATGCCATCTTAAGGCCGTGAAAAGTACAGCGAGATATTTAATTCATACACCAAACTTTGGCATTTGGTATCCTAAGAGGTCATATTTTGATCTTGTTGGCTACTCCGATTCAGACTATGATGGTGACAAGGTTGATAGAAAGTCCACTTCAGGTACTTGTCAATTTCTTGGTAGATCCCTTGTGTCTTGGTCCTCCAAGAAACAAAACTCGGTATCCTTATCCACCACTGAAGCGGAATACATTGCCGCCGGATCATGTTATGCTCAATTGCTTTGGATGACCCAAACCCTTAAGGATTATGGGATACATGTGAAACATGTTCCATTGCTTTGTGATAATGAGAGTGCTATTAAGATTGCTCACAATCCCGTGCAACACTCTCGAACTAAGCATATTGAAGTTCGTCATCATTTCATTCGAGATCATGTTGCTAAAGGAGACATCAATCTTAAGCATGTTTGTACCGATAAGCAATTGGCGGATATATTCACCAAACCGCTTGATGAGAAAGTATTTTGTCATTTGAGAGGTGAATTGAATATCATTGATGCCTCAAACTTGGAGTAGAAACTCCATTTGGATGCATGCAAGGCATGAGCCTTTTATGGCTAATCCTTGATACTTCTCTTATGATGATGATCATATGTCTTGGATCTATATTTGTACCCTTGCATGTTATCTAACCCTTGTAGGTACTTGGATAATCCCAAATCTATGATATTGCAAGCCACTCACATTTTGAGCAATCTCTACATCACCAAGTTCCTACTATATGGTTGTTGAATACAAGGAAGCATGAATCCACTCAACATATCCTTTGCCAATTTCTATATATCAAATTTCATTTGGTATCAAGTCTCATGATTGTCATTTTGGATACACAAGTGCTCTTTCTTGCAAGACTAACTCATGTAGGAAGATGAACTCAAACTCCAAGTGGTGCTCCAAACTCTTGATGGACTACGTCAACCTTGAGCATCCAACACAAGTTCGACTACATGATCAAGATCAACACCACAACCCAAGGTATGTCACTCCATCTTAGAGAAGCTTTGACCCAAGTCATGAGTCAAAGCAACTCAACAAGATGTGAACACATCAAAATGCTTAAACAAAAATGGTAACCCCATTTTGTGCTTAAACGATGAGTATGACCTACGATCAAGTGTTATCACTTGACTCCTCAGTCAATATACTCTAACATAGGTGACTTTGTCGCCGACCCCTTCTAGATGAAGTTCTTTAGTGCTTTTTCGTGTTCTTGCATATGTTTCTTGCTATTGTGTTTCTCTTGCTTTTATTCTGTTGCTAATTCATTGCAAATCCTTCAGTTAATTCCTTGCAAATCCTTGTGAGATTTAATTTGCCAAGTGAGCTGAGTTGACAATTTTTTTCCTCTACATTGAACTCGGACTCACCGATCCAAGCCTATCGGCTAGACCGAACTACGAGAATATCTTGTAGACAGTTCAACGGTACAACCGACATGGACTACCCGGTCTGACCGATATGCATCATCCATGACATTGCCAAGATACATGTAACTCATTGCTTGCTCTGTCATGCTTATGCATTCACATGTTCTTATATTCTATCTTTACATGATTGCATACATGTAGGGGGAGCCTGTGCATGTTACATGTCTATCCAAAGCTTTACTTGTTACTCTTCATATCTTTATCTAAAGCTTTGATGTATGTTGTCATCAATTACCAAAAAGGGGGAGATTGAAAGCACAAGTGCTCCCTGGATGATTTTGGTAATTAATGTCAACATATCTCTTGTTGGACTAATACCTCTACCTAGTGTATTTCAGATAAGTTCAACAATGGCATGGCAAGGACAAGAGGATGTGGAACCCCTTCAAAATGCTAAGGACAAAGATTGACACAAGCTCAAGACTCTTCATTTCTATTTTAGTGATCCAAGATCACATTGAGTCCATAGGAAAGCCAATACTATTAAAAGGGGATGAGGTGTTGCTTAATGGTCTACTTGCTCAAAGTGCTTAGTGATATTGCTCTAAAACCCTCAGCCACTTTCTCATTTCCAAATATGTCCAAAACTCAAAGTCAAACTCGGCCCCACTGAACCATTCTATCCGGCGCCACCGAGTTCAGTTGACATAGCCACTGCCAGAAACCCTAGCAATTCGGTCACACCGATACAGATCTCGGTCTCACCGAGATGGCCTTGCAAACTCTCTGTTGCCTGTTGTAATTATTTCGGTCTCACCAAAATGTGCAATCGGTCCCACCGAGTTTGCTTGACCAACTATCTATTTGCTCTTTGCTAAAATCGGTCTCACCAAGATGAGGTTCTGCCCTAGCCCTAGCACATCGGTCTCACCAAGTTGTTCCAGTCGGTCCCACCGAGATTCCTAACGTTCACATTTTGAACTGAATCGGTCTCACCGAGTTCTTCTATTCAGTCTGACCGAGTTGGGTCAAATGTGTGTAACGGTTGGATTTTGTGTGGAGGCTATATATACCCCTCCACCCCCTTCTCCATTTGAGAGAGAGCCATCAGAACGTGCCTACACTTCCACTACTCATTTTATGAGAGAGAACCACCCACTCATGTGTTGAGACCAAGATATTCCAATCCCACCACAAGAATCTTGATCTCTAGCCTTCCCCAAGTTGCTTTCCACTCAAATCATCTTTCCACCATAGCCAAATCTGTGAGAGAGAGTTGAGTGTTGGGGAGACTATCATTTGAAGCACAAGAGCAAGGAGTTCATCATCAACACACCATCTATTACCTTTTGGAGAGTAGTGTCTCCTAGATTGGTTATGTGTCACTTGGGAGCCTCCGACAAGATTGTGGAGTTGAACCAAGAAGTTTGTAAGGGCAAGGAGATTGCCTACTTCATGAAGATCTACCCGAGTGAGGCAAGTCCTTCGTGGGCAATGGCCATGGTGGGATAGACAAGGTTGCTTCTTCGTGGACCCTTCGTGGGTGGAGCCCTCCGTGGACTCGCGCAACCGTTACCCTTCGTGGATTGAAGTCTCCATCAACGTGGACGTACGATAGCACCACCTATCGGAACCACACCAAAAATCTCCGTGTCTTCATTGCATTTGCACACTCCAATCCCATTGTCGTGGGATACCACGACCACCTATGGTGCCATCAGCCCCTTGTGGTTCGGCAGGGGGGATGAGCACATTGCACAAAGAGCAGAGAACGTAGCACAGCACGACAGAGATCACACGGGCAATTTTACCCATGTTTGGGCTGCCGCGAGGCATAAAACCCTACTCTTGCTTTGGTGGATTGATGGTGGATCGTGGTGGAAACGTAGCGCTCTAGCTCGGCAGGGTTGCCTTGGGATGAGAGCAGCTACGCGCGTACGAAAGTACAGGGGTTCGAATCCTTTCTATGGTTGCGATGGCCCTCTTTTTATAGATCAAGGGGTCACCACAGTGGCAAATCAGTCATTGTGTACTGATTAGATAGCAAACAATGCTATCATACCTAACTCTGCAGACAGAGAAGAGCGCGTTAAATGCGCCGCTTAGTGTCATATCATGGCATGCCGGGCAAGCCTTGTTGGGCTGTTCGGCTACCTTCTCATCTGCCTGCTTGGCATGTCTCTGGGCGGGTGTCATTTGGAGGTGATTTCCATAGGAAGTGGCTGCCACGTGCCAAATAACAGCCACTTAGTCACTTGGGGGCTTGACACCGCACCGATCGATGACTTGCGTCGCTGTGAGGTGGAGCGGTGAAGCCTTTGGTGGGGTAGTTTGGCTTTGTTATGCCCGGCAGGCTTGCCGGGACGGCCTTGAGGCTTGCCTTCGGGGCCACCTCGACTTCGCCAGGCTCGCCTGCCCAGCAAGGGAGGCTTTCCCTTAATGGTGTCTTGCTCATTTAGATTGTCTTGGTCTTCTTGATCTGCCTTTTGATTCCTCAAAGAGCTATCTCTTCAACTCGATCTCGTCTTGGATATTGCAACCTTGCTCTTTTAGGCCTGTGCACGGTCTGGGCAACAGACTCAAGGTTTATTGCACCAGCAGGAGCCCCCGGGCCTGGTCCGAACGCGCTGCCGGGCGTCGTCAGGGTAGGCCCTATCCAGTGCACAGGCAAGAGGGTAGCAGTTGCTTGTCCTTTGAGATCTTCTTTGCTTCTTCATTAACATAAGCCCAGGTTAGTTTCCGGTTCTCCCGCGCATCACGTAATGCCAATTGTAGTGGGGCCATCCTTATAATGGCCCGTGAATGACTTTAGCGCACGGGTGAGTAACTGCCAATTCACTCTTCCCACCACGCCCTTATCCTTGGCCACGTATGCTGCATGCATTGAGTGGGGTAGGTAACGGAGGGGCGTGGTGCGGGAGAGCGTCAAGGCAGGGGCCTGGCCTTCTTGGGTTGGTGGAGGAGGACGGTGGTTACCCGTCGAAGGATCAGCTCCCAGCCCGGGAACGGCGCCATCCTGATCCTGGAGAGGCGCCGAATCCCAGTCAGGCCTTCCCTCCGTCTTCTTCATCTCTCCCTGTAGTTCCAAGGAGGGGAGGGACAGAGCAAAGGCATCATGGGTATTTATCTTTTTTCAATCTAAAATATGTAGGCATTTGCCAAACTTTAGTCTAAATTATGTAATCTTCTTTATCCATGTTTGTGTTCTGTAAGATTTGTACTTGTTAATCAGCATATTAATGAAAAATACAAGCCTTGTCGGGTACTTGTGCATGTAACATATCCATGCAGAGGTGAAATGCCTCTATACATCAAAGTAAACAAGTTTTCCCCGGCAGGATATCCTGCTGGTACCCTCAGTTCATTGCCGCGGGGCTAGGCCTGCCGGGCACAAACTATAGGGAGGGACCAGCCCCCCGCCAAATCTTTTCCGCCAAAGGCCACTACAACCATCCTGACCGAAGCAACATTCGAGTCAAGGGATGGGAGCACCTAGGTTTCAAAAGGTGGCAAGGTTTTCATATGCACAAGTTTCTCTTCACAGAATAAACACATATGGATAAGAGATAAAACTTATCTGTTTAGCTTGCCGGGGATCGCAACGTAGGCTTGTCTTCATTTCTTCTCTCCAGGACCAAGTCCACGGCAAGAACCTCGCAACTTAGCGCAGATGAAAATGATGCCATGTGCGATCTGACCTATATGATCATGCCATGCTCATGATATGCTTATGCATGCATGCAAGTTTCGGGGGCCCCCAGCGCTTCATTTATTTCTCTGTTGCTCAGGGTCTGTGCCTGGCTTTGTACAAGGGGTTACATGCAACATCGGCAAGGCCTGTACAAAAGGGTGGCTGCCGGGTAGGGCCCGATAGCCGCGCCTTATGGGTAGAACTTACGGAGATGCTCAATGTTCCATGAGTTTTGCAATTGAATGCCATCTCCGGTCTCCAGACGGACTGCGCCAGGTCTGGTGACTCGTACTACCCGGTAAGGGCCTTCCCACTTTGGCGTCAACTTGTTTGTACCCTTGGCGGACTAAACGCGCCTAAGGACAAGGTCGCCTTCCTCAAAACTCTGGGCATGAACCCTGCAGCTGTAATAGCGACGCAGGGCAACACGCGTAGCAGCCCGAAGACGGTTCTCGTCGAGTAGCACAACGTCGTCACGCCGGTGCTGTTCTTGCGCCACTTCATAGTAGGCAAGCATCTCGAGGTGACCCGTAAATGAGTTCCGTGGGGATAACTGCTTCTGCCCCATAGACTAGGGAGAAGGGAGTTTGCCCGGTAGCTCGATTTGGTGTCGTTTCTGAGGGACCAAAGAACCACCGGCAGCTCGTCGATCCATCGCCTGCCACACTTCAGCAGCTTATCAAATGTTCTCGTCTTGAGTCCTCACAACACTTTAGAGTTCGCCGTCTCAGCTTGCCCGTTGCTCCTTGGGTGAGCAACAGAGGTGAATGAGATTTTGCTTCCGAGGGCATGAACATATTGCATGAAGGCGTGGCTCGTGAATTGGGTGCCATTGTCAGTGATGATTCGGGCAGGGACCCCGAAGCGGCATACCAATCCTTTCAAGAACTTGATAGCTGACTGAGCAATCACCTTTCTCACGGGCTCTACTTCCGACCACTTTGTAAACTTGTAAATTGCAACGAATAAGAATTCAAAGCCCCCGGTAGCACGGGGGAAGGGGCCCAAGATGTCGAGCCCCCAGACCGAAAACGACCATGACAAAGGGATTGTCTGAAGAGCTTGGGCAGGCAGATGGATATTCTTGGAATGGAACTAGCGGGCTTCACATTTGGTGACCAACTCAACTGCATCTTGGAGGGCTGTGGCCAGTAAAATCCTTGCTGGAAGGCTTTTCCAACCAGAGCCCTCGATCCAATGTGTGAGCTGCACATACCCTTGTGTATCTCTGCCAATAGTTCCTTTCCTTCTTCCCGGCAAATGCACTTCAATTTCACACCGTTGGGCCTCCTTCTGTACAGCGTGTCGTCAAAAAACTGATACATACTGGCCCTCCGGGCTATTCTTTCAGCTTCTTCTTGCTCTTCGGGAAGTTCTCCAGTTTGGAGGAAATGGACTATGTGTCGCACCCAAGTTGGAGCCTGGGGCTCGGCAACAAGGACTAGCGGCACTTACTCATTCGTGGGAGTGCATTCCTTGACCGCAGGGACCGGTGGTCTGGCGGGAGGGTGCAACTCAGTGATCGAAGGGGAGTTGTTCCCGCCAAGCTCTCTGCCTGGGGCCTCGGGAGGCTCTGCCGGGAGAAGCTTGCCGGAGTCCAGTTTCCTCTTCTTTCTGGCCATTGTTGCCAGGGATACGGAGGGCTGAGTCAGATGGAGAACAAAAGTTCCTGGTTCCACAGGGAGTTTTTGCACAGTGCACTTTGACAGATGATCAGCAATGCTGTTTTCCGCACGTGGCACATGCTCTGTTTGCAATTTGTCAAAGCGCTCCTCCAACTTTCTCACTTCCTCGACGTATGCCTCCATCAATGGACTTTGGTAATCCTTGTTCACTTGTCTCACCACAAGTTGTGAATCTCTGTGGATGATCAGCTTCTTGATTCCCACTTCTGTTGCAATCCTGAGCCTGACAAGGAGCCCTTCATACTCTGCAGTATTGTTGGTAGCCTCCTCCCGGGGAAAATGCATCTGAACAACGTACTTTAGGTGCTCCCCAGTGGGGGCAACGAGAAGCATGCTAGCTCTTGCACCTTGTAGGGAGAAGGCACCATCGAAATACATAATCCATGCTTGGGGCGCCTCCTTGCCAGGGATAACTTCTCCAACACTTCTTCATCAGGGGTTGGCGTCCACTCTGCAATGAACTCCGCTAGCGCTCTGCTCTGAATGGTTGATGTGCTTTCAAACTTCAAACCAAAGCTGGACAACTCCAAAGCCCATTCCACAATCCTGCCGGTGGCCTCAGGGTTTCGGAGTATGCGTTGCAAGGGGAAGCGGGTGACAACCGTGATCTCGTGGTCTTGGAAATAGTGGCGTAGTTTCCTTGAGGCCATGATGAGGCCAAAAATCAACTTTTGCATGCCAGAGTACCTCGATCTAGCCCCCTGCAATAGGGAGCTGACGATGTACACTGGGCGCTGCACCACTTTCTTCCTTGCCGCGACCATAGAACTGCTTCCACTGCCCTGCCTTTCCTCGCTTTGGACTGACTCTGGTCTTGCCGGGACGGGTTCACTTTATTCTCCAGAGGGGACGACAGTGGTTGCCGCTTCGTCTACTTCCCGCTGCACCACCAGTGCTGCAGTAACCACTTGATTGGTTGCCGCTAAGTATAGCAGCAATGACTCTTGTGGTTTGGGAGCGACCAACATAGGCACAGAGGAGAGATAGGTCCTCAAATCTTGTAATGCAGCATCTGTCTCCGGGGTCCACTCCATGGGCCCTACCTTCTTCAAGATTTTGAAGACCGGCAAGGCGCGCTCGGCAGACTTAGAAATGAACCTGCTAAGCGCAGCAACACATCCAGTCAAACGCCTCACGTCCTTAACTGTCTTGGGTGCTTGAATATGCTCGATAGCCTTGATCTTGTCGGGGTTGGCCTCTATTCCCCGATGGGACACAAAGAAGCCAAGTAGCTTGCCAGAAGGGACGCCAAACACACACTTCTCCGGGTTCAGGTTCAAGTTGATCTTACCCAGATTAGCAAAGGTTTCTTCCAAATCCTGGATGAGGGTTGATCTGTCCTTGGTCTTGACCACAATGTCATCCATGTAAGCTTCAACGTTTCTGTGCAGCTGGGACTCAAAGCCAATCTCTACTGCTCTTGCAAAAGTGGATCCGGCGCTCTTTAACCCGAAGGGCATCCGTACAGAGCAGTATGTGCCACATGGGGTTATGAACATGGTCTTCTCCTCATCTTCCTTGGACATGAAGATCTGGTGGTATCCAGAGTATGCATCCAGAAAAGAGAGCAAGTCACACCCGGACGTGGAATCCACAATCTGGTCGATGCGCAGCAAGGGAAACGGGTCCTTCGGGCATGCCTTGCTCAGATCCGTAAAATCTATGCAAAGCCTCCATTTTCCATTAGCCTTGCACACCACCACAGGATTTGCTAACCATGTTGGATGCAGTACTCCTCTGACCAGACCAGCTGCCTCAAGTTTCTTGATCTCCTCAGCAATGAACTGCCGCCGCTCCAAAGCTTGCTTCCGGACCTTTTGCTTGATGGGTTGGGCATGTGGGCAGACAGCAAGGTGGTGCTCGATTACCTCCCTGGGAACACCGGGGATATCAGATGGTTGCCAAGCAAACACATCGATATTCGCCCGCAGGAAGGCAACGAGCGCGCTTTCATATTTGTCATCGAGGGTGACACTGATAGTGAAGGTACCATCAGTGCCAGCCAGCCCTGCCGGGACCTTCTTCACAGCAGGTGCAGTAGCCTTGGATCTCTTGCTATTGGAGCTCTCCGGCAAGTCATCAATGGGCGCAACGTACTCCGAAGAGGCACGCTTCCCGGATTCCTTGCAGGCATCCTTGCTATCTCTCTTCTTCTTGTTGTTTTCCTTGGCGGGAACACTGGCTTCTGTGGCCTCTGCCGCGACTGCTTCCTGGTACATCTTATCCACACAAATGATTGCATCCTTCTTGTCTAACGGAATGGAAATGACGCCTATCGGCCCTGGCATCTTTAAGGTGTTGTAGGCATTGTGGGATGCCGCCATGAATTTGGCCAGGGCTGGGCGACCAAGGATTCTATTGTACGGTAGGGGGAGGTCAACCACATCAAAAATGATCTTCTCAGTCCGGTAGTTTAACTCCCCCCCCCCCCGAACGTCACCAGCAGCGTGATCTTGCCCTTAGGACGACTCCTGCCGGGGTTGACCCCTTGAAACGTGCCAGTAACCTTGAGCTCTTCCTCTGCAATCTGAAGTTTGCTGATGACCTTTGGAGAAATTAGATTAACCCGGCCCCACCGTCAACCAACATCTTTGTGACCTTGAGGTTGCGGATTGTTGGTGACACCAACAACGGCAAGCACCCTACCGCAGGGGTGCGGTCAGGGTGATCCTCTTCGTCAAAGATGATGGGCATGCAGGACCACTTGAGCGGCTTTCGAGAATCTGCCGCTGGCTCCACGGCATTGCCTTCATGCGCCCACTGTTTAAGTTGGCGGTGAGAGGAGTGCAGAGATGCACCCCCGTCAATGCACAGGGCATCAGTGGCTTTCTGGAACTCCTGCTCGCTGGTTTCCTCTTCATCTCCTCCATATCTCTCATCATTGCAATCCTCCTTCTTACGGCCTCTGGCGGGTTTCCCTTGATTCTGAGGAGCCTTGCCGGGGTGGCTTGCTCCGCCGCCTCGGCCCTTCCCGCCAGCGCCATCTTGACCTTTCTCCTTGTCACACTTCTCGTACTCAACCCTCTGCTTCTAGACGAGTTGCTCGACCTGATGACACTCCTGGAGATCATGGCCCTTGGTCTGATGGATCTTGCAGTACGAACCATCACCTTTCCCAGCCTTCTCGGTAGCCGCAGCTTCCCGGCAATCAGTGCATGTGGCAACTTCCTTGCTGGGAACTTTGGTCTTGGCCTTCTTGCCGGTACTAGGTGTGCCCGATCCCTCAACAGTCATCATTGCCTTATCCTTGCGCCTTTTACTGCGCTTATTGTTCTTCTTCTTCTGACTGGTGGCTTCGTCGTCATCCTCTGAGTCGATGTCAACGCCATCCTCTTCACCGGGGAGCCGCCTCCCCTCCTCTATTCGAGCACACTTATCTACTAGAGTGTAAATCTCTTTCACAGTCTTGGGAAGTCGAACGTTCATCTTGGAACGTATCCAATGATTGCGCACGTTGGACTAGAACGCAGCTATCACAGCTGCCGGGTGGATGTCTGGAATGTTCCTGTGCACTCAGCTGAACCTTTGCATGTACTTCCGCAGGGTCTCTCCTTCCTTCTGCGGGAGGAGCTGCAAGTCGCTGGGCCGCCCTGGTTCTTGATGGCCGCCCGTGAAGGCGCCAACAAACTCATGGCACAGGTCAGCCCAGGTCGAAATGGAGTTCTCCGGCAGGTGCATTAGCGATGACCTTACATTTGGCTTGAGCGCCAAAGGGAAGTAGTTGGCGAACACCTTCTCGTCTCTTCCCCCGGTAGCTTGAACAGCGATGGTGTAGATGCTCAAGAACTCTGCCGGGTTTAGTTTCCCATCGTACTTCTCTGGTATTTCTGGCTTGAACGTGTGGGTAGACGGCCAATGGACTTGTCGCAAATCACGAGGGAAGGCGGGGCACCCAACCTCGAAAGGTAGGTACCCACCTTCACCGAGAGTGGGCTCGTCGATGTCAGGGCCATTATGCCTATCGGACTGGCGGTGGGTGTCGTGACGTCGCTCGATGGTGACGCGCGCGCCTTCCCTTTCCCTGTCCTCCAGGACTCGCCGTTGGCCTTGACGCGCTCGAGGGTCGGACGAAGCCATTGAGTCATCGTCGGGTTCTTGATTGCGTGGCTCTGACTGTGGCCCCTGCGCAGGTTGCCGCGGAGGGGACTGCACCGTGGGGGTGGCCCCTTCGGTACGGCCAGCAGCGCGGGCCGTTGTCGTCGCCTGGGGAGGCCGTGGCGGGCCAGCTCGCTATGATCCTCCCGCCTCGACGAAACCAATCATGCTTTGAATGGTGGCTATCCACTCATCCATCTAATCGACTGCCGGCGGAAATCTCAACAGCAACTGGGCCCGCGCCATGGCCTCCGAAGCGGTGCTTGGCATGGATGACGAAGTAGACCGTAGCGTTGCCTGGCTCCTTATGGTGCCGGTAGTAGCCGCGCCGTGTTCTCGCCGTCGTGAGCCCGTCGCCAGGGTGGCGTGGTGACGAGGTGGAGGCGCTTGGGGGCCAGCGGCTCCATTTGGTGCATCGGCTGTGTCAGCTCGTTCCGGGGGTGGCGCATGCCCTGCGGCCGCGCCCGCAGCGAGAGCGGCCGGAGAGTTGCGATTTGCCCCAGAACGAGTGCCACCGCTGTGGCTGTGCTCTTCGGCCGGGCAGATAGGCGCAGACGGAATGATTTCTCCATCCGTACCTCATGGAGCGGGGCCGCTCGGATGCTGTTGGTGCTGTCCTTCTCCGATGCCTTCTGCCCTCGTTTAGGCCGCAGGGGAGGTAGTGACGACGCCGCCTGCGCCGACCACGTCCCCCGCATCGTCCACGTCTCCGTGCGTCCCCGTAGCCCTCGCGGCGTCGGCGGCCGCGTGCGACGGGGCCTTCGAAGTGGACGGATGGGCTGCAGCACCGGGCTTCTTCTTGGGTGCCATGGAAGATGGAGCCGTCGATGAAGAAGATGATGACGTGCTGCGTACGCTTCTCGGGTTCACGCAAGCGCTTCCCCCTACCTGGCGTGCCAAAGATGTCGTGGAATACCATGGCCACCTATGGGGCCATCAACCCCTTGTGGTTCGGCAGGGGGTGAGCACATTGCACAAAGAGCGGAGAACGTAGCACAGCACGGCAGAGATCACACGGGCAATTTTACCCAGGTTCGGGCCGCCGTGAGGCATAAAACCCTACTCCTGCTTTGGTGGATTGATGGTGGATCGTGGTGGAAACGCAGCACTCTAGCCCGGCAGGGTTGCCTCAGGACGAGAGCAGCTACGCGCGTACGAAAGTACAGGGGTCCGAATCCTTTCTATGGTTGCCATGGCCCTCCTTTTATAGATCAAGGGGTCACCACAGTGGCAAATCAGTCATTGTGTACTGATTAGATAGCAAATAGTGCTATCATACCTAACTCTGCAGATAGAGCAGAGCGCATTAAATGTGTCGCTTAGTGTCACATCATGGCATGCCCGGCAAGCCTTGCCGGGCTGTTCGGCCACCTTCTCGTCTGTCTGCTTGACACGTCTCTGGACGGGTGTCATTTGGGGGTGATTTCCATAGGAAGTGGCTGCCACATGCCAAATAACAGCCACTTAGTCACTTGGGGGCTTGACACCGCACCGATCGATGCTTTGGGTCGCTGTGTGGCGGAGCGGTGGAGCCTTTGGTGGGGTAGTTTGCCTTCGTTATGCCCGACAGGACTGCCAGGATGGCCTTGAGGCTTGCCTTCGAGGCCACCTCGACCTCGCCAGGCTCGCCTGCCCAGCAAGGGAGGCTTTCCCTTAATGGTGTCTTGCTCATTTAGCTTGTCTTGGTCTTCTTGATCCGCCCTTTGATTCCTCAAAGAGCTATCTCTTCAACTCGATCTCGTCTTGGATATTGCAACCTTGCTCTTTTAGGCCTGTGCACGGTCTGGGCAACAGACCCAGGGTTTGTTGCACCGACACCCATCCCTTTACTTTCTTGCAATTAGCATGCTTTACTCTTTCCGCTGCTCATACTCTTGTCATGCTTGCTTGAAATGTATTGTGAATGCTTAAACTTGTGCTAAAACTCTACCTCAACTTGAAGATCTTAAAAATTGCAACTTTTGCTTGTTGAGGGTCTAATCACCCCCCCTCTAGACACATCTTCTCGATCCTTTCACAAGGATTCGGAAATGAAGGACAAGTCATCAAAGAGCTACACAAGACAAAGACATCAAGATCACGTTGGTGAATGGGTATCCGGTTCTGACTCCGACAAATACTCTGAGAGAAGCTATCACTCTGGCTCCGACTATACTCAATATGAAGGTGTTGCCGATCTTGCACTAGTGTCATCCAACTCCTACGACATATTTGATTCACCAAATGAAGGAATTGGAAGATGCTTCATGGCTAAAGGCCCCAAGGTATCACATCCCGAGTATCTTGATTTTGATAGTGATGAAGATGATTTGCTAGGTGATGATGATTTACTTGTTGATAAAACTAGTGATAAAACTATGATGAACTTGCTAGAAATCATGCTAATCAAGATGAAATGAATGGCAATGATAAGAAGGAGATTGACCGTCTAACTAAAGAACTAAACACTCTTAAGTTAGCTCATGAAACAACTCAAGAGGATCATAGAGAGCTCCTAAGGACTCATGAGAAGCTACGCTTCGAGAAGCTAAATTTAGAGCAAGAGCATGAGTTCCTAAAAGCTATCAATGATGATCTTCGAAAGAAGAGTTCCTCTTGTCTACTTATATGCCTCAAGTAAAATCTAGCAACAAGGGCAAGAACGATTCTTCCTCTAGTAGTAACAATAACTATGCTAAATCCAATATTGTTGCTTCTAGTAGTTCTCTTGATTCCATTAATGATTCTCTTAGACAAGTTATACTTGAGCAAGAAAATAGCTTATTGAAGGGAATTATAGAGAAAGGTGTTTACAAGAGCCTTGCCGGGAGTAAGCAATTTGAGGAAATTGTACGCAAGCAAGGAAGGCACCAGAAGAATCAAGGTATTGGTTTTGAACGAAAGTTCAATGCCAATGGAGTTGAATGGGAAGAAGATCAATACCCCAAGATGAAGTTTGTTCCTCAACAAGAGAAGCATGACCCCACTTATTTTGAGGGAACACAAGCTCAAGATGATCTTCCACCACAAGACCACAAGCTAAAGGGCAAGGACAAGCTTCAAGAAGAGATTGACTCATTTGAAGAAGCTCCTAAGGTCATGGTCAAGTGGGTTCCCAAGACTACATCAAGCTCTACTTCATCAAGTTCAACTACAACTCCAAGGATTCCCATGAAGTTGATGTGGGTCCCAAAGAAGAAGAATTAGAGTGTTCTTGAGGGTGACTCCGCCAACATACTTCACTCATATTCATTATGGCAAGGACTTGTGCAATCAACTTTCATATCTTGCACTAGTTCATGGAGTCACAAACCCTCTTGTTGGTAAGACAAGGGACAAGGTAACCTAATGCTTTCATGGACATCATCATTTGTACAATTCACTCTATGTCTATGGATATCCTTGTATGTTCCTTGTGGGACTAACCCATGTAGGTATTGAAAGTGCAACACTCCAAAGGATTGCTCCAAATGATCTACATCAACATTGAGCATCCACATCTTCACTATCTACATGAAGTCATCATCGACAAAACCCAAGGTTAGTTCATCCCTCTTAGGGGGACACTGGTACAACGAGGTGCTATACAAACGGTTTTTAACCCCTTTCCGCGACGGCGTTCTGAACCGTCGCCTAGTGAGTGACTACGATAGGGGGGTCCTTCCCACACGACCCAGAAACCGTCAGGGATATGCCCTCCTGGCACACACGCTCGGCAAAATGAGGTAGTGTGTGACAGGCGAGCGATCAAATACAGTTATACGTACAGTAGTGCTAAAAAATACAATTATACGGGCGAAATCGTTTCCGGTCGTAAGTACATCCCACACAGTCGGTCCCCGCTAAACGTTTCCGTTCGTATATACATCCCACACAGTCGCTCCAAGGAAAACGTTTCCGTTCGCAGGTACATCACACACAATTTTCCCCATTAAATCGTTTGTGATAGAGTTGCCATTGCACACGATATTAACAAGTTTATCGTTTGTGTTATTGAATGTATCACACACGGTGCATAGAAGAAACTGTGTGGCAAAGGCTGTCCATCACACACAGTTTTTATGTGGTAAACGTTTGCACAAGGTGGCTGCTACTTCTTGAGCTGGCGTTGGTTTTTCCCTTGAAGAGGAAAGGGTGATGCAGCAAAGTAGAGATAAGTATTTCCCTCAGTTAGAGAACTAAGGTATCAATCCAGTAGGAGACAACGCACAAATCACCTAGCACCTACACAAACAATCAAACAACTTGCACCCAACGCGATAAAGGGGTTGTCAATCCCTTCACGGTTACTTGCAAAAGTTAGATCTAATAGAGATAGGTAAAACTAAACAAAAGATAAAGTAAATATTTTTGGTTTTTTTGGTTTATAGATCTGAAAATGAAAGATTGCAAAATAGTAGATCGGAAAGTAATATGATGGAAAATAGTAGATTGGAAACTTATATGATGGAAAATAGACCCGGGGGCCATAGGTTTCACTAGAGGCTTCTCTCAAGATAGCAAATAATACGGTGGGTGAACAAATTACTGTCGAGCAATTGATAGAAAAACGCAAAGTTATGACGATATCCAAGGCAATGATTATGAAATATAGGCATCATGTCCGTGTCAAGTAGACCGAAATGATTCTGCATCTACTACTATTACTCCACACATCGACCGACTCCTGCCTGCATCTAGAGTATTAAGTTCATGAAGAACAGAGTAATGCATTAAGTAAGATGACATGATGTAGAGGAATAAACTCAAGCAATATGATGTAAACCCCATCTTTTTATCCTCGATGGCAACAATACAATACGTGCCTTGCTGCCCCTACTGTCACTGGGAAAGGACACCGCAAGATTGAACCCAAAGCTAAGCACTTCTCCCATTGCAAGAAAAACCAATCTAGTTGGCCAAACCAAACTGATAATTCGAAGAGAACTACAAAGATATCAAATCATGCATATAAGAATTCAGAGAAGATTCAAATAATATTCATAGATAAGCTGATCATAAATCCACAATTCATCGAATCTCGACAAACACACCGCAAAAGAATATTACATCGGATAGATCTCCAAGAACAACAAGGAGAACATGGTATTGAGAATCAAAGAGAGAGAAGAAGCCATCTAGCTACTAGCTATGGACCCATAGGTCTGAGGTGAACTACTCACGCTTCATCAGAAGGGCAATAGAGTTGATGTAGAAGCCCTCCGTGATCGAATCCCCCTCCGGCAGGGTGCCGGAAAAGGTCCCTAGATGGGATCTCACGGGTACAGAAAGTTGCGGCAGTGGAAAAGTCTTTTCGTGGATGCTTCTGGTTGTTTGGGAACATATGTGAATATATAGGCGAAGGAATTAGGTCAGGGGAGCCACGGGGGGCCCACAAGGCAGGGGACGTGCCCTACCCCCCTGGGCGCGCCCTCCACCCTTGTGGCCGCCTCATGGCTCCTCCGACTTCATCTCCAAGTCTCCTGGGTGTCTTCTGGTCCAAGAAAAATCATCGCGAAGGTTTTATTCCGTTTGGACTCCGTTTGGTATTCCTTTCCCATGAAGCTAAAAAACAAGGAAAAAACAGAAACTGGCACTGGGCTCTAGGTTAATAGGTTAGTCCCAAAAATAATATAAAATAGCATATTAATGCATATAAAACATCCAAAACAGATAATATAATAGCATGAAGCAATAAAAAATTATAGATACGTTGGAGACGTATCAAGCATCCCCAAGCTTAATTCCTGCTCGTCCTCGAGTAGGTAAATGATAAAAACAGAATTTTTGATGTGGAATGCTACCTAACATATTTATCCATGTAATTTTCTTTATTGTGGCATGAATGTTCAGATCCATAAGATTCAAAACAAAAGTTTAATATTGACATAAAAACAATAATACTTCAAGCATACTAACAAGGCAATTATGTCTTCTCAAAATAACATGGCCAAAAAAAGCTTATCCCTACAAAATCATATAGTCTGGCTATGCTCCATCCTCATCACACAAAATATTCAAATCATGCACAACCCCGATGACAAGCCAAGCAATTGTTTCATACTTTTAGTGTTCTCATACCTTTTCAACTTTCACGCAATACATGAGCGTGAGCCATGGACATAGCACTATAGGTGGAATAGAATATGGTGGTTGTGGAGAAGACAAAAAAGAAGGAGATAGTCTCACATCAACTAGGCGTATTAACGGGCTATGGAGATGCCCATCAATAGATATCAATATGAGTGAGTAGGGATTTCCATGCAATGGATGCACTAGAGCTATAAGTGTATGAAAGCTCAAAAGAAAACTAAGTGGGTGTGCATCCAACTTGCTTGCTCATGAAGACCTAGGGTAATTTGAGGAAGCCCATCGTTGGAATATACAAGCCAAGTTCTATAATGAAAATTTCCCACTAGTATATGAAAGTGACAAAATAGGAGACTCTCTATCATGAAGATCATGGTGCTACTTTGAAGCACAAGTGTGGAAAAAGGATAGTAGCATTGCCCCTTCTCTCTTTTTCTCTCAATTTTTTTCTTTTCTCTTTTTTTTTGGCTTGGCTTCTTTGGCCTCTTTTTTTTTATTTCCTCACATGGGACAATGCTCTAATAATGAAGATCATCACACTTTTATTTACTTACAACTCAAGAATTACAAATCGATACTTAGAACAAAATATGACTCTATATGAATGCCTCCGGCGGTGTACCGGGATGTGCAATGAATCAAGAGTGACATGTATGAAAGAATTATGAAAGGTGGCTTTGCCACAAATACGATGTCAACTACATGATCATGCAAAGCAATATGACAATGATGAAGCGTGTCATAATAAAATGGAACGGTGGAAAGTTGCATGGCAATATATCTCGGAATGGCTATGGAAATGCCATAATAGGTAGGTATGGTGGCTGTTTTGAGGAAGGTATATGGTGGGTGTATGGTACCGGTGAAAGTTGCGCGGCACTAGAGAGGCTAGCAATGGTGGAAGGGTGAGAGTGCGTATAATCCATGGACTCAACATTAGTCATAAAGAACTCACATACTTATTGCAAAAATCTATTAGTCATCGAAACAAAGTACTACACACAAGCTCCTAGGGGGATAGATTGGTAGGAAAAGACCATCACTCGTCCCCGACCGCCACTCATAAGGAAGACAATAAAAAAATATCTCATGCTCCAACTTTGTTACATAACGGTTCACCATACGTGCATGCTACGAGACTCACAAACCTTAACACAAGTATTTCTCCAATTCACAATTACTCACTAGCATGACTCTAATACCACCATCTTTATATCTCAAAATAATCATAAGGAATCAAACTTCTCATAGTATTCAATGCACTTTATATGAAAGTTTTTATTATATCCCTCTTGGATCTCTATCATATTAGGATTAAATTCATAACCAAAGCAAATTACCAAGCTGTTTAGAGACTCTCAAAATAATATAAGTGAAGCATGAGAGTTCAATAATTACTATAAAATAAAACCACCGCCGTGCTCTAAAAAGATATAAGTGAAGCACTAGAGCAAAATTGCCTAGCTCAAAAGATATAAGTGAAGCACATAGAGTATTCTAGTAAATCACGATTCATGTGTGTCCCTCTCAAAAGGTGTGTACAGCAAGGATGATTGTGACAAACTAAAAATCAAAGACTCAAATCATACAAGATGCTCCAAGCAAAACACATATCATGTGGTGAATAAAAATATAGCCTCAAGTAAAGTTACCGATAGACGAAGATGAAAGAGGGGATGCCTTCAGGGGCATCCCCAAGCTTAGGCTCTTGGTTGTCCTTGAATATTACCTTGGGGGTGCCTTGGGCATCCCCAAGCTTAGGCTCTTGCCACTCCTTATTCCATAGTCCATCAAATCCTTACCCAAAACTTGAAAACTTCACAACACAAAACTCAACAGAAAATCTCTTAAGCTCCGTTAGTATAAGAAAATAAATCACCACTTTTGGTTGTGGCGCCCCCGGCTCAATCATGCACTAATCATACACGCAAATGCACACGATCAAGGCTAAGGACTCACGGGAAGATATCACAACACAACTCTAAAACATAAATAAAGTCATACAAGCTTTATATTACAAGCCAGGGGCCTCGAGGGCTTGAATACATAAGCTCGCATACTAGCGTCAGCGGAAGCATAAGATATCTGAGTACAGATATAAAAGAAAACACAGATAGGCCCTTAGAAGGCGGGGTAAAAGAAAACACTATGATCGAAAGGCGCAGGCCTCCTGCCTGGGACCCTCCTAACCTACTCCTGGTCGACGGCAAGTTTGAAGCAGTATCCACCCTTGGGGTAGTAGTAGTAGTAGCGACCGTCGGCGGATCAGCTGTCTCAGGGGCTCCGTCATCTGGTTGCATCAAAAGGGTATGGGGGAAAAAGAAAGCAAAGCAACCGTGAGTACTCATCTGAAGTACTCAGCAAGCAAGGATCTACACTACATATGCAACATGATCAAAGGGAGGCTGTATATGTGGACTGGGCTACAGAAATGCCAGAATAGATAGAAGGCCTAGTCCTATTGAAGACTAGCATCTTCAGAGGTCTTGCAGCATTAGAAGAGTGTAGATTAGTACCGTATAAAGTAGTAGTATCGATAAGTCTCAACCTCACCCAGAGATCCTTTCTCGACTCCCTGCGAGAAAGCAATCCCAGAGCCATACATTCATCAACCTCGTCCTGAGATCCCTTCTCGACTCCCTGTGAGAAGCAATCCCAGAGCCATAGTATCCAATTTAGTTGTATCGATCGGGATACAACTCCGAGTGTCCGTTACCGAGGATCCGGCTATTCATAGATTAGTTCTTCCCTGCAGGGGTGCACCAACTTACCCACCATGCTCGCTTAACTCCGGCCAGACACACTTTTCCGGGTCATGCTCGGCCTTGGCCAAACGACACACCGCAGCCCTACCTAGAGCTCAGTAGAGAGGTCCCCGCCGGTCTACATCCTAAGCGCTCGGGGGTCTTGGGCCATCGCCCCTCACCCTCCGGGTCGTTGCGCACATGGCTCAGATCCAAGAACCACCTCTGTCGTGAATGGCGCCAATCACTCCATGCCGCACTCCTGAACTGGACGTCTGACAGAGCTTTCGGCTGATGCATACGATGTAGAACGCCCATACTATGCCCACGTGATGGTTAGTGCTATCGGGCCAGAGGCCCACTCGAATCAAATATCCAAATCGTTAGTACCTTGGGGGTGCGGTAACAAGCAGAGACTCATGATCGATGTGACCCCGTCGCCCCGTCTCGAGGACTTGCGGCAAGGGCCAAGAATGCCTGGCCACGCCTCGTATTCATCACTCGGGCACCATACAGGCAACCCGTCTTCACATCACACGCGGGTACCCCTCAGGGTCGACCCGCCTTTCCGAGTAACAATAGTACAGTCCAAGTATCCGTGTGTCCATAACATCAGGGGAATCCGAGGTATCACCCTCGTTGGATTCCTACTTGATGTATCCGTCAAGGTGAACTCGGAGGAATCACCCTTGCTGGGTTCACACTTGAGGTGTTGTACGACGGCGTCGTTATCGGAAGCGGTGAAGGAGGAATCACCCTCGATGACCACGACCGAATAGCTACTCTACAGAGTTAACATCAGAAGTGCTACAAGAGGTTTCACCCTCGGCACTCGATAGTAACACTGCAGTGTCGTTACAACTAAGGGGGTGATGTGTGGTGCCGGGGTCTGGTCTTAAATCCCGTTGATCGGGTCTTCGGATAATCCAGCGGGGCAGTCAGGATAAGTGGGGTCACTGATAGGTCTCTACCCAGCCTATACTAAGCAGTTTAGGATAAGCAGGTAAGGTATCAATAGCAGGTTACATTAAACAGGCTATGCATCAGAATAGGTAAAGCAGTAACAGCAGCAATTCTAATGCAAGCATGAGAGAGAAAGAATAGGCATTATCGGTATGCTCAAGGGGTGGTGCTTGCCTGGTTGCTCGGTGGCAAAGGCAAGGTCGTTAACGGGGTCTAACGAGAGAGAAGAGGGGGAGGAAAACAGTATAAATACACAGCAAACAAGTGCTACACAAAGTATAACATGACAATATGCAGTGCCGGGTGTGTCCTAACGTATGGTTGCACATCACCGAGGAAGGGGGAATCCATCCGGGAATGTTTTCCTGGTTCCGGACCTATGTCAGACAGATGACCGGAGGGGAACGGTTCCATGTTCGGATAGTTAGGGGCGTGTGACGGACAAATGGACCACGTATTCGGATTCGTCTCAAAATTCTGAGCAACCTTCATGTACAAAGTTTTTCGATCTGAGCTACGGATTATTTTCTAAGATTTTCCAAAGATTTAATCATTTTCTGGAATTAACAGAATTAAATTATTCAACATTATCCAAAACAGTACATGGTGACGTCAGCATGACATAAGCATTGCATCAGCAGTCAACAGTAGGGCTGACCAGGTCAAACCTGACCAGTGGGTCCCACATGTCATAGACTCAGCTCTATTTCAGGTTTTTAATTAAACTAAACAGAGTTAATTAGAGAGTGGGGTCCACATGTCAGTGTCACATTAGAGTCAAATTAATTATTTTCACTAATCTAATTAGTTAATTAGCAACTGACAAGGTGGGGCCCATATGTCAGTGACTGGTCAGCGCCAGTCAGCACGTTGACCTGGTCAACAGGTCAACGGGGTCGCCCTGGCCCACTGGCCAGTGACCCTGATTGTGGCCCCAGCCGGCCAGGTCAGCTCCGGTGACCGGAGTTGCTCCGGTGAGCTCCCGATGCGGCAGAGGGGCTCGGCCAGCGGCGGAAATCGCGCACAGGCGACCAAATCGCTCGTTTTCAGGCGCGTTCGAACGACCGTTCCATCCCGCGTCGATCTACGGCACCAAAACAAGCAGGGGAGGCCGGCAGGGCCGTCGACGTTGAGCCGTGGCGGCGGTGGTCCTCGGGCGAACTTGGATACAGCCATTCCGGGCACGGCAGGCAGCGGCAACGGGCGCGTTCGACTCCTACGGCGATGGTGAGCACTACTGCGAGCTCAGGCGAGCTCGACAGCGGCCACAGCGATGGCAATGCCAACGGCGGCGGAGCTTCGTTCAGGCAACCATGGCACGGCGTCTACGGTAAGCTAGCGAGCAAGAGAAGGGCCAGGGGAGGGAGGAGAGGCTCACAGCGAGGTGTAGCCGAGCAAAGCGTGCGTGAGGACGGCTTGACGGTGACGAAATCGGCGACGACGTGCGGCGGCGATCCGAGGAAGAAGACGGCGGCGTGGGGCGATGCAGGGCTCTCGGGGCTCGGGCTTGTGGTCGAGGAGGACGGGCTCGTCGCGGCGGAGCTGCTGGACAGGCTACGGAGGCGAGAGGTGGGCTGTGGCCGCGGCTAGCCGGCGTCCATGGCGGCGGCGGCGTTCGGGAAGGATGGGGGCGAGCGATGGGGAGGGGAGAAGGCAAAGCAGGAGCGTCCAGGGGGAGAGGGGCCTCCCTCTTATCCATCCACGGCGGCAGGGCAAAAGATCTGGCACGAGGGGGGGGGGGCTGGACGCGCGCGCGCTCGCCTCTGCTCGACAGCGCGCCTGCGGCATCAGGAGGTAGGGGAAGGGGGCTTATTGGGCTGGGCCGCCACTGTAGATAGTAGGCCTAAGTGCACAGTAGTTTTAGGCCTTTTTCTCTTTTTCTGTTTTCTTTTCTTTACTCTTTTGTAAATTATTTGGGCACTAAATGGTTTTTGTAAAAATATATGAACTGATCCATAATTCACAGTGCAACATACCCTATCACCAAAAATTAGTTTGGAGTAATTATCATTTCATATTTATATTATATTAATTAATAGGTTATTAAATAATGTTTTCAGCCACTGTTTGAGGATGTTTAAGTCACTTATCCAATTTCAATAAGGTTGGTTACAATTTTATCATTGCCTCCAAATTATTTTCTATTTAATGAACATTTTAGTTTTCAAATTTGAACAACTTTTATTTTTACTTTAAGTTTGAATTTCCATTTGAATTTGAATTTGAAAAGGGATTTATTACTAATGATGATTAAGCACTGTTGATCATGATGACATGGCATAATCAAAAGGGTGATTACTGTAGCTTAATACATGGGGTGTTACAAATCTCCTCCACTAACAAGAATTCTCGTCCCGAGAATTAAGAGGTAGAAGGAAAAAGTTCGGGGTATTCCGCACGAAGATTATCCTCGCGTTCCCAAGTGGCTTCATCTTCAGTATGATTTGACCACTGCACTTTCAGGAACTTGGTAACCTTCTGACGGGTCCGACGTTCAGCTTCATCGAGAATGCAGATCGGATGCTCCTTATAAGAAAGATCATCATGCAATTCAAGCATCTCATGATCCACAGCTCGGTGCGGAGATTCCTTGAAGCATTTACGAAGTTGCGACACATGGAAGACGTCGTGGATATGAGAGAATTGCGGTGGCAATTCCAATTTATACGCCACCTGACCACGTCTAGCAATAATGCGGAAAGGACCAATGTAGCGCGGAGCTAGCTTGCCCTTGATTCCAAAACGGTGAGTGCCCTTCATAGGAGTGACCCGCAGATAAGCCTGATCACCAGGTTGATAAGTCAAACCCCATCATTTGCGATCGTAGTTGCTCTTCTGGCGGTCCTGAGCCGCCTTGAGGTTTTCACGGACGATACGGACTTGCTCTTCGGCGTGTTGAATAATGTCCGGTCCCACGAGTGGTCGTTCCCCAATTTCTGACCAATTCAGAGGGGTTCGACACTTACGTCCATAAAGTACTTCGAAGGGAGCCATTTTCAAGCTGGCTTGATAGCTGTTGTTATATGAGAATTCTGCATAAGGAAGAGGTTCTTCCCACTTCTTACCGAACGATATGACACAAGCTCGCAGCATATCTTCAAGAACCTGATTGACTCGCTCGACTTGGCCTTGGGATTGAGGGTGATAAGCTCAACTCCAGGTAATATGAGTACCCATAGCTTCTTGGAAACTTTCCCAGAACTTTGACATGAAAAGAACGCCATGGTCCGAACTAATCTCCTTCGGAATACCGTGAAGTGATACAATTCTGGAGATATACAACTCTGCTAACTGACTAGCAGTGATCGTCTCTTTGACAAGCAGAAAGTGTGCAACCTTAGAGAGTTGGTCGACAACTACAAGAATAGCATCGTGACCCTTCTGTGACCTGGGAAGGCCAGTAATGAAATCCATGTGCACTTTATCCCATTTCCATAAAGGAATAGGTAACGGTTGCAGAATTCCAGCAGGCTTCTGATGTTCTGCTTTAACGCGATGGCACACATCACATTTAGCAATGTACCGAGCAATATCCTGTTTCATTTTAGACCACCAGTACCTTTGACGGAGATCATGATACATCTTGGTGCTACCCGGATGAATAGACAATGGTGTGTCATGTGCCTCCTTCATGACCTTATCAGTCATAAGCTCGAAGCGAGGTACCACGATGCGGTCTCCGAAATACAAGGTTCCATCTTCAGACAGCGAGAAATCCCTGTACTTTTCAAAGTGAAGATTTTTATTCATCAAATCAATTTCTCAAGATCTGGTTGTATCACAAGGTTATTAAGAGAACCCTGTGGAACAATACGCAGATTCAGCTTGCACAGTTCTTCAAAAAGACGAGGTTGAGCTCGCCTAACCATGAGGTTGTCGCAATAGGACTTGCGGCTTAAGGCATCAGCCATCATGTTAGCCTTGCCAGGGGTATAGGAAATACCCAAATCATAGTCCACAATGGCCTCCATCCATCTTTGCTGACGGAGGTTCAGAGATGGCTGAGTGAACAAGTACTTCAGACTTTTATGATCCGTGCAGATCTCGCAACGATTACCGAGAAGGTAATGTTGCCACAACTGCAGTGAATAGATGACAACAACTAGTTCTAGATCATGTACCGGATAATTCTCTTCATGTGGGCGCAACTGACGAGAGCCATAAGCAATCACTTTACGCTCTTGCATTAGGACACAGCCTAATCCTTCACGGGATGCGTCACAATAGATCACAAAATCTTTGCGAGAATCTGGAGGAACTAGTACTGGGGCAGATGTCAGCTTGTCTTTGAGTGATTGAAAACTTTCCTGACATTTGTCTGTCCATTCAAACTTAACGCCCTTGTGAAGCAGATCAGTCAAAGGCTTAGCAATCTTAGAAAAATTCTCAACAAACCGACGGCAATAGCTTGCAAGGCCAAGAAAACTTCTCACTTGCTTGACGTTCTTCGAAGGAGTCCAGTCAAGAATAGCCTGAACTCGTTCCGGGTTAATAGCAATGCCATCCTTGGAGATCACATGACCAAGGTAGGTTAGTTCAGAAAGCCAGAATTCACATTTGGAGTATTTGGCATACAACTGGTGTTCTCGGAGCCTTTCCAGTACAAGACGGAGGTGTTCGGCATGTTCTTCTTTATTCTTTGAATAGACCAGAATATCATCTAGATACACCATGACAAATTTGTCGAGATAATCCATGAAGATGTAATTCATCAGACGGGAGAATGTGGCTGGAGCATTTGTTAAGCCAAATGACATTACAGTGTACTCATAAGAGCCATAGCGAGTAACAAATGCAGTCTTGGGAATATCCTCTTCACGAACACGGATCTGATGATAACCCAACCTCAAATCAAGTTTAGAGAATACTGATGATCCAGCAAGTTGATCATACAAATCATTGATCCGGGGAAGCGGATATTTGTTTTGGATTGTGGCTTGGTTAATGGGCCGATAATCCTGAACCAATCGGTTAGTTCCATCCATCTTCTTAACGAAGAGTAAAGGTGCTCCCCAAGCAGAGGAACTGGGGCGGATGAAACCCTTTTTAAGTGATTTGTCGATTTCCTCCTTAAGTTCAAGAAAGTGGTGCAGAGGCATCTTATAAGGACGCTTCACAATAGGGGTAGTGCCAGGTTTCAAGTCGATGACAAACTCGACAGCTCTAGCAGGGGGTATTCCTGGAAGTTCTTCTGGAAATACATCTTGAAAATCACGAACAACTGGAACGTTCTCGATGCCTTCAAGAGGTGAGGCGTTCAATGCATTCAGAACATAAATCTGAGCTTCGGCGTCCTAAACTGTTCGAGCTGAGTATCTGACTGTCTGGCCGGAAGGGTGTGTGATGCGGACTGATTCAGTGGCACAGTCAATCAAAGCTTTATGAGGCTTCAACCAGTCCATACCCAGAATAATGTCTATGTTGGAGGTCTTGAGAGCAATGAGTGAAATGGGGAACATCAATCCTCCGATCACAATGTGGTTACCGTGGCTTACCATGGTAGTTTGCCAATTAGCCCCAGGTGACTGGATTACTAATGGAGTGGACATCTCCTCGAAAGGTATATCATGGCTTCGCGCAAAACTTTTGGACATGAAGGAGTGCGATGCTCCAGAATCAAAGAGGACTGAAGCTGGGATTGAATTCACTAGAAGGGTGCCCATCACAATTTTGGGGTCCTGTCGAGCTTCTTCAATGTTGACTTGGTTAACATGAACAAGATGATTAGCAGGTGGTCTGGTTTCAACGTTTCTGGAAGGATGTTTTCGACGGCTCTTCCTGCAACCAACAGAAGGACGTGATGCGTGTTGAGGCTGACTCTGACGGCAGTTGATAGTACGGTGCCCTGGCTGTCCACACTGGTGGCACAGACCATCATTATGGGAAGAAACACCAACATTGGGCTGTCCACTTGCAATGTTCAGTTGTCTTGGTGGTGGAGGCAGACGAGGTGTAGCATAAGATGGCCTGGGTACAGGGGCAGGTCGGTGATGAACATTGTGCGGAATCCACACTCGACGTTTCTGAACAGGCTGACCCGAGGATGAGCCAACATCACGAGTGCACTTGAGCGACTCCTGGTATTTAGCCAGACCAGTTTCAACTCGGTAGGCTTGGCTGACAAGCGTCGCAAAGTCCTCACAATCAATGACAACAAGTGTGAGCTATATATTGGAACGCAGTCCTTCACGGAATTTCTCCTGCTTGCGGGCGTCAGTGTCGACGTCATCTTCCGCATAGCGGGACAATTCAAGAAATCTCCTCTGATATTCATCCACAGTCATTTTACCCTGAGAGAGTTTGCGGAACTCCTGCTTCTTCTGGTCCATCAGACCTTGAGGAATGTACCATGCACGAAAGGCTGACTGAAATTCCTGCCAAGTGGTTACAGTTTCAGCAGGCAACATACCCTTGTGGCTTTCCCAGCATTGAGCAGCTGGACCTTTTAAATGGAATGTCTCAAAGGTGACGTAACTGTCAGGGGCAACATTAGCTGACTCCATTTCAAACAGGATGTCACGAAGCCAATCATCAGCATCCATAGGATTGGTGGAGTTGCGGAAAACAGATGGATTGAGGCGCACAAATTCTGCCAGAGTTATTGGAGCATTCTGTTGCTGAGCATTCTGAATTGGGAACTGAGCCAATACTCCGGTCATAAACTGACGGTTAAGCTCAAACTGTTGACGGTTGAGTTCAAACTGCTGCATCATTGCGGCAATATAGGGTGAAGGTGGAGGATCGTCAGCCATCCTGCCAAATCAACAGGGGCAGTTTAGCAAGAAAAACTGCATGTGTATGGAATGATTCATGAAGTAACACGCACAACAAAAGGAAGTGCAATAGATACTTCATCATATTCGCACCAGACATTCAAAGCCACACATAGCCTCGGTTACAATCCGGCATTACGACAGTTGAAAGGGGAGGGCTAGACATCTAGGCGGCACGCAGGAACGCGATAGGGAAGTACACAATGAGACATAGCAAAGGCTACATCAACGTCGGAGAAAACTGTTGGAGCGAGGAATCTGCAAGTGACAACACAGGGTGCCCTCGATAAAAGGATCCTGTAAGCAGAATCTGACCCACAATCTTGGAGCAAGGGGGAATATTTTAGAACTCCGGGTGGATGTGATCACGAGAACCTAATGTTGGAGTTAGTAAAATTTTAACCCGAATAGAAGAGAGATCAAAGTCCCAGAGTATAGACGAGAAATAAAAGATCCTAATACCACCCAATTGGTGACGTGGGCCCGTAAGCCACACAACCAAGTTAGTAAATTAGTTTTTGGACCACTAGACTCAACTTCGGCCAAGGAGTTGGAAAGGGGGGTTCCTACAGTCAGTCGGCTCTGATACCAACTTGTGGCACCCCCGGCTCAATCGTGCACTAATCATACACGCAAATGCACATGATCAAGCCTAAGGACTCAAGGGAAGATATCACTGTAGGGTAACGCAGTAGAAAACAAAAAATTTCTGACCTACGCACCAGCCCAGGACCACTATGGAGACTGCATACAAGGTTTGATCATTTTCGTTACCGACTCATAGCGCAGCGGAAGTAGAGTCGATGACGATCGGCGGTGCAGATCCCCGCAGCTAGGATTTACAACCTCCCAACCGCGAGGATGTACTCCCTCATCTGCCCCATGGATAGCCCTCCGGGAGGCGGTCGAACAGTCCCCCGAACGGTGTCACGGACAGCCCTTCGGGAGGACCAACAGAACTCGGACCGTCCCTTGGACAGCCCTTCGGGAGGCACTCACGAATAGCCCCTCGGGCACTAAGATCGAAACTACGACCTCTCTACAGAGTTGCACACATACGGTGTCATCTATCCGGCAGGGCTTCGCCGTCCAGAACTAGTTCTCACCGGAACCCAGACAGCCTTTCGGCTCCGCGAAACTATTTCGCGGGGAGGAAGAGAGAAGCTAGATCATTGCATGGCATGTGTATGTGAGAATGAGTGAGTGTGGAGGGCTGCCCCTCCACCTCTATTTATAGGAAAAACCCAAGGGGTAGAGCACACTTTGAAATACCAAAATGTCCTCACAAAAATGACCTTCTCAAGGGCATAAAAGGGAGGGAAGAGGATAAGTGGGGCTGCTAGGAGCAGCCCCAAAACCTGGCCGGCCACACCATGTGGGGCCCCCCAAAAGGGGTTCCCTCCTTCCCAAGTCTTCTCCTAGATCTTTTAAGCAAAGCCCCAAAAGGTGGCTTTCCAAAAAGTAACCCAAAAAGCACTTTCACTATTCACGATGACATTTTTCAGCGTCCGTTCGAACTGAAAATATTTATGTGGGCTTAGAACAATTCCAGTACCCACTAAAATAATTTTCAACGCATTCTGGAACTATTCTAGATTAGTGATTTTCATCTGCGAAAAGCATCTGAAGCGGTTCCGGCAGCTCCAAAACATTTCCGGTTTTCATCCCGGAAAATTCCCAGAAGTTTCCAGAATGATACTGGCACCCTCCAAGAATTATCAGGCATGTGCCGAAACCAATTTGAATTTATGGTATCCTCTGAAACAACTTTTCAGTTTCACCGAAACTCATCCGGTGTTCTCTCTGCGGAACTTTTCCGCTGTCCGAAACCTTTTCGGTGTCCGAAACTTTTTCGGTGATTTTCTCTCAGACTCCCTGTCTAGTATTCAGCGGATAGATGACCCTTAAGCATGTGACCCTATAGGTTCGGTGAAGTATAGACATGACACGGAACCCCTTCCGATCAATGATCAACATCGGAGCCGTGGACACCCATATTGACCCCTATACCCACACGAATGAATATTCGAGTGAACCTCCAGTTGTCGTGTGCTATTCTTGTTGCTTCACGATATGTTACAAATACCCGAGGTTAGACATGTCAGCATCCCCGTGGATCAACAACTTGTCCACTATGCCAGTTACCTCGTTATCGGTATTGTTCTCTTTTCTCGTTACCGTGTTCCGGCATCCCCGTGATCAAATCACAAAGTGTCTGGCCAGACGATGATGGATACCGTAACACCGAGAGGGCCCAGAGATATCTCTCCATCGTCGGAGGAGCAAATCCCAATCTCGAGCTATTAAGTTACTTGACATACTTTTCCATGAACCCGTAAGCCGCCGTAATAGCCACCCATTTACGGATGACGTTTAACAAACCCCAAAGTTCATGAAGCAAGTATGAAGAAACTCGATACTCTCATGGTCTAAGGAATCATGCAAACGTTAACCATCTTTGTGTTATTAACCATTAACTTGTGACGAATGTAACTCATAGCATAACATCAATCGGGTCGATTCAACACAAATGTTCTTCTAACATTGTGCCCTCAAAGCTGCTGGCATAGACATGCCCATGATTGGGAAAACATAATCATCATGCAACACTTGAGCTAGTCTTAGAGGCATGACTAGGAATACATTTTACCGTTTATTATTCCACACGTGCACATGGGTTTTCCCCAGAGCCTTTATGGATATACGGGCTCGGGAACCACAACAGTTATAGCATGGAACATAAACATAATAATGAGCATGGAGATAAATAATAACATTTATTATTGCCTCTAGGGAATATCTCCTACATTCTCCCACTTGCACTAGAGTCAATAATCTAGTTAATGCTAATGCACTTTACACCTGTGGCACACCGGTGTAAATATGCTTCGCTTGTGGTATAGCCTGATGTCCAACGGATCTGACGACTTCAGCTCCGTGTGTATCTTTGCATATCCTCGCGTTTTCACGCTTTCACAAAATTCATATTTTGTGTGGACTTGGTTTTGTATGTATGTGAATCACAGGTCGAACCTGGATTCCTCAGTCTGAGTTATGGAGCAACTACCTGCAGTAGTGTCCCATTGACAAAAGCCATCTTGGAACCATACTAAGTTCATGAATGAACTATATGATTCAACATCTTCTTTGTCGCTTTTAAAAGCGGCAACATACTTCGCCTCTGTTGTAGAACTCGCCACAGTAACTTGTTTGGAACAATTTCCAACTACCGTGCCACCATATTGTGTGTTACACAAAAACCCTCAATTTAAATCGAAAATCGCTTGGAGCATGGATGAAGACTGTATCGATGTAACCTTTTACAACGAACTCTTCATGATCTCCTCTTGCGAGAAAACATGTCATCAGTGCTACTATAGTACTCAATGACCCTTTTTCACTATTGTCCCATGATCAGAACTTTTGATCACTTTGGTATCTATACTCGCAACAACTTTGGAGTATTGGACATATCTGGTTGTTTTTACATACCATGGAATACATGATTAATCCAAACATGAAGGTGTGTGGAATCTTCATCATGTATTTTGCTCATCAGTGTTTTTGGGACACCGAGTCTTGCAAAAACTCTTTCCATGTGACTTCGGCAAGAATTACTCCTTGATGTTTTTAATGCTAAAAGGTTTTAGCATTTTGTCAATATGTATCTTTGCTCAGCCCCATCAGGTAAATCTATCTCCATAGATCATCATGCCTAATATCAAGGCTATTTAGCCCAAGCACTTCATCAAAAAACTATTTTCAAATGAAGTCCTAATTCGTGTCAAGAAATTTATTTCCAATTAACAATGTGTCAAGCACACAACGTTTTTAGAAATATTATTATGCTCCCACTTACTTTGTTGAATCACAAGCATCTTCGTTACCCATTGATGAAGTCAAAACCCTTTTTGACCATTTCATCAAAACACGAAGATTCCAACTCCATTTTGCTCTCTTCTGTCCATTGCTGGAACTCTGAAGTTTGCATACTTACTAGCATCCTCTGGACTGACAAAATACCTTGGACTGTAACACATGCAAGTCCTTGGTTTTATTTCCATCAGATGGAAATCCTTTTGTCATCCTTTGTTTCATATCTCATGATTTGAAATATGTATTAATTGCTAGTTCAACCCGAACCGACTTTAAGCATCGCTACGGTGAAACAACCTCATCATAGTCAACTCCTTGAACTTGTATATTGCAACAAGTCGAGCTATATGGATAAAACATTTTTATCCATATCAGTTTTTAGTTCCATAAAATTCGTTAGACTCTAAGTCTTCCGAAAGGTGTATCAAGATTTTAATCTTGAAACATTTATATGGAAACTATCTCGGATTATATTGGCATTTAGCCAATTCCGGAGTCAGGGCCCATCAACGCTTCCTTGTGTATCATAGGTATACTATTGTCTAACAACAATATCTCGTCTGCGCACCTGAGAGGTTTGCACGAGCCTTGCCTACGTGGTTCAGCTGCAAGTTCGACCGAAGTCCATACATTTTATTGTAGAGACTTCTGTATCAGTCGCAGTAGGAAACTCTGGAATTACTTCCAAGGTCTCTTTCCTTTGATCTGATGACGAAGATACTGTTTATCTCGTCGAGTTGCACTATTCTCCCACTCACCTTTTTGAAAGAAACATTTTCTTCAAAAAGCATACCGTTCTTTGTGGCAAACCTATTTGCCTCGGCATAGTGAGGGAGGAATACCAAACATTTTGGGATGACCTACAAAGTAGCACTTGTCTGATTTGGAATAGTTTTGTAACCTTTTACACAAGCCCCATATTCCAAATGTTTAAGAAAAGATATAACATGGTTGGGCATACCATACCATGGCGTCATTTCAACAGACCCGATGGAGCTCTTTTCAGTGTAAAAGCCGCAGTCTCTAAAGCATCACTTTAAAAGAGATAATGGCAAATTTATTTATGTCATCTTTGATCTTACCATGTCATAAATGGTTCGATTACATCTTCACGGACTTTCCACTCACAGTGGTGTTCCGGGAGGTGTAAGTTATGAAACTCTTTTCACAACTCATCAAACATTCGCTAAACTTGTAACTCAAATATTCCTTTCTGCAATCCAATTGTAGAAACATAATTTTCTTGTTACAATAACTTCTACTTCATTCTTGAAAACCTTTTGAATGAATTCATAAGATCTAGACTTACGTCTCATCAAGTAAATATCCATATATCTACTTGAGTCATTTCTGAAGATAGATAAATCCACTACTAACAACATTTATCGGACTACACATATCAAATGTATGACCACCAATAAGTTTGTTGTCCATTCCTTATGGCCTGTGAACGGTATTTCAGTCACTTCACTTTTCGGAGGAAATTTGCAAGTGTCAGATGATTCAAAATCAAACGACTTCAAAATCCATCATAATGGAATTTTCCATGCGGCTTTCTCCAATGTGACCAAATGCAGTGCCACACTTGTGTGGTATTCTTTTAGTCTTACGACATTTAGCGTCAGTGTTATGGATGTATCATATTATCATCAAAATTCATAACATACATCCCATCTTGGATGGAAGCATGGCCCTTCATGTTATTCATAATACTGAACAACAATTGTTGTTTTTATGAACAACTCTTTTGCAACAAACATTGTGCAATGGGCTAGAGTGTATGAAACTCTAAAAAGAATTATGAAAGTAAACCCAGAGGTAATGTATTATTATCAATATTCATAACATACATCTCATTCATAATGAAAGTATGGCCCTTATGTTATTCATAACATCGAACATCAAAAGTTCTCTTATGAACAACCTTCTTGCAACATACCTTATGCAAAGGGCTAGAGTTTGTGAAACTCTAAATGAATTATGAAAATAAACCCAGACGGTAATACACCGATGGAAGGTATAGTAACCTTTACTATGTTCCCTGTGTATACCTAAACCTCATTCCTGGCTAGTCTTTCAGGCCATAGTAGTTCTTACATCGAGTTGCAACAGAATGCAATCGAGCGGGTATCTTTGTGATTAACTCACGATACCCAAAAATTAGTGATTAACATGTTTAACCATAATTCCCAAGAACTATATCTTTGACCAGCCTTCCATACATCAAAAACTTGTATGACATTCATACATGAGCTGGATATTCCAGTCTTCTTTCCTTTTGCCATTATACTTCTAACAGTTTAACTTTCAGTATTTCTCCTACTCTCAGAAGAAGCACCGAACTTAAGAGTGGCGTTAGCCCCAGACTTCCTAGGTGTGTAAGTCACACTAACACCCTTCGGACACTTCCTTTCTCTTTAAGTTGTTTGTTTTATTCACCTTTCATCATATGACAGGCGTTCTTCTGGATCCCTCTCTTATCAGTCTAATGCATAGTAAACTCCTTTACTAATAGTTTGCAAACAAACATTGCTTTGGATATCTCATATCTTTTAGCCTTTGTCTGTCTCTGAGAATGATTTTCAGATTTCCATGAATATCACATAACTATCCAAACTTTCGCAGTTCGGGTCTCATGGAAGCAAATGTATTGCACTTGACTGAAACGGAATTCTAGCTTTTGGATCGAAGGACGAGAGTCATATGATCCATAGCATTTGCGGGAGGATACGGAAAGCATGCGATAGGACAAAGTCCTTCTCGGTACTCTTGAGGACAATCCTCACATTACGTTACCAACTGTAAAGTTTTAACCAGATATTTAACAGCTATTCAATTTTAGTAGGGAAGGTGGAAACGCGAGCCATTATTCTACAACTATTATGCAAACCACACTGAGACAATGTTCATAATTAATTGCACTGAGAATTAAAAAAAGTCAATTCAAAAGTGCGCTCCCACTCAAATCAATATCTCTCAAAATTGATTGTGGGTGATTCAAGATCCATATTACAATTCAACGCCAAGGATGCATCCATCTCAAGTGATGAGAATTGCAATCGGTAGGCCAACTTGCCAATCACATCTCTATGTAACTCTTGTTCATCTTTCGATGTGTGTGTTCCGAGCTCATGACTTTCATGCCTGAACGTCAAGACAACCAAGTGATCACGCTGCAAGGTCTCAACTCACCCGCCTCACACTTCTAATCATTCGTACCCATGCATCCATGTGATACCCCGAAAAGTTAGGTGCCGTGACGGTGCTACACTTGGGAGAACACTAACTACTTGATATTTTTGTGAGAGATCACCCTAACAAAAGCGACTACCGCGCAATCAAGAAGGGTGCATCATAAGGGATAAACATCTCAGGCAATTCATAATAGCATGATATGGTATAGCCCTTTCTGAATGAGAAGTCTTTCATTTCTTCGTCTTCGGCATTCGCGTCGGTGTTCACCTTCGCGAAGATTGCCACCACCTTGTCGATGCACCAGATAATATTGCTATCTCTATAGCTAATAAAATAATGCATTACAACAAGGTTGACACGCAGGTCATATAAAGTGCAATCATATGGCTCCAGCCATCATGCCGAATCATGACACGCAGGTCATGTTAATCAATTTACATCGTATAGTCATCTCATACATAATCAAATTATTATGAGCACTGCTATACCACATCACATGCACATGCAAACCCGCCTGCAAAACCAAGTTAGACGTCTCTAATCGGTTCAGCAAAACTTGTTTTACGTGGCTTCTAAGGTTTCGAAACAAACTGAAGCTACCAACGTCCATCATCAAGTATGATAATTCAAGTCGCTAGATTAACTTTCCAGGGTGTATGAAACACGAGATAATAAAATCTCGAGCCCCATACTAAACTTCGTCATACACATGACCCCCGTGCAGATCATATCTGCATTGCCCTTTCGTCTGCGAAACATCCATCTTTCTTTAACTATGGTGGAACCCAAAGAACTGTTAGCACTTCATTGATCTGTCAATCAGCATACTCAGGAGCAGCATGAAAGGATCGCGGATTGCCAGAACTTTGTGAGATTCCACCATGCCATCAAGATCAAGATTATGCAAATTCAAGGGAAGCAACATGAACATCGGGTAACAGATTTCATCTGCTACCCGCACAAATAATTTTCAGCAATAGATCTCATCTACTACCTAATTATATTGTGCAACACCCATACATCTCCATGTATTTTAGATCGCAACCTGCATCTATGCATAGCACAGCTCATGATGCCACTATAGGGTAACGCAGCAGAAAACAAAAATTTTCCGACCTACGCACCAGCCCAGGACCACTATGGAGACTGCATACAAGGTTTGATCATTTTCGTTACCGACTCGTAGCGCAACGGAAGTAGAGTCGATGACGGTCGGCGGTGCAGATCCCCACAGCTAGGATTTACAACCTCCCAACCGCGAGGATGTACTCCCTCATCTGCCCCACGGACAGCCCTTCGGGAGGCGGTCGAACAGTCCCCCGGACGGTGTCACGGACAGCCCTTCGGGAGGACCCACAGAACTCGGACCGTCACCTGGACAGCCCTTCGGGAGGCACTCACGAATAGCCCCTCGGGCACTAAGATTGAAACTATGACCTCTCTACAGAGTTGCACACATACGGTGTCATCTATCCGGTAGGGCTTCACCGGAACCCACACAGCCTTTCGGCTCTGCGAAACTATTTCGCGGGGAGGGAGAGAGAAGCCAGATCATTGCATGGCATGTGTATGTGAGAATGAGTGAGTGTGGAGGGCTGCCCCTCCACCTCTATTTATAGGAAAAACACAAGGGGTAGAGCACACTTTGAAATACCAAAATGTCCTCACAAAAATGACCTTCTCAAGGGCATAAAAGGGAGGGAAGAGGATAAGTGGGGCTGCTAGGAGCAGCCCCAAAACCTGGCCGGCCACACCATGTGGGGCCCCCCAAAAGGGGTTCCCTCCTTCCCAAGTCTTCTCCTAGATCTTTTAAGCAAAGCCCCAAAAGGTGGCTTTCCAAAAAGTAACCCAAAAAGCACTTTCACTATTCATGATGACATTTTTCAGCGTCCGTTCGAACTGAAAATATTTATGTGGGCTTAGAACAATTCCAGTACCCACTAAAATAATTTTCAACGCGTTCTGGAACAATTCCAGATTAGTGATTTTCATCTGCGAAAAGCATCTGAAGCGGTTCCGGCAGCTCCGAAACATTTCCGGTTTTCATCCCGGAAAATTCCCAGAAGTTTCCAGAATGATTCTGGTACCCTCCAAGAATTATCAGGCATGTGCCGAAACCAATTTGACTTTATGGTATCCTCTGAAACAACTTTTTAGTTTCACCGAAACTCATCCGGTGTTCTCTCTGCGGAACTTTTCCGCTGTCCGAAACCTTTTCGGTGTCCGAAACTTTTTCGGTGACTTTCTCTCAGACTCCCTGTCTAGTATTCAGCAAATAGATGACCCTTAAGCATGTGACCCTATAGGTTCGGTGAAGTATAGACATGACACGGAACCCCTTCCGATCAATGATCAACATCGGAGCCGTGGACACCCATATTGACCCCTATACCCACACGAATGAATATTCGAGTGAACCTCCAGTTGCCGTGTGCTATTCTTGTTGCTTCACGATATGTTACAAATACCCGAGGTTAGACATGTCAGCATCCCCGTGGATCAACAACTTGTCCACTATGCCAGTTACCTCGTTATCGGTATTGTTCTCTTTTCTCGTTACCGTGTTCCGGCATCCCCGTGATCAAATCACAAAGTGTCTGGCCAGACGATGATGGATATCGTAACACCGAGAGGGCCCAGAGATATCTCTCCATCGTCGGAGGAGCAAATCCCAATCTCGAGCTATTAAGTTACTTGACATACTTTTCCATGAACCCGTAAGCCGCCGTAATAGCCACCCATTTACGGATGACATTTAACAAACCCCAAAGTTCATGAAGCAAGTATGAAGAAACTCGATACTCTCATGGTCTAAGGAATCATGCAAACGTTAACCATCTCTGTGTTATTAACCATTAACTTGTGACGAATGTAACTCATAGCATAACATCAATCGGGTCGATTCAACACAAATGTTCTTCTAACATTGTGCCCTCAAAGCTGCTGGCATAGACATGCCCATGATTGGGAAAACATAATCATCATGCAACACTTGAGCTAGTCTTAGAGGCATGACTAGGAATACATTTTACCGTTTATTATTCCACACGTGCACATGGGTTTTCCCGAGAGCCTTTATGGATATACGGGCTTGGGAACCACAGCAGTTATAGCATGGAACATAAACATAATAATGAGCACGGAGATAAATAATAACATTAGAAGTGTTGTACGACGGCGTCGTTATCGGAATCGGTGAAGGAGGAATCACCCTCGATGACCACGACCGAATAGCTACTCTACAGAGTTAACATCAGAAGTGCTACAAGAGGTTTCACCCTCGACACTCGATAGTAACGCTGCAGTGTCGTTACAACTAAGGGGGTGATGTGTGGTGCCGGGGTCTGGTCTTCAATCCCGTTGATCGGGTCTTCGGATAATCCAGTGGGGCAGTCGGGATAAGTGGGGTCACTGATAGGTCTCTACCCAGCCTATACTAAGCAGTTTAGGATAAGCAGGTAAGGTATCAATAGCAGGTTACATTAAACAGGCTATGCATCAGAATAGGTAAAGCAGTAGCAGCAGCAATTCTAATGCAAGCATGAGAGAGAAAGAATAGGCATTATTGGTATGCTCAAGGGGTGGTGCTTGCCTGGTTGCTCGGCAGCAAAGGCAAGGTCGTTAACGGTGTCGTCGGGCTCTTGAGCTGCGTCGGTACCAGGAACTGCGTCGGTGTCTAACAAGAGAGAAGAGGGGGAGGAAACAGTATAAATACACAGCAAACAAGTGCTACACAAAGTATAACATGACAATATGCAGTGCCGGGTGTGTCCTAACGTATGGTTGCACGTCACCGAGGAAGGGGGAATCCATCCGGGAATGTTTTCCTGGTTCCGGACCTATGTCAGACAGATGACCGGAGGGGAACGGTTCCATGTTCGGATAGTTAGGGACGTGTGACGGACGAATGGACCACGAATTCGGATTCGTCTCGAAATTCTGAGCAACTTTCATGTACAAAGTTTTTCGATCTGAGCTACGCATTATTTTCTAAGATTTTCCAAAGATTTAATCATTTTCTCGAATTAACAGAATTAAATTATTCAACATTATCCAAAACAGTACATGGTGACATCAGCATGACATAAGCATTGCATCAGCAGTCAACAGTAGAGCTGACTAGGTCAAACCTGACCAGTGGGTCCCACATGTCATAGACTCAGCTCTATTTCAGGTTTTTAATTAAACTAAACAGAGTTAATTAGAGAGTGGGGTCCACATGTCAGTGTCACATTAGAGTTAAATTAATTATTTTCACTAATCTAATTAGTTAATTAGCAACTGACAAGGTGGGGCCCATATGTCAGTGACTGGTCAGCGCCAGTCAGCACGTTGACCTGGTCAACAGGTCAACGGGGTCGCCCTGGCCCACTGGCCAGTGACCCTGCTTGCGGCCCCAGCCGGCCAGGTCAGCTCTGGCGACCGGAGTTGCTCCGGTGAGCTCCCGATGCGGCGGAGGGGCTCGGCCAGCGGCGGAAATCACGCACAGGCAACCAAATCGCGGGTTTTCGGGCGCGTTCGAACCGCCGTTCCATCCCGTGTCGATCTATGGCACCAAAACGAGCAGGGGAGGCCGGCAGGGTCGCCGGCGTTGAGCCGTGGCGGCGGTGGTCCTCGGGCGACCTTGGATACGGCGATTCCGGGCACGGCAGGCAGCGGCAACGGGCGCGTTCGACTCCTACGGTGACGGTGAGCACTACTGCGAGCTCAGGCGAGCTCGACAGCGGCCACAGCAATGGCAATGCCAACGGTGGCGGAGCTTCGTTCGGGCAACCATGGCACGGCGGCTACGGTAAGCTAGGGAGCAAGAGAAGGGCCAGGGGAGGGAGGAGAGGCTCACAGCGAGGTGTAGCCGAGCAAAGCGTGCGTGAGAACGGCTTGACGGTGACGAAATCGGCGACGACGTGCGGCGGTGATCCGAGGAAGAAGACGGTGGCGTGGGGCGATGCAGGGCTCCCTGGGCTCGGGCTTGTGGTCGAGGAGGACGGGCTCGTCGCGGCGGAGCTGCTGGACAGGCTACGGAGGCGAGAGGTGGGTTGTGGCCGCGGCTAGCCGGCGTCCCTGTCGGCGGCGGCGTTCGGGAAGGAAGGGGGCGAGCGATGGGGAGGGGAGGAGGCGAAGCAAGAGCGTCCAGGGGGAGAGGGGCCTCCCTCTTATCCATCCACGGCGGCAGGGCAAAAGATCTGGCGCGAGGGGGGGCCTGGACGCGCGCGCGCTCGCCTCTGCTTGACAGCGCGCCTGCGGCATCAGGAGGTAGGGGAAGGGGGGCTAGTTGGGCTGGGCCGCCACTGTAGATAGTAGGCCTAAGTGCACAGTAGTTTTAGGCCTTTTCTCTTTTTCTCTTTTTCTGTTTCCTTTTCTTTGCTGTTTTGTAAATTATTTGGGCACTAAATGGTTTTTGTAAAATATATGAACTGGTCCATAATTCACAGTGCAACATACCCTATCACCAAAAATTAGTTTGGGGTATTTATCATTTCATATTTACATTATATTAATTAATAGGTTATTAAATAATGTTTTCAGCCACTGTTTGAGGATGTTTAAGTCACTTATCCAATTTCAATAAGGTTGGTTACAATTTTATCATTGCCTCCAAATTATTTTCTATTTAATGAACATTTTAGTTTTCAAATTTGAACAACGTTTATTTTTACTTTAAGTTTGAATTTCCATTTGAATTTGAATTTGAAAAGGGATTTATTACTAATGATGATTAATCACTGTTGATCATGATGACATGGCATAATCAAAAGGGTGATTACTGTAGCTTAATACATGGGGTGTTACATTGGTACTGTTGTGAACTCATTCTTTATTTATATTGGTGTAATATCTACTGTATTCTAATTTCTCCATGGTTCATACCCCCCGATACTACCCATAGATTCATCAAAATAAGCAAACAACACAAAGAAAATGGAATCTGTCAGAAAACAGAATAGTCTGCGAAGATCCGAATTGTTCTAATACTTCTGTAACTCCAAATATTCTGAAAAGTGTCGAAAACCGAGGCAATTTGTATATCAATCTCGTGTAAAAAATTCAGGATTTTTGAACGCTCCAGTGAATTATTAAAATTCTGTGACTGGACGAAAAAGTTTCTGTTTCTTCAGCAAGATCAAATTAACTATCACCGTAAGCCATCTCAAAGGTCTTACTTGGCACAAACACTAATTAAAATACCAAAACACATCTAACCATAGGCTAGATGAATTATTCAAAGCAAAAACAGGAACAAAAAGCAAAAACAAAAATAAAATTGGGTTGCCTCCCAACAAGCGTTATTGTTTAACGCCCTTAGCTAGGCATAAAAACACAAATAGATCTAGGTATTGTCATCTTTGGTATGCAATCCATAAGTAGCTCTCATAATAGATTTATATGGCAATTTAATTTTATTTCTTGTAAAGTGTTCCATGCCCTTCCTTAACGGAAATTAAAATCTAATATTTCCTTCTTTCATATCAATAATTGCACCAATCGTTCTAAGGAAAGGTCTACCAAGAATAATAGGACATGTAGGATTGCAATCTATATCAAGAACAATGAAATCTACGGGCACATAATTCCTATTTTCAACAATAATAACATCATTAATCCTTCCCATAGGTTTCTTAATAGTGGAATCCGCAAGATGCAAATTTAAGGAACAATCATGAAATTCACGGAAACCTAACACATCACATAAAGTTTTTGGAATCGTGGAAACACTAGCACCCAAATCACACAAAGCATGACACTCATAATCTTTAATCTTAATTTTAATAGTAGGTTCCCACTCATCATAAAGTTTTCTAGGGATAGAAACTTCCAATTCAAGCTTTTCTTCAAAAGATTGCATCATAGCATCAACGATATGTTTAGTAAAAGCTTTGTTTTGATTATAAGCATGAGGAGAATTCAACATGGATTGCAACAAGGAAATACAATATATTAAAGACTAATTATCATAATTAAATTCCTTGAAATCCAAAAGAGTGGGTTCGTTGCTACTTAAAGCTTTGACCTCTCCAATCTCACTTTTATCAATTTTTGCATCAAGATCTAAAAACTCCGAATCATTGGGACGCCTTTCAACTAAAGTTGACTCATCTCCAGTCCCATCTTTATCAAGATTTATATTGGAAAACAAAGATTCAATAGGAGTCACATCAATCACTTTAAGATCTTCATTTTCACGGAAACTAGAAGAACACATTTTTACAAACCAATCTCGTTTAGCACGCATCTTAGCAGTTCTTTCTTTGCACTCATCAATGGAAATTCTCATAGCTTTGAGAGACTCATTAATATCATGCTTGGGTGGAATAGATCTAGTTTTCAAAGAATCAACATCAAGAGAAATTCTATCCACGTTCCTAGCCAAATCATCAATCTTAAGCAATTTTTCTTCAATCAAACCATTGAAACTCTTTTGTGAAATCATAAATTCTTTAACACTATTCTCCAAATTAGAGGACATCTTATTATAATTTCCATAGGAATTTTTGTAGGAATTACCATAATTATTAGAGGAATTACTAGTAAACGGCCTAGGATTAAAATTACCTCTATACGTGTTATTACCAAAATTGTTCCTACCAATCTCATACAATTTAATCTATCTCAATCCCGAGGAGCATTGACAACCCCTCTTACGCGTTGGGTTGCAAGTATTTGTTCTTTGTGTGCATGTACTGTTTAAATAGTGTTGATTGGTTCTCCGACTAGATTGATAACCTTGGTTTGATAACTGAGGGAAATACTTACCGTTGATGTGCTGCATCATCCTCTCCTCTTCGGGGAAATACCAACGCAGATACAAGCAATCAGCTATCTATGCTCTTCTTGTCTCAAACTCTATTCATGCTATATCACAAAAACTGAACAAGTTCTTTTCGGACCCTCCGGGTGAGGAGCACTCGGAGCCACCGATCTGTCAAGGGCTGCCTTCCAAAACCTTCTACTGCATTTCGGTCAGACCAATTCACTCAAACTCGGTCACACCGATAGCATTAGAGTGATCTAGGTTTTCAATCTCGGTGCTACCGATTAGACCGACTCGGTCTCACCGAGTTGCTGTAACTGCACACAGTTTCGCATCTCGGTGCCACTGATTCGTTCCACTCGGTGCCACTGACAGCACATGGGTATATATATCGAGCGGCCCGTACGGTTGAAAATTTCTTCAAATGTCACACGCCCGCGCCCCATTGCTGCCGCCCCTTTGGTCTCCGGATCGTCCCCGTCATCTCCTTTGCATCTCCGCCATAGGACTCTGCCGCCGTCAATGGCAATCAACTCCGCCGTTGCTGCCGTAGAGGATCGTCACCGAGTTAGGGTGAGATTCGATATCCTCGTTCCTCTATTTATCCGATTCAATGCACAAGGACAATGTCATGCATCTTGCCACGACTGCAATACTTCTATCCACTAGAAAAATCCATTAGAGTAGATTTGAAGAAAAAATTTAGGTTTAGGGTTTCGCCGAACTCATCTCGGACCGACCGAAATGAAATTTTCGGTCCCACCGACTAGCTCTGGCCATTGCACAAGTACAACTCGGTGCCACCGAAACATGCTGATCGGTGAGACTGAAAGTAAAGTTTCAATGAAACCCTAGCATCTCGGAGCCACCGAACCACAACTCGGTCTGACCAAAATTGTGTGCTTAGGCTCTGTGAGTGCTTTGGTGTCACCGAAATGATCAGATCGGTAGCTCCGAAATGCTTTCTGTGGAAAATTAAAACTAAAGTTTGGACTCAAATTTTTGAAAAACTATCTGCTTTTTGTGATACTCATCTACTCTGCCCATACCCATCCATTCACAGGGTCAGTTTTGCAAGATGTCAGATGCCAGTGACAGTCAGAGAAAATGTTAATCTCAGTGAGGGTTCAAGCCCCAGTGATAGCTATGATGATGGCAGCAGGTGCACTCCAAGCAACTTGCCAAAGGCTGCCACCAGAACAAGGAAGAAGAGAACCTCAGAAAGTGAGGATGAGGACTTTATTGCGGATGAAGAGGTAACTTCCAAGAAGAAAGTAGTACTCGGGAAGGAGTATGGATCTGCAGCTACCACCAAGCTAGGTGCTAAGCAAAAGACTGTTGTTTGAAGAGTGCCTATGTCAAGACCTCGGAAAACCTCAGCTACACAAGAAACCATGACCTTCACACTTGATGTTGTGGATTTAACACGGCAGATGCCCTAGTGAAAGGACTTAGGTGTGGAGCCATCGCAATTAGTTGTATTGCTTGAGTTTCGATTACAAGGGAGCGAATACGCTTGACCTAGTTCTCGACTTGTTGTTTCTTGAGTTAACCCGCCGTCGGGTCTCGCCTTTATATACAGGTCGATGTCCGGCGGCTTACAAAGTCCCCGCCGGCTCACACAACATGACCGGCTCGGTTTCTAACCAAACCTGCCTTACAGAGCAAGTTAACCTTGAACGCCTCACACCTTCGGGTCTTGAATCACCTCCGGGTCTTGGGCCTCCAATAAGCTTGCTTTATGAACCGCCATCCTTATGTCTTCTTGGACCTGTTGGGCCTTCTTCGCAACAAGTGACCAATGGTGTAACCCAGCCCCTCCTGGGCGGGTCACACCTTGGAGTTATATCCCCAACATTAGGCCCCAGGTTGATTTGAACTTGTTCATATCAATCTTCACTCCTTCTCTTAACAATCCGTACCGGTGCTAATATCCTATGCAGATCACCACAACCCGCCATGACATCATGTAAATAGAAACATCATAACCCGCCATGACATCATGTGCATTAATTCCGCACAAGACCCAGCATATCTTCAACGGATCCTTATCTTTAATAGGCTTCCCGAAAATCAAGGCGCTTGCATTTCTTAGCATAATCATTTTACCTCCTCGATCCCCGCGCATGCCATCTTATCATCTCCTTATAAATAGCGACAGGGGGCCTTCCTTTTCATTTTTACCCCTGCCTCTGCCACTTCTTCTTCCTCGCGACGACCGACGCCTCCGGAGCTCCGCCGCCCCCGTCGACTGCATCAACCTTGGCCACTGCATCAACCTGACCTCGACCAGAAAACAGCGACGCCCCTCTGTTGTTCATCAGCATCTCCAGGTACCCATCTCCTTTTTCCTCATATCTGCATTAGGGTTTCTGCCGTTCTTCGGTGTTCGTCGGCGTTCATCACCCTTGTCTATAGTTCATTGACCATGCCACCTTAGTAGGACCAAAACGCGATGCTAAAGTCACGCTTTACTCCCCTTTAATATCCGCCATCAAGTACGGATCCACTTGCTGCTGTTGAGATTCATTCCCCACACTTGTGGTTCGTCCCCTGTTTTTAGAGCTAGCAATTTCCTCCTATTTCTGTACTGACCGTAGATCCGAAATTATAGGCAAAATCTGTGAAACTTGTTTGTTCAACACTTAGTGAAGATTTATCCAATCCCCAGATCTTGTGACATTTGCTCGACCACTGTTGTACGGGCGGCTCAAATAATACTTTGTAACTCGCCAAATAAGTTGTTTAAACCGCCAGTATTTATCGAGGCGTGACATTATCCGGCTCGTACCTCGCCGGTTTAACCATTCAATTTTCTTTTCTGCAACCATTAAGCGGCTTACCAATCCTTGTATCTAACCAATAGTAACTTTACTTTGTTCAACCATCAGGCGGCTTATCATCACCAATTTGACCCGCCGTGATCTCCTTTCTAGGTTTTCACCTGATAAAAAATGACTAAGACCCTCACCTCCTGCGACTGGGTCATTTCCAAGGTCACAGAGCAGACTCTCCAAGAGTTTGTTGCCATGGGCGTTTTACCATCTAAGGATGTCATCCATTGGCGGGTTCCAGGAGCTGAGGTCCCACCTCAACCAAAGGAAGGAGAAGTTGTAGTTTTCTCTGATCATATGCTCCGAGGCTTCTCACCGCCCGGCTCAAAATTCTTCCGTGATGTCCTGAATTTCTACCAGCTTCACCCTCAAGACATCGGACCCAATTTAGTTTCCAATATTTGCAATTTTCAAGTCTTTTGTGAAGTATATCTTCAAGAGGAGCCCAGCGTTGACCACTTCAGAGAATATTACTACTTGAACCGCCAAACGGAGATGACAGACGGGCCCAGCCTTGAACTTGGTGGAATTTCTATCCAGAGGCGAAGAGACGCCGTCTTTCCTGCAGCTGCACCTCCTAGTCACCCCAAAGACTGGAACCAGACTTGGTTTTAGTGCCAAGACACCTCTCCGGTGGGTGAAAATCCTCTGCCGGGTTTCCGTATTCACCGGCTCAACCCCAGGCACCCACTTCCAGACCGGATCAGCTCTGCCGAATGAGCCAAATATGGACCCACCTTTACTAAGATAAGAGCCTTGATGGCAAACGGCTTGACCGGTATTGACCTGGTCTGATGCTGGGTTAGCTGGAGAATCATGCCTTTAAGCCGCCGCCCTGGCTTAATGTGCACATGCACAGGCGATGTGAATGACCCCTTGCGGTACAACTCAACACCCGTTGAAGAGAAGGACATCAACAAAATGACCAAGTCTTTACTTGGAGAAACTCTAGAGGACTGTAGCAAAACGGGACTGAGCCCCTTCTATACTCTTAACCCGGCTCCAGATGTAAGTAGTTGAAGCCTTTTTACTTTATCCATTACTCTCATATGTTGCACTTGCCTTATTATCTTGCTTTTTGCAGGCCGGCTCTCCCTTTTGGAATAAGAAGCTTCAAGATAAGCCAGCCAAAAAGGCTAGGGGAAAGACCAAAGCTTCCAAGAAACCCGCCAAGAAGAAAGTAGATGCAACAAATCCATTTACTCTGGATGATGAATCAGAGGTAGAACTTGACTCCCTTGGCTCCTTTTTTGTACATCTTATTGACGCTGACCCCTCTCAGGATGACGCGGAGACCAACCAGGCAGATGCTGTAGAGGTAACTATTATTTCCTCCGACTCAGAGCCTTTGCCAAGACAGAAAATTCGGCACGTGACCCGGAAAGTAAGGTTTTCTCACCCTTTAGCTTACTTGGATCCAAACTTCATTTTGAAGAAACAACAGCATGAAGCTCGGCGTACAACCCGGAACAGCGGAGGGGGAGACCTTCATGCCGGTTTACCCAATACACCGGCCCCTCGCAAACACCGAAAAGAGGTGCCGCATAATTTGATCCTCTCCTTTCCCAAGGCGGGTCTTATCCGTCAACCACTTAATCTTTCCGACTCAAATTATCAGGGAACCTCTCACTCATCCTCCGGCGACTCTAGTGGAACTCAGATACCTCTCTCTAAAGTTGCCCCTGGGTGAGAACATTTAACCTCTTTGTTTTTTTAATACCTTACCAACTGATATATTAACATCTTCATATGTCTTACTTCCAGCAGTATGGCCAAACCCAGCAAGAAATTGAAGATGAACAAGCCAGCCGAAGACCCCAAGGTTACTGAGCCGGAGAAACAAACCATATCTGAAGCTTCTCATCAAACCCCTGAGGCTACTGCTGATGACCCGCCACCAGAGACTCACGACGTCACGGTGGATCCAATGGGTGTTGACCCATCCAGCGCTAAGCCGCCCAGTCCCATAAAACCTGCTGAAGAGCCTCCTTCGCAACAAACTGCTGAGGATGTCCTTATTATCGGCACTGGTTATGCTGAACCTGGGAACCCCACCATTCTGGCCAAGCATTCAGCCAAAGAAGAATTAATTGAAAAGAGCAAGGCCAGATTTGACGTTGCCAATTACTCACACTTGGGTGTCGGTGAATTATACTCTGGTTCTCTGAGCCAGCTGCATACTGGTCGTGATCTGGAGGCGGATTTAGTCAAGAAATTGTGACAAAAATATGAGGTATGAACATCTATTTCTCTTGCATATGTAGTCATCTAGCCCCCAAGTCTTATCCGTAGGAAAAGATATATTTGAGTAGGGTTAAGACTTGTCCATATGTCATTGCAACTCTAAAATCATAGCCCTCATGGGCCGGCTTATCGTGATAAAGATGAGCCGGATTGCTTTCATGACTTCAAAGGAGAAGCTCCAGACCATATCCCTTATGGGCCGGCTTATCTTGATAAAGATGAGCTAGATCAGTTCCATTACCTTGAAAGAAAAACTGCAGACCATAGCCCTCACGAGCCGGCTTATCTTGATAAAGATGAGCCGGATCAGTTCCATTACCTTAAAAGAAAACTGCAGACCATAGCCCTCATGAGCCGGCTTATCTTGATAAAGATGATCCAGATCAGTTCCATTACCTTAAAAGAAAACTGCAGACCATAGCCCTCATGAGCCGGATCATGTTGATGAGCCAGATCATTAACAATATATACTGCAAAAAAGAGCTTCCGCACACATTAGCCCCCAAGTGTCAAGTGCTTTGCTTGCAACGTACTTGAGACTTGTATGTATAGTGTGTCCTGAGAAATATGTTCATAATTGTTTAACTTGTACTTGCAGGATGCCTTAACTCAGGCTGAATCCCAATTGGTCGATTTAAAGACCAGGCTTGAGCATCAAGAGTCTCAAAGACGCAAAGCTGACTCCAAGACTAAGTTTAGTCTGGAAAAGAACGAGAAGCTCAGGGCTGGGTTTTCCACAGAAAGGAATGCCTGGGATAAGGAAAAACCGCCTTAGTGCAAAGAGCAGAGACTGCCAAATCTTCTTTGAAAGAGACCACTTCAAAACTGGCCGGCTTAAAACGCCATATCTCACAGATGACAGCTGCTATCTTTGGTAAGGAATTTGGGATGCTTTAACCATTTCCAATTTTTACCTTTTTAACCCGCCTGGCGGCTTATCTGTGTAGGGAAACGCAGCAGAAAACAAAAAATTTCTGACCTACGCACCAGCCCAGGACCACTATGGAGACTGCATACAAGGTTTGATCATTTTCGTTACCGACTCGTAGCGCAGCGGAAGTAGAGTCGATGACGATCGGCGGTGCAGATCCCCGCAGCTAGGATTTACAACCTCCCAACCGCGAGGATGTATACCCTCATCCGCCACTCGGACAGCCCTCCGGGAGGCGGTCGGACAGTCCCCCGGACGGTGTCGCGGACAGCCCTTCGGGAGGACTCACAGAACTCGGACCGTCACTTGGACAGCCCTTCGGGAGGCACTCTCGAACAGCCCCTCGGGTACTAAGATCGAAACTACGACCTCTCTACAGAGTTGCACACATACGGTGTCATCTATCCGGCAGGGCTTCGCCGTCCAGAACTAGTTCCCACCGGAACCCAGACAGCCTTTCTGCTCTACGAAACTCTTTTCGTGGGAGGGAGAGAGAAGCCAGATCATTGCATGGCTTGAGTATGAGAGCAAGGGATGAGTGTGGAGGGCTGCCCCTCCACCTCTATTTATAGGAAATCCCAAGGGGTAGGGTGGTTTTACAATAAAACCCAAAAGTACATGAATGAAGTCCTTCCACCAAGGGCATAGAAGTGAAACCAAGGAACAAGAGGGGCTCCATGGTGGAGCCCCAAGTGTGGCCGGCCACACCCCTTGGGGGGCCCCCAAGAGGGCCTCCCAATCCATCCATGTCATCGCTAGATCTTTTGGGATAAAGCCCAAACAAGTGGCTTTCCAAAAAGTAACCCAAAAAGCACTTTCACTATTCACGACGACATTTTTCAGCGTCCGTTCGAACTGAAAATATTTATGTGGGCTTAGAACATTTCCAGTACCCACCATAATAATTTTCAACGTGTTCTGGAACAATTCCAGTTTAGTGATTTCATCTGCGAAAAGCATCTGAAGCGGTTCCGGCAGCTCCAGAACATTTCTGGTTTTCATCTCGGAAAATTCCCAGAAGTTTCCAGAATGATTCTGGCACCCTCCAAGAATTATCAGGCATGTGTCGAAACCAATTTGACTTAATGGAATACCCCGAAACAACTTTTCAGTTTCACCGGAACTCATCTGGTGACCTCTCTCTGCGGAACTTTTCCGCTGTCCGAAACTTTTTCGGTGTCCGAAACTTTTTCGGTGATTTTCTCTCAGACTCCCTGTCTAGTATTCAGCAGATAGATGACCCTTAAGCGTGTGATCCTATAGGTTCGGTGAAGTATAGACATGACACGGAACCCTTTCCGATCAATGATCAACATCGGAGCCGTGGACACCCATATTGACCCCTATACCCACACGAATGAATATTCGAGTGAACCTCCAGTTGCCGTGTGCTATTCCTGTTGCTTCACGATATGTTAAAAATACCCGAGGTGAGACATGATGGCATCCTCGTGGGTCAACAACTTGTCCACTATGCCAGTTACCTCGTTACCGGTATTTGTTCTCTTTTCTCGTTCCCGTGTTCCGGCATCCCTGTGATCAAATCACATTGTGTCTGGCCAGACGATGATGGATACCGTAACACCGAGAGGGCCCAGAGATATCTCTCCATCGCCGGAGGAGCAAATCCCAATCTTGAGCTATCAAGTTACTTGACATACTTTTCCATGAACCCGTAAGCCGCCGTAATAGCCACCCATTTACGGATGACGTTTAACAAACCCCAAAGTTCATGAAGCAAGCATGAAGAAAATCGATACTCTCATGGTCTAAGGAATCATGCAAACGTTAACCATCTCTGTGTTATTAACCATTAACTTGTGATGAATGCATCTCATAGCATAACATTAATTCGGGTCGATTCAACACAAATGTTCTGCTAACATTGTGCCCTCAAAGTTGCTGGCATAGACATGCCCATGATCAGGAAAACAGAACCATCATGCAACACTTGAGCCATTCATAGAGTCTTGACTAGGAATACATTTTATCGTTTATTATCCCACACGTGCACATGAGTTTCCCTCCAAGCCTCGTTTTATTTGTAGACTCGATAATCATTGCAGTTATAGCATGGAACATAAACCTAATTATGAACAGGGAGATAATCAATAACATTTATTATTGCCTCTAGGGCATATCTCCTACAGACTCCCACTTGCTCTAGAGTCAATAATCTAGTTAATACTAATGCACTTTACACCTCTGGCACACCGGTGTAAATATGCTTCGCATGTGGTATAGCCTGATGTCCAACGGATCTGACGACTTCTGCTCCGTGTGTATCTTTGCGTATCCTCGCGTTTTTACGCTTTCACAAAATTCATATTTTGTGTGGATTTGGCTCTGTATGTATGTGAATCATAGGTCGAACCTGGATTCCTCAGACTGAGTTATGGAGCAACTACCTGCAGTAGTGTCCCATTGACAAAAGCCATCTTGGAACCATACTAAGTTCATGAATGAACTATATGATTCAACATCTTCTTTGTCACTTCTAAAGCGTCAACATACTTAGCCTTTGTTATAGAATTCGCCACAATATCTTGTTTGGAGCAATTTCCAACTACAGTGCCACCATATTGTGTATTACACAAAACCCTTAACTTAAATTGAAAATCGCATGGAGCATTGATGAAGACTATATCGATGTAATTACTTACAACGAGCACTTCATAATCTCCGCTTGCGAGAAAACATGTCGTCAGTGCTACTATAGTACTCAATGACCCTTTTTCACTGTTGTCCCATGATCAGAACTTTTGATCACTTTGGTATCTATACTCGCAACAACTTTGGAGTATTGGACATATCTGGTTGTTTTTACATACCATGGAATACATGATTAAACCAAACATGAAGGTGTGTGGAATCTCCATCATGTATTTTGCTCATCAGTGTTTTGGGACAACGAGTCTTGCAAAAAACTCTTTCCATGTGACTTCGGCAAGAATCACTCCTTGACGTTTTTAATGCTAAAAGGTTTTAGCATCTTGTCAATATGTATCTTTGCTCAGCCCCATTAGGTAAATCTATCTCCATAGATCATCATGCCTAATATAAAGGCTATTTAGCCCAAGCACTTCATCGAAAAACTATTTTCAAATTAAGTCCTAATTCATGTCAAGAAATTTATTTCCAATTAACAATGTGTCAAGCACACAACATTTTTAGAAATTCTATTATGCTCCCACTTACTTTCTTGAATCATAAGCATCTTCGTTACCCATTGATGAAGTCAAACCCCTTTGACTATTTCATCAAAACACGAAGATTCCAACTCCATTTTGCTCTCTTTTGTCCATTGCTGGAACTCTGAAGTTTGCATACTTACTAGCATCCTGTGGAATGACAAAATACCTTGGACTGTAACACATGCAAGTCCTTGGTTTCATTTCCATTATATGGAAATCCTATTGTCATCCATGTTTCATATCTCATGACTGAAGTATGTATTAATTGCTAGTTCAACCCGAACCGACTTTAAGCATCGCTACGGTGAAACAACCTCATCGTAGTCAACTCCTTGAATTTGTTATTTCAACAAGTTGAGCTTTATGGATAAAACATTTTTATCCGTATCAGTTTCAAGTTCCATAAATATTCGTTAGACTCTAAGTCTTCCGAAAGGTATATCAAGGTTTTAATCTTGAATCACTTATATGGAAACTAACTCAGGTTGTATTGGCATTTAGCCAATTCCGGAGTCAGGGCCCATCAACGCTTCCTTGTGTATCGTAGGTATACTGTTGTCTAACAACAATATCTCGTTTGCGCACCTGAGAGGTTTACACGAGCCTGGCCTACGTGGTTCAGCTGCAAGTTCGACCGAAGTCCATACATTTTATTGTAGAGACTTCCGTATCAGTCGCAGTAGGAAAACCTGGAATTACTTCCAAGGTCTCTTTCCTTTGATCTGATGACGAAGATACTGTTTATCTCGTCGAGTTGCACTATTCTCCCACTCACCTTTTTGAAAGAACCATTTTCTTCAAAAAGCATACCGTTCTTTGTGGCAAACCTATTTGCCTTGGTATAGTGAGGGAGGAATACCCAATTACTTGGGATAACCTACAAAGTAGCACTTGTCTGATTTGGAATAGGTTTATAACCTTTTACACAAGCCCCATATTCCAAATGTTAAGAAAAAATATAACATGGTTGGGCGTACCATACCATGGTGTCATTTCAACAGACCCGATGGAGCTCTTTTCAGTGTAAAAGCCGCAGTCTCTAAAGCATCACTTTAAAAGGGATAATGGCAAATTTATTTATGTCATCTTTAATCTTACCATGTCATAAATGGTTCGATTACATCTTCACGGACTTTCCACTTGCAGTGGTGTTCCGGGAGGTGCAAGCTATGAAACGCCTTTCACAACTCATCAGACATTCGCTAAACTTGTAACTCAAATATTCCTTTCTGCAATCGAATTGTAGAAACATAATTTTCTTGTTACAATAACTTCTACTTCATTTTTGAAAACCTTTCGAATGATTTCAAAAGATCCAGACTTACGTCCCATCAAGCAAATATCCATATATCTACTTGAGTCATTTCTGAAGATAGTAAATCCACTACTTGCAACATTTATCGAACTACACACATCAAATGTATGATCACCAATAAGTTTGTTGTTCGTTCCTTATGGCCTGTGAACGGTATTTCAGTCACTTCACTTTTCGGAGGAAATTTGCAAGTGTCAGATGATTCAAAATCAAACAACTTCAAAATCCATCATAATGGAATTTTCCATGCGGGTTTCTCCAATGTGACCAAATGCAGTGCCACACTTGTGTGGTATTCTTTTAGTCTTGCGACATTTAGCGTCAGTGTTATGGATGTATCATATTACCATCAATATTCATAACATACGTCCCATCTTGGATGGAAGCATGGCCCTTCATGTTATTCATAATACTGAACAACAATTGTTGCTTTTATGAACAACTCTTTTGCAACAAACATTGTGCAATGGGCTAGAGTGTATGAAACTCTAAAATGAATTATGAAAGTAAATATAGAGGTAATGTATTATTATCAACATTCATAACATACATCTCATTCATAATGAAAGTATGGCCCTTATGTTATTCATAACACCGAACATCAAAAGTTCTCTTATGAACAACCATCTTGTAAGATACCTTATGCAATGGGCTAGAGTTTGTGAAACTCTAAATGAATTATGAAAATAAATATAGACGATAATACACTGATGGAAGGTATAGTAACATTTACTATGTTCCCTGTGTATACCTAAACCTCATTCCTGGCTAGTCTTCCAGGCCATAGTAGTTCTTACATCGAGTTGCAACAGAAAGCAATCGAGCGGGTATCTTTGTGATTAACTCACAATACCAAAGAATTAGTGATTAACATGTTTAACCATAATTCCCAAGAACTATATCTTTGACCAGCCTTCTATACATCAAAAACTTGTATGACATTCATACATGAGCTGGATATTCCAGTCTTCTTTCTTTCTGCCTTTATACTTCTAACAGTTTAACTTTCAGTATTTCTCCTACTCTCAGAAGAAGCACCCAACTTAAGAGTGGCGTTAGCCCCGGACTTCCTAGGCGTGAAAGTTTCACTAACACCCTTCGGACACTTCCTTTCTCTTTAAGTTGTTGTTTTATTCACCTTTCATCATATGACAGGCGTTCTTCTGGATCCCTCTCTTATCAGTCTAATGCATAGTAAACTCCTTTACTAATAGTTTGCAAAACAAACATTGCTATGGATATCTCATATATTTTAGCCTTTGTTTGTCCCTGAAAATGATTTTCAGATTCCATGAACATCACATAACTATCCAAACTTTCGAAGTTCGGCTCTCATGGAAGCAAACATATTGCACTTGACTAAAACGGAATTCTAGTTTTTGGATCGAAGGACGAGAGTCACATGATCCATAGCATAAGCGAGAGAATACCGAAAGTATGCAATAGGACAAAGTCCTTCTCGTCACTCTTGAGGACAATCCTCACATTACGTTACCAACCGTAAAGTTTTAACCAGATATTTAACAGCTATTCAATTTTAACAGGGAAGGTGGAAACACGAGCCATTATTCTACAACTATTTTGCAAATCACACTTGGACAGTGTTCAAAATTAATTGCGCCAAGAATTAAACAAGTTAATTCTACAGTGCGCTCCCACTCAAATCAATATCTCTCATAATTGATTGTGAGCGATTCAAGATCCATATTACAATTCAACGCCAAGGATGTATCTATCTCAAGGGACGAGAATTGCAATCGGTAGGCCAACTTGCCAATCACATCTCTATGTGACTCTTGTTCATCTTTCGATGGGCGTGTTCCGAGCTCAGGACTTTCAAGCTAGAACGTCAAGACGACCAAGTGATCTCGTTGCGAGGTCTCAACTCACCCGCCTCACACATCCCTAATCGTTCGTACCCATGTATCCATGTGATACCCCGAAAAGTTAGGTGCCGTGACGGTGCTACACTTGGGAGAACACTAACTACTTGATATTTTTGTCAGAGATCACCCTAATAAAAAGCGACTAACGCACAATCAAGAAGGGCGCAACATAAGGGATAAACATCTCAGGCAATTCATAATAGCATGATATGGTATAGCCCTTTCTGGCGGAGAAGTCTTGTATTTCTTCGTCTTCGGCATTCGCGTCGGTGTTCACCTTCACGAAGATTGCCACCACCTTGTCGATGCACCAGATAATATTGCTATCTCTATAGCTAATAAAATAGTGCATTACTTAAGGTTGACATGCAGGTCAATAAAGTGACAATCATATGGCTCCAGCCATCATGCCGAATCATGACACGCAGGTCATGTTAATCAATTTACATCATATAGTCATCTCATACATAATCAAATTATTATGAGCACTGCTATACCACATCATATGCACATGCAAACCCTCCTGCAAAACCAAGTTAGACGTCTCTAATCGGTTCAAGCAAAAACTTGTTTTACGTGGCTTCTAATGTTTCGAAACAAACCGAAGCTACCAACATCCATCATCAAGTATGATAATCCAAGTCGCTAGATTAACATCGCGGGGTGTATGAGACACGAGATAATAAAATCTCAAGCCCCATACTGAACTTCGTCATACGCATGACCCCCGTGTAGATCATATCTGCATTGCCCTTTCGTCTGCGAAATTTCATCTTTCTTTTTAACTACGATGGAATTCAATGAACTGTTAGCACTTCGTTGATCAATCAGGATCGTGGATTGCCAGAACATTGAAACTCCACCATGCTGTTATCAAGATCAGAAATATGCAAATTCCAGGGAAGCAACAAGAATATCGGGTAACAGATTTCATCTGCTACCCGCACAAATAATTTTCAGTAATAGAACTCATCTACTACCTAATTATATTGTGCAACACCCATACATCTCATGTATTCTAGATCGCAACCTGCATCTACACATAGCACGGCTCATGATGCCACTGTAGGGAAACGCAGCAGAAAACAAAAAATTTCTGACCTACGCACCAGCCCAGGACCACTATGGAGACTGCATACAAGGTTTGATCATTTTCGTTACCGACTCGTAGCGCAGCGAAAGTAGAGTCGATGACGATCGGCGGTGCAGATCCCCGCAGCTAGGATTTACAACCTCCCAACCACAAGGATGTATACCCTCATCCGCCACTCGGACAGCCCTCCGGGAGGCGGTCGGACAGTCCCCCGGACGGTGTCGCGGACAGCCCTTCGGGAGGACTCACAGAACTCGGACCGTCACTTGGACAGCCCTTCGGGAGGCACTCTCGAACAGCCCCTCGGGCACTAAGATCGAAACTACGACCTCTCTACAGAGTTGCACACATACGGTGTCATCTATCCGGCAGGGCTTCACCGTCCAGAACTAGTTCCCACCGGAACCCAGACATCCTTTCGGCTCTACGAAACTCTTTTCGTGGGAGGGAGAGAGAAGCCAGATCATTGCATGGCTTGAGTATGAGAGCAAGGGATGAGTGTGGAGGGCTGCCCCTCCACCTCTATTTATAGGAAATCCCAAGGGGTAGGGTGGTTTTACAATAAAACCCAAAAGTACATGAATGAAGTCCTTCCACCAAGGGCATAGAAGTGAAACCAAGGAACAAGAGGGGCTCCATGGTGGAGCCCCAAGTGTGGCCGGCCACACCCCTTGGGGGGCCCCCAAGAGGGCCTCCCAATCCATCCATGTCATCCCTAGATCTTTTGGGATAAAGCCCAAACAAGTGGCTTTCCAAAAAGTAACCCAAAAAGCACTTTCACTATTCACAACGACATTTTTCAGCGTCCGTTCGAACTGAAAATATTTATGTGGGCTTAGAACATTTCTAGTACCCACCATAATAATTTTCAACGTGTTCTGGAACAATTCCAGTTTAGTGATTTCATCTGCGAAAAGCATCTGAAGCGGTTCCGGCAGCTCCGGAACATTTCCGGTTTTCATCTCAGAAAATTCCCAGAAGTTTCCAGAATGATTCTGACACCCTCCAAGAATTATCAGGCATGTGCCAAAACCAATTTGACTTAATGGAATACCCCGAAACAACTTTTCAGTTTCACCGGAACTCATCTGGTGACCTCTCTCTGCGGAACTTTTCCGCTGTCCGAAACTTTTTCGGTGTCCGAAACTTTTTCGGTGATTTTCTCTCAGACTCCGTGTCTAGTATTCAGCAGATAGATGACCCTTAAGCGTGTGACCCTATAGGTTCGGTGAAGTATAGACATGACACGGAACCCTTTCCGATCAATGATCAACATCGGAGCCGTGGACACCCATATTGACCCCTATACCCACACGAATGAATATTCGAGTGAACCTCCAGTTGCCGTGTGCTATTCCTGTTGCTTCGCGATATGTTACAAATACCCGAGGTGAGACATGATGGCATCCTCATGGGTCAACAACTTGTCCACTATGCCAGTTACCTCGTTACCGGTATTTGTTCTCTTTTCTCGTTCCCGTGTTCCGGCATCCCTGTGATCAAATCACATTGTGTCTGGACAGACGATGATGGATACCGTAACACCGAGAGGGCCCAGAGATATCTCTCCATCGTCGGAGGAGCAAATCCCAATCTTGAGTTATCAAGTTACTTGACATACTTTTCCATGAACCCGTAAGCCGCCGTAATAGCCACCCATTTACGGATGACGTTTAACAAACCCCAAAGTTCATGAAGCAAGCATGAAGAAAATCGATACTCTCATGGTCTAAGGAATCATGCAAACGTTAACCATCTCTGTGTTATTAACCATTAACTTGTGACGAATGTATCTCATAGCATAACATTAATTTGGGTCAATTCAACACAAATGTTCTGCTAACATTGTGCCCTCAAAGTTGCTGGCATAGACATGCCCATGATCAGGAAAACAGAACCATCATGCAACACTTGAGCCAGTCATAGAGGCTTGACTAGGAATACATTTTATCGTTTATTATCCCACACGTGCACATGAGTTTCCCTCCAAGCCTCGTTTTATTTGTAGACTCGAGAATCATTGCAGTTATAGCATGGAGCATAAACCTAATTATGAACAGGGAGATAATCAATAACATTTATTATTGCCTCTAGGGCATATCTCCTACAATCTGTGCACTCATTTAATAGGCCCCAGGAGTACCAACCTTGGCCAGGACATGTTAGTGAAGCTGAAGGCGGTTTATACTTTGGTAGAACAGCTATACACAGGTACTCAGCGAATTATAGCGGCCATCTCACACAGTAAACAGCCACCTTCACTCATCAGGGAGGTACTGGATAAACTGTATGTCATGCCCCAAAGAATTGAAGAGATTAAGCGATCATCTGCCCGAGCCGGTGCTATCACTGCTTTGAGCCGGGCCAAAGCATGGCAAGCGAAATTAGACCCGGTGGAATTGGCCACCGGTTGTCCAAGCTTTAAAGAAGACGGATCGACTATTGATGAAGCAGATTTTACCAAGTGCGTAAAAGAGATGCGTCCCTTGGCAAGAAATTGGCCGAGGAGACTGATTTGTCCAAATATCAGGCGGCTTACACGATGGAAAACTCCAAAGTGAAAGCGCCGGCTTATGAGATTGTGGATCTTATTCCTCCAATACGTAAGCATACTTTTGCTCCTGACATTGATCCGTCCACACTTATAGATGATGAAGCTGTCTTCAAAGCCTTAACTGGCCTCGACTGGACATCACCTGACTTCCAAACGATGGACGAAGAATAAGAACCGGTGTAGGATAACCCGAAGGCTTCAACTCGCCAGGACCAACAGAACTGATCCAAGGGGAGGCTCTTAGACCGCGGCGTAGAATGTCTGTTGAAAAACTCTTAATCTTGTGGGCTTGGGAAAGCCTTGTAATAGGCTAGTTGAAACAATGATCTGTCATGCCATCGTGCATATGGTATCCTTTGAATGTTTAAACCACCGAGCTTGATTTTTATCACCCGCCACTTGTGCGTATATATTATCAGGTATGTGGATCAGATCAAGCATCATCATACTTCCTGTACACAAGGAAACAGCATATGCCCTGGCGATTTACGCCAGGGCGGGTCACAAATATCTTTGAAGAAAACCCTGATATAACAGTCTTTGATAAAAAAAACTAAAGGCTATTGAAGCCGGAAATATACCGACGACTTAAAGTCGAGGACAGGGCGGGTTAGAAAAAACCCTAAATCTCTATTCAAGTATGAAAGGTCATACTTGTAGACTGACATCATAATGATGCTGTAACGATGGTAATTCAGCATGGGTTTTCCCATACACATGAAAGATCATGATTTGAATTTATTTCAGGCGAATCATCCTGGCGACTTAATGTCTGCTTATCATGGCGGGTTATTAACCCAATATACTCAAGTATGAGTCATAGAATTAAGGCGACATGGCCTGAATTGCAAAACCATATGTTAATATGGAAAAATGATATAAATCCCAAAATTTGCAGAAAAACCAGCAAATCAGAAAAACAAGGCTTTCATAGGCCGCCAAGCCTAAAACTCAAGTCCTTTCATGGGCCGCACAACCACTGAGTTAATTCCTGCACACCTGTAAGCCGGCCCTCACATGACAAACCGCCGTTTTAACTTTAACAAGTTCAGGGTCTTATTTAAAAGATTAACTGTCAAGAGTATGGCAGGTCATTCCAGGATTACCTAGGCAGAGTAACAACGACATACATGCCGGATAACCCGGAATTTGGTGTTTACACCTGGCTAGTAAGCCGATCAAGAGGGTAAGCATAGCTATGCTCATTGAGCAGGAAGCCCCCAAGTGACCAATAAGACAGCAGTGGCTAGGTAGCCGATCAAGAGTGTAAGCATAGCTATGTTCATCGAACAGGAAGCCCCCAGTGACCAATAAGACGGTGGCTAGGAAGCCGATCAAGAGGGTAAGCATAGCTATGTTTATCGAACAGGAAGCCCCCAAGTGACCAATAAGACGGTGGCTAGGAAGCCAATCAAGAGGGTAAGCATAGCTATGTTCATCGAACAGGAAGCCCCCAAGTGACCAATAAGACGGTGGCTAGGAAGCCGATCAAGAGGGTAAGCATAGCTATGTTCATCGAACAGGAAGCCCCCAAGTGACCTTATGAACAAAGAATAAAGGCTCAGATTCATAGAAGTGAAACGACAAAGGCCCTGAACAATCAGGGATGCCAGCTTTATTATAGTGATCATAATATGTACATTGAAGAAAAGTATATACAGCATAAGAGCCGGTGGCTCAGGTGTAATAAGGCCGAAGATGAGCAATGTTCCACGGCCGGCGGGTCTCATCCTCCGATGTGCATGAATCCTTGTGTTCTCGAATATCAATGAGGTAGTATAACCCATTGTTCAGGTTTTTGCTGACCACAAAAGGTCCTTTCCAAGGTGGGGATAACTTATGCATATCTGTCTGATCTTGGATTAGCCGGAGCACCAAATCGCCTTCTTGAAAGGTCCGGGTCCTAACTCGGCGGCTATGATAGCGACGCAGATCTTGCTGGTATATCACCGAACGAGCCGCCGCAAGGTCACACTCTTCATCCAACATATCAAGAGCATCCTGACGCGCTTTTTCATTATCAGCTTCAACATAAGCCGCCACCCGGGGCGAGTCATGACGGATATCACTTGGAAGAATCGCCTCTGCCCCATAGACCATGAAGAAAGGCGTATAGCCTGTTGACCTATTAGGAGTAGTATTAATGCTCCAAATTACCGAGGGCAACTCCTCAACCCAACAACCCGGCGTGCGTTGCAATGGAACCATAAGCCGGGGTTTTATGCCTTTCAAGATTTCCTGATTGGCCCTCTCAGCTTGACCATTAGACTGCGGATGAGCCACGGACGACACGTCAAGACGAATATGTTCTCATTGACAGAACTCTTTCATAGCGCCCTTAGACAGATTAGTGCCATTATCAGTTATGATACTGTGAGGGTAGCCAAAACGGAAGATCACCTTCTTAATGAATTGAACCGCCATTGCCGCATCACACTTACTGACCGGCTCTGCCTCAACCCACTTGGTAAACTTCTCAACCGCCACCAAGAGATGGGTCTTTTTGTCCTTGGTAAGCCTTCCATGAGGGAAGGAGAAGAACAAGAGGAGGAGGAGGAGGAACCTGTTGCACCTCCAGCTAAAACACAGAAGCTCATGGCAAATGCCATGAAGTCAGCTGCTGCTCCTTCCAAGCCCAAGTCAAAACCCAAAGTTTCTGCACCCAAGAGGTCTTCTAGAAATATTCCAGCTGTTGAGAAGAACAAGGCCCTAGTGCCTGAAGTTCAAGATGATGAGGAGCCACTAGTGCTCAGAAAATTAAAGCCAAAGATTCCAGACCATGACAATGCACACCCTGTTGTAGAGAATATGATGCTCAGGAAGGACAAGGGTCTGAGGGAATGGAGGAAAGTGGATCCATATTCAGTGAGGAGGAGGACAGCCTATGACTACCGTTTCCACACTAGGGAACAACAAGATTTCTACGAGATAGTTTTGCTTGATAAGAAGCCCATTGTCACTGACATGAAGTGGGTGGATTGGAAATACATTGATGCCAATGAAGATTATTTCCCCCATGTTCATGAGAGCTTCAGACTTGCTGGAGTTGATGCATTTGTTGGTCAGAAGCTCATAAAGTGGAATGATGAGATGATCATGCAGCTTTACTCTACAGCACACTTCTATCCAGATGGGAAGATTGCATGGATGACCGAGGGCCACAAGTACCAGTCATCAATCTCTGAGTGGGCTGCTCTTCTGAATGCCCCTAAAGAAGATGAAGATGATGTCTATGGGAAGCCCAGGATGGACCACAACTCCATGGCTAATATGTATAAGCCCATCCCTGATGATGATTTGGAAACTCACAAGCTTTGGTCAGTCAAGCATCTCTAGCTGGTTTGGCCACCACAAACACCATTTTGAGATTCACTCTATTACCCAGATCTGGAGATGAGAGGATGATCCATGGCCACTCCATCAATTTGCTTCACTTGTTTGACTCCCCACCTCAGAAATTCAAAGTTATGAGGTTAATTGTTGAAACGGTCAAGAGGCTGCTGCTGACCAGAAGAGGTCCTGTGGATATGCCCCACACATTCAGATGCTTATCAACTCCAAGGTTGGTACATACACATATCTACTAGACCGTGAGCACCTCCCTCTTCAGCCAGAGGTCGAGGACAATGTAGTGGTGATGGATCCTTCACACCCTACATCAGTTGAGGATCAAGAGAAGGCTCAGGCAGCAGCAGCAAAGGAAGCCACTGCACCCAATGCCCCAATAGCAAATTTCAAGACTAAGCAAGACCAGATGACATATCTACTAGAAGCAACATTGAGGATTGAGCAAAGTCTAGCCAACTTAGCTAAGAACCAGGAGAGCTTAGAGCGGATTGTAGAGGACAAGATGTATAACCTAGATGTCAAGGTCACGGAGATCCAATCTATTGTGGAGAAGCTTCGAGATGATGCTGAGGATGGAGCTGAGCACCTTACTACTGACAGGTTTCAGTCTGTGCCAAGGGCAACCAGATCTTCAGCCGTGCCAGTTGCAGACACGAGGACCACTCTTTCTGCACCTGCCGCCACTGCTCCAGTACCACCTCCAGTATCCACACCACCAGTGCAGCAGACTTCAGCAGAAGCATTTGCAGAGGCAGTTCTTTCAGCACCATCTACGCACACCGGAGCCACAAGCCAGAAGACCCCTTCAGGAGATCCAGAGGATCGTGCCTAGAGAGACAAATATCTCTGTACTTTTTCAAGCTTTTGGTAACTTGTTGCCAAAGGGGGAGAAAATGTATAGATCATAGGCTTCGAGAAAGAGAGCGTGTCATTCTTTTGCTTGTTGGTTTTTATTTCCCATTGCTACTATGTTCATTTGATTCATGCCACTTGGTTGTTTTTATGCTTGTGAGGCACTATGCTTGGTTGTGAGGTTGATCATACTTTGCTTAATGTATGCTTAATGCTTATCTCTATGATTATTTGTGTATGATCACTCACTTATGTATTTGGTGATGCGTGCATGTTACTTCACTCATATCATTTTGTGCGCTCCACCAAGATGTATGTGACATGGAAGAGTGACCCATGATCCTAATCGATTGTGCATTTGCATTCAAACGCAAATTTTTAATAATGCACTAATTTAGGGGGAGCTCTTGCTTATCACATACTTCTCAAAGCGATGATGTATTTCATACATTTAATCATTTGTCAAAGCTTTGATCTATATGTTGTCATGAATTACAAAAAAGGGGGAGATTGGGAATGCAACTAATCCCCGGGTGGTTTTGGTAATTCATAACAACATATAGCTCATTGAACTAATATCCATTCAAGATAAATATTTCAGGATGTTCACTGATTGGCATGTCATGGACTAGAGATGTGGACCCCTCAAAATGATAAGGACAAAGATTGGCAAAAGCTCAAGACTCTTCATTTCTATTTAAGTGAACCAAGATCACATTGAGTCCATAGGAAAGCCAATACTATTAAAAGGGGATGAGGTGTTGCTTAATGGTCTACTTGCTCAAGTGCTTAGTGATATTGCTCCAAAACCCTCAACCACTTTCTCCATCCAAATATGTCTGAACCCTAATTCCAAACTCGGCCCCATCGATTCTTTCAACACGGAGCCACCGAGTTCACTTGACATAGCCACTGCCAGAAACCCTAACGATTCAGTCACACCGATACGGATCTCGGTCCCACCGAGATGGTCTTGCCAGCACTCTGTGATCTACTGCATTCACTTTGGTCCCACTGAGTTTATGTAATCGGTCTCACCGAATTGGCTTGACAGATTCTCTGTTGCTTATTGCTTCACTTCGGTCCCACCAAATTGATGCAATCGGTGCCACCGAGATGATGTTTACCCTAAGCCCTAGCACATCAGTCCCACCGAGTTGTTCTAGTCGGTCCCACCGAGATTCCTAACGTTCATATTTTTGAACAGATCGGTGCCACCGAGTTTCCTAATCGGTGCCACCGAGATGAGTCAAAAGTTTGTAACGGTTGGATTTTGTGTGGAGGCTATATATACCCCTTCAACCTTTCTTTCTCATAGAGGAGAGCCATCAGAACGTGCCTACACTTCCACCATTCATTTTCTGAGAGAGAGCCACCTACTCATGTGTTGAGATCAAGAGATTCCATTCCAACCTTTTGAACCTTCATTCCTAGCCTTCTCCAAGTTGCTTTCCACTCAAATCCCTCTTCCACCATATCCAAATCTGAGAGAGAGAGTTGAGTGTTGGGGAGACAATCATTTGAAGCACAAGAGCAAGGAGTTCATCATTTACACACCATCTATTACCTTTTGGAGAGTGGTGTCTCCTAGATTGGTTAGGTGTCGCTTGGGACCTCCGTCGTGATGTGGAGTTGAACCAAGAAGTTTGTAAGGGCAAGAAGATCGCCTACTTCGTGAAGATCTACCCAAGTGAGGCAAGTCCTTCGTGGATGATGGCCATGGTGGGATAGACAAGGTTGCTTCTTCCTGGACCCTTCGAGGGTGGAGCCTCCGTGGACTTGCGCAGCCGTTACCCTTCGTGGGTTGAAGTCTCCATCAATGTGGACGTACGATAGCACCACCTATCGGAACCACGCCAAAAATCTCTGTGTCTCCATTGTGTATGCCTTCTTCAAAACCTTCCCTTTACCTTCATATGCAATGTTTTACTTTCCGCTGCTATACTCTTAGAATTGCATGTGTAGGTTGATTGCTTGTCTTGTGCTAATTGCTAAAATATGCCCACAACTAAGATTGGGAAAAGGATAGATTTTATTTGGTCAAGTAGTCTAATCACCCCCCCTAGACATACTTTTGATCCTACACCTTTATCGCTAATACTCGGCAATGGAGGCAGTTTGTAGAACTGCTTGCGATGAAACCCTACTGCATGCGGTTTATGTAGACAAACAACATCCAATGCAAGGATGACCAAAAGTAACTATGCATTTGGATCCTCCTCCTATATAATATCATTACAGGTAGTTTCTAAAGCAAAACCGCATGCTAGAATTTTAATTTTTTGTTGATGATTTTACTATTCCTCGAGGTTTTTCCCGCTTCAACAGCATTCAACATGCACAGTACTTTCATAATGCGCATCCAAATTCATCTCACAATTGCATTGCATTTCATAAATAGATTCATGCATCCAATTGTGCAGGGGCAACATACGCTACAAAAGTGCTAAAATCTACAATATGTCTAGGGTCAACATATGAAATATTCTCAAGATAATGAGGTTGGTGATGTTGCAGATTTCACCTTCCAATGAATCTTCAACTCCCTGTAAAGAGTGTCACCTTCTCATGTTATAGCGGCATCTTCTTGTGTTATAGGTGCAAAGGGGAGACATGATTGTTCCTATAATATACATAAATCTGCATAAGAGTGTAGTATGTATTTACTATGGATTTAAAAATTGCAAACTATAAACAAAAGGGGAGACATGATCGTACCTCTATAAGAAATGACACATCTCCAGCATATCTATACTTCTTATATTTCATGCCTATTATCCATCGTTTATGCAATGTTTTTAAAGTTCATTTTGGAACTAAGATGTTAATTCAGTTCCCTGTGCTAGTTCCTCTTTTTAGTTGTTTTTGGTTTCAGGAAAATAAAATGGCCGCGCTTTTGAGAAAATTTTGAAAAATAATAGAAGGCCATAGAATACCCGAGGGAGCAAGGAGGCAAAGTGGCACCACCTGTGGAGGGCCAATGGTCCCAAGAGCCTAAATGAGGCGCATGGTGCCTTAGGGCACCTGCATTAGGCACTTAGGCCCACCAGGTGCCCACTGGCGCCCTTCCTTTGCAGCTGGCTATATATACGCCACATGACCTCCTTCCTATTTATTGGGAATTCTTTTCTCCGCTGCCAATTTACATGCCGATGCAATCTATGTTTCAACACAGATTTAGTACTCTATTGGAGGGGGAATTCTTCGCCATCGGTCATTGTTGCTCCAATATGAGTTGTGAGTAGTACACACTCTAGAACTATGTGTTCATGGAAGTAGCAAATATGTAATCTCTCCCCTTGTTGTTCAATACAATGGCCACATGAGCTATCTATCATGATTGTGGTCCATCAGATGTAAACCTAGCAGTGATGTTGATCATTTGATGAATTAATTTTTTATGTTCAGATTGTGTTGATGCCCCATGTCTGGTTTATAGAGACACATTTCTCTCCGATTATTTATCCTCTTTTGGCCGGTTTAGATGAGTAATCAGTAGAGGGAGTGGTATGCATTAGCTGGGTTTAATCTTGCATGTAATCTACCATGGTGACAGTAATGGAAAAGGCATGCCTTGTATTGTTATCACTGAGTACAAATGATTGTATGCGGCCTCTAATTAAATCATGTTAATCAAAAGTATGTCATCTTGCTTTAATGTAATCATCTGTTGTATTACCTAATACAGAATCTCAGTAAAAGAGTTGATTATTAGCCATAGATGCAGGGGTCTCAGTCTATGAAATTACGGACATACTGCGTTAATAATATCAACAGATTACACACAATCTAACATGAGCATGATTTTTCAATTTTTCATATGTCTATGTTATTTGGCCGCACCTTTTATCTTATGGAGAATTACTATTGGTGGACCTATGAACCCAGGACCAGTTTACTACAAGAAAACACTTTAAACATCTTTTACTTGTTATTCTATTTATAATTTTTATTTATTCCAAAAATTTAGAAATATTAACTACCATCTTGTTGCTTAATATCTTGTACAACTAACAAAGCTAGCAAGGTTAGCACCTTAGTGTTGTTGGGGGCACAAGTGAAGTTTTATCTGTGTTGCAGAATTTATCATTGGTGTAGGAAACATATGCCTCCACGGATTGACACCATCGTTCTCACTAAGGGAAACTTGCTAGCTTTATCACCTACAAGCACTTGAGGGCTCAACTACCATGCATTGGTTTTATCACCTACAAGCATCTAGCAGTTTCAAGCGCCGTTGCCGAGAATGTATATCTTATATCAGAGGTTATGTATCACATTTATTATCTTCCTTTTTTATTTTTCCTCAACTGTTAATTTTTATCATTGTTAGTCTTTTTGTTTTTCCAAAATATCATAAACTCCAAAAATAATTATAATTTGGGCAACTAGTTTCTTTTTTTCTAGTTAGTTACAATCGAACCTTTCCTAGAATGAGAAGGGTTAGTTTTGGTAGTTCTAATGGAAACTTTGTTCCTAGTAAGGTAACCGTTGATTTCCCCGACCCTTTTCTAGAAAAATTAAATAGCCACCCACTGGTACAACGAGCTGCTATACAAACGGTTTTTAACCCCTTTCCGCGACGGCATTCTGAACCGTTGCCAAGTGAGTGTGTGCGATAGGGGGTCCTTCCCACGCGACCCAAAAACCGTCAGAGATAGGCCCTCCAGTCACACACGCTGGGCAAAATGAGATCGTGTGCGACAGGTGAGCGATCAAATACAATTATACAGGTCTAATCGGTTCCGGTCGTAAGTACATCCCACACAGTCAGTCCCAGACAAACGTTTTCATTTGTATGTATATTCCACACAGTCATTCTAAGGAATACGTTTCCGTTCTTATGTACATCCCACACAGTCAATCCAAGAAGTACGTTTCCGTTCGTATGTACATCCCACACAGTCAGCCGAGGGAAAATGTTTTCGTTCATATATACATCCCACACAGTTTTATGTATAGCCTCGTGTGTGTGATCACACACGCTCTGCCTCGGTTAACCATTTGCTTCTATTCAACTACATCACACACGATTTGATGAAAAAACTGTATGGCATTGGGCTATCCATCACAACCACTTTTACTGCTAGAACCGTTTGTAAAGTTCCATGACCCATTTAGCAGGTTTATTAGTTTACAATTAATAATTCCAGTATTACGCAAATTCACATTTCATATCGAACAGCTGTTTTCCAATTTCATATCAGGCACATAAATATATTTTAACATCACAGTACGATAGCTACCTGAAAACAGCACAGTACAGCATATAGCTAGTTCATCTTCATAAGAACAATATTTAGAACAATATATTCATTTCCCTAATCGAGATCAGCTAGGCTCGTCTTATCCACCTCTGCTTTCAGTTCAGTAAGAACCTGTTTTGCACTGACCAACTGGGAAATTGGCTCCTCCTTCGCCAACACCATCTTAGCAAAGTCTAATTTAAAAAATGTGAGCTCATTCTCCATATTCCTCTTTTTTCCCGCATCTTGAAATATTCTTCAGCGTTGACAACACTTTCTCTAAGACTATCTCTGTTCTCTTCTTGATACATGCTCCAGAGCTTTGCTAGGCACATCTTGAAAGACTGTGGCCACTCTTGATCAACCCACTCCAGGTAAGAACACTTCCGTTCATCCGATAATATTTAAAACTAGATCAGTAACAATTGTAGGGGAAATGGGTTTCTAGCAACATAGAAAATCACCAAATACATATTTTGAAAAACTAAAGAAACAGGTTAATTATGACATATCTTCTCAAAAAGATCAATGTGCAAATGAATTAATTGCTACTGAGACAACAACCAAATTCTGAGACATCAGAAGCTATAATTAACTACAACAACGCTACAAATTCTTAATCATGTACTATAAATAACAAATTGAATATTTTATGAGGAAGCTAAATATAACTGCAACAACATAGCGACAGTGTTTGGATGACATCAAATTGATACTAACAGGTGTGTACATGCACAAATTTAGTAACATAGAACTAATAGCAGTAAGGCCGTCCACTATGTATGCCAAAACTGGTGTCAAGACAACTGTTGCTACATTTGGCACCGGTGCCCTACACTGGCGAGCCGATGCAGAGGAAAAATATCAGGGAACTGGACTCCGGAGCACCTAGTTGCTCCGATGCCCAGTTCCTTCGTGCCATAAAGATTTAGTATTTTACTGCTTGGCTGCTCGGATGTGTGGACCAAAGTTGGCTGTACAAACTGCTGAAGTGCTGCCAAATAATTTTCTAATGGCACCGCTGATGAGATGGCAACATTTTTAGATACTAGGTACAAACTATGACACTGTCTTAACATCCAAATTAACATATATAGCACAGTGACAGTGTTTGAATCACATCTAACAAATGATTTGTAACAACGAAAGTGGGGCTAACCTTCTCTGCACATGCCAGAAACTTCCTCCCACTGTCCATAGATTCAAACGCAACTAACTTCACGCATGGAGATTGATGGTGACAACGACCAGGCTGATCTTCAGCCACCCCGCTCCATTCGTTGCAACTGATGGTCCTAGGGAGTTACAAGAGGAAGACATGACTCAAATCGACCGCCGGGTTAAAATCATTCATTCCAAATCATAACCCGAGAGAGAGAAGGGAGGCATAGCCAGGTGGTGAAAGAGTCATCGTCAGAGGAGGAACCGCTGGAGAGGTCATTGAAGAAGACCATGGCGACTACGCGGTCAGATGCGAGATGACGAGAGCGAGGAAGCAAGCGAGGAAGCGGCTATAGCTTGGGAAGGAAGGAGGAAACAGGGGAAATGTGACTTGTGGTCGGGGAGAAAAGGGGGTGGGGAGGGGGTAGATATTTCGGCGGTAGGCCAAAAATTTCGAAAGGTGGAGGGAAACTTTTCCCACGGTGCCGCCAGACACTATTCACTTCGAACGAATGTGTGCATCGCAAATGATTCTTCTGCTTTACGTGCATGCGATGAGTTTGATCATTCAAATATTTGTGGAAATTTCCCTGGGTACTGTCCTCATCCACATCATTGCATAATTTAACATCGCTTGCTAATTTGGGCACACAAAAGAGCCTACAGCACACAGACCAAAGTTACTGAATCGAGCAATTTTACTAATTAAACGGAGCCAGTTGACCTAAACATTGCTCTAACAAAAGACTAGCATTATAAACAGAGGCTAAGTATGCATAATTTTAACAAAGCCGCCGCCACGCCGCCCTACGCCTCGCCGGTGTAAGATGAGACGTCGATGACTTGTCCTGGCGACATGCCGCTGTTGGTGGACTCCGCGTCCGCCCGGTTGAAGTCGACTGCGTCCTCGTCCTCATCCTCGGCGCCGCCCTCAAGGTTGTAGTACTCGTAGTAGTGGCTGCGCCAGAGCTCGCGCTGGTACTCCACCGCCGATTCCTCGACGGACAGGCTCTTCTCAACCTCGTCCTGAGCCACGCGCAACTCTTCCTCCTGGCGCTCCTCGATCTCTGCCACCTCCTGCATCTCTAGCTCCCACTCGACGATCTCATGAGGAAGCAGGTGCTCCATGGCCTTCGCTGCCTTTTCGGACGTGGGTTGCATGCTGGATTCCGAGGTGGCCTGGAATATCTTGGCGTGTGCGTCCTCGATCTTGGCGTGGATGGCCTTGACCCGGGCCAGGGTGGCATCTGCGGCGCGGACGGCAGCTCGAGCGCTCTCGGCATTTGCAGCCACCATCGCAGCAGCTGCTGCAGCCGTCTCGACTGTTGCAGCTACCCTGTCGGCTGCCGCAGACGCCATCTCGGCGGATGCGGCCACGCTCAATGTGGATGCGGCCGCGCTCTCGCCGTAGGCGGCGGCGCTCGTGGAGGACGCAGCCACCGTACGGGCCCTCACAAAGCGTTTCCATGGCGTCATTCTTAGAAAGAAGGGGTTGCGGGAATGGGGATCTAGGATTCGTGGATTCAGGGGTGACCGGCACTAGAGCAGACAAAGCCGGCGAAGCTTATGGAGCAAGACTTAAGTAGACCCACAAATTTTCATCGCAAACGGTCCCCACAACAAACTGTGTGTGATGTTGTTGATATTTTGTAGCTATGAAAGACGAATTTGGGGTACAGTGGCAACAGATGGTATTTTAAATGTACGAGAAAATTTGGAGTACTAATAAACTATCATGTCAAAATTTGGTAACTTTCAGGGGCCATTCGACCTTTTTAAGACATTTAAGTGATTTTCTAGCCATTTAATTACCGTAACTCAAATTTGAACTGCATGTACATGCAACAGCTAATCATAACGGTTTGAAAAGTCATATATGAATGCTTGTGTGTGAGTTAATTCCATGTGTAGTAAATTGGACGGAATTTTCAAACATATTGGTGTCACGGCTTGGACACAAAGCATCGAGTGCCATGGCATTGAAATTCCACAAAATTCAAAAATGATCATAAACACATGAAACCTTGCTTGACGTAATGGCACGGCACCAGGATGGTGTGGTAAAAAAATTGGCCTGTTTGACAAAAGTTTGGACACACACCCCTCACAAAACCGGAGCAACTCACTAGAAGGCTCGTGGTTTCGAGAGGGCACAATGGATGTTTGATGACGAACCGGCGATAGCTTCCTCTTATGGCCTTCCAAAATTTTCTACAATTAACATGCACTAATCCAACTGTCATGTCAACATTTGGAAAATTTCAGGCGTCATTTGACCTTTTTAAGACATTTAAGTGATTTTCTAGCCATTGAATGACTGTAATTCAAATTTGAACTGCATGTACATGCAACAGCTAACCATAACGGTTTGAAAATCATATTTGTGTACTTGTTGTGCGCGAGTTAATTCCATGTGCAGTAAATTGAAAGGAATTTTCAAACATATTGGTGTCACGGCTTAGACTCAAGCATGGAGTGCCATGGCATTTAAATTCCAAAAAACTAAAAAATGATCTGAAATACATGAAACCATGCTTGACGTAATGGCATGGCACCAGGATGGTGTGGTAAAAAAATTGTCCTGTTTGAAGAAAATTTGGACACACACCCCTCATAAACCGGAGCTACTCACTAGAAGGCTCGTGGTTCCGAGAGGACAAAATGCATCTTTGATGACGAACCGGCGATAGCTTCCTCTTATGGACTTTACAATTTTTCTACAGTTAACATGCACTAATACAACTGTCATGTCAAAATTTGGAAAATTTTAGGGGTCATTTGACATTTTAAAGACATTTAAGTGATTTTCTAGCCATTTAATGACCGTAATTCAAATTCGAACTACATGTACATGCAACAGCTAACCATAACGGTTTGAAAAATCATATTTGTGTACTTGTGTGTGAGTTAATTCCATGTGCAGTAAATTGGAAGGAATTGGCAAGGTTGTCAGAATCGTGATTCTGAATCGGATCGGAGCTCCAATGGTAGGATCGCAAATCGTAGAATCTTCACTATCAGGATCGTAGAAACGTAGATTTTAGAGAACAAAATCGCAGAATCACATGGGTTAGTTTGGATCGTAAAGTCATAGAATCGTACAACAGAATCGCGGTTCTGACAACCTTGCATATTGGTGTCACGGCTTGGACACAAGCATGGAGTGCCATGGCATTTAAATTCCAAAAAATTTAAAAATGATCAGAAATGCATGAAACCTTGCTTGACGTAATGGCATGGCACCAGGATGGTGTGGTAAAAAATGGGCATGTTTGACGAAACTTTGGACACACACCCCTCACAAACCGGAGCTACTCACTAGAAGGCTCGTGGTTCCGAGAGGACACAATGCATCTTTGATGACGAACCGGCGATAGTTTTCACTTATGACCTTCAAAAAAATTCTACAGTTAACATGCACTAATACAACTGTCATGTCAACATTTGAAAATTTTCAGGGGTCATTTGACATTTTTAAGACATTTAAGTGATTTTCTAGCCATTGAGTGACTGTAATTCAAATTTGAACTACATGTACATGCAACAGCTAACCATAACGGTTTGAAAATCATATTTGTGTACTTGTTGTGTGCGAGTTAATTCCATGTGCAGTAAATTGGAAGGAATTTTCAAACATATTGGTGTCACGGCTTGGACACATACATGGAGTGCCATGGTAACACAAAATAAGCATTCGTCCCTTATATGAGGAAAGAAAATGTAAATATCTGGCAAGACAACTGGGCCCCACACGATTGGCACTCTATTTCGCGCCTTGAGGTTTCGAAGGTGAGTGGCGCGGGTTATTAATCAGACACGGTTCTGTATTGGAAACAGTCAGCTATTAAGTTCACACACGGCTTTTGTTGCGGGAATCGTGTGCAATTCAAACTACAGTACTCATAAATTCCAGCGACCGGCGTGTGTATTGTTCCCGTCATCTAAATTTCGGCCGCCAATAAATACTACCTTGCTCATGTCATCCCGCCTGCATTCTCATCTACATCCTCCCCTCGCTCGCCCTCTCTCTCACACACACAAATCTCTGCCATGGTGCCGCCGATCTGCCAATGCACCAACGAGGAGGCGCCACCCCCCGAGGACGTTCAGTCCAAGAGCAGCGACTAGGAAGACCCCTACGGGCCATCGGACGAGGTTGCGCCGGACCCCTCAACTTTGCAGTGGTTTTGGGGCCAGTACAATCTTTGTCTGTGGAAATCGGTGCCGCCGGCTGAGAAAGCTAGGCAAGTGGCGTTCAAGAAGGAGATGGCGGAGAAGGAAGCCAGGTACCAGGCGGCCTGTGAAGCCCGTGAGGCCGCCTAGAAAAAGAAGGCGGTGGAGCTTTGGGGGCGGGCGCGTTGTCGTGCGGAGGAGGTGTACGAAGATGGGTACTTCGAGAGGAAGGTCAAAGGCGCTAGGCGCCTCATCGCTGCGTGGAGGTGGGCCGATAAGCTCCAGCATGCCACCGACGAGGAGATCCGGTGGGCGCCCAGCGAAATGGCAAGATCGTTCGCGCTCGTCCGCCAGCAAGAGGCAGATCGGTACGTCAAGCGCTGCGAGGCGGAGGAGGCGGAGTACTGCCTCCGCGCTAAGAAGATACCACGCACCAGGGAGCTGCTGGCGAGGGGTTGCCAGAATACTGCCCCCAGGAGGGATTATTAGTTTTAGTATTGTTCGTTTTCAATTTTATGCATTGTACATGGTAGTTAAGCATCATCACGTATAAGTGATGATATTATATATATTCTGTGATGAACTAATGAACAACAAATATATATTATGAATTCCATTTTCTATCTGTTTTCGTATACTAATTTGTATCTAGCTGTTATCATCCACATATACAGAATGGAAAGCATATATACACACATTGAAACAGAACATATAAGAACGGAAAACAGAGTACACACATTCAAACAGAGCAATAAACAGAGCAATATTATGATTGTTGTGAATACATAGCGTTCCATGTCGGAATAAGTCAACAAAATAAACACGTCCATGACCAGCAGCCCTTGCCTACAGCAGCTCTTGGCTCTGCCTGAACTCGTGCAGGCATTCGTCCAAGCAGTCGACACGCTCGTGGTACATTTGGAGCGCGATCTCGAGCTCCAAGTTGGAAATTTCATCGGAGATCACCAGCTCGAGGATGCGATGGCCATGTTCCTCTACTGCGCCCAGGTGGACACCTGGGCCAAGGAGGCGGTCGAGCCTAGCGACCAGCGCATTGGCATCGAGCGGGCCACGGACAAGGCGAACAGCGTGACCCATGCGAATGGCGCGGCGGGCGTCCGGTGCAAGTACGGCGCGGCCGGCCTTTGGAGCAAGTACGGCGTAGACGGCCTCTGCCCACTCCTGGCGAGGAATGGGGGCACTGACGGGACGTGTACCCAACTGCGACGCCCTGTCGACAGTAGGCAAGCGTCGATGGATCCGCTCTTGTTGTGCGGCGCGCCGCGCCCCTCGCTCTGTGGCGCTCCAACGGTCTCGCTGTGCAGCGAGCCACGGCCTATCAGGGCGGACGCGCCTAGCTTGCTCTGCGGCGCACCATCGATCATGTTGCGTGGCGAGTTGCAGCCTCTTGGTGCTGACATGCCTATCTCGATCCGCGGCACTGAAGCGTCATGCACATGCGCCAAGGGTCTGCTCAACCCTGGTGATGATGCGCATCACGGTGTCATCCATCGCGTTGCCGGGGAGCGCCTCGGCCTCAACGGGTCATGGCGCCTTCTCGTTTTCCTTGTCGAGGAGGTTGATGGCAGAGGCTGCGCTTTGGTGGGTTGGTATGCTTGGAAAAGGTGGATGTGCTATAGGCTGCGCTTGTTGCCGCGGTGCATCGCGCGCTGCCTAGGTTTATGCGCAATATCGCTGGGTGGCGGTGGGAAACCGATGAGGAAATGGCAGGAAACGGTGGCCTGTTCATAAAACGCCATCAATTAATGGAAACTTAGCACAAAAGGAACATCGAGCTAGCACGACGCATGCGAGCACATTGCTCGCCCAAGGCTATGATCCATATACTTGTGTGCCCAACAGAGCACACTATTCACAGTAAAGAATACTGTTCCGTTTATCCTAGTAGAGCAGTGGTGGCAAGTGTCACAAGAAGAAGTAGATGATGATCAGATGATCGTTTATCCTAGTTAATTATGCATGTAATAGTTTACTTTGGTGTGTGGAAATGTCATGTGTGTAGTAGCCACCTATGTAATTGGATGTTTACCGCATATAACACACATCTTGTTTTCACGAAACGTTTCTGTTCTCTTGGCTCAACACAAACAGTTTATCAGAATGAACTGTATGCTCTCCATTGCACACACCTTGATCTGGTTGAACCATTTCTGTTGCGTTGCCTAATCGAAAACAGTTCATCCGAGTGAACCGTATGCCATATATCGCACACACCTTGATCTGGCTGACCGTTTCTTTTGTGTTGCCTAATCACAAACAGTTCATCCGAGTGAACTGTATGCTGTATATCGCACACACCTTCATCTGGCTGCCCGTTTCTGTTGTTCTTCCTCATCAAAAACAGTTCATTGGAGTGAACCGTATGTCACGCATCGCACACGCAACTATAATATGAACCATGTTTGATGTATCCGCCATCGCAAACGTTTTGCATCTTTTTTGACAATTTTTTTACATCACCGTTTGCGATTAATGCATCGCACATAGTTTTGTCAAAGGGTCTCTGATCGTAGTGTCGCGTTAGCAGCATCCTACAATAGAGACCAAAAACACTATATCATGAGAACCTCGCATCCCTATTGCGAATCAATGATTGAAATTGTAGGTGATCTAGAATGTACTTTTATCTTCACCCTCAATTACAAAGAATATTCTTGGAACTAAAAATATGGAAGATGGTTACAACAATAAATATATTTTTGGTACCATTATTAGGGTTTTTGAACCTACCATAAGGGAAGCACGAGAGGTCTTTGGTATTGTAAAATCCTAGTAATAAATCCTCAGGCCAATGATATAATGAGATAAGAAAATTTTGTTTAGGATTTTTTTATGGAATAACTAAGGAAGATTTTTACAAACTCCCTATATCTAAGGCCACAATTAAGAACAAAATAGAACATATTGCTAAAGCTATAGATGAGAAATTTCGTTGGCTATCTTCACAAGAACCTTGTGGAAAGGCAAAAAGGTCTATGGGTGAAGAAAGGGACCCCGTTTCCGTCTACATGAGAATCATTGATGAGCAAGAGAGAGTTCCACATTTGGGTAATCCACCACCTTGTAAGGAATCATATGAAAATAATTTTTTCCACATATGTGGTGGTAGTGGACATGATAAAACTTGAATATCATTCACAATAACAATGCTTAATTAGCTCAAAGGCATTAAAGAAAGTGCTTGTGGGAGGCACCCCATAGTTATGTTTTTTAACTTACTTTCAATATAGTCACAATTTCTATACCTATGTATCAATTTTGTTTTTGTTTTTCTTCTAATAAGGTGCCAAGTTTTGCCATTAACTTCAATGTTTTGACTATGTTGATAGTGTTCTTCTGAAACATCGGTTTTGCTGTTATTGCAAACATCTCCCAAAATTGCTAGGGCATGATAAAATCTTGAAATACCTAGATAATAGAATCATGTATGTCTAGTATTTACTATTATTGTTTCAAAATTTTGTGAGTTATGTAAGTATTTCTAAAAGTTGTGTCTTTACCTGCTCATCTGTTTTGACAGGTTGTTGGGCAACTTGCATGTTAGCTATATGTTTGCATACTTTTGGTTTCTCCTTCATCAGAAGAGCCTGTAATTGTGTTCCTTGTTGTAACTAATGTTTTACCATGTTTCCATGTGTTATATACAACAATTAGAGCTATTAGTGATTTCCTATGGACTAACAAAACTCGTAGTTTTGTTTAAGTGGTGTTTGGATGAAAGTTTACTTCATTAGTGATGCCATCACCATCAATGGAAGACTAGGAGAGTGTGAGATTTAAGCTTGGGGATGCCGAATGAACCCCCAATTTTTTTCCAAGAAGACTCAAATGGCAAATGGGCATCCCCATTCTTCAACAACCTTTGTAGTATCACTTCACTAAACCCTTTATCCATCCATTGCTTTTATACATTTATCTTGGAACATATTTTTCTTTTTGAATAAAGTATAATCATCATCTCTGGTCATTATGTCAATAAGTGATAGAGATTTGCTTGGCTTGGTTATTTACTCTATGTGTTTCACTTAAATCTGCTAGAGTAAAAGAAGTGGTGTAGAAACACTATTAACTTTTTGTGCTTCACTTATACCTGTTGGAAAGTTTGAAACTTGGTTGACACATCATTTTATTGTGATATATTGGGTATATGTTTACAAGTTAGTTCAGAACTTGTAGACTTGCATGCTTGGGACAGTTAAAACTTGATAAGAACATCAATCTTGAATTTGATTTAATAGTATTGAATACTTGGCAATAGTTTTGAGACATTCTTTACACTATTAAAACAACATATGAAGTAGCTCCTATTTAGAGACGAGATATTGTATTGATGTCCAATTTAACCATTGCCATCATTTACAATAAATAAATAAAAGTTGAGAACTCTAGTTGATGACTAGAATAGCAGTCTTGTTGTCATTGTAGGTTGTTAATGTGGCGAAGGAGGATCTCATTGAGCATCATTGACAGCTAGCTAGGAGATAGTGTATTTAGATTTATTTACATTTCATTTACTTTTACTCAAAAAAGTTGGTCGAATTATTTGTTGCATTTTGAAAGTGCAACTAATCCCCGGGTGGTTTTGGTAATTCATAACAACATATAGCTCGTTGAACTAATATCCATTCAAGATTAATGTTTCAGAAAGTTCAATGATTGTTATGGCATGGACTAGAGATGTGGACCCCTCAAAATGCTAAGGACACATATTGGCAAAAGCTCAAGATTCTACATTTTCATTTTAGTGATCCAAGATCACATTGAGTCCATAGGAAAAGCCAATACTATTAAAAGGGGATGAGGTGTTGCTTAATGGCTTGCCTGCTCAAAATGCTTAGTGATATGCTCCAAAATCCCTCAACCACTTTCTCATTTCCACACATGTCCTAAACCTAAAGTCAAACTCGGCCCCACCGATTTGATCTATCTGGCACCACCGAGTTCACTTGACATAGCCATTGCCAGAAACCCTAATCAGTTCGGTCTCACCGATAGGGATCTCGGTCTCACCGAGATGGGATTACAAACTCTCTGTTTCCCTTCGTAACGTTTCGGTCTAACCGAGATGAGTGATCGGTCCCACCGAGTTGGCAATGCAAACTCTCTGTTTACTTTTCGTAACGTTTCGGTCTCACCGAAATGAGCGATCGGTCCCACCGAGTTTGCCTGACCAAGTCTCTGTTTGCTTATTACTGAAATCGGTCTCACCGAGTTCATGTGATCGGTCTCACTGAGATGAGGTTTCGCCATAACCCTAGCGCATTGGTCTCACCGAGTTGGTATTGTCGGTCCCACCGAAAAGCCTAACGTTCACATTTTGAACCAGGTCGGTCTCACCGAGTTTCACTATTCGGTCCCACCGAGTTTGGTAAATTGTGCGTAACGGTTAGATTTTGTGTGGAGGCTATAAATACCCCTCCACCCCCTTCTCCATTTGTGAGAGAGCCATCAGAACGTGCCTACACTTCCACTACTCATTTTCTGAGAGAGAACCACCTACTCATGTGTTGAGACCAAGACATTCCAATCCAACCACAAGAATCTTGATCTCTAGCCTTCCCCAAGTTGCTTTTCACTCAAATCATCTTTCCACCATATCCAAATCTATGAGAGAGAGTTGAGTGTTGGGGAGATTATCATTTGAAGCACAAGAGCAAGGAGTTCATCATCAACATACCATCTATTACCTTTTGGAGAGTGGTGTCTCCTAGATTGGTTATGTGTCACTTGGGAGCCTCCGTCAAGATTGTGGAGTTGAACCAAGGAGTTTGTAAGGGCAAGGAGATCGCCTACTTCGTGAAGATCTACCCAAGTGAGGCAAGTCCTTCGTGGGCGATGGCCATGGTGGGATAGACAAGGTTGCTTCTTTGTGGACCCTTCATGGGTGGAGCCCTCCGTGGACTCGCGCAACCATTACCCTTCGTGGGTTGAAGTCTCCATCAACGTGGATGTACGATAGCACCACCTATCGGAACCACGCCAAAAATCTCCGTGTCTACATTGCGTTTACTCCCTCCAAACTCCTCCCCTTTACCTTCATATGCAATGATTTACATTCCGCTGCTATACTCTTAGAATTGCATGTGTAGGTTGATTGCTTGACTTGTGTTAAGTTGCTAAAATCTGCCAAGACATAAAATTGGGAAAATGCTAGATTTTTATTTGGTCAAGTAGTCTAATCACCCCCCTCTAGACATACTTTCGATCCTACACATTTTGACTATTTATTATATTTGGACCAATGATTTGTAATAATATTTGCTGAATATAGCAAGAGAAAAATGTGAATGATATTTTGATGACCATGTATTTGCATACGGGCTTTACAACCTACAAAACTTTATGAAGCACGCTCCATATAAGTTATGAAGGCTGCGAATACAACGACTCCGCTCGAGTTGAGGTACAACTCTAACCGAAAAAACAGTCCATACCGGCCCTGTGCATGCCTGGACAACGAACATGGTTTCCAAACCCATGATGCAAGCGAATAAGTAATTTTACCGGAGCCGGGATGTACCGGTGTTGGATCCATCCTTCGTCCATTTCGTCAAGATGCTTGCGGTCTCTGTCCGTATAAACTAGTAATTGCAGTCCCAACTCTATACACTGGTGATACAAGTGTGGGTCCCTTTGAATGCAACAGCTTTTGTCAGGGGACATGACACTTGCATGCATGGTACATATATTATCCATCTCTCTCCCCACACGAGACCTCTATTTAATTTCTTTGGGAAAATTTTGGATGATAAATATGCTTTGAATCTAAACTCTCTTTTTGAAAAAAATTATATATTTGAATTTAGGGCGACAAGACCTTTGAAACAAGACCGATCTTGGATATATTTTGAACAATTTGAACTTTATAGTTTTCATATTTCAGTTCTAGTTGTATTTCACAAACATCAGTTTCACCCATTGAATAAACAACTTGACAAACACATTGAAATATGTTTCATGTATTTCATAAATACCAGTTTTATATATTTTAAATAATCATTTGAACGTATTTTAAATAACCTATTTAACATATTTCCACACACCAAAAAAATGATTTCAAAAAAATGATTTCACTCATTTAAAAAAATATCAGTTAAGAAAACAATTTTCACTCGTTCCAAAAATAGATTTCAGTAATTTCAAAAAACACATTACACTCATTTCCAAAAGATATATTTCACTCATTTCAGAAAACATATTACACTCACTTAACTGAAATACTATACTATATTTCTCAAAACTAATTTCACTCATTTTAGAAAACACATTACGCTCAACTGCATAATTAGATTTCACTCAATTTGGAGAAACACATTACACTCACTCAATTTTAATATTATGTTTCACTCCTTTCCAAAAAACTGATTTCAGTCATTCCAAAAGACAGATTTCACTCATTTCACTAGTTTCAGAAAACAAATTACACTCATTTACAAAAGATAGATTTCACTCATTTCAAAGAATATAATTCCCTCATTCCAAAATCAGTATTTCACTAGTTTGTCAAAACACATTTCACTGATTTGGAAAACTGATTCACTATTTACAAAAAAAAACCTCTAATACTAATTTCACTTCGTATTTATGAAATGTCTTGAAACGTATTTCACTCATCACAAAAATCAGTTTCAAACATTGAAATAGACAGTTTCACAGAACAATAGATATATTTTTTTTTTCAAGTATCTTATTTCTCACATTTCACTCATTTCAGAAAACGCATTACACTCACTGAATTAAAATACTATATTCCACTTGTTTCAAAAAAACTGATTACACTAATTACAAAAGATAGATTTCACTCATTTCACTAGTTTCAGAAAAACACATTACAGTGACTAAATTGAAATAACAATTTCACTTGTTTCAAAGATAGATTTTACTTATTTTTAAAACTCATTGGAAATAATCAGCTTCATATTTTTTTAAATAACTAGTTTCACATTTTTTAAATAACAAGTTTCACATATTTTGCACTGAAATATGTTTCGTATACATGAAAAACAAAAAAATTTCCCATTAAAAAAAATGGTTTCACTCAATTCAAAGAACTTATTTCACTTATTTCAGAAAACTGATTTCACTCATTTGAAACGTTGAAATTTAATCATGTTTAAATGTATTCAAGATTGATCTTGTTCTAAAGGTCTTGGCGCCAGGAGTTTAAATATATAAAATGTTTCTAAAATGGGATTATAGTTTTAAAGATATGAATGAATGAAATTGCTAAAGAGAAAATAAAAGGCATGATTTAATCTCGCATGCGGATGCACCTTTACATGAACCAGAAAAGAGAATGGATCAGGCATGCATCAAGTACTACTTTATCACTGCCATGAACCTTTCATCTGGTGTGACATAATGTTGAATACACCATACTCTTTGGGAATACACTAATATCCGTGAGATGTGAGCCAGCAAAGTGCACAAATCACAAAGTGGATGAACGGCAGATGGTTAGCCGGTACCTCCCGTCACCGGTAAAAGGGAGTTTGTGATGATGCAAGCGTTTCCCTGCACATAATTGCTCTGTCATAAAGCCCAGAAACCCCAAAATCAGGGGAGAACTCGCACACTTTCGTAGTTGAGGCAATCCGGCTGCGACCATCTCATGGCATGGCATGCATGCAAAGCTGCCATGCCGCAGCAGCAAATCTTTACTCACTCGCTGGCAACTTGCCGCATGCCCTTTTGCCGTGACAACTGGGCCATAAATCGTGGCACGCTGGAGCCGCGCGCATCAATACCGGCCGGTGGCCCGCGCACATGGACGCATGGCCGGCCAGGCTTACCATGGTCCAGGCGAAACTTCTCTCCCCGGCTATTCCCGGAACCGTGCATGGCATTCATGGCCGTGTCCCCGCAAAGATTGAATTGGGAGATCAACTTCTGGGGCTAGGTGGTAGACTCATCAGCTTCGCCGTACTCAGACATTTTCTTTCACGTTATAAATCCGAAAGGACGCATGAAGAATCTATGCGACACATTTCGATCCGATCTCCCACCAGAATCCTCCTCGTAAAATCCTCACTTGCGCTTTCATGCATGTCTTCAGTACTACAGTAAATACTGGTCCAGATTGTTGTTCGTGAAATTACGTATTGCTACCTGACACCTGTACTCCAAATATGACAAACTTTCACCTCGGCAAGACCCTCCTACAGCGAAGAGTTCATGCTGCTGCAGTATGCATGCATGCTGCTGCTGCAGTATGCAGTTTTGTACCACTAAATGCTTGACACCTACTCTTTGCGGTGAGGTCAAATCATCCATGTGTTGGCTGGTCTACGGTTCTACTTCTCCACCGGACGAGAGCTTATAAAACCCCATTAACGCCACGCAGAGGACCTTGATCCTAGCTCTCCTCAGGCATTTTTCTTTCTCTCTTCCTCTCGCTCCGCGCTTTCTAGATTCTTTTCTGAGATGGGTACTGCCAGCGGTGCCGTGGCCCTGCTGCTGGTGGTGCTAGGAGCTAGCGTCGCCAGCTCCAGTGGGCAGCTGCAGGTGGGGTTCTACTCCAAGTCGTGCCCCAGCGCCGAGTCCACCGTCGCGTCCGTCGTCCGGGGAACCGCCGCCGCCGACTCCACCATCCTCCCCGCCCTCCTCCGCCTCCAGTTCCACGACTGCTTCGTCAGGGTACGTACGCGCGCTCTCCCTCGGCAATTCGCCAGGGTAAAGGAAGAAATTGGTAGTGTGTTTGACGTGGGAATTCAGCTGGTTCTGCGCCTCTCGATCTCAGGGGTGCGACGCGTCGGTGCTGATCAAGGGCGGGAGCAACAACGCGGAGGTGGACAACGCCAAGCACCAGGGGCTGCGCGGGATGGACGTCATCGAAAACGCCAAGGCGCAGCTCGAGTCGGTGTGCCCCGGCGTCGTCTCGTGCGCCGACGTCGTCGTCCTCGCCGCGCGCGACGCCGTCGCATTCGTAAGTAACATTCTCGTGCGCGCTGCGCATTTGCCTGCATGGATGGCAGTGGGAACTGATCGGTTTCTTTGGTGCAGACCGGCGGGCCGTCGTTCGACGTGCCGACAGGGCGCCGCGACGGGAAGGTGTCCAACGTGCGGGACGGTGACGTGCTGCCGGACGTGCGCGACTCCGCCCAGGTGCTCCGCTCCAAGTTCCGTGCCAGCGGCCTCGACGACAAGGACCTCGTCCTCCTCAGCTGTAAGCAAGCAAACCAACCCATCTCTTTCCTTTTGCGTTCCCTCGATCGATCATGGACTCCTGTCCCTGACCCGTCGATGGCGGCATGCATGCAGCGGCGCACACGGTGGGCACGACGGCGTGCTTCTTCATCCAGGACCGGCTCTACAAGTTCCCTCTCCCCGGCGGCGGGCTCGGGTCGGACCCGTCCATCCCAGACGGCTTCCTGTCGGAGCTCAAGTCCCGGTGCGCGCCGGGAGACTCCAACTCGCGCGTCTCCCTGGACCGCGGCAGCGAGCGCGTCTTCGACACCTCCATCCTCCGCAACATCCGCAACGGCTTCGCCGTCATCGCCTCCGACGCCGCACTCTACAACGACACCAGCACCGTCGACGTGGTGGACTCCTACTCGGGCCTCCTCAGCACCATCTTCGGGCCCTACTTCCGCCAGGACTTCGCGGACTCCATGGTGAAGATGGGCAGCATCGGCGTGCTCACCGGTGCCAGAGGGGAGGTCAGGAAGGTCTGCTCCAAGTTCAACTGAGAGAGGCCCATCCGTGGATCCAGATTCCATTCATTGTGCTGCCGGCCGGAGTACTGGTTGGCTAGCTGGAGATGAAAAGCATTAGCAGCTAGCCCATGCGGGCATGCATCTCGTGGGTGCATGGCCCGGTCTCGTGGCGCTTTCATGGCTTTTCTTCTTCTTCAATTTATTGTGTACATGTTATTGAAAAGAGAGAGGGGAAATTTAGTGAATTCATGTGATTCTGGCGCCAAGGTCTAGTACGTACGGTACGGCCGAGGGGTTGCAAGCTAGGATCTGTGCAGTTTTCTCTTTTGCAGCAGCTCGAAGCAAAATTAAATTAATAGATGCTTGTATGTACACTACACACACCATATGTGCAATTAAGTGGAGGTGTAATATTTATGGCCGTGTCTTGGATTTTTTTGGGGTATTTATCTGTGCCAACTGCAATTGGAAAGAAGTGTCAAATGTTGCAAAACAAAATCTTCTTCTGGCATATAGGACTGCTACAATCTTTGTACTGCAATCAAGTGTCAGAAGCCGTAGCAGAGCTCGTCGTCGTTGCAGCATGATATTGATAGCTCTAGATGACGCACAAGATTAAAAAAAAATCAGCCACTCAGGGACCTGGATTGTCGAGGACCAAATCTCGTTAAAAGAGCTCCCAGGGAAATCTTTACTTTCACGAGGTGCATGGAACTGTAAGGAAGACCTCAGTTAATGCTTTTCTCCTGGGTTTAACAAATTAGTCTAGCTCCTGCCAGTCACCCCGTAGAAAGAAAACTCCTGTGCATATTCATGTGGTAGAATCCAAGCTGCAGAGCGCTGAATGTGTCAGCTGGAGGATGCAAATGGGTAGCTGAGACACATCATTGAGTAAAAGTGTACTGCCCTGTTGATGGAATGGCCTTTGCTTCTATGCTCTGTTCGGGTAGTTGGCGGAGTAGGAAGTAGGCAGTGTTCGCTGGGCTTGTCTTTATTGGGGACGACAACTTTTTTACGCATTGAGTAGCTGCAAATTTAGAGCTAGTATTAGTAGTATTGCATCAATTGGCCTATCCCTTAACACTACAAGTTATTGTACTACTATCCTTTTTTTTGTCAGAACCCTACAGTATTTGATTTTACGCGAGGAGTCGTATGGTTTTTTTTTTTTGCGGGGCTTTTTTTGTTTGATTAATCAGATGGCTTAGGAGTTACTAGATGAGAATTAGCAAATCCGATAAAATTTAACTGCTGTGAGAAACCAAGAGTCTTATACAGAACTAGTAGTATATACTTTTCTTCCAGCTTCTGGGTCCGGTGTTTGAAACTACATCTGCTACCGTCGGCAGAAGGTATAATTCAGTTTCATAAATGCATGAGAATGGTTAGCCTAACGAAAGCTGATCGGGCGGCTATTTATGAGTCCACTAGATTGTGCAGTTGAACTGCGATACACGCTGCTGAAGTGCGAACGCCGTGGAGTGTTTGGTTACTTCTAAAAGAATTTCCATAACCAAGTAGGTTTAGTTCCAAACAAATGCCTTTACACAAGAAGATTAACGGCTATCCCAAACATCTTTTCTTCACGGGTGTGTACTGACCATATACTACCTACGTCCGAAAAAGCTTGTCTCAAATGGATGTATCTAGTAGTACTATACATCCATTTGAGGGATAAACTTGGGACAAGTTTTTTCGAACGAAGGGAGTACTGAACATCCAGGCGGAAGATTAATACATGCTTCTCGGGACCCGCTTGGTTGGTTGTGTAGATCCTGAAAAAACGGACTGTTTTGTGCCTTTCGCATGGAAAAATAATAACACCTCTCACGCTCTGTCTTTTTTCCACCCGGTTTTGACGGGTACCCAGTTTAACACGGGTGGAAATGGTTATAGGTGGAAAATAAATTCGATGGAGAAACGACGAACCAAGCGTGGCCTAAAGCGGACTTTCAGTGCACAGGTGCATTGGAGATTTTTTTAACACCTCAAAAAAGAGGTGCTTAAAAGATTTGAAAAAATGATTTTTTTACATGAATATGCTGCATGTGGTCTAAATACCTGTGAAATTTCGTTCAATAATACATTGTATTATATGCTGCACAAAAAAGACAAAATTTCAGCTCAAAATCAACAGAAAGCAAGCCCCAAATTTGTATTTTGTCATTTTTTATATTTCACATGCATGCACGTATATTGATGAAATTTTGGCATGTTATATTGCGGTGCTAAACATGCGTGGACACAAAATTTTGGGTCGTTATTTTGAAATTAAAAGAAGGGGCTCAATGTGCTCGTGCTGAAATGGCTATCCTAAAACACAAGCGAACTAGGTGCGCTCTGTGTTCGCTGTATAAATTATAAACTATATGTCACATGGCATAATATATCATCTGAAATTCATAGAATTATATAAGAAATTGTAAAGCTACCCATCATTATCTGTAAAATCGACTTTAAAAATTAGTTACACATTTAGATGAATGTTTCCTGTGATGTAATAGTTTGTTCATCTACTCCTTTCGTGTCTAAATATAAGTCTTTATAGAGATTTCAATAGAAATTACATATGGTGTATAGACATATTTTCGAGTGTAGATTCACTCATTTTGCTTCGTATGTAGTCCGTATTGAAATCTCTTAAAAAACTTATATTTTGGAACGGATTGAGTAGTAAGGAAGTATACTCGGTGGCGAATGAGAAAACCATCTTACTTTTTCTCACGAGCGGCTCCAGGCGACAAGGGTTTTCCCGCCTCTCGCCGGCGTTGTCATTGATCTGCCTCTTCTTTCATAACATCACGGCAATGGGGGCATGGTGGACCCCGGCCAGTAGGAAGGCTCCTGCTCATCTTTTAGGTGTTTTTTAGTTTGTCTAGGATTTGTGTGGCGAGGCGGTGACGGCTCCCTGAAGATGGAATAAGTTTCTCTCCGTCTAGCCCCCATCCCGTTGGTGCGTCTACATCGTCGGAGGGCGTGTGGAGGTGTGTCTCCAACGGATCTCGCGGATTCGCTTGGTGTTTGTCTTCGGTGGATCTGTTTGAATTCGGTCTTCGTTTGTCTGCCTTCGTGTGTACAAGTTGGATCCTTCCGATCTATAATTCTCTTTGTTGGCGAGGGTTGGTATTATGGTGCGCTGGTCATTTAGTGCCTAAGCAAGATGACTTTCTGGCTGTCTACTACAACAAGGTTTGTAGACTTCGACGAGGGGGAGGCGATGACAGTGGCACACTTTTGGCTCGCTCTAGTGCTTCTGGTCGGCGCTATGTGGTCTACGGACATGAATGTATATTTTATTACTCTTGTACTGCGATGATGTTTAATGAATCGATCAAAAGTTTTTCCCACAAAACTAATAATATGTTGTGCTGCAAAAATTATTTGTTACAAATTCTAACTTCTGCAATTATTACCACTCTCAAAATAACCAGAGCCGACAAAGCCCTCTCCCCCCTCACCACAATGGTCCGCCAGAAACAATGCCGTCGACTTAGCATTCACATTGTCCATGTTCTCACCCAGGAGAAGTGAACGACCTCCTAAGCATGTAAGTATGCTCACCAACGTTGTTGTTCGCCTGCAGTCATTGTCGGCTTCCTCGTCTGTTCGTCCTCGGGGAGGACGTCGGAATGGGTCTGGGATCATGGATGCAAAGCTAGACTGGTTAGGGAGCGCGACGGCCAGGGGATGCAGCAGTGGAGCGTGTCGGGAGCGAGGCGTAGTTCCAGGAGGAGGTTAGTGGCGACGCTGCCACCACGTGAAGGGTGCCTGAGGGATGCTACTCGGCGTCGGGGTGGGGGAGAAGAGGGAAGATATGGAAACCTTATGCTAGTTATTCAATTCGGAAAAAAATAGCACAATTTGAGTCTTTGAGGGGTAACTCCTCAAATTTTGAGGGATAATGTTTTATGGAAATGATAATGAATAAACATTCGCTATGGACTATTCTGGCGTGACCCAATGACGCCGTTCTTATCATGCACAAATCTCGATCCAGTGAAATAACTTTTTGCTCCACATACCTTCTAGAGCAAACGGTGCAAATCGGTCGCTCCAGCACTCATTTTTGCTCGACGCGGCCTGCATCCTCCAGTATAGTTTCTTTACTATCTCCCTTCAATCCATTCAGATGGTAATTTTTGTTTTTTGTCCAATTTAGATTTTGAATAAATAGCTATCTATTAGCTATCTACACACGGCAACTATATCTGCTACAACATGGCGGATTTTGTGTTTTTTGGATTTTACACATGGCAAATATTTATGCAATGGCGGCAACTCCTTTCTAAAGACATGACAGTTTTTCGCTGTTATAGTATGACAATTCCTGAACATGGCGGAAATTTTCTGCGTTGTACCATGGCAATTCTCTATATTCTACTATGGCAATTCACTATGCTGTAGCATGGCAATTTCCTATGTTGTAACATGGTAATTCCTAATTCATGTGAGTACTTTTCTCCCTCTGTAGCATTACAATTCCACTGTTGCATGATTGACATGTTCCACATATAGCATGGCAATTCTCTATGCTGCAGCATGACAAATTTTATTATTATTGTGTATTTTTCTCTGTTGTAATAACAACGCAATTTTCTTTGCTGACGAACATTACCCTAGCATGCTAATTCTATAGCGGTGTGTGAGAGGGGGATTGGGTAAATGGTCTGACAATTTAGCCCCCGAAGAGGACTAGTCTGGAACATGCGCACGGCGTCGTCCGCTCGCAAAAGCTTCCCGCGTGAACAATGTTGTTCACTCGCGGGAGCTACCAATGCGCACGATCATTCTCGCCAGGGTGGATAGGAAGCGTACATTCTCTTCCTAACAGAGTCAATTTTTTTACAGAAGGGCTTACTGTGCTCTTTACCTTTCTGAAGTTCTGTAACATGATGCCGTCGAATCCCACTTACAAGTTTTTTTTTAAAACAATCCCACTTACGAGTTGAATACGAGTCGTAGATTTGTATAGGATCAATCATATCAAGACCTCTCGTGCAAGAATATGGCCGTCGGTTTAGTATGCCGATCACGCCGATACGCCATCACATGACAGCCACTCGTCGGCGGCGACAGCGCCACGGTCAGTCCCCGTGTCGCTGTTCCCGGGATCGGTCGATCGGGACGGCGACCGGCCGGCCAGCCTCGCTAATTGGCAGCCGCGTTTTCTGATAGAGCGGCTATCTCCTGCCTAGCTAATTATGTGCTTGTAATAAACGAGTGCTGCTAAGTGCTAACGACTATATTAACGCTGTCATTTAATGGTCCAGGGTACGCCCACTCAGAATGCGTGTGCGTCAAGATAACTCCTTTTCTTTCGAAACGATAATAAGTATAGTACGTCTAGAGGAGGGTATTTGTGCGAGGAATCATAGATACGGTTGTTCCTTTGGTCAGAGCCGTGGCGGCGTTCATGGGGTCAATCCAGTGCACATGCACGTGGTCGGGGACGACTAATGCTTCGAAGCAACGACATGAATGGTAGTTAGCTTCAGGAGGATATCATGCCATGGGGGAGCCATATCGGAGGATGGGACTGTGACAAAAATTCGTTGGGTAGCGAGTGCGCGGCAAAGATACAAAAGCTTGGTTGCTACGGGCTTCCTCGATCGAGATTGGAGATGGGTTTTGTTAGGTGGAGCCTAGGGGATCATGCTTGCAAGGTAAATCAAAGATTGGACTAACGGAGGCGTTGACACCTTCAAAAAAGAGAACGACAATGATCTTTGGAACAGGAAAATAGTGCTCGGTACAGAAGTGGAATCACTACCTTTGAAGCTTGGTGGCAGTGGCGGAGCCACCTCCCGGCTACCCGGGGCAGCTGCCCGGGCTCTGCCACTGACTCTTGCTTAAATGGTAGCAGTAAATGTACGGCTAAGCATAATTTGTAGGGGCAACCAAGTCATAAATTAGAGCGTAGTGTATTTTGCCCCGGCTCCCTGGTTGAGCTGGCTCCGCCACTGCTGGTGGGATGGGAGATGAGAGATCGCAAATGAAATATATAGGGATTAAATTTAGCGGAAGGGACAGATACAATGTTTTAAATCCTCAAAATTTTAAGATTTAAATTTGGGGGTGGGGTGGGGGTGGGGGTGAGGGAGTCCTGGATTAAGGGGTCTTCGCGCTGCCGGCCAATTTCTCATGGGCCGGACTGGTGGACTGTTTATTGATTGTCAGGAGAAGACCGCAATTCGGATAAGCCCATGCTCTAGAAGGAAGCCTCCGAAGTCTTGACGTATACTTCAAGTCTTAGTTGGCGTAGTTCGCGTATTCATTCGCTGGTGGTAACCGACATATGTAACCCTAGGTACCCCTGGTGTCTATATAAACCCGAGGGTTTTGCTCATAGAGGGACATAACCATCATCCTACTCATCGAGGGTTTAGTTCATTCGATCTCGTTGTAGATCAACTCTGTAATCATCATACAAACATCAATACAATCAAGCAGGACGTAAGGTTTTACCTCTTCGAGAGGGCCCGAACCTGGGTAAATATTGTCTCTGCGTTCTTTGTTACCCATTGATCCGAAATCCACAGCTCGGGACCCCCTACCCGAGATCCGCCGGTTTTGACACCGACATTGGTGCTTTCATTGAGAATTCCGCTATGGGATCGCTGAAGGATCGATGGCTCGCTTAGTCATCAGCGATAGCGTCCGCAATGGGGGCGTCTTCGTTCCCGGACAGCTCTTCGAGTTCGGCGGCATCGTTCTGCACGCCAACTCGGCTGGTCACCTTGACCAGATCGACAGCTTCGCCCTTGAACATGAGATCAGGTTTGGCAACCTAGAGTACGTCACCGACTCCCGGGGTGATATGATTTTTACTGGGATCTCAGCCTCACCTGATGAGCCCGGACACCCCGAAGCTTCAACTTCGAACCTTCTTCCCGACCTCGTCTCCGGGTCGACCCTTACCTCGGATCTGGCTTTGAGCTTGGATCCCACTTCAGCACTCAAAAACCAGGGGTCAGCCTTGGCCGAGCACGCTTCCTACGCTGGCACACTGGAGATTAACTCCGGAAGACGCCAAAAGATGAATCCGGCCGACCTCTCACTGATAAATGAGACACTAGACCAGATCCAGACAATGAACATCACGGATGGCCCATCCCCGATCTATGCTCAGATCGGGCTTGAGGCAAGCCACGGGGAATTTTACGTCCCACCCACCACCCATTTAGTAGCCACTATCGAGGATTTAATCGACATGTTGGATAACGCTTTCGAGGAGGCCGACGACATGGATGAAGATGTCGACGGTACGGCCCATGCCGCACCCTGCCCTACCACCCACACTACGGGATGGTGGACAGCCACCTCCACCTACGATGTCTATATGGTGGACACCCCTGAGAAGAGGGATGATGGCACCCCTAGAAAGAATGGGGACGGCACCCCCAGAAAGGATGGCGATAAGCCTGGCGAGGAGCCACCCAGACGCCGGTGTCAGCGCAACCCGCTTGATTCTTGCGGCATTCGAACGTGCAGTCCAACCTGCGTCGATCTAGGATGATCCCAGGTGCGGGGGTGGCCGGAGTGGAGCTCGCCGTCAACGTCGGCAGCGGTGGCTCTCGGGTGGAATCGGGCGGACGGCTACAACGAGCTAACGCGCGCGTTTTCGGTCGCATTAGGACGTGCATGAAGCGACGCATCCAAAGGCGCGGGCGCGAGGCCACGGGAGTGACCAAGGCGGCCGGACGGCAAGGTCCCGCGGTGACCGGAGTTCGGCGTGATGACGGGCTCGCTACGAGAGAGCTTACGGCGCGGGAAGAAGAAAAGGAGGGAAGGAGGAGCTCACCGCGCGGCTACGAAAAGCCCGTGGGAGCTTAGGAGCACCGAGGAGCTCGGGGTCGCCAGAGTTCGCCTCGGTGGCCGGAGATGGGGACGACGATGAACCGGTAGCATCAGGGCTTCCCTGCTCGAATGGACGGCATTAGACGGTGCAGCCGAGCAAGGCGGGGCCCGCGGACACGAGTTGCGGGCGCAGAGACGCCGGTGGCCGCGGATCGACGTCGGGCACGGTGGCGGCAGCGCTTGGGATGGAGGGAGAAGAAGAGGGGGAGCGATCATGCAAGGGAGAGAAGAGGGGGAGAGTGAAGGGCGACCAGGGGAGATGGACGGGGGTTTGCCCTTATCCTCTCGCCTGGGCGAGGGCGTCGCCGTGTCGGCAGCTCGCTGGTGCGAGCGCGCGCGTCCACGGCGGCATCGACACGGGGAGGAGAGAGAGGGGGGGGGAGATGAGGGAAGGCGGGCTGGGCCGCACTGTAGCCCATAGGCTTAAGTGCACAGTTCGCCTCGGCCTTTTCCATTTTCTATTTTCTTTATTAGGCCTAGCTACTGTTTTTCCATTTCCTTCAGCTATTGTTTGACTTTTGTAAAAATAGGCAAGTGGTCAAAACAAATATTAGGTAATGTTAAGCACTGTCACAAAAAGTTTGGAGGCAAAAGGAAAAGGTTAGGTATTATTAGAAATTGGAAAGACCGGTTTAATTGTTGTTAGACCTCTGAATTAATTTCCAGGGGCAATTTAGGAATTTACTTAATGTTGGTTTTATTTTTATAATTGTTCTGGGATTATTTGAAATACTATAAACATTTTAGTTTTGCAATTTGAAGGAATAATTATTTGACATGCAATTTGAATTGGAAAATGACTTTGATTTTGGACAAGTGGCAGATTAGCTTAGTGATCATGATGACAAGGCAACTTAATTAGCTTAATGACAGGGTTAAGATCTGGGGATGTTACACCGGGCTACTCTTTCAGCCTCATCTTGGTCATTGGGGAGTTCTTCGGTTTGGAGAAAGTGGACTATGTGCCTTGCCCAAGTTGGAGCCTAGGGCTCGGCAACAAGGACTAGCGGCACCTCCTCAACTGCGGGGGCACATTCCTCGTTCGCAGGGACCATGGGTCCGGCTGGAGGGTGCGGTCCGGCAGGTTGTGAGGAGTTGTTCCCGGCAGGGTCCCTGCGAGGAGCGGATGGCTCTACCGGGAGAGGCTTACCGGAGTCCAGCTTTCTCCTTTTCCGGGCCATTGTTGCTGGGGATACGGAGGGCTGAGTAAGATGGAGAACAAAAGTTCTTGGTTCCACAGGAAGCTTTTGAGCAGCACACTTTGACAGGTGATCAACTATGCTGTTTTTCGCACGAGGTATGTGCTCTGTTTGCAACCCGTCAAAGCGCTCCTCCAATCTTCTCACTTCCTCAACGTATGCCTCCATCAATGGACTTTGGTAATCCTTGTTGACTTGTCTCACCACAAGCTGTGAGTCTCCTCGAATGATCAGCTTCTTGATTCCCAATTCTGCGGCAATCCTGAGCCCGGCAAGGAGCCCTTCGTACTCTGCTGTATTGTTGGTTGCCTCTTCCCGGGCAAAATGCATCTGGACGATGTACTTCAAGTGTTCCCCGGAGGGAGCGACGAGAAGCACGCTAGCCCTTGCACCTTGTAGGAAAAAAGCACCATCAAAATACATAATCCATTCTTGGGGCGCCTCCTTGCCGGGGATAACTGTTTCTGGCACTTCCTCGTCAGGGGTCGGCGTCCATTCTGCAATAAACTCTGCCAATGCCCTGCTCTGGATTGTTGATGTGCTCTCAAACTTTAAACCAAAACTGGATAACTCCAAAGCCCACTCCACTATTCTGCCAGTAGCCTCAGGGTTCCGGAGTATCCTTTGCAACGGGAAGCGAGTGACAACCGTGATCTCATGGGCTTGGAAGTAGTGGCGCAGTTTCCTTGAGGCCATGATGAGGCCAAAGATCAACTTTTGCACGCCAGAGTACCTCGATCTAGCCCCCTGTAGCAGGGAACTGATGAAGTACACTGGGTGCTGCACCACTTTCTTCCTTGCCGTGTCCTTGGGGTTGTCTTCGTTGCCATGCTTATCTCTGTCCTGATCCCTATATGACTCTGCCCGTCTTTGCTCACTTTATGTTTCATCCACTTCCCGCTGCACCACCAAAGCTGCACTAACCACTTGATTGGTTGCCGCCAAGTATAACAGCAACGGCTCTTGCGGTTTGGGAGCAACCAAGGTGGGCACAGAAGATAGGTAGGCCTTCAACTCTTGCAAAGCCGCATCTGCTTCTGGAGTCCACTTCATGGGCCCTACCTTCTTCAAGATTTTGAAGAATGGCAAGGCGCGCTCAGCAGACTTGGAAATGAATCTGCTTAGCGCGGCAACGCACCTTGTCAGACGCCTTACATCTTTGACCGTCTTTGGTGCTTGGATCTGTTCGATGGCTTGGATCTTATCGGGGTTGGCTTCGATCCCCCGATGGGATACAAAGTACCCGAGCAGCTTGCCGGAGGGAACACCAAATACACACTTCTCTGGGTTGAGCTTCAAGTTGATCTTGCGCAAATTGGCAAATGTCTCCTCCAAATCCTGGATAAGGGTTGATCTGTCCTTGGTTTTGACCACAATATCATCCATATAAGCCTCAATGTTTCTGTGCAGTTGTGGCCCAAAACCAACCTGGACTGCCCTTACAAAAGTAGACCCGGCACTCTTTAATCGAAAAGGCATGCGGATCAAACAGTACGTACCACACGGGGTGATGAACGAGGTCTTCTCTTCGTCTTCCTTGGACATGAAGATTTGATGATACCCAGAGTATGCATCCAAAAAGGAGAGCAAATCGTAGCCTGAAGTGGAGTCCATGATCTGGTCGATGCGCGGCAAGGGAAATGGGTCTTTCGAGCAAGCCTTGTTGAGATCTGTGAAGTCTATGCAAAGTCTCCATTTCCCATTGGCCTTCCGGACAACCACTGGATTTGCTAACCACGTTGGATGCAGCACTCCTCTGACCAAACCAGTTGCCTCAAGTTTCTTGATCTCCTCTGTAATGAACTGCTGCCTCTCCAAGGCCTGCTTTCGGACTTTCTGCTTGACAGGTCGGGCATGTGGGCAGATAGCAAGGTGGTGCTCGATTACCTCCCTAGGAACACCGGGGATATCAGATGGTTGCCAGGCAAACACATCGATATTCGCCCGCAGGAAGGCAACGAGCGCGCTTTCCTATTTGTCATCGAGGGTGGCGCTGATGGTGAAAGTACCATCAACGCCAGCCAGCCCTGCCGGGACCTTCTTCACTTGTGGAGCAGCAACCTTGGATCTCTTGCTGTTGGAACTCTCCGGCAAGTCATCAACAGGCACAGCGCACTCCGAAGAGGCGCGCTTCCCAAACTCCTTGCCGGAGCCCTTACTATCCTTCTTCTTCCCTCTGTTCTCCTTGGCAAGAACTGCCGATGCTGCTGCCTCTGCCGCGACTGCATCTGGTACATCTTGTCCACACAAATGATTGTGTCTTTCTCATCTGATGGGACGGAAATGACTCCAACTGGCCCTGGCATCTTCAAGACGTTGTAGGCATAGTGGGATGCTGCCATGAACTTAGCCAGGGCTGGGCGTCCAAGGATTCCATTGTACGGCAAGGGGAGGTCAACCACATCAAACACAATCTTTTCAGTCCGGTAGTTCAGCTCTCCCCCAAACGTCACAGGCAATGTGATCTTTCCCTTAGGATGACTCCTGCCGGGATTAACTCCTTGAAACGTGCCAGTGACTTTTAACTCATCCTCTGCTATCTGAAGCTTGCTGATAACCTTTGGGGAAATCAGATTCAACCCGGCCCCGCCGTCCACCAACATCTTCGTGACCTTGAGGTTGCGGATTGTTGTGGGGACCAACAACGGCAAACATCCTACCGCGGTGGTGCAGTCAGGATGATCCTCTTCGTAAAAAATGATGGGCGTGCGTGACCATTTGAGTGGTTCCCGGGCCCCTGGCGCTAGTTCCACGGCATTAACCTCACGCGCCCACCGCTTGAGTTGGCGGTGAGAGGTGTGTAGGGACGCACCCCCGTCAATGCACAGGGCGCCAGTGGCCTTCTGGAACTCCTGCTCACTGGTTTCCTCCTCATCCCCTTCATCACTCTCATCACCGCAGGCTTCCTTCTCTCGATCCCTGGCGGGGTTTCCTTTGTTCCGAAGAGGTCTGCCGGGGCGATTTACTTCACCGCCATGACCCTTACCGCCAGCAACATTCTGTCCCTTTTCCTTGTCACGCTTCTCATATTCTGCTTTCTGTCTCTTGACAAGCTGCTCAACCTGCTAACACTCTTGAAGGTCGTGGCCCTTGGTCTGATGGATCTTGCAGTACGGCCCATCACCTTTCCCGGCCTTTTCGGCGGCCGCGGCCTCCTGGCCGTCAGAGCACACGGCAGCTTCCTTGCCGGGGGTTTTGTCCTTAACCTTCTTGCCGGTACTAGGGATACCCGACCCTTCAATAGACATTACCGCCTTATCCTTGCGCTTCTTATTGCGCTTCTTGCTCTTCTTCTGATTGGTGGACTCGTCATCATCCTCTGAATCAACATTAATGCAATCCTCCTCTCCGGGCAGTTTTCTTCCCTCCTCCATCCGAGCACACTTATCCACCAAGGTGTAAAGTTCCTTCACAGTCTTGGGCAACCGTACATTCATCTTGGAACGAATCTTCCGGTTGCGCACATTGGACTGGAAGGCGGCTATCACAGCTGTTGGATGGATATTTGGGATGTTTCTGTGGACTCTGCTAAATCTCTGCAAATACTTCCGAAGAGTCTCTCCTTCTTCCTGCTGAAGAAGCTGCAGATCGCTGGGCCGACCTGGTTCTTGATGGCCGCCAGTGAAGGCGCTAATGAACTCATGGCACAAATCAGCCCATGACGAAATGGAGTTCTCTGGCAGGTGCATCAGCCAAGACCTCACATTGGACTTGAGAGCCAAAGGGAAGTAGTTGGCGAATACCTTCTCATCTCTTCCCCCGGCAGCTTGAACAACTATGGTGTAGATGCTCAGAAACTCTGCCGGGTTCAGCCTCCCATCGTACTTCTCGGGTATCTCTGGCTTGAACGTGCGGACGGACGGCCAACGGACTTGCCGCAGCTCACGAGTAAAGGCAGGGCACCCAACCTCGAAAGGTAGGTACCCGCCAGTATCGAGTGCAGGCTCGTCGACGTCGGGACCGTCACACCCATTGGCCCGGCGGTGGGCGTCGCGGCATTGCTCAACGACAACGTGCGCGCCTCCCCTCTGCCTGTCCTCCAGGGCACGCTGCCGGCCTGGACCCGCTCGAGGGTCAGAAGAGGCCGTCAAGATGCCATCAGGCTCTTGATTCCGCTGCGCCCGCGCTAGCTGCCGTGGCGGGGATTGTACTATGGGGGTGGCCCCTTCCGTACGACCAGCAGCACGGGCCATTGTCGTCACTTGGGGAGGCCGTGGCGGGCCAGCTCGCTGCGAGCCCCCAGCCTCAGCGAAGCCGAGCAGGCTCTGGATGGTGGCACGCCATTCATCCATCTGCTCGGCCGCTGGCGGAAACCTCAGCAGCAGTTGAGCCCGCGCCATGGCCCCCGTAGCGGTACTTGGTATGGGCGATGATGATGCAGATCGCGCCGTCGCTCGGCTCCTGACAGGGCCAGCAGCGACCGTATCACGTCCCCGCTGTTGCGGGGCGGCCACCTGGATGGCATGGTGGCGCAGTGATGGCGCTTGAGGGTCAGCAACTCCACTAGGCGCAGCAGCTTGGTCGACTCGTCCCGGGGGAGGTGCACACGTTGCGGCCGCCCCTGTGGTGGGGGCGGCCGGAGGGCGGCGATTCGCCCCGGACCGAGCGCCATCGCTGCGACTGTGCCCGTCAGCGAGGGGAAGGAGTGTGGATGGAGTAGCCCCTTCACCCGTACCTCGCAGAGCGTGGCCATCGGGGTGTTGCTGATGTTGCTCTCCTCCGGCGTCTCCTGCTCCTGCTTCGACCGCAGGGGAAGTGGTGACGGTGCCGCCTGCCCCGACCACAGCCCCAGCGGCGTCCACACTCTCGTGCGCCTCCGTGTCCCCCGCAGCATCGGTGGCTTCGGGCGGCGGTGCCTTCGAGGTGGATGGGTGAGCAGCAGCACCGGGCTTCTTCTTGGGCGCCATTGCCGATGGCGCCGTAAAAAACGAAGATGGTGATGAAGATGACACGCTGCACACACTTTCAGGTTCGCGCAAGCGATCCCCCTACCTGGCGCGCCAAAGATGTCGCGGGAAACCACGACCACCTATGGGGCCAAGGGGCCCCTTGCTGGTTCGGCAGGGGGGTGTCGCATTGCACAAAGAGCAGAAGAACATGGGGCAGCACGGCAGAGATCACACCGGCAATTTTACCCAGGTTTGGGTCGCCGCGAGGCGTAAAACCCTACTCCTACTTTGGTGGATTGATGGTGGAAAAGTGGTGGTGGAGCATAGTACACTTGCCCGGCAGGCTCGCCCTGAGGAGGCAGTGACTACGCGCGTACGAGCGTGGGGGTGTTCAACTTTCCAACCCTTGCTACGGATGCCATGGGCCTCCTTTTATAGGTTAGGGGGTCACCACAGTGGCAAAACAGTCATTATGCACTGATAAGATAGCAAACAGTGCTATCATACCTAATTCTCCAGGCTGACAGAGTGCATTAAATGCACTGCTCAACGTCACATCGTTGCTCGCCCGACAAGCCTTGCCGGGCTCGTCTCGCCAGCTCCATGCTTGCTTGCTTGGCACGTCGCAGGATGGGTATCATCTGTAGGTATTTCCTGTAGAAAGAGGCTGCCATGTGGCGAATGGCTGCCACTTAGTCACTTTGCGGCTTGACACCGCATTGATCAACGACGTGGGTCGTGGTGAGATGGCTTGGTGAGGTGTCTTTGCCCTCGTGAGTCCCGGCAGGCCCTGCCGGGACATCTTGAATGCTTTCTTCCGGGGGAGCCCTTGTCCTTGCCAGGTCCGTCTGCCCGGCAAGGGAGGCTTTTCTCCTGGTGGTGTCTCGCTTCTCTGTCTTGGTCTTGGCCTTCTTAATCAGCATGCTGGTTCTTCGAAGATCTTGGTCTCTTGTATCTTGACACGGCCTTGGTGTTGTAATCTTGTTCTCGTGCCTGTGCACAGTCAGGGCAACAGACCCAGGGTTTGTTGCACCAACAAAGTGTAATAACTACTCCCTCCGTTCCTTTATATTAGGTGTATTTGTTTTTTTGATAAAATTCCATAATATAAGGTGTATTTGTTCTAATTACTCATAATTCCGTTCATGGCCCTACAGAAAAAGGAAAGTATCTCTCACCTGATTGCATGTGTCTCTCCTTGTATAGAAAAAAAGAAAAATATCTCTCTCCCTATTGCGTGTATCTCTTCTTTCCCTATCCTAAATCATTTACTCGCCGCTAATCAATGAATTAGACAAGGGTAATATCATCCTAAATTGTCTATAACTATGTGCCTTGGTCACCGTGCCAAAAATAATGCACCTTACATAAAGGACTGGAGGGAGTAGATACAAGCTCTACAAGTATGGGAATCACAGTTACAAGCTCTACAAGTATGGGAATCACAGTTACAAGCTCTACAAGTGTTTTCTTCTTCAGCATGGAGCTCCTTCAGCATGGACAACCATAGTCAGGACTGGGCTAACAGAACAACAACATGCTTTCCACGGTCGCCCTGTTACATGAATCAGCTGAGAAGAATTAGAAAAAGTGGAGCCAATATATTATGAACATTCCATTCAAAAAAAGGAGTAAAGGACAATTCTTTATAGAATGATAAACACATTTCAGCTAGTACGTGTTAAAATGAGGTATTCATACAAGACAATAGACACAATATGAATATGCATGGAACAAGTGCATGTCCTGCAACTTCACTTCAACACATTGTGCTGAAACAACAATATCATTCTACTACGACGGCCATCCATTCAACACGCAAGATCTAAGATTTACTAGTCAGAGCACACAAACTATCATCACATGAAGACGAACCACGAATGGAATCGGGGAACTCACATGAAGATGATGAAGGCACTCGGGGGGTGCTTGGCCTTGCTCTTCTTCACCGCGAGCCTGCGCCGCCACAACAGAAACAAGATCAACAAACCAAACAGAATCAGAACCCGACGTGAAACAGCAGCAACCACCACAGGAACGAAATGAGATGGGAGACGAGCGAGGGGTCAGGTCGGGGCACTGACCTGGAGTCACCAGCGCGGGAGCCAACATTGGCCTTCATCCTGCCGCCGGCCGCCAACCTGCGACAACACCCACCGATTCAGAAGACCAGAGCCCGCAGAAGCCAAAATTATGACCTGGCCGGGAACCGCGCGGTACCTTGGGATTGGAGCGAGGGGTGGGCTGGGACTCGGATGCGGAGCTCCCTGCACACGACATATTGTGTTAATGCTTACAACAACATAAGATACTCACATATTAAAAAAAATGCACCCTAGAAGTATAAAGAGTGCTTCCTAGCACACCAAGAATCCAACAGAAAGCAAACATGTACACCGGTGAGCTGGTGACCATAAAGTAACATCACAAAGACTCAGCCTAATCCTAATATAAAGCAATTCAGAAACTCAATGACAACAGAATATATAGAAGAAACAAATGCTCATCTGGTTGGAAATTAATTATCAAGTCGCATTTTAAGTTGCTTTCTATTGCATGAACAACAACATAAAAGTATGATGAACTTCTCAGAAACTCAATGACAACAGATCTAAAATTATCATACAAGAGAGTCGCAAATAGATAAAGCGATGTATGCATATTTTCGTGCGCAAGGTAACATAAGTTCTGAGTTTAAAGCGGCATGAGTAAAGTCAATGAGTGAGATCCATAATTCAAAGGGAGAACATGCATATTCAAGAATGCATGCCTATTGAGCACAAATTGATGTTGATGAATTATACATGCAATTTCTTTGCTAATGTATTCACGATACAATATGCAGTAAGTTCTAACTTGTATGGTTCATTGAACGCATAAACAATGGAAGATAACCTACTAATTCACATACGATCAATAACATGATATATTTTCTTTACTCATTTTAGAATGATCATTATCACTTGGACCATATACTCCAAACAAAAAGCAACATGTACAATGACCATAAAGTAACATCATAGAGAGGATACAAAGCTATTTAGACCATGACATCCAAAGGCAGGCCAATGCAGAACGAACTAAGGTAGGCCAATGCATCCAAAGGCCAGCACAACCCTATCAAGGTAACCAGATGGAGATCATTAGCACATGAACAAAATACAAAGGAAGAGGGTACATCCTTGTCCCAGCAGCCAACATCATTCAAGGTGATGCATCTCTCCTTGTAGATAGTATCTGCTGCAAGAATGTGCAAATGCATGAATGGTTCTTCCGATCAACTTCAAAGCTAGCAGCAAGCATGTTTAAACAACTTAGCAACATTAGTAAACAACTTAGCAAGCATGTTTAAACAAAAAAGACACTATGTCAAAATGAGAGTCTTTGATCTTAACAGTACAGAGCAATCACATACGTTCTACTATTAGTAGTAAACCTTGACTGCAATTGTAGATGTTCTGCCGGTTATACTTTATTAAACTGAGACAATTATTGTAGGTGAAAGCAATGCTCCTAGTATATCATCATCGTTAACATCAAACAATTCTGAATGTAACAGAGGAAGCGCAGCCCAATCATGTGCAGTCAATTCATAATAGAAGGGAACAGATGATTATTAGTGTTATTATTAACTTGATGGTGGCATCTTATAGCAGGGTACAAATGTCACACAAGACATGAAAAATTGATGAGCCAAATGATGATTAGTAAATTTAACTTGAAAGGAAGCCCACTGTTTCCCTACTCTATCTATCCATGATTTCTTTTTCGGAAGCAAGCATCATCAAACAGTACACTCACATTCATCATGATTTGTCTCGAGAAATTTAGCACAGGAAATTTGTCGTGGTTTTGTCACGGCAGATGTCCTAGAGAAAGGACTTAGTCGTGGAGCCATCGCGACGGGTTAGCTTAAAGGGGTTAAAGCGGACAAGGGACGCAGAGAGTTTATACTGGTTCGGCCCCTTGCGGTGAAGGTAAAGGCCTAATCCAGTTGTTGTGGAATTGCTAGGGTTTCGATGACCAGGGAGCGAATCCGCTATGCCTGGCTCTCGAATTGTTGTCCGTCCTCCCCAAACCGCCGCCGGGTCGTCCCCTTATATACATGGGTTGACGCCCGTCGGTTTACAGGATCCTGAGGCCGGCTCATGAACATGTCCGGCTCGGTCTCTACTCTTTCTATCTTATAGCACAAGTTTACATATCAATGTCGGTTTCTATCTACAGGCCTTAATCCGCCGTTGGGCCCTGGGCCTTCATAAAGCGCCTCCATCTTTGTCTTCGTGGGCTTCAAGTATAATAACTCATTATGGGGATAACCCGGCCTCTCCTAGCCGGTTTATACCCAGTAGTAATATCCCCAACATTAGGCCCCAGATTGATTTGAACTGGTTCATGTCAATCTTCAACTTGAGAAAAATTCTTCTTTCAGCATCTTCGCATAAATCTTGTAAACCGCCACGATGTCATCTTCCAGCATCTTGATAAACCGCCATGATTTCACCTGTTATTAAAAATGGTATATCTCTCACCTTCATTAATGAGCCTCCGACAATCGAGGCGACAGCTCTGCCACACATCCCGCTTTGGGCTCCTCGATTCTCGCGCCTGTCACTTATCTATTCACCTTATAAATAAAGCCGAAGGGTCCTTCTCATTTTTCCCCTTCGTGCCCCTTCACATCGTCCTCTTCCTCGCGTCGCCCGAACGTTGCAGCTCCGCCGCCGCCGCCGACCATCGCATCTGCCCCGACAAAGGCCGCTACATCACCCTGATCATACCAGAAAGCCGCGACACCTCTTCGCTGTTCCTTTGATACTGGTAAGCCTTTCTTCTTCCACCCTAGATCTTATCATTAGGGCTTGTACTCATCGGAGTTCTTCGAAGTTCTAGAACTGTTCTTCCCTGTTCTTCTCAGTAGCGCAAATGGAAAGTTAGATCTGATATTTTCTGGTGCCTTTGTAGTTAAAGCTCCCTTTTTCCCCATTAGAGCATCCCTTTCATACAGAAAAACTCATCTGAACCTGATGAATTGTTTAAGTACCTGAAGTTTAGGTCTGAGTATATTCTAGTTTTCTGTCGCACTGCAGATCTGAAATTATCATATCACTTTGTGAAACTTGTTTTTCCCTCACTTAGGTATTTTAGATCCGTATCTTTCATACCAATATAGGCGGTTTAGCTTTGCCAAAGAAAAATAATCCGGTAGGCATCATTAGTCCCCTCTTAAACCGCTGATTTATTGATCTTTGCACCTTCTCCATTGTCAGACTCCGGTTTAGTAATATCAAACTCCGGTTTAACAATATGCATATACCTCTGCTTCCGCTTATCTTGCATTGCTTTATGCTCGCCCGTCATAAATCTTAAACCGGCAATAAATATGTTTCAGCTTCCCATTGAAATGGCCAAACAAGTTTACGAGTGCAACTGGGTTCCTTCCCGGGTTACTGAAGAGCAATTAAACATATGTGTCACAACTGGAGCTTTAGCTAAGAAAGAAGTCATCCACTAGAGGGCCCCTGGTCCGGAAAATCCTCCTGAACCCAAGGACGGAGAAGTAGTTGTATTTACTGACCATCTGGGTCGAGGCTTTAGCCCACCGGTTCAAAAAAATTTCGGGATGTGCTGGCCAGCTTCCAACTCCACCCTCAAGATATTGGACCAAACTCTGTGTCCAATATTTGCAATTTCCAAGTATTTTGTGAGGCCTACCTTCAAGAGGAGCCCACAGTTGAACTGTTCAGGGATTTCTTTTATTTAAACCGTCGCACAGAGTTCACAGACGGACCCAACACTGAGCTTGTGGAATGGCAATTCAAAAGAGGAAGGATGTCAGCTTCCCTCATGCCAAGCTTCATAGTCATCCCAAGGACTGGAATCAGACTTGGTTTTACTGCAAAGACACATCTCCAACTGATGAAAATCCTCTGCCGGGTTACCGCCCCCACCGGCTTAGCAACACTCATCCCTTCCCTCAAAGGCTGACTGCCAAGGAACGGTCCAACTATGCACCACAACTGTCAAAGCTCCGGGCCTTTATGGCAAACGGTTTGACAGGTGTCGACTTTGTTCGCTGTTGGATAACTTGGAGCATTCTGCCCTTAAGCCGGTGCCCCGGTTTAATGTGTGAGTACACAGGGGATCTGAAAGACCCTCAACGACACATCGGCATTCAGCTAACAGAAGCCGAAGTTACTGAGGCTGTCAAGAAAATACTGAACGAACCAGAAGCTGTCTGTAGCCAGACCATGTTAAGCCCTTTCTGCGTCTCCAATAAACCGCCAGCTGTAAGAATCACAACTTTCTTGTTTTAGTTTACCCCTTTTCAGATAGTCTCAAAATTTTGTCCATCTTTCACAGGGCGATGACCCATTCTGGAAGAAAAAACCACAGGATAAACCGGCCAAACCACAGGATAAACTGGCAAAACCACTTCGCCCAAAGACCAAGGTCACCAAGAAACCTGCCAAGAAGAGGACCACTGAATCTTCTGAACCAAATGCTGATGCGGATCTGGCTAATCCGGACTCAGAGGTAGAACTTGACTCTCTTGGTTCTTTTTTCATGCACCTTATTGACAATGACTGTTATCAGGACAACGCTGAAGGCAGGCATGCTGACGATGCAGAGGTAACTATCCTTTCTTCTGGTTCAGACCCTCTGCCAACACAGAAAATCCATCAAGCAAACTGGAAAATAAAATTTTCTCACCCCTTAGCTCACTTGGACCCAAACTTTCTTTTGAAGAAACAGCAACACGAAGCCCGCCGCACAACCCGACACAGTGGCCAGGTAGTTACCTCTGCCGGTTTACCGAACACCCCGGTCCGAAAACGTCGATCAGAGGTCTCTTATACTCCTGATATTTCTTGCCCCAAGGCGGGTTGTTTTCGACAGCCTCTTAATCCGTCTGATTCAAATTATCAGGGAACACCTAATTCATTCTTTGGCGAGTCAACGGCCACACAACTTCCAACCCTCAAGACGGTCCCTGGGTAGGTTATGCTTTAATCTTATACTTAATGTGTTATGTTTGCATACTTTACTGATCTTTATGTTTGTTCTTCTCAGTGCCAAGCCTAGACCCAGTAAGAAGGCCCGGTTAAATAAACCGTCTAATGACAATGTGGATATTGAACCGGAGAAGACTCCAGATCTGGAAAGAACAAATATTGATGTTACACATGATGATCCACCGCCTCAAGATTATAACTTCATAGTTGAACAAACAGAAGTTGACACCACAGGCCACACTGATAACCCGACTAGCCCGGCTCGCGCGGATGATAAGTCGGCCAGCCCAGCTAAGGCTGCTGATAAACCGTCAACCCCCGTGAAGGCTGCTGATGATAAAGAAGATGATATTATGATTACTGGCGTCGGCCACACCGCTCCTGGCAATCCTATTGCTTTATCGAAGCATAGTGCCAAGGACGAGGTTTCTGCTATGGGCAAAGGCAAATGGAACACAGATTTGTCAACCTATGCTCACCTCAACGCCCAAGACATCCATTCTGGTTTTTTAAACCGCCTGTACACAAGCCGCGACTTTGAAGCCGGTTTAGTGAATCTAATGAAGGAGCGATATGAGGTAACTGCATAACTGCTTCTCTCTTGTGTTCAATTCCAAATATTAACTCCAGTAGCCCCCAAGTGCCGGTTTATGATAGTCATCTAAACTGGGACTTTGTAATATCTCAACTTTGCATGCTTAGCCTCCAAGGGCCGGGTTATCTTTCTAAGATGAACCGGTACCTTAGAATTGCAATATTACAACTTTCGCCGGCATAGTCCCCAAGGGCCGGTTTAACTGATGAAGATGAACCGGGACTTTTAGAAGAATACTCATAATGTCACTTTGAGCAAGCATACATTAGCCCCCAAGTGCCAAGAGTAATACTTGTATTGCACTTGGGACTTGCAGAAACTTCTGATTACGAGCAAATATGCATTAGCCCCCAAGTATCAGGTGCATAACTTGTTATGTGCTTGGTACTTCAAATATGCACTGCCAATTCATGATACGTTTGTTTCTTATAGGCTGAGCTGAGCAAAAAGGAAACTCAAACCGCTGATCTGCAAGAAAACATCAAGTCCCAGCAGGCAGAAACCTCCAAAACCAAAGCTGAGCTTACCAGTGCCTTAGCCGCTATGGAGAAGCTGAAGGAGACTTTCAACAAGGAGCGGGCGGATTGGGACACAGAAAAATCCGCATTGCAAAAAAGAGCCGAGGACGCAGAAGCAGCTCTTAAACTGGTGGTAGACGAGCTAACTGATGTAAAGCGGCAAATACATGCCATGACTGCTGCTGTGTTTGGTAAATATCCTGGATTTAAATTTTCAACATATCATCCCATACATTGCCGGTTTACTGATATTTGCAATGGCGCAGGAACTCGCATTAGTCATCTGGGCTCTGACGTACAGAAGAAACTGAAGGCTGCCTATACTCTTATAGAGCAGTTATACACCGGTGCGCAACGGATCATCTGCACTGCTTCTCACAACAAGCCGCCCCCAACTTTAATCAAGGAGACCTTAGAAAGGTTGTCAATGCTGCCTGTCCGGGTAGAAGAGCTAAAGAGATCTGCTGCCAGGGCTGGTGCTCTGACCGCACTAACCCGGGCAAAAGCATGGGTTCCTGATCTTGATCCGGTGGATGTGGCTAAAGGCTATCCAAGCTTAAAAGAAGACGGATCAGAATTTGGCACTGAGGACCTCCGAGCAATAAACCGGGAAGTACGTCCACTGGCTTGCCAGCTGGCTGAAGAAACTGATCTTTCATATTACCAGGCGAGTTATGATGTCAACAACAAACGGGTTGCTGCACCAACCCCTGAGGCTCAAAATCTTATCCCGCCAATCCGTAAGCACACCTATGCCCCTGACGTTGAACCGTCCACACTTATAAGCGATGAAGCTGTGTTCCAAGCCTTAACTGGGATCGATTGGGCCACCATTGACTTCCAGCCGCTGGGTAGAGAGGAAGAGGATGAACCGGCGCAAGGCGATCCACAACCGTCAGGGCAGCCCGGTGACGAGTCATGATCCGGAGGCCGTTTTAACTTTCCGCGTGCTGCTATACTTGCCAAAAAACAATTACTCTTTTGGGCACTGAAACGCCTTGTAATAGGCTAGTTTAAACACTTGGTCTGCTATGCCATCATGCATATTTACTTTGCTTGATACCGTTAATTCACCATGCTTAAGATATATGATGTTCATAATCCAGAGCGATTTATTCAGGCTGTTCCTGCATACAAAAAGTTGAACTTGTCCTGGCGGTTTACCACCGGACGGGTCATGATGCCCAAACATATAGCCTGGGTTTATAAACAAGGCTGTTAAAAATAATCAAATATGAAAATAAATGTTACCTGTGACATTGAATCACATCGTAGGTTGATCAACCTTTGTAGTAAGGGCGATACCCCTAATCATGAGTATTGATAACTCCTTCCATATTGTGCCGGTTTATGATAAACCCGTACCGGGTTGTGAAAAAACACCGGATTACTCATATATAATACTGATGACTTATAGTCAAAACCAGACCGGGTTAATAAGCACCGGATTATGACTAATCATGTACTGACAACTTGTAGTTGAAAGCCGAGCTGGGTTAATTAACGCCGGTTTACCAAAATCATCATAAATCTCATCAAAGGAGAAAAAACTTGGCAAATAAAAGCATATGAAAACTTGTAGTCGAGGCTTTTCACGGGCTGCCAAGCCCCAAATTCGAGGCTTTTCATGGGCTGCCAGGCCGCTGAGTTAAACCATTTTACAAAGCCTTTTAAGATGGACCTCAATCTTTAACCAATCGTCGTTTTAACTTTGACAAGTTCAGGGTCTTATGAGATTGACTTGTCGAAGTTCGACGGGTCATACCAGGTTTACCTGAACGGAGTGACTTACTTAAAAAAGGCAGGCTAACCCGGGGTTTTAGGTGTATACACCAGGCTTCCAAGCCGTGGCTTGATAGCCTATTACAAGTGTAGATTCTTTGTTCATTGCGATAGCAAAGAATCCCCGAGCAATATTTTGAGCTGTGCTTAGTGGGTGCCTATGTTTGAGTTGTTCTTTTGGAACACTCTCTTTGGCCCCTAAGTAATTTTTCTTTTTGGCTCTGAGCCAATCAAGAGGTGTAGCTATGGTTCGAATATGACCAAGCCCCCAAGTGATTTTTCTGGTGGCCTTGCGCCTATCAAGAGGTGTAGCTAAGGTTCGAATACGACCAAGCCCCCAAGTGATTTATATATATGGCTTGATAAGCCGAATCAAGGGGTAAACCGGACGCCGCTTTACAAGCAGAAACCTCCATGTAACCACACCTGAAGTAAGAAAAAACAACAGATACCCCGCTTTAGCTGAGGCTCCGGTTTATTATATTGATCATAATATATACATTGTCATAACTATGTACATAGCAGAGCCTAGGGCTCAGGTATAGTAAGGCCGTAGATGAGCAATATTCCACGGCCGGTGGGTCTCCTCCTCCGATTTACGTGAGTCTTTGTGCTCTCGAACATCGATTAGGTAGTATGACCCGTTGTGCAGGTTCTTGCTGACCACAAAGGGTCCTTCCCAAGGCGGGGATAACTTGTGCATATCCGTCTGATCCTGGATGAGTCGGAGCACCAGATCGCCTTCTTGAAAAGTTCTGGTTCTAACCCGGCGGCTGTGATAACGACGCAGATCTTGCTGATAAATCGCCGAACGGGCTGCTGCAATGTCACGCTCCTCATCTAACAGGTCAAGTGCTTCCTGCCGTGCCTTTTCATTATCAGCTTCAACATAAGCCGCCACACGAGGGGAGTCATGACGTATGTCACTCGGGAGAACCGCCTCTGCTCCGTAGACCATGAAGAAAGGTGTGTAACCCATAGACCTGTTGGGCGTGGTATTGATGCTCCATAACACAGAAGGTAACTCCTCCACCCAACAACCCGGCGTCCATTGCAAAGGAACCATAAGCCAGGGCTTGATGCCTCTCAAGATCTCCTGATTGGCTCTCTCCGCTTGACCATTAGATTGGGGGTGAGCCACTGAAGATACGTCAAGTCGGATGTACCCACGCTGACAGAACTCTTTCATAGCACCTTTGGACAGATTAGTTCCATTATCAGTTATAATGCTGTGCGGAAAGCCAAACCGGAAAATCACCTTCTTGATGAATTGAACCGCCGTAGCTGCATCACACTTACTAACTGGCTCTGCCTCCACCCACTTAGTAAACTTATCAACCGCCACCAAAAGGTGGGTCTTCTTGTCCTTGGAACTCTTAAAGGGCCCAACCATATCCAGCCCCCAAGTTGCAAACGGCCAAGTGATTGGAATCATCCTCAATTCATGGGCCGGAACATGAGCTCGGCGTGAAAACTTCTGACAACCATCGCACTTTTCACCAAGTCTTCTGCATCAGCATGAGCCGTCAGCCAATAAAAACCGTGACGAATAGCTTTAGCTACCAGGGACTTTAAACCGGCATGGTGACCACAATCCCCTTCGTGGATCTCACGTAGGATCTCACGGCCCTCTTTTCTAGATATACACAACGTTGAAACGCCCCTGTTACACTGGAGTGATGTAATTCGCCATTGACAATAGTCATTGACTTGGATCGCCGGATTATCTGTCTGGCCAAAGTCTCATCCTCTGGTAACTCGCCCCGGTTCATGTACGCAGATACGGGATGGTCCAATCCGGAATAACATGAAGTGCTGCCACCAATTGAGCCTCCGGATCAGGAACAGCCAGATCCTCCTCTGTGGGAAGTTTAACCGACGGATTATGCAGCACATCCAAAAAGACGTTGGGTTGAACCGGCTTACGTTGGGAACCCAAACGGCTTAAAGCGTCCGCCGCTTCATTCTTCCGCCGGTCCACATGATCAACCTGATAGCCTTTGAAGTGACCTGCAACAATATCCACCTCTCGACGATATGCAGCCATGAGCGGATCCTTAGAATCCCAAGTACCAGACACTTGTTGAGCCACCAGGTCCGAGTCACCGAAGCACTTAACCCGGCTCAAATTCATCTCCTTAGCCATCCGAAGACCGTGGAGTAAGGCCTCATATTCAGCTGCATTGTTAGTGCAAGGGAACATTAAACGGAGAACATAACAAAACTTATCACCTCGTGGGGAAGTTAATACGACTCCAGCCCCCGAGCCCTCCAATTGCCTGGACCCATCAAAATGAATAGTCCAATAAGTATGATCTGGCTTCTCTTCTGGCGCCTGCAACTCTGTCCAATCATTGATGAAATCCACCAATGCTTGTGATTTGATTGCCGTCCGAGGCACATAATTTAACCCATGAGGTCCAAGCTCAATGGCCCACTTGGCAATCCGGCCAGTCGCTTCCCTGTTCCGGATTATTTCCCCCAAAGGAGCAGAGCTGACCACAGTGATGGGATGACCCTGGAAATATTGCTTAAGCTTTTGGCTCGCCATAAAAACTCCATACACCAGCTTCTGCCAATGTGGGTACCTTTGCTTAGACTCAATAAGTACCTCACTGATGTAATAAACCGGCCGTTGAACCGGATACTCCTTTCCGGTCTCCTTGCGCTCCACCACAATAGCCACGCTAACTGCCCGGGCATTGGCAGCCACATATAACAACAAAGGCTCTTTATCAACAGGAGCAGCAAGGACAGGCGGCTCGGCTAGCTGCCGCTTTAAATCCTCAAACGCTTTATTGGCGGCGTCGCTCCAAACGAAATTATCCGTCTTCTTCAGCATCTGATATAAAGGGATAGCCTTCTCCCCGAGGCGACTGGTAAACCGGCTCAAGGCTGCAATCCGGCCTGCCAAGCGTTGAACATCATTGATGCACTTCGGTTTAGCAAAAGAAGTTATGGCCTTGATTTTCTCCGGATTAGCTTCAATGCCCCTGTTAGACACCAGAAAGCCCAAGAGCTTGCCTGCCGGTACACCAAAGACACATTTGGCCGGATTAAGCATCATCTTATAAACCCGGAGGTTATCAAAGGTCTCCTTCCAGTCATCTATCAATGTCTCCTTCTCTCTGGATTTCACCACAATATCATCCACATAAGCATGAACATTGCGGCCGATCTGATCATGAAGACAGTTCTGCACACAGCGCTGGTAAGTCGCCTAGGCACTCTTTAGCCCAAAGGGCATAGACACATAGCAGAAGGCTCCAAAGGGAGTTATGAAAGCTGTCTTCTCCTGGTCCTTAACTGCCATTTTGATCTGATGGTAGCCAGAATAAGCATCCAGAAAACTCAAACGCTCGCAACCCGCCGTAGCATCAATGATTTGATCAATACGAGGGAGGGCAAAAGGATCCGCTGGACAAGCCTTGTTCAAATCTGTGTAGTCCACACACATACGCCAAGTGCCGTTCTTCTTAAGTACTAGCACTGGGTTAGCCAACCACTCAGGATGAAATACCTCAATAATAAAGCCAGCTGCCAAGAGCCTGGCCACTTCCTCACCAATAGCCTTGCGTCTTTCTTCATTGAACCGGCGGAGAAACTGCTTGACCGGTTTAAACTTGGGATCAACGTTAAGAGTGTGCTCAGCGAGTTCCCTCGGTAAACCTGGCATGTCAGAAGGCTTCCACGCAAAGATGTCCCGGTTCTCACGGATGAACTCGATGAGCGTGCCTTCCTATTTCGGATCCAAGGTAGCGCTGATGCTGAACTGCTGGGATGAATCGCCAGGAACGAAATTAACCAGCTTAGTCTCATCAGCCGACTTAAACTTCAAGGCCGGATCATGCTCTGTAGTTGGCTTCTTCAAGGAAGTCATATCTGCCGGATCAACATTGTCTTTGTAAAACTTCAACTCCTCTGTCGCACAAACCGACTCAGCATAAGCCGCATCACCTTCTTCACATTCCAAAGCGATCTTACGACTCCCATGTACCATGATGGTCCCCTTATGACCCGGCATCTTGAGCTGCAGATAGACATAACAGGGCCTCGCCATGAATTTAGCATAAGCCGGCCGCCCAAACAGGGCATGATACGGGCTCTTGATTTTCACCACTTCAAAGGTCAATGTTTCTGATCTTGAATCATGCTCATCACCAAAAGCAACCTCCAGAGCTATCTTACCGACCGGATACGCTGATTTCCCAGGCACCACACCATGGAAGACCGTGCTGGACGGTTTAAGATTTTTATCTGTTAACCCCATGTGACGGAAGGTTTCATAATAAAGGATATTGATACTACTCCCCCCATCCATGAGTACTTTAGTGAACTTGTAACCTCCCACCTGAGGTGCCACCACCAACGCCAGATGACCCGGATTATCAACCCGAGGTGGATGATACTCTCGACTCCACACAATGGGCTGTTCAGACCAGCGTAAGTAACGGGGCACCGCCGGTTCAACGGAGTTCACTGCCCTTTTTTGAAGCTTCTGATCGCGCTTGCATAGGCTGGTGGTGAAAACACAGTACTGTCCACTGTTTAACTGCTTCGGGTTGCTCTGGTAACCCGACTGCTGCTGCTGCTGTTGGTTCCCCTGATGATTATAACCACCTTGGTTGCCTTGATTGCCTTGATTGTCATGTCCGCTTTGATTACCATGGAATCCTGAACCGGAACTGCCTCCACCATAACCCGGCCCATGAGACCCGGGGCCTGAACCGCCAGCGGGTCCATTATCATTCCGGAAAAAATCTGAATCTTTGAATTCTCGCATAATATAACAATCCTTCCAGAGGTGCATGGCCGGCTTGTCCCGCGATCCGTGCTTTGGGCAGGGCTGGTTCAACAGGTAATTCAGGCGCTCCGGATTGGGACTTGGTTCTCTTCCATGCGGGGGCGGTTTACCCTTCCGACGCTGACCATTACCCTGCGCGTTGGTATTAGCTACAAAATCTGAACTGTTATCCGCTTTACGCTTACCGCTGTTTCCATGCCCCGCCGAGTTATGCTGCTGCCCTTTGGTGCTGCCACCCTTCTTTCCCTTTCCTGTCTTGTCATCATCAGATTCAGGGTCCTTGGTACTATCAGAGTCGGCATATTTCACCAGAGCTGCCATAAGTGTTCCCATGTCATTGCAATGGCGTTTGAGCCGTCCCAGCTTCAACTTAAGAGGCGTAAAACGGCAATTGCCTTCCAACGTTAAAACGGCCGTATCAGCATTGATGCGGTCCGATGAACGCAAAATCTCTGAAACCCGGCGCACCCAATGGGTTGTTGATTCTCCTTCCTCCTGGACACAGGCAGCTAAATCCATAATTGACATGGGCTGTTTGCACGTGTCTTTGAAATTCTGAATAAACCGGGCTCTTAGCTCGGCCCATGACCCAATGGAGTTAGCTGGTAGGTTTTTCAACCAAGTGCGAGCTGTCCCTTCCAACATCATGGTGAAGTACTTAGCACATGCCGCGTCATCTACGTCCAGCATCTCCATCGCCATCTCATAACTCTCCACCCATGACTCGGGGGATAAATCGGCAGTATAATTCGGCACCTTACGTGGGCCCTTGAAGTCCTTGGGCAGCCGTACATTGCGTAATGCTGGGACGAGACACGACACCCCCAAAGAACTGGAGGTAACCCCTGGTTCCACCGAAGTTGTTGGACGAACCGGAGTAAACTGACGGGCTGCATTCTGTGCTGCTAACTCAGCCTCTCGACGTGCCCTAGTACGGTCCACCAAATCCTGAGCATCAACACCGCCACCGGCCGGGTTATGGCCTCGTGGCGGATTACGGTTGCGGGCACTGCTAGACACAACCGGTTCATCAACATGCCTGCTGTACCTCCGACTTGGGCGGGGGGTGGAATGAATCCTCTCGCGACTGTATGAATAAGCCTATTGCTGAGTCAAAGCTGTCTGAAGGAGCTCCCTAGCCCGTCGCGTCTCCACCGCTACAGGGGACTCACCATCGACTGGAAGGGCTGCCAATCGTGAAGCGGTCGCGACTATGTTATCCAAGGGGTTGGAGGAATGATCCGGAGGCGTGGGCACATGCTGGGATGGGATATTCTGAAGACGCGGATCCATTGCGCATGGCTAAACCGGTGTCCCCGTTCCAGGCGCTTCTACCCGGTTTACCACTGGCTGGTTGCTGCTTCCGGCCCCTGGCGTATTGAAGAGATTCCTGGCTTCGTAAACCGGAGGCAAGTGAGATCGGTACCTTCTCCTCATTACATCATTTGACGAGTTTTGATCCAACGTAAGCCGATAGGCCTGTGCATCTAACTCGGCCCGCTTTGCAGCCATCCTGGTGCTTTCAGCTGCCAAATCCACCCTGGCTTGGGCTATCTGATCCTTCACCTTCCCCACTTCTGCGTTGTGCCACTCCTGATCCGTCGGGCTGACTTCGGCCGCTAACAGTGCTGCCAAGGTGTCGAATAAATCGGACAGAGCCTGAGCCGGTGGTGGCGCAGGGCCTCCTGCCCCAGCTGCCGTCGCCGCTGCTGAACCGGAGATCATCGCCGCAGCGGTCAAAGATTGTGGCGCTGACTGTGTACCGGCCATGAAGATCGCAACCCGGCTTGGCGGGCCAAGAGAGTCCGGAATACTGTCGCCATCGGAACAACCACCAAACCGGCCATCCTGCAGCTGGTACAATGACTCAGTCTCTCCAGTAGATGACTCGTCACCGGAATAAACAATGGTTTCGCCATCATATTCCGATCCATCTTCAGATTCCACTCCGTGGATGACTCCCACGAAGGCACACTTCATGACAGGCTTAACCCGGGCAGATCTCGCACACTGAGCCGTTTCGACGATGTCGGTGCAGATGTCCGGCTCAGGGCCCGGTTCGCCAATCTTGCCGATGAACACGTGAATGCCACCGAAGGGGACCCGGTACCCGTATTCAATTGAACCGGCCTCGGGGCCCCAGCCTGCGTCATCGATGTAGAGCTTGCCGCGACGACTTTTGGTCATCCGGCCCACAGCGTATCCCTTGAGTCCTTCGAAGCTGCCCTCTAAGAACTCAAAACCATCGTGCGATAGCCCCACGGTGGGCGCCAACTATCGTGGTTTTGTCACGGCAGATGTCCTAGAGAAAGGACTTAGTCGTGGAGCCATCGCGACGGGTTAGCTTAAAGGGGTTAAAGTGGACAAGGGACGCAGAGAGTTTATACTGGTTCGGCCCCTTGCGGTGAAGGTAAAGGCCTAATCCAGTTGTTGTGGAATTGCTAGGGTTTCGATGACCAGGGAGCGAATCCGCTATGCCTGGCTCTCGAATTGTTGTCCGTCCTCCCCAAACCGCCGCCGGGTTGTCCCCTTATATACATGGGTTGACGCCCGTTGGTTTACAGGATCCCGAGGCCAGCTCATGAACATGTCCGGCTCGGTCTCTACTCTTTCTATCTTATAGCACAAGTTTACATATCAATGTCGGTTTATATCTACAGGCCTTAATCCGCCGTTGGGCCCTGGGCCTTCATAAAGCGCCTCCATCTTTGTCTTCGTGGGCTTCAAGTATAATAACTCATTATGGGGATAACCCGGCCTCTCCTGGCCGGTTTATACCCAGTAGTAATATCCCCAACAAAATTTGTCTGTTGAAACTGAGGACAGCTTGTTGAAACAAACAGAGAGAGAGGGAGAGGCAAGAGAAGTCGTCACCTTCACAAACTTGTCTGCGTTCGTCATGATTTGCTGAGTGTCGTCATCAAGGATCTCTGTAGGGCAAACATCAATCAACATCACATCAGAGAAAATGGAGTTTTAGAAAGGAACATGGCAGCATTCAAGAAATGGAAATACATAGCTAGTATAAACCTAGGAGAACTAGTGAAATGGATTGAACATGGGCACTAATCTCCTGGAAATGAAAGGTTGATTTGGCACTAGTATATACCCAGGAACTCTACGTTCTCCGAGATTGAGCACTACAAGATTGACAGTTGAAGAATGCTAGCATTTACAAAAGTAAACTAGAAGAAAGACCTCTGGATATTTATTTCCAAGCATAAAAGCCAGAAGCATACAAAATATATTTACAAGTTGAGGTAATACAGTTTGTCATATAATAAGCATTAAAAGGTACCTCTGTCTACGCATATTAGCGAGACTATGACTTTTGGAAAGGAAGCAGAAATAGGACAAGAAGAATCTTAGCCTACAACAGCATGTAAGCACACAACCATGAATGGAGCATGCATGAGGATAATTTTCGCTCCCTGTATTTCACTTGGTAACATAAGCTTTCAGTTGATAACATCGATATGCCATACATAGCAAGCAGCATTGAGCATTTAGCACAAAAAACCAACGCTAAACAGCAGGTAATCAAGCTAACTAAGCCAAAACAGTAGCAAAATCCTAACTGACCCTCGATCATCCATTGTACGATGGCCATGAAACAGAGCATGGATATCAGAGGAAGGAGAGGAGCGGCAGTAGCTCACCGTGGTGGTTTGTGTGTCCGATGTTGAACAGGACCACCTCCCCTCCATGGCTTGCGACCACCGTGCACCTTGCCTGGCTGGTACGATGAAGTGAAGCCCTTCTACTCTGCTATAGGGATGAAAACTTCCCTGCTACACAAGGACAGGAGAAATATGAATCAACTACACATACCTAGATGAACAGAATCAACATCAATTGCATCTCAAAACTAGGTTACTGCCTCAGAAACATCAAACAACCCCTTTCTAATAGGAATGAACGACCGAAGGGCGAGCAAGGCAAACATACATTTTCTGGGCACCCAACTGAGCCAACTTGGCGTTCTCCTATGAGGAAGCACGCGAGGAATCTAGGCATCAACGTGGCAACCGGAACCAACAAACTGCATAATCGAGCTACCACTAACGAGCCTGCTGTTTTGGCCGAGTGGGAGAAGGGGTTACCTTGAGGACGTCGGCCATGGTGTGCCTGGGAGGGCCGGGCCTCCCGGCGAGGTCGCGGGGAGGTCAGGCGGACGGCGACCGCGGTGGAAGGTGAGCGGATTGGCGACGTAGTAGAAGCCCATGGCGAAGCCGCGGAGGCAGACAAGGTCGCGCGACGAGGTGCAGATCCAGCTCGACGACGACGCGGATCCGAAAGGCCCACTGTGGCCGTGGCGGATCTGGCCGCGGACTGACCTCGTCAGCTCGATCTGGCGCCATGGGAGAGAGGGAGAGGTACGACTCGATCTTGTCGATGGTCGAAGAGCAGCGCGGAGAACGCGGAGGCGAGGGCGAAAGCGGTAGTGGCGACGAGGTAGTCGCGGAGCGGGTGGTCGGCGGGGAAGGCGAGGAGCGAGGTGATGAGGAGCGGGAGGTGGCGCGCAGGCGCGGGCGGCGGGAGCAGGTGGTCGTCGACGAAGGCGGGGAGGATCAGCTTGAGGTGGGAGGTGAGGTCGCAGCGGGATCGGCCGCCGTAGGTGGCGGCGGCGGCGGCGGTCCAATTGGGGGAGAGGGAAGAGGGGTCCAACGGGAGGAGTGGAGTTAGGATTTGGGCTTCGGGTCATGGGTCGTGGGGAGAGGAGTGGTGTGCGGGAGAGAGGGAGAGGGGGAGAGGAGCTCGCGGTGGGTGAGTGGTGTGCGGGGGAGAGGGTGCCATTCGGCCACTGACAGGTAGGCCCGTGAGGAATTAGGCCCACATGTCAGTGTCCTCAACGGCATGTGGTGTACGTCAGGAGAGGTGCTTTCGGGTGGGTGTGGGTGGGTGAGAGGGTGAGGGGTGTGGGCCGTTGGATCTGGCAATATCCGACGGTCTCTGATGCTTGATCCGCGTGACATGCCCATAGACCAATCAGAACGAAGTACAGGCTTTGATGACGTTATGACCATCTAAATTGCTTGTAATCGATTAACAATAGGTGCTACCAGTCAGCCAAATGATTTTGTCTAGAAATCATTCACCTAGCAGTCGCCCGATTTGCGCATTGGTGATCGTTTGATCACATCAATATGTCACGACAGCATCGAGCGTGAAAAAGCTTCAACGCAGCACCGATGACATCCCCATGAACCTCCGTTGCAGCTCTCAATGGCACGCCAAGAGCTCCAATGCAGCACCACGGCGCCCGGCGAAGCTCCATTGCAGCATGAGCTCCAACGCAGCACCACAACGCCCGGTGGTAAGTTTCCTTCTCTTTTTATGACAATGTTTGTTAAGTTTCCTAATAAGTAGTAGTGCTATTCCCTCGAATAATGAAAAATTCATTTTTTATTTTTTGAGTGCCCAAAAAGGGGTTTTTTTGTGAAGGACCTACAATATATTTGTTGCAAAATTGGACCAAATCAATTTTCTAAAATATTAGGCCATAATTAATGTACAATTGACCAAATGGTTGGGTACCAAAAAATTTGATCCACCTCTCGTGAAAAAGGCAAATTTCCACCGATTCAGTTGGAAGTGGGTCAAATTTGAACTGCGGCTGCCTCATAGTTTGCTCTTTATTTTTTCTAAAAATCATTTTTAGGTACAAAAGTATCTATTTAATCATAGAAACACCAAAACTTTTCCAAGATTCAACCACTAGCTAGGAACGGTCATGCCCGCCGTTTTGACCGCATTTTGAAATGGGCATGAAAAATTCAAAAAAAATTCAAAAAATTAGAAAACCTTCGCATTGTGTCATTATATGTGACCAAGTTACCAGGAAAAATAATAAACTTGTAATACGGCAATTATTTTTAAAAAGTGTTCTCAGAAATGAGTTATCATGTGTGAAGATTCATGGCTTTCAAGCCAAATGATCAATCTTATGGCAATGTTCATGTTATAGTTTGTTCAAATGATATCATATTTTGCACAAGTTTGTATCTTTGAATGGCAAACAATGTTGCCTAAGGAATTTTTCATTTTCTTTGCACGAAAATTTCATTTTCCATTTTTCGAGTGCCCAAAATGAGTTTTTTTGTGAAGAACCTACCAAATATTTGTTACAAAATTGTACCAAATCTTTTTATAAAATATTAGACTATATTTAATGTACAATTAACAAATGGTTGGGTGTCAAAAGCTTTTGATCCACCTCTCGTGAAAAAGACAAATTTCCGTTGATTCAGTTGGAAGCGGGTCAAATTTGAACTGCGGCTCCCTTATAGATTGCTCTTTATTTTTTCCAAAAGTCATTTCTAGGTACATAAGTACCTATTTAATCATAGAAACACCAAAAGTTTTCCAAGATTCAACCACTAGCTAGGAACGTCATGCCCGCCTTTTTGACCGCATTTTGAAATGGGCATGAAAAATAAAAAAAATAAAAAAATAGAAAACCTTCACATTGTGTCATTATATGTGACCAAGTTGCCAGGAAAAATAATAAACTTGTAATACGGCAATTAGTTTAAAAAAGTGTTCTCAGAAATGAGCTATCATGTGTGAAGATTCATGGCTTTCAAGCCAAATGATCAATCTTATGGCCATATTCATGGCATAGTTTGTTAAAATGATCTCATATTGTGTACAGGGGTGCATCTTGGAATGGCAAACAATGTTGCCTAAGGAAGTTTTCATTTTATTTGGACCAAAAAATCATTTTCCATTTTTCGAATGCCCAAAATGAGTTTTTTTTGTGAAGGACCTACCATATATTTGTTGCAAAATTGGACCAAATCAATTTTCTAAAATATTAGGCCATATTTAATGTACAATTGACAAAATGGTTAGGTGTCAAAAGCTTTGATCCACCTCTTATGAAAAAGACAGATTTCCGCTGATTCAGTAGGAAGCGGGTCAAATTTGAACTGCAGCTGCCTCATAGTTTGCTCTTTATTTTTTCTAAAAATCATTTTTAGATACAAAAGTATCTATTTAATCATATAAACACCAAAAGTTTTCCAAGATTCAACCACTAGCTAGGAACGGTCATGCCCGCCGTTTTGACCGCATTTTGAAATGGGCATGAAAAATAAAAAAAAAAATCAAAAAATCATAAAACCTTCACATTGTGTCATTATATGTGACCAAGTTACCAGGAAAAATAATAAACTTGTAATACGGCAATTATTTTTAAAAGGTGTTCTCAGAAATAAGCTATCATGTGTGAAGATTCATGGCTTTCAAGCCAAATGATCAATCTTATGGCGATATTCATGTTATAGTTTGTTCAAATGATATCATATTTTGCACAAGTTTGTATCTTGGAATGGCAAATAATGTTGCCTAAGGAAGTTTTCATTTTCTTTGCACGAAAATTTCATTTTCCATTTTTTGAGTGCCCAAACTGAGTTTTTTGTGAAGAACCTACCAAATATTTGTTACAAAATTGTACCAAATCATTTTTCTAAAATATTAGACCATATTTAATGTATAACTAACCAAATGGTTAGGTGTCAAAAGTTTTTGACCCACCTCTCATGAAAAAGACAAATTTTCGCTGATTCAGTTGGAAGCGGGTCAAATTTGAACCGTGGCTCCCTTATAGATTGCTCTTTATTTTTTCCAAAAGTCATTCCTAGGTACATAAGTACCTATTTAATCATAGAAACACCAAAAGTTTTCCAAGATTCAATCACTAGCTAGGAACGGTCATGCCCGCCGTTTGACCGCATTTTGAAATGGGCATGAAAAATTTAAAAAAAATCAAAAAAATAAAAAACCTTCGCATTGTGTCATTATATGTGACCAAGTTGCCAGGAAAAATAATAAACTTGTAATTCAGCAATTAGTTTAAAAAAGTTTCCTCAGAAATGAGCTATCATGTGTGAAGATTCATGGCTTTCAAGTCAAATGATCAATTTTATGGCCACATTCATGGCATAATTTGTTAAAATGATCTCATATTGTGCACAAGGTGCATCTTGGAATGGTAAACAATGTTGCCTAATGAAGTTTTCATTTTATTTGGACCAAAAAATCATTTTCCATTTTTTGAATGCCAAAATGAGTTTTTTGTGAAGGACCTACCATATATTTGTTGCAAAATTGGACCAAATCAATTTTCTAAAATATTAGGCCATATTTAATGTACAATTGACAAAATGGTTGGGTGTTAAAAGCTTTGATCCACCTCTTGTGAAAAAGACAAATTTCTGCCGATTCAGCAGGAAGCGGGTCAAATTTGAACTGCAGCTGCCTTATAGTTTGCTCTTTATTTTTTCCAAAAATCATTTATAGGTACATAGGTATCTATTTAGTCAGATATACATGGTGTGGTGGCGATACGTCGAGGTTTGGACGGTGGCTGAGGGCCCCAACTCCAAACCGCGTAAACTGGCATGCCCGCCGCGTGGTCACAGCGTGACCGTGGCGTTGCCACGCATTCTGGGAGGCCTAGGCATGTCTGGTGGGTTGGGAACTCCCCCGTTAGGTGTTAGGAAGAAGAATGCAATAGAAGAATCTCACGAGGAGACTAAACTAAGCTCAAACATGAATTAGCAGCCAAGTGTTTGATTAGTGGTGGGGAAAATGCACATGGCCAATGGGCCTGAGTTTTGGCCGAGGATGATCATCTACTAAGGAGACTGTCTTGGCCAATTTGCAGCTCAAATGGAGGAGCCTACGTGTCACTTGCTTTGCAAAGTACCACACTGTACAGAAATATGAATGTTGAAGCTGGGCTCAAATGAATGAATGGATTGATCTGAAATTTGGAGGAGGATGATAATTTGGGCATATGAAGGCACTGTAAAAATTTCATCCCATTTGGATAAATAAAAATGGTACTTCCTACATAGTGCTCTCCACTGAACAGAAAATTGGGAGAAATATTGAGGGAAATTGGCTAAATTAAATGAGCTAAAATTTGGTGGAGGGAGGTTCTATGGGCAGGGTCATGTCCTGGTAAATTTTCAGCAATTATAAATTAACATAAAATATAGTTGCTTCACAAACTGAAAATATTACCAGAAACAAAGATTGGATGGTGAGCTCACATGGATTGTTAGATGGGGCTCAAATTTTGCGGAGAGCTATGATTTGGGCGTATAGAAGATGTGGCAAAAAATTAAACTCATTAGGATATGCATAGATAGTACTTCACAATGGTTCTAGCTGAGCAGAAACTTTGGAAATTTGCTGATGAAGATTTACAAGGAAATGGAGCTGAATTTTGTCATGAGGAAATGATTTGGATAGTAAAGAGTGCCCAATTTTTTTGGGAATTTTGGGAATGTTAGAAATATAGGCTGCTTCACAACCTAGGGCAAAAATTGACACATAGGCAAAACTGATGAGGTGGCACCTAGTCATAGCAATGCACCACAATTTACAAGGCTATGACCATCTATATTGGTCGTGGTCAGCTAGAAATACGGCAGCGGACCAATGCTGTTTTCTTTACGACCATTTCGTGTAAGGAAATTACGACCTTTCTGACCAAAATGGTCGTTATGGTTTAGGGTTTGGAGCCCCCCGAACAGCTTATGAACAATTGGTCTCAAATGGTCGTAGATTTACGACCAATTCTTCCAGGGTCACTGGCAGAAGGTCACAAGTTGACATATTTCTTGTAGTGTCTCCATATGTGAGAGAGCCATCAGAAAGTGCCTACACTTCCACCATACATTTTCTGAGAGAGAACCACCTACTCATGTGTTGAGATCAAGATATTCCAATCCTACCACAAGAATCTTGATTTCTAGCCTTCCCCAAGTTGCTTTCCACTCAAATCATCTTTCCACCATATCCAAATCTGTGAGAGAGAGTTGAGTGTTGGGGAGACTATCATTTGATGCACAAGAGCAAGGAGTTCATCATCAACACACCATTTATTACCTTTTGGAGAGTGGTGTCTCCTAGATTGATTAGGTGTCGCTTGGGAGCCTCCGTCAAGTTGTGGAGTTGAACCAAGAAGTTTGTGAGGGCAAGGAGATCGCCTACTTCGTGAAGATCTACCCGAGTGAGGCAAGTCCTTCGTGGGCGATGGCCATGGTGGGATAGACAAGGTTGCTTCTTCGTGGACCCTTCATGGGTGGAGCCCTCCGTGGACTCATGCAACTATTACCCTTCGTGGGTTGAAGTCTCCATCAACGTGGATGTACAATAGCACCACCTATCGGAACCACGCCAAAAATATTTGTGTCTTCATTGCTTTTGCACACTCCAATCCCATCCCTTTACTTTCTTGCAACTAGCATGCTTTACTCTTTCCGCTGCATAAACTCTTGTCATGCTTGCTTGAAATATACCGTGAATGCTTAAACTTGCGCTAAACTCTGTCTCAACTTGAAGAACCTAAAAACTGCCACTTTTACTTGTTGAGGGTCTAATCACCCCCCCTCTAGACCCCTCTTCTCGATCCTTTCAATTGGTATCAGAGCTTTAGTCTCCATTGCTTTGGTTTAATCACCTTTGGAGGAAGATGGATGAGTCTACGATCGGGAGTATTAGATGTAGAGTGCCTATGCTTGATGGACAGTTCTATAATTCTTGGAAGAATGAGATTCTTGAGATTTTCAATGAATATGATTTAAACAAGTGCATTACTAGCCCTTATGTGCCTCCCATTGATCCTTTGCATCCTACCCCCAATGAGTATCTTGACATGACTCACAATCTTAGAACTATTGATCTTATCATTAGAGGATTACCTAGAAATTTTCTTGTATGCTTGCCTACCTTTGAATATGCTTATACTATATGGAAATATCCCGAGGAGCGCTTTCCAAATTATTCTTTGAAAAATGTAGATGAGATTCTTCAAAAGTCTATTGCTTTTCAAAATATGAACCCTAGTGATCCTAAGTTTGATGAATGTCTATTTGAGCTTCGTGACCTTATGCGTGACAAAGGAAATGTTGGAGTCATTAGTAGCATCATTTCACAAACTATTAGAATTCATAAACATGCACATTGTCATGGTCATAAATCTAATGAATCACTTGCCCTAGGTGATGATCATTTACATGATGATATTGAGCATGGATATTATATGATGAAGATGAAGATAGTGACTTTGACCTTGAGGAGTTGATGAGACATTTTTGGTATTATGGAAAACCTTCGTGGTTACATGGCCGGAGGGAAAGAGTGGATTCTCGACAGTGGATGTACTGATCATATGACCAGAGACAAGGACATGTTCCGAGAGCTTGCTAAGAACGACAACCCATGCAAGTATTTCACCTTTGGAGATAACTCCAAGAGTAAGGTACTTGGCCTTGGTAAGGTGGCCATTTCCAATGATAGCTCTATCCAAAATGTATCTAGACTAGCCGACTTCAGTTTCAATGTTCTATTTACTGAAGTAGATTGCCAAGTGTTTCGTAGAGATAATCATAATATGGTCTTTACCGGTATTCGTAGAGGTGATCTATACATTGTTGATTTCACTAAGAGAGCTCAACCTCGTACTTGCTTAATTGCTAAATCTTCTAAAGGTTGGTTATGGCATAGAAGGTTAGGTCATGTGGGCATGTGAAATCTTGATAAGCTTATTAAAGGTGATCATATCCTTGGTGTTAAAGATGTCATATTTAACAAGGATAGACTTTGTAATGCTTGTCAAGCAGGAAAACAGGTTGGAGGAAGTCATCCTGTGAAGAACATCATGACCACGAGAAGACCGCTTGAGCTACTTCATATGGATCTTTTCGGTCCCAATGCCTACAAGAGTCTCGATGGTAACTCGTTCGGTTTGGTCATTGTTGACGACTTTTCAAGATTTACGTGGGTGTTCTTTCTTGATGATAAGTCACAGGTCCAAAAGATCTTCAAGAACTTCACTAGGAAGGCCCAAAACCATTTTGAAGTGAAGATCAAGAAGGTTCGAAGCGACAACGGAACAGAGTTCAAGAACGCCAATGTTGATACCTTTCTTGACGACGAAGGGATCAAACATGAGTTCTCGGCTACATACACACCTGAACAAAACGGAGTTGTTGAGAGGAAGAACCGGACACTTATCGAGATGGCAAGAACGATGCTTGATGAATACAAGACGCCAAGACACTTTTGGGCGGAAGCGGTTGAGACAGCTTGTCATGCTACGAATCGACTATATCTTCACAAGCTTCTCGGCATGACGACATACGAGCTTCTCACCGGTAACAATCCCCAAGTTGGATACTTTTGAGTATTTGGCTCAAAGTGCTACATTCTTGACAAGCATCGTCGCTCAAAATTTGCTCCTAAATCTCATGAACATTTACTACTCGGTTATGGCTCAAACTCTCACACTTACCGTGTCTACAACAATTTCACCCGGAAGGTTGAAGAGACGGTAGATGTGAAGTTTGATGAATCTAACGGCTCGCAAGTAGAGCAATTGCCAATTGATGTAGGAGTCAAAGATCCTTCGGAAGCAATCCAAGATTTTTCCATTGGCAAGATTCGCCCAACGGAGGTGAAGGAGAGTACTTCATCCGTTCAAGTGGAAGCCTCAACTTCACAGCAAGGTGAACCACAAGTTGACTTGGAGGCATCCACAAGTGGAACACGTCAAGACGGAGGAGATGAGGAAGTGCAACAAGATGAACCACCTCGACCTCCCTCTCCACCACCACAAGAGAACGACTACATCAACAACAATGAAGGAGAAGAAGACAATGAAGAGGATGTTCCACCCCAACCTAAACAAAAGCTCTCACGAGTTAGAGCAAGAGTCACAAGAGATCATCCCGTCGAACAAATCTTCGATGATATTCAAACCGGGAGAATCACTCGCTCTAAAACTCATTTGGCTAATTTTTGTGAACACTACTCATTCATTTCTAGTGTTGAACCTATGAAGGTAGAAGAAGCCCTTGAGGATCCGGATTGGGTGAATGCTTTGCATGAAGAGCTACACAACTTTGAGAGGAATCAAGTGTGGACATTGGTTCAAAAGCCCGACGACGATCACAATGTCATTGGAACCAAATGGGTGTTTCGGAATAAGCAAGATGCAGATGGATAAGTTGTACGCAACAAGGCCCGTCTCATTGCTCAAGGCTACACTCAAGTCGAAGGTATGGACTATGGTGAGACATATGCCCCCGTTGCTAGACTTGAGTCCATACACATCCTACTTGCTTATGCCAATCATCATGATATCACCTTATACCAAATGGACATTAAAAGTGCTTTTCTAAATGGAGAAATTGAGGAGGAAGTTTATGCTAAGAAACCTCCCGACTTTGTTAATCCCAAGAAACCTAATCATGTCTACAAACTTCATAAAGCCCTTTATGGTCTTAAACAAGCTCCTAGAGCATGGTATAAATGCTTGACCAAGTTTCTTATTGAAAAAGGCTTTGAAATTGGGAAGATTGATTCTACACTTTTTACTAAAAGGGTTAATGGTGAATTATTTGTGTGTCAAATTTATGTGGATGATATCATATTTGGGTCTACTAACCCCCATTTATTGAAAAGTTTGGAAGGCTAATGTCGGAGAAGTTTGAGATGTCTATGATGAGTGAACTCAATTTTTCCTTGCTTTGCAAATCAAGCAAACTAAGGAAGGTACCTTTGTCTCTCAAACAAAGTATACCAAGGATCTTTTCAATAAGTTCAACATGCAAGAAAGCAAAGGTATGAAAACATCCATGCCTACTAGTGGACATCTTGACTTGAGTAAGGATGGCAAACCGGTTGACCAAAAGGTTTACCACTCTATGATTGGTTCATTGTTATATCTATGTGCCTCCCATCCCGATATTAAGCTAAGTGTGTGCATGTGTGCACGATATCAAGCGGCCCCTAAAGAGTGTCATCTTAAGGCCGTGAAAAGGATAGTGAGATACTTAATTCATACACCAAACTTTGGCATATGGTATCCTAAGAGGTCATCTTTTGATCTTGTTGGCTACTCCGATTCGGACTATGCCGGTGAAAAGGTTGATAGAAAGTACACTTCGGGTACTTGTCAATTTGTTGGTAGATCCCTTGTGTCTTGGTCCTCCAAGAAACAAAACTCGGTATCCTTATCCACTGCCGAAGCGGAATACATTGCCGCCGGATCATGTTGTGCTCAATTACTTTGGATGACCCAAACTCTTAAGGATTATGGGATACATGTGAAACATGTTCCATTACTTTGTGACAATGAAAGTGCTATTAAGATTGCTCACAATCCTGTGCAACATTCTCGAACTAAGCACATTGAAGTTCGTCATCATTTCATTCGAGATCATGTTGCTAAAGGAGACATCAATCTTAAGCATGTTCGCACCGATAAGCAATTGGCGGATATATTCACCAAACCGCTTGATGAGAAAGTATTTTGCCATTTGAGAGGTGAATTGAATATCATTGATGCCTCAAACTTGGAGTAGAAGCTCCATTTGGATACATGCAAGGCGTGAACCTTTTGTGACTAATCCTTGATATTTCTCTTATGATGATGAACATATGTCTTGGATCTACAGTTGTACCCTTGCATGTCATCTAACCCTTGTAGGTACTTGGATGAGCCCAGATCTATGAGATTGTGAATCACTCACATTTCGAGCAATTTCTACATCACCAAGTTCCTATGATTTGGATGTTGATTACAAGGAAGCACGAACTCACTTAACATATCCTTTGACCACTTCCATATGTCAAAATTCATGATTGTCATTTTGGACACACAAGTGCTCTTCCTTGCAAGACTAACCCATGTAGGAAGATGAACTCAAACTACAAGTGGTGCTCCCAACTCTTGATGAACAACATCAACCTTGAGCATCCAACACAAGTTCGACTACATGATCAAGATCAACACCACAACCCAAGGTATGTCATTCCATCTTAGAGAAGCTTTACTCCACGTCATGAGCTAAAGCAACTCAACAAGATGTGAATACATCAAAATGCTTAAACGAAAAATAGCAACCCCATTTTGAGCTTAAACGATGAGTATGAGCTATGATCAAGTGATCTCACTTGACTCCTAAGTCAATATACTCTAACATAGGTGACTTTGTCGCCGACCCTTTTCCAGATGAAGTTCTCTAGTGACCTTATACTTAGTTGGTTTTTCCACTTGTATGTTTTTCTTGCCATTGTGTTTCTCTCAAAAAAACACTTCATTTAGATCCTTATAATTTTTGTTTTTATCTGTGTTTAATTCATTGCAAATCTTTCTGCTAATTCCTTGCAAATCCTTGTGAGATTTCACTTGCCAAGTGAGCTGAGTTGACAAAATCTTTACTCTGTGTTGAACTCGGTCCCTCCGATCCAAGCCTATCGGCTAGACTGAAATACAAGGTTTCCTTGCATATCGTTCATCGGTACAACCGACACAGACTAGCTCGGTCTCACTGATAAGCACCCTCTGTGATTCTGCCATATCGGAGTCACCGACGGAAATCATATCGGCGCCACCAATTTCAACTCTGAGAAAACCTTTTGCCATTTCTTATTGCCTATTTTCTTTAGCTCCACTCAATGATTCTTCTCTCTATCAGCATCATAAGCTACCTACTGCTTTGTAGTGACTCTCAAGGACCACACCTACTTGGCTCATGCTCCAGAAGTTCCCTTCTTGGAAATTGATGTCAAAGGGGGAGAGAGAACACATCAAAGCCCTTCTTGGAAATTGATGTCAAAGGGGGAGAGAGAACACATCAAAGCTAATCAAATGAGCACATCTAAGCTCTTCTACAGATGCTTGTTAACAAAGAGGAGAGAAGTCACATGTCTTTAAGAGGGGAAGACATGCAAATATGTTTGATCCTAGCTATTGCTAAAAATTCTTTTTGCTCTGATTTTACTTGCTCTTATTCTATTTGCTCTGATTTTATCTCACCCTACCTTCTCCCATTATCCAATATCAGATTCAGGGGGAGAAAGAGTCTATGCCTAAGGGGAGAAAAATCCTTGGAATTCATTGCACATCTTTAAACCTCTGGGGACATGTCTATATCTAAATGAAGTACTTGTAGCACTCACCCATCACATGTCATCCCAGTCTTGGTATTCTTGTGGTTCCCCAAATCTGCCTTACTTGGAGTGTTCTTGTGTTATCTAACCCTGTTTTCTCAAGTCCACTCTCTCAAAAGTCAGATAAAGACCACAAGGTAAGTATATGCATCACACTCATGTGCATGATGATATCTTGCTGTTGTACATATTTTTTGCAAGAGGGATTCATAAACATGGAGGTACATTTCTCAATCATATCTTTTGCTCTGATGCATATAGCCAAGATACATGTAACTCTCTGCTTACTATGTCATGTTATGCATTCACATGTTAGTATATTCTATCTTCACATGATTGCATACATGAAGGGGGAGCTTATGCATGTTACATGTTCCTCCAAAGAATTACTTGCTACTCTTTATATCATTTACCTAAAGCTTTGATGTATGTTGTCATCAATTACCAAAAAGGGGGAGATTGAAAGCACAAGTGCTCCCTGGGTGTTTTCTGTAATTAATGTCAACATATCTCTTATTGGACTAATGCTTTTATCTAGTGTATTTCAGATAAGTTCAACAATGGCGTGGAAAGGACAAGAGGATGTGGAACACCTTCAAGGTGTCAAGGACACATATTGGCAAAAGCTCAAGACTCGTCATTTCTGTTTTAGTGATCCAAGATCACATTGAGTCCATAGGAAAGCCAATACTATTAAAAGGGGATGAGGTGTTGCTTAATGGCTTGCTTGCTCAAATGCTTAGTGATATTGCTCCTAAACCCTCAACCACTTTCCCCATCCAAATATGTCAAAACCCTAAACTCCAACTCGGCCCCATCGATTCATTCTATCCGGCGCCACCAAGTTCATATGACATAGCCACAGCTAGAAACCCTAACAGTTTGGTCACACCGATACGGATCTCGGTCTCACTGAGATGGCCTTGCCAACTCCCTGTTATCTGTTGCAATTATTTCGGTCTCACCGAAATTGCAATCGGTCTCCCCGAGATGGCTTGACCAATTCTCTGTTGCCCTAATGCTTCACTTCGGTCTCACCAAGTTAATACAATCAGCACCATTGAGATGAGGCTTTCCCTAAGCCCTAGCACATCGGTCCCACCGAGTTGTTCCAGTCGGTCCCACCGAGATTCCTAACTTTCACATTTTGAACTAATCGGTCCCATTGAGTTTAGCTATTTGGTCTCACCGAGATGGGTCAAATGTGTGTAACGGTTGGATTTTGTGTGGAGGCTATATATACCCCACCACCCCTTCTCCATATGTGAGAGAGCCATCAGAACGTGCCTACACTTCCACCATACATTTTCTGAGAGAGAACCACCTACTCATGTGTTGAGATCAAGATATTCCAATCCTACCACAAGAATCTTGATTTCTAGTCTTCCCCAAGTTGCTTTCCACTCAAATCATCTTTCCACCATATCCAAATCTGTGTGAGATGTACGATAGCACCACCTATCGGAACCACGCCAAAAATCTCCGTGTCTTCATTGCGTTTGCACACTCCAATCCCATCCCTTTACTTTCTCGTAACTAGCATGCTTTACTCTTTCTGCTGCATAAACTCTTGTCATGCTTGCTTGAAATATATCGTGAATGCTTAAACTTGTGCTAAAACTCTATCTCAACTTGAAGAACCTAAAAAATGCCACTTTTACTTGTTGAGGGTCTAATCACCCCCCTCTAGACCCCTATTCTCGATCCTTTCATATAGGCTATGCGATGATATTGGATCTTGGAACTAGAATCGATTGAAATTTGAATTTCACCAAAAAAATTATCCTTTGCATCTAGTTCATCGTGATCGGAATTATATATATAATTTTTGGCCTCGTGAAGGAGAAAGTATTGCTCTAGCTTGGGGGATTCTTAAGTCAATGTTATATTCATGCCCCAATCATGAGCTCTCGAGAGAAATTGTTATTCAAAATTTTTATGCTCGGCTTTCTCATGATGATTGATCCATGCTCGATACTTCGTGTACTGGTTCTTTTATGAAGAAGACTATTGAATTCAGGTGGGATATTTTAGAAAGAATTAAACGCAACTCTGAAGATTGGGAACTCGATGAAGGTAAAGAGTCAGGTATTAAGCTTAAGTTTGATTGTGTAAAATCTTTTATCAATGCCGATGCTTTTCACAAGTTTACACTACAAAAAAAATACACTTCTGTGATGATACGTGTTTGTCACAGTAGGTCAGGTTTTCTGTCATGCATGTACATCCATGATTTTTTTATGACAGAATCAAGATAATCATACTTGTGCTGTCGTAGAAGTGTTCCATGACAATACCAAAATTATCGTCATGGAAGTGGACGTGGCATCCACCGTAACGGGTCGCCGTTAAGCTATCAGGTTCCGGTTTGGATCCGATAACCCATTAACAGCCCCGACCAATGGAGATTCTCCATGTGTAAAATTCTCATTCGCCGGAGGATCCACGTGTCGGCTCAGCGTTGGGACAGATGTCATCCACTCATTGTATGAGAGGCACCTATGATACGTTGGCACGTGGCAAGGCCCAATAGTGGCCCATTTTGGTGAAAGAGGCCGGCCCAGTCAAAATTAGCAGGCCGGCCCATATAGGGCCTACTTGTGTGTGGTCCATCTAAGCCCATGGCCCATACGAGATGTGCCAATTCGGCCCATCAATGGCCTATTAACTATTTAACATCATTGCAGCCCATCGTCAGTTCGGGCCCGTTAACAGCCCGTTATATATTTGGGCTCAATATCAGCCCGGTGTGGTTTCGGCCTATTAACGGCCCATTCAAGGGATGGGCCAATTTTCAGGATGTACGTCTTTCGGCCTTTAAGAGACCATTTAAGTGTTGGGCCAATTTCCAGCCCGGTGTGTCTTTTAGCCTGTTAACGGCCCATAGATGAGTTGGCCCATTTGCAGCTGGACCTGAGTTTTGGCCTCTTAATGGCCCATACTCTTCATGGTCCAATACCAGCCCGGTTTCTCTTTCGGCCTGCTAAAGGCCCACAACACAGTTGGGCCATATACAGTCCGACCTGACTTTCGGCCTCTTAGCGGCCCATGCTCTTCATGGTCCAGTATGAGCATGCTGTCTCTTTTGGCCTACTAAAGGCCCACAGTACAGTTGGGCCATATATAGCCCAACCTTAGTATCGGCCTGTTAACGGCCCGTGAAATCGAGTGGGTCCACTTATTGCATGCTTTGATGTCGGCCTGTTAACGACCCAGGAGGTAACATGGCCAAGCATTAACTGTTGGCCCGTTTCAAATTTAGTGGCCCAATAGAGCTTTTGGCCTGGTTACGGCCCATCAACTTAATGGGCCCACTAAAGTTCGAACATGTCTGTAGGCCTAATTAGATAACATCAATTCCGGCCCAGCTATAATTTGAGTAAGGATGGCAATGGGTCGGGTTTGGATTGGGTTGAACAATATCAAATCCATATCCATATTCATGAAAACTGTCTTTACCCACCCATGAAAAAATCTACGGACGAAAAATGGTGTCCATGTCCAAACCCGATGGATATCCATACCCACTAGATATCCATTGGGTCCTCTTAACACATTATTAACATAAGCTCTTCCATTCTTCACCTCATGGCAGGCTAGGCTTCATTTATGGTAAACCAACGTTCACTAACAACCAAATATCATTTAGTATTTTTCTAAAAGATGAGAATGACGATTCATTTAACGAGGAGCTAATAGGAAGGGAAGGGGCGATGGAGTATGTTACGGTGGGGATAGAATGTCAACTAATAAAAGTTATGGTGGGGATTTTGCAATTTCTTTCGCATGTTTTAGATAACAAAGTGTAAAATTGCTGTGGGACATGTTACTTTGTGGTAGGGATAGCAGACTTTTGCCCATTAAGTCATACTATCGGGTCGGCTTTGGGTATACCCACGGGTACAAGATTATATCCATGCCCTACCCACGAGCAATCGGGTGGGGTTTGGGCGCTGCCCATGGGCACAAAAGCATATCCAAACCCTATCCATTCGGGTCAGATATCCATGGGTATCCATGTCCATGGATAAAATTTCCATCCTTAAATTTGAGCCCATTACGACGAGCAATTATGGACAAGACCAAAACCGATCAATCAAAGGCCTATGAGAATTTTGGCCCCTGCGAGCCCATTAGGGAAGCCCATTAAGGGCAGTGGGCCGCTATCCTTCATATAGTGCCCGTGACTGTTCGTGCTAACTAATAATTTCACTGCTTGTTTGGCTTCCTAGCGACCAGTTAGCTGGAATGCAAGGCGCACTAAGCAAATGTATGACATACAAGGAAAAACGTAGCACATCCAGCATATATTACAGGAAATTACATCCACTGGGCAATCAAAGATTGACGCCACTGCAAATAAATGAATAGAACTTAACGATCTACAACCTCACAATCTGCAACCTCAGCGTGGATGACGCCCATAAGCATGTGAGCAAGTTCTTCCTTCTTTGCTACACTATCTCTGAAAACATTGATCAGTTGTTGTTGCGCAAGAATGTGCACCTATGATTCCTCCACGATTTCCATCATTGCTTCAGCCAGTAATTGGTTCACAAACATACATTTTTTCCGTTGGATTCAAGACAGAGGAAACTGAACAGATTCAGATGGCGATTTTGGCAGGCTTGTATTATTGATAGTGGAGAGTGTCTCGACCACTGCATCATAACATAAATTAGGAGGGGAACTGAACAGATTAATCAAGAGTTATTGCCATATTACCTGGCCTAGATTTATTGGAAAGAAACAATGGGGCTGCCTTGCTGTTTTCAGAGTTTGTCTTCTTATCTTCAGCAGCCTGCACCAAATTAACACACTAGCATTGCTATCATTGGCCAGGTCAGATAAATAGGAAAGCAACATTAACACAACAAACGTTTGGGCAACCAGACCACACCGGCCTACACCAAATTAACACAATATGGCACAACTATCATCAGCCAGGCAAGGTAATAGGAAAGCAACATTGACACAATGAATGATTGGGCAACCAGAACAGCACTACAATTTAGTAATGTGCATGATATATATGAGATAGTACACTCATGCAACTCAGTATGCAAAACTACCAGGCAGTTTTCCTTACAAAAATCAACATTGTCGCCTTTAATTTTACATTTTGCTACAAGTAAGTTTAGATCAGATAAAGGTTGGATTCACGCCGATTAACAAAATACATGCTGATGTAAAAATATAGTGATATAGAACAGATACTTACTTCAGCATTGGAGCACAGAGAATTCCCGCAAGGTACATTCCTCGAACACGATCCCAATTTAGAAAGTCTTCTATCCTTTAAGCTTATTTTCTAAAAGAGAGATGGGTAAGAAACATGTAGAAAATATTATCTGAATGCTATAAAATTTCATGATGTGAGGATACACACACGCTTTTTAGAATGGAGTTGACATATTTTTGCTGGACTGGAGCAAACTAGTTCGTTGGCCACCTGAATCTGCTTATTATCAGCAGGAGTTGGGTTTCTCTGTGCTGGAGCAGTATCTATGAACACTGGAGTTGGTTTACTATCTCCTGGCGTTTGGAGCTTTTGCAAAGACCTTGTTTGTAACCCTTCAGATTCTAACATAGCCGTCTTCCCCTTGCATGCCTTATATAGAAGAATGGTGCTTCAGTTATAAAACATGCTATGACAGAGAGATGGAATAGGTACTGAAGAATAGAAAGGCATGACATATTGACATGTATTCCCTCCGTCTGGAAATAAATGGATGTGTCTAGGCGTATTTCAGTTCTAGATACATCCATTTTATCTATTTTGGCGACATGTAATCCGGACAGAGGGAGTATGATGTAAGTGCTAGGGATACGACAGGACAACAGAGTAAATAAACACTAGTTGAATGTAAAACTGTATGATAGCGGAATACATACAGAAAAACACTAAGGCAAAATATGCATGTATGATTGGGAAACTAAGATGGCATTGCAACAGAGCACTAGAACATCACTTCAATGTAAAAAAACATGGTATGGTAGACAGATGGAGTACATACTGATGAATAACAATGCATAAGATATTCAGAAGCATGATGTCCAAACTAAGCAGATGGCATTGTGACAGAGTAGAATGACAGTACTTGAATTTGAAAACATGTTATCATGAATGGAATAGGTATTGAAAAACAGGAAGACATGACATATTTACATGCATGATCAGCAGGCTAAGCACATGGCATTGCAACAGAGTAGATGCACTCCAAGACATTATATGCATGCTGTACCCATATAACGGGCCAAGTTAGAGCAAGGACCTTGTGGGGTGAATAGGATTCAACATCTTTCTGCAAGTCTTCTGAAGAACTGCCTTTACATGTTCCATCATATTGGGTATCATTGATGTCAAGTTTGTTGGCCGTTACATTGCTCCGCGAGGTTCTTGTGGATATATCAGTGTGTGCAATTATATCTGACATGCATGGAAGACAACTAGTAGTTAGATTTATGTAATGAGTGCCTGTAGGAGACGACATAAATAATAGGACTGGGCTTAACTAGCAGCAACATGTCTCAAGAACTAAAGGGAGAACACAGATGAAAGCTACCGAATATGTATCGTTTGTACTCTTGATTAACTAGATGGCACAAAAAAGTATTAAAGAACAACATAGGTAATACTAGAAGTGGTATAATCACTAGCCTGTGGGATAGCATTAGCTGATGGATGATAACTATGGAACAACGTTACCTAAAGAACAAGTCTCTTATCTGAACTATGGAATAGCGTTAACTCCTGAACAAGACTCTTAAGAGATCAGCATGAATATACAGTGAAATGTGATAATCTATTTTCCATGCTTTGATGAATAACAAAGCCATAAATGTTGCACACAAGTAAGATGAGGGTACAACCTATTTGGTTGCCATCCATAGGAGTGAGCATCATGTTTTGACTTGTCGATGGCCCTGCAGTTATTGTGGCTGTCCATGTCGGGCACGCACATTCGATGCAGGGAACTGTTGAGTGGGGACTAGAGCTCCCTTCTGGTGCATGCTTCCCTTGTTGGAGCAGCTGCGGTGAGAAAGAAGATGGTGTGGCTGAAGATGCAGAAAGTGCATAATGTTAAGAACGACACATATCTCTAATCTGAAGAAATACCCTAAGAGATCAACAGTAAGGTACGAGAGTGGTCACACATCTATTGATTGAAAACTAAATTGGGGTCACACAATTTTATTTTATTTTGGTACTGTCCGATTTGCGCTGGATGGCTTGATGGCCATCTTGTGCCTCCCGGCTGACACTGTTCAGAATCTTCCCCGAAGAGCCAGCGACCACCGGCAGAGCAACCTCCCTCCGTCGTCCCTAGCCGCGAGAGCTCCGACCAAAACCCCGCTCCCCGGCCCACCGCACTGCCGTGGTTGCACCAACCCCGGCCAATCCACAAAGACTCATCGTCATCCAGATCCGGTGGCGGCAGTACCTTCAACCCATGCAACTCTAAGATAGCCACCTAAGCGGTGCTTCCGCGGTGAACTTGCGTCCCCGCACCCTTATGATAGACACCAGCCAATCGGCAGCCTAGGAGCTCCGCCGCCTCGAGGGGTGCTGCTTCCCATTGGGAATCGACTGGCCCAGAATAAAAATTCAGACGACTGACGCCTAAATAAAGTGATTTAAGATGAGTGTATGACCTATCTTGTGGCCCAGTGAAGTAGGCAGCTCCAGCTGCCGAGTCGGTGAGGCCGGCGCGGTTGCGGTGGCTCCCGGTGGCAGGAAAGCAGATATGTTGCGACGGTCGACGGCTACGGGGAAGCAGCGCCAGGGCCCTGGACGCATCCGAAGTAGGAACCTCTCCGGCACCATGCACAACGGCGCGGGTGAATCGGCTCCGGTGTGGTTCATGTGGTCGTCGTCGAGGAAGCTCCGGCAGCACGGAGTAAGAGGCACACGACCCAGTGCACGACGGCGAATGGACAGTGGATCCAGTGTTGGGGAGGAGGGCGGCAGGGAATTTGGTGTGGTGGGGGGCGCCATGGAGGAGGGGCTGAGGTTTCGCGGCTGGGGAGAAGGGAGCTTCCAGGGAGAAGGTGATTTGGCGCCCACGATGTATGGATGGGGAATTGGGAGGGGGAACCATGTCTTACAGACGCATTTGTCTGAAATGTGGGGAGAAGCTACAGTTCTACCCCTGCATTTAGGCTTCTGGGCTTGGGTCTGTGTCTTGAGGGTCGGGGATAGTAGAGTAACTTTGCTTCTCCCAAATAGTGGGCGCGAGCGATTTTGGGCGAGGAGGGCATGTTTTGAAATAGTGGGCGCGAGCGATTTTGGGCGAGGAGGGCGTGTTTTGAAATAGTGGGCGCGAGCGATTTCGGCCAAGGAGAGGGTGTTTTGCCGCCCATGGTTTATGAATTATTCGGCGTCTGCCATTTTGGACGAGGAGAGGGTGTTTTGCCGCCCATGGTTTATGAGTTATTCGGCACCTGCCATTTCGGCCGATGAGAAGGCACGCTTGGATGAAGTTACGAACCTACCCTCAATGTACAATGGGCCAATTGATGCGTGTACCACATAGGTCGGTAATTTCACGTCTCCCATTTATTTGCTCGGGTGAATTCCACCAAGCAGAGGGTGTTTAGCGGTTCGTTCAAATTTTGGGAGAACGAGCATCCACGTCTACCTTACCAAGTCGATTCGAATCAAATTTTGAAATATTAGCTTGCCACTTCTTTTTTAGATGGTGAGACGATGCTCGGGACTAATGTGTTTTTACATGCTCGTTGCTAACGATTTACTATATGACGAATAGTTGACCCACACAAAAAACAGGAATCAAACCCAAAATGAAATATCTTGATTCAATGAAATAGATCGTTCACCAGGTTAAAATAGTGAACTAAATCCAAAATTGAACACCTCAATTGAGTAGCATGTTGTATTATATGACTCCATGAACATGCTGAAAGTCAAATTAGTGAACTTGTTTGATACACGTATCTCCGTTCATGTGTGGATTGCAGACAACATGTTCTCCAATTCAAATATTTGAATGCAAATTTATATGGAAACATGGTTTATACCACTCTTTGATGCATAAACGCGACCTCCCCCTCTCCCGATCTCCTGTTCTCTCTCTCGTTGACAATCTTCATTTCTACCGCACTCATCCAAACACAAACCTTGTCGGTCCCTCTCCCTCTCTCTCCCTCTCTCTCTCTCTCTCTCTCTCTCTCTCTCTTTGTGTGTGTGTGTGTGTGTGTCGGTCTTTCTAGTTCGCATGCACACTCCATGTGTAGGTCTCTCTAGCACACAATGTATGATTCTCTAGTCCAAGCTAAATATCTAGGGTGCACTCATCGTATGCGCACAAATTCCCTAGCTCGTTGTCCGTAACTCTCTCACGCACCACTCTGCCGTCTCGGAGCTCTTCCCTCGCTCTCTCTAACTCTCCATCTCCCTGGGTCACACATACACATGCATATCTCACTCGCACTCGATAGACCCATCTAAAACTCTCTCTCCCTCATTCTCTCTCCATCTCACACGCACACACACACAATCTCACGCCTAGCTAAGTATGGTTGTCTCTCACTCAATTGTAGGCACACGTAGTCCCCCCTATGTATATGACTATTTCTCAGTCTCCATCACAAACATATGCATTGTCTCTTTCCCTCACTTGGTCTATCTCGATTTCTCTCGGGGCATCTTTCTATCGCACACACACCTCGTCCCTCGATCTCCCACCCATATAGTCCCCTCACGATCTCGAGGGGATCTCTCTATCACAAACACACCCTCTCTCCCTCCCCATGCGTCCATCTTCTCCATGCGTCCCTCTCGACCTCTGTCCCTTGTTGGCCAAACCTCTATTGGACATGTGTTATAGGGGTGTCTCTCTCCGTTCCAAACAATCATGCACTAGCTATCTTCGTGTATCTCCTCACCTTGCTTTTCTATCTCGGAGATGCATGCATGATATGTTTGCATAAGTAACGAACACACTCTCTCTCTATTTTATCGTTTGTTGTCCTTTTCTCTTTCACACACACACACACTCTTTTGCACACTCACTCTTTCTCCTTCGCACGCACTTGATCTCTCTCGACTTAGGTACTCTCTTCAGTCCATAGCATATAGATTTATTGAAAAGTCAAAGTTCACAAAGTTTGACCAGGTACGTGGAGAAAAACATTTACATCTAGAAAGACAAACATATATCATTAGATTCATCATGAGATGTAGTTTCGTATGATGTATCTTTGGTATTGTAGATATAAATAATATTTGCGTAAACCTGGTCAAAGTTTGACTTCTAAAAAATTTATATGCACTGCATTATCGAACGGATGGAGTATCTCTTTCCCCCTCTCAGCTATCTGACGCACCACTCAGCCATATCGGGGCTCCTCTATCTCTCTCAAACTTTATATCTCCCTGGTTCACACATGCACATATCTCGCTCGCGCTATGTAGACCCATCTAACACTCTCCGCCCTTGTTCTCTCTCTAAGTATCACGCACCGCCCCTAAGTACCATAATCTGTCACTCCATCATAGGCACGCGCACTCCCCCCTAAGTATAACTATCTCTCACTATCCATCAGGAACACACGTATTGTCTCCTTCCATCCATACGTCTATCTCGATATCTCTCAGGGTATCTTCTATCGCGCACACACCTTGTCACTCGATCTCCCACCCATGTAGTCCCATCACGTTCTCCAGGGGATCTCTCTGTCACAAACACACACTCTCTCCTCCCCATGCCTGCATTTTCTTCATACGTCTCTCATGACCTCTCTCCCTTGTTTGTCAGACCTCTCTTGGCCACGTGCTAGGGGCCTTTCTTTCTCGGTTGCAAAACAACCACACACTATCTCCTCACCTCGCTTCCGCTGTCGAAGATGCATGTGTGATATGTTTGCATAAGACACACATGTTTTTTCTCTACTTTATCGTGTGTTGTCCATGTCTCTTTCACACACGCACACACACGTTTTTCACTCACTCTTTCTATTTCACACACACACTCTCTCTCTAGTTAGGTACTCTCTCACGTCCATAAACATATGGATGTTTTGAAAAGTCAAACCTGAGAAAAGTTTGACCAGGTATATGTGGAGAAAAACATTTACATCTGGAACGATCTTTAGATTCATCACAACATGTACTTACTTCATACTATCATTTATCTTTAGTATTGTAGATACAAGTAATTTCTTTATAAACTTGGTCAAAGTTTCAAAAGTTTGACTTTAAAAAAAATATGGGCACTGCATTATCGAACGGAGGGAGTAGCTCTTTCTCTCTCTCTCTACTAGTATCTCTCACGGGCCTCCCCTCTCACTCAATCTCTCTTTACCGAGGGATTATACGGTCACTGTGTCAGCGTATAGCTCCGTATATTGTTTAGTTGACCGGTTAACCAGTCCACATGCTGCCTTGTCAGCTCGTGTTCTCTATCTTTGTGTGCTGGCCCATGTGGCAGTGGGTGAAAATAAGTAAACTAGAGGCCCATCTGACACGCGGTGAAGTAAACAAAGTTGAAACCACTCGCGGTAGCACCCCGCACGCTAGTAAATCAGTGCTGCTATACACACGACGCATGCAAGATTCAGACGTGGCAACACCAACAACTAGCGTGCATGCAGGAGCACTGTTGGGGAAGGAGAATCGTGCAGGCGTCGTGCGTGAAGCAATTCCGCTAGTAAATTGAGGGCACACTTCTTCCGCGTGAAGGACGCACTCGCGCACACAACACCACTGCGCGGCGGCATGCACACAAGGACGCACTCGCACACACCCAACACAAAATACACACCAGCACACGTGTACACCAGCGTTGCCGCCGGCTGAGATGGATGGCAAGGCAGCCAACAAGCGGAGGTGGCTCGAGCCAAAACCGCATCCGGCAAGCCTGGACCTCATCAGCAGCCTCCCCGACGACATGCTGCTCGTCATCATCGCCATCCTCCCTGCTACTTCTTGAGCTTGCGTTGGTTTTTTTCCTTGAAGAGGAAAGGGTGATGCAGTAAAGTAGAGATAAGTATTTCCCTCAGTTAAGAACCAAGGTATCAATCCAGTAGGAGATACACGCAAGTCTCCAATCTATGCACCTGCACAAACAATCAAACACTTGCACCCAACGCGATAAAGGGGTTGTCAATCCCTTCACGGTCACTTGCAAAGGTGAGATCTGATAGAGATAGATATAAAAGCTTACTAAAACATAAAACAAAATAAAAGTAAATAAATTGCAGCAAGGTACTTTTGGGTTTTTTTGGTTTATAGATCTGAAAATAGACCCGGGGGCCATAGGTTTCACTAGAGGCTTCTCTCTTGAAGGCAAATAATACGGTGGGTGAACAAATTATTGTCGAGCAATTGATAGAAAAGCGCAAAGTTATGACGATATCCAAGGCAATGATTATGCATATAGGCATCACGTTCGTGTCAAGTAGACCGAAACGATTCTGCATCTACTACTATTACTCCACACATCGACCGCTATCCAGCATGCATCTAGAGTATTAAGTTCATAAGAATGGAGTCACGCCTTAAGTAAGATGACATGATGTAGAGGGATAAACTCAAGCAATATGATGAAACCCCCATCTTTTTACCCTTGATGGCAACAATACAATACGTGCCTCGCTACCCCTACTTTGTCACTGGGTGAGGACACCGTAAGATTGAACCCAAAACTAAGCACCTCTCCCATTGCAAGAAGAACCAATCTAGTTGGCCAAACCAAACCGATAATTCGAAGAGAAATACAAAGATATCAAATCATGCATATAATAATTCAGAGAAGATTCAAATAATATTCATAGATAAATTGATCATAAATCCACAATTCATCAGATCTCGAAAAACACACCGCAAAAGAATATTACATCGGATAGATCTCCAAGAACAACGAGGAGAACATGGTATTGAGAATCAAAGAGAGAGAAGAAGCCATCTAGCTACTAGCTATGGACCCGTAGGTCTGTGGTAAACTACTCATGCTTCATCGGAAGGGCAATAGAGTTGATGTAGAAGCCCACCGTGATCGAATCCCCCTCCGGCAGGATGCCGGAAAAGGCCCCAAGATGGGATCTCACGGGTACAGAAGGTTACAATGGCGTAAAAGTATTTTGGTGGACGCTTCTAGTGGTTTGGGAATATTTTTGAATTTATAAGCCAAAGATTAGGGTTGGAGGACTCCCGTGGGGCCCACAAGCCAGGGGGCGTGCCCCCTAGAGCACGTCCTGAGGGCTTGTGGAGCCCTCGAGACTCTTCTACCTTCCTCTCCAAGTCCTACATGTGTCTTCTGGTCCAAGAAAAATCATCGCGAAAGTTTTATTCCGTTTGGTATTCCTTTTCTGTAAAACTCAAAAACAGGGAAAAAACAGAAACTGGCACCGGCCTCTACGTTAATAAGTTAATCCCAAAAATAATATAAAATAGCATATTAATGCATATAAAATATCCAAAACAGATAATATTATAGCATGGAACAATAAAAAATTATAGATACGTTGGAGACGTATCAAGCATCCCCAAGCTTTATACCTGCTCGTCCTCGAGTAGGTAAATGATAAAAACAGAATTTTTGATGTGGAATGCTACCTAACATATTTATCCATGTAAGTTTCTTTATTGTGGCATGAATATTCAGATCCATAAGATTCAAAACAAAAGTTTAATATTGACATAAAAACAATAATACTTCAAGCATACTAATAAAGCAATCATGTCTTCTCAAAATAACATGGCCAAAGAAAGTTATCCCTACAAAATCATATAGTCTGGCTATGCTCCATCTTCATCACACAAAGTATTAAATCATGCACAACCCCGATGACAAGCCAAACAATTGTTTCATACTTTTGATGTTCTCAAACTTTTTCAACTTTCACGCAATACATGAGCGTGAGCCATGGATATAGCACTATTGGTGGAATAGAATATGGTGGTTGTGGAGAAGACAAAAAGAAGGAGATAGTCTTACATCAACTAGGCGTATCAACAAGCTATGGAGATGCCCATCAATAGATATCAATGTGAGTGAGTAGGGATTGCCATGCAACGGATGCACGAGAGCTATAAGTTTATGAAAGCTCAAAAAGAAACTAAGTGGGTGTGCATCCAACTCACTTGCTCACGAAGACCTAGGGCAATTTGAGGAAGCCCATCATTGGAATATACAAGCCAAGTTCTATAATGAAAAATTCCCACTAGTATATGAAAGTGACAACATAGGAGACTCTCTATAATGAAGATCATGGTGCTACTTTGAAGCACAAGTGTGGTAAAAGGATAGTACCATTGCCCCTTCTCTCTTTTCTCTCATTTTTTTTGTTTGGGCTTCTTTTGGCCTCTTTTATTTTTTGTAAAGTCCGAAGACTCATCCCAACTTGTGAGGGAATCATAGCTTCCATCATCCTTTCCTCACATGGGACAATGCTCTAATAATGATGATCATCACACTTTTATTTACTTACAACTCAAGAATTACAACTCGATACTTAGAAAAAAAATATGACTGTATATGAATGCCTCTGGCGGTGTACCGGGATGTGCAACGATCTAGTATAGCAATGACATCAAAAAACAGACAAGCCATGAAAACATCATGCTAGCTATGTTACGATCATGCGAAGCAATATGACAATGATGGTGCGTGTCATAATAAACGGAACGGTGGAAGTTGCATGGCAATATATCTCGGAATGGCTATGGAAATGCCATAATAGGTAGGTATGGTGGCTGTTTTGAGGAAGGGTATATGGTGGGTGTAGTGCACCGGCGAAAGTTGCGCGGTACTAGAGAGGCTAGCAATGGTGGAAGGGTGAGAGTGCGTATAATCCATGGACTCAACATTAGTCATAAAGAACTCACATACTTATTGCAAAAGTCTATTAGCTATCGAAACAAAGTACTACATGCATGCTCCTAGGGGAATAGATTGGTAGGAAAAGACCATCGCTCGTCCTCGACCGCCACTCATAAGGAAGACAATCAATAAATAAATCATGCTCCGACTTCATCACATAATGGTTCACCATACGTGCATGCTACGGGAATCACAAACTTTAACACAATTATTTCTACCAATCCACAATTACTCACCAGCATGACTCTAGTATCACCATCTTTATATCTCAAAACAATCATAAGGAATCAAACTTCTCATAGTATTCAATGCTCTTTATATGAAAGTTTTTATTATATCCGATGCCAATCATATTTGGACTAAATTCATAACCTATGCAAATTATCATGCTGTTTAGAGAGACTCTCAAAATAATATAAGTGAAGCATGAGAGTTCAACAATTTCTATAAAATAAAGCCACCACCGTGCTCTAAAAAGATAAAAGTGAAGCACTAGAGCAAAATTGCCTAGCTCAAAAGATATAAGTGAAGTACATAGAGTATTCTAATAAATGCATGATTAATGCGTGTCCCTCTCAAAATGTGTGTACAGCAAGGATGATTATGGCAAACTAGAAAGCAAAGACTCATATCATACAAGACACTCCAAGCAAAACACATATCATGTGGTGAATAAAAATATAGCCTCAAGTAAATTTACCGATAGACGAAGACAAAAGAGGGGATGCCATCCGGGGCATCCCCAAGCTTAGATGCTTGGTTGTCCTTGAATATTACCTTGGTGTGCCTTGGGCATCCCCAAGATTAGGCTCTTGCCACTCCTTATTCCATAGTCCATCAAATCTTTACCCAAAACTTGAAAACTTCACAACACAAAACTCAACAGAAAACTCATGAGATCCGTTAGTATAAGAAAATAAATCACCACTTTTTGGTACTGTTGTGAACTCATTATTTATTTATATTGGTGTAATATCTACTGTATTCCAACTTCTCCATGGTTCACACCCCCCGATACTACCCATAGATTCATCAAAATAAGCAAACAACACATAGAAAATAGAATCTGTCAAAAACAGAACAGTCTACGAAGATATGAATTGTTCTAATACTTATGTAACTCCAAAAATTATGAAACATTAGAAAAAGAGACACAATTTGTATATAAATCTTGTGTAAAAAATTCAGGGTTTTTCCATGCTCTAGTGAATTTAAATAATTCTGTTACTTGACGCAAAAGTTTCTGTTTTTCAGCAAGATCAAATCAACTATTACCGTAAGCCATCCCAAAGATCTTACTTGGCTCAAACACTAATTAAAAGACCAAAACAAAATTACTACAGAGGTAATAATGTGTATTTATTGAAAAACAGAACCAAAAACAAAAAACATAAAAATAAAATTGGGTTGCCTCCCAACAAGCGCTATTGTGTAACGCCCCTAGCTAGGCATAAAACATAGATCTAGGTATTGTCATGCAACTCTTTCTTGATCAAATATTCCAAAACTTTTCTTAGTAAATATTTATTTTCTTTCCTTTCTAGTAGGTGAACTCAATTCATGAAAAGGACTTTGATTTGTGACCGTGACATTCATAAACCCATAGTCCGGATCATCACCATAAATATCATCATATAAAACATGTATCTCATTTTTAATGGGTTCCCTATTCATCTCTTCTAACCAATCATCATTGAATCCTACGAAATTCCCCTAGTTATCCAATCAAATTTATCATAAGTTTCAAGGTAGATAGTTTGGGTAATTTTGTAGTAGGGAACTCTCCTCCTAAGATTGTCACTGTAAGATTGATAATTTCTGGATTCCAAGCTACGCAAAGTTTCCTTATCATGGAGAATTTCTTCAATCGGAGGATGTTCGATATCTTTATTATAGAAAGCAAAAATTTCCCTAGTATCTTGTACTATAAAATCAAATTCCCACATAAGTATGATAGTTGCAATCTTTTTAGCTTTAGGATGATTAATATTGGGGAGTTCATAAAACACCTTTTGCACAGCGGGATGGATGTGCACAAATTTTCTTTCTAATTTATCAACAAGCATGACAATAGCATCCGCATAGCAATTTGTATCAAGAAGAATATATCTCTTATTAATAGGCATTGTTCCCGTACAATCAAAGAATTCTTGAATAACGCTTTTCCCAATAATATTACCATCTCCCACATGAAAAGTTTTTTCTTTATAATTAGGGGGAGTTTCAGTTTCATGATCTAAAGAACAAGATCCAAGTTTTTCCTCAAGATTTAGGCTAGCAAGACCCTCAAAATTTTCAATGATAACCTCCCCAGATTCAGACATGATGGCAATGAACCGATCTAGCAAACGAGCAACCAAAAATGAACAAAAAGACGAACGAAAGAAGGGCAAATAAAAAGGCAAATCTTTTTGTGTTTTTCTGAAAATCGTTTTAGAAGTGGGGGAGAGGAAAACGAGAGGCAAATGGCAAATAATGTAATGCAAGAGATGAGAGTTTATGGTGGGTACTTGGTTGGCTTGATGTAGATCTCCCCAGCAACGGCGCCAGAAATTCTTCCTGCTACTTCTTGAGCTTGCGTTGGTTTTTCCCTTGAAGAGCAAAGGGTGATGCAGCAAAGTAGAGATAAGTATTTCCCTCAGTTAAGAACCAAGGTATCAATCCAGTAGGAGATACACGCAAGTCTCCAATCTATGCACCTGCACAAACAATCAAACACTTGCACCCAACATGATAAAGGGGTTGTCAATCCCTTCACGGTCACTTGCAAAGGTGGGATCTGATAGAGATAGATATAAAAGCTTACAAAAACATAAAAGTAAATAAAAGTAAATAAATTGCAGCAAGGTATTTTTGGGATTTTTTGGTTTATAGATCTGAAAATAGACCCGGGGCCATAGGTTTCACTAGAGACATCTCTCTTGAAGGCAAATAATATGGTGGGTGAACAAATTACTGTCGAGCAATTGATAGAAAAGCGCAAAGTTATGACGATATTCAAGGCAATGATTATGCATATAGGCATCACGTCCGTGTCAAATAGACCGAAACAATTCTGCATCTACTACTATTACTCCACACATTGACCGCTATCCAGCATGCATCTAGAGTATTAAGTTCATAAGAATGGAGTAACGCCTTAAGTAAGATGACATGATGTAGAGGGATAGACTCAAGCAATATGATGAAAACCCCATCTTTTTACCCTTGATGGCAACAATACAATACATGCCTCACTACCCCTACTTTGTCACTGGGTGAGGACACCACAAGATTGAACCCAAAACTAAGCACCTCTCCCATTGCAAGAAGAACCAATCTAGTTAGCCAAACCAAACCAATAATTCAAAGAGAAATACAAAGATATCAAATCATGCATATAAGAATTCAGAGAAGATTCAAATAATATTCATAGATAAACTGATCATAAATCCACAATTCATCGTATCTCGACAAACACACCGCAAAAGAATATTACATCAGATAGATCTACAAGAACAACAAGGAGAACATGGTTTTGAGAATCAAAGAGAGATAAGAAGCCATCTAGCTACTAGCTATGGACCCGTAGGTCTGTGGTAAACTACTCACTCTTCATCGGAAGGGCAGTAGAGTTGATGTAGAAGCCCTCCGTGATCGAATCCCCCTCCGACAGGATGCCGGAAAAGGCCCCAAGATGGGATCTCACAGGTACAGAAGGTTACGGCGGTGGAAAAGTATTTTGGTGGATGCTTCTGGTGAGTTGGGAATATTTTTGAATTTATAGGCCAAAGATTAGGGCTGGAGGACTCCCGTGGGGCCCACAAGCCAGGGACGTGGCCCCCTAGGGCGCGCCCTGAGGGCTTGTGGAGCCCTCGGGACTCTTCTGCCTTCCTCTCCAAGTGCTACCTGTGTCTTCTGGTCCAAGAAAAATCATCACGAAAGTTTTATTCCGTTTGGTATTCCTTTTCTGTAAAACTCAAAAATAGGGAAAAACAGAAACTGGCACTGGGCTCTAGGTTAATAAGTTAGTCCCAAAAATAATATAAAATAGCATATTAATGCATATAAAACATCTAAAACAGATAATATAATAGCATGGAACAATAAAAAATTATAGATACGTTGGAGATGTATCACTCCCCACCAAATCTGCCGTGCGGACCACCCTGCTCTCCCGGCGATGGCGCCCCCTCTGGCTCCGCGTCCCCCTCAACCTCACCGTTGACAGCTGCCTCTGCGATGGGGATTGCAAATGCATGGCCGCAGTCTCCAAGATCCTTGCATCGCACCCTGGGCCAGCCAGATGCCTTGACATCCGCATGTTCAGTACCAACTGCAAGGTCCAAGCCAAGTTCGACGAGTGGTTCTTATCCCCCGCCCTAGATCAGCTCGAGGAGCTCAGGTTTGAAGGTGGACGACGTCGCTCTCTACCGCCGTCCGCGCTCCACCTCACGCCAACACTGCGTCGCACCAGCTTCAGCTCCTGCTATTTTCCCCAGATTAATGTCGCGTCCGCCCTTCTTCTCCCTCAACTCAAGCAGCTCAACCTCTTTGACGTTGGCATCTCGAAGAAGGCTATGGAGCAACTGCTCCACAAATGCACTGCGCTCGAGGACTGATACGTCCATTTTGCATCATGCTTTTATGTTGATATTTATTGCAATATGGGCTGTTATTAGACATTAATTATGGCACAATACTTATGCCTTTTCTCTCTTATTTTACAAGGTTTACATGAAAGAGGGAGAATGCCAGCAGCTGGAATTCTGGGCTGGAAAAGGAGCAAATATTAGAGACCTATTCTGCACAACTCCAAAAGTCCTGAAACTTCACGGAGAGTCATTTTGGAATTAATAAAAAATATTGGGTGAAGAAAGCACCAGAGGGGGGCCACCAGCCATCAACAAGGGTGGAGGGCGCGCCCTACCCCCCTAGGTGTGCCCCCTACCTTGTGGGCCACCTGGCAGGCCCCCGATGCCCATCTTCTACTATATGGGGTCTTTTTCCCTGGAAAAAATAAAGAGGAAGCTTTCGGGACGAAGGGCCTCCGTCTCGAGGCGGAACCTGGGCAGAACCAATCTAGGGCTCCGGCGGAGCTGTTCTGCCGGGGAAACATCCCTCCGGGAGGGGGAAATCATCGCCATCGTCATCACCATCGATCCTCTCATCGAGAGGGGGTCAATCTCCATCAACATCTTCACCAGCACCATCTCCTCTCAAACCCTAGTTCATCTCTTGTATCCGATCTTTGTCTCAAAACCTCAGATTGGTACCTGTGGGTTGCTAGTAGTGTTGATTACTCCTTGTAGTTGATGCTAGTTGGTTTATTCGGTGGAAGATCATATTTTCAGATCCTTAATGATAAGTAATACTCCTTTGATTATGAACATGAATATGCTTTGTGAGTTGTTACGTTTGTTCCTGAGGACATGGGAGAAGTCATGTTATAAGTAATCATGTGAATTTGGTATTCGTTCGGTATTTTGATGAGTTGTATGTTGTCTTTCCTCTAGTGGTGTTATGTGAACGTCGACTACATGACACTTCACCATGATTTGGGCCTAGGGGAAGGCATTGGGAAGTAATAAGTAGATGATGGGTTGCTAGAGTGACAGAAGCCTAAACCCTAGTTTATGCGTTGCTTCGTAAGGGGCTGATTTGGATCCATATGTTTCATGCTATGGTTAGATTTATCTTAATTCTTCTTTCGTAGTTGCGGATGCTTGCGAGAGGGGTTAATCATAAGTGGGAGGCTTGTCCAAGGAAGGGCAGCACCTAGGCACCGGTCCACCCACATATCAAATTATCAAAGTAACGAACGTGAATCATATGAGCATGATGAAAACTAACTTGACAACAATTCCCATGTGTCCTCGGGAGCGCTTTGCTTTATATGAGAGTTCGTCCAGGCTTGTCCTTTGCTACAAAAAGGATTGGGCCACCTTGCTGCACCTTAGTTACTTTTGTTACTTGTTACTCGTTATGAATTATCTTATCATACAACTATCTGTTACCGATAATTTTAGTGCTTGCAGAGAATACCTTGCTGAAAACCGCTTGTCATTTCCTTCTGCTCCTTGTTGGGTTTGACACTCTTACTTATCGAAAGGACTATGATAGATCCCCTATACTTGTGGGTCATCAAGACTCTTTTCTGGCGCCGTTGCTGGGGAGTGAAGCGCCTTTGGTAAGTGGAATTTGGTAAGTAAACATTTATATAGTGTGCTGAAATTTACTGTCACTTGTTACTATGGAAAATAATCCTTTGAGGGGTTTGTTCGGGGTATCTTCACCCCGATCGGAAGAGCAAAGAGTTGCCCCTCAACCTACTGTACCTACTGAAAATATTTATTATGAAATTCCTTCGGGTATGATAGAGAAACTGCTAGCTAATCCTTATACAGGAGATGGAACACTACATCCTGATATGCATCTAATCTATGTGGATGAAGTTTGTGGATTATTTAAGCTTGCAGGTTTGCCCGAGGATGAAGTCAAGAAGAAGGTCTTCCCTTTAACTTTGAAGGAGAAGGCATTGACATGGTATAGGCTATGCGATGATATTGGGACTTGGAACTACTACCGATTGAAATTGGAATTTCATCAGAAGTTTTATCCTATGCATCTGGTTCATCATGATCGGAATTATATATATAATTTTTGGCCTCGTGAAGGAGAAAGTATCGCTCAATCTTGGGGGAGGCTTAAGTCAATGTTATATTCATGCCCCAATCATGAGCTCTCAAGAGAAATTTTTATTCAAAAATTTTATGCTCGACTTTCTCATAATGATTGATCCATGCTCGATACTTCTTGTACATGTTCTTTTATGAAGAAGGATATTGAATTCAAATGGGATTTATTGGAAAGAATTAAACACAACTTTGAAGATTGGGAACTTGACAAGGGTAATGAGTCAGGTATAAACCTTAAGTTTGATTGTGTTAAATCTTTTATGGATACCGATGCTTTTCGTGATTTTAGCACTAAATATGGACTTGACTCTGAGATAGTAGCTTCTTTCTGTGAATCATTTGCTACTCATGTTGATCTCCCTAAGGAGAAGTGGTTTAATATCATCCTCCCATTGAAGCTAAAGTAGTTGAACCTATTAAAGTTGAAGAAGAAACTATTACTTATAATGTTGATCCTATTGTTCCTACTGCTTATATTGAGAAACCACCTTTTCCAGTTAGAATAAAGGATCATGCTAAAGCTTCAATTGTGGTTTGTAAGAGTTATACTAGAACACCTACACCCCCTAAACAAATTAAAGTTGAACCTAGTATTGCTATGGTTAAAGATCTCTTGGTTGATAATATTGATGGGCATGTTATTTATTTCTGTGATGAAGCTACTAGAATTGCTAAACCCGATATTAAAGATAAATATAGACCTGTTGTTGGCATGCCGGTTGTTTCTGTTAAAATAGGAGATCATTGTTATCATGGCTTATGTGATGTGGGTGCTAGTGTGAGTGCAATTCCTTATACCTTATATCAAGAAATTATGAATGATATTGCACCTGCTGAGATAGAGGATATTGATGTTACTATTAAGCTTGCCAATAGAGATACTATATCACCAATTGGGATTGTTAGAGATGTTGAGGTCTTGTGTGGGAAAATAAAATATCCTACTGATTTTTCTTGTTCTTGCTTCCCCACAAGATGACTTTTGTCCAATTATATTTGGTAGACCTTTCTTGAATACCGTTAATGCTAAGATAGACTGCAAGAAAGATATTGTTATTGTTGGTTTAGGGGATATGTCTCATGATTTTAATTTCTCTAAATTTTGTAGACAACCCCATGATAAAGAACTGCCTAGTAAGGATGAAATTACTGGTCTTGCTTCTATTGCCGTGCCTCCTACTGATCCCTTAGAACAATATTTGCTAGACCATGAAAATGATATGTTGATGAATGAAAGAAGGGAAATAGATGAAATATTCTTTAATCAAGGGCTTGTTTGAAACACAACTTGCGTGTTGAAATCCTTGGGGATCCTCCTCCACCCAAGGGTGATCCTGTGTTTGAGCTTAAACAATTACCTGATACTTTTAAATATGCTTATCTTGATGAAAAGAAGGTATATCCTGTTATTATTAGTGCTAACCTTTCAGAGCATGAAGAAAAGAAATTATTGAAAACTCTGAAGAAGCACCGTGCCTCTATTGGATATACTCTTGATGATCTTAAGGGCATTTGTCCCACTCTATGTCAGCACAAAATTAATTTGGAGCACGATGCTAAACCAGTTGTTGATCACCAACGACGGTTAAATCCTAAGATGAAAGAAGTGGTAAGAAATGAAATACTAAAGCTTTTGGAGGCGGGTATAATTTATCCTATTGCTGATAGTAAGTGGGTATGTCCTATTCATTGTGTCCCTAAGAAGGGAGGTATTACTGTTGTTCCTAGTGATAAGAATGAATTGATTCCACAAAGAATTGTTACAGGTTATAGAATGGTAATTGGTTTTCAAAAATTAAATAAAGCTACTAGAAAAGATCATTACCCTCTACCTTTTATTGATCAAATGCTAGAAAGACTATCCAAACATACACATTTTTGCTTCCTAGATGGTTATTCTGGTTTCTCCCAAATACCTGTGTTAAAATATGATCAGGAAAAGACTACTTTTACTTGCCCTTTCGATACCTTTGCTTATAGAGGTATGCCTTTTGGTTTATGCAATGCACCTGCTACCTTTCAAAGATGTATGACTGCTATATTCTATGATTTTTGTGAAAAGATTGTTGAGGTTTTCATGGATGATTTCTCCGTTTACGGAACTTCTTTTAATGATTGCTTAAGCAACCTTGCTCGAGTTTTGCAGAGATGTGAAGAAACTAATCTTGTCTTGAATTGGGAGAAGTGCCACTTTATGGTTAATGAAGGTATTGTCTTGGGGCATAAAATTTCTGAAAGAGGTATTGAAGTTGATAAAGCTAAAGTAGATGCTATTGAAAAGATGCCGTGTCCAAAAGATATCAAAGGTATAAGAAGTTTCCTTGGTCATGCTGGTTTCTATAGGAGGTTTATTAAAGACTTCTCTAAAATTTCTAGGCCTCTCACTAATCTCTTGCAAAAAGATGTTCCTTTTGTTTTTGATGATGATTGTGTAGAAGCATTTGAAATACTTAAGAAAGCCTTGATCTCTGCACCTATTGTTCAACCACCTGATTGGAATTTACCCTTTGAAATTATGTGTGATGCTAGTGATTATGTTGTTGGTGCTATTTTAGGGCAAAGAGTTGATAAGAAATTGAATGTTATTCATTATTCTAGTAAAACTCTAGACAGTGCCCAGAGAAATTATGCTACTATTGAAAAAGAATTTTTAGCAGTTGTTTTTGCTTGTGATAAGTTCAGATATTATATTGTTGATTCCAAAGTAACTGTTCGCACTGATGATGCTGCTATTAAATATCTTCTGGAAAAGAAAGATGCTAAACCTGGACTTATTAGAAAGGAAGCTGAGAACCCCTTTGCAGACAACTTGTCTTGGTTAGAAAATGTTCTTGATGACCCACTGCCTATTGATGATAGCTTTCCTGATGAGCAATTAGCTGTCATAAATGCTTCTCGTAATACTCTGGGGTATGCTGATTTTGCTAATTACATTGTTGCTAAATTTATACCACCTAGTTTCACATACCAGCAAAAGAAAAAGTTTTTCTATGATTTAAGACATTACTTTTGGGATGACCCACACCTTTATAAAGAAGGAGTAGATGGTGTTATTAGACGTTGTGTACCTGAGCATGAACAGGAACAGATCCTACGCAAGTGCCACTCCGAGTCTTACGGAGGACACCACACTGGAGATAGGACTGCACACAAGGTATTACAATCCGGTTTTTATTAGCCTACTCTCTTCAAGGATGCTCGTAAGTTTGCCTTGTCTTGTGATGAATGTCAAAGAATTGGTAATATTAGTAGATGTCAGGAAATGCCTATGAATTATTCACTTGTTATTGAACCATCAATGTTTGGGGCTTTGATTATATGGGACCTTTTCCTTCCTCTAATGGGTATACACATATTTTAGTTGCTGTTGATTACGTTACTAAGTGGGTAGAAGCTATTCCAACTAGTAGTGCTGATCATAACACTTCTATTAAGATGCTTAAAGAAGTTATTTTTTCGAGGTTTGGAGTCCCTAGATATTTAATGACTAATGGTGGTTCACATTTTATTCATGATGCTTTCCGTAAATTACTTGCTAAGTATGATGTTAACCATAGAGTTGCATCTCCTTATCATCCTCAGTCTAGCGGTCAAGTAGAATTGAGCAATAGAGAGATTAAATTGATCTTGCAAAAGACTGTTAATAGATCTAGAAAGAATTGGTCTAAGAAACTTGATGATGCATTATGGGCTTATAGAACTGCTTATAAAAACCCAATGGGTATGTCTCCATATAAAATGGTTTATGAAAAGGCTTGTCACTTACCTCTTGAACTAGAACACAAAGCTTATTGGGCAATCAAAGAGCTCAACTATGATTTTAAACTTGCCGGTGAGAAGAGGTTATTTGACATAAGCTCGCTTGATGTATGGAGAACCCAAGCCTATGAGAATGCCAAGTTGTTTAAAGAAAAAGTTAAAAGATGGCATGACAAGAGGATACAAAAGCGTGAGTTTCATGTAGGTGATCATGTTTTGCTATACAACTCTCGTTTAAGATTTTTTGCAGGAAAGCTTCTCTCCAAATGGGAAGGTCCTTACATTATCGAGGAGGTCTATCGTTCCGGTGCCATAAAAATCAACAACGCCGAAGGCACAAATCCGTAGGTGGTAAACGGTTAAAGAATCAAACATTATATCTTAGGTAATCCCATAAATGTTGAGACCAATATAATTGACACCGTAACACCGGAGGAGTACATAAGGGACACTTTCCAGAACGTTTCAGACTCCAAAAAGGAATAGGTTTGTGGTACGGTAAGTAAACAGACTCCAAAACATTTCCAATGATAAATTTTCTCCGTTTTGGAATATTTAAAAAATTAGGAAAATTAAAAGTAGTCCGAAAGAGACACGAGGAGACCACAAGGGTGGAGGGCACGCCCCCTTGCCTTTTGGCCACCTCATGTGCCCTCCGGACTCCGTTTTCTTGCACAATACTTCTTTTGGTCGGTAAAAATTCATTATATAATCTCCCGAAGATTTTGACCACCGTACCATGGTAAAATCTTCTGTCTTCATTTTGAGCTGTTTTCTGCCAGAGTTTCCAAGGCCAGGCATCATGTCGTCCTCCTCCTCCAACAATGCGGACGACGATTCTTGGCTGCTGCAGATGGAACTTAGAAGGGAGAACGTCGAGGAAGCCACGATGGAGGAGGATGAAGGAGATTCGCTTGAGGAACAACCTCCGGCATCGGAGAGAGGTACTCTGGCGGGCATCTCCACTATTCCAAGTCCCCATCAAGCAATAGGGACTACAAACAACCATGAAGACCAAGAGGTTCGAGAAGGGCTTCCCCCTAGGAGGCCCTTACACAGGTTAGATCGGAACAACTTTCATAATTTGGTTCATAATTACGGAGTGGAGAACACCCCTTGTACACATATACCCTCCGATTGGGACATATCCCGTCCAAGTGAAAGCAATGCAGGGAAGAGCTCTTGGGGGCCTGAAAATAAGCATCTTATGGAGGAAATTCAGAAGAATGCAAATATGCTCCAACGTGTGCTCCAAGAACCGCAAGTCCTGAAAGATGCCTTAATAAAGCTGACGGATACATCATCAACTCCATCATCACCACCTCCGAAGAAAGAAATATAAATACATGGGTATGGGCACTCCCCTTGGCAACTGCCAAGCTTGGGGGAGGTGCCCCGGTATCGTATCACCATCACACCTTTACTTTTATCATTTTTCTTAGTTCGATCCTTTTAGTTATATCTTGATCTAGTAGAATAAAGTTTTTAGTATGATCTAGCTTTGAGTTTTGTTTTGAGATCTATCTATGTAATCGAGTCCTTGAGTTATATATATAATAAAGAGTAGTTTTGAGTTGAGGGTTTTGCTTTCTTGCTATGATCTTGAGGGAATAAAATAAGAGAAAGAAATAAAAGGAAATAAAAAGATCATATATAGATCCTATGGAGAGTAATGACTTCACATATAAAGAGTATGATGAATACAATTTGTTGGGAGGTGACAAACATAGTTTTGGTCATTGTTGCAATTAATAGGAAGTAATAAAGAAAGAGAGGTTTCACATATAAATATACTATCTTGGACATCTTTTGTAATTGTGAGCACTCATTAAAATATGACATGCTAAAAAGTTGATGTTGGACAAGCAAGACAACATAATGAATTATGTTTTCTTATATCCAAATAGAAGTTATATTGTCATGGATCCTCCAACATGTTGAGCTTGCTTTTTCCTCTCATGCTAGCCAAATTATTTGCACCAAGTAGAGATACTACTTGTGCTTCCAAACATCCCTAAACCCAATTTTGCCATGAGAGTCCACCATACCTACCTATGGATTGAGTAAGATCCTTCAAGTAAGTTGTCATCGGTGCAAGCAATAAAGATTGCTCTCTAAATATGTATGATCTATTAGTGTGAAGAAAATAAGCTTTATACGAACTTGTGATATGGAAGAAATAAAAGCGACGGACTGCATAATAAAGTTCTTTATCACAAGCGGCAATATAAAGTGACGTTCTTTTGCATTAAGACTTTGTACATCCAACCATAAAAGTGCATGACAACCTCTGCTTCCCTCTGCGTAGGGCCTATCTTTTACTTTTATCTTCTACCCTTATACAAGAGTCATGGTGATCTTCACCTTTCCTTTTTACACTTTTTTCCTTTTGGCAAGCACTATGTGTTGGAGAAAGATCCACATATATATATATCCACTCGGATGTAGGTTATCATAAAGTATTATTGTTGACATTACACTTGAGGTAAAAGGTTGGGAGGCGAAACTATAAGCCCCTATGTTTCTCTGTGTCTGACTGAAGCTTTGAACCCATAAGTATCGCGTGAGTGTTAGCAATTGTGAAAGACTAAATGATAGTTGAGTATGTGGACTTGCTGAAAAGCTCTTAAATTGACTCTTTCCAATGTTATGATAAATTGCAATTGCTCCAATGACTGAGATCATAGTTTGTTGGTTTTCAATGAAGTTCTTGATTCATACTTTACCTTGTGAATGAATTGTTACTCTAGCATAAGAAATTATATGACAATATATGTTGCTGTTCTAAAGATGATCATGATGCCCTCATGTCCGTATTTTATTTTCTCGACACCTCTATCTCTAAACATGTGGACATATTTTTTGATTTCGGCTTTCGCTTGAGGACAAGCGAGGTCTAAGCTTGGGGGAGTTGATACGTCCATTTTGCATCATGCTTTTATGTTGATATTTATTGCATTATGGGCTGTTATTACACATTATGGCACAATACTTATGCCTTTTCTCTCTTATTTTACAAGTTTTACATGAAGAGGGAGAATGCCGGCAGCTGGAATTCTGGGCTGGAAAAGGAGCAAATATTAGAGACCTATTCTGCACAACTCCAAAAGTCCTGAAACTTCACGGAGAGTCATTTTGGAATTAATAAAAAATATTGGGCGAAGAAAGCACCAGAGGGGGGCCACCAGCTATCCACAAGGGTGGAGGGCACGCCCCCTGCCTTGTGGGCCACCTGGCAGGCCCCCGATGCCCATCTTCTGCTATATGGTGTCTTTTGCCCTGGAAAAAATAAAGATGAAGCTTTCGGGACGAAGCGCCACCGTCTCGAGGCGGAACCTGGGCAGAACCAATCTAGGGCTCCGGCGGAGCTGTTCTGCTGGGGAAACATCCCTCCGGGAGGGGGAAATCATCGCCATCGTCATCACCATCAATCCTCTCATTGAGAGGGGGTCAATCTCCATCAACATCTTCACCAGCACCATCTCCTCTCAAACCCTAGTTCATCTCTTGTATCCGATCTTTGTCTCAAAACCTCAGATTGGTACCTGTGGGTTGCTAGTAGTGTTGATTACTCCTTGTAGTTGATGCTAGTTGGTTTATTCGATGGAAGATCATATGTTCAGATCCTTAATGATAATTAATACTCCTCTGATTATGAACATGAATATGCTTTGTGAGTAGTTACGTTTGTTCCTGAGGACATGGGAGAAGTCTTGTTATAAGTAATCATGTGAATTTGGTATTCATTCGGTATTTTGATGAGATGTATGTTGTCTTTCCTCTAGTGGTGTTATGTGAATGTCGACTACATGGCACTTCACCATGATTTGGGCCTAGGGGAAGGCATTGAGAAGTAATAAGTACATGATGGGTTGCTAGAGTGACAGAATCTTAAACCCTAGTTTATGCGTTGCTTCGTAAGGGGCTGATTTGGATCCATATGTTTCATGCTATGGTTAGATTTATCTTAATTCTTCTTTCGTAGTTGCGGATGCTTGCGAGAGGGGTTAATCATAAGTGGGAGGCTTGTCCAAGGAAGGGCAGCACCCAAGCACCGGTCCACCCACATATCAAATTATGAAAGTAACGAACATGAATCATATGAGGATGATGAAAACTAACTTGACAACAATTCCCATGTGTCCTCGGGAGCACTTTGCTTTATATGAGAGTTCGTCCAGGCTTGTCCTTTGCTACAAAAAGGATTGGGCCACCTTGCTGCACCTTAGTTACTTTTGTTACTTGTTACTCGTTACGAATTATTTTATCATACAACTATCTGTTACCGATAATTTCAATGCTTGCAGAGAATACCTTGCTTAAAACCGCTTGTCATTTCCTTCTGCTCCTTGTTGGGTTCGACATTCTTACTTATCGAAAGGACTACGATAGATCCACGGGTCAGCAAGTACCTTCGTCTTCGGCAGATCCACGGGTTCATTAGCCTCCACATCGCCTCGATGAATCTCCGATGGATTTATGTGTCTTGCTGGCACCGCAATAAGACATCAATTGGGAAGAGATCACTCAAGCTAATCCATGTTATGGTCATCAAGAATGCGCCTTTACTTGAGAGATTGCTTGTATCTGATCTAGAAGGTCCGACAAAAATCACGGTCATTGACGCGCCGAAATTGACAGCGTTGGTGTACTCGTCTGCCAAATTCTCCGAAATCTTTATTGGATCCATAATCATTCAGGTACAACACTCATCTTCTTCTCCGTCCTCTTGAAATTCACATTTTTAAATTTCTTCTTGATGTATTTACGACTGTCAACCAGAAAATGATTCCCACAAACTTGACCCAGTCTGTGCGCACAGTGAAGATCTTGGCAATAAAATCTATTGGCCCCAATCTGGATCAAGTTGTTGGATTCCTTACATGCTTTCCGTGCACGGAGAAGCTACTCATCGAGGTGAAACTTCTTTCCGATTAGTAAACGGTAATCACAACGTAGCTCAATTTTTTCGTAATTTTTCCAAATTACGATGACAAGTGTAGTGTTCAAAACTGCATCTAGGCACTGCACCAAAAGAAATGTTTTTAGTATTTTTTCTCACATGATCACCTGCATCGTTTTTTTGTTGTACTAGTAGCCTAGGCTAGTCATAGTGGCAAGTAACTTAGACTAGTAACTCTATGGTTAGCCTAAGAGCAAGTACTACCTTCTTCCTGGTTTACTCTTCGTACGTATTTTGTAGTATCAAAATTTGACCTTAGATTTAACTGACAAAATGTTAATGCATGTCACTAAAAATTATATCGTTGGATTCGTATTTGAACATAATTTAAAATGGTATAATTTTTGGTGACATGCATTGGCATTTTCTTAGGTAAATGTATGGTCAAAATTTTACACTAAATACTACTATGATACAATAGTGGGCTATAATGGCCCTCCACTATATAGGCCAAAACACGTGCCAAATTCACTTCTAATGCATTTGGTATCGATGCCCTCCATTGCTCACCTGGTGCCCCAATCTGGATCACCTACTTTTCTCCTGTGCCAAATTAACTCACGCAATAAAAAAACACTTGTGTGGGAGAGGGAGCGGACTGAGGCAATAAAAAACACTTGTTTGGGAGAGGGAGAGGCTGATGTAGTTAGTTTGATTGATTTGTTTGTACATGTGGGTCTATGTGCACAGCGGTGCCAACTCTCTCACACTTGTTTGGTATTGTATGCAGAGAAAATATAAACTACTCTACCACTACTCCACCTCTAGTACTAGTATAAAAAAAGATACTATCATTACTGGAATCAAGGAATTTGCCATCAGCCAGTTCTTTGCCGTCTACTAGTGGACGGCAAAGAAGGTCTTTGCCGTAAGCTATCAGAAAGCAGACGACAAAGAACCAGCTGATGGCAAACATATACTTTGCCATGCGCTAGTTCTTTACCGTCAGCCAGCGGACGGCAAAGGTCCTAAAGGCAGACGGCAGCGAGCCCAGCTGGGCCCCACTGGACCCTGGGGCTGGTTAGGTCAGACGGATGGGTTCTTTGCCGTCTGCTAGCTCTTTGCCGTCTGCCTTTGGGACCTTTGCCGTCCGCTGGCAGACGACAAAGAAAAGAACCTAACGGACATCCGTTCCCCCCGGCCCCACCACTCTTTGCCATCTGCCTTTGGGACCTTTGCCATCCGCTAGCAGACGGCAAAGAGGCTGCCTAAGTAACGGTCAAGCGCCGCCCCCCTCTCTTTCTCCCACCTCTGTCTCTCTCCCCACCTCTCTGTCTCTCTCCCCACCTCTCACCCGCGCGCCGCCCCCTGGAGCCAGAGCCACTGCCTCCCCGCCCCCGCCCCCGGAGCCCTCCCTGCCGTCGGCCAGCTCCCCCGCCCCGCCCTCGGACCCAGGCTGCGATGGCCGCCGCATCCCCGCCCCATCGGCAGAGCAAGGCCACGGGGCCCCTGCGCCGCCCCCCGGAGCCAGAGCCAGAGCCGCACCGCCACCGCCCCCCGGAGCCCTCCCCGTCGCCGGCCAGCTCGCCCGCCCTGCCACCCGGACCAAGGCCGCGGCGGCTGCCCAGCCCCCACCCCATCGCTGGAGCAATGCCGCGGGGCCCCTGCGCCGCCCCGCCCCTCCCCGCGACCTCCTCCACGCCCCCTCCCGTCCCGGCCAGTCGCCGCCCGCCACCGCAAGGCCACGACGGCCGCCCCCCCGCCCCATAGCTGGAGCAAGGCCGCGGGGCACCTGCGCCGCCCCGCCCCACCTCCAGAGCCACGCTGTGCCGCCCCTCCCCGCGACCTACCTCCACCGGCCCCCTCCCCACGGCCATCCTCCACCGGCCAACCTCGCCGGAGCCAAGGTGAGGGTTTGTTCTTTTTCTTTTTCTTTTTTCTGTTTTAGGTTTAGGTGTAGGCTTAGGTTTATGTTTAGTGCTAGGTGTAGATTTTAGTTAGTGCTAGGTTTGGGTTTAGATAATTAGAAGAGGAAGAAGAAAAGATAAAAAAAGAATAAGTAGAAGAAGAGGAAAAGAGAAAAAGAAGAAGAAGAGAAGAAAAAAGAAGAGGAGGAGGAGGAGGAGGAGGAGGAGAGAAAAGAAGGAAGAAGAGAAGGAGGAAAGAAAAAAAGAAGAAGAAGAAGAAGAAGAAGAAGAATGAAGAAGAAGAAGAAGAAGAGAAGAAGAAGAAGAAGGAAGAAGAAAAAGAAGAAGAAGAAGAAGAAAGGAGAAGAAGGAGAAGAAGAACGAGAAGAAGAAGAAGAAGAGAAGAAGAAGAAGGAAGAAGAAGAAAGAAGAAGAGAAGAAGAGAAGAAGAAGAAGAAGAAGAGGAGGAGGAGGAGGAGGAGGAGGAGGAGAAAAGTAGGAGAAGAAGAGGAGGAGAAGAAAAGAAGAAGAAGAAGAAGAAGAAGAAGAAGAAGAAGAAGAAGAAGAAGAAAAAGAATTAGAAAGAGGAGATCAAGAAGAGGAAAAAGGAAAAGAAGAAGAAGAAGATGAAGAAGAAGAAGGGGACGAAGAGGGGAAGAGGGGAAGAAGAAGAAGAGGACTAGATGTCATTAGCAAATATGATTTTTTTTTCATAGTTTGAAGTGTCAATGCTTTATGTGATGTGATGTCCTAAATTTTTTCGACTCGGTAAAATTTACAGGCTTAGTCATCGTGGTAGAAGTTTTTGGTCTGTGATCCCGCCGTTGTTCGACTACTTCCTCTACAGCCGAGGGTGAGCTACGAATCCACCTTCACCTCCTATGCTCTTTTAATCATGTCAGTAGATTTTATTTTCATGCTAAGTCGCGTAGCCAGTATGTGTCTCCCGTCCGAAAGGGTTGCATCGATAAATATGCATTCAGTTGCATATTTATCATCGTAACTCATTCGGGTTGTCCAGCGATTTCCACGGATAGCCCGAGTATGTGTAGATTGGGTACGTTATCCATGCTCTACCCCATTCCGAGACAAAATTTCGGCAGCGCCTCCCTGTTGTTCTCTGGATGCACATTCTCTCGACTTTTTAACGATACATGTATTTGGAGAACAGCGGGGAGGTGCTGCCAAAATTTTGTCTCGGAATGGGGTAGAGCATGGAGAACATACTCAATCTACACATACTCGGGTGGGATTAGGACCTATCTTTACCTATTAGAGTGTAGGTTGCATGGACGTAATAAAATTGACGATCTAGATTAACTGATGAATATACATGCTGATGGACCTATCTTTACCTATTAGAATGTAGGTAGGCAAGATGAGTGATCGTGCATGGATGTACACCGGTCACACTAGTCAGAAAGAGATGACCAATGAATGGTTAACAAAAACCAAGGGGTTTGTGAAAGCTGCATTTGCAAATGGCCAGAGGAAGACCTGGTGCCCTGTGTCTGATGCGGCAATTGGGAAAAGAGGACAGAGGATGAAATGGGCAAACACCTACAGAAGAGTGGTTTTACGCCCGGTTATATGGTGTGGACATTTCATGGTGAGTCTGCCCAACGTGCTAGAGCTGAGGCGATTCGTCGTCGCACCGACGAGCATGGTACCGGGATGCAAGACATGGTGCAAGACTTTGGTGATGCTCGGGATTTGGACGATGAGATGGAGGAATCTGCAAAGGTCTTCAATGAAATGTTGGAGTCTTCAAAACGTCCTCTCCACGAGCACACTAAGCTTTGTCAGCTGGATGCCATCTCACAAGTAATGGCTCTGAAGGCTCAATTCAACTTGGGCAGAGAATGCTACGATGTGATAATGACAGTATTTGGACGCTTTCTACCCAAAGGCCATGTAATGCCTGCAAACCTGTACCAGTCAGAGAAAATCCTCCGTGCACTTAAGATGCCCTATGAGAAGATACATGCCTGTGAGAAAGGATGTGCCTTATTTAGGCTTGAGTATGCGAACTTGAACTATTGTCCCATTTGCTTGTCTTCCAGGTATGTTGTAGTAGACAACGGTATGGGTGAGAAGACGCAGACCAAAATCCCCGTTAATGTTCTTCGGTATTTGCCAATCGTACCAAGACTTCAACGTCTTTTCATGGTCGAAGAGACGGCAAGATAGATGACATGGCACAAAATGGGCAAAAGAACCGAACTAGATGCAGATGGGAATTTGATGATGGTACACACATCAGATGGTTCTGCGTGGAAGCGCTTCGATGCATTACATGAGCAAAAAAGGCAGATCCAAGGCATCCTCGAGTTGCCATCAACACGGATGGGTTCAATGTGTTTGGTCTGACGGCAACCCAATACAGTGTTGGCCCGTATTTGTCATTCCACTCAATCTCCCCCCCGGACAGATTATGCAAAGAAAGAACATTTTCCCGACGTTGATAATTCCAGGGCCCAACTATCCAGGGAAGAATATGAATGTGTACATGCAGTTGCTCAAGGATGAATTGCAAGAAGCTTGGGATAATGCATTCAAGACATACGATGCCACTAGCAAACAGAACTTCATAATGCGTGTCTGGTACATGTACTCGATGCATGACTTGCCGGCGTATGCGCTATTCGTTGGTTGATGTGTGCATGGAAGGGTCCCGTGCACCACATGCAAGGCAGCTCTTGAGTTTCATTGGCTGCAAGCGGGTCACAAGTTTTCTTTCTTCGACTTGCATAGACAGTTCCTGGATCCTCGCCATAAGTTTAGGAAAGACAAGAAGAACTTCATCAAAGGTAGAGTTGTTAAAAACTCTGCACCACCTGCGTTGACAGGCCAAGAGACCCTGGATCAGTTAAACGCTCTCGAGCCAGATCTAGAGCGTCCAGGGTATTTCAAGGGGTATAATTCGGAACACGCCTGGACTCACAAGACATGGTTGTGGGATCTGCCTTACTTCAAAGACCTCCTTTGCCCATACAACATCGAGATGATGCACACTGAAAAGAATATCGCCGAGGCCCTATTTGGTACATTGTTCGGCATAGAGGGGAAGTCAAAGGATAATACTAAGGCTAGAGTCGATCAAGAGGCGCTATGTGATAGACCGTTACAAAACATGAAAGAACCGTAAGGAAAGCAAAACTTGACGAAACCAAAGGCATGGTTCAATCTTGGAAGGCCAACTATGAGGGAAATTATCTTGTGGGTGAAAATGCAGTTGATGTTCCTCGATGGGTATGTAGCGAATCTAAAGAGGGGAGCGAGTCTTGAAAAATTGAAAATATTTGGTCTCAAGAGTCATGATTGGCACATATGGATTGAGCGGGTAATGCTGGTGATGTTGCGTGGCTTTATCCCTGAGGATGAATGGCTAGTACTGGCAGAGCTGAGCTATTTCTTCCGTGTTCTTTGTGCGAAAGAACTACCGCCTGCCGTGGTAGAAGAAATGGAAGAGTTGGCACCGGAGTTGATCTGCAAGTTAGAGAAGATCTTTCCGCCGGGCTTCTTTAATCCAATGCAACACTTGATTTTGCATCTCTCGACCGAGGCAAGATTGGGGGGGGCATGCAAAATTGTTGGTGCTACAGAACTGAGAGGATGCAAAAGACGCTCCGAGCAAAATATAAAAATAAACGTAGAATTGAAGCATCGATGGCCGAGGCATTCATTACTGAGGAGGCGGCAAACTTCGTGATAGCACACTACGAAGCCAAAAATCATCATTTGCATAATCCGAATCCTCGGTACAATGCTGGCGACCCTAAAAAAGGTGGATCCAACCTCAGCCTATTCAAAGGGAATCTCGCATCAGCCAGTGCTTCTAAACCAATATCGTTGGATGTCGAAGAATGGCGGACCATTTTGTTGTATATCTTCAACAACCTAACAGAAGTGCGGCCGTACATCGAGTAAGTTATCGCGGTACATTATTTCACAACTTCTAATTCCTTTGAAATTCTCTTATTCCCGGATATTTGATATAGTCGATACATCACCAAATTCTCGGATGGAGCGGAGATCGAAAGGGAATCCATCAAAGAGTTTGAGCTTCTGGCAAAGCAAGGAGGCGGCTTTCCTGGTTTCATCTCTTGGTTCAAAGAAATGGTAATTTCCATTAGACCATTCTCATTTCTTCGTCTAATTTGCGGCTAATGCAACAATCCTTTCGTTTTAAACTTGTAGGCTAATTCAGAGTCTATGGACGCCGAATTGAGACAAGTCGCTAATGGTTTTGACTATAAGGTCTGTTCATTTGACAAATACGACATCAACGAGTATCGCTTTCATACCTACGGCAAAGAGCTATCTATGGCCGACCGAAAGTCTAAAAATTGTTGTGTCTCTGCTATCGGCGATGGAGGTACCGAGTATTATGGGAGAGCTGAAGCAATTTATGAACATCTATTCTATGGTGAAAACCCACCGAACGTCGTTGTCTTCAAATGTTGTTGGTTCCAGCCGAAGGAGACTAGAAGGAGGCTAGTCGAAATCAAACAAAGCACCCATTTAGATGTTCCCGATGTCTATATTAAGGCTCAACAGGTGACCCAAGTTTTCTATCTACCGTGGGCCTGCCAAACTGATCCAAATCTAAATGGTTGGAATGTCGTTTATGAAGTGCCGCCACATGTTAGACCACCTCCCCCCAATGAAGAGGATTATGAACCTCACATTAACCTAGACACATATGAAGGTGAATTCTTTCAACAAACACGTCTTTCCAAAAAATGCTTCAAGAAACTCTCTACTTCACCCAGAACATTGAAGTAGACAGTGATAGTGAATTCGACTTCACCCCTGAGCCTGAACAAGAAGAGCCTGAACAAGAAGAGGTTACTGCTGCGGATGACTTGTGAATGCTTGACCGATTACATAAAGGTGGCCTTCCACATGTTGATGCCGTTGAACCCGATGAGCACGTCATTCATGATAGTGATGATGATGCATTTATTGACCCCGGAGCATTTATTGAACCCGACAATCAAGATTATTATTAGTTCATGTCAGGTATTCAATTTGTATTATATACATATATATATTGTTAGTTCATGTTAGGTATTCAATTTTTTTATGTTGTACTTGATTTATATAGTTACTTGTATAATTTTCTTACTTTGTATGATTGTTTGTTATACATAGTGCCATGGTCTTGATATCCATCCCCGTCAGCCCTTGCCCGGTTTATGATTCAGATGTGGTATATTCTCTTTTTAACTATTTGTTGCATTTCGCATTTATGACAATTATGGCCATCAAGTTGACATAGAGATATTTTTATCTAGGAGGTATGTGAACCGGAAATTGCAACTGACCCTCTTGTCGAGAAGTTAAATTTAGTTGAAAAAGAAAACCAGTATTTGAAAGAAAAAATGAAAAGAATTGAAGAAGAGAAGATGAAATTGGAGTTGTATGTTGCCGATGTCGTCGATAATCACAAGATAAAGATGGATGCAATGCGCTTGAAGATTAAGAAGATTAGAAAATATGCCATTAATAATGAGGCTTGGTATCATTATGCCGTTGGATCAATTGTTACCTTAGTTGCGATCTTGACCGCATTTGTTGTGATGAGGGTAAGTTTTCTCCAAAATGACATAATTAGCTTATTTAGTTCATTTATGACATAATTAGCTTATTCATTTCAAAAATGGCATAATATCCTTGGTTCTCTCATAAATGTCATATACTTAGCTTATTTTCCTCCAAAATGGCATAATTACCTAAGTTAGATAAAAAATGAGCTATACTAACCTAAGTTGGCTAAAAAATGGCATCATCACCTAGGTTAGCACAAAAATGACCAAAACTTATCTTATTTTCCTCCAAATTGACATAATAAGCTTAGTTAGCTAAAAAATGACATAATTACCTAAGTTAGCTCTAAAATGACACAAATAAGGAATAAGAAGAAGAAAAACAAGGAAGGGGAAAAAGAAAGAATAGAAGAAGAAAGAGAAGAAAAAGAAAGAAGAAAAAGAAGAAGAAAGATGAGAAAAGAAGAAGAAGAAAGGTGAGAAAAGAAGAAGAAGAAGAAGAAGAAAATATCTTCTTCTTCTTCTTCTTCTAGTCTTCTTCTTCTTCTTCTAGTCTTCTTCTTCTTCTTCTAACTTTCTTACTCCCATTTTTGCAGGTTTGATTCACTTCATGGAAGCAGCATTCATGGACTGCTAGTGTTTAGTTCTAGTTTTCATTTGTATTGATGAACAATGTGAAACTATGTATGTATATATGGATGAATCCGTGAAACTATGTATGTATTGGATCTTTTAATACCCTATGTGTTCTGTTGCATTGATGGACTGCTAGTTGTTTGATACATGGGCTATGTTTGAGGTTGAACTATATATATCATATATATCTTTTGAAAATGCAGGGATATAACAGAAAACAGAAAAAATAGAAACAATACAGGCACTTTGCCATCCGCCACCGACGGCAAAGGGGTCTTTGCCGTCTGCCACATATGGCAAAGGGGCCACATGGCAGCAACCTGTGCAACCTGGGAGCTGATCCATTTGGTCACTTTGCCGTCCGTGGAAGACGGCAAAGGCTTGTGCAGTTTGCTGTTCGTGGCAGACGGCAAAGAGCGGGAGGGCATGACGCATTTGCTGACATCACAAGGTAGACGGCAAAGGGGAGGGCATATTTTTCGTCAGCTGGCGGACGACAAAGCCTCCCGTTAGCCACCTAACGTGGCTAACGTCTATTCTTTGCCATCTGCCACCGACGACAAAGGTTTCTTTGCCGTCTGATGGACAAAAGCAGACGGCAAATGAGCTGTTTACCGTAGCTTTCTTTGCCGGGCATGTTTGCCGTCCACGGCAGACGGCAAAGCCCTTTGCCATCCGCTTTCCGGTCCTTTGCCGTTTGCCATGGCAGACGGCAAAGAAGCTGATTCCTGTAGTGTATATAGGCTGGAGCTTCAGCGCTTGCTTGCTAAGGGCTGCCCACTTGCTTCTCACACTATCACCCTCTCTCCAGATCTAAAAAAGATGGCGGTGGCCCCTCTATCTCCCTCCTCACCGGTGGTCACATATCCGCCAGGATCCCGTCCGCCGGGGAAGAAAAGGACGTGCAGCGTTGACGCACTCGTCGTCGGTGAGCGAGGTCACACACTGACAACAAGGCCGTCCTCTCAGACCTAGCACCTGTGCGGGATGGCCTCCATCCCCAAGCTCGCTGCCGTAGTGTGTGCAGAGGATGACGACCATGAGCGAAGCCACTTCCCGCCGACCCTCAGGTATGCTTCCTCTTTTCGAACCATACCCTTGTTCTATTGCCCCATCTGCCACGTCGCTGCATGTGGATCTTTCTCCACTCCACCATCTCCCCAATTTGATATCCTCTGCTCTGCTGGTCACGCAGACGAAAACCTTAATTTGCACTATTAAAGGAAACCCTACTTCATGCAGACTAATCCATGTCTGGGTTGAATAAGGAAAGGAAGGGAGAAAGTACTGTCGAAGAGACTAGGTATCGAACCCGCATCTAGGTTGAAAAGGGGAAAATCAGTAGCTAAGGAACGAGTCTCGTGTCTCTTGGTTGAAAAGGGGTAGAAAGGCATGACATTGCAATAGAGAATGACCAGGTCGATCCGTTTGTTGTCCTCACATCGGAAAAAGGTGGCTAAAGAGAACAAAAATGGGACGTAATCAACCTATGCTGCCTGGATATTTGTTGCTCTGGGCAACCATACCTCCCTCGCCACTCTATGCATCCGTGGAGGTACATCGTACTGGTGTGCCCACTGTCCAAATGGGCCTCCCATGCTCTTATTGCCACTTTTTTGCTGTAAGTATAATGCCACTGGTAAAGTCAAGCAATGCTACTGCTAAAGTGATGCCACATTTAACTAATGCCACACTCAGTCTAATGCCACCGATAAATTTAAGCAATGCCATTTAATGTCACTGGATTATTTCAGGGTTAGCTGTTGATTGTGGATGTATTAAAGATTTTTCAGCTAAGGCATTCTAATGCTATTGCACAGCTAGTATACCAACGATGAAACTTGTTACTACCTTCAGATTTTTGCACTGTTAATGCTTATAGATTACATACCTCACTTTCATGAGATAAGTCAATTTTTCTTGTACAGTGTCACCAAAATGCCAAGGCCCTGATGTCATTTTATTTTGGTTAAACTACACAAAAAATTATGAAGAGGAGAGGAAAGGTCAAGAGTGGGTACCTCCTCCTCCTCCGGTTGTTTTCTTGATTCATTTGATCAAGTTTTTATGTTTGATCGATTATCAAGATTGGGATAGCAAATTTTAGGTCCCCTTGAGTTCGAAATGATATTTACCTTGAAGGTACATGGTTTGCAATTTTTTATACTGTCATTAGTTAATAATGCTAGTTACCTTCAGACTTTTGTATTTGGTTTAATGCTGTTGCACAGCTAGTATACCAATGCTAAAACTTGTTACCTTTACATTTTGTATAGTTAATGCTTATAGAAATATTCCAGTCCTAGGTTATGGAAATCTGTTCAATAAAACCATTGTACTATACCCCGTAATAAAAAAACTACTCTACTATTGCACTAGCCACTGGATTAGTGTATATTTGTACTATTCGAATGGTGTTGCATTAGCGTATGGACATATATAAGGTGTGGCAAGCTTTCCCAGATATCTGCTCAATAAAACTACTGCCTATTTTTCTAAATACTAGATGTTTGGGTACTTTAAATTGAACTGCGAAAACGTCTTATATTAAGGAACAGAGGGTGTAGAGTTCACTCAAATTATTCCGGTAAAGCTAGTCACACCTTTGTTAAAATTAATGTTCATTATGTTATCGAAGGAGGTCTGCATGTTTGTCTCTAATGCCTGTCGATTACATACCTGACATCATGATGTAATGGTAAGTCATTTCTTTTTGTACAGTGTCAGTGAATTGTCAAGGCAGTGATGGCATTTTATTTTAGTTGAACTGCACAAAATATGCTTAAAAGAAGAGGAAAGGTCAGGAATGGCTCAATCTTTCAGAAAATACTGTGTATGCCTTCCTGACATCAGCCGCTGTTGCCTTATTAATTCCATCAAACAGGTGGTTAGAAACAGTGTTGCTACCATTTCCCATTAAGAAATTGGAATGCTTATATTTGTGAGTCTATGCTTCAACTAGTGCGACTTTTATAGTAATCACACTTTCAATATCTGTGTAAACTGGGATGCCCGATTTTAGTGGAACTGCACAAAAAGTCCAAATGGTTCAACATTATGAGCATGTTTTCTTCCGAACCGTTATATCCAATTGGTGGCACTATGAGCTGTTCATTACGAAGGTACATGACTATCTTGCTACTCTTTTTGTACTATCATTAGATAGTAATATTAGTGGTTTGCATGTGAATTTATTGGCAGGGTGGACCTACATTGGAGGTGCAGGACATGATTCAATGATTGGATGCTCAATTTCGGTTGTACCGATTTCACCTCTTCCATCACTGCGAACATGGATATCCTTGGTCTGATGAAGAATAGGCGCTATATTTCTGCTCTGTACCAGCAAATCAATTCAGTACAAAATTGTCCAGGGCAAAACATGACAGTATGAAATTGTCCAGTGCAAAACATGACAGATGCTAAGCGGAAACGACTAGCAGAGACATGTTTAAATCGAAAATACAAGGTGGGGTACATGTTTACTAGCTGCTTGATATTTGTGCTAACAAATTTCTGCCCATTGTTACTTGGCAAACAAACAAAGTGACCTCAATTTTGGTGGAACTGCACAAGAGACTAGTATAGTCACTGCATGCAGTGCCATTTGAAAATGGGTTTTTTACATCTGTGCCCCTGGTTCCTTAGCTCTACTCATTCATCCCCGCGCTCTTAACTTTTGCTGAGTTTTCCCCACTCCCTTGCCCGAAACCCTCAGAATAGGTCACAACGGACATTGCCGTCGGGTCAATGGCTTGACCATTAACTTTGACGAGTGGGGCCGTGCTGGACTGTGTCGTCCGTTGGACCTGACAAGTGGGGCCGCGTTGGGCGGTGTCGCTGTTTGACCGTTGGGCCGTGGTTTCGTTGGGCCGTCCCTTGCATTAAACGCTTGCGCGTGCCGCCACAACAGAAGCCTGCTATGCATGCACCCAGCAAGCCTGCCTGCATGCGTCGATGCACGCCGCCACGATGGGCCGACCGAGCCTGCATGCGCCGATCGAGCCTGCATGCGCCGATGCGTGCCACCACGATGCACTGACCGAGACGCTTTCGTGCACGCCAGTCGCCACGGATGCAGCGACGGTTGCTGCTGCTGGTTCCTCTCTTCTCGCACGCTTGTCTCCTCAATTTAGAGCATCATTTTTTACGATCAGTTTCAGCCTTTTCGATCCACTCGCATCTGCACCCGTTTTGCTACGACAAATAAATTGGACAATATGTTTTATATTTTTGTGGTTGCAAGCACTAGCTAGGTGGCTACATATTTGTGGCTTGTGTAAACAAAAGAGAAGGGTTCGTTGTGGCTGCATGCACTAGGTGGTTACTAACAAAGCGAGCTCTCTTAAGAAAACAATCAACAAATATGTAGATAGGGCCAACAAGCCCATAGCACGATCACATAGTTCAAACTAGGAAGAACTTAATAATAGAATAGATAGAAAACTTAATAATAGAACTTAATAAAAGGGCCAACAAGCCCATAGCATCTCCAACATAGTTCAATTACAACTTAACATAACATAGACTCAAAAAAGAGAGAAAAATAGATAGAGGGTTTAGAACCCTAGCCGCCGCCTTCTCCACCTCGCTCCTCCTCCAGGCGCCCTTCACTGCTCCTTCGGGGCGTTGTCGATGGGGTACGGAAGAGTGTGCATGCACGACGCGGTGGGGAAGATGTTGGTGTATTCCGTGAACATGCTGTGGGTGGTGAAAGCGATGAACTCGCAACCACACCAAAACACCCCGCCGAGGAGGTAGAAGGCGTCGAATGTGTTGGTGAAGTGGGCAAGGAGAGCAACCACCACCCCATTTTGGATGACCTCCTCGATGCGGAACATCGTTGGAGATCCCCGCGGGAGGTGGCGGTAGCCGGCCACGAGGAAGAACTCGGTGAAGTTCCTTGCGGTCCTCCACCTTGATATCGCCCACACACGTAGTGTGCGCTCAACGTACACGCCGGTAGGGTAGAGCCTCTCCGGCACGATGGGTGGGAAGCGGTAGGTTGGTCCAGTGTATTGCATGGCTGAGGGATGTGCAAAAGAAGGAGAAGGGGTCGAAGAGCAAGAAGGGCAGGTGGCAGAGGATGGGAGATGGATGAGGGATGGCAGAGGCAGAGGGTGGCTTAAATAGCCGTAGTGCTACGTGTTATTTTGCCGTGGCAATAAGGGGGTCAAATGTGAAGTAGCCCGTTTTCACACCCACCGCGGCATCGGGAGTGTACACGCATGGGAAACCATGGTTTGAAAACAAGAAGAAAAAGAAGCTAATTACACGTGTGGGAATCCGTGGTCATATATATTATATGAACAAAAAGAGACAATTTTTGAATAGTTTGTGGCCATTTTGCATGATAAAAATAAATTTGGCCCTTATAAATTTGGCCATTTTGCATTTGTATTGAACAAAAAGAACTAAATTTTCTAGGCAATGTCAATTGTTGTGTAATTTCAAATGATGCAAAAAAAAAACAGAGCCAACACGTTCACAAAAAACAGAGCAAACGATGCAAAAAAACGACGCAATTCGACGGCCCAACAAGAGCTTGGTTTCCTTTTGGGCCCAATAACTACGTTTTTTTCGCGGAGTCAGTGGTGGGCGAGCAGCCGAGCACAACCAACAGGATCGCCTCTCGCGGATCGTCCCACGATCCAATGATGCGGAGCCGTCCATGTGATCCAACGGCGCGGAGCCTGCACGCAGCCTGCCCACCGAATTCCTTCTAGAAGACCACATTTGAGGGCTGTCGCTTGGCGCCAGGGTATGATCGGATGGCTGGCGTTCGGAGCTAGGGTTAGGCAAAACCCCGTGGGGTTTAGAGGGGTTCTGAGCTGGTCAGCGGGGTTTCCAAGGCTTTGACTGAGCATAACTAATTTAAAAAAAATGAAAAAAATATGAAACCTTCGCCATTCGTCATTTTATAAGACACACTAACGAGAAAAATACTAAACTTGGTATACGGACATTAAAAAAAACCTTAGCTGGCACGATCGAGGTCAAATGAGCAAAAAAAAATCAAAAAAATATAAAACATGCGCACAATGTTGTCTTATGTGACATGTCACCAACCAAAAATCATAAACTTGGTCTATGGTCATTTTCATGAAAAAACCTTCACACATATGAGCTATCACATACAACATTTCATAGAGTTCAAGGAGAGGAGGTGGGGTTACCTTCTGTTTTTGAAAAATTTAAAAAAATCAAAAAAATCACCAAAGCTTTATTTCAAAGTGAATAAGAAGGATCTGAACTTAGTTTTGCATTTTCATATTTTAAACGTGCTTTAATAGTTTTTATATTAAAGCATATTTTTTCAAAAGAAAATGTAAAAATATGAAGATTAATTCAAAAAATAGTGAGACTTCGAATCTACACTATATAGATTGAATAGGTGTTAATAAAAAACATTTGGCTCATTTAGAGTAGGTCCAAAAAAATTTGATTACAAATGGGGCTGTTTACCCTAGCCTGGGAGCTCATTTGGAGCACATTTCTCAAATTCAAATTTCTTTGACCTCCTCTAAATCACCTCAAATTTTGCACACATGATCTCCTACACAAACATAGATAGGCTGCCAAGGTTTTTTTGTGTGCATTTTTTTGAATTTATACTGTCTTGTCGAATGTCAGTTCAAAACATCGGATAATGAGACATGCTGGTGGGAAAAAGCATGCATTTGATTAATAAACATGAGACAAATAATTAGGATAATACTCCTTTATTACAAAAATCATTACATCTTCATTCAAATGTTATTTTTTGCTCTGTTATTGGAATATTTGATAAAATGATGGACTATTTGCTCTTTTTTCTTATTCTTTGCAGCATGTCTGATCAGTGAAGCAACACTGAAACAGCATGTGTGATCATTGCAGCACATAAAATCATAGCTCACAACATCTAAACAGAACATACCATACACCACAGGCAAATTTAAGGACAGACAAATATAGATAGCATAATACATTACTACCATAGATCACACACAAAGTTTAGATACCACCACACAAAGTTTACCAAACAGCCACATTCAGTTTACCAAAAGTATCCCAAGATAAAACATCATCACATCATCACATCACACCGGAGTCAGGGCCTTTGCAAGGGCAGCATGCTTGCCCCTCATCTTGTAGTCCTCCCCGCGAATCGCTACATCCTCTGCATTAGACAGAAGGTGTTCGAAGCGGCCATCCTTTGGCTTTGGCTTGGTGGTGCAGTAGGGGCAGTGCCACTTCTTGATCTTGCGGTTGTAGAAGGAAGCAAATCCCTTGGCCTTGATCTTCTCCACCTCCTTCGCAGTGAAGGACACGACGTTGCCCTTGTACACATCTTCTCCAGAATCATACTGCACACATGAATGAATTACATTAGTACATTATAGATTCATATACACCATGTCAAAGGAACTAAATGAATAATCTAAATTTCAAGTAGGCTTACCTCATATTCTTCGTCGTCACTATACTCTGGATCGTACGGGTCGAACCCAGTAAGGGCCAGCTTTCTCTTATTCCCCACAGAATCATCCTCCTGAATATACAATTACATCCATTACTAGTAAATACAGAAGCCAACTGATAATTTAGATATGCGTACATGACACATTGATCATAGGGAACCCTTGATCATATTATCCATAATATGATTCTATTTGCATTTTCCATTGTCATGCACACACATTGAACAACAAAGCTAATATAACTACATATTGCGGACAGATTTATATACTGATGAATCAAGTAAGTTCTTAATCAATTGATAGGTACATCAAAATTAATGCATTCCATTTGGGCGTATGACATTCAAAACACCAATCTGTGTAGCATTCAAAAACAAATCTAAGCATACATGTCTGTAGAATTCAAAACCCCAATCTATGTAGCATTCAAAAACAAATCTAATAATCCCGTGTAGCATTTAAGCACAGAGATCCCTATCTCTCATTAAGATCTGTCTGGCATTTTTGCAACGAATGTAATCCAAAAAAACCCCATACAAAAAATCCCCCATCCCCCATACAGAAAACCCCATCCCTCAAACCAACTACTCTAACCATCTGTACTACCCTACGAATCACAATCCAACCAATGAAACTAAGGACTAACTCTACAATCTAAATAGGGATTGCAACTAGGTTACAAGCAAATGGAAGTACCTCCTGTACCACCTTCTCCTCGCCAGGCTGCGCCGCTCGATGCCGTCACCTTCTGCTCCGGCAGCACTGAGGCGGAGCCCGCGACCTCCTTCTCCACATCCGCAGCGGTTGCAAGTTTCCCCGCACCGCCGTGGACGCCGCCAACGTCCTTCACTTCATTCGCGGTCACCACGCCCTGCAGCTCCACTACATCTTCGGCCGCTGCGCCGGCATCGCCATGAGCGTTCGCCATCGGACAGATGGAGGCGATGAAGGTGAGGAAGAGGATGCGGTGGGGGAGAGCGAGACGGTGCGGTGGAGGCAGTGGAGGAGAGTGAGACGACAGGTTGGGGGAGAGGAAGATGATGCGGCAGGGAGGGGATTTGAGGGAAATGGTAGGGGCGATGCGTCGGGAGGTGGTCCCCCTCTTTATACGATGGGACATTTTGGGCATGTCCCATGGACACGTGCTACCCCACGACCGCGGTCAGTTGCATGCGCCCACGTATACAAATACCACCGTACGGTCAGCATATGAAACCACTATACGGGTTCGTCCAAGGCGGCGTGGGAGCGGCCCCACTCGTCCGAGTTAACGGTCAAAGGTGGACTCGGCCCTACGCGACCCCACTCGTCAGAGTTAACGGTCAAAGGCATTGACCCGACGGCAATGTCCGTTGTAACCTGTTCTGAGCGTTTCGGGCAAGGGAGTGGGGAAAAGTGAGCAAAAGTTAAGAGCGTGGGAATGAATGAGTACAACTAACGAACCGAGGGCACAGAAATAAAAATCCCTTTGAAAATAGACACAGAAAGATTGGATAGTCACTTCATGGACTACACAAAAGTAGTACTATACTATTTATTGGCCAACACTAGGTGCTTCATTGCTTTGGTATGATTATACAATGGGCATCATTTTGCCTAAGTTAAAGTTTGTATTCCAAAAATAGTCTCGCCGTTTGATCGAGAGAAGACCAAATCATATTGCAGTGCATGTTCCTCCATCATGTGTGGTTCATTCTCATGGTTCCAGCTGTTGGTGAAACCACTTACGTTTGCAAGAGAAAATGTAGAATTCACAAACAAATTTGTCTTTCACTCTGTACTGAATGTTGGCCCAGAGAAGCATCCATGTTAGTAGCAAGAACAGATGTTTTTTCTAGATCTTTGCTTTTGGTGCTACATATTTGTATATGATCTGTGAATCATTGAGATGCATTAACATGTTGATCTTATGTATGGGAATCATACTAGTTGGTTGTGAATTTGGGCTGCTAATGTGAACCTATTACAATGCCAGGCCTGTGAGTCTCGTGTGAACATTTCGAACGGATCGGCTCTTACTACTGTGCACAGCATGATCCTTATTTCTGTGTGCTCAGTGTTTACAAGTTACTAGCAGTTCCTTATTTCTGTTCGCTCAGTGTTTACGAAGTTACTGATCAATCACTAGCTAGCCTACTAATACGCTCCTGGCAGTTTTAGTTGCGATGCAAGATCTGAAGGTAGCAGTTTTTTGAATAAAAATGCCTACCTCTGAAGAAACTGACATGCTGTTCTGAAGAAAATGCCATGCGAATCTGAGGAAACTGCCCTGTTCGCAAATGCCTTATCTCCCAGCGAACGTTCATCAGCTATTGCGATCCTACACCTACACTATCCGACCGACTCGATCCTACACGAATAACCAGTGGATCACGCACGTACCTCATCTGGATGAATTGAGCGCACTCGTTTGACCGTCATGCCGATGTGCGACCTAGCACGGACGGGATGCACCGCTGACAGGATGGGACGGGACAGTCATAATTTAAGTTTTTCTAGTTTTCCATGGTAAGCTGGCACGCTAAGCCATGCCTGCTTATGCATTGAATTCCGATGACCGCGATGACCATCGCGTTTCCCGCGACACCCTGGTTCACCTACCTTCCGCCTATAATTACTTGTTCCCGGTGTTCTCCGGTGGCACCATCACCCAACTCGCCCTATCCTCATAATCCCCCACCGGCCCGACATCGCTCGCCACTTGCCCTCGTTCTCGCCACGTCCGTCATGCCCCCGCCCGTCCGCAATAGGTGACGCCGAAGGTGGTCACCGCCGGAACTAGTGTTCGGTTTTTCACCGGAAGGCAGATGGAGGGAGGAGGCATTCTATCAGTCTTTAGATGGCAATGCGGATTATGAGGACTTGTTGGAGCGCGACCACCTGGCGGAGGAGCAGCGTATTGCTAATTTGTGCCGCCAGCGGGGCATGGAGCAGCAGCGCACCGATGCTCTGAGTCACGAGCAGAGCGCCCGCAACTGGGCCGACTACATGGAGGCCGGTGCCCGGCAAATAGCCCTGGAGGCTGTCGGGCACACACGCGTTCGTGACGCCGAATTTTACTACCAGCTCATCAAATGGGTTTCCCGCTTAGAAGCCGAAGCTTCGGTGGACCACTCCGGCATGGAAAGGGCCAACGCGCGCGAGCAACGCGCCCTATCGCACCTCTGGCAAGTCTGAGGCGAGGAGGAGGACGTCGGTACTGGCGTGTAGCGTGTACCGCAGATGGTGGCCGGCATCGTCTAGTTAGCTGAGAGTAAGTTAGTACTTGTACACTACTAGAGTATTAATGGGAGTAGATAGTTAACTTGGCTATGATGGTTGTCAACCTGGAAGTTCAGTACTCTATATCTCGATCAGACCTGTTACTTTGCTCTGAATGTTGAACCTTCCGTTTGAACATATGGAATGGGCTGTATTTGTCCGCCACGGGTTTAGAGGCTGACTTGTGGGCCTACTAGGTTGACGCGTACACAATCAGGAGATGATTGTACATGGAGAGGATGACAGCAGGGACCCATCAGGATCATGGCAGTACGCAAGCAAGTGCCTCCTTATTTCAAGCCAAAAAAAGTGGTTCCTCCTAATGGATTTCTGACATCTGGGTCCCATGCCATTGCCAACGTAGTCAATAAATGAGAGAATTGCACAACGAGCGGCTGACACCAAGGACCCAGCAGCTCACCCAGTTCTTTTTTTTGAGATAGAAGCAGGGTGTCAACTGGGTTGTGCGGGGCACTCTCACCTGTCTAGCCAGCGTTTTATTTTATGTTTACCACAAGACCAGCCCAGTAGTTTTTTTCTTTCTGAAAATGGCTAGACCAGTTTTTTTGTTCTTTTGCCAGAATACCCAACTGAGGCCTACTTGCTTTTGTCAGCCCTGCTAGGCTGCAAATCTTTCAAGATGAGGAGAGTTTCATTCGTCTTGCCCAGAAAATGGGCTATCAGTAATGAGAAATGGGATGTACATTTTTAAAACACATCAAACCGGCAATTAGTTTCAAATTTCATTTTTTTCATTTCGAGATTTTAAATTCCATTGATTTTTATGCGTGGACAATTATTTGGATTTTATATTGATATAAATTTATTTTTCAAATTAGTTTGAATGTGATTCAAAATTTCAGGATTAAAAACAGTTCGGACCGCACCGAAATATGCAAAATTTTGTAATCATGGCCACAATATGGGCTGTAATGCTAACAAAAAGAATAGGGGCTCGAAAAAATCCTTAAGAATTAGCAAATGGGCTATAAATTATTAGAAATAATGGCAGATGGGTTGTATGCTGTTTTCCATAGATTTGAGGCTGACTTGTGCGCCTACTATAGGTTGACGCGTAAGCTTTCCTAAAAAAAAGGTTGACGCGCACGCAAGGCCTTGTCAACTTAGTCAACACACGAGAGCAGTGACTGTTGGATGTCCATCCTATGGCCGTCGTGCTTCTTCAATCTCTGCTCTTCCTGCTCCAGCAGCTCAAACCAGCGCCGGCGGGACTGCTTGCTTCCTTATTTCCGTGGCCGGCTTTTCTACCGCACAGGCCTCACCGGCCCACCCTACTCCCACCACTAGCCAGGCCATCCCTCTACCCACCCGCACCTCCTGTTATTTTCTGACGACGGCAGCCTCACCCCTCAACCGACTAGTCAGCCCTCTTACTCCACTCAGCGTGGGCATCCACTGCTGTGGCTTCGCCGGCTCCGGGTCATTCCCTTCCTAGGCCTCGCCGTCGTCCATCGCATTGGTGCTCTCGGCGCGGCATGGTCAACATGGTCAACAAATGACAGCCATCGAAAGAGGGATGTAAGTGGAGAGGCTGATAGTAGGGACCCACACAAGCAAGTGCCTCCTTATTACGCTAACTTGTGGGCCTACTAAGCTGACGCGTACGCAGGGCTTTGTCAACTTAGTCAATAAATGATTCTAGCAGCTGGACCGTTGGATGTTAATCCAACAGCCATGTTGCTTCTTCAACCTCTGATCTTCTTGATCCCGCCGCCCAAACCAGCGCCGGCGGGACCGCCTGCTCCTGCCTCCCGTGGGCGGTAGTGCTGCCGCACAGGCCTCACCACCCCACCCTAATCCCACTCACTCACACCCCGTGTTATTCTCCGGCGATGGCAGCCTCACACTGCAGCGGAACAAGTGAACCCTCATACTCCCCTCCGCGTGGGGCATCCACTGCCTCATCTTCCTCGGCTCTGGATCGTTCCCTTACCAGGCCTCGCCGTCGTCCACCGCCTTGGTGCTCTCCGCGAGGCGTCGTCAACGTTGTCAACGAACGACAGCCATCGGAAGACGACTGTACATGGTGAGGCTGATAGCGGGACCCACCAGCTACATCTTTACACGCAAGGAAGTGCCTCCTTATTACGCGCAAAAAAATGATTCCTCCCCTTGACAGCTAGGACCCACCACATATATCTTCGCATGCAAGGGAGTGCCTCCTTATCCTCCTTGACGGTTGGGACCTACCCGGTCGAAGCGTACGTAGCGTTGTCTGTCTGGTCGCGAACGTGTACGTACATACTGGTCGATCGGTCTCTGTGCAACGATGGACCGTGGCCGAGCAAGCAGTGGCACGTGTACTAGTAGAGCCCCCGATGTAGCAGTTCAGGCAGTCCCTTCTAAACCGTGTACATGTACATATAGCGTACGTACATACGGGCGGGGTCTCGAACGGCTAATCGCGCATATGTACAACCAGGGCTCATGTACATGGAGAGGCAATGGATGGCAGCAACGGCGTCCTGTTCATCGGTAGCCAACCGGCTGGGTCGAAACGGAGAAACTGCATCGTGTTCATCGGGAGGCAACGGAATGTGTCGTGTTCATCGAGAGCCTACCGGCTTGGACGGAACAGCCGAAACGAGGTCTGGCGTACCGCAAAACGGAGGAAACGGCGTTCTGTTCGACCACGTACGGTCGAAACAGGGTCCTGTTCATCGGGAAGGGTCTGGCATACCGCAAAACAGAGGAAACGGACTTCTGTTCGAGTGCCTACGATCGAAAAGGGGTCATGTTCATCGGGAGGGGTGTGGCTGTGACACCCCCGACTCAATCGTGCACTAATCATACACGCAAATATGCACGATCAAGGACAGGGACTCACGGGAAGATATCACAACACAACTCTAACACAAATAAACGGAGATCCACAATATTACAGACCAGGGATTCGAAGATCCGAATACATAAGTCAGTCATACAAATATTATCTGAGTACAGACATAGTTAGACAAGTTTTGCCTTAAGAAGGCTAGCACAAACAACGACTCTAGATCGAAAGGCGAAGGCCTCCTGCCTGGGAGCCTCCGATCGTACTCCTGGTCGGCTGGCTCAATCCAGTAGTACGTGCCCTCCGGACCCTCCTGGTAGTAAGCTCCTGAAGTGGCATCTGGCTCCGGGGTTCCATCGTCTGGTGTATCATCAAGGTGGGGTATGGGGAAAAGAGAAAGTAAAGCAACCATGAGTACTCATCCGAAGTACTCAGCAAGCAAGGATCTATACTACATATGCAACATTATCAATGGAGAAAGGCTGTATATGTGGACTAGGCTGCAGAAATGCCAGAATAGAGAGAAGGCCTAGTCCTATCGAAGACTAGCATCTTCATGCATCTTCACGAAACCATCATCTTGCAGCAGTAGAAGAGAGTAGAATAGCATTTTATTTAGCAAACATGTTGAAGCAAGCCTAGAGATCCTTCCTCGACTCCCAGCAAGAAAGCGATCCCGAAGCTTCAATTAAGTAACAAGTATCCAGTTCAAGTAGTAGATCGGGATACACAAACTGAGCGTCCTTTACCGTAGGACCGGCTATCGTTAGATCATTCATCCCTGCAGGGGTGCACTATTGTTACCCAACACGCTCGATCAACTCTGGCCGGACACACTTGCTGGGTAATGCCTGGCCTTGGTAGATCAACACGAAGCAGCACCCTACCTAGGCTCAGTAGAGAGGTCAGCACGCCGGACTAACCTATGCATCCAGAGGTCTTGGGCCATCGCCCTGGGCACCCTGTGCGTTGCGAGACTGGCCGGGGTGCAGGCGCGACACTGAACTCGTCAGTGAAGTATCCAGCCCAATCCCGACAATCAGCCCGCACGGTAAATCGTGATGTCTGACGAGCTTTCAGGAGAAACGTACATCGCAGAGGGCCCCATAACCATAATCCCGCATGGTGGTAGTGTGTATAGGGCACGTCGACCCACTCAGATCACACACCCAAATCCAATAGGCTCATTTAGTATCACGCGGAGACAATCAGAGTCTCTGAAGCTCCGCCACAATATCACACTCGAGTGCCCTTCTGACACACTCGACATCACAGATCCCCAGCGGGTACCCACCAGGGTGAACCCGCCTGTAACAAAGGTCAAGGTAACCGTGTGGTCATAACATCAAGGGGGAAAACCCCGAGGAATCACCCTCGGCGGATTCCACTTGACGAAATCATCAGGGTGAACGTATGAGGTATCACCCTTGAGGATCACACTGAGGGGTTGCACGACAGAGTCGTATCGGAAGTGGAGAAGGAGGAATCACCCTCGATGACCACAACCGAACAGCTACACTACAGAGTATTCATCAGGAGTGCGTTACGAGGTATCACCCTCGGCACTCGATAGTAATTATGCAGAGTCATACAACTAAGGGGGTGAGGTGATGTGTCGGTCTCTGGTCAACGATCACATTGATCGATTCGTCGATGATCAAGCAGGGGCCACAAGGGTAAGGTGGTGGGGTCAATGATGGTCCACTACCAACCTATACTAAATAGTTTAACATAGGCAGGTAACGTAACATTGAACATGTTACAAAAGCAGGCTATGCATCAGAATAGGAACATACATTAACAGTAGCAAAATCTAATGCAAGCAGGAGAAATGGAATGGGCGATATCTGGATGCTCAAGGGGGGGGGGGGGGGGGGGGGCTTGCCTGGTTGCTCTGGCAAGAGAGAGAGGTCGTCAACGGGCTGCTCGTCTGGAGTGTAGTCGTACCCAGCTGCAGCGTCGTCGGTATCGGCGTCTATCGAGAGAGAAGGAGGGGGGGTGAGAAACTATAAATTCACGGCAATAATGCAAACACTATGTATGACATGCCTAAATGATATGCCAGGGTGTTCTATTGCCTAACTAAATGATTTAGTTAATTTAGGAATTTATCCGGATTTATTTAATCAACGTTGGGCACTATTCATTTATCGAAATCGGTCTAAAAGTTCAATGTTCATATAGCTAGGGGCATCTGACAAGAATACGGAGGGTGTATTTAGATTCGTATCAAAATTCTGAGCAAGTTTCATGTATAAAGTATTTTCATCGGAGTTACGGATTATTTAATATGATTTTCTAAAGTTTTAATCATTTTCTGAATTTAATTATTTATTTAATCCAACATTATCCAAAACAGTGTAAAGTGACATCAGCATAACCTAGGTGTGATGTCAGCAGGTCAACTGGTCGGCCAACCAGTCAAACCAGACAGGTGGGGCCGACATGTCATACACTGTGGCTTTTACATAGGGGTTAAATTAACTAATTGGGTTAATTAGCAGGTGGGGGCCAGCAGTTAGTGTCTGTTTAGGATTTTAATTAACTAATTATCTATTTATTTAAATTAGTTTAATTGAGTGGGGCCCGCATGTCAGTGAGACAGGGGGCGGCCACGTCAGCAGTTGACCTGGTCAACAGGTCAACTAGGGCCCAGGGGGCCCACTGGCCAGTGGCCCAGGGGGTGGGGCCCAGCTGGCCACGTCGGACGCCGACCGGAGAGCGCTCCGGCGAGCCCGAGTGCGGCAGCGAACTCCGGCGAGCTCGGGTTTTGCCTACGGTGCACCATTTTGGGTGGGATTTGGCGCGTTCGATCGGGCAGTCCATGCCGCGTGCATTGGTGGTGGTGGCTTGGCCAGAGACGATGCATCGGCGGCACGTCGGCGGCGACCGGACTCGGGTGGCGATGGCAAACGGCGATGCGGTCACGCACGAGTCAAACGAATGGGCTAGGAGGCACCTACACGGCACGGCGAGCACGTTGGTCACGTGCGGGTGACCAAATGGTCACCGGAGAAGCGCCGGCGACCAAACTAGGTGGCGGTGGGTTCGGGCCTTGACGGAGCAGTGGCTACGGGCGACTAGAGGGGGCAGGGGTGGGCGCGTTCGACGCAGGGGCTCACCGGTGTTGCGGAGAAGGCCCGGGGAAGAACGGAGGAGCTCGGGGCGACGCGAATCGATGGCGGCGACACAGGCGGCCGTAGGGGAAGAAGACGACGCAGGCCGGCGATGCAGAGGTGTTCGGCTTCGGTTCATTGGCGCAGGAGGCGTAGAGGAGCACGACGGAGCTCGTGGACACGTCGCGGTGGCGAGGCGGAGGCGGTGGCCGAGAGCTTCAGCGGAGGCCGATCATGGCGGCGTCGGGCGAGGTGGGGAACGAGGGAGGAAGGGGGGAATGGTGGCTAGGGTTCGCCAAGGAGAGCAGGGAGCTGCTCTTATCCCCAGCGCGGGCGCGCTGTCGACCGCACGGAGGGGGGGCCTGGCTCGCGCGCGCGAGGTGTTAGACAGTGAGGCGTGGAGCAGTGCAGAAGGTGGGGGACGGCGCTGCGTAGGCTGGGCCGGCACTGTGCACTCGAGGCCCAGCATAGTGGGCCTTTTCCTTTTTCTCCTTTTCTCTTTCTCTGTTTTTCTTTTCTTTTCTATTTTGTCTTTTATTTTTACTCCAAATGACTTTTGTAAAATCTGGCACTTGCCCATATAATATCAGTGCAATATCCAACCCTGGTATAAAAAGGTTTTGGGGCCAAATGTTTTCAATTGGATTTTATTTAACTAAAAAGGTATTAACCAACCCAGTTTTTCTACTGTTAGAGTCACTTAGTTAATTTATTAATTGTTGATTACAATTTTAGAATAGTCTCTATAATATTTGTTGTTTACTGAACATTTTAGTTTCTATGTTGAACAACTTTTATTTTCCACTTTCATTTGAACTTGAATTTTGACTTAGGAGTTGAAATGCAATATGATGCAAATGATGATTATGCACTGTTAAACATGCTGACTTGCCATTATCAAAAGTGATTACTGTGGCTAAGCACATGGGGTGTTACAATTCTCCTCATCTATCAAGAATTCTCGTCCCGAGAATTAAGAGGAAGACTAAAAGAAAGCGGGGTATTCTTCGCGAAGACGATCCTCGCGTTCCCAAGTGGCTTCATCTTCAGAATGATTCGACCACTGAACCTTGAGGAATTTGATTGACTTCTGACAAGTTCGACACTCAGCTTGATCAAGAATACGGATGGGATATTCTGGATAAGACAGATCTTCCCGTAATTCAAGCATTTCGTGATCCACAGCTCGAATAGGATCCTTGAAGCAGCGACGGAGTTGGGATACATGAAAGACATCATGTACTTGTGAAAGATTTGGCGGCAATTGCAACTGATATGCCACTTCTCCTCGACGGGCAAGAATACGGAATGGGCCAATGTAGCGAGGAGTTAACTTGCCTTTGATTCCGAACCGGTGAGTGCCTTTCAACGGGGTGACATGACGGTAAGCTTGCTCGCCAGGTTGATAGACCATTTCCTGGTGCTTTCGGTCATAGTTGCTCTTCTGACGAGACTAAGCAGATTTCAAATGTTCACGGACAATGCGGACTTGTTCTTCAGCTTGCTGAACAATGTCCGGTCCGACGAGTGAGCGTTCCCCAGTTTCTGACCAATTCAGAGGGGTTCGACACTTACGTCCGTCAAGAACTTCAAACTGTGCCATCTTCAAACTAGCTTGATAGCTATTGTTGTAAGAGAATTCGGCATACTGGAGAGATTCCTCCCATTTCTTACCGAAGGAGATGACGCAAGCCCGAAGCATATCTTCGAGCACTTGATTAACTCGTTCAACTTGACCCTGTGACTGAGGGTGAAAAGCGGTGCTGAAAGACAGATGAGTTCCCATAGCTTCTTGGAAACTATTCCAGAATCTGGAGGTGAAGAGGCTGCCACGATCAGAACTAATCTCCAATGGAACACCATGGAGTGACACAATTCAGGAAACATACAAGTCTGCTAACTGGCTAGCAGTGATTGTCTCCTTAACTGGAAGAATGTGAGCAACCTTGGAGAATCGGTCAATGACGACAAAGATAGCATCTTGACCCTTCTGAGATCTGGGAAAACCAGTAATGAAATCCATTTGGACTTTGTCCCATTTCCATTCAGGAATATCAAGTGGTTGCAGAGTTCCAGCAGGCCTTTGATGTTCTGCTTTAATGCGTCGGCAGACGTCACACTCAGAAACATAACAAGCAATATCTCGCTTCATATTAGGCCACCAGTATCTCTGACAAATGTCACGGTACATCTTTGTGCTACCAGGATGAATTGACAGAGGAGTGTCGTGAGCTTCTTTCATAACGTGTTCCCTCTCATCCTTGAACTTGGGTACGAAGAGACGGTGTTGGAAAAATAGGATCCCATCCTTATCAAGATGGAATTTCGACGGCTTTCCTTTCTCGAGGTACCGCTTAATCCTTTGAACTTCAAAGTCATACTTTTGTATAATCTTAATGATGTGCTCTAAATCTGGTTCGACAACCAGGGTATTGAGATAACCCTGTGGAACAATATGGAGGTTCAATTTGCGAAGCTCTTCATAAAGCATAGGTTGTGCTTCCTGAACCATAAGGTTGCTGCAATAAGCCTTGCGACTCAAAGCATTGGCCATTACATTAGCCTTGCCAGGGGTATATGAGATATTCATATCATAATCGGCAATTGTTTTGAGCCATCTTTGTTGACGAAGGTTCAGATCCGGTTGAGTATATAGATACTTCAAACTTTGATGATCCGTATATATCTCGCAACGATTACCGAGAAGGTAATGTCGCCATAGCTTCAGAGCATAAATAACTGCAGAAATTCGAGATCGTGCACTGGGTAATTTTCTTCGTGAGGACGTATTTATCGAGAGGCATAAGCGATGACTTTACGCTCTTGCATTAGGACACAGCCTAATCCTTGACGAGATGCATCACAGTATATTACGAAATCCTTTTGGGAATCCGGGGGTGCTAGCACTGGGGCAGATGTTAACTTATCTTTCAGTGTCTGAAAGCTTTCCTGACATTTTTCTGTCCACTCAAATTTAATACCTTTGTGAAGCAGATTCGTAAGTGGCTTTGCAATCTTGGAAAAGTTCTCAACGAATCGACGTCAATAACTAGCAAGTCCGAGAAAACTTCTGACTTGCTTGACATTCTTCGGGGGAGTCCAGTCAAGAATAGCCTGAACTCGTTCCGGGTTAACAACAATTCCATCCTTGGAAATCACATGACCAAGATAGGTCACTTCAGATAACCAGAATTCGCATTTGGAGTACTTGGCATACAACTTGTGTTCTCGAAGCCTCTCCAGAACAAGGCGAAGATGTTCGGCATGTTCTTCTTCATTCTTGGAATATATAAGGATATCATCCAAATAAACCACGACGAATTTGTCGAGGTAATCCATGAATATATAATTCATCAGACGGGAGAATGTAGCTGGAGCATTCGTTAGGCCAAATGACATGACTTTGTACTCATAGGAGCCATAACGAGTGATGAATGCAGTCTTGGGAATATCCTCTTCACAGACATGGATCAGGTGATAACCCAACCTCAAGTCGAGTTTAGAGAACACCGATGATCCAGCAAGTTGATCATATAAGTCATTGATCCGGGGCAGTGGGTATTTATTCTGGATTGTGGCTTGGTTAATGGGCCGATAATCCTGAACCAATCGGTTAGTTCCATCCTTCTTCTTAACAAAGAGTGAAGGTGCTCCCCAAGCAGAGGAACTGGGGCGGATGAAACCATTCTTAAGTGACTTGTCGATTTCTTCCTTAAGCTCGAGAAGGTGGTGCGGAGGCATCTTATAAGGACGCTTGGCAATAGGGACAGTGCCAGGCTTCAAGTCAATGACAAACTCGACAGCTCTAACCGGGGGTATTCCTGGGAGTTCTTCCGGAAAGACGTCCGGAAAATCTCGAACGACAGGAACGTTCTCGATTCCTTCCAGAGTGAGGCGTTCAAAGCATTCAGAGCATATATCTGAGCTTCAGCATCTCGAGTAATTCGGGCTGTATAATTCACTATCTCGTCGGAGGGGTGAAGAAGTTGGACCACTTTAGTGGCACAATTGATCGAAGCAATGTGAGCTTTCAACCAATCCATTCCGAGTATGAGGTCTATGGTGGAAGACTTCAAGACGATGGGTGAGGCAAGGAATTCCAACCCTTTAATTTCGACGGTAACGTTAGGTGCTATCACGTCAGCATGACAGTGACCTCTGGGAGTTTTAATGACTAACGGAGTATGCATCTTCTCATATCGAATGCCATGCATGAATGCAAATTTTCCAGAGATGAATGAATGTGATGCTCCTGAATCAAATAAAACAGAAGCAGGTACTGAATTAATGAGAAGGGTACCCATCACAGTAGCAGGTTGATCCTGGACTTCTTCAATGTCAATGTTGTAAGCGTGTCCATGACCATGTGCAGCAAACACAGTATTATAGTTGCGGGTCTGATTGTTGCCACGACCATTGCCACGGCCAGTACGAGGAAAAGCTAACTGATATTGAGTCTGGCGGCAGTCTTTAGCCTGGTGACCTGGTTTGTGGCACTTGAAGCACAGACCATCTTCAGGACGAAGAGGAGCATTTTGTTGAATAGCTTGAGCTCTTGGCTGCCTCGGTGGTGGAGGAGGCAGACGTGGGGCAGCATAGTTGCTCTTTGGCGCAGAGGTATTTGGACGGAACACATTGTTGGGAATCCAGACTCGACACTTCTGTGCTGAGCCCGAAGATGAGCCAGCATCACGATAGCGCTTCTGCGAGTCCTTATGCTTCATCTGAGCGGTCAAAACAAGAATAGCCTTGTTCACAAGAGTTGAAAAGTCGTTGAAGTCTTGAGCAGCAAGTGCAAGCTCGAGGTCTCGGTGGAGTCCATTACGGAACTTCTCTTGTCTACGGGCATTTGTGGCGATGTCTTCTTCAGCATAGCGGGAGAGGTCAAGAAATTCCCACTGATAAGCTTCGACAGTCTTGTTGCCCTGAGTGAGGTTGCGGAACTGGGTCTTCATCCGTTCCATAATTGCCTGAGGGATATAACGGGCACGGAAAGCAGCCTGGAACTCATACCAGGTAACCACTGTTCCAGCAGGCAGTGAACGCTTGTGGGTGTCCCACCATTGAGCAGCGGGACCCTTTAGGAAAAAGGTCGCGAAGGTGACGAAGTTGGTAGGGGCGACATTAGCAGACTCCATCTCGTGAGTGATGTCGCGGAGCCAGTCATCAGCATCCAGTGGCTTGTCAGAGTTGCGGAACTGAGTGGGGTTAAGCCGCATAAACTCCGGCAGTGTTATTGAAGGAGGGTTCTGGTTCTGGTTGTTCTGATGCGGAAACTGAGCCATGATCCCAGCCATGAACTGGCAATTGAGCTCAAATTGTTGCATCATAGCTGCCATATAGTCTGGCGGTGGTGGGCGTTCAGGGGCACGACCACGACCATGAGCACCTGGTCTAACCATCCTGCTAAGTATCAACAGGGGTAGTTTAGTAAAAGCAATTGCGAGTGTTTAGCGACAAGCATGATGTAACTCGACAACAATTAAGCAGTGTAACAGATACATAACAGTAGTCAATTAAGACATACAGATCCATACACAGAGTCGGGTACATGCGGACAGCATAACGGTGCAAATTAAAAGCTAGACATACTAGGCGGCGCGCAGGCACGCGGTAAGGAAGTACACAACGAGACATAGCAAAGGCTACATCAACGTCGGGGAAAACCACTGTAACGGGGTAACTGCGAGTGCGGACGGCGAGCACGTCGGCGGCGACCGGACTCGAGTGGCGATGACAAACGGCGATGCGGTCACGCACGAATCGAACGAATGGGCTAGGAGGCACCTACACGGCACGGCGAGCACGTTGGTCACGCGTGGGTGACCAAATGGTCACCGGAGAAGTGCCGGCGACCAAACTAGGCGGCGGTGGGTTTGGGCCTTGACGGAGCAGTGGCTACGGGCGACTAGAGGGGGCAGGGGTGGGCACGTTCGACGCAGGGGCTCACCGGCATTGCGGAGAAGGCCCGGGGAAGAACAGAGGAGCTCGGGGCGACGCGAATCAACGGCGGCGACACAGGCGGCCGTAGGGGAAGAAGACGACGCAGGCCGGCGATGCAGAGGCGTTCGGCTTCGGTTCGTTGGCGCAGGAGGCGTAGAGGAGCACGGCGGAGCTCGTGGACACGTCGCGGTGGCGAGGCAGAGGCGGTGGCCGCGAGCTTCAGCGGAGGCCGATCATGGCGGCGTCGGGCGAGGTGGGGAACGAGGGAGGAAGGGGGGAATGGTGGCTAGGGTTCGCCAGGGAGAGCGGGGAGCTGCTCTTATCCCCAGCGCGGGCGCGGGCGCACTGTCAACCGCACAGAGGGGGGCCTGGCTCGCGCGCGCGAGGTGCTCGACAGCGAGGCGCGGAGCAGTGCGGGAGGTGGGGGACGGCGCTGCGCAGGCTGGGCCGGCACTGTGCACTCGAGGCCCAGCACAGTGGGCCTTTTCCTTTTTCTCCTTTTCTCTTTCTCTATTTTTCTTTTCTTTTCTGTTTTGTCTTTTATTTTTACTCCAAATGACTTTTGTAAAATAAGGCACTTGCCCATATAATATCAGTGCAATATCCAACCCTGGTATAAAAAGGTTTTGGGGCCAAATGTTTTCAATTGGATTTTATTTAACTAAAAAGGTATTAACCAACCCTGTTTTTCTACTATTAGAGTCAGTTAGTTAATTTATTAATTGTTGATTACAATTTTAGAATAGCCTCTATAATATTTGTTATTTACTGAACATTTTAGTTTCTATGTTGAACAACTTTTATTTTCCACTTTCATTTGAACTTGAATTTTGACTTAGGAGTTGAAATGCAATATGATGCAAATGATGATTATGCACTGTTAAACATGCTGACTTGTCATTATCGAAAGTGATTACTGTGGCTAAGCACATGGGGTGTTACAGTGGCGTACCGCAAAACGGAGGAAAGGGACTTCTGTTGGAGCGCCTACGGTCGAAACGGGGTCCTGTTCATCCACCGTGTACTGCCTCGCTCCAGCCTCCACGGGCTACTGTTCATCAATCGTCGACTTCCTCCAGCCTCCACCAGCTACTGTTCATGCATCCAACCTCCACCAGCTACTGTTCATAGAGCCTCCACGGGGTCCTGTTCATCCACCCCCAATCGGCTGGGGTGCGGCGGCCTCCTCGGGGTCTTGTTCATCCAGTGGCAACGGCCTAGCTACTACCACGGGGTCCTGTTCCTCCAACCCCCACCAGGAAATGTTCATCCACAGCCAACCAACCGGCTTGACTCACCATGTCTCGACTCATTCTACGTACCGCACGCACGGTAGCAACGGTCACTGTTCATCGAGAGGCAACCCAACACCGGCTGGCTACGTCTCGCACGGGCGCTCGATCGGCTTCAGTAAGCAGCAGCAGTGATCGATCGCTTGGGTTCAGTTAGCAGCAGCAACGAAGGAATCGCTCAGGTTCAGTTAGCAGCAAATGAATCGCTCGGGTTCAGTTAACAGCCAAGGGATCAATCGCTCGGGTTCAGTAACGTGCGGTCGCTCGGGTTCAATTAGCCAATGCCTCGCACACACGCGCATACATGAGAGAAACCCGCAAACCTCCATGCATCGCTCGGCCCCGACCACCCACCATAACCGGGAACTCCCCGATATTTTCCTCGCCCTCGCTTCTACCACGATTTTTTCCGTCATGGATGGCCCAAGGAATGTCATGCAGGTGTGTCTCCGGCCCTCCCAGGACGAAAAGCCCATTTTCTTTCAGGATTTTTTGTCATAGAAGTAGGAGCCCACCACATCTATGATGATACATGGTTTTGCCACAATTATCGTCATAGAAGTGTCATAACCATGACAGAAAAAAATTCGTTCGGACCAAAATGTCACGGATGTGTTTTTTTTTTGTAGTGTTTGCACTAAATATGGACTTGACTCTGAGATAGTAGCCTCTTTTTGTGGATCATTTGCTACTCATGTTGATCTCCCTAAGGATAAGTGGTTTAACTATCATCCCTCGATTAAAGAAGAAATTAAGGAACCGGTCATAGTTAAAGATGAAACTATTATTTACAATGTTGATCCAGTTGTGCCTATTACTTATATTGAAAAACCACCTTTCCCTGTTAGGATAAAGGAACATGCTAAGGTTTCAACTGTGGTTCACAAAAGTAATATTAAAGCACCAAAACCTTCTAAGCAAATTAAAGTAGAACTTAGTGTTGCTATGGTTAAGGATCTCTTGGTGGAAAATATTGATGGGCATGTTATTTACTTCTGTGATGAAGCTGCTAGAATTGCCAAACCCGATGAAAAAGATAAACATAGACCCATTGTTGGCATGCCTGTTGTCTCAGTTAAAATAGGAGATCATTGTTATCATGGTTTATGTGACTTAGGTTCTAGCATTAGTGTTATTCCTTTTACTTTATACCAAGAAATTATGGATGACATAGCACCCGCTGAAATAGAAGACATAGATGTTACTATTAAACTTGCTAATAGAGACACCATCACACCACTTGGGATTGTTAGAGATGTTGAAGTCTTGTGTGGGAAAATAAAATACCCTACTGATTTTCTAGTTCTTGGTTCCCACAAGATGATTTTTGTCCCATTATTTTTGGTAGACCTTTCTTGAACACCGTTAATGCTAAAATAGATTGTGAGAAACAAACTGTCAGTGTCAGCTTTGGTGATGAGTCTCATGAGTTTAATTTCTCCAAGTTTAGTAGACAACCTCATAAGAAGGAATTACCTAGTAAGGATGAAATAATTGGTCTTGCTTCTATTGTCGTGCCTCCTACTGATCCACTAGAACAATATTTGCTTGACCATGAAAATGATATGCATATACATGAAAGAAATGAAATAGATAAATTTTTCTTTGAACAACGACCTCTGCTCAAACATAATTTGCCTATTGAAACTCTAGGAGGTCCTCCTCCACCTAAAGGTGATCCTGTGTTCGAATTAAAACAATTGTCTGACACTTTGAAATATGCTTATCTCGATGAGAAAAAGATATATCCTGTTATTATTAGTGCTAACCTTTCAGAACATGAAGAAGAAAGATTATTGAAAATTCTAAAGAATCACCGTGCTGCTATTGGATATACTCTTGATGATCTTAAGGGCATTAGTCCCACTCTTTGTCAACACAAGATTAATATGGAACATGTTGCTAAACCTGTTGTTGATCATCAATGACGTTTGAATCCTAAGATCAAAGAAGTGGTGAGAACTGAAATATTAAAACTTCTAGAAGCAGGTATAATCTGTCCCATAGCCAATAGTAGATGGGTAAGTCCCATTCATTGTGTCCCTAAGAAGGGAGGTATTACTGTTGTTCCTAATGATAAAAATGAACTTGTTCCACGAAGAATACTTACTGGTTATAGAATGGTAATTGATTTCAGAAAACTAAATAAAGCTACTAGAAAAGATCATTACCCTCTGCCTTTTATTGATCAAATGCCCAAAAGATTATCTAAGCACACACACTTTTGTATTCTTGATGGATATTCTGATTTATCTCAAATACCTGTTTCACAACCTGATCAAGAGAAAACAACCTTTACTTGCCCTTTTGGAACTTATGCTTATAGACGTATGCCTTTTGGTTTATGCAATGCACCTGCTACCTTTCAAAGATGTATGACTGCTATATTCTCTGATTTTTGTGAAAAGATTGTTGAGGTTTTCATGGATGATTTTTCCGTTTATGGAACTTCTTTTGATGATTGCTTAAGTAACCTTGACCGACTTTTGCAGAGATGTGAGCAAACTAATCCTGTCTTGAATTGGGAGAAGTGCCACTTTATGGTTAATGAAGGTATTGTCTTGGGGCATAAGATTTCTGAACGAGGTATTGAGGTTGATAAAGTTAAAGTTGACGCAATTGAGAAAATGCCATGTCCTAAAGATATTAAAGTTATTTGTAGGTTCCTTGGTCATGCTGGTTTCTATAGGAGGTTTATTAAAGACTTCTCTAAAATTTCTAGGCCTCTTACAAATCTTTTACAAAAGGATGTTCCATTTGTTTTTTATGATGATTGTGTGGAAGCCTTTGAAACACTTAAGAAAGCCTTAACTTCCGCACCTATTGTCCAACCACCTGATTGAAACTTGCCTTTTGAAATTATGTGTGATGCTAGTGATTATGATGTTGGTGCTGTTCTAGGACAAAGAGTTGATAAGAAATTGAATGCTATTCATTATGCTAGCAAAACTCTAGACAGTGCCCAAAGAAATTATGCTACTACTGAAAAAGAATTTTTAGCAGTTGTGTTTGCTTGTGACAAATTCAGATCTTATATTGTTGGTTCCAAAGTAATTGTTCACACTGATTATGCTGCTATAAAATATCTTATGGAAAAGAAAGAGGCTAAACCTAGACTCATTAGGTGGGTTCTCTTGCACAAGAATTTGATTTACATATTAATGATAGAAAAGGAGCTGAGAACCTCGTAGCTGATAACTTGTCTAGGTTAGAGAATATTCTTGATGATCCACTACCTATTGATGATAGTTTTCCTGATGAACAACTAGCTGCAATAAATGTTTCTCGTAATACTCCTTGGATTGCTGACTATGCTAATTACATTGTTGCTAAATATATACCACCTAGTTTCACATATCAACAAAAGAAAAAATTCTTCTATGATTTAAGACATTACTTTTGGGATGACCCACATCTATATAAAGGAGTTGATGGTATTATTAGACGTTGTGTACCTGAGCATGAACAGGAACAAATCCTACGGAAATGTCACTCCGAAGCCTATGGAGGGCATCATGCGGGAGATAGAACTGCTCACAAGGTATTGCAATCTGGTTTTTATTGGCCTACTCTCTTCAAGGATGCTCGTAAGTTTGTTTTATCTTGTGATGAATGTCAAAGAATTGGTAATATCGGTAAGCGTCAGGAAATGCCTATGAATTATTCACTTGCTGTTGAACCATTTGATGTTTGGGGTTTTGATTATATGGGACCTTTTCCTTCCTCTAATGGGTATACACATATTTTGGTTGCTGTTGATTATGTTACTAAGTGGGTAGAAGCTATTCCAACTAGTAGTGCTAATCATAACACTTCCATTAAAATGCTTAAAGAAGTTATTTTCCCAAGGTTTCACTAAAAAAAAGACACATCCGTGACATTTTGGGCCGAACGAAATTTTTTTCTGTCATGCTTATGACACTTCTATGACGATAATTGTGACAAAACCCGGTATCATCATAGATGTGCTGGGCTCCTACTTCTATGACAAAAATCATGACAGAAAATGGGCTTTTTGTCCTGGGCGGGCCGGAGACGCAGCTACATGACATTCTTTGGGCCGTCCATGACGGAAAAAACCGTGGTAGAAGTGAGGGCGAGGAAAATATTGGGGAGTTTCCGGTTACGGTGGGTGGTCGGGGCCAAGTGATGCGCGTTTCTCTCGTACACGTACGCGTGTGGGTGCGAGGCGTTGGGCTCTAACTTAACTCGAGTGAGGCGTTCGCCTACTGAACCCGAGCGATTGCACTGCAGGCTACGCGTTACTGAACCCGAGCGATCGATCGATCTGGCTGTTAACTGAACCCGATCGAGCGATTCCTTCGCTACTGCTGCTAACTGAAGCCGATCGGACCTATTGCCTCTTGATGAATAGTGAGCATTGTTGTGGGTTGGATGAACAAATCCCGGTGGGGGTTGGATGAACAGGACCCCGTGGTAGTAGAGGCCGTTTTCGCTGGATGAACAGGACCCCGATCGAGCCGGTTGGGGGTGGATGAACAGGACCCCATGGAGGGCTGGTTGAACAGTAGCCGGTGGAGGGCTGGATGAACAGTAGCCTGTGGAGGGGTGGTTGAATAGTAGCCGGTGGAGGAGCGGTGGAGGCTGCATGAACAGGAGCCCGTGGATGAATAGTAGCTGGTGGAGGCAGGAGGGAGACACTGATACGTCTACAACGTATCTACTTTTCCTAATGCTTTTCCTCTTGTTTTGGACTCTAATTTGCATGATTTGAATGAAACTAACCCCGGACTGACGCTATTTTCAGCAGAACTACCATGGTGTTGTTTTTGTGCAGAAATAAAAGTTCTCGGAATGGAACAAAACTTTACGAGGAATTTTTATACAAAATAAGAGAATTTCTGGAGCCAAGAGACACCTGAGGGGGGCACCTCGGTGGGCACAACCCACCAGGGCGCTCCTGCCCCCCAGGCGCGCCCAGGTGGGTTGTCCCCACCTGGTGGCCCCGCAGACCCTGAAACTGATGCTATAAAATCTTATTTTTCCAGAACAAAATCAAGGAGAAAGAATTATCACGTTTCACGAGACGGAGCCGCCGCCGTCTCCTATTCTTCATCGGGAGGCCAGATCTGGAGTCCGTTTGGGGCTCCGGAGAGGGGGATCTTCGATCTTCGTCATCTCCAACCCTTCTCCATCGCCAATTCCATGATGCTCACCACCGGGAGTGAGTAATTCCTTCGTAGGCTCGCTGGTCGGTGAGGAGTTGGATGAGATTCATCATGTAATCGAGTTAGTTTTGTTAGGGCTTGATCCCTAGTATCCATTATGTTCTGAGATTGATGTTGCTATGACTTTGCCATGCTTAATGCTTGTCACTTTGGGCCCAGGTGCCATGATTTCAGATCTGAACCATTTATGTTATCACCATTATATCTATGTTCTAGATCCGATCTTTCAAGTTATAGTCACCTACTACGTGTTATGATCCGGCAACCCCGGAGTGACAATAGTCGGGACCACTCCCGGTGATGACCGTAGTTTGAGGAGTTCATGTATTCACCGTGTGTTAATGCTTTGTTCCGGTTCTCTATTAAAAGGAGGCTTTAATATCCCTTAGTTTCCAATATGGACCCCGCTACCACGGGAGGGTAGGACAAAAGATGTCATGCAAGTTCTTTCCATAAGCACGTATGACTATTTACGGAATACATGTCTACATTATATTTATGAACTGGAGCTAGTGCCGTATCGCCCTTGGTTATAACTGTCTCATGATGAATATCATCCAACAAATTACAGATCCAATGCCTACAAATTTATCTTATATTGTTTCTGCTAAGTTACTACTGTTGTCACTATTGCACTTGCTACAGTATCACTGCTATCACTGTTACTGTTACTATTACTGCTGCTACTATTATCAAAACTATCATACTACTTTGCTACTGATCACTTTGCTGTAGATAATTAATCTCTAGGTGTGGTTGAATTGACAACTCAGCTGCTAATACTTACAAATATTCTTTGGCTCCCCTTGTGTCGAATCTATAAATTTGGGTTGAATACTCTACCCTCAAAAACTGTTGCGATCCCCTATACTTGTGGGTTATCAAGACCTTTTTCTGGAGCCGTTGCCGGGGGGCATAGCTATATTTGTTGAGTCACTTGGGATTATTATCAATTATTCACTATGAAGAATCTGAAGGATGCTAAGACTAAGATTTTTCCCTCTAAGACGAGGGGAGGTAAGGAACTGCCATCCAGCTCCGCTTTAGATTCACCTTCTGTTATAAGTAAACTTGCAACACCACCACATGCTATTAATTCTGATATGTCACAAGTTATTGATGATGCTACTTCTGCTATGAATGATGCTTATGATGATGCTAGTACCTTGCTTGATGATGATGTGCCGTTAGGTGTATTTCTTGATGAACAAATTGCTAGAGTAAGACTACATGATGTTGTTGAATCTGATGATGAGCTTGAAACTGAAAATATTGAAACACCTACTAGAACTAGCCCTCCTAGATATGAATTGCCTAAGGTACCGGAAGGTTATGTTATGAATGACGAGACAACTAGAGATATTCTTGCTTGTAAGCATAGAGATGATCTAGAGAAATTATTATGCAAGTATAAAGAAAAGTCTCTGAATGCTAGAATGCAATATGATCCTAAGTTTGCTACCTCACCTATCTTTATTGATGATAAGGATTATGAGTTCTCTGTCGACCCAGAGTTAATTACTTTGGTTGAATCTGATCCTTTCTATGGTTATGAAACTGAAACGGTTGTGGCACATCTTACTAAGTTAAACAACATAGCCACCCTTTTTGCTCCTGATGAGAAAATTTGCTATTACTATATTCTCAAATTATTTCCGTTCTCATTAAAGGGTGATGCTAAAGCTTGGTACAATACTCTTGCTCCTGGTTGTGTGTGTAGTCCCCAGGATATGATTTATTACTTCTCTGAAAAATATTTTCCTGCTCATAAGAAACAAGCTGCCTTACAGGAAATATTTAACTTTGGGCAAATTGAAGAAGAGAGTCTCCCACAAGCTTGGGGGAGGCTTCTCCAATTGCTTAATGCTTTGCTTGATCACCCTCTTAAGAAAAATGAAATACTTGATATCTTCTATAATGGACTAACCGATGCTTCTAGGGACTTCCTAGATAGTTGTGCTGGTTGTGTTTTCAGGGAACGAACTATTGGACAAGCCGGAGAACAATTGAATAACATATTGAAAAATTATGATGATTGGACTCCTCCTGAAACACCGCCTAAACCCACTCCGAAGAAGAGGGGTATCCTATATCTCAGTCCTGAAGATATGCAAGAGGCAAAGAAATCTATGAAGGAAAAGGGTATTAAAGCTGAGGATGTTAAAAATTTACCTCCTATTGAAGAAATACATGGGCTTGATACACCACCACCACCTAAGGTGGTAGAGGTAAATTCTCTAATGAAATCCAATGATAATGATAATCCTCACAATATGCACCCTAGCCAATGCCTTTATGAGTTTGAAAACTACATTTGAAAGCAAGATCACTTCAATGCAAATGTTATGAAACAGTTGAAATATAATTCTGATATGATTGCTTGCTTGAGTGACTTGTTATTTAGAATCTCAAATGATGTTAGAGGTGCAGGGAAGCATGCTTCTATGGTTCAAACTCAGTTAGAAGAAGTTGCTAAATCTCAAAGAGAATTGTTAGATGAAATGAACAATAATATCAATGATCATGCTGTTAGAGTAATGACTAGAGGAGGTAGAATGACTCAGGAACCACTTTATCCTGAGGGACACCCAAAAAGAATTGAACAAGACTCTCAAAGAGTTGACACCGATGCACGTAGTCCTTTTTAAAAGAAAAAGAAAAAGAAAAAAAATAGGACTTTGCATGCCTCTAGTGAACCTGAAGTAGAAAAACCTCCTGATAATGATAATGAAGTCTCTATCTCTGATGCTGAAACTCAATCTGGTAGTGAACACTCACCTTCTGATAATAAAAAAGATAATGATGAGGTTCATGAAGATACCCAACCAAATAATAAAGGACCAGACAATGATGTTGAGATAGAGCCAGCAGTTGATCTTGATAACCCACAACCTAAGAATAAAAGATATGATAAAAGAGACTTTGTTGCTAGAAAACATGGTAATGAAAGAGAATCGTGGGTTCAAAAACCTATGCCCTTTCCACCTAAGTCAACTAAAAAGAAAGATGACGAAGAATTTGAATGCTTTGCTGAAATGCTGAGGCCAGTCTTTTTGCGTACTCGCTTGACTGATATCTTGAAAATGCCTCCTTATGCAAAGTACATGAAGGACATCATCACTAATAAGAAAAAAATACCGGAAGCTGAAATCTCCATCATGCTTGCTAATTACACTTTTAAGGATGGAGTACCTAAAAAACTTGGAGATCCGGGAATACTAACTATACCTTGCTCCATCAAAAAGAATTATGTGAAAACTGCTTTATGTGATTTGGGAGCTGGTGATAGTGTTATGCCTTTCTCTTTATATAAAAGACTTGATTTGAATAAACTCACACCTACTGAAATATCTTTGCAAATGGCTGACAAATCAACTGCCATACCTATCGGTATTTGTGAGGATGTGCCCGTTGTTGTTGCTAATGTTACTATTTTGACTAACTTTGTTATACTTGAGATGCCCGAGGACGACAACATGTCGATTATCCTTGGTAGACCCTTCTTGAATACTGCAGGGGCTGTTATTGATTACAATAAAAGCGAGGTCACTTTTCATATCAATGGTAATGAGCATACGGTGCACTTTCCGAAGAAACAATTCCAAGTGAATGGTATTAATGTTATTGAAAAATCACCGACGATCACTATTGGAAGTTTTCAACTACCTGTACCTACTACCAAAAACAAATATGAAATGCTTATTGTTGGGGACATTCATATCCCCGTTGAGGTAACTTAGTGATTTACGAAAGTTCTTTGGTTTCATGCTAATAGAAAGTGGTTGTTAATAAGACTTGATCAACCTTATTGATGGATCATTTTTTAGAGGTATGAAGTTGATGAATTTAGTGAGCACTACCTTCTGTCCCTACCTTTTATTTTTTGTTCCTTTTAGTTAAATAAAATAAAATGCCATGTTTTGTCTGTTCTCTGATTTTTCCCGTGCAATAAAAAATGACCCAAAAATAAAAGTTCTCAGAATGCCCTAAAATTTTAATACGATTTTTTTCTGATTATTTCAGAATTTCTAGTGCAAATAATATCAGAGGAAGGTGCACCAGGTGGGCACAACCCGCCTGGGCGCGCCAGGACCCCCAGGCGTGCCCTAGTGGGTTGTGGTCCCCACGTGGGCCCCCTCACTTATCTCTTCATCCCACATCATCACCTACCTCCAGAAAAAATTCTCCATTGCTCTCTCTCTCGTGTTCTTGCTCCCAAAACCGTGGATTTCGATCTCTTTGCTCGAAGCTCCGTTTCCAAAACTGTTTCGGGGAATTGTTGCTTGGTATGTGACTCCTTCGTTTGTCCAATTAGTTTTTGTTTTAGTGGTTTATATTTTGAATAATTAGCTGCTCTTGGTGCTGCTGTAGATGAGCTTGCATGTTGAATTCTTAGAGTTCTAAGTAGTTTTAATGCTTGCTATGGCCTCTATGCATCCCTATGAGTAGTTGTTACCAATATTGTGAAGTTTCGTTGACAAAATTTTTGTCACCCAGTAAATTTTCAGAAAATTGTACGTGAATATGATGAACCTCTTTGGAAGGAGTTCTTCGAGGAGGAGATCCTCGGGGGCATCTTCTAGTGACAGCTCCGCTCGTCGGTCTTATGTTGAACCAAGTGAAAGTTCCATACGAGATGCCGCCACCAAAACATTCTTATGGCCATGCGATGATTATATGGTGAGTGTGGGCATTAAGGTGGAATTTGAGCAATATGTTCACAATGCCGACCTTGGTCCCTACATATCAGATAAGTGCAATCAACACCACACTCTCACTGAATCATTTGTCAAAGGATTTAAATTCCATCCCCGTGAGTCTAGGGTGTCATTTAAACAGTATGAAAATTCATTTACCTTATCACTAGAAAGGTTTGCTCATCATTGCAAAACTCCATTCTAGGGTTCGCTTGACGAACCACCAAGAGCTGAGTTCGAAACATTTTTGTGTAGCCTTTGCTACGGTGAGAATAGGGGAGTGGCGCAAGGTAGAATAAAGAGCATTCATTTTCCCGCAATTCAATACTTTGCATTATTCACTGGGAAATGTATTGTCGGCAAACAAGATTGTAGTACACTTTGTGCTCCAGACTTGAGCCTCTTACGCGCCGCTCTCACCGGTGAAAAAAGCTATAATCTTGGAGCGATTGTTGCACGTAGGTTGCAGCACAATGCTAATAGTGGTTATTTTTATGGTGAAATTTATGCCACATGCTTAGCGAGAGAGCTGGGTGTTTCACCTTTACCATATGACCCTATTTTACCCACGCAATATTTAGACTTTGATGCTATGAAGCGTCATAAGATCCTTAAGGGTAAACCTAATAATTTCACCTGCAAGTTGTTGTTTAACCAAGAGTCCATCGTATACACATATTTGCCTGCGCCTGCTCTCTTTGATTATCGCAGCAGGGGAAGATATTTTGTTCTTGAGAGCGAGGCCCGAGCCCACAACACGGCGGTTGTGGCTGCACGGCAGGCTGAGACATCCGAACCAAGAGCCTTCATGAGCTACCACTCCGACTACTATCCAGGCTATTGGCTGATTACCAAGTTAGGCCAAAAGCCTAAGCTTGGGTGAGTACATGTTTCTCACCGACATTACATTCATGTTCACACATTTCAATTGTTGGTGTTCACACTTTTTCATTGTATTATCCATGCTTAAATTTATTTTCTCTCTTTCTTCTTGTGTGTTTGAAAAACTTTGAGAAAATCCAAAAATATTTCTTGCTTCTTTTTGCTTTTTCTTTCTAGAGTAGTTAGCTGTAGCACTAAAAAGAAAACCCAAAAGGATTTCCTTGTTCTTCTTTTGCTTGTTGGGAGCTTTCCCGTGTAAATATTTTTTCTCGTTTTTGCTTTTCCCTTTTTATTTGCTTCTTTCGAATAAAACCAAAAAACTCCAAAAATATTTCAGTGTATTTCTCTGAATTTCTTTTCTTTCTTTCAAGTCGTACCAAGGAGAAGACCACGATGAAAATGTTGAGTGGCTCTCATATGCATAATTGTTGATTTAACAAAGAGCCCATTTTACCTTGTCTTCTCCTGTTGAATAAATGTTTGCAGATTCCAGCTTAGTCCATGGCACTCTTGCACTATTATTATTTTCATATCGTTCGGTCGTGCAAGTGAAAGGCAATAATGACGATATTCGATGAACTGGCCGTGGCAGAGAGAAACGGGTATGAACTCAACTTGTTCTGTTTTTGTAAATATGTTTAACCTAGTATCCATGATTCAGCCCATTATGATTAAACATGTTTGCAATGACAATTAGAGATTATAGTTTCTCATGCCATGCATAAGTAGCTGGGAGTGAATAATGATTTATCTTGGATATCAACATTGCGTTAAGATGATTGTGATGTAGTATGATGATATGGTATCCTCCTCTGAATGTTCGAGTGGCTTGACTTGGCACATGTTCATGCATGTAGTTGAATCAAAACCAACATAGCCTCTATGATATTTATGTTCATGGTGTTCATATCCTACTCATGCTAGTATACAATGTTACTTATGCATAATGCATGTTCATGACCGTTGTTGCTCTCTAGCTGGCCGCTTCTCAACCTATTTGCTAGCCTTCGCCTGTACTAAGTGGGAATTCTGCTTGCGCATCAAAAACCTAAAACCCAAGTTATTCCAGTTGAGTCCACCATACCTACCTATATGCGGTATTACCCTGCCGTCCTAAGTAAATTTGCATGTGCCATCTCTAATTTTCAAAATAAATTTCTCTTTTGTGTGCTCGTACCGCTCGCGAGGCGGTGAGGGGTGGCCGATATTTTTCCATGCTAGATGTGTTATTCTCATGATGAGTGTTTATTCACTTGTCATTGCACGAGAGTACGGCAAAGGTATTAGGGATGCCCAGTCCCGAAATGAAAAATGAATTTACTTTATGTTGTCAAATAATAAATTCCTTGGAAAGTGTTGGTATGGAGGGCACCCGTGGATATGGCTAGCCATAGAAAGTGAAAGAAATGGTGGAAAAAGGAATAAACTTTAATTTCTGTTTGGGATCCACCTATGATATATCTATCATGGAAAGTATTGGAAACTCTAAGTCATTTTCGTTGGTGGGAAAAGTATGCCTCTCAAAATGTTTTTATCTCTCAATTTAAGCCTTGAGCTCTGGCACCTCTGCAAATCACTGCTTCCCTCTGCGAAGGGACTATCTATTTACTTTCATGTTGTGTCATCACCTTCTTAAATAAGCGCCAGAACTTGAGAGCACTGCTGTCATGCTTATGCATTGTGTGTAGCTAATGTTGGGTGCATCATGACTGGATCTTTTCTACCATGAATTACAATGTTTAGTCGCTGCTTGAACTTTGGAGGTGCTCTGCATTTATGTTTTGCAGTCTCAGAAAGGGCTAGCGAGATACCACTATTGTCATATTATATCTTGGTTGTTTTAATAACGTGTTGCTATTTGAGATATCTTATTATTGCTCGCTAGCTGATTATGTCATTGATATGAGTTAATATAATTTTTAAGAGTTATTGTCGACATGGTTAGTTATAATATTGGCTGAAAACCTGGGTGCTGTTTAAGCTTATTTATGCAAACAAGAGCAAAAGAGTTCGTAAAAGTTTTTCTTTTTCACTTTCAGTATATCAACTGAATTGCTTGAGGGCAAGCAAAGGTTTAAGCTTGGGGGAGTTGATACGTCTCCAACATATCTACTTTTCCTAATGCTTTTCCTCTTGTTTTGGACTCTAATTTGCATGATTTGAATGAAACTAACCCCGGACTGACGCTGTTTTCAGCAGAACTACCATGGTGTTGTTTTTGTATAGAAATAAAAGTTCTCGGAATGGAACGAAACTTTGCGAGGAATTTTTATACAAAATAAGAGAATTTCCGGAGCCAAGAGCCACCTGAGGGGGGGCACCTGGGTGGGCACAACCCACCAGGGCGCGCCTGCCCCCCCAGGCGCGCCCAGGTGGGTTGTCCCCACCTGGTGGCCCCGCAGACCCTAAAACCGATGCTATAAAATCCTATTTTTCCAGAAAAAAATCAGGGAGAAAGAATTATTGCATTTCGCGAGACGGAGCCACCGCCGTCTCCTGTTCTTCATCGGGAGGCCAGATCTAGAGTCCGTTTGGGGCTCCGAAGAGGGGGGTCTTTGATCTTCGTCATCACCAACCCTTCTCTATCGCCAATTCCAAGATGCTCCCCACCGGGAGTGAGTAATTCCTTCGTAGGCTCGCTGGTTGGTGAGGAGTTGGATGAGATTCATCATGTAATCGAGTTAGTTTTGTTAGGGCTTGATCCCTAGTATCCATTATGTTCTGAGATTGATGTTGCTATGACTTTGCCATGCTTAATGCTTTTCACTTTGGGCCCGGGTGCCATGATTTCAGATCTGAACCGTTTATGTTATCACCATTATATCTATGTTCTAGATCCGATCTTGCAAGTTATTGTCACCTACTACGTGTTATGATCCGGCAACCCCGGAGTGACAATAGTCGGGACCACTCCCGGTGATGACCGTAGTTTGAGGAGTTCATGTATTCACCGTGTGTTAATGCTTTGTTCTGGTTCTCTATTAAAAGGAGACCTTAATATCCCTTAGTTTCCAATATGGACCCCGCTGCCATGGGAGGGTAGGACAAAAGATGTCATGCAAGTTCTTTCCATAAGCACGTATGACTATTTACGGAATACATGCCTACATTATATTTATGAACTGGAGCTAGTGCCGTATCGCCCTAGGTTATAACTATCTCATGATGAATATCATCCAACAAATTACCGATCCAATGCCTACGAATTTATCTTATATTGTTTCTGCTAAGTTACTACTACTGTCACTGTTGCACTTGCTACAGTATCACTGCTATCACTGTTACTGTTACTATTGCTGCTGCTACTATTATCAAAGCTATTATACTACTTTGCTACTGATTACTTTGCTGTAGATAATTAGTCTCCAGGTGTGGTTGAATTGACAACTCAGCTGCTAATACTTACAAATATTCTTTGGCTCCCCTTGTGTCGATTCTATAAATTTGGGTTGAATACTCTACCCTCGAAAACTGTTGCGATCCCCTATACTTGTGGGTTATCAGACATCGTGGATGAACAGTCGCAGGTGGAGGCTGGAGGAGGTCGACGGTGGATGAACAGTAGCCCATGGAGGCTGGAGCAAGGCAGTAGACGATGGATGAACAGTAGCCCGTGGAGTCCCATTTTGCGGTACGCCACACCCCTCCCGATGAACAGGACCCCTGTTTCGACCGTAGGAGGTCGAAGAGAAGTCCGTTACCTCTGTTTTGCGGTACGCCACACCCCTCCTGATCAACAGGACCCCGTTTCGACCGTAGGTACTCGAACAGAAGTTCGTTTCCTCCGTTTTGCGGTACGCCAGACCCTTCCCGATGAACAGGACCCCGTATCGACCGTACGCGGTCGAACAGAAGGCCCGTTTCCTCCGTTCTGCGGTACGCCAGGCCTCGTTTCGGCTGTTCCGTCCAAGCCGGTTGGCTCCCAATGAACATGACGTATTCCGTTGCCTCCCGATGAACATGACGACACAGTTTCTCCATTCCGACCCAGCCGGTTGGCTACCGACGCCATCGCTGCTCTCCGCTGCTCTCCATGTACACGAGCCCTGGCTGTACGTATGCGCGAGTAGGCATTCGAGACCCCGCCCGTATGTACGTACATGGCCGTATTTACTTTCTTGCACCCTGGCTGTACGTACATGTACACGATATTGACGGGACTGCGTGACATGCTACGTCCGTGCCTCTACTATGACACATGCCCTTCCTTACTCGGCCACGGTTCATCGCTGCAGCCTGCAGACAGACCGATCGACCAGTATGTACATAGACGTTCGCGACCAGAATGACAATGCTACGTACGCTTCGACCAGGTGCATCCCGACTGTCAGGGAGGATAAGGAGGCACTTCCTTGCGTGCGAAGATGTAGCTGGTGGGTCCCAACAGTCAAGGGGGAAACATTTTTTTCGCGAAATACTATGGCCCGCCCGATGGGTCCCTGCTGTCAGGTGGAGGAATCATTATTTTGGGTGTAATAAGGAGGCACTTCCTTGCTGCGGTCGTGTACCCAGCTGTCAGCCTCTCCATGTACAGTCCTCTTCCGATGGAAGTCGTTCCTTGACCACATTGACCATGCCGCGCCGAGAGCACCAAGGTGGTGGACGACGGTGAGGCCTAGGAAGGGGACGACGCGGAGCCGGGAAAGATGCGGCATTGGATGCCCACGCGGAGAGGAGTACGAGGGTTGCCTGGTTCGGCTGGGGTGTGAGGCTGCCGTCGCCGCAGAATAACAGGGGGTGTGGGTAAGTAGAGGGATGGCCTGGCCAGCGGTGGGAGTAGTAGGGGGTGATGAGGCCTCCGCAGCAGCACAGCCAGCCACGGGAGGCAGAAGCAGGCGGCACGACCGACACTGGTTTGGGCGGCTAGAGCAAGAAGACCAGAGGTTGAAGAAGCAGTACGACCATTCGATGGACATCATATGGTCACTGGAGCTAGAATCGTTCATATTGACTAAGTTGACAAAGCCCTCCGTCCGCGTCAACTTAGTAGGCCCACAAGTCAGCCTCCCACTATGGTGGGTCCCAGCTAGCAGGGAGAGTATTCATTTTTTTTGTGTGTTGACCACGCCGTGCCGAGCGCATCCAAGGTGGTGGACGACGGCGAGGCCCCGGACAGCAACAAGCCGGAGATGGGAAGATGCGGGAGTGGAGTCGCAGACAGAGAGGTGTACGAGGGTTAACTGGTTCTAGTGCGGCGTGGTTCGGTAGTCGGTGGAGAAGAACAGGAGGTGTGGAGGGGTGGAGGGATGGCCTGGCCGGCGGTGGGGTAGTGCTTCATAGCGAAGCGTGCTACGCAGAGCTGCTAGCAGGAGGAGGCGGGAGCAGGTGGTCCCGGCGGCGCTGGAGGAAGAAGACGAGAGATTGAAGATGGATGCCGGCCGTTGGATGTAAATCCAACGGCTATCGATGTCAGAATCTTTTGTTGACTAAGTTAACAACAACTTGCGTTGGCTTCGACCTATTGGCCCACATTTCAGCCTCAAAAAATGTGGCACATATTCAACCCATTTTTTTAGAATTTACAGTCCATTTGATCTTTTTTTTTGAGAATTACAGTCCATTTGCTGGGCTGGGTGAACAAATAATGTAGCGTCCATGCTGCCCGCTTTTTTAAAACTACAGCCCATTTTCACTTTCTGGAAATACACGAATTTGCTGGGCTGGCTGAACAAATAATGTAGCGTCCATGCGGCCCATTTATTTTTTTCATAAAAAATTACAGCCCGTTTGCACTTTCTCGAAATACACGATTTTGCTGGGCTGGTTCTAATTATAATGTTGGGTTGGGCGCAGCAATGTTATCAAAAAATAAACAGGGGCTGAGCATTTTGTTATAAATATATTTAAATAATAAGTGATTTATTATTCCATTGGTCCTGAAATCTTACCAAGCTTTTGTACACAATCACCAGGATTTTCGTTGCCTTAATGTAAAAAAATCCAGGATTTTATTGTTAAAAAAATATTTTTATAAGTTAATAAGACGTGGGATATTGTTTTCTTATATATGTAAGTATCTGTTAAATATATGATGACAATAACAATAATATATAATAACATATAAAATAATATAAATATATATAATATAGTTAGAAGGGAAACATAAGTTGGACCTGGCATTCCTATTCTTATATAGAAAAATAGAACAGACCTCTGCGTTTTCTTCAAAAAAATACATAAGTTGGGCTGCGGATGTTTTAGGAAAAATAAAACCTAGAATGGGAGCTCCATAGGGCGATCGATACATGACGGCCCTCAAGAAAATACAAACCGGCATGTCGTGGGCTGCGCATGTTAAAAAAGAAAGCCTAGACGGGGCAGCCCACAACCCAGCTGATACTTGCTGGCCCACTGATAATAAATGATACCTGCCAGCTCCCCGGCTTCGTTGTAAATTTATCTCCTTTAGTAACTACGTTGAAGCACCTAAAAAAATGTAACTATGTTGACAAACCCGTGGGCCCCAACGTCAGTATAGCATTAGGAGGAAGTATTTTTTCAATGAGGCACTTGCTTGCGTACGGCCATAGACCTGATGGGTCCCGACTGTCTGCCTCTCCACGTATAGTCCTCTCCAGATTCCTCTGGTTTGTTCAGCATGTTCACAAGGACAGACAGCGGCGCCGCGGCGAGCGCACAAAGGCGGAGGACGAGAACGAACCACCGGAGCCGGCGAAGGCATACTAGATGTAGTGCCTTATTTATACTGAAACTACTGAACTAGCCCAGAGGCCAAGTGACACTACCGACTGTTGTTCTGCCCGGGTTCGATTCCACCTGATGCAGTGAAAATATCTCCAATTTTTTTGCCTCTGCCATTATTGACATGTGGGTCCCCATTGTCATCTACGCAGACCACGTCCAACACTTGCCAAAACTTCGTCCCTGGTTTTCTCTGTTTTTCGCACACTCGACATTGTGTGGGCATTTTGAAAATAGCATATCTTTTTGACTGTGCATCATATGAAGATGTGCTATGCATGAATGTTGATCAGCATGATGTTAACTGGCTGGTAGTTCCATTTTCGACCATGAATAAAACTTCCAACATGATGTTATCCCTGTTTGAAAAGGGCGTGTTAATATAAATGTTCTGCCTCTGAAACTTGCAGTTTCTTATCTGAAACTGAAATTTGCAGTTTCTTATCTGAAACTGAAACTTGCAGTTTCTTCTCTGAGAATCATATTGTCTGCACTTTTATATGAAACTACATTTTTTAAGTGCTAAAAATAGATCTCTAGAATTCATAAAATACTTCATATGCTCAATACTGCAAATCTGAAATTCAAAAGACATTCATATCTGAAAGTACTCTCAAAAACACAACACAAAACACAATTCACAACCTGCAAATACTGACAACCCTAAGCTCTTCCTGACAATTCACATCCTGCCCGACTATTGGGTTGGGGGGGCAGTCCCCTCCTATTCCTCGGCGGCAGCCAGCCGCCCCGTGAGACGATGTGAACGGCGAGGGAGAGGATGGCGGGGAAGCGTCGTCGGGCCAACTGCTCTTCTCCTCTTGCAGTTGGGTTCGTTCAACGAAGACTCCACCGGCTCGCTCTGGCACAGCACCCTCACAAACGGCACCCTGTAGATGCTCGATCCTTCAATCTCTGGTGGATGCTCCATCTGGGATCGATACTCCCACCACCACTGCCTCACGATCGGATTTGGTGAATCTGTTTGCTCCATGGCCCAGAGGAGCAGCTCTATGTACTCCCGCGCGACTCCCTTTGGGAGTATCGCCACCTTTTCGCTCTGTTGCAGATATTTGGCCATGGATGTCGCTGTTGCCGCTAGTTGGTCCTTGTTGTCAAACCAAGACTGTATCTCCAACATCCTAGCTAGCTTCACAGGGTCGCCGTCTGCGATCCTCACGTATCGGTTGTACTCCTCCATCGATCTACTTCTCCACAACACCTTCACTCGCCGGCGGTGGTTTTTGAATGGAAGAGGAGAGGAGCGGTGCTGGTTTTGGATTAGAACGGGAGAGGAGCGGCGCTGGTTTTGGATTGGAATAGGAGAGGAGGGGCGGTGGTTTTGAAATGGAAGAGGAGATGAGTGGCGTTGGATTTAGATTGGAACAGGAGAGGAGCGGAACTGGTTTAAGAGGAGAGGAGTGGTGCTGGTCTTGGAAGTATTTTTTTGTTTTGCATATTTTGGGTCAAAGTTTGACCACGTACTGCATTTGACAAGCAAAATGTGAATGCATGTTACCAAAAATTGTATCATTTGGTTCGTATCTGAATGTACTTTCAAATTATATTATTTTTGCAACGTATAACATATATTTTATTTGTGAAAATCATGGTCAATTATGACCCAGAAAAGAGTACTCCCTAGAAAAGTGCCAATATAAGCTACTAGTATTTGGTTAGAGAATTTGCTGCCGAGAAAGATCCATCCACAGAGAGCGCCACAGATCCCACTGGTGGTGGTGGATGCCAATGCTTACATGGAGCATGGTTGGTGTCGGTAATTTTTACTTGGCACACCTCGCACTCTGCATATATGCCGGTTCCATCCATACATTTGTGCAGTTCCACCAAAATGCGGCTGAATAACCCTGTTTGCACAGATAATGAAAAAGCGTGATTACATTATAGTGGCACTAGTTGATGAAACATACACAAATAAATAGAAGAAAATATTGCGATAGTATCATAGTATGCTCATTTGTGCAATTCACCTAAAATGAAGCAATGTCCCATGAGCTAGCAGCTTCTTCTTCATTAGTTGCAATAAAATTGAGCAACATCAAGGTTGGTCGTGAAGCTCGTGGAATGTTCAACTATAATTTGGATATCATTTGTGCAGTTCAACTAAGATCAAGCGTGAAATGTATATCTCTGTTTGCACAAAAAGGTGGAAAGGAGGGTGACTAACAAGTGATGAAACATACATCAAATGAAAAGAAGCATGTTCCTTATCTGAATGGCAATCCTACAAGGGCAGTAGCAATTTCTAAAGTAGCAGCATTGCTAGATATTAGTGAGGGCATTAGGATTAACTATGACAACTGTTAAATGCGACATTACTTTAATGGTGGCATTGCTTCATTTTACCAGCAACATTACATTAACAGCTGCTAAAGAGTTGGTATTTGGGCACGGGAGAGTAGGCGGACCAGGATAGTTGCATTTCTAACGAAAAGAAACAACTTATCTTAATGGGAAATTTAGCAGGACATGAAAAACAGTGCCACTGATTCATATTACTGGAGGCATTACATTGAAAACAACATTGGTTTAACGTGTCCTTTCTTTTAACAGTGCGACTGCTACATTTTACCAGTGGCATTACATAAGAGGGGCTCGGGGCAACAAACATCAGAACAAGATATCTGGGTTGGTCCCATTTTTGTTTGGTATAGCCACCTTATACAGTGTGAGGCTAGCAAATCTAGTGCTGGACATACTCCGTTGACTTGTCCCCCAGTCCCCACATTCTTTCCTTTTTCAACCAATAGATCGGTTTATATTGAGTTTGTACTGCGTTTCCCTTTATTTCCCTATTAGACCAAGAGACCAGTTGGATAGCCAGTCTCTGCTACTTTTCCCCCCATTATTTCCTCTTTCGACCAAGTCCTAGATTCAGGTAACAAATCTTCCCCCACCCCCCACCCCCTTTCTTCCCTATTTGAACCAAGTAGTACTAGATTCGACTACATGAACTAGTTTTACCTCTTAATAGTAAAAATTTAGGTGGCTTTCGAACAGCCGACCGATCCTATCTACGAGGGGGCCTGAGAAATAGAAAAAGATACAAATGCAGCGACGTCAGGAGCTGGCGAAGTAGAGCAAGGCCGGTTTCGAAGGAAGTTATACCTGAGGGTCGCCGGGATGTCGCTAGGTGGGCGGCTGGAGGCCGGATCTGCCCACACTACGGCAACGAGGAAGAAGGGGTCGGAGGCCCTCCCTAGTCGGTGCTGCGTGGGAGAGAACGGCAAGGCACGCTGATCGGGACGCGCCGACAGTGGGTAAGAGCCGTCGCCGAGGACGACCGCGTGAACATTGCACCTTCTCACCAACCCTAGCGGAGAGAATCCGGCTGGATCTGTGACCAGCAGTGAGCAGAGAGAGAGTGTGGCCACCGCTGTCGTGTTTAGATCTGGAGAGGACGAGACGGTGTGAAGAGAGCAACACTAGCAAGCAAGCACGGAGGCTCCTGCCTATATAGTGGAGTAGTTTTCTTTTATCTACCGGAGCCGGCTTGACCTCGTCAATCACTATCGAGAAGTCTTCATGCACATGCCTCGGAGGCGTAGTTGTCTTCATTTTGATCTGAAGCACTGGATTAACATATAACACGAAAAAATGCCACATGACAAGAAACCATAACCTCACTGCCCCAAGGAGACAACATGAATCCCGACGGATAAACTAGACAAGGATCAAAGCTCAAATTAAAGATAAACTCGTAGAAAAGGGGTCCATCGATAGATGTCCTGGTTAACATAGCCGGCTTGACCTAGATGGCAGCCGAGTAGTCTTCGTGCATGTGCCACCAATGACCAGCGCCTTGGAGGAACTCAGTTGTCGCTGTTTAACCCTCTCAGTGATCAGAAGCACATGCCACCTAATATTGCGAGATGACAAGAAACCTTTTTTTAGATTTCTCATCAGAACTACAGCCCTGTACAACACAGCCTACACGATATGTAGACGATAGCCAATCCAGCCGTCTGCTAGAGTCTGGTCACATGCATGGACAAACTGATCTTCCATGTCATGCAGGGATCGTCCAGGCACCGACGTCTGTACAACACTGCTCCAGTACTATCGCTCGTCTCTCTCTTTTATTAACTCAGCCGACTTGCGGGGCCGGGGAGTGTGCCTATGGTTGGTTCTCAATTGCGGTCCCACATGTGTGTGCAAAAGCAATATGACGCGTGTTCCATTCGGAGAGCGGCGTGCCAGACCGACCGACCGTCTGGGGTGCGACGGGCGTGCTGTATACATGTGTACCGCCGTTTTCTTGAGGATTTGCTCCATGGCGCAATCCATGGATACAAAATTATATTTAAAAGTCGAGGGCGGGGCTTTTTCCGCGCGGTAGGCGGGGCAGTTCCGCCTAGTCGGTTCAACAGAGAGGCGAGAAGATGAGGGAGTAGGCTGCTGCAAACGTAGGGCTGTGAGATTTGACGGCTAGTTACTGCTAGACTGGTGGGGCCCTGTGATTTGACTTGCCATTATCATTTTAACTGCGGCACTACGACCGGCGCGAGTCTCCTGATTCCTGACCACCTCCATGGTATACAGGTGCCAAGTACTGTACTCCTTGCTCCTTTTGGCAAATGCAATAAATGCTACTCCCTCTCTCTCAGTTTACAAGGCGTGCGCGTACCCCTAGGTCGTCAATTTGACCAACCTAATACTAGAAGTCATATATTACAAAAACATACTTTATAAATTTCAGATGTTCTATTTTTAAACGGTATAATTTTTGTGTTATATAGTTTATATTACGGTGATAAAATTGACAACCTAGGTATACGCGCAGGACTTGTAAACTGAAACGGAGGGAGTACAAAGAAAGAGATGGAGAGAAGTAAAAAAATACTCTTATAGCCAACCTTACAGCTAACCTTGTTGTATGAGTGACGAAGTGATGACTATGTATGACATGCCAACATCAGATAGCCTAACTTGTGCTTGGTGTTGAGTGGGTCGCTGGGCTAGATGTTGAGTACACCACAGTCCTGGGAAAAGATAAGAATCTAAAGGAGGAAGAGAAGAAGAAGCCCGCCGTGATCCAGGTTTACGTGCATAACTTGTGCTTGGTCTACCACATATGCCATGCCGACATTGAGTGCGAGGATTTTAAGAACTTCCTCGGGGGAGGCAAAGTCAAATTCGTTTCTGTAGACTTTACGAACGATAAAGAAGTCCTGGGTCGGATAGGCCTCGTTGTAGGCCAGCCCTTCAACCTCCAGAGGAATGTGCTGGTGTCCTCCCGTCAGCCTTCAATGCTGACCCTGGCAGCAGCCATGGTTGATCCTTCGTATGGTAAACTGATGAAACCTCCGCTCAAGTTTCATCGTGCATGGCAGTGGGATGTACTAGATAGAGACCACATCAATTACGCTGCAATGGATGCCTACCTTTGTTTCAATATCTACAAGGGTTGGATGAAGAGCGAGAGCCAAGTGTGCGGTTCAAGCAAAGAAGTATCGGCCAAGAGGAAGAGGGACAAGGACGAAGTCGAGCACGTGGACGAGGAGTCCAAGTAAGGTGGCAGTGTCGTTGCTCATGGTGGTTGTAATGCAGTGTCTACCGGATTAGTTGCTTAGTTTAATTTCAGGGTGCTTAGTTTTATTTGAGGGGTGTGTTGTGCTGAGCCCCCAGCAGAACTATGTTATGTTCCTTCTCATTACTTTAACTCTTCAGCACGTACATACTAGTATTTCTTATAGTTCATCTTGTAGTTGGTAGTACTACCACTTTTTTCTTCACATTATATACGTACAATATATATGGCCAACATCATATAGCCAGCAGTTTAGTTGCCAAAGAATTTCAGGGTGCTCAGTTTTATTTGAGGGATGTGTTGTGCTGGACACCATTATTGTTTTTTTAAACGGATTGGACACCATTATTGTGACTCAAATCTCTTTTGCCATGTTATAATGACATAAATACCTATGGACCAACATGCCAGCTCTCCCTGTATCTCACTACAGTACAATAAAGTGTGGGGCCTACTTGATCCCAACAGCGTTCTTATTTTCCTGTAAAATTATTCGTTTGGTTACTCCTGACAAGCGGGGCCACACTTATCATTGTGAGATAGAGATAATCGACATGTGGGTCTAGGCTTATTTTTGTCATATAACATGGTCAACGGGTTTGACGTCAAAATAACAATGTCTAATGGCATTTTTGAGCAAACATCTAATGAAACGATGGCATTTTTGAGATATCTAATTGCATTTTTGAGCAAGCATCTCACAGATCGATGGCATTTTTGAGTAGTTGTAACTTCTAATGGCAAAACTGAGTAGTGAGACACAACTAGTGGCATAAATAATAAAAACCCAAGAATTAAATAGGTATGCTAATTTCTTTAATAGAATTTAGCACCCCATCTAAGCACGTACTAGCTTTTTTAATAGTACAATATGCATAATTTGGTGACGAGCGCTCTCTATATCTACCACCTTTTTTCTTTAATTTCATCTTGTTAGTTTTGCTCCATGGCGCATTCCATCGATACTAGTACTACTGTACAAAAGTATATATTTAAAAGGCTAGAGGGCGGGGCAGTCTCGCTTGGTCGGTTTCACGAGACGTGAGGGCCTTTGTGATTTGATGGCTCATTACTGCTGGAAGGCGGGGCCTTGTGATTTGACTGCTTGTATAAATGTTGCCGACGACCTAAGGAGGAGCAAAGAACCGTGCGATATACTCAAGTTTTCCACTGGAGTACTAGTACGACGGAGGAGCACGAAACACGGCAGCCCAGTGCGATATGGCGATAAAAAATGATCTAATTTGCTAGTCATCGATCCCACGGCGCCGCTCATCATTAGCATTGTTCTATTCATGCCTCGCAGAGAACGTGACACGTGCGGCGAAACACCCGAAGCAAAAGAAGAAACACAGGAGCAAAAGAAGAAGGAAGATTATCCCCCCAAAAAAAGAAGGAAGACGCACACACAAGTCTGGGGCGCTGCTCTCTACTACATGAAGGGTTGCTAGCCGCGGAGTCGTAACTGCTTCTTCATCGCCTCCACAACCTCCATCTCCTGGCGCATCTCCTCCACCATCTTCTTCATTCTGTCCATGACATGGGATTTCTCGACGCGAGCCTTCATCATCTGTTCCACGGCCGCATTACGTACCTTGACAGCAGCCGGGTGCTCGATGCGGAGCTTCGCCAACTCCTCCTTCTGTTCCATGACGAGGGCCTGCAGCATCTTCATCGAGGAACTACTCTTCTCATGCAGCTTCTTCCAGCCGGCGTTCTCCTCCTTCGGCAGGTCAAGCTCGTGGCGGAGCTTCACCTTGTCCTCCTGAAGTTGCAGGATTTTGCCGGTCACCTTCTTATCCAAGGCAATGCTCTTCTTCAGCAGCATCACCAAGCCGGCGGTCAACTCCCCCTGCTCATTGAGCTCAGCGGGCATGTCGTCGAGGCTCTCCTTCAGCAGCTCCACCAAGCCGTCGATGAACTCTTCCTGCTTATTGAGTTGATCGGGCATGTCGTCGAGGGATAACGACTCCAGCGCTGCCAGCTCGGCATGTTCGCCTTCGTGCCTAGGGCGCTCCTAGGAGCACTCGCCTCCACGGCTAGGGCGCTCCTGGGAGCACTCGCCTCCGCGGCTAGGGCGCTCCTGGGAGCCCTCGCCTGCTCGTGAGAGATCTTTCCAGGTCTCTGCCAGGCGGCGAGCCCTCTCTTTTTTTCTACGGCCTTGGTTGCCGCTCCCTTGTTACGAGTAGTTCTTGACCTAGAGCTCTGCACACCAGCCATGGCAAGGACGAACGAACAAGAAAGACTTATGAGGAGGAAGAGGTAGAGTGATTTTCGGCTAGGTACTAGTTCCCCTTTTTATAACCTAGTACTAGCACTAGTACTAAAACCTGCATAGTGGGAACATGTTTAGGTTTGATACGTACTACTAGGTGTGAGCAGGTTTGCACTTAATTATACTATACACTTTGGAATGTGATGGGAACAAGCTAAAGATTAATTGATGTTTCTGGTTTCGAGGCCCGAGACGGCTCCCAATGAGTTTCCTGGAACACAAATTTCAAGTACTACTGCTCAAATGCGGTCGCACAAGTCAGTGATGTAACTGGTCATACATGTCAGACCAAGCCGATGCGTGTCGCGGGTCCGACCGACCGTCTATTGGTGCGACCGACCGTAAGTATTACGCGATGGAGACTTCTGGTTGTGGCTTCGGGTGATTGTCACGACCAAGCATTCAAAAACTAGTGATAAATCAATTACCATCTTTTTCCAAACGACCAAGTATTTTCACAGGAATACAATACATATAGATGGAGTGATTGTCACGGTTGCAAACCGCCATGGCACCGCAAGTTCACTGCAGCAGCAACCGAGTAGGTCACTGCATCGCTGGTGGGGAAGGAGGGCAGCTCACCTCGCCTACGATGCATGCCCAGCGGTGCCGCCGCAGCTGGTCCCACGATTTGGCTTCTCCTACCGCCCATTTGAACAGTTGCACCGGCTGCTCATGCCATTCCGCAGGTGTGCGTGTTCTTTCCTCCGTAGTTGACTCCGTGAATATGATCTCTGCCATTAGCCCTAGCTCGAAATCAACGCGACGCTGCCAGATGCTGACATCCCTCAGCATCTCTCCCCTGAGATCGACTTGCGCCTCCGCCTTGTGCTGCGCCAGGCGCAGCTCCTTCGAACTTCTCTCCAATTGATGCGACGCTTCCTTGATCGGATTTGCCCTTGCTGCCCACCACCTGAAACGCAGCCCTGGCATGTTGTCCGGCGCCACCGATCTGTGATTCCAGAGCAACGGATCCCCTCTAAAACACATGTGGGTTTCTCTCAAAGGCGGGAGTGCTGCGGGGCGTAGCGTGAGGGTAGCCTGCGGGATCTTGGGATCTAAGGGATTATCCATGGTTGGATCCTCCATGGCGGGATCCGGTGGGTGAGGCGGGGAGGCGAGCCTAGGCGCTGGGAGAGCCCTACGAGGCTAAGATAAAGATAGTACTACTCCACTCCGCCATATTTAAATACAAAGTCCACCAACAGTAGCCCAGGCAAAAATTGATCATGCTGCCTTTGTCCTGGTTTATTGGCCCCTTTTTTTTGTGCCACTTTTTATGACATGCATAAATATTATGTTACATAAAAATATGGTCAAAAATTGGCACAAAATACGAAGGAGACCAATGGAAGTAGCAACCCATGATTTAACTACTAGCATGCACGCAGTGGAGTAGTAATGTCTTTCTCAACTACTTCCTCCCTCACGTCCACTCAATTTGCATGCGCTGTATTAACTGACCATCAATGAAGTGAAGGACTTTACACGCGTCAAATTATCACATGGGGTGGATCTTCATACAAAAATGTGTCCCACCGTGTACCCGCGTGTGCGTGTGAGGGAATGAGTGCGTGCGTGCGCATCTTTGCTTCGTGCATGTACTGCCAGTGTGCGTGAGAGAGGACGAGTACATTCTTCTGGAACCAGCAGCACGTCACTGTGATCAATCCACACAAGGAGGTCGCGACAACGCCTCCACATGTGCCACGTGGCTTCATGAACTGAAAAAGGGAGAGACACTGTGTAGCGTGCCATTGGAATTCTAATTTACGTGTTTTGCACATACTGGAAGTACTAGTAAGGTACACGTGCATTGCACGCATCAGATTTGGCAACCAAATTATGAGTAAATACCACACTATAGCATGTAAGCTTCGAGTCATATATGCATGATGTAGACGTTCGTTTAATTCTTATAGTTCATCTCATTCAAAATCAATTAGTTTTTATAAAAAAGTTAATCTATTTTATGATTCATGGAATTGTGCGTTTTAAAGTATAAAGTAAAAACAAATAATGGCAATTCAACTGGAAAAAAAGTTTGGGCAGTTATGATACGGAAGATTCTAGAACAAAGGAGAAGCACTTGTGTTTTGAGGTTTGTACATTATGCTTAAGTTCAACCATGGAGTCTTCTAGATTGTACATGTGGCAGAATCTAGTGGGGGGCTGGAAGATGGTGCGAGGGGCCAATTGGAGGGAGACTATGAAGGAGTGCACAAGTGCGAGATCGATATTTAAAGAGAGGGGGCGAGAACGTGCGCGGTTGCGCGTAGTGGCGGAGCCATGAAAAATAAATGAGCTAGCGGGCCAAGCATTGCTAATCCTTTACGAGGAGGGCCAATTCATCAACTTAAACCATTTTACCAGCAATTGATCTACTGATCACATTCATATTAGCCTCAATATATAGTGATGTTAGGGGGGGCAGGGCCCTTGCTGCCTCCTATCTTCGCCACTGTGCACGCGTCTGAGAGATGAAGCGGAAGGCATGGATGATGAGAGGGGGACGTTTGATATATAATTAATGTGGGTGTATTAGCTATGTAATCCTATATAGAGAGGTATAGATTGATCGATGTGTACGTGGGAAAGAGGGTGAGACCTCACTAGATATATAGATCGATCGGTTTGTGTGGAAACTAGGAAAGACCTAGCTATATATTCACACACATAGAGGAACATCGATCATTGTGCATGCACGTGAGATATAAAGAATGCCCGAAATGATGAAGAGGGGGAGCTGTGTGTGTGTGCATGCATGGGAGACCGACCTGAAGAAAAAGATTGCATGTGTGCGATGGATAATGCCGAGTGGTAGTGTGTGTGCATGCATGCACGAGAGAAAGTTAGTGGTACAATTATAAAGAGAAGACGACTGTGTGGGTGTAAAAGACTAGGTGAGGTCATAATCAATGTAAAGTTGAATTCAAATATTTGAATAAGAGATCATGATGTTTGAAACCCATGCATGCATGAATATAACTGAGATATGCGTGGTGTGGTTTGGAAACGAGCATGCTATACTGTATACACATTGAACAAGGTCAGACTGATTTGAATTTGAGATACCGATGGCAGACATCGTTTGGCCACATTGCATCCGTGCATGGACACACTATTCTAATTGGAGATGACGGGTGGCTTTTGCATCACATATCTATATCTATATCTATACCCCTATATAGTGTGCGAATAACTTTGAAAGATGGTCATTGGATGAAGCCAATCCGACGGTGCAGAGATGGCAAATCCGAGCACTACTGGCTGTTGGATATCATCTACATTCCACCAGATTTTGCCACATGTACAATCTAGAAGACTCCATGGTTGAACTTAAGCATAATGCACAAACCTCAAAACACAAAGCACTTCTCCTTTGTTCTAGAATCTTCCGTATCATAATTGCCCAAATTTTTTTCTACATGAATTACCATTATTTGTTTTTTACTTTATGCTTTACAACGCACAATTCCATGAATCTTAAAATGGATTAACTTTTTTTATTAAAACTAAATGATTTTGAATGAGATGAACTATAAGAATTAAACGAACATCTACATCATGCATATATGACTCAAAGCTTACATGCTATATATAATGTGGTATTTATTTATAATTTGGTTGCCAAATCTCATGCGTGCAATGCACGTGTACCTTACTAGTCTAAATGGTGTTTGTGTGTGTGTTGTGCATGTTAAACACATTGTATGTAGTATCATACATGGTTTAGATTCCGAACATCTAGCTAGAGCATACATGTACTATGATTTGAATTCAACATAAAATGGATACATATATTTGAATTTGAGATCATATGTACATGTAGTTCGTATTTATATAGGAATTTACTACTCCTATATTCATGTCATGTGTTCTGAAGATAATATTTAGATGGTTGTATAACTAACCCGAGTACAATCCCATTCAAACAGGGAAAATGTACTCAAATTGAGTCCATATGCTAGACAACACGAATTGTTTTTTTATTGTTGTGGGAAGTGCAAATTGATTTGGTACTGTACATGTTATGTTTGTTGTCCCAATTTTTTTAGATTTTTTGTTGTTGTATTTGAATGCATTTCTAGTAATATAGTAAAACGGGACATGGCTCTCTCTAGTGGTGAGGTGCGAATTGTCTTTTTTTGTACACGTTAAGCTTGTTCTCCAGAAATTTCAAGCCGCGCCTTGTTATGCCAAAATTTCAAGCTAGCATCTCTATCTATCGTGGTGCGAAACTCCCGCCTCTTCAACCCGCGCTTTGTTACCCTGAAATATTTAAGATATATATTTGTCTCGTTGTGCTCCGAAAACTCCCTCCATCTCAACCCGCGCCTTGCTATCCCAAAATTACAACGTGCGCGAAAACTCCCACCTCCTGCGAAATCCCGACACACGAAATGCCCATGATACCCGTGAACCCAAAGAACCGCCTAGCTCAAATCGGTGGGGGTACTTTCATAACTTACCCCATATTTCGGACAAGCGCGTCCCTAAGCCATGGTTCCCCCCTCCCATCCCATCCGCCCACCCATTCGTACACCGAGGCCGCGAAAACCCGTGAAGCCCCACACCCTCCTCCGTCCGCCACCCAGTCGGAGCCTCTTCCCCGACGACGTTGTCCACAGCAACACCTCGACGTCCCTCATCCACCGCACCGGATGAGGATCCATCGTTGATCTCGTCGTCCCGCCGGTTCAACCACCCCGTCCTCCACCTCCAAGGAGCTGCCCCGATGTTTCCCTCGTCTTTCGCGCCACCTCCATTCCCACACCGCCGTCTTCACCTGCACCACTGGAAGAGCAGCATCATCACTGATTCCTCGGATGAAGCTGAGGCCTAATCGGCGCCACCAAAGAGGTTCTACACTAATCGCCACATTTTCTTCTTGATTCGATCTCACGGTGCTGCCGGCGCTCGGTCCCGAGCCGACATGGCGCGGCTCCATCCACGGCGGCGTCGCCGGCCACTTCCTCCATGGCGTAGCTCCCTTGGCGGCGACGTCCACATCAGTAGGAGCTGCTGCTGCTTTGGCTCTCGCTCGCGCTGCTGCTCTGCTCTTGCTCTCGGTCCCCTGCCTAGTCTACTCTTGCTGTTGCTCTTGCTCGCGCTGCTGCTCTTGCTCTTGCTCTTGCTTACGCTGCTGCTCTACTCTTGCGCACGCTGCTCTCCCTCGAGCCCCTGCAGCTACTACCCGAGATGCTGCTACATGACCAGCTGCCCCAGCTCTCGCACGCGCTGCTGCTGCTACTGCTTTTCTGCTACTAGTGCGTTCTGTTTCGACAGTAAAATTCAGTTTCGACAGCAAAATTCAGTTTCGACAGTTAAATTCAGTTTTGACAGTTAAGTTCAGAGATGAGCGGCTGATGTATTTTACATCTAGCACTTTGTGGTTATGTATTTTACATCATCTATTGGAGATGCTATTAGAATTCCACTCAGGTTAATGTTGTCCCTCTTGTCCTGCTTCAGCCTCGCCGTTGTACAACTCACCGGAGCTGCTCCAACGATGAAACCCTCCATCACAGCGGAGCAGTACCCCGGGCTCCATCTCCAGACGCCTAAGATCTTCTTCCCCTCCTCCGATAGCCAAATCAGCCGGAGCATCCTCACCGACTAACCCAATCACGCTGAGATCAACATGGCTTCGCCAAAGAGGTTGTACACTTGTTGCATCTCTTTTTTACTCTACATGTTATATATATTGTCCACTGAGCACATGTAGTAACGTGAAATACGATTAGTTTCTCCTACTATATGAGAAGCAGTGAGGTACCAGGCAACTTAGCTATCCGTGATGGACTCTCTTGAATGCCATCATTATTTATCTCTGCGCTTTTGAGCTGTGCATTTGTAGATGGGCCTGGGAGTTGAGCTAGTAGGGCAGTGGCCTGGGTCCAAAGTAGTAGAAGTAGCACAAAAACATTTTTTGAGTGTAGGCTTTTCCTTGCTCAAGCCTGCCTACTAGAATCGCCAGTGCTTGAAAGGAAAGGTGAAGGAAAAACATAGGAATTGGAAAGTTTCCTATGGTACTACTATTCATGCATTTGGTTCAAAGGAATGGATCAAAGGAAAACTGTAGGATTTGTTCCTTTAGTGTCTCCTTGAAAGAAAAACCGTAGGAATTTTAATATCCACTTGTCCTCCTTTTCAAATTCCTATTCATGAAGCACAAGACTAAGATATAGTAGCATAATAGCATTATAACCGTACATTTTCTTGTGGTTTGACTTAATCTCACCATGCTTCTTTGCATCCTGTGATCTTCCAATTCTTGTGAACAAAACACCCAGATTGGCAGAAATCCTGTGTTTTTAAATTCTCTATTTTGCACGTGCATTCCTATCTTATTCCTGTGTATCTCCTATCCCTGCATTGTTAGAATCCTCAAATTCAAACAAGCCCTTACACAATTACTTCTGTTACAGATATGTGTCAAAGAAAACCTTGTGTGGTTTGCCCCGCTACTGCTGCGCTGTGTTCCACCCTAGCTCAACTACTCCAACGACAGAAGGGTTCACCACAGCAGGGATCCGCCCTCCAGATTGTCTTTCGCCACCTCAGATCTTCTTCCCCGCCGCCGGCAGCCACGACAATTGCATTACCATCATCAACTGAGCAGATAACCTTGAGGACTACACGGGTCCGCAAGAGAGGTCGCACTCTTTTGTGTCTGCTTACGTTATGCATCGTTTAATATGATGACATGCTACTTTATCGTCCTGTTCACCGATTAGACTCCGAGTCAGGTCCAAACTAATGCTCAAACTTGAGTTTTTAAATGGTTGTGGGGTACATATTGGGTCAGCAATCAATACTATCTGTCTACTATCTGGTTAATCTCGGGTGTCTACTATGAGTTTCATGTTGGGTGGAAACAAACATTAAAGGAGCTATTATCTGTATTTTTTAACTAAAGCTATTATCTGCCTACTATCATTGGTTTTGGGTCTACCCACAGTTTGCTACCATCACTCTGGATTTGTGCATGCACTCCTTACATAATCTCACTATGTTTTATTCCTATGCATGTCAGTTATTGTACACAATGGAACTAAACATGTAGAGCAAAAGAGACGAGCCTTGCATGGCAATAAAATTTCATGCAGACGTTGCTCCATGGTGGGCGCAAAGGCAGCCCCCCTCCACCCATTTCGGATTGTAATCAAGAGGAAGATAAATGTTCTGAGGGGGATTCAGAAGGAGAAGACCACTCCTATTTAACCCCTGAGGTCTTCGCTCTAACTTGGCATGCTGATGTTGGTAATATCATGCATATGGTGCCTTGCATTGCTTACTTTATACATCAAATATGTCATCTGCTTAGTTTAGACATGCTTTGTGTGAATGCCATCTATTTAGTTTCTTTATCGTATATGTGAATCATGCAATGCCATCTTGTTTAGCCAGGCATCATATATGTGAATTTTGCAATGCCACCCTGGTTAGCCAGTCATCTTATATGTGAATTATATCATGCCATCATTTTTTTATTACGTATTAAATTTTTCAACAATTTTAGTACATTCAATTACTCTTCCCATGCATCAGCCATTCGACACGGACATGGAAAAATCTGGAGTGGAAACAAGGTCTTCAGAGCAGACAATGCTATCTGACGAAGCACATGTCTTGCTGGTTACGGATAGCTCCTCAGAGGAGGATTTAGAGACAGATGACCAGTCCTATTTCCCCCCCGAGGTGCATGCTCTAACTTGGCAGGGTTATATTGCTCATATCATGCATATGGTGTCTTGCATTGGCATGTCATTTGCTTTAGACATGCTTTGTGTGAATGCCACCTGTTTAGTGTCTAATTACCATGTATGTGAATTTTGCAATGCCATCTTGTTGCAAGACATTATATATGTGAATTATGCAATGCTATCTTGTTAGAAGGCATTATATATGTGAATTATGCAATGCCATGCTGTTTAGCCAAGCGTCATATATGTGAATTATATCATGCCGTCTTTTTTTGTATTACTCATTGCATTTGTCGACAATGTTTGTATATTCAACTGCTCTTCCTGTGCATCAGCCATTTGAATTGGTGATGGAGAAATCCAGAGTGGAAACAAGGTCTTCAGAGCAGACAATGCTACCTGCTGAAGCAGATATCTTGCTGGTTACAGATAGCTCCTCAGAGGAGGATTCAGAGGCAGATGACCAGTCCTATTATCCCCCTGAGGTGTATGCTCAAACATGGCAGGGTTATATTACTCATATCATGCATATGTTGTCTTGCAATGCTTAGTTTTTACATCATATACAAAATATTGAATGCCATCTCCTTAGTTGACACATCATATATGCGATAGCCCTCTGCTCACTTGCTTAGTATATAAATCATATATTTGAATTATATCATGCCATGATGTTTACATAGACAGCATGTATCTGAATTATGGCATGCCAACCCATTTTCTAAAGACATAATATAGTTATATAATCTCATCCTGTTTACATAGTCATCATATTTTGAAGTATGTCATTCTATCCTGTTTAGTTAGCCATCATACATGTGAAATTGTGTCATGCTATCCTGTTTAATTAACCATCATATATGTGAAATTATGTCATGCTATTCTGTTTGGTTAGACAACATAAATGTGAATTATTTCATGCCCTGTTTTCTTCCGTACTATCCATTGCACCTGTCTATCTTACAATGTCTATACATTCAATTACTTTTATTGTTTATCAGCCACTTGAATTGGAGGGGGTGATGGTAGTATCTGTGTCGCGGGAAACCACAGCAACCTATGGGACCAGGAGGCCCCTTGCTGGTTCGGCAAGGGGGCGTCGCATTGCACAAAGAGCAGACGAGCGTGTGGCAGCACTGCAGAGATCACACATGCATTTTTACCCAGGTTTGGGCCGCCGTGAGGCGTAAAACCCTACTCCTGCTTTGGTGGATTGATGGTGGAAAGGTGGTGGTTGAGCGTAGTACACTTGCCTGGCAAGGGTTGCCTCAAGGCGGCAGTGGCTACGCGCGTATGGGGGTCTGAGTTATCCAACCTTCTAACCCTCTCTACGGTCGCCATGGGCCTCCTTTTATAGATTAAGGGGTCACCACAATGGCAAAACAGTCATTATGCACTGATAAGATAGCAAACAACGCTATCATACCTAACTCTGCGGGCTGACAGGGCGCATTAAATGCACCGCTCAACGTCACATCATTGGTTGCCCGGCAAGGCTTACCAGGCTATCTCGCCAACTCCACATCTGCTCGCTTGACACGTCGCAGGACGGGTGTCATCTGCAGGTGTTTCCTGTAGGTAGAGGCTGCCATGTGGTGAATGGTTGCCACTTAGTTACTCAGCGGTTTGACACCGCACTGATTGACGACGCGGGTCGTGGTGGAGTAGTTGGTGAGGTGGCTTTGCCTCTGTGTGCCACGGCAGGCCCTGCAGGGATGTCTTGGATGTTGTCTTCCGGGGTTGGCCTCAGCCCTTGCCGAGCTCGCCTGCCCGGCAATGGAGGCCCTTCTCCTGATGGTGCCTTGCTTCTTTGGCTTGATCTTGGTCCCTCTTGATCTGCATGTTTGGCTCTTTGATGATCTTGGTCTCTTGTATTCTGACTTGGGTTGGTGCTTCAATCTCGTCCCCGTGCCTGTGCACAGTCTAGGCAACAGACCCAGGGTTTGCTGCACCGACAGATGCCCCCAGGCCTGCCCCGAACGCGCTGCCGAGTGTCCTCGGGGTAGGGCCTAATAAGTGCACAGGCAGGGGCGTTGAAGAGGCTGGTCTCTTGAGGTCTTCTTTGCTTCTTCATTAGCCTTGATTCTGGGCCAGTTTCCGGTTTCACCGCGCGTCGTGTAAGGCCAATGGTGGTGGGGCCGCTCCGGTGATGGCCCGTGAATGACTAACGCACGGGGGAGAAACTGCCAATTCACTCTTCCCACCACACCCTTATCCTTAGCCACGTATGCTGCATGCATCGCGCGGGGTAGGTAACGGAGGCGCGTGGCGTGGGAGAGCATCAAAGGTGAGGGCCCGGTCGTCTTGAGTTGGTGGAGGAGGATGATGGCCGCCCGTTGAGGGAGCGGCTCCCCTCCCCGATCCGCCTATAAAAGGAGGGGTGGAGGAGGGCGGAGTCATCCACCCCCGCATGCTTCTTCCCCTCCACTGTCTGCCTCTGCTGGTTATGCTGAAGAGGAGAGCCTGGGGCCAGCCCCCGGGCCCTTGGTTGTGGCTAGTGTTGCCAAATGCCGGTGCTGGCGCTCGGGGAGTGAGCCTGGTTCTTGATGTGGCGAACCTCTTAGTTCCTTCAAGGCTCAGCCGGGAGGCGGGGCTGGAGACCATTGGTAATCCCAGTACCACCCCTCCCAGAGGTCTTGGGGCTGATGTTGATGAGAGGTGCGCCTTCCTACCCGCCAAGGCGGGGAGCGGTGCGCCTCAAGCCCCATGGCTGCTCGTCGTCTCCCCAGGGAAGGCGCCGAGCTGATCTGTCGGTGCCTGTGCTGGAGCCCCCCGCTCGGAACTGGAAGCGGTGATCCTGGGGCCGCCAGGGCGCTCCACACGTCTTCCTCCTTCGTAGCCTCCCCACTTCCGATCTTGTCAGGCTGTGTCCGACAGCTCCTGACGGGGATCGGGGTGGCGTTGTGCCGGCGCGTCGCCCACCCTCTTCTCTTCCCACCGCACTACCTGGGACAAGAGGGACAAGGAGAGGAGTTTACAGAGCACCTATCTTTTTTCAATCTTAAACTTGTAGGTAATTGCCAAATTTTAATTAAAATAATGTAATCTCTCGAGTCCATGTTTGTGTTCTGTAATGCTTGTACTTGTATCAGCATATTAATGAAAAAGATGAACCTTGCCAGGAACCCGTGCATGTGTATGTCCATGCAGAGGCGAGATGCCTCTTTAGTGTAAATAAACGAGTTTTCCCCGGCAGGCTATCCTGCCGGCACCATTTCTGTCTGCCGGAGAGCTGTGTCTACCGGGCAACAGGCAAAGGGGCCAGCCCCCCGCCAACTTCTTTTTACCAAAGGCCACTACGACCATCCTGTCCGAAGCAACGTTCGAGTCAGGGATGGGAGCACCTAAGTCTCAAAAGAGTGGTGGGGTTTTATTATGCACAAGTTATAACTTACAGAACACTAATGGACAGGAGGTAGAACTTATCTGTTTGGCTTGCCGGGGATCGCAGTGCCGGGCAATCTTCTCAACTCCTTGTCAAAGCCAAGTTCACGGCAGGAACCTGCAGCTTCATGCGGATGAGAATGAATGTAGGATGCGATCCTATCTATATGCATGTGCAAATGCTCATGAAATGCTTATGAAGTGATCTTGGAATGCTCATGCATGCATGCAATCTTGGTCGGGGGCCCCCTACAGCGCTTCTTTATTTTGTCTTACACAGGGTCATCGCCCTGGCTTTGTACAAGGGGTTACATGCAGCTGAGGCAAGGCCTGTACAAAAGGGTGGCTGCCGGGCAGGGCCCGACAGCCGCGCCTTATGGGTAGAACTTGCGGAGATGCTCAATATTCCATGAGTTTTGCAACTGAATGCCATCTTCGGTCTCCAGATGGACTGCGCCAGGTCTGGTGACTCGTACTACCCGGTAAGGGCCTTCCCACTTCGGTGATAACTTGTTTGTACCCTTGGCAGACTGAACACGCCTAAGGACAAGGTCACCTTCCTCAAAACACCGTGCGTGAACCCTGCGGCTATGATAACGACGCAGGGCTTGCTGATAGCATGCAGCACGCATAGCAGCCCGAAGACGGTTCTCCTCAAGTAGCACAGCGTCGTCACGCCGGTGCTGATCTTGCGCTACTTCATCGTAGGCAAGCACTCGAGGCGACCCGTAAATGAGTTCCATGGGGATACTGCTTCTGCCGCGTAGACCAGGGAGAAGGGAGTCTGTCCGGTAGCTCGGTTTGGTGTCGTTCTGAGGGACCAGAGAACTACCGGCAGCTCCTCGATCCACCGCCTGCCGTGCTTCTGCAGCGTATCAAAGGTTCTCGTGTTGAGTCCACGCAGCACTTCAGCGTTCACCCTCTCAGCTTGCCCATTGCTTCGGGGGTGTGCCACAGAGGCAAATGAGATTTTGCATCCGAGGGCATGAACATATTGCATGAAGGCGCGGCTCGTGAACTGGGTGCCATTGTCGGTAATGATCCTTGCCGGAACTCCAAAACGACACGCCAATTCTTTCAAGAACTTGATAGCTGACTGAGCAGTCACCTTTCTCACGGCAGTCACTTCCGGCCACTTTGTAAACTTGTCGATAGCAACGAACAAGAATTCAAAGCCCCCGATTGCTCGGGGGAAGGGGCCGAGGATATCGAGCCCCCAGACCGAAAATGGCCATGATAGAGGGATTGTTTGAAGAGCTTGGGCAGGCAGGTGGGTTTTCTTGGAATGGAACTGGCAGGCTTCACATTTGGTGACTAGCTTGACCGCATCTTGGAGGGCTGTGGGCCAATAGAATCCTTGCCGGAATGCTTTCCCAACTAGTGCCCTTGATCCAATGTGGGAGCCGCACATGCCTTTGTGTATGTCAGCCATCAGTTCCTTTCCTTCTTCCCGGCAGACACACTTTAATTTCACACCGTTGGGCCTCCTTCTGTACAGAGTGTCATCGACAAACTGATACATACTGGCCCTCTGGGCTACTGTTTCAGCTTTGTCTTGGTTGCTGGGAAGCTCTCCGGTTTGGAGGAAGTGGACAATGTGCCTTGCCCAAGTTGGAGCCTGGGGCTTGACAACAAGGACTAGTGGCACCTCCTCTGCTGCAGGAGCACATGCCTCGTTCGCGGGGTCCATGGGCCCGGCTGGAGGGTGTGGTCTGGCAGACTGCGAGGAGTTGTTTCCGGCAGGGTCTCTGCCAGGAGCGGACGGCTCTACCGGGAGAGGCTTACCGGACTCTAACTTTCTCCTTTTCCGGGCCATTGTTGCTGGGGATACGGAGGGCTGAGTGAGATGGAGAACAAAAGTCCCTGGTTCCACAAGGAGCTTCTGCGCAGCACACTTTGACAGATGATCAGCTATGCTGTTTTCCGCACGGGGTACGTGCTCTGTTTGCAATCTGTCAAAGTGCTCCTCCAATCTCCTCACTTCCTCGACGTATGCCTCCATCAATGGACTTTGGTAATCCTTGTTAACTTGTCTCACCACAAGCTATGAATCTCCTCGAATGATCAGCTTCTTAATTCCCAATTCAGCTGCAATCCTGAGCCCGGCAAGGAGCCCTTCATATTCTGCTGTATTGTTGGTTGCTTCTTCCTGGGAAAAATGCCTTTGGATGACGTACCTCAAGTGCTCCCCGGAGGGGCAACAAGAAGCACGCCAGCTCCTGCACCTTGTAGGGAAAAAGAGCCATCAAAATACATAATCCATTCTTGGGGCGATTCCTTGCCGGGGATAGCTGTCTCCGTCACTTCCTCATCAGGGGTTGGCGTCCATTCTGCAATAAACTCTGCCAATGCCCTGCTCTGAATAGTTGACGTGCTTTCAAACTTCAAACCAAAACTGGATAACTCCAAAGCCCACTCCACTATTCTGCCAGTAGCCTCAGGGTTTCAGAGTATCCGTTGCAACGGGAAACAAGTGACAACCGTGATCTCATGGGCTTGGAAGTAGTGGCGCAGTTTCCTTGAGGCCATGGTGAGACCAAAAATCAACTTTTGCATGCCACAGTGCCTCGATCTAGCCCCCTGTAATAAGGAGCTGACGAAGTACACTGGGCGCTGCACCACTTTCTTCCTTGCCGCGTCCTTGGGGTTGCTCTCATTGCCGTGCTCATTGCTATCCTGATCCTTCTCTGACTCTGCCGGTCTCTGCTCACTCTCTGTTTCATCCACTTCTCGCTGCACTACCAAAGTTGCACTGACTACTTGGTTGGTTGCCGCTAAGTACAGCAGCAACGGCTCCTGGGGTTTGGGAGCGACCAAGGTAGGCATGGAGGACAAGTAGGCCTTCAACTCTTGCAAAGCTGCATCTGCTTTCGGGGTCCACTTCATGGGTCCTGCCTTCTTCAAAATTTTCAAGAACGGCAGGACGCGCTCGGCAGACTTGGAGATGAATCTGCTTAGCGCGGCAACGCATCCTGTCAAGCGCCTCACATCCTTAAATGTCCTTGGTGCTTGGATCTGCTCGATAGCCTTGATCTTGTTAGGATTGGCTTCGATCCCACGATGGGATACAAAGAACCCAGGCAACTTGCCGGAGGGAACACCAAATACACACTTCTCCGGGTTGAGCTTCAAATTGATTTTGCGCAGATTAGCAAATGTCTCCAATAAATCTTGAATAATGGTGGCCCTATCCTTGGTCTTGACCACAATATCATACATATAGGCTTCTATGTTTCTGTGCAACTCTGGCTCAAAACCGATCTGGACTGCCCTTGCAAAAGTGGACCCGGCACTCTTTAATCCGAATGGCATGCGGACAAAATAGTACGTACCACATGGAGTGATGAACGACGTCTTCTCTTCATCTTCCTTGGACATGAAGATCTGGTGATACCCAGAATATGCATCCAGAAAGGAGAGCAAATCACAACCTGAAGTGGAATCCACAATCTGATCGATACGCGACAAGGGAAACGGGTCCTTCGGGCAAGCCTTGTTGAGATCTGTGAAATCTATGCAAAGCCTCCACTTCCCGTTAGCCTTCCGGACTACCACTGGGTTTGCCAACCACGTTGGATGCAGTACTCCTCTAACCAATCCAGCTACCTCTAGTCTCTTGATCTCTTCTGCAATGAACTGCTGCCTCTCCAAGGCCTGCTTCCGGACTTTTTGCTTGACAGGTCGGGCATGTGGGCAGACAGCAAGGTGGTGCTCGATTACCTCCCTGGGAACACCAGGGATATCATATGGTTGCCAGGCAAACACATCGATATTCGCCCGCAGGAAGGCAACGAGCGCGCTTTCCTATTTGTCATCGAGGATGGCGCTGGTAGTGAAAGTACCATCAACACCAGCCAGCCCTGCCAGGACCTTCTTCACTTGGGGTGTAGCGACCTTGGATCTCTTGCCATTGGAACACTCCGGCACATCGTCAACGGGTGTCGTGCACTCGGTGGGGGCACGCTTCCCAGACTCTTTGCCGGAGCTCCTACAATCCCTCTTCTTTCCTTTGCTTTCCTTAGTGGGAGCTACTGCTGCCGCTGCCTCTGCTGCGACCGCATCCTAGTACATCTTGTCCACACAAATGATTGCATCCTTCTCATCTGATGGGATGGTGACGACTCCCAGTGGCCCAGGCATCTTCAAGGTGTTGTAGGCATAGTGAGATGCTGCCATGAACTTAGCCAGGGCCGAACGTCCAAGAATCCCATTGTATGGCAGGGGGAGATCAACCACATCAAACACAATCCTCTCAGTCCGGTAGTTCAGTTCTCCCCCAAACGTTACCGGCAACGTGATCTTTCCCTTAGGACGGCTCCTGCCGGGATTAACTCCTTGAAACGTGCCGGTAACCTCCAGCTCTTCCTCTGCTATCTGAAGCTTGCTGATAACTGCTGGGGAAATCAGATTCAACCCGGCCCCGTCGTCCACCAACATCTTCGTGACCTTGAGGTTGCAGATTGTTGGGGAGACCAACAATGGCAAACACCCTACCGCAGTGGTACGTCTAGGATGATCCTCCTCGTCAAAGATGATGGGCGTACGGGACCACTTGAGCGGCTTCCGGGCCTTGGGCGCTGGCTCCACGATATTGACTTCTTGCGCCCACCGCTTGAGTTGGCGGTGAGAGGTGTGCAGAGATGCACCCCCGTCAATGCACAGGGCGTCGGTGGCCTTCTGAAACTCTTGCTCACTGGTTTCCTCTTCATCCCCTCCATCATTCACATCACCACAGGCACCCTTCTCTCGACCTCTGGCGGGTTTTCCTTGGTTCCGAAAGGGTTTGCCGGGGCGATTTACTTCACCACCTCGGCCCTTGCCGCCAGCAACATTCTGACTCTTTTCCTTGTCACGCTTCTCATACTCTACTTTCTGTCTTTTGACAAGCTGCTCAACCTGATAACACTCTTGAAGGTTGTGGCCCTTGGTCCGATGAATCTTGCAATATGGCCCATCACCTTTCCCAGCTTTCTCGGCAGCAGCGGCTTCCCGACAGTCAGCGCACACGGCAGCTTCCTTGCCGGGGGCCTCAGCTTTGGCCTTCTTGCCGGTACTAGGCGTACCCGATCCTTCAACAGTCATTACTGCCTTATCCCTTCGCTTCTTACTGCGCTTCTTGCTCTTCTTCTGACTGGTTGATTCATCCTCATCCTTTGAATCAATATTGGTGCAATCTTCCTCTCCGGGCAACTTTCTTCCCTCCTCCATCCGAGCACACTTATCCACCAACGTGTAGAGCTCCTTCACGGTCTTGGGCAATCGTACGTTCATCTTGGAACGAATTCGATGGTTGCGCACATTGGACTAGAAGGCAGCTATCACGGCTGCCGGATGGATATTTGGGATATTTCTATGAACTTTTCTGAATCTCTATAAATACTTACTGAGGGTCTCTCCTTCCTTTTGTTGGAGAAGCTACAAGTCGTTGGGTCGGCCCGGCTCTTGGTGGCCACCGGTGAAGGCACCGATGAACTCATGGCACAGGTCTGCCCATGACAAAATGGAGTTCTCTGGCAGGTACATCAGCCAAGATCTCACATTGGACTTGAGGGCCAAAGGAAAGTAGTTGGCGAACACCTTCTCATCTCTTCCCCCAGCAGCCTGAACAGCGATGGTGTAGATGCTCAGGAACTCTGCCGGGTTCAGCCTCCCATCGTACTTCTTAGGTATCTCTGGCTTCAACGTGCGAACGGATGGCCAACGGACTTGCCGCAGCTCATGGGTAAAGGCAGGGCAGCCAACCTTGAAAGGTAGGCACCCGGCAATACCGAGCGCGGGCTCGTCGACGCCGGGGCCGTCGCACCCATCGGTCCGGCGGAGGTCGTCACAGCGTTGCTCGACAACGGCGCGCGTGTCTCCTCTCTGCCTATCCTCCGGGGCTCGTCGTTGGCCTGGACGTGCTCGATGGTCAGAAGAGGCCTTCGAGACGTCGTCGGGGTCTTGATTCTGCTGCGCTCGCGCTGGCTGCCGTGGCGGGGACTGCACCGTGAGGACAGCCACTTCTGTACGGTCAGCAGCATGAGCGGTTGCTGTCGCTTGGGGCGGCCGTGGCGGGCCAACTCGCCGTGAGCCCCCAGCTTCGGCGAAACTGAGCAGACTTTGGATGGTGGCACGCCATTCGTCCATTTGCTCGGCCACTGGTGGAAACCTTAGCAGCAGCTGAGCCCGCGCTATGGCCTCCAAGGCTGTACTTGGCATGGGTGATGATGAAGTCGATCGCACCATCACTCGGCTCCTGACGGTGCCAGTGGCGGCAGCACTGCGCCCCCGCTGCTGCGGGGCGACCACCTGGATGGCAGGGTGGTGCGGCGAAGGCGCTCGAGGGCCAGTGGCTCCGTCGGGCGCAGCGGCTTGGTCGACCCGTCCCGGGGGAGGTGCACGAGCTGCGACCGCACCCGTGGTGGGAGCGGTCGGAGGGAGGCGATTCGCCCCGGCCCGAGTGCCGTTGCTGCGGCTGTGCCCATCGGTGGGCGAAAGGTGCACAGATGGAGTAACCCCTTCACTCGGACTTTGTGGAGTGTGGCCGTCGGGATGTTGCTGATGCTGCTCTCCTCCAATGTCTCCTGCTCCTGCGTCGGCCGCGGGGGAAGTGGTGACGGCGCCACCTACTCCGACCACATCCCCAGCAGCGTCCGCGTCCTCGCGTGTCTCCGCACCCCCCACAGCGTTAGAGGCCGCGGGCGGCAGAGCCTTCGAGGTGGAAGGACGAGCCGAAGAACCGGGTTTCTTCTTGGGCGCCATGGTCGATGGCGTTGTCGATGATGCTGATGGTAATGAAGGTGACATGCTACACACGCCTTCAGGTTCGCGCAAGCGGTCCCCCTACCTGGCGCACCAAAGATGTCACGGGAAACCACGGCCACCTATGGGACCAGGAGGCCCCTTGCTAGTTCGGCAGGGGGGCGTCGCATTGCACAAAGAGCAGACGAGCGTGTGGCAGCACGGCAGAGATCACACAGGCATTTTTACCCAGGTTCGGCCGCCGTGAGGCGTAAAACCCTACTCCTGCTTTGGTGGATAGATGGTGGAAAGGTGGTGGTGGTGGAGCATAGTACACTTGCCCGGCAAGGGTTGCCTTAGGGCGGCAGTGGCTACGCGCGTATGGGGGTCTGATTTATCCAACCTTCTAACCCTCTCTACGATCGCCATGGGCCTCCTTTTATAGATTAAGGGCTCACCACAATGGCAAAACAGTCATTATGCACTGATAAGATAGCAAACAGCGCTATCATACCTAACTCTGCGGACTGACAGGGCGCATTAAATGCACTGCTCAACGTCACATCGTTGGTTTCCCGACAAGGCTTGCCGGGCAATCTCGCCAGCTCCACGCCTGCTCACTTGACACATCGCAGGACGGGTGTCATCTGCAGGTGTTTCCTGTAGGTAGAGGCTACCATGTGGTGAATGGTTGCCAATTAGTCACTCCGCGGTTTGACACCGCACTGATTGACGATGCTGGTCGTGGTGGAGTAGTTGGTGAGGTGGTTTTGCCCCCGTGTGCCCCGGCAGGCCCTGCCGGGACGTCTTGGACGTCGTCTTCCGAGGTTGGCCTCGCCCCTTTCCGAGCTCGCCTGCCCGGCAAAGGAGGCCCTTCTCCTGATGATGCCTTGCTTCTTTGGCTTGATCTTGGTCCCTCTTGATCTGCATGTTTGGCTCTTTGATGATCTTGGTCTCTTGTATTCTGACTTGGGTTGGTGATTCAATCTCGTCCCCGTGCCTGTGCACAGTCTGGGCAACAGACCCAGGGTTTGTTGCACTGACAATCTGTGGGAGTAAAAAAATGGTCTTCAGAAAAGATCGTGCTACCTGTCGATGCAGATAGAACCACGGTTGTACTTGCCCAAGAACCAGCCCCACCACACATAACCCAGACTCACGCAGATTGTACCCCTACCCAGTTGGACAGAGAACCAGCTACACCCCTTCTAACCCCAACCCCAGCAGATAGTAACCCAGTTCCAGTTAACACAACACCGTCTCCACCACAGAGCACCCAAACACGAGCAGTTAGTAAGGCAACTACAGTGATGATGAAGTAGCTGAGCCCGTGCTATGGCCTCCGAGGCTGTACTTGGCATGGGTGATGATGAAGTCGATCGCACAGTCACTCGGATCCTAACGGTGCCAGTGGCAGCAGCACTGCGCCCCCGCTGTTGCGGGGCGACCACCTGGATGGCAGGGTGGTGCGGCAAAGGAGCTCGAGGGCCAGTGGCTCCGTCGGGCGCAGCGGCTTGGTGGACCCGTCCCGGGGGAGGTGCACGCGCTGCGACCGGACACGTGGTGGGAGCGGTCGGAGGGCGGCGATTCGCCCCGGCCCAAGCGCCGTTGCTGCGGCTGTGCCCGTCGGTGGGTGGAAGGGGCGCAGCTGGAGTAACCCCTTCACTCGGACTTTGTGGAGCGTGGCCGTCGGGATGTTGCTGATGCTGCTCTCCTCCGATGTCTCCTCCTCCTGCGTCAGCCGCGAGGGAAGTGGTGACGGCGCCGCCTGCTCCGACCACATCCCCAGCAGCGTCCGGGTCCTCGCGTGTCTCCGCACCCCCCGCAGCGTTAGAGGCCATGGGCGGTGGAGCCTTCGAGGTGGAAGGACGAGCCAAAGAACCGGGTTTCTTCTTGTGCGCCATGGTCGATAGCGTTGTCGATGATGCTGATGGTGATGAAGGTGACGCGCTACACACGCCTTCAGGTTCATGCAAGCGGTCCCCCTACCTGGCGCGCCAAAGATGTCGCGGGAAACCACGGCCACCTATGGGACCAGGAGGCCCCTTGCTGGTCCGGCAGGGGGGCGTCGCGTTGCACAAAGAGCAGACGAACGTGTGGCAGCACGGCAGAGATTACACAGGCATTTTTACCCAGGTTCGGGCCGCCGTGAGGCGTAAAACCCTACTCCTGCTTTGGTGGATTGATGGTGGAAAGGTGGTGGTGTTGGAGCATAGTACACTTGCCCGGCAAGGGTTGCCTCAGGGCGGCAGTGGCTACGCGCGTATGGGGGTCTGATTTATCCAACCTTCTAACCCTCTCTACGGTCGCCATGGGCCTCCTTTTATAGATTAAGGGGTCACCACAATGGCAAATCAGTCATTATGCACTGATAAGATAGCAAACATCGCTATCATACCTAACTCTGCGGACTGACAGGGCGCATTAAATGCACCGCTCAATGTCACATCGTTGGTTTCCCGGCAAGGCTTGCCGGGCTATCTTGCCAGCTCCACGCCTGCTCGCTTGACACATTGCAGGACGGGTGTCATCTGCAGGTGTTTCCTGTAGGTAGAGGATGCCATGTGGTGAATGGTTGCCACTTAGTTACTCCGCGGTTTGACACCGCAATGATTGACGACGCGGGTCATGGTGGAGTAGTTGGTGAGGTGGTTTTGCCACCGTGTGCCCCGGCAGGCCTTGCCGGGACATCTTGGATGTCGTCTTCCGGGGTTGGCCTCGCCCCTTGCCGAGCTCGCCTGCCTGGCAAAGGAGGCCCTTCTCCTGATGGTGCCTTGCTTCTTTGGCTTGATCTTGGTCCCTCTTGATCTGCATGTTTGGCTCTTTGATGATCTTGGTCTCTTGTATTTTGACTTGGGTTGGTGATTCAATCTCGTCCCCGTGCCTGTGCACAGTCTGGGCAACAGACCCAGGGTTTGTTGCACCGACAATCTGTGGGAGTAAAAACACGGTCTTCAGAAAAGATCGTGCTACCTGTCGATGCAGATAGAACCACGGTTGTACTTGCCCAAGAACCAGCCCCACCACACATAACCCAGACTCACGCAGATTGTACCCCTACCCAGTTGGACAGAGAACCAGCTACACCCCTTCTAACCCCAACCCCAGCAGATAGTAACCCAGTTCCAGTTAACACAGCACCGTCTCCACCACAGAGCACCCAAACACGAGCAGTTAGTAAGGCAATTGCAGTGATGATGAAGCAGCTGAGCCCGCGATATGGCCTCCGAGGCTATACTTGGCATGGGTGATGTTGAAGTCGATCGCACCGTCACTCGGCTCCTGACGGTGCCAGTGGCGGCAGCACTGCGCCCCCGCTGCTGCGGGGCGACCACTTGTATGGCAGGGCGGTGCGGCGAAGGCGCTCGAGGGCCAGTGGCTCCATCGGGCGCAGCGGCTTGGTCGACCCGTCCCGAGGGAGGTGCACGCGCTGCGACGGCACCCGTGGTGGGAGCGGTCGAAGGGCGGCGATTCGCATCGGCCCGAGCGCCGTTGCTGTGGCTGTGCCCGTCGGTGGGCGGAAGGGGCGCAGATGGAGTAACCCCTTCACTCGGACTTTGTGGAGCATGGCCATCGGGATGTTGCTGATGCTGCTCTCCTCTGATGTCTCTTGCTCCTGCATCATCCGCGGGGGAAGTGGTGATGGCGCCACCTACTCCGACCACATCCCCAGCAGCGTCCGCGTCCTCGCATGTCTCCGCACCCCCCGCAGCATTAGAGGCCGCGGGCGGCTGAGCCTTCGAGGTGGAAGGACGAGCCGAAGAACCGGGTTTCTACTTGGGCGCCATGGTCGATAGCGTTGTCGATGATGCTGATGGTGATGAAGGTGACGCGCTACACACGCCTTCATGTTCGCGCAAGCAGTCCCCCTACCTGGCGTGCCAAAGATGTCGCGGGAAACCACGGCCACCTATGGGACTAGGAGGCCCCTTGCTGGTTTGGCAGGGGGGCGTCGCGTTGCACAAAGAGCAGACGAGCGTGTGGCGGCACGACAGAGATCACACAGGCATTTTTACCTAGGTTCGGGCCGCCGTGAGGTGTAAAACCCTACTTCTGCTTTGGTGGATTGATGGTGGAAAGGTGGTGGTGGTGGAGCGTAGTACACTTGCCCGGCAAGGGTTGCCTCAGGGCGGCAGTGGCTACGCGCGTATGGGGGTCTGATTTATCCAACCTTCTAACCCTCTCTACGGTCGTCATGGGCCTCCTTTTATAGATTAAGGGGTCACCACAATGGCAAAACAGTCATTATGCACTGATAAGATAGCAAACAGCGCTATCATACCTAACTCTGTGGACTGACAGGGTGCATTAAATGCACTGCTCAACGTCACATCGTTGGTTTCCCGGCAAGGCTTGCCAGGCTATCTCGCCAGCTCCACGCCTGCTCGCTTGACACATCGCAGGACGGGTGTCATCTGCAGGTGTGTCCTGTAGGTAGAGGCTGCCATGTGGTGAATGGTTGCCACTTAGTCACTCCGCGGTTTGACACCGCACTGATTGACGACGCGGGTCGTGGTGGAGTAGTTGGTGAGGTGGTTTTGCCCCCGTGTGCCCCGGCAGGCCCTAACGGAACGTCTTGGACGTCGTCTTCTGGGGTTGGCCTCGCCCCTTGCGGAGCTCACCTGCCCGGCAAAGGAGGCCCTTCTCCTGATGGTGCCTTGTTTCTTTGGCTTGATCTTGGTCCCTCTTGATCTGCATGTTTGGCTCTTTCATGATCATGGTCTCTTGTATTCTGACTTGGGTTGGTGATTCAATCTCGTCCCCGTGCCTATGCATAGTGTGGGCAATAGACCCAGGGTTTGTTGCACCGACAATCTGTGGGAGTAAAAACACGGTCTTCAGAAAAGATTGTGCTACCAGTCGATGCAGATAGAACCACGGTTGTACTTGCCCAAGAACCAGCCCCACCACACATAACCCACACTCACACAGATTGTACCCCTACCCAGTTGGACAGAGAACCAGCTACACCCCTTCTAACACCAACCCCAGCAGATAGTAACCCAGTTCCAGTTAACACAGCACCGTCTCCACCACAGAGCACCCAAACACGAGCAGTTAGTAAGGCAACTGCAGTGCCCAAAGCACGAGGACCACCACTCTGAACCCCAAGTCAACGCTTAAAGCAGAAGAAGAATTGTTCTCATGTCAGGTTCCGTAGCTATGGTTCATACTCCTTTGCTCTTGCATCACTGTATTTACTCATACCAACTAATTTGAAATTTGAAGGATGCAATTGAAACTCCAATGGCACAACAGGTATGTTTTAAACCTGTTTCTTTAACGTGTTTGCTGTTGTAACTTGCTCTATGTTGATTTCAGTTTCAATTGAATAAACAGTTATGTTCTCATGCCATTCACATTACAAGTGTTGTTATTGTTGTGTAGTTTCCCACACTTATATTCTGTCTATGCTGCTTTGTCTTCAATTGATATGATTTGAACTATCTCTATCTTGATTTGGCAACATAAACTAGAATGATATAGACCATACAGTGACCATACTACATAGATATATGTTTGTTTCATGCTGTTATCCTGTCCACCTTACTACTGAACTGGTTTACCAAAATGAGTTTTCATATACAACATGGTAAACCTGTGATGTGTCTGTTTGTTTCTCTTTTAGAATGCGGACAAAATATTGGAGAAGAGTACCCCGTTATGCAATGGTAAAGAAAGTAATGCAGATAAGGTTCAAGATAGTGAGACATCCCTGTTGGTCTCCAAGAAAGCTGATAAAAACTATATTGAAGACACTGAGACAATCCCAAAGTCCTGTCTTGATGTAGTGTTTGAGTTACTGGCCACTACTGCTGGCACCAGCTCTTCGAACTCGCTGCCTGAATCAGTTCGGCTTCTTGAGTCTCAACTTCAAGTTGAAAGACATCGATCAGATGTTCTGTGATAGGAAGCCAAAGGACTGAGGAAGTCCCTGCAGAATTCAGATGCATACTTTCTGGTGCAACAGCAAGCGCTGGAGGATTTAAGCGCCAAACAAGAGAAAGTTAATAAGCTTGCTAAGCATCTTGTCAGCATTATGGGTACCCAGGATATTGTTTCTTGAGCTCTTCTGAAGTGGTTTCAGTTCTGGACTTGTTTTGCTGCGGCGTTTATTTGCACTGGTCGCCAACTTTGACAACCAGTGTATGTGATATGCTGCTTTGTTCCCTATATTTGCACTGGTGGCAAACTTTGATGCCCAGTGGATGTAATATGTGTAATAGCCGTGATAGCCTAGCGTAAGTTGCTTGCTTATTTATTTCCTTGTTGTCTTGTTTATTTGTTTGCTTGTAGTCAGTGCAGTTCTTTTTCCGTGGTTTGCTAGTGGCCGCAATAACCTATTTTTTAAAACTAGGCCACAATAACCATGGGCTACATATTTACTGTAGTGAGCCTGGGCCTCCTACGGGCCGTAAAAACAATGGGCCTTCTACGGGCCATATAATCGATTGGCCAAACATGGGCCAATAACAGACCGCATTATGGGCTGTAAATGGGCTAGAGTTGGAATTGTACGTTCATGGGCCGACCATAACGGGTCATCGTTAATAGGCTTTATTTGATGACGCTATGAAAATGGCCCAACGGATTAATGGGCCACAAACGGGCCGACTGTAACCACGGGCTGAATTTGGCCCACAAGCAGAAAACGCCAGTAACGGGCCGTAAGTAACCAAATGATGGAAATGAGCCCAAGAATAAATGGGCCCTGAGAAGGCCGAAAGATAACACGGACTGGAAATGGCCCAATGGAATAATGGGCCATTAATGGGTATAAAGCGATACACTGTTCATTACGGGCCAGTTTCACCACGGGCCATTAATGGGCCAAGAGTTACAAAGGGCCTCATATGGCCCAAAAGACGTCATGGGCCATACATGGGCCGGAAGTTACAACGGGCTAGAATCATATTGGACGGCCCGAATGACGCTACTGGGCCTAATTCGGATAGGCCGTAACGGGCCCTGAGTTAGCGGGTTGTAAATGGGCTATATGCAAACAGGCCATTAACAAGCTTTCTGTGGGCCGGCCCGCTACCTTTTGACCAAGTCAAACGGGCCAGCCTTTTCGGAGGAATGGGCCTCTGTTGGGCCGTGCCATGTGTCGATGTATCATAGGCGCCTTCGGTCCAATGAGTGGATGACATCTGTCCCAACGGTGAGCCGACACGTGTTTCCTCCAGCCAATGATGATTTTACACGTGGAAAATCCCCATTGGTCGGGGCTGTTAACGCGTTATCGGATCCAAACCGAAACCCGATAGCTTAACGGCGACCCGTTACGATGGATGCCACGTGTCGGTCACCCTTGACGAAAGCACTTCAATGACGCGCCATTTATCGTCATGGAAGTGGACACTTCCGTGATGATAATTTTGGTATTGTCATGGAACACTTCTACGACAGCACATGTATGACTATCTTGATTCTGTCATAAAATCGTCATGGATGTACATGCATGACAGAAAGTGTGACCTCCTGTGACAAACACGTATCATCACGGAAGTGTATTTTTTTGTAGTGTTTGGAGTCTCTAGATACTTAATGACTGATGGTGGTTCACACTTTATTCATGGTGCTTTCCGTAAAATGCTTGCTAAATATGATGTTAACCATATAATTGCTTCACCCTATCATCCTCAATCTAGTGGTCAAGTTGAACTTAGCAATAGAGAAATAAAACTAATATTACAAAAAGCTGTTAATAGGTCCCGAAAGAATTGGTCTAAGAAGTTAGATGATGCACTTTGGGCCTACAGAACAGCATATAAAAATCCTATGGGCATGTTTCCCTATAAAATGGTTTATGGAAAAGCTTGTCATTTACCTCTTGAGTTAGAACATAAAGCATATTGGGCAATTAAAGAACTTAATTACGATTTCAAACTTGCCGGTGAAAAGAGGTTATTTGATATTAGCTCATTAGATGAATGGAGAACACAAGCTTATGAAAATGCCAAATTATTTAAAGAAAAAGTTAAAAGATGGCATGACAAAAGAATCCAAAAGCGGGAATTCAAAGTTGGTGAATATGTTCTTTTGTACAACTCTCGTTTTAGATTCTTTGCAAGAAAACTTCTCTCTAAATGGGAAGGACCATATATTATCGAGGAGGTTTATCGTTCTGGAGCTATCAAGATTAATAATGCCGAAGGTACTAACCCGAAGGTAGTCAATGGGCAAAGAATTAAGCACTATCTCTCAAGTACGCCTATTAATGTTGAAAGTAATATTATTCAAACCATGACACCGGAGGAACACATAAAGGAAACCTTCTGGAACACTCCAGAATCCTGAAAAAGAGGAGGTACGTGATACGGTAAGTAAACGGACTACGAAAAATCCGTAAAAATATTTTCTGTCAGTTTTGGAATATTACAAAAATTAGGAAAATAAGAAACAACCAGGAAGGCAACCGAGGAGGGCGCAAGACACCAGGGCGCGCCTGGCTTGCCTGGCGTGCCCAGGTGGGTTGTGCCCACCTCGGGAACCTTCCCGACTCTATTTTCCTCTCGTTTGCTTGTTTCCCAAGATAAAAAATATTTATATACCCCCCGAACGTATTGACCACCGTATCGCGGAGAAATCTTCTTTTCTTTTTTCTTGCTGTTTTCTGTTAGATCTATCAAGCCAGGCATCATGTCTTCTCCCTCCTCCAACAAAGTAGAAGAGGATGCTTGGTTGATGAAGATAGAACTAAAGAGAGAGGAACCAGAGGAAACCATCAAGGGTGATAAGGTCAAGGAAGTTGCGGGAGATCAAGCTCCAACAGTAGGACAGGCCATTCCAGCAGCAGAAGAAGAAGACATCCTTCAACTATACTGCGATCATCTTACCCCTACTGAAATTGAAGCTTTTAGGACCATCGAAATGGTTCGTGTGCAAAATAAATATCTCACTCGTGAAAATATTATGTTGCAAGAACACATCATCGCCCTCCGAAGCATCATTCGTAGATTGGAGTACCTCCTGAGCCTGAAGTGTGACACTACCTCATCACCACCACCATTATCATCTTCCCCACCAAAGGAGACTTGAGTACATGGTATGGGCACTCCCCTTGGCTTGTGCCAAGCTTGGGGGAGGTGCCTCGGTATCATATCACCATCACCTTCTTTGCCTTTATCTATTTTAGTTTGATCTTTAGTTATCCTATCATTTAGTTGAATAAAAGTTTATTTCGATCTATTTTCGAGTGCTTGCTTAGTGATCTATCTATTTATGCAATCGTGTATGAGATATATAATAAAGAGTAGTTTAAGTTTTGTTTCTTTGCCTTTTTGTTTCAATCAAATAAAAAGAAATAAATGAAAAAGATTATATGCTAATCTTATGGTAAGTAATGACATCACATAAGGAAAAAGATCATGATATAAGTGGTAAAATTTATTGGAGATTGAAAAACATAGCATTGGTCAATGATTCAATTCATGAAAGAATTAATAAGGGAAGAGAAGATTCACATGCAAATACACTATCTTGGACATCTTTTATGATTGTGAGCCCCCATTAAATATTATATGTCAAAATTGTTGATGTTGGACAAGGAAGACAACGTAATGATTTATGTTTGTTCATATTCACATAGAAGTTATATTGTCATAGATCCTTCAACATGTGGTGCTTGCTCAATATCTTTGCTAGCAAAAAACTCCGCACTAGGTAGAGATACTACTTGTGCATCCAATAACCCTTAAACCCAAAAATGTTATTTTGAGATTCCACCATACCTACCTATGGATTGAGTAAGATCATTCAAGTAAGTTGTCATCGGTGCAATAAGGCAATAAAAATTGCTTCTAAATGTGTTGGATCATTTAGTGTAAGAGAAAATTGAGCGTTGTACGAACTTGTGATAGCAAAGTAATAAAAGCGATGGACTGCATAATAAAGGTTGCTATCATAAGGGGCAATATAACATGACGTTCTTTTGCATTAAGCGATTTGGCATACAAACAAAAAGCGCATGGAAACCTCTGCTTCCCTCTACGAAGGGCCTATCTTTTACTTTTATGTATTTACTTTTATGCAAGATTCAAAGTATTCTTCTCTATTCCTTTTTATTTTCTCTTTCTGCAAGTATCATGTGGTGAGGACAGATCTAGGCACATATATCCAATTGGATATGAGTGAGCATGAGTTATTATTGTTGACATCACCCTTGAGGTGAATACATTGGGAGGCAAAACTATAAGCCCCTATCTTTCTATGTGTCCGGTTGAAACTTTTTGTTCATGGGTATGCTGTGAGTGTTAGCAATCATAGAAGGTTAAATGATGGTTGAGTATGTGGACTTGCCTAAAGGCTCCGATACATGACCCTTCCTGAAAATATGATGAATTGTAGTTGCAAAGCTGACTCAGAACATTGTTTGTTGGTTTTCTATAGAGTTTATGCTTTATACTTCAATGTTGTGATGAATTGTTACTTGTTCATGAGAAGTTATATGATAAAAGTTGTGTGATAAAGCTTTATGATTATGTTTGTTGCTGTTATGATAATAAGCATGATGCTCCTATGTCCGTATTTTGTTTTTATCGACACCTCTCTCTCTCTAAGCATGTGGACATGTTTTTCGATATCGGTTTTTCGCTTGAGGACAAGCGAGGTCTAAGCTTGGGGGAGTTGATACGTCCATTTTGCATCATGATTTCCTACTATTATTTATAATGTTTTTATGCATAATAATGCTTTATTGAGTAATTCTATAGCCTTTTCTCTCATAATATGCAAGGTTTACACAAAGAGGGAGAATGCCGGCAGCTGGAATTCTGGACCTGAAAAAGCTACGTCAGAGTTAACTATTCTGCACATCTCCAAATGAGGTAAAAATTTACGGAGAATTATTTTGGAATATATAAAAAATACTGGAGCAAATAACTACCGGAGGGGGGCCACCTGGTGAGCAAAAGACACCAGGGCGCGCCAGGCCCCCCAGGCGCGCCCTAGTGCGTTGTGCTTAGCCCAGCCCACCTCCGGTGCCCATCTTCTGGTATATAGGTCATTTTGACCTAGAAAAAAAAATAAGGAGAGGACTTTCGAGATGGAGCGCCGCCATCTCGAGGCGGAACTTCGGTAGGAGCACTTTTGCCCTCCGGCGGAGCGATTCCACCGAGGGAACTTCCCTCCTGGAGGGGGAAATCGAAGCCATCGTCATCACCAACAACCCTCTCATCTTTGGGAGGCCAATCTCCATCAACATCTTCAACAGCACCATCTCCTCTCAAACCCTAGTTCATTTCTTGTGTTCAATCTTTGTACCGGAACCTCACATTGGTACCTGTGGGTGACTAGTAGTGTTGATTACATCTTGTACTTGATAACTATATGGTTTACTTGGTGGAAGATTATATGTTCAGATCCATTATGCTATTTAATACCCCTCTGATCTTGAGCATGATTATCGTTTGTGAGTAGTTACTTTTGTTCTTGAGGTCACGGGAGAAGTCATGTTGCAAGTAATCATGTGAACTTGATATGTGTTCGATTTTTTGATGATATGTATGTTGTGATTCCCTTAGTGGTGTCATGTGTGTTGGGAAACGTTGCATGGAAAACAAAAAAAGTTCTATGCACACGCAAGATCTATCCATGGAGATGCATAGCAATGAGAGGGGAGAGTGTGTCTACGTACCCTCGTAGACTGTAAGCGGAACCGTTTGTTAACGCGGTTGATGTAGTCGAACTTATTCGCAATCCAACCGATCGAGTACCGAACGTACGGCACCTCCGTGTTCAGCACACGTTCATCTCGGTGACATCCTCACCTTCTTGATCCAGCAAGACGGTGAAGTAGTGGATGAGTTCTGACAACATGACGGTGTGGTCACGGTGGTGGTGATGCTATCTCCGTAGGGCTTTGCCTAAGCACTAAGAAAATATGACCGAGGGATGAAACTGTGGAGGGGGGCGCCGCACACGACTAAGAGATTGTCGTGGTTATGTGTGGCGCCCCTCCCACATATATATAGGTGGGGGGAGAGGGGAGGCAGCCAGGAGGCACCCCCAAGGAGGCCGAATCCTCCTTGGACTCCTGCCCTAGCCGCGCCCCCCTTCCTTATTTGTGCGCGGGAGGAAGGCTGGGGGAGGTGGCGCCCCCCTTTCCTTTCACTCATGAGGAGGGAAAGGCAGGAGGGACCAACCCTCCCCCTTTCCTTCCCCTAGGGCCGACGGCTAGGGAGAGGGGCGCACCAACCCCTTATGGGCTGGTGTGTTCCCCCATTTGGCCCATTAAGCACATAGAGCCTCCCGGGGCTTCCCGGAACCCCTTCCGGTGATCCGATGAATACCCGGTACCCCCGAAACTCTTCCGGTATCCAAACATCATCATCCTATATATCAATCTTTACCTCTGGACCATTCCGGAGCTCCTCGTCATGTCCGTGATCTCTTCCGGGACTCCGAACAACATTCGGTCACCAAATCATATCACTCATATAACACTATATCGTCAATGAATGTTAAGCATGCAGACCCTACGGGTTCGAGAACTATGTAGACATGACCGAGACACCTCTCCGGTCAATAACCAATAGCGGAACCTAGATGCCCATATTGGTTCCTACATATTCTACGAAGATCTTTATCGGTCCAACCTTATGACAACATACGTAATTCCCTTTGTCTGTTGGTATGTTACTTGCCCGAGATTCGATCGTCAGTATCTTCATACCTAGTTCAATCTCGTTACTGGCAAGTCTCTTTACTCGTTCCATAATACATCATCTCATAACTAACTCCTTAGTCACTTTGCTTCCAAGCTTCTTGAGATGTGTATTATCGAGAGGGCCTAGAGATACCTCTTTTATACACAGAGTGAAAATCCTAATCTCGATCCATGCCAACTCAACAAACACCTTCGGAGATACCTGTAGAGCATCTTTATGATCACCCAGTTACGTTGTGATGTTTGATAGCACACAAGGTATTCCTTCGGTATCCGGGAGTTGCATGATCTCATAGTCGAAGGAATATGTATTTGACATTAAGAAAGCAATAGCAATAAATAGAACGATCATATGCTAAGCTAATGGATGGGTCTTGTCCATCACATCATTCTCCTAATGATGTGATCCCGTTATCAAGTGACAACACATGTCTATGGTTAGGAAACCTTAACCATCTTTGATCAACAAGCTAGTCTAGTAGAGGCTTACTAGTGACACGATATTTGTTTATGTATCCACACATGTATTTAAGTTTCCAATCAATACAATTCTAGCATGAATAATAAACCTTTATGATGAATAAGGAAAAAATAATAATAACAATTTTATTGTTGCCACTAGGGAATATTTCCATCAGTCTCCCACTTGCACTAGAGTCAATAATCTAGTTCACATCGCCATGTGATTAACACCCATAGTTCACATCGCCATGTGACTAACACCCAAATAGTTTACTAGAGTCAATAATCTAGTTCACACCGCCATGTGATTAACACCCAAAAAGTACTAAGGTGTGATCATGTTTTGCTTGTGAGAGAAGTTTAGTCAACAGGTCTGCCACATTCAGGTCCGTATGTATTTTGCAAATTTCTATGTCTACAATGCTCTGCATGGAGCTACTCTAGCTACTTGCTCCCACTTTCAATACGTATCCAGATTGAGACTCAGAGTCATCTGAATCAGTGTCAAAGCTTGCATCAACGTACCCCTTTACGACGAACTCTTTATCACCTCCATAACTGAGAAACATTTCCTTAGTCATCTTAGGTAACTAAGGATAACTTTGACTGTTGTCCAGTGATCCACTCCTGGATCACTATTGTACCCCCTTGCCAAACTCATGGCAAGGCACACAACAGGTCTGGTACACAGCATGGCATATAGAACCTATGGCTGAGGCATAGGGAATGACTTTCATTCTCTCTCTATCCTCTGCCGTGGTCGGGTTTTGAGTCTTACTCAACTTCACACCTTGCAACACAGGCAAGCCTTTCTTTGACTGGTCCATTTTGAACTTCTTCAAAAACTTTGCCAAGGTATGTGCTTTGTGAAAGTCCTATTAAGCGTCTTGATCTATCCCTATAGATCTTGATGCTCAATATGTAAGTAGCTTCACCGAGGTCTTTCATTGAAAAATTCTTATTCAAGTATCCTTTTATGCTATCCAGAAATTCTATATCATTTCCAATCAGCAATATGTCATCCACATATAATATCAGAAATGCTACAGAGCTCCCGCTCACTTTCTTGTAAATATAGTCTTCACCATAAGTCTATATAAAACCATATGCTTTGATCGCCTCATCAAAGCGTATATTCCAACTCCGAGATGCTTGCACCAGTCCATAGATGGATCGCTAGAGCTTGCACACTTTGTCAGCACCTTTAGGATCGACAAAACCTTCTGGTTGCATCATATACAACTCTTCTTTAAAAAATCCATTAAGGAATGCAGTTTTGACATCCATTTGCCAGATTTCATAATCATAAAATGTGGCAATTGCTAAAATGATTCGGACAGACTTAAGCATCGCTACGGGTGAGAAAGTCTCATCGTAGTCAACTCGTTGAACTTGTCAAAAACCTTTTGCGACAAGTCAAGCTTTGTAGACAGTGATATTACCATTAGCGTCTGCCTTCCTCTTGAAGATCCATTTATTTTCAATGGCCTACCGAACATCGGGCAAGTCCACCAAAGTCCATACTTTGTTCTCATACCTGGATCCTATCTCAGATTTCATGGCCTCAAGCCATTTATCAGAATCTGGGATCATCATAGCTTCTTCATAGTTTGTTGGTTCGCCATTGTCTAACAACATGACTTCCAGGACAGAATTACCGTACCACTCTGGTGCGGAACATGTTCTGGTCGACCTATGAGGTTCTGTAGTAACTTAATCCAAAGTTTCATGATCATCATCATTTGATTCCTCGCTGGTTGGTGTAGGCATCACGGGAACGGTTTTCTTTGATGTACTACTTTCCAATTCGAGAGAAGGTACAACTACCTCATCAAGTTCTACTTTCCTCCCACTCACTTCTTTCGAGAGAAACTCCTTCTCTAGAAAGGACCCATTCTTAGCAACAAAGATCTTGCCTTTGGATCTGTGGTAGAAGGTGTACCCTATAGTTTCCTTAGGGTATCCTATGAAGACGCACTTCTCCAATTTGGGTTCGAGCTTATCAGGCTGAAGCCTTTTGACATAAGTGTTGCATCCCAAACTTTAAGAAACGACAGCTTAGGTTTCTTGCCAAGACATTGTTCATACGGTGTCATCTCAATGGATTTAGACGGTGCCCTATTTAACGTGAATGCGGCCATCTCTAATGCATAACCCCAAAATGGTAGTGGTAAATTGGTAAGAGACATCATAGATCGCACCATATCTAATAAAGTACGGTTACAACGTTCGGACACATCATTACACTGTGGTGTTCCAGGTGGCGTGAGTTGTGAAACAATTCCACATTGTTTTAAATGAAGGCCAAACTCGTAACTTAAATATTCGCCTCCGCGATCAGATCGTAGAAACTTTATTTTCTTGTTATGATGATTCTCTACTTCACTCTGAAATTCTTTGAACTTTTCAAATGTTTCAGACTTGTGTTTCATCAAGTAGACATACCCATACCTACTCAAATCATCTGTGAAGGTGAGAAAATAACGATACCCGCCGCGTGCTTCAACACTTATTGGACCGCATACATCGGTATGTATTACTTCCAATAAGTCATTAGCTCTCTCCATTGTTACGGAGAACAGAGTTTTAGTCATCTTGCCCATGAGGCATGGTTCGCAAGTATCAAATGATTCATAATCAAGTGATTCCAAAATTCCATCCGGATGGAGTTTCTTCATGCGCTTTACACCAATATGACCTAAACGGCAGTGCCACAAGTATGTTGCACTATCATTATCAACTTTGTATCTTTTGGCATCAATATTATGAATATGTGTATTACTACGATTGAGATTCAATAAACCAATTACATTGGGTGTATGACCATAGATGGTTTTATTCATGAACAACAATTATTCTTTGACTTAAATGAATAACCGTATTGCAATAAACATGATCTAATCATATTCATGCTCAACGCAAACACCAAATAACATTTATTTAGGTTCAACACTAATGCCAAAGGTAGAGGGAGTGTGCGATGGTGATTATATCAACCTTGGAATCACTTCCAACACACATTGTCACCTCGCCCTTAACTAGTCTTTGTTTATTCCGCAACTCCTATTTTGAGTTACTAATCTTAGCAACTGAACCAGTATCAAATACCTAGGGGCTACTACGAAGACTAGTAAGGTACACATCAATAACATGTATATCAAATATACCTTTGTTCACTTTGCCATCCTTCTTATCCGCCAAGTATTTGGGGTAGTTCCGCTTCCAGTGACCATTTTCTTTGCAGTTGGAGCACTCAGTTTCAGGCTTGGGTCCAGCTTTGGGCTTCTTCACGGGAACGACAACTTGCTTGCCATTCTTCTTGAAGTTCCCTTTCTTTCCCTTGCCCTTTTTCTTGAAACTCGTGGTCTTATTAACCATCAACACTTGATGCTCTTTCTTGATTTCTACCTCCGCCGATATCGCGAAGAGCTCGGAAATCGTTTTAGTCATTCCTTGCATATTATAGTTCATCACAAAGCTCTAGTAGCTTGGTGATAGTGACTGGAGAACTTTGTCAATCACTATCTTATCTGGAAGATTAACTCCCATTTGATTCAAGTGATTGTAGTACCCAGACATTCTGAGCACATGCGCACTGGCTGAGCTATTCTCCTCCATCATGTAGGCTAAGTACTTGTCAGAGGTCTCATACCTCTCAACACGGGCATAAGTCTGAAATACCAATTTCAGCTCTTGGAACATCTCATATGTTCCATGGCGTTCAAAAATGTCTTTGAAGTCCCGTTTCTAAGCCGTAAAGCATGGCTCACTAAACTATCAAGTAGTCATCATATCGAGCTTGCCAATCGTTCATAACGTCTGCATCAACTCTTGCAATAGATCTATCACCTAGCAGTGCATCAAGGACATAATTCTTCTGTGCAGTAATGAGGATAATCCTCAGATCATGGATCCAGTCCGCATTATTGCTACCATCATCTTTCAACTTTGTTTTCTCTAGGAACATATCAAAAATAGGGGAGCTATATCACGAGCTATTGATCTACAACATAGATATGCAAAACTATTAAGACTAAGTTCATGATAAATTAAGTTCAATTAATCAAATTACTAATGAACTCCCACTTAAATAAACATCCCTCAAGTTATCTAAGTGATACATGATCCAAATCAAGTAACCCATGTCCGATCATCACGTGAGATGGGGTAGTCATCAATGGTGAACATCTCTATGTTGATCGTATCTACTATATGACTCACGTTCGACCTTTCGGTCTCCAGTGTTTCGAGACCATGTCTGTACATGCTAGGCTCGTCAAGTTTAACACAAGTATTCTGCATGTGCAAAACTGTCTTACACCCGTTGTATGCGAACGTAGGGTCTATCACACCCGATCATCACGAGGTGCTTCGAAATGATGAACTTTGGCAACGGTGCATGCTCGTGGAGAACACTTTTATCTTGAAATTTAGTGAAGGGATCATCTTATAATGTTACCGCCGTACTAAGCAAAATAAGATGCATAAAGGATAAACATCACATGCAATCAAAATATGTGACATGATATGGCAATCATCTTCTTGTGCTTTTGATCTCCATCTCCAAAGCATCGTCATGATCTCCATCATCACCGGCTCGACACCTTGATCTCCATCGTTGCGTTGGGGTCGCCTCGCCAACTATTGCTTCTACAACTATTGCTAACGCATAACGATAAAGTAAAGCAATTACATGGTGCTTGCATTTCATACAATAATTAAGAGACAACCCTAAGGCTCCTGCCAGTTGTCGATATTACAAAACATGATCATCTCATACATCAACATATATCACATCATATCTTGACCATATCACATCACAACATGCCCTGCAAAAACAAGTTAGACGTCCTCTACTTTCCTGTTGGAAGTTTTATGTCACTGCTACGGGCTTCTAGCAAGAACTGTTCTTAACTACGCAAAAACCACAACAGTGATTTATCAAGTTTGATGTTTTAACCTTCTTCAAGGACCGGCCGTAGTCAAACACCTTTATGCAAAACAAGTTGCATGTCAATCGGTGGAACCGGTCTCATGTGCGTGGACATGTAAGGTTGGTCCGGGCCGCTTCATCCCACAATACCGCCGAATCAAAATAAGACGTTGGTGGTAAGCAGTATGACTATCACTGCCCACAACACTTTGTGTTCTACTCGTGCATATCATCTACGCATAGACCTGGCTCGGATGCCACTGTTGGGAAACGTTGCATGGAAAACAAAAAAAATTCTACGCACAAGCAAAAATCCATGGAGATTCATAGCAACGAGAGGGGAGAGTGTGTCTATGTACCCTCGTAGACCGTAAGCGGAAGCGTTTGTTAACGTGGTTGATGTAGTCGAACTTCTTCGCGATCCAACCGATCGAGTACCGAACATATGACACCTCCGCGTTCAGCACATGTTCAGCTCGGTGACGTCCTTGCCTTCTTGATCTAGCAAGACTGCGAAGTAAGTGGATGAGTTCTGATAGCACGACGGCGTGGTGACGGTGGTGGTGATGCTATCTCCACAGGGCTTCGCCTAAGCACTACGAAAATATGACCGAGGGATGAAACTGTGGAGGGGGGCGCCGCACACAGCTAAGAGATTGTCGTGGTTATGTGTGGCGCCCCCTCCCACATATATATAGGTGGGGGAGAGGGGAGGCAGCTAGGAGGCGCCCCAAAGGAGACCGAATCCTCCTTGGGCTCCTGCCCTAGCCGCCCCCCCCCTTCCTTATTTGTGTGCGGGAGGAAGGCAGGGGGAGGTGGCGCCCCCCTTTCCTTTCTCTCATGAGGAGGGAAAGGCAGGAGGGGCCAACCCTCCCCATTTCCTTCCCCTAGGTCCAGCGGCCAGGGAGAGGGGTGCACCAGCCCCTTGTGGGCTGGTGTGTTCCCCCCTTTGGCCCATTAAGCCCGTAGAGCCTCCCGGGGCTTCCCGGAACCCCTTCCGGTGATCCGATGAATACCCGATACCCCTGAAACTCTTCCGGTGTCCTAACATCATCGTCCTATATATCAATCTTTACATCCGAACCATTCCGGAGGTCCTCATCATGTCCGTGATCTCATCCGGGACTTCGAACAACATTCGGTCACCAAATCATATAACTCATACAACAATACATCGTCAACGAATGTTAAGCGTGCGGACCCTACGGGTTCGAGAACTATGTAGACATGACCGATACACCTCTCCGGTCAATAACCAATAGCGGAACCTGGATGCCCATATTGGTTCCAACATATTCTATGAAGATCTTTATCAGTCGAACCTTATGATGACATACGTAATTCCCTTTGTCTGTCGATATGTTACTTGCCCGAGATTCAATCATCGGTATCTTCATACCTAGTTCAATCTCGTTACCGGCAAGTCTCTTTACTCATTCCGTAATACATCATCTCGTAACTTACTCCTTAGTCACTTTGCTTGCAAGCTTCTTGTTATGTGTATTACCAAGAGGGCCTAGAGAAACCTCTCCGATACACGGAGTGACAAATCCTAGTCTCGATCCATGCCAACTCAACAGACACCTTTGTAGATACCTGTAGAGCATCTTTATGATCACCCAGTTACGTTGTGATGTTTGATAGCACACAAGGTATTCCTCCGGTATCCGGGAGTTGCATGATCTCATAGTCAAAGAAATATGTATTTGACATTAAGAAAGCAATAGCAATAAACTGAACGATCATATGCTAAGCTAACGGATGGGTCTTGTCCATCACATCATTCTCCTAATGATGTGATCCCGTTATCAAGTGACAACACATGTCTATCGTTAGGAAACCTTAACCATCTTTGATCAATGATCTAGTCTAGTAGAGGCTTACTAGGGACACGGTATTTGTTTATGTATCCACACATGTATTTAAGTTTCTGATCAATACAATTCTGGCATGAATAATAAACCATTATCATGAATAAGGAAATATAATAATAACAACTTTATTATTGCCTCTAGGGCATATTTCCATCAATGTGAACGTCGACTACATGGCACTTCACCATATTTGGGCCTAAGGGAATGCATTGTGGAGTAGTTATTAGATGATGGGATGCTAGAGTGACAGAAGCTTAAACCCTAGTTTATGCGCTACTTCATAACGGACCGATTTGGATCCAAAAGTTTAATGCTATGGTTAGATTTTATCTTAATACTTTACTTGTAGTTGCGGATGCTTGCGAGGGGGTTAATCATAATTAGAAGGTTTGTTCAAGTAAGAACAACACCTAAGCACCGATTCACCCACATATCAAATTATCAAAGTAGCGAACACGAATCAAACCAACATGATGAAAGTGACTAGATGAAATTCCCGTGTACCCTCAAGAACGCTTTGCTTATTATAAGAGACCATTTTGGCATGTCCTTTGCCACAAAAGGATTGGGCTACCTTGCTGCAATTTATTTACCGTTACCGTTACTTGTCCATTACAAATTATCTTGCTATCAAACTACTTGTTACCGACTATTTCAGTGCTTGCAGAAATTACCTTGCTGAAAACCACTTGTCATTTCCTTCTGCTCCTAGTTGGGTTCGACACTCTTACTTATCGAACGGACTACGATTGATCCCCTATACTTGTGGGTCATCACCCCCCTTGAGGATGGGATAGGACGGTTGGGGAAGTCGAGAATCCACTGGCCCTCCCTCACAAGAGGGGCAATGAGCCGATGCAGCCAAATGATGCATATGACCTATGACACGATCTAACCGCCAGAGCGGACCAAACGAGATCCATTTACAGATCTAGAGGGCACACTCTCGCGGGACGGTGCGGATACCAAGCCTGGCGCGATAGAAATGACAGAGCCTGGGAGCAACACCGTGCCCGGATGACAACTGATCTTCGGCACGACATGGCCCGGGTTAGGGGCGCCGCTCACCCAATGTGTTTCACAAACGAGGTGATGCAGCACCAGTTGGTGGAAGGGTTTAAACCCGTAAATATCGAACAATACGATGGGATAATAGACCCAGTCGTGTCGATCAAAGATTTTCTTCTCCACATACATATGGCTCGAGGAGACGACCTCCACGCCACCAAATACCTGCCACTTAAGCTGAATGGACCGGCAAGGCACTGGTTGAATAGCCTCCCAAAGAACTCCATCTGAAGCTGGGAGGAGCTTGAAGACGCCTTCCAAGCTAACTTTCAAGGGACCTATGTTCAGCCACCGGATGCCGATGACTTGAGTCACGTCGTCCAACAGCCTAGAGAATCAGCCGGGCAATTTTGGAATCGGTTCTTGACCAAGAACAACCAGATCATCGATTGTCCGGATGCCGAGGCAATTACGGCATTCAAACACAGCATTCGGAACGAATGGCTAGCATGATAGCTCGGCCAAGCTAAACTGAAATCCATGTCGGCCCTTACCTCTCTCATGATCCGCTTCTGCGTGGGCAAGGACAGTTGGTTAGCTCGTAGAAGCAACCACCCAGACTAACCCGACACCTCCAAAGCCCATGACGGGAAAGGGAAACCATGGCACAACAAGAACAAGCGCCGGCACAATGGTGGTGAAGCCGATGATACGGCAGTAAATGCCGGATTCAGCAACTCGACATCCAGACCGTGGAAGAAGCCCTCTAAAGGGAACCACGATGGCCTGACCCAGCTGGACAAGATTTTGGATAGACCCTGCCAGATCCACGGCACCCCAGATAATCCCGGCAACCACACCAACCATAACTGTTGGGTGATTAAACAGGCCAGCAAGCTCACAGCCGAGGAGCAAAGCAAGGGCCCCCACAGCAAGGACGATGATGAACCTCGCAGGCCGAATAACGGAGGTTAGAAGCAGTTCCTTCCCGAGGTAAAAATCGTGAACATGATCTATGTCACACACATACCTAAGAAGGAGAGGAAACGCGCACTTCAGGATGTCTACGCCATAGAGCCAGTGGCCCCGAAATACAACCCATGGTCGGTGTCGTGGGTTTATCACGGCAGATGCCCTAGTGAAAGGACTTAGGTGTGGAGCCATCGCAACGTAGATTAGCTCAAAGGGGTTGAACGGGACAAAGGACACAAAGGATTTACCCAGGTTCGGCCCCTCTCAACGAGGTAAAGCCTACGTCATGCTTCTAGTTGTATTGCTTGAGTTTCAATTACAAGGGAGCGAATACCCTTGACCTAGCTCTTGATCAATGGTTTCTTGTGTTAACCCACCGCCGGGTCTCGCCTTTATATACACAGGTCGAGGTTCGGCGGCTTACAAGAGTCCGGGTCAGATCATACAACATAACCGACTCTATCTCTAAGCTACCTCGCCTTATTAGGCAAGCTACCATCAGGCGGCTCACACCTTTGGGTCTTGAGTCACCTCCGGGTCATGGGCCTTCAACAGCCCGCTTGTGAACCGCCCTTGGTCTTCTTATCTTGTCTTCTTAAGCCTTACTGGGCCTTCAATTATAAGTTGCCAGTAATATGACCTGGCCCCTCCTGGGTGGGTCATACCACGGGGTTATATCCCCAACATTAGGCCCTAGATTGATTTGAACTTGTTCATGGCAATCTCCATTCTTCAATTGGCGACTCCTTCAAACTTGTTCAACTTTTGACCTATATAACCCACCATAACAAAGGGATGATGTCACGTTATTAATTATAGAAAAAACCTCATGACATCATAACGGACCTTTGCATTAATCATCCATTCCGAGAATCGAGGCACCCTTGTTGTCAAGATAATGATCGTGCGTCCTTGGTTTCCGTGCCTGCCAATTACGGTTTACTTTTCCTCTTATAAATAGGCAAGGTTTTTTTTTCACTTTTACCCCATTCCCCTTTCTTCTTCTTCCTCACGCCATCCATCGCCGCACGAGCTCCGCCACACCATTGACCTTTGCAAGCTGCATCAACCTGAACGAACCAGAAAACTGCGGCGCCCCTCCGCTGTCCATCAACTTCATCAGGTAATCGCCTCTCTTTTCTTTCAATCTGCATTAGGTTTTCCTCAGTTCGTCGGTATTCATCAGTGTTCATAGTGCCCGCTCATAGTTCTTCCTTCATACCCCTTAGTTGAATCCCAATACCACACTGAAGTCATGCGGTAGTAGCTCTAGCATCTGCCTCTTCATTACAGATTCATCCTGTCCCTTCAAGATTCATTTTCAATACGCCAGTTCTTCTGCACCAATTTAGGTTTAGCCAATTTCATCTGCTTTTCGAACCGTTGTAGATCCAAAAGTATAGTTGCAATCTGTGAAAACTGTTTATGCAACACTTAATAGAATTGTAGCACTTCCATCAATATAGATCACTAATTCGACGTATCGTATGCGGCGACTTACACCATGCTCTTGTGACCCGCCAGCCTCTGGCCGGCTTAAAAACTTGCAAAAATAGCTTCATGCTATAATACTTTATGTACCATATTTATTTCCTGATCACAGTTTTGTTATCTCCGGCTCAACATGACAAAGACACCCACCACTTGCGATTGGATCTCTTCCAAAGTCACCGAAGAGACCCTCAATGAATATGTGACCACGGGTGTTTTAGCCGCCAAGGAAGTCATTCATTGGCGGGTTCCCGGTTTTGAATTCCCTCCTGAGCCTCAAGAAGGCGAGATTGTAGTTTTTACAGATCATCTACTCCGCGGCTTTTCACCGCTCGGCTCAAAATTCTTTTGTGACATGCTGCACTTTTACAACCTCCATCCTCAAGATATTGGTCCCAATTCTGTCTCCAATATATGCAATTTCCAAGTATTCTGCAAAGTATACCTTGGTGAAGAACCTTCTATAGACCTGTTCAGAGACTACTATTATATCAACTGCCAAACTGAGATGGCTGATGGGCTTAGTCTTGAACTCGGAGGTGTTTTGATCCAAAGGCGGAGGGATGTGACCTTCCCATTAGCCGCCCTACCAAGTCATCCTATGGACTAGAATTTCACCTGGTTCTATTGCAAAGACACCTCTCCAGAAGGAGAAAATCCCCTGCCAGGTTTTCGTCCATATCGACTCCCCACCAGCGGCCCACTGCCGGGTCGAATGACCGCCGCGGAGCGTGGTCTTTATTCTTCCACTCTTTCTAAGATCCGGGCCTTCATTGCGAACGGCTTAACTGGAGTTGACCTTGTTCACTGCTGGGTCTCGTGGAGGATTCTACCTTTAAGACACCGCCCTGGCTTAATATGCACATATACTGGAGATACCAAAGATCCACTGCGCTACAATCCCACTGAACTGAATGAGAAGGAAATCAATGAGACTGTCAAGTCGCTCCTCGGCGAGTCATTGGCCAATTGCAGCAAGACGGGTCTAGCTCCTTATTATACTCTTAACCCGCCACCAGCTATAAGTATCCTTGCTTATATATCACTTGCTTTTGTCAGCCTCTCTAGTTTTGATTTTATTACTCATGTGCCTGCGGCCGACTCTTCTTTTTGGAAAAGGAAGATACATAACACTACTGCTCCAACAAAAAGGGTCAAAACAACCGGTCGTGGCCCAGGTCATCCTAAGAAGCCCACGGCGCAATAGCAGCTTGAACTAGACGACTCAGAGGTAGAACTTGACTCACTTGGTATTTTCTGTATGCAACTTATTGATGCTGATTCTCCTCAGGAGGAAACGGAGACAAGCCAAGCTGACGGCGCTGAGGTAATCCCTGTCTCCTCCGACTCAGAAATTTTGCCAAGAGAGAAAACACGGCGGGTCGCCAGGAAAGTACGGTTTTCCCATCCTCTTGCTCACTTAGATCCAAACTTTCTTTTGAAGAAACAACAGCACGAGACCAGACGACATACTCGAAACAGCGGCCAAGAGGAGCTTATGGCCGGCTTGCCCAACACGCCGCCGGTTCGTAAACGTCGTCATGAGGTGCCTCATAGCCCTACTTCCTCTCTTTCACAAGCCGGCCTCATACGGCTACCCCTTAACTCCTCTAACTCGGCATATCAGGATACTTCTCACTCATCTGGCGACTCAAATGGCTCACAGCTCCCCACATTTATGGTTAACCTGGCATAAGTATTATTACTTGTTGAATAATTTACCTTGCCCGTTCATACTTATCAAACTGAATAATTTACCTTATAGGGCTAAGGCGAAGACGGGCAAGAAACAAAAACCTGGCCCTTCCAAGATTGTAGAAGCTTCTGAACAAGAGAAACAAGCGCCGAAGGTTGATGAAGCCCAAACCCAGGAGCTTGAAGATCCTGAGAGCCGACAGGACAACCCACCTCCTCAAGCTGATCTTGTCAATCCTGACTTGGCTGCGGATGTTAATGACGACCCGGCAACCAATCAAGACCCACCAAGTCCTAAGCCGCTTTCTCCTCTCAAACATTCAGACAAGCCTTCTGTTGATGACCATATTGAAGATGTAATCGTCACTAGAATAGCTTATCAGCCACCCGGCGTCTCCACAGTACTAGCCAAACATTCCCCCAAGGATGAAGCACAATTATCAGCCAAAAATAAGCCCAAGCTTGATCTTGAGAGCTACTCAAAGCTAAACGCTGGTGAATTGTACTCTGGTTATCTGAGCCGGCTTCATACAAGCCGCGACCTGGAGGCCAGTTTGGTCAATATGATGCGACAGAAATATGAGGTATGAAATCATCTCCTCCTTTAATTTTATGCATATACACATATACTTATCCAGCCCCCAAGTCTTAATCATAGGAAAGGATCATTGAATATGCTTAAGACTTTCAGCAACATGTAAGTTTAGATTTTCAGGTTGTGACCTCTTAGAACCACCTTGCATAAACCGTACTAACCATGCTGTTATCTATTCTCTTTTGCAAAATAACCCATTAGAACCCTCAAGGGCCGGCTTATCATGCAAGGATGAGCCGGGTCTTCCATATTCTTAAAAGTTCAGGTCATAGCCCTCAAGGGCCGGCTTATCTTGAAAAGATGAACCGGGTCTATTGTATTAAGTATAATCTGAGAACTGCCATTCATAACCCTCAAGGGTCGGGTCATCCCCTGAAGATGAGCTGGGTCTTATGCACTGAATTTTCAAAAGAACTTCATCACACATTAGCCCCCAAGTGCCAAGTATATTGCTTGCAATGTGCTTGGGACTTTAAAATACTTCTTATATCCATGCTAAATAGTACTTATGGTCTTCAATGCTCACTTGCAGAACACCTTAAGCTTTAATGACTCGCAGTTGGGCGAGTTAAGAAAAATGCTCAAACATCAAGAGTCGGAGACACAAAAGGCTGAGACCAAGTTGACACTTAGCTTGGAAGAAAATGAGAAGCTGAAGGCCATCTTCAAAACCGAAAGAGCCTCCTGGGAAGAAGAGAAAACTTCATTATTACAAAGGGCATAAGCCGCCGAGTCTTCCTTGAAGACCACCACTGCAGAACTGACAGGCTTAAAGCAACGAATTTCACACATGACATCTGCTACCTTTGGTAAGCGACACTGAATTATTTAGCCTTTCACCCTCCATTTATCTTGACTCGCGTGGCGACTCATCTGTTTGTTTGTTCAACAGGCCCCAGGAGCTCCAATCTTGGCCAGGATATGCTCGTAAAGCTGAAAGTTGTATATGCCCTGGTCGAACAATTATATACTGGCACTCAACGGACTCTTGGGGCTATCTCCAATGGGAAACAGCCGCCCACACTCATCAGAGAGGTGCTAGCCAAATTGTCTATAATGCCCCAAAAGTTGGAAGAGATAAAATGATCAGCCGCCCGTGCTGGTGCCATTACTGCTCTTAGTCGGGCCAAAGCATGGCTAGCGGAACTAGACCCGGCAGAAATGGCCACTGGCTGTCCAGGCCTCAAAGAAGATGGGTCTCCTTTTGATCAGACAATTTTTACAAAATGTGTAAAGGAGATGCGTCCCTTGGCATGCAAACTGGCCGAGGAGACTGATTTGTCCAGGTACCAGCCGGCGTACAACATGGAAAATGCTAAGGTCAAAGCACCGGCATATGACGTCGTGGATCTCACTCCTCCAACTCGTAAGCATACTTTTGCCCCTGATGTAGATCCGTCCCCCATTATCAATGATGAAGCTATATTCGAAGCCTTAACCGGCATCGACTGGACGTCACCTGACATCCAGATGGGCGAAGAAGGAGAGCTGGAGCGGGATGACCCGGAGTCATCAACCCGCCGTGACGAAGACCACTGATACCAAGCGGCTCTCAAATTGGGGCATAGACATACTGTTGAACTGTGGAGTCATCAACACTTTGCTCCAAATTTGTAGGTCCGTGGTGGCCTTGTAATAGGCTAGATTGAAAACAATGATCTGTCATGCCATCGGGCATTTTGGCTTTTAACTGTTGAACCGCCAATTTGTTATTTGTGATTTGTGATCTGCCACTGTGATTTCTCATAATATCATTCATATGGGTCACGTCAGTACTTCATATTTCCTGCACACAAGTTAAACAACCTACGCCTTGGCGGTTTACGCCAAGGCGGGTAACAACCCTAATATGATAGTCTTTGAAAAATTATAGAAAGACTAGAATGGAGGCCATCAAAGCCCAAATATACTGGCGACTTAAAGTCAAAAGCGAGGGCGGGTTATCAAACCTCGCATATTCGTATAACAATTAAAAACATACCTGTAACATTGGCTCATACTGCCAGCTTACATTGCCATATCCAGTGAGGGTGACAACCCAAAGATTTGTAAGCGCATGATTCCAATTGCACAAGCCAAAGCATACTGGCGACTTAACGGCCATAGCCAGGGCGGGTTATAAAACACAAAATACTTAAAAATGAGTCATATAATCAGGGCCACATGACCCGGATTGCCAAAAAATGCACTTAGAAAAAGTCTTAAGGAAACACAAATCCTAAAGGGTCGAAAAAGACAGTCAAACTTTGTCAAATAATAGTCTGACCGACTCACAAATATATAGTCAAAAAAGATTGGTTAACAAAACCATGTGCTTTCAATGGACGCACAGCCTTTGGTACTTAGACCACTTGATTGCTTTAAAGGCAGCAACAGCTGTTTTGGCACTCAGGCCCACATGATTGCTTTCAAAAGGCAACAACAACCGTTTTGGCACTAAGGCCCACATGATTGCTTTCAAAAGGTAGCAACAGCCGGTTTGGTCACTAAGGCCCACATGATTGCTTTCAAAAGGCAGCAACAGCCATTTTGGCACTAAGGCCCACATGATTGCTTTCAAAAGGAAGCAACAGCCGTTTTGGCACTAAGGCCCACATGATTGCTTTCAAAAGGCAGCAACAGCCGTTTTGGCACTAAGGCCCACATGATTGCTTTCAAAAGGCAGCAAAGGCCATTTTGGCACTAAGGCCCACATGATTGCTTTCAAAAGGCAGCAACAACCGTTTTTTTAGCTTTATTGTAAGCCAGCTCTCATATGCCATAAGCCGCCCAGTGGTTGGAAGCCCCCAAGTGACCTTATGATCAATCAATAAAGGCTCAGATGCTTTAGAAATAATACGACAGAGGCCTCATAATTCGGGGATGCCAGCTTTATTATATTGATCATAAAGAGTATATACATTGAAAAAATATGTACAAAGGTAAGAGCTGGCGGCTCAAGTATAGTATGGCCAAAGATGTGCAATATTCCATGGATGGCGGGTCTCCTCCTCGGACTTGCGAGAATCCTTATGCTCACGTACATCAATGAGGTAATATGACCCGTTGTTCTGGTTCTTGCTGACCACAAAGGGCCCTTCCCAAGGTGGGGATAATTTATGCATATCTATTTGATCTTGGATGAGCCGGAGCACTAAGTCGCCTTCTTGAAATGTCCGGGTCTTAACTCTGCGGCTATGATAGCGATACAGATCTTGTTGATATATTGCTGAACGAGCCGCCGCTAGGTCATGCTTCTCATCCAAAGTGTGAAGCGCGTTTTGACGTGCTATTTCATTGTCAGCTTCAACATAAGCCGCCACCCGAGGCGAGTCATGACGGATATCGCTTGGAAGAACCGCCTCTGCCTCGTACACCATGAAGAAAGGCATATAGCCTATTGATCTGTTGGGGTGGTGTTGATACTCCAAAGTACGAAAGGTAACTCCTCAACCCAACAACCCGGCGTTCGCTGCAAAGGAACCATCACTAGTACAATGAGGTGCTATACAAATGGTTTTTAACCCCTTTCCGCGACGGCATTTGGAACCGTCGCCTAGTGAGTGTGGGCGATAGGGGGGTCCTTCCCACACGACCCAGAAACTGTCGGGGATAAGGAGTCTTGATGCATACAGTTGTCCCTATATAACCATTTCCGATATCTTGAATATCCCAAACGCTTCATCCTTGCTACTCGTTTTTGCTCGCATTGCCATCACAGTCGGAGTTTTGTGGTTTTACGTAAAACCAGGCACATTCTAAGCACGGGAGTTTTCCAGGCACGTACCAAACTGGCTCTACGTTTACGATGCCTGGCACATCACAAACAGTTCATGATTGTAAACCGTGTACGATAGGTAGACAATCACACACATTTAGTTTTCCCGCACCGTTTGTGATAGTGTCTGACATCACACACGCTTTGCAAACGGCAACTGTGTGCATTGTTACACACGTTTCCTCTCTGTGAACCGTGTCGGATTATGATGTATATCGCACATGCTGTGCTTTATAGACCGTGTGCGCCGTAATGACCTGCTCACCATAATTTCACCCTAATTTAATTGCTGCTATTTAAAATTGTACCTAATTTGAACTTGAAAGTAGGCTATAGCTTTATTCATATCCATCAGGTTCAAACAACCAATGCATTATTCGATTCACAGGTACATATGTTTAAGAATTACATAAGAACCAAATAAAGAATGATGAACCAAGGTTCTATACTTGTACTATTACAGATGGTAAAGAAAGATGCGACAGACATTCTAGTTGCTGAACAAGGTGAATCGGAATGGCCCTATTGTGCTCTCCTGGATGCAGAAGGCACGCACGACTCTAGTCCAAGCCCTTGTGATGGCCGGCCGCCAATCATGTAGTTTGAGAGGTAATCTTGAGTAAACTGCTTCAGGATCCACTGCAAAGGAAAAAAGATTCAGACATTGTCATCTAACACAACTCATTACGGGCAGTAAAAAGAAGGCTACAGAGTTCTTACTTACCATCCTGCAGTTCACTGTTGTCTTTCATAAAATGTAAACAAATAGTTCGATTGACATCTTTTGACCCATTTTAATAACAATCATTATCAGTATCCTCACTTAATGCTGGTTCATGAATATCTCATTGCCCCATACGCAGAAAGGGTCGAAGTGTGGATCTTTGGCAATGACATATGTACCTAAAAGCACCATGTTAATATTAGAAGCTAAACAACAATTGCAAAATGATGTAGTACAACACTCCCTCCATCCCATTATATAAGATTTTATTACATGTATATCTAGACATCATCAGAACATTAAGGTAACACTCTTCCTTGTTGCTATGTAGCCTGGGATTGCATATTTAGTCATTCAGTACAATGCATGTTGCTATGTAGCCTCAGATATATTAAATATGGCCCTAGTTAACCTACTAATAAATGGGTTACAGATATATTCAGTGAAATGTCCGATTCGACGATTAATCCCTTATCAGCCCCCAGGCTATATGGTATCAGCTACCGATATCCTGAATAGTGAGTACATATAAGCAATGCGATGAAACTAACCTCGGTGGAAGACAGCACTGTTCTCAATATTGTCCTGTATGAGTACATATAAAGGCATGTTAAGCACAACAGGCTAAACATCAACCAAATATATCCATGGTAGACAACATAATCTACAAATGATAGCTTCAGTGTGCAGGTTTAAGCATGCTAGTTAAGCAAAACAAGAAGTGAAAAGGCGTGTTAACTGCATCAGGCATAACATTGAAAAACAAGCAAATAGTCATTCAAACTGGTATTGTGCAGGTCTAAAGTACACTAGTTATTGTTAAAAAAACAAAAAGGCATGTTAACTGCAACATCCTTAACAGCAACCAAATATCGTAATTCATAGTGGTATTGTTGAAACTGTTATTGATGAAATTGAACTGCACGGCAAATAGTTGCACATATAGAGCATCACATTGTGAAGAACTGAAATAAACAAGGCATAAGGTCATCTCTAGCCGATCCTTTAAAAGTTGACGGACTAAAACCCTTAGTGGATATATATATATATATACTACAGCAATTTTTGGCCGTTTCTAGTCAATCCCCTAAACTTAACGTTGTAAACTTCAATTTGATCAAGCTCAAAGCAGGTTCAACCGAAAGTAGCATGCATTCAAACATAAACATAGATAGTTTTGCATAACCGAACATAAAACAAAATTTTAAACTAAGCTGAACTACTTTTGGTCGAAGTGGTGGTCGAGCCAATCCTTTCTCGTCAGGTACGGTGTGCTGCGAGCCGGGTCCGGGCCGGTGCCGTCGTCGGGGTCGTTGGGAAGACACTCCTCCACTCATCGACGTCGATCTCCTCATCCTCGCCGCCCACCTCGACGCCCTCCGCACCGCCCTCCTCGCCGCCTTCGACCTCGTCATTGGAGGAGAGCACGATAACCTCGCCGCCCTCCGCGCCGGCAAAGATCACCCGCTCTGCCTCCACGAGCTCCGGGTGCTGTCGGCGGAGTTCTTGCATGTAGGCCCCACGCCTCGCGGTCCTCCCGCGCCATAGCCGAGCTCACCACCCCTGGCTCCGGCGGAACGAGGTCGACCCAACGTGTGCCGAAAGGGAAATTGAGCCTAGCCGCCGCACCGTGGTAGTGGACCTGCTAGAGGTCGTACTCCATGGCCGCGAGCTCGGCCGTGTGGAAGCTACCGAGCCACCGGCGGGTGTGGGTCTCTCGATCCGTAATCTTGGTGACCCACGTCCCCCACCGTCGCTGCCGGACCCCGAGGTAGGACCTCGTCGGCGGCCGGGCCCGAGGAAGGACGGGGAAGTCCTCGAACCGGTGTAGGGGTGCAGCGGTGGGCGGATCGGGCGACCGGCGACGGCGGATCGATAAAGAGCCTGCAGAGGACGACGGGGACACCTCGGCGGCCACCTCACCGGCGTCGGGCGAAGAGGCCATGATAAACCTCTTTTTGGCCATTGGCTCCTCGAGCTCCCCGGCACATAGGCAGAGATTGAGGATGGAGGCGGCACCGGTGAGCGAGGGAGGGGTGGTGTGTGTCTGTGTGAGCGGAGGTTTTGGGGAGTGTGTGGTGTGTGTGGAGGGGGTGGGGGGCAAGGTGGTGTTCGAGGAAATACCGCGGCAACTGAAAATTTTACTAGGCGGGAGTAACAGGTGGGGCTACTGAAAATTTGGATCAAGGGCGAGCGGATATTTTTTAGATTGCAAGGGATGCAGAGGCAGGAGTAAAATGCCGGGGCAACTGAAAATTTGAATCAAGGGCGAGCAGATATTTTTGAGATTGCGAGGGATGCAGAGGCGGGAGTAACAAGGCAGGGCTACTGCAAATTTGAATCAAGGGCGAGCAGATATTTTTGAGATTGCGAGGGATGCAGAGGCGGGAGTAAAATGTCGAGGCTACTGAAAATTTGAATCAAGGGACTGAAGCAGAGCGGGAGTAACAGACATCGCACACGGTCCGCACATACTAATCATGTGCTATCAAACATTAAAACCTTCCAGGCGGTAGATATTTTCGAGATTATGAGGCAGTTGATATTTTCGAGACCGGGAGGCAAGCCTCGTGGAGCCTAATCTAACTGTGCTGGTGTGAGGGACTGCAGGGCATGGGCGTGGCACACGGGTAGTCTGACCGAACCGTGTCTGTTGCGTACCCAATCGCAGACAGTTTCTACATCCAACTCATGTGCTGTTTATAAATTTGGCAAAAATAATAATGCGGGAGAGGGTCAGAACATGAACACACTTGCATGTGGACCAAATATATGTATGAAAAGGGTGGTTTGATGTTCGAATACCCAATGCACAACTTTGATGTGGCACCTGTCGCACAAAAGCACAGTATTGCTACTGAGCCACCCCTACGAACTCCACTTCATGTCGGCGGTAAGGGAATCCTAGCTACAAATGCATGCCCCCAAATAGCTAGGTCTGAAATCTCACCCTACCGTAACACAAAACTTATAGGAGTCCATCATATATATATGGACAAACTTCCCCCTTCGCTTCCCGACTAAGGTGGAACGTATGCCGACCCACAAATGTGTGCTTGTGGCGCGAGATGGGTGAGACCACATACGAACCACATGCGGGTGGCCCTACTATATGTATGAAAAGGGTGTGGTGTGATATTTAACTACCATTCACAACTTTGATGTGGCACGTGTGCCTCGCAAATTAACCGGACTTCCCCGACCCCACGGAGGTTGCAGGTAGCGCAAAGTAGCCCCCTCCCCCCCACCCACACACACACACGTCGGGGGAAGGGCATCTCACCAAGATGTACTGTAACACGGACCAAGCAGAATCCAACTTGGTCGTACAACCTCTCCTGCTCGTTGTTGGTCAAAGTGATGGACGTCCACATGGCCCCGCAAAATGGGCTAGCTTGTCGCCAATAACCTCGTGAGGGAGTACTGTATGAAGACAAACCCACTCTGTGCATGTGGCCCAAAGTATGTATATGGAAGTGGTGTGTGTGGTGTTTGAATACCCAATGCTCAAATTTGATGTGGCACCATGCTTTGGAACCGTAAAATCCCCACACTGAGTGAGGGTTCACGACGCGTAGCATGCGCTCAAACTTAATTAGGCTTGGAATGGTCGACCTACTATATGGTAACTCGAAGCAAAGAAGAAGAATCCACCCTGGTAACCTTTCTCGTCATTGGTCGAAATGATGGACGTCCACGCAGGCCCATGAATATATATAGGCTTGCCGCCCATAATCAAGCGAGTGAGAGTGTGTCCAAAGACAACCATTGCATGCATGTGTCCCGAACATATTTATGGAGGTGTGTGATGCATGCATATGTGTTGAATTAATACCCGACCCAATGCACAACATTGATGTGGTGCATGTGTTGAAAATCGCAGAGGTCCCCACACAGAGCAAGAGGTCGTTCATGACGTGTCGTGTGCTCGCCCCCCCCCCCCTCGATCCAGCGGGATGGATTCATGTGTACACATGCGCTATTATATATATGTAATCTCACATCATGATCTATATCATGAGACAAACAAAAAATTAATCCCCTCCTAAGTCAAATTAGTTAATCTCTCTCGCGTTGTCGGTGAAAGTGATGGACCAAGCGGGCCGACAGATGGAAGCATCGCCGATAACCGCGTGAGTGAGTGCCATATATATAGGACAACAACCATCGCGGTTGCACATGTGCCAAAACATATATATGAAGAGGTGTGTTGTGATGTTTTGAATACCTAATTAATGCACAACTTTGATGTGGCATTTGCCTCAAAAACCGCAAGGTCCCCACACAGAGTGAGGTTCATGTGACACCTAGTGTATATACATATATATATATATATATATATGCTGGTCACCCCCCCTTCGACATGTACTATACACCTAGTAACACAACCCTAAAAGAATTCATCCTCCTTGTTCGTCAAACGTACCTCTCTCTCGCTGGGTCAAAGTGATGGACAACGAACTCGCGGGCCCAGCACAGAAGCGAAGCGTACGTCGCATGCGAGTGATCCTATATAGGACTACGTACCACCGTCTGCATGTGGCCCAAAGAGGTGTTTGTGTGATGTTTGAATACGCAATGCACAACTTTGATGTGGCACCACATATATAGGAAACCAAAAAGTCCCCACAGAGAGCGTGAGGTTCATGATGCGTGGTATGTGCTATATGTATGCCCCCATTCGACGCGTGGTATATATGTACTTCTACTGTATAGCACAAACCAAAAAAGAATCATTCCTTGATGGTCAAATTAACCTCTCTCTTGTTGGGTCAAAGTGATGTGGAGGACAACCTCGCATGCCCACGGATGGAAGCGCCACACGCGAGTGAGTTCCTATAGGGCAACCACCGCCTGCATGGTATTGCATGATGTTTGAATACCAATATAATGTACAACTTTGATGTGGCACCTGCCTCGGGAACTGGAAAGTCCCCACATGGAGCGAGGCTATGACACGCATATATATAGAGTATTCATGTTGCCCCCTCTTTGACATGTACATACTCCTACCGTGCATATACGTAACACAAACCAAAAAAGAACCATCCTTGTTGGTCAAATTAACCTCTCTCTCGTTGTACGTTCAACTGGTCGACGAGGACCTCGTGGGCCCACAGAGAGAGGCACACGCGAGTGATGTCATAGGACAAAACCACCGCGTGCATGCGCCCGTGTGTTATGTGATATGTTTGAATACTACCCAATGCACAACTTTGACGTGGCACATGCTTCGCAAACCGGAAACGCACTACACCATGATGCGTGTAGCCCCCTCACTTCAAGCCGGTGGGAGGGTGTGTACGCACGTGCTCGAACTTTGATATGGAATCTCACCATGATCCACACCACACACATGCCAAGATGAATCCACCTTTTGGTCAAATGCCTCTCTTGTTGTCGGTGGAAACTGAAAACCTTTGCGGGCTAACGAATGGGCACGTCACTGATATTGACATATCATGGAAACTGAAAATTCAGTAAATCCAAAACTTAGTTGAAATTCATGAAACTTATCGTGGTGTCATATATGGACACCAGTAGACTGTGATATTGTATTTTTCGTCAAATTTGAGACCCGTTTTGATATAATCTTCTTACAAACAGGAGATTATTAAAAACTGGCAACCAATATCTCATACGGATTATTTATTCGGACCATGTGCATTAGACCATGCCATGCTTCGGTTAAGCAGTAAAGTGGCAGAATGAATCATCAATAAACCAAAAAATATACGTGCTGCCACACGCCCCGTGTGCCGTGCGAGCAGGCGTGAGTTGACTGGACGCATGCGAGCAGTCCGCCGCGTAGGCATACCGGGAGGCGTGCGTGCAGGTGTGTGTATTGACGGGAGGCGTGCGAGTAGCTGTGTGAAATGATGCTAGGAATGGCAGAAGTCCGCCGCGCAGGCTCACCGGGAGGCGAGACAGCCTTTGACTGCCGCCCGCCTCGCTCCCACTAGTCCGTATTAACTGCGTGCCCGAGCCGCCGGCCATAATAGGCAGCCGCACACCTGGTCCACAGTGGTCACCAACGTCTGGACTCTGGAGTGTATGAGGATGCCGCCGAAGCACACCATCGGAGGGAGTGGCGACGCCGGGGCTGGTGAAGCACCCACGCAACGCGTGAAGCTGGGCACAGAGGTTGCCGTCGCCGCCGACGAGGTCTCGCGCGGGCAGCAGCACGACCTTGACTTCGTCGGCGCCGTCGTGCCCCCCCAGCCGGAGCCGGAGGTCAACAGCAACTCCGGCAACGACTGCGACTCCGACGGATAACCGGTTAGTCATCTATATACCCATTTGTGCGGCAAACATATCATGTGTTTTCTCTGGTTACTCCCCCCCTCTATAATTTTTTTGGAATACAAATCCTATGGTTATGTTCTCTCAGTCCATGAAATCAGAGTAATTAAGATCCGTTAGATGCACGTAGTGTATTGATTGTTTGAATGTTATCCCTATAGAGTTAGTGATTAATTGTTTGTTCTGTACAAATGATTTTTGCTAATAATCCAACTAGGGTTAGCTTGCGTGCTAATAATTCATGGCCAGATCTTGAGAATTGATTTTGAATGTCCTACATATATGTTTGTGCCTTTTTTCTTTCAGATCTTGAGAATTGATTTTTAATGTCCTACATGTATGTTTCTGCCATTTTTTTCTTTCAGATTGGTATGTACACAGATGAGGCTCCAGCCAGCGCCGCTGTTGGATGTAGATCTTGGACCCGGCTGCGCGGCCAGAAGCGGACACGCCCCCTGGACCTGAGGAACCAGTAGAATCTCCGGCGGACCGCATCAGCGATCTCCCGGACGGCATCCTTGGGGAGATCATCTCCCTTCTCCCCACCAAGGATGGCTGTCGCACACAAGTCCTTGCATCTCGGTGGCGCACTCTATGGCGCGCCGCGCCTCTTAATCTCGACTGTCGTCAGCTATCTGTCGATGATGATTCTGAACTCCCTGGAGCCATCATCTCCTCCCACCAGGGCTCCCTTCAATGCATCTGCATCCCGGCATGCTACCTGTTGGACATACCCTGCACGGTGGTCGCCTGGCTGACATCCTGTCAATTTGATAAACTCCAGCAGCTTGAGTTCTACCATTACTACAGCGATAGGTTACCACCAAGAGTTGCATCTGTGCCCTCACCACCGATGCCCATCTCATGGTTTTCCTCCTCTCTCCACACTGCCACCTTGACCCGGTGCCATCTAGCAGACAATCTGGTACAAATGCTTCGACTGCCACTGCTAAAAAAACTTGCGCTTGTGTTGGTTGATCTGTCGGTGGCCTCACTTCACAGCATCATCCACTCCAGCTGCCCTACACTGGAGCATTTGGTGCTTGTTTTTGGACTAGGAATCCATATCCCTTGTCTCAAAATAAAGTCGCCTCACCTTGTAAGCATTGGAATTCATTTTGAAGGATAGGAGCTCATCATCGAAGATGCCCCTTCACTTCAAAGGTTGCTCCTTGATTGTTGTTATAAACCTTCGCAAATAACTATGGTCTCTGCGCCTAAACTGGAGACCTTGGGTGCAATTAGTGATCCGTTTGAATGGTTCGAGATGGTGTTTTCCTCCACACCTATTGAGGTATTGTATATTATTCATGTACACTTTTGTAATTTGCATTTTTCGTTTGTGCGCATAAGTTAAGTATCATCTTGGAGTACACTTTCAGTGCTAATATTATGTTCTATGCTCAATGAAGTGCTTGTCCATCCTATCTGTGGTGGTGGATTTTGTCAAGACCTTATATATCAGTATGTGGTGTTTTGATCTCAACACCATTATTGCCTTGCTGCAATGCTTTCCATGTCTGGAGAATTTGTATATAAAGGTGACGATTTCACACACATTGAAAGCCCATATATAATGTACTATAACTAATCGTTCAGCTATCGCTCTTTCAACATAATCTTTTTTAAACATTAACTGTTTTCAATCTTCATCTCTATTTAGGCACTAACACATGGAGAAAAAGGTATAACAAATCGATGGTTCAAGAAGCACCGGGATTTTCTCATATCTCATGACATTCGTTTGAAGACAGTAACGCTGGAATGATATGCATCCAACAGTGCAAACACTAGCTTTGTCACATTCTTCATGTTAAATGTGAGGGCGCTATTGTCCGTGAGGATTAAGTTTTTCAACCAGAATTTCTCACGGAACTGTATGTGGAACAGCATAAAAAGAAGTTTCAGGTGGACCTAAGGGCTTCTGATCGTGCTCGGCTTATATTTACAACAACTTGTCGTCATCTTGGAGCAGTAGAATTATTGTACTGGGATCTTGATTTTATGGATCGGACCGATCCATTTGATTGTGACTGCCAATAACTTTGGTTGAGTTAGATGTTATTGCCCTGTTCAATCCGGGTTATGTGTAAACCTGATGAACAATTAATCCTCGTCCTTTTGTACCTTTTGTAAGCTGGAGTTAGACATTGTTGCCCTTTTCAACTAGGGTTTGACCCACATTTTCTTTCATACTGGGCGTCTGTGTTCCTATAGGTACTACCTCTGTCGTGATTTATTCTTTATTGGCCCCCTTCGTATTTTGTAGTACCAAACTTTGACATTAGATTTAACTAAGAATATATTAATGCATGTCATCAAAAATAATATTGTTGGACGGCTATTCCCGGCTATGTTCATCTGCTATATGCAATAATTATGCATGTGCTTGCTCGCCGTTTAGGCGGCCGCGGCGCGCTCTGCTCGTGTGCTTCTGTGCGCTCTACTCGTAGTTTAGGCGCCCTCGGGTCGCGTCCCTCTGCGCGCTCTGCTCGCCATTTAGGCGCCAAGTCTCGCTCGGGTCGCGTCCTCCCTCCGCGCGCGCTCTGCTAGCGGTTGGGGAAGCTTTAGTTATTTGATCTTAGATTATGTTAATTAATTATACCTCCAGAGCCGGAATCATCCGGCTCTAGAGGTATAATTAATTAACCTAAACTATGATCTCCGGCGCTCATTCCCGTCGCGCAACTCCATCCTGTCGTCGGCCGTTGGGGGTATGACGGTATGTGTGGGTAATTAACTAGCTAGCAAGTGGATCAGTAGCGAGTCGCCGCCGGCGGCCATTGCTGTGGTTATTTATAGCTAGCAGCTGGCTAGGGGATTGGGTATTTTACAATTCACCCCTGTGGAGCGCGGGAAGAGAAGACTTGAGCACACAACCCGACAACCATATGCGTTGTCACGTGTTACCGGACACGTGTTAACATAAGGAAACATATGTGTAACCTACTAATCATCGCACACGAGTACTCGCACACGCGTCATGTGCGATACTCCTAGCCATCGGAAGCAACTAGTATGCATTTTCAAAGTTTTTAGTACACACATAATCGCACATGAATTAACTCTAGTAACCGTGTGTGTTATATTTTCTCTTCGCAAACAGTTCATCCGAGTGGGCTGTTTGTCGCGTATCACACACATCTTGTTTACACGAATCGTTTGTGTTTTTTGGCTCATCGCAAACAATTCATCTATGTGAACTGTCTACCGCATATCACACACATCTTGTTAAGTTGAACCATTTCTGTTTTGTTCCCTAATCGACAACAGTTCGTCCGAGTGAACCGTATGCCGTATATCACACACACCTTGATATGGCTGACCGTTTCTATTGCATTCCCTAATAGCAAACAATTCATCAGAGCGAATTGTATGCCGTATATCGCACACACATTGATATGGCTGCCCGTTTCTGTTGTTCTGTCTAATCGCAAACAGTTCGTATGGATCAACCGTATGCCCCGCATCGCACACGTAACTAAAATCTGAATCGTGTTTGATGTGTCCACCATCGCAAACGTTTTGCATCTTTTTTGACGGGTTTTTTACATCCCTGTTTGCGATTAATGCATCGCACATAGTTGTTTCAAAGGGTCTCTGATCGTAGTGTCGCGTTAGCAGCATCCTGCAGTAGTGCATAAGCCGGGGCTTGATGCCTCACAAGATTTCTTGATTGGCCCTCTCCGCTTGACCATTAGACTGTGGATGAGCCAAGAAAGAGACATCAAGGCGAATATGCTCTCGTTGACAGAATTCTTCCATATCACCTTTAGACAGATTAGTGCCATTATCAGTTATGATACTGTGAGGGCAACCAAAACGGAAGATCAATTTTTTAACAAACTGAACTGCCGTTGCTGCATCACACTTGCTGACCGGCTCTGCCACAACCCACTTGGTAAATTTGTCAACCGCCACCAAGAGGTGGGTTTTCTTATCCTTAGACCTTTTGAAAGGTCCAACCATATCAAGCCCCCAGACCGCAAACGGCCAAGTAATTAGAATCATCCTTAATTCTTGAGCCGGCACATGAGCCCGTCGAGAAAATTTCTGACATCCGTCACATTTACTGACAAGATCCTCTGCATCAGCATGAGCCTTCAACCAATAAAACCCATGACGAAAAGCTTTAGCCACTAGAGACTTAGAGCCGGCGTGATGACCACACTCACCTTCATGGATTTCTCTTAAAATCTCACGGCCCTCTTCAGGAGAAACACAACGCTGGAACACACCCGTGACACTGCATCGGTGTAACTCGCCATTGACAATAGTCATTGACTTAGATCGCCGGGTTATCTGTCTAGCCAGATTTTCATCCTCAGGTAACTCGCCCCAGGTCATATAAGCCAAATATGGAACTGTCCAATCAGGAATAGCATGGAGAGCCGCCACCAACTGCGTCTCCGGGTCAGGAATAGCAATATCCTCTTCTGATGGCAATTTGACTGAAGGATTATTCAACACATCAAGAAATACATTAGGGGGCACCGGCTTACGTTGAGACCCAAGCCGGCTCAAAGCATCACCCGCCTCATTCTTCCTTTGATCAAGATGCTCCACCTGGTAACCTTTGAAGTGACCAGCAATATTGTCAACCGCCCGGCGATAAGCCGCCATGAGTGGGTTCTTGGAATCCCATGTGCCTGAGACTTGCTGAGCTACTAGGTCTGAGTGGCCAAAACACCTGACCTGGCTAAAATTCATCTCCTTGGCCATACGAAGGCCATGAAGCAAAGCCTCATATTCAGCTGCTTAGTGCAAGGAAACATTAGCCTTAAAACATAGCAAAATTTGTCACCTCATGGGGAAGTCAAAATAACTCCAGCCCCCGATCCTTCTAACTGCCTAGACCCATCGAACTGAATAGTCCAATATGTGTTGTCAGGCTTCTCCTCAGGCGTCTGCAACTCTATCATTGATGAAATCCACAAGAGCCTGAGACTTGATTGCTGTTCTTGGCACATATTTGAAACCATGAGGTCCAAGCTCTATTGCCCACTTGGCAACCCGGCCAGTGGCCTCTCTATTTTGAATAATATCTCCTAAGGGAGCAGAGCTGACCACAGTAATAGGATCACCCAGAAAATAGTGCTTCAGTTTACGGCTCGCCATGAACACCCCATAGACCAACTTCTGCCAATGTGGGTATCGTTGCTTGGACTCAATTAACACCTCACTAACATAATAAGCCGGCCGCTGGACTGGGTAGTCTTTGCCCGTTTCCTTGCGTTCCACCACAACCGCCACACTAACAGCCCTGCTGTTGGCAGCCACATATAACAGCAAAGGCTCTTTCTCAATGGACGGGCGGCTCAGCTAACTATTTTTTGAGTGCCTCAAACGCCTCATTAGCAGCATCACTCCAGACAAAGTGATATGTTTTCTTCATCATCTGCTACAGAGGAATTGCCTTCTCTCCCAGGCGGCGTATGAACAGGCTCAAAGCTGCAAAACGACCCGCCAAGCGCTGAACATCATTGACACAGGCCGGCTTAGCCAAGGAAGTAATAGCCTTAATTTTCTCTGGGTTAGCTTCAATGCCTCTCTCCGAGACCAGAAAACCCAAAAGCTTTCCTGCAGGCACACCAAAAACACACTTGGCCGGGTTAAGCATCATTTTATATAACCGGAGATTATCAAAGGTCTCCTTCAAATCATCCAATAGAGTCTCCTTCTTTCTGGACTTGACAACAATGTCATCCACATAAGCGTGAACATTACGCCCAATCTGGTCATGGAAACAATTCTGGACACAACGCTGATAAGTTTCCTGGGCACTCTTGAGCCCAAAAGGCATAGACACATGGCAGAAAGCCCCAAAAGGTGTAATAAATGTCGTCTTCTCGTGGTCTTTAACTGCCATCTTAATCTGATGGTAACCAGAAGAAGCATCCAAGAAGCATAAATGCTCACAACCCGCCGTGGTGTCTATAATCTGATCAATACGGGGGAGAGCGAAAGGATCAGCTGGACAGGCCTTATTAAGGTACGTGTAATCAACACACATACGCCAAGTGCCATTTTTCTTAAGCACCAGCACCGAGTTAGCCAACCATTCCGGGTGAAAAACTTCAATGCTGAACCCGGCCGCCAAGAGCCGGACCACCTCTTCTCCAATGGCCTTACGTCGCTCTTCGTTGAAATGGCAAAGAAACTACTTCACTGGCTTAAATTTAGGATCAATATTGAGAGTGTGCTCAGCGAGTTCTCTCGGTACACCTGGCATGTCTGAAGGCTTCCATGAAAAGATGTCCCGATTCTCACGGATGAACTCGATGAGCGCGCTTTCCTATTTAGGATCCATATTAGCACTGATGGTGAACTGCTGAGATGAGTCGCCAGGGACAAAGTCCACCTGTTTGGTATCATCCGCCGACTTGAATTTCAATAAAGGATCATGCTCACTAGTTGGCTTCTTCAAAGGGGTCATATCAGCTAGGTCAACATTATCTTTGTAAAACTTGAGCTCCTCCGTAGCACAAGCCGACTCAGCATATGCAGCATCTCCTTCTTCACACTCTAAAGTGACCTTTCGATTACCATGGACTGTAATAGTACCCTTATATCCTGGCATCTCAAGCTGCAAGTAAACATAACAGGACCGTGCCATAAATTTGGCGTAAGCCGGCCGCCCAAACAAGGCATGGTATGGGCTCTTTATCTTAAACACTTCAAACCACATTGTATCTACCCTATAGTCATAATCATCACCAAAAGCTACTTCCAAGGCGATTTTACCAACCGGATATGCCGACTTACCAGGGACCACACCATGGAAGACCATAGAGGACGGCTTAAGCTCCTTATCAGTCAAATTCATCCGGTGAAAGGTATCATAATAAAGGATATTGATGCTGCTGCCTCCACCCATGAGCACCTTAGTGAATTTATAGCCCCCAACTTGAGGGGCTACCACCAATGCTAGCTGACCCGGATTGTCAACCCGGGGCGGGTGATCCTCACGACTCCATATAATTGGCTGCTCTGACCAGTGTAAGTATTGAGGTACCGCCGGCTCAATCGCACTGACCGCTCGTTTATGAACCTTCTGATCTCGCTTGCAAAGACTTGTGGCGAAGACGTGATACTGGCCACCGTTAAGCTGCTTGGGGTTGCTCTGGTATCCTAACTGGTGCTGCTGGTTACCCTGACCAGACTGTTGTTGGTTATAACCACCCTGATTACCTTGTCCCTGAGATCCAGAATTTGAGCCGCCATCGCTAAAGCCGGGCCCCTGTGAGCTGGATCCTGACCCGCCAGGCGGGCCATTATTGCCACCATGGCCCTGATTGAAGCCAGAATTTTTGTACTCTTTCATGATGAAGCAATCCTTCCAAGCATGAGTCGATGGCTGACCGGGCAGACTATGCTTTGGGCAAGGGTCATTAAGCAGGGCCTCCAGATTAAATTTTGGCCCTCCAAGCTTACCCTTACGACGTTGATTTTTATGCTGAGCATTGGTGTTAGCTACCAAATCTGACTCGCCGTCGTTTTGCTTACGCTTGCCACCGTTACCCTGGTTATGACATGTCCCGGGTTGCTGCTGACCCTTACCATTACCACCTTTCTTCCCCTTGTTGGATTTTTCATCATCAGATCCGGGGTCCTTGGTGTTATCGAAATCAGCATACTAGATGAGAGCCGCCATGAGCTCTCTCATGTCATTGCAGTGACGCTTAAGCCGACCCAGCTTCTGCTTGAGAGGCATGAAGTGAAAATTTTTCTCCAAAATCAGAACAGCAGAGCCTGCTGCGATGCTATCTGATGAGTGGATGTTGACTGAGACCCGGCAAGCCCAATGGTGAGCCGATCCATCCTCTCGCTGCACACAGTTGTCCAGATCAATAATCGACATCGGCTGCTTACATGTTTCTTTAAAATTCTGAATAAAGTGTGCCTTTAACTCAGCCCATGAATGAATGGAGTTGGCAGGTAGCCCTTTCAACCAGGTTCGAGCCGGCCCATCCAACATCATGGTGAAGTACTTGGCGCATACAACATCGTTAACATCTAACATCTCCATGGCCAGCTCATAGCTCTCAATCCAAGCCTTAGGCGGGAGATCAGCTGTATAATTAGGTACCTTACGGGGGCCCTTAAAGTCCTTGGGCAGATGCTCATTGCGCAGAGCCGGCACTAGACACGGCACCCCAACTGACCTGGAGGTCATCCCCGCCTCCATAGATGCAGAAGGATTTAACTGAAACTGCTGGTGCGCCCATAACTGAGCCGCCAAATCCGCCTTACGACGGGCTCTAGCTTGATCCACAAGGGCTTGAGCATCATTATGATCACAAGGCGGGTTATGTCCGCAGGGCGGGTCATCATTGCGGGGCGGGTTACGGCACCGTTCACTGCTGGAAACCGCTGGCGACTCAATATGCCGGCTGTAGCTTCGACTCTAGAGTGGTGTCAAATGAATTCGCTCATGACTGTATGAGTAAGCCGCCTGTTGTGCCACGGCCGTCTGAAGAAGTTCCACAGTGTTCCGGGTCTCTATCGCAGCCGGAGACTCGCCCTCGATTGGAATAGCCACCAAACGTGTGGCCGCAGCAATCATGTTATCCACCGGGTTAGAGTAGTGACCAGAAGGCATCGGTACTCGTTGAGGCGGGGTCAAATTCTGACGAGGTGGGTTTGGCACACGAGGCTGAGCCGCCGCTCAGGTCCCAGGTGCCTCAGCAGCCCGAGTCACACCGAGCGGGTTACTTGGTCCGGCTTCGGGTGTATTAAAAATGTTCCGCCCCTCGAACTGCGAAGGTAAACGGCTCTGGTGCCTCCTTCGAAGGACAGCATTTGATGCATTCTGATCTAGATCTAAACGAAAAGCCTCTGCCCTTATCCACTGTGTCTCGGCCTCCAAGGTGGCTCGCTCTGTGGCCATCCTTACATTCTCTGCCTCAAGGTCCTCTCGGGCCTTGGTCACCTCGTCCCGCAGCTTTGCAACCTCCGCATTATACTGCACTTGATTCGTTGGAGTTACCTCTGTGGCTAACAGAGTTGCAAAAGCATCCAAGAGTTCAGATAAGACTTGAGCCGACGGACGCGCGGAGCCGCTCGCCCCAGCCGTCGCAGCAGCAGTTGAGCCGGACGTCATGGCCACGGCAGTTCAGGAGTTTAACACTGGCTGTGTGCCAGCCATGAAAATAGCAGCCCTGGTCGGCGGCTCATAGGGCTCCAGAATACTGTCACCATCGGAATAGCCCCCAAGCCCGCCGTCTTGCAGTTGATTGATTGACTCGGTTTCACCGGTTGATGACTCATCGCCTGAATAGATGGTCGTCTCTCCACCAGACATAGATCCTTCCTCCAGATCCTCTCCATGAACAAAGCCAACGAAGGCGCGCTTCCAGCCGGGTTGAACCCTGGCGGGTCACGCGTGCTGAGCCATCTTGATGATGTCAATGCAGGAATCCGGCTCAGGCTCTGACTCACTGATTTTGCTGATGAAGACGTGAATTCCACCAAAGGGGACCCGGTACCCGTACTCAATTGAGTCAGCCTTGGGGCCCCAGCCGGCATCGTTGATGTAGATCTTGCCGTGGCGACTCTTAGTCATCCGGCCCATGGCGTACCCTTCGATCCCTGAGAAATTTCCCTTCAAGAACTCGAAACCACCGTGTGCTGGCCCCACAGTGGGCGCCAACTGTCGTGGGTTTATCACAGCTGATGCCCTAGTGAAAGGACTTAGGTGTGGAGCCATCGCAATGTAGGTTAGCTCGAAGGGGTTGAACGGGACAAAGGACACAAAGGATTTACCCAGGTTCGGCCCCTCTCAATGAGGTAAAGCCTACGTCCTGCTTCTAGTTGTATTGCTTGAGTTTCGATTACAAGGGAGCGAATACACTTGACCTAGCTCTTGATCAATGGTTTCTTGGGTTAACCCGCCGCTGGGTCTCGCCTTTATATACATAGGTCGAGGTCCGGCGGCTTACAAGAGTCCGGGTCAGATCATACAACGTAACCGACCCTATCTCTAAGCTACCTCGCCTTGTTAGGCAAGCTACCATCAGGCGGCTCACACCTTTGGGTCTTGAGTCACCTCCAGGTCGTGGGCCTTCAACAGCCTGCTTGTGAACCGCCCTCGGTCTTCTTATCTTGTCTTCTTAAGCCTTACTGGGCCTTCAATTATAAGTTGCCAGTAATACGACCCGGCCCCTCCTGGGCGGGTCATACCACGGGGTTATATTCCCAACAGTCGGCTTGCCCAATCACTTTTGATCCAAGAGACCATCCGACCAGTATCCGTCATGGAGGAACAGTGGCTCTGGTTCTCGACCCCATCATGGATGGATACCACCTCACTAGAGTCCTGATGGACGGAGGCAGCAGCCTCAACCTGATTTACTCAAATACAATGAGGAAGATGGGAATTGACGCATCAAGGGTCGAACCTAGCAACACCACCTTTAAAGGGTAATCCTAGGAGTCGAGGCATGCTGCTCGGGTATCGTTACCCTAGAAGTAGTTTCGGGCTCACCCGACAACTTCTGCATCGAAGACTTGATCTTTGACATCGTCCCTTTGTGCACCAGCTACCACACACTCCTCGGCCGTACATCATTCGCTCGCTTTAACGACATCCCCCACTACGCATATCTGAAGCTGAAGATGCCTGGACCTAAGGGTGTCATCACCGTCAATGGTAACACCGAGCACTCACTTCGAACTGAGGAGCACACATCAGCTCTGGCAGCCGAAGAACAGGCCGGCAAAGAGGCATCAAAGACCCAGGCTCACATCAAGGCGCTAGACACACGCAAATGAGCCCGAGCTACAGGATCACTCCCTGAGCCTTCAAGTGCTCACCCTAAATAGGGACACGCTCCACACAGCACAATTTCTCCAGCTGCAAAGTACGTACCTCGGGTACACCATTTTGCGCTTAAAATTCCATGGGCTGTTGGGGGGGGGGGCAACCGAAGGGTCAAGTATTCGGCTCAACAGAACTATGACTAAATGTGTCTTTGGATAACTACCAGGTGTCACCTAGGGCCTGATCGGAGTAAAGCTGACACACGTCGACAGCTTCTCAAGACCCTCTCTCAAGGGCCCTTCCGCCGATCTTCGTTTCTCTTGTCTATGAAAACCTCTCGTAGAGCAAAGGCGGACATGCAGTAGGGTGCAGTACGAGCGTCAAACCAATCATCGAGGCCCTGTATAAACCTTTCCTCTGTTATTTATACATTTCTTTCTATAAAGTATCTGTAACAGTTGCTTTGGCAGTTTGAATTGTACGGTTGGACGTCACACATTCATCGGAAATAAATACCAACTTCATGGTCCCATTGCAGTCGTTCATGTTGCATATCCCTTTCCGCTTTTTCATGCCAAAAAAAACTCGTTCGATACTTATTAGTTGTAGATGTGATCGGCTTATAAACTGGGGGGCTCGACTATAAATCTCGCCCCAAGCATCATTCCGGCACCATCTTTATTTTGTGTGCTTGGCGTCTTGGATATTGCATTATATGAATTAGGTCCGAATTATGTCTTCGGTCATAGTTAGGTTGCCCTGCTCCTGTGCTTGCCCTCTTACATTCCGCACTGTTTGGCTAGGAGGGTAAAGGGAGAACCGCTACGATTGTACTTCTAGCTCGCCTGGTTAAGTACCTTAGTGGAGAAAGCCAAAAACTGACTGTCATAATAAGCGCGACCTGGTCGGCGATCTGATGAAAAGTGTCAAACTAAAAATCGATGGAGGTTATTCCGTGTCATACGAAGGGTTGCTGCTACAAAAACCACGTGATGGTGTTAACTCCGGCATAGCCGAACATCACAAAGCACTGGGGGCTAGTCACTAGCTCTCGCAGTCAAGCTCCTATGGCCAAGTGAAAGCACTAAAGCCGCATAGTCTGATTGCCTCGTTTCTCCTACACACTACCGCCTCCGGGCACCAAGACGTTGGCTAAGGGTTAAAGTGTCAAGGAAGAAACACCCTTTCCAGTATCTGCAAGGGGGTCAAAGCCGACGATTGGTAACTTTCAGTTCAAAACGGCTGCACAGGAGTCAAAATAATCAAATAGCGCATAATACACCATGCCAACTGGCTGCATTACAAAGCACCAAAAGTTTAAACTTGCTCGGATAAGCAGCAGTACATTCACTCATAAATTATATCTTTAGAGCACCGGGCCTCTATCGCCGGAGCACCATCCATCACGATAGGAAAGTACTGCTCGGGACGCCTATGCTCCTTCCCAGTAGGCGGGGGTCCGCTGGCCATTTCAGCCAGCTTGATCTTCGACCAGTGCACCATAGTCTTACCGAAGGCCAGTCGAGCTCCCTTGATGCATGTGGAGCGCTTCCAGACATCAATCTGGGGCGCGGCATCGCACAACCTCTGCACCAAGCCGAAGTAGCTGCTCTTTAGCGCCTCTGAAGGCCATAGCTTCATGCAGAGGTCCTTCATGGACGGCTCTGCCATCTGATACAACTCCGTGAGCTGCTTCAGCTGGTTGTTGAGGAGGGAAGGTTTTGGAAATATGCCCTAGAGGCAATAATATTGTATTATTATATTTCCATTATTCATAGTTAAGAGTTTATATTCCATGCTATAACTGCTATGATCCTGGAATATGCGATTCAGTGGAAAACTCATATGCACGTGTGGAATGATAAGCGGTAAACAATAGGTTCCTGGTCTCACCTCTAAGACCGGCTCAAGTGTTGTTGGTGATCACGTTTTCCAGATCTTAGGATATCATTAAGTGTAACAATAGTACTAAAACAGCATTGAGGGTATGACGTTAGAAGAACGATCATATTGAATCGACCCAATACTTGTCTATTATACTATGTGATCATATCGTCTGAAATCATCTGTTATAACACAGAGTGTTAGCATGTGTTTTTAGTTCCTCAGACCATGAGACTGTCTTGGTCACTTACTACCATACGGTGGGCTTTGGGTTTGCTCAAACGTCATATGTAACAAGGTGATCATAACGACAACTTTCAGGCACACCAAAAAGTTTGACAAGTGACCGAACAGCTCGAGAGTGGGATTTGCTCCTCTGATGATGGAGAGATATTCTTAGGGACCTCTAGGTGTGATGGCATCCATCATCGTCTGGCCAGACATAGGTGACTACGTCACGGGGATGTCGGAACACGTCAACGAGAAAGAAGAACAAAATCGGTAATGGGAGCAACGGTATAGTGACCATGGTGATGACTCTGGAGGATACCGATGCACACCGGGTTTTGTAAAGTATCGTGAAGCAAAGGGAACATCACATGATAACCAAAGGTTCACTCGAATATCATTCGTGTAATCATAGGTACCGATATGGATGTCCACGGTTCCGCTATCGGTCATTGAACGAAGGGGTTTCGTTCATGTCTATTATTACCGAACCTACAGGGTCACAAGCTTAAGATAATCATGATCTGCTGAGTGTTAGTAAGATGGGAGTGATGAGAATATATTTGTGGAATTGTTTCATTAATATCCAAAATAGTTCTGAGAGGTTCCGGAAGCGTTTCAGGGTCACCGGAAGGGTTTCGGTGGATATCGGATAATACCGGGTATTACCGATTAATATATATATAGGTGGCCACCCCTATTGGGCCTTTATGACCCAAGTGGTCTTCCACCACTTGGCCTTATTAGGCCTGTTGATATTAAATTAAATATATATTTATTCTAAACATTTTCAGAGCATTATATATAATTTAACATCCCCCTTCTCCCCATGGAAAGGGGAGAGGGAGGCCGAATTGGAGGGGGATTCCCCTCCCCTTGGCCTGCCATAAAGGGGAGACTTTCCCTCTTTGTGTGTCTCCCCCTCCTTTCCTCCCAACCTATATATACTAGAGGATTTCCACCCTTTTGCAATACAAGTTTTGGGAGCCTCCTCTACTTGATCTAGTTCTAGTTCTAGTTGGTCCTAGACTAATTAGAGCTAGCCCTAGCCACCTCTAATCATCATAATTAGAAGCCCTGTGTGGTTCTAATCCCCTCCCTCTAATTCTCCGGCGATGAATAGCTCTGGACGGTGAAACGTTGCCGGATCATGAAGACCGTATGCTTGCAACAGAGTAGGGAGGCCGTGCTCTCGGTCTTCAGTTCGAGGGATCATTCGAGGGCGGTTCGCGGGATCATCATCAATGTTCGAGGGACTTCAAGTACGATCTACACCGACTTGTCTACTTCCGCTTCACTCCGGAGTCAGTAACGATCATTGATCACAACTCGTTATGCATCTTCATATTGTTCTTGGGTGATCGTAGGTGCGATTTTTTTTGTTTTCTACTACATTTCCCAACAGTGGCATCATGAGCAGGTTTATGAGTAGATGTAGGTTGCGATCTAGATCACATCTGATATGTGAGGGTTGGTGTTCTTGCTATGCTTCCCATGAGTGTTGCTTCGGTTCAGTTCATCGGTAGAATGATTTAGTTTTGCTACAAGGTTCTTAAAATTGATCGGCTCTGGCTGTCGATGATCTGCTAATAGTTCCTTGGGCTACATCATAGTTGGGAATAATGAACCATCGCGTACACAAGAGGGTGCCGAAGATGGATGATCTTCTAGGGGGTCACGCGTATTGACGAAGTTTAGTGTGGGGGTGAGACTTTTAATTAAGCCTCTCTTTCACACACCCCGAAACTTAATCTAGCATCAAGAATATCGCCTTGTTGTGCTTGCGTATGTACCTAGTCTTTATTGATAAAGCTGGTTAACCACATAAATAATTTTTTTCTAAAACCCATTAGAGGACGTCTAACTTGGTTTTGCAGGGTTTGCATATGATGTGGTATAGCCTTCGTCATGATAATGAGTTTATGTATGAGATGGTTATATGTTGTAATGTTAAGTGGCCTGCGCGTCATGGCATGATGGTCGGAGCCACGGGATTGCCACCTTAATGTAAACATCGTAAATATAGGTTACATGTCATGGTGGCAAAACATACACGGAGGACCCAGACGAGGAGAAGGTGTACCAGGCACGGGACGAGGAGCTATAATTTCGTACCACGACAGAATTTTAGATTTTGGTGCCACAGGCAACGTTTTCTGAAAAGGTAGCCACGGCAACATTTTCTGAGATCGCCGTCATGGCAATGTTTTTGAAATAGTTACCAAGGTAACGAAATATTGGCCGTCACGTTGCTTCAACTGGAGATTGAAGACGATCATGAAGGACTCCCGGCACCCAGGGCTATACCATGTCATGCTATTATGAATTGCCTGAGATGTTTATCCCTTTGTTGTTTGCACCCTTTGATTGCACAGTAGTAAATTATTAGGGTGATCTCTCACAGTAAATATCAAGTTAAAAAGGTGCTCTTCCCAGTGTTGTAACCGTCTATAACACGTAGCATTCCGGAGTGCGTCATTGATACGTCTCCAATGTATCTATAATTTTTGCTTTGTTCCATGTTGTTATATTATCATTCTTGCATGTTTTACAATCATTTTATAACAAATTTATATCATTTTTTTGGACTAACCTATTGACATAGTGCCTAGTGTCAGTTGTTGTTTTTTGCTAGTTTTTTACTTCACAGAATATCAGTACCAAACGGAGTCCAAACACAGCGAAACTTTTTGGAGATTTTTATTGGACCAGAAGACACCTTGGGGGCCAAGAAAGCACCTGGAAGGAGTCCCGGGGGGACCACAATACACCAGTGCGCGCCCAGGAGCCCGGGCGCGCCCTGGTGGGTTGTGGGGCCCACGAAGGTCTCCTGCACCGCCTCTTCGCCCTATAAATTCCCAAATATTCCAGAAACCCTAGAGGAGTCGATGAAACACAATTCCAGCCGCCGCAAGTTCCAAAACCACGAGATCCAATCTAACACCATCACGGAGGGGTTCATCATCCTCATTGGTGCATCTCCGATGATGCATGAGTAGTCCACCATAGACCTAAGGGTCCGTAGGCAGTAGCTAGATGGCTTCTTCTTTCTTTTTTGCTTCTCAATACAATGGTCTCTTGGAGATCTATTTGATGTAACTCTTTTTGCGGTGTGTTTTTTGGGATCCGATGAACTTTGAGTTTATGATCAGATCTATATCCATGAATATTATTTGAGTTTTCTTTGATCTCTTATATGCATGATTATTTATAGCCTCATATTTATTCTTCGAATCTTTGGTTTAGTTAGGCCAACTAGATCGATTTTTCTTGCCATGGGAAGAGGTGCTTTGTGATGGGTTCGATCTTGCGGTGTCCTCTCCCAGTGATAGAAGGGGCAGCGAGGCACGCATGTATCATTGCTATTAAGGATAACAAGATGGGGTCTATTCCTACGTGAATAGATCTTGTCTACATCATGTCATCGTTCTTATTGCATTACTCCGTTTCTCCATGAACTTAATACACTAGATGCATGTTGGATAGCGGTCGTTGTATGGAGTAATAGTAGTAGATGCAGGCAGGAGTCGGTCTACTAATCTTGGACGTGATGCCTATATATTGATCATTGCCTTGGATATCATCATAATTATTCGATCTTCTATCAATTGCCCAACAGTAATTTGTTCACCCACCGTGTGTTATTTTCTCGAGAGAAGCCACTAGTGAAATCTACGGCCCCCGGGTATATCTTTTATCATATTGCTTTCCGATCTATTTTTCATCGCATTTGTTTCCAGATCTATTATTCCAAAAACCCAAAAATACTTTGCTGCACTTTTTATTTGCATCTTTTATTTTGCATTTTATTCAGGTCTATTTATCCAAACACATACAAAACAATCTATCTTTTTACCGACGAGGGATTGACAACCCCTCTTACGTGTTGGGTTGCGAGGATTTGTTCTTTGTGTGCAGGTACCGTTTACATAGTGTTGCTTGGTTCTCCTACTAGATTGATACCTTGGTTCATAACTGAGGGAAATACCTACCGTAGCTGTACTGCATCATCCCTTCCTCTTTGGGGAAATACCAACGCAGTTTCAAGCCACATCAAAAGGAATTTCTGGCGCCGTTGCCCAGGAGGATCAAGTCAAGATAGTCTCCCATCAACTTGCCAATTTCTGGCGCCGTTGCCGGGGAGACATCATCAACATCTATTAGGTTCCTTATCACAAATCTCATCTCCTTGCAATTTACATTATTTGCCATTTGCATCTTGTTTTCATCTTCCCCACTTCACAAAATTTGCCGTTTTATTTGCCTTCTCTTTTTCGTTCGCCTTTTTCACGTCACTCTTTTGTTTGCTTGAACTCATCATCATGAGTGACTTCGGTATGGCAGAAATAGATGACGGCCTCACTCCTAAAATTGGACGATCTGGCAATCTGGATGCTAAAACTTTTGTCTTGGGGCAAGGGAATGTTATGGGAAAAGAACATATCCAAGAATTTTTTAATTGTGTTGGAAATTTTACTTTTCATGATGCCCCTATACTTAAAAGAACTAAAACTTATGCGGAGGCTATTTCAGCACTAGTTCTGAAACTTGAAAATAGATTTATCCGTACTCATCCTACCTTGCAAAGATTGTTTTATGAACTGCCCGTTATAAAAGACCCAGAAGCTAAAAAACTAGCAACCCATGTTCTTATGAATGAATTTGATCACATAATATAGAAAGCTAGGGAAATTTTTGATTTTTATGGTATGAGTCATGAAAAACCAGTGATAGATGAGATCCTTTACAATAGTGACTATATGTTGTGACATTTGCTTGGAAATAATCAAAAAATTTATGAGAACCTTAAAAAGGAAATCCCCGTTTTAGATGTGATCCAACAAGTTTTCAATGATGTTAATCAACAATATTCTTGGATCGTAGCCGGAAATCAAAGAGGTTACGTAGATGGACAACTTGATAATGCTAAAATTTCTATGGATAATGTGTTTCAAGTTATTTTTGCAAAACCTCCTGACAAAAACACATCTATGGAAAATAAGAAGAAATATGACAATAGTTGAATCTATGAATTATGCCTAGCTAGGGGCATAAAACGATAGCGCTTGTTGGGAGGCAACCCAATGAATAAAATTTATTTTTTCCTTTTATTTATGTTCTTGAGTGTTTGCTCAATTATGCCTCTGTTATGATTGTGTTTTTTTATGTTTTAATTAGTATTTGTGCCAAGTAAATCCTTTGGGATAGCTTTGGTGATAGTTGGTTTGATCCTGTTGAAAAACAGAAACTTTTGTGTCCAGTAACAGAATGGTTTAAATTCACAGAAGCGACGAAAAAATCTGAATTTTTTACACAAGATTGATATACAAATTTTCTATGTTTTCCTAATTTTTAAGAATTTTTCGAGTAACAGAAGTATGATATCAATTCACATATTTACAGACTGTTCTATTTTTGACAGATTCTGTTTTCTTTGCATTGTGTGCTTATTTTGATGAATCTATGGATTGTATCGGGGGGTATAAGCCATGGAAAAGTTAGAATACACTAGATATAATGCAATAACAAAATTTTAATGGGTTTGCAACAGTACTTAAAGTAAAGATTGGTTTTCTTATACTAACGGATCTCACGAAGGTTTTGTTAAGTTTTGTGTGATTGAAGTTTTCAAGTTTTGGGTAAGATTACGATGGATGAAGGAATAAGGAGTGTCAAGAGCCTAAGCTTGGGGATGCCCCATGGCACCCCAAGTTAATATTCAAGGAGAATCAAGAAACTAAGCTTGGGGATGCCCTGCCCCGGAAGGCATCCCCTCTTTCTTCTAATGACCATCGGTATTTTACTTGGAGCTATATTTTTATTCGTCACATATCATGAGTTTTGCTTGGAGCGTCTTGTATTATATGAGTCTTTGCTTGTTTTTATTTTTAGTTTGTCACAAGTATCCTTTCTAGACACACCTATTTGAGAGAGCCAAAATTATGGCATGATTTGTTAGCATTGCTCTTTATGCTTCACTTAAAAAAAATGAGCTATGGAATTGCTCTAGTGCTTCACTTATATCTTTTTTAGCACGGTGTGCTTTAATATTTTTGAATAAATTCTCTCATGCTTCACTTATATTGTTTTGAGAGATGAAATTTGAGCTTGTCAAAAGCAATTGCAACATATGAAACTAGTCCCAAAGTGATAGATATTCAAGAGGGATAAAATAAAAACTTCCATGAAGATCATTGGACAAAATAAACTTGATTCTTTGTAATATTTTTGAGATATGATGATAGTAAGATATGAGTCATGTTGGTGAGTAATTATGCTTTAGTAAAAATATTGGTGTTAAGGTTTGTGATTCCCTATGCAAGCACGAAAGTCAATAGTTATGCAATGAAATTACATCCTACTTGTGGTGCATTATTCATTATTATTTATGCTCAATGCTCGCTTATGTGAATTTTTGTTTCTTGGTTGGTTGCTTCTCAATCTTTTTGCTAGCCTTCACCTATACTAAGTAGAAATACTACTTGTGCATCCAAACTCTTTAAACCCAGTTTTGCCATATGAGTGCACCATACCTACCTATATGCAGTATTTTCGTGCCGTTCTAAGCAAATTTGTATGTGCCGACTCTAATTTTTCAAAATGAATTTCCTCTTTGTGTGCCCGTACTGCTCATGAAGCGGCAGGGGGTGGCCAATATTTTCCATGCTAGATGTGTTATTCTCAAGATGAATGCTTATTCACTTGTCATTGCACGAGAGTATGGAATATTTTGATGGATTGTAAAAGATTACAGTATTTCTATCAATGTATTTCCTCTGTATTTATTATCATGATTCATTTTAGAGATTATTGTACACTCTAGCCCATTGCATAGAAGTTGCAAGGAGGTTCTTCATGAAAGAACAATAGTTGTTCAATGTTATGAAGGAGGTTGTCCATGACAGAACAATAGTTGTTCGATGTTATGACCAAAAGGGCATACTCTTATTGTGAATAAGATGCATGTTATGAATATTGATAATAAAATTGAACATCCATAACACTGAAACTAAATGTTGCCAGACTAAAGGAATACCACATGTGTGTGGCACTGCATTTAGTCACATTGGAGAAACTAGCATGGAGAAATTTCATAGTGTTGAATTTTGAAGTCATCTGATTGAGAATCATCTGACACTTGCAAGTTTCATCCAATTAGTGAAGTAACTAAAATACCGTTCACGGGCAATATAGAACGAGCAACAAAATAATTGGCAATATGCATATCGATGTGTGTAGTCCAATAAGTGTTGTTGCAAGTAGTGGATTTATCTATCTTCAAGGATGACTCAAGTAGATATTTATATTTACTAATTGAGACATAAATCTGGATATTTTGAAGTGTTTCAAAAGGTTTTCAGAATGAAGTAGAAATTATTGTAACAAGAAAATTATGTTTCTACAATTGGATTGCAGAAAAGAATATTTGAGTCACAAATTTAGCGAATGTCTGATGAGCTATAAAAAAGAATTTTATAGCTTGCACCTCCTAGAAACACTACTGAGAGTAGATTGTTTTGAGTAGATGCAATCAAACTATGTATGACATGGTGAGATTAAAGATGATATTAATTATTTCGCCAATATACTTTCAAAGTGATGCTTTAGAGACTTTGGCTTTCATACTAAAAAAGGAGCGCCATCAAATTTATTGAAATAAGTGCTACTTTGTAGGTTATCCCAAATAGTTGGGTATTCCTCTATCACTACGCTGAGGCAAAGTGTTGTCATAGAGTGCAGAAGTTTTGAAGAAAATGTTTTCTACAAAAAAGTGAGTGGGAGGACAGTGCAACTCGACAAGATTGCGGAATCTTCGTAATCAGCTCAAAGAAAAGAAACATTGGAAGTAATTCTAGAATTTCTTACCGCGACTGATACAAAAGCCTCTACATGAGATATAGAGACTACGGTCGAACTTGCAGCTAAACGATATTGTCGTGGGGTTAACACGGCAGATGCCCTTGTGAAAGGACTTAGGTGCGAGGCCATGGCCACGGTGATTAGCTTAAAGGGGTTGAGCGGGACGAGAGACACGAGTTTACCCAGGTTCGGCCCCTCACGATGGAGGTAAAAGCCTACTCCTGCTCTTGTTGCTATTACTTGAGTATCGATTACAAGGGAGCTGATTTGCTTGACCTAGCTATCGATTGATTGTAACTTGGGTTTACCCGCCGTAGGGACTCGCCTTTATATACACAGGTCGAGGCCCTGGGCTTACAAGAGTCCGGGTTGGGTTACACTTCGTAACCAATCCTGGATCTCAACAGCTTTGCCTTCTTTGGCAAGTCGCCATCAGGCGGCTTATACTTCCGGATCACGCACCGTCTTCTGGCCTTGGGCCTCCATCCGGCCCACCTCGTAAGTTGCCTCCCTGTCTTCATGTATTGGCCTCTTGGGCCTATTCTAGGGCTTCATTATTTAAGTTGCCAACAACATAACCCGGCCCTTATAGGGCGGGTTACATCGTGGGGTCATATCCCCAACATTAGGCCCCAGATTGATTTGAACTTGTTCATGTCAATCTTCACTGTCTCTGGTTGGCGAGTCTTCTTTGATTCTTCTAAACGTTTAACCTTGAACAAAGATTCATAACCCGCCATAAGAAAGGATGACATCATCTTCATAAATTCAGAAAAATCCTCATGACGTCACAGCGGATCTTTTGCATTAATCAACCATTCCGAAGATCGAGGCACCCTTTTTGTTGTAGAAGTTATTATGCCTCCTCGATTTTTGTGCATGCCTGTTACTGCGCCCTTTTCCTTATAAATAGGCACGGGGGGCCTACCCTTTTCACTTTTCACCCCCGTCGCCTCCACTTCTTCTTCTTCCTCACGACGCCCATCGTGACCCGACGAACTACATCGGCCTCCCTCGGTCTACGTCACTGCCCCGTCCTACCACCAACAAGGTCTAGTGGCGCGCCTCCGCCTTTCTCCACTGCAAACAAGTACTACTTCCATCTTCTTTCAGATCTGCATTAGGTCAATCGAGTTCGTAGTGTTCATCAGAGTTCATCCTAGTTCTTCGCATCTTTTGAACGGAAGCTGTTTTTGATCTGAGAATAATAGAGGAATATTGCGGTAGCAATTTTTAGCACCATCTTGAATCTGGATAACTTGTATTCATCTCTAGAATCAGCTGTTATCTTACTTGCCCTTCCACCACTGCCTTGATAGGTATAGTAATTCCTTTCCTTTTTGCACTACTCGTAGATCCGTAAATATAGCTGTGAACTGTGAAACCTGTTTGCCCCATACTTAGCAAAATTTCAACAATCTCGGATTCCTTAGATAATTGACCCACCCTTCACCTTTCGGGCGACTTATCAATGTATTTGTAACTCGCCAAGAATTTCCAGAAATTGCTTCTTTCAGTTAACCCGCCATTAGCTTAAGATGGCTTACCTTTGTACTTTGCTTTTAACTCGCCTTCATATTTTTAGGCGGCTTAACATGGCCAAAACTACTCTTTGCAATTGGGGTCCTTCTCTGGTCACTGAGCAGATGCTCAAGGATTACGTAGATCAAGGTCTGTTAGCGGCTCAGGAAGAAATTGGCTGGAGGCTCAACCAAGGGGAAAATGTCCCTAATCCTGGCGAGGGAGAAGTGATTGTTTTCACTGACCATATTCTTAGGGGCTTCACACCGCCCGGGTGAAAATTCTTTCGAGATGTTTTGCATTACTTCAACTTCCATCCTCAAGACATAAGCCCAAACTCAATAACAAACCTCTGCCACTTCCAAATATTCTGTGAAGTCTATTTGCAAGTAGAACCCACCGTCACTCTCTTCAAGGAGTTCTTCTATTTGAATCACTAGACTGAGTGTGCCAGTGGTCCATTTCAAGAACTAGGCGGAATCTCAATTCAGAGATGCCGAGACGGCTGCTTTCCTGCCGCTATTTTGTTGAGCCACCCCAAGGGTTGGGTTAAAACCTGGTTCTATTGCAAAAACACTGCCCCAGCAAATGAGAATCCTCTGCCGAGTTACCGGGTTGATCGTCTTCCCACCAATTTTGACCCGCCAAGCAAACTTCTTCCAACTGAACACATTAAGGCTCTCACTATCCCAAGGTAACAGCTTTGCTAGCCAATGGGTTGACAGGGGTCAACTTAGCCCGCTGCTGGGTTTCATGGAGGATTCTTCCTCTAAGTCACCGGCCTAATTAATGTGCAAGTAATCTGGCGAGTCAGATGAGCCTCAACGATATGGGGTCTGATAATTGTACTGCTGAAGAAGTCTTTTAAGCTGTGAACTCTTTACTTGGGGAGTCACAAGAGAATTGCAACAAAGTTGGATTGCCTCAGTTTTTCAAGGCTAACCCGCCCCCAGCTGTAAGTATTACTTTATGTCTGGTTTAAAAATATCTTTGACTTGTTCTATGGCATACTTATCAACCTGCTCTTAATATATAGCCCGACTCAGCCTTTTGGAAAAGGAAGATTAAATCTGTTGCACCCAAAAAGAAGAGTGGTCCGAAACCAAAGAAAACCAAGCCAGCTGCCATGGCTAAACCGGCCGCTGCGAGCGAGTCATTGGAAATTGATGACCAGTCTGAGGTAGAATTTCACTCTCTTGGTCATCTCTTTAATGACTTAGTTGACGCTTCTTACTCACATGATGATGGTGCATCAAGTCGGGCTGATAATCAAGAGGTAATTTCTATCTCTTTCGGCTCAGACTCGGCACCTCCAAGGGGAATCAGGCGGGTTGTCCGGAAAGTACCATTTTCTCACCCAAATGCTTATTTAGACCCAAACTTTATTTTGAAGAAGGCTCAATATGATGCAAGACGCCAAACCTGGAGTGGCGGCTCTGGTGACCTAATGGCTGGGTTAAGTCATGAACCTTCTCCCCGTAAGCGGCCAGCTGAGGTGCCACACAATCCAAACTTTTCCTCACCTAAAGCTGGTCTTATACGACATCCTCTTAACCCTTCTGACTCTAATTACCAGGAGTCGCCACCTTCTTCTGGCAACTCATCTCAAACACAGCTGCTTGCCTTCATTGTGAAATGAGGGTAAGCCTTTGCTTTTACTTATAGCCCTTCAACTTTTTGCTATTAAACATGTGTTAATACTCAATGTGATCACAGGGCCAAAGCCAATGAGAAGAAAAGAAAAGTTGGCAACTCTTCCAAGGCCCCTCAAATTTCTGAATCAGAACTGCAGGTATTGGTAACTCCAGAAATTAATCCTGAAGAGCCCGAGGAACCTCAAAACAAACAAGATGGCCCGCCTCCATAGGTTGAGGCCATGGAAGCTAATATCAACCCGGCGAGTAACCTTGACCCGCCAAGTACTAAACCTTCTTCTCCTGCCAAACCGACTAACAAGAGTTCTGCTGATGACAACATTGATGATATTACCATCACCGGGACAGCTTTTAAAGTGCCTGAAGCCTCCAAAGTGTTAATCAAGCATTCTGCTAGGGAAGAGAAGCCCTTACTGGAAAAGGGCAAGGCCAAGCTTGATCTGGAAAACTATGCCTCATTCAGCGCAGGCGAGTTGCACGCGGGCTATTTAAGCCGCCTTCATACCAGCCGCGATATGGAGGCCGGCTTAGTCAACCTGATGAAGCAGAAGTATGAGGTACGAATGCATTTAACCCCTCTTTAGTTATCTTGCGTGTGTGTGTGTGTGTGTATATATATATATATTCATATATATATATATATATCATATAGCCCCAAAGTCTTAAGTATAGGAAGAATATTGAGTATGCTTGAGACTTGTAAAAATTTCCAAAGTGTAGCCCCCAAGGGTCGGCTTATCTTTGAAAGATGAGACGTGTCTTTTAAAATGACAAATTTGACAAATCACTTGTAGCCCCCAAGGGCCGGCTTATCTTACAAAGATGAGTCGGGTCTTCTGTATCTCCTAGTTAAAAACTTCATCGTACATTAGCCCCCAAGTGCCAAGGATATTGCTTGCAATGTGCTTGGGACTTAAATACCAGTGTGGAACATGAACTCAACCATCTTAGCACTTATTTGAACACTATTTATTGCTTGTAACCCTTGGCAGGAGGCTTTGAGTTTGGGCGAGTCAAACATCGCCGATTTAAAAGCAAGTTTGAAGACACAACAAAGTGAACGTGCCAAGGCCGAATTAAGCCTGAAATCATCTTTGGAAAATATTGAGAAGATCAGAGCCAATTTTGATGTGGAAAGTGCCGCCTGGGAAACTGAGAAGGCCATGCTTCTGAAGAAAGCAGAAGATGCTGAGGCCCAGCTTAAACCTGTGACTGAAGAATTGTCCGGCTTAAAACAACATATTTCTCAAATGATAACCGCCATTTTTGGTAAGTAAAACTTATACTTGACTGCATTGACTCGCCTGGCGACTTGTAATATGATATTTAACTCGCCTGGCGACTCATGTTCAAAATGCTTAATAGGTGCCAGAAGTGCTAGCCTTGCACAAAACGCAGTGATGAAGCTGAAAGTCGTGTACTCTTTGACAGAACAATTATATTCTGGCTCCCTTCGGACACTCGTGGCCATCTCAAATGGAAAGAAGCCGCCTACACTTATAAAAACTGTGTTGGAACACTTATCCATAGTGCCAGCCCAATTGGAAGAGCTAAAGCTATCAGCCGCCCGTTCGGGCGCCATTACTGCCTTAAGCCGGGCCAAAGCTTGGCAATCAGAATTGGATCCAACAGAAATGGCTGGCGGATGCCAAGAATTTAATGATGACGGGTCTGTGTTTGAAGAAGCTAACTTTACCAGATGCGTCAAAGGGATGCGGCCCTTGGCGTGTCAACTCACGCGGGAGGTGGACTTGTCCAAGTACCAGCCGGCTTACGACAGCAACAATGCTCGTATTAAGGCGCCGTCCCACGACATTGTAGATCTGACTCTGCCAAGGCGTAAGCACACTTTTGCTTTTGATATTGACCTCGCTCCTGTTATGAATGATGAAGCTATCTTTGAAGCCTTAACTGGTATCAACTAGACATCGGGCAATCTTCATATTTCTAGCGAAGACCCGGCACAGGATGACCCGGAAAGCTCCAGCACAAGGCGCCAAGACGATGTTAACCCGACGGGGTCTAACCCGGACGGCGCAGAGGCCGGCTCAAAAGAGTGATCTTAACTCTTGAAAAACTTTGGTTGAAAAAACTTTCAGGCTTAGCTGTAGCCTTGTAATAGCTAGTTAAAACTTTTATCTGCCCTGCCATGCCTTCGTGCATGTTTTTACCAACTTGTGCTTGAGCAGCTGAACCTCTTTATATGCTTAATGAAGTTGTTGACGCCTGTTTTGCTTGCCAATATCCCTGTCTTGACATATAATCTGAAAAGATCCATAAATGCTTATAATGGTGACTTATAGTCAAAATCCAGGACGAGTTAATAATCCAATGACTTATGGTCAGATCCAATTTTTTTTAAAGAGTACACTGGCGGCTTATAGCCACAATAAGCTCAACGTGGAGCAATATAACCTGGATCTGTATGACCCGGAAACTCCTTATCTATACATAAAAGGTTTCTGCAAAACAAAAATAGAGAACATAAACATGTATATCTCAAATACGTGTTAAGCCGGCTTGTAAGGCACAACCCAAAAAGATTGGTTTTGAAAAACTCATTTTTTTTGCTTCAAAGAAGCTTGGCATGATAGCTTTTCATCCCGTAAGCCGGCTCTCACATGACATAAATCCGTCATTTTAACCTTAACTAGTTCAGGGTCTTCCAAGAAGATTGACTGTTAAGAGTACGAACAGGCCACAAAGCGGAGAGACTACAGCAGACAGGTGAGTTTATCCTAGCTCTCTGTAAGCCGGCTCTCACGTGACAAGAACCACCGTTTTAACCTTGACAAGTTCAGGGTCATGGAAGATTGACTGTCAAGAGTATGGCGGGTCACCTGGCGGAGTAGCAAGTTGCAAACAGGCAGGTTTAACCCATAACATGGCATGGAAGCCGATCAAGAGGGTAAGATAGCTATACTCATTGAGTAGGAAGTCCCCAAGTGACCCATAATATGGCATGGAAGCCAATCAAGAGGGTAATATAGCTATACTCGTTGAGTAGGAAGCCCCCAAGTGACCCATAATATGGCATGGAAGCCGATCATGAGGGTAAGATAGCTATACTCGTTGAGTAGGAAGCCCCCAAGTGACCTTATGATCAATCAATAAAGACTCATGCACAAAAAATATGAGATGAAACGACAGAGGCCCAGAAATTTGGGGATGCCGGCTTTATTATGTTGATCATAAAAAGATATGTACATTGATGAAGGTATATACAATGATGAGAGCCAATGACTCAAGTGTAGTAAGGCCGAAGATGAGCAATGTTCCAAGGCCTGCTGGTCTCCTCCTCAGATGTGCGTGAATCTTTGTTCTCACGTATGTCAATGAGGTAGTATGAACCATTGTTGAGGTTTTTGCTAACCACAAAGGGTCCTTCCCAAGGAGGTGAAAGCGTATGCATCCCTGTCTGATCTTGAATTAGACGGAGCACTAAGTCGCCCTCCTGAAAGGTCTGGCTTCGAACCCTACGGCTGTGATAGCGACGTAGGTCTTGCTGATAAATTGTTGAACGAGCTGCCGCAAGATCACACTCCTCCTCAAGAGCATCCAAAGCATTCTGACGCACCGTCTCATTGTCAGTCTCCACATAAGCCGCCACGCGGGGCGAGTCATGACGAATATGGCTTGGGAGAATTGCTTCAGCACCATAAACCATGAAGAAGGGTGTATAACCCGTTGACCTGTTGGGGGTGGTCCTGATGCTCCAGATAACCGAAGGAAGCTCTTCCACCCAACAAACCGGAGTCCTTTTTAAGGGAACCATGAGCCGGGGTTTGATTCCTCTCAAAATCTCCTGGTTAGCACGTTCTGCCTGACCATTGGACTAAGGACGTGCAACTGATAAAACATCAAGCCTGATGTGCTCTCTTTGACAAAATTCCTTCATAGCACCATTAGACAAATTTGTCCTGTCGGTGCAACAAACCCTGGTGTATGTTGCCCGGACTATACACAGGCTCAAGGGCAAGATTACAGCATCCAAGACAAGGCCAAGCAGAAGATATAGCTCTCTGAGAAATCAAAGGGCGGATCAAGAAGACCAAGACAAGCCAAATGAGCAAGATATCACTAAGGAAAAACCTCCCTTGCCGGGCAGGCGAGCCTGGCAAGGTCGAGGTCACCCCAAAGACAAGTCTCAAGATTCCCCCGGCAAGCTTGCCGGGGACGCCAAGGGTGGCTCACCCCGCCAGGACGCCACCGATCCACCTCACAGCGACGCAAGTCACCTCCCAGTGCGGTGTCGAGCCCCCAAGTGATTAAGTGGCTGTTCTATGGCACGTGGCTCCATTTTTGAGGAAGATCACCCCCAAATGACACCCGTCCAGGGGCGTGTCACACAGGCAGGCGTGAAGGTGGACAAATAGCACGGCAAGGCTTGCCGGGCTACCCCGCGATGTGACACTAAGCAGTGCATTTAATGCACCCTTTCCTGCCTACAGAGTTAGGTATGATAGCACTGTGGCTATCTAATCACTGGATAATGACTGTTTTGCCATTGTGGTAACCCCTTGACCTATAAAAGGAGGGTCGTGGCAACCTTAGAAAGGATTTCGGGCCCTTGTACATTCATACGCGCGTAGCTGCTCTCGTCCCAAGGCGACCTTGCCGGGCTTGAGCGATGCGTCTCCACCACGGTCCTTTCATCAATCCACAAAAGCAGGAGTAGGGTTTTACGCCTTGCGGCGGCCCGAACCTGGGTAAAAACTGCCTGTGTCATCGCTGCCGTGCTGCTCTACGGTCTCCGCTCTTTGTGCAACGCGCCCTTCCCCCTTGCCGAACCACAAGGGGCCGATGGCTGCATAGGTGGCCATGTTGAACCACGACATCTTTGGCGCGCCGGTAGGGGGAAGTGCTTGTGCGAACCCGAGGGTGTAAGCAGCGCGTCATCATCTTCATCATATTCTTCTTCATCGACGGCTCCATCATCCATGGCGCCCAAGAAAAAACCCGGCGCAACGGCTCACCCGTCCACCTCGAAGGCCCCCTCACATGCAGCCGCTGATGCCATGGGTTCCCCAAGGGCGCACAGGGACGTGGACGCCGCGAGGGACGTGACCGGCGCAGGCGGCGCCATCACCGTTCCCCCTGTGGCCGAAGCAGGAGCAGGAGGTGCCGGAGGAGGACAGTATCAACAGCATCCTAGCGGCCATGCTCCACAAGATGCGGGTGGGGAGAACATTCCATCTCCGCCTCTCCACCTCGCTGAAGGACGCAGCCGCAGCGATGGCGCTGGCTCTGGTGCGAATCACAACCTTCCAGCTGCCCCCACTACGGGTGCGGCTGCAGGGCACGTGCTATCCCCAGGGCAAGCTGGCCAAGACGATGCGCCGAATGGGGTTGCCAATCCCCAAGCACATCTGCCTCACCGCCACGCCACCCTGGCGACCGGCTCGCGGCGACGAGAGCACGGCCTCGTCACTACCGGCACCGTCAGAAGTCAGGCGACGTCGCGATCTGCGTCGTCGTCTATGCCAAGCACCGCTTCGGAGGCCATGGCGCGGGCCCAACTCCTGTTGAGATTTCCACCAGCAGCCGATCAAATGGATGAGTGGAGAGCCACCATTCAGAGCCTGATTGGTTTTGCTGAGGCGGGAGGATCACAACGGGCAGGCCCGTCACGGCCACCATCGGCAGCAACAAGGGCCCGGGCCGCTGGCCGCACCGAAGGGGCCACTCCTACGGTGCAGTCCCCTCCACGGCAGCCAGCGCAGGGGCCACGACCAGAGCCACGCACTCAAGAACCCGACGAGGTATCAATGGCTTCGTCTGATCCTTGAGCCCGTCAAAATCAGCGGCGGGTCCTAGAAGACAGGTGAAGGGAAGACGCGCGCGTCACCATAGAACGGCGCCGCAAAACCCACCACCAGTCCAACAGGCGCAACGGCCCCAACGTCGATGAGCCTGTGCCCGGTGGAGACGGGTACCTACCCTTCGAGGTTGGGTGTCCTACCTTCACTCGTGAGCTGCGGCAAGTCCGTTGGCCGTCTACCCGTACGTTCAAGCCAGAGATACCAGAGAAGTACGATGGAAGACTGAACCCGGCAGAGTTCTTGAGCATCTACACCATCGTCGTTCAAGCCGCCGGAGGAAGAGATGAGAAGGTATTCGCCAACTACTTCCCTTTGGCACTCAAGCCAAATGTGAGGTCGTGGTTGATCCACTTACCGGAGAACTCCATCTCAACCTGGGCGGACCTGTGCAATGAGTTTGTTGGCGCCTTCACGGGCGGCCATTGATACGTCTCCAACGCATCTATAATTTTTTTATTGTTCCATGCTATTATATTATCTGTTTTGGATGTTTTATATGCATTATTATGCTATTTTATATTATCTTTGGGACTAACCTATTAACCTAGAGCCCAGTGCCAGTTTCTGTTTTTTCCTTGTTTTTGAGTTTGGCAGAAAAGGAATACCAAACGGAGACCAAACAGAATAAAACTTTCGCGATGATTTTTCTTGGACCAGAAGACACCCCGGAGACTTAGAGTTCAAGTCAGAAGAGCCACGAGGCGGCGACAAGGGGGGAGGGCGCGCCCAGGGGGTAAGGCACGCCCCCTGCCTTGTGGGCCCCACGTGACTCCACCGACCTACTTCTTCGTCCTATATATTCACATATATTCCAAAACCCTCAGAAGCATCCACAAAAACACTTTTCCACCGCTGCAACCTTCTATACCCGTGAGATCCCATCTAGGGACCTTTTTCGGCACCCTGTCGGAGGGGGATTCGATCATGGAGGGCTTATACATCAACTCTATTGCCCTTCCGATGAAGCGTGAGTAGTTTACCTCAGACCTACAGGTCCATAGCTAGTAGCTAGATGGCTTCTTCTCTCTCTTTGATTCTCAATACCATGTTCTCCTCATTGTTCTTGGAGATCTATCCAATGTAATCTTCTTTTGCGGTGTGTTTGTTGAGATCTGATGAATTGTGGATTTATGATCAGCTTATCTATGAATATTATTTGAATCTTCTCTGAATTCTAATATGCAAGATTTGATATCTTTGTAATTCTCTTCGAATTATCGGTTTGGTTTGGCCAACTAGATTGGTTTTTCTTGCAATGGGAGAAGTGCTTAGCTTTGGGTTCAATCTTGCGGTGTGCTTTCCCAGTGACAGTAGGGGCAGCAAGGCACGTATTGTATTGTTGCCATCGAGGATAAAAAGATGGGGTTTACATCATGTTGCTTGAGTTTATTCCTCTACATCATGTCGTCTTACTTAATGTGTTACTCTGTTCTTCATGAACTTAATACTCTAGATGCAGGCAGGAGTCGGTCGATGTGTGGAGTAATAGTAGTAGATGCAGAATCGTTTCGGTCTACTTGACACGGACGTGATGCCTATATTTCATAATCATTGCCTTAGATATCGTCATAACTTTGCGCTTTTCTATCAATTGCTCGACAGTAATTTGTTCACCCACCATATTATTTGCTATCTTGAGAGAAGCCTCTAGTGAAACCTATGGCCCCCGGGTCTATTTTCCATCATATAAGTATCCGATCTACTATTTTCCATCATATTAGTTTCTGATCTACTATTTTGCAATCTTTTACTTTTCGATCTATATAACAAAAAACCCAAAAATATTTTATCTTTTGTTTATCTATCTCTATCGGATTTCACTTTTGCAATTGACCGTGAAGGGATTGACAACCCCTTTATCGCTTTGGGTGCAAGCGTTTGATTGTTTGTGCAGGTATTAGGTGATTTGTGCGTTGTCTCCTACTGGATTGATACCTTGGTTCTCTAACTGAGGGAAATACTTATCTCTACTTTGTTGCATCACCCTTTCCTCTTCAAGGGAAAAACCAACGCAAGCTCAAGAAGTAGCAGGAAGAATTTCTGGTGCCGTTGCCGGGGAGATCTACGCCAAGTCAAGACATACCAAGTACCCATCATAAACTCTCATCTCTTGCATTACATTATTCACCATTTGCCTCTCGTTTTCCTCTCCCCCACTTCTAAAACGATTTTCGAAAAGATTTGCCTTTTTATTCACCTTCTTTCCGTTCGATCTTTTGTTTGCTTGTGTTACCATGTGCCTTCTTTTTGCTTACATCTTCGCTTCCTAAAAGTTTATGGATCCTCATCCACTTGCTAATATTTTTAAGAGATCCAATTATGATGAACCAATTTCTAGTGATTTGAGTGCACTAGATTATCTTTATGAAGTTTTGCTTGAAATTCGTGAATCTGAAAATTGTGATGAAGTGTTAAAAGAAGAAATCTATGAAGTGATTCATGATAGCTCCTTGGATGAAAAGCATGATTGCAATGGTTCTACTATAAATTCTATTAATGTCAGTTGTGCTAATGATATGCAAAACCCTAAGCTTGGGGATGCTAGTTTTGCTAGGACCACTACTTGTTGCAATGATCATGATTGGGGTGATTCTTTTTATGATCTTGAAAATTTATTTAAGCCCCATGATGCATATGAGATTGATAATAATGTTTGCAATAATATTGAAAGTGGGTTTGGAAGAGTGTCAACTTGAGATCCCACATATTTGGAGAATGTTCAATCTTATGAAAAAATTGATAAAAGTGGGATTGGAGAGGTCAAAACTTTAAGTAGCAACGAACCCACTCTTTTGGATTTCAAGGAATTTAATTATGATAATTGTTCTTTAATAGATTGTATTTCCTTGTTGCAATCCATGTTGAATTCTCCTCATGCTTATAATCAAAACAAAGCTTTTACTAAACATATCGTTGATGCTATGATGCAATCTTTTGAAGAAAAGCTTGAATTGGAAGTTTCTATCCCTAGAAAACTTTATGATGAGTGGGAACCTACTATTAAGATTAATATTAAAGATTATGAGTGCCATGCTTTGTGTGATTTGGGTGCTAGTGTTTCCACGATTCCAAAAACTTTATGTGATGTGTTAGGTTTCCGTGAATTTGATGATTGTTCCTTAAATTTGCAGCTTGCGGATTCCACTATTAAGAAACCTATGGGAAGGATTAATGATGTTCTTATTGTTGCAAATAGGAATTATGTGCCCGTAGATTTCATTGTTCTTGATATAGATTGCAATCCTACATGTCCTATTATTCTTCGTAGACCTTTCCTTAGAACGATTGGTGCAATTATTGATATGAAAGAAGGAAACATTAGATTTCAGTTTCCGTTAAGGAAGGGCATGGAACAATTTCCAAGAAAGAAAATTAAATCGCCATATTAATCTATTATGAGAGCTACTTATGGATTGCATACCTAAGATGACAATACCTAGATCTATTTGTGTTTTTATGCCTAGCTAAGGGCGTTAAACAATAGCGCTTGTTGGGAGGCAACCCAATTTTATTTTTGTTTTTGCTTTTTGTTCATGTTTTGCTTTGAATAATTCATCTAGCCTCTGGTTAGATATGGTTTTATGTTTTAATTAGTGTTTGTGCCAAGTAAGACCTTTAGGATGGCTTACGGTGATAGTTGATTTGATCTTGCTAAAAAACAGAAACTTTTGCGTCCAGTCACAGAATTTAATAATTCACTGGAGCATTGAAAAACCCTGAATGTTTTACACGAGATTGATATACAAATTGCCTCTGTTTTCCTAATTTTTTAGAATTTTTGAGTTACATAAGTATTAGAACAATTCAGATCTTTGCAGACTGTTCTGTTTTTGACAGATTCTGTTTTCTTTGTGTTGTTTGCTTATTTTGATGAATCTATGGGTAATATCGGGGGGTATGAACCATGGAGAAGTTGGAATACAGTAGATATTACACCAATATAAATAAAGAATGAGTTCACAACAGTACCAAAAGTGGTGATTTATTTTCTTATACTAACGGAGCTTATGAGATTTTCTGTTGAGTTTTGTGTTGTGAAGTTTTCAAGTTTTGGGTAAGGATTTGATGGACTATGGAATAAGGAGTGGCAACAGCCTAAGCTTGGAGATGCCCAAGGCAACCCAAGGTAATATTCAAGGACAACCAAGAGCCTAAGCTTGGGGATGCCCCGGAAGGCATCCCCTCTTTCGTCTTCGTCTATCGGTAACTTTACTTGAGGCTATATTTTTATTCACCACATGATATGTGTTTTGCTTGGACCGTCTTGTATTATATGAGTCTTTACTTTTTAGTTTGCCACAATCATCCTTTCTGTACACACCTTTTGAGAGGGACACGCATGAATCGTGATTTATTAGAATACTCTATGTGCTTCACTTATATCTTTTGAGCTAGGCAATTTTGCTCTAGTGCTTCACTTATATCCTTTTAGAGCACAACGGTGGCTTTATTTTATAGAAATTATTGAACTCGCATGCTTCACTTATATTATTTTGAGAGTCTCTAAACAGCATGGTAATTTGCTTTGGTTATGAATTTAGTCCTAATATGATAGACATCCAAGAGGGATATAATAAAAACTTTCATATAAAGTGCATTGAATACTATGTGAAGTTTGATTCTTTATGATTGTTTTGAGATATAGAGATGGTGATATTAGAGTCATGCTAGTGAGTAATTGTGGATTTTAGAAATACTTGTGTTAAAGGGTGTGATTCCTGTAGCATGCACGTATGGTGAACCGTTATGTGATGAAGTCGGAGCATGATTTATTTATTGATTGTCTTCCTTATGAGTGGCGGTCGGGGACGAGCGATGATCTTTTCCTACCAATCTATCCCCTAGGAGCATGCGCGTAGTACTTTGTTTCGATGACTAATAGATTTTTGCAATAAGTATGTGAGTTCTTTATGACTAATGTTGAGTCCATGGATTATACGCACTCTCACCCTTCCACCATTGCTAGCCTCTCCTAGTGCCGCGCAACTTTCGCCGGTACCATACACCCACCATATACCTTCCTCAAAACAGCCACCATACCTACCTATTATGGCATTTCCATAGCCATTCAGAGATATATTGCCATGCAACTTTCCACCGTTCCGTTTTATTATGACACGCTTCATCATGTCATATTGCTTTGCATGATCATGTAGTTGACATCGTATTTGTGGCAAAGCCACTGTTCATAATTCTTTCATACATGTCACTCTTGATTCATTGCACATCCCGATACACCACCGGAGGCATTCATATAGAGTCATATTTTTTTCTAAGTACCGAGTTGTAATTCTTGAGTTGTAAGTAAATAAAAGTGTGATGATCTTCATTATTAGAGCATTGTCCCATGTGAGGAAAGGATGATGGAGACTATGATTCCCCCACAAATCGGGATGAGACTCCGGACGAAAAATAATAAAAAAAGAGGCCAAAGAAGCCAAACAAAAAAATGAGAGAAAAAGAGAGAAGGGGCAATGCTACTATCCTTTTTCCACACTTGTGCTTCAAAGTAGCACCATGATCTTCATGATAGAGAGTCTCCTATTTTGTCACTTTCATATACTAGTGGGAAATTTTTATTATAGAACTTGGCTTGTATATTCCAATGATGGGCTTCCTCAAATTGCCCTAGGTCTTCATGAGCAAGCAAGTTGGATGCACACCCACTTAGTTTTCTTTTGAGCTTTCATACACTTATAGCTCTAGTGCATCCGTTGCATGGCAATCCCTACTCACTCACATTGATATCTATTGATGGGCATCTCCATAGCCCGTTAATACGCCTAGTTGATGTGAGACTATCTCCTTCTTTTTTGTCTTCTCCACAACCACCATATTCTATTCCACCTATAGTGCTATGTCCATGGCTCACGCTCATGTATTGCGTGAAAGTTGAAAAGGTTTGAGAACACTAAAAGTATGAAACAATAGCTTGGCTTGTCATCGGGGTTGTGCATGATTTGAATATTTTGTGTGATGAAGATGGAGCATAGCCAGACTATATGATTTTGTAGGGATAAGCTTTCTTTGGCTATGTTATTTTGAGAAGACATAATTGCCTTGTTAGTATGCTTGAAGTATTATTGTTTTTATGTCAATATTAAACTTTTGTTTTGAATCTTATGGATCTGAACGTTCGTGCCACAATAAAGAAAATAACATGGATAAATATGTTAGGTAGCATTCCACATCAAAAATTCTTTTTTTATCATTTACCAACTCGAGGACGAGCAGGAATTAAGCTTGGGGATGCTTGATACGTCTCCAACGTATCTATAATTTTTTATTGTTCCATGCTATTATATTATCTGTTTTGGATGTTTTATATGCATTATTATGCTATTTTATAATATTTTTGGGACTAACCTATTAACCTAGAGCCCAGTGCTTGTTTCTGTTTTTTCCTTGTTTTTGAGTTTCGCAGAAAAGGAATACCAAACGGAGTCCAAACGGAATAAAACTTTCGCGATGATTTTTTTTGGACCAGAAGACACCGCGGAGACTTGGAGTTCAAGTCAGAAGAGCCACGAGGCGGCGACAAGGGGGGAGGGCGCGCCCAGGGGGGTAGGGTGCACCCCCTGCCTTGTGGGCCCCACGTGACTCCATCGACCTACTTCTTCGTCCTATATATTCACATATATTCCAAAACCCTCAGAAGCATCCACGAAAACACTTTTCCATCGCCGCAGCCTTCTGTACCCATGAGATCCCATCTAGGGACCTTTTTCGGCACCCTGCCGGAGGGGGATTCGATCACGGAGGGCTTCTACATCTACTCTATTGCCCTTCCGATGAAGCGTGAGTAGTTTACCTCAGACCTACGGGTCCATAGCTAGTAGCTAGATGGCTTCTTCTCTCTCTTTGATTCTCAATAGCATGTTCTCCTCGTTGTTCTTGGAGATCTATCCGATGTAATCTTCTTTTGTGGTGTGTTTGTCGAGATCCAATGAATTGTGGATTTATGATCAGCTTATCTATGAATATTATTTGAATCTTCTCTGAATTCTTATATGCATGATTTGATATCTTTGTAATTCTCTTCGAATTATCGGTTTGGTTTGGCCAACCAGATTTGTTTTTCTTGCAATGGGAGAAGTGCTTAGCTTTGGGTTCAATCTTGTGGTGTCCTTTCCCAGTGACAGTAGGGGCAGCAGGGCACGTATTGTATTGTTGCCATCGAGGATAAAAAGATGGGGTTTACATCATATTGCTTGAGTTTATTCCTCTACATCATGTCATCTTACTTAATGTGTTACTCTGTTCTTCATGAACTTAATACTCTAGATGCAGGCAGGAGTCGGTCGATGTGTGGAGCAATAGTAGTAGATGCAGAATCATTTTGGTCTACTTGACACGGACGTGATGCCTATATTTCATAATCATTGCCTTAGATATCGTCATAACTTTGCGCTTTTCTATCAATTGCTCGACAGTAATTTGTTCACCCACCGTATTATTTGCTATCTTGAGAGAAGCCTCTAGTGAAACCTATGGCCCCCGGGTCTATTTTCCATCATATAAGTTTCCGATCTACTATTTTCCATCATATTAGTTTCCGATCTACTATTTTGCAATCTTTTACTTTCCGATCTATATACCAAAAAACCCAAAAATATTTTATCTTTTGTTTATCTATCTCTATTGGATCTCACTTTTGCAATTGACCATGAAGGGATTGACAACCCCTTTATCGCGTTGGGTGCAAGTGTTTGATTGTTTGTGCAGGTATTAGGTGATTTGTGTGTTGTCTCCTACTGGATTGATACCTTGGTTCTCTCACTGAGGGAAATACTTATCTCTATTTTGCTGCATCACCCTTTCCTATTCAAAGGAAAAACCAACGCAAGCTCAAGAAGTAGCAGCCATCAAGAACCAGGGCGGCCCAGCGACTTGTAGCTCCTCCCGCAAAAGGAAGGGGAGAGTTTGTGGAAGTATATGCAGAGATTTAGCCGGGTGCATAGGAACATTCCGGACATCCACCCGGCAGCTGTGATAGCTGCATTCCAGTCTAACGTGCGCAACCGCAGACTATGTTCCAAGATGAATGTCCGGTTGCCCAAGACTGTGAATGAGCTGTACACTTTGGCAGATAAGTGTGCCCGAACAGAGGAGGGGAGGAGACTCCCCGGAGAAGAAGACGGTGTCGACATTGACTCAGAGGACGACGATGATGCTGCCAGTCAGAAGAAGAAGAATAAGAAACGCAACAAGAAGCGCAAGGAGAAGAAAGTTCTGGCTATCAAAATGTCTGGCATTCATAGTACTGGCAAGAAGGCCAAGGCCGAAGCTCCCGGCAAGGAAGTTGCCGCGTGCAATGACTGCCGGGAAGCTGCGGTGGCCGAGAAGGCTGGGAAGGCTGACGGGCCATACTGCAAGATCCATCGGACCAAGGGCCATGATCTCCAAGAGTGTCATCAAGTTGAGCAACTCGTCAAGAAGCAAAAGGCTGAGTACGAGAAGCATGACAAAGAGAGAGACAAAGATGGCATTGGTGGGAAGGGCCGAGGTGGCAGAGGCAGTCGCCCCGGCAAGGTCCCTCGGCATCAAAGGAAGCCTGCCAGAGGCCATGGGAAGAAGGAATGTGATGACGAGAGCGATGAAGGGGATGAAGAGGAAACCCGCGAGCAGGAGTTCCAGAAGGCCACTGATGCCCTATGCATTGACGGAGGTGCATCCTTGCACTCCTCTCACCACCAACTTAAACAGTGGGCGTGTGAGGTCAATGTTGTGGAGCCAGCGGCAGATTCTCAGAAACCACTCAAGTGGTCCTGCACGCCCATCATCTTTGATGAAGAGGATCACCCTGACCGCACCACTGCGGCAGGGTGCTTGCCATTGTTGGTTTCACCAACGATCCGCAACCTCAAGGTCACAAAGATGTTGGCTGACGGCGGGGCCGGGTTGAATCTGATTTCTCCCAAGGTCATCAGCAAGCTGCAGATAACAGAAGAAGAGCTCAAGGTTACTGGCACCTTTCAAGGGATCAACCCCGGCAGGAGTGGTCCAAAGGGGAAGATCACGCTGCCAGTGACGTTTGGAGGTGAATTGAACTACCGGACTAAAAAGATTGTGTTTGATGTGGTTGAGCTTCCGTTACCGTACAATGGGATACTTGGACGACCTGCTCTGGCAAAGTTCATGGCGGCATCCCACTCTGCCTACAACACCCTGAAGATGCCAGGACCAATGGGCGTTATTTCTATCCCATCAGACAAGAAGAACGCAATTATATGCATGGACAAGATGTACTGGGATGCGATCGCTGCCGAGGCTGCGGAAGCCGCAGTCCCCACCAAGGAAAACAAGCAAGGGAAAAGAGATAGCAAGGATGCCGGCAAGGAATCCGGGAAGTGCGCCTCTCTGGAGTGCGCTGCACCCGTCAATGATTTGCCAGAGAGTTCCACTAGCAAAAGATCCAAGGTTGCTGCACCCGCTGTGAAGAAGGTCCTGGCAGGGCTGGTTGGCACTGATGGTACATTTACTATCAGCTCCACCCTTGATGACAAATAGGAAAGCGCGCTCATTGCCTTCCTGCGGGCGAATGCCGATGTGTTTGCTTGGCAACCATCTGACATCCCCGGTGTTCCTAGGGAGGTAATCGAGCACCACCTTGTTGTCTGCCCTCATGCCTGGCCCATCAAGCAGAAGGTCTGGAAGCAAGACTTGGAGCGGCAACAGTTCATTGCCGACGAGATCAAGAAACTTGAAGCTGCTGGTTTGGTCAGAGGAGTATTGCATCCAACATGGTTGGCAAATCCAGTGGTAGTGCGCAAGGCGAATGGGAAGTGGAGGCTTTGCATAGATTTCACAGATCTGAATAAAGCATGCCTGAAGGACCCATTCCCCTTGCCGCGCATCGATCAGATTGTGGATTCCACCTCTGGATGTGACCTGCTTTCCTTCTTGGATGACTACTTCGGGTACCACCAGATTTTCATGTCCAAGGAAGATGAAGAGAAGACCGTGTTCATAACCCCATGCGGCACGTACTGTTTTGTATGGATGCCCTTTGGGTTAAAGAGCGCTGGATCCACTTTTGCAAGAGTAGTGCAAATTGGTTTTGAGTCTCAGCTGCACAGGAACATTGAAGCTTACATGGATGACATAGTGGTCAAAACTAGGCACAAATCAACTCTCATTCAGGACTTGGAAGAGACCTTTGCAAATCTGCGCAAGATCAACTTGAAGCTGAATCCAGAGAAGTGTGTGTTTGGCGTTCCTTCCGGCAAGCTACTTGGCTTCTTCATGTCCCACTGGGGGATAGAGGCCAACCGCGACAAGATCTAGGCGATCGAGCAGATTCAAGCACCCAAGACAGTTAAAGATGTGAGGCGTTTGACTGGATGTGTTGCTGCGCTGAGCATGTTCATTTCCAAGTCTGTCGAGCGCGCCTTGCCGTTCTTCAAAATCTTGAAGAAGGTAAGGCCCGTGGAGTGGACCCCAGAGGCAGACGCTGCGCTACAAGATTTGAAGATATATCTTTCCTCTGTTCCCACCCTAGTTACTCCTAAACCACAAGAGCCATTGCTGCTGTACCTAGCGGCAACCAATCAAGTGGTTAGTGCAGCACTGGTGGCCCAGCGGGAAGTAGATGAAGGAGCAGCCACGACTAGCGTCCCCTCCGGAGAGGAAAGTGAACTCGTCCCGGCAAGATCAGGTGCGGATCAGAACAAAGAGGAGCAGGGTAGCAGAGACAATTCCAGGATCATGGCAAGGAAGAAGGTGGTGCAGCGGCCAGTGTACTTTGTCAGCTCCCTACTGCAGGGGGCTAGACCAAGGTACTCTGGCGTGCAAAAGTTGATCTTTGGCCTCATCATGGCCTCAAGGAAACTGCGCCACTACTTCGAAGCCCACGAGATCACGGTTGTTACCCGTTTCCCCTTGCAACGCATACTGAGGAACCCTGAGGCCACTGGCAGAATAGTGGAATGGGCTTTGGAGTTATCGAGCTTTGGTTTGAAGTTTGAGAGCACATCAACTATTCATAGCAGGGCATTGGCGGAGTTTATTGCAGAATGGACACCAACTCCAGATGAAGAGACGCCAGAGACAGTTATCCCCGGCAAGGAAGCGCCCCAAGAATGGATCATGTACTTTGATGGTGCCTTCTCCCTGCAAGGTGCAGGAACTGGCGTGCTTCTCGTCGCTCCCACTGGGGAGAACCTCAAGTACGTGGTTCAAATGCATTTCCCCCGGGAGGAGGCTACCAACAACACTGCAGAATATGAAGGACTCCTTGCCGGGCTCAGAATCGCAACAGAACTGGGAATCAAGAAGTTGATCATTCATGGAGACTCACAACTTTTGGTGAGGCAAGTGAACAAGGATTATCAATGTCCATTGATGGAGGCATATGTCGAGGAAGTGAGAAAGCTGGAGGAGCGCTTTGACGGATTGCAAACAGAGCACATACCCCATGCGGAAAACAGCATTGCTGATCGTCTGTCAAAGTGCGCTGCGCAAAAGCTCCCTGTGGAACTAGGGACTTTTGTTCTCCACCTGACTCAGCCCTCCGTATCTCTGGCAACAATGGCCAGAAAGAGGAGGAAACTAGACTCCGGCAAGCATCTCCCGGCAGAGCTTCCAGAAGCCCCCGGCAGAGAGGTTGGCAGGAACAACTCCACTTCGCTTGGCGAGCAGCACCCTCCCGCCGAACTACCAATCTTCGCAGTTGAGGCATGCACTCCCACGAATGAGGAGGTGCCGTTGATCCTTGTTGTCGAGCCTCAGGCTCCAACTTGGGTGCGACACATAGTCCATTACCTCCAAACAGGAGAACTTCCCGAAGAGCAAGAAGAAGTTGATAGAGTAGCCCGAAGGGCCAGTATGTATCAGTTTGTCGATGATGCACTATACAGAAGGAGGCCCAACGGTGTGAAATTGAAGTGCATTTGCTAGGAAGAAGGAAAGGAACTGTTGGCACAGATACACAGAGGCATGTGCGGCTCACATATTGGATCAAGGGCCTTGGTTGTAAAAGCTTTCCGGCAAGGTTTCTACTGGCCCACGACCCTCCAAGATGCAATCGAGCTAGTCACCAGATGTGTAGCCTGCCAGTTCCACTCCAAGAATATCCATCAACTTGCTCAAGCTCTCCAGACGATCCCTTTGTCATAGCCCTTTTCGGTCTGGGGGCTCGACATCTTGGGCCCCTTCCCCCGTGCTACCGGGGGTTTTGAGTTCTTGTATGTCGCCATGGACAAGTTCACAAAGTGGCCGGAAGTGGAGCCCGTGAGGAAGGTGACCGCACAGTCAGCTATCAAGTTCTTGAAAGGATTGGTGTGCCGCTTCGGAGTACCTACCAGAGTCATCACTGACAATGGCACCCAATTCACAAGCCGCCCTTAGAAGCAAGGTCTCATTTGCCTCTGTTGCTCATCCTAGAAGCAACGGACAAGCTGAGAGGGCGAACGCTGAAGTGCTGTGAGGACTCAAGACAAGAATATTTGATAGGCTACAAAAATGCGGCAGGCAATGGATCGATGAGCTGCCAGTGGTTCTTTGGTCCCTCCGAACGACACCAAATCGAGCTACCGGCCAGACTCCCTTCTCCCTAGTCGATGGGGCAGAATCAGTGATCCCCACAGAACTCATATACGGGTCACCTCGAGTGCTTGCCTATGATGAAGTAGCGCAGGAATAGCACCAGCGTGACGACGTTGTGCTACTTGAGGAGAACCGTCTCCGGGCTGCTACGCGTGCTGCACGCTACCAGCAAACCCTGCATCGCTATCACAGCCACAGGGTTCATGCCCGGAGCCTTGAGGAAGGCGACCTTGTCCTTAGGCGCGTTCAGTCCGCCAAGGTACAAACAAGTTGATGCCAAAGTGGGAAGGCCCTTACCGGGTAGTACGAGTCACCAGACCTGGCGCAGTCCGTCTGGAGACCAGAGATTGCATTCAGTTGCAAAACTCATGGAACATTGAGCATCTCCATAAGTTCTACCCATAAGGCACGGCTGTCGGGCCCTGCCCGAAAGCCATCCTTTTGTACAAGCCTTGCCGATGTTACATGTAACCCTTTGTACAAAGCCAGGCGCAGACTCTGAGCAACAGATAAATAAATGAAGCGCTGGGGGCCCCAAAAACTTGCATGCATGCATAAGCATAACATGAGCATAGCATGATCATGTAGATCAGGGCATATGTAGCATTGTTTTCCTCTGCACTAAGCTGCAGGGTCCTTGCCGTGGACCCAGCCCCGAAGAGAAGAAATGAAGACAAGCCTACATATCAGTCCCCGACAAGCCAAACAGATAAGTTCTTTCTTATCCATACATGTTCTGTAAGGTGAAAACTTGTGCATATGAAAACCTCGTCACCTTCGAAGCATAGGTGCTCCCATCTTGTGTCCCGAATGTTGCTTTGGTCAAGGTGGTTGTACTAGCCTTTGACGGAGGAGGATCGACGAGGAGTTGGTCCCTTTCTATAGTTTTGTGCCCGGCAGGCCAAGCCCCGCGGCACCAAACGAAAGGCACCGGCAAGATATCTTGCCAGAGAAAAACTTGTTTACTTAAACGTATAGAGGCATCTCACCTCTGCATGGACATGGTACATGCACAAGTACCCAGCAAGGCTTGTCTTTTTTCATTAATATGCGATAAGCAAGTACAGATCTTACAGGACACAAACATGGATAAAGAATATTACATATTTTAGACTAAAGTTTGGCAAGTGCCTACATATTTTAGACTGAAAAAAGATAAGTGCCCCGTAATCCCTTTCTTATCCCTCTCCTCCTAGGAACTACCACGGGAGGCGAAGAGGGCAAAAGGGGTGCCTGGAAAGAAGCCCAGCACGACCCCGTCAGGACCTGCCGGGCGCGGCCTGACAAAATCGGGAGTGGCGAGGCTGCGAAGAAGGGGGGCGGAGAGAGCAGCTCGGTGGTGCCCTGGTCACCACCCCCAGGGCCAGCAAGAATCCCTAGCACAAGCGCCAGCGGGGAGGGCCACCGGAGCCCAGCTGGAAGGCTGCTGGAGGAGGCGAAGGCACCAAGAGAGCGACCCCCTCCCCGGCAACCATCCGGAAGAGGTCGGTGATGATGGTGCAGGGGAGGGAGGGGAAGAGCGGAAAGATGAGGCAGCGGGCCGGCAATACGAGACGAAGGCGTTGGTGCCATCGTACTCTGACCTGACGGCCTGCCACCCGCCTTCTCCGTCTTCCCTCGTTTTTTCCTCATCACCATCGCTCCAGGAGGACGCCGACCCCTTGGTCCGTCGCCTCCCCCGGAGAAGCGGCAGAAGGCGGTAGCGTCCGAGGCGTGTGAGGAGTGCCACTCCCCGCCTTGGCGGGCACGAAGACACCGCCGTCTTCAGCGTCAATCCCAACCCCGCTGGAAGGAGCAGTGCTGGGATTACCAAGGATCCCAGGCAGGGCACCACCGGCGGGCACCGGAAACCCCAAGGGCCTCGCCGACGGGATGACAAGCCCCAACGGCTTGCGGCAAGGGCAAGTACTCCCCTCCAGGCAGCTGGTTCGTGTGGGGGAAGTGAGCGCTCCACCGTTTTGGAGAAGCGCAACGCCTCCCACATTGCGGTCGATTCGACGCCCACATTTGCGACCGCCACGTCTCCTACAACCTCGGACCAGACTCACTCCCCAAGCATCGGCACGAGTATTTAGCATCGTCACCCCCAAGCTAGAGCTTGGGGCCTGGCCCCGGTCTCCCTCCCTCGACATAGCAAGGAAGAAGGCCAGAACTAAAAGAGGAGAGGTGCATGGATGGGTGCCTCCGCTCCTCCTTGCACCCCCTTTTTTATAGGGAGGCTGGGGGCTGATCCTTCACCCCCAAGGGGCTCTTTCCGATTCGACCCGTCTAAGCTACCACCGACGGCCGGATCCGATCACCGCCCTCTTACACCAATCCAAGAAGACCAGGCCTGTGCCATGATGCTCTTTTTCCACACCACGCGCCTCCGTTACCTACCCCACTCGATGCATGCAGCATACGTGGCTAAGGATAAGGGCGTGGTGGGATAAGTGAATTGGCAGTTACTCCCCCGTGAGTTAAAGTCATTCATGGGCCATTACAAAAGTGGCCCCACCATGACTGGCATCATGCGACGCACGAAGAAACAGGAAACTGACTCAAGCACAGGTTAATGAAGAAGCAAAGAAAATCTCAAGGATGAGCAACCACAAACTCTTCGCATGTGTACTGGATAGGGCCTACCCCAACGATGCTCGGTAGCGCGTTCGGACCAGGACCGGGGGCTCCTGTCGGTGCAACAAACCCTGGTGTATGTTGCCCGGACTATACACAGGCTCAAGGGCAAGATTACATATCCAAGACAAGGCCAAGCAGATGATATAGCTCTTTGAGAAATCAAAGGGCGGATCAAGAAGACCAAGACAAGCCAAATGAGCAAGATATCACTAAGGAAAAACCTCCCTTGCCGGACAGGCGAGCCTGGCAAGGTCGAGGTCACCCCGAAGACAAGTCTCAAGATTCCCCCGGCAAGCTTGCCGGGGACGCCGAGGGCGGCTCACCCCGCCAGGACGCCGCCGCTCCACCTCACAGCGACGCAAGTCACCTCCCAGTGCGGTGTCAAGCCCCCAAGTGATTAAGTGGCTATTCTATGGCACGTGGCAGCCATTTTTGAGGAAGATCACCCCCAAATGACACCCGTCTAGAGGCATGTCATGCAGGTAGGCGAGAAGGTGGACAAATAGCATGACAAGGCTTGCCGGGCTACCCCGCGATGTGACACTAAGAGGTGCATTTAATGCACCCTGTCCAGCCTACAGAGTTAGGTATGATAGCACCGTGGCTATCTAATCACTGGATAATGACTATTTTGCCACTGTGGTAACCCCTTGACCTACAAAAGGAGGGCCGTGGCAACCTTAGAAAGGATTTCAGACCCTTGTACATTCATACGCGCGTAGCTGCTCTCGTCCCAAGGCGACCTTGCCGGGCGTGAGCACTGCGTCTCCACCACGGTCCTTTCATCAATCCATCAAAGCAGGAGTAGGGTTTTACGCCTCGCGGCAGCCCGAACCTGGGTAAAAACTGCCCGTGTCATCGCTGCCGTGCTGCTCTATGGTCTCCGCTCTTTGTGGAATGCGCCCTTCCCCCTTGCCGAACCACAAGGGGTCGATGGCCCCATAGGTGGCCATGTTGAACCACGACACGTCCCATTATCAGTGATGATACTATGAGGATAACCAAAGCGGAAAATCAGCTTTTTGACAAATTGAACTGTAGTAGCCGCCTCACAATTACTGACCGGCTCTGCCTCAACCCACTTAGTGAACTTGTCAACTGCCACCAGAAGGTGGGTCTTCTTGTCCTTAGACCTCTTGAAAGGTCCAGCCATATCAAGCCCCCAGACCGCAAACGGCCAAGTGATTGGGATCATCCGCAATTCCTGATCCGGCACATGAGCTTGCCTTGCAAACTTCTGACACCCATCGCACTTACTAACAATATCCTCTGCGTCTGCATGAGCTGTCAACCAGAAAAATCCATGACGAAACGCCTTAGCCACTAGCGATCGTGAGCCGGCGTAATGACCATAGTCGCCCGCATGTATCTCTTGCAAAATCTCGCGGCCCTCTTCAAGAGAGACATAACGTTGAAAAACACCAGTTACACTGCATCGATGTAACTCGCCATTGACAATAGTCATAGACTTAGAACACCGTGTAATCTGTCGCGCCAAATTTTTGTCCTCGGGTAACTCGCCACGAGTGGGATAAGCCAGATAAGGCAGCATCCAGTCAGGAATAGTATGAAGAGCCGCCACCAACTGTCCTTCCAGGTCAGGAATAGCAAGATCTTCCTCAGATGGTAATTTGATCGAAGGATTGTGTAACACATCGAGGAATACATTGGGGGGGGCACCGGCTTACATTGAGACCCAAGCCAGGATAGTGCATCAGCTGCCTCGTTTTTCTGTCGATCAATATGATCCACCTGATAACCCTTAAAGTGACCAGCAATATTATCAACCGCCTGACGATAAGCCGCCATGAGTGGGTCTTTAGTGTCCCACTTGCCTGAAACTTGCTGAGCCACTATGTCTGAGTCGCCCAGGCACCTGACCCGGCTTAAATTCATCTCCTTGGCCATACGAAGCCCATGGAGCAAAGCTTCATACTCAGCTGCATTGTTAGTACAAGAAACATTAACCTTAAAACATAACCGAATCTATCACCTCGTGGGGATGTCAAAATAACTCCAGCCCCCGATCCTTCCAATTGCCTAGACCCATCAAAGTGGATTATCCAGTATGTGTTATCAGGCTTCTCCTTGGGTGTTTGCAATTCTTTCCAATCATTTATGAAGTCCACCAAAGGTTGGGACTTGATGGCTGTTCTTGGCATATATTTCAGATTATGAGGTCCAAGCTCGATTGCCCACTTAGCAACCTGATAACCCACAAGTATAGGGGATCGTTTGTAGCCTTCTTTGATAAATAAGAGTGTCGAACCCAACGAGGAGCTAAAGGCAGAACAAATATTCCCTCAAGTTCTATCGACCACCGATACAACTCTACGCACACTTAACGTTTGCTTTACCTAAAACAAGTATGAAACTATTTTGCAAGAATAAAACTATGAGTACTTTGTGAGAATAAAACTACGAATAAATTGCAAGGTAATAAAAGTGGATAGCTTTTGTCAACAAGAAAGTCATTTGTCCCTAGGCAATCGATAACAAGTACCGGTAATCATTCTTGCAATTTTACATGAGGGAGAGGCATGAGCTAACATACTTTCTCTACTTGGATCATATGCACTTATGATTGGACCCCTAGCAAGTGTCCGCAACTACTAAAGATCATTAAGGTCGTGAAACCCAACCATAGCATTAAGTATCAAGTCCTCTTTACTCCCATACGACATAACCCACTTATCCGCGTTTAGGCTGCTGTCACCCCCACAACACCGACAATAAGCAAACCATGAACATATTGCAACACCCTACAGCGAGGATCCCTCACGTTTGAGCGATACAGAGGGCACCATAGGACAGCACCATAAATAAAATATACAATCATACCAACCAAGGTCATGATTAACCCATAGGACAAAACGGATCTACTCAAACATCATAGGATAACCAAATATCATTGGGAAATAATATATGGAGTTGAGCACCATGTTTAAGTAGAGATTACATCGGGGAGAAGAGGTGTTACACCACTGCATAGAGGGGGAGAAAGTTGGTGTTGATGGTAGCAAGATTGTTGATGTAGATCGCCGTCATGATCCTTGCCCCGGCGGCACTCTAGCGCCACCGGGAGAGAGCCCCCCTCCTTCTTATTATCCCTTGGCCTCCCCCCTAGATGGGAGGAGAGTTCCCCTCTGGTCCATGGCCTCCATGGCGGCGGAGGGGCGGGAGCCCCTCCGAGACTGGATCTCCCTCTCTGTTCTCTTCTGTTTCGCATTCCCCAGATCTGGCCCTTCACCGTTTCTTAAATTCCCGGAGATCCGTAACTCCGATTGCTCTGAAATTTTTACATGATTTTTTTCCATAAATTATCTTTCTTGCGCCAGAAGAAGGGCCCCAACCGACATTCGAGAAGGGCAAAAGATACCTGGGTGCGCCAGGGGGTGCCCGGCACACCCTGGTGGGTTGTGGTCACTGTGGGCCCCCGTTTGCGTTGATTCCACCTTCCGAAAATCATAAATATTCCAAAATAATTATCCATAAATTTTTATCGCATTTGGACTTCATTTGATATGGTTTTTTTGTGAAACAAAAAAACATGCAACAAATAGGAACTGGCACTGGGCACTGGATCAATAGGCTAGTCCAATAAATCATATAAAAAGTTGCCAAAAATATGTGAAAGTTGTATAATATTGGCATGAAATAATCAAAAATTATAGATATGACGGAGACGTATCAGCATCCCCAAGCTTAATTCCTGCTCGTCCTCGAGTAGGTAAATGATAAAAAAAATTGATGTGGAATGCTACCTAGCATAAACTTGATCATATATCTAATCATGGCATGAATATTAAGACATAAGTGATTCAAAGCAATAGTCTATAATTTGACATAAAGACATTAATACTCAGGCATCCCAACAAACAATCATGTCTTTCAAAATATCAACACTAAAGAAAGCTATCCCTACAAAATCATATAGTCTTGTCATGCTCTGTCTTCTTAACACAAAGTATTTATCATGCACAACCCCAATGACAAGCCGAGCAATTGGTTCATACTTTTTAACGCGCTTCAGCTTTTTCAACCCTCACGCAATACATGAGCGCAAGCCATGGATATAGCACTATAGATGGAATAGAGTATGATGATAGGGGTAAATATTGAGAAGACAAAAAAGTAAGAAAGTCTCACATCGACGCGGCTAACCAACGGGCTATGGAGATGCCCATCAATTGATATCAATGCGAGGAGTAGGGATTGCCATGCAACGGATGCACTAAGAGCTATAAGTGTATGAAAGCTCAATATGAAAACTAAGTGGGTGTGCATCCAATTTGCTTGCTCATGAAGACCTCGGGCATTTGAGGAAGCCCATCATCGGAATATACAAGCCAAGTTCTATAATGAAAAATTCCCACTAGTATATGAAAGTGACTACATAGGAGACTCTCTATATGAAAAACATGGTGCTACTTTGAAGCACAAGTGTGGTAAAAGATAGTAGCAATGCCCCTTCTCTCTTTTTTTTTCTTTTTTTTCCTTTTTTTATTTTTTTTCTCTCATTGTCCGGAGTCTCATCCCGACTTGTGGGGGAATCATAGTCTCCATCATCCTTTCCTCACTGGGACATTCTCTAATAATGAATAGTGATGATCATCACACTTCTATTTACTTATAACTCAAAAGAAATAAAAATTACAACTTGATACCTAGAACAAAGTATGACTCTATATGAATGCCTCTGGCAGTGTACCAGGATGTGCAATGATCTAGCATAACAATGATATCAAAAAACGGACAAGCCATGGAAATATCATGCTAGCTATCTTACGATCATGCAAAGCAATATGACAATGAATGCTCAAGTCATCAAAACAGAGGCGGTGGAAGTTGCATGGCAATATATCTCGGAATGGCTATGGAAAGGCCATAATAGGTAGGTATGGTGGCTGTTTTGAGGAAGATATAATAAGGCTTATGTGTGATAGAGCGTATCATATCACGGGGTTTGGATGCACCTGCGAAGTTTGCATCACATCTCGAGGTGAGAAAGGGCAATGCACGGTACCGTAGAGGCTAGCAAATTGCAAAAAGGTAAGAGTGCGTATAATCCATGGACTCACATTAGTCATAAAGAACTCATATACTTATTGCAAAAGTTTATTAGCCCTCGAAGAAAAGTACTACTACGCATGCCCCTAGGGGGATAGATTGGTAGGAAAAGACCATCGCTCGTCCCCGACCACCACTCATAAGGAATACAATCAATAATAAATCATGCTCCAACTTCATAGCATAACAAGAGACTATACGTGCATGCTTCGGGAATCACAAACCTTAACACCAATATTCCTACTAACCACAACCATTTACTAGTACCTCCCACATATTATCATCTCTATATCGCAAAACTATTGCAAGGAATCAAACATATCATATTCAGTGATCCATAAGTTTTATGTAGGATTTTATGACTAACCATGCAATTGACCAATTCATGTTGACTCTCTAAATAGATATAAGTGAAGCATGGGAGTTTAATTTTTTATGTAAAAGACCATGCTCTAATAAATATAAGTGAAGCAAAAGAGCATTCTACAAATAACGGTTTTCTATGTGAAGAGAAACAGGCAATCCAAACTTCAAATAATATAAGTGAAGCACATGAAGCATTCTATAAAGCCATACTCAAAAGATATAAGTGAAGTGCAATGAGCATTCTATAAATCAACCATGGACTATCTCATACCATCATGGTGCATAAAATAAAAATGAAAAATAAACACAAAAGACGCTCCAAGATTCACACATATCACATGAACGAAACGAAGATGAAAACATACCGATACTTGTTGAAGAAAGATGGGATGCCTTCCGGGGCATCCCCAAGCTTAGACGCTTGAGTCTCCTTGAATATTTACTTGGGGTGACTTGGGCATCCCCAAGCTTGAGCTCTTTCCTCTCCTCCTTCTTCTCATATCGGGACCTCCTCGATCTTTGATCACTTCATCCACACAAAACTCAACAGAAACCTCGGTAAGATCCGTTAGTATAATAATGCAAATCACTGCTCTAAGTACTGTTGCAAACCAATTCATATTTTATTTTTGCATTGTAGCTACTGTAATATAACTTTTCCATGGCTTATACTACCGATAAAAATCGATAGTTTCATCAAAACAAGCAAAACAATGCATCAAAAACAGAATCTGTCTTAAACAGGACAGTCTGTAGCAATCTGAACACCTACCATACTTCTGGTACTCCAAAAATTCCAAAAAATTAGGAAAAAATAAAAAAAATTGTATATAAAGACTGTGCAAAAATTTCCAGAACCTTTCGACATTCCAGTAAAAAATGTAAAATCTCGCACTACAGCCAAAGTTTCTGTTTTGTACCGCACATACCAACAAACAATCTAATCATCCTAAAGGCAAATCTTGGCACATTATTTTTATAATACAATGGATTTGTTCAAGGGGATAATTATTTTTGTGAGAATCTTCATGAAAAATTTACATTGTTTCCATGAGCATGAACACAAGTGTTCAAGGTCGATCCTCACTTCTCCAATGCATCACCTTTCAATCGCTTCTCTTTTTGTGAAGTTTTAAGTTCCCCTCTATATTATTTTTGTTTTTAAATTTTATAAAAGCACTCAACAGAAATAAATGACTCTCTAAAACTTCCGGGTTGTCTCCCTGGCAGCGCTTTCTTTAAAGCCGTTAAGCTAGGCATAAAGTGCTCAAGTAATGGATCCACCCAGATCCCAAGGTATATCAAAGCCAATTTTAATTAACAATGATTTGGCATTTAGTAGTGAGCACAAAGCAACATATATCATGCAATGACGAAGTCTAACTCTCTTCCTATGCATCGGCATGTCATACAAGAACAATTCATGCACAGAGGCCAATACATAGCATAAGCAGTTTCTTGCAATTCTATCATGTTGGAAACATAGAGAGGTGGAGATGTGGTTCCTCTCTCATAATAATTGCAAGTAGGAGCAGCAAGCACATGCATATTATATTCATCAAAATCATCATGTGCAATGGTAAAAGGCAAGCTTCTCCGATATAGTGTAGTTTGGAGAATTCAAAAAGATAATAGGACTATCATGTTTGGGTGCAATAGCAACAATTTCATTCTTAACATAAGGAACTATAGCAAGTTCATCTCCATAAGCATAATTCATATTGGCATCTTGGCCACAATCATAGCAAGCATTAATTTCATCAAAAAGGGATATTTCAAAAGAATCAACGGGATTATAGCAATTATCATAGCATTCATCCTTTGGTAAGCACGAAGGGAAATTAAAAAATGTATGAGTTGAAGAGTTACTCTCATTAGAAGGTGGGCACGGGTAGCTAATCCGTTCTTCCTCCATTTGTTCTTCGCTCTCCTCATCATCTTTTTCATCCAATGAGCTCATAGTTTCATCATTTTCTTCTTCCATAGACTCCTGCAAAATGTTAGTCTCTTCTTGGACAGTGGAGAAGTACTCAATATATTCTTTGACATAAGCATTGGAAGCATAGTTTTCATAGCAATGTTTAAGTATGGAAAAAATTCAGATTTGTAAAGAGTAGCATCATACTTTTCAATCAAAGAAGCAATTTCATAAGCACCCTTAAAAGCAACAAATTCTTCAATTTGTTCAACATCATAGTAATTATAAACACCTTTGGCATAAGAAGATACAATTCCATTATCCTTAAACTCACATTGGAAGGGAAGGTGTTTTTTAGGGTCTTTAGAACAACAAGTAAAATCATGTATTTCACATAAATTCAAAGCATAGCAATACAAACTATTAATATGATGCCATAAAAGTTTCCCTTTTTGAGATAAGCGGTGTCGCACATAATATGCATGCTCATTTAATGATTTTCCCTCAACTAAGCTAGTTGGGTTTTCAGCACAAGCACAAATGGATCAAAGATGATCCAAGTAGAAAGCTTCAGTAGTATGATAGATTTTGGGTGGTTCTTCAACCATTGGTTTTGCGGGTACAACTATTTTTTTTGGTATTTTGTGTTTCCTACAACTCTACGCACACTTAACGTTTGCTTTACCTAAAACAAGTATGAAACTATTTTGCAAGAATAAAACTATGAGTACTTTGCGAGAATAAAACTACGAATAAATTGCAAGGTAATAAAAGTGGATAGCTTTTGTCAACAAGAAAGTCATTTGTCCCTAGGCAATCGATAACAAGTACCGGTAATCATTCTTGCAATTTTACATGAGGGAGAGGCATGAGCTAACATACTTTCTCTACTTTGATCATATGCACTTACGATTGGACCCCTAGCAAGCGTCCGCAACTACTAAAGATCATTAAGGTCATGAAACCCAACCATAGCATTAAGTATCAAGTCCTCTTTACTCCCATACGCCATAACCCACTTATCCGCGTTTAGGCTGTTGTCACCCCCGCAACACCGACAATAAGCAAACCATGAACATATTGCAACACCCTACAGTGAGGATCCCTCACGTTTGTGCGAGACGGAGGGCACCGTAGGACAGCACCATAAATAAAATATACAATCATACCAACCAAGATCACGATTAACCCATAGGACAAAACGAATCTACTCAAACATCATAGGATAACCAAATATCATTGGGAAATAATATATGGAGTTGAGCACCATGTTTAAGTAGAGATTACAACGGGGAGAAGAGGTGTTACACCGCTGCATAGAGGGGGAGAAAGTTGGTGTTGACGGTAGCAAGATTGTTGATGTAGATCGCCGACATGATCCTTGCCCCGGCGGCACTCCGGCGCCACCAGGAGAGAGGGGGAGAGAGCCCCCCTACTTCTTCTTCTTCCTTGGCCTCCCCCCTAGATGGGAGGAGAGTTCCTCCTCTGGTCCATGGCCTCCATGGCGGCGGAGGGGTGGGAGCCCCTCCGAGATTGGATCTCCCTCTCTGTTCTCTTCTGTTTCGTGTTCCCCAGATCTGGCCCTTCACCGTTTCTTATATTCCCGAAGATTCGTAACTCCGATTGCGCTGAAATTTTTACAATTTTTTTTCCATAAATTATCTTTCTTGTGCCAGAAGAAGGGCCCCAACCGATGTTCGAGGAGGGCACAAGATACCTGTGCGCACCAGGGGGTGCCCGGCGCGCCCTGGTGGGTTGTGGTCACTGCGGGCCCCCGTTTGCGTTGATTCCACCTCCCAAAAATCATAAATATTCCAAAATAATTCTCCGTAAATTTTTATTGCATTTGGACTTCGTTTGATATGGATTTTCTACAAAACAAAAACATGCAACAAACAGGAATTGGCACTGGGCACTGGATCAATAGGTTAGTCCAATAAATCATATAAAAAGTTGCCAAAAATATGTGAAAGTTGTATAATATTGGCATGAAACAATCAAAAATTATAGATACGACAAAGACGTATCACAACCCGGCCGGTGGCTTCTCTGTTTTGAATAATATCCCCTAAAGGAGCAGAGCTAACCACAGTAATAGGATGCCCAAGGAAATAGTGTTTCAACTTGCGACTCGCCATGAACACCCCAAACACCAACTTCTGCCAATGTGGATATCTTTGCTTGGATTCGGTCAAGACCTCACTGACATAGTAAGCCGGCCGTTGGACTGGGTACTCCTTACCCGCCTCCTTGCACCCCACGACAACTGCTACGCTGACAGCCTTATTATTAGCCGCCACGTACAGGAGCAAAGGCTCTTTGTCTATAGGAGCAGCCAAGATGGGCGGCTCAGCCAGCTGTTTTTTGAGCGCCTCATTAGCCGAATCACTCCAAACAAAATGGTCTGTCTTCTTCATCATCTGATATAAAGGGATTGCCTTCTCTCCCAGGCGACTTATGAACCAGCTTAAGGCCGCAATACGACCCGCCAAGCGCTGGATGTCATTGACACATGCCGGCTTAGAAAGTGAAGTGATGGACTTTATATTCTCCGGGTTAGCTTCAATGCCCCGTTCTGAGACCAGAAAACCGAGCAATTTACCTGCAGGCACACCAGAGACACACTTGGCCGGGTTAAGCATCATCTTGTAGACCCGGGGCTTGTCAAAAGTTTCCTTCAAATCAGTAAGTAGAGTCTCCTTCTTCCTAGACTTGACCACAATATCATCCACATAAGCATGAACATTGCACCCAACTTGATCATGAAAATAGTTCTGAACACAGTGCTGATAAGTCGCCTGGGCACTCTTGAGCCCAAAAGGCATGGAAACATAGCAGAAAGCTCCAAAAGGTGTGATGAAGGTCGTCTTCTCTTGGTCTTTAACTGCCATCTTAATCTGATGATAACCAAAATAAGCATCCAGGAAGCATAAGCTCTCACAACCCGCCATTGCATCAATGATCTGGTCAATACGGGGGAGAGCAAACGGATCAGCTGGACAAGCCTTGTTAAGATCTGTGTAATCCACACACATACGCCATGTGCTATTTTTCTTAAGTACAAGCATAGGGTTAGCCAACCACTCAGGGTGAAAAACTTCCACGATAAACCCAGCCGCCAAGAGCCGAGCTACCTCTTCTCCAATAGCCTTACGTCGTTCTTCGTTGAAATGACGGAGGAACTATTTTACCGGCTTAAACTTGGGATCCACATTAAGGTTGTGCTCAGCGAATTCTCTTGGTACACCCGACATGTCAGAAGGCTTCCATGCAAATATGTCTCAATTCTCAAGGATGAACTCGATGAGCGCGCTTTCCTATTTGGGATCCATATTAGCCCCCACAGTGAACTACTAAGATGAGTCGCCAGGGACAAAATCCACTTGCTTGGTATCATCAGCCGACTTAAACTTCAATAGGGGGTCCTGTTCAGTAGTGGGATTCTTCAGAGGGGTCATATCAGCCGGGTCAACATTGTCCTTATAAAACTTGAGCTCCTCAGTAGCACAAGCTGACTCTGCATAAGCTGCATCTCCTTCTTCACACTCCAAGGCGACTTTCTGATCACCATGTACCGTAATTGTCTCGTTTGGCCCTGGCATCTTAAGCTGCAGATAAATATAACAAGGGTGAGCCATAAACCAAGCATAAGCCGGCCGTCCAAACAGAGCATGATATGGACTCTTAATCTTGACCACCTCAAACCACAACGTCTTTGTTATGTAATTATACTCGTCACCAAAAGCCACCTCTAGTGATATCTTTCCAACAGGGTAAGCCGACTTACCAGGCACCACGCCATGGAAAACTATGGAGGACGGCTTAAGATTCTTGTTAGTCAAATTCATCCGGCGAAAAGTATCAGAATACAGGATGTTGATGCTGCTACCACCATCCATAAGTACCTTAGTGAACTTATAGCCACCGACCCGAGGGGCCACCACAAGGGCTAAGTGACCCGGGTTATCAACCCGTGGCGGGTGATCCGCCCTACTCCACGATATCGTGTGCTCAGACCATCTCAAATATTGCGGAATAGCCGGCTCTATCGCATGAACCGCCCGCTTATGAACCTTCTGATCTCGTTTGCAAAGACTTGTAGTGAAAACGTGGTACTGTCCCCCATTAAGCTACTTTGGATTACTCTGATACCCTGACTGGTTATTTTGCTATTGGTAACCTTGACCAGACTGCTGATTATGACCACCATGGTTACCTTGACCCTGATAACCAGAATTTGAGCCGCCACCACCAAAGCCGGACCCCTGAGAACCAGATCCTGACCCGCCAGGCGGCCCATTGCCGTTACCATGATGCTGGTTAAGGCTATGATTTCTGAACTCCCACATAATGTAACAATCCTTCCATGCATGAGTAGACGGCCTGTTGGGAAGACTATGCTTTGGGCAAGGGTCATTAAGCATTGCCTCAAGATTGAAAGGCTTTGCTCCACCAAAAGGCGGCTTACCATTACCGTTACGGCGCTAGTTTTTATGCCTAGTGTTGGTGTTAGTGTTGGAAATATGCCCTAGAGGCAATAATAAAGTGGTTATTATTATATTTCCTTGTTCATGATAATTGTCTATTGTTCATGCTATAATTGTGTTATCCGGAAATCGTAATACATGTGTGAATACATAGACCACAACATGTCCCTAGTGAGCCTTTAGTTAACTAGCTCGTTGATCAATAGATGGTTTCGGTTTCCTGACCATGGACATTAGATGTCATTGATAACGGGATCACATCATTAGGAGAATGATGTGATGGACAAGACCCAATCCTAAGCATAGCACTAGATCGTGTAGTTCGTCTGCTAAAGCTTTTCTAATGTCAAGTATCATTTCCTTAGACCATGAGATTGTGCAACTCCCGGATACCGTAGGAATGCTTTGTGTGTATTAAACGTCACAACGTAACGGGGTGACCATAAAGGTGCACTACAGGTATCTCCAAAAGTGTCTGTTGGGTTGGCACGAATCGAGACTGGGATTTGTCACTCCGTATGACGGAGAGGTATCTCTGGGCCCACTCGGTAATGCATCATCATAATGAGCTCAATGTGACTAAAGAGTTAGCCACAGGATCATGCGTTACGGAATAAGTAAAGAGACTTGCCGGTAACGAGATTGAACAAGGTATAGGGATACCGACGATCGAATCTCGGGCAAGTATCATACCGGTAGACAAAGGGAATTGTATACGGGATTGATTGAATCCTCGACATCGTGGTTCATCCGATGAGATCATCGTGGAACATGTGGGAGCCAACATGGGTATCCAGATCCCGCTGTTGGTTATTGGCCGGAGAGATGTCTCGGTCATGTCTGCATGGTTCCCGAACCCGTAGGGTCTACACACTTAAGGTTCGGTGACGCTAGGGTTGTTATGGGAAATAGTATGTGGATACCGAATGTTGTTCGGAGTCCCGGATGAGATCCCGGACGTCACGGGGAGTTCCGTAATGGTCCGGAGGTGAAGATTTATATATGGGAAGTCATCATACGGTCACCGGAAGTGTTCGGGGGTTTTCCGGTATTGTACCGGGACCACCGAAGGGGTTCTGGGGGTCCACCGGGAGGGTCCACCTGCCCCGGAGGGCCCTATGGGCTGTATGGGGGAGGGAACCAGCCCCTAAGTGGGCTGGGCACCATCCCCCCTAGGGCCCATGCGCCTAGGGTTGGGGGAAACCCTAAAGGGGGGCGCCCCCCTTGGCTTGGGGGGCAAGCCCCCTCCCGCTGGCCGCCGCCCCCCCTCTAGATCTGATCTAGAGGGGCCGGCCCCCTTCCTCCTTGGCCCTATAAATAGAGGGGAGGAGGGAGGGCAGCAGGACCTCATCCAAGGCACAGCCCTCCCCCTCTCCAACACCCCCTCCTCCTCCGTTGAGCTTGGCGAAGCCCTGCCGGAGAACTGCAAGTTCCACCACCACGCCGTCGTGCTGCTGGAGCTGTCTTCCCCAACCTCTCCCTCCTCCTTGCTGGATCAAGGCGCGGGAGACATCACCGGGCTGCACGTGTGTTGAACGCGGAGGCACCATTGTTCGGTGCTTAGATCGGAATCGACCGCGATCTGAATCGCTGCGTGTACGACCCCTCCAACCGCGTTCTTGCAACGCTTCCGCATCGCGATCTTCAAGGGTATGAAGATGCACTCCTCTCTCTCTCGTTGCTAGTCTCTCCATAGATTGATCTTGGTGATGCGTAGGAAATTTTTTTGATTTACTACTACGTTCCCCAACAGTGGCATCATGAGCTAGGTCTATGCGTAGTTTCTATGCACGAGTAGAACACAAGTTGTTGTGGGCGTCGATTTTGTCAATTTACTTGCCGTTACTAGTCTTATCTTGATTCGGCGGCATCGTGGGATGAAGCGGCCCGGACCGACCTTACACGTACGCTTACGTGAGACAGGTTCCACCGACTGACATGCACTAGTTGCATAAGGTGGCTAGCGGGTGTCTGTCTCTCCCACTTTAGTCGGATCGGATTCGATGAAAAGGATCCTTATGAAGGGTAAATAGAAATTGGCATATCACGTTGTGGTTGTGGCGTAGGTAAGAAACATTCTTGCTAGAAACCTATAGCAGCCACGTAAAAAAAATTGCAACAACAATTAGAGGACGTCTAACTTGTTCTTGCAGCATATGCCGTGTGATGTGATATGGCCAAAAGGATGTGATGAATGATATATGTGATGTATGAGATTGATCATGTTCTTGTAATAGGAATCATGACTTGCATGTCGATGAGTATGACAACCGGTAGGAGCCATAGGAGTTGTCATAATTTATTGTATGACCTGCATGTCAATGAAAACGCCATGTAATTACTTTACTTTATTGCTAACCGTTAGCCATAGTAGTAGAAGTAATAGTTGGCGAGAAAACTTTATGAAGACACGACGATGGAGATCATGATGATGGAGATCATGGTGTCATGCCGGTGACGATGATGATCATGGTGCCCCGAAGATGGAGATCAAAAGGAGCAAAATGATATTGGCCATATCATGTCACTTTATGATTTGCATGTGATGTTTATCATGGTTACATCTTATTTGCTTAGAACGATGGTAGCATAAATAAGATGATCCCTCGCTAAAATTTCAAGAAAGTGTTCCCCCTAACTGTGCATCGTTGCGAAGGTTCGTTGTTTCGAAGCACCACGTGATGATCGGGTGTGATAGATTCTAACGTTCGAATACAACGGGTGTAAGCCAGATTTACACATGCAAAACACTTAGGTTGACTTCACAAGCCTAGCATGTACAGACATGGCCTCGGAACACGGAAGACCGAAAGGTCGAACATGAGTCGTATAGAAGATACGATCAACATAGAGATGTTCACCGTTGATGACTAGTCCATCTCACGTGATGATCGGACACGGCCTAGTCGATTCGGATCATGTATCACTTAGATGACTAGAGGGATGTCTATCTGAGTGGGAGTTCATAGAATAATTTGATTAGATGAACTTAATTATCATGAACTTAGTCTAAAATCTTTACAATATGTCTTGTAGATCAAATGGCCCACGCTAATGTTGCCCTCAACTTCAACGCGTTCCTAGAGAAAACCAAGCTGAAAGACGATGGTAGCAACTACATGGACTGGGTCCGTAACCTGAGGATCATCCTCATAGCTGCCAAGAAAGCTTATGTCCTTGAAGCACCGCTAGGTGATGCACCTGTTTTCCCGGCAACTCAAGACGTTATGAACGCCTGGCAGTCGCGTAGTGATGATTACTCCCTGGTTCAGTGCGACATGCTTTACAGCTTAGAACCGGGGCTCCAAAAGCGTTTTGAGCAACACGGAGCATATGAGATGTTCCAAGAGCTGAAAATGGTTTTCCAAGCTCATGCCCGGGTCGAGAGATATGAAGTCTCCGACAAGTTCTACAGTTGTAAGATGGAGGAGAATAGTTCTGTCAGCGAGCATATACTCAAAATGTCTGGGTTGCACAACCGCTTGTCTCAGCTGGGAGTTAATCTCCCGGATGACGTAGTCATTGACAGAATCCTTCAGTCGCTTCCACCTAGCTACAAGAGCTTTGTGATGAACTTCAATATGCAGGGGATGGAAAAAACCATTCCTGAGGTATATTCAATGCTGAAATCAGCGGAGGTGGAGATCAAAAAGGAACATCAAGTGTTGATGGTGAATAAAACCACTAAGTTCAAGAAAGGCAAGGGTAAAAAGAACTTCAAGAAGGACGGCAAGGGAGTTGCCACACCCGGTAAGCAAGCTACCGGGAAGAAGCCAAAGAATGGACCCAAGCCTGAGACTGAATGCTTTTATTGCAAGGGAAATGGTCACTGGAAGTGGAACTGCCCCAAGTACTTAGCGGATAAGAAGGCCGGCAATACCAAAGATATATGTGATATACATGTTATTGATGTGTACCTTACCAGCGCTCGTAGTAGCTCCTGGGTATTTGATACCGGTGCGGTTGCTCATATTTGTAACTCAAAACAGGAGCTGCGGAATAAGCGGAGACTGGCGAAGGACGAGGTGACGATGCGCGTCGGGAATGGTTCCAAGGTCGATGTGATCGCCGTCGGCACGCTACCTCTACATCTACCTTCGGGATTAGTTTTAAACCTCAATAATTGTTATTTAGTACCAGCTTTAAGCATGAACATTGTATCAGGATCTCGTTTGATGCGAGATGGCTACTCATTTAAATCCGAGAATAATGGTTGTTTTATTTATATGAGAGATATGTTTTATGGTCATGCCCCGCTGGTCAATGGTTTATTTTTATTGAATCTCGAACGTGATGTTACACATATTCATAGTGTGAATGCCAAAAGATATAAGGTTGATAATGATAGTCCCACATACTTGTGGCACTGCCGCCTTGGTCACATTGGTGTCAAACGCATGAAGAAACTCCATGCAGATGGACTTTTGGAGTCTCTTGATTATGAATCATTTGACACGTGCGAACCATGCCTCATGGGCAAAATGACCAAGACTCCGTTCTCCGGAACAATGGAGCGAGCAACCAACTTATTGGAAATCATACATACTGATGTGTGCGGTCCAATGAGCGTTGAGGCTCGCGGTGGTTATCGTTATGTTCTCACCCTCACTGATGACTTAAGTAGATATGGGTATGTCTACTTAATGAAACACAAGTCTGAGACCTTCGAAAAGTTCAAGGAATTTCAGAGTGAGGTTGAGAATCAACGTGACAGGAAAATAAAGTTCTTACGATCAGATCATGGAGGGGAATATTTGAGTCACGAGTTTGGCACGCACTTAAGGAAATGTGGAATTGTTTCACAACTCACGCCGCCTGGAACACCTCAGCGTAATGGTGTGTCCAAACATCGTAATTGCACTCTATTAGATATGGTGCGATCTATGATGTCTCTTACCGATCTACCGCTATCATTTTGGGGTTATGCTTTAGAGACTGCCGCATTCACTTTAAATAGGGCTCCGTCGAAATCCGTTGAGACGACACCGTATGAATTATGGTTTGGGAAGAAACCTAAGCTGTCGTTTCTGAAAGTTTGGGGATGCGATGCTTATGTCAAGAAACTTCAACCTGAAAAGCTCAAACCCAAATCAAAAAAATGCGTCTTCATAGGATACCCTAAGGAAACTATTGGGTATACCTTCTACCTCAGATCTGAAGGCAAGATCTTTGTTGCCAAGAATGGATCCTTTCTAGAGAAAGAGTTTCTCTCGAAAGAAGTAAGTGGGAGGAAAGTAGAACTTGATGAGGTAACCCCTCTTGAATCGGAGAGTAACGCAGCTCAGGAAGATGTTTCTGTGGTGCCTGCACCGACTAGAGAGGAAGTTAATGATGATGATCATGAAACTTCGGATCAAGTTGCTACTGAAATTCGTAGGTCCACGAGGACACGTTCCGCACCAGAGTGGTACGGCAACCCTGTCCTGGAAATCATGTTGTTAGACAACGGTGAACCTTCGAACTATGAAGAAGCGATGGCGGGCCCTGATTCCAACAAATGGCTAGAAGCCATGAAATCCGAGATAGGATCCATGTATGAAAATGAAGTATGGACTTTGACAGACTTGCCCGATGATTGGCAAGCCATAGAGAACAAATGGATCTTTAAGAAGAAGACAGACGCAGATGGTAATGTGACCATCTATAAGGCTCGACTTGTCGCTAAGGGTTATCGACAAGTTCAAGGGGTTGACTACGATGAGACCTTCTCACCCGTAGCGAAGCTGAAGTCCGTCCGAATCATGTTAGCAATTGCCGCATTCTATGATTATGAGATATGGCAAATGGACGTCAAAACGGCATTCCTTAATGGTTTCCTTAAGGAAGAATTGTATATGATGCAGCTGGAAGGTTTTGTCGACCCTAATAATGCTGACAAGGTATGCAAGCTCCAGTGCTCAATCTATGGGCTGGTGCAAGCATCTCGGAGTTGGAACATTCGCTTTGATGAGATGATCAAAGCGTTTGGGTTTACACAGACTTACGGAGAAGCTTGTGTTTACAAGAAAGTGAGTGGGAGCTCTATAGCATTTCTCATATTATATGTGGATGACATACTATTAATGGGAAATGATATAGAATTCTTGGAAAGCATAAAGGCCTACTTGAATAAGTGTTTTTCAATGAAGGACCTTGGAGAAGCTGCTTACATATTAGGCATCAAGATCTATAGAGATAGATAGAGACGCCTCATTGGTCTTTCACAAAGCACGTACCTTGATAAGATATTGAAGAAGTTCAATATGGATCAGTCCAAGAATGGGTTCTTGCCTGTATTGCAAGGTGTGAGATTGAGCACAGCTCAATGCCCGACCTCGGCAGAAGATAGAGAAAAGATGAGTGTCATCCCCTATGCCTCAGCCATAGGGTCTATTATGTATGCCATGCTGTGTACCAGACCTGATGTGAACCTCGCCGTAAGTTTGGTAGGAAGGTACCAAAGTAATCCCGGCATGGAACACTGGACAGCGGTCAAGAACATCCTGGAGTACCTGAAAAGGACTAAGGATATGTTTCTCGTTTATGGAGGTGACGAAGAGCTCGTCGTAAAGGGTTACGTCGATGCTAGCTTCGACACAGATCTGGATGACTCCAAGTCACAAACCGGATACGTGTATATTTTGAATGGTGGGGCAGTCAGCTGGTGCAGTTGCAAGCAAAGCATCGTGGCGGGATCTACATGTGAAGCGGAGTACATAGCAGCCTCGGAGGCAGCACAGGAAGCAGTCTGGATGAAGGAGTTCATCACCGACCTAGGAGTTATTCCCAATGCGTCGGGCCCAATGACTCTCTTCTGTGACAACACTGGAGCTATTGCCCTTGCCAAGGAGCCCAGGTTTCACAAGAAGACCAGGCATATCAAGCGTCGCTTCAACTCCATTCGTGAACATGTTCAAGATGGAGACATAGATATTTGTAAAGTCCATACGAATCAGAATGTCGCAGATCCGTTAACTAAACCTCTTCCACGAGCAAAACATGATCAACACCAGAACTCTATGGGTGTTCGATTCATCACAATGTAACTAGATTATTGACTCTAGTGCAAGTGGGAGACTGTTGGAAATATGCCCTAGAGGCAATAATAAAGTGGTTATTATTATATTTCCTTATTCATGATAATTGTCTATTGTTCATGCTATAATTGTGTTATCCGAAAATCGTAATACATGTGTGAATACATAGACCACAACATGTCCCTAGTGAGCCTCTAGTTGACTAGCTCGTTGATCAATAGATGGTTACGGTTTCCTGACCATGGACATTAGATGTCGTTGATAACGGGATCACATCATTAGGAGAATGATGTGATGGACAAGACCCAATCCTAAGCATAGCACTAGATCGTGTAGTTCGTCTGCTAAAGCTTTTCTAATGTCAAGTATCATTTCCTTAGACCATGAGATTGTGCAACTCCCGGATACCGTAGGAATGCTTTGGGTGTATCAAACGTCACAACGTAACTGGGTGACCATAAAGGTGCACTACAGGTATCTCCGAAAGTGTCTGTTGGGTTGGCACAAATCGAGACTGGGATTTGTCACTCCGTATGACGGAGAGGTATCTCTGGGCCCACTCGGTAATGCATCATCATAATGAGCTCAATGTGACTAAAGAGTTAGCCACGGGATCATGCATTACGGAACGAGTAAAGAGACTTGCCGGTAACGAGATTGAACAAGGTATAGGGATACTGACGATCGAATCTCGGGCAAGTATCATACCGGTAGACAAAGGGAATTGTATACGGGATTGATTGAATCCTCGACATCGTGGTTCATCCGATGAGATCATCGTGGAACATGTGGGATCCAACATGGGTATCCAGATCCCACTGTTGGTTATTGGCCGGAGAGATGTCTCGGTCATGTCTGCATGGTTCCCGAACCCGTAGGGTCTACACACTTAAGGTTCGGTGACGCTAGGGTTGTTATGGGAAATAGTATGTGGATACCGAATGTTGTTCGGAGTCTCGGATGAGATCCCGGACGTCACAGGGAGTTCCAGAATGGTTCGGAGGTGAAGATTTATATATGGGAAGTCATCATACGGTCACCGGAAGTGTTCGGGGGTTTTCCGGTATTGTACCGGGACCACCGAAGGGGTTCCGGGGGTCCACCGGGAGGGTCCACCTGCCCCGGAGGGCCCTATGGGCTGTATGGGGGAGGGAACCAGCCCCTAAGTGGGCTGGGCGCCATCCCCCCTAGGGCCCATGCGCCTAGGGTTGGGGGAAACCCTAAAGGGGGGCGCCCCCCTTGGCTTGGGGGGCAAGCCCCCTCCCCCTGGCCACCGCCCCCCCTCTAGATCTGATCTAGAGGGGCCGGCCCCCTTCCCCCTTGGCCCTATAAATAGAGGGGAGGAGGGAGGGCAGCAGGACCTCATCCAAGGCGCAGCCCTCCCCCTCTCCAACACCCCCTCCTCCTCCGTTGAGCTTGGCGAAGCCCTGCCGGAGAACTGCAAGTTCCACCACCACGCCGTCGTGCTGCTGGAGCTGTCTTCCCCAACCTCTCCCTCCTCCTTGCTGGATCAAGGCGCGGGAGACGTCACCGGGCTGCATGTGTGTTGAATGCGGAGGCACCGTTGTTCGGTGCTTAGATCGGAATCGACCGCGATCTGAATCGCTGCGTGTACGACCCCTCCAACCGCGTTCTTGCAACGCTTCCGCATCGCAATCTTCAAGGGTATGAAGATGCACTCCTCTCTCTCTCGTTGCTAGTCTCTCCATAGATTGATCTTGGTGATGCGTAGGAAATTTTTTTGATTTACTACTACGTTCCCCAACAGTTAGCCACTAAATCTGACCCGCCATCGGGGTGTCTTTGCTTACCACCATTACCCTGGTTGTTGCCATTGTTCCCTGTTATATTCTGCTGCTGACCCTTACTGTTGCCATTCTTCTTGCCCTTGTTCGATTTATCGTCATCAGAACTAGGATCCTTCATGTTATCAGAGTCTGCATATTTAGTGAGAGCCGCCATGAGTTCCCCCATGTCCTGGCAAGTGCATTTGAGTCGCCCAAGCTTCTGCTTAAGGGGGACGAAGTGAAAATTCTTCTCTAAGATCATAACCGCCTGACCCGCCGCAATACTATCAGATGAGTGAATAATAGCGGAGACCCGCCGGACCCAATGATTGGCCGACATCCTCACGCTGCACGCAGTGATCCAGATCAACAATCGTCAGAGGCTTCTTGCATGTTCCTTTAAAAAAATTGATGAAACGCGCCTTCAACTCTGCCCACGAACTGATGGAATTAGGAGGTAAGCCTTTCATCCACGTACGAGCCAGCCCTTCCAACATCATACTAAGTATTTGGCACAGACAACATCATTGACATCCAACATCTCCATGGCTAACTCATAACTCTCAATCCAAGCCTCAGGAGGGAGATCAGCTGTATAATTGGGCACCTTACAAGGGCCCTTAAAATCTTTGGGCAGACGCTCGTCACGCAAAGCCGGTACTAAACACGGCACTCCAACAGATCTTGAAATTGCACCGGCTCCCACTGAAGCTGAAGGGGTCACCGGGGGCTACTAATAAGCCCCCTGGTGAGCCGCCTGAGCATCAGTCCTCGGGTTAAGGGGCGGGTTATTATCGCGGGGCGGGTTACGTCACCGCTCACTGCTAGAGACTATAGGCGACTCAATACACCGACTGTAACTACGGCTTGGGAGGGGAGTTTAATGCAACCGATCACGACTGTATGAATAAGCCGCTTGTTATGCAATGGCTGTTTGTAAGAGCTCAACTGCATTCCGAGTTTCGACCGCGGCTGGTGAATCGCCAGTGATTAGAATCGCGGCCAGCCGGGTTGCTGCCACTAACATGTTATCCACCGGGTTAGAAAAGGGCCCGACTGGCGTCAGGACACGTTGAGGCGGTGTCCAATTGGGGGACGGGTTAGACGCCCGCTCCTCCCTCCGAGCCAGCTCATGCTGGCAAGGTTGAGCCTTCGCCTGATTCCCTGGCATATCAGGGTTTAACTGAGGATTCACCCGTGCATCTGGAGTGCTTGGACCTGTCCCAGGCGTGTCAAACAAACACCTTGGGTCATATATCGATGGTAGGCAACTCTGGTACCTTCTCTGGAATACTGCATTAGGCGCGTTATGTTCCAAACTTAAGCGCCAAGCCTCCACCTTGACACGCTCTGCCTTCGCATCAATCTGAGCTTTCATCGCAGCTGTTTGGTTCTTTTCAGCCACAATATCCTCTTGGGCCTTGGTTATCTCCTCACAAATCTTTGCAACCTCTGTGTTGCGCTCTGCCTGATTTGCCGCAGTGACCTCTGTTGCCAACAAAGTTGTCAACATACCCATGAGATCCAGTAGCACTTGAGTTGGCGGCCTGACTGACCCGGATCCACCAACCCTTGCCGCGGCCGGGTCAGAGGCTATTGCAGCCACCGTCGAAGAATTGAGAGCCGGCCCTATGCCAGCCATGAAGATAGCAGCCCTGCATGGCGGCTCATAGGGGTCCGGAATACTGTTGCCATCGGAATAACCCCCAAGCCCACCGTCTTGAAGCTGATAGATTGACTCCATCTCTCCGGTTGAGGACTCATCACCTGAGTAGATGAGAGTCTCCCCTCCAGATGCAGAATCTTCCGCAAGCTCCTTGCCTTGCGCGAAACCAACGAAAACGCGCTTCCGGCCGGGTTGAACCCGGGTGTGTTGCGCATGTCGAGCCGACTCGACGATGTCGGTGCAGATGTCCGGCTCAGGCTCTGATCCGCTGATCTTTCTGATGATGACATGGATTCTGCCGAAGGGGACCCGGTAACCGTACTCGATTGAGTCGGCCTCGGGGCCCTAGCCAGCGTCGTCGATGTAGAGCTTACCGCGGCGACTCTTGGTTATCCTGCCAACGGCGTATCCCTCAATCCTTGGGAAAGAGCCCTTCAAGAACTTGAAACCACCGTGCGCTGGCCCCATGATGGGCGCCAACTGTAATGGTATGTAGATGAAATATTGTTGGGCAAACAATGAACCTATAAATTACAAAGAAGCGTTGATGGACCCTGACTCCAGAAATTGGCTATATGCCAACATAATCCGAGATAGTATCCATTCACATAATTCAAGCTTAGAACTTGATGAACCATTCAGAAGACTTAGAGTCTAAATAATAGTAATGGATCTATAAACTGACAAAGATAAAATTGTTTTACAATGCTTGACTTGTTACAAATAGTTTATGACAAGATCAACTATGACGAGATTGTCTCATCATAGCAATACTTAAAGTCAGTTCGGGTTAAACTAGCAATTATTAAATATTTCAATAAAACAGATGGATGTCAAAATGATTCCATGAGATGGAAATAGAACCAAGGTTGTATGTTTGATACGGTCCAAGGTAATTTTGTCGATCCAGAGGATGCTAGTAAGTATGCAAACTTCAAGAGATCCTATAATGATCTGAAGCAAGCATAGTGGAGTTGGAATCTTCGTACTGATGAAATGGTCAAATAAATTGATTTCATCGAGTAAAGCGAAGATGCTTGTATTTACAAGAAAGTAAGTGGGAGCATGATAATATTTCTAAACACTATATGTACATGACATATTATTGATTGGAAGTTATTTTCTTGACACGGATTAAGACTTTATTGAAACTAGTTTTTCAGTAAAATGCTTAGGCAATGAATAGTCTTGGTATTAGACATAATGATCTATGGAGATAATAGTGTCTAATCAGACTTAGCCAAAATACATATTGACCGAATACTAAAGTTGTTTAGTATGTAAAATGTCAAGAAGAGTTTCTTGTCAATGTCACATGGAAGGAGTTGGTATCCTGAAATACTGATGAGCAAAATATGATTTCAATCACACTTGTATTCCATGGTATGTAAACAACCAGATATTTCCAGTACTCCAAATTAGTTGTAAGTAAAAGTTACTAGTATGGTCAAATTGTTGATCATAGGAAAACAATGAAAATGTCGTTAAGGATTGATGACATATTTTTCACACGTGGAGAAAATGAAGAGATTGTTGTAAGGAGTTACGTCAATGAAGGTTCATTGTAAGTAGTACATCGATAAAATCTTCATCTGTGCTCCAAGTGATTTTTCGATTTCAAATTAAAAGTATTTTATGGTGGCACAGTAAGTTGGAATTGATCCAAGAAAGTTACTGTGGTGTATTCTATAACAGAAGGCTAAGTATATTGTTGCTTTAGAAGCAAAAATGAAGGATGGTGAATCAAAAGTTCATTTATGAGCTTGGTATGGTTTCTAGATGATTGTATCATTGGAACACTATTCTTAATAGTGGTTCCATGACTCAGTCTAAGGAATCAAAGGTTCTACTAGTGATTCAATATATATACAAAGCCGGGTTCACATAAATTATGAATTCTTGTGAAAGCATGATAGATGCATAGAAATGCAAATGATACACGTGATCTGAAGTTATCATATTCGAGGACGAAGTCTATACCACAAGCAAAGCATGGGCTGACACCAGATTGCCATTGGTGTAAAAGATAAAAGTGTTAACTAGATTATTGACTCTAGTGCAAGTGGGAGACTGTTGGAAATATGCCCTAGAGGCAATATTATTGTATTATTATATTTCCATTATTCATAGTTAAGAGTTTATATTCCATGCTATAACTGCTATGATCCTGGAATATGCGATTCAGTGGAAAACTCATATGCACGTGTGGAATGATAAGCGGTAAACAATAGGTTCCTGGTCTCGCCTCTAAGACCGGCTCAAGTGTTGTTGGCGATCATGTTTTCCGGATCTTAGGATATCATTAAGTGTAATGATAGTACTAAAACAACATTGAGGGTATGACGTTAGAAGAATGATCATATTGAATCGACCCAATACTGGTATGTTATATTATGTGATCATATCATCTGAAATCATCTGTTATAACACGGAGTGTTAGCATGTGTTTTTAGTACCTCAGACCATGAGAGTGTCTCGGTCACTTCCTACCAGATGGTGGGCTTTGGGGTTGCTCAAACGTCATCTGTAACAAGGTGATCATAACGACAACTTTCAAGCACACCGAAAAGTTTGACAAGTGACCGGACAGCTCGAGAGTGGGATTTGCTCCTCCAATGATGGAGAGATATTCTTAGGGCCCTCTCGGTGTGACTTCATCCATCATCGTCTGGCCAGACACAGGTGACTATGTCACGGGGATGCCGGAACACGTCAACGAGAAAGAAGAACAAAACCGGTAATGGGAGCAATGGTATAGTGAGCATGGTGATGACTCTGGAGGATACCGATGCACACTGGGTTTTGTAAAGTATCGCGAAGTAAAGGGAACATCACATGATAACCAAAGGTTCACTCAAATATCATTCATGTAATCATAGGGACTGATAAGGATGTCCACGGTTCCGCTATCGGTCATTGAACGAAGGGGTTTTGTTCATGTCTATGGTTACCGAACCTACGGGGTCACAAGCTTAAGGTAATCACGATCTACTGAGTGTTAGTAGGACGGGAGTGATGAGAATATATTTGTGAAATTGTTTCATTAATATCCGAAATAGTTCTAAGAGGTTCCGGAAGCGTTTCGGGGTCACCGGAAGGGTTTCGGTGGATATCGGATAATACCGGGTATTACCGATTAATATATATAGGTGGAAAATGTTTCCGGGGATGTTAAATTGTATATATAATGCTCTGAAATTTTTTAGAACACATATATATTTAATTTAATATCAACGGGCCTAATAAGTCCAAGTGGTGGAAGACCACTTGGGCCATAAAGGCCCAATAGGGGTGGCGCCGCCTTCTCCCCATGGAAAGGGGAGAGCGAGGCCGAATTGGAGGGGGATTCCCCTCCCCTTGGCCGGCCACAAAGGGGAGACTTTCCCCCTTTGTGTGGCACCCCCTCCTCCCCTCCCAACCTATATATACTAGAGGATTTCCACCCTTTTGCAATACAAGTTTTGGGAGCCTCCTCTAGTTGATCTAGTTCTAGTTCTAGTTGGTCCTAGACTAATTAGAGCTAGCCCTAGCCACCTCTAATACTCATAAGTAGAAGCCATGTGTGGTTCTAATCTCCCCCCTCTAATTCTCCGGCGACAAATAGCTCTGGACGGCGAAGCGCTGCCGGATCGTGAAGACTGTACGCTTGCAACCAAGTAGAGAGGTCGTGCTTTCGGTCTTCAGTTCGAGAGATCGTTCGAGGGCGGTTCGCGGGATCGTCATCAATGTTCGAGGGACTTCAAGTACGATCTACACCAACTCGTCTACTTCCGCTGCACTCCGGAGTCGGTAACGATCATTGATCACAACCCGTTATGCATGTTCATATTGTTCTTGGGTGATCGTAGGTGCGAATTTTTTTGTTTTCTACTACGTTTCCCAACAGGAGGGTGCTCGGGCGCTTGAAATTGCGCCCAAAATAGCCGATGCTCGGTATTGCCCTCCTGGGTCAAGAAGTACCTCACCGCATCTGCCACACTCCTCGGGAGATCCGCAAACGCACCTGGGGAACGCCATACTCGCATGAGCAAAGCGAACCTGTTACCACCAAAGACACTCTGCAGTAAGTACGGCTTACCATCCGTAATTAGGTTGACCTGACGAAGTTCTTCTTCGTGGCCGCGCGTCTTCACCCGCTCCTCTTTGATTGCCGACCTCAACGAGGTCAGCTCGGAGGCCTGATCCTTTCCCTTTTGCTCAAGGTCCTCACATTTTGTGATGGCGTCCTTGAGCTCCTGTTGCACCTCGGCCACTCTAGCCTCATGTTTTTCGCTAGCGGTCTTCACCGTCTTTAGTTCGGCCGTTGCTTGCTCCTCCACCGCCTTCTGCTCTATAGCTTCTTGCCGAGCCCTTTGGAGCTCGTCCTTGAGGTTCTCGACCTCCGCGATGACAGTTGCATTAGTTATAGGCGTCTGCCGCTTAGGGTTAACCTAAAAAACAAACTGCATTAACAAAGAGCAGTATTACACAGTCTGGTTTTGACCTACCTTGCGCCTCGTCGAACCGCTTGTTAATAAGATCGAGCTCGTCATCGGAGCTCTTTAGCTTCCAATTGAGCTCGGCCCATTCCTTGGTCCGGGCAGCCACCGCCGAAGACAAAGCCTGCACAATACACGTAGCACATGATACCCCGCATACTCATCGGTGTCTTCTCCCCGCAACCACAGTCTTGGGGACTTGGGTAAAGGTTATACCCTTGAGCTATATAACCCCCGCATGAGTTTTTCAAACTCACTCAGGGTTCAAGGGCTACTGTCTATATGACTGCAGGATCATATAAGTGAAAACATTAAGAGACAAAGGACATTACATGGCTTACCTTGAAGCCCGTTAGTAGGCCGTTGAAAGCCTCTTTCAGCCCATTGTCCATGGACTAAATGCTTTGCAAACCGTGCCCATCAAGGCACGGTGATCTTCAGGGATGGAGGAGTTGGCTACCACCTCCTCCAACAGATCCTGCCACCCAGTTGGAGCCTGCTCTGAAGCAGGCTGGGGTGGTGGAGTTACCCTGGTTCCTCCCGCAGTGGCGGTTGGAATATGTAGTTCTTGGTGCCTTGGCGGCTCCGGAACCATTTTTGGGGAGAGCTCGAATCAACGAGGCTCCCCTCTTTGTTCTCTGGAGGGGTCGTCCCCTCCTGGCGCACGGGCGGTGTTGGAACTGTCTTCGGGGAGAGCTCGGATTGACCGACCTCCCCCTCTATGTTTCTCTGAGGGGCCCTCCCCTCAGGGTTTTCGGCGGCAGAGGTATTTACCTCGGCCATAATGTCATCACCCCGCCCCCCATGCTCGGGTCGGGAGGGGTCCTCTGGAACAACACCTCCTTGGTCTCCTCAACGACAAAAGGAGGCATGGTACGCGACGCGGTCCCACTCTCCGCCAGGTCAGCTGGCGGAGAATCCACCTCTGAAACTTGATCGGTGGGAAGATCGCGTGGCGGGCTGTGATATTGAAAGCAGGCATATGGTTAATGATGAATTTAATTCAAACATGCTGAGGTGTCTTCGGATACATACCTCTAGGTGGGGGGCTTGACCCTGAGTTCCCTTCGAAAGCCTCAGACTCCTCGGCGGAGTCCGAGATGTCATCAGACAGGGCCACCTTGGCCCTGCATTGCCTCTTCAGGGCAGGAGGAGGCTGATCCTCCTCTGCATCGTCTGACGCCACCCTCTTCTTTTTTCGGGAGGAGTCGCTCTCCTCCCCGTCCTCCCCCTGCTCTCCGTCGTGAGCGGAGGGAGCTTCGGTTTCCCCAGACTTAGTGTCCAGGGGTCCTCTAGGGCAGAGGCCTTCTCGGGCCTCCCTTTTCTCTCCTTTCTTCTTCTCCTTCTTCTTTGGCGCCTGATACGGTGCCATAGCTAGCAGCTCTGCGCACAGAGCCATTCGGGGGCCCTCAGGCAGCGGGGTGGGGCAATCGATCTTCATGGCTTTCTTCAGCCAGTTCTAAAGATGGAAGATGGAAGAGTTAATTGCTTTGATAAATATAAGTATCCGAACACAATCGTATAACTTATCGTACCTCGTGAGTGGGGTTGGTGGCGTCAAGGCCGATATCCTCCGTCCTGGCCTGCCACTCCTTCTGTGGCTTGAAGAGAACCTTCCACAATTTGTCGTGGGAGGTGTGGTAGAAGCAGAGCACGGTGGCGGGGTCTTCAGGCTTTTAGGACCACATGGGGGCGTCCCAGTCTTGGGAAGGTAGGAGTCACTGGCGAAGCATGATCTGAATCACGTTTGGTAATTCGACCTTCTTCTTCATCATCTTGGATATCCGGCTTTGAAGTGACTCCACCTGCGTGGTCGACCCCCAGTCGAGGCCTTTTCTGCTCCAGGAGACCAGCCTCGTGGGAGGTCCAGATCTGAAAGCGGGGATCTCCGCCCAAGTCTCACCTCGCGGTTTTGTGGTGTAGAACCACTCCTTTTGCCAGATCTTGACGGTTTCTATGAAAGTACCGTCCAACCACTCCACTCTGGGGAGTTTGCTGACCATCCTCCCCCCCCCCCCCCCGCAGTCCGCCTATTGGTCGTCAACGATCTTCAGCTTGATGTTGAAGACCTTGAGCCACAAGCCGAAGTGTGGCCAGACCCGCAGAAAGGCCTCGCAGATAATGATGAAGGCCGAGATGTGCAGGAAGGAGTTAGGAGCGAGGTCGTGGAAATCCAGCCCGAAGAAGAACATCAGCCCCCTAACAAAGGGGTGGAGAGGGAAACCAAGTCCCCGGATGAAATGGGGAGGAATACCACCCTCTCGTCGGGCCTCAGTGTGGGGACGACCTGGCCCTCCTCCGGAACACGGTGGGCGACATTGGGCGGCAAGTAGCCGGCGTTCTTCAGTTCCAGGATGGCTTCTTCGGTGACGCTGGAGGCCTCCCACTTGCCCTTGGAGCCCGAGCCAGCCATGGATGATCGAGGAGGTGGCCGATAGAGTCCTTGGAGGAACAAATGGATCTGGGTGCTGGAACTCAGGAGATTGGGAAGGCGATGGCAAGCGGGGAAGTGGGAGCGTGCGGTAAAGATGGTGGTTGTTCCCCCTTTTATAAGACTGCCGTAATACCAAGAGCCCTTTTACCGCATGGCAAACCTCGCGTCTTCCCGATATAATCGTGTCGTTGTGCACGCATGGGGTAAAGCGAATCATTGATCATATCCCTTAAAAATAGGGCACGATCTCCATCTTGGTAGGGCGTGCCAATGAAAAACCGCCTCGAACCACATAACTGGCTAGAGGTTATGTCGGGTCGTGGCCCTTCGGTAAAAGTTGTCAGACGAAAACACTATTCACACCTGGGCGGCTGGCCTTCGAGGCTAAATAATACCTACACCTTGGAAGTACTGGCATAATCCGAATGGCATTTACTGGACATAGTCGAGCGACCCTCAAGGCCCTGATTAAGGGTTACTATGAAGATTCGCATCAACATTATGGAAGGAAGGAACTGGTCCACAAAGCCTATGTGAAAGCACAGGTTATCTCACAAGGGGGGTGAATGGGAGATTTTTAGAAATTCATCGAACTCTGAAGAATTAGACGAAGATCAGAGTGAAGAAATAGAAACGCAAAGGGAACTAAGTCATCACAGAATCAAAGTACAGGCAACCAGGATATGTAAGAGTGAAGAACATGCGATCATACAATCATACAAGCATGAAGTATATGAACTGAGGAAATGAAAGATATCTTGATGAAAATCTTCAGTTCAAATTCGTCAGAGGATAGATCACAAATTCTTCAGCAGTGGAATAAAGTAAGAGAGGGTTGAGCAATTTCAAACCAGGTTGGCTCGGTGAAGACAATGCAATTTGGTAGACCAGTTCTAGTTGTTGCATCAACTGTACATCTGGTTGAGGCGGCTGAGTCGCAACTCATAGGACACACAGTCCTCACTGTATTCCTCTTGAGCTAAGGCCCGCAGACCTCGCCCAATCACTCGTGGTAAGTCATCCAGGTAGACTTCCAAAACCTTCACAGACTTGTTCACCGGCACACCATAATGACTCTTGGTGTACTCAGAACTTGATGCCTAATCGTCTAGAAGAATGACAGTCTTCAAAGGTAATAGGCGTCCGATCACACATATCAATCTCTTCAGTGCTGCTCAATCACTTTGGCTCTGGGTTTTTCCTCACTTAGGATTCTCTCAAAGTCGTCGGAGGATGGGTTGCTCTCTTATGACAAGTGTCAAGTTCTCTCGGAGCAGCCAACCACCAAGTGATTATGGGGGCAGCTATTTACAGCCAGGGGCAACCCAACATGAATTGTCATAAATGCCCTTCTCTGATTCGACCATTGTCGGGATAAGGATCCACTAGACAGCTAGCCCTCTGTGCAGCAACGGTCAGAATTTGAACTCTCAAATTCGTCGGGGCACTAAATTTCCTCACTCTTAGGCAGATTGCACTGGTGAACTCCCAACTCCTCAGCCTGACCAAATTCGTTAGCGACCAGATGAACTTCATCATTGTCGGTAGCAAATGCGTCAGCTGTTCCAGAGATTTCCAAAAGCTTCACTCGAAGCGGCTTTTGTGTATAGGTTTGAGTATGTTTGAGCATCACTTTGGAAAATGTGAAATATGTTTCACCTTGACCCCCTTTAACAGTATGATTTTTCCTATGTCTCAAAAAAGAAGAAAAGAAACTACGAAAACAAAAGTCTTCAAGCTTCAAAGTCTTCACATCAATTTCTTCAAAGGCCGTACCAATTTCATCAGCAAATTCTTCTCTTGAAGAAATCCATTTTTAGGGGTCGTCTTCCATGTGTTAAACCAAATCTTCAGGGATTATATTACCTGTGTATACTCACAAACACATTAGTTCCTCAACCTATTTGTCTTCAATACTCCAAAACCACTAAGGGGGCACTTGATGCACTTACAATCTCCCTCTTTTTGGTGATTGATGACAAATTGGTTAGGTTTCAACGGGAGTAATAATAATTGAAGTGTAAGTACAGAGTTTGAAGAAACTGGTTACAAGATATTGAGAAACTCCCCCTGAAGATGTGCATATGTGGAATTTGCTTTGGATTGCAAATGCACATGGCAGATTGAAATTGTGGAGATCTCCCCCTATATCTTGGAATCCAATCATGCATGATCAGAGGATACTTGAAGAATATGAATGCATGATGAAAATTGGTGTCTAACAAAATTGTGCATGCATGAGCAGATATATATTTTAAGATCAGAGAATGCGCATCAAATGTAGCAAAAGAGTCAGATAACCAACGATTATTAAGTTGCAACTCATCAAAGAGCACAACCAGAAAAGTTCAAGAGTTGCAACTTAAGCAAAACAGCCCATATAACGACCCGCTTGAAGACTAACTTAGACTTCTCCCCCTTTGTTAGCAAATGACCAAAAGGTGAGGAATCTAAGGACTAGCGCCCCTGAAGAAAATCATCATGGAGAGGTCGAGGGAGCGCCAGCATTGTTGGGGTCGCGCGGTGCAGAAGGACCAGCAACAGTGTCTTCAACGACTTCATTTTCGTCAGTGGAGCGCGTTGAAGACTCGGAGCTCGGCATCAGAGGAGGAACTTGAGTTTTCTTGAACTTCTTCCTTGGCGGTTCATCCCAGTCAAAGTTCATTTGAAAGTCTTCAGCAGCAAGTTCTTCAGCTGATTTGAGATGAGAGAGCGTGGCCCAACTGCGATAAAAAATCTCATGAAGATAGTAGAAATTCTTGCGGACGGTGTTATGCGTCACTGTCATATTGGCTTGAACAGCAGCAAATTGATGCTTAACCCATCGGTGATGCTTGTCACCTTTTTGGTGAAGACTGATAAGCAGCTCACGGTCAGTCATGACGCGTGGCGCTTCTGGTGAGGTCGATGGTCTTGAAGCTTTTGCTGCAGTATCCTGGCTAGCAGATTCATCAGCAATGGAGCTGGAAATAGGTTAACGAAATTGTCCATCGAGGGGACGAATTCCTTCATCAATGACACTTTTGCCTTTGCCGGGTACCATGGACAGAGTACTTTGAAGAATTTCAACATCAGACAGATAGCTCAGGTGATTTTGACAGTTAGCCTTGTAGTGGATTGAAGACCGAGATCTGATGAATCTCATAATCCATGGTGCATACGGCATCAAATCAAAAGGCGATTGTGCCACAGTGACCAAAGTCCTCAGGAAAAAATCATGAATGTTGATGGGAGTTCCATGGATGATGTGAAACAACAAGTTCTTCATAACTCCCACAACTTCTTCAGTGTTGGAGTTGTGGCCTTTGATCGGACTGAGGGTCTTTGACAGAATGCGATAGACAGTCTTTGGCACAAAAAGCAAATCCTTCACTAGGAAGGTTGTCCTTGGAGCACTACCTTCAGCCATTGGCTTCATTAGCACTTGCATCAAATTGTTTGGCAGTTCAGGTTCTTCATAGATTTTCCTTGCACCTTCCTGGGGTGGATCAACTGGTAGAGCACGGAGTAATTTGTCAATGGGTGCCCTGTAGTGAGTATCCTCACTCATCCAGTCTAGAGCCCAGGTTGCAGTGTCGTCAGCATTACCAGAGAAGTGAATAGTTGTATAGAACTTAAGAATTAATTCTTCATTCCAATCACAGACGTTAGAGCAGAAGCTAAGTAATCCAGCATCATGAAGCACAGCCAGAACAGGCCGGAAGCAGGAAATTGATTCCATATCTATGTGAGGAATATGGTGATGCGGGAAAACTTTGTTCTTGTCAAATATCTGTGAAGCATAGAAATTCATATGTGTTCTTGTCCAGAACCTCAAACGCATGAGTTTGGCCAAGTTGTAAGGTGACTCGCCAATGAAGAAATTCTTCTCTTCGAAGAATTTGGCACTACCAAACTTTGGTCGCTTGAGGCCTTTGCCAGTCTTAGGCATCACGGGGAGAGGTTGAAGATTTTGCATTTTAGTTCTCACATCAAATATTGGCCTTGGGGAGCCAGTTGAATCATTTGGATCCGTGATTGCAATTGATTTTGCAACTTCCTCAGATGTGGCATTTGGAATTGTGTCTGTGTCAGCTGAGGGAATTGAATCTGCACATGGAGGAGTTGTATTGATGACATCAACATCAGGGTCATCATGAGCAATTTCATCAACTGCTGCAGTTGGAATTTCTTCAAGAATGCATTGGAGTGATGGTTGTTGTTCGTCGGAGCCAATATGAATTTCTTCAGTGCGCGCAGGCGAATGAAGCTCTCTGGTGAGGGGAGTGGTGAGGGGCGAATTTGGGTGAGTGGCTTCCCAAATTCGTCATGAAGAATGGGCGTTGTAGCACCGTCAATGTCCACATCCTCTTCATTTTCTTCACTCAGTGAAGCTCGTTGAGGACTTGGTGCAGAAACTTGAGGCATTGATACATTAGTGTCAACCTCAATCTCTTCATCCATTTGCTCTGTGGTAGCAGCAGAATGGGTATCATCATCATCATCAGCCTCAGGGATTTGATAGTCCACCCCATATGGAACCATTTGAAGACTTTCAACATTACGAGCAGGGGGTGCTGATGAGATTGGAATTGCATCAATAGGAATGACAACTACATCACTGATTCAGGCACAGGTGGAGCTAATGCCTTTCTCTTGTTGGCTTCTCTCTCAGCAGCCTTGGTCTTCTTCACTTATGATGCAGAAGGAAGAGTGATAAGCTTCAAAGATGAAGCAGTTGTTGATGCTGCTACTGAGGAACTTGTTGGAGCATGATCATCAGGCGTGATTGATGCAGTCACCCTGGCAGTTTCTTCAGGCATGACACTTGCAGTCGTCCTGGGAATTTCTTCAGATGCAACATTACCAGTTGCCCTTTCAGTTTCTTTAGGTGCAACTTCTTTAGTTGCCCTGGCAGACTCTTGAGGAGTTGAAGGTGCAGTCTCACTGGCCTGTGCTGTTGGAGGTGGAGCCGAGGAACTTGGAGTGGGTGCCATGCCAAACTTGGTGGCTTCACGCTGGTTGTGGTCTTCAACCACCTTGGTTAAGTCCGTGATGAATCTTTCTTTTACACCACAACAGTGATTAGCTTGTCGTTCATATTCGTCAGACAACTAATGTATTTCAGATTGCAATGTCACAAGCTGATGAGGAGATATAGGCAGCATGTTCTTCCTTAGTTCCTTCTCCTTTTGCACTTTCTTTTTGTGCACAAGCTTTGCCTATGCGATCTTGTATTTCTCATTCAGGATGAATGAAGAAATCATGTGGCTTGGTCCAGGTGGCAGGTTGAGTTTCTGGATTGGTACACCATATGTCAATGAAGTCCAGCAATTTCTTTGGGTCCAGCAACATTGGAACTGAAGAATTCGTGGCAATCGCAGCTTGCTCTTGCTTTCTTCTGAGGAACTCTATGAGCTCATCTTCATCAGCTAGCCCACGTTCATCAACCTGAGGCACTATGGCCTTGCTTTTGGGACTTGGCCTAGTTCCACGGCCAGCAGTTGCCTTTTGCTTCAGCTTGGGTGTTGAGATAATCGGTTGCCCACGGGCAGAGGCACTTGATGCTACAATTGAGGCTATTGGAAATCCCTCGGTGCGCTGGCAAGATGCGAGCATGACCGGTGTTGAAGCTCTAGCTGCAGCCATTGATGAACTTGAAGTAGGAGGAGGCACTGAAGATTTTAAAATCTTGGGAGCTGCTGCCTTTGAAGCTTTAGGCTTTGCCACTGAGGGCATTGGATTAGATGGCTTGGGCTTGTGTGTAGGCTTCTTCTGCATAGCCTTCTTTGGAGCTCTAGCACTGCCACTGACACTGCCACTTGCTTCAGTTGAAGCCTTTGTGGCTTTGTTGAATTCTTCAATAGCCTTCTTGGCTTGTTTTGCCAACTTGGCCTGATGCCTTGCCCATTCCTTTGGGAATTCTTCACCCCTTCTGATACCGGTAGGATCAGCATGTTAACCTTCAGCAAGCGGTGGCCTATTGCATGGAGGCTTCACAGCAAACTCCTTCATGTACTTGGGAGTGACATATCTGTAAGCCCTCCATTCATATGCCCATCTATGTTTGATCTTTTGCATGCGTGTTTTGCGCCACTCTTTGGTTTCAGGAACATGTATATTCTCGTCAGGAGTACAATACCCTGAGTAAATATCCTCAGGTATTTCAAAAGCAGTATGTTCTTCTTTCCTTTTGCCACCCTTCTGTGGCTTCTTTCCATCAGCCATTTTCTTCAACTGAGGTTTTTGAACTTGTGAGGACTCTGAAGATGTTTGAAGATTTTCCTCAAGCTATGCTGCAAATGAATTAATTTGATGAGAACCTAGAGATTCATCGGCAGACATTGTACCTGTGAACAGAGTATAGTTGCGAGGAAATAGGGAAGAGTCACATGCGTTCTCAGATATTTTCAAAATAGACCAATTGAGGAAATTGACCCTTATAGTCTTGAAGAATTTCATCAAGTGTTCTTGTCCTAGGTTCCAGAGTTGTACAGATTGAAGCAATTGCACAATTGAGGAATCTAGTTGTTAAGTATACCTTTGATGAAATACACAGGACTGGCCAAAAGGAAGTGCTGAAGAATTGGAAGAGTGGTAAAAACAGCACTTGAAGATTTTTGAGTAGAGTGAAGATCAAAATGGGGCAGTAAATAAGCATTTAATTACCCCAGATACGAACTCGATGAACTGGATGATGAAGCAAAGGAAATCATCAGCTCAGATCTTTCGGGCCCTAACTTGGCGACGGAAGACATCTACGGCGGCGGCGGAGGTGAAGAAATCAGCGTCCGTCGTGAGTACGACAACGAAGAAGTCGAGGCAGTGAAGCTCTTATTCTCTGGCGGTGATGAGATCTAGCGGCGGCACTAGGGTTAGAGGACTGAGAGCGACAGGAGCTGGGAGGAAAGTGAAATAACATTGATAGGGTCAAGGCTATTTATAGCTGCACTGAAAACTGAGGGGTCTGAAAGTTTTGGACAGATAAGCCCCTGGCCATTCGCATCTTGTTGACATGTGTCGCACATGCATTTTCGCACTTATACATGCGTGTGATGCGCGGGATGAAGTTACTGTGGCAACCGCCAGAGTTAAAACTTTTAAGAATTTTAAAATGTGTTCGCAAATTCCTCAGCTATCAAGGACACAGTGAAGACTTTGAACAATGTCAAGTAGAACGCATATGAAGAATTTGTGAACAGAGTGGTTTGAGCTTAGCATAGAGGGGAGCGGGTCCGATCACATCCACATAGATGAAGAAATCAACTGAAGAATTAGCAATATGTGGATGCTGTGGAGGACATGAAAACTCAGATAAACAAATATATATCTATATCAGCTAAGACAATGAAGAATAACCTCAAATGACGAAATTGCAAATGACAAAAAACTCAAATTTGAAGAATATCATAAAGAGGTGGTGGCGTTACCCATCGTATAAGAACTGTGATGACTTCAGACACCGTGTACAATTATCATAGGGTTCTGAGAGTCAAGTTCTTCATTAATTTCTTCACACTTAGAGGGTTAGTCTTCATTGATTGAAGAAAAACGTTACTTCATGTGTTGTGCATCAAAGTCATAAAAAATGCATAAGCGTTAGGATGTGTATCCACTTCAGAGGACATTCGAAGATTCTAGGATGTTTAGCTCACACCGCAACTTGCAGACCCTCTTTTCATCCAAGGGCTTAGTGAAGATATCGGCAAGCTGGTCTTCAGTATTCACGTGGTTGACGACAATGTTCCCTTCAGCACATGATCACGAATAAAATGGTGACAAATCTGAATATGCTTCGTCTTGGAATATTGCACTGGGTTGTGGGCGATCTTGATAGCACTCTAATTATCACAGAAGAGAGGGACTTTCTTCACGTTGACGCCATAGTCCTTAAGGGTTTGTTTCATCCATAGAAACTGTGAGCAGCAGGCACCAGCGGCAGTGTATTCAGCCTCAATTGTGGAAAGTACCATGCTAGACTGCTTCTTTGAGGACCAACAGACAAGAGATCGTCTGAGGAAGTGGCATGTGCCTGATGTAGACTTGCAGTCCACACGATCTCCAGCGTAATCAGAATCAGAAAATCCAGCTAGATTAAAAGATGAACCCTTAGGATACCATAATCCAAGCGTTGGTGTGTGAGCTAAATATTGAAGAATTCGTTTCACAGCCTGGTGGTGTGATTCCTTCGGCGTCGCTTGAAATCGGGCACACATGCAAACACTAAGCATAATATCTGGCCTAGATGCACATAGGTAAAGAAGCAAACCAATGATGGAGCGATATACCTTTTGATTGAAATCTTTACCATTTTCGTCAGTGCCGAGTTGACCATTCGTAGGCATTGGAATTTTGAGGCCTTTGCAGTCTTGCATGCCGAATTTCTTCAGGCAATCTTTGAGGTATTTCTCTTGAGAAATGAAGATTCCATTTGGTTGTTGATGAATTTGAAGACCAAGGAAGAATTTCAATAGACATCTGATATTCTTCACGCATCATTCATCACTGAAACACTTGTTAGTGCAACCAAAGATAATATCATCAGCATATATTTGGCATATGAACAGTTCACCATCATAAGACTTAGTGAAAAGAGTAGGGTCAAGTGAACCGGGCTTGAAACTCTTTTTCTTCAGGAATTCCTTCAGAGTATCATACCAAGCCCGTGGGGCTTGCTTGAGGCCATAGAGTGCCTTGTTCAATCTGAAGACTTTGTCAGGATGCTTTGGATCCTCAAAACCTGGGGGTTGAGAAACATATACTTCTTCCTCAGGCTTACCATTGAGGAATGCACTTTTCACATCCATTTGATATAAGAGAATATTGTGATGGTTAGCATATGCAAGCAATATACGAATAGCTTCAAGCCTAGCAACAGGTGCAAATGTTTCACCGAAATCAATACCCTCAACCTGTATGTAGCCTTGTGCTACAAGACGGGCCTTATTTCTTACCACTTGGCCATTTTCGTCTTGCTTGTTGTCGTAGATTCACTTAGTGCTGATGATATTGTGCTTGCGTGGATCAGGACGATGCACAAGCTCCCACACATTGTTGCAATTCTTCTTGCATGGCTTGAATCCACTCAGGCTCCATAAAATGCTTCATCAACTTTGGTGGGCTCTGTGATAGAGACAAATGCAAAATGCCCACAAATGTTAGCTAGATGTGAAGCTCTTGAGCGAGTGAGGGGACCAGGTGCATTGATGTTGTCGAGGATCTTCTCAATCTGCACTTCATTAGCCACTCGTGGATGAGCTGGACAAGGGCCTTGTTGTTGAGCATTTTCCTCGGAGTCATTTCCTTCAGGAGCAGCAGTTTCTTCGGGGCGGGAAATGATCACTTCTTATACAGCTATTTCTTCACTGGGCACAATTTCACTAGTGCCCATCAGCTTGATATATTCCTCAGGAGGCATTTATCTAGCACAGGAAGCAGGTGCTCTCGTTGTGAGCCATTAGTTTCATCGAACCGCACATCTACAGTTTCAACAACCTTGTTGTGATATGTGTTGAAGACTCTGTAGGCGTGTGGGTCCTTTCCGTAACCAAGCATAAAACCCTCATGTGCTTTCGGTGCAAATTTGGAATTGAGATGTGGATCTCTAATCCAGCATTTAGCACCAAGACTTTGAAATAACTTACATTGGGCTTTTTGTCAGTGAGGATCTCATATGAAGTCTTCTTGAGGAATTTGTGAAGATATACCCGATTGATGATGTGACAAGCAGTATCAATTGCTTCAGGCCACCAGCGAGAAGGAGTCTTGTATTCGTCAAGCATAGTGTGAGCCATCTCAATCAGTGTCCTGTTCTTGCATTCAGCAACTCCATTCTGCTGAGGAGTATAGGGAGCAGATAGCTCATGAGTGATACCAAGTTCGTCAAGATAGTCATCAAGGCTGGTGTTCTTGAACTCGGTGCCGTTGTCACTTCTGATATGATTGATCTTGACCATAATTCGTCATGGCCCGATTTGAGAATCGCCTGAAGACCCCCTGCACTTCAGTCTTGTAGGTAATGACATGCACCCAGGTGTAACGAGAATAATCATCCACTATGACGAATCCATGAAGTGATGCTGCATTGGTTAGTGTGGCATAATGAGTAGGGACAAAGAGATCCATATGAAGTAATTCAAATGGACGAGTAGTGGTCATGATTGTCTTCACGGAGTGCTTAGATCTGGTCATCTTTCCAGCTTCACAAGCACCGCAAAGGTGATCTTTGACGAATTTGACGCCCTCGACGCGTCGATGCCATAGCCAGCACTTTGAAGCTTTTGCCAGTAGACACGTGGCTGGTTGAGGACCTAGAGAGAAATCTACAATGTACAAATCACCTCTCCTAAAGCCTTCGAAGACTTTAGACTTGTCAGATTCCATTAGCACAATGCATCTATATTTGCCAAAGATGACAATCATATCAAGATCACAAAGCATTGAGACAGACATGAGGTTGTATCCTAAGGACTCAACAAGCATCACTTTTTCCATGTGTCGATCCTTTGAGATAGCAACCTTACCTAGACCCAATACCTTAATTTTTCCTTTGTCTGCATAGGTGATATACTTCAGATGAGAAGGAGTAAGGGGAGCATTGGTGAGGAGATTCCTGTCTCCAGTCATGCGATTGGTGCAGCCACTATCCAGAACCCATGCAGTAGCTTTTGGAGTATCATCCTGTAGAAGCATTAGTCTCACTTATAATTCATATACTTCAGGTGAAGAATATGATGATCAATTTCTTCAGTGAATTTCATCAGTAAGCATATAATAAGCAACATAGGGATGAGTAATATGATGGATTCATATCAACATGATTAGCTTGCATCCCATCAAGCATTTTGTCAGGTCTTCAGCAAATTCATCAGACATTTAAGTGTCTGAAGACCTGACCCTGCAGAAGAGATTAGTTCTTCTTCTTAACCACCCACATCTGAATGGGTGGCTGAGAAGCAACGTAACACAGAGCATTGATAGAGAACTTAGGCATTGAAGAATATGCACTTCTCTTCACAGGAGGGGTATAGTAATTGAATGAATAAGCAGAGAAATTCTTTGATGTTTTGTGCACATAGTGATTTGAAGAATGATACACATATTCATCAGATTTCTATCTGTTTCCCTGCATAGAATTGTTAGTACGAGCATGAGTAAACATGCGTCCATTTGACGACTTTGGTCCAGGTGAAGAATTAGCCCTGGGGTTGTTCCTTTTCTTTGGCGGAGTCATGATGACATTCACCTGAAGATTTTGAAGAACATTTTTGGGCACCCAGATTTTCTTCACTGGGGGACCGTTCCTACAGTTAGCACCAACAAATCTAGCAAATACTTCACCATTCTGATTTTTGAACAACTTATAGTTAGAGTCAAATGACTCATCAGAAGAATGTAGAGTATCACAGTTGTAGCCAGATAGAGTGGATGGATCAACTGGAGGTCCTTTTGCAGCAACCCATGTTGTTTTGGGATACTGCTCAGGTTTCCAATAAGATCCATCTGCGTTCAGCTTTCTCTCAAAAGCAATACCCTCTTTTCTAGGGTTCCTGTTCAGAATCTTCTTCTTTAGCACATCACATAGAGTCCGATGCCCTTTGAGGCTTTTGTACATGCCTGTGACATACAATTCCTTCAGACCTGCATTTTCGTCAGTAACACTTGTGGTCTCCTTAGATGAGGGGATTGAAACCACAGAGACATTTGAAGATATAGCAGCAGTTGAAGCATTTGAACATTCAGCTGAAGAATTAGCATTGTCACGTTCTAGGCATTTTAAGCATGGAGGAACAAATTCTTCCTGAGAAGTGTTGATCTGTTGAGCGAGCAATGAATCGTTCTCTTTTCAAAGATCATCATGAGATGCTCTCAGCTTCTCGAGTTCTTGCTTCCTTTGAAGAAATTCATAGGACAGCTTCTCGTGTGCAGCTGAGAGTGCCACATGACGACTTTCAAGTTCGTCATGTTCTGACTTAAGATGTCTGAGGTTTCCATACAGAGCTTGACCACGGTCCATTTCCTCATCTAACAAATCATCACTTTTATCTAGCAATTTTTGCATCTTTTCCATAGCAGTTTGTTGTTCAGTTGCAATATTAACAAGTTTCTTATAGCTAGATTTTGCTTCACATTCAGAGTCATCATTACTTGAAGTATTGAAGTAAGCTTCTCGTGAGGTTACCTTGGCACCTCTTGCCATAAAGCAGTAGGTGGGAGTGTAGTCATCAGCTCAGTCTTTAGTGTTGGTGGAGTTACCATTTTCTTCATTGTCGAAGATAGACTTGCTAACGAACTCTGTAGCGAGAGCCAAGCTTGCAACCCTAGAGTTATATTCTTCCTTAGCTTCCTCAGGTTCTTCCTCAAAATCCATTTCCTTCCCAATGAAAGCGCGAGCCTTGCCGGAGGAACTTTTCTTCTTTGATGAGGACTTTGATGAAGATTTTGATGACTTCTTGTTCTTCTTGTCATCGGAGTTGTCATCCTTGCTAGATCTTTTCTTCTTTGAACCTTTTTTCCAGAGGGGACAATCAGCAATGTAATGGCCTGGCTTCTTGCATTTGTGGCAAGTTCTTTTGTTGTAGTCACGAGCAAAAGCTTCACTGTTCTTTGAATCATACTTTGTAGACTTTCTAAAGCGTTCCCTTTTGGAGAACTTCTGGAACTTCCTTACAAGCATAGCCAGTTCTCTGCCAATTTCCTCAGCATCATCAGTACTGCATTCTGACTCTTCTTCTTATTATTTAGATGAAGAAATTGTCTTGGCTTTAGCCTTTTCCTTCAGAGCGCGAGATCGTACATAGCTAGGGCCATACATATCTCTCTTCTTAGCTTGCTGAAACTCATGAGTATTTAGCCTCTCAAGAATATCAGCCGGATCAAGTGACTTGTAATCTGGACGCTCTTGAATCATCAGGGCCAAGGTGTCAAAGGAACTGTCAAGAGACCTCATCAATTTCTTCACAACCTCATGATCAGTGATGTCAGCAGCACCGAGAGCTTGAAGCTCATTGGAGATATCAGTGAGGCGGTCAAAAGTCTGCTTAACATTCTCATTGTTGAGTCTTCTGAAGCGGTTGAAGAGATGGCGGAGCACATCAACACGTGAGTCACGTTGAGTGGAAATGCCTTCATTGACCTTGGAAAGCCTATCCCAGATAAGCTTCGCTGTTTCTAAAGCACTCACTCATCCATACAGTCCTTTGTTGAGATGTCCACATGTGATGTTCTTCGCTTGAGAGTCGAGTTGCTTGAATTTCTTCACATCAGCAGCATTGATGCTAGGGGCAACAGTGGGAACGCCGTTCTCAACAACGAACCAGAGATCGTTGTCAATTGCCTCAAGATGCATGCACATCTTGTTCTTCTAGTAAGGATCGTCTGTGCCATAGAAGATGGGGCACGCAGCGAATACCTTGATCATACCTGCGGTCGATATAACTAAAACTCCAGGTGGTTAAACCAAAATCACACAGAACAAGGGAGTACCCTAGCTCCGATACCAATTGAAAGCGCAGGTTATCTCACAGAGGGGGGTGAATGGGAGATTTTTAGAAATTCATCAAACTCTGAAGAATTTGACGAAGATCAGAGTGAAGAAATAGAAATGCAAAGGGGACTAAGTCATCACAGAATCAAAGTACAGGCAACCAAGATATGTAAGAGTAAAGAACATGCAATCATACAATCATGAAGAATATGAACTGAGGAAATGAAAGATAACTTGATGAAAATCTTCATTTCAAATTTGTCAGAGGATAGATCACAAATTCTTCAGCAGCGGAATAAAGTAAGAGAGGGTTGAGGAATTTGAAACCAGGTTGGCTCGGTGAAGATAATGCAATTTGGTAGACCAGTTCCAGTTGCTGCATCAGCTGTACGTCTGGTTGAGGCAGCTGAGTCGCAACTCAGAGGACACACAGTCCTCACCGTATTCCTCTTGAGCTAAGGCCCGCAGACCTCGCCCGACCACTCATGGTAAGTCTTCAAGGTAGACTTCCAAAACCTTCACAGATTTGTTCACCGGCACACCACAATGACTCTTGGTGTACTCAGAACTTGACGCCTAACCGTTTGGAAGAATGATAGTCTTCAAAGGTAACAGGCGTCGGATCACACAGATCAATCTCTTTAGTGATGCTCAATCACTTTGGCTCTGGGTTTTTCCTCACTTGGGATTCTTTCAAAGTCGTCAGAGGATGGGTTGCTCTCTTATAACAAGTGTCAAGTTCTCTCGGAGCAGCCAACCAACAAGTGGTTGTGGGGGGGGGGGGCTATTTTAGCCAGGGGGCAACCCAACATGAATTGTCATAAATGCCCTTCTTTGATTCGACCGTTGTCGGGATAAGGATCCACTCGACTGCTGGCCCGCGACACAGCAATGGTTAGAATTTGAACTCTCAAATTCGTTGGGGCACTCAATTTCCTCACTCTTAGGCAGATCGCACTGGCGAACTCCTAACTCCTCAGCCTGACCCAATTCGTTAGCGACCAGATGAACTTCGTCAGTGTCGCTAGCAAATGCGTGAGCTGTTTCAGAGATTTCAAAGGCTTCACTCGAAGCGGATTTTGTGTATAGATTTGAGTAAGTTTGAGCATCACTTTGGAAAATGTGAAATATGTTTCACCTTGACCCCCTTTAACAGTACGGTTTTTCCTATGACTCAAATAAGAAGAAAAGAAACTACGAAAACAAAAGTCTTCAAGCTTCAAAGTCTTCACGTCAATTTCTTCAAAGGCCGTACCAATTTCATCATCAAATTCTTCACTTGAAGAAATCCATTTTTAGGGGTCGTCTTCCATGTGTTAAACAAAATCTTCAGGGGCTATATTACCTGTGTATACTCACAAACACATTAGTTCCTCAACCTATTTGTCTTCAATACTCCAAAACCACTAAGGGGGCACTTGATGCACTTACACTATGATTCCTGCATATACCTCGGCTTTGAAGACTAGTTCGGGGGCTACTGAGGGAGTCCTGGATTAAGGGGTCCTTGGGCTGCCGGCCTATTTCTCATGGGCTGGACTGGTGGGCTGCTTATTGATTGTCAGGAGAAGACCGCAATTCGGATAAGCCCATGCTCTAGAAGGAAGCCTCCGAAGTCTTGACGTATACTCCAAGTCTTGGTTGGCGTAGTTCGCATGCTCATCCGCTGGTGGTAACCGACATATTTAACCGTAGGTACCCCTGGTGTCTATATAAATAAGAGGGTTTAGCCCATAGAGGGACAGAACCATCATCCTACTCATCAAGTGTTGAGTTCATTCGATCTCGTGGTAGATCAACTCTGTAATCACACACATCAATACAATCAAGCAGGACGTAGGATTTTACCTCTTCGAGAGGGCCCGAACCTGGGTAAATATTATCTCTGCGTTCTTTGTTACCCATTGATCCGAGATCCACAGCTCGGGACCCCCTACCCGAGATCCGCGGGTTTTGACACCGACAGGGGGAGTTTGAGTTAAAGTATAGGGAAAGAGATAGATGTGCTCTAGCATCACAATGACTTTGAGCATGTTTGGAAAATGCTCCTCTCTGCAAATCCTCGACTGGAGCATGCAGAGGAGCACTGAATGCTTAAAATTTGTAGAGCTGAATGTGTAGAGCGGAGAGGTGCATGGTTCAAGCATTTTCCAATTCCATAAGCTGGCAAAATGTGAAGTTGGTCTAAATCGACCATGCATGCCATTAGTAAATCAAGTTGTTCACTTGTCCTATTGTCCATATCCATCACAACTTCAATCCATCGGGTCATTCCTCAACCAAAAATGGATGCGCCAACGCGCAACGGCTTTCACTTCGGTTGCTCAATCGTTCAACTCTAGTGTTGTAGCCAGGCACCAACACACCTAACGCCACCACCCGCTCCATGCCCCGCAGCCCCTTCTCTTCTCTCGAGTGCGTGCATGTAGATGGCGGATAGTAGTAGTCAGGCTCATGGCAAGCAGAGGATACATAGTTTTTTTGGGACGTGGTGGGATGGCGGCTGAACCTGGGTGACTATACACGACGTTGGCATCGTTACTTCACCTGTTTTGACGTTGGCACCGGACCGTTCTTGGTGGTGCGGAATACGGATGATGCCCGTGGAGCATGGAAGGTTCCCCATGTCCACCTGGTCATGGAGAGTTTAGGGTAGGACTATGCAGTGGTGGAGAGCAGAGATACGACGGTGGCAGCGCGGGAGCAGTTCCACGTGGATGGTGGAGTAGGAGCAACCGCAAGGGAATAATACCAATGGAGTGTAGAATCAACGATTTTGCTACTAAACAATTTATTGGACTACAAATTTGGACGGTTGAGTGTGGTGCAGGGATCTAGAGCCAGATTCTGTGGATCAGCCAAACATGGAGAATTCCCGATTAGGCTGCCACGACCTTCTTTCAATAGCTTTTTTTTAGTTTAATTCAGGTATGCCTAATTCTCAGTCGACTTAGATTCGTTAAACCTTGTGAGCAATACAGACTAAAAAAAATCTCATTATTTGTTCGTAGCGAAGAGTAGTGCCCAAACCGTACGAATCGTACACCCTCCCACGCTCATGGTCGACCCGGTATGAGTGCTTTAGCCGGATGTTTCTGTTTCCATCTTATATCCACCTGGTTTGCTTTCGTTTTTCACCGCTTTTTGTCTGTATTTGCATATCTTTTTCCTTTCGCTTTTCACATTTCTTTTTTTTAATTTCCTTTTTTATCTTCTTTTTCTTGAATATTTTTTGAAATCCACATATATTTTAGTATTTGAGGACTTTTCAATAACTCATGAACGTTTAAATATTTTTTGAATTTTTTTACAGCGATGAACATGAACGTTTTATTTTAATTTGTGACATATTTAAATCCATGGAAAATATTTAAAATAATTCATGTTTTTTTTAATAATTGTTTTAGAAAAAGAATTATTTTACATGTGCAAGAAAACGGGCAACCGGTTTTCTCAAGGAACCAACAAAACTGTTTTTTTAGACAAAAAACTGGTTTTGTTAACCTGTAATAGAGCAACCACTTCTCTGGCGAGCAACGCATTGTTGGGCCTACCCCACCGTGCGTTATACCGCGTATGTGGATGCCCCAAATGCTGATGCCCCGGTCTGACAGCTTGCACAAAATACATCTTGAACTTTTTTTAACATACATGATGACATTTTATTTCAAATAAACATTGAATATTTTTTGAATACTTGTTGTACATTTTTCACATACTCATGAACATTTGTTTGATAAACATTGAATTTTCAATACATGGCGACTTTTTAAAATGTGTTGAACGTAGTTTTTAAACGTGTGAACATTTTTAAATATCATGGTTTTTTTAATGGTTTGACATTTTCTAAACTTGAGCGAACAAATTTTGTACACTGCATGAACATTTTTTTGAATAGCACAAACAATTTTGTTAAACCGTGAGAACAAGCTTTTTACAGTCCCTGAACAATTTTAATACACGGTGAACAATTTTTTAACTAAATAAAGTTAGTTTTTCATAAGTATGAAGCAAGAAAAGAAAAAAAGAGAAAGAAAAGCCTCGCACTAGAAAAATAAAAGAAAAAGAAAATACTGCAGTGAGTCAGGCCACTACTCGCTTCCCTTGCCGTGTGCTGCTGCTACGTCTCGCAGCAGACCAGACAAAGTTGGGTGGATCCTATTCGCCGCCTGCAGGCGGCAAATAGACAACACAACCCCCACTAGACACCCCACTACTGGCAGTTCAGTTTGGGCCAGCCAAATTTGGGGTTTCCTCGCTGCTTTCCTGTTCGTTGCAGTTTTGCTGCAGTTTTTCTGTTGGAGTTTTTTGTTTGGTTGTATTTTTGTTTTTATTTTTTTTATCTTTCTAACACACGATGAGCATTTTTTAATACATGGTGAACAGATTTTCATACACACTGAGCATTATACATATACATACATATATATATATATATATATATATATATATAATATATATATATATTATTATATATATATATGTATGTAATGTATATATAAGAGCATTTTTAATATATGATGACCTTGTTTAATTATATGATGAATATTTTTAATACAAACTAGGATTCTTTTTAATATAAGGTGAAATTTTCTCGGTATACAGGTGAACGTTTTCTCATATACACTATTTTCAAAAATCACATACCAAAAATTTAAGTATATTTTCATTTTTAATAGGTCTTTAAATATCTAGCTCTATAAATAACAACAGTCTTTTTTTGGAGAGAAGAACCGACTAAAAACTGAAGAGATAAAAACAAAAACGTACTCGCGGTAGTGCCAGCTGGCCCATTTGCCCTTGCTTTACGGGCCGACCCTGTCCTATTTGATGCCAATGGGCGGCCAATAGGAGCTCTCTCACAAAGCTTGCAACCCTTGGGAGCTCCTGTTTGGCGCCTTAAGCGCCCGAACAGGTAGCTAGCGCCAGCACGCCTCACCTCATGGGCCGGCCCACGATCGCGCATCACAGGGAACCTATAAAAATAGCGTGAAAAAGAGCAAAAAACTCATACCATACCCAGGATTCGAACTCGCGTAATTACGTTTACTTAGGAGACGACTAACCACTACACCTAATCGAATGTTGTAACAGGTAATAGATCTAACCGTATAAGTATAAGAACAATTCGGCCGCGCTATTTATTGCATAGTTCCACCTAATGTATCACTTAGTTTTTTGACTTATTTGAATAAAAAATGCGAATTTGAAAACATTCATAATTTTTGAAGATAAAGTTCACAAACTTGAAAAAGTTCACCGTTTTTTAAAAAGTTCATGAAAAAAGGAAAAAAAGTTCATCAAATTTGAGAAAAGTTCATCGATTTCTAACAAAGTTCAACATATGTGACAAAAAAGTTCATGGAATTTGGAAATAGTTCATTCAATTTGAAAAAAGTTCACCAAATTTGAAAAATAGTTCATCGGATTTGAAAACAGTTCACCGATTTTGAAAAAAGTTCATCGATTTTGAAAAAAAGTTCGTCCATTTAGGAAAAAAATTCGTCAAATTTGAAAAAAGTTCATCGGATTTGAAATAAGTTCAGCGATTTTTCAAAAAGTTCACCTGTTTTGAAAAAAAGTTCAACCATATGGGAAAAAGTTCATCAGATTTGAAAAAAATTCATAAGTTTTGAAAAAAAGTTCATTGATGTTGAAAAAAAAATCTTATTTTGAATAAAAAGTTCATCGAAGTTGACTAAAGTTTAGCGATTAAAAAAAAATCCATCCAATTTAAATTCGTTTGTGCATAAAAAGTAAATAAAAAGGAAAAAATATGAAAGAAAAGAAACAGAAAAAACCAAAACGAAAAACCGGTACAGAAAAAACACACAACAAGAAAGAAAAAAGAAACCGCCTGGCAAAGTATAAAAGATGAAAAGGAAGGGAATTGTCACGGCTTGTTGTCTTTCCCGGTTGGCTGACGCGAGCCAAACTTACGATACAGGTCGCGGGTTCGAATCTCTCCAGTAGTCATTTTTTTGCGAATTAGGCCACAATGAAAAGGTGTGAGATGGGCCGGCCCAGCGCGGGAGCGCTGCAGGCGCCCGTTAGCGAAAATGCCCTTTAACTGGCGCCTGCAGCGCCAAATAGGGTTTGCCGCAACGCTTTTCCCTAAGAGCGACTATATATGCCTCTGACTATTTATCTCTACTACTAATAAACAATCAAACATAAACTTCTTTAAACGCACCTCACAAATATACACGAACCCATTACCACCGCAGGATTAGGCCATTAAACTCAATCTAACCGCTAGCCTTGATCTAATCCATTTTCTGTGTGCGCTTAGCAATTTACCTTGACTGATCGTACTCCACCCCGCGTCCGCAACCTCTCTTCCGTGATTTGCGCCCACCTCTCCACTAAATCCACCGCATAACAAACTCCGCGCCCGAGTCCTCGACCCCTACAATCACGCACGCAAGGCAACAACAAAAAAAGGAAACTAGCGGCCATCAAGCAACGAAACAACCCAGAGGATGAGGAGTCTTCGTTCTCGACCGCCGCTGAGATGGATTTCTTCAAGAGGGCCGTCAGGGGGCGGGAGTGGAGCCACGCTGTTGGTGATGAACCGGAGCGCGCGGTGCTCGGCGCGCGACGGCGTGGCCCTTGTCAAGCAGCGACGGCAGTGTTAGCGTTATTCCAAAACGTCCGAGCGGCAACGGCGGACGACTAATGGTTGTTGACGATGGCAGGCGACGGCGACGTGCTCCGTCCGGCAAGGCCGGGCGGCGCGTGTGGCATCGCGGGGAGGCGGGCCTGTTATGAGGGTGGTCGAGGCGGTTCACGGTGGTACTCGGGCTCTGCGGACTGCGGGCATGGCATGGCCATGAAGGCAGCGGGTCCTGGGCGTGCCTCGCGCGACGCGACGGGCAGCGGGTGGGACGCTGGGGCGATGGCGGGAATGCGTATATGTGTGGCCAGGAGGCCGGGCTCGGCGCATCACCTACGCAGGCGCATGGCAGCGGTAACTGACATCGCGCTCAACCAGAGACCGGCGGTGGACATCGGTGCCGGCGACGGCGGCCAGCGCGCGAACCAGCGCGTCCGCAACCCCTCTTCCGTGATTAGCGCCCACCTCTCCACTAAATCCACCGCATAACAAACTCCGCGCCCGAGTCCTCGACCCCTACAATCACGCATGCAAGGCAACAAAAAAAAGAAACTAGCGGCCATCAAGCAACGAAACAACCCAGAGGACGAGGAGTCTTCGTTCTCGACCGCCGCTGAGATGGATTTCTTCAGGAGGACCGTCGGGGGGCGGGAATGGAGCCACGCTGTGGGTGATGAACCGGAGCGCGCAGCGCTCGGCACGCGACGGCGTGGCCCTTGTCAAGCAGCGACGGCGGTGTTAGCGTTATTCCAAAACGTCCGAGCGGGGACGGCGGACGACTAATGGTTGTTGACGATGGCAGGCGATGGCGGCGTGCTCTGTCCGGCAGGGCCGGGCGGCGCGTGTGGCATCGCGGGGAGGCGGGCCTGTTATGTGGGTGGTCGAGGCGGTTCACGGTGGTACTCAGGCTCTGCGGACTGCAGGCATGGCATGGCCATGAAGGCAGCGGGTCCTGGGCGTGCCTCACGCGACGCGACGGGCAGCGGGTGGGACGCTGGGGCGATGGCGGGAACGCGTATATGTGTGGCCAGGAGGCCGGGCTCAGCGTATCACCTACGCAAGCGCATGGCAGCGGTAACTGACATCGCGCTCAACCAGATACCGGCGGCGGACATCGGTGCCGGCGACGGCGGCCAGCGCGTCCGCAACCTCTCTTCCGTGATTAGCGCCCACCTCTCCACTAAATCCACCGCATAACAAACTCCGCGCCCGAGTCCTCGACCCCTACAATCACGCACGCAAGGCAACAAAAAAAAGAAACTAGCGGCCATCAAGCAACGAAACAACCCAGAGGATGAGGAGTCTTCGTTCTCGACCGCCGCTGAGATGGATTTCTTCAGGAGGGCCATCGGGGGGTAGGAGTGGAGCCACGCTGTTGGAGATGAACCGGAGCGCGCGGCGCTCGGCGCGCGACGGCGTGGCCCTTGTCAAGCAGCGACGGCGGTGTTAGCGTTATTCCAAAACGTCCGAGCGGCGACGGCGGACGTCTAATGGTTGTTGACGATGGCAGGCGACGGCGGCATGCTCCGTCCGGCAGGGCCGGGTGGTGCATGTGGCATCGCGGGGAGGCGGGCCTGTTATGAGGGTGGTCGAGGCGGTTCATGGTGGTACTCGGGCAGCGGGTCCTGGGCGTGCCTCGCGTGATGCGACGGGCAGCGGGTGGGATGTTGGGGCGATGGCGGGAACGCGTATATGTGTGGCTAGGAGGCCGGGCTCGGCGCATCACCTACGCAGGCGCATGGCAGCGGTAACTGACATCGCGCTCAACCAGAGACCGGCGGCGGACATCGGTGCCGGCGACGGCAGCCAGCGCGCGAACCAGCGCGTCGTGGCGACACACGCGACCAGCATTGGCCTGTGTGCCTTGCGGAGCAGCGGCTGCCCGACTAGTGGTGGCGGTGTGCGGGCGGTGGCCAGCGCGCACGGGCGGCAAGCTTGGCGATGGCATGTGTGTCGTGCGGAGACCAGCTCAGCGTGAAGCACACGAGCACGAGGTGCGCATCCGACTGCTGCTACTTCACTACTGTATTTTGTAGTTGTTGCTACGTCATGAGTGCGGTGCCGAGGAAGTGAGGAACGAAATCAGCCTCGAAGCAATCAAATGACTCCTGACTGCAGAGCAGTGCCGTCGAGAAGTCAATGGTGAAGTGCATTTTAGGTACAAATGTCAGGTTTCAGTTGCACAACTATAGAGTGGAGTATTGCTAATGGTGAAGTGCATTTGTATTATCTGCATCTTTATTTGAAAGCAATACTTTGGAAAGTTTTTCACTGCCCATGTACATATTTTCAACTTTGTCTAATAAAACCAAAGTTCAGATTATATTTGGGCAGCCAAAACTGAGGTTTATATAGTACCCTGCTCATGAGGCCAACTACGTGATGCTCTCCAACGTATTCACATTGACGCAGAGATGGAAGGAGAAGTCAGCGTTGCTCTGCAGCTAGCGTCGGGTGTGAAATGAGATGATATAGAAAATGCGATGTTTTTATTGCATGCAACTTGTTTTCTTATTTTTCACCTGATTTACAGTCTTCTTTTCTGTTGCAAGATATGGCATTTTCCTTCTCACCACTTCCTGTATGAACATATTTGAAAAGAAGCGGTGCTTTGAGTTGTTGATACGGTATTGTCATTACTGCATAATAACAAGATACGGTATGTTCTCATTTACTTGTATTTGTTCTTCCATACTAACAGAGTTGTTGTCCACTAGAATTCGTTGTGTTCTGTAATTTAAAGTCCTGCTGTGGAATATGAGGTTTGAGTACCGTAGCTGTTGAACTGAAGTTAATCCAGCTACAAATAATAAAGTATTGAATAAATTATCATACACCAGGGCCCCATGAGTGAATAACAGAACAATACATTTGACAAAATGAGAATGTTTAGTTTCGATACCAAGCAGGAAAATAGCTAAGTTCCTGTTATGAAATGAAAATGCTCTATGGTTTCCACATTTTCATTTTTATATGTGAATCTTAGGAAGTTTTCATCTTATAGCGTGATGTACATTCATGTTATGCATCTGCACTATCTCTCACTGAACTGGTACCTCCACGATGACACCATAGTACAAGTTACCTACTTATGAACAACCATGTCATGGGTTCATCTCCCATGTCGATTTGCTTTCCTTGATGGTTGCATGTTAGAACTCAATGTTGCAAAAGAAGTTTTTCCCTAACAAAATATATATTTCGTTTATGTGGAAAAACACCTTGCTGTATAGAGAAAGTGGAGAAGTGATAACTACCCTTACCTGAAGGTGCTTTGTCTCAACCTGGCTAATGCATGCTAATGGTTGATTTTCTTTTGCAGTAACATTGTAAAATATATTATTTCTATTTTTCTTGTATATAAGGATCGAGCATGGAGGTTTCATTTCAACATACGAGTGTTTATGACATTCCAACTTTTGACATCACTATATTTTTATAAGCCCAACACCTGATGAAGATCTTCTTTTGATAGTTTTTGACATCACCAACTTTTGACAAGTTTTATAACCAACTTTTGACATCACTATATATTATTTTACCATTGTATAGCTTGTGCACATTCGAATCGGCACAGCTTGAACACGGGTAAATATGAACCCGCTTTTCAAAAATGTACTTTAAACACATTTTGTAATGTCAAAAAATTTAAAACAAAATTGTGTGCATACATGTTCGCAAAAATATGTCCGCGGGACAAAGTTTTCTAAAAAAAAAAATTGTCCCAGTAAAAAAGACAAATTTTAGTGCTTCTAAATAGCGTTTCGCGACATAATGTTTTGTCGTTTTTGCACAGGCCACAAAAGATTGTCTTCCCGTGAAACTTTCTCCACACACATAGAGTATGGAGATGTCCACACGCACCTTTTTCTGAATATTTTGACATTTCAAAATGTGTTTTTCAAAGTGAGTTCATATGTAGCCGGGTTCATCCATGAACTTCCCATACATATTCGTTCATATTTCGTTATATCCTTCGCAACATTGCAAAATATATCTAAAAATATGAGTTAAGAAGATGCGTCTAGGTATGATCTAGTTAACAACTGTGTTTATTTAAATAATTGTTTCATGACTAAGATGTACAAGGAAGTTTACTTTTACGCTCACGCTTACTAGTCGCATTAAGCCATTCCACAAGGAGCTCTCGCGTCGACGTGAACAGTGTCGGGTCGGCCATATAGCGCGCGCATATTCAAAAAAGTCGGGAATAAAGGAGCCACCCGCTGGGATCGAGCCATTCCACAAGGAGCTCTCGCGTCGACGTGAACAGTGTCAGGCCGGCCATATAGCGTGCGCATATTCAAAAAAGTTGGGAATAAAGGAGCCACCCGCTGGGATCGAGCCCTGGTCGTCAGGCTTCTCAGCCGCGCAGCTAAGCAATCCACATACTTTGTGTTACTGGTTATTAGTAGGATCGCGATGTACTAGAAGCGACTGAGCCGGTATTCTCGATTATTTCTTTTACTTTTTTCTTTTTCTTTTGTTTCATTTATTTTTTCTTCTCCGTTTTTTGCATTCTTTCTTCTTTCTTATCAGATCAGATTTCTTTCATTCTTTTTCGTTTCTTTTTTTCTCCATTTTTTGTTTGGTTTTATTTTTTCTTCTTTATTTTTTGTTTTTCTTGTGTGTTTTCTGTAACACCCCTGTGTAATAGCCACTGTGGTTACATGCTAATAATGCCAAGTCATGTCATTTGCAGTACTTAGTCATAGTGGTTAACCAAAATCAGTTCAAACTCTATTCTGGAAATCAGCCCAAATTCAAAAGTGCAAAATCACTTTGCTCAAACACCTTTGGAAAAATGTTCCTTAAATAGCAAATATTCCAGGAGCACTCATAAAAATATAAACAATGATGTTGGAGGTAGCTAAGTGACTCAAACCACATGAAACAGTACCAAAACAGCATTATTTAATCTATTTAAAATCATATCAAATTCAAATAAAGTCCTACTTTACCCAAACCAGTTTTTGGTGAAGGTTAACATTGCACTGTAATATTTGGACTAAGTCCCACATTTTACAAAAGTGTAAAAGTGGCCTAACTATTTCAAAACAGAAAAGAATAAAAGAAAAATAGGAAACAAAAACAGAAAAATAAAACGAGGCACTGTGCACTGGGCCTAAGTGCACAGTGCCCCGACCATAGCCCACCTGGCACATTACCTTCTATCCCTCCTGCGTGTCGCCGCGCCCCTGGCCGAGCGCCCGCGCGCTGGCGAGGCGTCGACACGCCGACGCCGCCGACACTACAGGGGCGAGGGAGGATAAGGGTGAGCCGTTCACTCCCCCTGGAACCCCCTCGACCACTCCTCCCCTCTCCCCTCGCTCTCCCCCCCTCTGGTTCTCGACGACGCCCGACGCGGTCGCCGTCGCGCCCTGCCCGCAGACGCGGCCACCGTCTCCCATTCGCCTCGCCGAGACGTCCTGCGGCTCCGCCTCGCTCCTCTGCCTTGGCTACACATCGACATCGAGCTCGGAGAGGACCGCACGGACGGGATCGACCTCGGCCTCTTCTTCTCTGTCGCCGGCGATTTCCGTCGAGCCCGAGCCCCCTGCTGCTACTAAGCTATCGAAGGCTTTTCATAGCCGCTAGGTGAGCTCCGCCCCTTCCCCTGCTTCCTTCCCCGCGTACTTGGACGCCTCCGACGAGCTGCCACCGTAGCCGTGCTCCGACCGCCGCCGCGTTAGCCATTGCCGTGCTCCCGAGCTTCGGCAGCTCGAGCCAGTGGCGCCAACGCGCTCCTGGAGGTCCGCAGCTCCCCCCTAGCTAGTTAGCATGCGCGAGAGCACCGCGCAGCCGCGATTCCGTTTGGTCCCGAACTCCGGCGCCCGCTTCGTCGCTCGCCGCCATCGTTTTAGTTCATCTCCGGCCGCGCAAGTGCCCCCGCGAGATGCGCCGTCTCGTGCGCGATCGAACGTGACCAGCCGCGTCCAAAATGATGGCCTGTGGCCATATTCCGGCGAGTTCCGAGGCCGCGCCGCCACTTTTTCTGGTCGCCGGCGTCGCCCCGGCGCCGACGCCGACGTGGCTGGCCGGCCCCACCCCTCAGTGACACTGCCCGTGGGCCCAGTGGCCCCCGTTGACTGGTTTGACCAGTTAACGCGCTGACGTGGCGGTCCTGTGTCACCGACACGCGGGCCCCACCGTCCAGTTAATTAACTAAAACACTTTATAAATAAAAAGTAAACTAAATATGCTAATTAGTCTATGACATGTGGGGCCAGCTGCTAATTAACCCTCTGATTAGTTTTTAACTAAAATCTATTTAGTCACAGAGGCTGACATGTGGGTCCCACTGGACCCACATGTCAGGTTTGACTGGTCAGCCGACCAGTTGACCTGCTGATGTCAGCATTACCTCATGCTGACGTCATAAATTATTTTCTATAAATAAAAATAATAATTCCAGAAAATTATTTAAACTTCGAAAATTAATAACTTTTAAACCGTAGCTCAGATCGAAAAACTTAAAACATGAAACTTGCTCAGAACGACGAGACGAATCTGATCGTGTCGTCTGTTTCTTTGTCGGAACCCCCTACGTAGGAGAACTCATAACTCCGAGCCTGATTCCGGTATATGAATAGTGCACACACTCCGATTAAGGAATCCCGCGTTAATCCTATAGTAACTAAAAATGACTTAGGCTTACTTCAGGCAACCCTGCACTGCATCATAGTCGTAACATGCCCTGTATTGCATCGTTGCTGTGTATTTACCTGTTTCCTTCTCCCTCTCCTCTCTCGGTAGACCCTGACGTGGACGTAGCTCCTGAGGCAGACGCCGCTCCGGAGTACGACTACATCCTCGACGAGCAGCCACTTGCCCCAGAGCTTACAAGCAAGCACCCCCTTTTTGAGCATTCCGATATCGCCCATTCTCTTCTCTCTTATGCTTGCATTAGAATCTGCTACTGTTACTGTATCCTATATCTGTTGCATAGCCTGTTTACTTGTAACCTGTTGTTGATACCTATCTGTTATCCTAAACTGCTTAGAATAGGTTGGGTAGAGACCGACAGAGATCCCCGCTTTATCCCGGCTGCCCCGCTGGATGATCAGAAGACCCGTGCAACGGGATTGAAGACCAGGCCCTGACACTGCACGTCACATCCCCCTTAGTTGCCGACACTGCTGGGTTACTATCGAGTGCCGAGGGTGATACCTCGTCAGCACTTCTGATGATAACCTTGTAGGTTAGTTATTCGGTCATGGTAAGCGAGGGTGATTCCTCCTACACCACCCCCGATAACGACGTCGTCGCACAACTCCTCAAGTGTGGACCTCGAGGGTGATTCCTCCTCCGTTCACCTTGACGGTAACATCAGAGGGAATTCCATCGAGGGTGATTCCTCAGGGTCCCTTTGGTGTCAGACACACGGATACTTTGTTTACTATGACTGTACACTGTAACATGATACTAAACACGGGTCGGCCCTGAGGGGTACCCGCGCAAGTTTAATAGCGAGTATTGTGGAGTCGGGTGGACCTGGATGGTGCCCGAGGGTTAAACACGAGGCGTGGCCGGGCATTCCTCGCCCTTGCCGCAAGTCCTCGAGACGGGGCGACGGGGTCACATCTTTCGTGAGTCTCTGCTCGTTTCCGCACTACCAACGCACTAACGGTTTGGATATTTGATCCGAGGGGCCTCTGGCCTGATAGCACTAACCATCACGTGGGCATAGTATGGGCGTTCTGCGTCGTATACTTCAGCCGAAGCTTAATAGACGTCAGCAACTGAGCGGCACACGCTGGGTTGGACTGGGAACGCAACCGCACTTGTATAAGGGGTTGCTAGGTCTGCTCACCGGCGGTGTACGCAACGTGCAGGAGCGTCCGGGGTGATGGCCCAAGACCCCTGGGGGCATAGGTTAGTTCGGCGTGCTGACCTCTTTGTTAAGTATTTGGTCGGGTTGCGGCGTGTTGCTTAGCCGAGGCCGGGCATGACCCAGAAAAGTGTGTCCGGCCAGAGTTAAGCGAGCGTGGTGGGTAAGTTGGTGCACCCCTGCAGGGAAGAAACAATCTATCGATAGCCTGTCCTACGGTAACGGACACTCGGAGTTGTATCCCGATCGATACAACTAGAACTGAGATGAGAACTGGATAGTACGGCTCTGGGATTGCTTTCTCGCAGGGAGTCGAGAAAGGATCTCTGGCCGAGGTTGATGATACTACTACTACTTTACATTATGTTAATCTGCACTCTTCTAATGCTGCAAGACCGATGAAGATGTGGAAGATGCTAGTCTTCGATAGGACTAGGCTTTCCCCCTCTATTCTGGCATTCCTGCAGCCCAGTCCACTAAAACAACCCTCCTTTGAAAATGTTGCATATGTAGTGTACATCCTCGCTTGCTGAGTACTTCGGATGAGTACTCACGTTTGCTTTACTTTCTTTTTCTCCCCATATCCTTATGACGCCGCCAGATGACGGAACCCCTGAGTTAGCAGCCCCCGTCGACGACTACGGCTACTACTACTACCCTCCCGGCGAGTACTACTACGAGGAGCCGACAAACGACCAGGAGTAGGATTCGGAGGGTCCTAGGCAGGAGGCCTACGCCTTTCGATCGTAGATTTTTATTTTGCCCCGCCTTCTAAAGGCTTATCTTCATTTCTGTAATATATCTGTACCCAGATATCTGATGCTTCCGCTGACACTTGTATGCCATCGAGCTATGTATTCGAGCCCTCGAGGCCCTGGCTTGTAATATAAAGCTTGTATGAATTTATTTATGTTTTAGAGTTGTGTTGTGATATCTTCAAGTGAGTCCTTAGGCTTGATCGTGTGCATTTGCGTGTATGGTTAGTGCACGATTAAGCCGGGGTCGTCACAGGTTGGTATCAGAGCCGACTGCCTCTAGGAATCCCCCCTTTCCAATTCCTTGGCCGAAGTTGAGTCTAGTAACCGAAAACTCTTTTACTAACTTGGTTGTGTGGCTTACGGGCCCACGTCGCCAACTGGGTGGTATTAGGATCTTTTACTCCTCGATCTTTACTCTGGGACTCTAATCTCTCATCTATTCAGGTTTAATAAATTTACTAACACCGACACTTAGGATCTCGTAAATTCCGTCCACCCGGAGAGCTGGATTCAGTGCGATTTCCCTGTCATTGATCTGATTAGTCTGATAATCATTTTCCTTTCCATTGTTTTGTTTAACCTTTCTTTCCAAGATTTGATATAATTCTCTTCGTCTTATGACAACCCTGAATTTCTTTGTTTCAGATGGATCGTCTGTTCCCGCCGCGTCCTACGACCCAGCTCGTGCTTCGCACTTGGGCTCGTGATGCCCCTGGGTTTTCAGCTATTCTGATCGCTCTCTTGACCAGACTGGGCTACCGCTGGTACCCTGAGTACATGGTCTACGAGGTTTACCGCGAGTTCAACCAGGAGCAGTACTATGCTGATGTGAATTTCCTGCTGTGAATTTCCCAGGTCGGGAGGGGCCCTTTCCTTCTACCTTACTGAACCCATTCACCAATGATTGGATCACTCAAAGCTAAAGACCAATTCCTTCCTTTTAGGTGGTCTAGGTGGCTGGGATACTATGCCCTTCTTTTTAGAGGCTCAAAGACGAGTTCTTTGAAGGAAGCAAAAGAACCCATGTGTCTCGGATGAAGTCTACCCTCTTTTTGTGCCGGGAAGAAGAATGAGATCCAACTCAAAGTCAAGGAAAGCGGCCTAGACCACTGACTTTTGATGGAAGGCTTCTGAACATGGATTGGTCTGATAAAGCCAATTTTTCGGCGAATCAAATATTTTCTGAGAGCACTAGACCTTCTCTCTTTCAGGATTGATTCCCACTCACTGCCTGATAGCAGGCTTGGCCCATGAGACCTATTGTCTTATTGTACTGGCTCACTTCACTACTTTGGAGGATGGGTTTTTCCCCTTTTTGGTTCGCAAACGCTCTAACCCATCGAGAAGCTCCATCCAAATTGGAGTTGATGTGAGCACTTCCCCAGAGGCAGAGGCTTTTTCTACAAAAGGGTGGGAGCATAAAATGTAGGTGAGTCAATTGCGTGTGGCCTTCAAGTATTTCGTATTGTAACAATATTAGATCGGCATCCAAACAAAGGTGCATGTACGGTTCCTAAGGGATACAATTTTGTCCTAATCATCGAGAAAGATGAAATAAGTTGATAGCGCGATCTCGTACTAACACATACTCTCTAAATATTGAAGAACTTGCATGCGGCCTTCAAGCCACAACCGCGGTATGAGTTCTGATCTCAGACTTTGGTTTGGGGGCTGCTGGCCCCTTCGCGTCGACAAGGAAACTGTGGACGACAATGGGTTTAGAATTAGAATAAAACGAAGACCCTATCGAACAAATAGAGGAAAGGGCGGAAAGGGGAAAAAGTAAAGTCTAAGCGACATATGGCACGAAAAGGAAATCCAATTTCGGTAAGACTTGATCTGAATCGTAGTTCAGATCCAAGTCGGTTCAGTGAGGGCGACCGCGAAAGTCACCGAATGGGTTCGGTCCGTCTTTTCCTGATCTTTGTTTGTCCCCCCAAAAAAGGCGTGAGAGGACGTTGCAGATGTCCGGGACGGACACGACTTCTTCTAACGCTAGAAGACCACAGGAAGAAACCCGGGACCAGAGCATGTCGTGAAAGACGCACACGGGGCGGGCGTGCTTCGACCGTGTCTCCGGGGCATAGTTGAATGTAGATATCATGAACGCGAGGATAAGGATACCAGGCCGAGAAACCCGGGCAAGTACTCCCCTAATGTGCCGATCGCTAGCGCATCTAGGGCCTCGGCGCCCAGCTCTGCTAGAGAGGCCGTCACTGATCTGAAAAGTGCGTCTGCGGTTCGGATAGACTGATTCTGCGAACGCCTAGCCCCAGGAATCAATAAAAAAACAAGTGCTAAGTTTCATTTCAGATCAGTGAATAAACCAAAAAAGAGACCTTTCTCGCTCGACGCCACACTATGCTCCGCTTCAACAAATGAGAGTTTTCGGTGGAACCGGTGAACCACGCGAGCTGGTTAGATGCGTGGGGCAGAGGGCTCGTAGTACCTGATAGCGCAGCTATGCAGTGGAAGGGAAGGAGCCTAAATCGACCCCCTTCTTTCTTTTTTATTCAAAGACACAAAAGCAAGCACAGTACAAAGAGATTGGACTCTCAGATGAGACTAAGCAGCTACCGTTCCGACGCGCCCCTGACCCTATCTTGATTCAAACCGAAAACCCTCTCTAAGGTGGAGCCTAGTTGAAGCTGTCATTCAAAGAATAAATGGGAATCCAAATCCACTTTTAGGGATATAGATGAAGTCTCACTCAGTAAAGAGAGTTGTAGATTCGTAGAAGAGGATCAGAGTACGCGCGCTACAAAAGGCAGCTAGCCAATGAAAGTAAGTGGAAAGAATATAGTACTTTTGTACTGACCCCTCCGGGGCCTCCGGTTGTTTTGGCGCGCCCTACCCCAACGTTAGACTATTGCCTTTTTAGCCTACGCTTGCTGCTTGCAGCATGGATTCGATAGATCTATCGAATCCATGCTTCCCCCGCCCCGAAGCGAGACTCTATCCAGATCTCAAAGAATAACGAGCTAGGCGGCCGGCGGGCAAAGAAAGGGGGTGGGGCGTTTACTTGAAAATGACAACCGCCTGTTCCAGCAGCGGGGGCCTTGCACGAAAGCAAACCTACGATTAAGTAGCAGTTGCTTTCGCTGATGGGCCCAGTGAGGGGGGCATTGTCCCTCAGTTCTTACCAACCTCAGGTGTGTACATCTAACTTATTATCTTCTTTTTTCATGCAAGCCTGACCTCAGCTGTCCATTTCTTATTCATTCAGGGCGCCCCTAGTGGACTTGGCGGTGCTCCTTTCTCAAACCAGAACAACTCTGAACGTTAGGGAAAATAAGGGAAGACCACCTGAGCGAACCGACCGAAGGGACTTTACTTATCCGAACCGAACGTTAGCGGCTTAAGCTAAGCCTATCACGAGCTGCGTTGCTGCTTGATCGGCGGGGAGGAAGATCTCAAAGTATGGGGCAAAGGATCAAGTGCTTTGACTTTGCTTTGTCCCCCGGGATCCACCACAGGTTGGGTTTGAGAGCCGTGTGATGGGTGACTATCTAGCACGGTTCAGAGCGCACGTGTATGTAGTCTGCGCTGGTGAATGGAAGCCCCCGCCGCAAAAAAGAAGCGGCTCTTCCCACGGCTCTGTCACCATTGACTCTATTTATTATTATGGTAAATCATTGTATCAAGATGTCAATCTTAGATCTTATTTTAGTTCGATACGTCCACCTACGAAACTCGCCCTTGGCTTTCGTCTCGGTAGGTGTATTATTCTACATTTTCCCAAAAGGACATTCATTCATTTCTTTCTTCCTGGGCGATCACCACGACTAAAACGAAAACAAGACAAGAAATCAAGACCTGTACTACAGGAAAAGGGCTGGTGGCCGACATTTGGGAAAGTCGGGCCGATCGGGTGTCTTCATTCAAGCGAGGGTACAGAGGAAGAACGAAACGAAGTGAGAGGCTGGGGGGCAGGGAAAAGAGTCGAGTCGATCGACCGGGAGAAGCAAAACGAAATCCGGATTTGGCCGAAAAAGATGCAACGTTATGGATACCATGACCGATCACCATCGAGAAAGAAGAATTTTGATAAATCACTTCGGGTGAGCGGGGCCTTCAAGCGGCCTCAATACGCCGGGGTTGTAAATGACATACCTTTCCTTATGGGAAATGCCGCCTCCTTACTAAAAAGGAATAGAATCAAGTTATTTTTACCAAAGAAGTCCCGCTCTGACGGCCCGACGAGTCATCTACTAAAAAGGACCCTCCCCGCTGTGCGCCCCTCCTTGAATTATTCGGTCATGCAATACTTTTTTAATACTAAGAATAAAATGCATTTCGACCCCGTCCTAGTTCTCAATCATTTCGTGGCACCGGGTGTGGCTGAACCATCTACGATGGGGGGAGCGAAGGGAGGAAGCTTAGATAAGAGAATACGCTCTTGCATCGCTTTTTTTTAGAAAGCTCTACCAGCGAGAAAAAGTGTTTGGCCCGAGCCAAAAAGAGGTTGATCCACTTCATTCGCCAAGCGAATGATCTTTGCTTCGCAGGAACAACAAAAACCACCATATCGCTCTTTCCTTTCTTCGGTGCTACCTTCTTTTTTCCAAGGGATGGGGTTGGGGTGTATAATAACCCTTTTTTTGAGTATGCCCGGGAACAACTCCTAGCTCAATTTAGGATCAAATGTAGGAACCTCATGGGTAAGGATAAGGTAATGGAATTGATAGAGAAATTCATAGACCTAGGTAGGATAGGCAAATTGATAAAGGGAATAGAGATGATGATAGAGATCATACTGAGAAAGAGGATAATTCCGTACGGGTACAACTCTTATTTGAACGAAGTGCAAAAAATGCGATCTTTTTTGTCTAATAGAACAAACACTAATACCTTAATTGAGTCGGTAAAGATCAAATCTGTTTATCAAAGTGCTTCTCTGATTGCTCAAGACATCTCTTTTCAACTGAGGAACAATCCAATCTCATTTCGTTCCATTTTTAGTAAAATAGTGAAGGATATTCCATTAATAATGCCAAAAGGGGTGGAGGGGATACGTATTTGTTGTTCTGGTCGATTAGGGGGTGCGGAAATAGCTAGAACTGAATGCGGAAAGTATGGAAAAACATCTTGTAACGTATTTAACCAGAAAATCGATTATGCTCCTGCGGAAGTATCTACTCGTAACGGAATTTCAGGTATCAAAGTACGGATCTCATATAGTCAAAATAAGAAGGGACGTGCTATATCCGAAACGTACGAAATATAGTAAATATTTTAAATGCAGATGTAGTAGGGGTCGCGAACCGGATGGTACACAACTTGGTTTTGGAAGATATGGCACCAAAAGTTGTAGAGCTGGTCGTCTTTCATATCGAGCCATTGAAGCAGCGCGTCGGGCTACAATCGGACAATTCCATCGTGCTATGAGCGGACAATTCCGAAGAAATTGTAAGATATGGGTAAGAGTTCTCGCAGATCTTCCTATTATGGGGAAACCCGCAGAAGTTCGAATGGGAAGAGGAAAAGGAAATCCGACAGGTTGGATTGCTCGTGTGTCCACGGGACAAATCCCATTTGAAATGGATGGTGTGAGTTTGTCAAATGCTCGACAAGCCGCTAGATTAGCGGCGCATAATACATGCTAGTAGGTACAAACATTTCCCATAGTGGTTGTGGTTATGGTTGCTAATGGTCAGAACATAATCAGTAAAGCTGTGTATCGGAGGGGGTACCTGGAAGGTGCAAGGAGTGGAATTTGAAGCTAAACTGAGGCTGTTGCCACTGGTTGCCTATGCCATGGTGCTAGGAATGGATTGGTTGAATACTCCGCTGGGGAACATGAAGGTGAATTGGAAGGAGAAATACATGTCTTTAGGGAAGGTGAATTGGTAGAAATCAAAGGGGTAGCAAGCTCAGTGGCAGGAGAGCAGCGTGGTGTAGCTCCCCTTGGTTGCAAAGATCAAACGTGTAGTTAAGTATGCGAGGAGTGAATCAATAAGGTTCCACAGTTCAGTACTCTAATTGATCAGTTAATAGCAAGTATAGACTCTCATTCAATTGAAATAATGGGAAACAATAGCAAGGGTAGTATCTGCCTGACGTCTTTCATCTATTAATTCAGTAGGAAAGAAGTAAGAACCCGACGCAAGTAAATAGAAACTTCAATCTAATAGGGCGTAAGGTGAGGCCACGTTGCTTGGTCCCATTACCTGAGGATTTGATCCCCTCAGGCGATGAAGGACACAACTTCAACACGCAGTGTTTTAGGGAACACTCGCTATATAGGAATCAGATGGAGAAGTGGCTCCAATACTTGAAATGGTATTGGATGTTGAATATGGACTTGGACATGGGTACTGATCCCCTTGTGCTACTTGCACGAGCTCTCGATCCACCCGTAGTTCTAACCGGATGGAAAGTAAATCAGACTGATCCAGTATTGGTGAAGTTTGCTCTGGAAGGTCTATGACTATGTTGGACAGAGAGGACTTAATTGGATGCCTCCAGTTTTAGGAGAGTCCTAACTAGTCGGGTGTAAAGATGTGATTTCTCTTTACCCTTGGATTACACTTTACCTTGGAAAAGGAGGTGTAGGACAGCACTCGTTGTTCTCTAAGGCCTGAGACCATAAGACTTTAGGCGTCTCTGATCGTCAAGCCCTATAGGCAAGTAGGTGGTAACACCGGGGGGCCTATAGGTAATGCAACAGCTTCCAACTGTTGCATACCCCCATTATATATTCTTTATATATTTGTAGTTTAGTAATCGGAGCAGATGATAGACCAGAGAACGAACCTTAGATGGTAGGGGACAATAGAGGATAACAAGCCTGAAAAGTTCAAGGGCCTTTTTCCAGTTAATCTTCCGAGGAGAGTAGTTACCCGGTTTTGATGCCGATTGAAGGCTTTATTGTCCTTGCTTTTTTGCCTAGTCCGGAGTTTTTATTATTAACTATTGCTTGGGATTGGGTTTTACACTATTCAATACAAAATATCTACTCGTGGCCGGTGAATCGACGAAACTATGTCCTTGGCTTGTTTTGGGAAGAGAGGCTAAAGGCTATCTGACCCTTTGCTATTGATTCCATTCCTGAAAACTGTTCCTTCTTTCCCACTTGGCTTGGATTCAAGGGGCGGGGATTCAATAGCTGCGGAGTCTATATTAGTTAGATATGTCCTTCAAACATCCCCTGTAGAGCACCAGCTCTCATTCCTGGCCAATGAACCGGGCGTATTCACCAGATCCTTGTATTATATATAGTGTAATAAAAGTAATGGAATTGCTTTGTCCAATCCAACCTCACAGCTTATTCTGCCGTAACCTTCTTTGCCGAAAGCTTTTGTCTGTGGCTATCTTCTACATTCTCTGCCATTTTTCGTCATCCCCTTGATCGACTCTGTCCCTAAAGCAAAGAGCCAATGCCAGCTAGTCTTCTCCTCCTTAAAGCTTATGGGCTAACCGAGTGTCGAACTCATACCTTCTACGCTCCGTTCCTGGGATTGGCTAATGCCTTTTTCCAAACTATAGGATATCCTGGTTTGTGCCGGCGGGATTTTGGTCCATTTTCTTCGCATTCTATTCCGAAAAAGGGCTAGGCTAAACCTAAGGATTTCAAACCTGACCTGACCTTAGGCTGACGACTGCTTCGAGAGCAGATAGAGCATCCTCTTCAGGGCATGAATCCGATTTTCATCAATTCGAATAGTAAATGGCCGTTCTTCAGCAGCTTCCTCCTTTGATGCTTCCTGCTCTGCACTCGTGAGACTCCCTCGTCAAGCCAATAGAACAAGCCCTATGATGAGCCTAGCCCTGCTATCACTTCGGGGAGGGGGAAGTAGGGGTTGTTCTTTCCGGGAAGGAAGGGCCATGTTAGGCCGTGTGGTCGATCCCTTAGTTCCAGTCATCCAGGCAGGGTTTGCTCTTTTCTTCAAAGTTCGTTCGATAGCTGCCATTCATCCCTTGTATCCTATGGGTTTGTCTCTTAAAAAGGTTAGAAATAGTGGTATACTCTGGTTAGCGAAGAGGACAACCGAAGCAAATTAAGAAGAAGTCAAGGTCTCGGTTCCGTCTATATTAAGTAAATATGATGTAAAGCTTTTGTTTTTCATTTGAAAGATAAGTGAATAAGAATATCCTTGGCAAAAGAAAGAAAGCCGAGCACGACTCCTATCACTTTCTTATTAGTCAGTCACATCAGGCTTGGGTCACAAGCGCTAGCACATCGGGCTTCATAACCTAAAAAAGAAGTGCTTTCCACCTCTTTCTTGCTGAAGTTGCAGGTCGAAGATGAACCTTGCTGTTTAGTTTCTGCGTGACAAGCTGGATTGTGTTACGCGAAAGTAAGGCCATGCCCGGTTAAAAGAAATCATTATTGCTGCTTACTCCAATCCTAAACAAGCATCAAAATGCACATAGGCTAGCATGAGCGGTAAGGAGAGAAAGAAAGCAGCAAGTCAGCTAACCCCCCGACAACTGGAGCGTAAGCAGACGTAGCTGAAAAAACGTCACCTCATAGGTTAGCTCAAAATGTCGAGGTGATAGCTTGAGGTCCTAATCTTACTGAGTTGTTTTGAGGATAAGTGGGAAGGCTCAATAGAACGGGATCCTCACGTAACCAATGGAGCTTCGCCTTAACTACAAAGTGGAGGGTGCTTCACTCACGCTGCTTTGCTAGATGGATGCAGAATAGTTGGATGGAGTCTCGCATGCGAACATCCGTACGGCCATGTTGAAACATAGTCCATTTGGGGCTTGCCTATTGACTTGATAAATTGACCTAGCCAAAACATATGGAAGGTGGTTATAGCCCCGATTCGTGTGAAATAAAACAATTCTTATGGAAATGATAACCTGCACTGCAGGGCGTATCCTTATTGGTCTTTGGTGTCATACCATCTACCTACTCCCGCATAAAACCCGTTTATTTGGATCCCATCAACAAGATAAGATCCTGCTACTAGTTGGCTTTGATCGATGGTGGAAGGCCGATTTTCTTTCTATATGAAGCTAAAAAAATGCCAGTCACTATCCTTATTCTTCACCGTCATCTTCGATTATGAACGCTACAGGTAAGTCTCCATTACGCACCCGTCTCTCTGCCCTGACCCAATGGACCGCTCTCCAATAGTAGCGCGAACTGTTTTGATAAAGTCAAAGGCCCTCACGCACGAGCCAAAGCTTTTCAGGATCATTGAGATCTTCCTCCTTATGTAATAGGGTGGCAGCAGTGAGATCCTCGATGCTTTCTTCCGCCAAGTGGTAACACACGAGGGAGGTAGCGTCGATCCCCTTTAATAGAGCGCCAATTTCCTTTTGGAAATTGATGACAAGGGCCAGTCGGGCATTTTCGTCCATTGTAAGGGGGCGAGCGTCACCTCCACGTGGGAGAAACGGCGCCACAGCGCGTGACAAATCATCATCGGAAAAATGAATCCAAATACTTGCGGGAGAAGCACTAGCTCCGCTATATGAGGAAGCGCAGACGAGTGCTTCCGTCCCAAATAAAGGATCCAACAAGTTCAAGAGAAGAAGCCAGAATCTTAACGTGAGAAAGGAGAACGATAGCAAGAATAGAATTCTATGGATTTCAATTGGCATTGACATAATAAGAATATTTCGTCTATTAAGGAGGATTCCCCGAATACCTAAAATAGAGATGATCATAGAAAAAGTGAAATATTTTATAGGATCCGTTTCGGAAACATGGAATGTCAGAGAAATTCAAATTATGTGAGGCTTAGAAAGAAGTCCTGCGTAGAGTCCAGGGAGAGCCTATTTTGATTTTTTCTCTAGTTACCCTTTTTCCTTCTCAAACAACGCGTTTGATTTCCTTCCTTATACCAAAGGAATTCCATCTTTCTCTTGCCGATCACATCACATCCAAGGCACTTCGTCGGAATACATCCTGTCTTTTCACCTTTGTAGTCCTATGCATAGTAAGTACTATAGCCTCACTAGTCCTCGTCGAGGAATCTCCTTGCCGCCCTAGAAGTTTGAGATCGTGCCCGAACGTTTTGGAGTCTGTTCAGGAGCTCCTTCAGCGCCCGGGGATTGACGTCGGACTGGAGTCGGCTCAACATGAAATCAAGCATGGTGCGATAGTCTTCTTCACGGAGCTCCTCTCCGTTCTTCAGAGTAATATCACGCAATGTGTCCAGAATCTGGGCGTGATAGGCGCGGGCCTTTTGTAGAGAACTTTCCTCTCAAAGAGAGAGAGGTCGTCCCTCCCAATCAAAAGAAGGAGGGTTCTGTTCTGCTTCCGCTGCCACTCTAGGCATTGGAGCGGGATTCGGATGCCGCTCTTGACTGACCACAGCTTCCGGGGGAGCGGTCTGCTCCCGGGATGCAGAGGCGTCCTCACAGTCAGCCAGAAAAGCTTTGAATAGCTCTTCCGAGTTAGTGGATCCGGAGGGAGGCATTGAAGGGCCTGGGTCCCCCATTCCGTCCTAGTCGGACTTGGAGCGAAGCATCTCCCAACAAGATTCGAAAAATTCATTATCCCCAACCTAGGGCTGGTCGAGTATGAAGAAAAGACCTATATGGGATTCGGATTACCGAAATTGGATTTCCTTATTGATCCATATGTCGCTTAGACTTTACTTTTTCCCCTTTCCTCTATTTGTTTGATAGGGTCTTCGTCTCCGTGTAAAAGCAAACTCTCCAAATTTATGACCTTCAGTGATCTTACAACGAACAGGAGTTTTTCCATTGTAAATGAGTATGGAGCAATCAACGAATTCCGGCGAAATAGAAGATCTACGTGACCAAATTTTCCTGCTCCTCAGACTTTCTCTACTATGCCTTTTTTCGTGAACTACTAAATGACTCCTCTTGCTCCAAGCTCCCTTTTGTTGCCTTCTCGTTCACATCCTCGTTCAATTGAAACAAGCTTTCAATCAATATCTGCAGGCACATTATATAATTCCTATATGGAAATTCATTTGCGGAAGACCTCCATTCAAACATGAGAAAAGCTTCTGGGCCCGTCCAAGATGGGATGGGAGAAAAAAGCTAAAAAAATCTGGATTGTGCATTGGTCGGGATCTCCGTAATAAGTAGGTGAACGGTGATGATCAAAACCAGGAGAAAGATCTGAAAAAAGGGGACTTGGATAGGATTTTGACCACGATCAAAAGATAGGAGGGGTTCTCTTTCTTTCATCGCCGTCAAAAGCAAAGGCTACCAAAAAAACCTTTACTATCATGGAGATCGTTAAAGAAAACATGGATCCAAATGCCAAAGGGGAAAAGCTGGTGGAAAAGCTTCTCAAGGCCTCGTCCTCCTCACCGCGCAAGCATGGGAAAAACGTTATGTGCTATCGTTGCGGGGAGAAGGGTCATCTTGCGGAGATCTGCAGAAAAGAGGCGACCCGCTTCGTTTGTGGTGCCTTCGGCCACAGATCCTTCTACTGTCCTAGGCGAGGGAAGCAAGGTAACCAAGTAATCCTCTTTCTTGTGCTTCAGCCCTATGAGGATATGGTGAGAAACGTGGAACATTTGAGAAAATGTGCTGTGTCGTTGAGGGGAAGAGCTTTTCTTTCGAAGGCATCTGTCTGAAGGAAGAGTGTCCCCTCCATTTGGATACAGTTTCTGATTGTTAGCTAGAATATATGGGTGTATTGTCATTCAAGTTCTATAGATGGTGTCTGTCTCACTATCTGTTTGAGTGCCTGAAGGCCCCTGGAGGAGTCGTTCTGTGAGTTGTATTCAAGCTCGCCCTTAGACCGAGTCAAGTTAGCGATAAGAGTCAGCTACTTTGGCCTTGTCATTCGCTTTGTTGCCATATAGATAGGTTGGAGTGCGGGTGGCCACTAACCCAACGAACGAACTTACGTGTAGGTGTGATCCTATCTGCTCTTCCACTATAGGACTAGAAATCCAGTACAACCATGTCCCTTTCTTAGGGGAAAAGCCCTCTTTGAAGGAGAATCCACTTCTGAGCGCCAAAGGCGGGCATCAGACGTCACCAAAAAGAAGGAGAAAGGCATTCAGGCACCGCAAATCCAAGAAACTCCGAATATAGGCCGGCACGAAAAGCGAAATGACCAAAGGGATTGGGGCTGTTTCGGCACCACAAAAAGTGTCACTATGCTAAACACATCGAATATCCGTCTCTTTATGTGGGAGCGAACCATCTTCGCTTACGGGTCTACCGATCCTATAGCTCCGATATAGATTTAAGTAACTTGGCAGAAAAAAATGCGGAAAAACGGTTTTGGATGGAAGAAGTAGATGAGAAAGACTTTCCACTTAGAGTCAGAAGTCCACGCTAGATGACCGATCTTTATGACCTTGAGGAAAATTACCTATCTTGAATTAATACACCAAAATCGGTTATTTCAATCGATCCACGAAAGGAATTGATCACCACGATAATGTGACGCAAGGCAAAATCTGTAATCAACATCGGTTATGTGAAATAGGTCATTTGAGAAAAAAAAGAGAGAATAGGACAATCTATATGTTTAACACAAGCGGTTAAGTCGATAGCTTTCTTAAGGAACAGCTAAAGAAAACGCTCTCACGAATCCTATTTTCTGATTATGTATGCCGCGACATTACGATTTGGAGCTTTGATCTGGCCATGTAGAGCACTCATAGAGGTCCGGCTTCACGTCAGTAATCTACCACACCCATGCTGGAATTCAGTAGAGTCCCACGAGTCAATCGACAAAAGCGAGAAACAAGGTTGTTCGACAAGGCTACGGTCTAACTTTTTCTTCCTAGCGGAGTTCAATACAAAAATAAAGGCGCTCCGCGTTGGGATGGCGTACTACGTACGGGTGGTATTTCAGGTATAACTGATCAGGGTTGTTCTGAAAGCAAGTCAATTGGTGCGTTGGAAAGTGAGTGCCAGAGGCTAGTCACTGCTTGGTTTACAGAAGGGAAGGAAGAAAGAGATACCGAAGCAGATTCAGTATAGAAAAGAAGAAATTGATACCATTCATTCCAGTTTATTTGATACCCACTTAAAGTTTCTATCAAACCATGTCTTTTTCTTCGAACGTCAATCTCGTAGGAATTTCGATTGGAAGTGTGGTATTGAAGGGCGAAGCCTTTACTCTTTGACTTGTTTCTTTGAATATAACATAATATTGACTGCGCACTTTGAAAGATGATGGTGTATTCCGAGGATCAGTCCGCTTTTTATTGAATTCACAAATTGATAGATCTGGATGATTCAAAGAATGATTCTTCCCTGGGTATTTCCCCGGTACCATTATTTAAATTGGAGCTTTTCAATTCCATTTTTGAGATTGAGGTGAGGGTTTAAGACCGCTCGTAATGATTTTTTTTCTTTTATGGCTGGGTGGGCAAGAAAAGGATTTGACTCTTGAAGATATCAACTCATACGCCTGCTCCATACATTCAAAAACATTTTTGGTACTTTCTATGAGAATGGATAAATAGAAATGGGTACATTCCTCTTTCTCTTTCTGGCCAAACTACCCATAAAAAAGAAGAGAGAGAGCTGTAAGAGCGGTAAAAGCAAGCTCGGTGGCCCGGTTTCACTACAGGTTGATATATCCTTTTGAAAGAAAAGTCAATTCGCTATGCTATAAGGTACCAATTCATCAAGGTATAAAACCACATCTACAGTGGGAGTCCCTATCTACTTTCGATTCCCTTCTTACTGGCTTTGCCAATACATCATACTGATTTGACGCTTCCTTACGCTTTCTTTCAAGCATTGCTTCCAGGACAACGGAGAGTATTCCAAGATAAAGAACTAGAACTGAGGTTGACACTACTGAAAGATAAAAGAATGGTGGATAGACGGATTCGCACCATCCCAAAACCGAAATACAGACAGACCAAAAAAAGACGAAAATAAATACTCCACCACCAGCCTACCTACTAGCATGTATTAAGCGAATAGCTTGTATGGTAGTTGTTAAAGAAAAGATGTATGTAGTCTAAAAGTGGCGATATGATCCTATCGCATCTATGATCAGCAGGATGACTCGGACACTGAGCTGTACCTTTTCCACGGTATCGGCGCGACGATTGAGATGGCAGTCCATGATGCCGCCTACTCTGCTGTCGCACATACCGAGGAGAGCACAACGCCAGCTTGGATGCTTCTGAGTATCGATACATTCCGTATGCCCCTGCTGGAGATGCTACTGGATACTACACAGCTGTCTGCGCCCCGTACGAGCCTCGTCGCTACGATCAGCGAGTTCTGATTCAGTATACTCAGGCTCTGGATCGCACTGTTCGCGCTCTAGCCGTCGAGTTGTTTGCCACTAGAGTATGACTCTACGAGGCTATGACGCAGTTGCTACCAGCTTGACTTATATGATCAACTTGCTGGATCTTCGGTGTTCTCTAAACTCAACTTGAGGTTGGGTTATCACCAGATCCGTGTCCGTGAAGAGGATATTCCGAAGACCGCCTTCGTTACTCGTTATGGCTCCTATGAATACACCGTCATGTCATTTGGCCTGACGAATGCTCCAGCTACTTTCTCCCGCCTGATGAACTATATATTTATGGATTACCTCAACAAATTCGTTGTGGTGTATCTGTATGATATCCTAGTATATTCGAAGAATAAGGAAGAACATGCCGAACATCTTCGCCTTGTTCTGGAGAGGCTTCGAGAGCATAAGTTGTATGCCAAGTACTCCAAATATGAATTCTGGCTTTCTGAAGTGACCTACCTTGGACATGTGATTTCCATGGACGGTATTGCCGTTAACCCGGAGCGTGTTCAGTCTATTCTTGACTGGACCCCTCCGAAGAATGCCAAGCAAGTCCAAAGTTTTCTCGGCCTTGCAAGTTATTGTCGATGATTCGTCGAAAACTTTTCCAAGTTTGCCAAGCCCCTAACAAATCTGCTCCACAAAGGCGTTAAGTTTGAGTGGACAGATAAGTGTCAGGAAAGTTTCCAAACCCTCAAGGACAAGCTTACTTCTGCTCTAGTGCTTGCTCCTCCTAATTCTCGCAAGGACTTTGTCATATATTGCGACGCCTCCCGTCAGGGATTAGGCTGTGTCCTAATGCAAGAACGAAGAGTAATTGCGTATGCTTCACTTCAATTGCGTCCTCATGAAGAAAATTATCCAGTGCATGATCTTGAACTTGCTGCAGTGATATATGCATTGAAGTTATGGCGACATTATCTTCTGGGTAATCGGTGTGAGATTTATACCGATCATCAGAGTCTGAAATACTTGTTCACTCAACCGGATCTTAATCTCCGTCAGCAGCGATGGTTGGAAACAATTACGGACTATGACTATGGTATTTCATATACCCCTGGCAAGGCTAACGTGATGGCTGATGCCTTAAGCCACAAGTCCTATTGCAACAACCTCGTGGTTAAGCAAGCTCAACCTCAACTGTATGAAGAATTGTGCAAGTTGAACGTTTGTATCATTCCGCAGGGTTCTCTTAATAACCTTGTGGTATAGCCAGACCTTGAGAAAGCTGTTAAAGAAGCGCAAGCCAAAGATGCTGAAATCAATCTGATGAAGAAAGAGCTTCACCTTGATAAGTACCGGGATTTCTCGGTTGCTGAAGATGGAACCTTGTATTTCAGAGACCGCATTGTGGTACCTCGCTTCGAGCTTATGACTGACAAGGTAATGAAGGAGGCGCTTGATACACCGTTGTCTATTCATCCGGGTAGCACCAAGATGTATCGTGATCTTCATCAAAGGTACTGGTGGTCCAGAATGAAACAGGACATTGCTCGCTATGTTGCTGAATGTGATGTTTATCGTCGCGTGAAAGCAGAACATCAGAAGCCTGCTGGAATTCTTCAACCACTCCCTATTCCTTTGTGGAAATGGGATAAGGTCCAAATGGATTTCATTACTGGTCTTCCCAAGTCTCAGAAAGGTCACGACGCTATTCTTGTCATCGTCGACCAACTTTCCAAGGTTGCTCATTTTCTGCCTGTCAAGGAGACTATCACCGCTAGCCAGTTAGTAGAACTTTACATCTCCAGAATTGTCTCACTCCAAGGTATTCCGAAGGAGATCAGTTTGGACCGTGGCGGTCTTTTCACGTCCAAGTTCTGGGAAAGTTTCCAACAAGCTATTGGAACTCACATTACATGGAGTTCAGCTTATCACCCCCAATCCCAAGGCCAAGTCGAGCGAGTTAATCAAGTGCTTGAAGATATGCTTCGGGCTTGTGTTATATCGTTCGGTAAGAAGTTGTCGGGACCGGTCTTCCAGGATATTAATTTCCCAGTAAACGGCCCTTGTGCTCACCAGCCCCAGGATTACTGTTAGCTGATGAGACACAAACTTGATACAGAAATTCCAAGCAAAATACAAAATATGAAGTACAAGACCATTCTGGCCTATGAGTACAACAAATGGTTTCTAGTGGTTGATGGCGAAAGCGGTTTGCGGATCATCAGCGTCTATGGGACTCCATTTCCCACAGGAACAGCTGTCCTGGATAACTCCTATCTTTGCGAGGCTGCTATCATCATTGCCTAGCTTTCGGGGCTGTCGTCGTTGCGCTTCTCTCCAAGCGAGAAATCTGGCCAAGACAATAGCCAGGGACAAGCCAGTGAGTACTTTGAATGTACTCGCAAACATTATGAACACATGTATAATATAATAGATGATAATCATGCTCTGAAATATTTTCATGATCACTTAGCCAGTCACGAAATAAAATTTTTGGCCGCATGCAAGCAGGTCATTAAATATGAAAAAGCAATTAGATAATAAAAATAAAAGAAACCGATCGGGTGTCTGAAGCGATGCCTTAAAAGGATAATAATATAAAGCATGCCTCAGTCGGGCGTCTGAGCGACGCCACATAAAGGGCTTGTAAAGAAAATTAAATAATTAGCATGCCACAGTCGGGCATCTCAGCGACACCACATAAAGGGCTTATAGAGAAATAAAAAGCAGGCATGCCACAGTCGGGCGTCTGAGCGACACCACATAAAGGGCTTATAAAGGAATTAAATAACAAGCGTGCCACAGTCGGGCGTCTGAGCGACACCACATAAAGGGCTTATATAGGAATAAACACGGTAAATATCCAGGAGGTAGAACCGTCCCAGGGATATTCAATAATTCAAATAATACAAATGGTTAGTCCATAATAATAATAATCATAATCGTCACATGTCATGATCAATGTCCTGGTTTAGCAGTTTTTCCTCCGAAGACCGACACTTGACCTATCCCAGACTGTAGTCCTTAACCATGGACACGGCTATTCGAATAGATATAATCTCTGCAGAGGGTGTACTCTTTACCCACGAGTAACGGATTCCTTTAGTCCATCGGGACTAATTCCGTTTACGGTCTTTTACTTGAAAACACACCTGACCCGCACACACCAGCTTAACTTACCGGTGTCTGGAATCACCCATGACACCCGTTAAGCAAAACTCTAAGTGGGGAGGCTACAACCTCGGCTAGCATGGGATCACAAAATTTATAACGCGCGCAAACTAGGGGAGCTACCCCCTCGGCTCCAACCGAAAACACCCATGCCCCCGGACCAGGTGGCATGTCTACCGGATGCAGCCGGTATCTTCCACCATGGCCTCTCTGTACGGTGTGTGCTAAGAAAGGGGTTGACAACTTACTGAACCGTACCCTACCTAAGGCAGGGACAAGTGGTAGCACGATGCAAGTATGGGGGTTACTGGCACAAGACTCGATCTACGGTCGTCTCAGGAGGTTTAAGTATTCCCTGCATGATTAGTATAACAAATATATTTCACACCAACAGACAGAATCACCACTCATCATACCTCACCATGCCTTATTGAATATGCTCGTCTCAACGAAATATCAGTATCAAGCTCGTGTCTACCCACGACAGAGACTTTTCCGGATTCCTTCCGGTAGGCATGAAAGGCATACGTGGGTGAATACTGTCACAAGTATATCAATTCCAACAGCAAGGAATTTCCATCATGCACACAGGGACATGATCACAACATCACATGAAATAATGCATGTTTCCAATCAGCTCGGTGTTGTAGCTATATCAAAACAACACACGGCAAATATTATACTAGGGTTCAGAATGCTTGCCTTCCATGTGCATGCAGGTGGGGTGCACTTTTGAAAGTTTTCATCTTCCCTCCAATATCCTATTTTTGAAAAGATTGAATCAACACGCAAATCGAAAACAGTACAAAAAGTTGTTCGGAAAATTTTCAAATAAATATGAAAATAAACTAGATGGAATTTGAGAGACAACAGAAAAAGAATCAAGTCAAATGGAGTTGTATTTTAGAAACTAGAGCCAGTCAAAGTTCTGGTCAAAATCTATTTTTAATAAAAATCAGAAAAAAGAAAACGGTTCGGAGGGCTTACGCTTTCCATTGATGAAAGCGTATTCCGGGGGAATACGTTTCCACTTAAAAACATTTCGGCGGGGCTGGGTCACTGACAGTGGGTCCATCGGGCCCACTGGTCAGGTTTGACCAGTCACCCCCGCCTCCTTCCTCCTCTGGCCGAGCAGAGGCGGGGCTCCGGCGATTGCCGCTGACGAACGGCGGCTCCCCACGGGGTTCTGAGGGGGGGGATGGATCCGCTGGTCCAGGGCGGTCCTCCCGGTGGTCGATAGGCTAGCGGGGATGAAGGGGGTCGCCGGCGGCGAGCTCCTCAGCGGGTGGTGGCTTCTGGTGGATCGGGGTCTCGGCCTACAAAGGCTCCCGACCGATCTAGCGGGGTTGGGCGGCTCTATACGGTCGAGGGGAATCGGATGGTGGCGCTGGAAGGACTAGGGAGCTCCGGCTACGGCGAATTTAGCCGAGGGACAGCGACGGCCGAAGTTGCCGGAGGCGGAGAAGACGGCGGTTCCAGATGGATTAGAGTGAGGGGGAGAACTCTACGGCTTGCCTGAGGATGCTCACGAGCTCGAGCGAGGTCTGGGGGGCCATTTATAGCCGGGGAAGGTCGGTTCGACGGCGGCAGTGGATAAGAACGCCGGTGAACTGCCGCTCTGTTGCTAGCAGGGCGATGTGGCGCTGGTCGGCGCTAACTGACGAGCTCGCGGATGAGCTCGAGCTATTCCAGAGGGCAGCTGGCGCGTGGGGAAGACTCGGGCGGCGCTGCCAAGGCCGGGGCCTGCTGCGGCCGTCCGCTAGCCGCCATGGCCGACCTGACGGTGGCGCTGCGGGGCTCCAGGAGGTGGCCAGAGCGACCCTGCGACGAGAGAGGGGTCGGGCGCGTTGGCTGCGAGTGGAAATGGATCAGAACGGGCGCGGGGAGGCGGCAGCGGGACGCGGCGATTCGGGCGCACGCACGTGCAAAAGGCGCGTTCTGCTCGCGCCCAGAGCACGCACGCGAGGTGCTTGGCAAAATGCCAATGCCTGCCAGGGGGCTCTAATCCACATGAGGTTTAGCAGGGTGGGGCTATAGACCAAGGTAGAGCCATGAGACATGCTGGTTAGGCAAAGCAAGCAGGTTCATAATGCAAACTAAAAACTATGCCAACTCTGTCCATGAACACAAGGTGCTCGACAGAATGCCATGGGCATCTAGGCATCTCCTCTGGTGGCCAAAATCTCCAGATCAGAGTCTCTTTAGATGGTAAAGAGGGTGGTAAGGTTAGTTTGACAAAAACAGAAACTAGTTAGTGCAAGTTTTTGAGAAAACCAGATCTGGACAGAAAATATATGCCATTATTGCATGTGTCAAAAATATTCTAATGGGTCCAATCTTCTGGACTTAAGGGTTTGGTAAGGTGGACTACAAGCAGGAAAAATCCCAAGATTAATAGAGCAAAATAAAGTATGGTTGTAGTACAAAACACCAAACTGGACCAGAATGAAGATGAGGATGGTTTGCTCAAATCTTTTGAAACACATGCCTGGGTTTTTGCATAAAAGTGATCCAGGGACATCACATGTCATCCCCAAATTTTTGTGGAATCTTTAAATGAATTAATCAAAGGGTTGTAGTGCAAAAAGGGACTCTAACACTTATGAGTAACCATTTTAAAATAAATAAAACTTAGGAAAATAATTATAGAAATAATTCCACTGATAAGAGAAATGTTTTTGAGAAGGTATACAAGTCCAACAATATTTTTGAAAAGTTTCCATTTGGAGGGAAAAACTCCATAATTCAGAAGAAGGAGTGATTCTGAAATCAGAAGATAATCAAGAAAATAAAAATTTAATTTCCTGGCAAAATTTTAATTAATAAATCATGGTTAAATTTTTGGGGTGTTACAACACTACCCCCCTTAAGAAAAATCTCATCCTCGAGATTTGCTGAGAATGGTATCAAGATAATATTACTCCTATTGTCATGCAATAATAACTCGAAGATTAAATAATCTGCTCACGCGATATGACGAGGTTACAGCGAGAGGGCAGATAATTGGGTACAACTACAGTGGGGCACTGGCGCTGCGTGGAAAAAAAATCTACGGTTGGGGAAACCGAGAAATTTCTACTATGGCTGCAGTAAATTTAGAATAATCTCTAAATTTACAAATCACGCTGGTTGTACCCGAGTGCATAGTGCTCTCTCTGGCTGACAGGTGGACCCGGGGCCCACTGTCAGTCTCTTCTTCTACCTTTGGTCTCCTTTCTTCCTTCTCTCTCTCGCGCGCGTCCGCGTTTTCTCCACCTGCGACACCTAGCGAGTAGGGCACCTAGGTCGTACTGCGGTAGTGCGCAGCGCGCTAGCTGCCGGTGTAGCGTGCACTCACCTCGCGGGCCAGTGCGCTGGTGGCACTGCTCGCGGATTCGCCTCTGAACACCGGCGATCGAGCGACGAGCGGCGCTGGTGGACTTCGCCCACCGTACACCGATCTCGAGCTATAAAATGACCGCGGTGCTCCACTCTCCTTCCTCACACCTGGCCTCGCTTCTCCTTCTCCTTCCTTCTCCTCCATTGCTGTCTGCAGGAGCTCGAGACGAGGCTCTAATGGCGGAGGTGATGCCGGATTGGTACATGATCCTGATGTGCGGAGGGTTGGCGGCTTTGCTGGGGTTCTCCGGGCTCTTGTGCGCGATGATCCTCGATGATCGTCGTGATGCTGCTGCTCGAGTGTTAGCTCTTCGCGGCGGCGGTGATCATGAGGATTAGGTGCTGGTGTCGGGTGCTAACTGCTGTCAGTGTGCTGGAGGCAATCTGTACTAGAATAATCTCCCACAAATTTCTCCTTCAGAAACTGTGGTGTGTTAGTGAGGTGATCAGTTAGGTGCAAAAAAATGTGTACGTGGTTAAGCAATAGTGCCTGTGGTCGAGTGGTAGTGGTTGTGAGCCTGCTGTCGTGGTGCTGCGTGAATAAAACAAAAATTTGTGTCGTGGAGAATTAATTGTTGCAATAACTCAAGGAAAATCCCACCTCAGAATTTACCTAGAGTGAAAACAGTTAATCAGAAATAACAGCAGTAAAAACTACTCTCATTAATTGAAACCAAACAATTTAATTCATCGCACAAACTTAGGATACAACGCATAAGCTGCAACACATGCTAGGCTAATAAACACAGAAGTGGCGTTTATGACGCAAACGTAAAATATGCTGGGTCCTGAGAAAAAGTTTCCGACACTGGAGCACAATCTTCTTCTACCGGGGAAAGCGGATTGACTAGTCGAAGAACGCGTCTCTCCTGGTCTGGCCTCAGTGGTTTGCCAATAGCGATCTGAGGATTCATATCGGCGAGGCTCTGGAGATAACCCATTACTCGCTGGGTCAAACGCTCTTGAGCGATGACATACTGGGCAAGGTTGACCAGTACTGGGTCCCTCTCAATTCGCCCACCGAGAAAAGATGCTACTTCTCCGGGTGCTGCACGACTTGGGAAGTAATAATACCCCCTTTCGCTGGCATAGGGTACTGTGAAGCGAAGACGAGTGATAGCTTCGTACGCGCAGCTTCTATGGCCATTTGCGGAGTCGGCATAGATCTCCCCACGAAGGAGACTTCCGTTGGGTCTTGGTTTGGGTTTGCAGGAGGGATGTGCACTACTGCCCAATATTTCGAGGTGGATGGGGTGATTCTCGATTTGAGCAGCTCGTACTGGGGTGGATGGGTAGAACTCATGGTACTGCAGGTAAAGTCCCACAATATTTTTACAAAACTACCTGGGGTTGCATCTGGAGTTCTCAGATAAATACTAGGGCTCGGCATGGCAAAGAAATGGCTGTGCGAGTTGTGCACAAAGTGAGGGATGCTTGGTAAGGTCACGGAGTGGCCTCTTATATAGCATCAGGGCTGGGTTACTTATCACGGTGTGGGGGCAACTAGTTTGTCGGTTCTGCTCTATGGGGTCGGGGTCAAAGCCACAGATACACATATCTCACAAAAGTGACGTGTTACTGTGGGTGTCGTCGGGGTGGTTTTTGGTAGCTACGCCCGGAATAAAAAATGCAACCGCACGCCAACAGACTTATGCGGGGCTACTAAACAAAACAAAGGTGCACAAGCAGTCTGCATCCATTCAAGGCGAGTACAAGGTCACACTATTACAAGGCGTAGAAATACTAAGACTCGGTACTACTCGAGTGGTTTAGTCTACCTCGTTAATATCTAAGTGGGCGTGCCTGGTGGACGTCGAGGCTTCTCCATGGGCTTCACCATCGGGGTTAGCTGGATGGGGTTGAGGAGCTGCAGGGTCGGGGTAGCGATGATGACCATCGCGGGGGTTGTTGGCCACAATCCCGTTGGAGCGTGTTCCCAAAAGGCGACGAAGCACTTCTGGGGACACCAAAGCATTTCGGTCGATGGCAGGGGCAGACCTCAAGGAGTCGATCGGTTGCCCGAACAGCACAACTGGGTTGTCGGCGTTGGGCTCCTCTTCTCCTCTTGCCGGGGCTCGGCGAACAAGCTCTCCACGAGCGGCGATCAGATCAAGGGTGATCTGATCGAATAGTGCCTCTAGTGCACTTACATAGCGCACCAGATGCAGCAATGCAGGGTCCGTCTCGTGGTCTCCGTTGGCAACCTGGGGTGGCCTACCATACCCGTCACGGCTGGGGTAGTAGTAGAATCAGCGGCAGTTAACTCTGGGCGACAGGTGCCGGAGTTGAACTATAGCCTCTCGAGCAGCTAGCTGAATAGCTTGTGGCTCAAAGGAAGTTGTCCTTCTGGTGAACCTGTAGGGGCGTTCTGGCGACATACCCCTACCATAGACGTGCACAGTGGCCCAGAATTGACGGCTCTCACCGCTCATGGGCCCTTGGTACACAACATACTCTGGGGGCTCTTCTAATGCAAAGGCACGACGGGTGAGGTTTGCTAGCACGGTCACAAAACCTCCAAGGTCGGTTGCTGTGGTCTCATTGTGAACAATGGGGCCAGGCATCTTGGCTCGGTTTTGGGGTAGAGGCTGTGCGGTGCTGGGTTGGGGCTAGCGTTCCCTTTTTATAGAAAAAGAGGACGGAGTCTTCCTTCGCACGCTTGCGAATGAGACAATTTAGGTGTCGGTCACTGGCGCGTGATCGACAGGCTAGGCGGATAGGTTAGGAACTGACTGCCAAAAAGGTGTCGGGGTCACTGTGTGGCTATCTTACACGAGAAGCTTGGCCGGGTTTAGGTTAAGGTCTGGTGGGTTGGTTAACCTAGGTTTATCGACCTGGCTAAGCTAGGATTAGCCAATGGTCAGCCTGGCTCTGATACCAAGGTTGTCGGGACCGGTCTTCCAGGATATTAATTTCCCAGTAAACGGCCCTTGTGCTCACCAGCCCCAGGATTACTGTTAGCTGATGAGACACAAACTTGATACAGAAATTCCAAGAAAAATACAAAATATGAAGTACAAGACCATTCTGGCCTATGAGTACAACAAATGGTTTCTAGTGGTTGATGGCGGAAGCGGTTTGCGGATCATCAGCGACTATGGGACTCCATTTCCCACAGGAACAGCTGACCTGGATAACTCCTATCTTCGCGAGGCTGCTATCATCATTGCCTAGGTTCCGGGGCTGTCGTCGTTGCGCTTCTCTCCAAGCGAGAAATCTGGCCAAGACAATAGCCAGGGACAAGCCAGTGAGTACTTTGAATGTACTCGCAAACATTATGAACACAGGTATAATATAACAGATGATAATCATGCTCTGAAATATTTTCATGATCACTTAGCCAGTCACGAAATAAAAATTTTGGCCGCATGCAAGCAGGTCATTAAATATGAAAAAGCAATTAGATAATAAAAATAAAATAAACCGATCAGGTGTCTGAAGTGATGCCTCGAAAGGATAATAATATAAAGCATGCCTCAGTCGGGCGTCTGAGCGACGCCACATAAAGGGCTTGTAAAGAAAATTAAATAATCAGCATGCCACAGTCGGGCGTCTCAGCGACACCACATAAAGGGCTTATAGAGAAATAAAAAGCAGGCATGCCACAGTCGGGCGTCTGAGCGACACCACATAAAGGGCTTATAAAGGAATAAAAGCAGGCATGCCACAGTCGGGCGTCTCAGCGACACCACATAAAGGGCTTATAAAGAAAGTAAATAACAAACGTGCCACAGTCGGGCGTCTGAGCGACACCACATAAAGGGCTTATAAAGGAATTAAATAACAAGCGTGCCACAGTCGGGCGTCTGAGCGACACCACATAAAGGGCTTATATAGGAATAAACACAGTGAATATCCAGGAGGTAGAACTGTCCCAGGGATATTCAATAATTCAAATAATACAAATGGTTAGTCCATAATAATAATAATCATAATCGTCACATGTCATGATCAATGTCCTGGTTTAGCAGTTTTTCCTCCGAAGACCGACACTAAGACCGACAGTTGACCTATCCCAGACTGTAGTCCTAAACCATGGACACGGCTATTCGAATAGATATAATCTCTGTAGAGGGTGTACTCTTTACCCACGAGTAACGGATTCCTTTAGTCCATCGGGACTAATTCCGTTTACGGTCTTTTACTTGAAAACACACCTGACCCGCACACACCAGCTTAACTTACCGGTGTCTGGAATCACCCATGACACCCGTTAAGCAAAACTCTAAGTGGGGAGGCTACAACCTCGGCTAGCATGGGATCACAAAATTTATAACGCGCGCAAACTAGGGGAGCTACCCCCTCGGCTCCAACCGAAAACACCCATGCCCCCGGACCAGGTGGCATGTCTACCGGATGTAGCCGGTATCTTCCACCATGGCCTCTCTGTACGGTGTGTGCTAAGAAAGGGGTTGACAACTTACTGAACCGTACCCTACCTAAGGCAGGGACAAGTGGTAGCACGATGCAAGTATGGGGGTTACTGGCACAAGACTCGATCTATGGTCGTCTCAGGAGGTTTAAGTATTCCCTGCATGATTAGTATAACAAATATATTTCACACCAACAGACAGAATCACCACTCATCATACCTCACCATGCCTTACTGAATATGCTCGTCTCAATGAAATATCAGTATCAAGCTCGTGTCTACCCACGACAGAGACTTTTCTGGATTCCTTTCGGTAGGCATGAAAGGCATACGTGGGTGAATACTGTCACAAGTATATCAATTCCAACAGCAAGGAATTTCCATCATGCACACAGGGACATGATCACAACATCACATGAAATAATGCATGTTTCCAATCAGCTCGGTGTTGTAGCTATATCAAAACAACACACGGCAAATATTATACCAGGGTTCAGAATGCTTGCCTTCCATGTGCATGCAGGTGGGGTGCACTTTTGAAAGTTTTCATCTTCCCTCCAATATCCTATTTTTGAAAAGATTGAATCAACACGCAAATCAAAAATAGTACAAAAAAGTTGTTCAGAAAATTTTCAAATAAATATGAAAATAAACTAGATGGAATTTGAGAGACAACAGAAAAAGAATCAAGTCAAATGGAGTTGTATTTTAGAAACTAGAGCCAGTCAAAGTTCAGGTCAAAATCTGTTTTTAATAAAAATCAGAAAAAAGAAAACGGTTCGGAGGGCTTACGCTTTCCATTGATGAAAGCGTATTCCGGGGGAATATGTTTCCACTTAAAAACATTTCGGTGGGGCTGGGTCACTGACAGTGGGTCCATCGGGCCCACTGGTCAGGTTTGACCAGTCACCCCCGCCTCCTTCCTCCTCTGGCCGAGCGGAGGCGGGGCTCCGGCGATTGCCGCCGACGAACGGCGGCTCCCCACGGGGTTCTGAGGGGGGGGATGGATCCGCTGGTCTAGGGCGGTCCTCTCGGTGGTCGATAGGCTAGCGGGGATGAAGGGGGTCGCCGGCGGCGAGCTCCTCAGCGGGTGGTGGCTTCTGGTGGATCGGGGTCTCGGCCTACAAAGGCTCCCGACCGATCTAGCGGGGTTGGGCGGCTCTATACGGTCGAGGGGAATCGGATGGTGGCGCTGGAAGGACTAGGGAGCTCCGACTACGACGAATTTAGCCGAGGGACAGCGACGGCCGAAGTTGCCGGAGGCGGAGAAGACGGCGGTTCCAGATGGATTAGAGTGAGGGGGAGAACTCTACGGCTTGCCTGAGGATGCTCACGAGCTCGAGCGAGGTCTGGGGGGCCATTTATAGCCGGGGAAGGTCGGTTCGACGGCGGCAGTGGATAAGAACGCCGGCGAACCGCCGCTCTGTTGCTAGCAGGGCGATGTGGCGCTGGTCGGCGCTAACCGACGAGCTCGCGGATGAGCTCGAGCTATTCCAGAGGGCAGCTGGCGCGTGGGGAAGGCTCGGGCAGCGCTGCCAAGGCCGGGGCCTGCTGCGGCCGTTCGCTAGCCGCCATGGCCGACCTGACGGTGGCTCTGCGGGGCTCCAGGAGGTGGCCAGAGCGACCCTGCGACGAGAGAGGGGTCGGGCGCGTTGGCTGCGAGTGGAAATGGATCAGAACGGGCGCGGGGAGGTGGCAGCGGGACGCGGCGACTCGGGCGCACGCACGTGCAAAACGCGCGTTCTGCTCGCGCCCAGAGCACGCACGCGAGGTGCTTGGCAAAATGCCAATGCCTGCCAGGGGGCTCTAATCCACATGAGGTTTAGCAGGGTGGGGCTATAGACCAAGGTAGAGCCATGAGACATGCTGGTTAGGCAAAGCAAGCAGGTTCATAATGCAAACTAAAAACTATGCCAACTCTGTCCATGAACACAAGGTGCTCGACAGAATGCCATGGGCATCTAGGCATCTCCTCTGGTGGCCAAAATCTCCAGATCAGAGTCTCTTTAGATGGTAAAGAGGGTGGTAAGGTTAGTTTGACAAAAACAGAAACTAGTTAGTGCAATTTTTTGAGAAAACCAGATCTGGACAGAAAATATATGCCATTATTGCATGTGTCAAAAATATTCTAATGGGTCCAATCTTCTGGACTTAAGGGTTTGGTAAGGTGGACTACAAGCAGGAAAAATCCCAAGATTAATAGAGCAAAATAAAGTATGGTTGTAGTACAAAACACCAAACTGGACCAGAATGAAGATGAGGATGGTTTGCTCAAATCTTTCGAAACACATGCCTGGGTTTTTGCATAAAAGTGATCCAGGGACATCACATGTCATCCCCAAATTTTTGTGGAATCTTTAAATGAATTAATCAAAGGGTTGTAGTGCAAAAAGTGACTCTAACACTTATGAGTAACCATTTTAAAAGAAATAAAACTTAGGAAAATAATTATAGAAATAATTCCACTGATAAGAGAAATGTTTTTGAGAAGGTATACAAGTCCAACAATATTTTTGAAAAGTTTCCATTTGGAGGGAAAAACTCCACAATTCAGAAGAAGGAGTGATTCTGAAATCAGAAGATAATCCAGAAAATAAAAATTTAATTTCCTGGCAAAATTTTAATTAATAAATCATGGTTAAATTTTTGGGGTGTTACAGAAGTGGGAGGAATCTCTTCCGTTTGCCGAATTCTCTTATAATAACAGCTATCAAGCCAGCTTGAAAATGGCCCCCTTCGAAGTGTTGTATGGACGTAAGTGTCGAACCCCTTTGAATTGGTCAGAAACTGGCGAACGACCTCTCGTGGGACCGGACATTATTCAACATGCCGAAGAACAAGTCAGAATTGTCCGAGAAAATCTCAAGGCGGCTCAGGACCGCCAGAAGAGCAATTATGATCGCAAGCGATGGGGTCTCACTTATCAACCAGGTGATCAAGCTTATCTTCGTGTCACTCCTATGAAGGGCACTCGTCATTTCGGAATCAAGGGCAAGCTAGCTCCTCGCTATATTGGTCCTTTCCGCATTGTGGCTAGACGTGGACAGGTGGCATATAAATTGGAGTTTCCACCACAATTCTCCCATATCCATGATGTCTTCCACATGTCACAACTCCGTAAATGCTTCAAGGAATCTCCACACCGCGCAGTGGATCACGAGATGCTCCAGTTGCAAGATGATCTTTCTTATAAGGAGCACCCCATCCGCATTCTCGATGAAGCTGAACATAGAACTCGTCAGAAGACGACCAAGTTCCTGAAAGTGCAGTGGTCGAATCATACTGAAGATGAAGCCACTTGGGAACGCGAGGATCATCTTCGGGAAGAATATCCCGACCTCTTTCCTTCTACCTCCTAAATTCTCGGGACGAGAATTTCTTTTAGAGGAGGAGAACTTGTAACACCCCTGTGTAATAGCCACTGTGGTTACATGCTAATAATGCCAAGTCATGTCATTTGCAGTACTTAGTCATAGTGGTTAACCAAAATCAGTTCAAACTCTATTATGGAAATCAGCCCAAATTCAAAAGTGCAAAATCACTTTGCTCAAACACCTTTGGAAAAATGTTCTTTAAATAGCAAATATTCCAGGAGCACTCATAAAAACATAAAACAATGATGTTGGAGTTAGCTAAGTGACTCAAACCACATGAAACAGTACCAAAACAGCATTATTTAATCCATTTAAAATCATATCAAATTCAAATAAAGTCCTACTTTACCCAAACTAGTTTTTGGTGAAGGTTAACATTGCACTGTAATATTTGGACTAAGTCCCACATTTTACAAAAGTGTAAAAGTGGCCTAACTATTTCAAAACAGAAAAGAATAAAAGAAAAATAGGAAACAAAAACAGAAAAATAAAACGAGGCACTGTGCACTGGGCCTAAGTGCACAGTGCCCCGACCATAGCCCACCTGGCCCATTACCTTCTCTCCCTCCTGCGTGTCGCCGCGCCCCTGGCCGAGCGCCCGCGCGCCGGCGAGGCGTCGACACGCCGACGCTGCCGACACTACAGGGGCGCGAGAGGATAAGGGCGAGCCGTTCACTCCCCCTGGAACCCCCTCGACCACTCCTCCCCTCTCCCCTCACTCTTCCCCCCTCTGGTTCTCGACGATGCCCAACGCGATCGCCGTCACGCCCTGCCCGCAGACGCGGCCACCGTCTCCCATTCGCCTCGCCGAGACGTCCTGCGGCTCCGCCTCGCTCCTCTGCCTCGGCTACACATCGACATCGAGCTCGGGGAGGACCGCACGGACGGGATCGACCTCGGCCCCTTCTTCTCTGTCGCCGGTGATTTCCGTCGACCCCGAGCCCCCTGCTGCTACTAAGCTATCGAAGGCTTTTCATAGCCGCTAGGTGAGCTCCGCCCCTTCCCCTGCTTCCTTCCCCGCGTACTTGGACGCCTCCGACGAGCTGCCACCGTAGCCGTGCTCCGACCGCCGCCGCGTTAGCCATTGCCGTGCTCCCGAGCTTCGGCAGCTCGAGCCAGTGGCGCCAACGCGCTCCTTGAGGTCCGCAGCTCCCCCCTAGCTAGTTAGCATGCGCGAGAGCACCGCGCAGCCGCGATTATGTTCGGTCCTGAACTCCGGCGCCCGCTTCGTCGCTCGTCGCCGCCGTTTTAGTTCATCTCCGGCCGCGCAAGTGCCCCCGCGAGATGCGTCGTCTCGTGCGCGATCGAACGTGACCAGCCGCGTCCAAAATGATGGCTTGTGGCCATATTCCGGCGAGTTTCGAGGCCGCGCCGCCGCGTTTTCTGGTCGCCGGCGTCGCCCCGGCGCCGACGCCGACGTGGCTGGCCGGCCCCACCCCTCAGTGACACTGCCCGTGGGCCCAGTCGCCCCCGTTGACTAGTTTGACCAGTCAACGCGCTGACGTGGCGGTCCTGTGTCACCGACACGCGAGCCCCACCGTCCAGTTAATTAACTAAAACACTTTTATAAATAAAAAGTAAACTAAATATGCTAATTAGTCTATGACATGTGGGGTCAGCTGCTAATTAACCCTCTGATTAGTTTTTAACTAAAATCTATTTAGTCACAGAGGCTGACATGTGGGTCCCACTGGACCCACATGTCAGGTTTGACTGGTCAGCCGACCAGTTGACCTGCTGATGTCAGCATTACCTCATGCTGACGTCATAAATCATTTTCTGTAAATAAAAAAAATAATTCCAGAAAATCATTTAAACTTCGAAAATTAATAACTTTTAAACCGTAGCTCAGATCGAAAAACTTAAAACATGAAACTTGCTCAGAACGACGAGACGAATTTGATCATGTTGTCTGTTTCTTTGTCGGAACCCCCTACGTAGAACTCATAACTCCGAGCCTGATTCCGGTATATGAATAGTGCACTCACTCCGATTAAGGAATCCCGCGTTAATCCTATAGTAACTAAAAATGACTTAGGCATACTTCAGGCAACCCTGCACTGCATCATCGTCGTAACATGCCCTCTATTGCATCGTTGCTGTGTATTTACCTGTTTCCTTCCCCCTCTCCTCTCTCGGTAGACCCTGACGTGGACGTAGCTTCTGAGGCAGACGCCGCTCCGGAGTACGACTACGTCCCCGACGAGCAGCCACTTGCCCCAGAGCTTACAGGCAAGCACCCCCTTTTTGAGCATTCCAATATCGCCCATTCTCTTCTCTCTTATGCTTGCATTAGAATCTGCTGTTGTTACTGTATCCTATATCTGCTGCATAGCCTGTTTACTTGTAACCTGTTGTTGATACCTATCTGTTATCCTAAACTGCTTAGAATAGGTTGGGTAGAGACCGACAGAGATCCCCGCTTTATCCCGGCTGCCCCGCTGGATGATCAGAAGACCCGTGCAACGGGATTGAAGACCAGACCCTGACACCGCACGTCACATCCCCCTTAGTTGCCGACACTGCTGGGTTACTATCGAGTGCCGAGGGTGATACCTCGTCAGCACTTCTGATGATAACCTTGTAGGTTAGTTATTCGGTCGTGGTAAGCGAGGGTGATTCCTCCTACACCACCCCCGATAACGACGTCGTCGCACAACTCCTCAAGTGTGGACCTCGAGGGTGATTCCTCCTCCGTTCACCTTGACGGGAACATCAGAGGGAATTCCATCGAGGGTGATTCCTCAGGGTCCCTTTGGTGTCAGACACACGGATACTTTGTTTACTATGACTGTACACTGTAACATGATACTAAAGACGGGTCGGCCCTGAGGGGTACCCGCGCGAGCTTAATAGCGAGTATTGTGGAGTCGGGTGGACCTGGATGGTGCCCGAGGGTTGAACACGAGGCGTGGCCGGGCATTCCTCGCCCTTGCCGCAAGTCCTCGAGACAGGGCGACGGGGTCACATCTTTCGTGAGTCTCTGCTCGTTTCCGCACTACCAACGCACTAACGGTTTGGATATTTGATCCGAGGAGCCTCTGGCCTGATAGCACTAACCATCACGTGGGCATAGTATGGGTGTTCTGCGTCGTATACTTCAGCCGAAGCTTAATAGACGTCAGCAACTGAGCGGCACACGATGGGTTGGACTGGGAACGCAACCGCACTTGTATAAGGGGTTGCTAGGTCTGCTCACCGGCGGTGTACGCAACGTGCAGGAGCGTCCGGGGCGATGGCCCAAGACCCCTGGGGGCATAGGTTAGTCCGGCGTGTTGACCTCTCTGTTAAGTATTTGGTCGGGTTGCGGCGTGTTGCTTAGCCGAGGCCGGTCATGACCCAGAAAAGTGTGTCCGGCCGGAGTTAAGCGAGCGTGGTGGGTAAGTTGGTGCACCCCTGCAAGGAAGAAACAATCTATCGATAGCCTGTCCTATGGTAACGGACACTCGGAGTTGTATCCCGATCGGTACAACTAGAACTGAGATGAGAACTGGATAGTACGGCTCTGGGATTGCTTTCTCACAGGGAGTCGAGAAAGGATCTCTGGCCGAGGTTGATGATACTACTACTACTTTACATTATGTTAATCTGCACTCTTCTAATGCTGTAAGACCGATGAAAATATGGAAGATGCTAGTCTTCGATAGGAATAGGCTTTCCCCCTCTATTCTGGCATTTCTGCAGCCCAGTCCACTAAACCAGCCCTCCTTTGAAAATGTTGCATATGTAGTGTAGATCCTCGCTTGCTGAGTACTTCGGATGAGTACTCATGTTTGCTTTACTTTCTTTTTCTCCCCATATCCTTATGACGCCACCAGATGACGGAGCCCCTGAGTTAACAGCCCCCGTCGACGACTACGGCTACTACTACTACCCTCCCGGCGAGTACTACTACGAGGAGCCGACAGACGACCAGGAGTAGGATTCGAAGGGTCCTAGGCAGGAGGCCTACGCCTTTCGATCGTAGAGTTTTATTGTGCCCCGCCTTCTAAAGGCTTATCTTCATTTCTGTAATATATCTGTACCCAGATATCTGATGCTTCCGCTGACACTTGTATACCATCGAGTTATGTATTCGAGCCCTCGAGGCCCTGGCTTATAATATAAAGCTTGTATGAATTTATTTATGTTTTAGAGTTGTGTTGTGATATCTTCAAGTGAGTCCTTAGGCTTGATCGTGTGCATTTGCGTGTATGGTTAGTGCACGATTAAGCCGGGGTCGTCACATTTTCTTATGTTTGTTTTTGTTTTGACTCTACATTTTCATACATGCCAATTTCTTTTGTAACTAGCGATCAACATTTTTTGTATACACATCCAACATTGTCCGAATGCTTTTTCAACATCTTTCAAATACTTTTTCAACATTTTAATAGTTATTCAACATCTTTCAAAAATACTTGTTCAACATTTTTAATACTGATTCAACATTTTTAAATACTCGTTCAAATTTTTTTAATACCTATTCAACATTTTTCAAATAATTTTTCAACATTTTTAATACTTATTCAACATTTTTATATATTTGGTGAATATTTTTAAAAACCTTGTACAATATTTTGTAAATACTTGTTCAACGTTTTTCATATACTTGTTCAACATTTTATAATAACTATTCAACATTTTTTTAATAGTTGTTCAACATTTTTAGTACTTATTCAACATTTTCAAATAGTTCTTGAACATTTTTCAAATTCTTGTTCAACATTTTGTAAATATTTGGTCAACATTTTTCATATACTTGTTCAACATTTTTTTAATACCCATTAAACAATTTTCAAGTACTTATTCAACATTTTTAATTTGTATTCTCCATTTTCAAATACTTGTTCAATATTTTGTAATAATTATTCAGCATTTTTTCAAAAAAAAAATTGAAGAATGCTTTTTAAATATATATATATATATATATATTATTTATATTATTAATTAATTATTATATTACTAATGTGTGTGTAGAATATATTAAAGTATAAAGAAAAGTACAAATATAACAAAAAATGAGAACAGAATGATAAAACAGTCTGTGGCTCCCGCGTGGCTGAGCCGGCTGTCTGCGGCCCAGTCGGGCGATTCCTTCAGCGAGGGAATGCTCCTGGCTCGCGGTGGATCCTATTTGACGCTCGTGGGCGTCAAAATGTCGTCCCTCCGCTGAAGGCACTCACAGTTGGGGTGGCCCACGTAGGCGCTACAGTTTTTCTGTTTCGTTTTTTTCTGTTTCTTTTTTCGTTTCTTTTCTTTCTTATTTTTTATTTTCCTTTTCTTTTTTCTGTTTTAAAATATTTTTTCTAAAAGATCAAATACTGTATGGAATACCAAAACATGTTCTCATTTTCAAAATCTGTTCAAATTTTTTGTATATTATACGAAAAGTTCAATGTGTATTGCAAAACTGTGCATCGTATTATAAGAAAATGTAAAATTATCATAAGAAAATGTTCATTATGTATTAAAAAACTGCTCAATGTATATCACAAAATTTTTTGACGTGTATTTAATTTTTTTAGTGTATATCACAAAAATATTTAATTTGTATTTAAAAATTGTTCAGAGTATATTACAAAAATGTTCAATGTATTTTTCAAAATTGTTCAGCGTATATGAAAAATTGTTCATGTTTTTCAACTTTTGGTCACCTTGTCAAAATTTGTTCGTGTTTGTTCAAATATTGAAATTTTGCACATTTTCAAACATTAGTCGCATTTTCCAAGAAATATTGCAAAATAAAAAAACGGATTTAGCATGCAAAATAAGAACTGTGGCTGCATTCTTAATAGTCAGCGCTGTCGTTTAGCTTGCAAATGTTGCCAGCCCGAGTGGCCAACAACCGTAGTTTTGTAGTAGGTGGTCAGGAGTTTGACTCCGCACTGCAGCTTATTTTTTTTCGTGAAATTTTTCATTCATTACCTGCGAATGGGCGGCCCATTTGCGTGACCTTTAGCAAACCCTGCGCGGAAGCTGCTTCGTTTGACGCCAACGAGCGTCAAACAGGAGCTCTCCTCGCTCGCGTAACGCGACAATTAGTCACGCCCATTATATATGCGCAAATCCTATACGGCGCCCTCAGCGCCCGATATAGGCTTACTGGTACAGGGCGCACACCCCCTTGTCCACGGTGGGCCGGCCCACAGTGCTATTTATCTGTTTCGAAGACGCAAAAAACAAACTGTGTGTACGTACCGTGATTCGAACACATGATCACCTGCTTCAATCTTCACAATATTAACCAATCGGCCACCTCGCTTGACGTGTTTAGTTATAGTTTTTTCTGCTTTTCATCTTTCTCTTTTGCTGGAACGGTTTTCTTAATTTTTCTTTTCTTTTTTTATTCATTTCCATTTTACCTTTTTTACTAAACATTTTCTAGAATCCAGAAATTTTCGTTTCCAATTCATGAACTTTTTTTCAAATTTGATGAAATTTTTTCAAATTCAATGAACTTTTTTCAAAATTGATGAACTTTTTCACAAATACGATCAGCCTTTTTTTACAAATCTGAAGAACTTTTTTTCAAATCCGATGAATTTTTTTCAAAACCGATGAACTTTTTTACAAATTTGATGAACTTTTTTCTAATCCGATGAACTTTTTTTCTAAATCGATGAACTTTTTTCATAACCGATGAACTTTTCTTCAAAATTGATGAATTTTTTTAAATTTTGTGAACTTTAAAAAAAATTGCTGAACTATTTTTCAAAATTGATGAACTTATTTTTCAAAATCAATGAAATTTTCAACTAATTTTCAGATTTACCTTAATTTTTCACTAAAATAACGGTTAAGTACCACTTTCTCGTTGTTACAGAACAACAGAATGTGTTTGGTCTAGTGGTTCTCGCATTAGTTGACAAAAGTCGTGCGAAGGCGCCGGTTAGGAGCTCTCATATTGGGCCGGCCCAAGTACCTATCTGCAGGTTAATTCATGTTTTATATTTTCTTTTTTTGATATTTTTCAAAGATATTTTCTAGAAACATATATTCCAAAATCATTAAAAGTACTTTGAAATTTTTAAAACTAAATTTTTTAAAAATGTTAAAGTAGTTAAAAAAATCATTAGCACAGTTTAAAAATGTTGGTAGCATTAAAAAATTGTGGCAGTAAATAATTGTTCACATGTTTCTAAAAAAGAGACATTTAAAAAAATATTATACAATGTAGTAAAATCTTGTAATTCCAATAAAAATTGTACCATGAAAAAAAATGAATGTTACATGCAAAAAAAGTTATACTGGAAGTAAAATATGTTTGCATAGTTTTTAAAAATGTTTCATAAAATTCAAAAATATATTTTGACATGTATTTGAAAAATGTTTACATGTTTTCAAAAAAATATGTTTAAAAATATGAATTAAAAATGATAGTCATGTAGATGAAAATTGTTAAACATGTATAAAAAAATTATATATATAAAAAATGTACAATGTGTATGAAAGAAAGTAGACATCAAAACATATATCTGAAGAAAATGTTAACCATGTGTATGAAAGATGTAAAGCGTGTATAAAAATAATGTTCCTGGTGTATACGAAAACTACAATATGTATGAGAAAAAGTGGACATATGTTAAAAAATAAAAAAATAAAAAGAAAGAAAGAACCTGAGAAATCTGAGGAAAACCAAAAAAGAAAGAAAGAAAAGAAAAAACAGAGGAAAACCGAAGAAAACCCCGAATAAAATCAGTGCAAACATTGACAATCGAGAAGAAAAACAACATAGAAAATAAAAACTCGAGCAAGAGGCGCTACAATAGTGGGTCGGCCAACTCCCTCGCAATAGAAGCCATATCGAGTTATGTCTTGGTACAGGCGATATATAGCCTCATGTTTTTTTCCATTGGACCGACTCGATGTGGGCTTTGTGCTTTTGTTTGACCTTGTTGGATGATTCTGCCTTACCATCAGTTTCTTATCATTCAAGTGAAATGTTCTCTTTGAATTTCTCTTGTCTTCATTATGGCCGAGAACATTTACATCAGTTGTTGACCTTTCTTTTAACGTCAGCAGGCGTTCCTCATTACTATTGTTTCTATTAGAACAACATTCATCGAATTTAATCTGTCCTCAACGTGGCTTCTGATAGCTTGGATCAAATTTTAATTCTAGAAAACGAGATAGTTTATGTGATCCATGAGGAACTTTAGCTTCATGACCTTCATTTGATACATTCGTACAGTCAAGCATATTTTCCATGAATTGCAGTTTTTGCGAATCGATTCCATCATCTTCATTTCTTTCATAATTCAAAGATTTCATTGCATCAACAACACTTGTTGTTGCTATCACACTACCCGATGAACCATCAAGTTGAGTGTCAAGTGAACATTTTTTCTTCAACATGATGGTCATGCTCACCAAGTTGATCTGCAATTAGATGATTCATACTTTCAACAGACTCTTTTCCAATAGCAACCAAATCCTCAAAGTCATCATCATCATTAACTCAATTATTTACTCGTGAAGTCAGGTGTGCTACAGGTCTATTGATATGTTCAATAACAGATTCACCTACTCCTTCATGCAACGTTTGCATGTACCAATTGAACATTATTGCCTACTTGGTTCTCAACAAATCAAATTCCATTCTGATGGCTACATCACCCATCTACCATTTATTTGATACCTTTACCAGTATCTAATTTATAGCAACTTTGTATATTTGATTCATGATTTGTCTAGACATTTGTATTTGGTCGCCGGTTGGTGACATAGTATGAATCTTCTTTGTCAACATATGGTAGAGCAGCTACCAGATTACAATCTTCTTCAACTTTTTGATACGCAACATTTCGTGGACTTTGATTACTGTTTATTCTATTTGTTGACCAACATCTACTTGAGCAGAAATCTTCTTCATGTCAGAAGTCTTATTTTTCTTGTACGATGTTGATGTATTGCATTTGTTTAGCTTCTTATTCCTCTTACTGCTTTCACTTTCATATCCATTTTTTGCATTCATTCGAAGTTCTTTTCTGGTCGACTTCTCAATGCTTGCTTCTTTTATCATTGGAAATGATTCGATACACTCAAATTCTTCTTCTTCTTCTTCTTCTTCTTCTTCTTCTTCTGCTACTGCTGCTGTCGGCACAATAGGAAATTTTCCCTTCTTCAAATTTTGAAGAATAGAAGTCTTGACAACTTTCAGTCATTTTCTGGATAGACTTAAAACCACTTGTCATAACTTCACAATCATTGTCCATCTTTTCTTTGATCATTGTGACGATATGTAATGTACTATAAAAATCTCAACAAGTTAGAGTAAATCAGATTATTGATAAACAAGTAGCTCATAGTAATATCAGATGACATACGTCTTCCTTAGATTTGTCATCAATACATCTAGACTTTATTTTCAGCAACTTATCTTGTCCATCTTCACTACTTAAATTTCTCTTGCTCAGCTTTGATATATTTCGATTTTCAGAACGTAAATGATATTCCATATCAGATGAAGATTCGGGTTTACAAGCAATCACAACAGATAGCTACAAGAACAACACAACTTCTTCTCCATATATAGTATCCTGGATGTTCTTGATCTACATAAATATCATAATAATGAATTCTATTAAGATGGATGATGAAAACAAAATGACAATATACTTGATATGTGGATTAAGATGCAGGTTGATAATAGTATAATGCTACCTTGAACTTATCAAAGTCCTTGTTAACCAAATGTTCCAAATGTTCTGTACTAATATACTTGATACGTGGGAAGGCAATTGGTATTACAATTTTTGGATCATCAACAGAGTCAAGTAACAAGATCTAGCGAAGGAAATAAACATTAAGTTAGACGAAAAATTTATACATAGTATAATTTTTTGAAGTTGAATAGTTTAAATAAATAAACTCGTACGCTGAGCACGTGCAGACTTCCTTCAACTTGAACATTATAGTCTCCAAATTCTTAGTAATGCCTTATTCCAGTTAACAACCAGTCGCCAACGAAATCACACCAATCCAGGTCCTTGATGTTGTGCTTATTCATATCAATGGATAGTAAGGACCGATTTACTAATGAATTTGACTCCAGTTTCTAATACAAAGATAGAATAACAATCAAATACAAAAAGAACTTATCTTCTTCCTTATAAGTATTCATTTTGAGTATGACTTGGCTATAGTTTTATGTTTTCCATTTTGAGAAAACATACTCCATTTTGCTTGGTCAGTGTGTTTACGAACTTAACCTTTCATACCGCCAGAAGGTAATCCAAGAATATGCTTCATAAAAAACTTAATTGGTATGGATTTTCCATCTATTTCCAATGTTTTCTTTCTGCAGTTCACATGATTAACAAACCAGTGCGCTAATTCTTTGTTCATGAAACACTCTTTCATTGTTATCATTGGCTCAAAGTCAATGTTTTGTACAAACTAATTCTGCTTATTACTGAGTGCACCACCAACTAATGAAATTCTCTCCGGACAACACCTATATGAAATAGTGGCATCCTGCATAATTTAACACGGTCATTACATATTCTTACTTCAACTTCACAACCAATATGAGATTATGTAATCAGGTGCAAAGCCCATACCTTGTCTGACTTTGGATCACAATACTTGCTTAGTGTCACTTTCGAAGATCGACTGACGGTGCAAAATAACTGTCTGGACCCTTTGTAGGTGTCCAAGCACAGCTGGAAGTCTTGGATCGAAGACTGCACAAAGGTTTTACCCAGGTTCGGGCCTCCATAGAATAATACTCTACATTTTGCTTGCTTTTGTTATTCATGGTGGACGGATACCTCGTGCGAGGGGTTACAATGGTGAATGAGGTTGCTACCAAGAGTTGTTATCTGAGATTAGATGCCCTAGAGGGTTCCCCGACTTCCCTTTATATAGGCAGGGGGGTCTAAGGTTTACATAATGGTAGGTGCGATCTGAGGCATCGTCACCCTTGTCTCTTTGAAGGCAAGAAGGTCTTCAGCGCTCTCTTAGGGTTCCTCCTTTGTCCTGGGCCTTGCGGGCCCCTGATAGACACCGAGGCCTGGCTCCCCCAAGAGAGCCACCCCTAGTGTAGGACACGTTTGTAGCCCCCGAGCATGGCAGAGGTCGTAGGGGAGGTTCTTCAGATCTTCGGCGGGTTCTTTTACCCCTTCGAGTCTTTCCATGGCCTTCTCTCATCGGGAGGCCGGATGCCGGACTGGTGTGACCGTGCTGTCCCATGAGAGACCGCGTGTCGGATGGTGCTTCAGCTCGGAGCAAGATTGAGTATTGCCAGGAAGGCACTTGAAGCGTATCCCGATAACCTCGGGGAATAGTGGTGATGTTGCCGCAACTTTTGCACCGGCCCCCTGGAAAGAAGGAAATCACCATAGGAAAAGGCACCAACTTGTTTTTGAGGTCTGGTGCTTTGGTTTCAGGTGGCTATAAGACGAGGGAAAGTAGAGGGTTTTCAGTTTCAGCCCGCCTTTGCTCATTTCAACTCCTTCCTCCGCCGCCAGCCTCATTGACGTGCCGCCAACACATCGTCCTTGTTCTCCCGCCACGCGCCTCGCCGCCCTCATTTCCTCTGTCACTAATGGCCAGGACGAGCAGTGTGAGGGGGGAGCGGGCCTACAGCCAAGAGCCATCGTTAAGTGACGGTGGTAAAAAGCGGAAGGGAATGGCCTCCAAAAGTGGAGAGAAGCTAGTGTGGGCCACTCCTAAGTCCACGGGGAAGTGGTTCCCCTCCATGGACACAGAAGAAGAAGTCCAGGCATACAAGGACCATCTCCTAATGTCAATAGATCTAAGGGTCTGTCTCCCGGTGGAAGAAGTTCCACCATAGCCTCACGACTATGAGCACATCTTATGCTTGGGGTACTTTGGGAGAGGGCTTGGATTCCCACACCAAGGCTTCGTGCGTGGCCTCCTCCAGTTCTTTGGCGCTAGATGAACCACATTCCACCCAATAGGGCGCTCCACATCGCTAACTTCATCACTTTTTGTGAGTGCTACCTCAGAACAGCTCCTCACTTCATGCTACTCCAACATTTCTTCTGAGTTTGCATCCAGATGAACGAGGGTGTGGTCTGCGACCTTGGGGGAGCCATCTTGTAGCTCCATCCCAACTCCACCTTCTTCTCCTTCGACCTCCCAAAATTCGTTCGGGAGTGGCACAAGTCCTAGTTCTACGTGGAAGGCCTCGGCGATGATCTGCTGGCCTTTGTTAATGAGCCCCCATAGAAGTTGTGGTAGTGGGCTCCGCTGACTGGGTTGTCGCCAGGTGCTAAGGCACTTCCAGATGCTACTGCCCGCCTGAAGAAGGACGGATTGACCGAAGGCCACATCATGCGGACATTGGTGGCGCGCCGCGTCTTGCCGCTGCAGGCCTATGCTCTCCCTCTATCCCAGTACATTGGTCCAAGGGACCCAGCACGGGTCTCCCAAGAGGAACTAAGCCCAGAGGACATCGACACCTATCTTGGTTTCTTGGTGGGAACCGATGCCATCATGAAGTCACAGAAGAAGGCCATCAAGCCTTTTTCGGTCGACCTCCCGCCGGGCAACGTAAGTATTCTTTGTAGCTCTGTCTTCATTAGAGGTCGGGGTATTTTGTCAAACCACTCTCTATTATTTTTTAACAGGGGTTCGACGCCTTCGCAATGTACCACTTAGAGCCCCCGCTGTCGGGGCAGCACGTGAGCCCCGTCCTGGCCACTTTGATGACGGCAGCCCCTCCTGAGCCCATCCGGGCGAAGGGTGGATCCGCTAAAAAGGGGAAATAGGCCCCCGCAGAGGCCTCCGAAGAAGATGGCTCCATGGAGGAGGCCTCAAGTGACACAGATGGGGGAGATCTCGATGAGCAAGAGGGCGACGAGGACATGACCTCTTCACCTAGTGGCCGCATTAGCGGCTGCGCCAGAGGTGGTGGTGAGGATGACAATGATTATGATAATGCTGATGACGACGACATCGATGATGATGCGGGCGACGTTGAGGAATCCGGCGAAGACGAAGTTGGCGAGTGTGAGCAGAAGGAGGAAGCAGTTAAGGTGTCGCGCCAACCCCTCAAGAAACTCCATTGCGATCCTCGAGAGGAAGCCCCGGCTCATGATACGTCTCCAACGTATCTATAATTTTTTATTGTTCCATGCTATTATTTGTATCAATCTTGGATGTTTTATATTCAATTACAAGCAACTTTATATCATTTTTTGGGAATAACCTATTAACTTAGTGCCCAGTGCCAGTTGTTGTTTTTTTGCATGTTTTTGGTTTTTCAGAATATTAGTACCAAACGAAGTCCAAATGCCATGAAACTTTATGGAGATTTTTTTTCTGGACATAAGAGACCCTGGAAGCTTCGGGAGAGGGCCAGAAGATGAAGCACTGGCCCACGAGTCACCAGGGCTCGCCGCCCTGGTGGCTCGTGGTGCCCACGAGCGTCCGTTTGACCTAATTCCGCCTCTATAAGTCGGGAAACCAACAGAGAGCCACCCAAAACACTTTTTTCACCGCTGCAAGCTTCTGTTCACTATAAGATTTAATCCTTGCAATTGACCACCGAGGGATTGACAACCCCTTTTTTGCGTTGGGTGCAAGAAGTTGTTATTTTGTGTGTAGGTGCTGCTAATGAGTTGTTGCTCGGTTCTCCTACTGGATTGATAACCTTGGTTCTTAACTGAGGGAAATACTTGTCTCTATTGTAAAGCATCATCCTCTCCTCTTCAGGGAAAAACCAATGTAGATAACAAGTAGCTTTGGCATAATGCATAGTTTCATTAGGAGGTTTTTCAATAGCTAGGGGCATAAAACAATAACGCTAGTTGGGAGTCAACCCAATAGTTATCTTAATTTTCTTGTTTTTTTTTCTAGTTTTTTCTGTGCACACAATTATGCTACTGTTATGGTTGTATTTTTGTGTTTTAAATTAGTGTTTGTGCCAAGTAAAGCCTTTGGGATGATTTGGATGATAGTTGATTTGATTATGTAAAAAAATAGAAGCTTTTACGTCCAGTAGCAGAATTATCCAAATTTGCTGGAGTGCGGAACAATTCTGAATTTTTTACACATGATTGATATACAAATTTCCCACGTTTTCCTAATGTTTCAGAAATTTTGGAGTTACAAAAGTATAGTCAATATTCAGATTGCTATAGACTGTTTTGTTTTTGACAGATTCTGTTTTTGATGCATTGTTTTGTTTGTTTTGATGGAACTATGGATTGTATAGGGGGGGTATAAGCCATGGAGAAGTTAGAATACAGTAGGTATAATGCAAAAAGAAAATATGAATGGGTTTGCAATAGTACCTAAGGTAGTGGTTTATTTTATTATACTAACGGATCTCACGAAGGTTTTGTTGAGTTTTGTGTGCTAAAGTTTTCAAGTTTTGAGTGAGATCACGATGGATGAAGGAAAAAAGAGTGGAAAGAGCCTAAGCTTGGGGATGCCCGAGGCACCCCAAGGTAATATTCAAGGACTCCCAAGCAACTAAGCTTGGCGATGCCCCGGAAGGCATCCCCTCTTTCTTCTAACGACCATCGGTAATATTACTTGGAGCTATATTTTTATTCATCACATGTCATGAGTTTTGCTTGGAGCGTTGTGTATTATAATAGTCTTTGCTTTGTTTTCTTTTTAGTTTGTCACAATCATCTTTGATGAACACACCTATTTGAGAGAGACACACATTTATCATGATTTGTTAGAACACTCTATGTGCTTCACTTATATCTTTTGAGCTAGGCAGTTGCTCTAGTGCTTCACTTATATCTTTTTGAGCACGGCGGTGATTATATTTTGAAGAAATATTTTCACTCTCATGCTGCACTTATACCTTTTTGAGAGTTGATAATAGTAATGGTAATTTGCACAAGATATGCATTTAGTCCCAATGTGATGAATATTCAAGAAGGATATAATAAAAACTTTCATGAAGATCATTGGATATGATAAGTTTGATTCCTTGCAATAGTTTTGCGATATGGAGATGATAATATGTGAGTCATATTAGTGAGTAATTGTGATTTAGTAAGAATATTGTTGTTAAGGTTTGTGATTCCTTATGCATGCACGTAAAGTCAATAATTATGCAACAAAGTTATATCCTACTTATGGTGCATTATTCTGTGTTAGTTATGCTCAGTGCATGTCTGTTGTCGTTTTTGTTTTTTGGTTGGTTGCTTCTCAATCTATTTGCTAGCCTTCATTTGTACTAAGCAGGAATACTCCTTGTGCATCCAAACCCTTAAACCCAAAGTTGTGACAAATGAGTCCACTATATCTACCTATAAGCGGTATTTACATGCCGTCCCAAGTAAATTTGCATGTGCCAACTCTAATTATTCAAAAATAATCTGTTTTGTGTGCCCGTACCGATCATGTGGCGGCAGGGGGTGGCCGATATCTTTCATGCTAGGCGGGTTATTCTCACGATGAGTGTTTATTCACGTGTCATTGCATGAGAAAGTGGCGGGTAATAGGGATGCCCAGTCCCACAATGAATCAAAATAACAAAATTCCTTGAAAAGTGAAAAGTATGGAGGGCACCTGTGGATACGGCTAGCCATGGATTGTGAAATAATGGTGGAAAGGAAATGAATTTTATTTTCTGTTTGGGAACCGCCTATAGTGTGTCTAGCATGGAAAATGTTGGGAACTCTCGGTCATAGCGTTGACAGGAAAAGCATGCCTCTCAAAATAATTTTATCTCTCTATTTTAAACTTTGAGCTCTGGCACCTTTGCAAATCTCTGCTTCCCTCTGCGAAGGGCCTACCTATTTTACTTTTATTCAATTTTTATTTTTATTTTGAGTCTTCATCTTCTCTTATAAAGCACCAACTGGAGAACACTATTGTCATACTTGTGCATTGGGTGTAGCTAATATTTGAGTGTGTTTCATGGTTGGATCAATGATTGAGCATAATGGGCTAGGGATAACTTTCTTTAGCGTTGATATTTTGAAAGACATGGTTGCTTGTTGGTATGCTTGAGTATTTATGTCTTCATGTCAAATTATAGACTATTGCTTTGAATCACTCTAATCCAAATGTCCATGCCATACAAGAAAAGATTATAAGATGAATATGATAGGTAGCATTCCACATAAAAAAATCTGTTTTTATCATTTAACTACTCGAGGACGAGCAGGAATTAAGCTTGGGGATGCTTGATAAGTCTCCAACGTATCTATAATTTTTTATTGTTCCATACTATTATAATATCAATCTTGGATGTTTTCTATTCAATTATAAGCAACTTTATATCATTTTTTGGGACTAACCTATTAACTTAGTGCCTAGTGCCAGTTGCTATTTTTTTTCCTGTTTTTGGTTTTTCAGAATATTAGTACCAAACGAAGTCCAAATGCCATGAAAATTTTTAGAGATTTTTTTTCTGGACATAAGAGACCCTGGAAGCTTCAGGAGAGGGCCAGAAGATGAAGGAGTGGCCCACAAGGCACCAGGGGGCGCCCTGGTGGCTCGTGGGGCCCACGAGCATCCATTTGACCTAGTTCCGCCTCTATAAATTCTCTAAAACCGGGAAACCAATAGAGAGCCACCCAAAACACTTTTTCCGCCGCCGCAAGCTTATGTTCTCGCGAGATCCCATCTGGAGGCCTTTTCCGGCACTTTGCCGGAGGGGGAATCAATCACGCAGGGGCTCTACATCAACCTTGCTGCCCTTTCGATGAAGTGTGAGTAGTTTACCACAGACCTACGGGTCCATAGTTAGTATCTAGATGGCTTCTTCTCTCTATTTGATTTTCAGTACAATGTTCTCCTCGATATTCTTGGAGTTCTATTCGATGTAATCACTTTTTATGGTGTGTTTGTTGGGATCCGATGAATTATGAGTTTATGATCAGATTATCCATGAATATTATTTGAGTCTTCTATGAACACTTTTATGCATGATTATTTTAGCTTCGTATTTCTCTCCGATCTATTGATTTGGTTTGGCCAACTAGATTGATTTATCTTGCAATGGGAGATGTGCTTTGTGATGGGTTCTATCTTGTGGTGCTCAATCCCAGTGACAGAAAGGGACACTGACACGTATTTGTATCATTGCCATTAAGGATAAAAAGATGGGGTTTATTCATGTGTGAGTTTAGTTTTTCTACATCATGTCATCTTGCTTAAGGCGTTACTCCACTCTTTATGAAGTTAATACTCTAGATGTATGTTGGATAGCGGTCGATGTGTGGAGTAATAGTAGTAGATGCAGAATCGTTTCGGTCTACTTGTCTCGGACGTGATGCCTATATACATGATCATTACCTTGGATATCGTCATGATTATTTGCTTTTCTATCAATTGCCCAACAATAGTTTGTTTACCCACCGTATGCTATTTTCAAGAGATAAGCCTCTAGTGAAAACTATGGCCCCCGGGTCTACTTTTATCATATATTAAAATCCAAAAATACCTTGTTGCACTTTTTATTTATTTATTTTATTTTGTATTTTTATCTATCTATTTATCACTACGAGATTTAATCCTTGCAACTGACCGCCGAGGGATTCACAACCCCTTGTTTGTGTTGGGTGCAAGAAGTTGTTATTTTGGGTGTAGGTGCTGGTAACGGGTTGTTGCTTGGTTCTCTTTCTGTAGGAACGAAGTATGTCTACCAGAGGGGGGGGGGGGTGAATGGGAGTTTTAAATTTTCTTCGGAAAACTTAAATCTCTCAGAACCCAGCAGCGGAATAAACAACAAACAGACTAAGAAGAACTACAACATACGACCGAAGTGAAACTAAAGCATGTATTGAAGTAAAATGCATGAATAAAATGCATTGAAGATAAAATTGAGTAAAAGAGGTAACCGGTGGTGCTCGATGGCGACAAGGAATTTGTTCGACCAGTTCGTCCTTCTGCACAAGGACTACGTCTGGTTGGAGGGGCTGTGACTTAACACGGAAGATAAACTCTCTTCACCCTATTCTCCTTGACAATCGATTCGTCCACCGATATCGATTACTCATGGTAGATACTTGAAGGCGATCTCCAAACCTTTACAGACTTCTTCTTCGAGAACCACAATTACTCTTGGTCTCTGAAGAACTTAACACCTAACCGTCTAGAGAGTTTGCAGCTCTCAAGAGTAATAGGCGGAGTGTACTAAACTTAGATTCCAGTGATGCTGGACCACTATCTAATTCTTCGGCTCTAGGGTTTTTCTCTCGGTGGATTTTAAACTCAAATCGCTTAGAGAGGGGGTTGCTCAACAATCTTCTCAGAAATCAAACGGAGCAGCCACCGGACAAAGCCGGCGCGGGGTGGCTATTTATAACCGCAGCCTTCCCAGATGGGAAATGACCATTTTGGACACGAGGTCCAGCCAATGGCCAACCGACACGTTCTCCACGGTCGGATTTTGGAGCAACGGTAACATTACTTGAGGAACAAGTAATGCTAACTCCTCGGTCCGAGGCAAATCTCTTGCAGCGAAGAAGATCACAGTCTCTTGCTGGCAAGTATTTGCTCGGAGCACAAAGAGATTTCTCTCACAGCTTTCATAGGTTTGGGTTTAGCATCAGAGAATCAAAGCTTCGGAACGCTATACCCCTCTTAATAATACGGTGGTCCTATGACTCAATGAAAGAAGAAGAATAACAAAATAAATGCTACGTCTTCACTTCGTCTTCATTCTTCCTCGAACACAGTCATATGCTTCGAACAATCACCAAACCAATTGCTTAAACTTCAGCAATTTTTAGGGGTCACTCTCGTTAGCTTTATCTTCGGTGATAACCTTCGCTGCCTCGCAGGGAGATTATCTCCGTCGTTTTTCATCAAACTCCTCGATTACTCCAGGGACCTGTTACTCTGTGTGCACTAGCAAACACATAAGTCCCAAACTGTTTATGTCAACAAACTCCAAAACATAAGGGGCCTATCATTGCACCAACAATCTCCCCCTTTTTGGACGGTTGTTGACAAAATAGATAATCATCGAAGTGAAGATAGATAAGAAAGTTTTAAATCAAACAAGAGTGAACTTGCATTACTTGACTCGATGATGAAATATACTCCCCCTGGATGTATGCAGGTTCAATTGATATATAATGAAATTCCTTGCAATTCATTTGAGAGTGTGGAGAATTTTCAATCATACGAGGTAATGATTCGCACTGATGACGGATAATCCAATGAGAGAAAAGTGCAATCATTCGTAACTTCTGTTAACAATTTCACCTGCAAAAGAAAGAGCTTCGAGAGAGAGCAGTGCAGTAGGTGGGGTTATTAATATTACAGTCCATAACAAAAGTTTTACATCAGAGCACATGAAATGGTGCAATTGTCTCAAGGATAGAGTGAGAAAAACATAAACACCAAATCCAACAGAGCAAATCTATCAAACTCTCGATGTTATTCTCCCCCTTTTTGTCAACTAGTGTCAAAAAAGGTGATGAAACAACATGAGTGGAAAACTGTGAATATGATTCACTCTGAGGCATCGCCTGAGGAACTATCTGACAAAGTTTCTGATTCGGAAGTGTGCAGAATCTCTTCATCTTCAGCGGCAAAAGCCGCAGCTGATCCTTCGAGACTGACTTGGGTCTTGGACGAGGAAGGAATATTGGGGCCAGCCTCATCACACTTGCGAGACAGAGGATTTTCTTCAGAAGGCTTGACAGTTGGCGAAGTGGCTTCTGATTCATCGAGCAATTTGTGCAGCTGTATTCGAAGTAAATTCATTGTAGGTTCACGAGCTGGCAAAGGTGGAGTGGAGCGATCGTGAAAATCTTCATCAGTAAAGCCTTTGTCAATGTACTGATATAGTTCTTGAAGGTGAGATTTGCTGAGTTGCTTCTTGGAGAAAAATTTCCGAAGCAATTTCCATAGGCGCTTCTTGTTTTCTACTGTAATCATGTGCACAACTTTTGTTCGCTTGTGAATAGCATTAAGTTCGGTAGCCAGATGTTCTTTCTCTTGGTGGTCTTCGGCCATATGCTTCAATAGCAACTGTTGAGTGCGCATGCTCACTTCAATATGTGAAGGAGGTTGAGTATTCGACAGACGATCACGCTTGGGCTGCTTCGGTCCATTGAAAGTGTTGTGATAGTTAGAAGTGCTTGACCCTGGTGCTTTTCCTGAAGAAATATCTTCCGTAAGTGTATCATGCATAGGAGGAATGAAGCTCTTGTGGCTGACTTTAGCAAGATATTCGATCTTCATTGCATAGTCAACCACTTTCTGAATCCATGGTGCGAATACCTTGATAGTTTTAGGACACTGGGCTGAATCCATTAAGATGCGCAAGAACATGTCTTCGACATCGAAGATATAACCCTGAGAGATGGCATGGATGGTGTTCCGAAGAATATCAGATATTACATTGTCAGTATTCATTCCAGCCAGCGGACAGATGGTATATGTGAGGATGTGGTATAGAGTCTGATTGTCGAAGGTTAAGTGTTCAGACAGAGGAGAACCATGGTAGTCACGAATCTTTTCTTTATCCATTGTGCATCAGAAATCTTCATCAGTGACTACATCAATGTTGTGAACGCGAATCTCAGTTTTGCCATGTTCAAATTGAGGAAAATGAAAATGGGCGACAAAATCCATAGCAGAGCATTTGATTCTTTTTCCTTCTGTCATCCATTCCATTATCCACTGTGTGCTATCTGTCTCATCGCCGGAGATATACAGAGTTGCATAAAACTGAAGGATAATCTCCCTGTTCCATGGATGCTGATAGCCTAAGACACGAGTGAGACCATAGTCTTCGATGTCTTGCAGAATTTGATTGAAGCATTCAATGCTTTTCATGGCTGCAAAGTCTGGGAACTCATGAGGGAAAATCTTCATGCTGTCATACAGAATACGAGAGTAGTATATCGCCTGTTCCTGAGTCCAAAATCGAGGAGAATCAGATGTCTTGGGTTTGCTGTAAGGACTCTCTCGAAAGAAAAGTGGGTGAGTATTTCTGTTGAACAACGGCCCTTTGATGCCGACACCGGTGGAAAATAAGGGCAGTCGCTCGCGAGGATAGGGGTACTTTAGTTCTTCTTCAACAGAAAGTACTTCATCACCATAGATGACAGAATCCGAAAGATGAACTGATGGTGAGTTTACTGCAGAAGGGTTAACATCTGAGGGTCTTCGAGCTACGACGAGTGAAATCCTTAAGGGAGAGGGATTAGTCACTGGTGCAGGAACAGATTCAGGCACCGAAGCTTTATCATTCAGTTGGGGCAGATGAGGAATTGCTTCTAAAGTTGGTGGAGTAGAGGGAGGAACCGAATCTTTAGCTTCTTCGAAGACATGAGAATCTCGTTGTTCTGACCGAGGAATCTCTCCTTCTTCGGATACTTGATGCTGAGTTGGATTTTCATCATGAGCGGGAGTAACCACAGGCACTGCTTTAGTGGGCCTTGGTGAGGATGGTTCATGTACAACTGGTTCTTGAGGAGCTGAAGAACTAGCTTGCACAGGAGAAATTTCTTTCTGAGTGTCAGCTTCTGGAGGAGGAGGAGCATTCTTCTTTGTGATTTTCTTCTTTTTCTTCTTCGAAGGATCAACGTGTCCTTTGATAAGATCATTGTAACCTGTCACAGTTGCTTGATGATCAAGGAAAATTTTGTGAACGATTTGGTCCAGATCCGAATGAAATCCCAGCCTTCTGTGACGAAGAACTTTCAACTCCTTATTGATATCAGCATAGGATTCTTCAAGCTGCCTGATGACAAACTTGGACTTGGTAGCTTTCATGCGGTTGTCAAGCTCTTTGAGTTAACCAATGAGGTCATTTATCTCTACTGAATCATTTCTCATATCGTTGATCAGAACAGAAGCTTGAGAGATAACTTTAGAAGGAATTGGCAAAGATGCCCATCAAATAAATTTTCAACAAAACGGTCACTACAAAAAAAAGACACATCTGTGACATTTTGGGCCGAACGAATTTTTTTCCTATCATGCTTATGACACTTCTATGACGATAATTATGACAAAACCTAGTATCATCATAGATGTGGTGGGCTCCTACTTCTATGACAAAAAATCATGACAGAAAATGGGCTTTTTGTCCTGGGCGGGCCGAAGACACAGCTGCATGACATTCTTTGGGCCATCAATGACGGAAAAAATCATCGTAGAAGCGAGGGCGAGGAAAATTTCGGGGAGTTCCCGGTTACGGTGGGTGGTCGGGGCCGAGCGATGCATGGAGATTTGCGCGTTTTCTCTCGTATACGTACGCGCGTGTGTGCGAAGCGTTGGGCTCTAACTGAACCCGAGCGAGGCATTCGCTTACTAAACCCGAGCGATTGCACTAGCTACGTTACTGAACCAAAGCGATTGATTGAACCCTGGCTGTTAACTGAACCCGATCGAGGGATTCCTTCGCTACTGCTGCTAACTGAAGCCGATCGAACCTGCTGCCTCTTGATGAACAGTGAACGTGGGGGGTTAGTTGAACGAGTCGAGACGTACGTGGTTGGGGTTGGATGAACAGTTCCCGGTGGGGGTTGGATGAACAGGACCCCGTGGTAGTAGTAGTAGGCCGTTGCCGCTGGATGAACAGGACCCCGAGAGGAGGCCGCCACAGCCAAGCTGGTTGGGGGTGGATGAACAGTAGCCGGTGGAGGGCTGGTTGAACAGTAGCCGGTGGAGGGCTGGATGAACAGTAGCTCGTGGATGAACAATAGCTGGTGGAGGCAGGAGGAAGACACGGTGGATGAACAGTGGAGGTGGAGGCTGAAGGAAGTTGACGGTGGGTGAACAGTAGCCCATGGAGTCCCGTTTTGCAGTACGCCACGCCCCTCCGATGAACAGGACCCCCGTTTCGACCGTAGCACTCCAACACAAGTCTGTTTCCTCCGTTTTGCGGTATTCCACACCCCTCCCGATGAACAGGACCCCCGTTTCGACCGTAGTGCTCCAACACAAGTCTGTTTCCTCTGTTTTGCGGTACGCCACACCCCTCCCGATGAACAGGACCCCCATTTCGACCATAGCCGGTCGAACAGAAGGCCGTTTCCTCCGTACTGCGGTACACCACACCCCGTTTCGGCTATTCCGTCCAAGCCGGTTGGCTCCCGTTGAACAGGACGCATTCCGACCTAGTCTGTTGCCTCCCGATGAACAGGACGCTGTTTCTCTGTTCCGACCCAGCCGGTTGGCTGCCCGATGAACAGGACGCCGTTGCTGCCGTCCGTTGCCTCTCCATGTACATGATCCCTGGCTGTACGTATGCGCGAGTAGGTGTTCGAGACCCCGCCCGTATGTACATACGTGGCCGTATTTTTTGGCATGTGGCTATACGTACGTGTACACGGTTTAGAAGGGACTGTCTGAACTGCTATGTCGGGTGCTCTACTACTACATGTGCCGCTGCTTGCTCGGCCACTGTTCATCATTGCAGAGAGACCGATCGACCAGTATGTACGTACACGTTCGCGACAACACTACGTACGCTTCGACCAGGTGGGTCCCGGATGTCAGGGAGGATAAGGACGCACTTCCTTGTGTGCGAAGTTATTGATGGTGGGTCCGAGCTGTCAGGGGGAGGATTCGTTTTTTTCGTGCCTAATATGGAGGCACTTTCCTTGCGTCCGAAGATATAGCTGGTGGGTCCCAGCTGTCAGGGGGAAAGTTTTTTTTGCAAAATACAGCTAAGCCAAAATACAGAGGCCCTTCCGGTAGGTCCCTGCTGTCAGGTGGAGGAATCATTATTTTGCGCGTAATAAGGAGGCACTTCCTTGCTGCGGCCGTGGATCCAGCTGTCAGCATCTCCACGTACAGTCCTCTTCCGATGTAAGTCGTTCCTTGACCACGTTGACCACGCCGCACCGAGAACACCAAGGCGGCGGACGACGGCGAGGCCTAGGAAGGGAATGACCCAGAGCCGGGGAAGACTCGGCAGTTGTTTCCCATGCGGAGGGGCATACGAGGGTTTACTGGTTGGGCTGCAGTGTGAGGCTGCCGTCACCGGAGAATAACAGCAGGTCTGGGTGAGTACAGGGATGGCCAAGCTAGCGATGGGAGTAGGGTGGGGCGGTGAGGCCTGCGCGGCAGCAGAGCCGACCACGGGAGGCAGGAGCAGGTGGCACGACCGGCGTTGGTATGGGCGGCTGGAGCAAGAAGACCAGAGGTTGAAGAAGCACTATGGCCGTTGGATGGACATCGTACGGTCACTGGAGCTAGAATCGTTCATATTGACTAAGTTGACAAAGCCCTCCGTCCGCGTCAACTTAGTAGGCCCACAAGTCAGCCTCCAACTATGGTGGGTCCCAGATAGCAGGGAGAGTATTCATTTTTTTTTGCGTAATAAGGAGGCACTTCCTTGCGTGCGAAGATATAGCTGGTGGGTCCGAGCTGTCAGCGGGAGGAACATTTTTTTCGTGAAATACAGAGGCCCTTCCGGTGGTCCCTGCTGTCAGGTGGAGGAATCATTATTTTGCACGTAAAGGAGGCACTTCCTTGTGTGCGGCCATGGACCCACCTGTCAACCTCTCCACGTACAGTCCTCTTCCGATGGATGTCGTTCGTTGACCATGTTGACCACGCCGCGCCGAGAGCACCAGGGCGGTGGACGACGGCGAGGCCTAGGAAGGGAACGACCCGGAGCCGGGGAAGACTCGGCAGTGGTTGCCCACGCGGTGGGGAGTACAAGGGTTTACTGGTTCGCCTGCCATCACCGGAAAATAACAGGAGGTGTGGGTGAGTAGAGGAATGGCCTGGCCAGCGATGGAGTAGGGTGGGGCGATGCGGCCTGTGCGGCAGCACAGCCGGCCACGGGAGGCGGGATCAGGCAGTCCCACCGGCGTTGGTTTGGGCGGCTGGAGCAAGAAGATCAGATATTGAAGAAGCAGCATGGCCGTTTGATTAACATCCAAAGGTCACTGCTGCTAGAATCATTTGTGGACTAAGTTGACAAAGCCTTTCGTACACGTCAACCTAGTAGACCCACAAGTCAGCCTCCAAATCTGTCCCAAACAACATACAACCCGAAATTTCTAGCCAGATTCAAATTAATTTAAAAACTAAACATACCTTAATTTAAATCCAATGAAATTTTACCAGCACAAAAACAATGAAATTTAAAATATCAAAATCCGAAAGAAAAAAGTATTTTGGAACTAATTGCCTGTTTGCTGTATTTTTTCATTTTATAGCCCATTTCTTATTACTTATAGCCCATTTTCTGGGCAAGCCCGAATGCATCCCTCCTCGTCTTGAAAGATTTCCGGCCCAGCAGGGCGTAGAAAAGCAAGTAGGCCTACGTTGGTTATTCTGCAAAAAACAAAATAGCTGGGCTAGCCATTTTCAGAAAGGAAAAAAAAACTGGGCTGGTCATGTGGTAAACATATGAAATAAAAGCTTGGGCTAGACGGGCCACAGCTCCCGCACAACCCAGTTGATACCCTTCTCCGTCCCGAAAAAAATATATTTACTGTGCGCGCTGCTGGGTTCCGGGTGTCTGCCGCTCCTTGTGCAGTTATCTCGCTTATTGACTACGTTGACAGTGGCCTGCGACCCAGATGTCAGGAAACCATCAGGAGGAACCCTTTTTTTTCTTGTAATAAAGGAGGCACTTGCTTGCCTACTGCCATGATCCTGGTGGGTCCCTACTGTCATCCTCACCATGTACAATAATCTCCTTATTCCTCTCGGTTGTTGACCATGTTGACAACACCAGAGGGCGGCGCCACGGCGAGCGAACCAAGGCGGAGGACGATCGTGAGGCCTCGGATGGGAACAAACATGAGCCGGGGAAGATGCGTAGAGTTTTAGGGTGCAATGTGGCCACGATGCGTGCGTGGCAGCACAGCCAGCCGTGGGAGGCGGGAGCAGGTGGTCCCGCCGGCGCTGGTTTGGGTTTGACGGCTGGAGGAAGAAGAGACTGAAGAAACACGACAGACGTTGAATGTCAATCCAACGGTCAAGGTTGGCACAATCGTTTGTTGACTAAGCCGACACCAAGTAGCATACTTTTTTATATATAGGAAGAAAAGAAAAACTGGGCTCGTTTGCCAGATAACATTCCCGAAACTGTGACCGTTTGATCTTACATCGCAACTAAAACTGCGAGGAAAATGCGTTTGTTTGCCGTCCTCCTCCCAGGGAACGTTCGCCACATAAGTGACTAGCACCCTTGGTTTTCAACCAAGAGGTCTTGGGTTCGAGTCCCAGGAACCCTCAATTTTCTCCTCCTTCCTTCCTCGCAAAAAAAAGAAAAGAAAATCAAAGACTTGAGAAGGCGTACAGAACAAGCTAGTGTACCAGTAAAGAGACGTTGCTGAGTTTTAGAAAAAAGAGAGACGTGCTCCTGTAGCTGGTTCGAATCCAAACCTAGACTATGACTATATATGGTGCTATGCTACTCTGCAAGTAATGAAACTGACATATCCAACGTTCGCTTCTCCTCTTCTCTACTTACTCTGCCTAGCATCAGAAGCTCTGGCCGCAGCAACCATGTCTGCTGGCGGCTCGTTCACCTGCTCTTCAGCAGGCAACAACCAGATATGCGCCAAGTCGCCACCCGTACCATCGCCTGTGGGTCTCATCACACCCCCGCTGACACACGCACCGCAGCCGGTTGCTCATCGCAACCCGCTGCCGTTGGTGTGGTGCCACTGCTGCAAATCACGCAGAGTCATCCATCAAGTCTCAACCACAATCCTCAACCATGGTCGAGTCTTCTACAAATGCCCGAATCATGGGGTAATAATATGTTTAAGTGTTGTTCCGCTGTTTTCAGTTGCTGATTTTTTTAATAGTTGGTTGATGATCTTCCAATTTGATTCATGTAGAAAAGGGAAGATTCGTGTGATTTGTATTTCTGGGAAGTTGCTGATGTGGGGGAATGCAACTACGCTGATTATTTGGTTAGCCGAGGAATCCCAATACTAGCAGGTTGGGGTGTTGGATAAGTAACTGAAGGAACGACAGAACAGGAAGATGCAGAGAAGAAGGTTAAAGATGCAGTTCCTCTGATCATGGCCAAGCAACAGCTGCTGAATGGCCTTGACAGCAATGAGGAGATGAAAGAGCTTGTGAAGATAATGGGCAAAATCGATGTGCTCTGTAGGATGATTGTCTCTTTATTTGCAGTGTATGTAGCACTCGTGATGTATTCAGTGGCTATGACATGAGCACTTTCTGAAACTAGTAATGAATGAAACCTGTTTAGCAGGCTGGGCATAGTGTTGTGAACAACCAATGATTTCTATTAACGGAAATCGGGGGGTATCCCCTTTTGCTCATAAATAAATAAATAGCAGAGGCCCTTTTGCTAATAAATAAATAAATAAATTAGCAGAGGCCCTGTCGGGTCAGCTTTGTTCCCATTCGAAGACGTTGAGCAAATTGCAGTCCAACAGCAAACTATATCATCAAATACAAGTTTCACAGCCAAATATGAGTACAACTAAACAACAATGTCATAATGTTTTAGTCATCATACAATCACCAAACACAAATCAACATACATAATAAGTGATGTTCTCACAACAAAATACTAAACAACAACTTCATCAGGTTTCAGTTGTCATAGCAAACACAATTTCACATAGTAGATAAAAAAACGTCTTCTGACAGGCAAATACGACAAAAGCAATCTAATCATCATCCGCAGCAGCAGCGTCAACATCTTCGCCATGTGTATCAGTCTGAATCGTAATTCCCCCCCAGTGTCATCTTATTCTTCATCCTTAATGTCCTCGAACGTTGGCGTCTTATTGATCAACTCTCGTATGTCCACAGCACGACAGGCAATCTTTTCGCCAGCGTCATTGACGTGATGGTTCTCGAAGATATTAGGAACATCTATGGAATCTTCTACATCAGGAGCAGTGTAAGCATCATCTTGTTGTGCAACTTCATTAAGCGAATTCCTCTGCTCAAACCTTTGCAATACTCTCCATTCATCGCTACGTGCAAATGTGTCTTCCAAGAAAAATATCTGTGTTGCTTGATTTGCCAAAATAAAAGGCTCGTAGGTCTGGTACGCCGCCTTGACATTGATGGATTTGAAATAATCATCAGCTCTGGGTTTTGCGATCCTGGAAAACAGGTTATACCAATGACAGCACAACAGAACCACACACCGATGGACCTCGAAACTGGAGATATACTGCAACTGAACAATGTCTGTTATGTTAGCATACATTTCAGTTGTCTCTTTGCCGTACTTATCCGTGCTCATGATGGCACTATTTTGTGTCTTCCTGCCTTCGTCGCGTGCAAGGGTGTTGTAGCACACATCTCCAACAACTCAAGATTCATAATGTCTTACTCGAGTATCAGGACCCATTGCTAGTGCATAAAGGGCATCATTAACTGCCTGCCCATCCTCCCACATCTTCTTAACCTATGGTTAGAAAATAGACAAGCTGATCATCTTATGTACTCAATATATTAAAAAAATTGACAGTGCAATTCAAAAGCTTACATGGCTCTGGAACCATTTCGCAAATCCTGCCATAACCAGTTTGTCAATGTTACTTGGATTTTGCGGTAGTAACTCCTTTTTGTAGATGCTGCACAACATAGTGATCACGTCAAACATCTAAATATATAAGAATGTGCTACAAGTTTAGTAGATTACGATGTATAAGCTGTAGTACTTAGCACTTACTCGATATAAGGTAGAATCGCAGGCAGTTATTCAACACATACCAAACCATTTTGTCCAAATCTTTAGGTTTGTCGTCTTGTCAACTCTTCCGTGTAAATCGAACAGAACAATCGAAAACATTGAGCTTGGGATTGTCTTCACCAACCTCTTTGCTAAGCTCATCAACTGTTTCAATGTATTTTGAGCAGAATGTCAACGCTTTTGTTTAAATGTAGGCCTCTGCAATGGAACCCTCAGGTCTAGCTCTGTTCCTAACATAGCCCTTGAAAGTGAGCCGCCTTTCAATAGGGTACATCCAGCCATACTATACTGGACCTCTAAGTAGTGCCTCATCAGGTAGATGAACAGCCAAATGCACCATCACATCAAAGAAGGCTGGAGGATATATCTTCTCAAGGTCGCATAGGATAGTTGGTATCTTGTCTCTAAGACGCTCCAAAGCATCTCTCCTAATATTTCTACTGCAGAGTTCCCGGAAGAATTGTCCCAACTCTACAACTGCTCTGTATAAGTCAGGGCGGCCCAATCCTCTAAGGATAACAGGTAAAACCCTTTGAAGTAGGACGTGGCACTCATGAGTTTTCAACCCTTGTACCTTGTTTCCATATGCACCGACTCTCCTTTCAGGGTTGGAAGCAAATCCATGTGGGAATCTCACACGTGACAGGACCTTGCAGAATTCTTTTCTTTTTACCTTGTCCAAGACGTACACAGCTGGTGCCATATCCCATGGTTTACCTTCATCTTCCACCTGCAAATCCTTTCTGATACCCAGGTGTGTCAAATCAATCCTAGATTTTAAGGTATCTTTCGTCTTGCCTTCAATATTAAGAAGTGTGCCGATAATGCTGTCACATATATTTTTCTCGATGTGCATCACATCAAGATTATGCCGCAGATCCAAATCTTTCCAATACTCCAAGTCCCACAAAGTGGACCTGCGGGTAAACAATAATCTCTCTTCTGCCCTGCCATGCTTCCTTTTCCCGCTACCATTATCAGGATGGTTTCCTGGTGTAATATGCCTGACCTTCTCTAATTCCACTTGCAACTCATCGCTGGTGAGCCTCTTTGGCGCACCACGGTTTTCATGCTTTGCATTGAACACATGTCTTCGGTATTTTGTAGGACACGGCTTGTCCTTGGCAAGGAAATGGCGGTGTCCAATGTAATAGATCTTGCTAAGTATTGCGTATGACAGTGGATTCTTGTCACAGCGAACACATGCATTGTAACCATGTGTCATTTGCCCTGACATAGTGCCCAAAGCCGGATAATCATGGATGCACCAAATTATAATAGCACGCAGAAAGAAATCAGCTGGTGGGCTGCTATATAGGTCTCGAGTGAGAACACCCCCCCATAGCTGTTGAAGTTCCTCCACAAGAGGCTCCATGAATAAATCAAAATCCTTTCCAGGACTTTTTGGACCTGGGATGAGCAAGGCCATCATGTAGTTTGATTCTTTGGTGCAGACATTTGGTGGCATGTTGTAAGGGATAACAAGCACTGGCCACATGCTATATGTGGCGCTCTGGTGGCCAAATGAGTTGAATCCATCTGAAGCTAAGCCAAGTCTAATGTTTCTCGGGTCAGCAGCAAACTTTTTGTGTTTCTGATTGAAGCTTTTCCAGTCACTACCATGGGATGGATGGCTCATTACATTCTGATCTCTGTACTCCTGGTTCCTAGAATGACACAGTACATCCTCTCTTGTTTCAGCATCATAAAACAACCTCTGCAATCTTGGTATAATTGGAAAATGTCTCAGAACATTATGAGGAATCCTCTTCACAGCATCGCCATCTTTCCATCTTGATGATTTGCATTTTGGGCATTCACTTAAGTTGGCATAACCCTTCCAGAACAGAACACAATTATTCTTACAAATATGGATCATATCATATCCAATTCCAACTGCACGAAGGAAATTCTTTGTTTTACTGTAGGTGTGTGGCAGCTCAGACGCATCTGGGAAAGATTTGCGGAAAGCAACCAACATCGCCTCGAATGATTTGTTGGTCATCCGCTCAGATGTCTTCACCTGAAGAAAGGTGACCATAGCTGAGAATACTGACAGCTTATTTCCTGGGGTGACAACCACGTTGCATTGTTCCAACATGCGGGCCCACTGTTTTTCTTCTGCAGGTGAAAGTTCACGAAATGCGCGAGCATTTCATAGCATTGTTTCAATGTTGGTCAAACTCACTGGCTCCGCCACCACCACCTCCTCCTCCTCTTCCACCTGAGCATCAGGCAGATCAAGATGGTGATCTGCTGCTTCCACATAGTCAATAACATTGACATTCACAACTTCACCATGATGACCCCACCTAGTATATGTGACCGACATCCCATACAAATGTAGATGATTTTGCACAGTTGACTGGGGTCTTGTAACTGAATTCATACAACTGCTACACGGGCAGAGCACATCTGATTTCGGACCGCCGTACTCAGCTCTGATAAAGTTCATGAAGTTTTCAACCCCCTCGACATATGCAGCGGAGAATCTTCGAGCAGAAGTTATCCAATTCATGTCCATCTGTTAGACATACAAATTAGTTCTTCTACTAGATATTACAGGAAAATCATATATGCTTTTTTATGAAGTCCAGAAAAAAATACCTAGGTCGATATCTAAAGCTATGGCAAGATATTTGGACAAGCAGATCTAAGTAACGAAATATATATGTAAAGCTAATTCAGCAAACAGATTTGAGTGCTAAATTATGGCAGGCTGTTTCAGCAGTCAATGAGGCCGAGCACACAGCCATCGAAGGCCATCTCATTAACAAAGATCGAGTATAAAACGGTGTAGAGCTATTTCACCTAACAGATTGGCTACTAGACCATGGCAATCTACGTCACAATAAATCTATGGCAGGATATTTTAGCAACTAATCTGGCGTGGCATGCCATCTCAGCTAAGTAGATTGAGTGCAGAATAGGGCAAGAAAGCTTCTTAAGCAGAGCATATTGACTGTAAACTATTTCGGCAAACAGTGAGATTAACAGCGTCTATCAGCTAACATTCAGTGCTACTCCGACATGCACGGGGCCTCAGTCTAGAATGCGCGTACCGTGGGAGAAGCTGACCGCCGTGCGTCTCCACAAGAACGTCGCCAGTGGTGGCAGTGCGGCTAGAGGACGGCAGTCTACGAGAGCGTACTGTGGGAGCGAGAGGATCGCTGTGCGTCCCCTCGATGAACTGTGGCGCTGATGTATCGGCGCGGCAGGGAGGGCGGCTTTGGCAGAGCGAATGGAGTGGAGGGGGCCGGGGGGGAGGGGGGTTTGGGGAATATTATTGGCTAGTTGGCCGAAGGGCGGTTGAATTTGGGACTTGGGGGGAATTTTCACGTGGTGGGCGGGGGAGTTTGGCGCATGGTCGGTTTCTCCAAGTGTGGTCCCACGTGTCAGTGAAGAGGCAAGCCGAAGTGCGTTTCATTTGCGTGAGCCGTGTGCAGGACCGACCGTGTGAGGCGTGCAATGCGACCGCGACAGGCGTGCTATGAGTGTGCCGCCTTTTTCCTTTTAAACTTGGTGCTTTACGCGATCCATCGATACTACTACTAGTAATCCGGTAATACCGACTAAAACGGCGCGGCCGGGTCTTTTCCCGCGCGATATGCTGGGAGGTTGGCTTAGTTGGTTTTTTTAGGACGAGTAATGCTACACCTACGTAATCCCAGTTACATAATTAACGTAATGTGAAATGTGTGCGCTGTTGATTGGAGATTGGGGGAAGGGAGGGGCCCACCAACATGAAAATCAGGGGGGAGAGAGAGAGGCAATTTACGTTAACCCTTTCATAGGTTCCCGTAGATGTAGAAAGATGTGAAATGCGTGAATGTGTAGTGAACGTACTATTGGAGTGCCTAAGATAAATTGTGTATGTAGACCCTATGTGTTTATTTACTTCGCATGTTAGGTTTGTCTCGGGTCAAACCTTCTAAGTTTATACACACAAAATGGAATCATCATTCCATATATTTTCATACTCCTACAATATATCTTATTATTATTATGAAAGTTCATATACACCGGACGAGATTCATGCAAACACGGCAGATTTTCATTACATTTCAAACTTTTATAGGACAGAAAAATAAAAGAATCCCGACCCTAAACCTTTTCTATGGCGGCGACCGATGTCCTCCATCTGCCATCTCCATGTACGAGGGCGGGGTTCAAGACTCGTGAAGTGAAGGTGCGGTCTCCGGCGAGGAAGAGTAGAACACGGGAGACAGACCGGCCAGTTGGCACACCATGCCCTGCCGCCTCCCATGCCCTACTCATCCTCGGAGGAGTCCCTGACCTCTGTGGTGCCGGTGGACATGAGGTCGATGATGACGGATGTGGACGGTCCGTCGCTTCACCTGCCACATGCGCCACCGAACGTTGGACGGCGGCAAGTAGGACGCATGGCTGACGATGCTCCCGTCGTCGGCCGCTAGCGTGGCCATCGCTTGTGCGGTCGCGTCCGCATCCGGCTACGCCGCTATTGTGTTGCGAGCGGCGACTTGAGCGAGGGCGGCGACCTCGAGCTTCATCCCCAAAGACAAGCTCTCCCGCAGAGCGTTCGCACTCGCGGTCATGGTGGATGTGGTGCCACCGTGCCAAGTAGCAGGAGGATGCGCTATGGTGTGGAGTTTAGCTGGGTGTTGCCACTTTAAGTAGCGCATTCCGGTGAGGCCAACCATCCGGGTGCATCATTAACTCACCGGAGTTGGTTCCTCGGGCACTAAGCCTCTTAATGATGGCATACGAACGGATGACATGAATGCGGGCAGCTGGCGCCGGCTGGGAACGCACCGCGCGACGGCGCGAGGGACGAGGGTTTTTGGTGTGCCAGGATAGTCAGCTGCGGTCGTGGCAATGTTGGAGATGCCCTTTGCTCACATGCGATCCCCACATGTCATTGAAAAAGCAAGATGACCCGGCATGGTCTCAGGTCCTGGGGATGCAGTTGGCCGCGCTAGAACACTCCGCGGACGCATCACGGCGCGCGCGCACTTCGGCACCCCGTGCATCCTCGATGAGCCGGGTGTTGATCTGCTGGTCGTGCCACAGTGCTAATGCCACCCTCGACACCGTGAAGCCGAGCGTGTCCAGCGATGATGAGTGTGTCGCTCACCGCAGTCACCGTGTCCAGAGGCGGTGCGGGAGCTGCGCCACGTTGCTGGCCCCCACGACCCACATGAACGGTTGCCGATGGCGAGGAGGTCATGGGCCAGCTCCTCCATTGGACTAGTCTGCGCCACGTCATCCTGACAGGTGTGCCCCACATGTCGGTTTCCCTGTTTTCCTGGCCAAATTCGAGCGCCAGTGCTCCGCGTTACGCATTAGTCGCAGAACAGGTGGTTTTTGTGCCCTGGTTCAAATGTGGTATAGTACCAAGTTGTTACCCTAGCCCCAAGTGTGGTGGTTTTGGGTACGGTACCACCCTTTTCCTTTTCAACTAGTGAAGCGTAACACTTGATTAAGTAGCCGGATGGTGTGCTAATGTAGGTGTCTGACTGTTTGAAGGAATAATTGAGGTGTGCCCGGTCCGTGCCCGCATTTAGGGGTCCAACTTACCATGTTCCGACAGTAGTAACTATATACTAGTCCCTGCGTACTCCCTCTATTTTTATTTACTCCGCATTTTAGCTTTGCTCAAAGTCAAACTTTGTAAACTTTGACAAAGTTTATAGACAGAAATAATAACATATACAATAACAAATCAATACCATTTGATTCATTATTGAATATACTTTCACATCATATAGATTTGCTATTGTAAATGTTCATATTTTTTCTATAAATTTGGTCAAATTTTATGAAGTTTGACTTCAGTCAAACCTAATATGCAGAGTAAATAAAAACTGAGGGAGTATCTTACTCCGTGACCAAGACGAAAGGGAAAACGAGACAACTTTATGTTTATTTGAGCCGGTCAAGTATAATCATGTGGCGTTACTTATTTCTCATTCCTCTCCGACCCTCTTCTCCATCGATCATGCCGCCCTCCGGTCGAGTCCATCCTCCCGCATGCCTCATTTGAACATTCCACCGAGTATCATTCGCATGTGGGCCTAGACCATGCTTGTATTTCCAATGTTGTAATTTGTCCGACATGCATATAGAAAAATGGTTCGTTTAAAGTTTCACTTTGCCTCCATTACGTGTCACTTCCCATCTTAGTTTTGACATCCCATTCGGTTCATGCCCCGACACATCTTGACGAGATCGATTGATGTTGAGAGATCAAGTGCGTGTCGTGCAAGGAGATAAAGGTTTGGTGTGTTTCTATGATAGAAATGACCCGAAGGGGGGGGGGGTCTGTGTGGATCAGAGGGAGTATATTGTATGTTCAAAAGCGAAACGAACATACTGTACCCACCCTAGTCCTCTTTCAATCAATCTCCGGACCCCGAGATGAAACCAAGAGAGAACGAGTGGGTGCATGTGTGATACCTAAGGCGGATTCAAAATTTTGAACCGGTGATCATAGCATCAGCAAATCATATATAAAGGGTATTCAATGTTCGTTTCGCTTTTGAAGGTACAATATACTCCCTCCGATCCTTTCTAGTTTACATATAAGTTTTATGTGTAGTCAAAGTATCTCTACTTTGACCAAACTTATAGAAAAAGTATCAACATTCAACAACGCCCAATCAATATTGTTAGATTCGTACGTACTGCTAGATTTGTATTCAAACAGAGATGGTTTCCAATTTGTTTTCAAACACGTGAATGTGCTTGTTCTCGCGCATGCTCTTCCTACTAGGATTTCGCCACGTATAGCCAGTCCAATAGTAACTTTTTTTAAGCTCCCTGTCCAATAGTAGTAGAAGTAGTAGTACTAGTGGAGTACTGACAACATCTGCAGTAGAGTATGCAGTGCTCATAGTACTAGTAGTATACTCCCTCCATTTTTATTTACTCCACCTAAAATGGAGGGAAACACTCGGCCGACCTCTCTCTCTTCTAGTAGTATAAATGACGCGGGCGGGGGAGGGGGAGGGACGTCAGTTTGCTCTCAACTGCGGTCCCACAAGCGAGCGAAAACACAAGACGAAGCGCGTTCCATTCGGTGAGCGACGTGGAGGGTCCAGCGTGCTGGGGTGCATCGCAAATGTGACAAGAGTGATGTACACCATCCGTTCCTTATGAACTTGCATACTTCGAGTACTCCTTTTTTTTAACACAGTACAGACGCAAGCGCTCATACATGCGCGCATACACTCACCCCTATGAACGCACACACGCACACCCTACCCCTATGAGCACCTTCGAGAGACTGAGCCGTCATACCTCTATCTCTACTCTCGGTGATGATGGTGTGCCTGCCATCTTGCAATATAGACCGTCCGATCTATATCTGACGGATAAAAAGCAAACTATGGCAATTTTGCAAAAGGATACCCGCACCTCTATCGTTCATCCTTATCTCCCACAACTTCATTGTTGAGTACTTAAAAAAGGAAGCCTCTAGAACAATCTGGCATGGTGGCTGCTGCCGACATCGTCCATCCCCATGCCTCCGCTAAGTCCGACCACCAATCACCACCGCGCCCCACTCCTCCTCACCTTATCTCTCATCTTTGTCGAGATATCATTTTTTGATGAAATTATCGAGATACCATTTTTTGATGAAATTCTTGAGATATCATAAAAAATGCATCCTGATGTTCCGTGCAATGCACGGGCATCTTGCTAGTCATCTTGAGATTTACGAAGTCACCGCCTTGTCGTCGACAGGAACGGTGGGGAGGTCCGGACGTCTGCCACGTGAAACTCCAAAACTTTGGTCCCATCCCACCCCACAACTCTCCAGGCTCCAGCCGTCCGGCTTTGCAAACTCCGCACAGTCAAAACCGATTGCCCGGTCATCACCAGAACCACTATTCACACCAGAACCTTCACTGCTCGGCCGACACTAGCTACTTGCCGGCCGGTCACCACTGCCCCAAAACCACACCTCCTCTCCAGCCCATTCCCCCACCTTTCGATCCCCTAGCCCGCATCAACCGTCCCCTAGTTCACCGAAAAGCCATGGTGCGCCGCAAGATCACGTACTACAAGATGCTGACGCCAGAGTGCCGCGCAGAAATCGTGGTGGCGGTCGGTGCCACAGACCTCCGTTCCCAAGCTCGCTTTGCGGCGGGCCAATCCCCGAGTTCGCTGGAGCCAAGCTCCGAGGAGGAGGAAGCCGATCCAATGTTCATGGCGGAGGTCGCGACGCAGAAGGCCCCCGATGCGTATGAGACGATGGACATCGACTTTGTGCTGGCGTCCGGGTCCCCCATGGTGCAGGCAGACCAGCGGCTCAACCTGGCGATCCTAAAGGAGGACCGGGAGGCGGAGGCTCAACTCGACGCAGAGCGCGCGGATGCCGCTGCCATCGAGGCCCTCCGGCAGGCGGAACCGGATGTCGTGGATGTGAACCGGGCGGCGGAGGCTCAACTTGACGTGGAGTGTGCGGATGTCGCTGCCATCGAGTCCCTCCTGCAGGCGGAACCGGATGTCCTGGACTTGAACCGGGCGGCGGAGGCTCAACTCGACGCGGAGCGCGCGGATGCCGCTGCCATCGAGGCCCTCCTGTAGGCCGAACCGGACGTCCTGGACTTGAATCGGGCGGTGCTCGCGTCCATGCAGAGCGCCCGCACGCTCCGCGTGAACGAGTAGCTGGAGGCCGAGGACAACCACGGTGCGGAGACACATGTCGGCAGCTACGGCTGGTTCGCGCCGGCAGCCAAAGATGACGAGGCCGTCTCGTTCTGCGAGCAGTGATAGTTTTTCTTTATGTTGTTGTTTTTAGGGATTTTTTGCTATGTAAAAACATATATTTATGCAAGTCGCCTGACTTTCATCATTTGGGCTAGTCGACCATTTCAGGCGGTTGGATGAATATCTTATGTCTCCTAACCCTTCTTCTTCCTCACCTCTTCTTCTTCCCCAACAGACCACCGCATGGGCCATACGGATCTTCCCCAACATGCGGTTGGATAAACATACGGTATGAACGAAAATTATGTGTCAGCGGTAGGATGGCTGAGTTTGGTTTGATCACATGCGGTAGCACGTGTCAGTGAGGGTGCGTTCCCTTGGTTGGGTTTGCGGCATGCAGGAGCGACTGTGTGAGGGAGCGGTGCGACCGCGATAGCCGTGCGCAAGTGTACCTCCTTTTCATTTTGAAAACTTTAGGCAAGCTTGGCAAAAATGTGTGGCGAAGTATGGCAATGCAAGGCCTAGACCCAAACAGGATACAAGTACGTACGTACTACTTGTGTTAAAAAAGAAAGGCGGGGTTTTCCTTCGCGGGATTGATCGATACAAATCCTCGTTTGACGTGTCAATTAATGCGTATTTTTTTCTCCAACGCCCAAAGAGCTAACCATCTCACTCCTCATTGCTTGATTAATGCAGCGCCATGCAAACCAACCTTCTCACTTCTGCATGCATGCAAGGGTATATTAATGTCCTTGGTTGCTAGTACGAGGCAAACCCCATCAATTTTGCCTCGATTAGTGTTAGTGGCCTTCTGCAAATTGTAATTTTGATACTGGCCTTATATACAAAAAAATGGAGGTAGTAACTATTTGACTTCCTTCCCCATTGCGGTGACATCGACGATATCTCGAACGTTGTGGTTTGGCGAAGTGCATTCGACGGAGCACACCATTGAGGGAGACCACGGTAAGTCATTCGCAAGTGCCGCCTGCAAGCCGAGACAACCGCCTTCTTTGCATCCAGGAAGTTCGTTGAACCAAAGGACGTGTAAATGTACTAGTACTACACAATAGCATCGTCTGTCCAGCTTAGTGCGGTAAGGTGGTTTCTCGAAGAAGACGATGGAGAAGCGGAGTCAGCGAAGAGTGAAATGATGGTTGCTTCGTCCATGCTTTGTGATTTGACGCCTCACTGCTTTATGATTTGTGATAGAAGGGACAGGGGAGTAGACTCTATGCTCTATACTGTACATGCGTCCAAGCATGGGAGAAAGAGGAGAGAGGTTGCATCTTTTTGGCTTTGGCAGCACCGTCCACAATGGTTCGCATCGATGCCAAAAGCTATTTTCACATTTGGCTACACATTGTGGATGCCCTTAACTGTACCACTTGGTTTTTCTCCTGTGTGCTATCTATACAAATCTCGATTATATTGATCTAAAAAATTATAGTATCAAGATTAGTAAACAGGAGGTGATTTTGCCGCGCGGAAGGCGGGGGAGGTTTCTTATTTTTAGAGGACGTTGGCCTAGTGGTTTGCTAACATGCGGTCCCATGTGTCAGTGCTTTACCAAGCCGATCCGCGTCCCACATGAGGTAGAACAACGGTAGAAGCAACACATGGTTAACTTGAAGAAGATGAGGGAGAAGCGGATTCAGCAATGAGTGAAATGATGGCAGCTTCGTCCCTCCAACTTATTATTTTAGCATTACTTCATCCTTCCAACTTAACTGCGGGAAATGTGCAGCTTTGTGATTTGACGCCTCATTGCTCATTATTACGCCGGCGCCATGACTGGGGTGCTTTACCCCTGCTGCTCTGCACTGTTATTTCGGTATGGCATGTGGACTCGGTTGTTTGATGTCCCACATGTCGGCGAAAGGGACCAGAACATTTATGAAAGCGAGCGCTCCACTCTTACGACGGAGGAGTACACGACACGGCGGCCCAGTGAACTGTTACTTGTACTGTAGTACTACTATAGTTTTGATGTTTCGCATGATCCATGGATACAAACCCGATTAAACAGGCAAGGGTGCGATTTTTCCCGCGTGGTAGATGATACTAGCCATACATTTCAAAGGCAATTTTAATGTATGCAAACTGAATAATTAAGTAACAATATGAGATCTAGTAAAACTAAAAACACATACGGAGTATGATTTATTGTGTTAGAGTGTAGTAGTAATGTTGTATTGCATAGTTGTTAGATGTAACATGCAAGAACGTATACAAATGTACTTTTGGAGGGCCTACTGAGAGAAATTGGACATAAAGTGGATTCAAATATTTGTATTCGTCTTCATAGCATTTGTAACTCGTATCTACAGTTTGTACAGTAGACGTGAGTGCTTGTTCACTCTGACGAAACCAGTACAACAATAATGGGGTGGCATGCGCCAATTTAGGCACTGGCACGTTGGCCTACTCGGCTCCATAGAGAGAGCGAGAGAAGAGATAAATACACAGGCGGTCAGTGTATTTCAAGCGAAACCGTAATACGGTCACCATACTTCAGAATACGCTCATTACGGTCACTATATACATTTTGCGGTGATTATACGGTCACTTGCTCACCGTTCAGCATCGGGTTGCACTTTGTTGACCGGCCAAATAGTCTGCGTGGCACTATGTTGACTGGTTAAATTGACCATGTTCCTTGTGGGTCCCACCTGCCAGTTCGCATAGGAAAAAGGTGAGATAAACACAAATTTACGCAGGCGCGACAAGACTCCAACCCATGCGCGGGAACCACCTGGTTGTGTATGTGTCTGTCAGGGCCTGATGTGTGCGCATGCACGTGTAGGTTGAGCACTTGAGCGTGAGAGTGTGTGTTGGTCGTGTGGTTTGTGCATGCATGAATGCGTGTGTGCGTGTGAGTGTTGCGTGCGTGCGTGGCTGTGTGTGTATGCGTGAGTGTTGCATGCATGCGTGGCTGCGTGTGTTCGTGTGAGTGTTGCATGCATGCAGTTCGTGTGCATGCGTGCGTGTGTGTATAATCACCACACCAGCTCCTGTGTGTTAAAACAGACGGCTCAGCATACCAATACAAGGCCACCTTGTCCGCTGTGCCTACGGTCATGACTTCGAACCACCGTCCAATATTTTGTTATCGTTTGTTTTCATTCTTATACACGCTGACAGGTGGGCCCAATGGTAGTGAGATAATGTGATGCAACACTAGAGGTGCCACGTGGAGCGTTTAACTGGTCAACTAGTCGTGTCTTGAGCAAATACAGAGTTGTACGGTGAGCCCGTGATTGTATAATAACCACAAAACGTAAATGGTGACCGTAATGAGTGGATTCTGAAGTCCAATGTACGTATCGTGTTTTCGCTTCAAATACAATGATCGTCACTGTATATATCCCGAGAGAAAGATGAAACATGGGTGAATGTGCTGGGGGCGTACTTTTAGAGACCTGGAGATAGTTTGTGTGCGTACATGAAAGGGGCGTAGAGGGGGTGTATGCGATGGAGAGAGAGAGAGATGCTCTTCGTTTCTCTTTATTATGACTAACTTTATATATAGTATAAAAATATAAAAATTCACAGTGCGGAATAAATATCATTGGGTGCACCATGCAATGCAAATTAATGTTCATACTCCTCCATATAACTTTGTAATGTTGTATATATGTAGAAATTCTAAAATAATTTTTTGGCCACACTTTGTGTGGTTTTATTCAAAAGGAATGTTGTATGCGAAATAAATGTGAAGAGAGGGCTTTCTAGATCAATGGGGCACGTGATGTAATATGTGTGAATGTGTAGTTGATGTATTTGCAGGGCCTAGAGAGGTACGTGTATGTATTACGTATTCGAGAGAGGCATGGATAGAGGGGCCGGTGGGGGGGGGGGCGTGGGAGAGATAGCACGAGAAATGAGAGAGGTCTAGAGAGAGAGACGAATAGGATGTCACGGCGAGAGATGCCCTTGAGTGTGTATATACAAGGGGGGAGGGGATAGAGGCATGAGGAGAAAATATTTTGTGTGGTGTCTGCGTTGGTATGTGTGGGTGTGAGAAGATAACGAGACCTAGGGGCAGAGGGTGTGTCACCGCGTGAGGTCCGGTGGGCCGAGGTGAGGCCCTTGGTTAGGTTCCGTCCTGCGCCACATTCGTCGGCCCGTGACGCATTTAGGGAGACCCATGGAGGACTAGTCGTACAAGATAAAGATACCAGAGTCGTGAAGGACTCTGTGTCCACTGACAAAGCCGGCTAGGATTTGTAACCCTAGGTCCTCGGACTAAGGTAACCCCTTATCTCTGATATTACCATTCATCCAACCTAACTTTAAGGGGCATCGTACAGAATGCTCTGCTAGAATCATACTCGTCAATTAGGAAGAGGGGTGGAGACAATGCGTGCGTGACAGGCCTAAAGATAATGTGCGTGCGGGAGACACGTAGGCAGGTCTATGTATATAGAAAGGGTCGATGGGGATTGTGCGTGTGTATGCTTGTGAGAGGAAGAGTGCTTGTAATAAAGGTTAGTGAAAACAGACGTAAATGGTTGCGAGAGGGAGGGAGGGTTATATCGAGAGCATGTCTGCGAGAAAGATACCTCGGGAGAGAGTGTGTGAGCATGTGTGAGAGACCACCGATGGACATACACCGTGTGCGTGTATGTGTGAGAGAGAAAGTAAGCGCGTGTGTGAGGAGGGGCCTATGGAGAGTGAAACTACACGTAAAAGACTAATGTACACATTGATTAAAAATACAAATTGTATCCAAATATTTGGGATCATGATATTTGCAATTCGCGTAAGGAACGCTCATTGATCCATCAGACATCTATATTCTATCGAATTTGAGCATGTCTATGTTATTATTCAACATAATTGATCCACAGAGTTTGTATTTTGAACTCCAGACAATGCATCGCTTTAGCAATCGAATATAAACATGAGTATAGTTCATGTTGTGTGTGTAAAGCACATTATACATACAAAAGTTACACAATGAACATTATAAATAGCTAGCTATGAACTAGCATACATTTGAATTCAAGTTAAGGTGGTTTAAAAAATTCGAATTCAACATGAAGTCCATTCAATTATTTGAATTCGAGATCATGGCATTTGTAAATCATACCTAAATTATGGGGGCACCAATCTTTGCTCTGCTTTTGTACATAATAGCATATATAGTCGTGTACAAAATAGATTCAAATTTACCTCCTCCATTCCAAAATAATTGTAGTTATAGGATTTTCAAGTGTCAAAATTTTAAAAAGAAGTGCATAATTTAATGAGGTTTTCAAACATACAAGGTCAAATTTAACGTTGTCTATTTTGGTCAATCCTCAAAGTTCAAGAGTACTCTAAACGTGAATGCTTCTGTTTCAAAATTTCGAACGAAGCGCCAAAAGAGCCTCTACTCGCCCGTAACCACGTGAGATCAATGTTTGGTAGAAGGAAATTACTTTTCTAACTCCAACCCGTGAAGCCTACCGGCCCGACGTCTATAGGTCTAAACCGGGGTAGGTTTGTAACTTCATCTAGACGCCACGCAACTGCCTCCGAAAACATTCATACACCATGGCCGCCTAAGCACACATTCGCTCGGCCGAAATCGCTCCCGCCCACTATTTGGGACACCTGGGATTACCGTCCTACCCCCGACCCGCAGTAGGTCCAAAATTTAAGAGGAGGGCAAAGTTTGTACTTTCCCCAAATTTCAAACAAGCGCATCCCATCTGTTAAAAAAAAACAAGCGCGTCCCAGACCGAAACATGGTTCCCCCTTAGCTCCCCCCGCCACCCCCGCCCCCCGTCCGACTCCCCATTCATACTCCGTGGGCGCCAAAACTACCTTTCCACCAGCTGCGAAACCCCGGCGTCCTCCGTCCGCCACCCCATCCCACCCATCAACCGCCGCCCTCCTCCATCATGCTGGAGCCGATACCCCGACGTCGTCGTCCACCGCAACCGCAACGCCCTCCACGACTAGTAGTTGAAGCCGAGGCCGAGCTGCCTCCAGGACGCCGACATGCGCCGTACCCGAGCCAGTTCAACCACGCCGTCCTGCGCCTCACCGCTGCCACTCCAACGTCGCCACCGTCCACTGCACCGGAGCTGTTCCCGCTACGCCGTCCTTCGCCACCTCGGATCTGCTTCCCCTCCGCCGACAGACGACCACCGCAACACAGTCAACAATTTGGCCATGGGTTTGTCCAAGGCTCCACCCTCCTCCAAAACATCGGTTCCCCCGGTAAAAATAAGAACATCGCCGCGATATCAGGAGGACACAACACTGGCAACCGGAAATGGTACTCCTCTTCCGTTATTCATGCAAATCTTACGTGTCTGCTTGCACGGTATTCATCCCACAGAAGACACTAGTTGACCGCTTCTTCCTACACCTTCTTCCTAATACTAGATGTTCCTAGTAACTCGCGATGCACAAGGTTTCTCCTCATATACTATTTCGCCTTAGCTAGAGGCCCGTCGCCCCCCTGGATTTCAATTCCTGGTCAGTTGATTCCCAATTAAAGGAAGCATTCCCCGGCGTAATAGGCGCTAGTCCGCCTATTACGCCGGGGAAGCAGCGCCTCAGTGTTTATCTTAGGGGTGTGTGGGGCCTAGGAGCTGCTGGCGCCCGATCTGGAGGTCGGCCGGGCTTAAAGGGATGGCCGGGGGGCGCTACCAAGCACGATGGTGGTGTGAGGTCGAGGGGAGGGCAGGGCGGCGGAGGCAGGGGTCTGGGTCGGTGGTCGCTGGCGGTTCGAGAAAGATCATCAACAGTGACTGGCGGGAGGTAGACGAAGGCCATCTGCCCGTTCCTTGTAGATCGGACGGTTCATAAAAAAATCGACAGACCTATTTATTTTCAGTCGACTGTTATTTTGATAGGACCACATGTGGTGGTGTGCTGGAGGAGTACCTGCATTTCCCAGCCATCCTTGTGCTCATATATTACAAAATCATACGAAGTAGAATCTAATTTTGTTTGCCATGCAATGCTGTAGAGCTATCATATGTCTCCTGTCATTTATTTTTCAGCCACCTGCTATCTGCTACTTTTACAGTGCACTAGTTCTGCACACACTTCACCCATACTCTCACTATTGTTTTTTTATGCATGGGTATTTCAGCCTTTGCCGACCGGTTGATGGAAGCACGAAATAAAAGAGATAAGTTGCTCCAGCTTTCTTCGTGCTTAGGCAAGACATGTTTGGGCGCTATAAAGGGTGTAGTGTCAGCAGATGGAGATGGTAAACGTAGCTCCGGAGTTGATGATCTCGCTCGCCATGAACCACCATCCTAGGTGCTTGCTTTAACTTCGTGATGTCATATGTGGTTGCATGTTGCATATGGTGTATAGCTTGTATTCGAAAGGCCGAAGTCGGTCTTTATTAAGATAAGAAAAGATATTTTTTACATGAACCACCATCCCGGGAGCACCAGAAGCCAAATAGCTAGTCAGGGCACTGGCCAAGCCAGTGACTAGCCCAGCATAGACAGGCATCACCTGCAAGCCAAATAAAGCCACGGTGGTGGCGAAGCAGCCCGCCTCCCACCAGGCTCTCAGGTCCTCGATGATCATGCTCACCACTCCAGCCGGGTGTCTAGCTTGTATTGCTTCCAATTTGGTTAAATTGCATCTGCTTAGCTTACACATTATACCTTTGAATATGACATGCCTTCCTGTTTTTGGTACATACTACTACATCTGTCTATTAACCATGTTCTTACATCAAACTAATTTCTTGTGTATCCCTCATCAATCACTTATGATGAGACAGTCAGGCTCGTTGATTGCTGTGAGAAAAGATCCTCTTTTAAAGAATGCAGTGTCAGCCTCCCCACATGATTCTCAAGAAACAACAATGCTAGATGAAGATAGTCAATGTAGCTCTGTAGTTGATGACCGTATTTCCCCTACACCACCATCTTAGGTGCTTACTCTAACTTGGCAGCGTGATATGTGGTTGCATGTTGCATATAGTGTCTAGATTGTAATTCGTCCAATCTGGTTAAATTGCATGTGCTATTCTGTTTAGTTTATACATTATACCTGTTAATGTGACATGCCTTCCTGTTTTTGGTACATAGTACATCTGTCTATTAAGCATGTCCTTACATAAAACTACTATTTTTTTGTATCCCGCATCAATCAATATGACGAGACACCTTTAGTATATGCAGTGTGATATTGGTTGCATCTTTCATATGATTTATAGCATGCGCTGCTTCTAATTTGTTGAAACGCCATTTATGGTGGGACGCTTTTAACTTGGCAGAGTCATATTGGTTGCATCTTTCATGTGCTGTCTAGCTTGCATTGCTTCTTATTTGTTGAAATGGCTTCTGCTTAGTTTACACAAATAGTTGTGAATATGCCATGCCGTCCTATTTTTCGTACTTATTCCATCCTGGTATCATGTGTTTGCCTTACATCAAAGTAGTGTTTGTCAGTATCATGCATGAATGAGTTCTGAAGAGTGAATTTTATTGCTTTTTCTTGTCGGTTTTACTTGACAATTCAAAGTCAATAAAGCGGAAGGAAATTAGCAAGGCAGTGGATAAAGGTGCTGCTTCCAAACGGAGGGCCTCTACAGATTCTACTCCGCCACCCCCAAGAAGATTTGCAAGACAACACATGCATAGACACTCAACGTAGCTGTGTTGATGATGAGCACGTCTCCCATAGTCCATCATCATAGGTGCTCCCTCTAACTTGGCACTGTTATATGTGGTTGCATGTTATGTATGATGTCTAGCTTGTATTGCTTCTAATTTTGTTGAATTCCATCTGCTTACTTTACACATTATACTTGTGAATAAGACACGTGTTCCTATTTCTAGAACATACAATATCTATCTATCACACCATGTTCTTACATCAAAGTACTACTGTTGTGTAACCTGCAACAATCACTTATCATAAGACACGTAACTTGGGAGTGTGATATAGGTTACATCTCGCATTCTTTTCTAGCTTGTACTACTTCTAATTTGTTGACATGGCACTTATGACGAGACCATTTTAACTTGGTAGAGTGATATTCGTTGCATCTTTCATATGGTGTCTAGCTTTCATTGCTTCTAATTTGTTGAAATGCCTTCTGCTTAGTTTACACATCATAGCTGTGAATATGCAATGCTGTCCTTTTTTCATACACATTCAATCATCCTATCATGCGGTCGCCTTACATTAAAGTGGTGCTCGTCAGCATCCTGCATCAATGAGTTCTGAAAAGCGAATTTTTATTCATTTTTCTTGTGGGTGGTGACTTGACAAGGCAATACAATTAAGAAATAGGAAGGAAAAAATAAGGCAGGGACTGATGGCGGTCTTCCGGCGAAACCGGCATCCCAGGTGCTTTCGCTAGCTTGGCAGTGTGATATTGTCTTGCATGTTGCATATGATTTTGTTGAATTCCATCTGCTTACTTTACACATTATACTTGTGAATAAGACACGTGTTCCTGTTTCTAGAACATACAATATCTGTCTATCACACCATGTTCTTACATCAAAGTACTATTGTTGTTTAACCTGCAACAATCACTTTTCACAAGACACGTTTAACTTGGGAGTCTGATATAGTTTACATCTCGCATTATTTTCTAGCTTGTACTACTAATTTGTTGAAATGGCACTAATGACGAGACAGTTTTAACTTGGTAGAGTGATATTCCTTGCGTCTTACATATGGTGTCTAGCTTTCATTGCTTCTAATTTGTTGAAATGCCTTCTGCTTAGTTTACACATCATAAGCTGTGAATATGCAATGCTATGAATATGCAATGGCACTAATGATGAGAGACCTTTAACTTGGTAGTGTGATGTTGTTTGCATCTTGCATATGATTTATTTCTTGTACTGCTTCACATTTGTTTAAATGCCAATTATGACGAGACACTGTTAACTTGGCAAAGTGATATTTGTAGCATCTTTCATATGGTGTCTACCTTCCATTGCATTGCTTCTAATTTATTGAAATGCCTTCTGCTTAGTTTACACATCATAGTTCTGATTATCTCATGCAGTCTTGTTTTTCGTACATATTACATCCTCCTATCATGCGGTTGTCTAACATCCAAGTCCAGTTCGTCTATATCACACATCAATTTGTTCTAAAGAACTAAATTTTTATTCCTTTTTTTTGTCGGCTTGACTTGACATGCACAGAGAAAGAGGAAGGAACACAGAATGGCAGGGATGGTGTTAGTACTCAGGACACACGGAAACGTAAGCGGAAGAATTATGCAGATTCTGCTGGTACTGATGGTGCAATAGAAGGTCAAGGTCCACCAAAAATTGTACAAATGCGGTATCCCGTGCTACACGAGCTGCAAAACAAGCCAAATAGAAACTAATAGCTTCCACCAAACAAGTAGCGACAACCCTAGTTGTTGCAACACCTTCCACAGTACCACCAGCTGCACGAGTTACTCGTTTGTCAACTCAGCTAGCAGCACGTTCCCAAGCTCCCTTGCCACCTGACACTACTTCCGAAGCACTCTTGACACAAGACGAGTTGGCAAGATCAGATGAACCTTGTGAGCTTCAACAGCAAGAAGGTAGTTGCTGGAGTCAAGTTACAGTCGCATGCTTCTTTATATGTAGTCTCACAGTTTGATGTACACTAACACTTCCTATGTTCATTGTTGGACTAGCACCTAGGCGCAAGAGGAAACAGACATCAGGGATAATGCTCGATAGGTTAACTAAATCTAGAGAAGGAAGAATGGAGATCCGTTTTGAGGCAGGTTTAAAAAGGCCACGTGATGCTACAGAGTCAGCCAAGTTAGTATCGGAGGCAGCGGTTGCCGTTAGGTGTCATGCACGTATCCTCCCAATATGGATTCAGTACAGGAATGACAAAGATGAAACCCAGTTCAACACCTTCCTCGACCATTTATCTATAAGTATGGTTATGTATGGAAACTAGTAATATCATCTTGCTCTGTCCCATACTTTCTAGGTTGCTGATAATGAGACTCCCATAATTTTCAACAGATGAGGTTCAAGTTGGATAGCCAAGATGATGCAACCAGACAAGCTTGCACCCATGTTTTCAAGTCTGCTCTGTGATAGTATCGGTATAACTTGAGGAAAACTCACTTTGAAGGCAAGGCTAACAGTGAACTTGCCCAAACATCTCCAGTGGAAAATATATCGGATGAAGACTGGAGAGGCCTCATTAAACACTGGTCTGATCCAAAGTATCAAGTACATTATATATATGTGATCAGATCACATGTTGAACTCCTATTTACACATGTGCCTCACAAATCTATCTTCTTGTAGGTGAACTGTTCAAAGAACAAGGCCAACCGTACGAAAGTGAAATTCCAACAGACGACAGGATCTCATAGCTATATTGCACACTGCGAGGCTCTTGTAATTAGCTGTTGTTTCACACTTTTCGATGTGCCATATTATCAGATCTATATTGACTTGTTCCAATGTAGAGGAAAGCCTGTAAGGACCAAAAAGTACCTGAACCAAATGCCGTGAAAATCTTCAAGGACTGTCACACCAGCAAGACGAAGGGCATGACTACACCAGTCAAAGCCGCTGTTGTAAGTCCTTAATCCTCATGCCTTTTAACTACTACTTACTCTGACTTGTGCATTGAACTGCATGGTTTGCAGCCAATGTCTATTACTCTTTTCAATTTTATACACAATTGTCTTAGCGTATCATTGCACCTTACAAGGTTTAAAAGAGAGGAGTGATGTTCCTTTGATCTTGATCTGTAATCTAGTTCCGTGCTGGACTTGCCCACACAATGTTACAATTGGTTGTTTGTCTGTTCTCAGTTGTTTTGTGATATGAATGATGTCATACTATGCTTACCATATTATAAACTTTGTCTCTTTATCCTTAGTTGTCAATACAATGTGAAGAAATAGACAATACATTAGCCATGGTACATGGTCATATGTTTGGAACCTGGTTTTATTATGTACTTTGCAGTAAAATACAACTAATATTTTACACGGGTTCACCAGAATAAGTTATGTATATAGACCAAAGCTATTTTGTTTGGTTTTACTGCCTCCTTAATATCTTCTGTTCTTGTACTGCTAATGTAAAAACTCAACTTTTCAGCAAGCTATGGAACAAATGGTGGAACCGCCACCTTCTGAAGGTGACGAGGCAACTATAACCGCAATGTCACCTCTTGCTGCAGTGGGTCAGTACCTGTCCACTAACAGTGCCAAAAGCACGTTCCTGCGTAATACTGGGTTGGTTGTTAAGGCAATCTCGTCCAAACTGCCTCATGATCAAGATATGCAAGCTCAAAACAATGTTATATCTGCGCTCCAGACACAAGTCCATTCCCTAACAGAGACCCTTTGTGAAACAAGGACAACCATTGTTCGATGTCGTCAAGATATGCATGGTTTTGAAACCAGACTATCAGACATTTGCTATGTTGTTCAGTAGCCTAGGAGAAATGAAGGCAAAGGTTATGGTGCTCCATCGGACAGTACAACATGAAAATGTAACAGTCTGGTCAAATGAACTGAGCTTCTGAACTTCTGGTGGTGCATTTATCTGCCGGACTGTTAACTTTTATGCCAACCTTCCTTTTGTTTTATGGTTGTAATTTGTTTTGTTGCAATACAAAATTTGTTCTTAACATGCAGCCACCGGCTCAAGAAAATAGCAAGCCATTTTTGTATAGTGTAGGGTGTTCCCTATATTTGCACTGGTGGCGAACTTTGATGCCCAGTGGATGTAATCTGTGCAATCGCCTTAATAGCCTAGCATTAGTTTCTGGCTTATTTATTTCCTAGACTTCTTTTTCCTTCGTTTGCTAGTGGCCGCAACAACCATGGGCCATATACGGACCGTGGTAACCTTGAGCCTGCTAAAGGCCGTAGGATCCATGGGCCTCCTACGGGCCATCGGATAAATGGGCCTCCAACGGGCCATAGAATTAGTGGGCCTCGGGCCGTCCGATAAATGGGCCCACATGGGCCGTAAACGGGCGTAATTGGTATCGGGCCAGCACGATAACAGGCTATTAACAGGCCGGAAGACAGCAAAGCCTTAATTCTGTCACAGGCATAACGGGTCGTTAATGGGCCAGAATATAGGACGGGCTGGAAACAGCGCAACGGGTTAACATGCCACAAACAGGCGATTCTAACCACGGGCCGAATTTGGCCCATTAGGGGAACAGGCCAGTAACGGGCCGGAAGTAATCGAGGGCCAGAAAGGAGCCCAAGAACGTATGGGCCGTCAGTAGGCCGAAAGCTAACACGGGCTGGAAACGGCCCATGTGAATCATGGGCCGTTAATGGGTACAAAGAAATTTACTGTTCATTATGGGCCAGAGTCACCGTGGGCCACTAAAGGGCCCAAAGATACGAAAGGCCTCATATGGGTCGAAAGACGTCATCAGCCATACATGGGCCGAAAGACGTCATCAGCCATACATGGGCCGAAAGTGAAACGGGCTGGTGTTATATTCGACGGCCCACATGACGCTATTGGCCCGATTTCGAGAAGGCCCTAACGGGCTGTGAGTTACCGAGCCATAAAATGGGCCATATGCAACATATCGTTAACAGGCTTTTCATGGGCCGGCCCGCTAGCTTTTAACCAAGTCAAACGGGCCGGCCTTTGTAAGCTAAATGGGCCAGTGTTGGGCCGTCGCACGTGTCGACATATCATAGGCGCCTATCTGACCCAATGACAAGCTGACACGTGTTTCCTTCGGCCAATGAGAATATTACACGTGGAAAATCCCCATTGGTCCGGGCTGTTAACGGGTTATTGGATCCAAAACCGGACCCGATAGCTTAACGGCGACCCGTTACGGTGGATGCCACATGTCGGTTACCCTTGACGAAAGCACTTCCATGACGCGTCATTTATTGTCATGGAAGTGAACACTTCCGTGATGATAATTTTTGGTATTGTCATGGAACACTTCTACGACAGCACAGGTATGACTATCTTGATTCTATCATAAAATCGTCATGGATGTACATGCATGACAGAAAACGTGACCTACTGTGACAAACACGTATGATCACAGAAGTGTGTTTTTTTTGTAGTGGGTCTAGTTGCTCCATGATGAACTGATGATCATAAGAATGTGGTGTAGCAGTATCTTTTTCAATCTGAGCAGTCAATGGAGCAGAGGAAGCAGTCTGAGCCAAATTTTGTTCAGTCGGAGGCATAGAAGCCAGAGGTTGAGTCAGTTTCGAGGAAAATTGTGCAACTTTTTCTTTCACAACATCAGACGTGAGAACTTCCTGCTTGGCATCAGTTCCTTTGATTTGCTTCAATTGGTCTTTCAGAATCTTTTCTCCTAGCTTTGCAGTGCGAACAGGTGCTTTGACCACCAAGTCTTTCAAGTTAATTGAATCAGGATGAGGTTCGGTGTTCACCTTGTCAACCATGGTAACAGTGGTTTGCGGGGTCTTCCTCTTTAAGGTGTTCTTCTTCGGGGGTGCGACTAGAACAACATCCACACGAAGATCTGGTAGAATAGTGGATGTGGTGACATTCACTTGTTCGGAGAGAGTTGCATCGATTTCCTCTCGGGTAAGCGGTGGATCATCTTGATCAGAGGAATCACTTTCAGGTTCAACTGACTTCACAGGCCTTTTCCTTGGGGCGCTCTTTTTCTTCAGAGCAGCAGATTTTGGATCATGCTTATTGAAAGATCGTGGATGTCGCCTAGAGTGGGGTGAATAGGCGCTTTAAAATAATTATGGTTTAGGCTTGAACAAATGCGGAATAAAACTAGCGTTTAATTTGTCAAGCACAAAACCTAAAACGACTAGGCTCACCTATGTGCACCAACAACTTATGCTAAGCAAGATAGACAACTAGGTGATAGCAAGATATATGACAAGAAACAGTATGGCTATCACAAAGTAAAGTGCATAAGTAAAGGGCTCGGGTAAGATAACCGAGGCACGCGGAGACGACGATGTATCCCGAAGTTCACACCCTTGCGGATGCTAATCTCCGTTTGGAGCGGTGTGGAGGCACAATGCTCCCCAAGAAGCCACTAGGGCCACCGTAATATCCTCACGCCCTTGCACAATGCAAGATGTCGTGATTCCACTAAGGGACCCTTGAGGGCGGTCACCGAACCCATACAAATGGCAACCCTTGGGGGCGGTCACCGAACCCGTACACTTTGGAAACCCTTGGGGGCGGTCACCGGTACCCGTCAAATTGCTCGGGGCGATCTCCACAACCTAATTGGAGACCCCGACACTTGCCCACAGCTTTACACCATAATGATTGAGCTCCGAACACCACCAACCATCTAGGGCGCCCAAGCACCCAAGAGGAACAAGCTCAAGGGTACCAAGCACCCAAGAGTAATAAGCTACTCAACTTCACTTCAACGTATCACCGTGGAGAACTCAAACCGATGCACCAAATGCAATGGCAAGGGCACACGGAGTGCCCAAGTCCCTCACTCTCAAATCCCACCAAAGCAACAAAAGCTATGGAGAAAAATGAGAGGAAGAACAAGAAGGAGAACACCAAGAACTCCAAGATCTAGATCCAAGGGGTTCCCCTCACATAGAGGAGAAAGTGATTGGTGGAAATGTGGATCTAGATCTCCTCTCTCTTTCCCCCCCAAAACTAGCAAGAATCCATGGAGGGATTGAGAGATAGCAAGCTCGAAGAAGGTCAACAATGGGGGAAGAACATGAGCTCAAGAGGTAAGGCTCAATGGGGAAGAAGACCCCCTTTTATAGGTGGGGAAAAATCCAACCGTTATCCCCATTCTCAGCCCGCAGCAAGCGGTACTACCGCTCAAAGGAGCGGTACTACCGCTGGCCGCAGCGGTACTACCGCTTGGCCCAACGGTACTACCGCTGGGACTATGTAGAGTACCAATGCAGGAGAAGGGGGGAAGGGTCAAAGGAGCGGGCCGTTGAGCGGTACTAGCAGTGGTGGTAGGCATAGTACTACCACTTATAAGCGGTACTACCGCTCCTACTGCCGCTCAACCCGACACGAGAAACGCAGGTCTTGTGTCGAGGCGGTACTACCGCGGAACCGGAGCGGTACTGCCACCTGTGGCCCTGGGCGATACTACCGCTGGAATAACGGTACTACCGCCTGTGGCTCTAGGCAGTACTGCTGCTCTGAGCCATGGTACTACTGCTGGCTCCATCCAATGCCACTTCCAAGCAAAACAGATGCTCCAGGAAAACCAGAACTGCCACAACTTCTGCAAATGAGCTCCGAATTGAGCAAACTCAACCTTGTTGGATAGATGACGACGAGTAGCATCCAACAGTGAAGAACCGGCATAAGAAGAGGTAGGGGAGGTATGCCAAGATATATAAGAGAGAAACCTCCAATAGAGAAGAACCGGCATAACCTCCAACATCAAAAACATCATAGAAGAAGCATGTGAACTCCATTTTCGATGAACTCAAGCTTGTCATCAAGGTGACCATAAGCTCTAAGACTCACAAAGAGAACCAAACAAGAACCAAGAAAGATGATGCAAGGATGCAATGGTTTGAGCTCTCTACGAACAATACAATCAAGCTACCAACTTGAGAGCCCCCCTTGATAGTACGGCAATCGATCCTATAACCCGGTCTCCCAACTACCACCATGAGACCGGTAAAATGGAAAACCTATCAAGGGCAAACCTTTGCCTTGTGCATGATCCACTTGAGCTAGATGATGACGATTTTGTCCTCCTCAAGATGGACCACCTTTCTTGATTGCATTGGGTCGATGAAGACTAGTTGATTGCTCCCCCATACTCCACTCTGGGTGTGCCACTCTTCGGCACATCTTCACAAGTCCATTGTCACCACAATGGACAGCAAGCTTCAAGCACTTGATCTCTTAGTGATTCTCCACTTGAACTTGCACACCGCAATCTTGATGACGATCACCACTTGATGTCATCCTCTCCATGGGTTGTATGATATCTTCCTCTTGACGCAAGCCCATGGAAACATACCTAACCCCACATAGAACTCTCACGTAGACCATGGGTTAGTACACAAAGCGTAATGGACAATGCTTACCATACCATGGGATCACTTGATCCCTTTATGTACATCTTCTACGCTTTGTGAGTTAATCAACTTGATTCACTCTTTGACTTAGTCTTGATCAACCTTGTATCTTTCCAACTCTCTTCATTAGGATGATGTCTTGAAGGTAAACATGACTGGTCACTCAATCTTCTTCTTCAAGACATGCTTGCAATAAGCTCCAACCTCACATGACCAATCTTTGCATAATTCCTTTGTAAATTACCTTGGCCAACACATAAACTCCTTCAAACCAACACATGGACTTCAAGAAATTCCTATGGACAAATCCTTCAAATATAACTCAAGGCAACCATTAGTCCATAGAGAATGTCATCAATTACCAAAACCAAACATGGGGGCACCGCATGTTCTTTCACTTATTCTTCGTTCTGCACTCGTCTTTTCCTTCAGCTTTTCTCTTCTCGATGTCTGACTTGATGAGACGACCATTTTCTTCTTCCTTTGCTTGATCTTTGGCGGCCTTCTTGGCACGCTTCTCAGCATTCTTGAGGTGCTTGGCCTTTTCTTCGGGATAGGAATCTGGAGTCTTGATGGAAGTTTCATGAGCATCAGGAGGTGGTGGAGGTCTTTGCTGTGGTCCACCAACTCGAATGAGCCCAATCTCGCAACAGTCACCCCAAGGGGGATGGAAGGCAAAGTTCTTGGCGTACCGAGGGTGAACCATCTTGTAGTTGAACCATTTATTTACCCAATGGAGCCGAATCTTTTGCACACATCCTTTTCTCTGATTGGAATCCTCTCCTGGAATGGTGTTATATTCATCGTGAGAAACAAGCTCAGCTGTGTTTTTGATTGGTTGTCTGCCACCTCTCCTTTTCTTCGGGGCATCTGCTTCTTGCTCATTTGTATTTTGTTCGGCACATTTTCTTTTGCTCGTTGATGGGCCTACCGTTGGGCCCTTTGGAGCTTTGGACTCGTCAGCAGTTCCCATGAAAGCTTCTTCATCGTCAGCCATACTGTGAATCTTGGTAGAATCTTCAACTGATTGCATTGACCTGTGAAGGAGAATAGAAGTGAGGGAAAAAGGGGACAGAGTCACAAATGCTCATAGCGAAAGATTTTCTAGAACAAAACATTTTGAGGAAGAATCAGACACATAATTTGTGAACTGTTTCAATAGAATGAAACATATTGATCGAGCTAGTTAGTCCGAATGAAAATACTAGACAGCGAGCTAGGCATTTCATTCGAGCAAAGCATAATCAAAAATCCTAAATCTAATAGATTCGGATGCGAGGAAAAACTACAAACCACATCCGCACTAGAGAAGTGAAAACCTAGATCTAAGATAAGCGGCAAAATCGGTGAAAATTAACCGCAGACGAACTCGAATCAGAAGGAAGGAAGTTCGAGCACGAACTACACGTACCCTAGCTTGGTGACGTGTAGCAGCTACGACGGTGCAAGGGAGAAGATATCCCGTGACGGCGTGGAATGAATCAGGTGAACTCTTTCTGGCAGCTAAGCGGTGAAGGGGTCGTTGGCGTCGAGCTCAAGGAGGAGCAGTGTGGTGAGGGTTTGGTGGAGATAGGGAGCGAGGAGAAAGAAGGAACGGGGATGAAGGGGGTGGTGCGGTTTATATATAGGCGAGGAAAATAACCGCACGCCGAGGTTAAGATCGAACGGTTTTTATACGAGGACGATTGCAATTCAACGGATAGGATGGACTGGCAGTTGAGAGTAGCACGTGGCAACCGTCACAGAACATGGTCCTGACTTGGGCGGGAAATCCCAAACTTTGGACAGGTTTCACCAAAACAGATTAAAGTTCGGTCTGAAACAAAATCGTGGTCAAGGACACTAGATGAGTTTCGTTCCAGATAAAATTTGAGCATTTGCAACGGAACAGCATATGCTGGAAGAGATAGATCAGAGAGAAAACAGGGTCCTTTGCATTTCACTTAGGCAAAAACACAAACACACGAGCAAATAGCTATGAGAGAAATGCAGTCGGACAGAAGTCAAATCCATCGAATCGAAGAGAAACTCATCGAAGAAAAAATGTGGTGGCATAACCCACCATATAAGAACTGTATGACCCCGAGCGTCGTAGAATTATCGTGGCACCCGGTTAGTCTAGTTCTTCGTTAATGTATTCACTCTCAGAAAGAAACTTTCACTTTGTCGAAAGTTTCAGACTCTTCGAGTGTTATGCACCCATTTCTTTCAAAGATGTGGAGTGTTAGCACGGGTGCCGAGTCCAGCTTACTGCACATTTGCAAAGTCTAGGATATTTAGCTCACACCGTAACACACATAATCTTTTCACGTCGAGAGGCTTGGTGAAGATATCAGCGAGATTGTCTTCGGTCTTGACGTGATTGACAACAATATCCTCTCGAGCCACATGATCGTGAATAAAGTGATGTCTGATGGCAATGTGCTTCGTGTGAGAATGCTGCACAGGATTGTGTGCAATTTTGATAGCACTCTCATTATCACAATAAAGAGGTATATGCTTGACCTTGATGCCATAATCCTTCAGTGTCTGCTTCATCCACAATAACTGAGTGCAACAAGAGCCAGCAACAATATATTCGGCCTCAGCCGTAGATAGAGAGACACAATTCTGCTTCCTTGAAGACCAACAGACCAAGGATCTACCAAGGAAATGACATGTCCCCGAAGTAGATTTCCTATCAACCAAGTCACCAGCCCAATCTGAGTCTGAATAACCAACAAGATCAAACTGTGCTCCGTTAGGATACCATAAACCTAAGGTGGGGGTGTGAGCCAAATATCTCAGAATGCGCTTGACCGCTTGGTGATGCGATTCTTTCGGTGCAGCTTGATAGCGGGCACACATGCAAACACTCAACATAATGTCAGGTCTGGATGCACATAGGTAAAGAAGAGATCCAATCATCGAACGATAGGCCTACTGATCATAATCCTTACCGTACACATCTGCATCTAGCTTACCATTCATGGGCATTGGAGTTTTATAGCCCTTCATTTTGGAATCTTGCATTTTGAACTTCTTCAGACACTCCTTCAGATATTTTTCCTGAGAAATGAAGATGCCATTCGCTTGTTGACGTATTTGCAGTCCGAGAAAGAATTTGAGTTCACCCATCATGGACATTTGATATTTATCAGACATTGTTTTCCCGAATTCTAAGCTGCAAGCATTGTTAGTACAGCCGAAGATAATATCATCCACATAGATTTGACAAACGAATAAATCATTGTCAACTGCATGAGTAAAAAGTGTGGGATTAGTGGATCCTGGCTTGAACCCCTTGTCGAGCAAAAACTTCTTCAGGGTGTCTTCAACCTAAAAACTTTGTTAGGAAACTCAGGGTGTTCAAAACCAGGTGGTTGTCTAACATAAACTTCCTCATCAATTTCACCATTGAAGAAAGCACTTTTCACATCCATTTGATACAGCATGATATCATTGTAATTTGCATAAGCAAGTAGAATGCGAATAGTCTCAAGGCGTGCAACAAGTGCATATGTCTCACCAAAATCAATGCCTTCTACCTGTGTGTTCCCTTGAGTAACGAGTCGAGCTTTGTTTCTTACCACAGTACCATTTTCATCTTGCTTGTTGCGGAAGATCCATTTTGTGCCGATGATATTGTGCTTCTTGGGATTCGGTTTGTCAACCAGTTCCCATACATCATTTAATTCGAATTGCACCAATTCCTCTTGCATGGCATTCATCCAATCCGGATCATTCATGGCTTCTTCATACTTGGTAGGTTCTGCCAATGAAACAAAGGAGAAACTGCCACAGTAGTTAGCCAAATGAGTAAGCGAACGAGTTGTGGGTCGATAACCTGGATTATCAAGTTCATCAAGAATTAGTGAGGGATCAACTCGATTTTCCACTCGAGGATGAGCATTTTCTTCGTGAAGGTCATTATCATCAGTATCTGCATTTGTATCATCATTCCCTTCAGGATTGCCATTTTGATCGGCATTTGTGTTCTGATTGCCATTTCCATTCGGAGGAGCATTTGCTTCGGCAAAGGCTTGATGAGTTCTACTTCGAGTCATGGGAGCATCATCATCAGATGACTCAGGTGCATTTCCTTCAACAGGCTTGACACTCCCAATGGCCATTTGCCGAATAGCATCCGATATCAGCGGTTCATCTATCACATTAGGCAGGTGCTCCTTTTGAGAGCCGTTAGATTCATCAAACCGCACATTTACCGTTTCCATAACTTTCATGTGGTGAGAGTTATAGACTCGATAAGTATGCGAGTTTGATCCATAACCAAGAAGAAAACCTTCATGTGCCTTAGATGCAAATTTGGAAGAATGATTCATGTCAAGAATATAACAAGGTGCACCAAAAACACGAAGATAAGAAACATTTGGCTTCTTGCTAGTGATAAGCTCATATGTAGTTTTCTTAAGGAACTTGTGAAGATAAACACTATTGATAACATGATAAGCAGTGTTAATAGCATCAGCCCAAAAGCGAATGAGAGTTTTATACTCACTGAGCATTGTTCTTGCCATTTCAATGAGGGTTCTGTTCTTCCGTTCAATGACTCCATTTTGTTGAGGAGTGTAAGCAGCAGAGAACTCATGAGTGATACCATGATCATCGAGAAATTCAGCAATGTGAGTATTTCTGAACTCAGTTCCATTGTCACTTCTGACATGCTTAATTCGCACAACATATTCATTCTGGGCCTTCTTAGCGAAACTTTTGAAGATATCTTGAGTACAAGTCTTGTCTTCGAGGAAGAATACCCAAGTGTATCGAGAGAAATCATCAACAATAACCAGGCCATAATGACTGCCACCGAAGCTTGCATAGTTTTGAGGACCGAATAAATCCATATGAAGAATTTCCAGTGGTCTTGTTGTGGTCATGACTGTCTTTGATGAATGATGCTTCTTAGCCAATTTACCAGCTTCACAAGTAGCACAGAGACGATTCTTGTCAAATTTTACATCAGGAATGCCACGGAGATGATTTTTCTTCACCAGAGTTTGCAAGTTTCTCATACCTGCATGACCAAGTCTACGGTGCCACAGCCATCCTTCAGTTGCTTTTGCAAGGAAACAAGTTTGGACTGAGGGACCCTTAGAGAAATCCACAATATAAAGATCACCCTTTCTAATTCCCTCAAAGATGAAGGAATGGTCAGAGACCATGAAGACAATGCATTTGGATACAGAGAATAATACTAGCATGCCTAAATCACATAACTTGCCAACTGACATAAGATTGAATCCAAGGGATTGAACAAGTAGCACATCATCAATAGATTTGTCCTTGGAAATAGCAATTTTACCTAAGCCAATTACCTTCCCTTTGTTGTTGTCGCCAAAAGTGATATACTTCAGAGGAGAAGCAGTTAAGTTGGGGTCGACAAACAACAACTTGTCTCCGGTCATATGACTAGTGCATCCACTGTCCATAGTCCATTCAGTACACCCGGAGACATAGTCCTGTAGAAGAATTAGGCTTTCTTAACTACCCACATCTTTGCAGGTGGCTTCGAAACAAATGAACGAGCAGGATAGGTTTTCTTTCGATAAGCCTAGTTGTTACTCGATGAGGAGCGAGTATAATTGAAAGAGTAAGCATTGAAATTCTTTCCAGATGAATGAGCATAATGATTGTTTCCTGTGTGCATATATTCATTCTGTCGAATCCTTTGTGCCTGCATGGTTAGTTGAGCAGAACCTGGCAAAGCATCAACATTTTTCTTTGGCACCCAAATAGTTCTCTTTGGGGGGCCATTTCTATTGTTCGGTCCAACATAGCGAGCAATTGTTTCACCATGTTGATCTTTGAACAACTTGTAGTTGTGCAGGGAATCATTATCAGGATATTCAGGAATGGGAGAGTCATATCAAGAAAGCAATGCAGAGTCGAGCATTTTGCTCTTTGCAGGGACCCACATAGTCTGAGGATATTGATGTGGTTCCCAGTAAGTGCCATCTTCATTCAGTTTCCTTTCGAAACCGATACCTTCCTTTCTAGGATTTTTGTGAAGAATGGATTTCTTCAAAACATCGCAAAGGGTTTGGTGCCCTTTGAGAGATTTGAACATTCCCGTCTGAAGAAGATCCTTCAACCTAGCATTCTCATCAGAGACAGAACTATTTTCCTCGATTGAGGGGTCAGCACTCACAGATGATTCAACATTAGATTCAGCATTGTTTCTTTCAAGACATTTTAAACATGGTGGCTCAAATACTTCAGGTTTCTCCTTAAGTTGTTGGGTGAGAAGAGAATTTTCTCTCATCAAATCCTCATGAGCCTCTCTCAGCGCCTCAAGTTCCTGTTTCCTTTTCAGGTAATCCTAGGTCAATCTTTCGTGGTCTGCTGAGAGAAAATCATGACGAGTTGAGAGTTCATCCATTCGTGACTTGAGAGAGGAATACTCTTCGGTCAGCGACTGTTTTTTCTCCATCTCCTCAACCAACAACCCTTCGGATTTCCTGAGAGTTTTCTCAATTTTCTCAAGAGAATTTTGTTGAATATTAGCAATTTTGATCAACTTAGCATGGTCATCCTCATTAGAAGAATATTGATCACTGGTGTGAACCTTCTGATGTTTTGAAGATACCTTTTCTTTCGAAGCCTTGGCCATGAAGCAGTATGCAGGAGATTCCTCGTCACTTGAAGGATTCCCGAAGAAGTTTGTCATAGTAGAGGAGGCACATGCTATGCCAGCCATGCTGGAGTCGGAATCTTCATCGGATTCTTCTTCTTCGGAACCTGACGATTCTTCTTCTTCAGAATCTATTTCCTTGCCGATGTAGGCCTTTGCCTTGCGAGAAGTGTTCTTGCGGTTGGAGGAGGGCTTGGAATGATTCTTTGAGGAAGATCTTGTCGAAGACTTTGAGGTGGAGTTGTCCTTCTTCTTGAAGAACTTCTTTGTTTTCTTCTCATCATCTGAATCGTAGTTCTTGCTCTTGCCTTTGCTTCGATAGTTGCTCGAGTCATATCTCCCACTCGCACGGATTTCAGCTTCCTAGAGAGGGCAGTCCAAAATGAAGTGTCCTGGCTTTTTGCACTTGAAGCAGGTATATTCTTCGGTAGGTTTGAAGATTTTGAACCTCCAGAGTTGCTTGAACTTCTTTTCTGGAACTGGCTCTTCTTATGGAAACGTTGGAATCGTTTTGTGATTAGTGTGAGATCCTTGCTGAGTCGTTCTGGATCATCAGAATCTTCTTCGGCATTTCCATATGAGGAGGAGTCAACCACAACCTTGAGAGCATGATTTTTTCATTGAGTTGAGCCATAAATATCTCTTTTCTCTTCTTCCTGTTCCTCATGTGTGTTCAGTGTTTCCATCACATAAGCAGAGTTGAGGCTTTTGAAATCAGGGCGCTCTCAAATCATTAGAACAAGCATGTCAAATGAAGTGTCAAGAGATCGTAGCAGTTTCTTCACAACCTCATGGTCAGTGATATCTTGGGCACCGAGTCCTTGGAGTTCATTAGCAATGTCACTGAGGTGATCGAAGGTTTGCTGACAGCTTTCATTTCCAATTCGCTTGAAGCGATTGAACTTCACTCAAAGAGTATTAATCCGGGCCTCTTTCTGAGATGAAACTCCTTCATTGATCTTTTCGAGGACATCCCACAGCTCCTTAGCAGTCTGACACTAGCGATACCGAAGGAATTGAGCACGAGAGAGATGGCCACCAATTTCATATTTGGCTTGAGCATCTAGTTGAATGAGCTTCTTTTCTTCATCGGTAGGAGCTTGAGGAATAACAACTGTGAACCCGATATGCACCATGTTCCACATATCATCATCTATAGCTCGCAGATGGATCTTCATCTTCTCCTTCCAGAAGGGATGGTCCGTCCCATCGAATATGGGAATCTTGAGATGCGACTTGTAGTTCACTGAAGACATACTTAAACTCCAAAGTCGTTAGACTAAAATGAGCAGAGTCAAGGAGTACCTAGGCTCTGATACCAATTGTAGGAATGAAGTATGTCTACCAGAGGGGGGGGTGAATGGGAGTTTTAAATTTTCTTCGGAAAACTTAAATCTCTCAGAACCCAGCAGCAGAATAAACAACAAACAGACTAAGAAGAAGTACAACATACGACCGAAGTGAAACTAAAGCATGTATCAAAGTAAAATGCATGAATAAAATGCATTGAAGGTAAACTTGAGTAACAGAGGTAACCGGCGGTGCTCGATGGCGAAAAGGAATTTGTTCGACCAGTTCATCCTTCTGCACAAGGACTACGTCTGGTTGGATGGGCTGTGACTTAACACGGAAGATAAACTCTCTTCACCCTATTCTCCTCGACATTCGATTCACCAATCGATGTTGATTACTCATGGTAGATACTTGAAGGCGATCTCCAAACCTTTATAGACTTCTTCTTCGAGAACCGCAATTACTCTTGGTCTCTGAAGAACTTGACACCTAACTGTCTAGAGAGTTTGCAGCTCTCAAGAGTAATAGGCGGAGCGTACTAAACTTAGATTTCAGTGATGCTGAACCACCATCTAATTCTTCGGCTCTAGGGTTTTTCTCTCGGTGGATTTTAAACTCAAATCACTCAGAGAGGGGGTTGCTCAACAATCTTCTCAGAAATCAAACGGAGCAGCCACCGAACAAAGCCGGTGCGGGATGGCTATTTATAGCCGCAGCCTTCCTAGATGGGAAATGACCATTTTGGACACGAGGTCCAGCCAATGACCAACCGATACGTTCTCAACGGTCGGATTTTGGAGCAACGGTAACATTACTTGAGGAACAAGTAATGCTAACTCCTCGGTCCAAGGCAAATCTCTCGCAGCAAAGAAGATCACAGTCTCTTGCTGGCAAGTATTTGCTCGGAGCACAAAGAGATTGCTCTCACAACTTTCATAGGTTTGGGTTTAGCATCAGAGAATCAAAGATTGGGAATGCTATACCCCTCTTAATAGTACGGTGGTCCTATGTCGGGGTAATCTCGCGACATATGCCAGGGGGTGGCTTATCATGGATGGGGACAGGAGTACGTCGTCGGGCCCTGGAAGCGGGAGTGAGCGAGATCTTGAACGAACACGAGTCTTACCCAGGTTCGGGGCTCTCCGAGGAGATAACACCCCTAGTCCTGCTCTGCGGGGTCTCCGCATGATGACTATGATCAATCTCGTAGCTACAAGCTTGCTCCTTGAGCTGTTTGCTAGAGGAAGGAGAAGGGCAAGGCTAGCCCAGGTGCTTCTCTAGCTATGTGTGTGTATAATGGTGTGGAAGATGAGCTGAACCCTTTGCATGGACGAACCTGGGGGATTTATATAGGCCTACCCCCCAGGGGTACAATGGTAATTGGGCCGGGTGGAGGACCCGGATATCAGCGTCTATGGGCACCGGGTTCTCCGCCGGCTGCTGGGGCCCGCCGCTTGGTGGGTCCCGCCGGCTGCTGAGGATTCGGCCGACAGGTGGGGCCCGCCGCCTGCGGGCCACGCTGATTGCCTTTTGCTGTAGCCTCGCCCTTGATGACAAGGCCTCATCAGGGGAGGCATGGCTACAGTCCGCCACCTGGCGGGCGCTCACTGTAGCCACACCCCGTCTCATCGGAGTAACGGCGCGTTGACTCCGAGTGGAGGGAGAGGCCGGCTGCTGGAAGCCGGTTTGTCATTGAGGCCGCCTTCTTGAGGTGCGCCGTCTTCCGGTTGCTCACAGACGGGTAGGGCCCACCGCTTGCGGGCCGTACCGACCGCCCGTCGTGGGAGCATGGTCCCGCTGACGAGGGCTGCATCATGGGCCGCGTGGCTACAGTGCCACGCGTGGCAGAGGGGTGTCCGCTTGGTCAGCCCGCCCTGTAGCCACGCCCCGCCGGGATTTGGGGGTACGGGTGGCCCTGTAGCCACCCCCCATCTTATCATATTGAATGGGCGCAGACTCCGAGGGGAGGAGGGGCCGTTTGCTAGGACCCGGCCTCCCCCGAAGCCGCCTTCTGAGGGTACACTGCCATCTGGGAGTCGGCCTCTTGGGCCAGCCGGCCCAAGGGAGCCGGCCACACGTCCGGGAGGCGCAAGGGGCTTGGCTTGCCCTGTTGTCTTGAAATGCTATGGGGTGCTGGTGAGGCTACCCGTGGTCAATCCCTCCGACATCCTATGACTCAATGAAAGAGGAAGAACAACAAAATAAATGCTACGTCTTCACTTCGTCTTCATTCTTCCTCGAGCGCAGTCATATGCTTTGAACAATCACCGAACCAATTGTTTAAACTTCAGCAATTTTTAGGGGTCACTCTCATTAGCTTTATCTTCGGTGATAACCTTCGCTGCCTCACAGGGAGATTATCTTCGTCATTTTTCATCAAACTCCTTGATTACTCCAGGGACCTGTTACTCTGTGTGCACTAGCAAACACATAAGTCCCAAACTGTTTATGTCAACAAACTCCAGAACATAAGGGGCCTATCATTGCACCAACACTTTGTGTATTGATAACATTGGTTTTTAACCGAGGGAAATACTTATCTCTACTGTACTGCATCATCCTCTCCTCTTCGCGGAAAAACCAACACAGATAACAAGTAGCAGTCCACAGCAGTGGTCGTGAGCTTCACGGGAGCTCCCAGTCTCCCCAAGCCTGAAGATTCCCCTGATCTTCCAAGCACCGCTATAGAGGAGACACATTCCAGCGGCCATTCTGTAAGTCATGCTTCACCATGGCTTAGTTTTCACTTCTCGCTGATCCCAAAGCCATTGACCTTTGGTTTTGTTCCTTCTTAGGGCTGTCCCTTATGGACCGGGGACCTCGTCTGCTGCGGGGACCTCCGTGGTAGACACGATCGCAACTATGCCGGTAGAAAAGGTGCCTGGCGTGCTATTATCACTGGGGGCCCCTTCTCCCGAGACCGGACGTCAGACCACAGGTAAGCATTACCCCCGGGCTCCTTGTGCCTTCTATAGGTATTGTAGAGCTTAAAAATCATCCATTTGTAGGAGGTCCCACCATGGAGCCCATAGTGGCCGCCGAGGTGGAGCGCGTGGCTAAGGTTGGCGAGGATGCGGAGTCGCCTTGGGTTGTGGGCTCGTCGCTTACCCGTGCGGAGAGGCCAGGCTCCTTCGGTAAGTTCACCTTTCCCTTGGCGAGCATGGCAGCGACATCTGTGTCCGTGAAGGTTGCAGCTAGCGATGTTGATCGCTCAATGATAGTGTCAGCCGGTCCGCCACTAGGGGCCTCCTCTTTTCTAACCGGTGGCCTCGCGCCTGAGGTTCTGCAGGAGGTCGCCGCATCCTTGGGAGCCGCTGATGAAGCGTTGAGGCATCTGTGGGAGGTTCTGAAGGAAGTGGGACATGCTGTGGGGCCCAGCTTCAAGGTATGACCCTCTTCGGGTGAAGTTGTGGTAGTCGTAGACCCCGGGGTCGAGGATGGTGATGATCTAAGAGCCATGCTTGTTTTCGCACATCGTTTGAGAAGTGGCCCAGTGCATAACTGATCATATGTATTTGTCCATGTGCTTGCCTAGGGATATCATGACCTTGTCGCGCAAGTGTCGGAACTAGAAAGGTAGCTCGTGTCTCTTCAGTTGAAGGCTGAAGGCCTTCAATGTGGCGAGGACAACTCTTCCTGTAAGTTATGACCATAGATTGTCCCACGAGGTCCCGCTTCTGATGTACTCACTTGGTCATTGTGGCATGATGGTTTTCTTGTGCAGCCCCCATGACTGTTGCGACCCTTCCTCAAGATGTGGAGGAGGCCTCCCAAGCCTGAAACTAGGCTGAAGAAGCCGAGCAGGCTGCCCAGAAAGAGTTGGAGACGGCGTTGTCTGCCAAACATGATATAGAGGCCGCCCTTCAATGAGAACAGGAGGCCTGCCATGTCTTCCGTGCTGACATGGAGCATAGTAAAGACCTTCAGGGCTTGGTTTAGCATGACTTGGACACTGCGGAGAAGAAGGCGTTGGAGTGGGCTAAGGTGGCCTAGGAGGCTGAACAGAAGATTGCTCCGCTTCGAAGGGACGGTGAGGAGACTCCTACACAGCTTGCCGAGGCACAACAATACTGTTGCAGTCTGGAGGCCGCTGCCAAAGGTATGTGTTTTATCTTTTTGTCTTCAGTGTAAGGTGACTTTGAAGGCCTCCAGATGTCATAAGGGCTCCTTGTATTGCATTTGCAGTTCCGCTCCCTAAGATCCAAGTTGAGGACGCGGAGGACCGGCTTCGAGAAGTCGCAGTGGTGGCTGAGAGGATGAAGACTGCCCTTTTTTTTTTTGAAATTGATGAAGACTGCCCTTGGTTTCATCATTCGGACCTTATTTCATGATGATCCTCAGCTGAAGCCGTACCTCGAGATTGTCCTGGAGCTGCTTGGGGGGTCTACAGAATAGTTGGAGGATTGGGTCTATTCAGTGGCCTTTGAAGGGGCTTGACAAGTTTGCGTCGGTGCTAAGGCCCATTACCCTAACATGAGCATGTGGTCGTTTGTGAGGCCTTCGGCAGGAAGCCCCAATCCATAGTTGTTCATGCAAGAGGTCACTAAGGAGGTTGAATATGCTGCAGAGGTGTGTCCCCTTCAGAACATTATTAAGAGGCATCCCAATCCTGGTAGTGTTGTGGAGTAGAGTTTGTATGCAAGATTAGAAAGTACTGTTTGGTGGTACTGTTTGAATTTATTTTTAACCTACCATGTCACGCGACTTCTTAATATCCGCTGGGAGAACGCCCCTGCCCGACCAATATATTCGCGTGCTAGCATTGGCCATCTGGACAAGGGCCCCTTTGGAGCCCACATGCTTGTCTATGTGCTTTTGCACTGACTTGGCTGCGGACTCATGGTCGATCCTTTGCATTCGTTAAGATTTGTCATGACTACGAGCAACAAGGTTGGCCGTAAGCCTTATGATCTTTCGTCTTTGTTTTGTTAAACAGCGGAGGTCTATGTACTGTGAATGCATCCCCCTGTACTTATGCTTTGTAGCGTCACTAGATGCGGGCCTTATCCGGAGCTACCGGGGGGGGGGGGGGCAAAATACAATGCAACCCTTGAGTCACAAAATAAGAAGATCTCTTGTACCACTCGTCAAAGATTTCTAGGGGAGGTTCAGTACAAGATGCTCTGTGTACTCCATTTAGCGATCATATGGATTGTAATAAAACAGAAGTGTTTGAAAAATATTCATTAGAGTTCCACAGTAAAACAACTATTTCATATCGACGGAACATATTAAAGAAAATATCATTCTTGTAGATGTACTGTCATAGTCCACATTGTTTGCGATAAACACATTTTGTACCGACTCCACCTTTCTAACATCAATCTAAGCACGAAACAAAAGTCTTCATGTTCTTTTCACTATAAGTTTGATAATAAATAATTATGATAAATAATGATATATTGTAACATGAATACTTACAGCAAATTCCGGCTCAATGAAAATCCTTGTGCGATCGAGATTAGTCCATGTATAGTATTTTCTATCTATTTGACTTACTCTTCGAATACATGAAGTGTAAACCTCATGATCCATTGTCTTTGTGCAAGCTAGCTGCTCCTCTATGACAATTCCATAAACTTTCAGATACCTTGGCTCATAATGTTTTATCCATAAGCTGTAAGACACACATATCATTAATATTAACATATTTAAATATAAAATAATGGAAAATAATTACTTGCTTGCCAAATTCATCTTTATCTATTGCTACAATAGATTCCTTAAGAGATTCTCACCGTAATTTGGTTGGCAGGTTGGAGCGCTTAGTATCAAACATTATATTACATTTCAGCTGAACAGAATTAACTTGTCTCTACATAATATCACAATCAAAGAAATCACCAAAGTCAAAATGATGCGCTCGAGTTATTTCAAATTCTTTGTAATGTCGCCTGAGTTCTTGACCAGTACAAGTCTAAAGCAAAGTTGTAATATTCTATTTCATAATTGACACACTTGATGTGTTAAAATTTCCATGATCATGCTCAACACTTTCAATACTTAGATTTTAGTTGGATCACTCTAAGCAATGGACCTCTCTGCATTTAAAACTGGAATCCAACAATTACCTAAGATAAGATCATTGTTGAGAAAGCACCTAATAATTATAGACAAAATACTTCTACCCTCTTTCACCTTTACCATACTTTCCCATTCAATGGTTTGTGCGACATTCGGTTCAACTCTCTCACTAAATTTTCTCTCTGAATACTTGCATTGTTACAACTTACAAGTAGAACCTTCATCTGTATAGCCAGCAAACAATTAATCACAATTATATTATCAAACAGAACAAAACAAGTGATTCAAAAAATACTACTTTCTGATCTCGCAACAACATTACTGAGAACAAAAACTTGTTTCAAAATGCTTGGCTGAATTTCATTATCTGAGAGAATAAACTAAGATACATATCTACGAACATTTTTTTAAATGAAGTATAATATGTAGTTTATTTCTTTTAGCAATATATGTCGCCTTATTTGATCTCTGAAGAAAGCATGGGCTCAGACCTCTTTGAGTGCAACACATGCAAGTTTGGTTTTAAAAACAATATGACTTTATCTATAGATTTAATATCTTCTCTAATTATATGATCCTTCTTCATATTCCATTCACTAATTATTTTAGCATGTCTCAGTTTGAATTCTTGAGTTACAGAATGTCGCACCTTCAAATATAGTTTAGTTCAGTGCGAAACAATTAATAACATTTAGAATTTATAAAGTATATAATGAAAATTTACCATTTGTGGATAAGTATCTCTTCGATGATCACTGAACTTCCCATTTGATATATGTTGTGGATTTGTTGAAGGTAAGAAAAATAGCACTTTCTTTCGAACAACTTCAACCCTTTAATATTTGCATTGTTCTTTAGTGATTCTTTAAGCAAAATATGACCGGCATATCCAACTAACTGTGATTTGTGTGCAACCATTGTTCTTTCAGACCTTTCAAAAACAAAATTGTGTGTCCTATCAAATATACTGTTGTAGGGTGGAACCCTAAGTGGGATCTTTTCACACTTGGGGGGGGGGAGGATAAACAACAAGAACACAAAAAAGGAATTCACTCAAACAAAACCTGAATCACACATCCACTAGAATAGCAAACACATGGATCCACAAGATACAAGAACAATCAAGGAAACAAGCACAAAGGTAAGGTTCTTCCCACTCCTAAGGAGGTGAGTTCTTGATGATAGTCTTCTCCAAAAGGAGGTCTTGATATCCACTTGGGATCCTCTCCTAAGAGGTCTTGATCTCCAAAAGGAGAGGTAGAAGGAGCAAAGCTCTATCAATGTCTCACATATACTTTGCTAAACCTAACAAATGTCTTAGACCCAAAATATATAGCTAGTGGGAAGAAGGGAATGACTTGGGAGGCAAGAAAGGGCATCCACAGCCGAAAACTGGGAGGCCCTTGCGCACGGGGTAAGTTGGGCCCGTGCGCACAAGGGTCCCGTGTGCATGGTACACGCCCGTGCACACGGGGTGCTAAAGCGGTTGAGGCCCGTGCGCACGGGGTCTGGAGGCCATGCGCACGGGGGTGCGTGTCTTGTTTCCAGTATCCTCCTGGAAGGCCCGTGCGCACGAGGTCTGTAACACCCCCTTGTAATGAGCCCTGTGACACTCTGTTAATCTTGCCAAGTCATGACCATTTGCAGTGCCAAGTCATATGGGTTAAGTATTCAATACAAATTCAACTCTGAAAATCAACTCAATTTCCAAAGTGAAATGTGAAGTTGACCAAGCCTTATGGGAAAATTGTTCAAAACTTTGCAAATATTCCAGAAGCACTCATAAAACTATCACCAATAATATTTGGATTAAATACAAGACTCAAACCATATGAAACAGCAACAAAACAGCAATATACAACACATTTAAAATCATATCATTTTCAAATGAAGTCCAAATTCACCCAAACCAATTTTTGGGGAAAGCTTACACTGCACATTAATATTTGAGCCTAGTCTCATATTTTACAAAAAGGCTAAAGTGGCCTAACTAATTCAAAACAGAGAATAAATAAAGAGAAATATAAAACAGAAAAGGAATAAGACAAAAGAGGCCGGAGCCACTTACCTGGCAACTGGGCCGAGCCCAGCTGGCCCAGCAGCGGCCTCGTCTACCTGCTCCCGTCGCCGTGTCGTCGTCTCCAGGGTCGCCGCGCCTCCACCGCCCGCCCGCTGCTCGCCACCGCACCAGAGCAGGTGGGCGAGGGGATAAGGGCGCCCCGAGCCCTCTCCCCTGGACTCCCTCGCCACTTCTTCTTTCCCCTCTCTTTCCCTCGAACGCGCCCGCCTCGCAGATCCTCTCTGACCGAGCGCACTCGCCGCCGCTGCTGCGTCAGCCTCGCGGCCACCGGCGCCCGTGTGCTTTCCCGACTAGTCTGGTGGACTCGCCGCCGTCTCCTTCTTCCTCTGGTGATCTCAGGCGAGGCCGGGGAGCTGAGCAGCCGCCATCTGCCTTCGTTCCCCATCTCCGGCCACCGTGGACGCCGCCGCCGAATTCGACTTCCCTCTGCGCTCCCGTTCACTCAAGGGCCTCCGTGTGCCGCTCCGTAAGTTCCTCCTTCCCTCCTCCCTTCTCCATTCACCTCCGCCGTGCTAGACGCCGGTGAGGTTCCGGTGGACGGTTGGCCTGGCGCGCGTGTCCATCATGCTTACCAGCGTGCGTAGATGCCCCCTGAAACCTTCCGTTTGGTCTAAACGTGGCTAAATAACCACTTCGCCGACCACCCGAAATGCCACCGCCGCGGGCCTCGACACCGGCAACTTTTCCGGCCGCTCCGCGGTCGGCTACCACCACCTTTGGATGCGCGCGAGTCCCCTGAGGCCGTAGATGCAAACCGCGTCCAAAATGGCCCATCGCACGCGAATTCCGAGCTCGCCGGAGCTCTATGCCGCGTCCGGCGCTCGCCGGAGTAGATTCCGGCGCCGGCGATGACCTGGCGAGATGTGGGTCCCGCCCCCAGTCGCTGTCATGCGGGCCCGTGTCGCGGTTGACCATGTTGACCACGGTCAACGCCGCTGACGTGGCCACCTCTGACACTGACTAGTGGGACCTCTTCTGTAATTAGTGTAATTAACTTACTTTAGATAAAACTAATTCAGATTAACCTAAATAGTCACTGACAGGCCGGGCCCACAAGCTAATTAACCTGTTAGTTTGAATTAAACTTTGGTAATTAACTACTGCCTATGACATGTGGGTCCCAGTGGTCAGTTTGACCTGGACCGGCCAGTGTTGACTGGTGACGTCACCCTGGCGTAATGCTGACGTCATAAATCATTTCTGATAATAAAAATAATTTCACGAAATCCTTTAATCTTTAAAAATTCATATCTTTTAAACCGTAGCTCAGATCGAAAAAGTTCAAACATGAAAGTTGCTCAGAACGACAAGACAAAGCCGGAGACGCGGTCCATTCGTCCGTCACACGTCCCTAACTATCCGAACATAGAACCGATCCCCTCCGGTCATCTGTCTGACAAATGTCCGGAACCGGGAAAACATTCCCGGTTGGATTTCCCCTTTTCTAGTTGACGTGCAACCATACGTTAGGACACACCCGTCACTATTTATTGTCATGTCACACTTTGTGTAGCACTTGTTGGCTTTATATTTATACTGTTTCCTCCTCCTCTTCTCTCTCGATAGAGCCCGGTGCCGACGCAGCTCCGGTGATTGGCTGCACCTCCGACGACCTTGCCTTTGCCGCCGAGCAACTAGGCAAGCCCCCCCTTTGATTATCCCGATATCGCCTATTCTATTTTCTCATTCTTGCATTAGAATTTGCTACTGATACTGTTATCCTATATCTGCTGCATAGCCTGATTATTGTAACCTGTTGTTGATACCTTATTGTTCATCCTAAACTGCTTAGTATAGTTTGGGTAGAGCCCCACTAGTGACCCCCACTTTATCCCGACTGCCCTGCTGGAGTTTCAGAAGACCCAACCAACGGGATCGAAGATCAGACCCCTGGCACCGCACCTCACTTCCCCTTCGTTGCTCGACACTACTGGGTTACTATCGTGTGCCGAGGGTGATACCTCGCCAGCACTTCTGATGATAACCTTGTAGGTTAGCTAATCAGTCGTGGTAAGCGAGGGTGATTCCTCCTACACCACCCCCGATAACGACTAAGTCGAGCAACACCTCACGTGTGGACCTCGAGGGTGATGCCTCTTACATCCATCTTGATGTTACATCAGGTGGGAGTCCAACGAGGGTGATGCCTCGGATTCCCCTTGATACGGTAACCACACGGATGCCTTACATTATTGTTGATACAGATACTTGAGAAGGCGGGTCGACCCTGAGGGGTACCCGCGGATGATGGATAGTTACCCGTGAGTTATTCCACGAGGCGCGGCCGGGCATTCTTAGCCCTTGCAGCAAGTCCTCGAGACGGGGCGACGGGGTCACATCTTTCGTGAGTCTCTGCTAGTTACCGCAAGCCACTAGGACACTACGATTTGGATATATGATCTGAGCCGGCCTCTGGTCGGATAGCACTAACCATCACGTGGGCATAGTATGGGCGTTCTGCACCGTAGCATCAGCCGAAAGCTCTGTCAGACGTCCAGTTCAGCATTGCGGCCGGGCTGGGTCGGCACCATCCGGTAGTGGTGGACCCTAGTTCGCCCTGCACGCAACGACCCGGAGGGCGAGGGGCGATGGCCCAAGACCCCCTTGCGCTTAGGAGGTAGACCGGCGGGGACCTCTCTGCTGAGCTGTAGGTAGGGTTGCGGTGTATCGTTTGGCCGAGGCCGGGCATGACCCAGGAAAGTGTGTCCGGCCGGAGTTAAGCGAGCGTGGTAGGTAAGTTGGTGCACCCCTGCAGGGAAGAACACATCTATCGATAGCCGGTCCTACGGTAAAGGACACTCGGAGTTGTATCCCGATCGGTACAGCTAGAATTGAGATGATACCTGGATATGTGGCTCCGGGATCGCTTTCTCGCAGGGAGACGAGGAAGGATCTCTGGGCGAGACTGTTGCTTGCTACTACCACTACTACTTTATACTATGCTGCTCTGTACTCCTCTATATGCTGCAAGATGCTCGAAGATGCTTGAGGATGCTTGAAGATGCTAGTCTTCGATAGGACTAGGCTTTCCTCTCTATTCTGGCATTTCTGCAGCCCAGTCCACATATACAACCTCCCTTTGATAATGATGCATATGTAGTGTAGATCCTTGCTTGCTGAGTACTTCAGAGTACTCACGGTTGCTTTGCTTTGCTTTTCTCCCCCTATCAGTTCGTCGTGATCTGATGACGGAGCCCTAAGACAGTTGCCCCGCCGACGATCGCTACTACTACCCCGAGGATGGCTTCTACTACGAGATGGCTATCGACCAGGAGTAGGTTCGGAGGGTCCTAGGCAGGAGGCCTACGCCTTTCGATCGTAGTATTTTATTTTGTCCCGCCTTCTTAAGGCATTTCTGTCTTTCTTTTATATCTGTACTCAGATACCTGATGCTTCCGCTGACGCTTGTATGCCATCGAGCTATGTATTCGAGCCCTCGAGGCCCTGGCTTGTAATATAAAGCTTGTATGATTTTATTTATGTTTTAGAGTTGTGTTGTGATATCTTCAAGTGAGTCCTTAGGCTTGATCGTGTGCATTTGCGTGTATGGTTAGTGCACGATTGAGCCGGGGGCGTCACAGGTTGGTATCAGAGCCGACTGCCTCTAGGAGTCCCCCTTTCCAACTCCTTGTCCGAAGTTGAGTCTAATGGTTCGAAAACTGTTTTACTAACTTGGCTGTGTGGCTTACGGGCCCACGTCGCCGAATGGGTGATATTAGGATCTTTTACTCCTCGACCTTTACTCTGGGACTCTACTCTCTCTTCTATTCGGGTTAAAATTTTTACTAACTCCAACATTAGGTTCTCGTGATCACATCTACCCGGAGTTCTGAAGTTATCCCCCCTTGCTTCAAGATTGAGGGCCAGGTTCTGCTTACAGGATCCTCTTATCGAGGGCACCCTGTGTTGTCACTTGCAGATTCCTCGCTCCTACAGTTTTCTCCGGCGTTGATGTAGCCTTTGCTATGTCTCGTTGTGTACTTCCTTACCGCATGCCTGCGTGCCGCCTAGTTGCCTAGCTTACCTTCTACGCCGTTGTAGCGCTGGTCTGTAACCGAACCTATGTACGGATCTGTATGTCATGACGACTATGATGTTGTATCTATTGCACTTCTTTTCTGTCGTGCATGATTACTTCATGAATGATCCCATACAATGTCAATGCTTGATGCTGAATGTGACGTTAGCCGTCACGTTAAAGCAGAGCATCAACAACCTGCTAGAATTCTGCAACCACTCCCTATTCCTTTATGGAAATGGGATAAGGTTCAAATGGATCTCATTACTGGCCTTTCCAAGTCACAGAAGGGTCACGATGCTATTCTTGTCGTCGTCGACCAACTCTCTAAAGTTGCACATTTTCTGCCTGTCAAGGAGACGATCACTGCCAGTCAGTTAGCAGAGCTGTACATCTCCAGAATCGTTTCACTCCACGGAATCCCAAAGGAGATTAGTTCGGACCGTGGCAGTCTATTCACCTCCAAATTCTAGGAAAGTTTCCAGGAAGCTATGGGAACTCATATCACCTGGAGTTCAGCTTATCATCCTCAATCCCAAGGCCAAGTCAAACGAGTAAATCAAGTGCTTGAAGACATGCTGCGAGCTTGTGTTATTTCTTTCGGCAAGAAGTGGGAAGAATCTCTTCCGTATGCGGAATTCTCTTATAACAACAGCTATCAAGCCAGCTTGAAAATGGCCCCCTTCGAAGTACTATATGGACGTAAGTGTTGAACCCCTCTGAATTGGTCAGAAACTGGGGAACGACCACTCGTGGGTCCGGATATTATCCAACACGCCGAAGAGCAAGTTCGTATTGTCCGGGAGAATCTCAAGGCGGCCCAAGACCGCCAGAAGAGCAACTGCGATCGCAAACGATGGGGTTTGACTTATCAACCTGGTGATCAAGCTTATCTGCGTGTCACTCCCATGAAGGGCACCCATCGTTTTGGAATCAAGGGCAAGTTAGCTCCACGCTACATTGGTCCTTTTTGCATTGTTGCCAGACATGGTCAGGTGGCATATAAATTGGAGTTACCACCACAATTCTCTCATATCCACGACGTCTTCCATGTGTGGCAACTTCGTAAATGCTTCAAGGAATCTCCGCATCACGCAGTGGATCACGAGATGCTCGAATTGCAAGATGATCTATCTTATAAGGAGCATCCCATCCGCATTCTCGATGAAGCTGAACGTCGAACTCGCCAGAAGATGACTAAGTTCCTGAAAGTACAGTGGTCGAATCACACTGAAGATGAAGCCACTTGGGAACGCGAGGATCATCTTCACAAGGAATACCCCGACCTCTTTCCTTCTACCTCCTAAATTCTCAGGACGACAATTTCTTTTAGAGGAGGAGAATTTGTAACACCCCCTTGTAATGAGCCCTGTGACACTATGTTAATCTTGCCAAGTCATGACCATTTGCAGTGCCAAGTCACATGGGTTAAGTATTCAATACAAATTCAACTCTGAAAATCAACTCAATTTCCAAAGTGAAATGTGAAGTTGACCAAGCCTTATGGGAAAATTGTTCAAAACTTTGCAAATATTCCAGAAGCACTCATAAAACTATCACCAATAATATTTGGATTAAATACAAGACTCAAACCATATGAAACAGCAACAAAACAGCAATATACAACACATTTAAAATCATATCATTTTCAAATGAAGTCCAAATTCACCCAAACCAATTTTTGGGGAAAGCTTACACTGCACATTAATATTTGAGCCTAGTCTCATATTTTACAAAAAGGCTAAAGTGGCCTAACTAATTCAAAACAGAGAATAAATAAAGAGAAATATAAAACAGAAAAGGAATAAGACAAAAGAGGCCGGAGCCACTTACCTGGCAACTGGGCCGAGCCCAGCTGGCCCAGCAGCGGCCTCGTCTACCTGCTCCCGTCGCCGTGTCGTCGTCTCCAGGGTCGCCGCGCCTCCACCGCCCGCTGCTCGCTACCGCACCAGAGCAGGTGGGCGAGGGGATAAGGGCGCCCCGAGCCCTCTCCCCTGGACTCCCTCGCCACTTCTTCTTTCCCCTCTCTTTCCCTCGAACGCGCCCGCCTCGCAGATCCTCTCTGACCGAGCGCGCTCGCCGCCGCTGCTCTGTCAGCCTCGCGGCCACCGGCGCCCGTGTGCTTTCCCGACTAGTCTGGTGGACTCGCCGCCATCTCCTTCTTCCTCTGGTGATCTCAGGCGAGGCCGGGGAGCTGAGCCGCCGCCGTCTGCCTTCGTTCCCCATCTCTGGCCACCGTGGACGCCGCCGCCGAATTCGACTTCCCTCTGCGCTCCCGTTCACTCGAGGGCCTCTGTGTGCCGCTCCGTAAGTTCCTCCTTCCCTCCTCCCTTATCCATTCGCCTGCGCGTGCTCACCAGCGAGCTGACCTCGTTAGCCGGAGCTCACCTCCGCCCTGCTAGACGCCGGCGAGGTTCCGGTGGACGGTTGGCCTGGCGCGCGTGTCCATCGTGCTTACCAGTGTGCGTAGATGCCCCCTGAACCTTCCGTTTGGTCTAAACGTGGCTAAATCACCACTTCGCCGACCACCCGAAATGCCACCGCCGCGGGCCTCGACGCCGGCAACTTTTCCGGCCGCTCCGTGGTCGGCTACCACCACCTTTGGATGCGCGCGAGTCCCCTGAGGCCGTAGATGCAAACCGCATCCAAAATGGCCCATCGCACGCGAATTCCGAGCTGACCGGAGCTCTATGCCGCGTTCGGCGCTCGCCGGAGTAGATTCCGGCACCGGCGATGACCTGGCGAGATGTGGGTCCCGCCCCCAGTCGCTGTCATGCGGGCCCGTGTCGCGGTTGACCGCGTTGACCACGGTCAACGCCGCTGACGTGGCCACCTCTGACACTGACTAGTGGGACCTCTTCTGTAATTAGTCTAATTAACTGACTTTAGATAAAACTAGTTCAGATTAACCTAAATAGTCACTGACAGGCCGGGCCCACAAGCTAATTAACCTGTTAGTTTGAATTAAACTTTGGTAATTAACTACTGCCTATAACATGTGGGTCCCAGTGGTCAGTTTGACCTGGACCGGCCAGTGTTGACTGGTGACGTCACCCTGGCGTAATGCTGATGTCATAAATCATTTCTGATAATAAAAATAATTCCAGGAAATCCTTTAATCTTTAAAAATTCATATCTTTTAAACCGTAGCTCAGATCGAAAAAGTTCAAACATGAAAGTTGCTCAGAACGATGAGACAAAGCCGGACACGCGGTCCATTCGTCCGTCACACGTCCCTAACTATCCGAACATAGAACCGATCCCCTCCGGTCATCTGTCTGACAAATGTCCGGAACCGGGAAAACATTCCCGGTTGGATTTCCCCTTTTCTAGTTGACGTGCAACCATACGTTAGGACACACCCGTCACTATTTATTGTCATGTCACACTTTGTGTAGCACTTGTTTGCTTTATATTTATACTGTTTCCTCCCCCTCTTCTCTCTCGATAGAGCCCGGTGCTGACGCAGCTCCGGTGATTGGCTGCACCTCCGACGACCTTGCCTTTGCCGCCGAGCAACTAGGCAAGCCCCCCCTTTGATCATCCCGATATCGCCTATTCTATTTTCTCATGCTTGCATTAGAATTTGCTACTGATACTGTTATCCTATATCTGCTCCATAGCCTGATTATTGTAACCTGCTGTTGATACCTTATTGTTCATCCTAAACTGCTTAGTATAGTTTGGGTAGAGCCCCACTAGTGACCCCCACTTTATCCCGACTGCCCCGCTAGAGTTTCAGAAGACCCGACCAACGGGATCAAAGATCAGACCCCTGGCACCGCACCTCACTTCCCCTTCGTTGCTCGACACTACTGGGTTACTATCGAGTGCCGAGGGTGATACCTCGTCAGCACTTCTGATGATAACCTTGTAGGTTAGCTAATCGGTCGTGGTAAGCGAGGGTGATTCCTCCTACACCACCCCCGATAACGACTAAGTCGAGCAACACCTCACGTGTGGACCTCGAGGGTGATGCCTCTTACGTCCATCTTGATGTTACATCAGGTGGGAGTCCAATGAGAGTGATGCCACGGATTCCCCTTGATACGGTGACCACACGGATGCCTTACATTATTGTTGATACTGATACTTGAGAAGGCGGGTCGACCCTGAGGGGTACCCGTGGATGATGGATAGTTACCCATGAGTTATTCCGCGAGGCGCGGCCGGGCATTCTTAGCCCTTGCAGCAAGTCCTCGAGACGGGGCGACGGGGTCACATCTTTCGTGAGTCTCTGCTCGTTACCGCAAGCCACTAGGACACTACGATTTGGATATATGATCTGAGCCGGCCTCTGGTCGGATAGCACTAACCATCACGTGGGCATAGTATGGGCGTTCTGCACCGTAGCATCAGCCGAAAGCTCTGTCAGACGTCCAGTTCAGCATTGCAGCCAGGCTGGGCCGGCACCATCCGGTAGTGGTGGAGCCTGGTTCGCCCTGCACGCAACGACCCGGAGGGCGAGGGGCGATGGCCCAAGACCCCCTTGCGCTTAGGAGGTAGACCAGCGGGGACCTCTCTGCTGAGCTGTAGGTAGGGTTGCAGTGTATCATTTGGCCGAGGCCGGGCATGACCCAGGAAAGTGTGTCCGGCCGGAGTTAAGCGAGCGTGGTGGGTAAGTTGGTGCACCCCTGCAGGGAAGAACACATCTATCGATAGCCGGTCCTACGGTAAAGGACACTCGGAGTTGTATCCCGATCGGTACAGCTAGAATTGAGATGATACCTGGATATGTGGCTCCGAGATCGCTTTCTCGCAGGGAGACGAGGAAGGATCTCTGGGCGGGACTGTTGCTTGCTACTACCACTACTACTTTATACTATGCTGCTCTGTACTCCTCTATATGCTGCAAGACGCTCGAAGATGCTTGAGGATGCTTGAAGATGCTAGTCTTCGATAGGACTAGGCTTTCCTCTCTATTCTGGCATTTCTGCAGCCCAGTCCACATATACAGCCTCCCTTTGATAATGATGCATATGTAGTGTAGATCCTTGCTTGCGGAGTACTTCAGAGTACTCACGGTTGCTTTGCTTTCCTTTTCTCCCCCTATCAGTTCGTCGTGATCCGATGACGGAGCCCTAAGACAGTTGCCCCGCCGACGATCGCTACTACTACCCTGAGGATGGCTTCTACTACGAGATGGCTGTCGACCAGGAGTAGGTTCGGAGGGTCCTAGGCAGGAGGCCTACGCCTTTCGATCGTAGTATTTTCTTTTGTCCCGCCTTCTTAAGGCATTTCTGTCTTTCTTTTATATCTGTACTCAGATATCTGATGCTTCCGCTGACGCTTGTATGCCATCGAGCTATGTATTCGAGCCCTCGAGGCCCTGGCTTGTAATATAAAGCTTGTATGATTTTATTTATGTTTTAGAGTTGTGTTGTGATATCTTCAAGTGAGTCCTTATGCTTGATCGTGTGCATTTGCGTGTATGGTTAGTGCACGATTGAGCCGGGGGCGTCACAAGGTCTTAGGGGCCCGTGGGCACGGGGTCGCCTAGGAGGTGTTGAAGTGCTGCGGCCAGGCTTCTCCTTCCTCCTTGTGGACTTGGGTTGCTTCTCCTACTCTTTGGGGTGCCCCCCAGCTGCTTGGTGGTGTTCTTCTTTGTACCTAATGACACATAGCATGTTTTGGTGAGGTAACATCCAAGTTCCATTCATATCCATATCGGTGTCGAGTAGGAGTGAGCTCACCTCGGTTTCAATGGCGCATGCTCGAGCTCTTGTCATAGGTCTATATGGTGCTTGATGGGTTGTAGTAGAGTCCATGGGGATAATGGAAGGATGCTCCGCATCATCTCCCCCCCCCCCCGTGGGAGAGATCCGTCCTCGGATCATGATCTTCATCACCATGGTATGGGAACAAGTCCTTGATGTTGAAGATGTCGCTTATGTTGTACTTGTCATGTGGGATGTCGATCTTGTAGGCATTGTCATTGTAGCGTGCTAGCACCTTGACGGGTCCATTGGCTCGTGGTAGTAACTTGGACTTGCGTTCTTTGGGGAAGCGGTCATTGTGAAGATGTAGCCACACGAGATCGCCCGGGTTGAACACCATGGGGTGCTTGGTCATGTTTAGCTTGGAGGCGAGACGGTGTACTTGACGCTCGATCGTGTGCCTTGTGTCTTCATGCATCTTCTTGAGATAGCTTGCTCTTGCACTAGCGTCCATGTTTGTGCATTCTTGTAGTGGAAGAGGTAGAATGTCCAATGGGGACAATGGGTTGAAGTCGTAGACGACCTCGAAGGGGACTTGCCGGTAGTAGAGTGTCGAGCTCGATTGTAGGCGTACTCGGCGATGGGTAAGCACTCCTCCCACTCCTTGATATTCTTCTTGATCAACACGCAGAGAAGTGTAGAGAGCATCTGGTTTGTGACTTCCGTTTGGCCATCGGTTTGAGGATGATAGGCGGTTGAGAAGAGTAGCTTGATTCTGAGCTTGGTGCATAGAGTCTTCCAAAAAGTAGCTTAGGAACTTGACGTCTCGGTCTAACACGATGGTCCTTGGCACTCCATGTAACCTCAAGATTTACCTACAAAAAAGATTTGCAACATGTGAAGCATCGTCTATCTTATTGCATGGGATGAAATGTGCCATTTTAGAGAATCGGTCCACAACAACAAATACAGAACCCTTGCCATTTTGGGTCCTAAGTAATCCAAGCACAAAATCCATACTAATATCTTCCCATGGTTGATATGGGATAGGAAGTGGCATGTGTAAACCATGAGATTGAGCTTGAGACTTAGCTTTGCGGCATGTCGAGCACCGGTTGGTCAAGCGTGCAATGTCACGGAACATCTTTGGCCAAAAGTACTTGAAGGAGAGTGTGGCAAAGGTCTTGTCGCGTCCGAAATGTCCCATAAGTCCTCTGCTATGAGCCTCTTGCAAAAGTAACAAACGAAGAGAAGACTCGGGGATGCAAAGTTTGTTAGCACGCATAAGATAGCCATTCTTGAGGTAATAGTTCTCCCAACAAGTGTGAGAAAGACATTTGGCATAAGGAATCGCAAACGAAGGATCATGTGTATATAGCTCTTTAACATGCTCAAAGCCGATAACATTCAATTCAAGTTTAGTAACTAACATGCACTTGCGGGAAAGAGCATCCACCACAACATTTTCTTTACCCTTAATGTACTTGATCACATAAGGAAAAGATTCAATGAATTCACTCCATTTAGCATGCCATTTATTCAACTTGGTTTGACCTTTAAGATACTTAAGTGTTTCATGATCGGTGTGTATGACAAATTCATGTGGGCGAAGATAATGCTCCCAAACATGCAATACTCGCACTAAAGCATATAGTTCTTTGTCATAGATGGGATAATTAAGTTGAGCTCCAGAAATTTTTTCACTAAAATATGCAATGGGTCGCTTTTCTTGCATCAAAACTCCACCTATATCGTTACCACTAGCATCACAATTAACCTCAAAAGTTTTGTTGAAATTAGGCAATGCAAGAATTGGAGCATGTGTAAGCAAAGATTTGAGCTCTTCAAATGCGGTAGATTGAGAGGGTACCCAAACAAAAGGTGCATTCTTCTTACTCAAGGCATGCAATGGTTAGGCAATTGTGCTAAAATCCTTAACAAAGCGACAATAGAAACCGGCGAGACCAAGGAAACTACACACTTGTTGCAAAGTCGTGGGTTGTGGCCAAGTTTTAATTGCTTTAGTTTTTGTCTCATCAACATGAACATCCTTGGAAGACACAACAAAGCCCAAGAAAACAATCTTTTCAACACCAAAAGTGCATTTTTCCATATTAGCATAAAGTCGCTCGTTTCTAAGCACTTGCAAGATGTCTCTAAGATGGGTGACATGATCTTCTAGAGATTTGCTAAACACAAGTATATCGTCAAAGTATACCACAACACATATGCCAATGTATTTGCGAAGAACATAATGCATGACTCTCATGAAAGTGCCGGGTGCTTCCGATAAACCCATAGGCATAACTAACCACTCATATAAGCCAATTTTTTTAAACCAGTTTTCCATTCATCACCCTCTTGTATGCGTATTTGATAGTAGCCACTTTTAAGATCAATTTTTGAGAAAATTTTGGCTCCGCTAAGTTCATCTACCATGTCATCAAGGCCTGGAATGGGATGCCTATAGCGAACGGTGATAGCATTGATGGGTCTACAATCGGAACACATGTGAAAACTACCGTCTTCCTTAGGTACGAGAATAACCGACACGACACAAGGACTCAAACTCTCGCGTACATGCCCATGGTCAGTGAGATGTTGTACTTGCCTTTGTATTTCTTTGGTTTCTTTGGGGTTGACGCGGTACGGGGCCTTGTTCGGAAGAGGTGCCCTGGGGATGAGGTCGATTCGGTGTTCGATGCCACATATATGAGGAAGACCGAGAGGTAGCTCATCGGGGAAGACATCCATGAATTCCGGCAACAACTGAGACAACACTAGAGGTAGATGGTTAGAGGCGGGAGTCCTTGCCGCCTCATCTTTGCATACTAGGACATAGTGTAGGACACTCAAAGGCTTCTCACACACTTCTCTCATCTCTCTTTTTGTGGCTAGGAGGACTAAGTTCTTGTCTCTCGTCGTAGAGTCACTCAGTTTGGGCTTGTGGCACTCACTCTCTTTGTTGTGGGTTGCTCGCTCACTAGTCTCTCCTTTGTTTTGAGGCTTGCTTGTCGGAGATCACTTGACTTGGCGTCATAGCTCGTAGGACGTACTCCTTGCCCTTCATCTTGAAGCTATAATGATTTGTTCGTCCGTTGTGGATGATGCCGCGGTCGAATTGCCAAGGTCTTCCCAAGAGAAGATGGCACACGGACATGGGAACCACATCACACTCCAAGGTGTCCTCGTAGGCGCCGATCTTGAAACAGACTTGAACGGTGTGCTCCACTTGAATTGTGCCGGAGTCGCTAAGCCATTGGACCTTGTAGGGATGAGGATGCTTCATCTTGACCAATTGTAGCTTGGAACATAGCTCTTCACTTGCTAAGTTGTGGCAACTTCCTCCGTCGATGATGGCGTTCATGGAACGTCCATTGATGCCGGCCTTGGTGTGGAATATATGGCAATGTTGGTCTTCGTCTTGTTGGTGTTGAAGTGTCAAGACCTTGGAGACCACGAGAGCGGGACTTGAATCATTGTCACAAAAGACTTGAGCATCTTCCTCTTCATTCACTTGATGGTGCATGGCCACGTGCTCGAGTGCTTCCATCTCGTCTTCGCTCATCGAGTTGTATGTGCCGTCATCATTGGTGATCATGGTACGCCGATTGATGCAATGGAATGACTTGTGACCTCGTCCACCACAAGTGAAACACTTGATGGAATTTGTCTTGACGGGGTCATCCGTTGGCACAGACGATGAGGATGATTTGGACTTGTAGTTGCTTGCTGGTTGACGAGTCGAGGAAGGCGTCGCTTGCTTGGAACTTGACTTGTCGCCGGTACTTGGTGATGCTCTAGTCGAGGTAGGAGGTGTCTTAGTTAAGGGAGCATGAGTGTAGGAGCCGTAGGTCTTGGAAGAGTACTTGGCGTATTTGAAGTCATCTTGCACTTGTCGCTCTGCCTTGGTCGCTTGATGGAATAGCTCGAGAATGTTGGAGTAGGGTTGGAAATCGGCAATCTTCTTTATTGGGTGATTGAGGCTGTTCAAGAAGCGTGCCATAGTTTGCTCGTCATCTTCCTTGACATTGGCTCGTATCATGGCAATTTCCATCTCTTGATAGTATTCTTCCACCGTCTTCGTGCCTTGCTTGAGAAGTTGCAACTTCTTGAAGAGACCGCGAGTGTAGTGTGTAGGCACAAAGCGGGCTCTCATGACATCCTTCATTTGTGTCCAAGTCATGATTGGTGGTTCGCCTGTCTCCCGCCGTCTTGCGAGCACTTGTTCCCACCAAATGAGGACATAGTCTTGAAACTCGAGGGAGGCCATGGCGATTTTCTTCTCCTCGTCATAATTGTGAAGGCGGAATATCTTGTCAACCTTCAATGCCCATGAGAGATATTCTTCGGGATCGGTGCTTCCGGAGAACTTGGGCATGGTGAACTTGAGCTTGTCATAGCGTAGTTCTTCATCATAGTGCCAGTTTTGATGTCACTCTTGGCGTTGAGGAGGGTCTTCAATTTCACGCTCCACTCGATGGTTCTCTTGTCGTGGAGGAGGATGAGGTACATGTGCCCAGTTTCTTCGCTCTTGTTGCTCCTCAAGGCGAGCGGCTTCATCTTGTCGTGCTTGGCGAAGTTCTTCTTCTTGTTCACAGACTTGCCGGTTGCGTTCTTGGATGGCTCGAGTAGCCTCGCGGAGTTCTTGTTGTGCTTCGAGTGCTTGTGCTTCATGGCTTTGTTGCTCTTGCCGGAGTGCATCGCAGTCTTGAGGTGTTGGACGAGGGTGTTGTGGTGGAGGTTGCTCTTGATCCATGGCTTCTTGTTCTTGGCGTCACGCCCTTTCACATGCTCGAAGTCGGTCTTGCAAACCATTGTCATGGAATGGATTTTCTTGAGCATGGCAACCTTGAGGGTCGTCGCGTCGAGGAGAATGAGCTCGATGAGGACTTGCATTGGAAGAAGAGTACGCCAAAGAGTGGCGACTTGAGTGGCGCCGTCTTGATGAGGAGGTGGTAGAGGATGTGCGGCTCACGATCATGTTGCAAAATTCCTCCATTTGAGTGTTGAGCTTGGCGTCCAGATAGTCCCGGCTTCTTGCTTCCGATTGGCGTAGGTCGGTGGTGAGTTGCTCGATGCGATCACTCAAATCTTCACTTTCTTGATGGAGAGCTCGTTGGGCGACAAAGAAGTGATTTTTGGTGACGTAGTCGCATTCATCATCTTGATCCTCGAAGAGTGGGTTCGCCGAAGAAGTTGGCCTATCCATCATATGCAAGTGGTGGTGAGTAGGAAAATGATAGGACAATACCAAAGTTACCTTTTTCAAAGATTGTGGATGTATCGAGTATCACCCAACGTGATGCTATAATAGTAGAATTGGTACCAGGTTTTGTTTCCTCACACCTACAAGTAAAAGGCTTATGGAGGATCTCGGTTAGGAAGTGGCACAATAGTTCAAGCAAATGTTAGTCAAGATGTCGAAAATGTTGAAAATATGCACAAATTGCAAGTAAGGCAAATAGATCAAACCCAAAGTAGCACTAGGAACACACACACAAAAGATAAATGAGATCCGCGGAACCAAGGAAGGAGCTCTAAATGTGGAACTATGGAAAATGATCTTGTTGCACGGATACTAGAGAGATGCTAGCTTGATTGCTCAAATGGGCTAGATACGCTTGTGCACCAACCTATGAGAGTAACGTGTCGTCTACAATCCCAAATATCCTAAGTATGTATCACTATGATGCAAAATGGCTCCATGCTATTGCTTACAAGCTCTTCGTTTCTCTTCTTTTGCTTAAAAGCTTTCTTTCTATTTTTTTCACTATGCCACAATGCTTGATGCGCGAGCCGGAATATGAGGTAACAAGTGTGATATGCGCGGGAGAGACTTATGGCACAATTATGATAGCAAGATGATTTCACTCTAAATGTAGCTATGCGGGATAGTCGTATCACTAAAGGTGCACAAAGAACGTGGCCCGATAATTCTCAACTCACTAGTCTCGATGGGTAAGTGACGCAAAAGGGGCTCGAGGCTATCAAGGTAATGGCAAGGGTAAGAACAAGGTGTCGTCGAGGTTACCGTCCTTGCTTACGGTTGGTATGAAGATGATATAGTCGATGTCGATGTGGAGTCCGAGGTAATGATGAGTGGCGGTGATGTCGAAGTTGAACCATACCTAAGTAGCTGAAACACCTTAGGACATGGTGAACCGCAACCCAAAAAGCTCAAACACCAACGGGAAATAGTGCGGAAAGCGAATGGTGGTGGTGGAATGCCAAAAATATGTGAAAAGGGGTGTGGCCGAACTGTACAGAAGGGGCCGTGCACACAGGGTAAGTGAAGCCCGTGTGCACGGGGTCTCGATGGCCTGTGCACATGGGGTGCTCTGCTGCGCAAGAACACCGTTGGATCCGTGGGTGATTTAAAAATTTTGGCTAAAATTGGTGTTGGGATGGATGGTGGTAAGGGGTAGATCCACTTGTCAATCACGAAATTCATGGACCAAATCAACAAAATCTCACAAGATCCAACAAATTACAAGAAAAATTTTGGGGATATTTTTGGTGGGGATTTTTGAATTAGGACACAAAGCAACAAAATTAGGCTAGAATATGGGGGGTAGGGACTCCAAGATGTCAATCAACCTTGCTCATGATACCAAGATGTTGTAGGGCGGAACCCTAAGAGGGATCTTTTCACACTTGGAGGGGGAAAAGGATGAACAACAAGAACACAAAAGAGGAATTCACTCAAACAAAACCCAAATCACACATCCACTAGAATAGCAAACACATGGATCCACAAGATACAAGAACAATCCAAGGAAAAAAGCACAAAGGTAAGTTTCTTCCCACTCCTAAGGAGGTGAGGTCTTGATGATAGTCTTCTCCAAAAAGAGGTCTTGATATCCACTTGGGATCCTCTCCTAAGAGGTCTTGATCTCCAAGAGGAGTGGTAGAAGGAGCAAAGCTCTATCAGTGTCTCACATATACTTTGCTAACACTAACAAATGTCTTAGACCCGAAATGGGAGGAAGGAGATGACTTGGGAGGCAAGAAAGGGGATCCACGACCGAAACCTGGGAGGCCCATGCGCATGGGGTAAGTTGGGCCCGTGCGCACGGGGGTCCCGTGTGCACAGTACATGCCCGTGCGCACGGGGTGCTACAGCGGCCGAGGCCCGTGCGCACGGAGTCTGGAGGCCGTGCGCACGGGCGTGCGCGTCTCGTTTCCATTACCCTCCTGGGAGGCCCGTGGGCACGGAGTCGCCTGGGAGGTGTTGAAGTGTTGCGTCTAGGCTTCTCCTTCCTCCTTGTGGACTTGGGTTGCTTCTTCTACTCCTTTGGGGTACCCCTCAGCTGCTTGGTGGCGTTTGTCTTCGTACCTAATGACACATAGCATGTTTTAGTGAGGTAGCATCCAAGTTCCATTCATATCCATATCGATCTCGAGTAGGAGTGAGCTCACCTCAGTTTAATGGCGCATGCTCGAGCTCTTGTCATAGGTCCACGTGGTGCTTGATGGGTTGTAGTGGAGTCCATGGGGATGATGGAACACTAGTAGAAAACATACCTTTCGCCCGGAGCATTAGTCCCGGCCTGGTTTGGGCCCAAGACTAATGTGATCATTAGTCCCGGTCCCAACGGCTAGGAGCGGACGGGGGCACGGCCACCATTAGTCCCGGTTCATTTTTCACCTATAGTCCCGGTTGGTGATACAAACCGGGGCTAAAGGGGTGGTGGCAGGCTGGCGTCAGGCTGGGGCCCCCACGAGCCCCTTTAGTCCCGGTTGGTATCACCAACCGGGACTATAGGTGGACCTTTAGTCCCGGTTTGTATCTCCAACCGGGACTAAAGTTGTTCCTATATAAACCCCTGCTTCGTCCAGCCCGAGCTTGACCTCATCCTCTCTGTTTTCTCCTTTCTCCTCTCTGTTCTACCCCTTAGCTCGAGCTCATCCTCCATTTTTGCCAAGATTTTTCAAGATTTGAGGCACCCCATCTATCCAAGTGTTCACAAAGGTTAGCAACTTTGTCCTTTCATCTCTCATTGCTAGTTTAGCTCGTGCAATGCTCTATAAGAATAGCCATTTGTGGGTTTTAGTTTGGGAGTAATTATGTGAGAGTTTATTTGATTTATATGCAATTTGAGCTCAAATTAATTTCTTAGTTCATATGTGTAGGTGTGGTTTATTTAGTGCCTTCCCGTCCCCGTCCTCACCGTCGTCGATCGCCCGCGCCATCCCGTCGCCGACACCACCTTGGCGAGGCTCTTGTTCTTATCCTTTTTGTGAAAAAAAATCTTATTTGTATGATTTAGATAGTTTTTTGTATAATTTTCTTACTTGTATGATTGTTTGTTATATGTAGTGCCATGGTTTTGATATCTGTCCCCATCGGCCCTCGTCCGGTTTATGATTCGGATGTGGTATATTCTCTTTTATAACTATTTGTTGCATTACGTGTTTATGACAATTATGCCCATCAAGTTGACATAGATATTTTTATCTAGGAGGTATGTGAACCAGAAATTGCAACCGACCCTCTTGTCGAGAAGTTAAATTTAGTTGAAAAAGAAAACAAGTATTTGAAAGAAAAATTGAAAAGAATTGAAGAAGAGAAGATGAAACTGGAGTTGTATGTTGCCGATGTCGTCGATGATCACAAGATCAAGATGGATGCAATTCGCTTGAAGATTAGAAAGATTTGAAAATATGTCATTAATAAAGAGGCTTGGTATCATTATGCTGTTGGATCAATTATTATCTTAGTTGCGATCTTGATCGCATTTGTTGTTGCATTTAAATGCTTTAGCTAGGTAGTTGTATGTTGTTTTATGAGAATAAGTGTGTACAAACTTTATGTATGAACTTGTATTAATTTGGTCTTTTCGGTGTTGTGTAATGAAGATGAGCCGACAATGGATGTATGATGACCGACGCTTTCCCCAGTTCATTAATGACGTGCATAGTTTTCTGTGTGCGGCTGAGGCAAACAAGCGGGATGGTTTTATGTGTTGTGCATGTGGTGTCTGTAAGAATGATAGGAATTACTCTAGCTCAAAAGTCCTTCACATCCACCTGTTTACATCCAGTTTCATGTCCGGCTATAACTGTTGGACCAAGCACGGAGAAAGAGGGGTTCTAATGGAAGAGAATGAAGAAGAAGAGGATGATGACAACTATCCTGGGTTCCCTGAATACATTGGTAATACAATGGGGGAAGAAGCTGAAGAAGAGGCATCAGATGAGCCCACTGATGATCTTGGTCGGGCCATTGCTGATGCAAAGAGAAACTGCGCAAGTGAAAAGGAGAAGTTGAAGTTGTAGCACATGTTAGAGGATCACAAGAAATTGTTGTACCCAAATTGCGAAGATGACAAGAAAAAGCTCGATACCACACTGGAATTGCTGCAATGGAAGGCAGAGAATGGTGTATCTGATAAGGGATTTGAAAAGTTGCTGAAAATGTTAAAGAAGATGCTTCCAAAGGACAATGAATTGCCCGACAGTACGTACGAAGCAAAGAAGCTTGTCTACCCTCTAGGAATAGAGGTGCAGAAGATACATGCATGCCCTAATGACTGCATCCTCTACCGCGGTGAGGAGTACGAGAATTTGAATGCATGCGCGGTATGCGGTGCATTGCGATATAAGATCAGCCGCGATGACCCTGGTGATGTTGAGGGCTGATATGTCTCCGTCGTATCTATAATTTTTGATTGTTTCATGCCAATATTCTACAACTTTCATATACTTTTGGCAACTTTTTATATTATTTTTGGGATTAACATATTGATCCAGTGCCCAGTGCCAGTTCCTGTTTGGTACATATTTTTTGTTTCATAGAATATCCATATCAAACGAAGTCCAAATGCGATAAAAACTTACAAAGTTTTTTTTTGGATTATATGTGATTTTTGGGAAAAAGAATCAACGCGAGACGATGCCCGAGGGGCCCACAAGCCCTAGGGGTGCGCCCCCTACCCTGGGCGCGCCTGGGAGGCTTGTGTCCATCCCGTAAGGCGGTTGGTGCCCTTCTTCTGCCGCAAGAAAGATAATATCCGGATAAAAATCATGTTAAAATTTCAGCCCAATCGGAGTTACGGATCTCTAGGAATTTAAAAAACGGTGAAAGGCTAGAAAACAGGAACGCAGAAACAGAAGGAAACAGAGAGAGAGAGATCCAATCTCGGAGGGGCTCCCGCCCCTCCACCATCATGGAAGCCAAGGACCAGACGGGAAACCCTCCTCCCATCTAGGGGGAGGCCAAGGAATAAGAAGAAGGAGGGGGGCTCTCTCCGCCTCTCTCTCGGTGGCGCCGGAACACCGCCGGGGCCATCATCGTGACGGCGATCTACACCAACAACTTCACCGCCATCATCACCAACTCTCTCCCCCTCTATGCAGCGGTATAACCTCTCTTTTACCCGCTGTAATCTCTACTTAAACATGGTGTTCAACGCTATATATTAGTTCCCAATGATGTATGGCTATCCTATGATGTTTGAGTAGATCCGTTTTGTCCTATGGGTTGATTGATGATCATAATTGGTTTGAGTTGTATGTTTTATTATTGGTGTTGTCCTATGGTGCTCTCCGTGTCGCGCAAGCGTGAGGGATCCCCGCTGTAGGGTTTGCAATATGTTCATGAATCGCTTATGGTGTGTGGCGTGAGTGACAGAAGCACAGACCCGAGTAAGTAGGTTGTTTGCGTATGGGAGTAAAGAGGACTTGATACTTTAATGCTATGGTTGGGTTTTACCTTAATGATCTTTAGTAGTTGCGGATGCTTGCTAGAGTTCCAATCATAAGTGCATATGATCCAAGTAGAGAAAGTATGTTAGCTTATGCATCTCCCTCATATAAAATTGCAATAATGATTACCGGTCTAGTTATCGATTTCCTAGGGACAAATAACTTTCTTGTGACAAAAAGCTCTCTATTAAAACTAACTTAATTATTTCTTTATCTAAACAGCCCCTATCTTTTATTTACATGTTCTTTATTATCTTGCAATCCTATCCGTTTACACCACAAAGTACTTGTAGTTTCATACTTGTTCTAGGTAAAGCGAACATTAAGCATGTGTAGAGTTGTATCGATGGTCGATACAACTTGAGAGAATATTTGTTCTACCATTAGCTCCTCGTTGGGTTCGACACTCTTACTTATCGAGAAAAGCTACAATTGATCCCCTATACTTGTGGGTTATCAAGACCTTTTTCTCGCGCCGTTGCCGGGGACCAATAGTGTGGGGTGAATATTCTCGTGTGTGCTGGTTTGCTTTATCACTAAGTAGATTTTATTTACCGATTTAAGTTGTTCTCTATCTTTAGTTATGGATATGGGATACAGAATACCAATAAAATTAGTTGCACTTGCTACTCATGCAGATGGGGAACCTCCTAAAACCTTCGATGCTCGTTATGTGCAAAATATTATGCACTACTTTGATAATCCTGAGAAAACCCCATTCAACTTGATAATGGGAGACACGTTGGATCAACGTGAATACTTTAGGGATTATTGCTTGACTCAAAAGGGGAAACTCTTATGGGATCAAATTCATATGTTGCATTGGTATGCTCGGAATTTATGCTTGAGATATGATTATACTTGTTGCTCTAGGATAAAGGCTCCACACCTTCCCTTTTCATGTAAATTTAATGATAATGAAACCTTGGCTTCTTATGCTAATGGTATATATGATTACTATGATGTGGAACAAATAGAAGAATTCGTTGCTTTTAAGGGTGCTTATGAAATTGAATCTTTGTTTGAAAAGTGTGAAAATCATGATGATGCTCTTTACAGACCTGAAAATTATGCTATACTTAAATATTGCTATGAGAATTATGAATATAATGCCGATATTAATGAGTTTATTGAGAAAGTCTCCACTGTCCAAGAAAAGACTAATATTTTGCAGGAATCTATGGAAGAAGAAATTGATGACACTGTGAGCTCATTGGATGAAAAAGATGACGAGGAGAGCGAAGAACAAAAGGAGGAAGAGCATATTAGCTACCCATGCCCACCTTCTAATGAGAGTAACTCTTCAACTCATACATTGTTTAATTTCCCTTCGTGCTTATCGAAGGATGAATGCTATGATCCCTTGGATTCGTTTGAAATGTCCCTTTTTGATGAACTTGATGCTTGCTATGCTTGTGGCCAATATGCCAATGTGAATTATGCTTATGGAGATGAACTTGCTATAGTTCCTTATGTTAAGAATGAAATTGTTGCTATTGCACCCACACATGATATTCCTATTATCTTTTTGAATTCTCTCAGCTACACTATATCGGAGAAGTTTGCTTTTATTAAGGATTACATTGATGGGTTGTGTTTTACTACTACACATGATGATTTTGATGAATATAATATGCATGTGCTTTCTGCTCCTACTTGCAATTATTATGAGAGGAACTACATCTCCGCCTCTCTATGTTTTCAATACGATAAAATTGCAAGAAACTGTTTATACTATGTATTGGCCTTTACTTTGTGTGCATGAATTGTTCTTTTATGACATGACGATGCATAGGAAGAGAGTTAGACTTCGTTGTTGCATGATATATGTTACTTTGTGCTCACTACTAAATTACAAATCATTGTTAATTAAAATTGGCTTTGATATACCTTGGGATCCGAGTGGATCAATTACTTAAGCACTTTATGCCTAGCTTAATGGCTTTAAAGAAAGCGCTTCCAGGGAGACAACCCGGAAGTTTTAGAGAGTCATTTTATTCTGTTGTGTGCTTTTGTAAAGTTTAAAAACAAAAAAAAAATATAGAGGGGAACCTAAAACTTTTTCAAAAAGATAAGCGAAAGTGAGAAAGACGAGCATTGTTAAACTGGGAGCTACCCTTGAACTTTGTTCATGCCCATGGAAACTTTGTGAACCTTGATTACAGAAACTTTTCAACAAAAATAATTATCCCCTTGTACAAATCCATTGTATTATAAAAATAATGTGCCAAGATTTCCCTTTAGGATGATTAGATTGTTTGTTTTGTGCAGTGCAGTGCAAAAATAGAAACTTTTCCTGTAGTGCGTGAATTTACATTTTTTATTGGAACATGGAAAATTTCTAAAAAATTTACACAGTACTTCTATATAAATTTTTTACTTTTTTCCTAACTTTTCAGAATTTTTGGAGATACAGAAGTATGGTTAATGTTCAGATTGCTACAGACAGTTCTATTTTTGACAGATTTTGTTTTTGATGCATTGTTTTGCGTGTTTTGATGAATCTGTGGATTGTATCGGTGATATAAGCCATGGTGAAGTTAGAGTACAATAGTTATAATGCAAAAATAAAATATGAATGATTTTTCAACAGTACTTAAAGTAGTGATTTGTTTTATTATACTAACAGATCTCACGAGGGTTTTGTTAAGTTTTGTGTGATTGAAGTTTTCAAGTTTTGGGTGATATCACGATGGATGAAGGAATAAGGAGTGTAAAGAGACTAAGCTTGGGGATGTCCGAAGCACCCCAAGGTAATATTCAAGGACTCCCAAGCAACAAAGCTTGGGGATGCCCCGGAAGGCATCCCCTATTTCTTCTAACGACCATCGGTAATTTTACTTGGAGCTATATTTTTATTCGTCAGATGATATGCGTAAATTCTTGGAGCGTCGTGTGCCTTTTATTTTTATTTTAGTAATACACCATGCTGGTATGAGATAGTCCTTGGTTGATTTATAGAATGCTTCATGCACTTCACTTATATCTTTTGAGTATGACTTTATAGAATGCTTCATGTGCTTCACTTACATCATTTGAAGTTTGGATATTGCCTGTTTCTCTACACATAGAAAACCGCCATATGTATAATGCTCTTTTGCTTCACTTATATTTTTTAGAGCGTGGGCATATCTTTTGTAGAAAGAATTAAACTCTCATGCTTCACTTATATCTATTTACAGAGTCAACAGGAATTGGTCATTCACATGGTTAGTCATAAAATCCCACATAAAAACTTGTAGATCACTGAATATGATATGTTTGATTCCTTGCAATAGTTTTGCGATATAAAGATGGTGATATTAGAGTCATGCTAGTGAGTAATTGTGGATAGGTAGAAATACTTGTGTTAAGGTTTGTGATTCCCGAAGCATGCACGTATGGTGAACCGTTATGTGATGAAGTCGGAGCATGATTTATTTTTTGATTGTCTTCCTTATGAGTGGCGGTCGGGGATGAGCGATGGTCTTTTCCTACCAATATATCCCCCTAGGGGCATGCGTATTAGTACTTTGCTTCGATGGCTAATAAATTTTTGCAATAAGTATGTGAGTTCTTTATGACTAATGTTGAGTCCATGGATTATACGCACTCTTACCCTTCCACCATTGCTAGCCTCTCTAGTACCACGCAACTTTCACCGGTGCATAAACCCTCCTTATACCTTCCTCAAAACAGCCACCATACCAACCTATCATGGCATTTCTATAGCCATTCTGAGATATATTGCCACGCAACTTCCATCATCATCATATACATGACTTGAGCGTTCATTGCCATATTGCTTTGCATGATCATAAGATAGCTAGCATGATATTTTCATGGCTTGTCCGTTTTTTGATACCTTTGCTATGCTAGATCATTGCACATCCTGGTACACTACCAGAGGCATTCATATAGATTCATCATGTATTAGCTTTATCGAGTTGTAATATCGAGTTGTAAGTAAATAAAAGTGTGATGATCATCATTATTAGAGCATTGCCCCATGTGAGGAAAGGATGATGGAGACTATGATTCCCTCACAAGTTGGGATGAGACTCCGGACTTAAAAATAAAATAAAAAGAGGCCAAAGATGCCAAAATAAAAAAAGGCCAAAGAGCCCAAAAAAATTAAAAAAATGATAGAAAAAGAGAGAAGGGGCAATGCTACTATCCTTTACCACACTTGTGCTTCAAAGTAGCACCATGTTTTTCATATAGAGGGTCTCCTATGTTGTCACTTTCATATACTAGTGGGAATTTTTCATTATAGAACTTGGCTTGTATATTCCGGTGATGGGCTTCCTCTAAGTGCCCTAGGTCTTCATGAGCAAGCAAGTTGGATGCACACCCACTTAGTTTTCTTTTGAGCTTTCATACACTTATAGCTCTAGTGCATCCGTTGCATGGCAATCCCTACTCACTTGCATCGATATCGATTGATGGCATCTCCATAGCCCATTAATTTGCCTAGTTGATGTGAGACTTTCTCCATTTTTGTCTTCTCCTCACAACCATCATATTTTATTCCACCTATAGTGCTATATCCATGGCTCACGCTCATGTATTGCGTAAAAGTTGAAAAGGCTTGAGAACATTAAAAGTATGAAACAATTGCTTGGCTTTTCATCGGGGTTGTGCATGATGAAATACTTTGTGTGATGAAGATGGAGCATAGTCAGACTATATGATTTTGTAGGGATAACTTTCTTTTAGCTATGGTATTTTGAGAAGACATGATTGCTTTATTAGTATGCTTGAAGTACTATTGTCTTTATGTCAAATTATAGACTATTGCTTTGAATCACTCGTGTCTTAATATTCATGCCATGATTAGATTATATGGTCAAGATTATGAATCACTCGTATCTTAATATAGGAATTTCTGTACTTGACGCAAAAGTTTCTGTTTTTGCACAGAATCAAGTCAACTGTCAACCACACTATCCCAAAGGCTTTACTTGGCACTTTATTGAAACAAAACCTATAAAACATGATTACTACAGTAGCCTAATCATGTGAACACACAAAAATAGTAAGCGTAAATGTTGGGTTGTCTCCCAACAAGCGCTTTTCTTTAATGCCTTTTTAGCTAGGCCTGATGATTTCAATGATGCTCACGTAAAAGATAAGAATTGAAACACAAAGAGAGCATCATGAAGCATATGACTAGCACATTTAAGTCTAACCCACTTCCTATGCATAGGGATTTTGTGAGCAAACAACCTATGGGAACAAGAATCTACTAGCATAGGAAGGCAAAACAAGTGCAACTTCAAAACTTTCAACATAAATAGAGGAAACTTGATATTATTACAATATGTAAAAGCATATGTTCCCCTCTCATAATAATTTTCAGTAGCATCATGAATGAATTCAACAATATAGGTATCACATATATCAATCTTTTCATGATGCATAAGCATAGAAATTTTGTTACTCTCCACATAAGCAAATTTATTCTCATTCATAGTGGTGGGAGAAAACTCAACAAAATAACTATCATGTGATTGGAAATTAAAATCATGTTGACAAATTTCATGGTTATCATTATTCAATATAGCATACATGTCATCACCATAATTATCATAGGTAGCAACTTTGTTGTCATAATCAATTGGAACCTCTTCCAAATAGTGGATTCATCACTAAATAAAGTCATGACCTCTCCAAATCCACTTTCATAATTATCACAATAAGATTCAACACCCTCCAAAATAGTGGGATCATTAGTACCTAGAGTTGACACTCTTCCAAACCCACTTTCATCAATATAATCGTCATAAATAGGAGGCATGCTACCATTATAACAAATTTGCACATCAAAACTTGGGGGACTAAAAATATCATCTTCATCAAACATAGCATCCCCAAGCTTGTAGCTTTGCATATCATTAGCATCATGGATATTCAAAGAGTTCATACCAACAATATTGCAATCATGCTCATCATTCAAAGATTTTTTGTCAAACATTTTACTGAATTCTTCTTCTATCAATTGAGCACAATTTTCCTTTCCATCATTTTCAAGAAAGACATGATAAAGATGATATGATGCAATCTCAATTCCATTTTTTTGTAGTTTTCTTTTTATAAGCCAAACTAGTGATAAAACAAGAAACTAAAAGATTCGATTGCAAGATCTAAAGATATACCTTCAAGCACTCACCTCCCTGGCAACGGCGCCAGAAAAGAGCTTGATGTCTACTACACAACTTGTTCTTGTAGACTCGTGTTGGGCCTCCAAGCGCAGAGTTTTGTAGGACAGTAGCAAATTTCCCTCAAGTGGATGGCCTAAGGTTTATCAATCCGTGGGAGGCGTAGGATGAAGATGGTCTCTCTCAAACAACCCTGCAACCAAATAATAAAAAGTCTCTTGTGTCCCCAACACACCAAATACAATGGTAATTTGTATAGGTGCACTAGTTCGGCGAAGAGATGGTGATACAAGCGTAGTAATGATAGTAGATATTGGTTTTTGTAATAGGAACAATAAAAAATAGCAAGGTAGCAATGGATAAAATGGAGCACAAACGGTATTGCAATGCTTGAAAATGAGGCCTAGGGTCCGTACTTTCGCTAGTGCAATCTCTCAACAATGCTAATATAATTGGATCATATAACCATCCCTCAACGTGCGATGAAGAATCACTCCAAAGTTCCTATCTAGCGGAGAACATAAGAATAAATTGTTTGTAGGGTACGAAACCACCTCAAAGCTATTCTTTCCGATAGATCTATCCAAGAGTTCGTACTAAAATAACACCAAAGCAAATTCAGATTCGTAATGCTCAATCCAACACAAAGAACCTCAAAGAGTGCCCCAAGATTTCTACCGGAGAAACAAAGACAAGAACGTGCATCAACCCCTATGCATGAATTACCCCAATGTCACCTCGGGAATCCGCGAGTTGAGTGCCAAAAGATATATCAAGTGAATCAATATAATACCCCATTGTCACCATGGGTATTCATATGCAAGACATATATCAAGTGCTCTCAAATCCATAAAAGTATTCAATCTGATAAAACGAAATCTCAAAGGGAAAACTCAATTCATCACAACAAGATAGAGAGGGAAAAACACCATATGATCCGACTATATTAACAAAGCCCGTGATACATCAAGATCATGACATCTCAAGAACACGAGAGAGAGAGATTAAACACATAGCTACTGGTACAAACCCTCATCCCCGAGGGTGGACTACTCTCTCCTCATCATGGTAGCCGCCGGGATGATGAAGATGGCCATCGGTGATGATTTCCCCCTCCGGCAGGGTGCCGGAATGGGGTCTATATTGTTTTATCATGGCTATAGAGGCTTGCGGCGGTGGAACTTCTGATCTAGGGCTACCCCGAGGGTTTTTGGAATATTTGGGAATTTATAGGGCAAAGAGGCGGTGCGGGAGGCCACCGAGGTGGGCACAACCCACCTGGGTGCTCCTGGGCGCCCAGGCGCGCCCTGGTGGGTTGTGCCCCCCTCGGGGCACCCCCCCAGGTGCTGCTCTGGCCCATTGGATGTCTTCCGGTCCATAAAAAATCCACAAAAACTTTCGCGGTGTTTGGACTCCGTTTGATATTGATTTCCTGTGATGTAAAAAACAAGCAAAAAACAATAACTGGCACTGGGCACTGCGCACTGGGTCAATAAGTTAGTCCCAAAAAATGAAATAAAGTTGCTATAAAATGATTGTAAAACATCCAAGAATGATAATATAAGATCATGAATACTTCATAAATTATAGATACGTTGGAGACGTATCAATTATATGGTCAAGATTATGCTAGGTAGCATTCCACATCAAAAATTATCTTTTTTATCATTTACCTACTCGAGGATGAGCAGAAACTAAGCTTGGGGATGCTGATACGTCTCCGTCGTATCTATAATTTTTTATTGTTTCATGCCAATATTCTACAACTTTCATATACTTTTGGCAACTTTTTATATTATTTTTGGGACTAACATATTGAACCAGTGCCCAGTGCCAGTTCCTATTTTTTGCATGTTTTTTGTTTTGCAGAATATCCATACCAAATAGAGTCCAAACGCGATAAAAACTTACAGAGATGTTTTTTGGAATATATGTGATTTTTGGGCAAAAGAATCAACGCGAGACGATGCCTGAGGGGCCCACAAGCCCTAGGGGCGCGCCCCCCTACCCAGGGCACGCCTAGGAGGCTTGTGGCCACCATGTAAGGCGGTTGGTGCCCTTCTTCGGCCGCAAGAACGATAATATCTGGATAAAAACCGTGTTAAAATTTCAGCCCAATCGGAGTTACGGATCTCTGGAAATTTAAGAAACGGTGAAAGGCCAGAAAACAGGAATGCAGAAACAGAAGGAAACAGAGAGAGAGAGAGAGAGAGATCCAATCTCGGAGGGGCTCCCGCCCCTCCACCGCCATGGAATCCAAGGACCAGAGGGGAAACCCTCCTCCCATCTAGGGGGGAGGCCAAGGAAGAAGAAGAAGGAGGGGGCTCTCTCCTCTCTCCCGGTGGCGTCGGAACGTCGCCGGGGCCATCATCATGACAGCGATCTACACAAACAACTTCGCCGCCGTTATCACCAACTCTCTCCCCCTCTATGCAGCGGTGTAACCTCTCTTTTATCCGATGTAATCTCTACTTAAACATGGTGCTCAACGCTATATATTATTTCCCAATGACGTATGGCTATAGGTTGTATGTTTGAGTAGATCCGTTTTGTCCTATGGGTTGATTGATGATCATGATTGGTTTGAGTTGTATGTTTTATTATTGGTGCTGTCCTATTGTCATGGGAAAACACGGCCACCTATGGGGCCATCGGCCCCTTGTGGTTCGGCAGGGGGGAAGAGCACATTGCACAAAGAGCGGAGGGCGCAGAGCAGCATGGCAACGATCACACGGGCAATTTTTACCCAGGTTCGGGCCGCCGCGAGGCGAAAAACCCTACTCCTACTTTGGTGGATTGATGAGAGGACCGTAGTGGAGATGCAGCGCTCTAGCCTGGCAAGGTTGCCTCTGGGCGAGAGCAGCTACGCGCGTATCAGTGTACAGGGGTCCGAATCCTTTCTAAGGTTGCCACGGCCCTCCTTTTATAGATCAAGGGGTCACCACAATGGCAAATCAATCATTGTGTACTAATTAGATAGCAAACAATGCTATCATACCTAACTCTGCAGACAGGACAAGGCGCATTAAATGCGCCGCTTAGTGTCACATCGTAGCATAGCCCGACAAGCCTTCCCGTGCCGTTCGGCCACCTTCTCGCCTGCCTGCGTGACACGTCCCTGGATGGGTGTCATTTGGAGGTGGTTTCCTTCGGAAGCGGCTGCCACGTGCCAAATAATAGCCACTTAGTCACTTGGGGGCTCGACACCGCACCGACCGGTGACTTGCGTTGCTGTGAGGTGGAGCGGTGGAGTCTTGGCGGGGTAGTCTGCCCTCAGCGTCCCCGGCAAGCCTGCCGGGGCAATCACGAGAGTTGCCTTCGAGGCAACCTCGACCCTACCGGGCTCGCCTGTCCGGCAAGGGAGGTTATTCCTTAGTGATATTTTGCTCCTTTGGTTGGTCTTGGTCTTCTTGATCTGCCCCTTGATTTCTCAAAGAGCTGATCTCTTCCGCTTGGTCTGGTCTTGGATGATGCAACCTTGTTCTTAAGCCTGTGTACAATCTGGGCAACACACCTGGGGTTTGTTGCACCAACAGGAGCCCTCGGGCCTGGCCTGAATGCGCTGCCGAGCGTCATCGGGGTAGGCCCTGTCCAGTACACAGGCGGGGAGGCTGCGGTAGCTCACCCTTTGAGATCTTCTTTGCTTCTTCATTAATCTGAGCTTGAATCAGTTTCCGCTTTCCCCGTGCATCGCGTAATGCCAATTGTAGTGGGGCCATCTCTGTAATGGCCCGTGGATGACTTTAGCACACGGGGAAGTAACTGCCAATTCACTCTTCCCACCACGTTCTTATCCCTTGCAACGTATGCTGCATGCATTGAGTGGGATAGGTAACGGAGGCGCGTGGTGCGGGAGAGAGCGTCATGGCAGGGGCCCGGTCTTCTTGGGTTGGTGGAGAAGGACGGCGGTTACCCGCCGAGGGATCAGCCCCCAGCCCCAGTTCGCCTATAAAAGAGGGGGTGAGGAGGAGCGGAAGTGCTCCTCCATGCACCCTTCTTCTTCCTTTCCTTCTTTGTTATGTTGAGGTGGAGAGACTCAGGCCAGGTCCCAGGCTCTTGGTCGGAATTGGTGATGCTGAACGCTTGTGTCGATGCTCGAGGAGTGAGTCTGGTCCGAGGCCATAGGAGACGCGGGTGCCAAGTCGTCCGCAGCGGGGGAGGCATTATGCTTCCCCAAAACGGCGGAATGCCTATCTCCTCCATACGGGTCGACCGTCTGGTGAGGGGTGCTAGCCCTTGCCGCGACTCACCGAGGTTCGTCGTCCCGACGCTAGGGCTCTTGGGGTTTCCGGCGCCTGTCTGGGGTGCAACACTTGGGATCTTCGGTAATCCTAGTGTTGTTCCTTCCGGCAGAGTCAGGCGAACGTTGAAGACGGTGGCACCTTCCTGCCCTCCAAGGTGGGGAGCGGTGCTTCTTGCATGCCTCAAACGCCGCCGTCGTCTGCTGCTTCTCCGGGGGAGGTGACGGCCCAAGGGGCTGGCGTCCTCCTGGGGTGGTGGTGATGAAGAAAGAATGAGGAAAGACGGAGAAGGCGGGTGGCAGGCCGTCAGGTCGGAGTACGATGGCGCCGACGCTTTTGTCTTGTATTGTCGGCCCGCTGCCTCGTCTTTCTGCTCTTCCCCTCCCTCCCCAGCACCATCATCACCGGACTCTTTAGGACGGTTGCCAGGGAGGGGGTCGCTCTCTTGGTGCCTTCGCCTCCTCTAGCAGTCTTCCAGCTGAGCTTCGACGGTTCCCCCTACCGGTGCTTGCACTGGGGCTTCTTGCTGATCCTGGAGGTCATGACCAGGGCACCGCCAAGCTGCTCCTTCCGCCCCTCTCTTTCGTAGCCTCACCACTCTCGATCTTGTCAGGCTGCGCCCGGCAAGCCTTGACAGGATCGGGCTGGGCTTCCGCTCAGGCACTCCTTTTGCCCTCTTCACCTCCCACCGCAGTGCCTAGGAGGAGAGGACAAGAAAGGGTTTACGGGGCACTTATCTTGTAGGCATTGGCCAAATTTAGTCTAAATAATGTAAACTTCTTTATCCATGTTTGTGTTCTATAAGATCTGTACTTGCTTATCAGCATATTAATGAAAAGGACAAGCCTTGCCGGGTACTTGTGCATGTATGATATCCTTGCAGAGGTGAAATGCCTCTATACATTTAAGTAAACAAGTTTTCCCCGGCAGGCTATCCTGCCGGTGCCCTTAGTTTGTTGTCGCGGGGCTAGGCCTGCCGGGCACAAAACCACAAGAAGGGACCAGGCCCCCGCCGAATCTTTTCCGTCAAAGGCCACTATGACCACCCTGACCAAAGCGGCATTCGAGTCAAAGGGTAGGAGCACCTATGTCTCGAAGGTGGTGAGGTTTTCATATGCACAAGTTTTCAAATTATAGAACAGGTATGGATAAGAAGGAACTTATCTGTTTGGTTTGCCGGGGATAGTCACATAGGTTCGTCTTCATTTCTTCTCTTCGGGACCAAGTCCACGGTAAGAACCCTACAACTTAGTGCAGATGAAAACAATGCCACATGCGACCTCATCTACATGATCATGCTATGCTCATGATATGCTTATGCATGCATGCAATCTTCTTTGGGGGCCCCCTGATGTCTACTACGCAACCTTCTTCTTGTAGACTCGTGTTGGGCCTCCAAGCGCAGAGTTTTGTAGGACAGTAGCAAATTTCCCTCAAGTGGATGACCTAAGGTTTATCAATCTGTAGGAGGCGTAGGATGAAGATGGTCTCTCTCAAACAACCCTGCAACCAAATAACAAAGAGTCTCTTGTGTCCCCAACACACCCAATACAATGGTAAATTGTATAGGTGCACTAGTTCGGCAAAGAGATGGTGATACAAGTGTAATATGGATAGTAGATATAGGTTTTTGTAATCTGAAAATATAAAAACAGCAAGGTAGCAAGTAACAAAAGTGAGTGAAAACGGTGTTGCAATGCTTCGAAACAAGGCCTAGGGTTCATACTTTCACTAGTGCAAGTTCTCTCAACAATGCTAACATAATTAGATCATATAACAATCCCTCAACGTGCAACAAAGAGTCACTCCAAAGTCACTAATAGCGGAGAACAAATGAAGAGATTATTGTAGGGTACGAAACCACCTCAAAGTTATTCTTTCTGATCGATCTATTGGGCTATTCCTATAAGTGTCACAAATAGCCCTAGAGTTCGTACTAAAATAACACCTTAAGGCACACATCAACCAAAACCCTAATGTCACCTAGATACTCCAATGTCACCACAAGTATCCGCGGGTTTGATTATACGATATGCATCACACAATCTCAGATTCATCTATTCAAACCAACACAAAGAACTTCAAAGAGTGCCCCAAAGTTTCTACCGGAGAGTCAAGACAAAAACGTGTGCCAACCCCTATGCATAAGTTCACAAGGTCACATAACCCGCAAGTTGATCACCAAAAGATACATCAAGTGGATCACGTGAATATCCCATTGTCACCACAGATAAACACATGCAAGACATACATCAAGTGTTCTCAAATCCTTAAAGACTCAATCTGATAAGATAACTTCAAAGGGAAAACTCAATTCATTACAAGAAGGGAGAGGGGGAGAAACATCATAAGATCCAACTATAATAGCAAAGCTCGTGGTACATCAAGATCGCGCCAAATCAAGAACACGAGAGAGAGAGAGAGAGAGAGAGAGAGAGAGAGAGATCAAACACATAGCTACTGGTACATACCCTCAGGCCAGAGGGTGAACTACTCCCTCCTCGTCATGGAGACCGCCAGGATGATGAAGATGGCCACCGGTGATGGATTCCCCCTCCAGCAGGGTGCCGGAACGGGCTCCCGATTGGTTTTTCGTGGCTACAGAGGCTTGCGGCGGCGGAACTCCAGATCTAGGTTTTGTTCTGGGGTTTTTGGGATTTATAAGAGGTGTTGGCGTCGGGGACAAGTCAAGGGGGCCCACGAGGCGACGACAAGGACGGGTGCGCGCCCTGGGGGGGGGGCTCCACCCTTGTGGTGGCCTCGGGACTCCTCTCCGATATCTTTTCGTTCCAGTATTATTCATTTTTCAAAAATATTCTTCGTAAATTTTCAGGTCAATTGGACTCCGTTTGATATTCCTTTTCTGCGAAACTCAAAAACAAGAAAAAAACAGAAACTGGCACTGGGCTCTAGGTTAATAGGTTAGTCCCAAAAATGATATAAAATAGCATATAAATGCATATAAAACATCCAAGATGGATAATATAATAGCATGGAATAATAAAAAATTATAGATACGTTGGAGACGTATCAAGCATCCCCAAGCTTAATTCCTGCTCGTCCTCGAGTAGGTAAATGATAAAAATAGAATTTTTGATGTGGAATGCTACCTAACATATTTATCCATGTAATTTTCTTTATTGTGGCATGAATGTTCAGATCCATAAGATTCAAAACAAAAGTTTAATATTGACATAAAAATAATAATACTTCAAGCATACTAACAAGGCAATTATGTCTTCTCAAAATAACATGGCCAAAGAAAGCAATCCCTACAAAACCATATAGTCTGGCTATGCTCCATCTTCATCACACAAAATATTTAAATCATGCACAACCCCGATGACAAGCCAAGCAATTGTTTCATACTTTTGGTGTTCTCAAACCTTTTCAACTTTCACGCAATACATGAGCGTGAGCCATGGACATAGCACTATGGGTGGAATAGAAGGTGGTTGTGGAGAAGACAAAAAGAAGGAGATAGTCTCACATGAACTAGGCGTATCAACGGGCTATGGAGATGCCCATCAATAGATATCAATGTGAGTGAGTGGGGATTGCCATGCAACGGATGCACTAGATCTATAAGTGTATGAAAGCTCAAAAAGAAACTAAGTGGGTGTGCATCCAACTCACTTGCTCACGAAGACCTAGGGAAATTTGAGGAAGCCCATCATTGGAATATACAAGCCAAGTTATATAATGAAAAACTCCCACTAGTAAATGAAAGTGACAACATAGGAGACTCTCTATCATGAAGATCACGGTGCTACTTTGAAGCACAAGTGTGGTAAAAGGATAGTAACATTGCCCCTTCTCTCTTTTCTCTCATTTTTTTTATTTGGGCCTTCTCACTTTTTTTTGCCTCTCTTTTTTCGTCCGGAGTCTCATCCCGACTTGTGGGGTAATCATAGTCTCCATCATCCTTTCCTCACATGGGACAATGCTCTAATAATGATAATCATCACACTTTTATTTACTTACAACTCAAGAATTACAACTCGATACTTAGAACAAAATACAACTCTATATGAATGCCTCCGGCGGTGTACCGGGATGTGCAATGAATCAAGAGTGACATGTATGAAAAAATTATGAATGGTGGCTTTGCCATAAATACGATGTCAACTACATGATCATGCAAAGCAATATGACAATGATGATGCGTGTCAACGGAACGGTGGAAAGTTGCATGGCAATATATCTCGGAATGGCTATGAAAATGCCATAATAGGTAGGTATGGTGGCTTTTTTGAGGAAGGTATATGGTGGGTGTATGGTACCGGCGAAAGTTGTGCGGTACAAGAGAGGCTAGCAATGGTGGAAGGGTGAGAGTGCGTATAATCCATGGACTCAACATTAGTCATAAAGAACTCACATACTTATTGCAAAAATCTATTAGTCATCAAAACAAAGTACTACGCGCATGCTCCTAGGGGATAGATTGGTAGGAAAAGACCATCGCTCGTCCCCGACCACCACTCATAAGGAAGACAGTCAATAAATAAATCATGCTCCGACTTCATCACATAACGGTTCACCATACGTGCATGCTACGGGAATCACAAACCTTAACACAAGTATTTCTCAAATCCACAATTACTCACTAGCATGACTCTAATATCACCATCTTTATATCTCAAAACAATCATAAGGAATCAAACTTCTCATAGTATTCAATGCACTTTATATGAAAGTTTTTATTATATCCCTCTTGGATGCCCATCATATTAGGACTAAATTCATAACCTAAGCAAATTACCATGCTGTTTAGAGAGACTCTCAAAATAATATAAGTGAAGCATGATAGTTCAACAATTTCTTCAAAATAAAACCACCACCGTGCTCTAAAAGATATAAGTGAAGTACTAGAGCAAATGACAAACTAGTCCACAAGATATAAGTGAAGACCAATGAGTAGTCGAATAATTATGTAACTATGTGAAGACTCTCTAACATTTAATAATTTCAGATCTTGGGATACTATTAAAACAGAAAGAAAAACAAAATAAAATGACATTCTAAAAATAGCACACATCATGTGAAGAAGTAAAAACTTAGGCTCAACCGATACTAACCAATGATTGTTGATGAAGAAAGGTGGGATGCCAACCGGGGCATCCCCAAGCTTAGATGCTTGAGACTTCTTGAAATATTAACTAGGGATGCATTGGGCATCCCAATATTGAGCTTTTGTGTCTCCTTAATTCCTTTTATATCACGGTTTCCCTAAATCTTAAAAACTTCATCCACACAAAACACAACAAGAACTCGTGAGATAAGTTAGTATAAATCAAATGCAAAATCTTATCATTATATACTGTAGAAAATCACTAAAATTATTATTTAACATTGCATACTAAATTCCTCTGCATATTTAATACTCCTATCCTCAAATAGAATCATTAAACAAGCAAACATATGCAAACAATGCAAACATAATAGCAATCTGTCAAAATAGGACAGTCTGTAAAGAGTGCAATTGTACTCATACGTCCCTAACTCCAAAAATTGTGAAAAATTAAGACACTGTATAAAATTTGTTGTTACTCATTGTGTAAAAATTTCAAGATTTTACCATGTTCTTACTTTCCATAAGAATTCAGACAATGATAGAAAACTTTCTGTTTTCAAAACAGCGACATATAGACTTGCAAAATAAGCATGGTAAAGGCTATACTTGACACTTTTATTGAAATAAAAGATGAAAAACATTATTATAAATAACAGCAAGCAAATACTAATAAAATAAAATGATGCTCCAAGCAAAACTCATATCATGTGACGAATAAAAATATAGCTCCAAGTAAGGTTACCGATAATGTTGGAGACGAATGAGGGGATGCCATCCGGGGTATCCCCAAGCTTAGTTGCTTGGATCTTCCTTGAATGTTACCTTGGGGTGCCTTGGGAATCCCCAAGCTTAGGGTCTTGTCAATCCTTATTCTCCTCATATCAATATCTCACCCAAAACTTGAAAACTTCAATCACACAAAACTTAACGAAACCTTTGTGAGATCCGTTAGTATAATAAAACAAATCATTCACTTTGGTACTGTTAAGAAAAAATTCATAACTTTTCTCACATGATGCATACTGTACCCTATCATTTCTACAATTTATATTAAGCAATATAAGTCATAGAAACTAGAAAACAAGCAAACTATGCATCGAAAACAGAATCTATCAAAAACAGAACAGTCTGTAAAGATCTGAATTAAGGTCATACTTATATAACTCAAAATATTCTGAAAAATTAGTACAACATAGAAAATTTGTATACCAATCAACTGTAAAAATTTCAGAAGGTTTACACGTTCCAGTTAAAGATAGGGATTTCTACACTGGACACAAAAGTTTCTGTTTTTGCACAGAATCAAGTCAACCATCAACCACACTATCTCAAAGGCTTTACTTGGCACTTTATTGAAACAAAAGCTATAAAACATGATTACTACAGTAGATTAATCATGTGAATACACAAAAACAGTAGGTATAAATATTGGGTTGTCTCCCAACAAGCGCTTTTCTTTAATGCCTTTTAAGCTAGGCATGATGATTTCAATGATGCTCACATGAAAGATAAGAATTGAAACATAATGGGAGCATCACGAAGAATATGACTAGCACATTTAAGACTAACCCACTGTCTATGCATAGGGATTTTGTGAGCAAACAATTTATGGGAGCAAGAATCAACTAGCATAGGAAGGCAAAACAAGCATGACTTCAAGATTTTCAACACATAGAGAGGAAACTTGATATTATTGCAATACCTACAAGCATATGTTCCTCCCTCATAATAATTTTCAGTAGCATCATGAATGAATTCAACAATATAACCTTCACATAAAGCATTATTTTCATGATTCATAAGCATAGAAAATTTTACTACTCTCCACATAAGCAAATTTATTCTCATCAATAGTAGTGGGAGCAAACTCAACAAAATAACTATCATGTGAGGCATAATCCAATTGAAAATTAAAATCATGATGACAGGTTCCATGGTTATCATTATTCTTTATAGCATACATGTCATCACAGTAATCATCATAGATAGCAACTTTGTTCTCATAATCAATTGGAACCTCTTCCAAAATAGTGGATTCATCACTAAATAAAGTCATGACCTCTCCAAATCCACTTTTCTCAATATTGTGAAAATATTCAACACCTTCCAAAATAGTGGGATCAATACTACCTAGAGTTGACACTCTTCCAAACCCACTTTAATCAATATAATCATCATAAACAGGAGGCATGCTATCATCATAATAAATATTCTCATCAAAACTTGGGGGACTAAAAATATCATCTTCATCAAACATAACATCCCCAAGCTTGTAGCTTTGCATATCATTAGCGTCATGGATATTCAAAGAATTCACACTAACAACATTGCAATCATGCTCATCATTCAAAGATTTAGTGCCAAACATTTTATTAATTTCTTCTTCTAACACTTGAGCACAATTTTCCTTTCCATCATTTTCACGAAAGACATTAAAAAGATGAAGCATATGAGGCAACCTCAATTCCATTTTTTTTGTAGTTTTCTTTTATAAACTAAACTAGTGATAAAACAAGAAACTAAAAGATTCGATTGCAAGATCTAAAGATATACCTACAAGCACTCACCTCCCAGGCAACGGCGCCAGAAAAGAGCTTGATGTCTACTACGCAACCTTCTTCTTGTAGACTCGTGTTGGGCCTCCAAGCGCAGAGTTTTGTAGGACAGTAGCAAATTTCCCTCAAGTGGATGACCTAAGGTTTATCAATCCATAGGAGGCGTAGGATGAAGATGGTCTCTCTCAAACAACCCTGCAACCAAATAACAAAGAGTCTCTTGTGTCCCCAACACACCCAATACAATGGTAAATTGTATAGGTGCACTAGTTCGGCGAAGAGATGGTGATACAAGTGTAATATGGATAGTAGATATAGGTTTTTGTAATCTGAAAATATAAAAACAGCAAGGTAGCAAGTAACAAAAGTGAGCGAAAATGATATTGCAATGCTTCGAAACAAGGCCTAGGGTTCATACTTTCACTAGTGCAAGTTCTCTCAACAATGATAACATAATTAGATCATATAACAATCCCTCAACGTGCAACAAAGAGTCACTCCAAAGTCACTAATAGCGGAGAACAAATGAAGAGATTATTGTAGGGTATGAAACTACCTCAAAGTTATTCTTTCTGATCGATCTATTGGGCTATTCCTATAAGTGTCACAAACAGCCCTAGAGTTCGTACTAAAATAACACCTTAAGACACACATCAACCAAAACCCTAATGTCACCTAGATACTCCAATGTCACCACAAGTATCCGCGCGTTTGATTATATGATATGCATCACACAATCTCAGATTCATCTATTCAAACCAACACAAAGAACTTCAAAGAGTGCCCCAAAGTTTCTACCGGAGAGTCAAGACGAAAAAGTGTGCCAACCCCTATGCATAAGATAACTTCAAAGGGAAAACTCAATTCATTACAAGAAGGGAGAGGGGGATAAACATCATAAGATCCAACTATAATAGCAAAGCTCGCGGTACATCAAGATCGCGCCAAATCAAGAACACGAGAGAGAGAGAGAGATCAAACACATAGCTACTGGTACATACCCTCAGCCCCGAGGGTGAACTACTCCCTCCTCGTCATGGAGACCGCCGGGATGATGAAGATGGCCACCGGTGATGGATTCCCCCTCCGGCAGGGTGCCGGAACGGGCTCCCGATTGGTTTTTCGTGGCTACAGAGGCTTGCGGTGGCGGAACTCCCGATCTAGGTTTTGTTCTGGGGTTTTTGGGATTTATAAGAGGTGTTGGCGTCGGGGACAAGTCAAGGGAGCCCACAAGGTGACGACAAGGACGGGGGGCGCGCCCTCCACCCTTGTGGTGGCCTCGGGACTCCTCTTTGATATCTTTTCGTTCCAGTATTATTCATATTTTCCAAAAGTATTCTCCGTAAATTTTCAGGCCAATTGGACTCTTTTTGATATTCCTTTTCTGCGAAACTCAAAAACAAGGAAAAACAGAAACTGGCACTAGGCTCTAGGTTAATAGGTTAGTCCCAAAAATCATATAAAATAGCATATAAATGCATATAAAACATCCAAGATGGATAATATAATAGCATGGAACGATAAAAAATTATAGATACGTTGGAGACGTATCACCCCCCAGCGCTTCGTTTATTTCTCTGTTGCTCAGGGTCTACGCCTGGCTTTGTACAAAGGGTTACATGCAACTTCGGCAAAGCTTGTACAAAAGGGTGGCTGCCGGGCAGGGCCCGACAGCCGCGCCTTACGGGTAGAACTTACGGAGATGCTCAATGTTCCATGAGTTTTGCAATTGAATGCCATCTCCGATCTCCAGACGGACTGCGCCAGGTCTGGTGACTTGTACTACCCGGTAAGGGCCTTCCCACTTTGGCGTCAACTTGTTTGCACCCTTGGCGGACTGAACACGCCTAAGGACAAGGTCGCCTTCCTCAAAGCTCTGGGCATGAACCATGCGGCTGTGATAGTGACGCAGGGCTTGCTGGTAGCGTGCAGCACACGTAGCAGCCCAGAGACAGTTCTCCTCAAGTAGCATAGCGTCGTCACGCCGGTGTTGTTCTTGTGCTACTTCATCATAGGCAAGTACTCGAGGTGATCTGTATATGAGTTCCGTGGGGATAACTGCTTCTGCCCCGTAGACTAGGGAGAAGGGAGTCTGCCCGGTAGCTCGATTTGGTGTCGTACGGAGGGACCAAAGAACCACCGGCAGGTCATCGATCCATCACCTGCCACACTTCTGCAGCTTATCGAATGTTCTTGTCTTGAGTCCTCACAGCACTTCAGTGTTTGCCCTCTCAGCTTGTCCGTTGCTCCTTGGATGGGCAACAGAGGCAAATGAGATCTTGCTTCCGAGGGCATGAACGTATTGCATGAAGGTGCGGCTTGTGAATTGGGTGCCATTGTTGGTGATGATTCAGGCAGGGACCCCGAAGCGGCACACCAATCCTTTCAAGAACTTGATAGCTGACTGTGCGGTCACCTTCCTCACGAGCTCCACTTCCGGCCACTTTGTAAACTTGTCGATTGCAACGAACAAGAATTCAAAGCCCGCGGTAGCACGGGAGAAGGGGCCCAAGATGTCGAGCCCCCAGACCGAAAATGGCCATGACAAAGAGATTGTTTGGAGAGCTTGAGCAGGCTGATGGATATTCTTGGAGTGGAACTGGCAGGCTTCACACTTGGTGACTAGCTCGATTGCGTCTTGGAGGGCTGTGGGCCAGTAGAAACCTTGCCGGAAAGCTTTCCCAACCAAGGCCCTTGATCCGATGTGGGAGCCGCACATACCCTTGTGTATCCCTGCCAGCAGTTCCTTTCCCTCTTCCCGGCAAATGCACTTCAATTTCACATCGTTGGGCCTTCTTCTGTATAGCATGTCATCAATGAACTGATACATACTGGCCCTCCGGGCTACTCTTTCAGCTTCTTCTTGCTCTTCAGGAAGTTCTTCTATTTGGAGGAAACGGACAATGTGCAGTGCCCAAGTTGGAGCCTGAGGCTCGACAACGAGGACCAGCGGCACCTACTCATTCACGGGAGCACATGCCTCAACCGTAGAGATTGGTAGTTTGGCGGGAGGGTGCAGCTTACCGATCGAAGGGGAGTTGTTCCTGCCAAGCTCTCTGCCGGGGGCTTCGGGAAGCTCTAGCGGGAGAGGCTCGCCGGAGTCCAGTTTCCTCCTCTTTCTGGCCATTGCTACCGGGGATACGGAGGGTTGAGTCAGATGGAGAACAAAAGTCCCTGGTTCCACAGGGAGTTTTTGTAGAGCGCACTTTGACAGATGATCAGCAATGCTGTTTTCTGCACGTGGCACGTCCTCCGTTTGCAATCCGTCAAAGTGCTCCTCCAACTTTCTCACTTCCTCGATGTATGCCTCCATCAATGGGCTTTGATAATCCTTGTTTACTTGTCTCACCACAAGTTGTGAGTCTCCACGGATGATCAGCTTCTTGATTCCCAGTTCTGTTGCAATTCTGAGCCCGGCAAGGAGCCCTTCGTACTCTGCAGTGTTGTTGGTAGCCTTCTCCCGGGGAAAATGCATTTGAACGACGTACTTGAGGTGCTCCCCAGTGGGAGCAACAAGAAGCATGCCAGCTCCTGCACCTTGTAGGGAGAAGGCACCATCAAAGTACATGATCCATTCTTGGGGCGCTTCCTTGCCAGGGATGACTGTCTCCAGCACTTCTTCATCAGGGGTAGGCGTCTACTCCGCAATGAACTCTACTAGGGCTCTGCTCTGAATAGTTGACGTGCTTTCAAACTTCAAACCAAAGCTGGATAACTCCGAAGCCCATTCCACAATTCTGCCAGTGGCCTCGGGGCTTCGGAGTATGCGTTGCAAGGGGAAGCGGGTGACAACCGTGATCTCGTGGGCTTGGAAGTAGTGGCGCAGTTTCCTTGAGGCCATGATGAGGCCAAAAATCAACTTTTGCATGCCAGAGTACCTCGACCTAGCCCCCTGCAGCAGGGAGCTAATGAAGTACACTGGGCGCTGCACCACCTTCTTCCTTGTTGTGATCTTGGAACTGTCTCCGCTGCCTTGCTCTTCCTTGTCTTGAACTGCATCTGACCTTGTCGGGACGGGTTCACTTTCCTCTCCAGAGGGGACAGCGGTGGCGGCTGCTGCTTCATCTACCTCCCGCTGTGCCACCAGCGCTGCGCTAACCACTTGATTGGTCGCTGCTAAGTATAGCAGCAACGGCTCTTGTGGTTTAGGAGCGACTAAGGTGGGAACATAGGAAAGGTAGGTCTTCAAATCTTGTAGCGCAGCGTCTACCTCCGGAGTCCACTCCACGGGCCCTACCTTCTTCAAGATTTTGAAGAACGGCAAGGCGCGTTCGACGGATTTGGAAATGAACCTGCTCAGCGCGGCAACACATCCAGTCAAACGCCTCACGTCTTTAACTGTCATGCGTGCTTGAATCTGCTCGATAATCTTGATCTTGTCGGGGTTGGCCTCTATCCCCTGATGGGACACGAAGAAGCCAAGTAGCTTGCCGGGAGGAACGCCAAACACACACTTCTCTGGGTTCAGCTTCAAGTTGATCCCGCACAGATTTGCAAAGGTCTCTTCCAAATCCTGAATGAGAGTCATTCTGTCCTTGGTTTTGACCACTATATCATCCATGTAGGCTTCAATATTTCTGTGCAGCTGGGACTCAGCCAATCTGTATTGCTCTTGCAAAAGTGGATCCTGCGCTCTTCAACCTGAAGGGCATCCGTACAAAACAGTACGTGCCACATGGGGTTATGAACGCGGTCTTCTCTTCGTCTTCCTTGGACATGAAGATCTGGTGGTATCCAGAGAAGGCATCCAGGAAGGAAAGCAGGTCACACCCGGAGGTGGAATCCACAATCTGGTCGATGCACGGCAAGGGGAATGGGTCCTTCGGGCATGCTTTGTTCAGATTCGTGAAGTCTATGCAAAGCCTCCATTTCCCATTCGCCTTGCGCACCACCACTGGGTTTGCTAACCACGTTGGATGCAATACTCCTCTGACCAAACCAGCTGCCTCGAGTTTCTTGATCTCCTCGGCAATAAACTACTACCGCTCCAAAGCTTGCTTCCAGACCTTCTGCTTGACGGGTCGGGCATGTGGGCAGACAGCAAGGTGGTGCTCGATTACGTCCCTAGGAACACCGGGGATGTCATATGGTTGCCAAGAAAACACATCGACATTCGACCGCAGGAAGGCAACGAGCGTGCTTTCCTATTTGTCGTCGAGGGTGGCACTGATGGTAAACATACCATTAGCGCCAGCCAGCCCTGCCGGGACCTTCTTCACAGTGGGTGCAACAGCCTTGGATCTCTTGCTATTGGAACTCTCTGGCAAGTCATCAACAGGCGCAGCGCACTCCGAAGAGGTACGCTTCCCGGATTCCTTGCTAGCATCCTTGCTAGCTTCCTTATTTTTCTTGCTTTCCTTGGCGGGAGCAGTGGCTTCCACGGCCTCTGCCGCGACTGCTTCTCGGTACATCTTGTCCACGCATATGATTGCGTCTTTCTTGTCCGATGGAATGGAAATGACGCCTATTGGCCCTGCCATCTTCAGAGTGTTGTAGGCATAGTGGGATGCCACCATGAATTTGGCCAGGGCTGGGCGACCAAGGATTCCATTGTACGGCAGGGGGAGGTCAACCACATCAAACACGATCTTCTCAGTCCGGTAGTTTAACTCCCCTTTGAACATCACCAGCAGTGTGATCTTCCCCTTAGGACGACTATTGTTGGGGTTGATCCCTTGGAACGTACCAGTAACCTTGAGCTCTTCATCTGCTATCTGGAGTTTGCTAATGACCTTTGGAGAAATCAGATTCAACCCGGCCCCACCGTCAACCAACATCTTTGTGACTTTGAGGTTGCGGATTGTTGGTGAGACCAACAACGGCAAGCACCCTACCATGGTGGTGCGGTCAGGGTGATCCTCTTCATCAAAGATGATGGGCATGCGGGACCACTTGAGCGGCTTCCGAGAATCTGCCACTGGCTCCATGGCATTGACTTCACGCGCCCACTATCTAAGTTGGTGGTGAGAGGAGTGCAAAGATGCACCCCCATCAATGCATAGGGCGTCAGTGGCTTTCTGGAACTCATGCTCGCTGGTTTCCTCTTCATCTCCTTCATCACTCTCGTCATCGCAATCCTTCTTCTCATGTCCTCTGGCGGGTTTCCCTTGATACTGAGGAGCCTTGCCGGGGCGACCTGTTCTGCCGCCTCGGTCCTTCCCGCCAACGCCATCTTGGTCTTTCTCCTTATCACGCTTCTCGTACTCAACCCTCTGCTTCTTGAAGAGTTGCTCAACCTGATGACACTCCTAAAGATCGTGGCCCTTGGTCCGATGGATCTTGCAGTACAGCCCATCACCCTTCCCAGCCTTCTCGGCAGCCGCGGCTTCCCGGCAATCAGTGCACGCGGCAGCTTCCTTGCCGGGAACCTCGGTCTTGGCCTTCTTGCCGGTACTAGGTGCACTCAATCCTTCAACAGTTATCACCGCCTTATCCTTGCGCTTCTTGTTGCGCTTCTTGTTCTTCTTCTTCTTCTTCTGGTTGGTGGCATCATCGTCATCCTCTGAGTCGATGTCGATGCCATCTTCTTCACCGGGGAGTCATCTCCCCTCTTCTACTCGGGCACACTTATTCACCAGAGTGTATAACTCATTCACAGTCTTGGGCAACTGAACGTTCATTTTAGAACGTATCTAGCAGTTGCGCACGTTGGACTGGAACGCAGCTATCACAGCTGCCGGGTGGATGTCTAGAATGTTCCTGTGCACCGGCCTGAACCTCTGCATGTACTTCTGCAGACTCTCTCCTTCCTTCTACAGGAGGAGCTGCAAGTCGTTGGGCCGCCCTGGTTCTTGATGGCCGCCCATGAAGGCGCCAGCAAACTCATGGCACAGGTCAGCCCAGGTCGAGATGGAATTCTCTAGCAAGTGCATCAGCCAAGACCTCACATTTGGCTTGAGTGCCAAAGGGAAGTAGTTGGCGAATACCTTCTCGCCTCTTCCCCCGGCAGCTTGAACAGCGATGGTGTAGATGCTCAAGAACTCTGCCGGGTTCAATCTTCCATCGTACTTCTCTGGTATTTCTGGCTTGAACGTGCGAGCAGATGGCCAACGGACTTGCCGCAGCTCACGAGTGAAGGTGGGGCACCCAACCTCGAAAGGTAGGTACCACCTTCACCGGGTGTGGGCTCGTCGACGTCGGGGCCATTGGGCCTATCAGACTGGCGGCGGGTTTCGCGGCGTCGTTCGATGGTGACGCGCACGTCTTCCCTCCGCCTGTCTTCTAGGACTCGCCGCCGGTCTCGACATGCTCGAGGATCGGATGAAGCCATCGATACGTCGTCGGTTTCCTGGTCGCGTGGCTCTGCTTGCGGCCCCTGCGCTGGCTGCCGCGGACGGGATTGCACCGTGGGGGTGGCCCCTTCGGTACGGCCAGCGGCTCGGGCCGTTGTCGCTGAGGGAGTCCTGGATTAAGGGGTCCTCGGGCGTCCGGGCTACGTAATGTGGGCCGGACTGATGGGCCATGAAGATACAAGACAGAAGACTCTCTCCCGTGTCCGGCTGGGACTCTCCTTAGCGTGGACGGCAAGCTTGGCGTCCGAATATGAAGATTCCTTTCTCTGTAACCAACTTTGTACAACCCTAGCCCCCTCCGGTGTCTATATAAACCAGAGGGTTTAGTCTGTAGAGACAAGGGATAATCACAATCATAATCAGACAGGCTAGACTTCTAGGGTTTTAGCCATTACAATCTCGTGGTAGATCAACTCTTGTAATACTCATATTCATCAAGACCAATCAAGCAGGACGTAGGGTATTACCTCCATAGAGAGGGCCCGAACCTGGGTACACATCGTGTCCCCCGTCTCCTGTTACCATCGACCTTAGACGCACAGTTCAGGACCCCCTACCCGAGATCCACCGGTTTTGACACCGACATTGGTGCTTTCATTGAGAGTTCCGCTGTGTCGTCGCTAGAAGACTCGATGGCTCCATCAATCATCCACAACGATGCTGCCTTGAGGGAGGTCTTTCTCCCCGGCCAGGTCTTCGTATTCGGCGGCTTCATGCTGCGGGCCAACTTGCTTGGCCATCTAGAGCAGATCGATAGCTACGCCCCTAGCCGTCAGGTCAGGTTTGGAAGCTTGAACTACGTTGCTGATATCGGCGGAGACTTGATCTTCGACGGATTTGATCCCATGGCAGCCGCTCCCTACCACCGCGATGAACATGACCTAAATCTTTCATCGGACCATACCCGGGAGATAGCTCCTGCAACTGCCCTAGCCCTAGATCCAGAGCAGATTGCACCATCCGAGGACGGGAAGCTCAACCCCACCACGGAAGCCGCAGACTCAGCGGCGTTGGAGCCGCACACAGACCCAACCTCGAACGAGATCTGTGTCACCAGAACCTCGGACTCGTCTCCGGCAATAGGTTCCGAACCGCGTGTGTCCGCGCCCGTCGAGCTCAATCGGGCGCCGATCGTCGAGTTCAGCTCCGCGGACATCTTCCGGCACTCACCTTTGGGTGATGTGCTTAACTCATTAAAAACCCTCTCCTTAGCGGGGGACTCGCAGCCGAACTATATCTGGTTTGAGCTGGGGGCTGAGGACGGAGAATTTCGCTTCCCACCCACCGCCCACTTCATTGCCACTGTCGAAGATTTAACCGACATGCTCGATTACGACTCCGAAGACATCGACGGTATGGACGCCGATGCCGGAGAGGAGCAGGCCCATAACCCGCCGTTTACTGGGCGCTGGACAGCCACCTCCTCGTATGACATGTACATGGTGGATACTCCCAAAGAGAATAATGGCGATAACAAGAAAGATCCAGTCGAGGATACACCTCCTGAGACACTGCCAAAGTGCCGACGTCAGTGGCGCCGCTCTAAATCACGCCATGGAAAAGACAGCAATACCGGCACGAAAGAGAACAATACTCCGGATGAGGCCGAAGACAAAGAAGATCCCGTCGAGCCGGCTTTCGAACAAGACGATAGGGAAGATGGGCAAGCCAGCCCTGATGAACAGGCCATAAACGAAGACTCGGAGGACAGCAACTATCTTCCACCCTCCGAAGATGAGGTGAGCCTCGGTGACGAAGACTTTATCATGCCTGAGGAACCCGTCGAGCAGGAGCGCTTTAAGCGCCGGCTAATAGCCACTGCGAAGAGCCTGAAAAAGAAACAGCAGCAGCTTCAAGCTGATCAAGATCTACTCAACGACAGATGGACTGATGTCCTGGCAGCCGAGGAATACGGACTCGAGCGCCCCATTAAAAGTTATCCGAGGCATAAACTTCTACCCCAATTCAATGACGAGGCACTTAAGCCCATGCCATCAACACATAATGCGGCTGACCGACCACCACGTGGCCGGGACAAAGTGGCAACTCAAGCCGAACACCAGCCCATACTACCTCGCCGCAAAAGCAAAGACATAACAGCCCGGGGTCATACATATGACCTACGGCAGGACCTGGACAATAGAGCAGGTCAGTCCAGATCAATCTACGGATCGCGGGGGAAGGCCCTGGCTCGCGACGACGACTATCAAGCCAGACGTGACAAACATAACCACGCCCGGGCCAAAGACTGCCAACGAACTCAATCCGAGCTACGTCACGACGTGGCCCGATATAGAGGCGCCGCACACCCCCTCTGCTTCACTGATGAAGTAATGGAGCACGAATTCCCAGAAGGGTTTAAACCCGTAAATATCGAATCATATGATGGAACAACAGATCCCGTGGTATGGATTTAGGATTTTTCTTCTCCATATTCATATGGCCCGCGGTGATGACCTTCACGCCATCAAATACCTCCCATTAAAACTCAAGGGGCCAGCTCGGCACTGGTTAAACAGTCTGCCTGAAAACTCTATTGGCAGCTGGGAGGACTTGGAAGACGCCTTCCGCGACAACTTCCAAGGTACATATGTACGACCTCCAGACGCCAATGACTTAAGTCACATAGTTCAACAGCCTAGAGAGTCGGCCAGGAAATTCTGGACTAGGTTCCTAACTAAAAAGAACCAGATCGTCGACTGTCCGGATGCTGAAGCCCTAGCGGCCTTTAAGCATAGCATCTGCGACGAATGGCTCGCTCGTCACCTCGGCCAAGAAAAACCGAAGTCCATGGCAGCCCTCACGGCACTCATGACCCGCTTTTGTGCGGGTGTGGATAGTTGGCTAGCTCGTAGCAATAACACTGCAAGCGATGTCGGTACCTCTGAAGCCAAGAATGGCAATGGCAAGCCCCGACGCAGCAGGCACAAGCGCCGAAGCAATGGTGGCACTGCCAATGACACGGTGGTCAACGCCGGTTTCAGTGGCTCCAAGTCCGGTCAGCGGAAGAAGCCATACAAAAGAAATAATACGGGCTCATCCAGCTTGGACCGCATACTCGATCGTCCATGCCAGATTCACGGCACCCCTGATAAACTAGCCAATCATACCAACAGAGACTGTTGGGTTTTTAAACAGGCCGGCAAGTTAAATGCCGAACACAAGGAGAAGGGGTCGCAAAGCGAGGACGATGACGAGGAGTCCCGTCCGCTGAACACAGGAGGGCAGAAGAAGTTCCCTTCCCAGGTTAAGACGGTGAACATGATATACGCCACCCATATCCCTAAAAGGGAGCGCAAACGAGCGCTCAGGGACGTCTACGTGATGGAGCCAGTCGCCCAAAGTTCAACCCATGGTCTTCCTGCCCGATCACCTTCGATCGCAGGGACCATCCGACCAGTATTCGTCATGGCGGCTCAGCCGCACTGGTCCTCGATCCAATTGTTGATGGATTCCATCTCACGCGCGTCCTCATGGACGGCGGCAGCAGCCTAAACCTGCTCTATCAGGATACAGTGCACAAAATGGGCATCGATCCCTCAAGGATCAAACCCACAAAAACTACCTTTAAAGGAGTCATACCAGGTGTAGAGGCCCGCTGTATGGGCTCAATCACACTAGAGGTTGTCTTCGGATCCCCGGACAACTTCAGAAGCGCACAGTTGATCTTCGATATCGTCCCCTTCCGCACTGGCTATCATGCACTGCTTGGACGAACCGCATTTGCTCGATTCAATGTGGTGCCACACTATGCTTATCTCAAGCTCAAGATGCCGGGTCCACGCGGTGTCATAACAGTTAATGGAAACACGGAGCGCTCCCTCCGTACTGAGGAGCACACCGCGGCCTTGGCAGCGGAAGTACAGAGCGGCCTTGCCAAGCAGAATCTTAATTCAGCGGCCAAGCTCCCGGACACTGTCAAGCGGATCCGGACTACTCCGCAGCAGAACAGTCTGGCTCGTCAGGAGTTCGACTAGCAATCTGGCCTCCATCTCCGTCCCGGCCAAATGGTGGCATACGTACGACGCATACATAATTATGCACTTAAAATACCATGGTCATCGGCGGAGGCACAATACGGACAGGCCTACAATGCGGTCCGCACCCTCATAGTCTTTTTACTTTTTCTAACTATTTTTTATCTTTTACAATAGGTGATTCAAAGCCTGATCATCTTACAGACTCTTTCTAAAGTTCGGCTTCGTATAAATAACCAAAGGCTATTCCTCCTAAGGAGTCCTTTAACTGAGGCAAGGCAGCGCAGACGTGCGACAGGAGGTCCTAATGATTTTAGTAAGACCACACTCTTTATTTTTAACCTGTAAAGTGCCTTTTTTGTTTTCCCTCAGCCCTCGGCCCCCGGCTTGTTAATAACCCGGGTAGGGGCGTTATAATCTGTAAAAATTGCGTTTGGCGCGTCAATCAGATTCCAGTGAACATAACCCGTATTCAGTATTCGCTTTTTCTACGTACTGAATTTTGCTTCTTCGGTTGTTTCATGAACGCACCTCGGCACAAATTGCCAGGGGCTCGATTCGGCAACACATGAGTTGCCAACAAGTCCGAACAGCTTTTCAGCATACTTCGGCGTCCTGAGTTTTGGCCTTATATGCATCATCTCCGAATCATGTCTTTGGTCAATAGTTGGGTTGCCCGGCTCCTGTGCTTACTACCTTATGTTCCGCTGTATCGGCTAGGGTAGTAAAGGGAGAACTACTGCCATTGTGTCCTGGCTTATCCGGATGAGCACCTCAGTAGAGAAAGCCAAAAACTGACTATCATGATATGGCGAGAGCTGGTCAACCACTCGATGACTCATCAGAATCTTTCGCGATTCTTTCCGTATTACACGAAGGACCGTTCTTCTGGTCACCTATGTAACGCACCGTATTCGGGTAAACGCGTACATACCAGGGGCTATATCGTAGACCCGCCGTCAAACTCCTATGGCTAAGTGAAAGTGTTAAAGCCCTATAGTCCGATTGCCTAGTTCGCCGCATTGACACCTCCTTCATGGACCAAGACGTTGGGTTAAGAGTGATCAATTGCTCTTCTGAACACCCCCGTATTATATGCGAGGGGGCTGAAGCCGACGACTGGCAAACTTTCAGATTACACTAAAAACGGCCGCACAGGAGGCACCAAAACTTTCAGGCAAAAGTATAAAATATGGCCTTAATATATCATGATATTGTTTTTACAAATTTCGTATACTCACTCAAACATTATATTTTTCGAGCACTGACCCTCTATTAAGCGGGCACCCTCTAGGACATCCTCAAAATAATGCTCTGGCGTGTGATGGTCCTTGCCCTCGGGTGGACTCTTTGCTGTAATATCGGTGGCCTTCATCTTCGCCCAGTACGTCTTGACGCGGGCAAAGGCCATCCGTGCACCCTCAATGCATGTTGACCGCTTAACAGCGTCGATACGCGGCACCGCATCAACAAGTCGCTGCACCAAACCGAAATAACTATTCGGAATTGGCTCAGTCGGCCACAGCTGGACTACGATGTCCTTCATGGCCGATCCGGATATCTTGTGGAGTTCGGCCCACTGGGCCATTTGTTTATTTAGTAGCAGCGGACGCTTTGGCATGCTGAATTGCGACCAGAAAAGCTTCTCCGTCGCATGTCCCTCTTGCGGTTGGTAAAACTGTGCCGCATCGGAGACACTCTTCGGCAAGTCCAAGAATGCGTCTGGAGAACTCCACATTTGATTAAGGGGGGCATACTTCGGATCGCCGAATTTAGTCTGTCATAAGAAAGGCTTACCAGCCGCTATCTCCCCAGCTTGCCGGATCTCTTCCCGAGCCGCTCTACACTCGGACCGTGCTTCTTTGGCCTCTTGTAAGGCCTTGCCGAGATTGACTGTTCTGGCTTTGTTATCCTTCTCGAGGAATTCGCATCGAACATTGGCATCCTTTAGCTCGCGCGTCAAGGTAGATACTCTCTCCTCGCACTGGCGCCGAGCAGCCTGTTCGGCCTTTAACTCAGCAGCTGCCTTCTTGGCAGCCGCTTCACTCGTCCTGGCTTGCTCCTTGGCCTGAGCAAGCTTAGCCCGTAGGGCCTCAACTGCGGCAGCATTATCTGCAGTTATGCATATCTCAGTATACAATTTTCAGCATCATGAACACATTATCATACTTACATATACTGACTGCCCTAAACACATACCTTGCGCCTCGTCGAGCCGCCTGTTAATCAGTATAAGGTCGTCATCCGCCACATCAAGTTTCTGCTTTAGCCTTGCAACCTCTGTAGCTGGGGCAGTCGTGATGGATGAAACAGCCTGTGTGCCAATTCATTAGATTAGTTCCTGGGAATATCTTTTTGATCCTCTGATCGCCTCCCTTCGGACGCCAATCAGAGTCTCAGGGGCTACTATCTATACACAGGTGCATTTTGCACGTAGAAGTGCAATTGAGGATATTACATTACATACCTCGAAGCCTCCTAGCAGGCTCATGAAGGATTCATTCAATTTGCTTTTCGCGGACAGAATCCTCTCAACTACCGTACCCATGAAGGTACGATGTTCCTCTGAAACGGACGCACGTTGCAGCATGCCCGTCAATGTATCCGGCGCCCCCGGATCCCTAGGAACGGCCGCGGGAGTATGGGCTTCCTTCGGAAGAATATGTTTACCCGACTCTAGAGTCGTCCCCGGCCGCAAACCGGATAGCCCGGGCCCTTTATTGTTGATCCCCATGGGGTCCGCATGCCCCGGACTCTGGACGGCCGAAGTATCACCTTCGGGCGCAGTTTTCATTATCCCTCGCACCGCTTGTTGATCGGGAGAGATCCTCTGGGACGACACCTCAGCGTCGTCCGCCCTGTCGGGCGAGAAGGTCTGTGGAGGCGTCTCGCTTTCCATCATCTCCGGAAGAAGATCCCCCAAGGAGGAGGACTGTTGAGGAAGACTGCGTGCCGGACTGCAAACACATATATTTTAAATGTTATCCTGGTAACTGGAAAGCAATGGGATATGTTTCGAACACCCCTGTTCACTTACGATTTGGCTAAGGGCTTGTCCTTACGGAGGAACTGTGCGATAACGTCGTCTTCGGAACCCGAGCCACCTGACAGGGACATCTTCCCTCGCTTAAGAGCCTTTGCTTCCAAATCTTCGGAGGCGGCCCTCTTCTTCCCATCGGGAGAGGGGGTGTCAGTTTCTTCTTCTCTTTTGTCTTCGGAAGAGGGAGTTTCAACCTCCCCGGACATAGCACCTCTGGAATAGAGGTCGCCTTTGGCCTTCTTGCTCTCCTCTTTGTCCCCCTTCACCGACACTTGGTATGGCGCCTGGGCCAGCATCCTTGTTAACACAGGATCTGCTGAGTCTTCGGGAAGAGGGGCCGAACACCTAATTCTTTCCGCCTTCTTGATCCAGCCCTGGTCGAAGATGGTTTTCTCATTATGTTGTTACAAGATATTTAACCAAGCTGTGTTCAGAGAGTCGAGGGCCTACCGAGGTATCCGGATGGTTGCAGTCGAGGCCGATGTCCTCGGTAGTATCCGGCCACTGTTTTCGTGTCTCGAAGAATAACTTCCACATTCCTTTGTGCGTCGTGCCAAAGAAGTGCTAAAGAGTCCGTGGTCCTTCCGGATTGAACTCCCACATGCGGAGGGGCCGTCGCTGGCACGGCAGGACCTGGCAGACTAGCATTACCTGGATTACGTTGATGAGGCCGGTGTCCTTCTCAAGGAGGCTCCGGATGCAGCTTTGTAGCGTCTGCACTTCGTCCGTTGATCCCCAGTCTAGCCCCTTATTAATCCATGATGCAAGCCACAATGGAGGGCCCGACCGGAACGCAGGTGTAGCTGCCCACTTGGTGCCACGGGGTTCAGTGATGTAAAACCACTCCCGCTGCCATAGGTTGGATGTTTCCGTGAAAGAGCCTTTTGGCCAAGGTGTATGGATGAGTTTGCTCACCGTAGCACAGCTGCACTCCGCTTGCTTCCCATCGACCACCTTCGGCGTCATCTTAAAGGTCTTGAGCCATAAGCCGAAGTGTGGGGGAATCCGGAGAAAGGCCTCCCACATAGCGATGAACGCCGAGATGTGAAGAAAGGATTCCGGAGCCAGATCATGAAAATCTAGCCCGTAATAGAACATGAGTCCGCGAACGAAGGGATGGAGAGCGAACCCTAGCCCCCGGAGGAAGTGAGAGATGAATACGACCCTCTCGCCGGATCGGGGAGTTGGAATGACCTGCCCTTGGGCAGGGAGCCTGTGGGGGATTTCCGCGGTCAGGTATCTTGCCGCCCGGAGCTTCGTGATATCCTCCTCTGTGACAGAGGAGGCCACCCACCGGCCTTGAAGGTTGGGTCCGGACATGGCTAGGAGGCTTGGAACCAATAAATTGAACCTTGGGTGCTAGAACTCGAGGTTGGAAAAGATGAGGAAGGGGAAAGCGTGGAGGAGAAAGACGGGTCTATGCCCCTTTATAAAGGCGATGAATATCAAAAACGCCTCCTCCTAGGCCTCAAAACCTGCCTATTCCCAAGGAATCATACCAACAGGACGGTTGGGTTACCCATGCCCGTATTGATGAGAATCCCGCAATAAAGGGGACACGATCTCTGCTTCGACAAGACGTGCCAATAAAACCGCTTCTCAAAACGTGGAGCGGGAGGCTGAAGAAAAAAAAATGGTTCGGAGTAATGACCGTGCAGGAACGTGGTGTCACGTTGTAAAAAGTTGTCAGCGGATTGGATTCGTGAAATATTATACTCTCTGCGGTTGTGTGTGGTACTTCTTTTGCAGAGCCGGACACGTTTTCTGCACTCGAAGTCTGTTTTGGAGTATTCGGAGGAGGAACCCGCCTTGCAATGCCGAAGACAATCTGCGCGCCAGACACATCCTCATTGAAGCCTGGTTCAGGGGCTACTTAGGGAGTCCTGGATTAAGGGGTCCTCGGGCGTCCGGGCTACGTAATGTGGGCCGGACTGATGGGCCATGAAGATACAAGACAGAAGACTCTCTCCCGTGTCCGGCTGGGACTCTCCTTAGCGTGGACGGCAAGCTTGGCGTTCGGATATGAAGATTCCTTTCTCTGTAACCGACTTTGTACAACCCTAGCCCCCTCCGGTGTCTATATAAACCGGAGGGTTTAGTCCGTAGAGACAAGGGATAATCACAATCATAATCAGACAGGCTAGACTTCTAGGGTTTTAGCCATTACGATCTCGTGGTAGATCAACTCTTGTAATACTCATATTCATCAAGATCAATCAAGCAGGACGTAGGGTATTACCTCCATAGAGAGGGCCCGAACCTGGGTAAACATCGTGTCCCCCGTCTCCTGTTACCATCGACCTTAGACGCACAGTTCGGGACCCCCTACCCAAGATCCGCCAGTTTTGACACCGACAGTCGCCGCCTGCACAGGCCGTGATGGGCCCGCTCGCTATGATCCTCCCGCCTCAGCGAAACCAATCAGGCTCTGAATGGTGGCTCTCCACTCATCCATCTGATCGGCCGCCGGCGGAAATCTCAACAGGAGTTGGGCCCGCGCCATGGCCTCCGAAGCAGTGCTCGGCATAGATGACGACGTACACCATAACGTCGCCTGGCTTCTGACGGTACCGGTAGTGGCAGTGCCGTGCTCTCGTCGTCGTGAGCCATTCGCCAGGGGGGCGTGGTGATGAGGTGGATGTGCTTGGGGATCGGCGGCTCCATTCGGCGAATCGGCTTGGCCAACCCGTCCCGGGGGAGGCGCGTGCCCTGCGGCCGCACCCGCAGCGGGGGCAGTCGGAGGGTTGCGGTTCGCCCCAGAGCGAGTGCCACCGCTGTGGTTGCGTCCTTCAGTGGGGTGGAGGGGCGCAGATGGAATGATCTCTCCTCCCACACCTTGAGGAGCGTGGCCGCTGGGATGTTGTTGGTACTATCCTTCTCTGGTGCCTCCTGCTCCCGTTTCGGCCATAGGGGAGGTGGTGAAGATGCCGCCTGCGCCAGCCACGTCCCCTACAGCGTCCAAGTCCCCGTGCGTCCCCGTAGCCCCCACGGCAGCGGCGGCCGCGTGCAAAAGGGCCTTCGAGGTGGACGGGTGAGCTATGGCACCGGGTTTCTTCTTGGGCGCCATGGATGATGAAGCCGTCGATGAAGAGAACGATGACAAAGATGACACGTTGCGTACGCTCTCGGGTTCGCGCAAGCGGTTCCCCCTACCTGGCGCGTCAAAGATGTCATGGGAGAACACGACCACCTATGGGGCCATCGGCCCCTTGTGGTTTGGCAGGGGGGAAGAGCACATTGCACAAAGAGCGGAGGGTGCAGAGCAGCATCGCAGCGATCACACGGGCAGTTTTTACCCAGGTTCGGGCCGCCGCGAGGCGTAAAACCCTACTCTTGCTTTGGTGGATTGATGAGAGGACCGTAGTGGAGACGCAACGCTCTAGCCCGGCAAGGTTACCTCGGGGTGAGAGCAGCTATGCGTGTATCAGTGTACAAGGGTCCGCATCCTTTCTAAGTTTGCCACAACCCTCCTTTTATAGATCAAGGGGTCACCACAATGGCAAATCAGTCATTGTGTACTGATTAGATAGCAAAGAGTGTTATCATACCTAACTCTGCAGACAGGACAAGGCGCATTAAATGCACCGCTTAGTGTCACATCGTAGTGTAGCCTGGCAAGCCTTGTCGTGCCGTTCGGCTACCTTCTCGCCTGCCTGCGTTACACATCCCTGAACGGGTGTCATTTGGAGGTGGTTTCCTTCGGAAGCGGCTGCCACGTGCCAAATAACAGCCACTTAGTCACTTGGGGGCTCGACACCGCACCGATCGGTGACTTGCATTGCTGTGAGGTGGAGCGGTGGAGTCTTGGCGGGGTAGTCCGCCCTCAGCGTCCCCGGGAAGCCTGCCGGGGCAATCTTGAGAGTTGCCTTCAGGGCAACCTCGACCTTGCCGGGCTCGCATGTCCGGCAAGGGAGGTTATTCCTTAGTGATATCTTGCTCCTTTGGTTGGTCTTGGTCTTCTTGATCTGCCCCTTGATTTCTCAAAGAGCTGATCTCTTCTGCTTGGTCTGGTCTTGGATGATGCAACCTTGTTCTTAAGCCTGTGTATAGTCTGGGCAACACACATGGGGTTTGTTGCACCGACACCTATGGTGTTGTCCGTGCCGCGCAAGCATGAGGGATCCCCGCTGTAGGTTTGCCAATATGTTCATGATTCGCTTATTGTCGTGGGTGAACACGATCACCTATGGGGTCACGGGCCCCTTGTGGTTCGCTAGGGGGGAGGTCATGTTGCACGAAGAGCAGAGGCCATGAGGCAGCACGACGATGAGACTCTGGTGGTTTTTCCCCAGGTTCGGGCCGCTGAGAAGAGTAAAACCCTACTCCTGCTTTGGTGGATTGGATGGAGGAACACAAAGGCACGCAGCGCTCAAACCCGGCAAGGTGGCCTCGGGGAGAGCTGCTATGCGAGTACAAGTGCGTGAGGATCCGAATCCCCTTCTAGGTTGCCTTGGACCTCCTTTTATTGCTCAAGGGGTAACCACAGTGGCAAAATAGACATTATCTTGTGATTAGATAGCCAACAGTGCTATCATACCTAACTCTGGCACTTAGGACAAAATGCCATAAATGCTACCTTAGGTGGCGTGCGGGGGCGCATCCCCGACAAGCTTATATCACCGCTTAGCCATCTTCTGCTTATCATCTTGACACGCCCCTGGACGGGTGTCAAGTGGGTGTGATATGTCTTCCAGCAAACCGCCATGTGCTTAGTGAGGGCCACTTAATCGTCTGGGGGGGGGGGGCTCGACACCGCATCGATAAGTGACTGGCGTCGTGGTGCGGTGGAGCGGTGGTAACTGGCCTGCGCCTGCCGGGGGCAGGGCTTGCCGGGCCTTCTTGGAGGGGTGTGCGCTTCGGTCTCCGGCCGTCCCGGAGACGTGGCTAGCACGGCTTGATCCTGCTCTTATCTACTGCATCAACCCTGCCGGCCTCGTCTGACCAGCAGAGGACGCCTCCCTTGGAACCTTTGTCTTGTATGTTGGCTTGGTCTTCTTGATGCGCTCCTTGATCTCATGAAGAGCGGCTTCTCTGGCTCGGCCTTGCTTGGATTTGACTTGGGCTTGTTTTGATGGGTCCAGCTATATTGAGGTAGCTATTCCCCCGGCAAGCCCTGGCCATCGGGGCGGAGGCTTTTTGTCCATGCACAAGTCAGGGGAAATAAACACCCCTGTTTGTGTACCCCGATAGAAGCCCCCGGACCTAAGCCAAATGTGTCGTCGGGCATCATTGGGTTAGGTCCCAAACAGTGCATGGACACACATCGAAGAAGTGATGTCCATGCAGTTTTGGTCATGATGACCGGTCAATCCCATGTCCACTCCGCGTAATTACCGCAGGTCGTGGGGTCGTGGAACAGTAGCCGTTAGTGAGTAATGCGCCTGCAAAAATGGTAACTTCCCGAAAAAGATAGCGAAGAGCCAGCCCCTGCGCATGTTCCCAATAAAAAGGTAACGCGAAGGGACGCTGCTCATTCGCATCCGTTTCTTCTCCCTTCTTCTTCCTCAAGCCAAACAAACCTCCTTCGCCGCCATTACCTGCCCCGGATACTCTGCTAGATCTTTTGCTTCTTCTGCAAGTCCAAGAGATGGGGAGAAAGACGGGCGCCATGAAGGGGAAGCAGGCGGCCGCCCCTGCGGATCCCGCGGTGGAGGAGAGGAGGAGGAAAGCAGAAGAACTGGACAGGCGGCGACAGGAGGATGTGGTTTTCTCCCAATCACACCTGGACAGCAATACCTTAATCACAAGGTATGCCTATATGTGGGGGAGAGAAACTAGGAATGGGCATGGAGCGCCCGAAGTTCTGCTGGAGGGGACCAAGATTCCATCAAATTCGTACCGCTTCTTCTGCGTGTACTTTCTTTGTGGCCTCTCTTCCCCCTTCTTCGGCTTAATTTGTGCCATGATGACGGTGTATGGATTTCATCTCCTGGACTTCACGACCAATGCCATGGCGTGCATGGCAATCTTCGCCCACTTGTGTGAGAATTTCGTTGGGGTCACCCCCAATGTGGATTTGTTCAGGCACTTCTTCATCCCATGGATAGAAGATAAATCCCACCGCTCAGGGAACATAAGCTGGATTCCTCGGGGCAAGAGGGAAGATTGGGATTTTGTCCCTGGCCAGCAACACAGCAAGTGGGAGGAATGGAGGGCTGACTGGTGCTGGATCAAGGACGAAGGGGCCCCTGAGTTCTGCTCGACGCGGACTAGATGCGTCACGCGCGGAAGCGGCTAGAGCAAGTTGGGCCTCACTGATGATAGGCTCCGCCCGGTGCTGAACAGGATCACCCGTCGCAAAGCTGTCGGGCTGACCATTGAACATGTGGGGGTCGACTTCCTTTGGCGCCGCATTGCGCCGCTGCAGAAAAGGGACATGTTTGCTTGGGAATACAAGAAATCTGCCGACAGGATGCGGCTGTACCCAGGCCCCGTTAACAACCTGACAGTGTATGGCCATGGCTGGTTCTGCGAACTGCTGTTTGGCAACCTTGGGCCATTTCATCTGCCGGCCAAGATTGTTCCCATACACCTTAACTCCGCCTTGAGCCAGATCCTGGAATGGATGCCTAATTGCAATGCCTTCGGGGTCAAGGTCGATTGGGAACTGCCAAGGTAGAGCAAGCATTCATTGCAAAGCGGATTGTAGAGGACATGGAGCTCAGGGCTGCCAGGGGAACATAGCCCGGAGAGGAGGAGGAGGAAGGTGCTGAGGGCGAAGGCTCTTCTGATGAGGGAAGTGAGGAGCATGCCACGGAGGAGGCTACCGGGCTTGAACTTGCCGGAGCCAGGACTTCCCAAGCCACAACAATAGGGGCCCAAGAAGGGATTGATGCTGAGGAGGCATGGAGACTCGAGGTGGAGGAAGAAGGGCTCGAAATGGGCCCTCAAGCTCTGGAGCTAGGTCGGCGCCTCCGCAAGCGGGCTAAAACAGAGCCAGTGGTTCCGGCCCCCTCACGGAGCAGCCAAAGGGTGAAGAAGACAACCACCAAGGGCGACAAGCAAGATGTGGCACGCCGCCAATCCACTCGCCTTTCCCAGGCCAAGACTCCACCTGCCAAGCGACGGGCGGTCATGGGGGTAGATCCTAGCCCCTCGTCAAGCCCAACTTCTCCGTCAAGCTCAATCCTGCCAGAGGTCTCGGTCCTTCCGACGAGCTCATTGTCGCCGGCAAGTTCAGCTCCTTTGACTCTGAAGAGAGGCAGAGCAACCCCGCCACTTGCGGTGTATGAGCTGGGCTCCATGCTCAGGGACCCAGAGTAAGCAGAACGACCAAGCCTCTTGTTGAAGCATTATGTACTTGGTCGTTAATTTAATCTTGCCTTCTTGACTTGGCAGGAATGAGGAACCCCTTGCTTAGCGGGCCAGACAGGCCAAGCATGCGGCGGTGCTGGGCCATTCTGCAAGTGCGGATCTGGCGGGGGATCGGGCAAGGGATCCCGTGCCTAGCCCACAGCCCAGCCCCGGCGCGAAGGCATGGGACAAACTTCGCCTGATTGCGAAGATGCGGAGGAGCATCCCTCAATCCCCAGCAAAGGGCTGGGAGAGAGCCAGCAAGGCGGAGCCCACCAAGAGAGGTCCACCTTCCAAAAGCCCCTGTTAGCCAAAGTTCAAGCTGAGGAATCTCCGGCAAGGGCCTCCACCAAGGGGTATGCTTGCGCCGATGTCACAGCCACAGAAGGGGTGGTCGTGGACCGCGTGCCAGCAACCGATGCTGCCAGGAAAGGAGATGTCCCCTTATAGCAGCCACCACCGGGTAATCCACCTGTCTTTGCTTCTACTCGCTTGAATTACTTATTTTCCTGGCTTTGATTTGGTAGTGTCTGGCTTCTTATCATTCCATCTGTTGATTTTGTTTGTAGTCTCGTCAACTGAAGAACCCGAGCTCTTGGAGGAGGTGGCCAACATTGGAAAAAGTGCTGCCGAAGAAGCAGTCAGGTTTGCTGCCGCGGAAGGCCATGAGCAGACTGCCGGGGATATTCAAGAATTCTCAGAAGACATAGAGAAAATCCTCGGCAGCATATCAGGCTCAGATACAGTCATTGAGGAGACGGCTCCTCTCCAATCTATGGGACCTTTTCCCATGAACCATCCTCTGGCCGCGGCCCCGCAATCTCCCCCAAGCAAGTTGGCATTAATCCTCGCTCTACCTAGACCCGCAACTCCCGGCTCATCTGTCTCAGCGGGCGCAGACTTTGATGAAGAGATTAGACGCATACTGGTGCTGCTGTCCCAGAGAGTTGAAGAAGCTGGTGATTCTGATGATGGCGCCAAAGATTTAGCTTTCCTGGAATCCATGGCGGCAGGGCTCAAGGACGTGTAGAACAGGTACGGCCTCAAATGGCAGGAAGTCAAGGAGCAGCGCAACTCTGTCGACCTTGTGGACCGGAAGCTAAGGGACAAAGGCAACGAACTACGCGAGTGGTACAAGAAGCAGTCCCATTCCTTTATGCGACAAGAGGAGGTGCTGACCATGGCCAAGGAGGACATTGCTGCCCAGGAGGTCTGGTTGGTGGAGCGTGAAGCGCTTCTAAACACCAAGGAAAAGGACATCTCCGCCCGGGAAGGGACTCTCGAAGCTACTCTCCGCGGCAAGGACAAGGAGCTGGAGGCCCTTGTTTAGCAGCGCACCAATGATTTGGCGGACGGCCACAAAGCCACCCTCAACACGCTCACCCTTGAATCCTCTGCCCAATTAAAGAAGGTTGCCGACGAGTTAGCTGCCGCATCTGCTGCCAAGACTGATTTTGAAAACCAATTGAGCAAGCTGACAGAGGACCTTGCCAGGAGTAGCAAGGAGATCGTGGCCCTCAAAGAGGAAGCGCGGAAAGTAGAGGCTACCCTGAAGGGAGCGCAATCGCAGCTTTCCTCCAAAAGCCAAGACCTCGACACTGCCAATGACACCATCTCTGATATGAAAGCTAGGCTTGCCTCTCTAGAGAAGGAGCTTGAATCTGCAGGTTGCCATGAGAAGCTGTTGATGACGAATTTGACCAAAGCCAGAAATCTCCAAAAAGACGCAGATGACAAGTTGGAGAACCAGCTTTAGCAGCGCGACCTCTGGATCAAGAGCATGGTTGATATCGCCGAATGCCTCACTGCCCAGATCGCAAACATGGACATGAAGAGCTGGGCCTTCTCCGTAGGCAAGCATGAAGTTCCTAGTGTCAAGCTGACGCTCTTCTTTGAAGGCTTGATCAAAGGGTTGAAGATGTATGAAGACGACATGGCCGCCTGCTTCGCCGACGAATCCCGGAAGCTTGCTCACGATGCTCTCTTCCTGGTCTTGAGCAACCTCGCCTTCTTCCACCCGAACCTTGACCTCTTTGATGGCTTCAAGAAGCTGCCGCCAGGTGCCGACGTCTCTGTCGCTGCGGAGAAGGCCGGCCCCCTTGCTGACAGGGTCCTCTCAGTCCCAAGAGTTCAGGGAGGCCGCCGGACCCAGCCTTAAGCCACCCTTGCTGCCGTGCTGCCCTGTACTAAGACACAACATGTATCCCGTATTAGGTTCCGTATTGTTTTCATTTTAATGCTTATTGAACTGATATTTATATGCGAGCGCACGCTATCCCCTTTCGTTTCTCTATCAGTATTCGTATGGTTAATTTCCTCGCGTACTTTGATTGCCCACCTACAGCATGTTGCCGTGATTGCTTTTGAGGAACGGGTCCTTAGCATTCTGTTGGCAAAGACACACTGCCGGTGGGTTTTTCCTTAATAGTCTTTGATGCAGCCACCTGCTTCATTGAGTGGACTCGAAACAAAGCAAGGGCGCGAACAAATATGGCAAGGTTCCATCGCGCAGAGGACTCACCATACGAAACCTTGGTTTCTCAAGGGATGTGTAAGCGCGAGCTCTGAGGAAAGTTTACAAGCATGCCAACTTAGCTTTTGTTCATGCTTCCCTTCTGCTGGGGTGCATATCTGCTTATGCATATCATCCCTTCCTTGACATGTGGTCGCCCCTCCTCTTTTTGTCTCTCGGAGAAATTACGCACGTATATCCACTTTCGCCCTGAAAGGAGGGGAAAACGAGAAGGGACAAAATAGAGGAACTTGGTGGTTCGTTAGTCACGTGCTCACCCCAGGCGCGGGCCGAGGAGTCAATGTAAGCATTCGCAACTAATGAAACATCACGGAAAAAGGGGAAAACTGGTCCCACTCTCCTTCCCCTAACTTCCAATGACTCCTCAGCGACCAACGTGATAGACGCGTTGGTGCACAGGGCCTTGCCGTGGTTTGCTTGCCGGGGGTGCCAACCGACGGATTCTCTCTAGCATTCAGCTCAAGATTTACCCTTGGCAGGATAAATGCAGGACCAAGCTTCATGCAGGCTTATCGACGCCGGCGGCATCGCTGCTATGCATTCCGATCATTGGCAAGGAAGGAGGGAAAGGGAGGCCAAGTACGAACCATTCTCTTGCCCGTCAGACTGAGCGGCACCTCTTGGGATCAAGTGTGCTCGATCGAGGATCGCGAGAATGACGGCGGCCACCTTCTGACCGCGGACGGCACGGCGGCCATGCTATCTGTGCCAGCCGCGCCAACCGTAGCACCGACGTCCCCCACTCTCGCCGCCGCCGTTGCTGCCGTGGAGACATGTGATGGAGTCTCGGAAGGAGGGAGCCAGGGAGCAGCATTGCTCCTCTTCTTCGAAGCCATGTACGAAGAAGGTGATGATGAAGATCGATGCGCTCTTCACAACTTCGGGTCCACGCAAGTGATCCCCCTACCTGGCATGCCAAAGATGTCATGGGTGAACACGATCACCTATGGGGTCACGGGCCCCTTGTGGTTCGGTAGAGGGGAGGTCACGTTGCACGAAGAGCGGAGGCCATGAGGTAGCATGACGATGAGACTCTGCTGGTTTTTACCCAGGTTCGGGCCGCTGAGAAGCGTAAAACCCTACTCCTACTTTGGTGGATTGGATGGAGGAACATGAAGGCACGCAATGCTCAAACCCGGCAAGGTGGCCTCGGGGAGAGCTGCTACATGAGTACAAGTGCGTGAGGATCTGAATCCTCTTCTAGGTTGCCTTGGACCTCCTTTTATAGCTCAAGGGGTAACCACAGTGGCAATACAGACATTATCTTGTGATTAGATAGCCAACAGTGCTAGCATACCTAACTCTGGCACTTAGGACAAAATGCCATAAATGCTACCTTAGGTGGCGTGCCGGGGTGCATCCCCGGCAAGCTTATATCACTGCTTAGCCATCTTCTGCTTATCATCTTGACACGCCCCTGGACGGGTGTCAAGTGAGCGTGATCTGTCTTCCAACAAACCGCCACATGCTTAGTGAGGTCCACTTAATCGCTTGGCGGGGCTCGACACCGCATCGATAAGTGACTGGTGTCATGGTGCGGTGGAGCGGTGGTAACTGGCCAGTGCCTGCCGGGGGCAGGGCTTGCCGGGCCTTCTTGGAGGGGTGCGCGCTTCGGTCTCCGGCCATCCCGGAGATGCGGCGGGTGCGGCTTGATCCTGCTCTTATCTACTGCATCGACCCTGTCATCCTCGTCTGGCCAGCAGAGGATGCCTCCCTTCGAACCTTTGTCTTGTATGTTGGCTTGGTCTTCTTGATGCGCTCCTTGATCTCACGAAGAGCGGCTTCTCTGGCTCGGCCTTGCTTGGATTTGACTTGGGCTTGTTCTAACGGGTCCAGCTATATTGAGGTAGCTATTCCCCCGGCAAGCCCTGGCCATCGGGGTGGAGGCTTTTTGTCCGTGCACAAGTTAGGGGAAATAAACACCCCTGTTTGTGTACCACGACACTTATGGTGGGTGGCGTGAGTGACAAAAGCACAGACCCGAGTAAGTAGGTTGTTTGCGCATGGGAGTAAAGAGGACTTGATACTTTAATGCTAAGGTTGGGTTTTACCTTAATTATCTTTAGTAGTTGCGGATGCTTGCTAGAGTTCCAATCATAAGTGCATATGATCCAAGTAGAGAAAGTATGTTAGCTCATGCCTCTCCCTCATATAAAATTGCAACAATGATTACCGGTCTAGTTATCGATTGCCTAGAGACAAATAACTTTCTTGTGACAAAAATCTCTCTACTAAAACTAACTTAATTGTTTATTTATCTAAACAGCCCCTATCTTTTATTTACGTGTTCTTTATTATCTTGCAAACCTATCCGTTTACACCTGCAAAGTACTTCTAGTTTCATACTTGTTCTAGGTAAAGCGAACGTTAAGCGTGCGTAGAGTTGTATCGGTGGTCAACCGAACTTGAGAGAATATTTGTTCTACCTTTAGCTCCTCATTGGGTTCGACACTCTTACTTATCGAGAAAGGCTACAATTGATCCCCTATACTTGTGGGTTATCAAGACCTTTTTCTGGCGCCGTTGCTGGGGAGCAATAGCATGGGGTGAATATTCTCGTGTGTGCTTGTTTGCTTTATCACTAAGTAGATTTTATTTACAGTTTTAAGTTGTTCTCTATCTTTAGTTATGGATATGGAACATGAAATACCAATAAAATTAATTGTACTTGCTACTCATGGAGATAGGGAACCTCCTAAAACCCTCGATGCTCGTTATGTGGAAAATATTATGCACTACTTTGATAATCTTGAGAAAACCCCATTCAACTTGATAATGGGAGACACTTTGGATCAACGTGAATACTGTAGGGATTATCGCTTGACTCAAAAGGGGAAATTCTTATGGGATCAAATTCATATGTTGCATTGGTATGCTCGGAATTTATGCTTGAGATATGATTATACTTGTTGCTCTAGGATGAAGGCTCCACACCTTCCCTTTTCATGTAAATTTAATGATAATGAAACCTTGGCTTCTTATGCTAATGGTATATATGATTACTATGATGTGGAACAAATAGAAGAATTTGTTGCTTTTAAGGGTGCTTATGAAATTCAATCTTTGTCTGAAAAGTGTGAAAATCATGATGATGTTGTTTACAGACCTGAAAATTATGCTATACTTAAATATTTCTATGAGAATTATGAATATAATGCCGATATTAATGAGTTTATTGAGAAAGTCTCTTCTATCCAAGAAAAGACTAAAATTTTGCAGGAATCTATGGAAGAAGAAATTGATGACACTGTGAGCTCATTGGATGAAAAATATGATGAGGAGAGCGAAGAAGAAAAGGAGGAAGAGCGGATTAGCTACCCGTGCCCACCTTCTAATGAGAGTAACTCTTCAACTCATACATTGTTTAATTTCCCTTCGTGCTTATCGAAGGATGAATGCTATGATCCCTTGGATTCATTTGAAATATCCCTTTTTGATGAACTTGATGCTTGCTATACTTGTGGCCAAGATGCCAATATGAATTATGCTTATGGAGATGAACTTGCTATAGTTCCTTATGTTAAGAATGAAATTGTTGCTATTGCTCCCACACATGCACTACAAAAAAACCACTTCCGTGATGATACGAGTTTGTCATAGTAGGTCACGTTTTCTGTCATGCATGTACATCCATGATGATTTTATGACAGAATCAAGATAGTCATACCTGTGTTGTCATAGAAGTGTTCCATTACAATAACAAAATTATCATCACGGAAGTGTCCACTTCCATGACGATAAATGGCGCGTCATGGAAGTGTTTTCATCAAGGGTAACCGACACATGGCATCCACCGTAATGGGTCGTTGTTAAGCTATCGGGTTCTGGTTTGGATCCGATACCCCGTTAATAGCCCTGACCAATGGGGATTTTCCACGTGTAAAATTCTCATTCACCGGAGGATCCACGTGTCAGCTCCTCGTTGGGACAGATGTGAACCATCCACTGGACAGGAGTCGCCAATGAAACGTTGACACGTGGGACGGCCCAATAGAGGCCTATATAGGTTTAAAAGCCGGCCCAGGAAAAGGCCCGCAAGATTTTGTCAGATCTAATGAGCCGGCCCATCATCTTCTGGACCAAATTGTGGCCCACATCAGATACGGCCCTTTAAATGCTTGCCATATTCTGGGCCAGTTTATGGCCCATATCAGATCCAGCTCGTTAGCAGCCTGCAATAGTTTGGGACAAATTACGGCCCATGACAGATACGGCCCTTTAACAGCTACTGTGCCTTTGGGCCAATTGGGGGCCTGCTTTGCTCTTCGGCCTGTTAATGGCCCGTTTAATAGTTCGGCCCGATATTAGTTTCGGCCTGTCAGCGGCCTGTGTACATATGGGCCTCTTTCGGCCCAGTTTCACTTTCGGCCATTTAAAGGCCCAAGCTGCATCTGGGCCTAATTCTGGTCCGTAGTGACTTTCGGCCTCTTAACGGCCCGTAGTCTTCGTCGATACATTTTAGCCCAAACTGCCCATTGGCCTGTAAAAGGCCCTTGATAGTGTTGGGCCTAATTTCGGCCCACTATGCAATCGACCTGCTGCCAGCCCATCCTGAAATTGGGCCCACCAAGGCCCAACAACATTTCGGCCTATTAATGGCCCGTCATATCACTGGGCCAATAATGGGCCGATGTATATTCCAGCCTGCTATCGGCCCGTGATTTGTTCGACACAATTCAGTCTCAATCTACATCTCAGCCTGTTAAAAGCCCATTTTATTTTTTGGCCCAATTAAGGCAAGCGCTTTACTCGGCCTTTTAAAGCCCGAAACTAATAGAGGGCCAGATTAAGTCTAGGCCTACTAAAGGCCCAAGATGATTGTAGGCCCACGGTTCGGCCCATTCATAGTGATTGGCGGACGGCCAGTTTTAGTACCGATTTTTTTATATAAACCTAACGTATTGGCTAATTGCGCTCCGATCGAAAATTACGACCTTTTCTCAGAGCGACGATAGCACATACAACAAATAAATTACATCACCGTGACAAAGAATAAGCCTAGACTATACAACAAATAAATTACAGCATATTACATCCCCTGGGCATCAAAGTTCGCCGCCAGTGATAATAAAGGGCAACCAGACAGCAGATTCCATACACTGGGTAGGTCGCCACTAGTGGAAGTAAACACGCCGACAAAATAATAGACATAACCGATAGCACTTCGACACAGTACAACGATAGGACAACAGGTACTAACAGAGCAAAGCAGCGAGCAACATAGTTGCGATATCCTAGGTTTTGCGGCGCTAGTTCTATCGCCAATATAAGTGGGGTGCTATCTGATTTCTCCAGTACCACCACCTTTTTCAAGGACTTTGCTTGTACTCCCTCAGGTTCTACAATCACCCTCTTCCTTTTGGATGTCTGAAACACAAGAACAACATTTGAATGAAAAACATGGTACTCCCTCCGTCCAAAAAAGCTTGTCCCAAGCTTGTGCATTAAATGAATGTATCTAGCACTAACTTGGTGCTAAATACATCCATTTGAGGGACAAACTTTTTCGGACGGAGGGAGTATGATGACAAATGGAATAGGTATTGATAATGGATGGGCATTGCATCTTCACATATATCATGAGTAATCTAAGCAGATGGCGGTGCAATGAAACAGAAGAAATGCAAGACACCTTATGCAAGATACGTGCAACCAATAAAACCTTGCCAAATTAGAACATGCACCTTATTGGGTGAACATGATAGGCCATATGCCTTTGACTCCTTGAGCTCAGAATAGTCATTAGGATCATATGCTGAATACGAATCTATAGGTCGGGAGCATATGGGTTTCATTGGTTCCAGAATGGACCTCAATCACTTGATGCCAAGTTTGTTACCCATTGAACTGTTCCGCAATATTCTTCTGATGTGCACATTCTTATATTCATTGTGATTACGTACAATATCTGAGAAGCATGAAAACATAAATAGTAGTGAGATTATCTTTGTAATGAAGAGGATATTCTAATATAATAGGGGCTCCCTGTAAACCCTTGTGTGCTATCAGTGGATTCTGATGAGAGAGCCCATGTGTGCTGTAATATGGTGCGTAGATTAATATAATCTGGCATAACTACACAAAAAAATAGGCTCCCTGTTGGGAGCTCCAGATGTAAGGATAGTTGGCAAATGATAGGTTCATAATATACTATATAGAAAGCTTATTGCCAAACCATGATAACAAGAGCGCACAGCCACTAGGAAGATCATAGTGTAGATAAAAGGGGTACACCATAACAATCATAAATAAATCGGGAAAGAGGAACTGAATGGAAAATACGGGGTTGTATTACGCTACTAATATAAAGCATATCGATCATCTACATGCCATATCTATTCATCTAAAGGCGCACTGCTGTTACTATCAGTCTAGTCTATCAAAGACCGCACATCTCCCACCATTTCCTGGATATTATGTGTAGCGACCCGACCCAAATGGATCGAAGTCTCTGTGCTTAAGTGTCATCCCTGGATCGGTATGCTAACACACAGTACTCGAGGAATTATAACAGAGTTCAAACACACACTTTATTACATCGAGGTCCTCAAAAGAGTATTTATTACAATAATATGGCCAAAGGCCATCTAAATAAAAATAACTGCGGAAACATCGAAGGTAAATGAGTCCATCCAACTCCACGGCAAACTGAGTGCAGAACAACGACCTATTGCACCTTTAATCCTCGTCGAAAAAGTCTGCAACATGAGACGTTGCAGCCGTATAGGTCAGCACATGGAATATGTTGGCAGTTTCACACCATAGAATAATAATGAAAAAGACTGTCTCTATATGCAAATTTAGCTGGTGGAGGCTCTAAGTTTAATTTTTGCATAAAGCAAATTTTACCCTACAACAAAGGAATAATTTTTTATTTACTACTAAATTAAAATGCCTTTATTGAGAAGGTTTCTCCAACTCAATCCCAAAATTCCCAAGTTATTAGTAACCCAAATTTCATTAAAAAGGGTGATGAGATCAACCAATAATTCATTTCTAGATACTCAAGTTGTCCATAATCGGGGACACGGCTAATCATGATTAGTTTGTACACTCTGCAGAGGTTTGCGCACTTTTCCCCACAAGACTTGACCACCTCCATGATCGGCAGATCGAGACATAGTCTTTCTGAAGTATTTCCTCTAAACCCTGGGTAGACCGGTACACCTACTTTCCCCTACATCAGCTAGTCTACCACGGAAAGAGGTCACACAACTTACTCAGCTTTGCCAGAGCCCATAATGGCTTGTGGCTGCACACGGAAGTTTCTAGGCATGAAATATCTTATGATCCCTTTGAGCCTGGGTGGCGGACCTAGGGTAATCGCACGGGTACTCTCGGATCCCCTTGGGCAAATACTGGTTTCTCCAGGTGCCCCAAACAATCCACCCAGATGTGTATTAGGGTTGCCACCTTAAGTTGTCCCAAAATTATTATCTCTCGCAACTTGCATGGATCACACATACCAATCCCCGTCTACGAGCATGGCTAAGCAATATATGACATAACGAATATTCCCGGGGTGATCAAAGGTCATAGGTTCCTACCACATGAACTACAAAGCATAACCACATGTTCCCAATCCTACTCATGCAATCTTTGAGGGTGAAACTAATGCATAGTAAAAACTGGGTATTGAAAAGTATGATCAAAGTGTGAACTTGCCTTGCTGACGTTCGTTGAACTCTAAAGATTCGTAGTAGCAAGCTTCGCACTCCGGATGATCTAGCGTAGGCAAGCAATAACATACATAAGCATACAAGCAAAGATCTAAAAAGAAAACAAATAAAAACTTCAAAAAACTTCAAAAACAAGCAAATAAAGTTTCTGTACAACACGTAATTTTTACAGCAACAAAAATAAATGTTTTGGTTTTAACAGAAAGTACATGTCACAAGTTTCGATTTGCAAAAAGAATCACCCAAAACGGAGTTACGAAACTCAAGATATGGCCTAACGAAGTTTGAATTCAAATCTGAATCGCTCAAATTTGAAAGGATCAAAAGTTGAAACTAATGATTCTACTAGATGTAGGAAGTCAATATTAAGTTGTTGGGTTTAAACAGCAACTAAACCGTGCTGAAAAGTTATTCTATGAATTCTAGCAGACTGGTATGGTTCCAAAGGCCAATTTCATATACAAAACATTTTCATAGGATTTAAGGAATAAAAGATAATGCCATAATACCCAATTTATCATTTAAATCAAAACTAAATTTTAATTTGCTCAAAAGTGAACTTTTATAATCTTATAAAAAACTACAGGTTCCAACGAATCCAAGGATATCTTATTTGTCGAAATCGGACATACGGCCTGAGAGATACGATTTTTCAAAGTTTGGGTATTTTTCTGAAATTGAGTTACGGGATTAAACACTGAGCTGCCACATGTCAACTTCTGACAGGGCCATACCCCTTCATTTTTTTTAGTAAAAAAAATAGAGAGCATCTACAGGAGGGAGAGAGAGTTCACCGGAGTTCTTGCCGGAGATTCGCCGGAGTGGGAGGAATTGTTCTCAGGCGTCAACGAAAGGTTGAACGGCGTAGAGGAGCTCGAGGGCAGTTCTCTAGACAAGGTTCCTGCCTCGGCCTCTTTATGTGTAATTGGTGGAAGGCCGCCGGAGTTGCGCCGAACTCCTGTCGGTTGCGTGCGCCGTGGGGAGCGCGCTCCGGCTAGTTAAAAGGAAGGGAGGATATGTCAGGGAGATGCGCAGCATAACTATAGGAATAATAGACAAGGGATCGGGTCCAGGTCACCTCGTCGGCATCGGAAACGTCCACGGACAGATGCGTAACTGCTGAACTCCGGCGAGCAATTGCCGTCGTTTGGGAGGGAGAGGGAGAAGGCTTTCTGGGCGTGAAGAAAGAGGGTGAGAGGGCGTCCTCCGGGGTACCTTTTATAGGGCAGGGGAGGTCCAGAGTTGAGTGGGGCGAGATGTGTTAAAGGTTGCAGTTTCAAGCGCTCATGGTGGTCATTATGGTTGTCTTTGATGCGCACTAGGGGATGGGAGGGGTCGAGGGAGGTAAGGGGAACCGGTTCTGGGGTTATTGGGTGCGGGAGAAGGGAGATGAGGGGAAGAAGAGGTGGAGGCGTCCATGGCTGTTGCTGAGGAAGAGGTGGAGGCGTTCATGTTCCTGTTACGAGATCGGTTGGGCTGGAAGATATGGGCCTTAGTGGGAGAAGTTGGGCCAAGGGCAAAGGAAAAAAAATAGAAGAGATAGATGGGCTAGATAGGCTGACAGAGAGAAAGCTTAACTAATAACAATATTAGACTAGATAATCAATGAATAAATTGTTCGCTCTCTCAGAATTATTATTTAGATCTGAAGAAAAAAAATGTTCCATAATTATATGGTCTTATATATGACCTTGCGAACTTTTATCCGGCCTAAAATGCAAGTTTGAAAAGAAAAAAAAAACAAATTTCGCTACGCTAATAAAATTTGCAACAAAATAAATTGCAAAACAAACCCAATAAATATATTTTGATTTCAAATTCAATTTTCCAATATTTCTTTTCTGTTTTTGAAGAAGTCCTTTTATATTCTCTCTTTGTTTACTTTTGAAATAATGGAAGTGAATTTTAGTGAAACCAAATTTGATCCAAAATCCCAATTTTGAAATTTCAAAAGCGGATTTTAGGGAAACTTCCAACTCTCTCTGTTGGTCCTTGAGTTGCATAAAGTCCCTTGGATCTTGATCAAATGAAAACCAACGGAGAAAAATGCATAAATCATGGATGCATATGAATGATCTAATTATAAATATCCAAATTGAAAATTGGGATGTTACATTATGGCAGACCAACTCGAAGTGCTGAAATCATGTAGCACAAGCAGCCCAATAGAGCTGTCGACTGCAGATGTCCCTGTTCCCCTTCCTGACAAGGAACATACTGTACTTACTAAAGAAGAATAGAAGAGGAACATGTTAAAGAATAGAAGGGGAAGCATATTATTGAGATTCTACTTCTTTCTCTATAATGTTGGTTGCCCACCCATGATGAATCAGAGCGCCCAAATAAATTCCATTCCATGATGTCTCTCTATATGTGGCCACATGCATTTGGAAACTCAAGTGGGAGCATTAGCTGACCAATTAAATGTGTGTCTGTTAACTATTGTCAATATCATATCACATTCGTATTAAATAGAAGTAAGCTTTGGACGTATGATTCGTGTGTTGTTTAGCTTCAAGAGTGGACTCCTGCTAGTACGACACAAAGCACCTACACATATCATAATGTAGATATAATGGGAAAACCCTAAGCATCACGAGTAAAATCAGGAAAGTGAAACTTGTTGGAAAATATGTGCTAGTATTGCCGGAACGGCTAGAATGGCTTCGGATACCAACTCTCTACAACTAAAGGCACAGTACTGTTACTATCAGTCTAACTCTCAAAGGCGACACAGCTCCCAGCATTTACTGGATATTACGGCAGACCAACACGAAGAGTTGAAAGAGTCCATGACAAGTGACCGAATAGACCTGTACACTGCAAATGTCCCTGCTCATCTTCACTACAAGGAACATATTGTACTACTATTATACTCCCTCTATTCCTAAATACAAGTCTTTGTAGAGATTCCACTATGGATCACATACGGATGTATATAGACACATTTTAGAGTGTAGATTCACTCATTTTTCTCCGTATGTAGTCTATGGAGGAATCTCTACAAAGACTTATATTTAGGAACGGAGGGAGTACTTATTAAAGAAGAATAGAAGAGGAGCATGCTAAAGAAGAGCAAGCAGATTTTGGATAATAAAATGTCCGTTGCCCACACATGATGAACTAGAGCGCATAAAGAATGCAACTCCCTGTTGTCCCTCGATATGTGGTGCACGTGCTTTTCGAAAGTAAAGTAGGAATATTAGCTGACCAATTAAGCATTCTCTGTTTTGGTACAACATGTCAGCATCATATCAGATTCGTATTTGAGCAACTAAGTTTGGAATTATGAGTGGCATGTTGTTTAGCTTGATGGGTTGAGGAGCACTGCTTGCACATCTCGAAGCACCTATGATGATGGTACTGAATATATGGGAACGTCTTGACGCAAGTCGCCTGACTTCCGTCATTTGGGCCAGTCGACCATTTCAGGCGGTTGGATGAAGATCCTACGTCTCCTAACCCTTCTTCTTCCTCGCCTCTTATTCTTCACCTACAGACCACCGCACGAGCAGCCGGTGTCGTGGTTCTAAGTCTGACAGTAGAATGGGGGGTAGGTATGAGGAGGCAAGATCATAGCTACGGTGAGGTTGTGCACGCAAGATTTACGAGTTCAGGCCCTTCTCGGAGGAAGTAATAGCCCTATGTCTCGGTGCCCGGAGGCTCGGTTGATTGACTTATGCGTGAAAGTTACAGGGGGTGCGAACCCTTGTGCCTGAGGAGGGGGGTGGCTTATATAGAGTGCGCCAGGACCCCAACCGTCCCACGTTACAAGGGTTTCAATGTCTATAAAGACAGGACATTACTGATAACGCCAGCAATGAAGGCAAATAAATGATCATTAAGACTATGGAGTGAACGCCTGACCCTTGCCATCCTGAGTGACCTTAGATCTTCTGTCTTCCGAGTGGTTTCCGGTGTGGTCGAGTGAGTACACCCCGGTCGAATGGAATTGGGTTGTCCGAGTGAACTGTCGGTCGAGTGGGTTGCACCCTGTGGCGATTTCAGTCGGTAGATGATGCCATCCTTTGAATGTCCTTGGCCTTAGGGCAGTGTCCTCGGTAAGGGTGCCTAGGTCGGGCCTATTACCCTACCCTAGGTACATGTCTTCGTCATTAGCCCCCGAATGGATCTGGGTTCGAGTGGAGAAGGGGTTGAAGATGGTTCCGACCCGATTTATATGCTTCAGAGGCATCCTAACCGGGCCGGTGATCTTTGTAAAAACTTCAACTTCATTTCCAGTCGCCTGGGTCCATTCAGAGGTCGTCGAGTGATTTTTTCTGATAAGCTCCGAATGTTGATATGGTATAAAATCCTTGGCGCGATTGGTCACGCTGCCGCCTTCCGGATCTCACGGGATTCGAAATTTGGAGAAGTGCGCGGGACAGAGAGGACCGCAGTAGACGGAGCGGATTAGGCAGGGACGCCTCGATTCTCGTGCCACCTTTTTCGCCACGTATCCAGCGCGTGACTGTTGCGGGATTTGACTGGATTGCCTGGGCCCACTAGTCAGCCACTCGGGAGCGGACCCATATAAGGCGTCGGGGTCGATGAGCCCGGTACTGTGCTCCCCATCTCCTTCCTCCTCTCCTGTTTCACCACCGCATTTGCCGCCACCCTCGACGCCACCGCCCCGCCCGAGCGCAGCCTGCCGCGATGGGGAAGGAGAAGACGGTGGCCTTGGAGCGTGCGAAGAAAGCGACGGTGGCAGCGAAGGGCAAGAAGACGAGTCGGGGAGGCTCGTCGTTGAGATTCGGCCTGCCGCCCAGCTGGATCCAGGGCGATTGGATTCGCTCCATGATTCAACAAGAAGACATGGAGGATCTGGTCGAGGGAGGCTTGATCGACCATGGGTCTTGGAGGCTGCCAGGTGACGAGACCGAGCCGCAACCGCAGGAGGGTGAGTGCGTCCTCCTCGCGACTCACGTCGACCGTGGTTTTTCTCTGCCCCCTCATCCTTTTTTCCGAGGTTTTCTGAACTTTTTCGGGGCCCAACTTCATCACTTTTCTCCGAACACCATCACATACCTAGCTGCGTTTGTCTCCATGTGTGAGAATTTCCTGGGTTGTCGACCGCATTGGGGTCTCTTCAAACACATCTTCACCTGCCGCTCACAGTCTGTGAAAAAGGCCAATCCGAGTGATGAGAGGACGCACGTGATTCAAATGTGCGGAGGTCTAGGGATCCAGATGAGAGGCAAAAGCACATTTCCACCTATGACTCTTCCCGATTCGGTCAGAGGGTGGCAGTCGACCTGGTTTTATTGTAAGGACAAACCAACTCCTGGTCAGTCGACTGGCCTTCCTCCCTTTACCATGGGGCGAATTGAAAAGCCCTCTTCCTTGAAAGTAACTCCAGAAGAAAAGGTGGAGGTGAACATGTTGGTCCACCGCGTAATCCAACTTGTCTGCGATGGCGTGACCGGCATGGATTTGCTAAAGGTGTTCCTCACTCGCCGCATCCAGCCGCTCCAGGCCCGCGATCATCCTATGTGGATGTATTCGGGCGCCGATGATTCTGCTCGGATCCACCCGAAGGAAGTTGCCGAGGAGACGGTGGCGCGCTGGCTGCAGAGCATTACCGGAAACAGAGACAACCCTAGGGGGTCTAGGAGAATTCTGCCACTCGGCGCTGATAACGAACCAGACAAGGTCAGACCTTCGATGTCGACTGACTTTTACTCTAATTTGTAAACTGTCTTTGGAACCGACTGATGCTTGTTCGATTCTTTGCTTCGCAGATATATACTGAGATGTACTCGATGCCCAACGGGGAGCAGATCCAGGAAGGAGAAGAGAGCGGAGGCGACAGCGGCGACTGGAACTCCGATGGGGAGAGTGATGAAGAGCAGGAAAACTCGAGCAGTGAGGAGGAGGTCGATTCTCCACCTCGCACGGAAAAGCGTTCCAAGGACAAGCACGACCCAGCAAGTATCCGGGGCAAGGTGGTAGCACCGACTGGACAGACTTCGAAGCGCACTCGGACATCTTCTCCGGTGCCGACTGAGAAGGCTCCGAAGCAGCTCAAGACCGCGCCGTCCAAGCCACGGAAGGCTTTGCCCATGATCAAGGTTGACGTTCCCGTCGCCTCTGCGTAAGCGTTTCGTTTTCACCCTTTGTTTGAAGAATCTTATATCAGTTGCCGACCCATCCACTTGCTTGACCGAGTGAACCTTGAGATTTGCAGTGTTGCTACCTCCGGGACTTCTGCTTACCAAGATGATGGTGACGAGGAGATGGAGGACGCGGTCACCTCCAAAGCGAGTATGACCCCTGTTATCTTCATCTTTTCTTTGCTAGCCAATTCTACAGTCGACTGAACTCTTGTGGTCGATTCTTTTGCAGCTCTGCGAGATGTTATTGAACTTCAAGACGATGATGAAAATGAGCCACAAGAACTCGTGGGTAGGAGGATCAGGGCCTCAGTCAAGAAGGTGTCAGCTAGCAAGACGCCCCAGTCGACGCCGGCGACGGAACCAGCTATCCAGCAATCCGGGGACTTCAACCGTGCCTCCGTTACTTTTGCGATTCCCTTGTCGAGTGCTCGTCCTTCGTCGTCGACTGTGCGGGCCCTTCCTCCGTCTGTCCAACTTCATGCCTCAAGCTCTCAAGCTACTGCAACTGATACACCGACTGCACCTCCCACCGCCCATCAAGTCCCAGAAGACCAAGTGAGTGCTGCCAAGGAGGCTATACGCCAGGCTGGCGTTATGATGGAGCAGATGAAGGTGGTGCGCGAGGCCAGTCAAGCTGCCTATGATGCCAGCTCAGCACTTCAGGCCAATGTCCAGGTTAGCTTACTTCCGACTGAACTCCATCTTGACGCTTGTTCTGTTGGGATATGATATTTAGGAACTGCTGTTTTATCCGCAAGACGTCCGTGGATGAGCGTTTTGGAACCTTAATTGCACACCCATTGTCAGTCTGTACACCCACTGGGTGTTTTAATTTCTGTTGAGTAGTTTTTCCACTTGAGTCGACTAGGTTGTGCTGATAGAATCTCTGAACCAGTGGGGGCACGCTGAGTGCACCCACTGGGTGTAGTCCCCGAGACCGTAGTCGGCTGCGGGCAGTCGGCTATGGTCTGAGTTTTTTTTTGACTGGACGGACCAAGTCGAATGAAAGAGTCAGACCAGTGGGGGCACAATGAGTGCACCCACTGGGTGTAGTCCCCGAGACTATTGGCGAATGTTTGATTCGGCAGTAGTCTTTGTGTCTGCCGACTGACTATCTTCTGAACGCAGAAATCTTGTGATCTTGGAGCGTGGTTTGCCGACTTGGAGAAGAAGCAAACTCAGCTCAATCTTGACCTGGAGTTGGCTCGAAACAACTTGCAGAAGGCTAAGGATGACGCTGCTGGTAAGGAAAGTTTGTCGACCGGTTCTCTTGCCACCTTTTCTCCTCCTTTTTCTGATTCGAATGTTGTTCTTTCTAGAAACAATGAGACAAGCTTTGGAGAAGAAGGACCTTGACCTTGCGGTTGCGAAGAAAACCGCCGAAGACAAACTGGCGCTTGCCGACCAAAAGATGGCTTCAGTCAGACAGCTGGAGGGAGAGAATGCCAAGCTGAAGGCTGCTCTTGACGAAGCCAACAAAGAAGTGACTCGTCTGAAGAAGGACAAGCGAACCCTGACCGACAAAGTAGAAGACATCACTCGCAGGAGGGACGAGCTGGAGAACTACCTGGGAGGACTCGCCAAAAAATTATTCCTCATGCTTAAAGGTACTTTTCTCTGTACGATTGGTTTGCTTTCGTCGACTCATCATACCGCTGTCGACTCATTATTTCTCTGTGAGTGCAGAATTCTGTCAAGACTTCGAGGAAGAAACTGGGCGAGTCGAGACGAACTTGGACCCTATCAACTCCCCTGTCAAAGATGAAGCAGCCATGAATGTACTCCGACTGGAGTCTCGCCTCGCCAGTGCCTTGGAATATCTTGCTCGACTCAAGGTCGCAGTTTCGCGGATCGACACAGCGCTCTGGCCAGGGGACACGCTCCGAAACGACTTCGAGTCTCTGATGACTCGACTTAACGAGATTCCTGGTCGAGTGCAGGAGTGGAAGAAGTCCGCTGCTCGATGCGGTGCTGACGTAGCTTTATCCCGGGTTCGCGTCCACTGCAGGGAAGCCAGAGAAGAGAAGCTAGCGGCAATCAAGGTCGCCAACACCAAGAAACTCGACTTCCAGTCTTTCATGGAGACCTTCATTGCTGCTGCTACTCGAATCGCAGATGGAATTGACTTGGACGAGTTTGTCGAGCCTGCCAGCCCCTCTGCGGAGTGAATGAAACTTTTACGATCTGATTCAATTTGCCTCGGTATGCCGAGTGATTCTGTAACCGTAAAACTCTCTTCGGGCCTGATGCCCGAGTACTTTGAGCTCCTTCGTCCGAACTTTTATGATCCGGTTCAATTTGCCTCGGTATGCCGAGTGATTTTGTAACCGTAAAACTTCCTCGGGCCTGATGCCCGATTACTTTTAAGCTCCTTCATCCGAACTTTGTTTGCCCTTAAATATGCTTGTTTTTATTTCCGAGTGGAACTTGTATCTTCACTCGGAACAGACGCAGTTCTGAGGATAGGATCGCGGACGACCTGCACCTCGTCGTCCTTGCAGATCAGGATGGAGCATGTTTTACACTTAGGTGAGTACAGGACTGCAGCTAAGCCTCCGAGTGAGAGGGTTGCTCATCACTCGGTAGTATTTTCTTTAAACTTAGGCGAGTACAGGACTGCAGCTAAGCCTCCGAGTGAGAGGGTTGCTCATCACTCGGTAGGATTTTTTTAAACTTAGGCGAGTGCAGGACTGCAGCTAAGCCTCCGAGTGAGAGGGTTGCTCGTCACTCGATAGGATTTTTTTTTAAACTTAGGCGAGTACAGGACTGCAGCTAAGCCCCCGAGTGAGAGGGTTGCTCCTCACTCGGTAGGATTTTCTTTAAACTTAGGCGAGTACAGGACTGCAGCTAAGCCCCCGAGTGAGAGGGTTGCTCGTCACTCGGTAGGATTTTTTAAACTTAGGCGAGTACGGGACTGCAGCTAAGCCCCCGAGTGAGAGGATTGCTCATCACTCGGTAGGATTTTGTTTTAAACTTAGGCGAGTACAGGACTGCAGCTAAGCCCCCGAGTGAGAGGGTTGCTCCTCACTCGTAGGATTTTCTTTAAACTTAGGCAGAGTACAGACTGCAGCTAAGCCCCGAGTGAGAGGGTTGCTCGTCACTCGGTAGGATTTTTTTAAACTTAGGGCGAGTACAGGACTGCAGCTAAGCCCCCGAGTGAGAGGGTTGCTCGTCACTCGGTAGGATTTTTTAAACTTAGGCGAGTATAGGACTGCAGCTAAGCCCCCGAGTGAGAGGGTTGCTCGTCACTCGGTAGAATTTTTTTAACTTAGGCGAGTACAGGACTGCAGCTAAGCCCCCGAGTGAGAGGGTTGCTCCTCACTCGGTAGGATTTTCTTTAAACTTAGGCGAGTACAAGACTGCAGCTAAGCCCCCGAGTGAGAGGGCTGCTCGTCACTCGGTAGGATTTTTTAAACTTAGGCGAATCGGATTCGTGGCTAAGCCACCCACTGGGGGATTTTGGACACATGTATTAGTAACAACAATCATTTAGGAGACTGTAAAATCATGTCTTTGATAAACGAACTGAAAGGTACTCTTTATTACATCTCATCAGTCTGAACACTTAAGTATAAAAATGGCGGAGTAGCTCTGCATTCCAAGCGCGCGGCTCGTCTTTATTATGCTCCACATTGTAGAGGTGATACGCTCCGTTGTGGAGCACCTTGGTGATGATGAAGGGACCTTCCCAAGCGGGGGCAAGTTTGTGAGGCCGTTGCTGGTCCACTCGGAGCACAAGGTCTCCTTCCTGAAATGCTCGACCCTTCACATTTCTGGCATATAATCGATGAAGGTCTTGCTGATAAATGGTCGATCGGATCAAGGCCATCTCTCTTTCTTCTTCTAGAAGATCAACAGCATCTTCTCGAGCTCGTTCTGCTTCAGCTTCTGAAAAAAGTTCTACTCGGGGTGCATTGTGAAGCAAGTCACTCGGCAGCACAGCCTCAGCCCCATAGACCATGAAGAAGGGGGTTCAACCAGTCAACCGATTTGGTGTTGTTCTTAATCCCCAAAGGACTGACGGTAGCTCATCTACCCAAGCGCCGGCCGCATGTTTGAGGTCGCGCATCAATCGAGGTTTCAGACCTTTGAGAATCAAGCCGTTCGCTCTTTCTGCCTGTCCATTCGACTGAGGGTGGGCGACTGAAGCATAGTCGACCCGAGTACCTTGGGATGCACAGAAAGCTCGAAACTCATCAGAATCAAAGTTCGACCCATTATCTGTGATGATGTTGTGTGGGACTCCATATCTAAATGTTAACCCTCTGATGAAGCTGACCGCAGTACTTGCATCCAGGTTTTTGACAGGTTTAGCTTCGATCCACTTGGTGAACTTGTCGACTGCTACAAGCACATGGGTGAAACCACTCCTGCCAGTCTTCAGAGGTCCCACCATATCCAAACCCCAAACAGCGAAAGGCCAGACGAGTGGAATGGTCTTCAGGGCTGAAGCGGGTTTGTGGGACATGTTGGAGTCGAACTGACAGCCCTCACATTTGTCAATTATCTCCTTTGCCATCTCATTTGCCCGCAGCCAATAAAACCCTGCTCGATACGCCTTGGCCACGACGGCCCGAGAAGACGCATGGTGACCACAGGTTCCCGAGTGAATATCATCGAGGATCATTCGGCCTTCTTCCGGAGTGATGCATTTCTGAACGACCCCCGTGACACTTTCTCTATAGAGTTGCTCCCCCATTACTGTGAAGGCTTTGGATCGACGGACAATCTGGCGAGCCTCTTCTTCATCTTCTGGAAGCTCTTTCCTAAGAATATATGCAATGTACGGCACTGTCCAATCTGGAATAACAATCAAAAGTTCCATGATCAAGTCGACCACAGCTGGGATTTCAACTTCAGTCGGATCAGTGGAACTTTTAGGCTGTGGGGGCTCTTCTGTGAAGGGATCTTCTTGAACTGATGGTGCGTGAATATGCTCCAAAAACACATTGCTGGGAACAGGCTCCCGCTTGGATCCTATCTTCGCCAAGTCATCAGCTGCTTGATTCTTCAGTCGGGGTATATGGTGGAGCTCTAGCCCCTCAAACTTCTTTTCTAACTTTCTCACCGCATTGCAATAACCGGTCATAGCTTGGCTCCTGACGTCCCACTCCTTCATCACTTGATTAACCACTAAATCTGAGTCACCGTAAACCATTAGGCGGCGGACGCCGAGTGAAATGGCCATTCACAACCCATACAAGAGTGCTTCATATTCAGCTTCATTGTTGGAGGAATCAAAGTGAATCTGGAGAACATATCTGAGGTTGTCGCCTCGTGGAGATACCAGGACCACTCCAGCGCCTGATCCATTCAACATCTTGGACCCGTCGAAGAACATAGTCCAATGTTCTGACTGTATCTGGGTCGGTAGCTGTTGTTCAATCCACTCGACGAGGAAATCTGCTATCGCTTGAGACTTGATCGCTTTCTTTGCCTCGAACTTGATATCCAGCGGAAGGAGTTCAATCGCCCACTTTGCCACTCGGCCAGTTGCATCTCTGTTGTTTAGAATTTTTGACAACAGAGCGTCACTGATGACTGTAATCGAATGATCTGAGAAGTAATGTGCAACCTTCTTCGTGGTCAAGTAGATTCCATAGACAAGCTTCTGATAATGTGGATATCTCTACTTGGATGGAGTTAAGACTTCAGAAATATAGTATACTGGGCGTTGAACCTTGTAAGTTTTGCCTTCTTCTTCCCGCTCGACCGTGAGTACTGTACTGACTACCTGTCCAGTGGCTGCTATATAAAGCAGTAAAGGCTCTTTGCTGATTGGAGCAGCAAGCACCGGCTGGGTGGAAAGCAGGGCTTTGAGCTCTGCAAACGCTGCGTCAGCCTCAGGAGTCCACTCGAACTTATCAGATTTCTTCATCAGTCGGTAAAGAGGCAATGCCTTTTCACCGAGGCGAGAGATGAATCGACTCAAAGCGGCCAAACAACCAGTAAGCTTCTGAACGTCATGTACACGCACAGGGCGTTTCATTCGGAGGATTGCACCAACTTTCTCTGGGTTTGCATCGATCCCACGTTCGGAAATGAGGAAACCGAGTAACTTTCCACCTGGAACTCCAAATGTACACTTCGACGGATTAAGCTTGATATCATATCTTCTCAAATTGGCAAAGGTTTCAGCAAGGTCAGTCAGCAGGTCGGAACCTTTGCGTGACTTAACCACGATGTCATCCATGTATGCTTCCACATTCCAACTGATTTGAGTTAGCAGGCACTTCTGTATCATGCGCATGAATGTGGCACCAGCATTCTTGAGACCAAAGGGCATGGTGACATAGCAAAAGCACCCGAATGGGGTGATAAAAGTTGTTTTTATTTCATCAGGTCCATACAGTCGGATCTGATGGTACCCAGAATATGCATCCAGGAAGGACAATCGCTCACATCCCGCAGTCGAGTTGACTATCTGATTGATGCGGGGGAGAGGAAAATGATCTTTCGGGTAGGCCCGATTGATATGCTTGAAATCAATGCACATACGGAGTGAATCGTCCTTCTTGGGAACCATGACAACATTGGCGAGCCACTCGGAGTGGTAAATCTCGCGGATGAACTCAGCTGCCAGAAGCCGAGCCACCTCCTCGCCGATTGCCTTTCTCTTCTCCGCAGCGGACCGACGAAGGTGCTCTTTCATGGGTTTTGCCTTTGGATCGACTCGCAAACGGTGCTCAGCCAGCCCCCTGGGTACACCCGGCATGTCAGATGGTTTCCATGCGAAGATGTCCCAGTTCTCACGGAGGAACTGGATGAGCGCTTCTTCCTATTTGCTGTCGAGTGTTGTTGATATATGAGTCGGTGCAGCACTGGGATCGGTTGGGTGAATGTGAACAGGCTTTGTTTCACCGGACGACTGAAATGCAGACTCGGAAGCAGGCTTCTTAGTGCGCAACAAATCACTCGGATCTGCAGTCTTCTTATACTCTTCCATTTCGATCGCTGCCATCTGTTCATCGGCAATCTTAGAGCCCTTCTGGAGGCACTCTTCTGCTCGTTGCCGATTGCCAGTGACCGTGATCACGCCCTTGGGGCCAGGCATCTTCAGCTTGAGGTACACGTAACACAGTCGAGCCATGAAACGGGCATCTGCAGTTCTGCCCAGAATAGCATGATAGGCACTGTGAAAATCCACAACTTCAAATGTCAGCTTCTCCTTGCGGTAATTCTTTGAATCACCGAAAACCACGTCAAGAGCGATCTGTCCGAGTGAATCAGCTTTCTTTCCTGGAATGACACCGTGGAACCGCATGTTGCTCTCACTGAGCCTGGACATCGGAATGCCCATCCCACGAAGAGTCTCTGCATACAAAATGTTCAAGCCGCTGCCACCATCCATCAAGACTTTGGTCAGTCGGGTGCCCCCAACGACCGGGTCGACCACCAACGCTTGCCTCCCGGGGGTGGCGACGTGCGGTGGGTGGTCAGATTGGTCGAATGTGATGGGAGTCTTTGACCATTTCAAATATGTCGTCGTTGCCGGAGCAACCATGTTTACCTCTCTGTTGATGACTTTCAGTCGACTTTTACTCTCAATGTCAGCAAAAATCATCAAAGTGGAATTGATGTTAGGGAAACCTTCATCATCTTCTTCCTGATCACCATCCTTGTCAGACTCTTTTTCCTTTTCATTGGGCTGTTTCTCTCGGAACTGCTGGATCAGGAGCCGACACTGTCGAGTGGTGTGTTTGGGATAAATCAGATTTCCCTCTTCATCCTTCTTGGTGTGAATGTGACATGGCAAGTCCAACACATCGTTCCCAGCCTGATCTTTCACCTTCTTGGGGATCCAGGGTCCCTTGGGCTTTCCTTTGAATTTCCCTTGAGTTACAACTGCAGCTTCACCTGGACCTACTGGCTCGGCTTTGCGTTTCTGCTTCCGACCCACTCCGGTGTCTTGGGCGCCTGGCTTGCCCTTCCCACTGCGGAGTCGGTCCTCTTCTTCACCATTAGCGTACCGGGTGGCTATTTCCATCATTCGGGTCAGAGACATATCTCCTGTCCGACCGAATTTCAAGTTAAGCTCCCGATACCGAACGCCTTCCTTGAAGGCACAAACTGCTTGGTGTTGGGATACATTCTCTACCGTGTGGTGTAATGTGGTCCATCTTTGGATGTAATCCCTCAGAGTTTCATTCGGCTTCTGTACACAATGTTGCAATTCCGTCAACCCCGCAGGTCGTTTGCATGTGCCCTCGAATGTCCTGACAAACACTCGGGCTAACTCCTCCCAGCTGAATATACTGCCTGGGGCCAACTGATTCAGCCATGCTCTGGCCGATCCCTCCAGCATGAGAGGAAGGTGTTTCATGGCTACCTCATCATTTCCACCACTGATCTGGACAGCCACTCGGTAATCTTCCAGCCAAGTATCAGGCTTCGACTCACCGGTGAACTTACTAACCCCAGTCGCCAACCTGAAGTTGGGGGGGATCTCAGCGGCTCTGATAGCTCTGCTAAAACACTCGGGACCCGAAACATGAATCCTGCTTCCACTCGGGCGATCCCTGCCTTGCCCCTCTCTGTGTGCTCGGTTCCTGTCGACCAAACCTTGCACTAAAATTGACCTCGCATCAAACCCTGGCTCCCTTGGGTCGACCGGCGTCCTCCGCCCTCTGCTGTACGGGCGCCTGTCATCATAGTGCCGGGGCACATATGATCCACTTCTCGGAGGGGGTGTAGGCGCTCGACGGCGGTCATCACGGCCGAGTCGATGATCGTACTGCTCGTGGATCCGACCCAAATGCTGATCTTGGCGATGCACCCGCCCTTCACGCCGCGGAGACGATCTTGGGCTGTGAGCCGACTGAACTGTGTCAGCCACCACAGATCTGCTATGGATTCTGTCACGCGACTGTGATACTGTAGTGTTTTGGTCTCCTGTCGCCCGGAGCAGGGCCCGGATCTGCATCAAACCTCGTCCAGCTTCTGACTGGGATGGCTGGATGGATTCTGCTATACGAGCTGCGGCTGCAAGATTCTGAATCGGAGTGCGGTATACCTGAGGTTCAGGAGGGAATAATTGCCGCCGTCGACTGGACTCAGGAATCCGCTGCCGAGCACGTTCATCGAGTGCATGTTGAAGATTTTCCAGTCGAGTGCGCCCAGCCAAAGTGGCCAAGCGCGCTGCCTCCAAGGCCCGGGCCTCAGAGGTCTCTCCGATGATGGGTGTGTGGAGTGCTTCCTCGTTACGGCGGTGAAGTTCCTCCCTCCGCTGTGAAGAGAGGGTTTCGGGGTGGTATTCCTCGTGAACACGCGATGGATCGCCACCGCCGTCGCCGCCTCCGTTGCGACGCATGCCAGGCGGGCTACGCGGCGTGTCGACCATCAGGACCTCCGCCGCAGGATCGCTGCTGTCGCACTCGGACAGAGTCTCGACGGAGCCAGTCGACAGATCGAACAGGTCGTAGAGAGATTCATCGGGCTCGATTGCCGCGACTTGAGGGGTGGCCGATTGACGCGCCACCGCATGCTTCACCAACCGCTGAAGCCGCGATCGACCGGATCGCTTGCGACGGCGAACAGCGGGGGACGAAGACGCCGTAGGAAACGACTGATATTGGGTCGACGGCTGCCGCAGAAGGACGCCGGGGACACATGTGCGAAAGTGCGTCGCCCCGCGGACGGGGAACGTCTCGACGTCGAGGGGGGCCTCCTGGAGCCATGCGGAGTCGTCGGCGATGAAGACGAGCGCGCCGAGACGGATCTCGTGGCCCTCAGCCAAACCTCCACCCGAAACCATGATGATGGGAATCGGAAAAAATCACAACCTCACCGGAAAGTCGCTAAGACACCTGCCCCACGGTGGGCGCCAACTGTCGTGGTTCTAAGTCTGACAGTAGAATGGGGGGTAGGTATGAGGAGGCAAGATCCTAGCTACGGTGAGGTTGTGCACGCAAGATTTACGAGTTCAGGCCCTTCTCGGAGGAAGTAATAGCCCTACGTCTCGGTGCCCGGAGGCTCGGTCGATTGACTTATGCGTGAAAGTTACAGGGGGTGCGAACCCTTGTGCCTGAGGAGGGGGGTGGCTTATATAGAGTGCGCCAGGACCCCAACCGTCCCACGTTACAAGGGTTTCAATGTCTATAAAGACAGGACGTTACTGATAACGCCAGCAATGAAGGCAAATAAATGATCATTAAGACTACAGAGTGAACGCCTGACCCTTGCCATCCTGAGTGACCTTAGATCTTCTGTCTTCCGAGTGGTTTCCGGTGTGGTCGAGTGAGTACACCCCAGTCGAATGGAATTGGGTTGTCCGAGTGAACTGTCGGTCGAGTGGGTTGCACCCTGTGGCGATTTCAGTCGGTAGATGGTGCCATCCTTTGAATGTCCTTGGCCTTAGGGCAGTGTCCTCGGTAAGGGTGTCTAGGTCGGGCCTATTACCCTACCCTAGGTACATGTCTTCGTCAGCCGGCCGAACCACCGGCCCCCGCCCTCCCTAGAACCGCCCACCACCTCCGGTCTTCCGGCGGCCCCGGCCATCCCTCTAGCCAACCCCACCCCCACCCTCCCACCCGCGTTGAGTTTTGCCTCCGGCGAGGCCCCACCATAGCCCGACGACCGCCCCCACAATCACTGTCCCCACCCGAAACCCTAAGATAGATAATGGGGCAGCCCTCTGGTGAACTCCCAAAAATGGACTGACCCCAAATTGAAATTCAGTCGACTGTCATTTAAGCTAATGCGGAATATAAAAGGGGAAAACCATAAGCATTGTGAGTATAGTGGTGAGCGTGCCATGGCGGATCTGAAGGTGCAAACCGGACAAAGGCAACTTCGCGACCAATGTTTGGTTTCAACTAACAAGTAAGATTCTAAGTGATGGACAAGAAATCACAGTAAAGCAGTGGCGATCTATTTTCTTGCTGAGATAAGTAACTTGAGCAGATACGAAAGAGTACCGCCTCTGGTGTGGCGCCGTGTAAGCATCTGTTGAGACGTTGAGGGTGCTCCGGTAGCGATGGCTGTCGGCGGCGTGGAAGCAGATCTAGGAGGGCAGACGGTGGCGGCGAGGTAAATATCCGGCGCGGTGGACGAGATGGTCATACGAGCGGCCTCGGCAAGGTGGACGACGGCGCGGATGAAGCGAGAGGACGCGATGCAAGGATCCTGGTCCGAAGCCATGGATGAGAGAGGTCGATCTCTTGTAATGGACGACGGCGTCGGGGTATCAGCTCCGGCATGGTGGAGGAGGACGGCGGTGGATGGGGTGGCGGAAGGAGGAAACTAGGGTGGAGAGGGTGTTTTGGCGCCCATGGAGTATGGATGGGGAAATGGAGGGAGAGAGGTAGGGGGAACCATGTCTTCAGGACGCACTTGTCTCAAATGCGAGGAAATTTACAAACTTTGCCCCCGTTTATATTTTCCTACATCACAACAATATTGGTCGGTTGGGGATAGGACGGTTATCTCGCATACACCGAATATTTGCCGACGGAGATTTCGGCCGAGGAGAGTTTGTTTTGGCGCACACCCTGTATGAATCCGGGGGGGTGAGAGGCGATGTCGGCCGAGGAGAAACTATGTTTTGGCGCCCGTCGTGTATGAATCCGGGTGAGAGGCGGTTATGTCACGTTTGAGTGAAATTACAAGCCTACCCCTATCGAAACCTATAGAAATCAAGCCGACTGGTTTTGCGTGTCAGGGGTAGGCAGTAATTTCGATCTCCCCGATTTTGGTTTCGGGCAGTTACTGCGAGTTGCGCCGCTTCGTTCAAATTTTTGGAGAAAAAGATTGCATGTTTACCGTGCCAACTCAATTTGAATCCATTTTGTATTTTTTTTTCGGGTAGGATCCATTTTGTATTCCAATACAAATCTATATACATCATTTTTTTTATATATACTTTCAAAAGCATAACATCCTTTATACATAAATATGGTTTACAAATGGCATGATCTCAGATTCATAAGGCTGAATCCATCTTAATTTGACTTTTCAAATATTTGAAACCACTTTATGTTGAAATCCAATGTATGCATTTCTCGCTAACTATCTCCAATTAATGTGTGTTTCATGTGGGGTTTTTTACTTCTCAAACACGTATAATGTGTTTGACACACGCAGCATATATATAGTGTAATCCCGTTTAGACATTAATTGCATATAAACCATGCATTATCTCTAATTGAAAAATCTATGGATCACTAATATTGATAAACTAAATAACATTACACGTGTCCCCAAATTCAAATGAATATGCATGTTTGATAGACCAATTTTCGTTATGATATTTATCGATGTCCTGATCTCTAGTTTAAATATTTGAATCCCCTTTAATCCAGATATTCGTCTCATATAGCTATCACCCATGCTTATATATCTCTCTAGACCTATACGCCTTCACCGTCTCACGGGTATCTCTCGTGCTACTCGTATGTCGACAACAGTCTTTTATCTTCGTAACACACTGACGGTACTCTCTCCCTCGGCCTTCACTCTATCTCTCTCGAAGTATATCTCACTCACTACTATGTGTCTCTAACTATGATTCTCCCTATGAAATCTCTTTCTCTCACACAAACACAAACTTCGTCTTCCGGGGTCTCATTTCTCTCTACTATTTCCATGTATGCCGCTCACACACACCCTCTCACACATAGATGTCTCGCGCTCCCTATGTCTCAGTAGCTACGACTCTCCCTCTTAAATATCTCTCTCTCACACACAAACACAAACTCCGTCTCGCAGGGTCTCAAATCTCTCCACCATTCCCTTTGTATGCCGCTCAGACACCCTCTCTCCCTAGGGATATCCCGTGTTCCTTGATATGTCTCTCTAGCTACGACTCTCCTTGTGAAATATCTTTCTCTCTCTCAAACACAAAACTCCATCTCTCGGGATCTCATTTCTCTCTGATATTCGTTTGTATGTCACTCACATGCACCCTCTCTCTATCTCTCTCCCAACCACACACATAACTCAGCCTTCTGATCCACTTGACTATTATCTCTAACACACACACTAGCCGATCTCCCTCTAGCTAGCATCTCTATCTTCCTATTTCTCTGTTTCTCCACCAACCTTCTTTCTCGCCCGCACTCTTGCTTCCTATCACGCACACTATATATGTTTCTCTCTACATGCATTCATGCACCCTCTTTTTATCTTTCTCTCTCACACACATAACTCACCCCTCTGAACCACTCGACTGTTAACTCTAACACAGAAACTAGCCGATGTCCCTCTAGCTAGCATCTCTATCCCTCTATGTATTTGTTTCTCTGTCAACCTTTCTTTCTCGCATGCACTCTTGCTTCCTATCACGCACACTATATGTGTTTCTCTATACATGCATCTATAGGTCGATCTCTTTTGCACATACGTTGTGTCTCGCTCTCTCTCCTCGCCATAGATGCATGCTCCAGCCCACGCCACTCTCTCTTAAAGAAAAAACACACATGCTCAATCATCGGGCCTTCTTCCCTCCACTCTGACATGCATGCATACTGTCATACTCATACCGATCCATCTCTCCCATCTCGTTGATCTCATGAATTATATATCCTTTCTGTTATCTTGATCATGTGTGTGCGCGCACACACACACACACACACACATCCCACGTATGTATACCTCTCGCACATGCACGTTCAAAGGTAAACTGTTCAAACTTACGTCTAACAAGTCCTACTTATATGATAAACAGTTCAAACTTACATCCACTCTGGGGCAATGTCCACAGGACAGAGAGCGGCATGGGAATCGATCTCTGGGGCGATGTCCACAGGACGGAGAGCGGCATGGGAATCGATCTCTGGGGCGATGTCCACAGGACGGAGAGCGGCATGGGAATCGATCCTTGGGGCGATGTCCACAGGACGGACAGCGGCATGGGAATCGATCTCTGGGGCGATGTCCACAGGATGGAGAGCGGCATGGAAATCAATCTCTAGGGCGATGTCCACAGGATGGACAGCGGCATGGGAATCGATCTCTGGGGAGATGTCCACAGGACGGACCGCGACATCAGAATCATCAAGGACATCCACCGGCACCTGCACAACCCTAACATATTAGCAAGCACATTGCAAATAATCAAAAACCACAACTATGTTAAGCCATTTTTTACCTTGTGCAGCTCACCGGGGGATCCCATCCCTCCGGGGGCCATCTCCTCGAAGGGCGCCATCGCCTTGCCAGGGAAATACTACTTCTCAACGGCGATTATCTCCTCAAACCCGGCCTTGAGCTTCTCATAGGTGGCCATTAGAGTTTCTGGGGTAGGCACGGTGGGGCCCTTGCTGTTCTTCCAGCTATCTTTGTTCAGGAGTTCGTCCGCCAACGTCGTTGATACGTCTCCAACGTATCTATAATTTTTGATTGTTCCATGCTATTATATTATCTGTTTTGGATGTTTTATATGCATTAATATGCTATTTTATATTATTTTTGGGACTAACCTATTAACCTAGAGCCCAGTGCTAGTTTCTATTTTTTCCTTGTTTTTGAGTTTTGCAGAAAAGGAATACCAAACGGAGTCCAAACGGAATAAAACTTTCGCGATGATCTTTCTTGGACCAGAAGGAAACCAAGAGACTTGGAGATGAAGTCAGAGGAGCCACGAGGCGGCCACAAGGACGGAGTGCATGCCCAGGGGGGTAGGGCGAGCCCCCCACCCTTGTGGGCCCCTCGTGCACTTCCTGACCTAATTCTTTCGCCTATATATACTCTTATATGCCCAAACCACCAGAGGCATCCACGAAAATACTTTTCCACCGCCGCAACCTTCTGTACCTGTGAGATCCCATCTAGGGGCCTTTTCCGGGTCCTGCCGGAGGGGGATTCGATCACGAAGGGCTTCTACATCAACACCATTGCCCTTTCGATGAAGCGTGAGTTGTTTACCTCAGACCTACGGGTCCATAGCTAGTAGCTAGATGGCTTCTTCTCTCTCTTTGATTCTCAATACCATGTTGTCCTCGATGTTGTTGGAGATCTATTCGATGTAACACTTTTTTGCGGTGTGTTTGCCGAGATCCGATGAATTGTGGATTTATGATCAGCTTATCTATGAATATTATTTGAATCTTCTCTGAATTCTTTTATGCATGATTTGATATCTTTGTAATTCTCTTCGAACTATCGGTTTGGTTTGGCCAACTAGATTGGTTTTTCTTGCAGTGGGAGAAGTGCTTAGCTTTGGGTTCAATTTTGCGGTGTCCTTTCCCAGTGACAGTAGGGGCAGCAAGGCACGTATTGTATTATTGCCATCGAGGATAAAAAGATGGGGTTTTCATCATATTGCTTGAGTTAATTCCTCTACATCATGTCATCTTGCTTAATGCGTTACTCCGTTCTTTATGAACTTAATACTCTAGATGCATGCTGGATAGCGGTCGACGTGTGGAGTAATAGTAGTAGATGCAGAATCATTTTCGTCTACTTGACACGGACGTGATGCCTATATTCATGATCATTGCCTTAGATATCGTCATAACTTTGCGCTTTTCTATCAATTGCTCGGCAGTAATTTGTTCACCCACCGTAATATTTTCTATCTTGAGAGAAGCCTCTAGTGAAACCTATGGCCCCCGGGTCTATTTTTCATCATATTACTTTCTGATCTTCTATTTTGCAATCTTTTATTTTCAGATCTATAAACCAAAAAACCCAAAAATATTTACTTTATCTTTTGTTTAGTTTTACCTATCTCTATCAGATCTCACTTTTGCAAATAACCGTGAAGGGATTGACAACCCCTTTATCGTGTTGGGTGCAAGTTGTTTGATTGTTTGTGCAGGTATTCGGTGATTTGTGCGTTGTCTCCTACTGGATTGATACCTTGGTTCTCAAACTGAGGGAAATACTTATCTCTACTTTGCTGCATCACCCTTTCCTCTTCAAGGGAAAAACCAACGCAAGCTCAAGAAGTAGCAGGAAGAATTTCCGGCACCATTGCCGGGGAGATCTACGCCAAGTCAAGCCATACCAAGTACCCATCATAAACTCTCATCTCTCGCATTACATTATTCGCCATTCGCCTCTCGTAATCCTCTCCCCCACTTCTAAAATGATTTTCGAAAAGATTTGCCTTTTTCTTCGCCCCTCTCTTTGCCTTTTCTTCGCCCCTCTTCCGTTCGTCTTCTTCGTTCTTTTTCGGTTTGCTCATTTGCTAGATTGGTTTTTTGCCACCATGTCTGAAATTGGGGAGGTTATCATTGAAAATCTTGAGGAAAAACTTGAGTCTTGTTCTTTGGATCATGAAACTGAAACTCCTCCTAATTACAAAACAAAAATCTTTCATGTGGAGGATGGTAATATTATTGGAAAAAGTGTTATTCAAGAATTCTTTGATTGTAAGGGATCTATGCCTATTAATAAATGATCTATTCTCCTCGATACAAACTGTTATGCGGATGCCATTGTTATGCTCGTTGAGAAACTAGAAAGAAAATTTGTGCATATTCATCCGGCTTTGCAAAAGGTGTTTTATGAACTTCCCAATATTAATCATCCTATAGATAAAGGATTGCCACCATTATCCTTATGCGTGAATTTGATTTTATAATACAAGAAGCTAGGGATATTTTTGCCTTCTATAAAACGGATGTTTAACACCCTCCAATTGAAGATATCCTCCATGATAAAGAAACTATGCATAGTTTGGAATGTAGGGACTATCAATCTTATAGTGAAAATCTTAGGAGGAGAGTTCCTTATTCAGAAATCTCTCAATCTTTGTACCTAGAGGCTTTTGAGGAATTTGATTGGATTACAAGGGGAATTTATGTAAGATTTGATAGGGATTGGTTGAATAAAATGTTGAAGGAACCCATTAGAAACGAGATACGTGTTTTATATGATGATTGTCGGTGTACTAAATGTTGGGCCTTTAGTACCCCATACTTGTGCACGGGCGGTTGTAGCCATACCTGCGGCAAGGCTTGTCGGGGAACAGCTGAAGATTAATCCAAGATTATCAGAGATATTCAAGCCAAGGACCAGAAGATAAGGAGAACTGGAGATCAGGGGCTCGGCCCCCGGCAAGATCTTGCCGGGGTAGGCTGCAGATCCCGGCAAGATCTTGCCGGGATAGCCCGTGGAGCCCGGCAAGATTCGCACCCCGGCAAGGTTCCGCCACTGTGCCACCACTCCAGCGCAGCGACCAAGCTTGGCGTTCTGGCCCCATCTCTGGATGCGTGGCAAGGCGCTAGTGGAGGTGAGCTTAAGCGGTGCTGATGGGATGGCCCCTTTTTCCATCCCCAAGAAAGTAGGGACACCTAAACGGACACTTCACGGTGCATTAAATGCATTTGTCCTAAACCGCCAGTGGTTAGGTATGATAACCCTGTAGCTACTTTACAAATCGCGTATGAACAATTCGCCACTGTGGTGACCCCTTCAAGCATATAAAAGGAGGCCCAAGGCAACTGCTACAGGGGAGGAGAAGGCTCTCGGCCCATTCTGCATGCGTAGCCGCTGCACGAACACACTGTTCATTGCAAGTGCTCCAAGAACTGGGACGAATACACTGATAATAGACTAAAGCAGGAGTAGGGTTTTACGCTGATCAGCGGCCCGAACCTGGGTAAAAATCCCCTCGCGCTGGTCCTCGGTTCTGCTCTTTGTGCATACCTCTCTCCCTGCCGAATCGTAAAGGGGTCCCTCGGATCCCATAGGTGTCGTACACCGACATTTTTGGCGCGCCAGGTAGGGGGATCGAGGTTGCGCGAACCTGATCCGGTGATCAGCGTGTCAGTTTCTTCACCGTCTTTGTCATCATGCCGCCCAAGAAGAAGAGTGCGGCAGCGATTGTTCCGTCTACGTCTGTCTTGCCCGTACCTACTCGGACGGGTGATGGCCTGGATGCAGGAGATGGAGGTTTGGAACCTCCATGGTGTTCTGGTGGTCCGAGCCAGGCCAGCGGCGTCGTTCACAGCGGCGACGGCCACCCGCACGCCGCTAGATCCGGAGATGAAGCCGTGCTGCCTACCGGCAGCGCAGCGAACTCCAGAGATCGGAGGACGCCTTCTAAGACTCTCACGCCGGCGCAAGCGTTTCGGCCTTCTCAAGTCGCACGCGACGAGCAGCGCCGTGGCGTTGGTGGGTCTGAACGTCCCCATGGAAAGACTTCTGCGTATCGATCCCAAGAAGCGCAGACCCAGCATGCACGCCAAACTGCCAATGGAAGTGGCGTGCGGTCGCGTGATCGTGATGGTGCTCCTTCTAACACTGTTAGGAGTCAGAGCACCTCACGTACCTCGCACCTGTCGCCGCCACCTACGCCGGCAGAAGCCTTGGCACGTGCGCAGCTGCTCCTCGATTTCCCTCCTGCTCCGGAAAAGATGGAGGAGTGGCGATCTACTATCCAGAGCCTCATCGGCTTCATCAACAAAGATGGGCCATAGCCTGCGGGGCCCTCGTGGCAACGGTCTATCAATCCGATGCGAGCTGATGGTGAGAAGACTGGAGGCGGTGCAACCACGGTGCACTCCCCTCCACGACAGCAGCAGCGGTCGTCAACCCGGCGGACTGACGGTCGTGATGGCGATTCCACGGCACCATCCGATCCGAGGATGCGCCGCGATCAGCGTCAAGTTCTTCGGGAACGAAGCAAAGAAGACACTTGAACTACCATCGAGCGACGACGGGAGGCGCGTCATCAGTCTGATAAATGCGCAGGGCCTACTGTCGACAAGCCTGCACCAGGGCACGTAGGCGACTTGCCCTATGAGGTAGGTTGTCCAGCGTTTACCCGTGAGCTGCGGCGAGTCCAGTGGCCCAACTCCCGGACGTTCAAGCCAGAGGTCCCGGAGAAATACGATGGCAAGACTCACCCCTCGGAGTTCTTGAGCATCTACACCATTGCGGTGCAGGCTGTCGGGGGCCGAGATGACAAGATACTTGCCAACTACTTCCCGTTGGTGCTCAAACCCAACGTCAGGTCGTGGTTGATGCATCTGCCGGAGAATTCCATTTCTTCTTGGTCAGATCTGTGCCATCACTCTGTTGGCGCCTTTGTTGGAGGCCACCAAGCTTCTAGCCAAGAGAGTGATTTGCATCTCCTTCCTCAAAAGGAGGGCGAACCCCTACGCAAGTTTATCCAGAGATTTAGCCGGGTGCAATACAATATTCCAGACGTTCATCCTGCTGCTGTTGTTAGCACGTTTCATCAGAACGTGCGCAACCGCAAAATGCGCGAAGAGCTGGCAATGAACAAAGTCAGGAGTATTGCCGAGCTTTACGCTTTGGCCGACAAATGCGCTCGAGCTGAAGAAGGTAGGAAACTCCCTGGCGAGAGTGTTGGCGCAGGGGGCGAATCAGAAGATGAAGATGCTGCAACCCCGCCAAAGAAAGGCCGGCGGCGGAACAAGAAGTGCAGAGGCAAGGCCGTGCTTGCTGTCGAGGAATCCGGCAACCCTGGCACCACCAAGAAGGCCAAGGTTGAGGACCCCGGCAAGGAAGTTGCTGGGTGCGCCTCCTGCCAGGCCTTTGCGGCAGCCGACAAGCTGGAAAACTCCGGCAAGCAGTATTGCAAGATCCATCGCACCAAGGGCCACGATCTCCAGAACTGCAGGCAAGTTGAGCAGCTTGTCGAGAAGCAGAGAGCTGAGTACGAAAGACGAGACAAGGAGAAGGCCCAGGACGGTACTGAGGGATCTAGCAAGAAGCGTGGTGTTCGAGGAGGCTGCCGCGGCAAGGCTAAGCAACAGAAGGAAAAGCCCGCCCGAGGCCGCGACAAGGACGAGGGAGGCGATGATGATGAAGAAGATGACGAATCCAGCGAGCACGAGTTTCAGAAAGCCACAGAGGCCATGTGTATTGATGGGGGCGCCTCGTTGCATTCTTCTCATCACCGACTTAAACAGTGGGTGCGTGAGGTTAATGCAACGGAGCCGTCGTTTGATGCACGCAAACCTTTAAAGTGGTCCAGCACGCCTATCATTTTTTACGCCGAGGATCACCCTGATCGCACAACTGCGGTCGGGTGTTTGCCCTTGTTGGTCTCACCAACAATCCGCAACCTCAAGGTGACAAAAATGCTAGTTGACGGTGGGGCCGGGTTGAACTTAATCTCGCCGGACATGCTCAAGAGGCTGCAAATTCCTGATGAAGATCTTGAGGAAACGGGCACGTTTCAAGGGATCAATCCAGGAAGGACCCAGCCAAAAGGCAAGATTACGCTACCGGTGACATTTGGTAGCGAGCTCAACTATAGGACAGAGAAGGTAGTGTTTGATGTCGCTAAGATCCCTATGTTATACAATGGGATCCTTGGCCGCCCAGCGCTGGCTAAGTTCATGGCGGCATCACACTATGCATACAATGTATTGAAGATGCCCGGGCCGATAAGTGTCATCACTATCCACTCTGACAAAAAGGATGCACTTATCTGCACTGACCAACTATACCGAGACGCAGCTGCAGCACCTGCCGTCAAGGCATCTGCTCCTGCCGCTGGAACTCCTGGGGGGAAGAAGAAGACCGGCAAGATCTTTGGCGCAAACTCCGCCAAGCGCACCTCCTCAGAGTGCTGCGCTTCCGTTGAGGACGCACCAGAGAGTTCCACCGGCAAGAACAAGAAATCCAAGGCTGCTCCACCAGAGATCAAGAAGGTGCCTGTCAAGCAGGACGGAACGGGAGGAACTTTCACCATAAGTTCCACCCTGGATGACAAATAGGAAAGTGCGCTCATTGCCTTCCTGCGGGCGAAAGTCGACGTGTTTGCATGGCAACCGTCTGACATCCCCGGTGTTCCCAGGGAGGTAATTGAGCACCACCTTGCTGTCTGCCCTCACGCGCGGCCCGTCAAACAGAGGGTCAGGAAACAAGCCTTGGAGCGGCAAGAATTCATTGCCGAAGAAATCAGAAAGCTAGAAGTGGCAGGCTTGGTCAGAGGAGTGCTTCACCCAACGTGGTTGGCCAATCCAGTTGTAGTGCGCAAAGCGAATGGGAAATGGAGGCTGTGTATTGATTATATAGACATCAATAAAGCCTGTCCAAAAGATCCTTTCCCCTTGCCGCGCATCGACCAGATTGTGGACTCCACTGCTGGTTGTGACCTACTGTCGTTCCTTGATGCCTACTCGGGATATCATCAGATTTTCAATGCAAAAGAAGATGAAGAAAAGACCGCATTTATCACCCCATGTGGTACGTATTGCTTTATACGGATGCCTTTCGGGTTGAAAAGTGCTGGTTCTACATTTGTGAGAGCGGTCCAAATTGGTTTTGAGCCTCAGCTACATAGAAATATGGAAGCATACATGGATGACATAGTGGTCAAAACCAAGGATAAAGCGACGCTCATACAAGATCTAGAAGAAACATTCACAAATCTGCGCAAGATCAATTTAAAGCTCAATACTGAGAAGTGTGTATTTGGCGTCCCTTCCGGCAAGCTTCTCGGGTTCTTTGTATCTCAGCGTGGAATTGAAGCGAATCCCGACAAGATCAAAGCTATTGAGCAGATTGAAGCACCAAGACGTGTCAAGGATGTACGTCGTCTTGCCGGCTGCATTGCTGCCCTAAGCAGGTTCATCTCCAAATCCGCTGAGCGCGCCCTGCCCTTTTTCAAAATTTTGAAGAGGGCAGGTCCAATGAAATGGACTCCGGAAGCGGAGGCAGCGTTGCAAGATTTGAAGAGGTACCTCTCCTCTCCGCCGACGCTAGTCGCCCCTAAGCCACAAGATCCGTTGCTGTTGTATCTAGCGGCAACGAATCAAGTGGTTAGTGCTGCGTTAGTGGCGCAGAGAGAAGTTGACGAGGAGGCAACAGCAGCGGCAGGACCGTCAAGTGACGCGCCGGGATCTTCCCCGGCAAGGTCTGGTACCGGCAAGACAGGATCTGCGCAGTCAGAGGAATCAGTTCAAAAGAGGAAGATGGTGCAGCGCCCAGTTTATTTTGTTAGCTCTCTTTTGCAGGGAGCTAGGTCAAGATACTCTAGTGTGCAAAAGCTGCTCTTCGGTCTTCTTATGGCCTTGAGGAAGCTGCGCCATTATTTTCAAGCACATGAGATTACCGTCGTCACTCGCTTCCCGTTGCAGCGGATTTTGCGAAATCCAGAGGCAACCGGCAGGATCGTGGAGTGGGCGTTGGAATTGTCAAGCTTTGGTCTCAAGTTTGAAAGTACTTCAACAATTCAGAGTAGAGCCTTGGCGGAGTTCATTGCAGAATGGACCCCAACCCCAGACGAACAGATTCAAGAAACGACTCTTCCCGGTAAGGAAACAGATCAAGAATGGATTATGTACTTTGACGGGGCTTTCTCGCTGCAAGGCGCCGGTGCTGGCGTGCTGCTTGTCGCACCCACCGGAGAGCACCTCAAGTACGTAATTCAGATACATTTTCCTTGGGAGAGCTCGATGAACAACACTGCGGAGTATGAAGGCCTGCTTGCCGGTCTCAAGATCGCGGCAGACCTTGGTATCAAGAAGCTCGTCATCAGAGGCGACTCGCAGCTTGTTGTCAGGCAAGTCAACAAAGATTATCAAAGTCCGTTGATGCAAGCTTATGTAGATGAAGTGAGAAAAATGGAAGAGCGCTTTGACGGTCTGCAAACAAAGCACATTCCTCGTGCCGAAAATAGTATTGCAGATGACCTGTCAAAACGCGCTGCCCTCAAGTTACCTGTGGAACTAGGGACTTTTGTGCTCCATTTGACTCAGCCATCTATAACACCATCAATGAGGCAAGAAAAGAGAAGGAAGTTGAATTCTGGTCACTACTTTCCGGCAGAGCTCCCGGGAGCCGCCGGCAAGGAAGTTGCCGAGATCAACGACAAGCCTGCCAGGGAACAACAGGCTCCAGCAGGGGCTCAGGCCCTTGCCGTTGAGACAAATGTTCCCCTGGCAGAAGAGATGCCTTTAGTCCTAGTTGTCGAGCCCCAGGCTCCAGCTTGGGCACAGTCCATTGTCCATTTCCTTCAGACAAGAGAACTCCCTGAGGAGCAGGAAGAAGCGAAAAAATTAGCCCATCAGTCTAGCATGTACCAGTTAGTCGATGGCGTTCTGTATAGGAAGAGGCTGAACGGTGTGAAATTAAAGTGTATTCCTTGGGAGGATTGACTAGAGCTGTTGGCAGAGATACATGGAGGCATATGTGGCTCTCACATAGGATCAAGAGCGCTTGTCGAAAAGGCATTCCGATAAGGTTTCTTTTGGCCCACCGCTCTCCAGGATGCAGCTGCACTAGTAACCAAGTGTGAAGCGTGCCAGTTTCATTCAAAGAAATTGCATCAGCCAGCTCAAGCTCTTCAGACAGTCCCTCTCTCCTAGCCATTTTCGGTCTGGGGGCTCGACATACTGGGCCCTTTCCCCGTGCTACCGGGGGCTTTGAGTACTTGTACGTTGCAATCGACAAGTTCACAAAGTGGCCGGAGGTGGAAGCAGTGAGGAAGGTAACAGCACAATCAGCCGTCAAGTTCTTCAAAGGGATAGTTTGCCGTTTCGGTGTGCCCAACAGGATCATCACTAACAACGGCACACAATTCACAAGTCGCACCTTCATGCAGTACGTCCAGGATCTTGGCGGCAAAATCTGTTTTGCCTCTGTTGCTCACCCGAGAAGCAACGGCCAAGCAGAGAGGGCTAATGCTGAAGTGTTGCGCGGTCTCAGGACCAAAACTTTTGACAAGCTGAAAAAGTGCAGAAGGCGCTGGATTGATGAGTTGCCGGCGGTTCTTTGGTCAATCAAAACGACACCAAATTGAGCTACTGGCCAGACACCCTTCGCTCTGGTTTACGGAGCGGAAGCAGTTCTCCCCACAGAACTCATATATGGGTCACCTCGAGTGCTCGCTTATGATGAGCTTGAGCAAGAGCAACTGCGGCAAGATGACGCTGTGCTCCTTGAGGAGGATCATCTTCAGGCTGCTATGCAAGCTGCACGCTACCAGCAAGCTTTGCGTCGCTACCATAGCCGCAAAGTTCATGCCTGAAGTCTTGAGGAAGGCGACCTTGTTCTTCGGTGGATTCAGTCCGCCAAGAATTCAAACAAGTTGACGCCAAAGTGGGAAGGCCCTTATCGGGTAGTATGAGTCACCAGGCCCGGCGCTGTCTGCCTGGAGACCGAGGATGGCATTCCAGTGAGTAACTCTTGGAATATCGAACATCTTCTCAAGTTCTACCCATAAGGCACGGTTGCCGGGGGATCCCGACAATCTCCTTTTGTGCGAGTTTTGCCGGCAAGGCATATAATCCTTTGTACAAAGCCAGGCGTAGACCCTGTGCGCAGTTGAATAAGCGTAAGTGTTGTACATTTCTTGTTGATTTCCATGTTTATCTATATGCATGCTTGTCTGAGATATTGTATGACACTTGCTCCCAGTAAGCATTAACGAACCACCAAGGTTCCATATCTTTATTTTCTCTTCTTTCATTTTCTCAAAGGATAGAAGGTTCCTTCGCGCACAAGTTTGCCGGGGGGGAAGGAAGGTATGGATACCAATGGGCAATGTTCAGAATTGATGTCTTGCCGGAAGGAGTACAGCGACAGAAAGCTAAGTTGCAAAACTTTGAGCAAGTTTTTCAATTTTTACAATCTGGCTATTTTCTTTAGACGATTTCGGCCCTTGTATGGAAAACCTGCACGCGAAGGAACCCTTGTCGTAATTGGTTGCGCCCTTATTTTGTTTCGAGTCCGCTCAACAGTTTAAGTGGCTGCACCAAGAGCGCCAAGGTGTCTTGCCGGCTGCTGCACCTCCAGCAGGCTGCTGAAGTCCCGCACCCAGCGCTAGCGGCAGGTTGCACGCCAGCAAGTTTCTAGTAAGCGTAGGGCGTATACCATACGGGAAGAAATTGGACAGGAGAAATAGCGTGCATGTATTCAATCATAGCAAATTATATTACATTGATAATTGCTGCAGTTCTAACTTAAGACTAAATTGTCTTTGGCATGGAATGGTGGCGGCAAGGAAAAGTGAGACGGCTAGTCCCTGCGCTCGCCTTCGACCCTCTTGATTGAATCCACCTTCTCAAGGATGGACGCGACAAGCTCCTCAAGTGCTTTGAGATCTGCATCCTTCGGCAAGCGGTCGAGCACGTTGGTGAGATCAACGCCAGGATTCTTATGTACCACCTTGACAAGTACCTTGCGGAGGATGGCACGGCAAATTTTGCGGGATTCATTGGCCAGTTGGGTCGCTCAGTTGGACTGTAGCAGCTTCAGAGCATCAATGATGCTTTCGAAGAACATGGTCAACCTGGCGCTCGAGGATATCCTTTCTTCAGAGGAATACCTGAAGTTTTGCAGGCCATCCTGGCCCATGGTTGATAATTGTGCTGTGAGCCTCTCCGCGGTCTCGACAAGGCGATCAGTCTAGATTTTCACACCCTTCTCATAGTCGATTTGGGCGGCGGCAGCGCTCTTAAGCAAGTTCTTCTCATCCTGAAGATCTTTTCTTAGGGCCTTCTCACGGGCCCTGCCGTCCTCAAGAGACTTTTCCAGCGTGGTTAGCTTCAGCCTCAGATCGGCAATGGCATCGTTGGCTGAAGAGAGCTGCTTGGTCTTGTCGGATATAGCAATTTGCATCTCCGCCAGGCTGTGGAGAGTTTTCTCCCTGTCGCCTTTGAGCGTCGAGAGCTCCTTGCTGTGTTCCTCAAGATCTGTCTCCAGCTTTTTCACTTTGTTGCTCAGATCGTTCTTGGCGGCCTCTGCTGCCTCGGCAGCATCGATGGTTTCCTTGATCTTGCTGGCGTGATCTGCAGTTGAAGCTTCGAGCGCCTCCTTGTGTTTCTGCTCCAGCTCCTGGGTCCGCTGCGCGACAAGCTTTTCAATCTCCTCGTCCTTGCCATGGAGTTTGACAGCAAGTGCCTGCTCGCACGCGGCAAGATCTTCTTCGTGAGCATCAAGCCCAACGCGGCGCTCCGTTAAGAGGGCTTCCTCAGCAGCAATCCTTTGCGCATTTTCCTCTTGCGCCTTCTCTATATCGGATTGCCTCAAAAGGAGCTCCGTCCAGCTTTGGCTCACTTATTCCCGGCTGGCAGTCAACTCTTGAAGGGCCTCGGCGTACCAGATCTGCATATGCTCAACGCGCTTCTGGAAATCTGCCTCGGCTGCTTCGACAACTACAACTCTGGAATCTACCTTCCCCTTTCGAGCACGGTGGAGTGCTTGGAGCTTGCGGAAATTATCGCCCATAGCCTGAAGGAGCTGATCTTCTTCAGATTTGCCACTGCTGGCGCTTGGTTCATCAACGATTTCGAGCCCGGCAGCGGTGATGATTTCTTCATCAAAGGTTTCCCCTTCGGTCGGCGCTCCAATACTTGCCGTGCCCGGCAAGTTGATGAATAGGATGTCACCAACCTTGAGATATTTGCTCGCTGAGGGAGCCTCGGATGTCGATGGTTGATCCTCGACGGTCGTCTCACCGGTGGTTGGGGGCTTTGTGGCCGATGTAGCGCCTGGCGCTCCTGCGGCAGGAATGCTGTCAGTATGGTCATCAGTCTCCTCGCCGGCCCTCTCGGCAGATTCCTTGGCGGCTTCCTCGACAGCAGCTTCGCTGACCTCGATCTCGTCAGCTTCGGCGACGGCGTCTCTGGCGGTCTCCTCAATGACAACGTCGACGTCCATGTGTTCCATCACAAGGAAATTTAGAGGACGAAGGAAGGAAACAAAATAAGATCAAGATTGAAGTTCAAGATGACAAAGAGAAAGAAAGATAAAGGAAAAGAATGACAAGTGTTCAGAGGCAAGCAGTCACCTGCGTCGAGCTGTTGAGAGGTGGTTTCATCCCTCCCGACAACATGGGTTGCCGGGGAAAGGTTGCCGGTGCCCATGTTTACCGGCTCCTCCTCTTCCAAGGTAGGCTCGTCGGTAGGAGATCTTGCCAGAGATGCGCTTGCGGGCGGCGTGGTTGATGGAGGCGGCACGATGGGGGCGTCCCCCAATGACTCTCCCTATTGTCGTCCTTCTCCTACAAGCCCAAAGATATTAGTGGCAAAGGTAGAAACCTCAGCACCCGCCAGCGGAAAATGAGTAGTGAACTCATGCTGGGGGCTGCGTTGGGGGCTGCGTTGAGGGCTAAGCTCCGGGCTGATGACGATAGTTGCTGGCATGCTCGCAAAGCCTGTAGGGGGCTCGTCACCCGTAGAAGTCTTCGCCCTCTTCGCCATCCTTTCCGCCAAAGTTTCTGCGTCACTGCAGAGACAAGACAAAGCAAGACAATGAGATCAATCGAATTCAGAATTTGGGAGATAAAGGCTATGACAGGATATTTACTCTTCCTCTTCCCGTTCCGGGCTAAAACCGGAGATGTCGAAATCGACCTTTGTTCCAGCGTCCGTATGGGGAGGCGGAGGAGGGGTCCTGGGTCGCTTGGTTGCAGCAGGTGCAGGGGGTTGGCGTGACTCTGCCGCCTCAACCTCTGGTGCTGTTGTGTGGGACGCCCCTGCCACCCCAGTGGTTGCCGCAGGTGTGTGTCTCGTGCGCCGCACAGGTTGCTGTCGAACTCCTTGCCGCGGTGCAGCCTTGCCGGCCGCCTTCTTGTCGGGAGCATCACTGCTCGAAGAAGGTTGATTTGCTGGGGCATCAGAGACGGCTTTCCGAAGGACACACTTTTCCCTCTTTGGAGCTGGGGGCTCCTCTTGTGGCTGTTCTTCGGCTGCGTCCTCATCAGACGAGTTTTCGGCGGCTGTGCCACTCTGCTCCCCGGCAGCCTTATCCTCCCCGGCAGGATCTTCTTCCAAAACGATCTCTGCGTCGCTGGTTTCCCATTCCGTGAAGCCGACGTCGCCAGCCTCCGCGGCAAGGTTCGCCTCTTCCACCCTAGTGGCAATATACGCCACTTCCTCATCGGTGGTGGCGCGGACGAGTCCTGTTTCTTCCCGGACGGCCCTGTCCGACAAGTTGTCGAAGAACGTTTGCGCCTGCTCCTCAGATGGCTCGACCCAAGTTGCGTCAAGGCCATGGGCATTGAACATTGGCATCGTGGCGATGATCGACCCCAGGGCAGAGTTGTTGCATAAAGGGATAATTCTCGCTGGCAACCTATGCTTGTCGTCACACTGGAATAGCTTATGGCGGAGAGTGGCAAGCTGCATGATTGTCAAGTTGCTGTTTAATCCGGGGCGCAGCCTCATGATGTCTGCCACGTTCTGGAACTCCCAAGCTGGTCTCCCCTTATTCTACAGAGGGGCGATGCGGCAGCGAAGGAAGTCGGACCCAATCATCTCTATTATGAGCCCGGCAGCTTTAAGACGGATAATCCTGGTGGTGGCAATCGTGAGCTTGTCGTCTTGAGCGTCAAGATTACTCCAGTCATCGCCACGGACCACTTTCTACCGTCGGGGCGAACAGAATGGATGGGGATCTGCTTCCTTGATCCAGCACCACTCGGACCGCCATTCTTCCCACTTCTCGCGGAAAACTCCATCTGGATATATCTCTTTGTTCCATGCCCTTGGGATCTAGGCGATAGAACCGGAAAGGGCGTCTCCTTTTTGGATGCGAGGAACAAAATAATGGCGGAAGAGGGCAGTGTTGGGAACTACTCCAGTGAAGTTTTCGCAAAGATGAGCAAAGATAGACATACATGTTACGGCATTCGGCATGAACTCCAGAAGACGGAAGCCGTATGTGCACATGATGTCGATAAAGAAATCGAACAATGGAGGACAGAGCCCGCAATAAAAGTAAGCGACGAAGAAGGGATATTTATCTGGTCCGCCTTTGAAAGAAGAACATGGGGCCACGCGAGTTGCGGGGTGAGCCTGCGTCTCCCTCGCCCACATGCACTGGTACCGGTTCTTCAAGGCTTTCGCGTCGAGCGTCGGGGCAAAGACGACATACTTCTTCCGCATCTTCGCCAGCTCGCTCTCTGGGACATCGGCCTTCGTCTCCTTGCTCTTGCCTTTGCCCTTGCTAGCCTTGGGCGGCATGGTGATTGCGAAGGCGGAAGCCGAGGATAGAGCGGGTGCGGAGGCGGTGAGCGGATGGGGAGAAATTCTGCTCTGAGCTCGGGGGAAGGAAAGTAATGACGGATTCCAGATTGGAAAGAAGAAGGGGGTAAATGGGCGGCGCCTCTGCGGATTCCTTTTTACGGGGAAGGAGCGAGGCTGCCTCTTTTACTACACAATGTGAACATGCTTATACAAGCGCGCTACGGCCGCGGCCGTTCAGCGCACGCTTCCCACGTCGCGCATTCGACGCGCGTAGTGGGGAAGCGTAGTAAGCTGAATAATTACAAGCAGTTAACCCCTGCCACGCGTGCCCGTGCACTGTTTGGGCCTAGCCCAACAACGCCTCGCACTCGTGTGTGGCCTAGGCCTGGGGGCTCCCGTCGGTGTACTAAGTGTTGGGCCTTTAGTACCCCGTACTTGTGCACGGGCGGTTGTAGCCATACCTGCGGCAAGGCTTGTCGGGGAACAGCTGGAGATTAATCCAAGATTATCAGAGACATTCAAGCCAAGGACCAGAAGATAAGGAGAACTGGAGATCAGGGGCTCGGCCCCCGGCAAGATCTTGCCGGGATAGCCCGCTGAGCCCGGCAAGATTCGCACCCCGGCAAGGTTCCGCCACTGTGCCACCGCTCCAGCGCAGCGACCAAGCTGGCGTTCTGGCCCCATCTCTGGATGCGTGGCAAGGCGCTAGTGGAGGTGAGCTTAAGCGGTGCTGATGGGATGGCCCCTTTTTCCATCCCCAAGAAAGTAGGGACACCTAAACGGACACTTCACGGTGCATTAAATGCATTTGTCCTAAACCACCAGTGGTTAGGTATGATAACCCTGTAGCTACTTTACACCTCGCGTATGAACAGTTCGCCACTATGGTGACCCCTTCAAGCATATAAAAGGAGGCCCAAGGCAACTGCTACAGGGGAGGAGAACGCTCTCGGCCCATTCTGCATGCGTAGCCGCTGCACGAACACACTCTTCATTGCAAGCGCTCCAAGAACTGGGACGAATACACTGATAATAGACTAAAGCAGGAGTAGGGTTTTACGCTGATCAGCGGCCCAAACCTGGGTAAAAATCCCCTCGCGCTGGTCCTCGGTTCTGCTCTTTGTGCATACCTCTCTCCCTGTCGAATCGTAAAGGGGTCCTTCAGATCCCATAGGTGTCGTACGCCGACAATGATATATATGGTGATGATCCTGATTATGGGTTTATGAATGTTAAAATTACCAACCAAAGTCCTTTTCATGATTTAAGTTATTCTACTAGGAGGGAAATAAAGGAAAGAATAGATTTATTAAGACGAGTTTTGGAGGATTTGATGAGAAAAGGATTGCAAACCAAAGATGACAATAGCTAGATCTATTCGTGTTTTTATGCCTAGCTAAGGGCGTTAAACAAAAGCGCTTGTTGGGAGGCAACCCAATTTTATTTTGTTTTTGCTTTCTTTTGGTTCTGTTTTGCAATAAATAATTCATCTAGCCTTTGGTTAGATGTGGTTTTATGTTTTAAATAGTGTTTGTGCCAAGTAAAACCTTTGGGATGGCTTATGGTGATAGTTGATTTGATCTTGCTGAAAAACAGAAACTTTTGCGTCCAGTATCAGAATTTTAATAATTCACTGGATCGTTGTAAAAACCCTGAATTTTTTATACGAGATTTATATACAAATTTCCTCTGTTTTCCTTATTTTTCAGAATTTTTGGAGTTACAGAAGTATTATAACAATTCGGATCTTCGCAGACTGTTCTGTTTTTGACAGATTCTGTTTTCTTTGTGTTGTTTGCTTATTTTGATGAATCTATGGGTAGTATCGGGGGGTATGAACCATGGAAAAGTTGGAATACAGTAGATATTACACCAATATAAATAAAGAATGAGTTCACAACAGTACCAAAGTGGTGATTTATTTTCTTATACTAACGGAGCTTATGAGATTTTCTGTTGAGTTTTGTGTTGTGAAGTTTTCAAGTTTTGGGTAAGGATTTGATGGACTATGGAATAAGGAGTGGCAATAGCCTAAGCTTGGGGATACCCAAGGCACCCCAAGGTAATATTAAAGTACAACCAAGAGCCTAAGCTTGGGGATGCCCCGGAAGGCATCCCCTCTTTCGTCTTCATCTATCGGTAACTTTACTTGAGGCTATATTTTTATTCACCACATGATATGTGTTTTGCTTGGAGCGTCTTGTATGATTTGAGTCTTTGCTTTTTAGTTTGCCAAAATCATCCTTGATGTACACACCTTTTTAGAGGGACACGCATGAATCGTGATTTATTAGAATACTCCATATGCTTCACTTATATCTTTTGAGCTAGGCAATTTTGCTCTAGTGCTTCACTTATATCTTTTTAGAGCACGGCGGTGGTTTTATTTTATAGAAATTGATGAACTATCATGCTTCACTTATATTATTTTGAGATTCTTTAAACAGCATGGTAATTTTCTTTGGTTATAAATTTAGTCCTAATATGATAGGCATCCAAGAGGGATATAATAAAAACTTTCATATAAAGTGCATTGAATACTATGAGAAGTTTGATTCCTTATGATTGTTTTGAGATATAAAGATGGTGATATTAGAGTCATGCTAGTGAGTAATTGTGGATTTGATAAATACTTGTGTTAAGGTTTGTGATTCCCGTAGCATGCACGTATGGTGAACCGTTATGTGATGAAGTCGGAGCATGATTTATTTATTGATTGTCTTCCTTATGAGTGGCGGTCGAGGACGAGCGATGGTCTTTTCCTACCAATCTATTCCCCTAGGAGCATGCGCATAGTACTTTGTTTCGATAACTAATAGATTTTTGCAATAAGTATGTGAGTTCTTTATGACTAATGTTGAGTCCATGGATTATACGCACTCTCACCCTTCCACCATTGCTAGCCTCGCTAGTGCCGCGCAACTTTCACCGGTACCATACACCCACCATATACCTTCCTCAAAACAGCCACCATACCTACCTATTATGGCATTTCCATAGCCATTCTGAGATATATTGCCATGCAACTTTCCACCGTTCCGTTTATTATGTCACGTTCCATCATTGTCATATTGCTTTGCATGATCATGTAGTTGACATCGTATTTGTGGCAAAGCCACCGTTCATAATTCTTTCATACATGTCACTCTTGATTCATTGCACATCCCGGTACACCACCGGAGGCATTCATATAGTCATATTTTGTTCAAAGTATTGAGTTGTAATTCTTGAGTTGTAAGTAAATAAAAGTGTGATGATCTTCATTATTAGAGCATTGTCCCATGTGAGGAGAAGGATGATGGAGACTATGATTCCCCCACAAGTCGGGATGAGACTCCGGACGAAAATAAAAATAAAAATAAAAATAAAAGAGGCCCAAAAAAGGCCCAAAAAAGGCCCAAAAAAATGAGAGAAAAGAGAGAAGGGGCAATGTTACTATCTTTTTACCACACTTGTGCTTTAAAGTAGCACCATGATCTTCATGATAGAGAGTCTCCTATGTTGTCACTTTCATATACTAGTGGGAATTTTCATTATAGAACTTGGCTTGTATATTCCAATGATGGGCTTCCTCAAATTGCCCTAGGTCTTCGTGAGCAAGCGAGTTGGATGCACACCCAGTTAGTTTCTTTTTGAGCTTTCATAAAATTATAGCTCTAGTGCATCCGTTGCATGGAAATCCCTACTCACTCACATTGATATCTATTGCTAGGCATCTCCATAGCCCATTGATACGCCTAGTTGATGTGAGGCTATCTCCCTCTTTTTGTCTTCTCCACAACCACCTTCTATTCCACCCATAGTGCTATGTCCATGGCTCACACTCATGTATTGCGTGAAAATTAAAAAGGTTTGAGAACATCAAAAGTATGAAACAATTGCTTGGCTTGTCATCGGGGTTGTGCATGATTTAAATACTTTGTGTGATGAAGATGGAGCATAGCCAGACTATATGATTTTGTAGGGATAAGCTTTCTTTGGCCATGTTATTTTGAGAAGACATAATTATCTTGTTAATATGCTTGAAGTATTATTGTTTTTATGTCAATATTAAACTTTTGTTTTGAATCATACGGATCTGAACATTCATGCCACAATAAAGAAATTACATGGATAAATATGTTAGGTAGCATTCTACATCAAAAAAATTGTTTATATCATTTACCTACTCGAGGACGAGCAGGAATTAAGCTTGGGGATGCTTGATACGTATCCAACGTATCTATAATTTTTGATTGTTCCATGCTATTATATTATCTGTTTTGGATGTTTTATATGCATTAATATGCTATTTTATATTATTTTTGGGACTAACCTATTAACCTAGAGCCCAGTGCCAGTTTCTGTTTTTTCCTTGTTTTTGAGTTTTGCAGAAAAGGAATACCAAACGGAATAAAACTTTCGCGATGATCTTTCTTGGACCAGAAGGAAACCAGGAAACTTGGAGATGAAGTCGGAGGAGCCACGAGGCGGCCACAAGGACGGAGGGTGCGCCCAGGGGGTAGGGCGCCCCCCACCCTTGTGGGCCCCTCGTGCACTTCATGGCCTAATTCTTTCGCCTATATATACTCTTATATGCCCAAACCACCAGAGGCATCCACGAAAATACTTTTCCACCGCCGCAACCTTCTGTACCCGTGAGATCCCAAATAGGGGCCTTTTCCGGCGTCCTGCCGGAGGGGGATTCGATCACGGAGGGCTTCTACATCAACACCATTACCCTTCCGATGAAGCGTGAGTAGTTTACCTCAGACCTACGGGTCCATAGCTAGTAGCTAGATAGCTACTTCTCTCTCTTTGATTCTTAATACCATGTTCTCCTCGATGTTCTTGGAGATCTATTCTTTGTACCACTTTTTTGCGGTGTGTTTGCCGAGATCCGATGAATTGTGGATTTATGATCAGCTTATCTATGAATATTATTTGAATCTTCTCTGAATTCTTTTATGCATGATTTGATATCTTTGTAATTCTCTTCGAACTATCGGTTTGGTTTGGCCAACTAGATTGGTTTTTCTTGCAATGGGAGAAGTGCTTAGCTTTGGGTTCAATCTTGCGGTGTCCTTTCCCAGTGACAGTAGGGACAGCAAGGCACGTATTGTATTGTTGCCATCGAGGATAAAAAGATGGGGTTTTCATCATATTGCTTGAGTTAATTCCTCTACATCATGTCATCTTGCTTAATGTGTTACTCCGTTCTTTATGAACTTAATACTCTAGATGCATGCTGGATAGCGGTCGATGTGTGGAGTAATAGTAGTAGATGTAGAATCATTTCGGTCTACTTGACACGGACGTGATGCCTATATTCATGATCATTGCCTTAGATATCGTCATAACTTTGCGCTTTTCTATCAATTGCTCGGCAGTAATTTGTTCACCCACCGTAATATTTTCTATCTTGAGAGAAGCCTCTAGTGAAACCTATGGCCCCAGGGTCTATTTTCCATCATATGACTTTCCGATCTACTATTTTGCAATCTTTTATTTTCAGATCTATAAACCAAAAAACCCAAAAATATTTACTTTATCTTTTGTTTAGTTTTACCTATCTCTATCAGATCTCACTTTTGCAAGTAACCGTGAAGGGATTGACAACCCCTTTATCGCATTGGGTGCAAGTTGTTTGATTGTTTGTGCAGGTATTCGGTGATTTGTGCGTTGTCTCCTACTGGATTGATACCTTGGTTCTCAAACTAAGGGAAATACTTATCTCTACTTTGCTGCATCACCCTTTCCTCTTCAAGGGAAAAACCAACGCAAGCTCAAGAAGTAGCAGTCGTCAACTCTTTGGCCAGTGCTTGTTTCTTGGAGTTCTTCGTCTCCATGGGTTGGCCCGCCAACATCGCCAACTCGTTGGCTGGTGCTCGCTTCCTGGAGATCTCTGTCTTGAGTGGGTTGTCCGCCGGCAACTCTTTGCCTAGTGCTCCAGGATCCATCGATAAACTGACAAACAAAAAGCAATTGAAAGGAAACCACAATCGCAATGAAAACGGGAAAAGAATAGGCAGTGAGAATCGGTCGATGCTTCGCAAAAAGAAGATTCTTGGAATGAAAATAGAGTAGCATCACTGATTCGCCCACCTTTCCTTCGTCGGTACAGAAGGAAAATGGCAGAAGTGAGTAGCCTGGAGTGAGGTTTTCTTCAAGATAGGGGAGAAAGGGCTTCAACGAGCGTTACAGTGAAATGATGGTTGCTTCGTCCCATCCAACTTTGAGGCCACTTTACCACTGCTAGTAAAGGTGTGGGTTTTGTGATATGACGGGTCATGACGGCCACACCGGGGTGACTGGTGAGTGTCGACTGCAGCACTTCGCTGTGATTTGGTGGATGACACGCGGGCCCAGGTGCTTGATGTCTCGTAGGTCCATGAAACAATGTAAGAGCTACTATAATAGAGACTGGTCAGCTGGCTATAAGTGCGACCTGGCACACCAACGCCGCTTGGAATAAGCGGGTAGCTATCTAAAAAAATCAACAAGTCAAAAAAATACGGCGACCTGGCACTTACACAATTTTAAACGATTGTTTTGATGGAGTGAAAAAAGAAAACTACCCCACTATACGTATATATATAGGCAGGAGCCTCCGCGCTTGCTTACAAGGGTTGCTCTATTCACACACTCTCATCCTCTCCAGATCTAAATAAGATAGCGGTGGTAACACTGTCTTTCTATCCTCACCGCTGGTTACAGATCCGGACGTATCCCCTTCGCCGGTGAAGGGGAGGAGGGGCAGCGTTTAGGCCGTCATCGACGGCGAGGGATGAGACCCACTGCCGTCCGCACCGTTATCTCTGGCCGAGCGCCGGCGTGGGAGGTCCTCCGATCCCTTCGTCGCTGCCCTAGTGTGGGTGGATTCGGCCTCCCGCCGCCGACCTATCCACAACCCGACGACCTTCAGGTATATCTTCCTTTGAAACCGGCCTAGCTCTACTTCCCCAGCTCTCTACGTTGTTGCATGTGCATCATTGTCTTCCTCTTAGCCCCCACCACCCCCCCCCCTGCGTAGCTAGGCTCGATTGGATGGTCCAACACCACCTAATTTTTTTTGTATTGTTAGAGGTAAAGCTACTTCATGGAGTCGAATCTTGTACTTGGTTCAAACAGGAAATAAAGGGGGGAAAGTTAGTATGTACATCGGACTTGGTACAAACAGGAAAGAAAGTGGGTGAAAGTAGTACAGACTAGCCATCCAACCGGTCTCTTGGTCGAAAAGGGAAATATAGGGGAAACGCTGTATACAGTGGTATGACCAGGACTAGATTTGCTATCCACACATACGAATAGGTGGCTAAAGTGAACAAAAATGGGACCAACCCAAATATGTTGCTTGGATGTTTGTTTCTCGGGGCAACAAACTCTGATTCACCACTTTATGCCCCGGTTTAGGTACATGGTGCTGGACTGATGGTGCACCCACTGTCTCATGCCCTTATAGCAAATATTTAGCTGTTCTTAATCTAATGCCCCTGGTAAAATGAAGCCATGCCACTGTTATAAGTCATGACAACTTTAACCAATTGTTTTTGCCAGTAATTGTTTGAGACTCTGACTGTTTCCTCTGCAGCTTTTTGTGCAAACAGGGATATCCATTTCACCTCGTTGCTATTGCGACCTTTTGGTGCACTGCACAAAACACTTCTTAAAAGAAGTTATTTTTGTGCAGTTTAACTGGAATGTCACACCGGAACTGTTGGTTCATTTCGGTGGAACTGCACAAAGGGAGATCTGTGTTCCAATCTTCATCCTCCATATTGGCACCATAACCTTCCTTTAGGTAAGAATGACATTTAATGCATGTGTTCACCTCTATTTTGCAACTGCCATGAGAAAATAATGCTATTGTTTACTAGTACACTTGTACTCCCTCACTGACAAAACCAAATCTGAAATAGAAGGCCAATCATGTACTTGGTTTCACCAATTGATGAGGAGAAAGAGAAAAAGAGAAAGAAGAGGAAGATGATGAAGAAGAAGAAGAAGAAGATCACACGATGGTACCGTCCTATGTTATCCTGACATCTTGCTAGTGGTATTGTATTGCTGTGTTGCTACTAGTATTAATTTACTTGAAGAAATGCACGTGTAGTACGTAGCAGATTAGTACTTGGCTTGATGACACATCATACTAATTAACTGGATTCTGGATGCATGTATGACCCAGCTCTACACGATCAAGAGTGCCCAGGTGATCTTCCTGAAGCCGAGGCCTCGGTCGAGGCCATTCAAGGGCTCCAGCAACGTCTCCCTTATATGTGAGATGATCCTCCAGGAGCCCTTCCACTTTTGTTGTCTCTCCTGCAAGGTCACTTAATCAATTAGGAGTACTTAAGCAACACTAATTAATCGCTCCTAATTTTCCTGTCGGAGTTAAACAAATCTTTAGTAGCACCCTATGCTAAATCATGTACGTGTGTATGTGTGTCTGTGGAGGTGGACCATGTGGTGGAGCAGGGAGGGGATCTTGGTAGTGTCATGAGATAATAATGCTATTGTTTTGCATGTCAATTTATTGCCACTGGTTCAATGAGGCAATGTTTTGCTACTGTATTGTCATCATGAATTTGATGCTACTGTTAAAGTAATATGCTAATGTCTTTCTATCATTTCTCACTAAGCTAATGAAGGTTTCACCTTGCTCCTACTTGTGTAAACAGGGATCATGTTGTGCCAATCATACATTTTAGTGGAACTACATAAGAGAATACAATGAACTGTATCCCAGCCAGTGCTTTAACTCTGTTGGAAGTTCTTGATAATCTTTCGATATAATCTCACCACTGGTAAACAAGAGTGATGTCAACCATACATTTGAAGTGCACACAAATATATACTATTGAATGATTCTAGTGAGTGATTTATCATCTCTTCTGGGACTACTTGAATAAGCTTCTTGCTCAGGTTGGTACCGGCCTAAGGCCTTCATCCATGTTAGTTTGCTGTCATCTCTATTTGTATCGTGCTACTGTGTTGCTACTGTCATGAGAAATTCCTTTATCTTTGCACGTTAAATTTTTGCAACCTATGATACATGGCAATGCTTTGAGTGTTGAGCTAATTGGCACTGATTAAATAAACTAAAACATCTCTTTAAGCAAGACTACTATGTTGCTAACTTTACCCATTAAGATAATGAGCGTGCTTCTATTTGTTAGTGTATGTTTCATCAACTAGTCCCACTATTACAGTAATCTCACTCTCAATATATGTGCCAACAGGGATGCTCGATTTTGGTGGAACTGCACAAAAACTTTGGGTGCTTCATTGCCTCGACTGCATCCTTCCTTTCCTGTCAGTCGCTTATCTCGGCTTCCAGTCAAAGGAAATACTAATTGATATGCTTCCTCACACAGGTTGGTACCGGTCTTTATCCTGATTATTGTGCTTGTCATATGTATTGGTAATTTGGTATTGTGCTACTGTTGGCCAATTTCATAAAGGAGTAACTTGGAGCCTGAACTCACAGGCAAATCATTACATTGGGCGATTTCAGTAGAACTGCACAAAAAGATCAGATGGATAGATACTTATGCTACTGATGTGTACTCCAAAGTTCACTTAGACAAGCATCGATGTTGACAAGAAGTGCCAGAGTGAACGCCAACAATATTGCTTGGCGCATAGCCCAGAAAAACGCAGTCCAGTCTTTGGTCCCAACTTGTGCCTTTTGGTTATCGCCACGTATGCTGGAAGCAAGCTGTATGGCATGGAGTCTAAAGATTCCAGACAAGTTGGTTGACGCGTATATTCATCTGGCACTTAATCAGTCTGCACGTCAGGGATGCTCCATTTTAGTTGAACTGCACAAAAAATTTGGGTGGTTCATTTTATCGACCGCCTCCTTTCTTGTCTGCAGTGTACAATTTTGGCGAGCTACAGGACCAAGATGAGCCAGTAAACTAGTTGGACGAAAGTAGTGGCCAAGTTGCTCAAACCTCCCTCGGCATCGAGGCCACTATCTCGAGGATAAACCTACAAGCAAAGTTCAGAATGTCTGTGCTGCCTCTTATGTACTCGAAAGTTTGCTTGTACAAGCATTAATTTTAGCAAGAAGTACCACCGAGTGAACACAATTTACTAGTCTGTACCCTAGGTAATTAAAGTTTGTCCATGGATGATATTGGCTGTGATCTCTCAATCATTTGGATGCATAAACATGCTGAACATGTGTATATCTGAATCTTTTTGTGAATGTTAGCTATGAATATTGTCTTGTGATCTATCAATCATTTGGATGCATAGACATGCTGAACTTGTGTATATATGAATCTTTTGAGTCGTTGATTGTGAATGTTGGCTATGAATATGAACGTGTCCTGTGAACTTGAGTTTGATACGAATGTTTACCTTTTCTATTGTACTTGTGTGTGAACTTGTTAGAATGTCTACTGTGGGATTGTGACATGTGAGTGTCAACGACACACCTTCTTCCTGAGAAGAATTGCACCTGCTTGTTAGGGTAGCAATGGCGCATCAGCTCTTTTTTATCTTTTTACTCTGTCTTCCCCCCTCCCCCGCTCAACCCCTGCCGTAATGTTTTCGGCCTCAAAACAAACATAGTACTGCGTTGTTTTTGGGCCTTGGTGAAAAATCAAGTGCTGCTTTCTGTAGGTTAGCCCGCCCAGCAAATCGGCTGCTGGTCCACCACGGACTGGGAGGCTAAAAATACAAGTTGTATGGTGCAGAGGCAAGTAAAAAAACGTCATCGAGAGCCATCCACTTAAAAAAATCACGTATGATGTGCTTCTTCAGTCACGCCGCCGGCCCCCTATTTAATCCAGTTCGCTCCATTCCCCAGCCACTAGCATGGGACGGAAGTTTATTTCCCCCTCGCACTGCTGGGGGATTGAAGAAGCGCGGCATCGAATCCAACACAGGTGATGGCTGCTTGTCCAAGTGATTTTCAGGTAAGAAACTGCATGTTTCAGAGGCAGAGCATTTAAATCAACACGCACTTTTCAAACATGGATAACAGAATGTTGGAAATTTTATTCATGGTAAAAAATGGAACTAACAACAAGTTAACATCATGCTGATCAACATTCATGTATGGCACATCTTCATATGATGCAAAGTCAAAAAGATATGCTATTTTCAAAATGCCAAGACAATATTGAGTGTGCGAAAAACTAGGTAAACTAGGGATGAAATTTTGGCAAGTGTTAGATATTTTTCAACTGCACCAGTTGGAATCGAACCCGGGCAGTACAACTTTTGGGTGAGAGGGCTGCAGCCACCGGGCTACTGCGGTATGTTCGAAAGAATGAAGGCATCTTCCCCGGCTCCGGTTCTTTCCCGTCTGTGTGCGCTCGCCGCGGCGCCGCCGTATGCCGTTCTCAACATGCTCAACAAACAAGAGGAATCCGGAGAGGACTGTACGCCAAGAGGCTGACAGTGGGGACCCACCAGGTCCAAGGCCATACGCAAGCAAGTGCCTCATTGAAAAAAAAGCTTCCTCCTAATTGTATACTGACGTTGAGGACCACGGGTTTGTCAACCTAATCAATAAACGAAATAAATTTCCAACGATGACTGTCATCGGGGAGCTTTTTTCAGGGGTATCGGAGAACTAGCTGGTATCATTTTTTCAGAGGGCGAACAAGTATCAGCTAGGCCTAGGTTTTGTTTTTTAACATGCGTAGCCCATGACATACCGACACAGTGGTTTCAACTTATTTTTTTGAGGTCCATCATGTACGTACCGGCCTATGGGCCTCCAGCGTAGGTTTTACTTTTTCTTAAACATCGAAAGCCCAATGTATTTTCTTAATAAAATAAAGATCTCTGTTCTATTTATCTATATATAAGAATAATAATGCAGTGTCCAATTTATGTTTTACCTTCTAACCACATTATATATATATATATTATTACTATTATCATATATTTAAAAGAAACTTATATATACATTATAAAAACATCCCACGTCTTATTAACTTATAAAAATAAATGTTTAACAGAAGTTGGCAAGGAAAATCCTGGTTATTTTTTACTCTCAGGCAAGGAAAATCCTGGTGATTGCGTACAAAAGCTTGCGAAGATTTTAAGGGCCAATGTAATAATAACGCGCTCATTTTTCTTTTGAGCAATAACTCGCTAATTTGTTAATTTTATATATAATAAAATGTGTAGCTCCAGTTTATTTTTTATATTAATTGCTCCTTCTAACCCGACATTAAATATAGAACAAGCCCAACTAATTCGTGTATTTCAAGAAAGTGCAAATAGGCTGTGATTTCTTAGAAAAAATTAAATGGACCGCATTGACTCTAAATTATTTGTTCACCTAGCCCAGCAAATGGACTGTAAATTCTAGAAAACATGGGTTAAATATATGCCACATTTTTGCAGGCTAACATGTGGGCCAATAGGTCGAAGCCTACGCAAGGCGTTGTCAACTTAGTCAACAAATAATTCTGACATCCACAGCCATTGGATTTATATCCAACGGCCGGCATGCACCTTCAATCTCTCGTCTTCTTCCTCTAGCATCGCCGGACTGCCTGCTCCGGCCTCCGGCGGCTAGCGGCTCTGCTTAGCACGCATCGCTGCGAAGTGCTACCCCACCGCCAGCCAGGCTATCCCTCCACCCCTCCACACCTCCTGTTATTCTCCACCGACTGCAGCCCCACGCCGCACCAGAACCAGTTATAACCCTCGTACTCCCCTCAACATGGGTATCCATTGCTTTGGCTTCGCCGACTCTGGGTCGTTCCCTTCCTGGGCCTCGCCGTCATCCACCGTGGTGGTGCTCTCGGCGCGGTGTGGTAAACATGGTCAACAAACGACAGCCATCGAAAGAGGGATGTAAGTGGAGAGGCTGACAGTAGGGACCCACACAAGCAAGTGCCTCCTTATTACGCGAAAAAATGATTGCTTCTGCTGATAGCTGGGACCCACCGGCAAAATCTTCGCATGGGAGGAAGTGCCTCCTTATTATGCAAAAAAACTATTCCTCCCGATGACAGCTGGGACCCAGCAGATTTGGTGGCTGACTTGTGGGCCTACTAAGCTGACGCGTTCGCAGGGCTTTGTCAACTTAGTCAACAAATGATTCTAGCAGCTGGACTGTTGGATGTTAATCCAATAGCCGTGCTGCTTCTTCAACCTCTGATCTTCTTGCTCCAGCCGCCCAAACCAGTGCCGCCGGGACTGCCTGCTCCTGCCTCCCGTGGGTGGCAGTGCTGCCGCGCAGGCCTCACCGCCCCACCCTAACCCCACCGCCGGCCAGGCTTTCCCTTTACTCACCCACACCTCGTGTTATTCTCCGGCGACGACAGCCTCACACCGCAGCGAAACCAGTGAACTCTCGTACTCCCCTCCGCGTGGGCATCCACTGCCTCGTCTTCCTCGGCTCCGCATCGTTCCCTTAGCAGGCCTCGCCGTCGTCCACCGCCTTGGTGCTCTCGGCGCGGCGTGGTCAACGTTGTCAACGAACGACAGCCATTAGAAGACGATTGTACACGATGAGGCTGACAGCTGGACCCACCAGCTACATCTTCGCACGCAAGGAAGTGCCTCCTTATTACGCGCAAAAAATGATTCCTCCCCCTGACAGCTGGGACCCACCACATATATCTTCGCATGCAAGGGAGTGCCTCCTTATCCTCCCTGACATCTGGGACCCACCCGGTCGAACCATACGTAGGGTTGTTTGTCTGGTCGCGAACTACGTATATACTGGTTGATCGCTCTCTCTGCAAGGATGAACCATGGCCGAGTAAGTAGCGGCACGTGTCGTAGTAGAGCCCCCGACTTAGCAGTTCATGTAGTCCCGGCTAAATCGTGTACGCGTACGTACAGCCACATAGCAAAAAATACGGCCACATACGTACATACGGGCGGGGTCTCGAATGCCTACTCACGCATACGTACGGCCAGGGCTCGTGTACATGGGGAGGCAACGAACGGCAGCAACGGCGTCCTGTTCATCGGAAGCCAACCGACTAGGTTGGAACGGAGAAACTACGTCGTGTTCATCGGGAGGCAACGGAATGCATCATGTTCATCGGGAGCCAACCGGCTTGGACGGAACAGCCGAAACGAGGCCTGGCATACCGCAGAATGGAGGAAACGGACTTGTGTTCAAGCTCCTAAGGTCGAAACGGGGTGCTGCTGATTGGGAGGGGTGTGGCGTACCGCAAAACAGAGGAAACGGACTTGTGTTGGAGCGCCTACGGTTGAAACAGGGTCCTGTTCATCGGGAGGGGTGTGGCGTACCGCAAAATGGGACTCCACGGGCTACTGTTCATCCACTGTCTACTGCCTCGCTCCAGCCTCCACGGGCTACTGTTCATCCATCGTCGGCTTTCCTCCAGCCTCCACCTGCTACTGTTCATCCACCGTCGACTTCCTCCTGCCTCCACCAGTTACTGTTCATCCACGGGTTACTGTTCATCCAGCCTCCATCGGCTACTATTCAACCAGCCCTTCACGGGGTTCTGTTCATCCACCCCCAACCAGCTCGGGTGTGGCGGCATCCTCGACGGGGTCTGTTCATCCAGCGGCAACGGCCTACTACTACCACGGGGTCTTGTTCATCCAACCCCCACCAGGAACTGTTCATCCAACCCCCAACAACGGTCACTGTTCATTAAGAGGCAGCTGGTTCGATCGGCTTCAGCTAGCAGCAGTAGCGAAGGAATCGCACAAGTTCAGTTAATAGCCAAGGGATCGATCGCTCTGGTTCAGTAACGTAGCTAGTGCAATCGCTCGGGTTCAGTTAGAGCCCAACGCCTCGCACACACACACGTACGTGTACGAGAGAAACACGCAAACCTCCGTGCATCGCTCGGCCCCGACCACCCATCGTAACCGGGAACTCCCCGAAATTTTGCTCGCCGTCGCTTCTACCATGATTTTTTCCGTCATGGACGGCCCAAAGATTGTCATGCAGGTGCTTCCCCGGCCCGCCCAGGACGAAAAGCCCATTTTCCGTCATGATTTTTTGTCATAGAAGTCGGAGCCCACCACATCTATGATGATACGTTCTTTTCTCACAATTATCGTCATAGAAGTGTTATAAGCATGATAGAAAAAAAATTGTTCAAGCCAAAATGTCACAGATGTGTCTTTTTTTTGTAGTGATGATAGTCCTATTATCTTTTTGAATTCTCCGAACTACACTATATCGGAGAAGTTTGCTTTTATTAAGGATTACATTGATGGGTTGTGTTTTACTACTACACATGATGATTTTGATGAATATAATATGCATGTGCTTGCTCCTCCTACTTGCAATTATTATGAGAGAGGAACTACATCTCCGCCTCTCTATGTTTCCAATATGATAAAATTGCAAGAAACTGTTTATACTATGTATTGGCCTTTACTTTGTGTGCATGAATTGTTCTTTTATGACATGCCGATGCATAGGAAGAGAGTTAGATTTTGTTGTTGCATGATATATGTTACTTGGTGCTCACTACTAAATTACAAATCATTGTTAATTAAAATTGGCTTCGATATACCTTGGGATCCAGGTGGATCAATTACTTGAGCAGATTATGCCTAGCTTAATGGCTTTAAAGAAAGCGCTGCCAGGGAGACAACCCGGAATTTTAGAGAGTCGTTTTATTCTATTGTGTGCTTTTATAAATTTTAAAAACAAAAAAATATAGAGGGGAACCTAAAAATTTTTCAAAAAGAAAAGCGAAAGTGAGAAAGACGAGCATTGTTAAAGTGGGAGCTAGCCTTGAACTTTGTTCATGCCCATGGAAACTTTGTGAACCTTGATTACAGAAAATTTTCAACAAAACTAATTATCCCCTTGTACAAATCCATTGTATTATAAAAATAATGTGCCAAGATTTGCCTTTAGAATGATTAGATTGTTTGTTTCATTTGTGCAGTGCAAAAACAGAAACTTTTCCTGTAGTGTGTGAATTTAATTTTTTTTTATTGGAACATGGAAAAAATCTGAAAATTTTACACAGTACTTCTATATAAATTTTTTATTTTTTCCTAATTTTTTAGAATTTTTGGAGATACAGAAGTATGGTTAATGTTCAGATTGCTACAGACTATTCTGTTTTTGACAGATTCTGTTTTTGATGCATTGTTTTGCGTGTTTTGATGAATCTATGGATTGTATCAGTGATATAAGCCATGGTGAAGTTAGAGTACAGTAGTTATAATGCAAAAATAAAATATGAATGAGTTTTTAACAGTACTTAAAGTAGTGATTTGGTTTATTATACTAACGGATCTCACGAGGGTTTTGTTAAGTTTTGTGTGATTCAAGTTTTCAAGTTTTGGGTGAGATCATGATGGATGAAGGAATAAGGAGTGGAAAGAGACTAAGCTTGGGAATGCCCGAGGCACCCCATGGTAATATTCAAGGACTCCCAAGCAACTAAGCTTGGGGATGCCCGGAAGGCATCCCCTCTTTCTTCTAACGACCATCGGTAATTTTACTTGGAGCTATATTTTTATTCGTCACATGATATGCGTAAATTCTTGGAGTGTCGTGTGCCTTTTATTTTTCTTTTAGTAATGCACCATGCTGGTATGGGATACTCCTTGGTTGATTTATAGAATGCTTCATGCACTTCACTTATATCTTCTAAGTATGACTTTATAGAATGCTTCATGTGCTTCACTTATATCATTTGAAGCTTGGATTGCCTGTTTCTCTACACATAGAAAACCGCCATTTGTAGAATGCTCTTTTGCTTCACTTATATTTGTTAGAGCGTGGGCATATATTTTGTAGAAAGAATTAAACTCTCGTGCTTCACTTATATCTATTTACAGAGTCAACGGGAATTGGTCATTCACATGGTTAGTCATAAAATCCCACATAAAAACTTGTAGATCACTGAATATGATATGTTTGATTCCTTGCAATTGTTTTGCGATATAAAGATGGTGATATTAGAATCATGCTAGTGAGTAATTGTGGATTGGTAGAAATACTTGTGTTAAGGTTTGTGATTCCCGAAGCATGCACGTATGGTGAACCGTTATGTGATGAAGTCGGAGCATGATTTATTTTTTGATTGTCTTCCTTATGAGTGGCGGTCGGGGACGAGCGATGGTATTTTCCTACCAATCTATCCCCCTAGGGGCATGCGTATTACTAATTTTCTTTGATGGCTAATAAATTTTTGCAATAAGTATGTGAGTTCTTTATGACTAATGTTGAGTCCATGGATTACACAGACTCTTACCCTTCCACCATTGCTAGCCTCTCTAGTACCGCGCAACTTCGCCGGTGCATAAACCCTCCTTATACCTTCCTCGAAACAGCCACTATACCTACCTATCATGGCATTTCCAAAGCCATTCCGAGATATATTGCCATGCAACTTCCATCATCATCATCATATACATGACTTGAGCGTTCATTGTCATATTGCTTTGCATGATCGTAAGATAGCTAGCATGATATTTTCATGACTTGTCCGTTTTTTGATATCTTTGCTATGCTAGATCATTGCACATCCTGGTACACTGCCAGAGGCATTCATATAGAGTCATCATGTATTAGTTTTATCGAGTTGTAAGTAAATAAAAGTGTGATGATCATCATTATTAGAGCATTGTTCCATGTGAGGAAAGGATGATGGAGATTATGATTCCCTCACAAGTTGGGATGAGACTCCGGACTTAAAAATAAAATAAAAAGAGGCCAAAGAGCCCAAAATAAAAAAAAGAGGCCAAAGAACCCAAAAATATATATAAAAAATAAAAATAAAATGAGAGAAAAAGAGAGAAGGGGCAATGCTACTATCCTTTACCACACTTGTGCTTCAGAGTAGCACCATGTTTTTCATATAGAGGGTCTCCTATGTTGTCACTTTCATATACTAGTGGGAATTTTTCATTATAGAACTTGGCTTGTATATTCCGGTGATGGGCTTCCTCAAATTGCCCTAGGTCTTCGTGAGCAAGCAAGTTGGATGCACACCCACTTAGTTTTCTTTTGAGCTTTCATACACTTATAGCTCTAGTGCATCCGTTGCATGGCAATCCCTACTCACTTGCATCGATATCGTTTGATGGCATCTCCATAGCCCATTAATTTGCCTAGTTGATGTGAGACTTTCTCCATTTTTGTCTTCTCCTCACAACCATCATATTCTATTCCACCTATAGTGCTATATCCATGGCTCACGCTCATGTATTGCGTGAAAGTTGAAAAGGCTTGAGAACATTAAAAGTATGAAACAATTGCTTGGCTTGTCATCAGGGTTGTGCATGATGAAATACTTTGTGTGATGAAGATGGAGCATAGCCAGACTATATGATTTTGTAGGGATAAGTTTCTTTTAGCTATGGTATTTTGAGAACACATTATTGCTTTATTAGTATGCTTGAAGTACTATTGTCTTTATGTCAAATTATAGACTATTGCTTTGAATCACTCGTGTCTTAATATTCATGCCATGATTAGATTATATGATCAAGATTATGCTAGGTAGCAGTCCACATAAAAAATTATCTTTTTTATCATTTACCTACTCGAGGACGAGCAGGAATTAAGCTTGGGGATGCTGATACGTCTCCGTCGTATCTATAATTTTTTATTGTTTCATGCCAATATTCTACAACTTTCATATACTTTTGGCAACTTTTCATATTATTTTTGGGACTAACATATTGATCCAGTGCCCAGTGCCAGTTCATGTTTGTTGCATGTTTTTTGTTTCGTAGAATATCCATATCAAATGGAGTCCAAACATGATAAAAACTTACGAAGAATTTTTTTGGAATATATGTGATTTTTGGGAAAAAGAATCAACACGAGACGATGCCCGAGGGGCCCACAAGCCCTAGGGGGCGCCCCCTACCCTAGGAGGCTTGTGGACACCCCGTAAGGCGGTTGGTGGCCTTCTTTGTCCGCAAGAAGGATAATATCCGGATAAAAATCGTGTTAAAATTTTAGCCCAATCGGAGTTACGGATATCCGAGAATTTAAGAAACGGTGAAAGGCCAGAAAACAGGAATGCAAAAACAGAAGGAAACAGAGAGAGAGATCCAATCTCGGAGGGCTCCCACCCCTCCGCCGCCATGGAAGCCAAGGACTAGAGGGGAAACCCTCCTCCCATCTTGGGGAGGCCAAGGAAGAAGAAGAAGAAGGAAGGGGGCTCTCTCCCCCTCTCTCCCAGTGGCGCCGGAACGCCGCCGGGGCCAACATCGTGACGGCGATCTACACCAACAACTTCGCCGCCGTCATCACCAACTCTCTCCCCCTCTATGGAGCGGTGTAACCTCTCTTTTACCCGCTGTAATCTCTACTTAAACATGGTGCTCAATGCTATATATTATTTCCCAATGATGTGTGGCTATCCTATGATGTTTGAGTAGATCCGTTTTGTCCTATGGGTTGATTGATGATCATGATTGGTTTGAGTTGTATGCTTTATTATTGGTGATGTCCTATGGTGCTCTCCGTGTCATGCAAGCGTGAGGGATCCCCGCTGTAGGGTTTGCAATATGTTCATGATTCGCTTATGGTGGGTGGCGTGAGTGACAGAAGCACAGACCCGAGTAAGTAGCTTGTTTGCGTATGGGAGTAAATAGGACTTGATACTTTAATGCTATGGTTGGGTTTTACCTTAATGATCTTTAGTAGTTGCGGATGCTTGCTAGAGTTCCAATCATAAGTGCATATGATCCAAGTAGACAAAGCATGTTAGCTTATGCCTCTCCCTCATATAAAATTGCAATAATGATTACCGGTCTAGTTATCGATTGCCTAGGGACAAATAACTTTCTTGTGACAAAAAGCTCTCTATTAAAACTAAATTAATTGTTTCTTTATCTAAATAGCCCCTATCTTTTATTTATGTGTTCTTTATTATCTTGCAAACCTATCCGTTTACACCTGCAAAGTACTTCTAGTTTCATACTTGTTCTAGGTAAAGCGAACATTAAGCGTGCGTAGAGTTGTATCGGTGGTCGATAGAACTTGAGGGAATATTTACCTTTAGCTCCTCGTTGGGTTCGACACTCTTACTTATCGAGAAAGGCTACAATTGATCCCCTATACTTGTGGGTTATCAAGGGCGAGCGCCCCAAGAAGAGGATTCCTGCCAAGGTGATGTGGTATGCTCCTATAATACCATGGTTGAAACGTTTGTTCCAAAACAAAGACCATGCCAAGTTGTTGCGGTGGCACAAAGAAGACCGTAAGAAAGACGGGAAGTTGAGAGTACCCGCTGATGGGTCATAGTGGAGAAAAGTCGAGAGAAAGTGGCCGGAGTTTGCAGATGACGCAAGGAACTTATGCTTTGGTATAAGTGCAGATGGCATTAATCCTTTTGGGGAGCAGAGCAGCAATCATAGCACCTGACCTGTGACTCTATGTATCTATAACCTTCCTCCTTGGTTGTGCATGAAGCGGAAGTTCATTATGAAGACAGTGCTCATCCAAGGCCCCAGGCAACCCGTCAACGACATTGATGTGTACCTAAGGCCATTAGTTGAAGAACTTTTACAGTTGTGGGATATAAAAGGTGTATGTGTGTGGGATGAGCACAAACAACAGGAATTTGACCTACGAGCGTTGCTGTTTGTAACCATCAATGATTGGCCTGCTCTTAGTAACCTTTCAGGACAGACAAAAAAGGGATACAATGCATGCATGCACTGTTTAGATGAGACCGAAATTATATATTTGGATAAATGTAAGAAGAATGTGTACCTGGGACATCATCGATTTCTTCCTATCAAGCATGTCTTAAGAAAGAAAGGCAAGCATTTCAAAGGTGAGGCAGATCACCGAAAGAAGCCTCGCCACTGTACTGGTGATGATATACTTGATATGGTCAAGGATTTAAAAGTAATCTTTGGAAAGGGTCCTGGCGGACAATCTGTTCCGAATGGCACTGACGGACACACACCCATGTGGAAGAAGAAATCTATATTTTGGGACCTACCCTATTGGAAAGTCCTAGAGGTCCGCTCTGCAATCAACGTGATGCACGTGACAAAGAATCTTTGCGTGAACCTGCTAGGCTTCTTGGGTGTGTATGGAAGACAAAAGATACACCGGAGGCACGGGAGGACCAGCAACGTATGCATGAAAAAGACGGCATGCATCCAAAGAAGTATCAAGGTCCTGCCAGCTACACTCTTACCAAAGAAGAGAAGGAAATCTTCTTTGAATGCCTTCTCAGTATGAAGGTCCCGTCTAGCTTCTCGTCGAATATAAAGGGAATAATAAATATGGTAGAGAAAAAAATTCCAAAACCTAAAGTCTCATGACTGCCACGTGATTATGACGCAATTGCTTCCGGTTGCGTTGAGGGGGCTTCTACCAGAAAACGTTTGATTAGCCATTGTGAAGCTATGTGCATTCCTCAATGCAATTTCTCAGAAGGTAATCGATCCTGAAATCCTACCAAGATTACAGAATGATTTGGTGCAATGTCTTGTCAGTTTCGGGTTGGTGTTCCCACCATCCTTCTTCAATATCATGACACACGTCCTAGTTCACCTAGTCGACGAGATTGCCATTCTGGGTCCTGTATTTCTACACAATATTTTCCCCTTTGAGAGGTTCATGGGAGTCTTAAAGAAATATGTTCATAACCGTGCTAGGCCAGAAGGAAGCATCTCCAAGGGCCATGAAACAGAGGAGGTTATTGAGTTTTGTGTTGACTTTATTCCTGACCTTAAGCCGATTGGTGTTCCTGAATCGCGACATGAGGGGAGACCGAGTGGAAAAGGCATGCTGGGAAAGGATTTAGTAATATGTATGGACGAGCATTTTTGGGCACAAGCACACTACACAGTTCTACAAAATTCCACCTTAGTGGCTACGTATATCGAGGAACACATGGATATTGTACGCTCCAAGAACCCGGAGCAGTCTGAGCCCTGGATTAAACGTACACACATGGCGACTTTTGGCGGTTGGTTGCAAACACGTCTCATGAATGACGACACTGTTGGAGATGAGCTGTACTTTTTGGCCAAGTCACCATCTTCGACTATATTGACTTTCAAAGGGTACGAGATAAATGGGAATACATTTTACACGATCGCCCAAGATAAAAGGAGCACCAACCAAAATAGTGGTGTCCGCTTTGATGCAGCAAACACCAATAGGGCAAAGGACGCATATTATGGTTACATAGAGGAGATATGGGAACTTGACTATGGACGTGATTTTAAGGTCCCTTTGTTTTGGTGCAAATGGGTCAATTTGACAGGAGGCAGGGTAAAGGAAGACCCGCGGTACGGAATGACAACGGTGGATCTCAACAATCTTGGGTGCACAGACGAACCATTCGCCCTAGCCAATGATGTGGCACAGGTTTTCTATGTGAAGGACATGTCTACCAAGCCGAGAAAAGAAAAGATAAGGAAGCGAATACATCATACGATGACCCAAAGTGCCACCTAGTTCTTTCAGGGAAAAGAAACATCGTGGGAGTGGAGGACAAGACAGACATGTCAGAAGATTATGAAAAATTCATGAAATTCCTCCCTTCATGATGAAGATTGACCCAAGCATCCTGTTAAATGATGAAGATTGTCCATGGTTACGGCGCAAAGGGACACACGCGAAGAAAAAGTTTTATACCCCAAGATCCCACTCTAGGATGTGACTGGCTTCACCGTCATCACTTTCTTCTCTAGTGAGTTTTTGGACTTATAGCTGGAAAGTCCCACTTTGGACAAACCAGAGGGAATCTTTGTAAGAGTTAGGGTATATATGTGTTTTGGCATTTTGGCATTTGAAACACGAAGAAACATTTTGTAGGAGTTAATCAATGCAATTATGTCCAAACAAAATATTTCACTATGTATTTTGCAAGGTTGATCATACGCGGTTAGTCCCGGTTGGTGGGGCTCCATATAAAATAATAAGGTTAATATAGACATGGCTTAAACGTTTTGACATAGATGAATACAGCAGAAGCATCGGAGATGATAAGAGAGAAACGTTGTATGACATAAAGTTGGAGCTACTATGTGGTTTCTCTGATCGGAGCACCTCTTATGCCGAGACAAGTCCAGATGTGGAGTACGAGGTGATCATTACATGTATTAATTGATTTGTATATATATATTAATGAATCTTTCTTTTTTTAGCCCTCCGGATCGAGCAAATCTTTTACAAGGGTACGAGGCCCGGCCAAAAAGTTGCCCGATGGCATAAAGTACAACATCAATGAAATCAAAGAAGATGGCGAACCAATTACTCCGAAAAAGAATGCCAGCAAATTTATACGTCAATGCGGAGTTATTGTTAGGGACCAAATCCCGATCACCGTTCAAGAATGGAATAAGCCAAAGGAAGATCAAGGAGTTAGTTTTGTCGACGAAAGAGCAAAAAATCTACTTTGGGATACGCTCATGTCACATTTCAACCTATCAAAGAGTTTCACAGATCTCCAACGGGAGAAAGTCAAGAAGTGTGCTATTAAGAAGATGGCCACACAATTCCAGACTTGGAAGAAAAGATTATGGGCCAACTACGTCAACGCAGAAAAGAAGACTCCGGAATTCACTGGAACACTAGAGAAGGTAAAAGATCACTGGGACTTATTTGTGCAGTTCAAGAAATCAGTAGCAGCTAAGGAAAGGTTGAGAATAATTAAGATAAATGCTGACAAAAAAAGTTTCGCCATGTTCTGGGGCCAGGTGGCTACAGGACTGGCCTGCCTAAGTGGGAAGAATCTGAGGCCAAGATGATTGCTGCAGGGGTCACTCCAAAAACTGTGGGTTGGCCCGACATGTGCAGGTTTTGGTTTTATGTGCATGGGGGAAAGTTGGACCCAAAGACAGGGAGATTATTGAACAGGCAAGTCTTAAAGAAGCCTCGGACGCTTTACTTGAAGCAATAGAAGAGGCTTGAACGGGGGCGTTCCAGCCCGAGAGAGAGAACGACGAGCTTACACGCGCCCTCAAGAATCATGAACACCCAGGATGAACACGAGGCAAAGGCGTTGTTCCATGGGTTGAGGGGTTTGCGGAGTGGAATGACACTTACAGAAGCCGTGAGAGAAAGAAGAAGCAGGATGCACACCGGCTTCAAAAGTTAGAATCAAAGAACGCGGAGTTGGAACGCGCTTTCATGCGGCAGCAGGAGCAGATCGACACACTTAGCCAGCAAAGGGCGTCTCAGCGGCAGGAGCAACCAGATCCAGCATTGGATAGTACCATCCCATTTATGCCGAAAAGCAGCGTGGGTTCCACGGGGGTCCCAGCCGATGATGAACTGTTGGCTTGCTACCCCGTGGATGAAATCAAAGCGACGACAAGTTGTGAGCTACACATGAAACTGAAGAACATATCCATGAAGGTGGCGCTCGGCTTTGCTTTACCGAATGCACCTGAAGCAACCATCCATGGAAATCCGATTCCAGCTGGCTATGCTCGTGTCGGGGTGGATGAAGTTCTGTCGGGATATGACTCACTAGAGCTTAACTTTCCTGGAGGTCAAGCGGAGCAGACACTGGGAGAAGTCATACATGGTCTCATTGTATGGAGAAAGGAATGCATCGTCTTTCCAAACCCGGTGCCAAGGCCACCAACTCCTCCTCCAAGTCCACCGCGTCAGCCGACCCCACCCCACCTCGAGATGGAGCGCAGCGCGAGTCCGCCATATCGATATCCGCCACGTCAGCCCCACCCCGAGAAGGAGCCTAGCGCGAGTCCGCAATATCGATCTCTGCTGCGTCAGCCGACTCCAAAGCGGAAGAGAGCACCAAGGAAGAAACCCGAGCCTCCTGCCAAAAAGAAGTTGGCTTATGAGAGGACTGAAGAGGAAACCAACGAGGTCATGGCTTCCAAAGTGAAGGCCCATTTTGCACCGAAACCGCCCTCGCCACCAAAGGAGAAAATACCTGAGAAAGTCGTACAACACTTTGTGGATCTTGCTAAACCGGCACCTCTGGAGGAAAGGCGATCAGACTATGAATGCTCTATTAGCAAGTCATATCATGAACAAAAAAAATAAGCAATCGAGCCTTACAGGTAGTAATAAAAGCGGGAAAACTGTTCCCCAGCTCGGAGAATAGGCAGTGCAATCGATCCCCCCGCTCAAGGTGAGTACCGATAAGGCGGTAACCGACGTCAACGCTCTTGCTAAAGAAATGGGTATCACTATTGAGCAACTCCTAGGCACCAAGGAACTCCCCATGGGTACTGAATTTGCATGGAAATATGTCCCCGGGAACCCTCTGGTCAGGCCTGAGGAGGTCTCGCTTCTACCAACGCAAATGCGCAGATTGCATGACTGGTACCTGAGAGAAATAAAGGCCGGGCGAGAGATGCTCATGGTGAAAGTCAAGCCAGAGCATTACTTCCATGGAAACGATGTGTGGATTGAGTTTTCAGAAATTTTTTAGTTATTCAGTCAAGACGCACTCGACAAAACTATCATCAGTTGCTATTGTCTGTAAGTGATTTCTTTCTGTAATTTAAGTCTCTAGCTCAGCTCGTTCATTGCCTGTAATTATCCTCACTATATTCATTTGTGTGGTATTATGCAGAATGAAGATTTTTGAATTGAAAAGAGATGCAGTCTATGGCATTGGGTTCATTGACCCAAATACCGTTAATGAAGCTATGTTAAATAACCACCCTAAAGACACAGAGAATAACTTGCTAATCTTTTTGAAGGAACTAAATACCAGACCAGAAATACTATTTCCTTACAACTTCAGATGAGTGTTACTGTCATGTAGTACAAATTCTATTTTGCTTACTCGATGTTAAGTGTAGTTGATAAGTTATGCATGCCCTCTTATACAAACGTGTGCGCAGTTTCCACTGGATCCTGCTAATCATTAGAGTTGACGAGGGAACTGTTGAAGTACTGGACTCACTAGGTAAAGACCCTAAAGAATACACCAGCCTGTTTTTTATGCTCGACGGGTAATTTCAATCATTATCGCACTATGTCGGCCTCTTTAGTTCATTTCCTGATATCAAGTAATTAATAACTCCTTTATTCAATTTCTTTGCCGGGCAGGGTTTGGAGAACGTTCATCAAAGAGGTTGTCGATGCATGGGAACCAAAGCTGAAATGGCGACGGTCCAAGGTAATTAAGTAGTACTAGCTACGTCCACGCATCTCTTTAATTCTAGTTTCAATACCATTATCATGCTTGATTATTATCTGATTAAATTCTATTCTCGTAAAGTGCATGAGGCAGGAAAGGGGGAATAATTTATGTGCATGCTACGTTTGCCAGAACATTCGCTTTATGACCGAAAGGAGCACAGATGCAAGACATCTTTGGGTACGTAAACACTATTCACAATTTTTTTATCCCGCATGATCTAATATATATACACACAACTAATATATTCATATTGATCTCCTTCTTTAAAGATTGTGGAGATGCGGGATAGGTTCCTACCAAAGGAACGCATAAGAGCAATTCAAGAGGAAATTTCGGGATTTTTGCTTGAGCGGGTCATATCTCCCGATGGAGAATACCATTACACATAATGCTTGCATGTAATGATCTGCAAATTGTAGGAGAAATTGTATATACCAAATGGTGTGTATATATATATGTGTATGCATATGGTCGTATGAGAAATTCTATGATATATGATTGGTCGTACGAGAAATTCTATTATATATTCATGACGCGTACAGTATGTAGTAGCATAAAATATGTTTGAAATGAAAAAGAATTAAACGGAAAACACAAAATGAAAAGGAGAAATAAACAATCCTAAACCCCTAAACCTTTAGTCCCGGTTGGTGTCATCAACCGGGACTAAAGGTCCCCAGCCCCCGGCGCTCGCTGCCGGCCACATGGAGGGACTTTAGTCCCGGGTCGTGGCCAACCGGGACTAAAGGGTGGGGGCCTTTAGTCCCAATTTATTTGTCCCGGTTGGTGACCCGGGACTAAAGGCCCTTCCCAACAAGGACTAAAGGCCGTTCCTCTACTAGTGGAAGGATGCTCCGCATCATATACTCTTCATATAACATGCAAGTTCAGCTCTTTCAATCTACAAAGAAAGGTAAAATAGAGTATTCTTGATTAGTTGGAACAACATTTAACGTGAACAACTGCTTGAACAACACCGTACATACCATGCATGCATCATACATTGTGATTCCATCTCTTGTTTTCTTACAAGCTGAAATCATAAGATTTTTGTGGCGCTTATCATAGTCTATAATCCTAGGAAGTTTGGTGTGTCTCTTCGTACAATTTGGTAATGATTATTAAGGTAGAGTATCTGCATACATATTGTATTAATTATAGAATCATCCAACATTTCTTATGGTAATTGAGATGCATATGATAATTTACTTGTGAAAGAAGTGTCATCTATATAATTATATGACATGACTATTTGACTGAACCTATTGTTGTGCCTTTGTAATAGCACCAAGCAGATAATTCATAGTATACTCATACCAGTTATATTCTCTTATGTAATCAGTCCTACATCAGGCTCCCCAATAATCAATGGTGGTGTTGTCATGTTTAGAAGAATGTGTTCTCAAATGACCCATAATAAATATACCACATGCTGCCTTAAAGCATGCTTTTTCAGCTTCACTTGATAACTCAGTTATATCCCTGGCTAAAGAAAATTCTGCTGGTTTCAAGTTGTGAGAAGCATTTTCAATCATTCCTATATTTTTATAAAGAAATCAGTAGAAGCAGCAGTTTTTTGAGCACCAATATCAACTACATCTTGAGACATATCCAAAAACTTTGTGTATATCTCCATCATAGAATTTGAGTTTCCTATCTTGAGACATCTATTTGCACTGATCCTTGACATATGTCGCACTTACAAGAAATGTACTAAATTTAAGGCGAGCCTTTTAAATCGTACGGAAGTTCAACATCCCATCAAACTTGATTTCCCAGAGCATAAATTTCTTGTATAACGTAAATCCATTCAAAACAAGAAGGACATGGTCTACCTTCAATCTAGATTCAGAGTTACACTTTTCATTATCGTTTTCTCCGCTTGAGCCATCTCCTTCAGTGTAATAAGATCTTAAATCTCTATTAGATTTCGATGTGCCACTTGCTAAATAACTTAACTTAGACGGCATATTTTATCACTAAATCATAAAAGAAGTAAATATACCATTAACATTGCATAATCAGAGCATATAACATTAATAAATAATTGAACACAATACCTAATTCAATAACATTTGTTAACTCAATCAACTCGTTGTTAATATAAAGATTAGTAACACGCAAATCAAGATTATATGTTATGGCAATAACATTAAATAAACCAATTATTTACACATCCAAGTAACTTAGCAAATACAATCATCCGCTACTATACCACTACATAAGATAACTTGAAAATTTTGTAACTAATGCATACATCTTATTTCGGATCGAACTATCAGTCATTGAAGTCTTCAAAATTTATATAGTGCATTTATAAATAAATTAAAGTTTTGAAAGTCAAATTCATGATGTAATTCTCCTTCTGTATGTAACCTTCATGTTAAGTTCACTAACTATTTTTCGTCAACTAAACTAACTTTTTTTATATACATAACTGGATACATGTATTTTTATTATCAATATAAAAATCCATATTGTAATTTCCATTCTTAAAATATTTAATAACTGTGTAATACAATTTCTTCTAACGGTACAAGACACTACATGTGATGTCAGTTTCCCTAACTAACACAGTGCCCTACGTTCCATCATCCGTAACTAAGCATTCAAAGAACGTCAAACATACATCGATTAACCTAGGCTGGATAAACCTACGGAATACATCTCCTACTGTCTTCAGTCATTGCCGTCTGTGAGTGATTCACATCAGAATAGCTTGAATCGCTACTCGTCTACAGCAGTGCTATTAGAACACGAGATCTAAAAAGAGAAACAATGGGTACTGAGAGCATCTACAACCGGACCTCTCGAACCCGCCTCATACGTTCAGATGGGCCGCCCGGTCACTGCACAGTCATGATTTTTTGACCCAGATGGGTGCCTCAAACGCCCAGCTAGACCGGCACCCCTCGTATCTAGCCCAAATATGAGGCGGATATGGGGGCACCCGGGCGCGCCCGCCGACCCCACTGCAGGTCGTAGCGGTCCCACCTGCAGCGACCGAAGCTCCTCCATCTCTCATCGGTGCAACCAAATTTTAGTCCCACATCACCGGCCGAGGCGGACGCCGCCCGGCTTAAATAGCTACGCCAGCGGATGGCGGCAAGCTTGGTTGTTGTTGTGTAGGTTTATCAATTCTGGCATGTGTGATCGAGATATATTTGACACTAGATTGCATTTCATTGACTGATGATTGTTCATTTAGTGTCAAGTTTGTCTCGATCATATACATTGATACATCTACTACAATGACAGTAGATTTTTATTTTGTTTTGATGCATGGACGTGATTCAAAAAAGACAAGCCGACACCAATGTTCTCTATGTGAAGGATTTAGACCCTGACTATGAATCTTCTATGTGATAAACATAGAAGATTCATAGTAAGAGTCCATATCCTTAACAACGGATGCAATGATGTCAGAAGTTTATCCCTTCTGGACGACCCGGATATTTAAGCTGGTCGACTAGCTCATCAGTCGGCGAGGTGGGACTAATACGGGTGTGAACATGTTGAGTATGAGCAATTTTGGGTGCCCGACCGACCCAAGACGGACAGGATGATCGACGTGCATGGCCCTGCATGTAACAGATGTTTTAAAAATAGGATACGTGGTTGTAAATTGTAAAATTTAAGGCATGCCCGGCCACTGTCCGCGGGCGCGTCCGGACGCGTCCGCGGGCGTTTGAGGAGCATCTACAGCCGGACTTGGCAAATCCGGGCCCTCAAAACGCCCGCGGACGCACCGGGCGCATCCGCGGGCACTAACCGGACACCCCTCATATAATGTAATCCACATCTGGACACCTCAATTATCATATCTCAAATCCATACAAACTCATGCAACTACTTCGATGCACACACATCGTCCGGCTACTCCATCACTACTAACTAAATATGCCATCGGACTACCAAAATTTGGCATGTTTGGTTATGGTGGAGTTCATCCACGGCTGACCTTGCCCTTCTCGGCGCCCTTGCAGTCCTTCTTGCGGAAGTGCCGGTGGAAGACGCAGTACGGATCGAGCTAGATCTGCTCGTCACCGGAGCTGTCATCGCCATCACTGTCCGCCTTCTCCTCCTTCGGTGGCAGTCCAGCCATGGCACGGACCGCCCGATTCTGCTCCCGGGAGAGGCGCGTGTGTTCCTCCGCTGCCGTTTCTTCACAATGCGGGCGTAGCTGGCTTCCTCCTCTACGGCCGCCCACGCCGCCACATCAGCCGCCTCCGCCGCCGCCATTTCCGCCGCGATACGAGCCTCGGCGGCCCTTATCCTCTCCTTCCCACGGCGGGCCGCCCGTTCCCGGTGGGACTCATAGTCTTCTCAACCGGTGATGGGGAAGGAGAGGTGTTCCGGCTGCCGGGACCACGAGGATCCAGCACCAGAGGACCCGAGCGCCCGGTGAGCCGACGCTATGGAGTTGCGACGGACAAATCTGTCCGTCAGCCGGGTGCTGTCCTCCCGGGAGCGGCGGAGTGCAATAAGAACTGTCATTGCCTCCTCCAACCCGCACGGGATGACACCCCAGTCGACGGATCCGGAGTGGTCGGAGTCCGATCCGCTGCCTGGCATGGCGGAGAAGGACGGAAACCGCCGGAAGTGAGCTCGGGTGGCGGAGGGGAGTGGAGTGAAGCGGCTAGGGTTTGCTCCGGTGAGCGGATGGGGACGAATATATGTGGGGTCGGGTGGCCAGCATGGGTCGGGTCCGACGTGGCGGGCGTGCCCGGGCGCCCCCTAGGCTGGATATGAGGGGTGCCGGTCAGCCCGAACGTTTGAGGCCGTTTGAGGCGTCCATCTGGATCGAAAAATCGTGACCGGTCAGTAACCATACTACCCATCCGGGCGTTTGACGAGGGTTTGAGGCGCCCGACTGTAGATGCTGTTACGGAACATATATGAAGAGAAGAACACATTGAATGCTTTCAGCAAAAGTCTAGCGTTAGAGCATCTACAGCCAGACTTGGCAAATCTGGATCCCTCAAACGCCCGCGGACACGTCCGGGCGCGTCCGCGGGCACTGACCGGGCACCCCTTAAATTTTCACAGTTGCAGCCGGACATCTCATACTAGATTCTCAAATCAATACAAAGACATACAAACTAAATAAACCTACGTACTACGTCGATCACCTAGCTACTCGTCGTCAGAGATGTCGACGATCTCCGTGCCCGGCTCCGGCAGCATGGGCGGCAGCTGCAGCTCCGGCTCCTCCGGCGCCTCCTCTCCGGCCTCCTCCGCCTCTATCTCCGCATCGAGTTCGACGAAGAGCGCGTCGGACTCCTCCTGCTCCCGCCGGAGGAACGCCCGGTTGGCCTCCACATAGGCCTCATCCTGGATGGACTCCAGGATGGCCTGCTGCTCCGTCATCTCCTCTGACTGGGCGACGGCGAACTCCACCTCTGCCTGCTCCATGTTGAAGCCCGGCAGCTGCTGCTCCGGCTCCGCCTCCTCCACCTCCATCGGAGTCATCTCCTCCTCCTCTTCCCCTCCGGTTGCTCCTCCTCCGGCTCCGGCGAGTCCGGAGGCAGCCTGGCAGCGATGCGGGCGGCGCACGCGGCTTGCTTCGCCCGGATTTCCTGCTGGATCTCGTAGCGTCGTTCCGGCGTCAGCATGGCGTAGTAGGTGATCTTGCTCCGGACCATGGCGGAGTGCCGGAGCGTGGGCGGAGCGTCGGACCGTGGGCAGAGCGCCTGAGAGGGAGCGGGAGGAGGTGGATGGGCTCGAACTGGCGGCGCGGAGAGCGGGGGAGGTGGATGGGTTAGGGTTGCGGGACGCCGGCCGGCTTAAATAGCCAGATTTGGTCTTCGGCGGCGAGCCGGAGCGGCGCCACGCGGCGTTCACACCGCAGCGACGGACGCGGCATCTGTCAGACCACCGGGTTTCCGGGCGTTTCCGCATGACATCCCTTCGTCAGACCGACGTGGCGGCCGTGTCCGGTCGCCCCCATATTTGGGTTGGATATGGGGGGTGCCGGTCAGCCCGGGTGTTTAAGGCCCATTTAAGGAGCCCGTTTGGGTCAAAAAAACCTAACCGGACAGTGACCGGGCGGCCCGTCCGTGTGTATGAAGCGGGTTTGAGAGGTCCAGCTGTGGATGCTCTTAGTACACATTTTTATAGGAACCATTTACCGAAATATATGTATCTTCGAAAAAGGACCCACAGAAACAGGTTTAATACTTTTACAATACGAATATATACCGATATACACGGACAAATACACGAAATACAGAAACTAATTGGTGAATCTTTACGCAGATCAACGGCAATGAATCCGCGTCTCCTGTGTGCCCCAAATCCTCTCTCACAGGCCTTACTCAAAAATTAGGTCCTTCAACGCATTTCACTCAAGGGCGAATCGTCGGATGCTAATTAGTGAAGGCGCATAACCATGGTTCATGTACAAAGCCACTGGGAAGGGACAGCTATAGCACACACGGACCCAACCAAAATAGAACAGCATGCAGCAACTAACGTACTACTGACAATACGGTCTGCAGTGATTCGTTCAACTTAACTCGGGGGCTAGCTAATTCACCAGAACTTGGTAATGCAAATGCGCAGATGAATCTCTTTAGACTCCCCGTGCAGCATCTCCGGATTGACATGCGCATGGAGGCGCCCGTGCTCCATGTCCACCTCGCCGGGGACTCCGCAGTTCGCCACGTCGCCTTTCAGCTGGAAGCTGCTCCTGAGGTGGCCTGCGGCGGCCGGAGGGCCATCCACCCAGAGCACGCCTGTGTACACCGGCCTCGCGTCGGCGTCGACATTGCCCCTGACGCACACGACGTTGACGGGGCGGACGCCGGCGGCGCCCCTCCCTGCGCCCACGGCCAGGAGGAACACGCGGCCGTCCTCCTCCGCCACTAGCAGAAGGCGGTGCTCCGACGCCGACACGACGAGCGGGCGGCAGATCTGGTACTTGATCTTCTCCATGGGCCAACAATGCCGGCCGGACTCCTCCGTGAGGTGGCGCAGGAGGCTTGCCGGGGAACCCTGGAACGCGCACTCGAAGCAGTAGCAGGGCGCGTGCGCGCACTTGGCAGGGTGGTCTGCGGCCGAGTGGTACGCGATGGACCTCGCGCAGCCGAAATTCCTGTAGGGGCACGGCACCTTGTAGGCGCCGACAAGGCCGTCCATGTAGGGGATGCGGGTGTAGGTGGTGGCGCGGCCGCACAAATCACAGTGCTTGTTCGCTCCGCCGTCGCCATTGCCGCCGCCGCCGCCACCGCAGGCGCAGCACACGACATGTCCATTCCCGCACTGCAATCCACAAATCCATGCATGTCTATGAATCAACCTTACTTTTTTTACGGACATTTCAGTTAGTTCGACTATGTATTACCATGAATATGGGACGCTTGAGGGGCGCAGGGCACGCGGCGCAGTGAAGCCATTTCTTCTTCACCTCTAAGATGACGGCCTCCTCTTCCGCTGGTGCCATGGTTACCATGGCTGCTGCTACTTGTTCGTCGAGTTCGAGTACCCCTCCGTCTTCCAGCTCATGCTTCACCGTGGCCGGTGGGTTCACCACGGCGGCCGGCATCGCCGTACCAACTGGGCTGGGAGCCTCCAGCGCCGGCGTCTTCGTGGCCACCGGACTGGGCGCCTCCTGTGCCGGTGTCATGGTGGCCACTGGACTGGGCGCTGCCGGTGCCATGGTGACCACTGGACTGGGCGCCGCCGGCGTAGGCATCTTCATGGCAACCGGACTGGGCGCCGCCGGTGCCGGTGCCATGGTGGCCACTGGACCGGTTACTGTCACCGTAGCGGCCGTTGGCTTCACGTTGGCAACCGGACTGGGCGGTGCCGGTGCCGGTGCCGGTGCCATGGTGGCCACTGGACCGGTTACTGCCACCGTAGCGGCCGTTAGCTTCACCGCCGCGATTGGCTTCGCCTTGGCAACTGGACTGGGCGATGCCAACGGCCGCGTCCCCGCGACCCCCGAACCAACTACCTCCTTGATGCTGAACTTCTTATTGCTGCTCTCGGCGTTCTCGGAAACCCGCTGCCTCTTGTTCTGCTGCTCTGTCGGTTTCTTTTGGTCCGCCATAGATCTCCGGCGACGGGCGGGCTTGCGCCCAGCTGAACGATTGACCGGAGTGAGGATCCAACATCCAATTCATATATGATTTCAAACATGCCAGAAAATGTATAGAGAAAGAGAGAGACTTACATCTGGCAAGAGGAAGCTGCAAGCTATGGAGGAGAGGGAGCGACGGTTCTACGGAAGAGACGACCCTTCTTCACTCTGTGAGCAGTGGACTGTGGAGTGAGATCGAGTGAGTAGCTAGGCTAGTGTTTTCGAGGGCCGTGCTGTGTGTCTGGGTGCTGCTGCCGTGCTTCGGAACGTGTGCAATAATGCATGCTTGCAGTGGAGACGCGTGCACGCGTTGATTCCGGTGTGAGGTGAGACCATGAGCGGCCCGGCTTGTGTGTGAACGCAACACAAGAAGAGAAAAGAGGTAATAGCACCCCCAGATCCTATAACTTGCGGAGTATGTGATGATTTAGTCAAAAAATTGCAAAAATGAACTGAGGCCTCCCAAAACTTGCACCCCTATGTGATGATTTAGTCCACAGCCAATCGCAGCGCGACAAGTGGCACCCTGGCTCGGACCGGTCAGCACATGGCACTTTTTCACAAAACCCCCTGCCGTTTCATGCAATCAACCCGCCTTGCCTTGAGTTTTTGAATTTCCTGTCTTGCCTTCTTCAGCGTTCCATTCCTATCTGTTATTCTAGGAGTCTTCAGAAGCACTTTAGTAGTACCATGTAGCAGAGCAGCCTAGTGTTGTGAATTTGTCCAAGTGGTAGCGTCTTCTTGCATAGTGAACTGCAGAGATAATATGGGAGAGATGTGATGTAAAAAGACTGCTAAAATTCTAGGAAAACAGATTGTGTTTAAGAAGGCAGAACAATCGGCACGTCGGTGGATATGCTGCAGAGAAATGTCCAGGTAGCAAGTCGAATATATGCAGTTGTTCTGGTCCAGTTTACATGAGATGTTCAGGTACCAAGTCGAATATGCAGTTGTTCTAGTCCAGTGTACACACTACAGAGTACATGCGTAGTTACGTACTGCTGAAATTGATCTCTGGTAGTACATCTGACAGTGTGTTCTATAACCTTTCCCTTTCCATGTGATCTTGCCAGTACCACTCGACGGAGAAGCACGATGACAGCGATACGTTGGGCGAAATCGGAGAGAAGGCAAGAACAACAGCGGAAGAGTTCCTGAAGATGGCCAAGGAGAAGACCGACGACGTCGCCGAGGGCGCAAAGGAGACGGTGCAGGAGACCAAGGAGGCGGTGCTCGGCGAGTCGGACGACGAGAAAGACAGTTTCAGTTTTTAGTTTCGAGAAAGACAAGTTCAAGCAGCGGGTCGAGCAGGGGAGGTACGATCAGAAATAAGTCATAGGGAGGTGAACTCCAGGCGTGCTTTCCGATTCTCATGGAGTTGAGGCATTTGCAACTCTGCCTGCCATATCTTTGGACAAAAATGTCCTGAGAAAAGGTACTCCAGCGAGATAAGAGTTGATGAACTCCACATCAGCAAGCAGCTGGACTGCTAGAGGATGGTTAGTCAGTGTACATATGTATTCCCTTTTTGTTTATCTTGTGCATGATATGAACTGCTTACATGCTTGTGCAAGAAATAAATTAGCACATGACTGAAGATGGCAGAATTGGGTAGTTGTATATACAAGTGAAAATTGGGCATCTCTATTACAAGCACCATCATAGAAGAAAATAGAGTTATTTTTCGTCGAAATTTTAAATCGGTTGTCTGGGCTTTGCATGCGCATCAAGGTGATATCAGCACTATCGTTTCTTGTTTGCAGGATTGCACTAACCTTTACCATCTCGGTAGTTTAATGGTCACTCGGTTATTCTTCTGAATTTGAACTTTCAGTGTAATACTGTCTTGAGTATCAATATAGAGGGCAAACTCGGCAAGTTTGCAATTATTGTGGACATGTCTTCTGAATCTAACCATGTCTAACAATGCCTGCGACTCTGGGGAGCTTGATACTTAATCCTCGACATGCCATTTCTGAAATCTTAGAGCGAGTAGTACGTTTATGTAAAGCTGAAGCAGTGCCACTATGCTGATACGGTACCGTTTGATTTGCCCACAGAATTGACATTTCCACTTCACTTTCTTAGTGTTTATGTAGATCAAAAATGAGAGGCCCAGTTCATCCATATACTGGCCATTCCACTGTCATCGGACTCTGTACTCAGCATTCAGAAGAAAAAAAAGTTGAACTGAAATTGGGGGGGTGACAGTCGGCAGATCTGAAGACCGTGCGTGATTGCATGGAACGGCAGGGGGTTTTGTGAAAAAGTGCCATGTGCTGACCGGTCCAAGCCAGGGGTGCCACTTTTCACCCTGCGATTGGCTGTGGACTAAATCATCACATAGGGGTGCAAGTTTTGGGAGGCCTCAGTCCACTTTTGCAACTTTTGGACTAAATCATCACATACTCTGCAAATTATAGAATCTGAGGTGCTATTACCTCAAGAGAAAAACTCTGGTCTGGTCTGGTCAAGGCCTCGAGGGCGAGAGCAGACCCGTCACTTCATCTTACACCGGTCTAGTCGGACGTCATCGCACACTGCCTGCACAGCTGGCTAGTAGTAGCTCGATCTTCTCGTCTGTCTAGTTTGGCTTCTCCACTCGCCTCATCCCCCCTCCCGGGGAGAATATCTAGTGCTCCCACCCCAAGGGTGCTCCCGGTACTTCACACATTTTAAAATGTTCGTAAAATTTTGAAAAAAATTTAGCACATTGACACAACATCATTGTATGTTGTCACAAAATTTCAAATCAAAATTTGAAACATTGCTCGAGATACAAAAATGACAAATTTGACATCAATGTGATAATGGTCCAAATCTAAAGCCCAATACTATTTACTGTCGAATTTGTCATTTATGTTTCTCGAGCTATGTTTCGATTTTTGATTTCAAATTTTGGGACATCATACATTGATGTTGTGTCAATGTGCTAAATTTTTTTCAGAATTTTTCGAACATTTTAAAATGTGATACCGAGTTCGGAGCACCGGGAGCACCCGATACATTCCCCAACGGACTGAGCTCCGGTGCCTTAACTGCACCTGCCTTTGGCTGTATGACAGGTGGGCCAGCCACCTGTTGGGCCCACCTGTCATACACCCAAAGGCAGGTGCAGTAAGTCACTGAAGCTGCATCCCCCCCAACAGGTCCCCCAGGCCCTTTTTTATCATCGGCGGATCCAGGTCAAACCCGGCGCGCTGGGGGGGCGCCCGGGGGCGTCGGAGCCGAAATTGACGCCGGCGAACCCAGACCGAATCCGGCACGCTGGGGGCGCCCGGGGGCGTCGGGGGAAACGAAATTAACGCGAAAACTGGTGGAGTCAGCGACTGGGTGCACCGAGAACCTTCGGGGTTCTCATCGCCTCGGTTTCCCGCGGGAATCAATGCGAAGGCTGTCGCCGGTCAGCCTTCCATTGATTCACGGGCGGCGCAACAAAGGCACACCGCCGCGCATCCCCCCTCCCACCACGCGTCCACACTGTTGCTGCCCACTCGCCGCTATAAAAGCCACCCTCCCTCGTCGTTGGCCGCACACTTGACTCGCCACAGCCTCTCTGTCTCGCCGCCAACGCTTCTCTTTCCTTCGTCGCCGACGCCCTCTCTCTCTCTCTCCCCGTCTCAAGCCACGACCGATGGCCGAGCGTTTCCCCGACGACGGAGCGACGGCCAACGGCTTCGGCTGCCGCCACCTTCACGAGTGGGAGGCGCGCCTCCTCCATGAGGCGAATTACCCGGCGCCACCAGACATGCGCGTACCGGGCTCGTGGAGGCTCAGCGCCGGAGGCGTCCCCGTCCCCCCGCCGCCGACCGACACCAAACGTAGCGGCGAGATCGCGCGCATTCGGGCGTCCCTGGCGGAGAGGTGCGGCACCTTCCGAAGTATGCCCCCGACAACCACGTTTTGTGGACGGCGTACTTCGAGCGCCGCCACGCCGAGCAACTCGCCTCCACCAACAACACACCGGCGCCATGGGGGCGCCACAACACCGACGGCCGCTGCATGTGGTGGGGCGCCCCCGGGCACACGCTCCACGCCGTCCTCGAGCACCTCGAGGGCGGCAACGAGCTGCCGTTTGAGTACCCGGCGGCCACGTTCTCCCACTGGACCGGCAGCTCTTGGCTGCCAAGGCGCATGGCGGGCGCTTCCTCCTCCTCCTCCCGCTCCTCCGGCACGGCACCACTCGCCATCGTCAAGGCCGAGCCCCTGGAGACGCCGGAGCATAGACACAGCCACGGCGGCAGCCTCGTCATAAACGAGGGGCGTCTCCAGCCTTCCCCTCCTCCCTGCGACCATCTTCACCTGGTTAGGCCGAAGAAGGAGCCGGCGACGCCGCTCATCGTCGTGAAGCAGGAGCACATCAACATGGCTGCCGATCTCGATACGGGCCTCAAATGGGCGCGGGACAACTACGTCTGGGAGGAGATGGAGTGCCAGCGCCGCGCCCTCGAGGAGATCGCCGTTGGGCGTCACGGCCGCGACGAGGGCGGCGTCATCGTCCTCGAGGACAACGACGACGAGGCGCCATCGCCCACCAATCCCGTCTGCCAAGGCGACCCAGGACATGGCTGCAGCAAGGACGGCGGCGGCGTGCAGGACAACGACGACGACGGCGGCGACTACACCGCCTTCTACAAGCTCCTCGGCATGCAGTAGGCTCGGGGCGGTGGCGGCGTAGTTTTATTTTTCTAAGCTTTTTTATGTCTTTAATTTTGTACAAATATCAATGAAAATCGCCTGAATTTTGTCCAAATTCGTCCAAATCTAGAAATCTAGCCGAATTTGTATTTGAAAAAAGACGTATTGGGCCATCTTGGGGCGGCGACTAGGAACCCGAGCCCCCCCCCCCCCACCACCGAAATTTCCGCCGGTTTGCCCCCAAGCGGCGTTATTTTGAGTCCCTGGGGGGCCGAATGAGTGGAGATGCTCTAAGGAACATCCCCCTCCTCCCTCTCTCCCACACACTCTGCCGATCTTCACACCAGTATTATTCTTTCACCTCGCAAGAAATACATATCTCAACTGGTTGGGGAGTGGATGTACAGACCCAACACCTGGGTTCAAATCCTCACGGAGGCGAATTTAGGTTTCTGTTTATTCTTGAGGACCAGGCTTTCCTGGTACTCACACATTTATCATTGAGGGCTGGGCTCGGTGCGTAACTAAGATTAAAAATCCTAGTACTCATACTTAAAAGACCGTATGCATCCTAGTTGGTGTAGAGGCCGGGGAAATGAAATTCTCCCCGTCGGTCTTGGATTTCGCCTGGAACGATGTCCTCCATTCGTGGCTGGCGCAGGAAGAAGCAATCTATGGACAATACTTGACGCGAAGGGTATGGTTGTGCAGTGGCGGCTGCGGGATTTCCAGCTCATTGCATGTAGCTGCTGGGATCGAGAAAAAGCGGTGGCGACAACACATGATTGACTTCGACTTGGTGGTGCTTCTCGGGTACCCGCCTTGAGCTTCGAGGTGAAAAACCTAGGTCTGACCGACCTGACAATGACGATGTTTTGCATCATTACCTCGTTGAAGGCATTGCTCGGATATGCTTCGACTGTTCTTCAGGGTGAAAAACTAGATTTGGCTTTGGTGGTTGGATCCGACGACGGTGACGCTTGTGCGTCGCTCCCTTCATATAGGCGTTGTCGTTTTGAAGAAGCTCGTTGTCCTTATGGTTTCAAAAGATAGTTGGTGTGGATATGGTTGTTGTAGTTGGTAGATCGCTTCATGTTTTTTTCCTTGCTTAGGCATAGTTTTGGTCTTGTATAACTTTGCTCTCTGCCACCGTTTTTCTATGTGTGCGCGTTAGTGTTGGCTGTGTGCATCCTAGCTATACAGAGGCCGGATGTTTGCTCATTCTGTTTGTATCTGCTTGATGCTTCATTTTGAGTCAATAAAAGTCACCCTTTGTCAAAGAAAGAAAATACATATCTATATTTAGAGCGTCTACCGCCGGACTGGCCCTCTATAAAATTCACGGGGTATCCGAGTGCGTCCATAAACACCGAACAACCCTTTATTTAAGCTGTCGTACATTATACACATAGTAAATATGGATTCTCAAATTCATACAATCCATACACATAAATCATACATTACAAATCACAGTTCAAAATAAATACTCCAAATCAAAACAAATATAGTTTAATAATCTGGACATGTCAAAATGAAATCAAAGTCTGAGCGTAACAGATCACTTGCTGGCTAGCCAGATCACTCGCTGGACGCCATTCATATCGCCTACTCCGCGGCCATCCTTGCCTCCTGCTCCATCTGCATCCTTATCGCGTGCTCCTTTGCTGCTATAGTTTTCCTCGTCGCCTCGTACTCCCTATGCTCATTGATCTCTTTCTTCGTCCCCACAAGCGACTTGTTTGCATGCTCATCCAAGAGGCTTTCGTCCGTCAACATTATCTTTACATCATTTGTGTCCTGTGTGATTTGCAACCCCTCCTTCTCAAGCTCAATCTCTCTGGATGTCTTGGCCTTCTCGAGCTCCCATTTGATCGCCGCCTCTTTCTTCTCCAACTCGATCTTCTCCATCTCAATTTGTAGCTTCTTGTTCGCCCTCTCCCGGCCCTAATTCACCCTCTCCTTTTGTGCATCCTTAATGAGCTTGTACCTCTCCTCTTTCTTGTTCTCCCTAACAGAAAAAATGCCAGTCCGTGTGAAGGACATTTTTGTAGCCGCGGCGTCATAGGAGGCCCTCACCTTTTCCCACTTGTTTCCCATCACTTGTCGGTTATTCTTTGGCACGGTGGCTCTTTCATTCTCCACTGCAACATCGTTCTCTTCTTCGCCCAACCCAATTGATTGGTGGGAGCTTGACCCATCATTACTCTTCTTGCCGGCCTTGAGGTCGGCCACAAGTTGTGTTTACTTTGATTTGCCTTTCAATATCACCCAACAATGGCTAAAACTAAATGGCTTATTCTCCGTTTCTTGATAAATAGTGGCCACCACCACCGTCTAGCAAACAAAATATGTATGACAATGAGAATGCAACAAAACACAAACATATGCAAATGATGACAAGATGAACTAATTTAGCTAACGTGAGTTGCCACTCTCATCCCACTTTGATGGCGGCCAAGCACATGTGAATAGTAGCCAACGTACGTATTCACTTCCCCTTGAATGATCTCCTATCGATGTTAGGGAGATACCACGTTGCGGTTCGTGGTGATAAGATGTGGCTCCATGATGTCTACTACGCAACCTTTCTTCTTGTAGACTCGTGTTGGGCCTCCAAGCGCAGAGTTTTGTAGGACAGTAGCAATTTTTCCTCAAGTGGATGACCTAAGGTTTATCAATCCGTGGGAGGCATAGGATGAAGATGGTCTCTCTCAAACAACCCTGCAACCAAAAAACAAAGAGTCTCCTGTGTCCCCAACACACCCAATACAATGGTAGATTGTATAGGTGCACTAGTTCGGCGAAGAGATGGTGATACAAGTGTAATATGGATAGTAGATATAGATTTTTGTAATCTGAAAATATAAAAACATCAAGGTAACTAGTAACAAAATTGAGCAAAAATGGTATTGCAATGCTTGAAAACAAGGCCTAGGGTTCATACTTTCAGTAGTGCAAATTCTCTCAACAATGATAACATAATTGGATCATATAACAATCCCTCAACGTACAACAAAGAATCACTCGAAAGTTTCTATCAGAGAACGTAGGACAAAAACGTACATCAACCCCTATGCATAGATTACCCCAATGTCACCTCGGGAATCCGCGAGTTGAGTGCCAAAATATACATCAAGTGAATCAATATAATACCCCATTGTCACCACGGGTATCCATACGCAAGACATACATCAAGTGTTCTCAAATCCAATATTCAATCCAACATAACGTAACCTCAAAGAATTCATCACAAGAAGGTAGAGGGGGAAGAACACCATAAGATCCAAATATATTAACAAAGCTCGCGGTACATCAAGATCGTGCCAAATCAAGAACACGAGAGAGAGAGAGAGAGAGAGAGAGAGAGGGATAAAACACATAGCTACTGGTACATACCCTCAACCCCGAGGATGAACTACTCCTTCCTCGTCATGGAGACCGCCGGGATGATGAAGATGGCCTCCGGTGATGATTTCCCCCTCCGACAGGGTGCCAGAACGGGGTCCCGATTGGTTTTTCATGGCTACAGAGGTTTGCGGCGGCGAAACTTCCGATCTAGGGGGGTGGTTCTTTTCGGGGGTTTTGGTATTTATAGGAATTTTTGGCGTCGGTCTCACGTCAAGGGGGTGCCCGAGGGGCCCACAAGCTCGGAGGGCGTGCCTTAGGGGGGTGGGCACACCCCCCAGGCTTGTGGCTCCTTCATCCAATTCCTGGCCCAGCTCCGGTGCTTCGGGGGTCTCTTTTGGTGCATAAAAAATCACCGTAAATTTTTAGCCCATTTCGAGGACTTTTATTTCTGCATAAAAAACGACACCACGGTAGTTCTGCTGAAAACAACGTCAGTCCGGGTTAGTTCTAATCAAATCATACCAGAACCATATAAAATTGTTGCAAACATGGCATGAATACTTCATAAATTATAGATATATTGGAGACATATCAGCATCCCCAAGCTTAATTCCTGCTCGTCCTCGAGTAGGTAAATGATAAAAGAAATAATTTATGAAGTGTGAATGCTAGCATAGTGCATAAATTTGATCAATGATAGTTCCAAACACTTTTTCTAGCATCATTATATATCATAAACAATAGCTCATCTCATAAAACTTCTCATGATAAAGTAACAAGTTATTCACATGTTAAAGCATAGACCATAAACTTTCTTGAAACTAACAAACTATGTTCTCGGTCATCAAACAATTTCAATTCAACTTATTTTTAGGAAGGGTCTATGTAAGAGCTTTGATTTAGCAAATTCCACATACTCAACTATCATATAGTCTTCCATGATTGCTGACACTCAAAGCATATTTTTAGAACAAATAGCATCCATCGAACACAGAAAAAGATAGGGGCTTAATGTTTCGCCTCCCAACTTATTTATCATATAGATAATTGTCAACAATAATAATTCATGATCAAATATATTTGAATGGCCATATATGCTTGGATCTTTCCCCACCACATGATACTTGCCAACTAGAGAATAATTGAGGTTGAAATGAGAAGGAATACTACTGACTCTTGCATAAAAATAAAAGATAGGCCCTTCGCAGAGGGAAGCAGGGATTTGCAGAGGTACCAGAGCTCGAAGCTTTTAAAACAAAGATGAATATAATTTTGAGAGGTATGCTTTCATTGTCAATGTAACGACTAATACGTCCATTTTGCATCATGTTTTCCTACTATTATTTACAAAAAAATTATGCATAATAATGCTTTATGGGGTAATTCTAATGCCTTTTCTCTCATAATATGCAAGGTACACACAAAGAGGGAGAATACCGGCAGCTGGAATTCTGGACCTGAAAAAGCTATGTCAGAGATACCTATTCTGCACATCTCAAAATGAGCTGAAAATCTACGGAGAATTATTTTGGAATATATAAAAAATATTGGAGCAAATAACTACCGGAGGGGGGCCACCAAGTGACCATAGGACACCAGGGTGCTCCAGCCCCCCTAGGCGCGCCCTGGTGGGTTGTGGCCAGCCCAGCCCACGTTCGGTGCCCATCTTCTGGTATTTAAGGTCTTTTGACCTAGAAAAAATAAGGAGAGGACTTTCGAGACGGAGCGCCACGTCTCGAAGCGGAACTTGGGCAGGAGCACTTTTGCCCTCCGACGACGGAGCGATTCCACCGGGGGAACTTCCTTCCTGGAGGGGGAAATCAAAGCCATCGTCATCACCAAGAACCCTCTCATCTTTGGGAGGCCAATATTCATCAACATATTCAACAACGCCATCTCCTCTCAAACCCTAGTTCATCTCTTGTGTTCAATCTTTGTACCGGAATCTCAGATTGGTACCTGTGGGTGACTAGTAGTGTTGATTACATCTTGTAGTTGATTACTATATGGATTATTTGGTGGAAGATTATATGTCCAGATCCATTATGTTATTTAATACCCCTATGATCTTGAGCATGAATATCATTTGTGAGTAGTTACTTTTGTTCTTGAGGTCACGGGAGAAGTCATGTTGCAAGTAATCATGTGAATTTGATATGTGTTCGATATTTTGATGATATGAATGTTGAGATTCCCTTAGTGGTGTCATGTGGACGTCGACTACATGGCACATCACCATCTTTGATCCTAAGGGGATGCGTTGTGGAGTAGTTATTTGATGATGGGTTGCTAGAGTGACAGAAGCTTAAACCCTAGTTTATGCGCTACTTCGTAAGGGACCGATTTGGATCCATATGTTTAATGCTATGGTTAGATTTTATCTTAATACTTTTCTCATAGTTGCGGATGCTTGCGAGGGGGTTAATCATAAGTGGGAGGTTTGTTCAAGTAAGAACAACACCCAAGCACCGATCCACCCACCTATCAAATTATCAAAGTAGCGAACGTGAATCAAACCAACATGTTGAAAAAGTGACTAGATGAAATTCCCGTGTACCCTCAAGAACGCTTTGCTTATTATAAGAGACCGTTTTGGCCTATCCTTTGCCACAAAAGGATTGGGATACCTTGCTGCACTTTATTTACCGTTACCGTTACTTGCTTGTTACAAATTATCTTGCTATCAAACTACCTGTTACCGACAATTTCAGTGCCTGCAGAAATTACCTTGCTGAAAACCACTTGTCATTTCCTTCTGCTCCTCTTTGGGTTCGACACTCTTACTTATAGAAAGGACTACTATTGATCCCCTATACTTGTGGGTCATCAAGACTCTTTTCTGGCGCCGTTGCCGGGGAGTGAAGCACTCTCGGTAAGTGGAAATCGGTAAGGAAAATTTATACTACGTGCTGAAATTTATTGTCACTTGTTACTATGGAAAACCATCCTTTGAGGGGTATGTTCGGGGTATCTTCACCTCGACCGGAAGCACAATTAGTTGCCCCTCAACCTACTGCACCTACTGAAAATATTGGTTATGAAATTCCTTCGGGTATGATTGAACAAATGCTAGCTAATCCTTATGCAGGAGATGGAACAGAACATCCTGATATGCATTGGATATATGTGGATTATTTAAGCTTGCAGGATTATCCGAAGATGAATCTAAGAAGAAGGTTTTCCCTTTATCTTTGAAGGGAAAATCATTGACATGGTATAAGTTATGCGATGATATTGGATCTTGGAACTGGAATCGATTGAAACTGGAATTTCATTAAAAAAAATCCTATGCATCTAGTTCATCATGATCAGAATTATATATATATATAATTTTTGGTCTCGTGAAGGAGAAAGTATCGCTCTAGCTTGGGGGAGGCTTAAGTCAATGTTATATTCATTCCCTAATCATGAGCTCTCGAGAGAATTTATTATTCATAATTTTTATGCTCAGCTTTCTCGTGATGATCAATCCATGCTCGATACTTCTTGTACTGGTTCTTTTGTGAAGAAAACTATTGAATTCAAGTGGGATCTCTTGGAAAGAATTAAACACAACTCTGAAGATTGGGAACTCGACGAAGGTAAAGAGTCAGGTATTAAGCTTGAGTTTGGTTGTGTTAAACCTTTTATGAATACCGATGCTTTTCACAAGTTTAGCACTAAATATGGACTTGACTCTGAGATAGTAGCCTCTTTTTGTGAATCATTTGCTACTCATGTTGATCTCCCTAAGGAGAAGTGGTTTAAATATCATCCCCCTATTAAAGTGGAAATTAAAGAACCGATTAAAGCTAGAGATGAAACTATCATTTACAATGTTGATCCAGTTGTACCTACTGCTTATATTGAAAAACCACATTTACCTGTTAGGACAAAGGAACATGCTAAGGTATCAACTGTGGTTTGCAAAAGCAATATTAAAGCACCTAAACCTTATGAACAAATTAAAGTAGAACCTAGTGTTGCTATGGTTAAAGATCACTTGGTAAAAAATGTTGATGGGCATGTTATTTATTTCTGTGATAAAGCTGCTAGAATTGCTAAACCCGATGAAAAGGATAAACATAGACCTGTAGTTGGCATGCCTGTTGTCTCAGTTAAAATTGGAGATCATTGCTATCATGGTTTATGTGACTTGGGTGCTAGTGTGAGTGTTATTCCTTTTACCTTATATCAATAAATTATGAATGACATAGCACCCACTGAAATAGAAGACATAGATGTTACTATGAAACTTGCAAATAGAGACACCATCACACCACTTGGGATTGTTAGAGATGTTGAAGTCTTGTGTGGGAAAATAAAATACCCTACTGATTTTCTAGTTCTTGGTTCCCCACAAGATGACTTTTGTCCCATTATTTTTGGTAGACCTTTCTTGAACACTGTCAATCCTACAATAGATTGCCATAAAGAAACTGTCAGTGTTAGATTTGGTGATGAGTCTCATGAATTTAATTTATCCAAGTTTCATAGACAACCCCGTAATAAAGAATTACCTAGTAAGGATAAAATAACTGGTCTTGATTCTATTGCCATGCCTCCTACTGATCTATTAGAACAATATTTGCAAGACCATGAAAATGATATGCACTCGTGAAGGAAATGAAATAGATAAAATATTCTTTGAACAACAACCCCTCCTTAAACACAGTTTCCCTATTGAAACTCTAGGAGGTCCTCCTCTACCTAAAGGTGAGCCTGTGTTTGAATTAAAACAATTGCCTGACACGTTGAAATATGCTTATCTTGATGAGTAAAAGATATATCCTGTTATTATTAGTGCTAACCTTTCAGAACATGAAGAAGAAAGATTATTAAAAATTCTGAAGAAGCACCGTGCTGCTATTGGATATACTCTTGATGATCTTAAGGGCATTAGTTCCACTCTCTGTCAGCACAAGATTAATATGGAACCTGATGCTAAACCCGTTGTTGATCACCAACGACGATTGAATCCTAAGATGAATGAAGTAGTGAGAACTAAAATACTCGAACTTATGGAAGCATGTATAATCTATCCCATAGCTGATAGTAGGTGGGTAAGTCCTGTTCATTGTGTCCCTAAGAAAGGAGGTATTACTGTTGTTCCTAATTATTAAAATAAACCTATCCCACAAAGAATTGTTACTGGCTATAGAATGGTAATTGATTTTAGAAAATTAAATAAAGCTACTAGAAGAGATCATTACCCTTTGCCTTTTATTGATCAAATACTAGAAATATTATCTAAGCATACACACTTTTGTTTTCTTGATGGATATTCTGGTTTTTCTCGAATACCTGTTTCACAACCTGATCAAGAGAAAACCACTTTTACTTGCCCTTTTGGAACCTATGCTTATAGACATATGCCTTTTCGTTTATGCAATGCACCTTCTACCTTTCAAACATGCATGACTGCTATATTCTCTAATTTTTGTGGAAAGATTGTTGAGGTTTTCATGGATGATTTTTCTGTTTACGGAACTTCTTTTGATGATTGCTTAAGCAACCTTGATAGAGTTTTGCAGAGATGTGAGCAAACTAATCTTGTCTTAAATTGGGAGAAGTGGCACTTTATGGTTAATGAAGGCATTATCTTGGGGCATAAAATTTCTGAATGAGGTATTGTGTTGGATAAAACTAAAGTTGATGCAATTGAGAAAATGCCATGTCCTAAAGATATTAAAGATATTCGAAGCTTCCTTGGTCATGCTGGTTTCTACGGGAGATTTATTAAAGACTTCTCTAAAATTTCTAGGCCTCTCGCTAATCTTTTACAAAAGGATGTTCCATTTGTTTTTTATGATGATTGTGTAGAAGCCTTTGAAACACTTAAGAAAGCCTTAATTTCTGCACCTATTGTTCAACCACCTCATTGGAACTTGCCTTTTGAAATTATGTGTGATGCTAGTGATTATGCTATTGGTGCTGTTCTAGAACAAAGAGCTGATAAGAAATTAAATGTTATCCATTATGCTAGCAAAACTCTAGACAGTGCCCAAAGAAATTATGCTACTGCTGAAAAAGAATTTTTAGCAGTTGTGTTTGCTTGTGATAAATTCAGATCTTACATTGTTGATTTCAAAGTAATTGTTGACACTGATCATGCTGCTATAAAATATCTTACGGAAAAGAAAGATGCTAAACCTAGACTCATTAGGTGGGTTCTCTTGCTACAAGAATTTGATTTGCATATCACTGATAGGAAAGGAGGTGAGAACCCTGTAGCTGATAACTTGTCTAGGTTAGAGAATGTTCTTGATGACCCACTACCTATAGATGATAGCTTTCCTAATGAACAATTAGCTATAATAAATGCTTCTCATAACACTCCTTGGTATGCTGACTATGCTACTTACATTGTTGCTAAATTTATACCACCTAGTTTCACATACCAACAAAAGAAAAAATTCTTCCATGACTTAAGACATTACTTTTGGGATGACCCACTTCTTTATAAAGAAGGAGTAGATGGTATTATTAGACGTTGTGTACCTGAGCATGAACAGGAATAAATCCTATGAAAATGTCACTCCGAAGCCTATGGAGGACATCATGCGGGAGACAGAACTGCTCACATGGTATTGCAATCTGGTTTTTATTGGCCTACTCTTTTCAAGAATGCCCGTAAGTTTGTCTTGTCTTGTGATGAATGTCAAAGAATTGGTAATATCGGTAAGCGTCAGGAGATGCCTATGAATTATTCACTTGTTGTTGAACCATTTGATGTTTGGGGTTTTGATTACATGGGACCTTTTCCTTCCTCTAATGGGTATACTTATATTTTGGTTGCTGTTGATTATGTCACTAAGTGGGTAGAAGCTATTCCAACTAGCAGTGTTGATCATAACACCTCCATTAAAATGCTTAAAAAAGTTATTTTCCCAAGTTTTGGAGTCCCTAGATACTTGATGACTGATGGTGGTTCACACTTTATTCATGGTGATTTCCGTAAAATGCTTGCTATATGATGTTAACCATAGAATTCATCACCCTATCATCCTCAATCTAGTGGTCAAGTTGAACATAGAAATAGAGAAATAAAATTAATATTACAAAAAACTATCAATAGGTCCTGAAAGAATTGCTCTAAGAAATTGGATGATGCACTTTGGGCCTACATAACAGCTTATAAAAATCCTATGGGCATGTCTCCTTATAAAATGGTTTATGGAAAAGCTTGTCATTTGCCTCTTGAGTTAGAACACAAAGCATATTGGGTAATTAAAGAACTCATCTATGACTTCAACCTTGCTGGTGAAAAGAGGTTATTTGATATTAGCTCACTAGATGAATGGAGAACCCAAGCTTATGAAAATGCCAAACTATTCAAAGAAAAAGTTAAAAGGTGGCATGAGAAAAGAATCCAAAAGCGGGAATTCAAAGTTGGAAAATATGTTCTTTTGTACAACTCTTGTTTTAGATTTTTTGCAGGAAAGCTTCTTTATAAATGGGAAGGACCATATATTATCGAAGAAGTTTATCATTCTGGAGCCATCAAGATTAATAATGCCGAAGGTACTAACCGAAGGTGGTCAATGGACAAAGAATTAAACACTATATCTCAGGAACACCTATTAATGTTGAAAGCAATATTATCCAAACCATGACACCGGAGGAACACATAAAAGAAACCTTCCAGAACCTTGAAAAGGAAGAGGTACGTGATACGGTAAGTAAAAGGACTCCGGAAAATCCGCAAAAATATTTTCTGTCAGTTTTGGAATATTAGAAAAATCAGGAAATTAAGAAATAACTGGGAAGGCAATCGAGGTGGCCACGATACACCAGGGCGCGCCTGCCCGTCCTGGCACACCCTGATTGGTTGTGCTCCCCTCAGGCACCTTCCTGGCTCCGTTTTCCTTACATATTGCTTGTTTCCCAAGATAAATTTTTTATATATACCCCCAGACGATTTGACCACCGTATCGCAGAAAAATCCTCTGTTCTTCTTTCGTGCTATTTTTCTGTCAGATTTATCAAGCTAGGCATCATGTCTTCTCCCTCCTCCAATAATGAAGAAGGCGATGCTTGGTTGCTACAGGTGGAGTTGAGGGGAGAGGGAGTTGAGGAGGTTGCCATGGAGGAAGATGAAGGAAATTCTCTTGGAGTTCACCCTCCAGCTTTCGAGAGGGGTACACTAGCCGGCATCTCCACTCGTCCTAACCCCCATCAAGCCATGAGATCATCAAACAATCAAGAGAGCCCTGAAGTGCAAGAAGGACTCCCTCCAAGGAGGCCTTTACACAGGTTCATCGAAACAATTTGATTCACAATTATGGGTTCGAAAACACTCCTCGTGTGCACATACCATCCAATTGGGACATATCTCGTCCAAGAGAAAGTGATGCAGGAACAAGTTCTTGGGGGCCGGAGAATAAACATATTATGGCTGGAGTGGAGAAGAAGACTGAGTTGCTCCATCGAGCCCCTCGAGAGATTCAAAGTTTGAGGGAGGCACTCATGGATATATTGGGGACAAGTCCACACCACCACCATCATCACCAAAGGAGACTTGAGTACACGGGTATGGGCACTCCCCTTCGCTTGTGCCAAGCTTGGGGGAGGTGCCCCGGTATCGTATCGTATCACTTTTACTACCTTTACCTATCTTAGTTCGATATTTAGTTATTTCATGATTTAATTGAATAAAAGTTTAGTATGATCTGTTTTTGAGTTCTAGTTTCATGATCTATCTATCTATGTAATCGAGTGAGAGTTATATAATAAAGTTTAGTTTGAGTTTTTGCTTCTTTACTTTTATGTTTCAATCAAAATAAAAAGAAATAAATGAAAAAGATCATATGCTAATCTTATGGTAAGTAATGACATCACATAAGGAAAAGTATAAGTGGTAAAATTTGTTGGAAGTTGACAAACATAGCATTGGTCAATGATGCAATTCATGAAAGAATTAATAAGGGAAGAGAAGATTCACATGCAAATACACTATCTTGGACATCTTTTATGACTGTGAGCCCCCATTAAATATTATATGCCAAAACTGTTGACGTTGGACAAGGAAGACAACGTAATGATTTATGTTTGTTCATATTCACATAGAAGTTATATTGTCATAGATCCTTCAACATATGGTGCTTGCTCATTATCTTTGCTAGCCAAAAATTCCACACTAAGTAGAGATACTACTTGTGCATCCAAAAACCTTAAACCCAAACTCATGTTTTGAAAGTCCACCATACCTACCTATGGATTGAGTAAGATCCTTCAAGTAAGTTGTCATCGGTGCAATAAGGCAATAAAAATTGCTTGTAAATGTGTTTGATCATTTAGTGTATAGCGTTGTACGAACTTGTGATGGCAAAGTAATAAAAGAGACAGACTGCATAATAAAGGTTTCTATCATAAGGGGCAATATAACGTGACGTTCTTTTGCACTAAGAGATTCTACATACAAACCAAAAAGCGCATGACAACCTCTGCTTCCCTCTGCGAAGGGCCTATCTTTTAGTTTTACGTATTTACTTTTATGCAAGAGTCAAAGTATTTTTTCCCCATTCCTTTTTATTTTCTCTTTTTGCAAGAATCATGTGGTGGGGAAAGATCTAGGCACATATATCCAGTTGAATGTGAGTGAGCATGAGTTATTATTGTTGACATCACCCTTGAGGTGAATGAGTTGGGAGGCGAAACTATAAGCCTCTATCTTTCTATGTGTCCGGTTGAAACTTTTTGCTCATATGTATGATGTGAGTGTTAGCAATCATAGAAGATTAAATGATGGTTGAGTATGTGGACTTGACAAAAGGCTCCGATACGAGGCCCTTCCTGGAAATATGATGAATTGTAGTTCCAAAGTTGACTGAGAACATAGTTTGTTGGTTTTCAATAAAGTTTATGCTTTTTACTTCGATGTTGTGATGAATTGTTACTTGTTCATGAGAAGTTATATGATAAAGTTTGTTGCTGTTATAATAATAAGCATGATGCTACTATGTCCGTATTTTGTTTTTATCGACACCTCTCTCTCTAAACATGTGGACATGATTTTCGATAACGGCTTTCGCTTGAGGACAAGTGAGGTCTAAGCTTGGGGGAATTGATACGTCCATTTTGCATCATGTTTCCCTACTGTTATTTACAATGTTTTTATGCATAATAATACTTTATGGGGTAATTCTAATGCATTTTCTCTCATAATATGCAAGGTTCACACAAAGAGGGAGAATACCGGTACATGGAATTCTGGACCTGAAAAAGCTATGTCAGAGATACCTATTCTGCACATCTCCAAATGAGCTGAAAATCTACAGAGAATTATTTTGGAATATATAAAAAATCCTGGAGCAAATAACTACTGGAGGGGGGCCACCTGGTGACCACAAGACACCAGGGCGCGCCAGGCCCCCTAGGCGCGCCCTGGTGGGTAGTGGCCAGCCCAGCCCACCTCCGGTGCCCATCTTCTGGTATTTAAGGTCTTTTGACCTAGAAAAAATAAGGAGAGGACTTTTGGGACAGAGCGTCGCCATCTCGAAGCGAAACTTGGGCAGGAGCACTTTTGCCCTCCGGCAGAGTGATTCCACCGGGGGAACTTCCCTCTCGAAGGGGGAAATCAAAGCCATCGTCATCACCAACAACCCTCTCATCTTTGGGAGGCCAACCTTCATCAACATCTTCAACAACACCATCTCCTCTCAAACCCTAGTTCATCTCTTGTGTTCAATCTTTGTACCGGAACCTCAGATTGGTACTTGTGGGTGACTAGTAGTGTTGATTTCATCTTGTAGTTGATTACCATATGGTTTATTTGGTGGAAGATTATATGTTTAGATCCATTATGCCATTTAATACCCCTCTGATCTTGAGCATGAATATCATTTGTGAGTAGTTACTTTTGTTCTTGAGGTCACGGGAGAAGTCATGTTGCAAGTAATCATGTGAATTTGATATGTGTTCTATATTTTGATGGTATGAATGTTGAGATTCCCTTAGTGGTGTCATGTGAACGTAGACTACATGGCACTTCACCATCTTTGGGCCCAAGGGGATGCATTGTGGAGTAGTTATTAGATGATGGGTTGCTAGAGTGACAGAAGCTTAAACCCTAGTTTATGCGCTACTTCGTAAGGGACCGATCTGGATCCATATGTTTAATGCTATGGTTAGATTTTACCTTAATACTTTTCTCGTAGTTGCGGATGCTTGCGAGGGGGTTAATCATAAGTGGGAGGTTTGTTCAAGTAAGAACAGCACCCAAGCACCGTTTCACCCACATATCAAATTATCAAAGTAGCGAACGCGAATCAAACCAACATGATGAAAGTGACTAGATGAAATTCCCGTGTACCCTCAAGAACGCTTTGCTTATTATAAGAGACCGTTTTGGCCTGTCCTTTTCCACAAAAGGATTTGGCTACCTTGCTGCACTTTATTTACCGTTACCATTACTTGCTTGTTACAAATTATCTTGCTATAAAACTACATGTTACCGACTATTTCAGTGCGTGCAGAAATTACCTTGCTGAAAACTACTTGTCATTTCCTTCTGCTCCTCATTGGGTTCGACACTCTTACTTATCGAAAGGACTTTGATTGATCCCCTATACTTGTGGGTCATCAACGACCGAGAGTTCCCACTATCTTCTGGCGTGGTGGGCGCACGGCAGTGCCAAAGGATGGCTAAAGAGAGGGACAGGCTCGAGGGCACCGGTGGGCTCCAGAGGCGAGGTCGGCATGAGTGAGCGAGGGACGCAAGACATACCCAGGTTCGGGGCTCTCCGGAGATATAACACCCCTAGTCCTGCTGAGTGTGGTTTATATGAAGATGGTACAAGCTTGCTCCTAGAGCTGTTTGGGGGAGGAAGGAAGGCAGGCCAAGGCTTAGGGTGCTCCTTCTCCTTACGCATGTGTGTATTCTACTGATCTCTCTCTCTAGTGTTCGCCCGTGTACATGGAGGCCTCCTGGGGGGTTTTATAGGTCAACCCCCCAGGGCTACAATGGTAAAGTTACATGGGCGCGGGGCCGGGATGTCAGCGTCTGGGAAGCTAGTGCCGGTGCCTGCCGGGTGCTAGGATTCGCCGGGTTCTCCGGGCGCGAGCCCCGCGCGCCAGGGGGCACTGTTCCCCATCTTGTCTTGCGTCACGGAGTGGTTGACCCGGCTCGGCTACAGTGGCGCGTCGCCTGGTCACCATCGGCTTGCGTCAGCGGGACGAGGGGTGCACTGTTGCCATGCCGTCCCTGGTCAGCGGGGTAGGTGGGGCACTGTTGCCACGCTCTTGCCGGTCATAGGGGTTGGTGGGCCACTGTAGCCATGCTCATCTCCTTTACGGGGACTTGATCCATCGTACGCCTTGGATGGGACGAGAGCTGACCCGAGGCCGGGTTGAGGAGCGTCCCATGAGGGTGCCTACTCGTTGAGGAAGTCTTGGCTTGGCGGGGCCGGCCGGCATGCGCCAGCGGGTCCGGCCGTGTTGCGGTCTTGGCCGGGTTGCGGGGCTTGGCCGGGTCGAGGAACCCGGCCAAGGGCAAGCCGGATTGAGGGGTGAAGCTGGCCCCGATGTTTTTGAAAAGGATCCGGGTTCCGTTGCCTGCCCGGGGTTCATCCCCCGACAGTAGTCCCAGAAGCTGTGAAGGCTCGCTGGCTTCAAGCAGGGGGGCCTTCGTAGTTTCACCCCCTGAGGAGACGACATATGTTGGTGAAGCTTGTGACCGCTGGGTCTGGCAACACCCACTGTGTGCCGGCTTCCGGAAGCCGGATCACGGCATCCCGGCACGGGCGGGAAACTGAAGAGTCTGCCAAATCTTGGAGGGGAAGGGACGTGCCCCCTCGGTTTTGGCGCGGGCGCCATGTGGCGCTCGGAAACTAAAGAGGCCCTGACAGGCCACGCGCGGGACGGGATGTAACAGCAGGCTGGGGCCCGCCACTTCGCGCCCTCGGCCCCCGCACGGGGGATTTAATGTGGCTGCCGCGGGCGGTTGCCCTTCTCGATGCAGTTATTGGCGCGTGGATCGTGCCCACTTAATGCGGGGAAGTGGGAGGGGCGGGCGCAACCGATCCCACTTCCCCACGTTCTGCCCGAGGCTTATAATCGGGGGGGAGGGGGCGACAAAAATCATCCACGCACGCGCCCCCCATGTCCTTCTTCTTCTCTCACCCGGCTCTTGAGCTCACCGCCCACCGGAGAACCAGACGCTGCTCGCATCGCCCGCCTGCTCCATTATCTCTTTAGCGTCTCGCGCCCATGCCGAGCACCGCTGATGGCGCCACGGAAAGGCTCATGGGAGGGATCCACCATCACCGACGATGACATCCAGTACCTGCGCCACACGCGGCGGCTGCCTCCGAAGACGGAGGTGGCCGTGCACCTGGCAGACGGCGAGCTGGCACTGCGGCCGGAGGGGACCGAGCGCATGGTCTTCTTCTCCCACTTCAAGTGTGGGTTCGGCCTCCCCGTGAGCAACTTCTTCCGTGCGTTCCTGGAGTTCTTCGGGCTTCAGTCGCATCACCTGGGGGCGAATGCGGTGCTGCAGCTCTTGGGGTTCGTCACCCTGTGCGAGGGTTACCTGGGCGTCGAGCCCAGCGTCGATCTCTGGGTCCGCTTCTTCTTCTTGAAGCAGCAAGGGCCAGAGGTGGGTGTGATGTCTGCCTATGGGGCCACCGTCATCTCGACCTGGTCGCATGGGGGGTGCCCCAAAATGCCGCTGGAGGATTCTGCCAAGAAGTGGCAGAATTATTTCTTCTACGTCCGCAACCTCGGCGCAGACCGCATCAACCTGCCAACCTTCATTGATGAGAAGCCGCACGCCAAGACCAACTGGACCTACTGCCCCAAAAACCCGGCACAGGAGGTGCTGAATCTGAGCAGCCGGGTGGTGGAGATGGCGACGCGCGAGGGCCTCACCGGGTCGGAACTTATCGCCGCCTTCGTCGCGGGCCGGGTGCTGCCGCTGCAGCACCGGACGCACATCATCGGTCAGATGGCCAGCCTCCAGGACCCCAACCGGATGTCGTCCCGGCGGCTGACGCGGGAGCAGGTCGCCGGCCGGGTCAATGATATCTCAAAGGCCGGGTTGAAGTACGAGTGGCAGTTCGAGAAGGCGCCCTACAGCCACGGGGAACCGGCACCGGCGGTGAGTCCTTGGTCCCCGTACTTTGCTATGTCCTCTCTTTTTCTCCGTCCCAACGCGAGAAGGGAAGTGCTGCTGAATGCCATCTGGCATCCATATGACGGGCCAACGACGCAGGTGGTGGCCGCGCAGCAGGCCGGCTCGAAGGAGGTGGAGATCCTCGCCGAGAACCCGGAGGCGGCCGACGCCGAAGCCGGCGAGGCGCGCCGTACGGGTAAGTTTTTGCGTTCTGATTCCTCTGTGAGACTTCGCGAGGCTGGTAAAATGGCAGAGTGAAGGTTTTGACGCCTGTTGAGGGTGCAAAGCCGCCAAGGGGAGGAGGCGGCGGAGGCGGGGCCGGGCCGTCCCGCGCGCCGGCTGTGGTTAGCCGGCCGCACGGGAAGGAAGACGTGGCGCCGAGGAAACCGGCCGCCAAGCGCACGGCGGACCCAGCCACGGGCGGCAAGCCGGCCGCCAAGAGGAGGTGCCGCGCCATCCCAACGGCACCGGCAAGGCCGGTCATCCTGACGATGATTGGGTAAGTTTTTCTTACTGGCTCTGGCGTGCTGTTGAGCCGTACTTTTCTCATGCTTCTTTTGTCATGATTCAGGTCGCCGCTGGAGCTGGCGCTGGCGGCGATAGATGCCGCGTCTGGGGGTGGCTTCGCATTCCGAAAGACCTGGAGCAGCGCCGTGGACTTGCCCGAGGGGTCGGCAGGGGAGGATCTCGGCCTGGACCCGGCGGACACGGAGCTCTGCGCCTGGAGGACCGTAACAAGGCCCTTGAGGAGCTAGAGGCGGCGGCCCAGGCCTGGCCGGCGTGGCCGGAGATGACGACGAGCACGGAGTCGGTGGTTGTCGTGCCGCCGATGGAGGGGAGCGCGGCCCGGACGATCGGGCGGAGATGGCGGTGGACGACTGGGTGGTCGTGGTGATTGGCGACGACACCCCGCCGCAGACCGACGTGGTCGAGCGGGTGGCGATGGAAGGAGGCGGCGACGAGGCTGCCCTGGAGGGGACGCCGCGGGCGACGCCGGACGGGGAGCCGTAGGCGACGGCAGACGGGGCACCGCGGGCGACGCTGGACATTACGTTGTCTTCCATACAAATATACCCAAACATAATTCATTACGTTGTCTTCCTTGTCCAACTTCAACTAATTTTCTCAAGTTTGAAAATAATTAATGGGCTCACAATCATAGAAGATGTCCAAGATAGTATATTTATATGTGAAAGCTTTCTTCCTTCAATATTCTTTAATGAATTGTTCAAGTGACCAATGATGTGTTTGCTATCTTTCAAATAAATTTTACCACCTACACTTCTCATATGTGAAGTCATTACTCCCCATGGGATAAGCATATGAAACATATATAATTTCAGATTTATGATATTCAATTCATTCAACCATTTACTCATAGTATATAAGTGAAGCGCGAGAGTAAATGACAAACTACTCCAAAAAGATATAAGTGAAGATCAATGAGTAGTCAAATAATTAAGTAGCTATGTGAAGACTCTCTCTCATCTAAGAATTTCAGATCTTTAAGTATTTTATTCAAATAGCAAGCAAATTCTAACAAAAGAAAATGACGCTCCAAGCAAAACACATATCATGTGGTGAATACAAATATAGCCTCAAGTAATTTTACCTATGGATTGAAGACAAAAGAGGGGATGCCATCCGGGGCATCCCCAAGCTTAGATGCTTGGTTGTCCTTGAATATTACCTTGGGGTGCCTTGGGCATCCTCAAGGTTAGGCTCTTGCCACTCCTTATTCCGTAGTCCATCGAAACTTCACCCAAAACTTGAAAACTTCACAACACAAAACTAAACAAAAAAAACTCGTGAGATCCGTTAGTATGATAAAACAAATTTCCACTTTTAGGTACTGTTGTGAACTCATTCCAATTTCATATTTGCATTATATCTACTGTATTCTAACTTCTCCATGGCTCATACCCCCCGATACTACCCATAGATTCATCAACATAAGCAAACAACACATCAAAAACAGAATCTGTCAAAAATAGGACAGTCTGTAAAGAGCAGAATTCTAGTTATACTTATGTAACTCCAAAAGTTCTGAAAACTTTGGAAAACAGAGGCAATTCATATATCAATATTGTGTAAAAAATTCAGAGTTTTTCCACGTTCCAGTGAATTTTAACAATTCTATTACTGGATGCAAAAGTTTCTGTTTTTGCACAGAATCAAATCAACTATCAACCACACTATCCCAAAGGCTTTACTTGGCACTTTATTGAAAAAAAGCTATAAAACATGATTACTACAGTATCTTAATCATGTGAACACACAAAAATAATAGGTGTAAATGTTGGTTGTCTCCCAACAAGCACTTTTCTTTAATGCCTTTTTAGCTAGGCATGATGATTTCAATGATGCTCACATAAAAGATAAGAATTGAAACATAACGGGAGCATCATGAAGCAGATGACTAGCACATTTAAGTCTAACCCACTTCATATGCATAGGGATTTGTGAGCAAACAAATTATGGGAATAAGAATCAACTAGCATAGGAGGGCAAAACAAGCATGACTTCAAAACTTTCAACACATAGAGAGGAAACTTGATATTATTGCAATACCTACAAGCTTATGTTCCTCTCTCATAGTAATTTTCAGTAGCATCATGAATGAATTCAATAATATAACTATCACATAAAGCATTCTGTTCATGATCCACAAGCATAGCAGTTTTGTTATTCTCCACATAAGCAAATTTCTTCTCATTCATAATAGTGGGAGCAAACTCAACAAAATAACTATCATGAGATACTTGATTGGCATGACCAAATTGAATATTAAAATCATGATGACAAGTTTCATTATTCTTTATAGCATATATTTCATCACAATAATCATCATATATAGCAACTTTTTATCATAGTCAATTGAAACCTCTTCCAAAATAGTAGATTTATCATTAAATAAAGTCATGAGCTCACCAAATCCACTTTTATAAATATTGTAATAAGATTCAACATCCTCAAAAATAGTGGAATCATTATTACCTAGAGTTGACACTCTTCCAAACCCAATTTCATCAATATAATCATCATAAATAGGAGGCATGCTTTCATCTAGTAAATCTGCTCATCAAAACTTGGGGGAGTAAAAATATCATCTTCATCAAACATAGCATCCCCAAGCTTATGACTTTGCATATCATTGGCATCATGGATATTCAAAGAATTCATACCAACAACATTGCAATCATGCTCATCATTCAAAGATTTTATGCCAAAGATTTTATTAAATTCTTCTTCTATCAATTGAGCACAATTTTCCTTTCCATCATTTTCAAGAAAGACATTATAAAGACGAATAATATGAGGCAACCTCAATTCCATTTTTTTGTAGTTTTCTTTTACAAACCAAACTAGTGATAAAACAAGAAACTAAAAGATTCATTTGCAACATCTAAAGATATACCTTCAAGCACTCACCTCCCCGGCAATGGCACCAGAAAAGAGCTTGATGTCTACTACGCAACCATTCTTCTTGTAGACTCGTGTTGGGCCTCCAAGCGCAGAGTTTTGTAGGACAGTAGCAGTTTTGCCTCAAGTGGATGACCTAAGGTTTATAAATCAGTGGGAGGCATAGGATGAATATGGTCTGTCAACCCTACAACCAAATAACAAAGAGTCTCTTGCATCCCCAACACACCCAATACAATGGTAAATTGTATAGGTGCACTAGTTAGGTGAAGAGATGGTGATACAAGTGTAATATGGATAGTAGATATAGGTTTTTGTAATATGAAAATATAAAAACATCAAGGTAACTAGTAACAAAAGTGAGCAAAAACGGTATTACAATGCTTGAAAACAAGGCCTAGGGTTCATACTTTCAGTAGTGCAAATTCTCTCAACAATGATAACATAATTGGATCATATAACAATCCCTCAACGTGCAACAATTAATCACTCCAAAGTTTCTATCGAAGAACGTAGGACGAAAACGTGCATCAACCCCTATGCATAGATTACCCCAATGTCACCTCAGGAATCCGCGAGTTGAGTGCCAAAACATACATCAAGTGAATCAATATAATACCCCATTGTCACCACGGGTATCCATATGCAATACATACATCAAGTGTTCTCAAATCCAATATTCAATCCAACATAACGAAACCTCAAAGAGCAAGACTCAATTCATCACAAGAAGGTAGAGGGGGAAGAACACCATAAGATCCAAATATATTAACAAAGCTCGCGGTACATCAAGATCATGCCAAATCAAGAACACGAGAGAGAGAGAGAGAGAGATAAAACACATAGCTACTGGTACATACCCTTAGCCCCAAGGGTGAACTACTCCCTCCTCATCGCGGAGACCGCCGGGATGATGAAGATGGCCTTCGGTGATGATTTTCCCCTCCGGCAGGGTGGCGGAACGGGGTCCCGATTGGTTTTTCGTGGCTACAGAGGCTTGCGGCGGCGGAACTTCTGATCTAGGGTTCTTTTTGGGGGTTTTGGTATTTATAGGAATTTTTGGCGTCGGTCTCACGTCAAGGGGGTGCCCGAGGGGCCCACAAGCTTGGAGGGCGCGCCCTAGGGCGGTGGGCGCCCCCAGGCTTGTGGCTCCCTCGTCCACTTCCTGGCCTAGCTCCGGTGCTTCGAGGGTCTCTTTTGGTCCATGAAAAATCACCGTAAATTTTCAGCCCATTCCGAGAACTTTTATTTCTGCACACAAAAATGACACCACGGTAGTTCTGCTGAATACAGCGTCAGTCCGGGTTAGTTCTAAACAAATCATACCAAAACCATATAAAATTGTTGCAAACATGGCATGAATACTTCATAAATTATAGATACGCTGGAGACGTATCACTCCACATATTGCTTTTGTTCATGATATTCCTTCCAAATCTTCTCCCAATACTTGTTCCCCTTTTGCTCCGTGCCGCATACGGGATCCATTGTTGTGGCCAAACAATTGAACCAACAAGATATTCTCAAAGTTGAGAATGCCGGACCTCTTGCCTTTGTCGTCTTTGACTTCTTTTTCCTCTTGCTTGGATTGGGATTTGATGTTGTCCCAACTTCAATTGAAGGGCAAGTTGGATCCCCAAACTCGTAGTTCATTTGGGTCGGATCTTGATTATCAATGATCATGTCTGACATGATAAACTCCTAAAATGATCATGGTTTATAAGCATGTAACACCCCTGTAATTAGGCGCTACAGTAACACCTGGGATTAAGCTAATCATTTTTGCTAAACAGGGCATGATCATCTTGATTCAATCTCTTTTCAAAATCCTTTTAAATTCAAATTCAAATTTAAAGTGAAATTCAAAAATTCATAAACATGAAAACTAAAATGTTCAAAGTGTGGAAAATAATCCACAACTAATTTTGGTGGTGGAACCAATTTTTGTACAATATGTTTAAATGCCCTAAAGTAATTAAAACAGTGGCTAAAACAAATATTTTAATGCCTTTTAAAATTATAAAAATGCTAAACTAATTTATTTAAATGTTAAACTTAATGTGGCAGTAGCCTAAATTATAATAGTATTTTAGGTGCAATTCTTATATTTTTAAAACTAGTTTTGATTTAAAGGAAAAATGAAAAAAAAACAAAAGAAAAAGAGAGAGGGCCCCTGCCTTCCAGGCCTTAGCCACCCGAGCGGCCCGGCCAGACCAGCTCGTCCTTGCCTTCCTGTTCGCACCACCTCGCCGGCGCCGCCCCGGAGTGGATAAGGACCCTCCTCCGGCTCCTCGAGTCCTCCCCCTCGCACCCCACTCACCTCACCCCTCTTCCCTCCTCTCCACCTCGTCCCTCTCTACCACGGACGCCCGAGGCCACCTCCGCCTCGCTGTCTCGCTTCCCAGTGGACCACCTCGCCGTCTCCCTCTCCTGGAACCGCACCGCCACCGCCTCCTCGAGCCTCGCCGCCCCCCATCGAAGCAACGCATGTGAGCTCCCCCTCTCCCCAGCCTCGACCCTTTCTGGTGCCCCAGCCCGCGCCCTCACCTGGCCACCCCCCTGGTGCTGCCTGCTGCTTGCCGTCGCAGCTGCGCGCCCACTGCTGCATACCCGCACACGCCCGCGCCCATCCCCGTGCTGCGCCGCTGCCTGTCGCTGCTCACCGCCGCCACTAGCGCTGCATGCTGCTACAGCCACCACGCGCCCGCCTTGCGCCATGGCCGCCCGCCCGCGCGCACGCTCGCCGCCCCCGCACCGTACCCTGGCTACGCCTCATGCGCACTCAACCGCGCGAGCCCACGCCCGCTGCCACACGACCACGCCGGCCCCTACCCTCGCGCCGCCTGCGTACGAGCTCCGGAAGCCACCTCGCCCTGCTATGCGTCGCCGCCCGCCTGTGCGCCCGGCCATGCCCAGGGCCGCTCCCGCCGAGCCTTCCCTCACGCCGGCCCTCGCCCCGCACTCCTGGAACCGCCGCTACCTCCCATGCCCCGCCGTGGTCCGGCCACGCCCGACGCCGCCTAACCTCGTCGCCGGCCTGGTCTCCGGCCACCCCAGCACCGGCCACAGATGCCTCTGGATGAGCCTCTCCCCCAGCTACCCATAGCACCTCTCCGCACGGCAAACGGTCGCCGAAGACGAGCGCATGGCCTTTGCCGATGCGCTCTGCCATCGCCGTCGTTAACCGCTGAAGTGGCGCGTCATTAGCGCTGATTAACACCCTAACCCTCACTGACGATGGGCGCCAGGCCACTAATTAAACCTGTTAGTTTTTAATAAAAAAAATGTTATTAGGCCCAGGGTCACTGACATGCGGGTCCCACTAGACCCGCTCGCCGGTCAAAGGTTAACCAGTCAACTGCTGCGTCAGCAGTTGACTGGCCCCACCTATCGGCCACTGGTGTACCTCTCGGTGCACTGCACCGAGTGCACCTAGCCCCTTTTTCTGCCTTTTTTTGAATTAGTTAATTAAAAAAATTACAAAAATGTTTAAAACTTTGAAAATTAATATCAAATAAACCGTAACTCGGATGAAAATAATTTATATATGAAATTGGTCAGAAAAATCCAATGAATCCGAATATGCAATCCGTTCATCTGTCACATGCCCCTAGCATGATAAACATGGAACCTTCCCCTCTCTTTTCATTTGTCCGAAAAATGCCAAACACCGAGAAAACCCCTTGAGATGTTTTCCCTCTCCGTCTGCAACGTGTAGTACTACGTTAGGTCACCCCTAACACTGCTTGTTGTTGTGTCATTCTTAGTGATGCATCTGTTTGCTTTATATTTACTGTTTCTCCCCCCTCTTCTCTCCAGTAGACCCCGAGACCGATGCTGCCCCTGTGATCAACTACGTCACCGACGACCCTTCTTCCTTTTCAGCAGAGCTTCTAGGCAAGCAAACCCCCCTTGATCATTCGATATCGCCCATTCCCTTCTCTCTTATGCTTGCATTAGAACTGCTACTGCTTTTGTATGATCCTATTATGATGCATAGCCTGATTTTGTAACCTGCAATTGTTACCTTACTTGTTTATCCTAAATTGCTTAGTATAGGTTGGTTAGTGATTCATATGTGACCCCTCACCTTGTCCTAGTTGCCCCCGCTTGATAACCGATGGCTCGATCAACATGATCGACGTCCAGAGCCCGACACATCACATCACACCACCTTAGTTGTACGACTCTGCAGAGCTACTATCGAGTGCCGAGGGTGATACCTCGTATAGCACTTCTGATGAGATCTCTGCAGTGTAGTTAATTGGTCGTGGTCTTCCAGGGTGATTCCTTCTTCACCACTTCCGATAACTACTCCGTCAAGCAACCCCTCAAGTGTGAACCATCGAGGGTGATTCCTCCAAGTTTACCTTGACTGTTACATCGAGTGGAAATCCATCGAGGGTGATTCCTCGGGTTTTCCCCTTGCTATTTAGACACATGGTTACTTTGACTTTACCACAGAACCATGATGATGTCGGGTCGGCCCCGAGGGGTACCCGCGAGAGAAATGTGCAGTCGGGTTGACCGTGAGTGTACCCGCGGGTTGATGTGTAGTCGGGTTGACCTGGAGGGTACTCGGGAGATTACTATGCGGCACAGTCGGGTATTCTTAGCCCTTGTCGTAAGTCCGTGAGACGGGGCGACGGGACCACATATAGTGAATCATTGATCGTTACCGCGCGCTCCCAAGACACTAACAGTTTGGATATGTGGTCCGAGTAGGCCTCTGGCCTTTTTGCACTGACCACCACGCGGGAATAAGTATGGGCACTCTGCGTCGTATGTATCAACTGAAAGCTCTTCGGACATCAGCGACTGAGCGGCGCGCACCCGGGTGGCCCGCGTAAGCACCTGCCTTGTATACGGAGGTTGCCAGGACTGACACCGGCCGCGTACGCAACATGCAGGAGTGCAAAGGGCGATTGGCCCAAGACCCCTGCGCGCTTAGGATGTAGACCAGCGTGCTGGCGTCTCTGTTGAGCCTAGGTAGGGCTGCGGTGTGTTGATCGTCCGAGGCCGGTCATGACCTGATGGTGTGTCCGGCCGGAGTTGATTGAGCGTGTTGGGTAAGTTTGTGCACCCCTGCAGGGAAGATTGATCTATTCGAATAGTCATGTCCACGGTAACGGACGCTCGGAGTTGTATCCCGATCGATACAACTAGAACTGGATGCTAAGGCATGAGATGGGTATGATTGCTCTGGGATTGCTTTCTCGCAGGGAGTCGAGGAAGGATCTCTGGGCGTTAATACTACAACTTACTTTGCTACTTTAAATATGCTAATTTGCACTCTTCTAATGCTGCAAGATGCTAGTCTTTGATAGGCTAAACTTTCCCTTCTCTTCTGGCATTTCTGCAGTTCAGTCCAAAGATATAGCTCCATTCCTTTGATACTAATGCATACTTAGTTTAGTTCTGATGTAAGTCTTGCGAGTACTTTGGATGAGTACTCACGGTTGCTTTGCTACTTCTTTTCCCCTTTACTCGATTGCTACGATCAGATGACGGATCCCAGGAGCCAGATGTTACCACCGATGACTACTACTACCCTGAGGGTGCCTACTACTATGTGGAGGCCGCCGACGACCATGAGTAGTTAGGAGGCTCCCAGGCAGGAGGCCTTACCTTATCGATCGTTGTTGCTTTTGTGCTAGCCTTCTTAAGGCAAACTTGTTTAACTTATGTCTGTACTCAGATATTATTGCTTCCGCTGACTCGTTTGTATTCGAGCCCTCGAGGCCCCTGGCTTGTAAAATAAAGCTTGTATGACTTTAATTTGTGTCTAGACTTGTGTTGTGATATCTTCCCGCGAGTCCCTGATCTTGATTGTACACGTTTGTGTGTATGATTAGTGTATGATTGAATCGGGGGCGTCACAAAGCATTGATCATGTCTGAAATGAACTAGCGGCCTATGCAAAACATTGAAAATGGTATATGCCAAGTTGATCGGAGTGGAACAACAAGAACATATCGAGTCTTTTGTGTCATTTCGTCGAACAGGTGATTGCTTGTATCTGCGTTGGTATTTCCCCGAAGAGGAGAGGATGATGTAGCACAGCAAAGGTAAGTATTTCCCTCAGTTATGAAACCAAGGTTATCAATCCAGTAGGAGAACCAAGCAACACTATCTAAACAACACCTGCACACAAACAACAAAAACTTGCAACCCAACAAGTAAGAGGGGTTGTCATTCCCTCCTCGGTATTGAGATAGATTAAATTGTATGAGACTGGATAAATAGACCTAGCAAAAACTCAAAATACAATAAATAAAGAAAAATTGCAGCAAGGTATTTTTGGGTTTTGATATGATAGGAAATAGACCCAGGGGCCGTAGATTTCACTAGAGGTTTCTCTCAAGAAAATAGCATACAGTGGGTAAACAAATTATTGTTGGGGAATTGACAGAAGAGCAAATAATTATGACGATATCCAAGGCAATGATCATGTATATAGGCATCACGTCCAAGATTAGTAGACCGACTCCTGCCTGCATCTACTACTATTATTCCACACATCAACCGCTATCCAGCATGCATCTAGTGTATTAAGTTCATGAAAAAAATGGAGTAATGCAATAAGAACGATGACATGATGTAGATAAGACTATTCATGTAGGAATAGACCCCATCTTTTTATCCTTAATGGCAACGATACATGCATGTCATGTCTCCTTCTTTCACTGAGATTGAGCACCGCAAGATCGAACCCATCACAAAGCACCTCTTCCCATGGCAAGAAAAATCAATCTAGTTGGCCAAACCAAGCCAAAGTTTCAGAGAAGAAATACGAGGCTATAACAATCATGCATAAAAGAGTTCAGAGAAGACTCAAATAATATTCATAAATAGATCTGATCATAAACTCACAATTCATCGGATCCCAACAAACACACCGCAAAAAGTCATTACATCAAATAGATCTCCAAGAACATCGAGGAGAAGATTGTATTGAAGATCAAAAAGAGAGAAGAAGCCATCTAGCTACAGCCTATGGACTTGTAGGTCTATGGTAAACTACTCACGCATCATCGGAGGAGCACCAATGAGGATGATGAACCCCTTTGTGATTATTTCCCCCTCCGGCAGAGTGCCGAAAAAGGCCTTTAGATTGGATCTCGTGGTTCTGGAACTTGCGGTGGCTGGAATTGTGTTTCGTCGACTCCCCTAGGGGTTTTGGGATTTTAGAGTATTTATAGAGCTGATAGGCGGTGGAGAAGCTTCCTGTGGTGCCCACTACCCACCAGGGCGCTCTTGGGCCTTCTAGCGTGCCCTGGTGCCTAGTGGGCCCCACGGGCCTCCTCCCGTGCACTTCTTTGGCTCCCTGGTGTCTTCTGGGCCGAATAAATCTCCAAAAAGTTTCACTGCATTTGGACTTCATTTCATATGGATATTCCGCAAAGTAAAAAACAAGCAAAAAACAACAACTGGCACTGGGCACTATGTCAATAGGTTAGTCCCAAAAAATGATATAAAGTTGCCAGTAAATGAATATAAAACATCCAAGATTGATAATATAACAACATGGAACAATAAAAAATTATAGATACGTTGGAGACGTATCATCATCCCCAAGCTTAATTCCTGCTCGTCCTCGAGTAGGTAAATGATAAAAACAGAATTTTTGATGTGGAATGCTGCCTAACATGTTTACCACATATTCCTTTCTTTTGTAGCATGGACATTTGAACTTTAGATGACTCAAAGCAATAGTATATAATTGATATGAGGATGTCAATACTCAAGCATATCAACAAGCAACCATGTCTTCCAAAATATCAACACTAAAGAAAGCTATCCCTAGCCCATTATGCTCAATCATTGATCCATTCATGAAACACACTCAAATATTAGCTAGATCCAATGCACAAGTATGATAATAGTGCTCCCTAGTTGGTGCTTTATAAGAGAAGATGGCGACTCAAAAAAATAAAAATTGCATAAAAGTAAATATATAGGCCCTTCACAAAGGGAAGCAGAGATTTGTAGAGGTGCCAGAGCTCGAAGCTTGATACGTCCATTTTGCATCATGTTTACCTACTGTTATTTATTATGTTTCTATGCATAATAAAGCTTTTTGGAGTAATTCTAATGCATTTTCTCTCATAATATGCGAGGTTTACACAAAGAGGGAGAATACCGGCAGCTGGAATTCTGGACCTGGAAAAGCTACGTCAGAGTTACCTATTCTGAACATCTCCAAACGAGCTGAAAATTTGCGGAGAATTATTTTCGAATATATGAAGAATATTGGAGCAAATAACCACCATAGGGGGGCCATTAGGTGGGCACAACCCACCGGGGCGCGCCAGGCAGCCCAGGCGCGCCCTGGTGGGTTGTGCCCTCCTCGGCCCACCTCCGGTGCCCCTCTTCTGGTATATAAGTCATTTAACCTAAAAAAAATAAGAAGAGGACTTCCGGGACGAAGCGCCATCGTCTCGAGGCGGAACTTGGGCAGGAGCACTTTTGCCCTCCGGCGAAGCGATTCCGCCGGAGGAACTTCCCTCCCGGAGGGGGAAATCATCGTCATCGTCATCACCAACAACTCTCCCATCTTTGGGAGGGACATCTCCATCAACATCTTCAACAGCACCATCTCCTTTCAAACCCTAGTTCATCTCTTGTGTTCAATCTTTGTACTGGAACCTTAGATTGGTACTTGTGGGTGACTAGTAGTGTTGATTACATCTTGTAGTTGATTACTATATGGTTTATTTGGTGGAAGATTATATGTTCAAATCCATTATGCTATTTAATACCCCTATGATCTTGAGCATGATTATTATTTGTGAGTAGTTACTTTTGTTCTTGAGGTCACGGGAGAAGTCATGTTGCAAGTAATCATGTGAACTTGATATGTGTTCGATATTTTGATGATATGTATGTTGTGATTCCCTTAGTGGTGTCATGTGAACGTCGACTACATGGCACTTCACCATATTTGGGCCTAAGGGAATGCATTGTGGAGTAGTTATTAGATGATGGGTTGCTAGAGTGACAGAAGCTTAAACCCTAGTTTATGCGCTACTTCGTAAGGGACTGATTTGGATCCAAAAGTTTAATGCTATGGTTAGATTTTATCTTAATACTTTTCTCGTAATTGCGGATGCTTGCGAGGGGGTTAATCATAAGTAGGAGGTTTGTTCAAGTAAGAACAGCACCTAAGCACCGGTCCGCCCACATATCAAATTATCAAAGCAGCGAACATGAATCAAACCAACATGATGAAAGTGATATGATGAAATTCCCGTGTACCCTCAAGAACGCTTTGCTTATCATAAGAGACCTTTTGGCCTGTCCTTTGCCACAAAAGGATTGGGCTACCTTGCTGCACATTATTTACCATTACCATTACTTGCTTGTTACAAATTATCTTGCTATCAAACTATCTGTTACTGACTATTTCAGTGCTTGCAGAAAATACCTTGCTGAGAACCACTTGTCATTTCCTTCTGCTCCTCGTTGGGTTCGACACTCTTACTTATCGAAAGGACTACGATTGATCCCCTATACTTGTGGGTCACCAAGGCTCTTTTCTGGCACTGTTGCCGGGGAATGAAGCGCTCTTGATAAGTGGAAATTGGTAAGGGAAAATTATTACTACGTGCTGAAATTTATTGTCACTTGCTACTATGGAGAACAATCCTTTGAGGGGTTTCTTCGGGGTATCTTCACCTCGACCGGAACCACAATTAGTTTCCACTCAACCTACTGCACCTACTGAAAATATTGGTTATGAAATTCCTTCGGGTATGATAGAACAACTGCTAGCTAATCCTTATGAAGGAGATGGAACTGAACATCATGATATGCACATGATATATGTAGATGAAATTTGTGGATTATTTAAGCTTGTAGGTTTACCTGGAGATGAAGCTAATAAGAAGGTTTTCCCTTTATCTTTTAAGGGAAAAGCATTGGCATGGTATAGGCTATGCGAAGATATTGTATCTGGGAACTAGAATCGATTGAAATTGGAATTTCATCAAAAAATTATCCTATGCATCTAGTTCATCGTGATCGGAATTACATATATAATTTTTGGCCTCGTGGAGGAGAAAGTATCGCTCTATCTTGGGGGAGGCTTAAGTCAATGTTATACTCATGCCCTAATCATGAGATCTCAAGAGAAATTATTATTCAGAATTTTTATGCTCGGCTTTCTCGTGATGATCAATCCATGCTCGATACTTCTTGTACTGGTTCTTTTATGAAGAAGACTATTGAATTCTGGTGGCATCTTTTAGAAAGAATTAAATGCAACTTTGAAGATTGGGAACTCGATGAAGGTAAAGAGTCAGGTATTAAGCTTGATTTTGATTGTGTTAAATCTTTTATGAATACCTATGCTTTTCACAAGTTTAGCACTAAATATGGACTTGACTCTGAGATAGTAGCCTCTTTCTGTGAATCATTTGCTACTCATGTTGATCTCCCCAAGGAGAAGTGGTTTAAATATCATCCACCTATTAAAGAAGAAATTAAAGAACCGGTTGTAGCTAAAGATGAAACTAACACTTACAATGTTGACCCAGTTGTTCCTACTGCTTATATTGAAAACCCACCTTTCCCTGTTAGGATAAAGGAACATGCTAAGGTCTTAACCATGGTCAATAAAAGTAATATTAGAGCACCTAAACCTACTGAACAAATCAAAGTAGAACCTTGTGTTGCTATGGTTAAAGATCTCTTGGCAGAAAATATAGATGGGCATGTTATTTACTTCTGTGATGAAGCTGCTAGAATTGCTAAACCCGATGAAAAAGATAAACATAGACCTGTTGTTGGCATGCCTGTTGTCTCAGTCAAAATAGGATATCACTGTTATCATGGTTTATGTGACTTAGGTGCTAGCGTGAGTGCTATTCCTTTTACCTTATACCAAGAAATTACGAATGATATAGCACCCGCTGAAATAGAAGACATAGATGTTACTATTAAACTCGCCAATAGATATACCATCACTCCACTTGGGATTGTGAGAGATGTTGAAGTATTGTGTGGGAAACAAAAATACCCTACTGATTTTCTAGTTCTTGGTTCCCCACAAGATGACTTTTATCCCATTATCTTTGGTAGACCTTTCTTGAACACTATCAATGCTACTATAGATTGTCTTAAACAAACTGTCAGTGGTCGCTTTGGTGATGAGTCTCATGAATTTAATTTTTCCAAGTTTAATAGACAACCTCACAAGAAAGAATTACCTAGTAAGGATGAAATAATTGGTCTTGCTTCTATTGTCGTGCCTCCTACTAATCCACTAGAACAATATTTGCTAGACCATGAAAATGATATGCATATGAATGAAAGAAATGAGATAGATAAAATTTTCTTTGAACAACGACCTCTGCTCAAACATAATTTGCCTATTGAAACTCTAGGAGGTCCTCCTCCACCTAAAGGTGATCCTGGGTTTGAACTGAAACAATTGCCAGACACTTTGAAATATGCTTATCTTGATGAGAAAAAGATATATCCTATTATTATTAGTGCTAACCTTTTAGAACATGAACCAGAAAGATTATTAAAAATTATGAAGAAGCACCGAGCTGCTATTGGATATACTCTTGATGATCTTAAGGGCATTAGTCCCACTCTATGTCAGCACAAGATTAATATGGAACCTGATGCTAAACCCGTTGTTGATCACCAACGATGTTTGAATCCTAAAATGAAAGAAGTGGTAAGAACTGAAATAATAAAGCTTCTGGAAGCAGGTATAATCTATCCCATAGCTGATAGTAGATGGGTAAGTCTCGTTCATTGTGTCCCTAAGAAGGGAGGTATTACTGTTGTTCCGAATGATAAAAATGAACTTATTCCACAGAGAATTGTCACTGGCTATAGAATGATAATTGATTTTAGAAAATTAAATAAAGCAACTAGAAAAGATCATTACCCTTTGCCTTCTATTGATCAAATGCTAGAAAGATTATCTAAGCACACGCACTTTTGTTTCCTTGATGGATATTCTAGTTTTTCTCAAATACCTGTTTCACAACCTGATCAAGACAAAACCACCTTTACTTGTCCTTTTGGAACTTATGCTTATAGACGTATGCCTTTTGGTTTATGCAATGCACCTACTACCTTTCAAAGATGTATGACTGCTATATTCTCTGATTTTTGTGAAAAGAATGTTGAGGTTTTCATGGATGACTTTTCCGTTTACGGAACTTCTTTTGATGATTACTTAAGCAACCTTGATCGAGTTTTGCAGAGATGTGAGCAAACTAATCTTGTCTTGAGTAGGGAGAAGTGCCACTTTATGGTTAATGAAGGTATTGTCTTGGGGCATAAAAATTTTGAACGAGGTATTGAGGTCGATAAAGCTAAAGTTGATGCAATTGAGAAAATTCCATGTCCTAAAGATATCAAAGGTATTCGTAGTTTCCTTGGTCATGCTGGTTTCTATAGGAGGTTTATTAAAGACTTCTCTAAAATTTCTAGGCCTCTTACAAATCTTTTACAAAAGGATGTTCCATTTATTTTTTATGATGATTGTGTAGAAGCTTTTGAAACACTTAAGAAAGCCTTAACTTCTACACGTATCGTTCAACCACCTGATTGGAACTTGCCTTTTGAAATTATGTGTGATGCTAGTGATTATGCTGTGGGTGTTGTTCTAGGACAAAGAGTTGATAAAAAGTTAAATGTTATCCATTATGCTAGTAAAACTCTAGACAGTGCTCAACGAAACTATGCTACTACTGAAAAAGAATTTTTAGCAGTTGTATTTGCTTGTGATAAATCCAGATCTTATATTGTTGATTCTAAAGTGATTGTTCACACTGATCATGCTGCTATAAAATATCTTATGGAAAAGAAAGATGCTAAACCTAGACTCATTAGGTGGGTTCTCCTGTTACAGGAATTTGATTTACATACCACTGATAGAAAAGGAGCTGAGAACCGCGTAGCTGATAACTTGTCTAGGTTAGAAAATATTCTTGATGACCCACAACCTATTAATGATAGCTTTCCTGATGAGCAACTAGCTACAATAAATGTTTCTCATAACACTCCTTGGTATGCTGACTATGCTAATTACATTGTTGCAAAATATATACCACCTAGTTTCACATACCAACAAAAGAAAAAAAATCTTCTACGATTTAAGACATTACTTTTGGGATGATCCCACATCTTTACAAAGAAGGAGTAGATGGTATTATTAGACGTTGTGTACCTGAGCATGAACAGGAACAAATCCTATGAAAATGTCACTCCGAAGCTTATGGAGGACATCATGCGGGAGATAGAACTGCTCACAAGGTATTGCAATCTAGTTTTTATTGGCCTACTCTCTTCAAGGATTCTCGTAAGTTTGTTTTAGAATTGGTAATATTGCTAAGCGTCAGGAAATGCCTATGAATTTTTCTCTTGCAGTTGAACCATTTGATGTTTGGGGTTTTGATTACATGGTACCTTTTCCTTCCTCTAATGGGTATACACATATTTTAGTTGCTGTTGATAATGTTACTAAGTGGGTAGAAGCTATTCCAACTAGTAGTGCTGATCACGACACCTCTATTAAAATGCTTAAGGAAGTTATTTTCCCAAGGTTTGGAGTCCCTAGATATTTAATGACTGATGGTGGTTCACACTTTATTCATGGTGCCTTCCGTAAAATGCTTGCTAAGTATGATGTTAACCATATAATTGCATCACCCTATCATCCTCAGTCTAGTGGTCAAGTTGAACTTAGTAATAGAGAAATCAAATTAATTCTACAAAAAACTGTCAATAGGTCATGAAAGAATTGGTCTAAGAAATTAGATGATGCACTTTGGGCTTATAGAACAGATTATAAAAACCTATGGGTATGTCTCCTTATAAAATGGTATATGGAAAAGCTTGTCATTTGCCGCCTGAGTTAGAACATAAAGCATATTAGGCAATTAAAGAACTCAACTATGACTTCAAACTTGCCGGCGAAAAGAGGTTATTTGATATTAGCTCACTAGATGAATGGAGAACCCAAGCTTATGAAAATGCCAAGTTGTTTAAAGAAAAAGTTAAAAGATGTCATTATAAAAGAATCCAAAAGCGTGAGTTCAAAGAGGGTGAATATGTCCTTTTGTACAACTCTCATTTCAGATTCTTTGTAGGAAAGCTACTCTCCAAATGGGAAGGACCTTTTGTTATCAAAGAAGTTTATCGTTCTGGAGCTATCAAAATAAATAATGCCGAAGGCACTAACCCGAAGGTTGTCAATGGGCAAAGAATTAAACGCTATATCTCAGGTACGCCTATTAATGTTGAAAGCAATATTATGCAAACCATGACACCAGAGGAACACATAAAAGAAACCTTCCAGAACACTCCAGAATCGTGAGAAAAAGAGGAGGTACGTGATACGGTAAGTAAACGGACTCCGAAAAATCCGCAAAAATATTTTTTGTCAGTTTTGGAATATAACAAAAATTAGGAAAATAAGAAACAACCAGGAAGGCAACCCTGGTGGGCACAAGACACTAGGGCGCGGCTGGCTTGCCAGGCGCGCCCAGGTGGGTTATGCCCACCTCGGGTACCTTCTGGACTCCATTTTTCTCTCGTTTACTTGTTTCCCAAGATAAAAAAATCTTCATATACCCCCCGAACCTATTGACCACCATATCATGGAGAAATCTTCTGTTCTTCTTTCTTGTTGTTTCCTGACAGATCTGAAAAATAAGTCGTCTCAAGATTCCGAGGAGGATTGCCCAGTTTCTTATCAGCCCTTAGATAAAAATATCTTCAAGGAAACCTATCCCTATATATGGTTCACTGATGAGGTGTAACACCCCCAGTGGTTAGCTACAGTAATCCCCCTTTTTATAATGCCAAGTCATCATGATCAACAGTGCTTAATCATCATTAGTATCATATCTCTTTTCAAATTCAAATTCAAATGGAAATTAAACTGAAAGTGAAAATAAAAGTTGTTCAAATTTGAAAACTAAATTGTTCATAATATTGTAAATAATCCAGAGACAATTCTAAAATTATATTCAACATATACTAAATTAGTTAATTGACTCAAACAGCAACAAAACAGGAGTAATTAATCCATATTCATTTATTGAAAATCCAAATAAAATTCATTTACTTCCAAACCAATTTCTAACAGTGAATAAAACTGCACTATAAATATGTGGCTAGTTCACCTATTTTTCAAAAGTCTATTTGGGGCTAAACAATTTGGAAGGCAGCAAATAAAAAGAGAAAACAGAAAAGAAAAGACAGAAAAGGAAATAAAGAAAATGGGAAAAAAAACGCACTGTGTGCACGGCCCAAGTGAACTACAGGCCGGCCCAGCCCAGCGCGGTCTCCTTCAACCTACTGCTCCCCCCTCACGCGCTGTCCCCCTCTGCCGCTAGACTGCGCGTCCCCGGGCTTGCCCCCCCCCCCCCCTTCGCTCCTCGTGACAGCGCACCCAGCCGCCCATTTCTGGTAGATAAGGGCTAGCCCCGCGCCCTCTGGCCTCTCTCTCGCCTCACTCTCTCCCCCTCTTCCTCTCTGCTCCTCCCCGAGCGCCACCGCCGCCAGCTCGCGGTCGTCTGTACGGCTAGGAGCCATCCCGCGCCGTGTGACCACGTCCAGGAGGACCACCGTTGACCGCCTTGTCGTCTGCGCCCTCCCGTTCGATCGGAGCAGCCCCGCAGCGTCGCCATCGGGCCGTCTTCCTCGTCGGACGCCGCCGCCTCACCGTCGTCGATTTGCTCCCCTCCGAGCCCTCCGGCTTCCCCGAGACCTCCCTCGAGCTCCACTGTGAGCACCCGGTCCTCACCGACCTCCCATCTCTCTCTCTCGCGTCCCGTAGCCTAGTCGCTGTCGCTGCCGTGCCGCCACCGCCGTCGGGCTCGGTCGTCGCCGGTGTTAGAGCCATCTCCCGGATGAACCAGTGGCATGGGTGGATGCGCGGCTTCGCGCTGATCCGATCCCTGCCCTCCGCCGCTCGAATAGGTCGTCGGAGCGCAACTCCGGTGAGCCGCCACCGTGTCGGGCCTCGCCGCCGCCCCCTCCCAGGCGCGCGCTGGTTTTAAACCAGCCGGCCGGCTCACTGACATGCGGGCCCGCCCGGTGGTTAATTAGCCCCTAAACCCCTGCTAACTCCACTGACTACTGGGCCCCAGGCCACTAACTAATTTGGTTTAGTTAAATAAAAACTGTTAACTGGATCTGTGAGTATGACATGTGGGCCCCCACGGGCACTGTTCATGTTTGACCCAGTCAACACTTTGACTGTTGACTTGCTGACTGTGCATGCTGACTCAGCCTGGACCCCACCTGTCATACTCTAGGGCTAGCTGAGTCTAGGTATAAAAAGTATTTGCACTGTTCTGGATAATGTTTTGGATAATTCGAATTTAAATAATTAAATAAATTCTAGAAAATCAATAAAACTTTAGAAAATCATATCTTTTAAACCGTAACTCCGATGAAAATAATTTATATATGAAAGTTGATCAGGAAAATCCCACGAATCCGAATATGCCCTCCTTTCATCTGTCACATGATACTAGCATGATGAACATGGAACTTCCCTCTCCGGATCGTCTGTCCGATAAATCCAAAGCCCCGGGAAATATCGTCAGATATTCTCCCGCTCCGTCTGATACGTGTAGTACTGCGTTAGACTACCCCTAGCACTGTGTATTGCCATGACATGCATCGTGTTGCATCTGTTTGCTTGTATTTATTGTTTCCTCCCCCTCTTCTCTCTTGTTAGACCCCGACGCAGTTCCCGGTACCGACGCAGCTCCGGAGCCCGACGCCACCGTTGATGACCTTTGACTGGCCCCACCTGTCGGCCACTGGTGTACCTCTGGGTGCACTGCACCGAGTGCACCTAGCCCCTTTTTCTGCCTTTTTTTGAATTAGTTAATTAAAAAATTACAAAAATGTTTAAAACTTTGAAAATTAATATCAAATAAACCGTAACTCGGATGAAAATAATTTATATATGAAATTGGTCAGAAAAATCCAATGAATCCGAATATGCAATCCGTTCATCTGTCACATGCCCCTAGCATGATAAACATGGAACCTTCCCCTCTCTTTTCATCTGTCCGAAAAATGCCAAACACCGAGAAAACCCCTTGAGATGTTTTCCCTCTCCGTCTGCAATGTGTAGTACTACGTTAGGTCACCCCTAACACTGCTTGTTGTTGTGTCATTCTTAGTGATGCATCTGTTTGCTTTATATTTACTGTTTCTCCCCCTTCTTCTCTCCAGTAGACCCCGAGACCGATGCTGCCCCTGTGATCAACTACGTCACCGACGACCCTTCTTCCTTTTCAGCAGAGCTTCTAGGCAAGCAAACCCCCCTTGATCATTCGATATCGCCCATTCCCTTCTCTCTTATGCTTGCATTAGAACTGCTACTGCTTTTGTATGATCCTATTATGATGCATAGCCTGATTTTGTAACCTGCAATTGTTACCTTACTTGTTTATCCTAAATTGCTTAGTATAGGTTGGTTAGTGATTCATATGTGACCCCTCACCTTGTCCTAGTTGCCCCCGCTTGATAACCGATGGCTCGATCAACATGATCGACGTCCAGAGCCCGACACATCACATCACACCACCTTAGTTGTACGACTCTGCAGAGCTACTATCGAGTGCCGAGGGTGATACCTCGTATAGCACTTCTGATGAGATCTCTGCAGTGTAGTTAATTGGTCGTGGTCTTCCAGGGTGATTCCTTCTTCACCACTTCCGATAACTACTCCGTCAAGCAACCCCTCAAGTGTGAACCATCGAGGGTGATTCCTCCAAGTTTACCTTGACTGTTACATCGAGTGGAAATCCATCGAGGGTGATTCCTCGGGTTTTCCCCTTGCTGTTTAGACACATGGTTACTTTGACTTTACCACAGAACCATGATGATGTCGGGTCGGCCCCGAGGGGTACCCGCGAGAGAAATGTGCAGTCGGGTTGACCGTGAGTGTACCCGCGAGTTGATGTGTAGTCGGGTTGACCTGGAGGGTACTCAGGAGATTACTATGCGGCACAGTCGGGTATTCTTAGCCCTTGTCGTAAGTCCGTGAGACGGGGCGACGGGACCACATATAGTGAATCATTGATCGTTACCGCGCGCTCCCAAGACACTAACAGTTTGGATATGTGGTCCGAGTAGGCCTCTGGCCTTTTTGCACTGACCACCACGCGGGAATAAGTATGGGCACTCTGCGTCGTATGTATCAACTGAAAGCTCTTCGGACATCAGCGACTGAGCGGCGCGCACCCGGGTGGCCCGCGTAAGCACCTGCCTTGTATACGGAGGTTGCCAGGACTGACACCGGCCGCGTACGCAACATGCAGGAGTGCAAAGGGCGATTGGCCCAAGACCCCTGCGCGCTTAGGATGTAGACCAGCGTGCTGGCGTCTCTGTTGAGCCTAGGTAGGGCTGCGGTGTGTTGATCGTCCGAGGCCGATCATGACCTGATGGTGTGTCCGGCCGGAGTTGATTGAGCGTGTTGGGTAAGTTTGTGCACCCCTGCAGGGAAGATTGATCTATTCGAATAGTCATGTCCACGGTAACGGACGCTCGGAGTTGTATCCCGATCGATACAACTAGAACTGAATGCTAAGGCATGAGATGGGTATGATTGCTCTGGGATTGCTTTCTCGCAGGGAGTCGAGGAAGGATCTCTGGGCGTTAATACTACAACTTACTTTGCTACTTTAAATATGCTAATTTGCACTCTTCTAATGCTGCAAGATGCTAGTCTTTGATAGGCTAAACTTTCCCTTCTCTTCTGGCATTTCTGCAGTTCAGTCCAAAGATATAGCCCCATTCCTTTGATACTAATGCATACTTAGTTTAGTTCTGATGTAAGTCTTGCAAGTACTTTGGATGAGTACACACGGTTGCTTTGCTACTTCTTTTCCCCTTTACTTGATTGCTACGATCAGATGACAGATCCCAGGAGCCAGATGTTACCACCGATGACTACTACTACCCTGAGGGTGCCTACTACTATGTGGAGGCCGCCGACGACCATGAGTAGTTAGGAGGCTCCCAGGCAGGAGGCCTTACCTTATCGATCATTGTTGCTTTTGTGCTAGCCTTCTTAAGGCAAACTTGTTTAACTTATGTCTGTACTCAGATATTATTGCTTCCGCTGACTCGTTTGTATTCGAGCCCTCGAGGCCCCTGGCTTGTAAAATAAAGCTTGTATGACTTTAATTTGTGTCTAGACTTGTGTTGTGATATCTTCCCGCGAGTCCCTGATCTTGATTGTACACGTTTGTGTGTATGATTAGTGTATGATTGAATCGGGGGCGTCACAAAGCATTGATCATGTCTGAAATGAACTAGCGGCCTATGCAAAACATTGAAAATGGTATATGCCAAGTTGATCGGAGTGGAACAACAAGAACATATCGAGTCTTTTGTGTCATTTCGTCGAACAGGTGATTGCTTGTATCTGCGTTGGTATTTCCCCGAAGAGGAGAGGATGATGTAGCACAGCAAAGGTAAGTATTTCCCTCAGTTATGAAACCAAGGTTATCAATCAAGTAGGAGAACCAAGCAACACTATCTAAACAACACCTGCACACAAACAACAAAAACTTGCGACCCAACAAGTAAGAGGGGTTGTCATTCCCTCCTCGGTATTGAGATAGATTAAATTGTATGAGACTGGATAAATAGACCTAGCAAAAACTCAAAATACAATAAATAAAGAAAAATTGCAGCAAGGTATTTTTGGGTTTTGATATGATAGGAAATAGACCCAGGGGCCGTAGATTTCACTAGAGGTTTCTCTCTAAAAAATAGCATACAGTGGGTAAACAAATTATTGTTGGGGAATTGACAGAAGAGCAAATAATTATGACGATATCCAAGGCAATGATCATGTATATAGGCATCACGTCCAAGATTAGTAGACCGACTCCTGCCTGCATCTACTACTATTACTCCACACATCAACCGCTATCCAGCATGCATCTAGTGTATTAAGTTCATGAAAAAAATGGAGTAATGCAATAAGAACGATGACATGATGTAGATAAGATCTATTCATTTAGGAATAGACCCCATCTTTTTATCCTTAATGGCAACGATACATGCATGTCATGTCTCCTTCTTTCACTGAGATTGAGCACCGCAAGATCGAACCCATCACAAAGCACCTCTTCCCATGGCAAGAAAAATCAATCTAGTTGGCCAAACCAAGCCAAAGTTTCAGAGAAGAAATACGAGGCTATAACAATCATGCATAAAAGAGTTCAGAGAAGACTCAAATAATATTCATAAATAGATCTGATCATAAACTCACAATTCATCGGATCCCAACAAACACACCGCAAAAAGTCATTACATCAAATAGATCTCCAAGAACATCGAGGAGAAGATTGTATTGAAGATCAAAAAGAGAGAAGAAGCCATCTAGCTACAGCCTATGGACTTGTAGGTCTATGGTAAACTACTCACGCATCATCGGAGGAGCACCAATGAGGATGATGAACCCCTTTGTGATTATTTCCCCCTCCGGCAGAGTGCCGAAAAAGGCCTTTAGATTGGATCTCGTGGTTCTGGAACTTGCGGTGGCTGGAATTGTGTTTCGTCGACTCCCCTAGGGGTTTTGGGATTTTAGAGTATTTATAGAGCTGATAGGCGGTGGAGAAGCTTCCCGTGGTGCCCACTACCCACCAGGGCGCTCTTGGGCCTTCTAGCGTGCCCTAGTGCCTAGTGGGCCCCATGGGCCTCCTCCCGTGCACTTCTTTGGCTCCCTGGTGTCTTCTGGGCCGAATAAATCTCCAAAAAGTTTCACTGCATTTGGACTTCATTTCATATGGATATTCCGCAAAGTAAAAAACAAGCAAAAAACAACAACTGGCACTGGGCACTATGTCAATAGGTTAGTCCCAAAAAATGATATAAAGTTGCCAGTAAATGAATATAAAACATCCAAGATTGATAATATAACAACATGGAACAATAAAAAATTATAGATACGTTGGAGACGTATCATCACCCCCAAGCTTAATTCCTGCTCGTCCTCGAGTAGGTAAATGATAAAAACAGAATTTTTGATGTGGAATGCTGCCTAACATGTTTACCACATATTCCTTTCTTTTGTAGCATGGACATTTGAACTTTAGATGACTCAAAGCAATAGTATATAATTGATATGAGGATGTCAATACTCAAGCATATCAACAAGCAACCATGTCTTTCAAAATATCAACACTAAAGAAAGCTATCCCTAGCCCATTATGCTCAATCATTGATCCATTCATGAAACACACTCAAATATTAGCTAGATCCAATGCACAAGTATGATAATAGTGCTCCCTAGTTGGTGCTTTATAAGAGAAGATGGAGACTCAAAAAAATAAAAATTGCATAAAAGTAAATATATAGGCCCTTCACAAAGGGAAGCAGAGATTTGTAGAGGTGCCAGAGCTCGAAGCTTGATACGTCCATTTTGCATCATGTTTACCTACTGTTATTTATTATGTTTCTATGCATACTAAAGCTTGTTGGAGTAATTCTAATGCATTTTCTCTCATAATATGCAAGGTTTACACAAAGAGGGAGAATACCGGCAGCTGGAATTCTGGACCTGGAAAAGCTACGTCAGAGTTACCTATTCTGAACATCTCCAAACGAGCTGAAAATTTGCGGAGAATTATTTTCGAATATATGAAGAATATTGGAGCAAATAACCACCAGAGGGGGGCCATTAGGTGGGCACAACCCACCGGGGCGCGCCAGGCAGCCCAGGCGCGCCCTGGTGGGTTGTGCCCTCCTCGGCCCACCTCCGGTGCCCCTCTTCTGGTATATAAGTCATTTAACCTAAAAAAAAATAAGAAGAGGACTTCCGGGACGAAGCGCCATCGTCTCGAGGCGGAACTTGGGCAGGAGCACTTTTGCCCTCCGGCGAAGCGATTCCGCCGGAGGAACTTCCCTCCCGGAGGGGGAAATCATCGTCATCGTCATCACCAACAACTCTCCCATCTTTGGGAGGGACATCTCCATCAACATCTTCAACAGCACCATCTCCTTTCAAACCCTAGTTCATCTCTTGTGTTCAATCTTTGTACTGGAACCTTAGATTGGTACTTGTGGGTGACTAGTAGTGTTGATTACATCTTGTAGTTGATTACTATATGGTTTATTTGGTGGAAGATTATATGTTCAGATCCATTATGCTATTTAATACCCCTATGATCTTGAGCATGATTATTATTTGTGAGTAGTTACTTTTGTTCTTGAGGTCACGGGAGAAGTCATGTTGCAAGTAATCATGTGAACTTGATATGTGTTCGATATTTTGATGATATGTATGTTGTGATTCCCTTAGTGGTATCATGTGAACGTCGACTACATGGCACTTCACCATATTTGGGCCTAAGGGAATGCATTGTGGAGTAGTTATTAGATGATGGGTTGCTAGAGTGACAGAAGCTTAAACCCTAGTTTATGCGCTACTTCGTAAGGGACTGATTTGGATCCAAAAGTTTAATGCTATGGTTAGATTTTATCTTAATACTTTTCTCGTAGTTGCGGATGCTTGCGAGGGGGTTAATCATAAGTAGGAGGTTTGTTCAAGTAATAACAGCACCTAAGCACCGGTCCGCCCACATATCAAATTATCAAAGCAGCGAACATGAATCAAACCAACATGATGAAAGTGATATGATGAAATTCCCGTGTACCCTCAAGAACGCTTTGCTTATCATAAGAGACCTTTTGGCCTGTCCTTTGCCACAAAAGGATTGGGCTACCTTGCTGCACATTATTTACCATTACCATTACTTGCTCGTTACAAATTATCTTGCTATCAAACTATCTGTTACTGACTATTTCAGTGCTTGCAGAAAATACCTTGCTGAGAACCACTTGTCATTTCCTTCTGCTCCTCGTTGGGTTCGACACTCTTACTTATCGAAAGGACTACGATTGATCCCCTATACTTGTGGGTCATCAAGGCTCTTTTCTGGCACTGTTGCCGGGGAATGAAGCGCTCTTGATAAGTGGAAATTGGTAAGGGAAAATTATTACTACGTGCTGAAATTTATTGTCACTTGCTACTATGGAGAACAATCCTTTGAGGGGTTTCTTCGGGGTATCTTCACCTCGACCGGAACCACAATTAGTTTCCACTCAACCTACTGCACCTACTGAAAATATTGGTTATGAAATTCCTTCGGGTATGATAGAACAACTACTAGCTAATCCTTATGAAGGAGATGGAACTGAACATCATGATATGCACATGATATATGTAGATGAAATTTGTGGATTATTTAAGCTTGCAGGTTTACCTGGAGATGAAGCTAATAAGAAGGTTTTCCCTTTATCTTTTTAGGGAAAAGCATTGGCATGGTATAGGCTATGCGAAGATATTGTATCTTGGAACTAGAATCGATTGAAATTGGAATTTCACCAAAAAATTATCCTATGCATCTAGTTCATCGTGATCGGAATTACATATATAATTTTTGGCCTCGTGGAGGAGAAAGTATCGCTCTATCTTGGGGGAGGCTTAAGTCAATGTTATACTCATGCCCTAATCATGAGATCTCAAGAGAAATTATTATTCAGAATTTTTATGCTCGGCTTTCTCGTGATGATCAATCCATGCTCGATACTTCTTGTACTGGTTCTTTTATGAAGAAGACTATTGAATTCTGGTGGCATCTTTTAGAAAGAATTAAATGCAACTCTGAAGATTGGGAACTCAACGAAGGTAAAGAGTCAGGTATTAAGCTTGATTTTGATTGTGTTAAATCTTTTATGAATACCTATGCTTTTCACAAGTTTAGCACTAAATATGGACTTGACTCTGAGATAGTAGCCTCTTTCTGTGAATCATTTGCTACTCATGTTGATCTCCCCAAGGAGAAGTGGTTTAAATATCATCCACCTATTAAAGAAGAAATTAAAGAACCGGTTGTAGCTAAAGATGAAACTAACACTTACAATGTTGACCCAGTTGTTCCTACTGCTTATATTGAAAACCCACCTTTCCCTGTTAGGATAAAGGAACATGCTAAGGTCTTAACCATGGTCAATAAAAGTAATATTAGAGCACCTAAACCTACTGAACAAATCAAAGTAGAACCTTGTGTTGCTATGGTTAAAGATCTCTTGGCAGAAAATATAGATGGGCATGTTATTTACTTCTGTGATGAAGCTGCTAGAATTGCTAAACCCGATGAAAAAGATAAACATAGACCTGTTGTTGGCATGCCTGTTGTCTCAGTCAAAATAGGATATCACTGTTATCATGGTTTATGTGACTTAGGTGCTAGCGTGAGTGCTATTCCTTTTACCTTATACCAAGAAATTACGAATGATATAGCACCCGCTGAAATAGAAGACATAGATGTTACTATTAAACTCGCCAATAGATATACCATCACTCCACTTGGGATTGTGAGAGATGTTGAAGTATTGTGTGGGAAACAAAAATACCCTACTGATTTTCTAGTTCTTGGTTCCCCACAAGATGACTTTTATCCCATTATCTTTGGTAGACCTTTCTTGAACACTATCAATGCTACTATAGATTGTCTTAAACAAACTGTCAGTGGTCGCTTTGGTGATGAGTCTCATGAATTTAATTTTTCCAAGTTTAATAGACAACCTCACAAGAAAGAATTACCTAGTAAGGATGAAATAATTGGTCTTGCTTCTATTGTCGTGCCTCCTACTAATCCACTAGAACAATATTTGCTAGACCATGAAAATGATATGCATATGAATGAAAGAAATGAGATAGATAAAATTTTCTTTGAACAACGACCTCTGCTCAAACATAATTTGCCTATTGAAACTCTAGGAGGTCCTCCTCCACCTAAAGGTGATCCTGGGTTTGAACTGAAACAATTGCCAGACACTTTGAAATATGCTTATCTTGATGAGAAAAAGATATATCCTATTATTATTAGTGCTAACCTTTTAGAACATGAACCAGAAAGATTATTAAAAATTATGAAGAAGCACCGAGCTGCTATTGGATATACTCTTGATGATCTTAAGGGCATTAGTCCCACTCTATGTCAGCACAAGATTAATATGGAACCTGATGCTAAACCCGTTGTTGATCACCAACGATGTTTGAATCCTAAAATGAAAGAAGTGGTAAGAACTGAAATAATAAAGCTTCTGGAAGCAGGTATAATCTATCCCATAGCTGATAGTAGATGGGTAAGTCTCGTTCATTGTGTCCCTAAGAAGGGAGGTATTACTGTTGTTCCGAATGATAAAAATGAACTTATTCCACAGAGAATTGTCACTGGCTATAGAATGATAATTGATTTTAGAAAATTAAATAAAGCAACTAGAAAAGATCATTACCCTTTGCCTTCTATTGATCAAATGCTAGAAAGATTATCTAAGCACACGCACTTTTGTTTCCTTGATGGATATTCTAGTTTTTCTCAAATACCTGTTTCACAACCTGATCAAGACAAAACCACCTTTACTTGTCCTTTTGGAACTTATGCTTATAGACGTATGCCTTTTGGTTTATGCAATGCACCTACTACCTTTCAAAGATGTATGACTGCTATATTCTCTGATTTTTGTGAAAAGAATGTTGAGGTTTTCATGGATGACTTTTCCGTTTACGGAACTTCTTTTGATGATTACTTAAGCAACCTTGATCGAGTTTTGCAGAGATGTGAGCAAACTAATCTTGTCTTGAGTAGGGAGAAGTGCCACTTTATGGTTAATGAAGGAATTGTCTTGGGGCATAAAAATTTTGAACGAGGTATTGAGGTCGATAAAGCTAAAGTTGATGCAATTGAGAAAATTCCATGTCCTAAAGATATCAAAGGTATTCGTAGTTTCCTTGGTCATGCTGGTTTCTATAGGAGGTTTATTAAAGACTTCTCTAAAATTTCTAGGCCTCTTACAAATCTTTTACAAAAGGATGTTCCATTTATTTTTTATGATGATTGTGTAGAAGCTTTTGAAACACTTAAGAAAGCCTTAACTTCTACACGTATCGTTCAACCACCTGATTGGAACTTGCCTTTTGAAATTATGTGTGATGCTAGTGATTATGCTGTGGGTGTTGTTCTAGGACAAAGAGTTGATAAAAAGTTAAATGTTATCCATTATGCTAGTAAAACTCTAGACAGTGCTCAACGAAACTATGCTACTACTGAAAAAGAATTTTTAGCAGTTGTATTTGCTTGTGATAAATCCAGATCTTATATTGTTGATTCTAAAGTGATTGTTCACACTGATCATGCTGCTATAAAATATCTTATGGAAAAGAAAGATGCTAAACCTAGACTCATTAGGTGGGTTCTCCTGTTACAGGAATTTGATTTACATACCACTGATAGAAAAGGAGCTGAGAACCGCGTAGCTGATAACTTGTCTAGGTTAGAAAATATTCTTGATGACCCACAACCTATTAATGATAGCTTTCCTGATGAGCAACTAGCTACAATAAATGTTTCTCATAACACTCCTTGGTATGCTGACTATGCTAATTACATTGTTGCAAAATATATACCACCTAGTTTCACATACCAACAAAAGAAAAAAAATCTTCTACGATTTAAGACATTACTTTTGGGATGATCCCACATCTTTACAAAGAAGGAGTAGATGGTATTATTAGACGTTGTGTACCTGAGCATGAACAGGAACAAATCCTATGAAAATGTCACTCCGAACCTTATGGAGGACATCATGCGGGAGATAGAACTGCTCACAAGGTATTGCAATCTAGTTTTTATTGGCCTACTCTCTTCAAGGATTCTCGTAAGTTTGTTTTAGAATTGGTAATATTGCTAAGCGTCAGGAAATGCCTATGAATTTTTCTCTTGCAGTTGAACCATTTGATGTTTGGGGTTTTGATTACATGGTACCTTTTCCTTCCTCTAATGGGTATACACATATTTTAGTTGCTGTTGATAATGTTACTAAGTGGGTAGAAGCTATTCCAACTAGTAGTGCTGATCACGACACCTCTATTAAAATGCTTAAGGAAGTTATTTTCCCAAGGTTTGGAGTCCCTAGATATTTAATGACTGATGGTGGTTCACACTTTATTCATGGTGCCTTCCGTAAAATGCTTGCTAAGTATGATGTTAACCATATAATTGCATCACCCTATCATCCTCAGTCTAGTGGTCAAGTTGAACTTAGTAATAGAGAAATCAAATTAATTCTACAAAAAACTGTCAATAGGTCATGAAAGAATTGGTCTAAGAAATTAGATGATGCACTTTGGGCTTATAGAACAGATTATAAAAACCTATGGGTATGTCTCCTTATAAAATGGTATATGGAAAAGCTTGTCATTTGCCGCCTGAGTTAGAACATAAAGCATATTGGGCAATTAAAGAACTCAACTATGACTTCAAACTTGCCGGCGAAAAGAGGTTATTTGATATTAGCTCACTAGATGAATGGAGAACCCAAGCTTATGAAAATGCCAAGTTGTTTAAAGAAAAAGTTAAAAGATGTCATTATAAAAGAATCCAAAAGCGTGAGTTCAAAGAGGGTGAATATGTCCTTTTGTACAACTCTCATTTCAGATTCTTTGTAGGAAAGCTACTCTCCAAATGGGAAGGACCTTTTGTTATCAAAGAAGTTTATCGTTCTGGAGCTATCAAAATAAATAATGCCGAAGGCACTAACCCGAAGGTTGTCAATGGGCAAAGAATTAAACGCTATATCTCAGGTACGCCTATTAATGTTGAAAGCAATATTATGCAAACCATGACACCAGAGGAACACATAAAAGAAACCTTCCAGAACACTCCAGAATCGTGAGAAAAAGAGGAGGTACGTGATACGGTAAGTAAACGGACTCCGAAAAATCCGCAAAAATATTTTTTGTCAGTTTTGGAATATAACAAAAATTAGGAAAATAAGAAACAACCAGGAAGGCAACCCTGGTGGGCACAAGACACCAGGGCGCGCCTGGCATGCCCAGGTGGGTTATGCCCACCTCGGGTACCTTCTGGACTCCATTTTTCTCTCGTTTACTTGTTTCCCAAGATAAAAAAATCTTCATATACCCCCCGAACCTATTGACCACCATATCATGGAGAAATCTTCTGTTCTTCTTTCTTGTTGTTTCCTGACAGATCTGAAAAATAAGTCGTCTCAAGATTCCGAGGAGGATTGCCCAGTTTCTTATCAGCCCTTAGATAAAAATATCTTCAAGGAAACCTATCCCTATATATGGTTCACTGATGAGGTGTAACACCCCCAGTGGTTAGCTACAGTAATCCCCCTTTTTATAATGCCAAGTCATCATGATCAACAGTGCTTAATCATCATTAGTATCATATCTCTTTTCAAATTCAAATTCAAATGGAAATTAAACTGAAAGTGAAAATAAAAGTTGTTCAAATTTGAAAACTAAATTGTTCATAATATTGTAAATAATCCAGAGACAATTCTAAAATTATATTCAACATATACTAAATTAATTAATTGACTCAAACAGCAACAAAACAGGAGTAATTAATCCATATTCATTTATTGAAAATCCAAATAAAATTCATTTACTTCCAAACCAATTTCTAACAGTGAATAAAACTGCACTATAAATATGTGGCTAGTTCACCTATTTTTCAAAAGTCTATTTGGGGCTAAACAATTTGGAAGGCAGCAAATAAAAAGAGAAAACAGAAAAGAAAAGACAGAAAAGGAAATAAAGAAAATGGGAAAAAAAACCGCACTGTGTGCGCGGCCCAAGTGAACTACAGGCCGGCCCAGCCCAGCGCGGTCTCCTTCAACCTACTGCTCCCCCCTCACGCGATGTCCCCCTCTGCCGCTAGACTGCGCGTCCAGGGCGCCCCCCCCCCCCCCCCCCTCGCTCCTCGTGACAGCGCACCCAGCCGCCCATTTCTGGTAGATAAGGGCTAGCCCCGCGCCCTCTGGCCTCTCTCTCGCCTCACTCTCTCCCCCTCTTCCTCTCTGCTCCTCCCCGAGCGCCACCGCCGCCAGCTCGCGGTCGTCTGTACGGCTAGGAGCCATCCCGCGCCGTGTGACCACATCCAAGAGGACCACCGTTGACCGCCTTGTCGTCTGCGCCCTCCCGTTCGATCGGAGCAGCCCCGCAGCGTCGCCATCGGGCCGTCTTCCTCGTCGGACGCCGCCGCCTCACCGTCGTCGATTTGCTCCCCTCCGAGCCCTCCGGCTTCCCCGAGACCTCCCTCGAGCTCCACTGTGAGCACCCGGTCCTCGCCGACCTCCCATCTCTCTCTCTCGCGCGTCCCGTAGCCTAGTCGCTGTCGCTGCCGTGCCGCCACCGCCGTCGGGCTCGGTCGTCGCCGGCGTTAGAGCCATCTCCCGGATGAACCAGTGGCATGGGTGGATGCGCGGCTTCGCGCTGATCCGATCCCTGCCCTCCGCCGCTCGAATAGGTCGCCGGAGCGCAACTCCGGTGAGCCGCCACCGTGTCGGGCCTCGCCGCCGCCCCCTCCCAGGCGCGCGCTGGTTTTAAACCAGCCGGCCGGCTCACTGACATGCGGGCCCGCCCGGTGGTTAATTAGCCCCTAAACCCCTGCTAACTCCACTGACTACTGGGCCCCAGGCCACTAACTAATTTGGTTTAGTTAAATAAAAACTGTTAACTGGATCTGTGAGTATGACATGTGGGCCCCCACAGGCACTGTTCATGTTTGACCCAGTCAACACTTTGACTGTTGACTTGCTGACTGTGCATGCTGACTCAGCCTAGACCCCACCTGTCATACTCTAGGGCTAGCTGAGTCTAGGTATAAAAAGTATTTGCACTGTTCTGGATAATGTTTTGGATAATTCGAATTTAAATAATTAAATAAATTCTAGAAAATCAATAAAACTTTAGAAAATCGTATCTTTTAAACCGTAACTCCGATGAAAATAATTTATATATGAAAGTTGATCAGGAAAATCCCACGAATCCGAATATGCCCTCCTTTCATCTGTCACATGCTCCTAGCATGATGAACATGGAACTTCCCTCTCCGGATCGTCTGTCCGATAAATCCAAAGCCCCGGGAAATATCGTCAGATATTCTCCCGCTCCGTCTGATACGTGTAGTACTGCGTTAGACTACCCCTAGCACTGTGTATTGCCATGACATGCATCGTGTTGCATCTGTTTGCTTGTATTTATTGTTTCCTCCCCCTCTTCTCTCTCGTTAGACCCCGACGCAGTTCCCGGTACCGACGCAGCTCCGGAGCCCGACGCCACCGTTGATGACCTTGCCTTTGCCGCCGAGCAACCAGGCAAGCCCCCCCTTTGATCATCCCGATATCGCCCATTCTATTTTCTCATGCTTGCATTAGAATTGCTGCTACTACTGCTTTACCTATTCTGATGCATAGCCTATTTATTGTAACCTGCTATTGAAACCTTATCTGCTTATCCTAAATTGTCTAGTATAGGCTGGGTAGAGACCTATCAGTGACCCCACTTATCCCGACTGCCCCGCTGGATTATCAGAAGACCCGATCGACGGGATCGAAGACCAGGCCCCGACACCGCACATCACCCCCCCCCCTTAGGTACGACACTACAACGTTACTATCGAGTGCCGAGGGTGATACTCGTGTAGCACTTCTGATGTTAACTCTGTAGAGTAGCTATTTGGTCGTGGTCATCGAGGGTGAATCCTCCTTCGCCACTTCCAATAACGACGCCGTCGTACAACACATCAAGTGTGAACCCATCGAGGGTGATGCCTCCGAGTTCACCTTGACGGATACATCGAGTGGGAATTCAACGAGGGTGATACCTCGGATTCCCCTGATGTTATGGACACACGGATACTTGGACTTTACACTGTTACTTGGATAGGCGGGTCGACCCTGAGGGGTACCCGCGTGTGATGTGAAGGCGGGTTGCCTGTATGGTGTCCGAGTGATGAATACGAGGCATGGCCGGGCATTCTTGGCCCTTGCCGCAAGTCCTCGAGACGGGGCAACGGGGTCACATCGATCATGAGTCTCTGCTCGTTACCGCACCCCCAAGGTACTAACGGTTTGGATATGTGATCTGAGTGGGCCTCTGGCCCGATAGCAATAACCATCACGTGGGCATAGTATGGGCGTTCTGCATCGTATGCATCAGCCGAAAGCTCTGTCAGACGTCTAGTTCAACAGTGCGGCATGGAGTGATTGGCGCCATTCACGACAGAGGTGGTGCTTGGATCTGAGCCATGCGCGCAATGACCCGGAGGGCGAGGGGTGATGGCCCAAGACCCCCTTGCGCTTAGGATGTAGACCGGCGGGGACCTCTCTGCTGAGCTCTAGGTAGGGCTGCGGTGTGTCGTTTGGCCGAGGCCGGGCATGACCCGGAAAAGTGTGTCCGGCCGGAGTTAAGCGAGCGTGGTGGGTAAGTTGGTGCACCCCTGCAGGGAAGAACTAAGCTATGCATAGCCGGATCCTCGGTAACGGACACTCGGAGTTGTATCCCGATTGATACAATTAGAATTGGATACTATGGCTCTGGGATTGCTTCTCGCAGGGAGTCGAGAAGGGATCTCTGGATGAGGTTGATGACTGTATGGCTCTGGGATTGCTTTCTCGCAGGGAGTCGAGAAAGGATCTCTGGGTGAGGTTGAGACTTAATGATACTACTACTATTTTATATTGTACTAATCTACACTCTTCTAATGCTGCAAGACCGCTGAAGATGCTAGTCTTCGATAGGACTAGGCCTCCTCTCTATTCTGGCATTTCTGCAGCCCAGTCCACATATACAGCCTCTCTTTGATAATGTTGCATATGTAGTGTAGATCCTTGCTTGCTGAGTACTTTTGAGTACTCATGGTTGCTTTCTTTCTTTTTCCCCCATATCCATTTGATGCAACCAGATGGCGGAGCCCCTGAGACAGCTGCCCCGCCGACGATCACTACTTCTACCCCGAGGGTGGATACTACTACGAGCTTGCCAGAGACTAGGAGTAGGTTCGGAGGGTCCCAGGCAGGAGGCATGCGCCTTTCGATCGTAGTGTTTTCCTTTGCCCTGCCTTCTAAGGGCCTATCTTTGCTTTCTTTTATATCTGTACTCAGATATCTGATGCTTCCGCTGATGCTTGTATGCGAGCTTATGTATTCGAGCCCTCGAGGCCCCTGGCTTGTAATATAAAGCTTGTATGACTTTATTTATGTTTTAGAGTTGTGTTGTGATATCTTCCCGTGAGTCCTTAGGCTTGATCGTGTGCATTTGCGTGTATGATTAGTGCACGATTGAGCCGGGGGCGTCACATGAGGAAGATGAAGATGAACCCGTCCCTCCTCGTTTCAAGCAAGAAAGTAAGCAAGAATTTTGCAAAAAGATATTAGAGCTTGAGCAGGAGATCAGTGACTTAAAGGAGGAAAATTCCATCCTCAAGCGTAAGCTGAGGAAGAAAGATAAGATCGCTACTACCTCATCACCGCCACCACCTTCTTCACCACCAAAGGAGACTTGAGTATCGGGTATGGGCACTCCCCTTGGCTTGTGCCAAGCTTGGGGGAGATGCCCCGGTATCGTATCGCAATCACAATTTTTGCCTTTACTTATCTTAGTTCGATCCTTAGTTATCTTTTGATTTAGTTGAATAAAAATTTAGTTCGATCTTTCTTCGAGTGTTTGCTTAGTGATCTATCTATCCTTGTAATCGTGTGCGAGATATATAATAAAGTTTAGTTTGAGTTTTGCTTTCTTTACTTCCATGTTCAATAAAAAGAAAGGAAAATAAATAAAAAGATCGTACGCTAATCTTATGGTAAGTAATGACATCACATAAGGAAGAGTATAAGTAGTAAAATTTATTGGAGATTGACAAACAGAGCATTGGTCAATGATGCAATTCATGAAATAATTAATAAGGGAAGAGAATATTCACATGCAAATACACTATCTTGGACATCTTTTATGATTGTGAGCCCCCATCAAAATATTATATGCCAAAATTGTTGTTGTTGGACAAGGAAGACAACGTAATGATTTATGTTTGTTCATATTCACATAGAAGTTATATTGTCATAGATCCTTTAACATGTGGTGCTTGCCCCCTATCTTTGCTAGCCAAAATTTCCGCACTAAGTAGAGATACTACTTGTGCATCCAAAAACCCTTAAACCCAAATCTTGCTTTGAGAGTCCACCATACCTACCTATGGATTGAGTAAGATCCTTCAAGTAAGTTGTCATCGGTGCAATAAAGCAATAAAAATTGCTTCTAAATGTGTTAGATCATTTAGTGTAAGAGAAAATTGAGTGTTGTACGAACTTGTGATGGCAAAATAATAAAGGCGACAGACTACATAATAAAGGTTGCTATCACAAGGGGCAATATAATGTGATGTTCTTTTGCATTAAGAGATTGAGCATACAACCAAAAAGCGCATGGCAACCTGTGCTTCCCTCTGCAAAGGGCCTATCTTTTACCTTTATGTATTTACTTTTTTGTAAGAGTCAAAGTATTCTTCTCTATTCCTTTTTATTTTCTCTTTTGCAAGCACCATGTGGTGAGGAGAGATCTAGGAACATATATCCAGCTGAATATGGGTGGGCATGAGTTATTATTGTTGATGTCACCCTTGAGGTGAATGAGTTGGGAGGCGAAACTATAAGCCCCTATCTTCCTATGTGTCTAGTTGAAACTTTTTGTTCATGGGTATGCGGTGAGTGTTAGCAATCATAGAAGACTACATGATGGTTGAGTATGTGGACTTGCCAAAAGGCTCCGATACGTGACCCTTACTGAAAAGATGATGAATTGTAGTTGCAAAGTTGACTGTGAACATAGTTTGTTGGTTTTCAATAGAGTTTATGCTTTATACTTCGATGTTGTGATGAATTGTTACTTGTTCATGAGAAGTTTATGATAAAAGTTATGTGATAAAAGTTCTATGATAAAGTTTGTTGCTGTTATAATAATATACATGATGCTTCTATGTCCGTATTTTGTTTCTATCGACACCTCTCTCTCTAAGCATGTGGACATGTTTTTCGATATCAGTTTTTCGCTTGAGGACAAGCGAGGTCTAAACTAGGGGGAGTTGATACGTCCATTTAGCATCATGTTTACCTACTGTTATTTATTGTGTTTCTATGCATAATAATGCTTTTTGGAGTAATTCTAATGCCTTTTCTCTCATAATATGCAAGGTTTACACAAAGAGGGAGAATACCGACAGCTGGAATTCTGGACCAGGAAAAGCTACGTCAGAGTTACCTATTCTGAACATATAGAAATGAGCTGAAAATTTATGAAGAATTATTTTGGAATATATGAGGAATATTGGAGCAAATAACCACCAGAGGGGGCCCACCAGGTGGGCACAACCCACCTAGGCGCACCAGGGAGCCCAGGCGCGCCCTGGTGGGTTGTGCCCTCCTCGGCCCACCTCCGGTGCCCCTCTTCTGGTATATAAGTCATTTTGACCTAGAAAAAATAAGAAGAGGACTTTCGGGACGAAGCGCCGCCGTCTCGAGGAGGAACTTTGGCAGGAGGACTTTTGCCCTCCGGCGGAGCGATTCCGCCGGGGGAACTTCCCTCCCGGAGGGGGGAAATCATCGTCATCGTCATCACCAACAACTCTCCCATCTTTGGGAGGGCCATCTCCATCAACATCTTCAACAGCACCATCTCCTCTCAAACCCTAGTTCATCTCTTGTGTTCAATCTTTGTACTGGAACCTTAGATTGGTACTTGTGGGTGACTAGTAGCGTTGATTACATCTTGTAGTTGATTACTATATGGTTTATTTGGTGGAAGATTATATGTTCAGATCCATTATGCTATTTAATACCCCTCTGATCTTGAGCATGATTATTATTTGTGATTAGTTACTTTTGTTCTTGAGGTCACGGGAGAAGTCATGTTGCAAGTAATCATGTGAACTTGATATGTGTTCGATATTTTGATGATATGTATGTTGTGATTCCCTTAGTGATGTCATGTGAACGTCGACTACATGGCACTTCACCATATTTGGGCCTAAGGGAATGCATTGTGGAGTAGTTATTAGATGATGGGTTGCTAGAGTGACAGAAGCTTAAACCCTAGTTTATGCGCTACTTCGTAAGGGACTGATTTGGATCCAAAAGTTTAATGCTATGGTTAAATTTTATCTTAATACTTTTCTCGTAGTTGCGGATGCTTGCGAGGGGGTTAATCATAAGTAGGAGGTTTGTTCAAGTAAGAACAACACCTAAGCACCGGTCCACCCACATATCAAATTATCAAAGTAGCGAACACGAATCAAACTAACATCATGAAAGTGATATGATGAAATTCCCGTGTACCCTCAAGAACGCTTTGCTTATCATAAGAGACCGTTTTGGCCTGTCCTTTGCCACAAAAGGATTGGGCTACCTTGATGCACATTATTTACCGTTACCGTTACTTGCTCGTTACAAATTATCTTGCTATCAAACTATCTGTTACCGACTATTTCAGTGCTTGCAGAAAATACCTTGCTGAGAACCACTTGTCATTTCCTTCTGCTCCTTGTTGGGTTCGACACACTTACTTATCAAAAGGACTACGACTGATCCCCTATACTTGTTGGTCATCAAAGCTTAAATTGAGAGATAAAATTATTTTGAGAGGCATGCTTTTCCCGTCAACGAAAATGACCGAGAATTCCCAATACTTTCCATGCTAGATACATCATAGGCGGTTCCCAAACATAAAATAAAGTGTATTCCTTTTTCCACCATTCTTTCACAATCCATGGCTAGCCTATCCACGGGTGCCTTCCATACCAACACTTTCCAAGGAATTTATTATTAACAGCAATGTTGAGGATATCGCTTATCGTTAGCATCTCGGTCAGCTGGGGATCAGAGATTAATCGGAAATCGGCCGATTAATCGATTTTATCGGTCGACTATTAATCGGACATTTTTTTGCAAATCCCAGGTTCCCAACACTAAAATATGCTATATTCAACACCAAAACAATATTGGAGATAAGTGTTACCTTGATTCCTAGTCTTTGTATCATTGTATAATGACAAACAAAATAGGACAACGGTACATATTGCGTAACAAGGTCCACAAAACACAAATAAACGTAGTTTGTGCAAACATAGTGTTATGAATAGGCCTGATTTATCGGTAGATTCCCGATAAATTGCTTCTCATTGTGATAAATCGGCCCAAATGATAAACGGTGAAGATAAGGCATAATCTTATCGGTCACCCCAAGAGTAGCGATAAATCGGATGATAAATCGATGAATCGGAAGATTTTTTGAACAGTGATTAACAGCATAAAGTAAATTTCTTTTTCAATTCGAGACTGGGCATCCCTATTACCGGCCACACTCTCGTGCAATGACAAGTGAATAAAAACTCATCTTGAGAATAACACATCTAGCATGGAAAAATACACCCCCTGCCGCTTCATGAGCGGTACGGGCACACAAAAAGGAAATTCATTTTGAAAATTAGAGTTGGCAAATACAAATTTACTTGGAACGACATGGAAATACCACATATAGGTAGGTATGGTAGACTCATTGGCATAACTTGGTTTAAGGAGTTTGGATGCACAAGCAGTATTTCCGCTTAGTACAAGGGTAGGCTAGCAAATAGATTGAGAAGCAACCAACCAAAAAGCAAAAATGATCATAAACGAGCATTAAACATAACTAACACCGAATAATGCACCACAAGTAGGATGTAACTTCATTGCATAACTATTGACTTTCGTGCTTGCATAGGGAATCACAAACCTTAACACCAATATTCTCACTAAATCATAATTACTCACCAACATGACTCACATATTACTATCTCCATATCTCAAAACTATTACATGGAATCAAGTTTATAATATCCAATGATCTTCATGAAAGTTTTTATTATATCCCCCTTGAATATCTATCACTTTGGGACTAATTTCATATATTACCATTGCTACTAACAAGCTCTCAAACAATTTTAAGTGAAGAACAAGTGCACAAATATTTCTTCAAAATTTTCATCTCTCAAAATAATATAAGTGAAGCATGATAGGATATTTCTTCAAAAATTAAACAACCACCATTCTCAAAAAGATATAAGTGAAGCACTAGAGCAATTCCATAGCTCAAAAAATTTAAGTGAAGCACAGAGAGCAATTCTAACAAATCATAGCATCATTATGGCTCTATCAAATAGGTGTGTCCAGCAAGGATGATTGTGACAACTAAAAAGAAAAACAAGCAAAGACTCATATAATACAACACGCTCCAAGAAAAACTCATGATATGTGACGAATAAAAATATAGCTCCAAGTAAAATTATCGATGGTCGTTAGAAGAAAGAGGGGATGCCTTCCGGGGCATCCCCAAGCTTAGTTGCTTGGTTCTCCTTGAATATTGCCTTGGGGTGCCATGGGCATCCCCAAGCTTAGGCTCTTTTCACTCCTTATTCCTTCATCCATCGTGATCTCACCCAAAACTTGAAAACTTCAATCACACAAAACTTAACAAAAACCTTCATGAGATCCGTTAGTATAAGAAAACCAATCTTTACTTTAAGTACTGTTGAAAACCCATTCTTATTTTTTTATTGCAATATACCTACTGTATTCTAACTTTACTATGGCTAATACCCCCCGATATAGTCCATAAATTCATCAAAATAAGCACACAATGCAATGAAAACAGAATCTGTCAAAAACAGAACAGTCTGTAAAGACTGGAGTTTTTCTCATACTTCTATAACTCCAAAAATTCTGAAAACTTAGGATAACATAGGAAATTCGTATATCAATCTTGTATAAACAATTCAGATTTTTTCGTCGCTCCAGTGATTTTTAACAATTCTGCTAGTGGACGTAAAAGTTTCTGTTTTGCAACAAGATCAAATCAACCATCACCCAAGCCATCCTAAAGGCATTACTTGGCACAAACACTAATTAAAACATAAAAAGCACAATCATAATAGAGGCATAATTGTGTCAAGACACAAAAACAGAAAGAAAAAGAGAAAATTTTATTTTATTCATTGGGTTGCCTCCCAACAAGCGCTATTGTTTTATGCCCCTAGCTAGGCATAATGCAAAGATTCAAGTATTGTCATCTTTGGTTTTTAATCCATAGGTTGCCCTCATGATTGATTCATATGGTGTCTTAATTCTTGTTATAGTGAAGTATTCCATAATCTTTCTTAATTGAAACTAAAATTTAATATTCCCTTCTTTCATATCAATCACGGCACTTATAGTTCGTAAAAACGGTCTACCAAGTATTATAGGACAAGACAGATTGCAATCAATATCAAGAACAATAAAGTATATGGGCACATAATTCCTATTTGCAAGAATAAGAACATCATTAATTCTTCCCAAAGGCCTTTTAATAGTAGAATCCACCAAGTGCAAATTAAGAGAGCATTCTTCAATATTGGTAAAACCAAGTACATCACAAAGAGATTTCGGAATTTTGAAAACACTAGCACCTAAATCACATAAAGCATTGCACTCATAATTTTTGATCTTGACTTTAATGGTGGGTTCCCATTCATCATATAATTTTCTAGGAATTGAAATCTCTAGTTTCTAGCTTTTCTTCTAAAGCTTTCATCATCGCTTCTAGAATATGTTTAGTAAAAGCTTTGTTTTGTTCATAGGCACTGGGTGAATTTATCATGGATTGTGACAAAGAAATACACTCAATAAAATAACAACTATCATAATTAAAGTCTTTGTAATCCAAAAGAGTGGGCACATCACTAGTTAAAGTTTTGACCTCTCCAAACCCACTTTTATCAATTTTTCAACAAGATTTTCATCCTCCAAATTACGGGGATGCCTTCTAGCTAAAGTTGACTCTTCTTCAATCCCCTTATCATCAAGTTTAATATTACTAAACAAGGAATCAATAGAAGAAACACCAATCATCTTAACATCTTCATCATTATTATGAAAGCAATCAGCGAAAACGCTCTTCCTAAAAATTCTCTTTTAGCTCTAAGAATAGCGGTTCTTTTCCTACTTTCATCCATGGAAACATATAAGGCTTTAATTGATTCATTAATATCAACTTTGGGTGGAAAATTTTTAATCTTGAGATTTTCTACATCATGAATCTTGTTCAATTTTTCTTCTATCGTAGTGTTGAAAACTTTTTACGCATTGATAAATTCTTTAATATTACTCTCAAGATCAGAGGGCATCCTATTATTATTATAAGAAGAATTACCATAGGAATTACCATAATTATTAGATGAATTTCTAGGAAAAGGCCTAGGATTAAAATTACCTCTATAAGCATTGTTATTAAAATTGTTTCGCGAGACAAAATTCACATCTACGGGATCACTATTTTGCTCAATCAAAGTATACAAAGGCACATCATTAAGATCAATAGGAGCATTTTTTACTAGCAACCAATTTCAGAAGAGCATCAACCTTTTCACTCAAAGTACTAATTTCTTCAACAGAATTAACTTTTTTTTACTAGTAGGAGCTCTCTCAGTATGCCATTGTGAATAATTTGCCATGATATTATCGAGCAATTTAGTAGCTTCTCCCAAAGTAATTTCCGTAAAAGTACAACCCGCAGCGGAATCTAAAAGATTTCTAGAAACAAAATTCAATCCCGCATATTTTTTTTGTATAATCCTCCATAGATTTAAACCATGAGTAGGACAATTTCTTAGCATTAATTTCATTCTTTCCCAAGATTGCACATCATGTTCATGCTCAAGTTGCTTAAAATTCATGATTTGATTTCTAAGGGAAATAATTTTTGTAGGCCGAAAATACTTAGTAATAAAAGCATCTTTGCACTTATCCCAAGAATCAATACTATTACGAGGCAAAGATGAAAACCAAATTTTTGCACGATCCCTCAAAGAGAAAGGAAATAATTTCAATTTCACAATATCATTGTTCACATCTTTTTTTTTCATATCACACAATTCTACGGAAGTGTTTCAATGGGACGCGCATCCTCATTAGGACTACCAGAAAATTGCTCTTTCATAACAAGATTCAGCAAAGTGGCAATAATATCATAAGACTCCGCACTAGTGGCTGGAGGAGCAATCGGAGTATTAATAAAATCATTATTATTAGTATCGGAAAAATCACACAATTTGGTATTTTTGGAGACATCGTGACTATGCAAACAAGATCACACACAAACAAAAGATCAAACAAAAACGCAAACGAAAAGAAGGAAAATAAAAAGGCAAATTTTAAGAGTGGTTGTCAATCCCTCCTCGGTATTGAGATAGATTAAATTTTATGAGATTGGATAAATAGATCTAGCAAAAACACAAAATAAAATAAATAAAGAAAAATTGCAGCAAGGTATTTTTGGGTTTTGATATGATAGGAAATAGACCCCGGGGCCGTAGATTTCACTAGAGGCTTCTCTCAAGAAAATAGCATACGGTGGGTAAACAAATTATTGTTGGGCAATTGACAGAAGAGCAAATAATTATGGCGATATCCCAGGCAATGATCATGTATATAGGCATCACATCCAAGATTAATAGACCGACTCCTGCCTGCATCTACTATTATTACTCTACACATCGACCGCTATCCAGCATGCATCCAGTGTATTAAGTTCATGGAAAAACAAAGTAATGCAATAAGAACGATGACATGATGTAGAAAAGATCTATTCATGTAGGAATAGACCCCATCTTTTTATCCTTAATGGCAACGATACATGCATGTGATGTATCCTTCTGTCACTGAGATTGAGCACCGCAAGATCGAACCCATCACAAAGCACCTCTTCCCATGGCAAGAAAAATCAATCTAGTTGGCCAAACCAAACCAAAGTTTCGGAGAAGAAATACGAGGCTATAAAAATCATGCATAAAAGAGTTCAGAGAAGACTCAAATAATATTCATAGATAGATATGATCATAAACTCACAATTCATCGGATCCCAGCAAACACACCGCAAAAAGTCATTACATCAAATAGATCTCCAAGAACATCGAGGAGAAGATTGTATTGAAGATCAAAAAGAGAGAAGAAGCCATCTAGCTACTGCCTACGGACCTGTAGGTCTGTGGTAAACTACTCACGCATCATCGGAGGAGCACCAATGAGGATGATGAAACCCTCCGTGATTGTTTCCCCCTCCGACAAAGTGCCGGAAAAGGCCTCTAGATTGGATCTCGTGGTTCTCGAACTTTCGGCGGCTGGAATTGTGTTTCGTCGATTCCCCTAGGGTTTGGGGGATTTTAGAGTATTTATAGAGCTGATAGGCGGTGGAGAAGCTTCCTGTGGTGCCCACTACCCACCAGGGCGCGCCTGGGTCTTCTGGCGCGCCCTGGTACCTAGTGGGCCCCACGGGCCTCCTCTTGTGCACTTTTTTGGCTCCCTGGGTGTCTTCTGGGTAAAAAAAATCTCCAAAAAGTTTTGCTGCATTGGACTTTGTTTGATATGGATATTTTGCAAAGTAAAAAAGAAGCAAAAACAGCAACTGACACTGGGCACTATGTCAATAGGTCAGTCCTAAAAATGATATAAAGTTGCTAGTAAATGAATATAAAAAATCCAAGATTGATAATGTAACAGCATGGAACAATAAAAAATTATAGATACGTTGGAGACGTATCAACAGGTCGTTGGTAGCCCGGGCGCCGCCGCTGCCCGTGCTTGTCTGCGCCCAAACGAGTTTTGGCGAGAGACAAACGTCCATGATACATCTCCATCGTATCTACATTTCCTAACGCTTTTGCTCTTGTTTTGGACTCTAATTTGCATGATTTGGATGAAACTAACCTGGACTGACGTTGTTTTCGGCAGAACTACCATGGTGTTGTTTTTGTGCAGAAATGAAAGTTGTCGGAATTGGACGAAACTTTTTGGAGAATTCTTTCAAAATAAATAAAAAATACTGGAACCAAGACCCACCGGAGGGGGTGCCCTGGCTGCCCAAAGGACACCAGGGTGCGCCACCCCCCTCCGGCGCACCCTGGTGGGTGGTGGGGCCCTTGGGGCTCCGCTGGCCCTAATCCCGACGCTATAAAATCCTATTTTCGGAGAAAAAATAGGAGAGGAAGTTTCATCGCGTTTTACGATATGGGCTGTCGCCACCTCCTGTTCTTCATCGGGAGGCTAGATCGGGAGCCCATTCGGGGCTCCAGAGAAGGGGATATTCGGTCTTCGTCATCACCAACTGTCCTTCATCACCAATTCCGTGATGCTCCCCACCAGGAGTGAGTAATTCCTTCATAGGCTCGTTGGTCGGTGAGGAGTTGGATGAGATTCATCATGTAATCGAGTTAGTTTTGTTAGGGCTTGATCCCTAGTATCCACTATGTTCTGAGATTGATGTTGCTATGACTTCGCTATGCTTAATGCTTGTCAGTAGGGCCCGAGTGCCAAGATTTCAGATCTGAACCGTTTATGTTTTCACCATTATATCTATGTTCTAGATCCAATCTTGCAAGTCATATGCACCTATTACGTGTTATGATCCGTCAATCCCAGGGTGACAGTAATTGGGATACTTTCCGGTGATGACCGTAGTTTGAGGAGTTCATGTATTTACTATGTGTTAATGCTTTGTTACGGTTCTCTATTAAAAGGAGGCCTTAATATCTCTTAGTTTTCTTATGGACCCCGCTGCCACGGGAGGGTAGGACAAAAGATGTCATGCAAGTTCTTTTCCATAAGCACGTATGACTAATTACGGAATACATGCCTACATTATATTTATGAACTGGAGCTAGTTCTGTGTCGCCCTAGGTTATGACTGTTATATGATGAATATTATCGAACGAAATCACCGATACAATGCCTACGATTTTTCCACATATTGTTCTTGCTAAGCTACTATTGCTATTGCTACAATTACAACTGCTACAAAACTGTTACTGTTGTTACTATTACCACTGCTATCGTTACTACTACCATCAAACTATCATATTACTGTGCTACTGATCACTTTGCTGTAGACATTTAATCTCCAGGTGTGGTTGAATTGAAAACTCAACTGCTAATACTTACAAATATTCTTTGGCTCCCCTTGTGTCGAATCAATAAATTTGGGTTGAATACTCTACCCTCAGAAACTGTTGCGATCCCCTATACTTGTGGGTTATCAAGACCGTTTTCTGGCGCCGTTGCCGGGGAGCATAGCTATATTTTTTGAGTCACTTGGGATTAATATCTATTTATCACTATGAAGCATCTGAAAGATCCAAGAACCAAGATCGTTCCCTCTAAGACGAGGGGAGGTAAGGAACTGCCATCTAGCTCTGCACTTGATTCACCTTCTGTTTTGAATAGACTTGCAACACCACCACATGCTATTAATCCTGATATGTTGCAAGTTGTTGATGATGCTATTTCTGCTATGAATGATACTTATGATGATGATAGTACCTTGCTTGATGATAATGTGCCACTAGGTGATTTTCTTGATGAACAAATTGCTAGAGCTAAAGATATCGAGAATGTTGAAACCGATGAAATTACTGAAACTGATGAAGTCTTTGAAACTGATAATTATGAAACACCTATTAGACCTAGCTCTCCTATATTTGAATTGCCTAAGATACTTGAGGGTTATGTTATGGATGAGGAGGTAGCTAGAGACTTTCTTGCTTGCAAGGATAGAGATGATCTTAAGAAATTATTATGCAAACTGAAAGAAAAATCTTTCAATGCTAGAATGAAATGTGATCCTAAGTTTGCTAGTTCAGCTATCTTTGTTACCGATAAGGATTATGAATTCTCTGTTGACCCAGAGTTAATTACTTTGGTTGAATCTGATCCTTTCCATGGCTATGAAACTGAAACTGTTGTGGCATATCTTACTAAATTAAATGATATAGCCACCCTATTTGCTCATGATGAGAAAATTTGCTATTACTATATCCTCAAATTATTTCCGTTCTCATTAAAGGGTGATGCTAAGATTACGAGTTGGATCAGACCCTGCTCGTGCCTGCTCGGACTCTGCTCCGGGTTGCCCCCGTCTCACCTCCTCCGCACGGCTGTGCTGAGCCGCCAGCTTCTTCGGGCCACCTCCGCCTCTGAGAGCCGGCCTCGCCACCGACGTCTCCTATTCTGAGTCGCCCACCACTGAGCCATTAGCGGGATTCACCTCACCATCGCTGCTGCTGCATCTCATCCAACCTCGCACCAGACCGCCCGCTGCTCTGAGCCACCGAGTTGATGTGAGCCCCGCTAAGGATGGCTTCTGTTCCGAGCTGGCGCATTTGCAGTGGCCAAGTGGCCGATGAGTCTCCGTCATGCCGCCGCCGAGCCGTTGAGCCATCGGTCTCCGTCGAGCTGCCCTCCGCTTCTGTGGCCCGCGGTCCCGCAGCAAGCCATCGTCGCCATGGCCTCGATCTGAGACGCCACCCCGGCCTCATCCTCAACCGCAAGCCGCCCAGCCGCTTTTGAGCCGCCGCTGCGAGCTCCGCCACCATGGCCTACTGCAGCGCCACTCCGAGTTGAACCGGCCTTGCTACCACAAGTCGGCCTCGGCGAGCCGCCTCCGCTGGTTGTTTCCCCTCTGCCGCGACACCGCCGAGGCCGCGGTGAGCCACCTGATGCGACAGGTCTCGCCTCCGCCCCTATGACCTCTACCACTAACCGTCTCACCGGCTTACCTCACCGTCAGCCGCCGCGGCTCCTACCCCGTGCGTGCTGGCTGCGGTCGCCCGACCGGCTGAGCAAGCCACCGCCGCCTCGTTTCCTCTGCCCCTGCTACGCCCGGGCTCCCTGCAGCCCCGCGCCTCCGTAGTTGTTTCTGCGCTTCATCCCCGCTCCAAGCCGGACTCCTTCGCCACTACTACGGACATAGCCGCGAGGGCTGCAGTTCCGCATCACGCCGTGCTCGCAAGTCATTGGCCGGTCGCAAGCCTTCAAGCCGCCTTGCTGAGTCACTCGCCGTCGCATCTCTGACGTCAAGCCGCTGCCACGGCTCTCCGCATCGCAACTCTGCCGTGCCTCTACTGTGACCGGCCCAGCTCCAAAGCCTGGCTGACAGGGCCGCCGCCGCGAGCCACCTACGCCCTGAACCGCCGGCCACCTCGGGATGGGGCAGTGGCCGTCCGCACCTGCAAGCTGCCGGCGAGTCGCCCGGCCCTCCTCCGCTGGCCTCGGCCTCAAGCCGTTTGCCTCGCCTTGAGCTGTCAGCATTTTTACAGTACCACAGTCAGGGAACGCAGCAGGTGCAAATTTGTTAGAAAGATCTGGAGAGATTGTTCGCTTGAGTGGAATCGTCAGAAGTTGCTTAATTGTCAGTCTGCTAAGGAAGTAATACATGAGGTCCTAAAGCTGCTTGAGGGAATCTCATCTGCCCCATGAGGTTATGGTGGTCAGAACATAACAAAGCTAACCATGGTGAGACTCGATTGGAGTTGGGCGCGTTCAAAGCGAAAATCAGTCACACCGTTAGTGAATGGAAGTTTTCTGGACCACAAAAGTGCTATCTGTTCTATCAATGAACAGAAGTGCTCTCTGCCACCTGCAGATTACATTACGTGCAAAGATTCTACATACAGATCATTGTCATTCAAAACATATCAGGTGATATCCTTCTTATATATTTTATCCATGTGTATATTAATTCATCCAAAGAGCAATTACTCTGGCTTGCAATTTCTTTAATGCAGGACAATTGTCAACTGCAAAGATGACCGTCATATCACGGAGTTTGTTGAAATAACTTATGCCGGGAATATACATCGAGTATTGCGAGGATCATCAACTCACTGCAGGCCTCTGGTTTACATAAATTTCAGCGTGTCCGCTGTTCAATTGTATGACAGTTGATATCACAGTCAAGCATGGAGAATCTCAAGCCAACTCCTCGTGTCATTTTAAGACTCGGGGGCTACATGGACATGACTCAGCAAATGTTGCCAGTTTCAGCAAATTCAAGAACCCCGGGTCATTGGAGGGAAAATAACCCGGTCCCGGAGGCTAATGCCACATTCGGGAAAATTCAAAAGGCTGTCAGACAATTTCTGGCTTAAAAAGTGCTTGGCAATCAAAAAAGTTCTGGCTCAATAGAAGAGTTCCGGGTTATAAGAAAAGATTCTGGTTTAATAACCGGCTTAAGGGAAATCTCTCTCCCACAATGTTTTGAGCTCTCAATATCCGGCTCAACATCCGGTTAAAGAGGAATTCATCTCTCGCAAGTTTGAGTTCTCAGAAAAATTAAAGGTTACCAAAGAGAACTTGCTGCCACGAAGCGCGGTTCAAACATGGGTATCCTGCCTTATGGGCTTATCTTATTATGATCAATATAATAAAGCCGGCATCCCTGATAATTCAGGGCCTCTGTCGTTTCATTTCTAAGCATCTGAGTCTTTATTATTTGTTCATAAGGTCACTTGGGGGCTTCCAACCCACCGGGTTTAGCTTTCATACCCTCTTGATCAGGCGTGGATGCCGAATCCCGAGTTATCCTGCATGTTTGCATGATGACACTCCGCCAGGTAATCCTGAGTGACCCGCCGTACTCTTAACAGTCAATCTTTTTTCAAGACCCTAAACTCGTTAAGGTTAAAACGGCGGCTTTTGTCACGTGAGGGCCGGCTTACAGTGAGCGAGGATTAACTCTAAGGTTGTGCGGCCTATGAAAGCACATGGCTTTGCTAGCCAGTCTGGCCATGCTTTGGTAAGCCGGCCAGATCATTTTAAGGCTGTGCGGCCTATGAAAGCACATGGATTTTTTATGAATCTTTCTTCTGAATATTTTGGGATTTGTGTCCCCTAAAGATTGTTTCTGCTAAAATGCGTTTTTAACAATTCGGGCCATGAAGCCCTGATGATATGACTCATATTTGAGTATTTTGGGTTTGGTAACCCGCCCTGGCTATGGACTTTAAGTCACCAGTATACTTTGGTTTGCGCAATTGGAGTCATGCGCTTACAAATCTTTTGGGTTGTCACCCTCACTGGATATGGCGATGTAAGCCGGCAGTATGAGCCAATTTTACAGGTATGTTTTTAGTTGTTATAAGAATATGCGAGGTTTGATAACCCGCCCTGGCTTTTGACTTTAAGTCGCCAGTATATTTTGGCTTCGATGGCCTTAATTCTAGTCTTTTCCATAATTGCATAAGACTATATTATGTTTGGGTTGTTACCCGCCCTGGTTTTTTACGTTAAGTCGCCAGGGCATATGTTGTTTAAACTTTGTGCAGAACATGCGGAGCTATGGCTTACATAAATGTTTAAGTTTAAGCCCATCATCAAAGATTAAAATTGGTGTTTCAAAAGGGTTATCAGTTCTTGATTTTTACAAAGGCTATAAGCCGCCGGGTTGCATCCTGGAGTACAATGGATGTGCATTAACTCGCCTCATTGAAGACCCGACACTTCACATAGTGATGAGCTGGCCCTTGGGGGCTACTAATTGCTCCTGTCAAAGTCCACATAATTAGATCTACAAAGTCCGTGCTCATTATTACATAATGACCCGGCACTTGGGAGCTACACATGGGAAGTTTAAAATGTGCAGTTTATGATTGGTGACTTACATGAACAAACCGGATTTCTTCAAAGTTGCAGCATTTATATTAAAGCAAGTCTTAAGCTATCACTACGTTCTCCTCTTAAGACTTGGGGGCTATAGGTGATATGCATATAAGGGAGGAACATCTTCAAATTCTCAGTTTTGAGCAATCCAGGTATCATATTCTTATTGGACGAATTTGCAAAGTTTATTTCTTCCAAGCTATTCATAGAAAGGCTTGGAGAACCGACTCAACGATTGGAAGCTATATATACATAAGCAAACACCAAGTTGCCATAAGATTGACCCGGCAGCAGCAACAATCATGACTCGATTTCATCAGTTTTTATAACCCGACAGTTTTGGTGATTGTAACTTGACAAGTTCTACATCTTCAAGCCGGCTGAACATCAGATGAATATTCCAAAGACCAATATTTTTTGTCAATTCAGAGCATTGTAAGCTGACTCAAATGTATTTTCTTGATGAACAAATTGTTAGAGCTAAAGATATCGAGAATGCTGAAACCGATGAAATTACTGAAACTGATGAAGTCTTTGAAACTGATAATTATGAAACACCTATTAGACCTAGCTCTCCTATATTTGAACTGTCTAAGATACTTGAGGGTTATGTTATGGATGAGGAGGTAGCTAGAGACTTTCTTACTTGCAAGGATAGAGATGATCTTAAGAAATTATTATGCAAACTGAAAGAAAAATCTTTGAATGCTAGAATGAAATATGATCCTAAGTTTGCTACTTCACCTATCTTTGTTACCGATAAGGATTATGAATTCTCTGTTGACCCAGAGTTAATTACTTTGGTTGAATCTAATCCTTTCCATGGCTATGAAACTGAAACTGTTTTGGCACATCTTACTAAATTAAATGATATAGCCACCCTATTTGCTCCTGATGAGAAAATTCGCTATTTCTATATCCTCAAATTATTTCCGTTCTCATTAAAGGGTGATGCTAAGATATGGTACAATACTCTTGCTCCTGGTTGTGTGTGTAGTCCCCAGGATATGATTTATTACTTCTCTGAAAAATATTTTCCTGCTCATAAGAAACAAGCTGCCTTATAGGAAATATTTAACTTTGTGCAAATTGAAGAAGAGAGTCTCCCACAAGCTTGGGGGAGGCTTCTCCAATTGCTTAATGCTTTGCCTTATCATCCTCTTAAGAAAAATGAAATACTTGATATCTTCTATAATGGACTAACCAATTGTCGGGGATATACCCCGCAGTATGACCCGGCCGAGACTTGGCGCTTCATTGGTAACCCGCCTGAAGACTGGCGACTCACTAGTCTGGCGACTCACTGATGACCTCGACGGCGGGTCAGATGGATGACAAGGCCCAAGGCCCAGAAGGCCGGCTCATATTATGGTAGGCCGGCTTGAGAAGGAAGGCAAAAGGAACAATTCCGTGACAAGGGAAGCAAGACTAGGATTCCACTTGTAATAGAATAGTCCTAATCCTACTAGGACTCTTCATGTAAGCCACCCCTTCAACTTATATAAGGAGGGGTAGGGCAGGTTTTACAAGTCTAGATAGACAGACAAGTTAATAGCTCTCGATATAGAGGTAGCAAAAGAGCACCCTTGTAATCGTGAGCATCATCATGATCAATATCAATGAAGCAGGATGTAGGCTTTTACCTCCACCGTGAGGGGCCGAACCTGGGTAAAACCCCGCGTCTCTCGATTCTGACCAACCCCGTTCAAGCTACTACCTAGTTGTGTTGGCCTCACGACTAAGTCCTCACACTAGGACATCTGCATGACAAAACCACGACACCGATGCTTCTAGGGACTTCCTAAATAGTTGTGCTGGTTGTGTTTTCAGGGAACGAACTATTGAAAAATCTGAGGAATTATTGAATAATATATTAAAGAATTATGATGATTGGACTCTTCCTGAAACACCGCTTAAACCCACTCCGAAGAAGAGGGGTATATTATTTCTCAGTCCTGAAGATATGCAAGAGGCAAAGAAATGTATGAAGGAAAAAGGTATTAAAGCTGAAGATGTTAAGAATTTACCACCTATTGAAAAAATACATGGCTTGACACACCACCACCACCAGTGGTAGAGGTAAATTCTTTATTGAAGTTTGATGAAGGTGATATCCCTTACAATAAACATTCTAGCCAATGTCTATATGAATTTGATAACTACATTAGAAAACAAGACCACTTCAATGCAAATGTTAAGAAACAATTGAAACAAAATTCTGATATGATTGCTCGCTTGAGTGACTTGTTATTTAGAATCACTAATGATGTTAGAGGTGTAGGTAAACATGCCTCTATGGTTCAAACTCAGTTAGAACAAGTTGCTAAATCTCAAAGAGAATTGCTTAGTGAAATAACAATAATATGAATGATTATGCTGTTAGAGTAGAAACTAGAGGAGGCAAAATGACTCAGGAACCACTTTGTCCTGAGGGACACCCTAAAAGAATTGAATAAGACTCTCAAATAATTAATGCTGATGCACCTAGTCCTTCTAAAAAGAAAAAGAAAAATGATAGGAGTTTGCACACCTCTAGTGAACCTGAAATAGAAAAATCTTTTGAAGATAATAATGATGTATCTATCTCTAATACTGAAACTCAATCTAGTAGTGAACATTCACCTAGTGATAATGAAAATGATAATGATGATGTTCATGAAGATACTCAACCAGACAATGATAAAGAACCAGATAATGTTGTTGAGATAGAACCTGCTGTTGAACTTGATAACCCACAACCTAAAAATAAATGTTATGATAAGAGAGACATTGTTGCTAGAAAACATGGTAAAGAAAGAGAGCCATGGGTTCAGAAACCTATGCCCTTTCCACCTAAATCATCTAAGAAAAAAGATGATGAAGAATCTGAACGCTTTGCTGAAATGCTTAGGCCAGTCTTCTTGCGCACTCGCTTGAGTAATATTTTAAAGATGGGCCTTTATGCAAAATACATGAAAGAAATTGTCACTAATAAAAGAAAAATACCTGAAGCTGAAATCTCCACCATGCTTGCTAATATTTCTTTTAAGAATGGAGTACCTAAAAATTTGGAGATCCAAGAATACCAACTATACATTGCTCCATCAAAAGAAATTATGTCAAAACTGCTTTATGTGACTTAGGAGCTGGTGTTAGTGTTATGCCTTTCTCTTTATATAAAAGACTTGATTTGAATAAACTCACACCTACTGAAATATCATTGCAAATGGCTGACAAATCAACCGCCATACCTATCGGTATTTGTGAGGAGGTGCCCATTGTTGTTGCAAATGTTACTATCTTAACAGACTTTGATATACTTGAGATGCCCGAGGACGACAACATGTCGATTATACTTGGTAGACCCTTTTTGAATACTGCAGGGGCTGTTACTGATTGCAATAAAAGCAAAGTTACTTTTCATATCAATGGTAATGAGCATACGGTGCACTTTCCAAAGAAACAATTCCAAGATAATGGTATTAATGTTATTGAAAACTCCCTTTGCCTACTGCCAAGAAGAAATATGAAATACTTATTGTTGGGGATATGCATATCCCCGTTGAGGTAACTTAGTGTTTTTACGAAAGTTCTTCGGGTTCATGTTAATCGAAAGTGATTGTTAATAAGACTTGATCAACCTTATTAATGGATTGTTTTCGAGAGGCATGCGGTCGATGAATTTAGTAAGCACAACATTGTGTCCCTACCTTTTGTTTTCTGTTTTTCTTAGTTAAATAAAATAAAATGTCATGTTTAGTCTGTTTTCTGAATTTTCCGTGTAATAAAAAATGAACCAAAAATAAAAGTGTTCATAATGCCCTAAAATTTTAACACGATTTTTTCTCAATATTTCTGAATTTCTGATACAAATAACATCAGAGGGGGTGCCCCTAGTGCCCACAAGACACCAGGGCGCGCCAGCCTCCCCAGGCATGCCCTGGTGGGTGGTGGGCCCCACGTGGCCCCTCTCACTTATCTCTTTAGCACATGTCATCTCCTACCTCCAGAAAAAAAATCACCATAGCTCTCTCTCGTGTTCTTGCCCTCAAACTCGCGGATTTCGATCTCTTTGCTCGAAGCACCGTTTCTGAAACTGTTTTGGGGGATAGCTACTTGGTATGTGACTCCCCCATTGCTCCAATTAGTTTTTGCTCTAGTGGTTTATATTTTGAATAATTAGCTACTCTTGGTGTTGCTGTAAATGGGCTTGCCTGTTGAATTCTTAGAGTTATAAGTAGTTTGGGTGCTTAATATAGCCTCTAGGCATCCATATGAGTAGTTGCTATCAATCTTGTGAAGTTCTGTTGACAAAAATTTCGTGACCCAAAAATTTCAGAAAATTGTTCGCGAATAAAATGCACCTCTTTGGGAGTTCTTCAAGGAGGAGGTCCTCGGAGGCATCATCGAGCGGAAGCTCGATCCGATAGTCTTATGTTGAACTAAGCGCAAGCTCGACATGGGACACCGACACCAAATCGTGCCTACGGCCGTGTAATGAGTTCATGGTTGGTGCAGGTATCAAGGAAGAATTTGAGCAATATGTTCACAACACCGAGCTCGCTCCCTTCATCGAAGATAAGTGCATCCAACATCTCAACCTCACAGAGACGTTCACTAAGAAATTTAAATATCATCCTCGTGAATCTAGAGTTTCATTTAGCCTTTATAATAATGCTTTCACCATGCCTCTAGAAGCGTTCTATGTTGCATGTAAAATTCCATATTGGGGTTCGCTGGACGAGCCACGAAGATCTGAGTATGAGTCATTTTTGACTAGTCTCTATTACAGAGAGGATAGAGGAGTGACTCAAGCTAGAATAAAAAGTTTACATTATCCATCAATTCACTACTTTGCACTCTTTAATAGCAAATGCATCATGGGCAAACAGGATAGCAGCACACTGTGTGCCCCTGACTTGAGCCTCATACACACTGCTCTGACAGGAATTAAATGTTATAATCTTGGAGCAATCGTTGCACGAAGGTTGCAACGCAATGCTGATAGTGGCCACTTTTATGGGGGGATTTACACCTCCCGTTTAGCTAAGGAGCTAGGTGTGTCACGCCGGCCTAATGATCCCATTCTACCTACTCAGTACTTAGACTTTGAGGCAATGGAGCGCCACAAGTTCATTAAAGCTACAACCAATGACTATACATACAATTTAATGTTTAATAAACACCCCATTGTGAATGTTGTTCTTCCTGCACCTGCTCTCTTTGATTATTACAGTAAAGGAAGATATTACATTCTTGAGAGCGAGGCCCGCGAGTATAACGCGGCGGTCAAGGCAGCCCAACAGGCTGAGAAGCCTGCACCAAGAGCCTCCGTGAGTTATCACTCTGGCTATTATCCAGTCTACGGGTGGTGATTACCATGCTAGGCCAAAAGCCTAAGCTTTGGGGAGTACGTATTTCCACCGACATTACATTCATGTCCACACATTTCATTTCAGTTGTCGGTGTCCACACTTTTTCATTGTAATATCCATGTTAGATTTATTTTCTCGCTTTCTTCTTATGTGTTTGAAAAACTTTGAGAAAATCCAAAAATATTTCTTGCTTCTTTTCGGTTTTCCTTTCTAGTTTAATTTAGTTGTAGTATTAAAAGAAAACCAAAAAAGATTCCCCATTTCTTTTTTTTGTTTGTTGGGAGCTTTCCCGTGTAAATAGTTTTTCTCGTACTTGTTTTTCTTTCTTTAATTTGCTTTCTTCAAGAAAAACTGAAAACTCCAAAAATATTTTAGTGTGTTTCTCTGAAATTCTTTTCTCCTATTGAGTCGTACCAAGGGGAAGACCACGATGAAAATGTTGAGTCGCTCTCATATGCATTATTGTTGATCTAACAAAGAGCCCAAATTACCTTGTCTTCTCCTTTTAAATAAAATGCTTGCAGATTCTAGCCTATTCCACGACACTCTTGCACTATTATTTTCATATCATTCGGTCATGCAAGTGAAAGGCAATAATGACGATATTTGATGAGTGACTGCGGCAGAGAGAAGCGGGTATGAGCTCCACTTGTTTTTGTTTTTGTAAATAAGTTTAACTCAGTATCCATGATTCAACATATTATGATCAAACATGTTTGCAATGACAATTAGAGATTATAGTTGCTCATGCCATGCTTAAGTAGCTAGGAGTGGATAATGATTTATCTTACGTGTCGACATGCATTAAAATGATTATGATGTAGTATGATGATATGGTATCCTCCTATGAATGTTTCAGGTGCCTTGACTTGACACATATTCATGCATGTAGTTGAATCAAAACCAACATAGCCTCCACGATATTTATGTTCATTGTGTTTATATCCTACTCATGCTAGTATTCAATGTCGATTATTCATAATGCATGTTCATGACCATTTTCGCTCTCTAGCTGGCCGCTTCTCAATCTATTTGCTAGCCTTCGCCTGTACTAAGCGGAAATACTGCTTGTGCATCAAAATCCTTAAACCAAAGTTATTCTAGACGAGTCCACTATATCTACCTATATGTGGTATTACCTTGCCGTTCCATGTAAATTTGCATGTGCCACTGCACTTCTTGAGCTTGTGTTGGTTTTTCCCTTGAAGAGGAAAGGGTGATGCAGCAAAGTAGAGATAAATATTTCCCTCAGTTTGAGAACCAAGGTATCAATCCAGTAGGAGACAACGCACAAATCACCGAATACCTGCACAAACAATCAAACAACTTGCACCCAACGCGATAAAGGGGTTGTCAATCCCTTCACGGTTACTTGCAAAAGTGAGATATGATAGATATAGATGAAACTAAATAAAAGATAAAGTAAATATTTTTGGTACTTTTGGTTTATAGATCGGAAAGTAAAAGATTGCAAAATAGTAGATCGGAAACTTATATGACGGAAAATAGTAGATCGGAAACTTATATGATGGAAAATAGATCCGGGGGCCATAGGTTTCACTAGAGGCTTCTCTCAAGATAGCAAATAATATGGTGGGTGAACAAATTACTGCCGAGCAATTGATAGAAAAGCGCAAAGTTATGACGATATCTAAGGCAATGATCATGAATATAGGCATCACGTCCGTGTCAAGTAGACCGAAACGATTCTGCATATACTACTATTACTCCACACATCGACCGACTCCTGCCTGCATCTAGAGTATTAAGTTCATGAAGAACGGAGTAACGCATTAAGTAAGATGACATGATGTAGAGGAATAAACTCAAGCAATATGATGTAAACCCCATCTTTTTATCCTTGATGGCAACAATACAATACATGCCTTGCTGCCCCTACTGTCACTAGGAAAGGACACCGCAAGATTGAAACCAAAGCTAAGCACTTCTCCCATTGCAAGAAAAACCAATCTAGTTGGCCAAACCAAACCGATAGTTCGAAGAGAATTACAAAGATATCAAATCATGCATAAAAGAATTCAGAGAAGATTCAAATAATATTCATAGATAATCTGAACATAAATCCACAATTCATCAGATCTCGGCAAACACACCGCAAAAAAGTATTACATCGAATAGATCTCCAAGAACATCAAGAAGAACATGGTATTGAGAATCAAAGAGAGATAAGAAGCCTTCTAGCTACTAGCTATGGACCCTTAGGTTTGAGGTAAACTACTCACGCTTCATCAGAAGGGCAATAGGGTTGATGTAGAAGCCCTCCGTGATCGAATCCCCCTCCGGCAGGGTTCCGGAAAAGGTCCCTAGATGGGATCTCACGGGTACAGAAGGTTGCGGCGGTGGAAAAGTGTTTTCATGGATGCTTCTGGTGGTTTAACATATGTGAATATATAGGCGAAAGAATTAGGTCAGGAGGGTCACGGGGGGCCCACAAGGCAGGGGGCCCGCCCTACCCCCTGGGCACGCCCTCCACCCTTGTGGCCGCCTCGTGGCTCCTCCGACTTCATCTCCAAGTCTCCTGGCTGTCTTCTGGTCCAAGAAAAATCATCGTGAAGATTTTATTCCATTTGGACTCCGTTTGGTATTCCTTTTCCACGAAGCTAAAAAACAAGGAAAAAACAGAAACTAGCACTGGGCTCTAGGTTAATAGGTTAGTCCCAAAAATAATATAAAATAGCATATTAATGCATATAAAACATCCAAAACAGATAATATAATAGCATGGAACAATAAAAAATTATAGATACGTTGGAGACGTATCAAGCATCCCCAAGCTTAACTCCTGCTCGTCCTCGAGTAGGTAAATGATAAAAATAGATTTTTTGATGTGGAATGCTACCTAACATATTTATCGATGTAGTTTTCTTTATTGTGGCATGAATGTTCAGATCCATAAGATTTAAAACAAAAGTTTAATATTGACATAAAAACAATAATACTTCAAGCATACTAACAAGGAAATTATGTCTTCTCAAAATAACATGGCCAAGGAAAGCTTATCCCTACAAAATCATATAGTCTGGCTATGCTCCATCTTCATCACACAAAATATTCAAATCATGCACAACCCCGATGACAAGCCAAGCAATTGTTTCATACTTTTAATGTTCTCAAACATTTTCAACTTTCACGCAATACATGAGCGTGAGCCATGGACATAACACTATAGGTGGAATAGAATATGGTGGTTATGGAGAAGACAAAAAGAAGGAGATAGTCTCACATCAACTAGGCGTATCAACGGGCTATGGAGATGCCCATCAATAGATATCAATGTGAGTGAGTAGGGATTGCCATGCAACGGATGCACTAGAGCTATTAGTTTATGAAATCTCAAAAGAAAACTAAGTGGGTGTGCATCCAACTCGCTTGCTCACGAAGACCTAGGGCAATTTGAGGAAGCCCATCATTGGAATATACAAGCCGAGTTCTATAATGAAAAATTCCCAATAGTATATGAAAGTGACGACATAGGAGACTCTCTATCATGAAGATCATGGTGCTACTTTGAAGCACAAGTGTGGTAAAAGGATAGTAACATTGTCCCTTCTCTCTTTTCTCTCATTTTTTTATTGGGCCTTTTCATTTTTTTGCCTCTTTTTTTATTATTTTTCGTCCGGATTCTCATCCCGACTTGTGGGGGAATCATAGTCTCCATCATCCTTTCCTCACATGGGACAATGCTCTAATAATGAAGATCATCACACTTTTATTTACTTACAACTCAAAAATTACAACTCGATACTTAGGACAAAATATGACTCTATATGAATGCCTTCGGCGGTGTACCGGGATGTGCAATGAATCAAGAGTGACATGTATGAAAGAATTATGAATGGTGGCTTTGCCACAAATACGATGTCAACTACATGATTGTGGCGCCCCCGACTCAATCGTACACTAATCATACACGCAAACGTGTACGATCAAGCACAGGGACTCACGGGAAGATATCACAACACAACTCTAACACAATTTAAACGGAGGTCCACAATATTACAGACCAGGGATCCGAAGATCCGAATACATAAGTAAGTCATACAAATATTATCTGAGTACAGACATAGTTAGACAAGTTTTGCCTTAAGAAGGCTAGCACAAACAGCGACACTAGATCGAAAGGCGTTGGCCTCCTGCCTGGGAGCCTCCGATCCTACTCCTGGTCATCTGGCTCGATCCAGTAGTAAGTACCCTCTGGACCCTCCTGGTAGTAAGCTCCGGTGGTGGCATCTGGCTCCTGGACTCCATTGTCTGATGTATCATCAAGGTGGGGTATATGGGGAAAAGAGAAAGTAAAGCAACCGTGAGTACTCATCCGAAGTACTCAGCAAGCAAGGATCTATACTACATATGCAACATTATCAATGGAGAAAGGCTGTATATGTGGACTGGGCTGCAGAAATGCCAGAATAGAGAGAAGGCCTAGTCCTATCGAAGACTAGCATCTTCAAACATCTTCACAAGGCCATCATCTTGCAGCAGTAGAAGAGAGTAGAATAGCATTTTATTTAGCAAACATGGTGAAGTACAGCTTAAAGATCCTTCCTCGACTCCCAAGCGAGAAAGCAATCCCGAAGCTTCAATTAAGTAACAAGTATCCAGTTTAAGTAGTAGATCGGGATACACAAACTGAGCGTCCTTTACCGTAGGACCGGCTATCGATAGAAGATTCATCCCTGCAGGGGTGCACTACTGTTACCCAACACGCTCGATCAACTCTGGCCGGACACACTTGCTGGGTAATGCCCGTCCTCGGAAGATCAACACAAAGCAGCGCTCTACCTAGGCTCGGCAGAGAGGTCAGCACGCCGGACTAACCTATGCACCCAGAGGTCTCGGGCCATCGCCCTGGGCACCCTGCACGTTGCGAGACTAGCCGGGGTGCAGGCGCGACACTGAACTCGTCAGTGAAGTATCCAGCCCAATCCCGACAATCAGCTCGCACGGTGAATCGTGACGTCAGACGAGCTTTCGGAGAAACGTACTTCGCAGAGGGTCCCATAACCATTATCCCGCGTGGTGGTAGTGCGTATAGGGCACGTCGACCCACTCAGATCACACACCCAAATCCAATAGGCTCAATTAGTATCACGCGGAGACAATCAGAGTCTCTGATGCTCCGCCACAATGTCACACTCGAGTGCCCTTCCGGCACACCCGAAATCATAGATCCCCAGCGGGTACCCACCAGGGTGGACCCGCCTGTAACAAGGGTCAAAGTAATCGTGTGGTCATAACATCAAGGGGGAAACCCGAGGAATCACCCTCGGAGGATTCCACTCGACGAAATCATCAGGGCGAACATATGAGGTATCACCCTCGAGGTTCACACTGAGGGTTGCACGACAGAGTCGTATCGGAAGTGGAGAAGGAGGAATCACCCTCGATGACCATGATCGAACAGCTACACTGCAGAGTATTCATCGGGAGTGCGTTACGAGGTATCACCCTCGGCACTCGATAGTTACTACGCAGAGTCATACAACTAAGGGGGTGTGAAGTGAGGTGCCGGTCTCTGGTCGACGATCACATTGATCGAGTCGTCGATGATCAAGCAGGGGCATCAGGGAAAAGGTGGTGGGGTCACTGATGGTTCATTACCAACCTAAACTAAACAATTTATCATAGGCAGGTAAGGTAGCAATGAACAGGTTACAACAGCAGGCTATGCATCAGAATAGGAGCATACATTAACAGTAGCAAAATCTAATGCAAGCAGGAGAATAGAATGGGCGATATCTGGAATGCTCAAGGGGGGGCTTGCCTGGTTGCTCTGGCAAGAGGGGAAGGTCGTCAACGGGCTGCTCGTCGGTAGAGTAGTCGTATCTAGGTGCAGCGCCGTCGGTCTCAGCGTCTATCGAGAGAGAGAGAAGGAGGGGGAGAGAAACAATAAATTCACGGCAATAATGCAAACAATATGTATGACATGCCTAAATGATATGCCGAGGTGTTCTACTGCCTAATTAAATGATTTAGTTAATTTAGGAATTTATTCGGATTTATTTAATTAAAGTTGGGCACTATTCATTTACTGAAAACGGTCTAAAAGTTCAATGTTCTTATAGCTGCGGGCGTCTGACGGGAATACGGAGGGCGTATTCGGGTTCGTAACGGAATTCTGAGCAAGTTTCATGTATAAAGTATTTTCATCGGAGTTACGGTTTATTTAATATGATTTTCTAAAGTTTTTATTAATTTCTGGAATTTAATTAATTATTTAAATCAACATTATCCGAAACAGTGCTGCGATGACATCAGCATGACATCATGCTGACGTCAGCAGGCGTCCTGACAGGGTGGGTCCCACCTGTCATAGACTGTTAGGCTAATTAGGATTAACTAATTAAATTACTGTTTAATTAACACTAACTAGTTAATTAGATTAACCAAATCAGGATTAATTAACTAATTAATTAATTATTTTTATTTTTATTTTTACTTTTACTCTTTTTTTATTAAAACGTTTTGGGGGTGGGCCCCGTTTGTCAGCGTCTCAGGGGGGGTTCGGCCCCACGGTCAGTGGCACAGAGGCCGACCGGGGCGGCGCGTGAGCGCGGGCGTGCGGCAGGGGCACAGCGACGCGGCGCGTGCGCGCAGCGACGGGCAGGGGCGAGCGCGGGCAGCGGCAGGCGGGCGCGCGCGCGGGTGCGGGGCTGCGCAAGCCGGCGGGAGGAGTGGCCGGGGCGCGGAGCGCGAGCAGCGGGCGGAGCGGCCGAGCGGCGCGAGCGGGCGGTGCGGGGCACGGTGGTGCAGGGTAGCAGCAGCAGCTTCACAGCGGCAGAAGCAGCAGCGGGGTACGGCCAGGGAGAACGCGAGGCGGAGGCGAGCTCGACGCGGCGCGGGCGTGTGGGCGCGCGCACGGTGCGCGACCGGGGATACACGGGCGAGGCAAAGCAGGGCGACGGCCCGGGCGAGCGAAGGCCGGCGCGGACGCGGCCGGAGCGCGGCGAGCGAGGCGAGAGAGGGGAGAGGCCGGGGCCGGGCCTCACCGGCGTTGTAGATGACCGGGCGGCGAGGCGTGATGGAGCGGCTTGGGGAGGAGGTCGGAGACGTCCGGCGAGGCGAGCAGCGCGGTCCGGCGAGCGGGACGAGGCGGCGCGGCGAGGCAGCGGCGTGCGGCGGCGGTTGAGCGTGTCGGGGCGTCGGGGCGCGGTCGGGGACGAGCGCGCGCAGGCGCGGGGCTGGCCCGATCCGGTTCTGGATCGGGGGAAAGGAGGGGGGAGTGAGCGAGGGGGTGGGTGGGTGTTAGGGTTCGGGGTCTCCAGGGGGAGGCCAAGTAGGCGCGGGGGTGGGTCGGGAGCTGGGTCGGCCGGCTGGGCTGGGGCCCAGTTGGGCCGGGGGGAGGGGGTCCTTTTTCTTCTTTTTCTGTTTCATTTTTCTTTTATCTTTTTCTTTATTCTCCTTTCTCAGTTTAGTAAATATTCAGGCCACATATTGAATTTTGTAAAACATGACAATTGCTCCAACAAATACTAGGTACTACCTAACACTACCAAAAATTGGTTTGGAGTCAACTTGAGTTCACATAATTTTTATAATATTTGATATGCATTAATCCTCACTGTTTTAATTATGTTAGAGCCACCTAATTTTTTTTTTTGGTTTCAATTTTAGACTAGCCTCTGCAATACTTGTTATTTACTGAACATTTTAGTTTTTATGTTGAACAACTTTTATATTTCACTTTCATTTAAATTTGAATTTGACTTAGGAGTTGAAATGCAATATGATGCAAATGATGATTATGCACTATTAAGCTTGCTGACATGTCATTATCAAAAGTGATTACTGTAGCTAATGACAGGGGGTGTTACAATGATCATGCAAAGCAATATGACAATGATGAAGCATGTCATAATAAACGGAATGGTGGAAAGTTGCATGCCAATATATCTCGGAATGGCTATGAAAATGCCATAATAGGTAGGTATGGTGGCTGTTTTGAGGAAGGTATATGGTGGGTGCATGGTACCGGCGAAAGTTGCGCGGCACTAGAGAGGCTAGCAATGGTGGAAGGGTGAGAGTGCGTATAATCCATGGACTCAACATTAGTCATAAATAACTCACATACTTATTGCAAAAATCTATTAGTTATCGAAACGAAGTACTACGCGCATGCTCCTAGGGGGATAGATTGGTAGGAAAAGACAATCGCTCGTCCCCGACCGCCACTCATAAGGAAGACAATCAATAAATAAATCATGCTCCGACTTCATTACATAACGGTTAACCATACGTGCATGCTACGGGAATCACAAACTTTAACACAAGTATTTCTCAAATTCACAATTACTCACTAGCATGACTCTAATATTACCATCTCTATATCTCAAAACAATCATAAGGAATCAAACTTCTCATAGTATTCAATGCACTTTATATGAAAGTTTTTATTATATCCCTCTTGAATGCCTATCATATTAGGACTAAATTTATAACCAAAGCAAATTACCATGCTGTTTAAAGACTTCTCAAAATAATATAAGTGAAGCATGAGAGTTCAACAATTTCTATAAAATAAAACCACCGCCGTGCTCTAAAAAGATATAAGTGAAGCACATAGAGTATTCTAATAAATCATGATTCATGCGTGTCCCTCTCAAAAGGTGTGTACAACAAGGATGATTGTGGCAAACTAAAAAGCAAAGACTCAAATCATACAAGACGCTCCAAGCAAAACACATATCATGTGGTGAATAAAAATATAGCCTCAAGTAAAGTTACCGATAGACGAAGACGAAAGAGGGGATGCCTTCCGGGGCATCCCCAAGATTAGGCTCTTGGTTGTCCTTGAATATTACCTTGGGGTGCCTTGGGCATCCCCAAGCTTAGGATCTTGCCACTCCTTATTCCATAGTCCATCAAATCCTTACCCAACACTTGAAAACTTCACAACACAAAACTCAATAGAAAATCTCATAAGCTCCGTTAGTATAAGAAAATCAATCACCACTTTTGGTACTGTTGTGAACTCATTCTTTATTTATATTGGTGTAATATCTACTGTATTCCAACTTCTCCATGGTTCATACCCCCCGATACTACCCATAGATTCATCAAAATAAGCAAATAACACAAAGAAAACAGAATCTGTCAAAAACAGAACAGTCTGCTAAGATACGAATTGTTATAATACTTCTGTAACTCAAAAAAATCTGAAACATTACGAAAACATAGAAAATTTGTATATAAATCTCGTATAAATAATTCAGGGTTTTTCAACTCTCCAGTGAATTATTAAAATTCTGTGACTGGACGCAAAAGTTTCTGTTTTTCAGCAAGATCAAATCAACTATCACCGTAAGCCATCCCAAAGGTTTTACTTGGCACAAACACTAATTAAAACACAAAACCACATCTAACCAGAGGATAGATGAATTATTTATTGAAAAACAGCAAGGAAAAATATCGGGTTGTCTCCCAACAAGCGCTTTTCTTTAAAGCCTTTTAGCTAGGTATTGATAATTTTGATGATGCTCACATGAAAGACAAGAATTGAAGCACAAAGAGAGCATCATAAAGTACGTGAAAAACACCTCTAAGTCTAACATACTTCCTATGCATAGGCATCTTATAAGCAAACAAATTATCAAGGCAAGCAAAAACTAGCATATGCAAGGAAGAAGAAAGAGACGATAGCAATCTCAACATGGAGAGAGGTAATTTACTAACATGAAAATTTCTACAACCATATTTTCCTCTCTCGTACTAATTACATGTAGGATCATAAGCAAATTCAACAAAATATCTATCACATAACATATTCTCAACACGATCCACATGCATGCGAAGTTGACACTCTTCCAAAATAGTGGGATTAACATTAACTAAAGCCATGACCTCTCCAAACCCACTTTTATCAAAAAATTCATAAGATTGAACATTCTCCAAATATGTGGGATCTAAATTTGACACTCTTCCAAACCCACTTTCAATATTATAGCAAACATTATAATCAATCTCATATTCATCATGGGGCTTAAATAAATTTTCAAGATCATAAGAAGAATCACCCCAATCATGATCATTGCAACAAGTAGTGGACATAGCAAAACTAGCAACCCCAAGCTTAGGGTTTTGCATATTATTAGCACAATTGACATTAATAGAATTTATAGTAAAACCATTGCAATCATGCTTTTTATTCAAGGAGCTATCATGAATCACTTCATAAATTTCTTCATCACAATTTTCAGATTCACGAATTTCAAGCAAAACTTTATAAAGATAATCTAGTGCACAAAACTCAGTAGCAATTGGTTCATCAAAATTGGATCTCTTAAAAAGATTAGCAAGTGGATGAGGATCCATAAACTTTTAGCAAGCGAAGATGCAAGCAAAAAGAAGGCACATGGTAACACAAGCAAACAAAAGATCGAACGGAAGAAGGGCGAATAAAAACGAAAATCTTTTCGAAAATCGTTTTAGAAGTGGGGGAGAGGAAAACGAGAGGCAAATGGCAAATAATTTAATGCAAGAGATGAGAGTTTATTATGGGTACTTGGTATGTCTTGACTTGGCGTAGATCTCCCCGGCAACGGCGCCAGAAAATCTTCCTGCTACTTCTTGAGCTTGCGTTGGTTTTTCCCTTAAAGAGGAAAGGGTGATGCAGCAAAGTAGAGATAAGTATTTCTCTCAGTTTGAGAACCAAGGTATCAATCCAGTAGGAGACAATGCACAAATCACCGAATACCTACACAAACAATCAAACAACTTGCACCCAACGCGATAAAGGGGTTGTCAATCCCTTCACGGTTACTTGCAAAAGTGAGATCTGATAGATATATATGAAACTAAATAAAAGATAAAGTAAATATTTTTGGTATTTTTGGTTTATAGATCGGAAAGTAAAAAGATTGCAAAATAGTAGATCAGAAACTTATATGATGGAAAATAGACCCGGGGGCCATAGGTTTCACTAGAGACTTCTCTCAAGATAGCAAATAATACGGTGGGTGAACAAATTACTGCCGAGCAATTGATAGAAAAGCACAAAGTTATGACGATATCTAAGGCAATGATCATGAATATAGGCATCACATCCGTGTCAAGTAGACCGAAACGATTCTGCATCTACTACTATTATTCCACACATCGACCGACTCCTGTCTAAATCTAGAGTATTAAGTTCATGAAGAACAGAGTAACGCATTAAGTAAGATGACATGATGTAGAGGAATAAACTCAAGCAATATGATGTAAACCCCATCTTTTTATCCTCGATGGCAACAATACAATATGTGCCTTGCTGCCCCTACTATCACTGGGAAAGGACACCGCAAGATTGAACCCAAAGCTAAGCACTTCTCCCATTGCAAGAAAAACCAATCTAGTTGGCCAAACCAAACCGATAGTTCGAAGAGAATTACAAAGATATCAAATAATGCATAAAAGAATTCAGAGAAGATTCAAATAATATTCATAGATAATCTGATCATAAATCCACAATTCATTGAATCTCGGCAAACACACCACAAAAAAGTATTACATCGAATAGATCTCCAAGAACATCGAGGAGAACATGGTATTGAGAATCAAAGAGAGAGAAGAAGCCATCTAGCTACTAGCTATGGACCCGTAGGTCTGAGGTAAACTACTCACGCTTCATCGGAAGGGCAATAGGGTTGATGTAGAAGCCCTCTATGATCGAATCCCCCTCCGGCAGGGTGCCAGAAAAGGTCCCTAGATGGGATCTCATGGGTACAGAAGGTTGCGGTGGTGGAAAAGTGTTTTCGTGGATGCTTCTGGTGGTTTGGGAATATATGTGAATATATAGGCGAAAGAATTAGGTCAGGAGGGTCACGGGGGGCCCACAAGGCAGGGGGCGCGCCCTACCCCCCTCGGCGCGCCCTCCACCCTTGTGGACGCCTCGTGGCTCCCGCGACTTCATCTCCAACTCTCCTGGGTGTCTTCTGGTCCAAGAAAAATCATCACGAAGATTTTATTCCGTTTGGACTCCGTTTGGTATTCCTTTTCCACAAAGCTAAAAAACAAGGAAAAAACAAAAGCTGGCACTGGGCTCTAGGTTAATAGGTTAGTCCCAAAAATAATATAAAATAGCATATTAATGCATATAAAACATCCAAAACAGATAATATAATAGCATGGAACAATCAAAAATTATAGATACGTTGGAGACGTATCAGCCACCTCTAAAATTTCAAATGAAAATCTGTTTTATGTGCCTGGACCGCTCATGGAGCGACAGGGGGTGGTCAGTATCTTCCATGCTAAGCGGGTTATTCTCATGATGAGTGTTTATTCACTCGTCCTTGCACGAGAGGGGGTGGTAATAGGGATGCCCAGTCCCAAAATCAAAAATTGCAAATAATTAGACAAAACTCCCCCAGGACTGTTGTTGGTATGGAAGGCACCCATGGATTCGGTTAGCCATGGCTTGTGTTTGTTGGTGGAGGGGGAGTAAACTTTACTTTTATCGCTTGGGAACCGCCGCTAATTTGTTTAGCATGGAAGATATTGAAAACTCTTGGTCGTAACATTGACAGGAAGGGTGTACCTCCCAAAATTATATTTATCTCTGATTTAAGCTTTGAGCTCTTGCACCTCTGCAAATCCCTGCTTCCCTCTGCGAAGGATCTATCTATTTACTTTTATGTCGAGTCATCACCTTCTCAAGCAAGCGCTAGACCTGACAGCACTATTGTCATCCTCATGCATTGTGTTTAGTTAATGTTGAATGCATCATGACTGGATCTCTTCTACCATGAATTACAATGTTTAGTCGCTGCTTGAACTTTGGAGGTCCTCTGCATTTATGTTTTGTGGTCTCAGAAAGGGCTAGAGAGATACCATTGTTGTCATATTATATCACGATTGTTTTGATAAGTGTTGGCATTTGAGATATCTTATTATTGCTCGCTAGTTGATTATGCCATTGATATGAGTTAATATAATTTTTAAGAGTTCATTGTTGACACGGTTAGTCATGATCTTTGCTGAAAACCTCGGTGCTACTTAAGCATATATATGTAAACAAGAACAAAAGAGTTCGTAAAAGTTTTTCTTTATCACTTTCAGTTTGTCAACTGAATTGCTTGAGGACAAGCAATGGGTTAAGCTTGGGGGAGTTGATACATCTCCATCGTATCTACTTTTCCTAATGCTTTTGCTCTTGTTTTGGACTCTAATTTGCATGATTTGGATGAAACTAACCCGGACTGACGTTGTTTTCAGCAGAACTACCATGGTGTTGTTTTTGTGCAGAAATAAAAGTTCTCATAATTGGATGAAACTTTTTGGAGAATTATTTTAGAATAAATAAAAAATACTGGAACCAAGACCCATCGGAGGGGGTGCCCTGGCTGCCCACAAGACACCAGGGCACGCCACCCCCCTCTAGCGCGCCTTGGTGGGTGGTGGGGCCCTCGGGGCTCCGCTGACCCTAATCCCGACGCTATAAAATCCTATTTTTGGAGAAAAAATAGGAGAGGAAGTTCCATCACATTTTATGACACGGAGCCACCACCACCTCCTGTTCTTCATCGGGAGGCCAGATCTGGAGCCCGTTCGGGGCTCCGGAGAAGGGGATCTTCGGTCTTCGTCATCACCAACCCTCCTTCGTCACCAATTCCATGATGCTCCCCACTGGGAGTGAGTAATTCCTTCGTAGGCTCGCTGGTCGGTGAGAGTTGGATGAGATTCATCATGTAATCGAGTTAGTTTTGTTAGGGATTGATCCCTAGTATCCACTATGTTCTGAGATTGATGTTGCTATGACTTTGCTATGCTTAATGTTTGTCACTAGGGCCCGAGTGCCATGATTTTAGATCTGAACCGTTTATGTTTTCACCATTATACTATGTTCTAGATCCGATCTTGCAAGTCATATGCACCTATTACGTGTTATGATCCGTAAACCCCATGGTGACAGTAATTAGGATACTTTCCGGTGATGATCGTAGTTTGAGGAGTTCATGTATTCACTATGTGTTAATGCTTTGTTTTGGTTCTCTATTAAAAGGAGGCCTTAATATCCCTTAGTTTCCTTATGGACCCCGCTGCCACGGGAGGGTAGGACAAAAGATGTCATGCAAGTTCTTTTCCATAAGCACGTATGACTATTTATGGAATACATGCCTACATTATATTTATGAACTGGAGGTAGTTCTGTGTCGCCCTAGGTTATGACTGTTATATGATGAATATTATCCAACAAAATCACCGATCCAATGCCTACGAGTTTTCCACATATTGCTCTTGCTAAGCTACTATTGCTATTGCTACTGTTACAACTGCTACAAAACTGTTACTGCTGTTACCATTACCACTGCTATCGTTACTACTACTATCATATTATTGTGCTACTGATCACTTTGCTGCAGATATTCAATCTCCAGGTGTGGTTGAATTGACAACTCAATTGCTAATACTTACAAATATTCTTTGCCTCCCCTTGTGTCGAATCAATAAATTTGGGTTGAATACTCTACCCTCCAAAATTGTTGCGATCCCCTATACTTGTGGGTTATCAGTCCACCGGCAGCATTTGCAATGGCGAAGCTTTCCAGAATGCCCCAACCAGTTGTCGAGTCCTCCTCTGTCCCAACCTAGTCTGACGGTGTGATCCTTGGCAGCGGCTGGATGGATGGGATGTAGGGTCCCGAGCACAGCGGGGGGAAGGGGGGATAGCTGCTCTTCGGGGTCCGCATACGCTCCCTATGACGTCGCCGAGGACAAGACGCTGGCAGATGACGCGGACACAGCCTCATTCACAGCGGTCAAGGATGGGCTAGACGACATCTAGGGCAGCGGATCACGACCGACGGCAAGGATGGGAGCAAGTGTGGTGGATGGCGAGGTCTCGGGCGTGGGAAATGGTGGAGGGACACGGGAGGAGGACGAAGGGTTCCGTGGATTTGGAGCAATTTGTGGTGAGGTAGGCCTGTCGGGTCTGATGTGGCGGACGCGCCTGGTCGTGCCAAGGCCTCGCATATTTCGCCTACATTTGGGATGGATATGAGGAGTGCCGGTCAGTACGAGCATTTGAGGCCCGCTTTAGGTGTCTCAGACAGTTTTTTTGACCAGTCTTTGACTGGGCGTCCGCCCGCTTTTGAGGGGGTTTGGGGGCCCAGATGTACATGCTCTTAGCTAGATTTATAATGCATATAATTTATTATATCTAATTATTATTATATAACTATAAAAGGATTATTAAATATAAGCACTAGTACATAATATAATGGAGATAACTACTTCGATCTCTGGATGATTAGTCGGCTTAGTCTCTCAGAGATGCTCATAGGGGTAGGGCGCGCGCATGTGCGTTCATAGGGGTAAGGGAAACTCCAACGCGCTGATGCAAACAGTCTGTGTGTGTCCCTTTGGGCCGAAACAGACATAAACTGCGGCCCAACACACCGGCACAAATGGACGAGCGTCTGCATTTTGTCTGCGTGTGGCCCATATCTGAATCAAATCTGGGCTGGGTTTGCATCAGCGCAGACGTGTGCGGTGCCTGCCCTTATCTCCCTGACCCACTAGTCGGTGGCACATTGGTCATTCCCCCTCTCACATCGACAACCAACACACCCCATCCCTCACCCTCGCCACCCCAGTTCTCGTTGTACGCTTCCCAGTCCGCCGCCCGCAGGCACATACCTCCCCCAGCAGCATACCACACCCAACGACCGTTCTTGCCGGTGTTGGTGGATTGTTTTCGCTGCCATCTTAGCACCCCCACGCCCACGCCACCCCCTCACCTCCGTCGCTGCCAACAACGCTCCAAGCTCGGCCACCTCACTCGCCGGTTGCTGTCACGGTCGCCTCCACGCTGACAGGCCTGCTGCCTGGTCTGGGAGACACGCGGGGCTCTTCACCGGCCGACTTCTTCCACCACGCCCACAAGGTGTTCGATGTTTCACCCGCAAGGTACACATGGATATTGGCGATGAGTACTTTTTCAACAACTTCATTTGCGATTCAGATGATTTGTTGTCCGACGATGAGGAGATTGTGGTTGCTACTTTGGTCGTCCATGACCATATTAGTAGGCAGCGGGCGATGTTTTGGGGTTCAATCCCGGGGCATGTTCCAGCATTGAATCGCAACAAAGAGAGTGACCATTGCCTACTCTGAGAGGACTACTTCAAGTCTGCTGACCCACTCTTCAAACACAACCTATCCCGGCACCATTTTCGGATGGCTAGACGTATGTTCAATCGTATCTGGGAGGGGGTGGTGGCATACGATAAGTATTTCGAATGCAAGGAGGATGCCCTGGGAAAGGTTGGCTTATCCTCTTATTGTAAATGCACTGTAGCTATTCGGATGCTTGCATACGGAATACCTAGTGATCTTATTGATGAGTATGTCCGCATGAGCGAGTCCACGTGCCTAGAATCCATGCATAGGTTCTGCAAGGCTGTGGTAACAGTATTTGGCCTGGAGTACTTGAGAGAGCCAACTGCTGCAGATACAACCCGGTTGTTGGTGATCAATGCTAATAGGGGCTTTCCGGGGATACTTGGTAGTATATATTGTATGCACTGGGAGTGGAAGAACTGCCCTTCTGCTTGGTAGGGGCAGTATAGGGGCCATGTGAAAGCTTGCACTGTCATTCTTGAGGCTGTGGCTTCACAAGATCTCTGTATTTGGCACTCTTTCTTCGGCATGGCTGGCTCTCAGAATGACATCAATGTGCTTCAATGCTCTCTGGTGTTTGCAAGGCTTGTAGAAAGCAATTTTCCAGAGGTCAATGTTGAGATCAATGGCCACCACTACAATAAATGATACTACTTAGCTTATGGTTATCATCGGTGGACTACTCTTCTCAAGACAATCTCCAACCCGGTAGGAGAGAAGAGGCAGAGATTTTTCAAGCACAAGAGAGTGCTAGAAAAGATGTGAAGCGTGCTTTTGGTGTTCTTCAAACTTGATGGGGCATCGTTCGGTATCCTGCTAGAACTTGGAGCACCAAGAAGTTGTCGAAGGTGATGATTGATTGTGTGATCATGCACAACATGATCGTAGAGGATGAGCATGAGGATGGAATCTATGATCAGGGGTTTCAATTTTAGGATGAATTTGTGGTGCCTGAGCATGAAGGAGAGGCAACGTTGCAAAGTTCACCGCATTTCATCATCAAATGTGTGATTGGGAAACTCACATTCAACTACAAGATGATTTGGTTGAGCATATGTGGGCTCATCTTGGCAACCAATGGATGTATCGGCTATTTTTTCTTTCAAATGTATTTGTGACAATTTAAAATTAATTCAGTTTCTAAACTATGAGATTTTAGTTGGTTGTGGAACTACGATATTTTGGTTGAATTATGAGAACTTTTACCAATGTTTTTTATATGTATGAAAAAGAGCAAAAATATGGCCGCATACCGACAGCGTGGACGAAAATGTTGTCGGATTCAGGGCTCCGCAGGCCAAAGAAAGGTTCGAACTCTGGGGCGTGTGTGAAGAACTCAACCTGTCCAACCAACCAACATGTCGCCCTATAGCCTAGCTCGGTGAACAAGGAAGAAGATGAACACAGCAGTTTACCCAGGTTCGGGCACCTTGCGGTGTAAGACCCTACTCCTGCTTTGTGGTGGATTAGCCTCACGAGGGGCTGAGGATGAACTAGTACAAGGGAAGAACAACCTCATGAGGTCTGCTCTGCTGTGGGTGTGAGTTGATGAGGTGTGGATCAGATCCAGAGAGCCCTCTCTTCCTACGGTGGTGGCTAACCTATATTTATAGTGGCCTCGGTCCTCTTCCCCCAAATGTAGGTGGGAAGGGATCCCACAGTGGCCAATTTGAAAGGGGACAAGTAGTACATCCTATCCTGATACGGCCGAGTCCCAGAACACCGACAGTATCACCTACGGACTGAGTCGACGTGTGGTTTGATGGGACGTGGGCGTCTCCACTTCCCCACGCCGCCTCGGCAACTGCCCGACTTGACAACTGCCTGATGCATGCAGAAAAACCATCATTGCTCGGAACATGAGAGGCCGGCGGTTAGCCTTCCTCCGGCTATAAATGGGGCGGGGGGCGGAGCCCCCAGCTCGTCTTCATCTTCCTGCTTCTTGCTTCCCCTTCTCCTTCGTTCTGCCGTCTTGTCAGAGCGTCCATAGCGCCAGTGAGGAGGTTTTCTGCCGTGGAGAAGGGAAAAACCCCTCAGGTGGAACCCGAGCTGCTCCCGCCGAAGAAGAGGCATGATTGCTCTCGCGATGCCACCACGGCGCTGATACGCCCATTTTGCATCATGCTTTTATATTGATATTTATTGCATTATGGGCTGTTATTACACATTCTAGCACAATACTTATGCCTTTTCTCTCTTATTTTACAAGGTTTATATGAAGAGGGAGAATGCCGGCAGCTGGAATTCTGGGCTGGAAAAGGAGAAAATTTGAGAGACCTATTCTGCACAACTCCAAAGGTCCTGAAACTTCACGGAGAATTTTTTTGGAATATATAAAAAATATTGGGTGAAGAAAGCACCTGAGGGGACCCACCAGGCAGCCACAAGGGTGGGGGCGCGCCCTACCCCCTGGGCGTGCCTCCCTGCCTTGTGGGCCACCTGGCAGGCCCCCGATGCCCTTCTTCTACTATATGATGAGTTCTGACCTGGAAAAAATCAAAAGGAAGCTTTCGGGATGAAGCACCGCCGTCTCGAGCCGGAACCTGGGCAGAATCAATCTAGGGCTCCGGCGGAGCTGTTCTGCCAGAGAAACTTCCCTCCGGGAGGGGGAAATCGAAGCCATCGTCATCACCAACGATCCTCTTGTCGAGAGGGGGTCAATCTCCATCAACATCTTCACCAGCACCATCTCCTCTCAAACCCTAGTTCATCTCTTGTATCCGATCTTTGTCTCAAAACCTCAGATTGGTACCTGTGGGTTGCTAGTAGTGTTGATTACTCCTTGTAGTTGATGCTAGTTGGTTTATTCGGTGGAAGATCGTATGTTCAGATCCTTAATGCTATTCAATACCCCTCTGATTATGAACATGAATATGCTTTATGAGTAAGTTACGTTTGTTCCTGAGGACATGGGAGAAGTCTTGTTATAAGTAATCATGTGAATTTGGTATTCATTAGACATTTTGATGAGATGTATGTTGTCTTTCCTCTAGTGGTGTTATGTGAACATCGACTACATGACACTTCACCATGATTTGGGCCTAGGGGAAGACATTGGGAAGTAATAAGTAGATGATGGGTTTCTAGAGTGACAGAAGCTTAAACCCTAGTTTATGTGTTGCTTCGTCAGGGGCTGATTTGGATCCATATGTTTCATGCTATGGTTAGATTTATCTTAATTCTTCTTTCATAGTTGCGGATGCTTGCGAGAGGGGTTAATCATAAGTGGGAGGCTTGTCCAAGTAAGGGCAGCACCCAAGCACCGGTCCACCCACATATCAAATTATCAAAGTAACGAACGCGAATCATATGAGCATGATGAAAACTAGCTTGACAGTAATTCCCATGTGTCCTCGGGAGCACTTTGCTTTATATAAGAGTTTTTCCAGGCTTGTCCTTTGCTACAAAAAGGATTGGGACACCTTGTTGCACCTTAGTTACTTTTGTTACTTGTTACCAGTTACGAATTATCTTATCACACAACTATCTGTTACCCATAATTTCAGTGCTTGCAGAGAATACCTTGCTAAAAACCGCTTGTTATTTCCTTCTGCTCCTCGTTGGGTTCGACACTCTTACTTATCGAAAGGACTATGATAGATCCCCTATACTAGTGGGTCATCAAGACTCTTTTCTGGCGCCGTTGCAGGGGAGTGAAGCCCCTTTGGTAAGTGGAATTTGGTAAGGAAATATTTATATTACGTGCTGAAATTTACTGTCACTTATCACTATGGAAAATAATCCTTTGAGGGGGCTTGTTCGGGGTATCTTCACCTCGACCGGAAGAGCAAAGAGTTGCCCCTCAACCTACTGAACCTACTGAAAATATTTATTATGAAATTCCTTCGGGTATGATAGAGAAACTTCTAGCTAATCCTTATGCAGGAGATGGAACATTACATCATGATATGCATCTAATCTATGTGGATGAATTTTGTGGATTATTTAAGCTTGCAGGTTTGCCCGAGGATGAGGTCAATAAGAAGGTCTTCCCTTTATCTTTGAAGGATAAGGCATTGACATGGTATAGGCTATGTGATGATATTGGATCATGGAACTACAACCGATTGAAATTGGAATTTCATCAGAAGTTTTATCCTATGCATCTGGTTCATCGTGATCAGAATTATATTTATAATTTGTGTCCTCGTGAAGGAGAAAGTGTCGCTCAAGCTTGGGAGAGGCTTAAATCAATGTTATATTCATGCCCCAATCATGAGCTCTCAAGGGAAATTATTATTCAGAATTTTTATGCTCGGCTTTCTCGTAATGATCAATCCATGCTCGATACTTCTTGCACTGGTTCTTTTATGAAGAACAATATTGAATTCAAATGAGATTTATTGGAAAGAATTAATGCAACTCTGAAGATTGGGAACTCGACAAAGGTAATGAGTCAGGTATAAACCTTAAGTTTGATTGTGTTAAATCTTTCATGGATACCGCTGCTTTTCGTGATTTTAGCACTAAATATGGACTTGACTCTGAGATAGTAGCTTCCTTTTGTGAATCATTTGCTACTCATGTTGATCTCCCTAAGGAGAAGTGGTTTAAATATCATCCTCCCATTGAAGTAAAAGTAGTAGAACCTATTAAAGTTGAAGAAGAAACTATTACTTATAATGTTGATCCTATTGTTACTACTGCTTATATTGAGAAACCACCTTTTCCTATTAGAATAAAGGATCATGCTAAAGCTTCAATTGTGGTTTGTAAGAGTAATGTTAGAACACCTACACCCCATGAACAAATTAAAGTTGAACCTAGTATTGCTATGGTTAAAGATCTCTTGGTCGATAATATTGATGAGCATGTTATTTATTTCTGTGGTGAAGCTGCTAGAATTGCTAAACCTGATATTAAAGATAAACATAGACCCGTTGTTGGCATGCCTGTTGTTTCTGTTAAAATAGAAGATCATTGTTATCATGGTTTATGTGATGTTGGTGCTAGTGTGAGTGCAATTCCTTATACCTTATATCAAGAAATTATGAATGATATTGCACCTGCTGAGATAGAAGATATTGATGTTACTATTAAACTTGCCAATAGAGATACTATATCATCAATTGGGATTGTTAGAGATGTTGAAGTCTTGTGTGGGAAAATAAAATACCCTACTGATTTTCTTGTTCTTGGTTCCCCACAAGATGATTTTTTTCTCATTATATTTGGTAGACCTTTCTTGAATATTGTTAATGCTAGGATAGACTGTGAGAAAGAAATTGTTACTGTAAGCTTTGGGGATGTGTCTCATGATTTTAATTTCTCTAAATTTCATAGGCAACCCCATGATAAGGAATTGCCTAGTAAGGACGAAATCATTGGTATTGCTTCTATTGCTGTGCCTCCTACCGATCCTTTAGAACAATATTTGCTAGATCATGAAAATGATATGTTTATGAATGAATGAAAGGAGTTAGATGAAATATTCTTTAACCAAATGCCTGTTTTGAAACACAATTTGCCTGTTGAAATCCTTGGAGATCCTCCTCCACCCAAGGGTGATCCCGTGTTTGAGCTTAAACAATTACCTGATACTTTGAAATATGCTTATCTTGATGAAAAGAAGATATATCCTGTTATTATTAGTGCTAACCTTTCAGAGCATGAAGAAAAGAAATTATTGAAAACTCTGAGGCAGCACCGTGCCGCTATTGGATATACTCTTGATGATCTTAAGGGCATTAGTCCCACTATATGTCAGCACAAAATTAATATGGAACCTGATGCTAAACCAGTTGTTGATCACCAACGACGGTTAAATCCTAAGATGAAGGAAGTGGTAAGAAATGAAATACTAAAACTTCTGGAGGCAGGTATAATTTATCCTATTGCTGATAGTAGATGGGTAAGTCCTGTTCATTGTGTCCCTAAGAAGGGAGGTATTACTGTTGTTCCTAATGATAAGAATGAATTGATTCCACAAAGAATTGTTACAGGTTATGGAATGGTAATTGATTTTCGCAACCTAAACAAGGCTACTAGAAAAGGTCATTACCCTCTACCTTTTATTGATAAAATGCTAGAAAGATTATCCAAACATACACATTTTTGCTTTCTAGATGGTTATTCTGGTTTTTCTCAAATACCTGTGTCAAAAGAGGACCAAGAAAAGACCACTTTTACTTGCCCTTTCAGTACCTTTGCTTATAGACGTATGCCTTTTGGTTTATGCAATGCACCTGCTACCTTTCAAAGATGTATGACTGCTATATTCTCTGACTTTTGTGAAAAGATTGTTGAGGTTTTCATGGATGATTTCTCCGTTTACGGAACTTCTTTTGATGATTGCTTAAGCAACCTTGATCGAGTTTTGCAGAGATGTGACGAAACTAATCTTGTATTGAATTGGGAGAAGTGCCACTTTATGGTTAATGAAGGTATTGTCTTGGGGCATAAAATTTCTGAAAGAGGTATTGAAGTTGATAAAGCTAAAGTAGATGCTATTGAAAAGATGTCGTGTCCTAAAGATATCAAAGGTATAAGAAGTTTCCTTGGTCATGCTGGTTTCTATAGGAGGTTTATTAAAGACTTCTCTAAAATTTCTAGGCCTCTCACTAATCTTTTGCAAAAAGATGTTCCCTTTGTTTTTGATGATGATTGTGTAGAAGCATTTGAAATACTTAAGAAAGCCTTGATTACTGCACCTATTGTTCAACCACCTGATTGGAATCTACCCTTTGAAATTATGTGTGATGCTAGTGATTATGTTGTTGGTGCTGTTCTAGGACAAAGAGTTGATTAAAAATTGAATGTTATTCATTATGCTAGTAAAACTCTAGACAGTGCCCAGAGAAATTATGCTACTACTGAAAAAGAATTTTTAGCGGTTGTTTTTGCTTGTGATAAGTTCAGATCTTATATTGTTGATTCCAAAGTAATTGTTCACACTGATCATGCTGTTATTAAATACCTTATGGAAAAGAAAGATGCTAAACCTAGACTTATTAGATGGTTTCTCTTACTGCAAGAATTTGATTTGCATATTATTGATAGAAAGGGAGCTGAGAACCCCATTGCAGACAACTTGTCTAGGTTAGAAAATGTTCTTGATGACCCACTACCTATTGATGATAGCTTTCCTGATAAGCAATTAGCTGTCATAAATGCTTCTCATAATACTCCATGGTATGCTGATTATGCTAATTACATTGTTGCTAAATTTATACCACCTAGTTTCACATACCAGCAAAAGAAAAAGTTTTTCTATGATTTAAGACATTACTTTTGGGATGACCCACACCTTTATAAAGAAGGAGTAGATGGTGTTATTAGACGTTGTGTACCTGAGCATGAACAGGAACAGATCCTACGCAAGTGCCACTCCGAAGCTTACGAAGGACACCATGCTGGAGATAGAACTGCACACAAGGTATTGCAATCTGGTTTTTATTGGCCTACTCTCTTCAAGGATGCTCGTAAATTTGTCTTGTCTTGTGATGAATGCCATAGAATTGGCAATATTAGTAGATGTCAGGAAATGCCTATGAATTATTCACTTGTTATTGAACCATTTGATGTTTGGGGCTTTGATTATATGGGACCTTTTCCTTCCTCTAATGGGTATACACATATTTTAGTTGCTGTTGATTATGTTACTAAGTGGGTAGAAGCTATTCCAACTAGTAGTACTAATCATAACACTTCTTTTAAGATGCTTAAAGAAGTTATTTTTTCCGAGGTTTGGAGTCCCTAGATATTTAATGACTGATGGTGGTTCACATTTTATTCATGGTGCTTTCTGTAAAATGCTTGCTAAATATGATGTCAACCATAAAATTGCATCTCCATATCACCCTCAGTCTAGTGGTCAAGTAGAATTGAGCAATAGAGAGATTAAATTAATTTTGCAAAAGACTGTTAATAGATCTAGAAAGAATTGGTCTAAGAAACTTGATGATGCATTATGGGCTTATAGAACTGCTTATAAAAATCCTATGGGTATGTCTTCGTATAAAATGGTTTATGGAAAAGCATGTCACTTACCTCTTGAACTAGAACATAAAGAGTATTGGGCTATTAAAGAGCTCAACTATGATTTCAAACTTGCCGGTGAGAAGAGGTTATTTGACATTAGCTCACTTGATGAATGGTGAACCCAAGCTTATGAGAATGCCAAGTTGTTTAAAGAAAAAGTTAAAGATGGCATGACAAAAGGATACAAAAGCGTGAGTTTAATGTAGGTGATCATGTTTTGCTATACAACTCTCGTTTAAGATTTTTTGCAGGAAAGCTTCTCTCTAAATGGGAAGGTCCTTACATCATTGAAGAGGTCTGTCATTCCAGTGCCATTAAGATCAACAATGCCGAAGGCACCAACCCGAAGGTGGTAAACGGTCAAAGAATCAAACATTATATTTCAGGTACTCCCATAAATGTCGAGATGAATATTATCAATACCGTAACACCGGAGGAGTACATAAGGGACACTTTCCAGAACATTTCAGACTCCGGAAAGGAATAGGTATGTGGTACGGTAAGTAAACCGACTCCAAAACTGTTCTAATGGCATTTTTTCTCCGTTTTGGAATATTTAAAAAATTAGAAAAATTAAAAGTAGTCCGAAAAGTGCACGATGAAGCGACAAGGTAGGGAGGCGTGCCCTACCCCCCTGGGCGCGCCCCTACGCTTGCCGCCACCTCGTGTGCCCTCCGGACTCTGTTTTCTTGCACAATGATTCTTTTGGTCGGTAAAAATTCATTATTTAATCTCCCGAAGATTTTGACCACCGTACCACGGCAATATCTCATGTTCTTGTTTTGAGCTATTTTTCTGACAGATCCAAATCGCCATGATGTCTCCAAGCGCCCCCAAGGTCAAGTTTTTCGAGAAGGTCATCAACCCTTATCTCGCGGAGGTGCTGCAACACCCTCAAACCATTGAGATACGTGAGGGGGTGCTGCACATCCGTGATACCGAAGGGCCTAAGAAGACCATAAGCGTGGAGACAAGGCTCAAAGCAGTGGAGCAACAAGTCTTCAAGTGCCAAGGGATGGTGGAACGCGGACTCAACGCCAACCACATGATGATCGCTGAATTTACTAGTGGTCACAAGCTAGATGCCAAGAACATTGGGGAGGCCATCTTCAAGCTTCATGAGAAAATCGAGCATCTTCAAGCCCAGATCTATGACCTGCAAAACCAAAACTGTGAGTATGAATACAGATTTAAGAGGATGAGTTTGGCTGCAGATTTGAGGATCCCGGAGACTCGTTCATTTTTTTACGATGGTGAACCTATGCCTTGGAAGTCAGAGGATAAGATTCTTTCATCATCAACAACTCCATCATCACCACATCCGAAGAAAGAGATCTAAATACATGGGTACGGGCACTCCCTTTGGCAACTGCCAAGCTTGGGGGAGGTGCCCCAGTATCGTATCACCATCACACCTTTACTTTTATTGTTTTTCTTAGTTCGATCATTTTGGTTATATCCTTATCTAGAGTTTTTAATATGATCTAGCTTTGAGTTTTGCTTTATGTTCCCTCTATGTAATCGAGTCCGAGAGATATTTAATAAAGAGTAGTTTTGAGTTGAGGGCTTTGCTTTCTTGTTATGATCTTGAGGGAATAAATAAAAGAAAGAATAAAAAGATCGTATAATGATCTTATGGAGAGTAATGACTTCACATATAAAGAGTATGATGAATAAAAGTTGTTGAGAGTTGACAAACATAGTTTTGGTCATTGTAGCAATTAATAGGAAGTAATAAAGAAAGAGAGGTTTCACATATAAATATACTATCTTGGACATCTTTTGTAATTATGAGCACTCATTAAAATATGACATGCTAAAAAGTTGATGTTGGACAAGGAAGACAACATATTGGGTTATGTTTTCTTATATCTAGATAGAAGTTATAGTGTCTTGGATCCTCCAAGATGTTGAGCTTGCTTTTCCCTCTTATGCTAGCCAAATCCTTTGCACCAAGTAGAGATACTACTTGTGCGTCCAAACATCCCTTAAACCAGATTTGCCATGAGAGTCCACCATACCTACCTATGGATTGAGTAAGATCCTTCAAGTAAGTTGTCATCGGTGCAAGCAATAAAAATTGCTCTCTAAATATGTATGATCTATTAGTATGAAGAAAATAAGCTTTATACGAACTTGTGATATGGAAGAAATAAAAGCGACGGACTGCATAATAAAGTTCTTTATCACAAGCGGCAATATAAAGTGACGTTCTTTTGCATTAAGATTTTGTACATCCAACAATAAAAGCGCATGACAACCTCTGCTTCCCTCTGCGAAGGGCCTATCTTTTACTTTTATCTTCTACCCTTATACAAGAGTCATGGTGATCTTCACCTTTCCTTTTTATACTTTTTCTTTTGGCAAGCACTATGTGTTGGAGAAGGGTCCAGATATAAATATATCCACTCAGATGTAGGTTATCATAAAGTATTATTGTTGACATTACACTTGAGGTAAAAGGTTGGGAGGCGAAACTATAAGCCCGTATCTTTCTTTGTGTCCGACTGAGGCTTCGAACCCATAAGTATCGCGTGAGTGTCAGCAATTGTGAAAGATTAAATGATAGTTGAGTATGTGGACTTGCTGAAAAGCTCTTAAATTGACTCTTTCTGATGTTATGATAAATTGCAATTGCTTCAATGATTGAGATCATAGTTTGTTAGTTTTCAATGAAGTTTCTGATTCATACTTTACCTTGTGAACGAATTGTTACTTTGGCATAAGAAATTATATGACAATATTTGTTGTTGTTCTAAAGATGATCATGATGCCCTCATGTCCGTATTTTATTTTATCGACACCTCTATCTCTAAACATGTGGACATATTTTTAGATTTCGGCTTTTGCTTGAGGACAAGCGAGGTCTAATCTTGGGGGAGTTGATACGTCCATTTTGCATCATGCTTTTATATTGATATTTATTGCATTATGGGCTGTTATTACACATTCTAGCACAATACATATGCCTTTTCTCTCTTATTTTACAAGGTTTATATGAAGAGGGAGAATGCCGGCAGCTGGAATTCTGGGCTGGAAAAGGAGCAAATCTGAGAGACCTATTATGCACAACTCCAAAAGTCCTGAAACTTCACGGAGAATTATTTTGGAATATATAAAAAATATTGGGCGAAGAAAGCACCCGAGGGGACCCACCAGGCAGCCACAAGGGTGGGGGCGCGCCTCCCTGCCTTGTGGGCCACCTGGTAGGCCCCCGATGCCCATCTTCTGCTATGTGATGTGTTCTGACCTGGAAAAAATCATAAGGAAGCTTTTGGGACGAAGCGCCGCCGTCTCGAGGCGGAACCTGGGTAGAACCAATCTAGGGCTCCGACGAAGCTGTTCTGCCAGAGAAACTTACCTCCGGGAGGGGGAAATCGAAGCCATCGTCATCACAAACGATCCTCTCATCGAGAGGGGGTCAATCTCCATCAACATCTTCACCAGCACCATCTCCTCTCAAACCCTAGTTCATCTCTTGTATCCGATCTTTGTCTCAAAGCCTCAGATTGGTACGTGTGGGTTGCTAGTAGTGTTGATTACTCCTTGTAGTTGATGCTAGTTGGTTTATTTGGTGGAAGATCATATGTTCAGATTCTTAATGCTATTCAATACCCCTCTGATTATGAACATGAATATGCTTTGTGAGTAGTTACATTTGTTCCCGAGGACATGGGAGAAGTCTTGTTATAAGTAATCATGTGAATTTGGTATTTGTTTGATATTTTGATGAGATGTATGTTGTCTTTCCTCTAGTGATGTTATGTGAACATCGACTACATGACACTTCACCATGATTTGGGCCTAGGGGAAGGCATTGGGAAGTAATAAGTAGATGATGGGTTGCTAGAGTGACAGAAGCTTAAACCCTAGTTTATGCGTTGCTTCGTAAGGGGCTGATTTGGATCCATATGTTTCATGCTATGGTTAGATTTATCTTAATTCTTCTTTCGTAGTTGCGGATGCTTGCGAGAGGGGTTAATCATAAGTGGGAGGCTTGTCCAAGTAAGGGCAGCACCCAAGCACCGGTCCACCCACATATCAAATTATCAAAGTAACGAACGTGAATCATATGAGCATGATGAAAACTAGCTTCATAGTAATTCCCATGTGTCCTCGGGAGCACTTTGCTTTATATAAGAGTTTGTCCAGGCTTGTCCTTTGCTACAAAAAGGATTGGGCCACCTTGCTACACCTTAGTTACTTTTGTTACTTGTTACCCATTACGAATTATCTTATCACACAACTATCTGTTACCGATAATTTCAGTGCTTGCAGAGACTACCTTGCTGAAAACCGCTTGTCATTTCCTTCTGCTCCTCGTTGGGTTTGACACTCTTACTTATTGAAAGGACTACGATAGGTCCCCTATACTTGTGGGTCATCAGACGCCCATGACGACGCGGCCTTGGCACGAATGTGCTTCGCCGGGCTTCCCAGTCCGCGTGTATGCTCGCGCGTAGAGCCCCGCCCATGGGAGCGGCCGCAGACGCCGTGAGGAGCGAAGCCATGGAGGAGAACAAGCAGTGGCCGTACGGCCACCCCGCCTACGGACCCATGTCGAAGGCACGGCCCGCGAGTTTGTTGTGGGCGGCAATGCCGCCGCACACATGGATCCAACTCCCGCGGTCTCTAGCGAGGGAGATACCGCCGCGGGGGGCCGTCAAGCTGTGGCCGCAACATGACGGCTGCTGCAGCCAAGCATCAGAGGCGAAAGTCGAGGTCGTTGACTCTAGCGACGTCTTCAAGACCCGGGGATGGGGCGCGGTCGCCCACGCCTGCCGCTCGGAGGGAGGTCACGCCATCCACTTCGAGTATGACAGGGCTTCGACGCTCCTCTTCAAGGTCTTCGGAGAGGACGGCCGACGCGTGGAGTGCTGCCCTAGGAGAGGAGATTGAGGCAGCGGCTCCCCAACGGGCCGGCGAAGCGGCGAGGCCACCGGGAATGAACTTGCCCTTGGCCTTGTCCGCGACTCCTCCGACAGCAGCAGCGCCTCATCTTAACCAAGCTCGAGTGACGACGACAGCTACGAGCCGCCGCGTCGCCGCGCTCGGGCCTAGAGGGAGGAGTAGCACCGTCCCGACATCGTTGGTGATGCTGCCGAGGCGGTGGTTCTTAGGGGTTTCTCCTTTGCTTCATTCCTGCGCGAAAATCATGACGGGCCCCGTGGGGGTATGTAAAAAACTGTGACGCCCGCGCTTTAATATTAGCATTCTCTATCAGTGTTGTGTTTGCACCTCTCGCTTTGGCATGGTTCCCCCTTTCATTCTCGCGGTAGCTTAGTGCTCTACGCCGGCAGGACCCAGTCCCCAGGCAAGCTTCGGCCGTCGCTGGTATGCCAGGTCGCGATGCCATGGTCAAGGCCAGGAGGTGAGCGGCCCGAGGTCCGGTAAGAGCCCCTGAGGCACGATGCTCAGGGGGTCCCCTTGCGCGCAAGCGGCTCCCGAAGGACTGAAAGGGAAGCATTCTTGCCCGAGCGGGATCGCTAGAGACGAAGCACTGATCATAAGATTCACGCCTGTGAGTGTGAGGTGACTTATCTTGGCGAGCCTGCAGTGATTCTTTTGCTACGTGGACGGACTTCTCGTGGGACGTTGGGCCATGCCATTCTCCTGATGACGCCCCCTCCGCAGGGCTCCTACCGTCTCCATCTCCCCCGCTTGCCTGGGTGCTCTACGTCCTCGGGTCCCGGCCCTCGAGTGAGGCTCAGCCACCACTGGTATGCCAGGTCACGATGCCGTGGTCAAGGCCAGGGGTGAGGGCTCGAGAGCCAGTAGGAGCCCCTGAGGCGCGATGCTCAAGGGCCCTCCCTTTAACGTGCAAGCGATTTGCACGAGAAAAGAGTGGCTGGCTCTGAGGGGATGCCTAGGAGGGGTTGCGCCCCAAGGTGCTAGCGAGGCCGCTCGTGGTCCTAGGTCCGGAGGTTCCTGCGAGTTAGCCGAAAAAGGAAAACAAAGCACGCAGCCGCGCTTGCTATTCTGCCGATGATCTTTCCGCAAGAAGAAGAAGGCACTAAGGACCCGGTGAGGTGACGTGCGCGGGGCCGGCCGTGAGCCAGAGCTCGGTCTCTTAGGTTTATCAGCGCTGCAGGGACGGACCCGAGCACAGGCGTCGTGCCAGTAGCCCCCGTTGCGGGATGAGCAAGAGGCGGGTTTAGCAACGCGCAGAGGCCGCGAGGGGCGACTCCATGGATAACGAGACGGCGGGAGTAATTTCAACAACCATGATAACTCGAGCATGCATAACTGGTCCGGAGTACATGAATCAAAATGGTGCAGCTGCAGGGACAGGCCCTAGCAGCTTGAGGATGATGCAGACCGAGGGGCGCCCTCAACTAAACAAACCAAAAAGTCACCTGGCACTGTCGTTGTAGAAGTGTGGGAGTAGCTGAAGATGTGCGCTGCAGAGGTCGTTCCTCGTGAGTCAGCCGGCTCCTGAGTCCCGGGAGGCTCTAGAGGCCCGGGAAGCTCGCGAGGGTCCGGCACCTCCTCTGTCAGGACCGCCTGGCACCGGGCCTCGTCAGCCGCCAGGACGCCCTGCATGTAGCGCTGGTGCGAGGCAGCCATGTTCAGCAGGCCGAACGACATGCGGACATAGCTGCAGGAGTAGCCCCCACTTCGGCCGGCGTGGGACGGCCAGAAGAGCTCCTGAGAAGCGGCCCTGTTGAGGCCTGGGATGTTGACGCAGACGCGCAGCTCGTCACCCACGTCAGGGGCGGCAGCTGCACTGAGTGGTGTGGGGCGCCGCTCGCCGCGCATGGCTCGCGCCTCCTGAAGCTCTTCGATTGCCTTGGTGATGAACTCCTGAGCGCCTGGCGCTTCGCGCCCTGCGCCCTGCTCATGGAAGCGCGCGTTGAAGCATGCCTCCACATGGTGCCCGAACGCCTCCCTCGTGACGCTGGTCAGGTCAGAGGCCCTCCAGAGGAGAGACCCCGAACCCGTCCTGAGAGGGGCGCCGGGCGTGCCTTCCTATGGAGAGGAAAAGGGGCCCCAGCAGTGGGCGCGGGGCCTGAGGCACGATCATCGGGCGCGCCAGCCTCCTGGCGGCCCTTGGGGAGGAGCTGCTTCTTCTTCTTGGGGATGGCCTCAAGAGGCCGAACTGCACCCTCGTCGTCAGAGTTCTCGACTGCCGCAACCTGGTAGGCGCGCTCAAGGGAGCACACCGCTGCCTTCTCGTCGCAGGCAACCGTGATGATACCGCCGCTCCCTGGCATCTTAAGGACATTGTAGCCTTGGTGCGTCGCTGCCATGAACTTGGCGAGGGCCGGATACCCGAGGATGGCATCATACGGGAGGCGAATGTGGGCGACGTCGAAGTCGATGAGCTCGATGTGGTAGTTGTCTTGCTAGCCAAAGGTGACAGGGAGGCGGATCTGCCCTATGGGGACGGTGGAGCCATCGGTCACCCCTGAGAAAGGCTTGGTGGGAAGGAGCTGGTCGTACGGCACCTGGAGCATCTCGAACGTCTCGACGGAGAGAACGTTGAGCCCCGCACCGCCATCGATGAGTGTCTTGGTGATGAGGACGTTGCTGATGGTTGGTGAGCAGAGCATTGGGAGCGCGCCAGCGGCAACTGAGCACTTGAGCTGGTCTATAGAGTCGAAGGTGATGGCGTACTTGGACCATCTGAGGGGGCGCGATGCCTCAAGCTTGGGAAGGGTCGCGTTCACCTCACGAGCGAACTGCTTGAAGATGCGATGAGAGGCGGGGGCCTGAGTGCCAACCAGGATGTAGGCAATGGCACGAGGCTCTTGGAAGCCCCCAGCCCCATCGTCTTGGCGATGGTCGTCATTCCTCCTTGGCGGCGGCAGCGGTGGGAGGCCGAGCTGGTCACACCAGGGGCCGTCGCAAGGCTGGCCTTGCCAGCGGTCCTCACGAGGCTGATCATGCCAGTCCTGGCGGGGGTCGCGGTTGTCCCAGCGGCCTCCACCGCGGCCCCCTCCGTGGCCGTATCCACGGTCGTTGCGCTGGGGACGGCGGCCGATGCGCCCATCGCGGATTGCCCTGAGCTCCTGGCAGTCGTTGGTGTTGTGACTATGGACATTATGGAAGACGCAGAACGGACGGCTACCCTTGGAGGATTCGGGGTGGTCGCAGCCACGCTTCATCTCGGGTCCAGCCGCGAGCACAGCTGGGCCCTTGCGCTTCACATCCTTAGCCTTGGCCTTCTTGTCTTCAGGATCGACCTCCGGAAGCTCCAGGAGGGAGAGGCGACCTTCCTCTGCCGTCGTGCACCTGGCGGCCATGTTGAACATCTCCAGAGCCGAGCACAAGTCCTCGTGTATGGCAAGCTCTTCCTTCGTCTTGACATCCCGGACGCCCTCAGAGAATGCCGAAATGATGTCCTTGTCCGACACCTTCGGGATCTTGAGGCGAACGTTGGTGAAGCGCTGTATGTACTTGTGCAAGGTTTCGCCTGGCTACTGCTTGATGCGCCGCAGGTCGTCTGCCGCTGGAGCACGGTCGTGAGTGCCCTGAAAGTTGGCGATGAAGCGCTCGCGGAGCTCGTCCCAGGAGGAGATCGACCCCACTGGAAGGTTCAGGAGCGAGGAGCGCGCGCCGTCCTTGAGGGCCATGGGGAACCAGTTCGCCATGACCTTCTCATTGCCGTTCGCTGCCTCGATACTCAGCTCATAGAGTTGGAGGAACTCAGCGGGGTCAGGGCTGTTGTCGTAGCGCGGAGGCAGATCCGGCTTGAACTTGCCAGGCCAGACGACGCGGCGCAGCTCCGGGGTGAAAGCACGGCACCCTGCCGCACTCATAGGGGCCAGCCACAGGGGAGGAGCCTGATCTTGACGCCCGCGCGCCGCCGCCTCTGGTGGCACGCGGTCTTGACGCGGCGGTGCTTGAAGCGCACGCGCTTATCCTTGGGGCTGCTGCACCACCCGACAGCTTTCTTCATCGCGCGCCGGCGCTCTGCACGGCGGGTCGCGCTGGGGAGCTTCACGCCTCGGCTCGGGGCCCACGCCGTGCAGAGGGGGGGAGGAGGCGCGCCGTGAGCCACATCGCCCGCCAGGAACGGTGGAGGGCGAAGCAAACGAGACGGTGCAGGGGCCTCACCAGCGGCGTTGACGAGTTCGACAATGTGGGCGAGCCAGTCGTCGTAGAGGTCGTCGGCCGGACGATAGCGTAGAAGCTCGCGCGCCATCAGCGGCGCGGACTGCTTGTTCGCTGGCCCACGACGGCCGTGAGAGGACGACGCCATGGCTGGAGTGTGTGATGGAGTCGCGGTGCGGCCGTCGCGCTGCACGGACGATGGCAGCGACGAGTCCTGTTATTCACGGGCAGCAGGGTCGGTGGCGGCATTAGCCACCGGGGAGGCAGAGCGGCGAGGGACGCCGTTGCCCACGGGTGCCGTCTGGGCGACACGAGCGGCCCGGTGCTCGGCACGAACACGGCGAGCGTCGGCCATAGGGACGGCAGAACAGCGGCGGAGCGAACGATGGGAGAGAAGCTTCGACGCGCCCCTACCTGGCGCGCCAAATGTCGGATTCAGGGCTCCGCAGGCCCAAGAAAGGTTCGAACTCTGGGGCGTGTGCAAAGAACTCAACCTGTCCAACCAACCAACACGTCGCCCTACAGCCTAGCTCGGTGAACAAGGAAGAAGATGGACACAACAGTTTACCTAGGTTCGGGCCACCTTGTGGTGTAAGACCCTACTCCTGCTTTATGGTGGATTAGCCTCACGAGGGGCTGAGGATGAACTAGTACAAGGGAAGAACAACCTCACGAGGTTTGCTCTGGTGTGGGTGTGAGTTGATGAGGTGTGGATCAGATCCAGAGAGGCCTCTCTTCCTACGGTGGTGGCTAACCTATATTTATAGTGGCCTCAGTCCTCTTCCCCCAAATGTAGGCGGGAAGGGATCCCACAGTGGCCAATTTGAAAGGGGACAAGTAGTACATCCTATCCTGACGAAAGGTGGTCTTCGCCTGCAAAGCCTCTGGTCGTGACGCTGCGGTGGGCTCGATGATGACATCCGTCATGGCGTCCTGGCGGTCTTGGTCTCGTTGCACGGGAATGGAAACCTTTGGCTGATTCCTTGGGACCCCGCGCCTGCGCTTGCCTCCTTAGCACCAAAGAGGAAACCTGCTCCTCTACGCCCGCTGGCGCCCACCTGGCCTTGGTCGTCATGGCTTGCGTCACCTCAACCTCATGAGGTGGGTACCTGCATAGAAATCTCCGCTCCTCAGGAGCCAGCCCGGGGAGGCCGCTCCCTCCGGGGGTCTTCATGTCGCACGCCTCGCGAGGCTTGGCCCCTCGCGAGGGTCTTGTCTTGGAGGTGCTGTAGATGGGCCGTACCAGGCCATCGATGGAGCCACGCCATGGGCCGCAGGCAAGCAAGTCTGGGTACCCTGGTTCCCAGAACGCCGACATATGCGAAGGAGCGTTGGACGCACTGCCCACCCAAACATGGACGGGAGTGGACAAAGCCAAAAACACCGACTCAAACGGACAAAAAATAGACAAAATCTGCATCCATTTGCATCGACGCGTTGAAGTTGCCCTAAGGGCATCTCCAACGCCGACCTGCAAACCTCCTGCATGCATCCGGACCGCGCTATCCGGACCGTGGAAGCCATCCAACGCAGGCCTGTATCAGTCCGCAGAGCGGTCCGGACGCGATTTCTCCCGCAAACCAGAGGCAAACGTGGGAGCGGGGGCTTTGCGGGAATCCGAACCGATCCCACGCCCTCTTTCGACTACCCTGGCCCACCAAAACCCCTCCCCCTTGCCCGAGCGCATTCCTGCCCGGTGCCAGCTGCCCGCATTCATGCCTCTATAGAGCGTGCCGCTCAACATTGAAGACGGCTCAGCGCGGACGCGACCTCTCACTGTCTCCGCCATTGAAGCGGCGCACCTGTTTAATGCCGGAGACGCGTCTTCGGTATCTGCACCTGTTTAATGCTGGAGACGCATGACTGGACGGGATGAGACAGATATCTACCACACCCATTCAATGTCGTTGTCCGTCCATATGCCGCCATTAACCAGGCTCTCTGGCCGAGAAACCCACTCCGGCGCCACACATTGACGCACCCGGACGCCTTGCCTCACTGGAATCCGCTATATAAAGGGGGCCACACCCGGCTAACTCCACACCACAACACAAGCCCCTCCCCATCCTCCTCCCTTACACTGCATCGACCATGACTGCAGGCGGCGAAGCTCTGTGGGAGAGCCTTTCCACGGGGATGAAGCACACCGTGGCTGCCCTTGCTGCCGCCTGGTAGAGCCACCGTGCCAGGCGGATCGAGGCCGGCTTGCCGGCCAAATCGCCCGAGGTCTCCGACGACAAGGACGAGACCACGATGAAGACGGGCTCCGACGACAATGCCCCGGCTCCAGCGCCTCCTGTGCACACCGACTTCACCATGGAGCAGGCACACTACAACGCCGCCATGGCGAAGGTGTAGCCTGCCTCGGCACCTTTGTCGGCGTTCCAGTAGGCGCGGGAGGAACAACAGTACAACATGTTCCTCCTGGAGCAGCACCGGCTGGCCGAGGGCCAGATCTACGACGAGCGGCCGAGCGAGGAGGCCGTAGCAGCCATGACCGCGGTGAACCCCAACTTCATCGCGGAGCAGCATGCCATCTATGATGTCGTCCATGCTCAAGCCGCCACTCACCAGGAAGTAGCCGCCGTGGAGGCGCAGTTGCAGGCGACCACGGAGGAGAACAACGCCAGCTGCGCCTCCTACGCGCCGCCGACGAACCATCAGGCGGACCGGTGGGATGACGACAACATCGGCGCCAACATTTCCATCATGGACCTCACGTCCACTAGCGACAGACAGGTGACGAACTCCTCCGAGGATGTGTAGTCCATGGGAGGCGGTAGGGCCTGGTGTCCCATGTGGGCCGGTCAGTCTCCCGTGTTCTACTCTTCCTCATCGGAGACCGCACCTTCACTTCATCGGTCTTATCGCCGGTGCTCATGTAGACGGTGGATGGAGGACGAGACAGGCATGGACGCCGGCCGCTGCCACCGTAGATAGGTTTAGGGTCGGGTCTTTTTTTGTTCTAGATGTTCGAAATGTAATGAAAATCCGCCGTGTTTGTATAAAATCCATCATGTTTGTATGAAATCCGGTCGTGTTTGTACGAATTTCATCCGCATTGTTGAAAAGGAGTTTGAAATGTATGCGGCTAGCGTTGGATGACGTCCTCCCACATTCGTGTCCGCAGACTGGTCACCTCCTGTCCACGGACGAATGCGGGTAGAAATTTGCGGGTTGCTGTTAGTGATGCCCTAAGTGTAAATATGTATATATGACCTTTTGCGTCATTACTGTGTTGAAAAAGAACTACTAGTGTACTCTATTTTAGGTTATTTTTTCTTATAAGACTACCCACAGTGGGAGTAACATAGGTGGTAACATCACACATATCTAGACTAAATAAATGATGTGGCAAGTAATTAATGAAGAAAGATAGGCACGTGGTAACATAGCTAGTTACTCGTAATATGAGTAACATCACACATGCCAAGAAAAGATGAGTCTATAACCTAATAAATGAAATGTTGCATGACACCACACATATGTTACTCCCCACTATAGAGGTAGTAACATAGACTACTAACATATGGTGCAAACGCCCGGACTAACCAACACTCCCCATAACCAGCCCAAATCTGGGATGGATATGAGGACGTTCGGATGCGCCCCACCACGTAGGCCTGGCTCGCTATGGCCCGCGCCGTCACACGGATGCCCCCACAAAAAACCCACTCCATCGAACGAAACCCTAGTGAAACCCACTTTTTCAGTCCACACTTGTTTCATCCGCTTTCCTCGGCTCCTCTGATTCCTCCGAAACCATTCCCCTCCCATCCGTCATGGCCAACTCCGGTCAGGACTCCGGCAACGAGGCCGATCCTATGGACTGGGAGTCTGGGACGGTCTCGTGAAGGAGGAATTCGACAAGGAGGATCTCGCGCTCCGCATCACCATCCAGCGATCGCGCATGGACACCGGTGGGAGCTTGAGCTTTGTCTCTTTCGCAATGAGCTCCTCCACGTCCCGCCCACGGAATGCGGGCCACGCCGACCCGTCCTGCGCCGGCCCTTCTAGATCCACGCTACTCTAGATTCGGAGCAAGGTCTCCCCTTCCCCTCCGACGCCAGCATCACCTAGGCAGCAATGGGTGCTCGTGCCCGCGGCACCTGTGCGGATGCGCATGCCGGAGTCGGAGGCGGAGGCGGCCTAACGCGAGCGGCAGTGGGCAGCTGCCATGGGGGAGCCCGGCTCTTCTCGCCAATGGGCGCGCTCCATCCCCATCGACCCGGAGGAGGCGCTCCTCCGCAAGGTGATGCGGAGGTCGCTGACCACGGCGGAGACCGACGTGAGGCGCCTCCGGCGCAAGAACACAAAGGGACTCCGCCTCGGTCTCCAGGCATCGGAGCGCCTCGCACGGGAGAAGGAGACCTCTACCGCCAAGGCCACCCGCCATGCGAAGGACCAGAACCGCCTCCTCCGTCGCCTCTCCGGCTACGTTTAAACCGCATTGGAGAGTGGCACCACTCTCCTGCTACCTACGCGTACACGAAGGAGATGGACCGTCGCGCCGCCCACCGCAAGGGCAAGGGCCCGGCCAAGCGGTGAACTCCGGCCGCCGCCCTTCTAGCCAAGTTTATATTTTACTTGGTTTATTTTTGTTTTAGGTTGAATTTAAACTATCTCGACCCTTTTGGATGAACTAGTTGCATGTCCGATGTCCAATTGCTTAAGTTTTATGCTATCTATATGATCTGCGTAGACTGCATGCCATTGTATGAAATATGGTATTCGAATTTGGAGATTGTGATTGTGGATAGGGAAAATTGGCTACTGTCCGAACACTATCAGCTGGCATGCCCGGACACGCCCACGAACGTATAGGTCACCAAATTAGATTATCCTTATTGTAGATGCTCTTAAGAGATTTCTAACCGATCTTTCAAAATTCAGAGAAGGATGTAGCCGAGTATTCATTAGAAGAGTACGTTAGCTCCTTAAAAAAATGTTCGTTTCTAACCAATCCTTAATGCTTAGCGAAATAAAAAAATTGAGTGCCACATAAACACAAATTTGGTGCACATAAACACAAATTTGGTCCAAACTACTACATAAAACTTACTAAAACAAAATTCGCCACGGATTCAAAATATTTTACATAAATATATTTTTTAACTTAACCAAAATTTAGACTAGAACTTACTAAAACTACTCGCTATCCGACTCATTCTCGAGTCTCTTCCAATCAGCTCTGCTCAGCCCCCGATCATAGGGTCGGGTCCGGATTCGTCGTCATCGTCGTCACTGGAGAGGTCAATGACCTCGATCCTCCCCGCCGCGTACTCCTCACACAGCCGGCACACCGCCTCGACGCGCTCCAGGTAGCGGCGACGGAGCTCCGCCATGTAGGCCTCACCGGCTTACTCCGCCGCAAAGCGCTCGCGGGCCTCCTGGTCTTCCCGCCTCTCACGCACGGCTCCAATGTCGGCAGGCCGTCGGGAAAGTTGTGCCGACCAGCGGCGTCGTAGAGATGCACCGACTTGATGTCATATGCGCACACCACGTGCTGCCGGAGTGGAAGGAGACAAGCCAATGGCGCTTCCCGGTGTTGGGGTCGTATATCTCGGCCACCCATGTCCCCCAATGCCGCTGCAGCACGCCGATGTAATTTGGCTCCAACGACGACGGCAACGGTAGGTCGGTTATGTGGGATGCGCCGGCACGGGAGGAGGATGTGTCAGCGCGGCTACACTCGTCGCGGCGTGGATCCGTGATCCGAGGGCTACAGATGGGCCGCCCGGAGCGGCGGCAGCCAGATCCGGTCATTGTCGCCGGCGGGCCGGCGGCATAGTGGATGTGGGTGAGGTTGGGGCACGTCGGCGTGCATTCGACGATAGGGGCGATGGATTGGGCGACGGGGGTGATAGTAGGTGAGGGAAGATGGAGTGGGGATTTTTTTACTCAGCGACCATGAGGCCAATTATATTTAAGCAATAGCGCACACTCGAAGTAAAATTTATCCTTCATTAATGATTTTAGGGTTTCGGCTAGTTCAGGTTTAGAGAAGGAAACCCTGATTTTTACTTTTAATTATAGGGATAGGTTTAGAAATGCCTTTTGTGCATATTAGATGATCAGCCAAAGAATTTTATGTGTACTTCTACAAAATTTCGCGTGTTTGTTACCTATGCTATTAGATATAAAAATGTTATTGCTTCAGACAAACGGCATGAATGATAGAACTAGGTGTGATGCAGCTTTAGCAATTTATCTGTTCCATGCTAGTGTACAATAGAAAGGCACAATTTTCTGTTCACATTGGGCTGTGCGTCTTTCCTTCCTTCGTCTTTCCTCCCAAAGAAAGGCGGCCGTCGATTTTCCATGTCTCCTGTGGCCATAAGGCCACGGGAGCGCGGTGGATTCCGACCCATGCCAACGGGAGCACTCTGTTTTTGGGTGCTTCTTCGAGTTTATTAGAATTTGTGTCCTGCTAAGGAAGACGAGGAGGCAGTGGCTCCCTGAAGATGGAATAAGGTTCTCCATGTCTAGCCCTCATCCCGGTGGTGTGTTTAGTATACTCAGAGAGTGTGTGGAGGTTTGTCTCCGGCGGATCTCCCGGGATTCAATCGGTGGTTGTCTTTGGTGGATCTGCTCGGATCCGGTCTTTGTTCGTCTTTTTTCATGTGTCTTGAGGTTGGATTCTTTCGATCTAAACTTCTCTTGATCGGCGGCGGTTACTGTTATGGTACGTTGGTCCTATGAGGTCTTAGCACGACGACTTCTCGACTGTCTACTACAACAAGTTGTGTCCGGCTCCGACGAGAGAGGGACGAAGACGACGGCGCGCTTTTGGCTCGCTTCGGTGCTTGTAGTCGTCGCTAGGTGGTCTACAAATCTGAATGTAATTTGTAATATTTCAGGTGTCCACTGTACTGTCATGATTGAAAATGAATAGATAAAAAAATTCACAATTTTTTCCGTCCACATTAATTTTTATCACCAAGCGAAATGAACTACCCTATACAACATGTTTACAGCCAAAGGGGCACATGTGCCACTTGAGCATTGTGTTGCCTACAAGAAAACCCACTTGCAGCTAACTACAAATTACAGTTAAGATGGTTATGCTGTTCAATTATAAGCAAAAAAAATCCTTAAAAAGGAAAAGGAAGGAGCTACCCATAAATGAAAAGTAAACAAATGCTCACACGAGCGTCGTAATCTATAACTACTAATAAAAGGAGGTGTCTTTTTCTGAATTTGGTTCGTTCACTGTATAGAATTATTTTCTCCCGTTCCTATATAAGGTGGTACTAAAAAATTATCCGTCCACGCATAAATAAATTTTCGGACTGGACCTCCAAACTGTGCAGTCAAGGGGCATGCTATGCATCTTCTTTTTTTTCTTCGATCGGGTCACAGGGAGTCAATCCCCTACGTGGGCCAAGGGGCCTGCTCTGTATCTTTTTGTTCCTTTGATTGGGTCAGCCGCAGGAAAAAAAACAAATGCACAAAATTAAATTAGCGTTTTCTTTGTAACCTATGCTTCGAGTAGGCCGATTGCAATTACATAACACATGTTGTGTTGGGCCTCTGCTAGGCCTGATAAAAACACCAACTTAATAAGTCGCTCTTCCTATTATCATTAAATAATACCACCTCGCCCTCTTAGAATCAAAACCACCAATTTAAATACATCTTAGAGTTACCTGTCATCGATCAACTCAATAAGCCGGCTTGGGAATCAATAAGCGGAGTATGCGGATGATGACATGAGAAGAAGAGAATGAGTCTTGCTAAGTGGTGCGCTTAAACGGCTTGCTGCATAATTAAAGAAGGTTGTATGTTGTGCGTATTTGGATTCAGTAAGTGGTGCGTAATTAAACGGAGGTGGACAGAATACTATATTGACAAATGGGAAGAAGCTTGACGTCCGGGGTACTATGGGAGCTCTCCGAGGGAGAGGAGGACAATAGGGCGGGACAAACAAAAATAAGTGGACACATGAGATGGGTAACACTGTCTTCCGTTGCAACACACTGACATTTGTGCTAGTAAAATTTTGAAATGCCATCATGTCAGCTGTAATAATATTCCTGTGCTCACATGGAAAGTACTCCCTCCGTTCCGAATTACTTGTCGCACGTATGGATGTATCTAGATGTATTTTAGTTCTAGATACATCCATTTCAGCGACGAGTAATTCGGAACGGAGGGAGTAACTTTGTTTACTTACGTTTTATTGTACTCCCTCCGCAAACAAATATAAGAGTGTTTAGAGGGAGTATCATGTTATGGAGTTCTACCGCCATGAATATTTGGGTTAAGTTTGGACTTTCATGCCATGCTAGTATGAAAAGATAAGTTCAGTTGCTTTGGTTTACAACCATCAAAATCAAGAAATGTGTCAGACAGTTTAGCTATGCCATTTTCCTACATAGGAAGTCCAGCGTTGGTGCGACAATGACAACTCACCTAGAGCAAATGTGCAAAAAATTGTTCCGACGTAAACAATTTTCCTGTACGAGGCCCTCTTTTCCTATTTATCAATTGCTCTATAATGAATGGAATAAAAATACTTCCCTTGTTTTAACGGAATAGTGGCTTTTTGAATAGGGAAAATTCATTTGTTAATAAAAAAGGAAAAATAATAAGAACCATGGACGGATTTTTTTATCACAGCTTACTATAGAAACAATCACTTAAAGATTAAATTACCTGTTCATCTTCTAAATTTTTTCGCATAAACCAATTGCAAAAAGAAAAATAAAGGAAAAGTGGCCCATTCTTTTTTCGGACATCTTCCACACCGTCGTTCGCGATGGGGACGATGCCTACACGGTGTGGACCAAGATCAACGGCCTCTTCACTGACAACAAGCTTCAACGAATTGTTTTCTTGCAGCAGGAATTTTTTGGGTGTCACCAGAACGACTCCACCATCGACGCCTACTGTCTCCGGCTCAAGACCCTCTCCGACGAGCTCAACGACGTCGGGTTCAAGGTGGGAGATGAGCTTCTCCTCTCGACGCTCACCGCCGGCCTCAACGAGGACTTCGGCAACGCCGCCTCCAACCTCACCCTCATGGCCAACCCCACCTACGAGCGGGCGGTGGCCTATCTTCGTCTTGAGGAGCGGCGGATGAAGCACCTCCGTACCCATGCTGTCCACACCGTCCTTGCCGCCGGCCTCTCCAACGGCGCCTCTACACCACCATCGGCGCCTCGCCCTCCGGCTGCCGCGTCACAACCGCTGCCCCCCCCCCCCTCCCCCGGCACCGCAGCCGCCCCAACCGGCGCGCACCGGTGGGAACGGTGGGAACCGTCGCCGCGGTCGCGGCGGTCAGCGCCAAGGAGGAGGTGGTCAGCGTCAAGGTGGTGGCGGTGGTGGCCAATCCACCCTGCCCCGCGGACAGCAGCCCCCGCCCCCATGGGCCGGTGGCTACAACCCCTGGACGGGGGTCGTGCATGCGTACAGCATGCCGGTGCCGCGACCCCCCGCCCCAGGGATCCTCGGTCCTCGCCCTGCCTCCCACCAAGCCCTCCTGGCTGCACCCCAGCCGGGTGCCCCGGTCGCCTACGCCCCGCCCGCTGCGTCTCCCTATGGCCCGTACGGCGCCCCTGGCTATGGCGCGGGCTATGCCCCGCAGCCCTCCCCCGGCGCGTGGGATCCGGCGCTCTTAGCGGCGCTTCAGCAGCCGCCGCCCTACTCCGGTGGTGGAGGTGATTGGTTCATGGACTCCGGCGCCACCGCTCATATGTCTGCTCACCCGGGTAACCTATCCTCCGTCTATCCTACTTCTACTTCCTCCCGCATCATCATCGGCAACGGTGTTGGTCTTCCTATATCACATGTCGGTTCTGCTAGTTTTCCCTCTAACTCTCGACCTCTCTCTCTTAATAATGTCATTGTTTCTCCTAATCCCATTCAGAACTTAGTTTCCGTTCGTAATCTTTCTTGTGATAATTCTGTAACTGTGGAATTTGACGAAGTTGGCTTTTCGGTTAAGGACGCTCGCACCAGGATGATTCTTCACCGCTGTGACAGTCCCGGCGATCTCTACTCAGTTCAGTCGCCGTCATCTCCGGGTGGTCCTCGAGCTCTTTCTGCCGGCGTCGATCTTTGGCATGCTCGTCTTGGGCATCCTAGCACTTCTTCACTTCGTCAAATAATGAGAGGATTTTCCTTTTCATGTAATAAAACGGCCGCTCACTCCTGTGAAGCCTGCCGGTTAGGCAAACATGTTCGACTTCCGTTTAGTTCCTCCTCCACAGTTGCTTCTTTTCCGTTTGAATTAATTCACAGCGATGTATGGACCTCTCCAGTACCCAGTAATTCTGGTTATCTCTACTATCTTGTTATACTGGATGATTACTCTCACTTTGTGTGGACGTTTCCTCTTCGTAGGAAATCTGATGTTGCCGCCGCCCTCATTGCATTTTATGCTTATGTCTCCACACAATTCGGGCGGCCCATACTCGCACTTCAAACCGACAACGGCAAAGAACTTGACAACCTCACCATCCGCCATCTTCTTTCTTCCCATGGCACCGTGTTTCGCCTCACGTGTCCATACACCTCCCAGCAGAATGGCCGTGCCGAGCGCATCCTACGCACCCTCAATGAGTGTGTGCGTACCCTTCTTTTCCATGCCTATATGCCCTCCCAGTTCTGGCCAGATGCCCTCGCCACCGCCACCCTCCTCATCAACCTCCGACCGTGTCGTCCGCACTGGAACTATGTGCCACACCATCTTCTTTATGGCACTCCTCCCTCCTATGATGGTCTCCGCATTTTCGGTTGCCGTTGCTACCCTAACACCACCGCCACCGCACCTCATAAACTCGCTCCTCGTTCCGTTCCATGTGTCTTCCTTGGTTACCCGGCCAACACTAAGGGTTATCGCTGCTATGACCCCGTGTCTCACCGTGTCATCACCTCCCGGCACGTGTACTTTGATGAGCTTGTTTTTCCCTTTGCACAGGAATAGGTGGCGCCTTCTTCCTCCCCCGCGGCGGGTCCCCCTCCGCGCCGTCGCCCGCTGCCGGCCTTGGGTGCTTCGGCGCCCCCGCCCGCGGCGCCTTCCTCTGGATCGGAGATGTCCGCGGCTCCCTCCTCGGGCTTGACGCCCCCATTGCCTCTGCATGATGGGTCGGCCTCGCCTGGAGCCGCGTCGACGCCGCCTCGGTCCCCTTCTTCGCATGCTAGGCCGCATGCTGGGCCGCATGCTGGGCCGGCCTCGCTTAGCGCTGCACCGATGCCGCCTCGGTCACCCGATGCCGCGGCCTCTCCGCTCTCCACCGCGGCCCCGTCTCCGGCTTGGTCCGCCTCTCCCGCGGCTGCCGTGGACGCTGCGACGGCCTCGCCGCCGTCTCCCGTTGCACCGGCCCTGTCGGATGGGTCGGCCTCTTCCGGGGGTGCACCTGCTGCTTCGTCCCCACCCGCGGTTGTTCCCACGGTTGGCCCCGTCACGCGCTCGCGTACAGGTGTATTCCGCCCGAGCTCGCGTTACTCTGCGGATGAATACGTCTGCACCGCCTCGACGTCCACACCTTCTCCGCTGCCGTCCTCGGTTCGGGTCGCTCTTCGCGATCCCCTATGGATGGCCGCGGTGCAGGAGGAGTTCGACGCTTTGCAGCGGAACCGGACTTGGCAGCTTGTTCCCCGACCCCGGCACGCCAACGTGATCACCGGGAAGTGGGTCTTCAAACACAAGCTCCGTCCCGATGGCACCCTTGACCGCTATAAGGCGCGTTGGGTCGTTCGTGGCTTCCGACAACGCGCCGGTGTGGACTTCACCAACACCTTCGCTCCGGTTGTTAAGCCCGGGACGATCCGCACTGTTTTACAGCTTGCGGTCTCTCGTGCCTGGCCGGTTCATCAGATGGACATCTCCAACGCCTTTCTCCATGGTCATCTCGAGGAGCAGGTCTTTTGTCAGCAGCCCACTGGGTTTGTTGATCTGGCGTGTCCCGATCATGTGTGCCTGCTTTCACGCTCATTATATGGGCTCAAGCAGGCTCCTCGTGCCTGGTACCAGCGCATCGCAGCGTTTCTTCATCAACTCGGCTTCCGCTCTACACGCTCCGATGCATCGCTGTTTGTCTATCGCCAGGGCCCTGACACGGCGTATTTGCTCATCTATGTTGACGACATCATCCTGACAGCATGCACTCCTGAGCTCCTTCGCCGGCTTACTGATCGTCTTCGTGCTGAGTTCGCCATCAAGGACTTGGGCCCGTTGCACTACTTCCTCGGTGTTGAGGTGGTGCGCCGTCCTGATGGCTTCTTTGTTCATCAGCGCAAGTACGCTCATGAGCTTCTTGACCGTGCTGAGATGCTTAACTGCAAACCCGCGGCCACGCTTGTTGACACGAAGGCCAAGCTCTTTGCTACTGACGGCTCTCCTACCTCGGACGCTGCTTTCTACCGGTCCATTGTTGGTGCTCTTCAGTACCTCACTCTCACTCGACCGGAGCTTCAGTACGCGGTTCAACAGGTTTGCCTCCATATGCATGCTCCTCGAGACGTTCACTGGACTGCTGTCAAGCGGATTCTCCGCTACATCCGTGGTGCTATGGATCTTGGTCTCACTCTGCGCACCTCTGCCGCCACTGATCTGGTCGCCTACTCCGACGCTGACTGGGCTGGCTGCCCGGACACCCGTCGTTCCACTTCGGGCTACTGCATCTTCCTTGGACCGTCCCTGGTGTCGTGGTCGTCCAAGCGGCAGCCCACGGTCTCTCGGTCTAGCGCCGAGGCTGAGTATCGCGCTGTGGCCAACGTCGTCGCCGAGTGTTCTTGGCTTCGTCAGCTTCTTCAGGAGCTCTCGTGTCCTATTGATAAGGCCACGGTGGTCTACTGCGACAACGTCTCCGCCGTCTACCTCTCCGCCAACCCGGTTCATCATCGTCGTACCAAGCATATTGAGCTTGATATCCATTTTGTTCGGGATCAGGTGGCTCTTGGCCATGTTCGTGTTTTACACGTTCCCACCTCCCAACAATTTGCCGATATCATGACCAAAGGCTTGCCTACTACTTCTTTTGAGGAGTTCCGGTCCAGTCTCTGTGTCAGCACTGGTGTCGCTTCGACTGCGGGGGGGTGTTGAGTATATGTATTTAGCACGTGTATTCTTGTACTCCAAGTCTTCCTCCTTGTGTATAGTTGAGGATATGACTGCCCTATGTACTATATATACATGTGCATATGCACCCAATCAATACATTGAGGTTTGCATCATATTCCTCTACAATACCCCAATGGACCGAAATAAAAAAAAAGTCTATTCAGCCCTCACTTCTTCAACATGCTAGAGAAAAAGAAAAGTGGCCTATTAGACATTTCGTGTAGCCCAATGGGCCAAGCCAAATAGCATGTTTACTTTCTTTCTTCCTGACAATTGTGGATAATCAGTTTTCATGAGAGCAACTAGTTAACGGGCGCTCCTTCGGGAGCCTCGCAACGATCAACGCCACTTGTCGCGCTCTCAGCCATTCGCCACGTGTCGCGCTCTGGACGCTCCCTCCGAATTTTGTTTTTTCATTTTTCCGCACTCGTTTTCGGCTTTTTTAACGGTTTTTTCCGGGTTTTTTCGACGTTTTGGTTTTCCACCGGTCTTTCTTAGTTTTTCGATCAAAAAAAATTGAAAAAAAAATTTCGCGTGAAAAAACGCGTTTTCTTTTTTCTTTTTCCTTTCGGGAGAGTCACGGTTTTGCTTTCGCGAGAGTCACGGCCGTGCCTCTCGGAAACGGAAAAAAAAGATGTTTTCTGTTTTTTTTTTCTTTCGCGAGAGTCACGGTTTTGCTTCCGCGAGAGGCACGGTTGTGCTTTAGCGAGAGTCACGGCCGTGCCTCTCGGAAACGGAAAAAAGAAACACGTTTTCTATTTGTTTTCCTTTCGCGGGAGTCACGGTTTTGCTTCCCCGAGAGGCACGGTTGTACTTTCGCGAGAGTCACGGCCGTGCCTCTCGAAAACGGAAAAAAATGTGTTTTCTGTTTTTTTTCTTTCGCGAGAGTCACGGTTTTGCTTCCGCGAGAGGCACGGTTGTGCTTTCGCGAGAGTCACGGCCGTGCCTCCTCAGAAAAGAAAAAAAAACGCGTTTTCTCTTTTTTTTTTTTCCGTGAGAGTCACGGTTTTGCTTCCGCGAGAAGCACGGTTGTGATTTCGTGAGAGGCACGGGCGTGCCTCTTTCGACGCGAGGAATCCAACTGTGAAAGCGGTTCGAGATTTGGACGCACGGTTTAAGAGATAAAACGTTTTGAATAAACGAATCTACGAAAAAAGGGAAAATTCCCAGGTTGAAGTGATCTTTGCGACGAGTACTCCTCAACTAGTGATTTCGCAGTTTTCATGTATATTGACCTTTGTTTGTTGATTTTTCAGCATTAGATATTAGGAGCTTCCACTCTTGACTTAATTTTATTTATTTATTTTGCAATCAATAAAAAATACAATTGGCAATCCATATTGTAAACATGCTCCAATTCAGCAACAATTTTGTACTATAAAAAATAATACCCAAAGGACCAGCCAGGCTAGCCCAACGGATTCCTAAATTCAACTTTAAAATTAAATCATCGTGTTCACCACAGGCTTCTTGACGGGCAGCGGTGCTGCCGTGCCTTCACCTGCTAGTGTATACTCTCTCTGCAAAGAAATAAAAGAAAATTTAGGTCACAACAACACCTTAAAAAAAATAGGTAACACTGATCGGCCGGAGATAGCTGAGCTGACATTATCGTTATACATATATTTTCTGAAGTTAATGGGCATGACCGTACCATATCTCATTTACAAAATCATGAAACTTTACATGTCTCACACTCGAAAAAGTACAATGCTAGGGTCGATTCCTTCCGGAACCTGCTGCTCATCGCACGTCTCCGGCAGCGACAGCGCGACCTTGGTGGCAAACTCCAGGTAGCTCTCGAACTTGTCCCTGTCGCCAGCAGTCTTGTTCCCCTTCATCTTCGTGTTAGAGCTACCACGACCATGCAGCAGCTCCTCCATCATGAGGTGGTGCTTGACCGCACGGCGCCGGAAGGTCCAGTTGCCGGTGGCCCAGTCGAAACTGTAGAGCGGCAGAAACCGGTGGCCGTGCGCCGCGACGAAGTCGATGGCGGCGAGGATGAACCGGAACTCCTCCGGTGGGAGGTAGTAAGCGAAGCTCACCCTCGTCCATCCCGGCTTCACACCGTGATAGCCCTAGAGGAAGAAACAAGTTCAGTCAAATTTGTTAACCAGTAGTAAAACGTACAAAGTTGTGTGTTTCGAATGATATAATGCCAGTGATTCTCAGATTTGTTTCTTGTACTTACCTTAAGAATGGCGGAGCGGATGCGAAGGGAGAGCTCCTCGCCGACGCTGAGGAGGGCGTGCCCGTACGGGCTCGCGCAGCCGCAGCCGCCCCTGGCCTGGATGCCGAACAGATCGTTCATGAGCTTGGCGACGAACCGCCCGTGGAGGGGCCGCCTCCTCCCCAGCGTCGTGTCGCCGCCGGGGTAGACGAGGAACGAGAATATCGGCAGGCGGCGCGCCTCGACGCTGCCGAGCACCTTGACGGCGGGGTTAGACAGGAGCCACCGCATGGCCGCGTCGGCGTGGACGCGCTCGCGGAGCGCGATGGCGCCGAGTCCGACGTGCTCCTTGACCCAGAACGCGAGCGAGGCGCGCACCTTCTGCGTGATGGGCGGCGTGCCGGCGTCCTCGCGCTCCTCCACGTCGTCGAGGTACACCGTGTCGTCCTCGCTGCGCGCGTTCACGTAGGCGACGGTGCCGCCGCCGCACGTAGTGGGCGGCAGCGAGGCGAGGCGGTAGAGGGAGCGGTTCATGAGCAGGAGGCCCGGCGTGCCGGGGCCGCCGGGGAACTTGTGCGGGCTGAGGAACACGGCGTCGTAGCCGTCCATGTCGCCCGACCTCATGTCGATCTCCACGTAGGGCCCGCTGCACCGTACGCAATGTCAACGCCATGCACGCACCACACAGGAATGTGTCACACCATTTCATGGAGCTAGACAGACACGTTACATGTACGTACGGCACACAAATAATTCTCTTTGCTGGTACGTACCACGCGTGGTCGCTGTATTAATTTTTCTTTTCGAAAGCGTGGTCGCTGTATTAATTGCCAACAGTTAGTTGATGAATGCATGGGTGAAGGCAATCGAGCCGAGGGGGCCGGTCGTCCTTTTTCTCCGATAACAACAGGTGGAGTGCACAAAACACATTCATTTGTAGGAGTACGTACCACCACCACGACCAGCGATATTTCTTGTCAGCCTAAAGGATGGCTGCCCGACCCGATCGGCCAGGTGCAGGAAGCAGCTGCACATTGGACAGCTTTCTCTCGTACAAAACCGTGCAATTAAACTTTCATCACGCATCACTCTTTTTTTTTTAGAAAAGGAGGATAATCCCCGGCCTCTGCATCTGAAAGATGTATGCGGCCATTTTATTGATTATTCTCGAGGACCTTACAAAGTAGTACAACAATACGTCTGAATCCGTCGTCTTGGCAACATCTGCCGCTGCTCCAATCCATATGATGAAGGGATGCAAGCTGGGTCAAATACTCAGACCTCTCACCTAAGGCTAACATCTAAAGCCGGAGGCCCCGATCGAGCCACATACCGGGTCCGGGGCACAAACCAGTCCGACGCGCTCACATGTGTCCTCGCCGTCATCTTCCACTGGTCCATCTTCAGAGCAGATTGAGGTGCCAACCTTGGCAGGTGCCTCCGCCATCGACGCCACCATGACGCCAAACGACGACCTCCACCTACGCGAGTCCATCTCCAAGCAACGGACACAGATCCATGCTAGGATAGGGCCGCACCACCGCCGTCGCCCACCACCCACAAGCACCACCCAGCCCCAAGGTACCCAAAGCGGCGCCTTCAAGAAGGGAACGGCGCCGTGATCGCCGTCGCCGCCCACCAAAGTTAGGGCTTTCGCCCGGGAGACCTAGGGGAAGGGGAAGTGAGGGGATCAGTCCATACCGACGCCTCCAAGGAGGGGAACGGCGCCCTCAGGCGTCGCCGTCGACGCGGCCGGCCATGGCCGTCCAGGGATTTCGCCCGAATTAGATCCCCGCCACCAGCAGCGCCTCCTGTACAGAACCGGCGACCCAAGGAAGCGCGGCCCGACCAGGCTGGCCCGCACGCCGAACAGGGGAGGAGGGGAGGCGCCAGATCGCGCGCACCGGCCACCGCAGAAGCCGCCGCCGGCCGCCAACGACCACCACTCCTAATCCTAAGTGATGATAATGTTGAGAGAGTCCCCATCAGACGGCAGAGGAGTTTAAATACGTGGTAGCACTTTTTGGTGATCTAGCTCTATAATGTTCTAAAATACCGTGGGGATAAATTCATATATGAATCTTGAAAAATTCATAATAAAACACACATGCTTGTTTAAGCACGAAGAACAAGATTTAAATCTTGGTGAGTGCAATCAAGCCCCGACAACTTTACCATTGACGGAGCTACGTGTTAGGAAAATGGGCCACGGCTAGCCTAGCCCATAGGAAACATGGTGTGGTATTGAGAGTAAACTGAGCCATGAGGGGAAAGTAACCAGCCTTCTTTTGTACTAGCCCGCCCAATTTTGATCGTGTAGCTCCATCACCGAACTTCGCCACCCTATGAGTAATTATTTCCGGCGGATCCACACACCCTTCACAATCCGGGATTTGAATGACGATGTAGGCGGCTATGGCGAAGGTTCGCATTTGGGCAAAAGCTTGACCGCTCGTGATGGCATGAAAGCAAAGATACATAATTAAGCGTCAACAAAGGTTGGCAATCTTCTTCTTCTTTTTTACGGGAGAAGAGAGGTTGGCAATCGCCTCATGAAGACTATGGTAGCAACAAACTATCACATGTTGTTTTCCAAACGATAGATGATCACATCATGACCGGGCTTTACATTGTTTCCTCGTGCATTGTTAGTGTGTACCCTCATCTCTGTTGTTATTCCAGTGTCCGAGTGTCGGTTGACAAAGGGACTCTGAATCCCCAAATGGTGCGTTGTTCATTTCCTGGGTTTGTTCTCGTGGTTCTAATCGGTCAAATGTTTAGGAGGTTTCATTATCCTGCTTCCATCTTCTATCCCACCGATGTGAAGCTCGTGCGATGCTCCGAGCCAATGTGTGAGTGGTATAACCTCTATCTCATTATTGCAAGCGAATTTTGTGATGTGTTGCCTTTGGAACTAGCTTCGGGCTAGGTGTTATCGGAACAAGCTTTGGGTTAGGTAGTATTACCTTCATAACTACCTTCGAGCTAAGTTCTGACTTCGGAACTAGCTTCAAGCTTGTAGCCTTCGGAAGACCTAGATCTCAACTCCTCGGATCCGCAATACATACGGGAAACCAAGGTGGCAATTCACGCAACACTGAGTGACAGGGAAAAGGTGTGTCTCGACTCTCGACTCCTCAAAGCATTCTCTGGCATCACTCGCTTTCTAAAGCAGTGTGTTTCCAAAACTACTACTGTTCATGCATACCCAACAACACCGAGGTTGGCGAGATTCATGGAAAAAGGTATCAACACCTAAAATACCAATTCAATATCAATTGATTCATCATGAAATATGTATTGAAAGTATAATTATTTGATGTGGTAAATGTTATTATTTTTTATAATCTAGGTCAAATGTAAGTATATTTATTCGATGTAGTAACTGGTGTTACCTTTTCTACAATCTTTGGTCAAACTAAAGAAAAAATTGACTTGCGAAGAACTTAGAGAATCTATTTTCCAGGAATGAGGGAGCAGTAAATTTAATTTGGGGGTATTTTGGAACAAATATACCCGGGCGTAGCTCCTACTACTATATTGTAAAAGGTCCCAAAGTATCAAGTACTACCTCATTTCCGGTTTATAGGGTTCAATATACCCGGGCGTAGCTCCTACTACTATATTTCAAAAATCTCACCAACCAAGGTAGATGATGAGTGGTGGAATAATTTTTGTAGTTTGTAAAATCACTCAATTAATGCGCTCGTTTTCCTTAAAGAATTGTGTTTACTAATGCATTAATTGCAATGCATGTATGCATGAAGTACATGCATTGATCATTTTTCTCTTAATCCTTGCATGCAATAAATTTAATGTACCTTGAAATCTGAATATGTGATGGGGAGCCATTGAATTGAGACTTATAAAACAGGAAACCTAAAATTTTGAGATAAACCCTATAAACCGGAAAGGAGGGAGTATTTTCTTCGAACGACAGAACTGAAGTCTTGCGAGTGGTGATACGAAGTTTCATCACAATTTGAGATGCGCTACGACTTGTCCAGGTCAATGCCCTTCGTTGTCCAGCCAGGCTTGCTGTGATCATACACTAATAGAGAAACATTGAGCGAGGCATTAAGACAGACCACTTCCATGCTGAAGGGGACCGGCCGGAGAGAAGATCAGCAAGATCAACAAGGACATGATTTCTTTCTGCTACAGTTTAATGTGCGCGGTACGTTCTCAAGTCAATGTTCGCTTGTACTCCTCCGTCCCAAAATAAGTGACTCAAGTTTGTACTAAATAGTACAAACTTGAGTCATTTATTTTGGAACGGAGGGAGTAGTTTACACTGTTCTGGCGTGCAATCGCTTGACACAAGTGACAGTATCAGCCAAGTCAAAGTGGCGACCGATAACTCATTATCCAGCAGGGCTGGTATATTAATTGGCGCAGCGCTGGCCGGCATGGCTGCAGCCAGCAGAGCAGGTGGAGTGTGGCAATGGACAAATTTCTCGTGCTTACGTTACGGGGTTGCGATGTCAAAGCGCGGTGGAAATCTGATCCAGAGAAAACGCGCATTGGTAGGTTTTCTGTTGGAATTGGTATTGCCGATCATATTTAATTAATCCACTGGTATATATGACTTCTGACCGAGAGAACACCGTGGATTTACTGGACCATCAACGGGAGCACCGGGTGATAGATATGTGTCCACGAAACGGGACAAATGCAAATATGAACTCAGATTTATATTATGTATAATATCCAAAATTCTGGTCGTACATTACTGCATCAAGATATGTATATGTTGGGAATTTCATTTTTGCAACTTATCAAGATACTATGCTCTTCTTTTTTCAATAAAGGACAATTTTATTGTCTCAAAATGTAGCATCAACCGGATACAAAACATTATGAGTAACGTCCGGTCTCTGCATAACTAAAATGCACGCGGCCAAAGATACTATGCTCTTCTATAGATGAAACTTGTTAGATAATGGACGGTGAGTTGGGCCGAGATTGATAACATGTAGGCATCATTTTGTGAATAATCCAAACTCAAAACCCCAGCCTAATGAACATTATTACGGCAAAAAAGTACTGCATTGTTTCCAAATAAATGTCAATCAAACGCAACAACTTAACAAATATATGTACTATGTTGATGTTGGGTCGATCATGGGTGCACAACATAGGACTAAAACATTGGGATTGGCTACGTGGACGTACCTCGCGGCAAAGTCGAAGCAGGCGAAAGCCCCATGCTGGTGCAGAACGCGCGCGATCGCTCGGGTATCGGTGACGATGCCGGTGGCGTTGCTGCACGCCGAGAATGATCCCAGCATGGGCCGCTTCGCGTACTCGGGGGAGCCCAGCGCGCGCCGGAGCGCGACGAGGTCGACGAGCCCGTCGTCGCCGGCGCCGACCTCCACGACGTCCGCCAGGCTCTGCCGCCACGACAGCAGGTTGGAGTGGTGCTCGTAGGGTCCCACGAAGACCACCCACCGCTCCTCCGCGCGCAGCTGCGCGAGCAGCCTCGCCCGCAGAAGCGGCCCCGGCGGCGCGGCCATCCCCATCGCCTCCTGCAGCCGCTTCACCGCCGCCGTGGCGCCGGACCCGCAGAAGATCAGCGCGTCGTCGGCACCGGCGCCCATGCACCGCTTGATGTAGCTTGCCGCCGTCCTCACCATCTTCGTCGTCCTGCTCCCAACGTAGCTGTCCTCCGTGTGCGTGTTCCCTGAACATCACACGCACGTCGATCGTGTCAATCATTCCCGCACGCTCTCTTGCATGCTAGCTAGATCCACATGCAAAGTATAAGTGCTGATCGAGCTGACCGTAGAAGGGGAGGACTTGTGTGAGGATGTAGTCCTCGATGTAGCGGAGACCGCGCCCGGAGGCGGTGTGGTCTGCGTAGACGAGGGCGCGGCGGCCGAACGGCGTGTCGAACTCGGCGTCGCGGCCGACCATCTGCGATCGCACCCACTCCACCTTCTCCTCCGCCTCGGTGCTCCGCTCCGACTTGGCGCGGAGCAGGCTCAGTAGGGTCTCCTTGTCGTTGCCGATCGTCGTGGCCTCGACGCGGTCGGCGCCGTCCGCCATGGCCGCTCGAAGGGACGGCATGCTAACTAATTTGCTTGCTTGCAAAATGCAAATGCTCTACAAAACGTTACCGAACGGAGGCGTGTATATACTTGTGTATAAATTGCGGGATATATTGTACTGTATTATTTTTTTCCTTTGTCTTGTGAGCTTATCTAACCATTGCATGGTGGCGAACCAATCTGTGGTTGGATGGTTAGAGGGAGTGTGGTATCCTTAGCCCACCAGGGTTTAAATCCTGGTGCTCGCATTTATTCCTGGATTTATTTCAGAATTTCCGGCGATGCGCATTCAGTGGGAGGAGACGTTCCCGTCAACGACGAGGTGCCTACGCTGACTTCGTAAATCTCAAAATGATATGCCGGTTCAGTCTTTCGGAGGTGCTCATAGGGATAAAGTGTGCGTGTGTGCGTTCATAGGGATGAGTGTATGCGCGTGTATATGAGCGCTTGTGTCTGTACTAATGTTAAAAAAAAAACATTGCATGGGCATGAGCGCATGGCTCCGTGCAATTATGTAGCTTGCAGTCCTTTGCTACACGTACGTGTCCAAGTTTATGTTCACATGCAAATTTGAAACCAGTAGCTACATATGATAAACTAATTTATACCATTAAAAATCGAACAAATCAGTGTCAGCGTCAATAGATGAGATCACACGAGACGACTAAACCCATGGCTTCTTTGGTCAATGTCGTGGTTGCAAAATTGCGGTGCCAGCTTGAAGAAATTTCAATGTTCTACGTGATCAAAGTCGTGCAGCTGGAGCGTACGTATAGGTGTTTTCCATACTTCCATTTGGTCGGATCTCAGTGTAGTTACATCACACACCGAAATCTCATCACTGTCAAAAGAAGATTTAACCGCCGGCTATTACTCCATTTACAATTTCTTTTCCTAGATGACTCGATGGACAGTTGGACACATGTCGTCCAACAATTTCTGTAGGTTTTTATAACGGATCAGCTCACATCCGAGGGGAATTATTTATATCCAGCAGGCATCAGCGCACGACTTTTTTAGATGGGTTGTGTTGTGCGTGGGAGGTTAATTGCTTATGATGGTTTGGTCCGTAAATGAAATGAACTAGGGTTCAGGGCATCTCCAACACCGATCCTCAAATCACCCGCATTTCTGATCGAGCAGTCCGAACGTGTTTTGTCATCCAATGTAGCCCTGTATCGATCCGCTTGCCGGTTCGAACGTGTTTTTTCCCGCAAATAGAAGACAAGGTGGAGGTGGGGAGGGGGCGGGGGGCTTTGTGGGCATCCGGACCGCTGCCACACCCGCGTCTGACTGCCCTAGCCCACCACAAACCCCCACCCACATCTCCCGCGCTTTCCATCGAACGCACGCACCGCTTGCCGTGCTGCATTCATGCTGACCCAGAGCATGCAGCGGCCGGCATTGATGCCCGCGATTTGACCGGACAGGAGACGGTGCTGACGGACGTGACCTGTCGCGTCCCGAGAAATCAACTCCGGCCGCTGCGCCGCATTGAAACAGGCTGACCACCCCTTCGCCTGGCTTGGCCGCGGCTTTTTAAGTCGTGCGGTGTCGTGATTTTGTCACGGCAGATGTCCTAGTGTGAGGACTTAGTCATGAGGTCAACGCATCTAAGTGGTAGCTTGAACGGGGTTGAGCGGGATGAGAGACGCGAGATTTTACCCAGGTTCGGCCCCTCACGGTGGAGGTAAAAGCGTACATCTTGCTTGATTCATATTGATAATGATGATGATCTCGGTTACAAGGGCGGTGTTTCTCTTCGAGAGCAACTACTCTGATCTTGACTAAGACTTGTCTATCTAAGCCATGTCTATTTTTACCCCTCGCCCTCTTGGAGCGCCCTGCCCCTCCTTATATAAGTTGAAGGGGCGGGTTACATGTAGAGTCCTAGTAGGATTAAGACTTAGCCTATTTCCGGCTTCTTATCACGGGCTTCTTAACGTCTGGGCTTCTCACCGTGGGCTTCTTAACGCCTTGGGCTTCTTAACTCTAGGCGACTCATCTTCAGGGCTCATCTCCGGGTCACAATCTGCCGAGTCACAATCTGTCTGCCGGGTTACAACAATCTGCCGGGTCACAACTGTGTGCCGAGTTACAACTGTGTGCCGGGTTACAACTGTGTGCCGGGTTAGGATCTGCCGGGTCAGGATCTGCCGGGTTAAGTCCAGAGATGACTTAACGTCATGAGCCGGGTTAAACCGCGGGTAATTCCCCCGACATTAGCCCCTAGATTAGCTTGAATACAGGCTTGTCATGCATTCATGCTAAGCTTCTTGAAATAAGAATAGATAGTGAACCGGCTCCTGAAAATCTAGGTGTCTGTCATATGAATATGCCAATAATAATTCCATGCAGAAAAAATAACCCATATGGTATCTTGAGTTGTTTTCAAAATGCCTTAGCTTTATAAAAAGAAAATTTGTCTGATATTGTACCACTCTTTCAATGCTTCAGATTTTGATGTTGAGTTGACTTGTGTGAATAGCTTGGAGAAGATAAACTTTTGCCAATTTCTTCACCAAAAATATGAGACCTGGTTTGCTCATAACTGAGAATTTGAAAGTATACTTATATCCATATTACCTTTAGCCCCCAAGTCTTAAGAGGGGAACGTAGTGATAGCTTAAGACTTGCTTCAATATAAATGTTGCAACTCTGGAGAAATCCGGGTTGTTCGTCTGAGTCACCAGTCATAAGTTGAATGTTCCACATATGTAGCCCCCAAGTACCGGGTTGTCTTGCCTGCAGCAACCTGGGACTTGTAATTGCCTTATGCTCATAAAACTTCAACCGGTGTAGCCCCCAAGGGTCAGGCCATTATGCAATAATGAGCAGGGACTTTTGCAAATTTGATTATATAAACTTGAGGAGCAATGTGTAGCCCCCAAGGGCTGGGTCATCAGTATGTGATGGTCCAGTTCTTCCAATTGGGACCTTATGACTTTGGTAAAGAACTGAATGTTGTAGCCCTCAAGTGCCGGCTTAGTAAGATAAGACTAGGCTGGGACTTAGAAAATGATGAAAGGACGGCTCATCTTCTTGAGATAATAGGGTCTGTTGACAATGTGATGATTTGAAAAGCAACTTGCATTAGCCCCCAAGTGCCATGGTGCATGCTCGCAGTGACATGGGACTTGCATACTTGATGTAATCTTGATTTGAATAATGTAGCCCCAAGTGCCGGGTCGTATGCCTGCAGCGACTCGGGACTATTCCTTCCATTGTAGAATAAAATCATATCCACTGTCTGAATACTTTGAATATCAATATTGAACCATGCTCCTTGCTGTAAGCTGGTATTTTTGGATGAAGAAATAATAGCCATTTTTTCTGAAGCGGCTTTGAAAACCTCAATCATTCAATACTGGTTATGATAATAAAAATCCAGCCATGTTGGCTATTTAAGATTTGAATAATGTAACCCGGTTTGAAAACCGGTTCCTGCAATATAAACCGGTATATCCATGCATATATGATGCATGCTATGATGATGCAATGTATGTTGATGTATGTGTATGATAACAGAGTATAAAAATGTCGGCTTTAAAGCCTCGATAAAAAGACTAGTTTTGAAAAACTCAATTTTTTGCTTCGACGAAGCTTGGCATGATAGCCTTTCATCCTGTAAGCCGGCTCTCTCTTGACATAAATCCGTCGTTTTAGCCTTAACAAGTTCAGGGTCACCAGAGAAGATTGACTGTTAAGAGTACGATGGGCCACATAGCGGAGTAGCAACAAGTAGACAGGTGAGTTTATCCTAGCTCTCTATAAGCCGGCTCTCATGTGACATAAGCCGCCATTTTAACCTTGACAAGTTCAGAGTCATAAAAGATTGACTATCAAGAGTACGGCGGGTCACCTAGTGGAGTAGCAAGTTGCAAACAGGCAGGTTTAACTCATAATATGGCATATAAAGCCGGTCAAGAGGGTATGAAAGCTAAACTCAGTGAGTTGGAAGCCCCCAAGTGACTTTGTGATCAATTAATAAAGACTCATACCCAGTAAATATGGGATGAAACGACAGAGGCCCCGAATTTCGGGGATGCCGGCCTTATTACGTTGATCATAATATGATAAGCCAATAAGGCAGGATACCCATGTTTGAACCGCGCATCATGGCAGCAAGTTCTCTTTGGCAACCTTTAATCTTTTCTGAGAACTCGAACTTGCGAGAGATGGATTCTTCTTGAAGCGGATGTTGAGCCGGATATTGTGAGCTCAAGACTTTGTGAGAGACAGATTTCCCTTGAGCCGGATTGTGAACCAGAATCTTTTCTGATAACCCGAAATCTTTATTTTGAACCGGAACTTTCTGATTGCCCGACACTTTTTAAGCCAGAAATTTTCTGACGGCCTTTAAATTTTCACCAATATGGCAGTAGCCCTCGAGATTTGCTGACCCGGGGTTCTTAAATGTGCTGAAACCGGCAAAATTTGCTGAGTCATGTCTGTGTAGCCCCGGGGTCTTAAGACCACTCGAGGAATTGGCTTAAGATTCTCCATATTTGACCGTGATATAAACCGACATAGAGTTGAAACAGCGGAACGCTGGAATGTGTTGAAGCTGGAGGCGAAGTGGCAAGTTGATGATCTTCGCAGCACTCATTGTATATCCTTAGGGTTAATAACGCGATGTGAATCCGCGGAAGGTTGAGATCGACCGTGGCGGGTTATAAATGATCCCGTATGACTTGTATCGGTAACCCGGCCGATGGTTCGTCCTGGCTGGTTGTTGAAGTTAACCAAACTGCAGTGGCGGCGACTTGTGCGCTTGTCCATTGAGCCATCCGGTGCAGGCGAAGGCTGATAACATATTATGATTTGCTCCAGAATTGTTGGAATAGACACTACTGCAGAATGGTCCAAAGGCCACAGCCCAATCAGACACCCTTCGACGAAACTGTGTGCGATGCATCAATCACAAACGGTGATGTAATAAAACCGTCAAAAGAGATGCAAAATGTTTGCGATGGCGGTAACATCAAACACGGTTCATATTGGAGTTGCGTGTGCGATGCGTGGCAAACGATTAATCCAGTAGAACTGTTTGCGATGAGGCAGAACAACAGAAACGGGCAGCCAGATGAGGGTGTGTGCGATATACGTCATACAGTTCACTAGGATGAACTGTGTGTGATTAGGCAACACAATACAAACGGTTCAACTGAACAAGATGTGTGTGATACGCGGCAAACAGGTCCGTAATCAAAAATATGTGCGAAGACCAATAATAACACAGACGATTGCTGCTAATAAGCAGTGTGATTTGCTCTGTCTACAGAAGAATAATATATATATATATATATATATAACTGAAATAAACATCCAATTACATAAGTGGCTATACAAATCATTCGCACACACCACAATAAACAATTGTATGCATTCTAAACTAGGAGAAACGATTGTCTAGTCATCTACTTCTTGTGACGCTTCCGTCACTGCTCTGTGGCTCAATCCCTCGTCTGGGGCAGGAAGAAGACACTCCCTCATGTCAATTATCCGCATGTACATCTCGTAGCTTGTGTACGCGTCCTTGGCCGCGTACTTGACGTGTTGTTCATCCAGTCTCTTATGTCAGACACTGTGCCAGGCGTTCTTGTCCTTCTTGCTCTCATCCTTCATCTTCATGTAGTAGGGGTCGATGATGGCCGAGACGAGGTCAACCAGGGAGTTCTGTTTGTTGTTGTCGCTGCCCCAGACCTTGTAGTGGTCCTGGATGTTGACAAGATTCTGACATTTCAAGCCCGAAACCTTGAGCGCTTTTAGATCGTTGGTGGTGTCCACCGTAGCGAAACTGTAGTCGGAGCTGTTGATAAACCTGGAGAAACGCTCGCAAGGCCTTGTGGCCAGGTGGCAGTGGTAGACGAGGACGTCATGTCGCACGCACAACTGGGCGACGGAAACCTTCTGATCATGCCCGGCACGACCGATGGTGTACTCGAGGTCGAAGCCGACCACTTGGTACTTGTCCTCGGCAAGCAACTGCTCCATAGTTTGGATGGAGCTCTCCACCGAGACCGGCCCATTTGTGTACACCACCGAGAGGTCCTTCCCCCTCACGTGGGTGTCCACTACGTGATGCGTGATGAACTACCCGCCGTTGTCGTCGTTCGCCGCTGGGAGCGCCATTGGAGCCATGGGGAGCGCCATTGGAACCGCTGGATGTCCTTTCTGTATGTGTCATCGTGGGTGTTCTTATTGTGTCGTGTGGCACGAGAGATGAAGGTAAATGGCCGTAGGAATAAATGGGGGCCGGGTGGCCTGGATTCTCGGCGCGTCCGCATGGCAGTTTTTGCAGCGGGTAACTGCATCGTGGCGCCGCGCCCGGCGCAACCGCATGCACACGAACGTGCGTGATCGTGCGCTGGCCCCAAACACTGGCAGCGTGCGTGAAGGGACGAGGGCAGAGCGCCCGGAGAGACGCGAGAGCAGAGCGCGCGCGGCGGGACGCGAGCAGAGCGCGCCGCGGTCGCCTCAACCGCAAGCAACCACACGCATAGAGCAGTTGAACACGCAGGAAATGGTCGTCTACAAGTCGGCCGACAGTTGCGTCGCTGCGTAGAGAGCGGCCGTGTGCTACTATCGCCGTCTTGGTCTATTAGTCCCCTTTATATTATGTGCCATATTTTGACCTTAAATTTAACCAACAAAATGTTAATGCATGTTACAAAAATTATATAATTGGAAACTATGTTCAAATACGAATCCAACGATATAATTTCTAGCGACATGCATTCGTATTTTATTAGTTAAATCTCTAGTCAAAATTTGGCACAAAAATATATAGACGACTTATAAACCAGGACGGGGGTAGTAGGTAATTTAATCGCAAACATTTTTATTTTATTAACCGTATGTGTACGTGTCCTTTCGTCCTCCTCTCGCACGTCTTGTCACCCCGCTACCGCAGACGGCTTAGAGTGCAAGCTTGAGCAGCGTGCGCGGGCGTTCTTTTGGCCAAACGGTGGTGAGCCCGTTCCCGCGCAACCGCGTAGGCTCCCACGCAAGCTTCCCGCCCGACTCGGTGAAATCCCCCAAAATCCCAATGCTTACCGGCCTGCTATATAAACCCTCATGACCGGCGAGTCATGCGTCGCATTTTCCCCTCCCTCCATGTAGCTTATCTTGTCTGCTTCTCTCACAATTGCCAATGGCACCGGTCCGTCCTCGTCGCTCAACCACTCCGCCGTCATCAGAGGACAGCTCCAGCTGGGAGGCTACACCGCGGCGGCGGCGCAGTCCCCAACGTAGTGTAGTGCGCGTGGCGCCCCTGTTGGGTGTGCGCGGAACACCCACCACACGCTCCGCCGCCGCTGCCCGTCGGCAGCTGTTGCCGGCTGCCATTGCCGCCACCCCACCGTCTGCCTCCGTGGCCGCCACACCACCGTCGAAAGCCAGGGCCATCGCCCGCTCCACCGCCGTGGCCCGAAGGCGGGAGGTGGCCATCGTGGCCGCCACCCCACTGCCGGCCACCATGGCCATCACCCGCTCCGCCGCCGCGGCCCGAAGGCGGGAGGTGGTGGTCGTGGCCGCCACCCCATCGTCGGCCGCCGTGGCCGCCAGCCCACCGTCGACCGCCGAGGTCATCAACAGCTCCGCCACCGCTGCCCGAAGGCGGGAGGCGGAGGTGGAGGCCCGCACGTGCGTCAGCAACCTTACGCGCTACATCGAGTTCCTGCGGGAGGAGGAGGAGCGCCTCGTCGAGCACGCAAAGAGCCTTACCGCCGCCGTGGCCGCAGCACATGCCGCCGCAGAGGCGATGAATCAAGAGATCTACGAGGAGAACCACCGCTTCGAGAGGGGTCGTCTGGACCGGCAGAGGGCGTTCGAGGTGAGCGTCGCTGAAGGTGCTGCAGTGGCAGGTGATAACCCACAAGTATAGGGGATCGCAACAGTTTTCGAAGGTAGAGTATTCAACCCAAATTTATTGATTCGACACAAGGGGAGCCAAAGAATATTCTCAAGTATTAGCAGCTGAGTTGTCAATTCAACCACACCTGAAAGACTTAATATCTGCAGCAAAGTATTTAGTAGCAAAGTAGTATGGAAGTAACGGTAACAGTGGCAAAAGTAATAGTAACAATTTTGTAGCAATCGTAACAGTGGCAACGGAAAAGTAACGAAACAAAGATCAATATGTGAAAAGCTCGGAGGCAATGGATCAATGATGGATAATTATGTCGGATGGCATTCATCATGCAACAGTTATAACCTAGGGTGACACAGAACTAGCTCCAATTCATCAATATAATGTAGGCATGTATTCCATATATAGTCATACATGCTTATGGAAAAGAACTTGCATGACATCTTTTGTCCTACCCTCCCGTGGCAGTGGGGTCCTAATGGAAACTAAGGGATATTAAGGCCTCCTTTTAATAGAGAACCGGACCAAAGCATTAGCACTTAGTGAATACATGAACTTCTCAAACTACGGTCATCACCGGGAAGTGTCCCGACTATTGTCACTCTGGGGTTGCCGGATCATAACACGTAGTAGGTGACTATAACTTGCAAGATAGGATCAAGAACACAAATATATTCATGAAAACATAATAGGTTCAGATCTGAAATCATGGCACTCGGGCCCTAGTGACAAGCATTAGGCATAGCAAAGTCATAGCAACATCAATCTTAGAACATAGTGGATACTAGGGATCAAACCCTAACAAAACTAACTCGATTACATGATAAATCTCATCCAACCCATCACCGTCCAGCAAGCCTACGATGGAATAACTCACACACGGCGGTGAGCATCATAAAATTGGTGATGGAGGATGGTTGATGATGATGGCGACGATTTCCCCTCTCCGGAGCCCTGAATGGACTCCAGATCTGCCCTCCCGAGGAAGAACAGGAGGTGGCGGCGGCTCCGTATCGTAAAACGCGATGAATCCTTCTCTTTGATTTTTTCTCCACGAACGTGAATATATGGAGTTGGAGTTGAGGTCGGTGGAGCTTCGTGGGACCCACAAGCCAGGGGGCGCGCCCAGGGGGTAGGGCACGCCCCCCACCCTTGTGGACAGGCGGTGGGTCCCCCCGATTGATTCTTTCGCCAATATTTTTTATTTATTCCAAAAATATTCTCCGTGAAGTTTCAGGTCATTCCGAGAACTTTTATTTCTGCACAAAAATAACACCATGACAATTCAGCTGAAAACAGCGTCAGTCCGGGTTAGTTCCATTCAAATCATGCAAATTAGAGTCCAAAACAAGGGCAAAAGAGTTTGGAAAAGTAGATACGATGGAGACGTATCAACTCCCCCAAGCTTAACCCATTGCTTGTCCTCAAGCAATTCAGTTGACAAACTGAAAGTGATAAAGAAAAACTTTTACAAACTCTGTTTGATCTTGTTGTTGCAAATATGTATAGCCAGCATTCAGGTTTTCAGCAAAAATTATGAACTAACCACATTCACAATAACATTTAGGTCTCACGTTTACTCATATCAATGGCACAATCAACTAGCGAGTAATAATAATAAATCTCGGATGACAACAATTTTCCAAAACAATCATGATATGATATAACAAGATGGTATCTCGCTAGCCCTTTCTGAGACCGCAAAACATAAATGCAGAGCACCCCTGAAGATCAAGGACTGACTAGACATTGTAATTCATGGTAGAAGAGATCCAGTCACAGTCATACTCAATATCAATTAATAGCAAAGCATACAAATGACAGTGGTGCTCTCTAACTGGTGCTTTTTATAAGAGAATGATGACTCAACATAAAAGTAAATAGATAGGCCCTTCGCAGAGGGAAGTAGGGATTTGGAGAGGTGCCAGAGCTCGAGCTTTTAAAACGGAGATGAATATAATTTTGAGCAGTATGCTTTCATTGTCAACATAACGATCGAGAGATCTCGATATCTTCCATGCTACATACATTATAGGCGGTTCCCAAACAGAATGGTAAAGTTTTTTTACTCCCCCTCAACCAACAAGCACACTCCATGGCTGGTCCGAAACAACGGGTACCGTCCATACAAGCAACAATCCTGGGGGAGTTTTGTTTTAATTTATTTTGATTTGATTTGAGCATGGGACTGGGCATCCCGATTACCAGCCATTTTCTCGTGAATGATGAGCGGAGTTCACTCATCGTGAGAATAACCCACCTAGCATGGAAGATACTGACAGCCCCCAGTCGCTACTTGAGCGATTCGGGCATAAAAACAGATTATCATTTGAAGGTTTAGAGTTTGGCACATGCAAATTTACTTGGAACGGCCGGTAAATACCGCATATAGGAAGGTATGGTGGACTCATATGGAATAACTTTGGGTTTATGGAAGTGGATGCACAAGCAGTATTCCCGCTTAGTACAAGTGAAGGCTAGCAAAAGACTGGGAAGCGACCAACTAGAGAGCAACAACAGTCATAATCATGCATTGAGAGTAACCAACATTGAATGCAAGCATGAGTAGGATATGAATCACCATGAACATAAATATCGTGGAGGCTATGTTGATTTTGTTTCAACTACATGTGTGAACATGTGCCAAGTCAAGCCACTCGAATCATTCAAAGGAGGATACCATCCTATCATACTACATCACAACCATTTTAAAAGCATGTTGGCACGCAAGGTAAACCATTATAAACTCCTAGCTAATTAAGCATGGCATGAGTAACTATAATCTCTAATTGTCATTGCAAACATGTTTCATTCATAATAGGCTGAATCAGGAACGATGAACTAATCATATTTACAAAAACAAGATAGGTCGAGTTCTTACCAGCTTTTCTCCATCTCAATCATTTCATCATATATCGTCATTATTGCCTTTCACTTGCACGACCGAATGATGTGAATAATAATAATAGTGCACGTGCATTGGACTAAGCTGGAATCTGCAAACATTTTTTCAAGGGTGAAGACAAGGTGATATGGGCTCTTCGTTAGATGAACAATAATGCATGTGAGAGCCACTCAACATTTTCATCGTGGTCTTCTCCTCTCGACCCCCAAATAAAAGAAAAAGAATTTCAAAGAAACACACTGAAATGTTTTTGGAGTTTTTGTTTTTCTGAAGAAAGTAAAACAGGAACGAGAAAAACTATTTACACGGGAAAGCTCCCAACAAGCAAAAGAAGAACGAGAAATCTTTTTGGGTTTTCTTTAATACTACAACTAAACATGGTAGGGAAATAAACTACAACTAATTTTTTTGTTTTTCTCAAAGTGTTTCAAACACACGAGAAGAAAGCAGGAAAAGAAAGTAAACTAACATGGATAATACAATGAAAAAGTATGAACACCGACAACGGGAATGAATGTGTGAACATGAATGTAATGTCGGTGCGAAATATGTACTCCCCCAAGCTTAGGCTTTTGGCCTAAGTTGGTCTACGCCCATGGATCAAAGTAGTTCTCTCCGGTGTACTGAGGAGGATCCTGGGGGTTCCACTGGTTGACGAGCTCCTGCGGCTCCCACTGATAAATAGACTCCTGATATGGATCAGGTGATGGCTCTGGCTTAGGAACTGGGGATCGCGTCCCCTCCCAGTATGCGTAAATGTCCGCGGGCAAGATGAAGTACCTGCCTGAATGAATATCGAACAAAGAAGGTGCAGGCAAGGTAATAATCTGACATGTCTTCTCACTAAATACTAGGTTATAAATGAGTCTCTTGTCATCGTCTTTCTTAATAAAATCGTGTGCTACCATACTGTCATAATCTAAGTATATAGTGGGCAGCAGCTTCTCCTCTACCTCATCATGCCTAATGGATATCTCGAAGCGTTTAGCAAGGCAAGAGGCATAGATACCTCCAAAGATAGGACCCTTCGTACGGTTTAAACTCAACCGTCGAGCGACCATAGCGCCCAAACTAAAAGTTTTATTACGAAGTAAAGCATGGCGCAAAATAGCAAGGTCAGGAGCACTAAGACCTCCACTCTCCCCACGACCAATTAAACACCTCCCAGCAAATAATGAGTAATAGTGTAAAACAGGAAAATGTAAACTAGACACTCTCGCTCCTGACACTCCTCTTCCTTCCCCAACGGTAACTTCATCAATAAAACTTTCCACATCTCTAGGACGTGGCTCATCGATGCTGCCCTCATAAGGTAATTTACAAACCTCACAAAAGTCATAAAGCGTCATCTCCTTATGCTCATCATATAAATAAACTTCTACCGTGGGTGGTGATCTCCTAGCATAAAAGTGAAAATTTTGCACGAAAGTATTAGTGAGTAAGAGGTACTGATCACACTTATCATGGAGAAAGTCGGTGATGCCTGCATTCCCAGCCAAATAATAGAAATTCTCATAAATTTCGGCCGCCTCCAAGAATGCATCACATGGCCATTCACACGGCCGAACTTCCGCGGTGCGAGGAAGGTTGTACTTGGGTTTCTTCTTCTCTCCATTTTCCTTTTCTTTAGAACCCTGACTTGAAGAGCCTCTCAACAATCTCCTCATCATTTTCTCTGAAAAATTCTGAAATTTTTAGTGACTCAAAATAAAAGTGAACCAAACTCAACAAAATTGATAGCAACTACTCCTACAAGTGTCTAGAGGCTATATCATGCATCAAAACTACTTTGGACCATATAAATTTGACATGCGAGCTCAAGAACAGGGTCACTACAGCAGCAAAAAATTGCAATATATAAAGCACTAGAACAAAAACTAATTGGACCATTGGAGGAGTCACATACCAAAGAACAATCCCCCAAAACATTTTTGCAAATGGAGCTTTACACAAGGAGATCGAAAATGGCAGCAAAATGAGCAAGAACACGGGTTTGAGCTACGGGATGATTTTTTCTGGACGAAGACAAAGTGGATGGGTACCGGAATAAGTGGAGGGGACCCACATGGGACCCACAAGGTAGGGGGCGTGCCCAGGGGGGTAGGGCACGCCCTCCACCCTTGTGACCTACTAGTGCATCCCCCTGGTGCATGCTCAGTGCCAGAAATTCTAAAATATTCTATAAAAAATCATACTAAATTTTCAGGGCATTTGGAGAACTTTTATTTTCGGGACATTTTTTATTGCACGGATAATTCAGAAAACAGACAAAAAAAATACTATTTTTGCTTTATTTAATCTAAATAACAGAAAGTAAGAGGTGGGTACAGAAGGTTGTGCCTTCGAAATTCATCCATCTCATGCTCATCAAAAGGAATCTGTTAACAAGGTAGGTCAAGTCTTATTAACAAACCTCTTTCGAATAACATGAAACCGGAGAATTTTCGAATAACACTAAGTTACCTCAACGGGGATATGCATATCCCCAACAATAAGAATATCATATTTCTTTTTGACAGTAGGGAGAGGGAATTCAAAACCTCCAATAGTAATAGTTGAAATTTTTCCAATAGAATTGATACTATGAACTTGAGGTTGTTTCTTCGGAAAGTGTACAGTATGCTCATTACCATTAACATGAAAAGTGACATTGCCTTTATTGCAATCAATAACAGCCCCTGCAGTATTCAAAAAGGGTCTACCAAGGATGATCGACATACTGTCGTCCTCGGGAATATCAAGAATAACAAAGTCCGTTAAGATAGTAACGTTTGCAACCACAACAGGCACATCCTCACAAATACCGATGGGTATAGCAGTTGATTTATCAGCCATTTGCAAAGAGATTTCAGTAGGTGTCAACTTATTCAATTCAAGTCTATGATATAAAGAGAAAGGCATAACACTAACACCGGCTCCAAGATCACATAAAGCAGTTTTAACATAGTTTCTTTTAATGGAGCATGGTATAGTGGTACTCCTGGATCCCCAAGTTTCTTTGGTATTCCACCCTTAAAAGTGTAATTAGCAAGCATGGTGGAAATTTCAGCTTCAGGTATCTTTCTTTTATTTGTAACAATATCTTTCATATACTTAGCATAAGGAGGCATTTTAAGCATATCAGTTAGACGCATACGCAAAAAGATAGGTCTAATCATTTCAGCAAAGCGCTCAAAATCCTCATCATCCTTTTTCTTGGATGGCTTAGGAGGAAAGGGCATAGGTTTCTGAACCCATGGTTCTCTTTCTCTACCATGTTACCATGTTTTCTAGCAACAAAGTCTCTCTTATCATAACGTTGATTCTTTGATTGTGGGTTATCAAGATCAACAACAGGTTCAATCTCAACATCATTATCATTACTAGGTTGAGCATCAACATGAACATCATCATTAACATTATCACTAGGTTCATGTTCATCACCAGATTGTGTCTCAGCATCAGAAATAGAAATATCATTGGAATTCTCAGGTGTATCTATAACAGGTTCACTAGAAGCATGCAAAGTCCTATCAGTTTTCTTCTTTTTATTAGGACTAGGTGCATCAGTATTAATTCTCTGAGAATCTTGCTCAACTCTCCTAGGATGGCCCTCAGGATACAAGGGTTCCTGAGTCATCTTACCACCTCTAGTCATAACCCTAACAGCATTATCATTGTTCTTACTATTCAATTCATTAAGCAAATCATCTTGTGCCTTAAGTACTTGGTCTACTTGAGTTGTAACCATGGAAGCATGTTTACTAATAAGCTTAAGATCATTAACAGTTCTACTCATATAATCACCCAAGTAATCAAGCATGTGAGCATTACGTTTCAATTGTCTACTAACATAAGCATTGAAATTTTCTTGTTTAACAATAAAATTATCAAACTCATCCAAGCATTGACTAGCAGACTTATTATGAGGAATATCACTTTCATCAAATCTATAAAGAGAATTTACCTCTACTACCTGTGTCGGGTTATCAAGACCATGTATTTCTTCAATAGGCGGTAAATTCTTAACAACTTCAGCTTTAATACCTTTTTCTTTCATAGATTTCTTTGCCTCTTGCATATCTTTAGGACTGAGAAATAGAATACCTCTTTTCTTCGGAGTTGGCTTAGGAGTTGGTTCAGGAAGTGTCCAATCATTATCATTACTCAATATATTATTCAATAGCAATTCAGCTTGCTCAACAGTTCGTTCCCTGAAAACACAACCAGCACAACTATCTAGGTGGTCCCTAGAAGCATCGGTTAGTCCATTATAAAAGATATCAAGTATTTCATTTTTCTTGAGAGGATGATCAGGCAAAGCATTAAGTAATTGGAGAAGCCTCCCCCAAGCTTGTGGGAGACTCTCTTCTTCAGATTGCACAAAATTAAATATTTCCTGTAGGGCAGCTTGTTTCTTATGAGCAGGGAAATATTTTTGAGAGAAGTAATAAATCATATCCTGGGGACTACGCACACAACCAGGAGCAAGAGAATTAAACCATAACTTAGCATCACCCTTTAATGAGAAAGGAAACAATTTAAGAATATAATAGTAGCGAATTTTTTCCTCATGAGCAAATAGGGTGGCTATATCATTCAATTTAGTAAGATGTGCCACAACAGTTTCAGATTCATAATCATAGAAAGGATCAGATTCAACCAAAGTAATTAACTCGGGATCGACAGAGAATTCATAATCCTTATAAGTAACAAAGATAGGTGAAGTAGCAAACTTAGGATCATATTGCATTCTAGCATTCAAAGACTTTTCCTTCAGCTTAGCTAACAGTTTCTTAAGATCCTCTCTATCATTGCAAGCAAAAAAGTCTCTAGCAGTTTCTTCATCCATAATATAACCCTCAGGTACAACAGGCAATTCGTATCTAGGGGGAGAATCATAATCTTCAGTTTCAATAATATCATCAGTTTCAGTAATTTCATTTTCTCTAACCCTAGCAAGTTGTTCATCAAGAAATTCACCTAGTGGCACAGTATCATCAAGCAAAGCAGTAGTATCATCATAAGCATCATGCATAGCTGAAGTGGCATCATCAATTACTTGCGACATATCAGAATTACTAGCAGGTGTAGGTGTCGCAAGCTTACTCAAAACAGAAGGTGAATCAAGTGCAGAGCTAGATGGCAGTTCCTTACCTCCCCTCGTAGTAGAGGGAAAAATCTTGGTTCTAGTATCTTTCAAATTCCTCAGAGTGATCAACAAATATAAATCCCAAGTGACTCAGAGAATAGAGCTATGCTCCCCGGCAACGGCGCCAGAAAAAGGTCTTGATAACCCACAAGTATAGGGGATCGCAACAGTTTTTGAGGGTAGAGTATTCAACCCAAATTTATTGATTCGACACAAGGGGAGCCAAAGAATATTCTCAAGTATTAGCAGATGAGTTGTCAATTCAACCACACCTGAAAGACTTAATATCTACAGCAAAGTATTTAGTAGCAAAGTAGTATGGAAGTAACGGTAATAGTGGCAAAAGTAACAGTAACCGTTTTGTAGCAATCGTAACAGTGGCAACGGAAAAGTAACGAAACAAAGAACAATATGTGAAAAGCTCGTAGGCAATGGATCAATGATGGATAATTATGTCAGATGGCATTCATCATGCAACAGCTATAACCTAGGGTGACACAGAACTAGCTCCAATTCATCAATATAATGTAGGCATGTATTCCGTATATAGTCATACGTGCTTATGGAAAAGAACTTGCATGACATCTTTTGTCCTACCCTCCCGTGGCAGCGGGGTCCTAATGGAAACTAAGGGATATTAAGGCCTCCTTTTAATAGAGAACCAGACCAAAGCATTAGCACTTAGTGAATACATGAACTCCTCAAACTACGGTCATCACCGGGAAGTGTCCCGACTATTGTCACTCTGGGGTTGCCGGATCATAACACGTAGTAGGTGACTATAACTTGCAAGATAGGATCAAGAACACAAATATATTCATGAAAACATAATAGGTTCAGATCTGAAATCATGGCACTCGGGCCCTAGTGACAAGCATTAGGCATAGCAAAGTCATAGCAACATCAATCTTAGAACATAGTGGATACTAGGGATCAAACCCTAACAAAACTAACTCGATCACATGATAAATCTCATCCAACCCATCACCGTCCAGCAAGCCTATGATGGAATTACTCATGCACGGCGGTGAGCATTATAAAATTGGTGATGGAGGATGGTTGATGATGATGATGGTGATGATTTCCCCTCTGGAGCCCTGAACGGACTCCAGATCTGCCCTCCCGAGGAAGAACAGGAGGTGGCGGCGGCTCCGTATCGTAAAACACGATGAATCCTTCTCTCTGATTTTTTTCTCCCCAAACATGAATATATGGAGTTGTAGTTGAGGTCAGTGGAGCTTCATGGGACCCACAAGCCAGGGGGGCGCGCCCCCCACCCTTGTGGATAGGCGGTGGGTCCCCCTCGGTTGATTCTTTCGCCAATATTTTTTATTTTTGGGCGCGCCCCCCACCCTTGTGGATAGGCGGTGGGTCCCCCTCGGTTGATTCTTTCGCCAATATTTTTTATTTATTCCAAAAATATTCTCCGTGAAGTTTCAGGTCATTCCGAGAACTTTTATTTCTGCACAAAAATAACACCATGGCAATTCTGCTGAAAACAGCGTCAGTCCGGGTTAGTTCCATTCAAATCATGCAAATTAGAGTCCAAAACAAGGGCAAAAGAGTTTGGAAAAGTAGATATGATGGAGACGTATCAGCAGGCACCGTATTGCAGTTGTCCAGCTCGTCAGTAGGCTCCTCCTCCTCTGCCTCTTACTGAGCACGCTCGGTAGAGGAGGGGCTGCCGGAAGTAGTACAAAGCCCCTCCGTAGTAGTAGTATTTAGGTGCTATTTTGTTCAGTTCATCTGACTATAGATGTGGTGGAACTGTACAACATACTTAAAATTAGCTAGTATATATAGTTGAACTAGCTATTTCAGTACGTGGTTGGCAATAATTGGGGAAAAGTTTGGTCGGTTCAGCTGTCGAGTTGAACTGTTTGTATAAGGAACGACTGCTTAATCTATGAATGAAATCTATGCTTAATTACTGAATTTTAGTTGCAAAAATTAGATAGTGCTAGTGATTTTTAGCTGCATATTTTGACAAATCGCAGTGTTATAAGGTTGACAAATGGCAATGTTACTAGATCAACAAATGTCAATCTTTCCAGTTTGACAAATGGCAATATACCCAATATGACAGATGCAAATCTTACCAAATTTTCTGTACGTGGTTACACACAGGTCATCCAAAACAACCATTTGCGTTGAAGGGATGTACAAACCTGCTCGGCACATTTTCTCTTGGCTTAGCGCCGAAGTCTGGCTTTGCATACTGTATTCAATCTGAACCATTTGCGTTGAAGAGATGCACAAATCCTGCGCTGCGAATTTTCCCTTGACTTACTAGGGAAGACCATAGCTCTCACTTTGCATACGGGTGTTTTATCTAAAACATTTGCGATCAAGAGCTGCACAAATCCTGCTCGTCACATTTTCCCTTGGCTTCCTGGGGAAGCTGTCGGTTTGCATACGGGTGTTCTAACTAAAATGTTTGCGATGAGTGTTTTATATTTAAAAACCATTGATTTTTTTTTAAGAAAATCGTTTGATAAGTTTGTACATTAAGAGAGAAAAACGCAAGTTCCTTCAAACCATATATTTCATTTAGTCACACTGCGAATTTATATTCATATGATCGAGATACAATATTAAACCCAAAAAAACTATTTCCGGCGGCGGCGGAGGTGGCGTGCCGCGCCGGCGTTGTCGTTGTCGTCCTCCGAGACGCCGTTGTTGAAGTCTTCAAGGCAGCACATAATGTTCTTCACTTGGAAATCAAACATCATGTCGTCGCGCGATCGACGGGCGGGGCGCGGGAGGACGGCAACTGGCGGCGCTGTGAGGTAGCGGTCGACGGCGGCGTCCCATGCCGCTGGGGGGCGCGCACACGGGCATGGGCGCGGTGGGTGCAGGCAAACGCACGGGGACCGGCGTCGCGGTGGGTGCAGGGGCGCGCACGGGCACGGGCACGGGCGCTGGCGCTAGCATGTACACGAACTCTCGTGGGTCCGCGGAGACCTCGCTGACGCCCGCGGCTTCCAGCTCTGCGATAGTGCTCGGCGACCAGCCCGTCAATGCTACGGGGATGGTCGCTGGCGCGGGCGCGGGGATGGGAGCTGGGACGGGCGCAGGGGCAGCAACCGCCACGGCCAGCTCGTTCAGGGTCATGTCCATGAGGCCCCATTCCTCCTTATTTTCTATCTCCTCCGGCTCGGAGTCGACTTCACCAAACTTGAAGACTAGTGGCAGATGATCCTTCTGCGCCATGGCGTTGGTGGAGGTCTGCGGGAGGGAGGGGAATGGGAGGCGAACAGTAAGGCCGCCCATATTAAACAGCGGCTCGGGCGCCATTATGGAGAGGATGCGAGCAAGGCGGGCGGCCATGGATGTCAAAGGGATCGCTTCCCAGTGAGCCTGTGCAGCGAACAACTCGCACGCTTCTCGGTGAGCCTGCGCATTGGAGGACATCTTGCACGCCTCTCGGTCAGCCTGCGCACCGGACTGCGCTCGCACGCCTCCTGTTCAGTCAAGCAGCTATCCGCACGACACCTCCTATAGCCATTAAAAGAGAGACGCGTGGCGTCACATGAATGGTTAGCAGAACGCACACGATTTAAATTATACAAATGTTTGAGATGTTAAAGTGGCAGCGATTTGTTTCAAAATGCCTTTGTTGGCTGTTATTCGAGTGCGCCTTCTCTCAAAATGGACACGAAAAATACCACAGCATGTCGGGTGCCATTCCATGATAGCATGCCAAGTTTCATGAATTTCAGACGAGTTTTGGATTTACTAGAATTTAAAAATAAAGTATCTCAACCTTTTGCCGGCAATCAACCGTGCCCTGGTGTTTGAAATTCATTCCCATTTCTTCCATGAGACCTAAGCATGCACCCAAGGACACACATTTGATATGTCAACCCATTTTTCTGCACTGGAGCATGTGCATGTAGTTCAAATTTGAATTATGCACATAAAATGCCTAGAAAACCCAGTTAATGTATAAAAATGTCCAAGTGAACCCCAAAAAATCCCAAAAATTGACACAACACTCCTGTCGTTCTATGTTGACACTAGAAAAATTTTGAAAGTAAGAAGAGGCAACGGATATCGCTTCGTCCCCAAAGGTGGCACATTCCCTACTGAAACCATCAGGCTTGTTGTGAGAAGCTCTGGTTTGCGAGAAGCTTATACCCAAACCTGCCCCAAATGGGACAAAAAATTTACCACAGCATGTTGATGCCGCTCCATGATAGCATGTCAAGTTTCATGAACTTCAGACGAGTTTTGGATTTACTAGAATTTAAAAACCATGTATCTCAATGTTTGCGGTCGAGCAACGGTGGCAAGGTGTTTGACATTCATTCCCATTTCTTGCATGGGACCTAAGCGTGCAACCAAGGACACATATTTGATTTTTCAACCAATTTACATGCACTGGAGCATGTGCCTGTAGTTCAAATTTGAATTATGCATAGAAAACTCAGTTAATGTATAAAAATGTCCAAACGAACCCCGAAAAGTTCCTAAAATTGACACAACACTCATGTTGTTCTATGTTGACACTAGAAAAAAATTGAAATCAAGAAGAGGCAATGGATATCGTTTCGTCCAGAAAGGTGAAATGTTCCCTACCGTAACCATGAGGCTTGTTGTGAGAAGCTCTGGTTTGTGAGAAGCTTATACCCCAACCTGCCCCAAATGGGACAATATTTTTACCACGACATGTTGATGCCGTTCCATGCTAGCATGTCAAGTTTCATAAATTTCAGACGCGTTTTCGATTTACTAGAATTTAAAAACCATGTATCTCAATGTTAACGGCCGAGCGACAGTGGCAAGGTGTTTGACATTCATTCTCATTTCTTGCATGGGACTTAAGCATGCAACCAAGGACACACATTTCAATTTTGAACCCATTTATATGCACTGGAGCATGTGCATGTAGTTCAAATTTGAATTATGCACATAAATTCATAGAAAACAAAGTTAATGTATAAAAATGTCCAAGCGAACCCCAAAAATCCCAAAAATTGACACAACACTCCTGTTGTTCTATGTTGACACGAGAAAAAATTTGAAAGTAAGAAGAGGCAACAGATATTGTTTCGTCCCCCAAGGTGGCACGTTCCCTACCGAAACCATCAGGCTTGTTGTGAGAGAAGCTCTAGTTTGCGAGAAGCTTATACCCAAACCTGCCCCAAATGGGACAATATTTTTACCACAGCATGTCGATGTCGTTCCATGATATCATGTCAAGTTTCATGAATTTTAGACGAGTTTTCGATTTACTAGAATTTTAAAACCATGTATCTTAATGTTAGCGGCCGAGCGACGGTGTCAAGGTGTTTAACATTCATTCTCATTTCTTGCATGTGACCTAAGCTTGCAACCAAGGACACACATTTGATTTTTCAACCTGTTTTTATGCACTGGAGCATGTGCATGTAGTTCAGTTTTGAATTATGCACATAAATGCCTAGAAAACTCAGTTAACGTATAAAAATGTCCAAACGATCCCCAAAAATTCCAAAATTTAACACGACATTCCTGCTGTTCTATGTTGACACCAGGAAAAAATTGAAAGCAAGAAGAGGCGACGAATATTGTTTTGTCCACAAAGGTGACACGTTTCCCTAACGGAACCATGAGGCTTCTTGTGAGAAGCTCTAATTTGTGAGAAGCTTATACCATAACCTGCCCCAAATGGGACAATATTTTTTACCCCAGCATGTTGATGCCATTCCATGATAGCATGCCAAGGTTCATGAATTTCAGACGGGTTTTGGATTTACTAGAATTACAACAGCAAGTACCTCAACGTTTGCCGGAGAGCCACGATGCTGTGGTGTTCGAAATTCATCCCCATTTCTTGCATGTGACATAAGCATAAACCCATGGACACATATATGATTTTACAACCCATGTTGGTGCACCGGAGCATGTGCATGTAGTTTAATTTTGAATTGGGCACCTGAAATGGCTAGAAAACCAAGTTAATGTATAAAAATGTCCAAACGAACCCTGAATAATTCCAATTTTTTTACGACACACCTATAGTTGCATGTTCACTGCAGATAAAAGTTTTAGTAATTCAAACACCCTCCATTGCCGCTGTGACCCCATTATGTAATTCAAATCACGATGAAAAATCAAGTAGATTGCACACAGTTTATTATCACCAACCGTGTGAGATGCAGTACAAAATATCTTGAAGCACCGTCGGAGTATAGTACGCCTATGGCTTACGCGAGAAGGTGCGTCGGCTACAGTCCACAGCCGGCGTGTCAAGCACACTAGCTCGCTCCCCAAATATCATTTCAATGTTCAATCGTCACCAGTGAAAGATGGGGACGTGGACCCGCGTCATGAGGGCAACTTTGGCGGCCCACTTCGGCGACGTGCTAACAAGGTGCATGAGCGCGGCCGCAATCTACGACCGGGCGGCCAAGGCATCCCAAACGGCCGTTGTTGCTTCTCAGGTGGCGGCAGCAACATCTGCCTTGGGGATAGCAACTGGCGAGAGTGGCACAGCAACTATCCATTCAGCAGCGGCGGCCTTAGCCCTGATGGAGGCCACCCACGACCATGTCGAGGCCGCCCACGTCCAGCTCATGGCGGTCACCGCACAAATTGAACGAAGCTTCTCCGACAACGGTCTGCAACCCACGACCGAAGAGTTGGCAACCGCCGAGAGCGTTCAAGTAGCCGTCCGTTCCTTCGCCGCATACCTTGCCACGATGGAGCCCATCCAAGCCCAGATCGCGGCCGCCCACGCCCAGCTCATGGCGGCCTTTTCCAAAGAGATGGCGGACGTGGATGGCGAGATGCTTGCCGAGTATGGGGCGATGGATGCCATGGAGCCCCTGCCCCAGGAGACCATCGGGCGTGAGCTGGACATGGAGGAGGCGGCGGAGATCGACGAGCACCAGCCATAGTAGTACTCTTTGTTTTGTTTAATTAAGAGCGCTGGTCTTTAATTTGTTAGAGTAATATTTAGGTCAGCTAGCTCTGTTTAATTGCTGAACTTGCTCGATTAAGAAGTGTGGGTGTGCTGTAGTCTCCTTTGTGTACCCAAATTATGCAATGACGTGGATGACCACTGTAACTAGGGAAATTCGAACCAAAATTTTTGACGTTCAAACTCATCACACACGGTTTAAGCTGTATGAATCGTTTGTGATGTTCACATATCGTACACAGTGCTCAATAAGGGACCGTGTCTGATGACACTTTGCGCGCCAGTTTTTTTGCTGCACCGGTTCAAAAATTTTGGCTTCCGCGGAAATATCTACCTCCCCGCCCCCTCCCCCTTACCAAAAGCCACATTTCCCCTGTTTCCGCCTTCCTTTCCAAGTTGAAACCTTCACTCCTTGCTTGCAGCGCTGCCTCCTCGCTGGTGACCCTCCTTCATGCTGCTCGGCCTCGTCTATCCAGGCGGGTAATCCACACTTGACCCCCATCCTCCTCCTCCTTCCACATCCCACATGCCCCGACCGCCAGCGCGACACCTTCCACCCAAATCACCGACCCCTCCCCCAAATAAGCGCCGCCCTAAGCCATGGTGCACGCAGTATAGCCAGGAGCTCAAGGAGCATTTGGCAGCGGAGAAGCAAATCGCGGTCGCATTCGCGGATGAGGTCGCGATGGCTGCCATTCGTGCCGACCCCCAGATCTTAGAGGAGCACCTCACCGTCGAGGCCACCGTCGATGCCTCGCGCGCCGACGCCGCGACGCGGTTGGCTACTTTAAACAACAGTTCATGGCATTTTCTCGAGGCCACCTTTGGTGCCTTCGACGAAGACTACGAGGTGTTTTCTCAGCGTGCACGTGCTTACCTCAACTCGAGAGCCAGCAGGTTGGTGCCCGGAGCGGCTCAGGCAACTCACCACTACGACGAGGGCACCCACGATGTGGAGGCCTCGCCCTCTTCTATGTCCAAGGAGCCAATCATCATCGATATCTCCGATGATGAGGAGTAGCTTGTCTTATTAGCTCACTATAAGGACCCATGTTCAGTTTGCTAGCTATGCCGGTTAAGCATGCTCGGTTTAGCCGTTGCATGTGCTGCTCCTGCCTTTCCTTAACAAATTCTACTGAATTGTGCTATCTACTTTTACCATGCAATCTGTTGCTCTAGTGTATATGTTCTATATGTCGTGCAATGTGGTGCTCACTTATTAACTGTTTGGTTAATTAGTTGTCGTCTTAAGTTAACTATTTGGTTTAATTCTGCAAATGTGATGTTTAATTCTTCAGGCTGCAATTTTGTATTGTCTTCCATGTGAGAAATAAATCGAATTTATCTTTACAAAATACATGAGAAACAAATACAATTGCTATATTTCCAAGTTGTCAAGCATGCTTGGTTTGGTTAACTGTCTGATCTTCTAGTATGTTATACATTGTGCAATGTGGTGCTCAGTTAACGTTTGGTTCATTTGTTGTGGTGTTTAGTTAACTGTTTGGTTCAATTCTGCAATGCGATGTTCAATTGTTGTGGGTGCATTCTGTTATTGTATACCATGTGAGAAATAAATATAATTTGGCTATACTAAATACATGAAAAACAAATACAATTGCTATATTGCTAAGTTGTTAAGCATGCTTGGTTTGGTTAACTGTCTGATCTTCTATTAGGAGTATGTTATATTGTGCAATGTGGTGCTCAGTTAATGTATGGTTCATTTATTGTGGTGTTTAGTTAACTGCTTGGTTCAATTCAGCAATGCGATGTCCAATTGTCGTGGGTAGAATTTTGTATTGTTATGCATGTGAGGAATAAATCGAATTTGGCTGCACTTAATACATGAGAAACATATACAACTGCTATATTTCCTAGTTCTTAATCATGCTTGGTTTGGATAAATGGGTTTTCCATGTGACTTGAATTAATCTGATGAATCTGCAATGTGCTTATTTTTTATCAACATATTTTACTAATAGCATGCGAACCCTCATTTAACCTGATGGCTAACTACCTTATATGTGTTGCAGGAAAACAATGGGAAGCACTGAGGTTTACAATCGAGGTTTGCACATGCATGGTCCTTTGTCTAATAGCACATTATTGTGCAATTACAAGAACTATTATAATATTTAGGTTTTTAACAATTTGGTCTTATACATGTAGGTCCTGCTGTCAGAGGTTTTGACCCACTGTTCGACCCTTTTTGCATATGGGGAAATGAGTTGTCCATGAATATCAGTCAAGTCAAGAAACTCAGAAAGATTGTTAGGATAAAGAAATTAGCGACAAAAAACAACAAGATCTTTGTCTGCACAATGAAGAAGTCATCAGTTCACTACAAGATGGTACTAACTATTATACCTTGCCTTTTTTTATTCCTTTGCCCCATTTCCAATATAGAGAAGATATTTATGCACATCCTTATTTTCAGGCCTTTCCAAAGCAGTTCAATGATGATTACCTCTCAAACTACTTGTATGGTCAGGAGGTGAGGAAGGTTTTCATACAACACCCATGGTTCAATATTGAAGTGTTCCTGAAGAGGACAAAGGATGGACGGTCAATCATCCACAGGCACTGGCCTAAAGTTGCAAAGACCTTCAATATCAATGAAGGCTCAATATTCGCCTTCCGCTTCAGTAGTTTTCCAGATGAGATGCATCTGTCTATGTACCGTCTATGATGCTAATTTCGAAAGGTTATAGATGTTGCATGTGAAACTTGGTGCTGGTGCAGTTGTGTAATGGGGTAGCTGAGTGCTGAAGCTATATGATGTTGTACTCTGATGTATTTTAATTATGAAATCCTACTTCCTTAATATGGAAATGAAATATATTGTGTGCTTAATATGAAATGTCAATTAGATTAATAAATGGATTATTAATAATAGAGCAATTAGCCTGCTAATGGCCAATTAGCCTGCTAATTGGGTTTTTAATTGCAAACGGTTATTGAGAAAACACCATGGGCGATGACCTCAGGCAACGCACATAGTTTCTAGGAATAAACCGTGGTGTATCAATGAACAATCACACATGATATCCTCGTGAAAACTGTTTGCATTAGGTCACCTTGCGCAAACGTTTACCACATAAAAAGTGTGTGTGATGGACAACCTTTGCCACACAGTTTTTTCTACGCACCGTGTGTGATGCATTGAATAACGCAAACGATAAAATTGTTAATATCGTGTGCAATGACAACGCTATCACAAATGATTTAATGGGGAAAATTGTGTGTGATGTACCTGCGACCGGAAATGTTTTCCTTGGAATGACTTTGTGCGATGTATATACGAACGAAAACGTACTTCTTGCATTAACTGTGTGAGATGTACATACTAACGGAAACGTATTCCTTGGATTGACTGTGTGGAATATACATACGAACGGAAACGTTTAGTGGAAACGATTTGGCCTGTATAATTGTATTTTTTTAGCACAACTGTACGTATAACTATATTTGATCGCTCGCCGGTTGCACACGGCCTCATTTTGCCGAGCGTGTGTGCTAGGAGGGCATATCCCCGACGGTTCCTGGGTCGTGTGGGAAGGACCCCCCTATCACAGTCACTCACTTGGCGACGGTTCAAAACGCCGTCGCGGAAAGGGGTTAAAAACAGTTTGTATAGCACCTCGCTGTACTAGTGAGACCGGGCCGCAAGAGCGGCGACTTGCGCGCGCTCACTAAGTAGCTTGTGCGGACGGGTGCGGCTCCGATGTGTTGATGTAGACCAGACCGCGAGAGGCGGACGGTAAAGACTGTTGCAGCGCTGGAGGCGGCGCGGACGTGGTTGAGTTAGCCGCCGGCACGGATAGATGAGTCCGCCGCGGGATTGTAAGCTTGCATGGTCAGGCGAGTCGACCGCGGGCACGGTCCCGGCGTGTTGATGTAAACCGAGCCACAGGGGCGACGACTTGCACACGTCCGTTCACTGGGTAGTGTGGCATGGATGAACGCCGGTGCAGAATGTTGCCGGCGCGTGCTTCGTACCCGCGGTATAAGCCACTTTTGTCGGGAATAATTGTCCTGCATAAAAGATATTGCAGGCGAGAGTAATTGTTCTCGAAAGAATAAAAATGTATCAATAAAAATTGACTGGATTGATTTCACCTGATATGTTTGGCTGGAAATTAACCGCCGTGTGGTTGATGATGACTACGGTGGAGTTGAAGTCAACTACGGGCAAGTCGTAGATGCTTGCAATCCTTGTCGTGTATAAACTGATAAATATTAAGCTGCCCCCTTTGTTTGGTAGTCAACCCTCTGTTTCTTTTTCCTTTTTCAACTCTCCAGCCGTCTCCCCACTCCCCTTTCTTCACGTAACAGCCGGCAGGAGAGCATACAAGGGCGCAGCCAGAGGCAGGGCACAGTAGGTTGGGGCGTTACACGGGCGGCTGGTGCGACCGCTCAGGAGACGGGTGCACGAGCGCAGAGGCAAGGCAGCAGGCCATCGGAGAGAGGCGCGGCGGGTTTGATGTAGCATCTCGTGGGGCACGTGCCAAGCGGGGTAAGGTAAGGCGGCGGCTGACGGAGGCAAAGCCGGGGCGGCCCGACCACGGCCGGAGACAAGGCGACTGTTGGCGTAGGTCGGCGGAGGCGGAGGACGGGCCGGCTTGCAGCAGGGACTCTGGCGGGGGCGGCTCACCGCGGTGGCGGGAAGCGAAACAAAGCAAGGCCGAGCGAGGGCGACTCAACTTGCGGCGACTTCTGTGGGGGCGGCTTGAAAGACCGCGACTGCTGTGGGGGCCCCCGGTGACTCGGAGCGAGGCCAAGGCGGCGACGGCGGAAGGCCAGGGGCTCGAAGATGGACCATGGGTTAAACAGCTCGATGGCGAAGGTGCGAGCGGCAGAGGGCAGGGCGAGGCCCGGCGGCTCAGGGGCATCGTCAGGCGTGGGAACCAGCGTGGGGAGGAAGCAGGCCATAGCGGCGGCTTAAGGCGCGTCACGGTGATTGAGGAGAACCGGCGGTTCGAGGCAGCTCGGGGCGAGGTGCACCGCGGCGACAGAGGGGAGACCCGCGGCTGAGCAAAGTAGACAGGGGAAACCGGTAAGGCCGCTGCTCGGAGGCGGCTTCGACGGCTCTGAGGCGTCAGCGGCGGGGCTACGGCTGTGGCCGCAGGAGGTTAACCCCATGCGGAACGGCGTGAGGAGCCGAGGCGGCTTGCCTGCGGCAGGTCACGGCGACGGTGAAGCCGCATGGCGACTCAGAGCAGAGATGAACCGGCAACGGCGATTTGGGGAGGAGCGAGCCGAGCAGAGATGAACCAGCGCGGTTGTGTGCCCGCGCGGGCGTAGGAGAGCGGAGGCGAGTTGCCTCGGTAGGGGCTTGCAGGTTGACTTGGTGGAGCTGCGGCAGCTTGAGGCCGTCGAAAGTGACAGGTGGATCAACAACTTGGCGGAGGTGCGCGAGTCGGGGCGGCGGGTCAGGCGGAAGCGGCGTGGAGCTGAGCGGCCTAAGCGCGCACGGGTGCGGCACAGAAGGGAAACCGGCGAGGTGACTCGACGGCCGGCGGGTCGAGGCCGGGCGGCTCAGAAGCCGACGATGACTTGAATCAGGGCACGAAACCGGCCCAAGGACGAAGCGTCGGCTCACGAGCGGCGGAGGTTGAGGCGGAGGCCGCTGATACGTCCATTTTGCATCATGTTTTTCTACTGTTATTTATGATGTTTTTATGCATAATAATGCTTTTTGGAGTAATTCTAATGCCTTTTCTCTCATAATATGCAAGGTACACACAAAGAGGAGAATTCCGACAGCTGGAAATCTGGACCTTGAAAAGCTATGTCAGGCCACCTATTCTGCACAACTCCAAACAAGCTGAAACCTTACGGAGATTTTTTATGGAATATTTGAAGAATATTGGAGCAAATAAGTACCAGAGGGGGCCCACCAGGTGGGCACAACCCACCTCGGCGCGCCAGGGAGCCTAGGCGCGCCCTGGTGGGTTGTGCTCACCCAGGCCCACCTCCGGTGCCCATCTTCTGGTATATAAGTCATTTTGACCAAGAAAAAATCAGGAGAGGACTTTCGGGACGGAGCGCCGCCGTCTCGAGGCGGAACTTGGGCAGGAGCACTTTTGCCCTCCGGTGGAGCGATTCCGCCGGGGGAACTTCCCTCCCGGAGGGGGAAATCATCGTCATCATCATCACCAACAACTCTCCCATCTTGGGGAGGGCAATCTCCATCAACATTTTCAACAGCACCATCTCATCTCAAACCCTAGTTCATCTCTTGTGTTCAATCTTGTTACCGGAACTATAGATTGGTGCTTGTGGGTGACTAGTAGTGTTGATTACATCTTGTAGTTGATTACTATATGGTTTATTTGGTGGAAGATTATATGTTCAGATCCAATATGCTATTTAATACCCCTCTGATCTTGAGCATGATTATCATTTGTGAGTAGTTACTTTTGTTCTTGAGGTCACAGGAGAAATCATGTTGCAAGTAATCATGTGAACTTGCTATGTGTTCGATATTTTGATAGTATGTATGTTGTGATTCCCTTAGTGGTGTCATGTGAACATCGACTACATGACACTTCACCATATTTGGGCCTAAGGGAATGCATTGTGGAGTAGTAAGTAGATGATGGGTTGCGCGAGTGACAGAAGCTTAAACCCCAGTTTATGCGCTATTCCGTAAGGGACCGATTGGATCGAAAAGTTTAATGCTATGGTTAGAATTTATTATTAATACTTTTCTCGTAGTTGCGGATGCTTGCGAGAGGGTTAATCATAAGTAGGAGGTTTGTTCAAGTAAGAACAGCACCTAAGCACCGGTCCACCCACATATCAAATTATCAAAGTAGCGAACACAAATCGAATCAACATGGTGAAAGTGACTAGATGAAATTCCCGTGTACCCTCAAGAACGCTTTGCTTATTATAAGAGACCGTTTTGGCCTGTCCTTTGCCTCAAAAGGATTGGGCTACCTTGCTGCACTTTTGTTACTACTATCATTACTTGCTCGTTACAAATTATCTTGCTATCAAACTACTTTGTTACTTACAATTTCAACACTTGCAGACATTACCTTGCTGAAAACCACTTGTCATTTCCTTCTGCTCCTCGTTGGGTTCGACACTCTTACTTATCGAAAAGAGCTACAATTGATCCCCTATACTTGTGGGTCATCAAGGCTATTTTCTGGCGCTGTTGCCGGGTAGTGAAGCGCCTTTGGTAAGTGGAATTTGGTAAGGAAACATTTATATAGTGTGCTGAAATTTATTGTCACTTGTTACTATGGAAAACAATCCTTTGAGGGGTTTGTTCGGGGTATCTTCACCTCGACCGGAACCACAATTAGCTACCCCTCAACCTACTGCACCTACTGAAAATATTGAATATGAAATTCCTTCGGGTATGATAGAACAACTGCTAGCTTATCCTTATGTAGGAGATGGAACCGAACATCCCGATATGCACTTGATATATGTGGAACAAATTTGTGGATTGTTTAAGCTTGCAGGTTTACCCGGAGATGAAGTTATGAAAAAGGTTTTCCCTTTATCTTTGAAGGGAAAAGCATTGGCATGGTATAGGCTATGCGATGATATTGGATCTTGGAATTGGAATCGATTGAAATTGGAGTTCCACCAAAATTTTTATCCTATGCATCTAGTTCATCGTGATCGGAATTATATATATAATTTTTGGCCTCGTGAAGGAGAAAGTATCACTCTAGCTTGGGGGAGGCTTAAGTCAATGTTATATTCATGCCCCAACCATGAGCTCTTTAGAGAAATTATTATCCAGAACTTTTATGCTCGGCTTTCTCGTGATGATCAATCCATGCTTGATACTTCTTGTACTGGTTCTTTTATGAAGAAGACTATTGAATTCCGGTGGGATCTTTTGGAAAGAATTAAACGCAACTCTGAAGATTGGGAACTCGATGAAGGTAAAGAGTCAGGTATTAAGCTTAAGTATGATTGTGTTAAATCTTTTATGAATATCGATGCTTTTCAAAAGTTTAGCACTAAATATGGACTTGACTCTGAGATAGTAGCCTCCTTTTGTGAGTCATTTGCTACTCATGTTGATCTCCCTAAGGAGAAGTGGTTCAAATATCACCCACCTATTAAATAAGAAGTTAAAGAACCGGTACCAATTAAAGAGGAAACCATAATTTATAATGTTGATCCAGTTGTTCCTACTGCTTATATTGAGAAACCACCTTTCCTTCTTAAGATAAAGGAACATGCTAAAGTTTCAACTGTGGTTAACAAAAGTTATAATAAAACACCTAAACCGAATGAACAAATTAAAGTAGAACCTAGTGTTGCTATGATTAAGGATCTCCTGGAAGAAAAAGTAGATGGGCATGTTATTTACTTCTGTGAAGAAGCTGCTAGAATTGCCAAACCTGATAAAAAGGATAATCATAGACCTGTTGTTGGCATGCCTGTTGTCTCAGTTAAAATAGGAGATCACTGTTATCATGGTCTATGTGACATAGGTGATAGTGTGAGTGCTATTCCTTATTCCTTATATCAAGAAATTATGAATGACATAGCACCCGCAGAAATAGAAGACATAGATGTTACTATTAAACTTGCTAATAGAGACACTATATCACCAATTGGGATTGTTAGAGATGTTGAAGTCTTGTGTGGGAAAATAAAATACCCTACTGATTTCCTTGTTCTTGGTTCCCCACAAGATGACTTTTGTCCCATTATCTTTGGTAGACCTTTCTTGAACACCGTTAATGCTAAAATAGATTGTGAAAAACAAACTGTCGGTGTTAGCTTTGGTGATGAGTCTCATGAGTTTAATTTTTCCAAGCTTAGTAGAAAGCTTCATGAAAAAGAATTGCCTAGTAAGGATGAAATAATTGGTCTTGCTTCTATTGCTGTGCCTCCTACTGATCCTTTAGAACAATATTTGCTAGACCACGAAAATGATTTACATATGCGTGAGAGAAATGAAATAGATAAGATTTTCTTTGAACAACGTCCTCTGCTTAAGCACAATTTGCCTATTAAAACTCTAGGAGATCCTCCTCCACCTAAAGGTGATCATGTGTTTGAATTAAAACAATTGCTAGACACATTGAAATATGCTTATCTTGATGAAAAGAAGATATATCCTGTTATTATTAGTGCTAACCTTTCAGAACATGAAGAAGAAAGATTATTGAAAGTTCTAAGGAAGCACCGAGCTGCTATTGGGTATACTCTTGATGATTTAAAGGGCATTAGTCCTACTCTATGTCAGCACAAGATTAATATGGAACCTGATGCTAAACCCGTTGTTGATCACCAACGTCGGTTAAATCCAAAAATGAAGGAAGTGGTAAGAACGGAAATCTTACAACTTCTGGAAGCAGGTATAATCTATCCTATAGCTGATAGTAGATGGGTAAGTCCTGTTCATTGTGTTCCTAAGAAAGGAGGTATTACCGTTGTTCCTAATAATAAGAATGAACTTATTCCACAAAGAATTGTTATAGGCTATAAATGGTAATTGATTTCAGAAAATTAAATAAAGCAACTAGAAAAGATCATTACCCTTTGCCTTTTATTGATCAAATGCTAGAAAGATTATCTAAGCACACACACTTTTGCTTCCTTGATGGATATTCTGGTTTCTCACAAATACCTGTTTCTCAACCTGATCAAGAAAATACCACTTTCACTTGTCCCTTTGGAACTTATGCTTATAGACGTATGCCTTTTGGTTTATGCAATGCACCTGCTACCTTTCAAAGATGTATGACTGCTATATTCTCTGACTTTTGTGAAAAGATTGTTGAGGTTTTCATGGATGACTTCTCTGTTTATGGGAAGTCTTTTGATGATTGTTTAAGCAATCTTGATCGAGTTTTGCAGAGATGCGAGCAAACAAATCTTGTCTTGAATTGGGAGAAGTGCCACTTTATGGTTAATGAAGGTATTGTTTTGGGCCATAAAATTTCTGAAAGAGGTATTGAAGTGGACAAAGCTAAGGTTGATGCAATTGAGAAAATGCCATGTCCTAAAGATATCACAGGTATTCGTAGTTTCCTAGGTCATGCTGGTTTCTATAGGAGATTTATCAAAGAATTTTCTAAAATTTCTAGGCCTCTTACAAATCTTTTGCAAAAGGATACTCCTTTTGCTTTTGATGATGATTGTTTAGAAGCCTGCGAAACACTCAAGAAAGCCTTAATTTTTGCACCTATTGTTCAACCACCTGATTGGAACTTGCCTTTTGAAATTATGTGTGATGCTACTAATTATGCTGTTGGTGTTGTTCTAGGACAAAGAGTTGATAAGAAACTGAATGTTATTCATTATGCTAGTAAAACTCTAGACAGTGCACAACGGAATTATGCTACTACCGAAAAGGAATTTCTAGCAATGGTGTTTGCTTGTGATAAATTTAGATCTTATATTCTTGATTCAAAAGTAATTGTTCACACCGATCATGCTGCTATTAAATATCTTATTGAAAAGAAAGATGCTAAACCTAGACTTATTCGATGGGTTCTCTTGCTACAAGAATTTGATTTACATATCACGGATAGGAAAGGAGCTGAGAACCCAGTAGCTGATAACTTGTCTAGGCTTGAAAATGTGCTTGATGACCCACTACCTATTGATGATAGTTTTCCTGATGAGCAGTTAGCTGCAATAAATGTTTCTAATAACACTCCTTGGTATGCTGACTATGCTAATTACATTGTTGCTAAATATTTACCACCTAGCTTTACATACCAACAAAAGAAAAAATTCTTCTATGACTTAAGACATTACTTTTGGGATGACCCACATCTTTATAAAGAAGGAGTAGATGGTATTATTAGACATTGTGTACCTGAGCATGAACAGGGACAAATCCTACGAAAATGTCACTCCGAAGCTTATGGAGGACATCATGCTAGAGACAGAACTGCTCACAAGGTATTGCAATCTGGATTTTATTGGCCTACTCTCTTCAAGAACGCCCATTAATGTTGAAAGTAATATTATCCAAACTTTGACACCGGAAGAACACATAAAAGAGTCCTTCCGGAACACTCCAGAATCATGAAAATAAGGAGGTACGTGATACGGTAAGTAAACGGACTCCGAAAAATCCGCAAAAATATTTTTTGTCAGTTTTGGAATATTTAGAAAATTAGAAAAATAAGAAACTTCCAGGAAGCATACCCTGGTGGGCACAAGACACCAGGACGTGCCTAGCAGGTGGGTTGTGCCCACCTGGGACACCTTCCGGACTCCGTTTTTCTTTCATTTGCTTGTTTCCCAAGATAAAAAATCTTTATATACCCCCCGAACCTGTTGACCACCGTATCGCGGAGAAATCTTCTGTTTTCTTTTCTTGCTGTTTTCCTGATAGATCTGAAAATATGTCATCCCAAGATTCTGAGGGAGAGAGCTATGTTGCTGATTTCATCGCAAACCCCAAGTCTTATGGGGATGTGGAGCATTATGGCTGGACTTCGGAAGAAGAGGAAGACTATTATCCTAGGGAGAAGGAGGAAACGAGCTCAGATGAGGACGAACCTCCATTACCTCAACCTGGGGACATGCATGTGGAATTCAAGAAGTCAAGCCTCCCAAACAAACCAAAGAGGCCTAAGATTCAGTTCATACCTTTCCGTCTTTTGCAGGAAAATAAGCAAGATCTTTGCAAAAAGGTGCTGGAGCTTGAGCAGGAGGTCGATGAACTTAAGGAGGAAAATTCCGTCCTCAAGCGTAAGCTAATGAAGAAGGACAAACCCACTACTTCATCACCACCTCCTTCTTCTTCATCACCAAAGGAAAATTGGGTTTCGGGTATGGGCACTCCCCTTGGCTTCCGCCAAGCTTGGGGGAGGTGCCCCGGTATCGTATCATCCCCACTATCTTTTTGCCTTTACTTATTTTAGTTCGATCTTTTGCTTTAGATGAATAAAAGTTTAGTTCGATCCTTTCTTTTCGAGAGCTTGCTTAGTGGTCTATCCTTGTAATCGTGTGCAAGATATATAATAAAGTTTAGTTTGAGTTTTTGCTTTCTTACTTTCATGTTGCAATAAAAAAAAGGGGGAAAGGAAATAAAAGAAAAAGATCATATGCTAATCTTATGGTAGGTGATGGCACCACATAAGGAAAAGTATGAGTAGAAAATTTTATTAGAGATTGACAAACATAGCATTGGTCAATTATGCGACTCATGAAAGAATTAATAAGGGAAGAGAAGATTCACATATAAATATACTATCCTAGAAATCTTTTGTGATTGTGAGCCCCCATCAAATTATTATATGCCAAAATTGTTGACGTTGGACAAGGAAGAATACGTAATGATTTATGCTTGTTCATATTCACATAGAAGTTATATTGTCATAGATCCTTCAACATGTGGTGCTTGCCCCCTATCTTTGCTAGCCAAAAATTCCGCACTAAGTAGGAATAAACCCAAATCTTATTTTCAAGTGTCCACCATACCTACCTAGGGATTGAGCAAGATCCCTCAAGTAAGTTGTCATCGATGCAATAAGGCAATAAAAATTGCTTCTAAAAGTGTGAGATCATTTAGTGTAAAGGAAAATTGAGCGTTGTACGAACTTGTGATGGTGAAGAATAAAAGCGATAGACTGCATAATAAAGGTTGCCATCACAAGGGGCAATACAACGTGACGTTCTTTTGCACTAAGGGGTTGAGCATACAAACAAATAAGCGCATGGCAACCTCTGCTTCCCTCTGCGAAGTGCCTATCTTTTACTTTTATGCAAAGAGTCAAAGTTCTTCTCCCTTTTCCTTTTATTTTTATCCTTTGGCAAGCATCATGTGGTGAGGAAAGATCTAGGCACATATGTCCAGTTGAATATGGGTGGCATAAGTTATTATTATTGGCATCGCCCTTGAGGTGAATACGTTGGGAGGTGAAACTATAAGCCCCTATCTTTCTATGTGTCTGGCTGAAACGTTTTGCTCATGTGTATGCGGTGAGTGTTAGCAATCATAGAAGACTATATGATGGTTGAGTATGTGGACTTGCCTAAAGGCTCCGATACGTGACCCTTCCTGAAAAGATGATGAATTGTAGTTGCAAAGTTGACTAAGAACATAGTTTGTTGGTTTCTAATAGAGTTTATGCTTTATACTTCAATTGTGTGATGAACTACCACTTATTCATGAGAAGTTTATGATAAAAGTTCTATGATAAAAGTCTTATGTTTAAATTTGTTGTTGTTATAATAATCTACATGATGCTTCTATGTCCGTATTATGTTTTATTCGACACCTCTCTCTCTAAGCATGTGGACATGTTTTTCGATTTCGGTTTTCGCATGAGGACAAGCGAGGTCTAAACTTGGGGGAGTTGATACGTCCATTTTGCATCATATTTTTCTACTGTTATTTATGATGTTTTTATGCATAATAATGCTTTTTGGAGTAATTCTAATGCCTTTTCTCTCATAATATGCAAGGTACACACAAAGAGGGAGAATTCCGACAGCTGAAAATCTGGACCTAGAAAAGCTACGTCAGGCCACCTATTCTGCACAACTCCAAACAAGCTGAAACTTTACAGAGATTTTTTATGGAATATTTGAAGAATATTGGAGCAAATAAGTACCAGAGGGGGCCCACCAGGTGGGCACAACCCACCTGGGCACGCCAGGGAGACCAAGCGCGCCCTAGTGGGTTGTGCTCACCCAGGCCCACCTCCGGTGCCCATCTTCTGGTATATAAGTCATTTTGACCTAGAAAAATCAGGAGAGGACTTTCGGGACGGAGCGCCGCCGTCTCGAGGCGGAACTTGGGCAGGAGCACTTTTGCCCTCCGGTGGAGCGATTCCGCCGGGGTAACTTCCCTCCCGGAGGGGGAAATCATCGTCATCATCATCACCAACAACTCTCCCATCTTGGGGAGGGCAATCTCCATCAATATTTTCAACAGCACCATCTCATCTCAAACCCTAATTCATCTCTTGTGTTCAATCTTGTTACCGGAACTACAGATTGATGCTTGTGGGTGACTAGTAGCGTTGATTACATCTTGTAGTTGATTACTATATGGTTTATTTGGTGTAAGATTATATGTTCAGATCCAATATGCTATTTAATACCCCTCTAATCTTGAGCATGATTATCATTTGTGAGTAGTTACTTTTGTTCTTGAGGTCACAGGAGAAATCATGTTGCAAGTAATCATGTGAACTTGATATGTGTTCAATATTTTGATAGCATATATGTTGTGATTTCTTAGTGGTGTCATGTGAACGTCGACTACATGACACTTCACCATATTTGGGCCTAAGGAAATGCATTATGGAGTAGTAAGTAGATGATGGGTTGCGAGAGTGACAGAAGCTTAAACCCCAGTTTATGCGCTATTCCGTAAGGGATCGATTGGATCCAAAAGTTTAATGCTATGGTTAGAATTTATTCTTAATACTTTTCTCGTAGTTACGGATGCTTGCGAGAGGGTTAATCATAAGTAGGAGGTTTGTTCAAGTAAGAACAGCACCTAAGCACTGGTCCACTCACATATCAAATTATCAAAGTAGCGAACACAAATCGAATCAACATGGTGAAAGTGACTAGATGAAATTCTCGTGTACCCTCAAGAACGCTTTGCTTATTATAAGAGGCCGTTTTGGCCTGTCCTTTACCTCAAAAGGATTGGGCTACCTTGCTGCACTTTTGTTACTACTATCGTTACTTGCTCGTTACAAATTATCTTGCTATCAAACTACTCTGTTACTTACAATTTCAGCACTTGCAGACATTACCTTGCTGAAAACCACTTGTCATTTCCTTCTACTCCTCGTTGGGTTCGACACTCTTACTTACCGAAAAGAGTTACAATTGATCCCCTCTACTTGTGGGTCATCAGCCGCACGTAGCAGTTCCAATGCGGAGGCGGCTTGCGAGGCCGGCTTGAAGACAAACGGCGGCTCAGAAGGCCGCGACAACGGAGGTAGTGTGGCGGCGGAGGCGTGGCGCGGTGATGGCAGAAAAAACAGGCGGCTTGCAAGGACGACGGCAACAACGGCGACTCGCGGACAAGCCATGGCGGAAGCAGCAACTCAGCGCAGGTGGTCCATGGCAGCCGACTCGAAGGAGGCCGGCGGCAGCTCTGAGTTGAGTCCACGGCGAGCGGGCAAGCCGGCAACAAAGGTGGGGGCAGGGGCACCGCGGCACGACAGAGCCAGCGAGAGACTAACACGAGCAACCAGCAGAAGCGGCAGCAAGAGCAGGCCGAAGCGGGGCGGGTCGGCATGGCCCCGGCGGCTCACCGTGGCCGCGGCGGAGGTGGGCTGCAGCAAGGCAGAGCGAGGTGGCTCGGGGAGCAGTGAAGCCGAGGCGGTGCTTTGGCGGCGATCTTGGCGAAGTAGTGGTGGCCGGCTTGGAAGCAACGGTGGCGGAAGCGGTCGGCTATTTGCAGAAACATCGCGATGATGCAAGGCAGGGACTCGAGGAAACCATAGAGATTCGGGGAAACCGTGGAAGTAGGCGGCGAGACGGCAGCTGCGGTGGAGATGGCAACGCTGGGCGACTCGAGACCGAGGCGCCGGTGGCGGCTTGAGCCACGGCGGCGGAGGCGGCGCCGCCGGGCGACTTGATGTCGAGTCACAGGCGGCAGTGGCAGGGCCTGCACAAGACGAGTCGGCCTCGGCTTACATCCTCCTCCAGGTTGTTGCCGGTTTGACCAATCCACGTCAGCTGCTGCATTATGATCTTCCTTTGGAATTTTTCTGCTTGTGTACAGATCTTGACTCAGACTCTCGGAGTGCTCCTGGCCGTAGTTTAAACGCGTATTCGCCGGGTAATCCAGCGCAGCCAGGCAGAGCTAGCGCAGCCTCCAGCGACTCTTTGAAGATTCGTGTATAAATACTTGTTAAAATTTTCTATTGCAATCACGCGTGTTGTCCATCATTGAGGAGGCCTGCACTGGCATGGCTCTTTTTCAAATTTTGGACATGTCCTGATGAAGCGACGAAACGTCCGTACTGCTTTGCCTGGATGTTTGACTCGCCAAATCTATGGATAATAGCGTCGTAGGAAAGTGCTCTTGTTGACCTTGGTGACTTGCGGCAGCCATCAGATCGCAACCTTAATTTTCTTGAACTTTAAATCTCCTAAACTATGAATCTGGACCAATGAACTCAAAGCTGATGCAGATTCTTTCCAACCGGCTCTTCTTCATCCGAAAATTGCGAACTTCTCGATCCCTGTGAGAGGTCCCTCCAAGAACTCAACACCACCGTACGCAGGCCCCACGATGGGCGCCAACTATCGTGGTTTTGTCACGACAGATGTCCTAGTGTAAGGACTTAGTCGTGAGGCCAACACATCTAAGTGGTAGCTTGAACGGGGTTGAGCGGGACGAGAGACGCAAGATTTTACCCAGGTTCGGCCCCTCACGGTGGAGGTAAAAACCTACATCCTGCTTGATTCATATTGATGATGATGATGATCTCGGTTACAAGGGCGGTGTTTCTCTACCTCTATCTCGAGAGCATCTACTCTGATCTTGACTAAGACTTGTCTGTCTAAGCTCTGTCTATTTTTACCCCTCACCCTCTTGGGACGCCCTGCACCTCCTTATATAAGTTGAAGGGATGTGTTACATGTAGAGTCCTAGTAGGATTAGGACTTAGCCTATTTTCGGCTTCTTATCACGGGCTTCTTAACGCCTGGGCTTCTCACCGTGGGCTTCTTAACTCCAGACGACTCATCTCTGTGACTCCATGCATCTGCCGGGTCACAATTTGCCTGCCGGGTTACAACTGTCTCCCGGGTTACAACAATCTGCCGGGTCACAATCTGTCTACCGGGTTACAATTTTCTACCGGGTTACAACTGTCTACTGGGTTAGAAACTGTTTGTCGGGTTAGGATCTGCCGGGTTAAGTCCAGAGATGACTTAACGTCATGAGCCGGGTTAAACCGCGGGTAATTCCCCTGACATGCGGTGTGCAGCAGGAGGCGTAGCGGCTCCTCCACGACCGGCGGACAGCTGCAGGATAAGGCTACTGCGGCCCTCCGGCGTCATACCGCCGCCGGTGGGAGGATGGCATGGACAACGATGACGGTGCAGCGGGGCATGACGGCCACGCCTACGAGGTAGTCGCCCATTGTAGGTTTTAGTTTTTTTTTCTAGTTTTATAATCAAACGGTCGAAGTTGCGACTATTTTATGTAAATTATGACCGAACTTGAATGAAATCCGTTGTGTTTGCTTGAATTTCGTCCGTTAGTTTAAATAGTGGTTGAAATGTAGCGGGAAGCGTTGGATGGCCAGCTCCTGCATCCGTGTCAATGGACTGGTCCCCCCTTGTCCGCGGACGAATGCAAAGCAAATTTGTGAGTCAGCGTTGAAGATGCCCTAACATTGGAAGTTTGCGTCTAACTATTTTTGCCATCAAGAAAAGTGCAAATTCCTTCACGCAAGATCCCAGAGTTAGAACCATGTAGGGAATGGGGGCTCCTCCTAGCTCAGCCACTTCTGATCGTCCGATTCGTTTTTCAAACACGAGACGTCGTTTGATCGCAAGATGGGAAGATCCGGACCGCTGAATCAAGAAACTGAGACTGTATCAATGAATAGTAATTTTGTGTTGTCACTTCTGTATCAATATGGTTTTTGCAGAGGGAAGTAGTTCTTACAAAAGATAACCTTGCTAAGCGTAATTGACATGGTAGCAAAAAATATTGATTTTGTGATCAGGAGGTGACAATCCATCATTTTTTGTTGTCGTCTCCATTTACTACCTTGATCTGGCGCATAGTTCATGTTACTTACAATTTAGCACTGCCAATGAGTATTCCAAATTTGTTTGGAAACTGGTTAGGTGATATTCATCATAAGCTGAAGGGTCAAATCCACGTGAGAGTTTCTGTCATTCTTTGGGCAATATGAATTGTCAGAAAGACTGTGTTTTTAATAGATCATCTACACATAATTTCTTGCATGTTATTTACAGGGCTACAGCTTGAATCCGTATGTGGTCATCACTGCAACATCTGGACGTGCGGGGGCTTATGGCCTCTGGGTGCAGCCGGCTGGAAACGGTTGCGCGGGGTTTATTCAACCAGTTTGGCTGGCGAGTGTTGGAGATATGCCCTAGAGGCAATCATGTGATGATGATATTTCCCTATGTATACATGAGTCTTTTGTATTATAGTTGAACTTCATCAGTGATATGTATCAATAAGTATGTGACTTGTTTGTGAGACTATATATTGTACGATGATCGTTCTAATGGTTCCTAGTTGATAAGGTTATGCAGACATAAACCCTTTGACTAGTATACGATTCGGTTGACCATGTTACACAAGTCATGGGCATAGAGATGCTAAACCGATAGTATGGACTCGGGGATGGAGATCGCCGAGTCGGACAGACCCACTTCGAGACGCAACGAGATATTGTCATATGTTAGTCTCAAGTACAATGTACGTCCTAGACCCGAGGTCCTCGCATATTCTTGGGATGAGGATCTACTCATTTAGGGTCTATCAAATGCTACCCTATAACTGGGTAGTTATAAAGGTAGCTTTCGGATGAGTCGTGAGACACGCCGCGAGACATGATTGACCAAGATGGGATTTGCCTCTCCTATAAGGAGAGATATTCTCTGGGCCCTCTCGATTGGTCAGACTTGGAAAGCGTGGCCATGCAACTTGGGTTAAGAGTTAACCCGATTCGGAAATCTGTATCATGGTTTAGAGAAGAGAGGTCGAGATACCACAAGGGTGACAAGTTCTCGCCTTAGCTTGACAACATATATCGTGAGGCAAAAGGAATGTTGCATATGACGCATTGTCGAGGTTCGTCTAACGACTTTACACACACATGGGAGTTGGCACGTTCTCCTACGAGTCGCTACCAACTATTAGTTGGGTCATGTCCATATGTACGTGAACCTATAGGGTCGCACACTTAAGGGGCCGCAATCCATTCGGATTAGATCCGAGTGGAAAATGGGTTTAGACTCCTAGTGGGCCTCAAGTGTTGAGCCCACTTCGAAGGTCTATATAAAGGGGAGTGGGCGCACCTCTTATGGTTGATCTTTTTCCTCCCTCCACAGCCGTGGTTACTCCCCACGCCCCATGCCGCGCGACCGGACCTAGCAGTCCACTGCCCGACGCTGCTCTCCGTACGTGTGGATACCTTGGAGGCATTGCATCTGAGGTGCTTGGACAAATCGTTCGAGGGATCCGCAAGGACCCGTTTGAGGGATCCACGAGGAGTTGTTCGTGGGACTTCGTCGTTCGCGGGACATCACTGTTCATGGGAGATCAGTCGAACGACTACACTTATAACCAACTCTACTTTCGCTAGGGTGATTGCACGTCTAGTGGTAAACTCGATCCCATGATCTATTTTCAGCAGCATGATCTTGGGTGCGCGGTAGAATTTTTTATTTTGTGCTAGCGCAGCATACCGCGTGATCCAGCATTTGGACCTTCCTAGATATGGATTTTTTGTGAAACAAAAAACATGCAGAAAAACAGGAACTGACATTGTGCACTAGATTAATAAGTTAATCCATAAAATAATATAAAAATGCACCTAAACCATATATAATTGATGTAAATATAGAATGAACACTTTATAAATTATAGATACATTGGAGACATATTTAATAGGTGTGTTGACGGTGATTCTCTTGGAAAGAGAACCATTGTGTCTTTCAGTCACACTGGTGGTCATCGTTACTTTCAAGAGAACATTCAGGATAGGCTTGCTGTGTGTCGGGTGCATGTTGCGCCAGATATATTCACTTTTACTTGCAATCCGAATGGCCTGAGATTATTGATGTGTTGCACCAAGGGCAGAGGCCTTCTAATAGGGAATATAGTTATGGTCTATCACATGAAGCTTACCAAATATTTAGCTGAGATCAAGTAGACGCGGGCTATTTGCCCAATTCAGGCTTGTATGGGGTTTTGTTGTGCTTTATGCTTATGCCTAGCTTCCTTATATTTTGTGCATCTTTTTGTTGATTGATTTAGCTAACTGAACTTTCACATGTCTTTTGCAGTGTTGTATACCGTTGAGTACCAGAAAACGAGGGTTGTCTCATGCGCATATCCTTGTTTGACGTAAGGGAGACAAAGGTGAGGTTTGTGTTGAGAGCACTGACTCATTTATATCCACTGAAATACCTGTTCCATTACAAGATCCTCTAGGTTGCGCTTTGGTTTCTGAATTTACGATGCATGGCCCATGTGGTAAGATGAATGATAAGTGCATATGCATGAAAAAATGTGCTTGTTCTAAATATTTCTTAAAGGAATTTAGAGATACCAATGTTATTGATGAAAACAGGTTTGTCTTATATCGATGTCGTGATGACGGTCCAAGAGTTTATGAGAATGGGCCATATAAATGGCCTTACTAGTCATGTAGTTCCTTATAAAATCGGAAATTCACTTTGGCTCATAGGTGTATATGCACCCATTATCTAAATACACATTTAAAAAGTAAAAAAAAAATCGAGAAAAAAATCCCGCGTGTAAATCCGGACATTATATGTGCGTGCACCAAGTTTCGATGAAAAAGGACATTTTTTGTGGCTTGTGTAAAAAAGATAATTTTCGATGCTTGACTACAGCTATTCACGAGGCATTTTTTTATCTTTTTTATAGATGCCATAAAAAATGTCCTTTTCACCGAAATTTTGTGTGCCAACATAGGACGTCCGAATGTACACGTGAAATTTTTTTCTTGATTTTTTTAACATTTTGAAATGTGTTCTCTATACATATTTCATAATAGATGTATCTACACCTAGGATCCAAAACGCCACTCGGCCTTTCTAGGCCATATAAATGTAGAGTGGTGTAACAAGACACACGTGATGAAATCCCTCTTTAAGTAGGTTACCAAAGGTGTTGATTTCTCTAAGGTTTTGTTAGAGAGGCTAAAGAAGCTAGCTAGGTCTGGTTCCCATGCAATAGACGAAGTGAAAGAGAATTTGCTATGTCGTTATATATGTGAGTATGATGCACCGTGACGTATATCTGGGTATGAAATACACGTCAAAATGCCATATGTGGATAGGCTGACTGTTCATTGCGGTGCCATGCACCGGGGGTGGCCTCTTTCAAGGATGCTCGACAACAAGCCTAGCAAGGGGCCCATGGGCCCCGCCAAGAAGAGGAAGACATAAAGGTACCCCGAGCGATGAACATGCATCTCCAGGCTACCTTGACCCCCCAAGTTTGCGCTGGCGGCAACCTAGATCATACCCCCCTCTCTGTAAAACCCTAGCCCCGCCCTGTATATAATGGGAGGGCTAGAGAATTCTCAGGATCTATTCCCTCATAGATTAAACTCTCGGTAGCCACCTCTACTCCATTGTAATCCCTCGCACGAGGTCAACCCACCATGCATAACAATAGCAAGCAGGATGTATGATAATACTCCTCACATGAGGCCTGAACCTGGGTAAATTGTGCGTGCGGGATCCACTCTGGTACTTCCGGTTGCGCTCGGCGCCATACCGAGGGTACCGGCGACTTTCTGCTCTACCAGTGGGCGCACTAGGCACGAGCTGTGCTGGTTGGAAAATGAACCCAGATCAAAGATGTATCTATGCCCGGCGACTTCACGACGGGCAGACCTTCACCTTTGGCTCCTTAGAGTTTGAGGTTAATGACCAAGGGCTGCTCTATGATGTGACGTCCCCTTACGTCATCGACTACACGTGTTTTGGGAAGGTCGAGTTCCTGTTTGACGCACAAGAAAACACTACGACGATCCACACCAACCCAACTCAGGTGGCAAGGAGGTACGGGCGGGCTACCGTGTGCCACAAAAAAACTGGATCTTCTTCAACCCACCATTGATGTCTACTACGCAACTTTATTCTTATAGACTCGTGTTGGGCCTCCAAGTTCAGAGTTTTGTAGAACAGTAGCAATTTTCCCTCAAGTGGATGACCTAAGGTTTATCAATCCGTGGGAGGCGTAGGATAAAGATGGTCTCTCTCAAACAACCCTGCAACCAAATAACAAAGAGTCTCTTGTGTCCCCAACACACCCAATACAATGGTAAATTTTATAGGTGCATTAGTTCGGCGAAGAGATGATGATACAAGTGTAGTAATGATAGTAGATATTGATTTTTGTAATAGGAACAATAAAAAACAGTAAGGTAGCAAGTAACAAAAGTGAGCACAAACGGTATTGCAATGCTTGAAAATGAGGCCTAGGGTCTGTACTTTCGCTAGTGCAATCTCTCAACAATGCTAATATAATTGAATCATATAACCATCCCTCAACGTGCGATGAAGAATCACTCCAAAATTCTTATCTAGCAGAGAACATAAGACGAAATTGTTTGTAGGGTACGAAACCACCTCAAAGTTATCCTTTCCAATCGATCTATCCAAGAGTTCGTACTAAAATAACACCAAATTATCCTTTCCGATCGATCTATCTAAGAGTTCGTACTAAAATAACACCATATGATACACATCAACCAACTCTAATGTCACGTAGATACTCCAATGTCACCGCGAGTATCCGTGAGTTGATTATACGATATGTATCAAACAATTTCAGATTCATAATACTCAATCCAACACAAATAACCTCAAAGAGTGCCCCAAGATTTCTACCAGAGAAACAAGGACGAAAACGTGCATCAACCCCTATGCATAGATTACCCCAATGTCACATCGGGAATCCGCGAGTTGAGTGCCAAAACATATATCAAGTGAATCAATATGATACCCCATTGTCACCACGGGTATTCATAGCAAGACATACATCAAGTGCTCTCAAATCCATAAAAGTATTCAATCCGATAATAACGAAATCTCAAAGGGAAAACTCAATTCATCACAACAAGATAGAGAGGGAGAAACACCATATGATCCAGCTATATTAACAAAGCTCGCGATACATCAATATCATGCCAAATCAAGAACACGAGAGAGAGAGATTAAAGACATAGCTACTGGTACAAACTCTCAGCCCCGAGGGTGGACTACTCCGTCCTCATCATGGTGGTCGCCGGGATGATGAAGATGGCCTCCGGTGATGATTTTCCCCTCCGGCAGAGTACCGGAACAGGGTCCAGATTGGTTTTTCATGACTACAGAGGCTTGCGACGGCGGAACTTCTAATTTAGGTTTATTTCTGGGGGTTTCTGTATTTATAGGATTTTTTTGGCGTTGGTTTCACGCGAAGATGGACTTCGAGGGGCCCACCACCCACCAGCACACGGGCAAGGCCCCTGGCGCGCCCAGGTGGGTGGTGGCCACCTCCTTCACCTCCTGGTCCTCCCACGAAGCTTCTAGTTCCTCTTTTGTTTCAAAAAAATCGTCAAAAAGTTTCGTTGCATTTGAAGAACTTCTATTTCTGCACAAAAAACAACACCACGGTAGTTCTGCTGAAAACAGCGTCAGTCCGGATTAGTTCCATTCAAATCATACCAAAACCATATAAAATTGTTGTAAACATGGCATGACTACTTCATAAATTATAGATACGTTGGAGACGTATCAACCACCTCTCCCAATTTTCCACCATCAACATGATCTTTCCAGCAATAGAAACTGGCCGAGCCCTAAAGCTTATCCGACGCGCGGTCTACGCGACAGAACCAGTCCCAACCGAGCTCCTGGGGTGGTCTGACACCACAATTGTCTTCAACAACAAAGACCACCCAGCACATCCGATAGTCGGGGGCTTCCCCCTTCCACGAGTCCTGATGGACGATAGTAGTGACCTCAACATCAGCTTCCTCGACACCCTGACTACGACGAGGATCTCCCGAACCGGCCTCTAGCCTTTGCTCACCTGACTCCATGGCTTCGTACCAGCCCAGGTATTACGCCCTCTTGGGCGTCTAGAGCTCGAAGTCATCTTTGGTGATAAGGAAAATTTCAGATCGGAAACAATCTAGTTTGAGGTCTCCCCATTCCACAACGGCTACAACACGATCCTCAGTAGACAGGCATACGTGAGGTTTATGGCGCTACCATCGTACGCATACCTTCAGTTTAAATTGTCAGACTCCAACAGGACGATCACAACCCACGGTAGCCCTGAGAGGGCGCTTGTGGCTGAGGTCGCGAACGTAGAGCTCGTCGAGGCGACTTTTGCGTCAGCAGAGCTTGAACAAATCAATAAGTCGGTCGACACCAACACAACAACGCTCCCGGCCAAACCATGGCCGAGCCGGCTTTTGCCTCAGAGCTCGAACAAATCAATAAGTCAGTTGACACTAACACAACAACGCTCCCGACCAAACCACGGCCGAGCCCTGTATTCCAGGTGGCAAAGGACACGAATTTTTTTTCCAAGTACACCCAGATGAGCCAAAAAAAAAAGATCCGGGCTAACTAGACTATGTTTGCGTGGCAACCCGCGGACATGCTCGGAGTCCCAACCAAGATAGCGCAACACAACCTCAATGTCTGCTAGGACGCGATGCCGATGAAACAAGCCCTCCGTTGTTTCGACTCAGAAAGGCGGCAAGCCGGGACGAGATTGCCCGACTCCTAGCTATCGGATTCATCAGGGAGGTCACACACCCTGAATGACTTGCCAATCCCGTCATGGTCTGCAACATGTCTTGACGCATGTGCGTCGACTACACCGACCTCAACGAGACATGCCCAAAGAGCCGTTTCCGTGAACATGTCGTGTCGCATGTGCGTGATGCCGTGCACTATTGACACGCGCTGAGAGGGAGGGGCTTTACCGGCACTCGCCGAGAGAACGGCACAGGCTGTGCAACAGAGTGACAGCAGCGCACAGGATTCGCAGGCGGCCATCGCCGCCCGCACCTGCACCGGGCTCTCCGCTTCCCCGTTCCACGCCCTCCCCACCACGGACATATACCTGGCCAAATGGGCCCGCCCGGCACGGCACGGCCCGGCCAGGCTTACACGGGCCAGGCACGGCACGGCCCGGCCAGGCACATATACTACATGGGCCGTGCCGGGCTGGCACGCGTGCTCGCCTCTCCGGCCCAGGCACGGCACAGCAGCCTCACGGGCCGGCACGCTGGCCCGATTAGCACGGCGGCCCGATTGGCACGGGAAGGCCGGCCCGACTGGCACGGCAAGGAGCGAGCAGCCGAGCGCCTCGTCACGGGGGTGCTGCATCGCGCCAAGCGTCGTGGCGGACGCGTTCGTCGGCTCGTGCCGTTGTACCTGCATGCACGCCACTTTTTTTATTGCATATCAACTGCATGCATGCATGCACTCCTGCTGGCTCCGTGCGTTTGTCGGCTCGTGCCGTTGCACATGCATGTACGTATACTATACATGTACGCCTCCTGGCTTCCTGCGACGTGCTAGCTGCTAGCCGTGCCGTGCCGGGCCGGCACGCGTGCCTGGCTAGCCAGCCCAAGCACGGCCCTAGCCGGGCCACGTGCCGGGCATGGCCCGTTAAGCCACGTGCCGGGTCGGCCCATGACGGGCCTGGCACGCGGGCTATCGGGTCGGCACGCTAAGGCCGGCCCATCTGGCCAGGTATACACGGACACCACGCCGGAGATGAAAACCGAAAGAAATTAAAAAGTAAAAAGAAAATTCAAACCAGAGTCCCCAGAAACAGCGACGAAAACGCTGCGACATTTCAAATCGAATCAACCCCAACCCCCACCCCCTAGTCCTCCCCAATTCCAAGATCCCACGCCACGCTTCCCCGCTCCAAATTCCCTCCCCAATTCCAAGATCCCTCGCCGCGCGGCGCGATTCCGGAGCTAGGCAGCTAGGGTTCGCAGGTCCTCGGACCGAGCTGCGCGATCTCGCCGTCCGTTCGGGGGCTAGGGTTTGGATTGGGGTACAGCCCTGAGCGAGCTCTGGATTGAGATTTGGGAGAGTGGTCGCGGTTGTGGATCGAGCTGCCCCGTGTGCTGCGATGGTGGTGAGTGGAGGAGGACGTCAGTGACGGTTGGTTTCGGTGGGATAAGGAGAACCCCCCGCAGCCATGGTGCGGCTTCTCGGGCTGCGGGGCCTCAGCTTCGGGCCTGAGGAGTCGCCGCGAGAGATCACGGCCGCCGGCGGAGATGCCGCGCCCCCTGTGGGGAGCAGCGGCTGGCTCGTCCGCTTCTTCGACTCCGCTTTCTTCTGCGAGTGGATCGCCGTCAGCTACCTCTACAAGCACGACCACGCCGGCGTGCGCGACTACCTCTGCAACCGGATGTACACGCTCCCGCTCTCGGGCCTCGAGGCCTACCTCTTCCAGGTCTGCTACATGCTCGTGCACAAGCCCAGCCCCTCCCTCGATCGCTTCGTCATCGACACCTGTGCCAAATCCCTGCGCATCGCGCTCAAGGTGCATTGGATCCTCGCTGCTGAACTTGAGCTAGAGGAGACCGAGGATCTGGATGGGATCGATAAGGTGCAGGAGCAGTGCCAGGCTGCAGCCACCGTGCAGGGCGAGTGGCCGCCACTAGTCCGATCTGCGCCGCTGTCCCCTGTTGCCAGCCCACGTGGCAATCCCATGCTCAGCAGGATACGCTCGTCAAAGCAGCGACTGATGTCCCTTGCCTCGTCGCCCTCTCTTGGTTTGAGCCCCCCTCCCAGCGGCACCAATGTGGCTGCTGCTGAGGATGCCGTAGTCGGCAAAGGGAAGCAGCCAGTAACACCATCTTCGGAGGACAACAAGCTGCTTAGGCGATTGAGCATCGGGCCAAAGGCCTTCTTTAGGCGGTCTGTGGAGAAGGACGAAGAGCAGGATAAGGATGGGTTCTTTAAGAGATTGCTTAGAGACAGCAAGGACAAGGATGATGATGATGGAGACAAGGAAGGTTTCTTCAAAAGGTTGCTTAAGGATAGCAAGGAGAAAGAGAATGATGAGGAAGAAGGGGATAAAGATGGTCTCTTCCGTAGGTTGCTTAGGGATAGCAAGGACGAGGACATGGAGCTCACACCTAGCTCGGACGGTTTGCTGAAGAGATTCTTCCGTGACAAAGAGGACAGACCGGGCGACGATGACGAGAAGGAAGGCTTTTTTCGCAGGATATTCAAGGATAAGAATGAGGAGAGGAGAGAAAGCATGCATGGAAGGAATGGGGATGAGGAAAGAGTAGGTAAGAGTTTGGAGGATGATGATAGGGAAGGGTTCTTCCGCAAGATTTTCAAAGATAAGAATGAAGAGAAGAAAGATGGAGGCAGTCATAAGCAAAATGATGATAGAGAAAAGGTCGGTGTGAATGCCGAAGAGGACAAGAAGGATGGCTTTTTCCGGCAACTTTTCAAGGAGAAAAATGATGAGAAAAAGGAAGGCACCACTCCCAGCAGGAAGGAGGACGACAGCAAAGGCAATAAGAGCATAGACGATGATAATTTCTTTCGCAGAATTTTCAAGGATAAGAATGAAGAAAAGAAGGGAGCTGCCCATGACAGGAACGAGGATGAGAAGTGTGAGGAAGGTGACAAGGAAAATTTCTTCAGGAAACTATTCAAGGACAAACATGAGGACAGGCGAATTGAAGGGCTTGATAAAAATGATGATGATGGTAAGAGCACCAGTGGTATTGAGGAGGAGGAAAATTCAGAGTTCTTGTCATTCCGCAGGTTGTTTCGAGTGCACCCAGAGGACGGTAAGAGTGGGCATATAGAAGGTAGTCAGCCTAACGGTATTTGCGAGGGTAGCCCAGGATCAGAGAGCTTTTTTAAGCGTTTATTCCGTGATAGAGAAGATTCTGAGATTTTAGGCTCAAAGTTATTGAAAGAGGTAAGACATCTACTCTTAACTTTTCTTTCAGTTAGAAAGTTTCAGTGTTTCATATTTTGCATCATCATATTGAGTAATTTACTTTTTCTGACTGCACACAGATATACTTATTACTTATTGGTGTGAGGTGACATTGTGTTGCTAGTTGCCATAAATATTGTACATGTAACATTAGTAGTTTGATTCGCAACTCCTATGTTGAGTATGGGGCAGCTTAGTTATGAATTTCGTAGATTTATTACAATATTCTCCATCCATAGTTGCTGTGATATAAACAAATTTCATTTGAGTTGTTTTTGTTCGCTGCATTAATCTTGTAATGTTATCATACTCCGATAATGCTATGTGTACATATTTTGGATTTTAAAATTTCATTTCCTTTTACAGCATGCTTGCCTTCCTAACTGCAGTATATGTGTTTCAGAAACGCCCTGATTCCACAGGAAACAGTGAGAAACAAAGTGGAAAACCACCTTTACCAAATAATGTGCTAGCAGAACTTCGGAAAGGCTCTTACTATGCTTCATTGGAGCTAGTTCAATCATTATGTGATACATCTTATGGTCTCGTAGACATATTTCCCGTGGAAGATCGCAAGATTGCCTTGCGAGAGGTAAGTCATTCCATTATGTTGCCAGTACGACGTACTAATTATTTGCTTTATGCCCCTTCAGTCATACATTTCATGTATCGTGCTTTCTTTTATTTGCAATCTAATTTCTCCTCTGGTGGCTCTTTTTGTGCCAGTCTCTTACAGAGATCAATTCACATATTGCTTCCAGTGAGAAAAATGGAGGTGATTTCTCTATCCTATTTGAGATATTATGCACTTTACTATCTTTGTCTCCTAGGTTACTATATTTTTCTTAATTTCTACCCTAACATTTTCAACATCACAATTGGTGCTTCATTCCTTTTAAGACTACATTTAAATCTTCAGTTGGAAGCTACTTGACATATCACATTCACATATGGTTTATGCTAACATTTTCAACATCAATTTTTTGGTGCTTCACCCCTTTTTCATATATTTACATTTTAATCTTATAAGTGGGAAAGTACTTGACATTTCACGTATGGTCTGTGCCTTACTGTTCTATTGTTTTTTTGGCTACAGTTTTAGTTATGGTCACCTTTCTTTGTGCATGATTATTTGCTGCAGTTGTTTTGTCCAATGTTAATAGTTTTGGAAGGACAATGAAGGATAAACACTTCAATAAATCATGTGCATATTCTATTTGGTTGCCTTGTTCTTTTGCATTTTGGTGCATGAGTCACCATTATATGTGTTGTACTCTATGTAGTACTGTTGCCTGTGTTTGCTAAGCTGTTGAGCCTGCTCAATGGAAGTATAGAAAGCAAAATAGCACATCAAGATATGCCCTGCATATAGCGAAAAAGTGTGTCTTGTGGTTTGGATGTGCCTTTTCTTTTCTCCTTCACATCACAACATCAGTGGAATTTTAATTAAAGGAAACAAAGCTATTGATATTGCAAAGCAGCAGCTAGATTTGCTCTCAGGCTCTTTTTCCCCTTTGTTCTTTCTACTTACAGGCGTATGCTTTCCAATGGGAAGGGGCATATATCGAGTGGTTCATATACCTGAAGATGAGTCTGTTCTTCTAAACTCCAGGGAGAAAGCTCCTTATCTTATATGTGTTGAAGTTTTGAAAGCAGAAACATCAAGGTATGTAGCTCGGGTTCCATGTTAGCATAAAAGTCCTCAGTGTCTATTTATTAGTCTAAAAGGATCATATTATACAGCTGAGGTTGTGCCAAAAGAATGTTCGATACTAAGCAAATTAATGATGTTTGTCACTTGATTTATTTTTGGAGCTTCAATTGGTAACACCAGTTGTTTTGCCTTTCTAGTCACCTCAAAGGGTTCTCAGATGCGAACAAACTATCAAAAGGCGGGATACCGTTGGCTAATGGAGATGTTCAGTTACCAAAGCCGCCTCCATGGGCATATCCTTTGTGGAGTCGACATGAACCACAAAATTATGAGACAGACAGAATGCTGAACTCTACCTCTCAGGTTATTGACCAAGCAATGGCTCAACTATGGGAGGCCAAAGTGAAATTTGTAAATGTTAGTTTCTCTATCGAGAAAATTGGCCGTTCTAGAAGCATCGCAATGTCTGAGTCGGGGCGTAGGATACGGCAACCTACAACAGAATCCCATAATCTATCAGAAAATTCCCAGGCTGTTGCTGATCAGCCTATTGAGTGGGTAAAGGTCACGCTGTCTGCGGTTCCAGGAGTTAACATGGAAGATGTAGATGACAATGAACCGGCACGGAAGAAGGACCATCGTCGCGTTCCAAGCACTATTGCAATGGAGGAAGTCAAGGTGCGACTCACACATGAAATTGGTTTATAGTTCTCGTGCCATTGCTAAATATCTTTTGTATTCTGTCTCCCTTTAGGTTCTTTTATTATAAGGTTTGCAGTCTTCCTCAACATTCTTCCTATGAACGACTAGTTTTGAGGCTAGCCATTTAGATAATCGAAAAAGTAGGAACTATAGACTTGATGTGTAATACAAGGTGATTATGCCTATATAACATCAATTTGATAGTGGACTTTTTGTGCCATTGTTTGTTGAATTGGTTTCCTTGACTAGGCTGCAGCATTAAAAGGAGAAGCCCCACCTGGTCTTCCACTGAAAGGAGTTGGTCAAAGCACTGACAATTTGGATCCTAAGGTGATTCACTGATATCGTGCCCTCGTTTACCTCTTTTTTGAACATCTTCCGTAAGTTACTAATTCAATTTTCCAATAGGCAACTGATGGCGGAGATCCTAAACCGACTGATGCTTTGGCTGGTGAACTTTGGACTGTGAAGAAAGAGAGAATACGCCGTTCTTCAGTTCATGGAAAATTACCTGGCTGGGATTTGCGTTCTGTAAGTCCACATGTAAAATTGTTCTGCTATTAGATTATTTACATGCTGTAATATATCGAATACAAGCTTTATGAGCATTTTAGTTATTTTTTTTAGGCATTTTTAAATGTTATTTCTCTGAAGGTTAATTTTCCTTATCCCTTTGCTTGAGCATGGACACTGCACTTCTTTTAGTTTTCAGCATAATTTTCTGGCTCTCTATTAGCTTCACCAAAAAAAGGATTAGGAGAGAATTAAATAACTATTTGATAGGAGCTGGGATCCTACCAGGCCTAGCTCTTAGGTTGTAGGGGTGGAAGGGAGGGTGGCGAGGAGCTGGGCGCGAGCGGCGGCGCGACGGCGCCGTGGTCGCATGGCGGAGGAGGAGGAGATGGCGCAGGAGGCGGCTAGGGTTAGGGTTCCGGCTCCTGAAGGGAGCCGGGCAATAGTTATGACTTATTGCTTAATTCCAAAACATGGCCTTACAAGTGTTTATATAATCCTCGATGAGCTAATAAAAATAAAGATAAGTTGGGTCAAGTCCCTAACTAGACGCGCCATTGGGCCTCCTCCGGCTATAAGTGACGCCGGTCATAACACTATTACTTTTCATACTATTATGTTCCCCAGCATTGACTTTCTGAACATGTAGTTAAACCATAAAATAATCATAAATGTATTATTTATAATATCAAGATTCATAATATGGGATGCTCTCTTCTGCCTATCTCATGCATTGGCATTTATAGTTGAACACATGAAAAGCTTCTACCATGAAATAAGTAGATGGTTGGATAAACTGATTTGTATGGTAAAAATTGGCCACGGTAATGTTAGTTCCCTAAACTAAAGCAACTAACGAGACAACTATGAGTAGTTTATGAGTATCGTTTCCAGTCTGCGGATGATTGTTGTCATGCTTGAGATAGGCAGAAGCACTTAGCAACAAACGAGACAACTAACTGCTTGTGTCTTGTAGGATATCTTACTCTGAAATGTCATCAGTTATTGCAGTGCTTCTGAAACACTTCCACCAATTGCAGATTATTGTCAAGAGTGGGGATGATTGCCGACAGGAGCACTTAGCTGTACAGCTTGTCGCACACTTTTATGGTAATGTGTAAAATAACTCTAATGTTATCATGATAGTAATCAATTTTATCTTGACTGTGGAGGTCATCCATTTTTGCTGAAGATTGTCTTCTGTATTGGTTTTTGTGCTTGCATTCTGCTTCGTTTTATGTTTCACCACCATATATGTCAGGCCTGAAGCATGTAAATATTCTATTGGCTGAAGTATATTCTAATTTGAATCAATATTATGATATGTAACGTCCACTGGAAGGGAGTATATATAAAAATCACACGATATGCATGGATTTTATTTATACTAAAAAAACTGGCAAACATTCTCGCACATAAATATAGTACTATGGCTTGCAAGTGATTGAGACCCCAGGAGTCTTATCATTAGTGCTTTTCGATTTTGGAGTAATGGTAACATCTCGTGGTGTATTAGCAATTACTTCTCTCATGTTGCTGTCTATTGCATTTCTTATGTTCTGGATTCCCAAAGGACTATACTAATTAATTTGCCTAAAGTTTGTGTTAGATTCATTTATGCCGTGTTGAACTCACTAGTGTCCTGAAAAATCCTTTTATCGCAGATATATACCAAGAAGCTGGCTTACCACTCTGGTTACGGCCTTATGAAGTTATCGTCACGTCTGCATATGCAGCCCTAATTGAGACTATTCCTGATACGGTAGTTATCTTTCCTTCTAGATCACTTCTCTGAATTTCTTTCCGCACTGAAAGATCTTAGGCCGACCATTGTTTTTGTCATTGCAGGCATCAATTCATTCCATCAAGAGTAGGTTTCCCAATATCTTAAGCCTCCGTGACTACTATGTAGCCAAGTATGAAGAGAATTCTCCAAATTTCAAACTTGCACAGGTGAAATGCTGGAATATCTTACACAACACAGCAAATAGAATCATACAACACAGCAAACAGTATCATACAACGCAGTAAATAGATCCACATGCTCAGTTTGTCATCCTCTGGGTACAACTGTAGGCAGTATTTCATCATTTATTCCTTGTCAATACGCATCTGATTTTTTAATTAAAAAGTGTTTTTGACTTTTTGTTGAGGCAAACAATGGAGGGCAATCGCGCACCTGAATTAATCAAACAGTTTGATTAATGAATATCCATGTCTGCTTCTTGTATGAAAAAGTGGGGCTATAATTGATTAGTGATGTGTCACATCCTGTGTTGACTTCTGGTGTGTGATGTGTCACATCCTTTGTCAACTTGTATCCAGTCCACTCCATGATATTTGTTCGTATCAGTACTGCAGATGAAATATTCTGTCTTGAACATTTGGAAAACCATGTTTTGGCAATGAATTAGCTTAATTTTATGAATGAAAGTTGACAAACTGTTCAGCTGGTAGTTGAACGCAATTATAAGTACTTGTATTGTCTGCATCGGTGTTGGAGCAATTTTTTCATGGTGCTGGAAGTGTCATGAATGCAAAACTTGGATGATAGCACCGAATTAATTCCATCTGATGATGATTAGTTAACATATCTAACATTAGTGGATTCATAAGCATATCCAACATACTTAAAAATTCCCAGTAAGAGTTTAAAGAGCTCACATTTCATACTATTGTCAATCCAGTTGAACTAGCTCTTATATTTTCTATTATTCACAGAGGAACTTTGTGGAAAGCATGGCAGGATATTCAATTCTGAGCTACTTGCTGCAGGTATTAAATTCAAGTACTTCATTAGTAATCTGGGTGTATTTTTAGAATTAGAAATGTTATTTTGCAAGCTCTGTTGTTTTGAATTTCTAATGCTGTCATATGCCACTAGTAATCAACAAAGTAGATTAATTAAAAAATTACTAATTATTACTCCATAAGATTTCTCAAATCATGGAATTGTTCTCATTAGTATTAAATTGTCAATTAAATAGTGCTACAGTTAAAGTTAATGTCATCACATTATGGGCTGTTTAGGTTTTTTCTGGGATATAAATTTCCAACTGATCCTGGCTGGTACAGTCAGCAAGTGGTTCAGCCCGAGCACTTATGTTTGTGCTGTGTAACTAGCTACCTATGGATAGTTGCCCTAGTGGATTAGATCCATTTTTTTACATGTAATCTCCCTGCTCTCTGTAATATCTGATCAGGCCAACAGAGCCAGCCAAGTCTCGCTGTATTGTTGTTAATTAAATATATAAGGTGAGAGGGCCTGCCAACTGATGCACTATCTTCTCAAGCTTTTGAGGGGAAGGTAACAGTTGGGAATCTGATCTGCTGGATGTTAATTTATATATAGGGTTGCAGTGCAAATATTTTTTTTCCATATAATTATGCAATGTTTCAGCACAAGTGTTGCAACAAGCATCTGATACTTGGAATGTCACTGCATGTCTGTCTTTTAAGATCTCCGTAATGAAAGACACTTTGCTGCCGTTTTTGTTCTTCCGCAGACATGCTTGCAGTACTGCTTTGCCTTCATTATGTGGGAATAAATTAATCTCAGATTGAAACCACTCTTAATTCTCTTTTTGGGACACAACATGGAGTGTTAAGCGCTGAGACTTTTTGAATTTGCAGGTCAAGGATCGTCATAATGGGAATCTCTTGATAGACGAGGAGGGGCATATTATTCATATTGATTTTGGTTTCATGCTTTCCAACTCTCCTGGAGGGGTAAATTTTGAGAGTGCACCATTTAAGCTGACGAGGGAGCTCCTTGAAGTATGATATAAGCTTGTAACTTATTACAACTTTCCTGTATCCTAGATATAAGTGTTGAAATTATACTTGATGGAGTTTAAATCTCGTTAAGTTTGTTGTGGGAACAATGCTAGGTGATGGATTCTGATGCTGAGGGAACTCCCAGCGAGTTCTTCGACTATTTCAAGGTAAATAACTGATAGCATGTTACTTTCCCTTGCCTACTGGGACTTATCCAATTTATATTGGCTTATTTATCTACGTTTATTTGAATTCTTCAGGTGCTATGCATTCAAGGGTTTCTTACTTGTCGGAAGCATGCAGAGCGTGTTATACTTCTTGTGGAAATGTTGCAGGTAATGGCACCTATGTAATCTTACAGATGTTCATCTAGATGACTTGATATAGTAAATGAGTGGGTGCCTGTCAGAAGGCATTCATCTGTGTACTCAGGTTTATGCATGCGGCTCATATTATTTACCAATATTTTCTTATGTACATTAATTTTCTGAATTGTTGGAGCATATCCTTCTTCATATGCCCTTTTATATTAACCGGATTTACCCACATTATCTCAGTCTTCATCTAGTTATGAAGTTTTATTCATTGTATTTCCTCTTTTTGTGCCGCCTTGTTATATTATTTTGGCATGTGCTGATTGCCATGAAGTCGCTATGCTTTCTGTTGCATTCAAACTTGAATCTTGTAACTTCTGGTGTAGTAGTTATCTATTTGTATTCCGTTTCCTGATTAGCAAGGGAATGAGGAACACCATCATGACAATAATCATTTTACATGTGTATCCTTTGATCAGGATTCTGGCTTCCCATGCTTTAAAGGTGGTACTCGCACTATACTGAACTTGAGGAAGAGGTTCCACTTGAGTCTCACTGAAGAGGTTAGTCAGTTGTTTTTCATTTTTATCATGCCCAGAGGGTTCTTACTATGATCTTATGATGGTTGCAGCAATGTGTATCGCTGGTGCTCTCATTGATCAGTAGCAGCATGGATGCCTGGCGCACTCGGCAGTATGATTACTACCAGAGAGTATTGAATGGGATTTTATGATGTACTCCAGAAGCGCTTAGTACTTGACTCGTTCAGAAACCAATTTGCTCGTATCCTCGAGCAAATCTTTGGAACAAACAGATCAGTTTCAGCCTGATCTAGCCTGCTATTCCCGCCATGATTGGTGTGAGTGGTACCAGGTAATGGAGCAACGTGTTTTGGATCTTGCACGCCTGGAGTCTCCTGTGGGACCCAAGCGGTTCCTGCATTGTGCTCGTGTATTATTTCACACCCAATGGAGATGGTTGAGAAAGTGTATAGTCATCGGCAGTTAGCTAGTTAGGGCTTCACACTAGGAGGTTTGCTACTGGTGAAGCTGTTAAGTGTATTGGAATTTGGAACCCGAGCTGCCGTGCTGTATAGACACTAGATTTGCGTAGCTTGGGCAGGGGTTTAGAGGAGGACCGAGCCATACATGAAGTGAACAAGTGTAAATTAAAGACGCATAGAAGCTGGGATTCACCTGGGGCAGCAGCAGAAGGGTTGTGTTCGCGCGATTCTGTGACATCCCAATGTAGCATCCAATTAGACGATGACAATGTGCATTGTAAATTACCATTACTGTACAGGGCCCATACAATAGGAGCTCGTTGTCCCGTTTACCACACTTTCGTTTATTTCAGCAGTAGTACTACCGTTATTGGCGCCAGAAGTTGCACGTAAGTGACGTCTGAGAGAATATCACATGAAAACCAAATTTCCACCGAAACTGGTGAAAACCATATGAAAATGATGTTTTGAAGTTTTGAAAAAATCTAAAAAAAAATGAGGTCCTAAGAGTGTATTAGTATGTGAAAATTTTGAGTTCAAATACATTAACATTTTTTGAGGTACGAAGAAGACGAGCAGCAATGAGTAGTGTCATACAGTAAACATCACTACTTATGGCTGAATTTGTTTTTTCTTTCATAGCTCGTAAATGGTAACGTGTTTGAACTTGAAATTTCACATGCCAATAGAACATAACCGTCTTAACATAGGGTTTCCCCCCCCCCCCCCCCCCCCCCACCCAAACTTTCATAAGTGGTTTCATGAAGTTCTCTTTGAAATTTGGTTTCATGTGATATTCTCTCGTGCAGGAGCAGTACATCTTGAAAATTCTAGTCTTGGGTGATAGTGCTCTGACTGAATTACATACCGTGGATCATTGTTTTGTGTCAGGTAAATCACTTTTTTTACAATAAAGGGCGCTTTTATAAACTTAAAATATAGCATCAAGTGAATACAAACAACCATGCACCAACAGCCCAATAGCCCGATATAAAATAAAACCGATATAATGCCTAAGCTTACGATGCCATCTATGTTAGGTAAAACCTTCTTAGCCATTCGCTTCAACCGCGTACACATTAGCTTGAACAGTGATAATCATTTTATAAAATAAATGGATCACATTTTTGGTACGCTTAACAATGTTCTCGCACTCACTGAGCACATGTTTTTTTCGAATTAAGGGCCCCCCTCACGGAAATACACAGGAGCACCTGGGTGCTCCACCCCCTATATGAAAATTAAATCCAAAAAATATAAGAAATATTCAAAAAGAAAATCTGAAATTTTGGGATCTCAAACTTGGGCTCCCAATCTACTCCCGCATGAAGTTTCGTAGAAAAATACCAGGAAATGTATCCGTGGCGAAGCAAATATAGTCCGAACTAAAATCCATCCAAACATTTTTTTCTATACACAGGGATTTTTTCTATATTTTTTGACACGAATACATTTCCTGGTATTTTTCATGAAATTTCACACAGAACTAGCTTGGGCACCCAGGTTTCGTATCGAAAACTCCAGATTTTTTTTAAATTTCCCAATATTTTGAACTTAATGTTCATATAGGGGTGTGGAGCACCCAGGTGCTATAAATTCTCTCCCCCCTCGCCCCCCCCCCCCCCCCCCCCCAAGTTTCATTACTAAAAATTGATAAAATGTGATTATCACAAATTTTTCTGATAAAATGGGCGCTTTTATATAACTTAAAATGTAGCATCAAGTGGATGCAAAGTATCATGAGCAACACCTGGCATCTGTAAACCTAGAATAAAACATCAACACACCAATAAATAAAACCGACATAACAACAACAATAAAAGCAATAAAAGATTGACATTATGCCTATGTCGCACGCAATGGACCAATCTGGAGGTTATACTGCCACCCATGTTAGGTCAAACCTTCCTAGCCATCCGCTTCAACGACATACACATCGGCTTGAACAACATTCTCGCACTCGCTGAGCACATGCCGCGAACCGTCATATCCTGTTAGGCCAACTCCAACGCACGACCCCAAATCGTCCGCCCGAGTCCGTTTGAGGGTAAACGGACAGAAACCACGGCCCAACGCGCGGGAGGAAACGGACAAATGTCCGTTTTCGGTCCGCTTTCGACCCATTTCCGGTCCAAGTTTGGGCCGCGTTTGCGGCCAAACGGACACGCGCGGAAGGTCGCGACGCGTGCCCTTGTTCTCCCCTGGCCTGCCCGTCGGTGACACACCCGTCCCTTTTTCTATTCCCCTTCCCCCCAAACTCCGGCCGCACACCCCGCCCCTCTCCCTTCTCGTTCCTAGCCGCCTCCGCCGCGCCTGATGTAACCACTAGTGCAAAAGATAATCTTCAGGACGTGTTACAAATTGGTTTTTTTAGCTTCGAGATTCCATCAACTGAACCGAAGAAAGATGTGGTGAAGCCCAATTTTAGAACGCCTCCTGTATAATGGCGTGAGAGCATATTCTTTTGTTTCCTATATCTACTACTAGTCACGTAGTTGTTTGGGCTGTTTCGTTGGCGATAAGCATGGCCGAATTTTTTTTTAGGTAAATGCTGCCGTTTTATTTAAAAAACAAATCTCGGAATGTCATCCGAAATAACATCAAGAACAAAGTCTGGTGGCACCCCTAGCCAAACCTTACACAAGTCTTCACCTACCCCTACTTTAGCTAACTTATGCGCGGCAACATTAGCACTTCTTCTGACCCAAGAGATTCTGCTCTCAGTAAAAGTCCCAAGGAGAGACTTTTGATGTCTTGAACCCACGGGCCTAACCCGAAGAGATTCTTACCCGATTGCTGCAGCATGCTTACCACGCCCTGTGCATCCAGCTCAACGTGAACCCTTGTGGCATTTATCTCCGCTGCTACCTGCAACCCTCTTCTGCACGCCAGTATCTCCGCTGCTTCCGGCTCTACAACGTTTGGAAAAGAATGACAAACTGCAGCCAGAAACCCGCCATGGTGGTCTCTGAGTACAACGCCTCCTCCTCCTTTCTGCCCATGTTTAGAAATAGCACCATCGTAGTTCACCTTGACCCAGCCTTCATCCGGGGGCTCCCAACGCTGCGGTTCTGCATGCTTCGGCTCCCTCGGCGCCCTTGTATGCACAGCTTTCCATTCGGCCATATGAGAGACAACAGAATGCATTATTTCATGAGGCGGCGCTATGAGTTTTTGCTCTCTTGCTGCGTTGCGGGCTAGCCATAGCCCATATGTGGCCTGCACCATTACCTCCTTCTCTCCGTCGGATGCACCAGAGAACCAGTTAAGTAGCCAGCGAGCAAGAGCACTCTGGGAGTCAATCGAGCACGGTGGGATCGCCACCGAAACTCCCTTCTCTGAGTGGAGGAGCTGCCAGAATCTCACTGAATGTTGGCATGGCCAGAAGCGATGATGGCCACAAACAACACAAAAAACACCCGGTTTGATTCGACGTCGATGTAGTTCGTACCCTACAGCCAAACCATTCTTGATCATGCGCCACATGTGTATTTTTGCTTTAGCAGGAGCACTTGTCTCCCACATCGCCATAAACCCCTTATGTGTCTGAACCGAATCAGAGGCCTCCGGCTGTCCGGTCCTCGATCGCCCCAAAGATCTCTTCAAATGGTACGCAGACTTGACGTTGAAGCAACCATTTTTTGTATAGTTCCATGCCAAATAATCCTGCTCGTCCGGTCCACCTATTGCAATCTGAAGGATATCATGCGCGTCACTCGGGCTGAACATTTCGTTCACTATGGCCGAGTCCCAAGCTTGCCCATCATCTGTGAGGAGGTGTGCCACACGTGTCACTCCCGGCACGTAGATTTGACCCAGTGGTCTCATACTCCCTCTTCTCAGAATCCAGTTGTCATGGTGAATATGAATGTTAGATCCATCCCCTATACGCCAAATCAGTCCTTCCCGAAGAAGGTCTCTGCCATGTAATACACTTCTGTAAGTGTAGGAAGCGTTAGAAGGGCAAGTGGCCGACAGGATTGTTTCTTCTTTGAAGTAGCGTGCTTTAAGGACCTTCGCACATAAAGAGTCTGGTTCTTGCAGAATTCTCCAGGCTTGCTTCGCAAGCAAAGCTTGATTGAACGCCTCAGGGTCGCGGAACCCCAGACCAACCCTCTTTGCAGCACACATCTTTTGCCAAGAGATCCAATGCACTTTCCTTTCACCATTCGTTGCACCCCACCAGAATTTCGAGGAGATCGAAGTCAGGTTCCGGCACGTTTTCTTTGTGAGCTGAAAACAACTCATGGTAAAAGTAGGTACAGATTGAAGACCAGATTTGATCAACACTTCTCTTGCTGCTTTGGACAACCCTTGCCCCTTCCAACCACTTACTTTCGATTTAGAGCTCTCCGTGACATACTTGAAAGTGCCCTCCTTTGATCTACCAACCAGTGTTGGTAACCCAAGGTATTTCTCACTAAGTGCCTTGGACTCAACTCCAAGAACTCCCTTTAGCTCACCTTTCAATTCCTCCTGGCATCCCTTACCAAAAAAGATGGATGACTTTTGCAAATTGACCCGCTGTCCTGAGGCCGCCTCATATGACGCCAGGATCCCCTTCAGGGCTTCCATGTTAGCTCTCGACCCCTCCAAGAAGACAATGCTATCGTCCGCGAAAAGGAGATGTGTCATATGGGGGCCAGTGCTCCCAAACGACACCCCCTTTATCTCTGCATCTCTTTGAGCTTTCTTCAGCAGGGCTGAAAAACCTTCAACACAGAAAAGGAAAAGGTATGGGGAAAGGGGGTCACCCTGTCAAAGCCCCCTTGAAGGTGAAAATTTCCTGGAGTATGCACCATTTAGTTTGACAGAGAAAGTTGCCGTAGAAATACACCGCATTATCATCATAATCCAGGGTTGAGAAAAACCGACTCGTTCCAACATCTGCTGCAAAAACACCCATTCAACTCTATCGTATGCCTTCATCATGTCCAACTTGACCGCACACAACGGCTTCTTCCGTTTCCTCGTCCTAATAGCGTGAACGCACTCATAGGCCACAAGCACATTGTCTGTAATAAGACGCCCAGGTACGAACGCACTTTGCTCCTCCGATATAAGGATAGGAAGGATACTTTTCAACCTGTTTGCGAGGACTTTTGTAGCGATCTTATATAACACGTTACACAGACTAATTGGTCTGAACTGAGACAACAACTCCGGTGAGTTGGTCTTCGGAATCATAACTATAACAGTGTCATTGAAAGCGTCTGGAGCAGCGACACCACTCAAAAAATCCTGCACAGCTCGGCATACATCCCCGCTTACCTGCACCTAGTGGCGTTGGTAGAAGAGAGCTGGGAGTCCGTCCGGCCCCGGAGCCTTTGTTGGGCCCATCTGAAACAGCACCGCTCTGATCTCCTCATCGGTGATGGGAGATGTTAGTGCTGCGTTCATCTCCGGCGTGACAACCTGCTCAATGTGTTGGAGTAGATCATTTGCTCCTGCCGAGCCATCCGATGAGAAGAGTGCCTCATAAAACTGAGCTGACATCTCTCGCATTTGTTCATCAGTAGTACATCTGGACCCATCTTCCCTACGCAGAGCTTTAACTGTGTTTTTCCTTTTCCTATGCGAAGCTCGGTTCTGGAAATATTTAATGTTTTGGTCCCCAGCACTCAGCCAATCCACCCGCGATCGCTGTTTGTACATAATCTCTTCCCTTGTATAAATTTCTTTGAGCTGCTCCTCGATCTCGCGGACCTCCAGTGAGGACCCAGAGACGAGTGCCCTCGTTTTTGCATCTGCTAGCTGGCTTTTCAACTTGGTTATCGATCGTCTAATGGAGCCAAAAACTTCCCTCGCCCACCTTTGCATGGAACCCGTCATGCATCTAAGCTTCTGCCAAACCGCTCCTAGTCCCTGCTCACCTGTAGCCGCTGCCTCCCAAGCCTCCTCGAACATTGCCTGATAGTTTTCATGCCGTGTCCATGCTTCTTCATATCGAAAGGGCCTATCCCCCGGTCCCCTTTGACGCGGAGCCGTCTCCAACGCCCTAACCAGGATCGCTTGATGGTCTGACTCCTCAGTCATAATATGCTCGACTATAGTCTCCGGGAAGAGCTGCAAAAAATTGTCCGTGCACACAGCCCGGTCTAACCTGACTTGGATATTCTCTGATCCATCCTTTTTGTTATCCCATGTATACTGATAACCCATAAAACCCAAGTCTGCCAGGCCGCAGTCGGCTAGGCAGTCCCGAAAGTCCTCCATTTGCAAGAACGGTCTAGGGTTACCCCCAATCTGGTCCGACTGAAACAGAGCCTCATTAAAATCTCCAAGGCATATCCAGGGTAGATCATCTTGAGCCCGCAAATATCTTATGGCGTCCCATGATTTTTTCCGCAGCTCCGTGCGGGGTTCTCCATAGAATCCAGTGATTCTACAGGTCTTCCCCTCACTCGTCACCTCAGCATCTATAAAGTACTGGCTCCATGGACGCACTCAAACTTGCAAATGGTCTCTCCACCACAAAGCCAGGCCTCCACTTTTCCCTACACAGTCCACTGCTACACCACAGTTAAAGCCCAAGCTCCACTTAAGTCTCTCCATTGCTCTCGCCCTCTTCTTTGTTTCGCAAAGAAAAATCACCGCTGGGTTGTGGGACCGTATCAGGTCTCTAAGTTCGCCAACTGTCGAGTCCAACCCCAAGCTCCGACAGTTCCAGGCTAGCAGATTCATTGCGATCGGTGGCCCCGTCCCTCGGGGTCCGCCGCTTTATCATTGTTCTCCGAAATCCTTTCAAACACTGACGCCGTCTTTCGCCTGTTGTCACGAATAAAACCATCATGCACAATCTGTCGTCCTGGGTCATCCTTCGCCACCCAGAGCTGCCTCGGCCTCCTCTTCTTATTCACATGCTCAGGGCGATGGCTAACGCCTTGGTATGTTTGTCCAAGATCCAGTCTACTCTTCCTCACATAGTAGCCCCTCTTCCTGTCCTTCGAGCCGTACAGCCGTGAACCAGTATCCACGTCCGTTCGTTTGCCCTCGTCCACGCGAGCTGCATGTGAAGACTGAACGTCTTCCTTTCCCAGTTCTTCTGTGGAACCCCTCTGTACCTCTGCTCCTCGACTAGTTTATTACGTAGTTGTTTCTCCCGGCGATTCTCCAGGTCATCCCTCAAATCCCTCTCCAAAGGAGCCGTATCCTTTGCTCTAGACATGCCCGGGCTGTGTTCTTCTCTTCTCCTGTCTCTAGGCTCAACGCCAGTGCGCGAGGCTGCAGACCTTGACAACTCCGGCTGCAAATTTCGTTTAATAGGCACATCACGAGCCCTCGAACCGCCCTGTTTACTCCAGTCACTATCCCCCGTCTTGCTGCTCCCCAGACTGTTGTTACTGCTCGCCGAGGCTCCCTGCGATCCCTCTTTCAACAAACCTGTTTTTCCAGACGACGCCCGGAGCCAGCCGCCCCATTGCTGTGAGGAGTCCACCGGAGGGACACATATCCCATTCACATGCACTAGTCGCCCACATTCAAAGCAGAAGCGGGGGATCTTTTCATAACTGAAGTCATACCAAACGCCCCTCTTGTCCTCAGGTGATGATTTTAAATAAAAGCCCCTCACTAAAGGTTCATAGCCAGCCGCCCCATTGCTGTGAGGAGTCCACCGGAGGGACACATATCCCATTCACATGCACTAGTCGCCCACATTCAAAGCAGAAGCGGGGGATCTTTTCATAACTGAAGTCATACCAAACGCCCCTCTTGTCCTCAGGTGATGATTTTAAATAAAAGCCCCTCACTAAAGGTTCATAGACTGAGATTGTTGCACGAACCCTAAGTTGGTTCCCTCTAGCCAATCCTTCCTTGTCCACATCCACCCGGATCACTCTTCCCAACCAGTTCCCAAGAGCCTTCCCCAGTTCTTCCGTGCGCTTATCAGGGGGCAGATCGAGCACCTGGAACCAAACATCGATCTTATCAAATACCATCTCCGAGGGCCGTGTTCCGCCCTCATAATTTTTCAGAATCAGAACACTGAAATCGTATTGCCACGGCCCATTATAGAGAGCATGTTTCCAATCTCCCACGCAACCAAAGTGCAGAGCACACTCCAGGTCGGAGGATGGAAGCGATGACTGACGTGCGATGGCGAGTCTCATACGCCGCCGATCTCGTGACGGGCAGGCTTGCCTTCTCCGACGGGGTGCTCCTCCTCCAACGAGAGGCTCTCCGCCTTGTCCTGTTGGATGCACGCGGCGTCACAATTGACGCGCGGTACCTACGGGCAGAGGAATCCATTGACATCGAAGACATCGTGTCCTTCCCTTGTCACTTCGCTAGGGTTCGAGATCGGCTACTGCCGACGAAACCGGTGCCGACGCCGACGAGCGCACCGGTGGACGCGAGAAGCGGTGCGGTACACGGGCGGAGCACGGAACGACATGCGAGCGGGTCGACACGCGCTGATGCGGGCCCGAGCTCCCCCACCTACCCATCTATGGCGGATGTGTGCCACGTGGGGGCTCATCCAGTCCTCCATTCCCAGCCGCAGGTACGCCGCGGGGATATAAAACCCATGCCGCGTCCAGTTCTTGACCTAGAAACATCTTTCTCCCACTTCTGGGCGGCGGCGAAAAACCCTAGATCGAGTCCCCCGATCTCCTACGAGTGGTGGAAGGGCAAGGTGAGGGGAGATCCGCGCTCGTTCGCCGTAGTTGCGGCTTCCCCCCACTCCCTCCCATGGATGCGGGGCGAGGCTTCGACGGGGATCGACGCAGTGGCGTGGGTGCGGGCCGCGAGCGGGGCGGGGCTCTGGTCGTGGAAACGGCCGGGGAGAAGAGCGGAACAAGTACTCCTGGAAGGGCGACGACGCCGGCGACCGCACCATCTCGTCGTCGTCCAACGCTGCATCGGGCTCGGGCGACACCTCAAGGTGGGAGGCGGCGGCGGCGGCACCGAATCGCCGCGAACCTCATGAGGGGGGCGTCTGGGTGGAGAAGCACCAGAGATCCTCGAGCTCGGGGGCAACGGCGGAGGACAAAATCCATCCCCACCGCCTCGTCGCCCACAGGGGAAGAACCCCCGTCAGGTGCCTCCTACCAAGAACTCTGAATCCTGTCCTATCTGCAAATCTCATGAACACCTGCCTGCTAGATGTCCGCAAGACTTCTGTGAACGCTGCAACATGTTAGGTCACCTTGCTTCTGTTTGCACGGCCTTTCTTCCTTGGGAATGTATTGCCTCGATGTGTGCTTTCCAATCCAAGGGGCAGCGTTTCTATTACATTCATGATTCATGTATTGCCAATCAGCTCAAAGAGAGATCTAATAGTGTTGTGGTCACTATTGTTGAGGGGGAAACATCCACTCGTCAAATGGAAATTGACCTCACAAACTACCTGGCCACTGGATGGCGTTGCTCTGCTCATGCCATTGGTCCGGGGGTATTTGTGGTCCGTTTCCCTAATCCTTGCTCTGTTGCTCAAATCTGTTATGTGGGGCGTGTCACTCTCAAAACCACTGGGACTTGATCCATGCTACTCCTTGGTCGTCTGCAGTTGGATCGAAAGGTGTTATGGAAGTCGCTTGGGTCAAAGTTAGTAATGTCCCTCTAGATAAGAGAAGTGAGAGGAACCTTGCATATGTTACATCTCTTGTTGGAGTCCCACTTGAAATTGACCCTGCTACTTTACATCGCCCTGCCTCTGTTCGTGTTAAGCTGGGATGTCGAAATATAGATGAAATTCCTATGATTGTAGAAGCTGTCCTGGGAGGACACTTCTATGACTTCTTCTACGAGGTGGAACAAGTTGTGGTGAGAGATCCAGAAAGGAAAAAAAAAGCAGTCCAGGTGTCTCCTAAGCCTGGGGAAAAAAATCCGAAAGATAAGGTGATGCACTCGACTCCTGGAGCTCAGATGGGCAGCTCCTCCACTGGGCTTGGGGAGAAATCTCTCTCCATTCCCCTTGGGAGGGAGCGGGACCCCATTCGGGAGTCGCAAGAAAGTGTGGAATCCGATGATTCTCTGCATAATACTCTCCTTATTGAGACCATGGCCTACGATCAGATGGCTTGTGAGGGTAAAGTAAGTTTTCTGAGCTGAATCCTGATGATGTGACTCTTCCTAGTGAAAGTAGAAAGAAAACCTATTCTGATGCTGTGAAGACATCCTGTCAGGTGTCGGAGGCGAGTAAATCACTGAATGCTGAACTTAAGGTGACTAACGAGTACACGGTGGAGTCTCCGGAGATGACTGTGGATGTTGAGGTGATCCCTACTCCTCCTTTAGTCACTGAGGAGAACCTACGCTTCAGCTCGCGGAATGTGTAGAGCAAAATGGAGCGGGTGGATGACAAAGCCATAACGGTGGCCAAAAAAAGGGATATGGAAGGTATATCCAAAAGTTCCAACTCTTTTGACACATTGTCTGATAATGTACTTATTCTTAAGGCGATCAAAATGGGTGTAAACATTCCTGATGCTGATTTCACTTGCGTTGACGTAATTAGAGAACTTGAGAAAACACAAAACTCAGATCTCCTAGATGATAATAAGGGCCAGCCTCATGAGGGAGGAACCTTGCTGTTAACCAATGCCAAAGGGGACCAAACACCTTTAGATATGAGATGGGGGGAGGAAAATGAGATTGAGGAAGAGCAGTTCACTGTGGTGCGCTCCAGAAAAAAAAGAGAAAGCAAGGTTAATGTAGTAGCCTCTAGACCTGTCACTAGGAGTAAAAGAAACAAAGCTTCCTTGGAGAAAAAAACATGGGAATGGTAAACCTACTCTGCTTCCTGATACGTCTCCAACGTATCTATAATTTTTGATTGTTCCATGCTATTATATTATCTATCTTGGATGTTTTATATGCATTTATATGCTATTTTATATTATTTTTGGGACTAACCTATTAACCTAGAGCCCAGTGCCAGTTTCTGTTTTTTCCTTGTTTTTGAGTTTCGCAGAAAAGGAATATCAAACGGAGTCGAAATGAGCTAAATATTTACGGAGATTTTTTATGGACCAGAAGAAGCCCCCGAAGCAAAAGAGTTGGGCCAGAAGAGTCCCGAGCCAACCACAAGGTTGGAGGGCGCGCCCTACCCCCCCGGGCGCGTCCTCCGTCCTTGTGGTTGACTCGTGGACCCCCCCTGACTTGTTCTCGACGCCAAAAAATCCTATAAATATAGAAACCCCCGAAAAGAAACCTAGATCGGGAGTTCCGCCGCCGCAAGCCTCTCTAGCCACCAAAAACCAATCGGGACCCTGTTCCGGCACCCTGCCAGAGGGGAAATCCATCACCGGTGGCCATCTTCATCATCCCGACGCTCTCCATGACGAGGAGGGAGTAGTTCACCCTCGGGGCTGAGGGTATGTACCAGTAGCTATGTGTTTGATCTCTCTCTCTCGTGTTCTTGACTTGGCACGATCTTTATATACCACGAGCTTTGCTATTATAGTTGGATCTTATGATGTTTCTCCCCTCTACCTTATTGTAATGGATTGAGTTTTCCCTTTGAAGTTATCTTATCGGATTGAGTCTTTAAGGATTTGAGAACACTTGATGTATGTCTTGCATGTGCTTATCTGTGGTGACAATTGGATATTCACGTGATCCACTTGATGTATGTTTTGGTGATCAACTTGCGGGTTCTGTGACCTTGTGAACTTATGCATAGGGGTTGGCACACGTTTTCGTCTTGACTCTCCGGTAGAAACTTTGGGGCACTCTTTGAAGTTCTTTGTGTTGGTTTGAATAGATGAATCTGAGATTGTGTGATGCATATCGTATAATCAAACCCGCGGATACTTGTGGTGACATTGGAGTATCTAGGTGACATTAGGGTTTTGGTTGATGTGTGTCTTATGGTGTTATTTTAGTATGAACTCTAGGGCTGTTTGTGACACTTATAGGAATAGCCCAATAGACCGATCAGAAAGAATAACTTTGAGGTGGTTTCGTACCCTACAATAATCTCTTCGTTTATTCTCCGCTATTAGTGACTTTGGAGTGACTCTTTGTTGCACGTTGAGGGATTTTTATATGATCTAATTATGTTATCATTGTTGAGAGAACTTGCACTAGTGAAAGTATGAACCCTAGGCCTTGTTTCGAAGCATTGCAATACCGTTTTCGCTCACTTTTGTTACTTACTACCTTGCTATTTTTATATTTTCAGATTACAAAAACCTATATCTACCATCCATATTGCACTTGTATCACCATCTCTTCACCGAACTAGTGCACCTATACAATTTACCATTGTATTGGGTGTGTTGGGGACACAAGAGACTCTTTGTTATTTGGTTGCAGGGTTGTTTGAGAGAGACCATCTTCATCCTACGCCTCCCACGGATTGATAAACCTTAGGTCATCCACTTGAGGGAAATTTGCTACTGTCCTACAAAACTCTGCGCTTGGAGGCCCAACACGAGTCTACAAGAAGAAGGTTGCGTAGTAGACATCAAGCTCTTTTCTGGCGCCGTTGCCGGGGAGGCTAGGTAAGCGGCACTCACATCCCGTCAACGAAGCTCTTTTCTGGTGCCGTTGCCGGGGAGGTGAGTGCTTGAAGGTATATCTTTAGATCTTGCAATTGAATCTTTTAGTTTCTTGTTTTATCACTAGTTTAGTTTATAAAAGAAAACTACAAAAAAATGGAATTGAGGTTGCCTCATATGCTTCATCTTTTTAATATCTTTCGTGAAAATAAGGATTCCGATAATTGTGCTCAATTGCTAGAAGAAGAAGTCTATAAAATGTTTCGCACTAAATTTTTGAATGATGAGCATGATTGCAATGTTGTTAGTATGAATTCTCTGAATATCCATGATGCTAATGATATGCAAAGCCATAAGCTTGGGGATGTTATGTTTGATGAAGATGATATTTTTAGTCCCCCAAGTTTTGATGAGAAAATTTATTATGATGATAGCATGCCTCCTATTTATGATGATTATATTGATGAAAGTGGGTTTGGAAGAGTGTCAACTTTAGGAAGTAATGATCCCACTATTTTGGAGGGTGTTGAATCTTATTGTGATAATTATGAAAGTGGATTTGGAGAGGTCATGACTTTATTTAGTGATGAATCCACTATTTCGGAAGAGGTTCCAATTGATTATGAGAACAAAGTTGCTATCTATAATGATTATTGTGATGACATATATGCTATAAAGAATAATGATATCCATGAAACTTGTCATCATGATGTTAATTTTCAATTGGATTATGCCTCACATGATAGTTATGTTGTTGAGTTTGCTCCCACTACTATTTATGAGAATAAATTTGCTTATGTGGAGAGTAATAAAAATTATATGCTTATGCATCGTGAAAAGAGTGCTTTATGTGATGGTTATATTGTTGAATTCATTCATGATGCTACTGAAAATTATTATGAGGGAGGAGTATATGCTTGTAGGAATTGCAATAATATCAAGTTTCCACTCTATGTGCTTAAAATCTTGAAGTTTTGCTTGTTTTACCTTCCTATGCTAGTTGATTCTTGTTCCCATAAGTTGTTTGCTCACAAAATCCCTATGCATAGGAAGTGGGTTAGACTTAAATGTGCTAGTTATGCTTCATGATGCTCCCGTTATGTTTCAATTCTTATCTTTTATGTGAGCATCATTAAAATCATCATGCCTAGCTTAAAAGGCATTAAAGAAAAGTGTGACGCCCCCCGGCTCAATCGTGCACTAATCATACACGCAAATGCACACGATCAAGCCTAAGGACTCACGGAAAGATATCACAACACAACTCTATAACATAAATAAAGTCATACAAGCTTTATATTACAAGCCAGGGGCCTCAAGGGCTCGAATACATAAGCTCGCATACAAGCGTCAGCGGAAGCATCAGATATCTGAGTACAGATATGAAATAGAAACAGATAAGCCTTTAGAAAGGCGGGGCAAAACAAAAGCTACGATCGAAAGGCGTAGGCCTCCTGCCTGGGACCCTCCGAACCTATTCCTAGTCGTCGGCCAACTCGTAGTAGTAACTACCCTTGGGGTAGTAGTAGCGATCGTCGGCGGGGGCAGCTGTCTCAGGGGCTCCGTCATCTGGTTGCATCAAAAGGATATGGGGGAAAAAAGAAAGCAAAGCAACCGTGAGTACTCATCAGAAGTATTCAGCAAGCAAGGATCTACACTACATATGCAACATTATCAAAGGGAGGCTGTATATGTGGACTGGGCTACAGAAATGCCAGAATAGAGAGGAGGCCTAGTCCTATCGAAGACTAGCATCTTCAGCGGTCTTGCAGCATTAGAAGAGTGTAGATTAGTACATCATAAGGTAGTAGTATCATTAGGTCTCAACCTCACCCAGAGATCCTTTCTCGACTCCCTGCGAGAAAGCAATCCCAGAGCCATAATATCCAAGTATCAACCTCGGCCAAAGATCCTCTCTCGACTCCCTGCGAGAAAGTAATCCCAGAGCCATACTCATCACAAGTATCCAGTTCTAGTTGTATCGATCGGGATACAACTCCGAGTGTCCTTTACCGTAGGACCGGCTATCGATAGATGTGTTCTTCCCTGCAGGGGTGCACCAACTTACCCACCACGCTCGCTTAACTCCGGCCGGACACACTTTTCCGGGTCATGCCCGGCCTCGGCCAAACGATACACCGCAACCCTACCTACAGCTCAGCAGAGAGGTCCCCGTCGGTCTATATCCTAAGCGCTCAGGGGTCTTGGGCCATCGCCCTGTGCACTCCGGGTCGATGTGTGCAGGGTCGAGACGAGCACCACCTCAGTCCTGGATGGCACTGGCCCGGCCCGGCCACGAGGCTGAACTGGACGTCTGATAGAGCTTTCAGCTGATGCTACGATGCAGAGTGCCCATAACTCTTCCCACGTGATGGTTAGTGCTATCAGGCCAGAGGCCTGCTCGGATCAAATATCCAAATCGTTAGCGGACTAGGAGCTTACGGTAACGAGCAGAGACTCATGATCGATGTGACCCCGTCGCCCCGCCTCGAGGACTTGCGGCAAGGGCCAAGAATGCCCGGCCACGCCTCGTATTCATCACTCGGGCACCATCCAGGTCAACCCGTCTCCATATCACTCGCGGGTACCCCTCAGGGTCAACCCGCCTTTCCAAGTAACAATTGTAAAGTCCAAGTATCCGTGTGTCCATAACATCAAGGGAATCCGAGGTATCACCCTCGTTGGATTCCTACTCGATGTATCTGTCAAGGTGAACTCGGAGGAATCACCCTCGATGGGTTCACACTTGAGGTGGTGCACGACAGTGTCGTTATCGGAAGCGGTGAGGGAGGAATCACCCTCGGTAACCACAACCGATGAACTAACCTACCAGATTAACATCAGAAGTGCTGACGAGGTATCACCCTCGGCAGTCGATAGTAACCCAGTAGTGGCGTACAACTAAGGGGGGGGGTGATGTGCGGTGCCGGGGCCTGGTCTTCAATCCCGTTAACCGGGTCTTCTGATAATCCAGCAAGGCAGTCGGGACAAGTGGGGTCACTGATAGGTATCTACCCAGCCTATACTAGACAGTTTAGGATAAGCAGGTAAGGTTTCAATAGCAGGTTACAATAAACAGGCTATGCATCAGAATAGGTTAAACAGTAGCAGCAGCAATTTCTAATGCAAGCATGAGAGAGAAAGAATAGGCGATATCGGTATGCTCAAAGGGGGGTGCTTGCCTGGTTGCTCGGCGGCAAAGGCAAGGTCGTCAACGGTGTCGTCAGGCTCCTGAGCTGCGTCAGTCTCGGGAAATGCGTCTGTAGCGGGGTCTACCGAGAGAGAAGAGGGGGAGAAAACAGTAAATATAAAGCAAACAAGAGCATGACATGACAATACGCAGAGCTAGGGGTGTTCTGACGCGATGCTACTCGATATAGGTGAAGAGGGAAAACATCTGGAAAATGTTTTCCCGAAGTTTGGCATTTTCGGACAGATGAAACGGAGGGGGAAGGTTGCATGTTCGCTATGCTAGGGATGTGTGGCAGACGAACGGACCGCGCATTCGGATTCGTCTCGTCGTTCTGAGCAACTTTCATGTACAAAGTATTTTCATCTGAGCTACGGTTTATTTTATATGATTTTTTTAAAGTTTTATTAATTTCCTGGAATTTACTGGAGTTAATTTAAATTCAAAATTAAATTGGAAAACGCTACGGTACCCAGCTCTGTGTACACAGAGTGTACACAGTGGCTGACCAGTGGGCCAGGTTGACCAAGTCAACCGCCCAGTCAGCAGTGGCTGACGTGTGGGCCCTCTACTGAGTCAGCAGGGCACAGTCAGCAGAGCTTATTCGTTTGAATAGTAAGAGTGGGCCCCGCATGTCAGTTTATTAATTTTAACTAAATCATTTTCATTTGGCTAATTAACTACGTGGGGCCCAACTGTCAGTCAGTGTTTAGGGTTAGACTAATTAGGGGTTAGGCTAATTTAAACGGGCGGGCCCACACTACAGTGGGTCAACCCACTGGTTAACGTGCGCGCGCGGGCGCTTGCCCGTCGGCGACGATCTACAGGGGCAGCGGCGAGGCCCTAGCGGCCATCTTCGGCGACCATTTGGTCCGTCGCGCGCTGCTACGGGACGAGGGCGACGGCACGCATCAGCGGGCGCAAGCAGGAGGCTGCGGGGTGGCCGGTCACGACAGCAACGGCGACGGCCGACGCGGCTACGGGCGGCGCTCGATGGTTCGACGGCTACGGGGCACGAGGAGGAGAAGGGAGAGGTCAGGAGGAAGCGGGAGCTCACATTGAGCTCGATGACATGCACGGGGAGGCCGGGGAGCTCGCGGTGGGGCAGATCGAGGAGGTCAACGGCGGCGGCCGTGATTCAGAGGAGACGGCGATGGCGGCGACTTGATGGCTTCCCGGCTTGGGCTTGAGGGCGGAGACGACATGGAGGTGCGCGGTGGAGCTCCTGGACTTGCCTGCGCGGCTCGGCGAGGCCACTGGCCACGGTGGTGTCGGGGCGACGGTGAGCTCGCTCAGGCGAGTGGGAACAGAGGGGAAGAGGTGAGCGAGGGGAGTAGGGTTCCAGGGGAGAGAGGGGCAGCACGGGGCGGCCTTATCCACCGGGGCGAGCTCTTGTAGAGCTGCTGTCGAACGCAGGAGAGGGGGGCCGGCGTGGCGGTTGCGCAGGTGCTGACGCGCGAGGAGAGAGGAAGAAGGTGAGGGACGACCGCAGTGGGCTGGGCCACGACCACTGTGCGGCTGTGGGCTTAAGTGCACAGTTGCACTTTCCATTTTCTCTTTTCTTTTTCAACTTTCTCTAACAGCTTCTGTTTGCATTATATTTAGCTAGTAATTGACTTTTATAAAGTATGCCACTGGTGAATTTAAATACTCTGTCATATACAGTACTGCCACAAAAAGTTTGGAAGCAATATCATTTCAATTTAATTTTGCATAAATAGAAATGGATTTAAATCTTGCTATTTAGGTACTGTTTTAGGTGCTAGGCTCATTTTGGAAATCTTAATAATGTTGATTTTATTTTTACAACAACTTTGGGATTATTTGCAATAACATGAACTATTTTGTTTAATTATTTGAAGAAGTTTTTATTTGACTTGCATTTTAAATTTGAATTTGACTTTGATTTGAGTCAAGTAGCATTTTGGCTTAGTAAAATAAGATGACATGGCATGATTAGCATGTGGTCACTGTAGTTAACCCCTGGGGGTGTTACAAATCTCCTCCACTACAAGAAATCTCGTCCCGAGATTTAAGTGGGGAAGTAAAGGGTAACTTCGGGAGATCTGACCCTCGTAGGGTCGATTATCTGATGGACAATTGAGGGAGTGGCAGAAGTATCTCTCGAGTTGAAACTTAAGAAAACATTGAGAGCAAAGTATGAAGGTACAATAGGAAGTTTCAAGCGAAAGGACAAACGATCGATATCTGAACAAAGTGTGAAAAGGGGTTCAGAGCATCGGGAATAGATCATCTCTCGGAGGGTGGCTCGTGATAACACACAAGGCCAAGAGCAAAGGATACTTCAGAGTTAAGGATGTACAGGAGATTCAGGTTCCGATCCTGTGGAACTGTGGGTTATGGGCCCACCATGAGGTTCAAAAGTAGGAAGGACGCTGATGTATTGCACGGTCATGGTAGCAAGGCATGTCAGAGGATAGCCTGTCAGTTATGTCGGTGACAACATCGGTACCAAGGGCGAGGGACGAAGAGAACCATTTTCCTCCTCGAAAGAACGAGGCGGACCAATAAGGCAAAGTTCTCGTCCATCGGGGGTTACCGGAATGTCATCAACAATAGTAACAGGGTCTCACTGACAAGGTTGTACATCGGGGTGTTTTATAAGCAGGGAATTATTTCTGCTTATATTATATAGCTCAAAAGAAAAGTTTAAACAAACCAATGGAAAGAAAAAATGATTAATTGATTATTCAAATTAACCAATGGGAAGGAAAAATGTGTTTACACACAAAAATTGGGAGTATATCCTTCCCAGGGAAAAAGCGGAGCAGGATATACATGATAGGGCAGCAAGTTCAAAAGCATTTAGATAAAGGGGTGAGGGAAGAATCATGATATTTACCCATACGACGGTGTTTGGATAATTGATCAAGAAACATTTAGCATTGTGCTAAAATAAGTCTTACAATTTCAGCAAGGAAAAGATGAGGATGGGGTCGACGGTTCCAGCAGCAGACCACCGATATGTCAAAAAGGATGTATTCCCAAAGTTCATATGAGCAAGTTGTGTCGGGGAAAAAGGAAAGAATGGTGTCAATGATAACACAATCATCGAGGGCAAGGATGGTATTCATCTTCATTAAGTCGACTGATATCCTGAAAGAGCTCAGAATGTTGCTGATGAGCACGACACTTTTGTCGAGAGATTTCATGAGGATGTAATCAATCAGCGATGACAACAAGTCAAAGGAAAGATGAAGCGAAGGGTTTTAAGAAACACAGATTCGACACAAGCTTGAAATCAAGCTTGTTGTTCGAGGTGAAATGATAAGATGAGGAAGATCGACGTAAGCTTAGTTCATCGTCAAAAATTATGCTCCGAGAAGAAGGGCCAGGTAGCACAGTTAGAATTCAGCACGACAAGCATATAGCAGATCAGGCTAGGAATGATGTGATGGAGTATAAAGTCATAAGTAAAGAAGATTACTAAGAGTTGTTTAATCGCGGTGCGGACTTGATTTAGTTATCGGTGAAGGAGGAATCACCCTCGGTAACCACAACCGATGATCTAACCTACCAGATTAACATCAGAAGTGCTGATGAGGTATCACCCTTGGCACTCGATAGTAACCCAGTAGTGGTGTACAACTAGGGGGGGGTGATGTGCGGTGCCGGGGCCTGGTCTTCAATCCCGTTAACCGGGTCTTCTGATAATCCAGCGGGGCAGTCGGGACAAGTGGGGTCACTGATAGGTCTCTACCCAGCCTATACTAGACAGTTTAGGATAAGCAGGTAAGGTTTCGATAGCAGGTTACAATAAACAGGCTATGCATCAGAATATGTTAAACAGTAGCAACATCAATTTCTAATGCAAACATGAGAGAGAAAGAATAGGCGATATCGGTATGCTCAAAGGGGGGTGCTTGTCTGGTTGCTCGGCGGCAAAGGCAAGGTCGTCAACGGTGTCGTCGGGCTCCTAAGCTGCGTCGGTCTCGGGAAATGCGTCTATAGTGGGGTCTACCGAGAGAGAAGAGGGGGAGAAAACAGTAAATATAAAGCAAACAAGAGCATGACATGACAATACGTAGAGCTAGGGGTGTTCTGACGCGGTGCTACTCGATATAGGTGCAGAGGGAAAACATCCGGGAATGTTTTTCCGAAGTTTGGCATTTTCGGACAGATGAAACGGAGGGGGACGGTTGCATGTTCGCTATGCTAGGGACATGTGGCAGACGAACGGACCGTGTATTTGGATTCGTCTCGTCGTTCTGAGCAACTTTCATGTACAAAGTATTTTCGTCTGAGCTACGGTTTATTTTATATGATTTTTTTAAAGTTTTATTAATTTCCTGGAATTTACTGAAGTTAATTTAAATTCAAAATTAAATTGGAAAAAGCTACGGGTACCCAGCTCTGTGTACACAGAGTGTACACAGTGGCTGACCAGTGGGCCAGATTGACCAAGTCAACCGCCCAGTCAGCAGTGGCTGACGTGTGGGCCCTCTGCTGAGTCAGCAGGGCATAGTCAGCAGACCTTATCTGTTTGAATAGTAAAAGTGGGCCCCACATGTTAGTTTATTAATTTTAACTAAATCATTTTCATTTGGCTAATTAACTACGTGGGGCCCAACTGTCAGTCAGTGTTTAGGGTTAGACTAATTAGGGGTTAGGCTAATTTAAACGGGCGGGCCCACACTACAGTGGGTCAACCCACTGGTTAACGCGCGCGCGCGCGCGCGTGCCCGTCGGCGACGATCTACAGGGGCAGCGGCGAGGCCCTAGCGGCCATCTCCGGCGACCATTTGGTCCGCCGCGCGCTGCTACGGGACGAGGGCGACGACGCGCATCAGCGGGCGCAAGCAGGAGGCTGCGGGGTGGCCGGTCACGACAGCAACGGCGACGGCCGACGCGGCTACAGGCGGCGCTCGATGGTTCGACGGCTACGGGGCACGAGGAGGAGAAGGGAGAGGCCAGGAGGAAGCGGGAGCTCACATCGAGCTCGTTGATGTGCACGGGGAGGCCGGGGAGCTCGCGGTGGGGCAGATCGAGGAGGTCAACGGCGGCGGTTGTGACTCGGAGGAGACGGCGATGGCGGCGTCTTGACGGCTTCCCGGCTCGGGCTTGAGGGTGGAGACGACGTGGAGGTGCGTGGTGGAGCTCCTGGACTTGCCTGCATGGCTCGGGGAGGCCACTGGCCACGGTGGTGTCGGGGCGACGGCGAGCTCGCTCAGGCGAGTGGGAACAGAGGGGAAGAGGTGAGCGAGGGGAGTAGGGTTCCAGGGGAGAGAGGGGTAGCACGGGGCGGCCTTATCCACCGGGGCGAGCTCCTGTAGAGCTGCTGTCGAACGCAGGAGAGGGGGGGCCGGCGCGGCGGTTGCGCAAGTGCTGACGTGCGAGGAGAGAGGAAGAAGGTGAGGGACGACCGCGGTGGGCTGGGCCACGGCCACTGTGCGGCTGTGGGCTTAAGTGCACAGTTGCACTTTCCATTTTCTCTTTTCTTTTTCCAACTTTCTCTAACAGCTTCTGTTTGCATTATATTTAGCTAGTAATTGACTTTTATAAAGTATGCTACTGGTGAATTTAAATACTCTGTCATATACAGTACTGCCACAAAAAGTTTGGAGGCAATATCATTTCAATTGAATTTTGCATAAATAGAAATGGATTTAAATCTTGTTGTTTAGGTACTGTTTTAGTTGCTAGGGTCATTTTGGGAATCTTAATAATGTTGATTTTATTTTTACAACAGCTTTGGGATTATTTGCAATAACATGAACTATTTTGTTTAATTATTTGAAGAAGTTTTTATTTGATTTGCATTTTAAATTTGAATTTGACTTTGATTTGAGTCAAGTAGCATTTTGGCTTAGTAAAATAAGATGACATGGCATGATTAGCATGTGGTCACTGCAGTTAACCCCTGGGGGTGTTACAAAAAGCGCTTGTTGGGAGACAACCCAATATTTACCCCTACTGTTTTTGTATGTTCACATGATTAAGCTACTGTAGTAATCATGTTTTATAGCTTTTGTTTGGATAAACTGCCAAGTAAAGCCTTTGGGATAGTGTGGTTGATAGTTAACTTGATTCTGTGCAAAAACAGAAACTTTTGCGTTCGGTACAGAAATTTCTATTTTTACTGGAACATGGAAAACTTCTGAAATTTTTACAGTTGATTGGTATAGAAATTTTTTACGTTGTAAATATTTTTCAGAATTTTTGGAGTAACAGAAGTATGAACTTAATTCAGATCTTTACAGACTGTTCTGTTTTTGACAGATTCTATTTTCGATGCATAGTTTGCTTGTTTCCTAGTTTCTATGGCCTATATTGCTCAATATAAATTGTAGAAATGATAGGGCACAGTAGGTATCAAGTGATAAAATTTTTGAATCTTGTCTTGACACTACCAAAGTGAATGATTTGTTTTATCATACTAACCCATCTCACGAAGTTCCGTTAAGTTTTGTGTGATTGAAGTTTTCAAGTTTTGGGTGAGATATCGATATGAGGAGAATAATGAGTGACAAGACCCTAAGCTTGGGGATGCCCAAGGCACCCCAAGGTAATATTCAAGGAAGATCCAATCAACTAAGCTTGGGGATGCCCCGGAAGGCATCCCCTCTTTCGTCTTCAACATTATCGGTAACCTTACTTGGGGCTATATTTTTATTCATCACATGATATGTGTTTTGCTTGGAGCGTCATTTTATTTTATTAATATTTTATTGCTGTTATTTAGATTAATATTTTCATCTTTTATTTCAATAAAAGTGTCAAGTTTAGCCTTTACCATGCTTATTTTGCAAGCCTATATGTTGCTGTTTTGAAAACAGAAAGTTTTTTATCGTTGTCTGAATTCTCCTGGAAATTCAGAACATGATAAAATCTTGAAATTTTTACATGTTCATAAATAACAAATTTTATACAGTGTGGTAATTTTTCAAATTTTTTGGAGTTAGGGAAGTTTGAGTACAATTGCACTCTTTACAGACTGTCCTGTTTTGACAGATTGCTGTTATGTTTGCATATGTTTGCTTGTTTAATGATTCTATTTGAGGATAGGAGTATTAAATATACAGAGGCATTTAGTATGCAATGTTAAATAATAATTTTAGTGATTTGCTACAGTAGATAATGATAAGGTTTTGCATTTGATTTATACTAACTTTTTTCATGAGTTCTTGTTGAGTTTTGTGTGGATGAAGTTTTTAAGATTTAGGGAAACCATCATATAAAAGGAATTAAGGAGACACAAAAACTCAAGCTTGGGGATGCCCAAGGCATCCCAATATAATATTTCAAGAAGTCTCAAGCATCTAAGCTTGGGGATGCCCCGGTAGGCACCCCACCTTTCTTCATCAAGAATCATCGGTTAGTATCGGTTGAGCCTACGTTTTTGCTTCTTCATATGATGTGTGCTATTTTTAGAATGCCATTTTATTTTGTTTTGCTTGATGTTTGAATAAAGTACTTAAGATCTGAAATTTTTAAATGATAAAGAGTCTTCACATAGCTACTTAATTATTTGACTACTCATTGATCATCACTTATATCTTTATGGAGTAGTTTGTCATTTACTCACGTGTTTCACTTATATCCTATGAGTAAATGGTTGAATGAATTGAATTTCATAAATCTGAAATTATATATGCTTCACATGCTTATACCATGGGGAGTAATGACTTCAAATATAAGAAGTAGAGGTGGTAAATTTATTGAAAGTTAGCAAACATAGTATTGGTCACTTGAACAATTCATGAAAGAATATTGAAGGAAGAGAGATTTCACATATAAATATACTATCTTGGACATCTTCTATGATTGTGAGCCCCATTAATTATTTTCAAACTTGATCAAATTAGTTGAAGTTGGACAAGGAAGACAACATAATGAGTTATGCTTGGGTATATTTGTATAGAAGTTATATTGTTATGGATCCTCCAACATGTGGTGCTTGCTGTTTAGAATCTTTTGCTAGCCCAAATTTCTGTACTAAGCGGGATTACTGCTTGTGCATCCAAACTCCTTGAACCAAGTTTCTTCCATGAGTGTCCACCATATCTACCTATATGCGGTATTTACCTGCCGTTCCAAGTAAATTTGCATGTGCCAAACTCTACACCTTCAAATAATAATCTGTTTTGTATGCCCGAATCGCTCATGTAGCGACTAGGGGCTGTCAGTATCTTCCATGCTAGGTGGGTTATTCTCACGATGAGTGGACTCCGCTCATCATTCACGAGAGAGTGGCTGGTAATTGGGATGCCCAGTCCTATGATCAAAAGATCAAAAACAAAATCGCAAATAATTGCAAACAAAACTCCCCCAGGATTGTTGATAGTTGGACGGTACCCATTGTTTCAGACAAGCCATGGAGTGTGATTGTTGGTGGAGGGGGAGTAAAAACTTTACCTTTCTGTTTGGGAACCGCCTATAATGTATCTAGTATGAAAGATATTGGGAACTCTTGGTTGTTATGTTGACAATGAAAGCATACCTCTCAAAATTATTTTCATCTCTGTTTTAAAAGCTTCGAGCTCTGGCACCTCTGCAAATCCCTGCTTCCCTCTGCGAAGGGCCTATCTTTTACTTTTATGCAAGAGTCAGTAGTATTCCTTCTCATTCCAACCTACTCTTTAGTTGGCAAGCATCATGTGATGGGGAAAGATCTAAGCATATATGGCCATTCAAATATATTTGATCATGAATTATTATTGTTGACAATTATCTATATGATAAGTAAGTTGGGAGGCGAAACATTAAGCCCCTATCTTTCTCTGTGTTCAATGGATGCTATTTGTTCTAAAAATATGCTTTGAGTGGTAGCAATCATGGAAGACTATATGATAGTTGAGTATGTGGGATTTGCTAAATCAAAGCTCTTACATAGACCCTTCCTGAAAATAAGATGAATTGCAATTGTTTGATGACTGAGAACCTAGTTTGTTAGTTTTCAAGAAAGTTTATGGTCTATGCTTTGACATGTGAATAGTTTGCTACTTGATCATGAGAAGTTTTATGAGATGAGCTACTGTTTATGATATATAATGATGCTAGAAAAAGTGATTGAAATTATTATTGATCAAACTTGTGCACTTGCTAGCATTCCACATCAAAAATTCTGTTTTTATCATTTACCTTCTCGAGGACGAGCAGGAATTAAGCTTGGGGATGCTTGATACGTCTCCAACGTATCTATAATTTTTTATTGTTCCATGCTATTATATTATCTATCTTGGATGTTTTATATGCATTTATATGCTATTTTATATTATTTTTGGGACTAACCTATTAACCTAGAGCCCAGTGCCAGTTTCTGTTTTTCCTTGTTTTTGAGTTTCGCAGAAAAGGAATATCAAACGGAGTCGAAATGAGCTGAAAATTTACGGAGATTTTTTATGGACCAGAAGAAGCCCCCGAAGTAAAAGAGTTGGGCCAGAAGAGTCCCGAGCCAACCACAAGGTTGGAGGGCGCGCCCTACCCTCCCGGGCGCGTCCTCCGTCCTTGTGGTTGACTCGTGGACCCCCCTGACTTGTTCTCGACGCCAAAAATTCCTATAAATATAGAAACCCCCGAAAAGAAACCTAGATCGGGAGTTCCGCCGCCGCAAGCCTCTGTAGCCACCAAAAACCAATCGGGACCCTGTTCCGTCACCCTGCCGGACGGGGAATCCATCACCGGTGGCCATCTTCATTATCCCGACGCTCTCCATGATGAGGAGGGAGTAGTTCACCCTCGGGGCTGAGGGTATGTACCAGTAGCTATGTGTTTGATCTCTCTCTCTCGTGTTCTTGATTTGGCACGATCTTGATGTACCATGAGCTTTGCTATTATAGTTGGACCTTATGATGTTTCTCCCCTCTACCTTCTTATAATGGATTGAGTTTTCCCTTTGAAGTTATCTTATCGGATTGAGTCTTTAAGGATTTGAGAACACTTGATGTATGTCTTGCATGTGCTTATCTGTGGTGACAATGGGATATTCACGTGATCCACTTGATGTATGTTTTGGTGATCAACTTGCGGGTTCTGTGACCTTGTGAACTTATGCATAGGGATTGGCACACGTTTTCATCTTGACTCTCCGGTAGAAACTTTGGGGCACTCTTTGAAGTTCTTTGTGTTGGTTTGAATAGATGAATCTGAGATTGTGTGATGCATATCGTATAATCAAACCCGCGGATACTTGTGGTGACATTGGAGTATCTAGGTAACATTAGGGTTTTGGTTGATGTGTGTCTTAAGGTGTTATTTTAGTACGAACTCTAGGGCTGTTTGTGACACTTATAGGAATAGCCCAATAGACCAATCAGAAAGAATAACTTTGAGGTGGTTTCGTACCCTACAATAATCTCTTCGTTTATTCTCCGCTATTAGTGACTTTGGAGTGACTCTTTGTTGCACGTTGAGGGATTGTTATATGATCTAATTATGTTATCATTGTTGAGAGAATTTGCACTAGTGAAAGTATGAACCCTAGGCCTTGTTTCGAAGCATTGCAATACCGTTTTCGCTCACTTTTGTTACTTACTACCTTGCTGTTTTTATATTTCCAGATTACAAAAACCTATATCTATCATCCATATTGCACTTGTATCACCATCTCTTCGCCGAACTAGTGCACCTATACAATTTACCATTGTATTGGGTGTGTTGGGGACACAAGAGACTCTTTGTTATTTGGTTGCAGGGTTGTTTGAGAGAGACCATCTTCATCCTACGCCTCCCATGGATTGATAAACCTTAGGTCATCCACTTGAGGGAAATTTGCTACTGTCCTACAAAACTCTGCGCTTGGAGGCCCAACACGAGTCTACAAGAAGAAGGTTGCGTAGTAGACATCACTTCCTAGTAGGAATACCAGAAGAGGGGGGGGGGATACAATTATTAAATGAATGGAGTGTTCTGGAATTGTCGAGGAGCGGGTAAGAAAGGAATGACTACCTGCTTCTCAGATATTATAAAGGATCATTCCCTTGATTTTATGGGCTTGCAAGAAACTAAGAAGAAAGAATTCCTTCCTAAATTTTGGCATAAAATTGACCCCTTGGATAGGTTTGCCTGGAATTGGGTGCCCTCAGTTGGCAAGTCTGGAGGCATCCTTTGTGGGATTAAAAAAGAGACCCTGGAAGTTGTCTCCAGGACAGTGGGCAAGTTCTGCTTGCAAGCTACCCTTTTTGACATTAAACTCAAGTGTGTGTGGGCCCTTATTACTGTTTATGGAGCGGCACAGGACGACAAAAAATATGAATTCCTATGTGAACTTACATCCATGTGCTCTCATCTTCAAGTTCCCTACATAGTGGGGGGGGGGGGGACTTTAATATCCTTCGTGAGAATTGTGATAAAAACAAGGTTATGAACCGGTCTCCTTATATGGATAAATTTAACTCCATTATTCAATCCCTGAACCTACAGGAGATACACATGGGAGGAGGGAAATACACCTGGTCCAACCATCAAAGGCATCCTACTTTGGAAAAGCTTGATAGAATCCTCATGAATTTTGAGTGGGAGGACCTCTTCCCTCTGGTCATAGTGCGGAAACTGGTACGGGATGTATCTGATCATAACCCCCTGCTTTTGTCATCAAATTCGATGATGAAAAAAACTTTGCGTCAACGTGAATTCAGGTTTGAGCTTAGCTGGCTAAAAAATGAGAATTTCTATCCTACTGCAAAGAGAATATGGGAGCAACCAGTTTCCTCCGAAGATCCCATTAACATCCTTAATATCAAACTCAAGAGACTCAAAGAATACTTTAAAGGATGGGCTCCCATGTTTTTGGCCACGCTAGGAAAAGGAAAAAAGATATCCAAATGGAGTTAGAAGATATTGAAAACCTAGAAGAAGAGGGACCTCTTGATCCTGAGATGTATGAAAATAGAACTTCCTTACGCATGGAACTCGACGAAATCCTCGCGAACGAGGAACTTTTTTGGTTCCAGCACTCTAATGAGAGATGGTTGCTAAAAGGGGACCAGAATATAGCCTTCTTTCATCGCGCAGCTAATGGAAAAAAAACATAAGAACACTATCCACTCCTTCACGGATGGAGAAATAGAGATTGAGGGTACAGCTAACCTTTTGGCAGATGCCACTGCTTACTATAAAACCCTTTTTGGTCCGGCCAGGGGGAACCTATTCCACCTATCTGTGGATACCTGGTCGGAAGAGGAAAAGCTCACTGTGGAAGATAATATACTCCTGACCAGTGAATTTACAGAGGAAGAGGTTAAAAAAGCCCTGTTTGGCATGGATAGTAATAGGGCCCCTGGCCCAGACAACATTTCGGCTGAATTCTACAAGCATTGCTGGGATTTTGTTAAAACCGACATTATGCGCTTATTTCATGCCTTCCCCAACAACACCTTAGATGTGGCACGTTTGAACTATGGGGTGATCACCTTGATCCCCAAGATGAATGGTGCTAAAAAAATCCAACAATATCACCCCATTTGTCTCCTTAGATGCCCGTATAAATTGATCACTAAGGTGATGGATAATAGAGTAGCCATTTTTGCTGACAAACTTATCAGCAAACACCAAAATGCTTTCATAAAGCACAGGAACATCATGGATGGGATCCTTACTCTCCATGAGGTGCTGCATCACACTCATCAAAAGAAAAAAGTTGGTGTGGTGCTGAAATTATATTTTGAAAAAGTCTATGATAAGATAAACTGGGATTTTCTCCTCGAATGCCATAGTAACCGAGGATTTGGAACAACCTGGTGCGGCTGGGTGAAAAGGATCCTCAGTAATGGTACAGTCAGCATAAAGCTGAATAATGAAATGAGACCTTATTTTCAAAGTTACAAAGGTGTGCGCCAAGGCGACCCCCATTCCCCTTTCTTATTTAACCTCGCTGTGGAAACTCTGTCTAAGATGATTCGCAATGCCCAAAAGGAAAAAATGATCACTGGACTAGCTCCGGATCTCATTGAGAATGACATAGCCATCCTTCAATACGCTGATGACACAGTCATTTGTTTTGAACATGATGAGGAGGCTGCTGTTAATTTGAAGCTCCTTTTATATATCTTTGAACTCATGTCTGGCTTAAAGATAAACTTCCTTAAGAGTGAAATCTTGTGTGTGGGAGGAGACGATAATATTCTAGCTTCCTATGCTGATCTATTCAACTGTCAAATTGGGCACTTTTCGATGAAATACTTGGGAGTGACAGTAAGCTACTCCACCTTGCGTAGCCTGGATTGGAGCTTTGTGGACGACAAGTTCCTCAAATGTTGTGAGACGTGGATTGGGAATGCTGCATCCTCGGGTGGAAGACTTATACTTCTAAATTCCTCCCTCTCGAGCATTGTCTATTGCTACATGGCTATGTTCTTGCTTCCTAAGATGGTGATCTATAAGCTTGATAAACATCAGAAAAAGTTTTTCTGGCAAGAAACCAACGGCAAGAAACGTTATCATCTTGTAAAATGGACCAGAATTTGTAGATCGAAGAACAAAGGGGGGCTGGGGGTGAAAGACCTCCGTAAGCATAATATTAGCTTACTTTCAAAATGGTGGTGGAAACTCGAGACTCAACAAGGGCTGTGGCAGGATGTAATCCGAGCCAAGTACCTGAAAAAAGATACTGTAACATCGGTAAGAAGTAGATTCGGAGATTCGCCGATCTGAAAAGCCATTATGAAAGTTAAGGAATATTATCTCGCTGGAAGAGGGGTGATCCTGAAATCGGGCAACTTGGCCAGGATGTGGATTGACCCCATTGAGAGTAAATCTCCTTTACGGGATAGATTCCCCGAGCTTTACAGCATATGCAATGAACAGGAAATTACAGTGGCCAATTTTAAAAACAATGTTAGCACGGATTTCTTCAGAAGACGCTTACATCCTCCGCTGATGGATCAGTGGGGGGATGTCAAGCGGACAGTGGATTCCTGGGCATTATATAGTGAGCCGGACCAAGTAGTCTGGAACCTTGGGAAGAGCAAACGCTTCACAACTAAATCTGTGTATACATACTTGGAAAGGCATCTTGCTGGATGTGACTATAGATGGGTGTGGAAAGCTAAACTTCCTCTTAAGATCCAAATTTTCCTTTGGCAATTATTCCAAGATGCGGTATTGACACGAGATGTCATGAATAGACGAAACTGGGCTGGTAACCCGAAATGCTCCTTCTGTATGGATATATAGAGAAACCTCGCAACATCTTTTCTTCACCTGCCCAGTTGCTAGGGTAGTCTGGAGAACCGTTGGGTGTGTCATTGGCACGGAATTATGCCCTGAAAATTTGTGGCAATATTTCTCCTGGTGCTACATCTTCTTACCAGATGCATCTAAGTTCTATACCTTTGGCCTTGCTGCGATATGCTGGGCTATGTGGAACTGTCGTAATCAGGCTACATTTGAACATAATAAGCTAAAAACTCCTTTTGATGTGGTTTTTTATGCATGTGGATATATGAATTACTGGGCAGGCCTGATGGATGGAGCTGATCGTGAGGCGATGGAGCGCGACGCCAAGATGCTCAAGACCAACGCGGCTACCATGATGAGGATCTGTGCGGCCCCAGCTGAAGCAGCGATGGACTGATGGAGTTGCTGTTGTTCTGCCTTCACCATTCTGTTAGTGGTTGATCTTTGCCCCTACGTGAGCTTTTGCTATCTGCTCATCTTGTGAGCCTTCCCCCTTTTGGAGACTTTATGTTAGTACCATGGTTCGTGCTGGTTAGGATAGCTGGTTTTAGATGGCGCTGGGTTTTCGCCCCATAGTGAGCTGCTCAATGACGAGTGCTCACAGTGGGTTTCCCAGTGGTGTCTTGAACTCGCTTTCCCCTTTCCAGTTTCCTTTAAGACTTGGACGGTGTATTTCCGTTATGTTAAGTAATGGAAAGGGGTTATGCCCGGTTCAAAAAAAAACCAAAGTGCACTTTGAACACATTATTTCCCAGATCTCTGAACTTCGCCTCCTTGTGCAGTCCCCAAGCCCTATGCATCGTTCTCTCCAGGACTGTCCTGTTGAGGGGTCTAGGTGAGCGTGGCCGAATATTTAATTAGTTATTATCTTGTTTAGTTGGGGTAGGAGAGAGAGAGAGAGAGTCCATGTTAGCTTTGTTTTCTACCTAGGTGGTTTGGACGTGTGCGTCGCTCATATAAAGGGCACAGGCTTCGGCCTTGTATGGCAGGTTGTTTTGAGATTTTGTTTTAGTCATGAGTTGAATAAAGCTACAGAAAACGTCCTATGTCGGGGAACACCAAATATCTTCGTTGCTGATCCGTGGGGATTTTGTTGCTGCTGCGCATGGAGTCGATCCAATCTACTCGACGCAAGTTTCGATCTTACGGTCTTGCATCTTTGCTCGACCGGAATTTCTTGTTGTTGCTGCTAGTACCGTGAGAAATCGGACTGTCTTCACGCATGAATTGGCGTCTTGCTAGTTTGTGCCTCATCAAGGGGGCATATGAGGCGTGAATGTCCTAATGAGAAAAGAGTGTTGCTCATAAGAGATGGCTATGCATCCGCTAGTGATGAAGAGGCAGTTTCTGACACTTCTAGTGAAAAATATGAAGATGCTGAAAAGGTGGTTGCAAGTTTTGGAGCTGCTGAATCATATCCGTCTTTGATGCTGCAGCGGGTGCAAGAAGATCGCATTGAGGATAAGGGACAGTCGTTGGAATATTTTTCAAACTCAGTGCAAAATCAACAACACTAATTGTAAGTTGATCATAGATGGAGGAAGCTATACCAACGCGGTTAGCAAGGACTTGGTGGATGCTTTAGTTTTGCCTACCTGGAAGCACCCACAACCACACTGCGTCGAATGATTATATCAGTCGGGCAAATTGAAAGTTACTCACAAGGTGCGCATCAATTTTTCGGTTGGCAATTACACCGATACAATTATCTGTGATGTTCTGTCAATGGATGCATGCCACTTGTTATTGGGGAGGCCATGGCAATATGATCATGGTGCTACCCATGATGAAAGGTCCAACACATATTATTTTTGGGATGTTGGAAGGCGGCATGTGCTACAGCCGATGTTTGCTAATGCTATAAAAGATGATGTTATCGTCTCAGTTAAAAAGGAAGGTCGCCAAAGCTATCACGAAACCGAGGACGGCTTCGTTTCAAGGGAGAGGGGATGATATAACCGCTAGTGCAAAAGATAATCTTCAAGACGTGTTACAAATTGGTTTTTTTAGCTTCGAGATTCCATCAACTGAACCGCAGAAAGATGTGGTGAAGCCCAATTTTAGAACGCCTCCTATATAATGGTGTGAGAGCATATTCTTTTGTTTCCTATATCTACTACTAGTCACGTAGTTGTTTGGGCTGTTTCGTTGGCGATCAGCGTGGCCGAATATTTAATTAGTTATTATCTTGTTTAGTTGAGGTAGGAGAGAGAGAGAGAGTCTGTTAGTTTTGTTTTCTACCTTGGACGTGTGCGTCGCTCATATAAAGGGCACAGGCTTCGGCCTTGCACGGCAGGTTGTTTTGAGATTTTGTTTTAGTCATGAGTTGAATAAAACTACAGCAAACGTCCCATGTCGTGGGACATCAAATATCTTCGTTGTTGATCCGTGGGGATTTTGTTGCTGCTGCGTGTGGAGTCGATCCAATCTACTCGACGCAAGTTTCGATCTTACGGTCTTGCATCTTTGCTCGACCGGAATTTCTTGTTGTTGCTGCTAGTACCATGAAAGATCAGACTGTCTTCACGCATGAATTAGCGTCTTGCTAGTTTGTGCCTTATCAGCGCCTGTGTAGCTGCCGAGCACGACCACGTGCTCTCCACACCACGAGCTGTCCAACCCCCCGCCCCCGCCTTCAGCACAACCGGCGGTCGGATTTGGAGCGGATCTAGCCGGATTTGTGCGCGACAGGCCACTGGAGGCCGCGGCGAGCCATGAACTGGCCGGGTACCGGTCCGCGCAGCTCCGGCAACACCCCCAGGACGCATGCAGGTATTGACTCCGCCTCTAGCCGCTCGGATCTACCCCATCACCGGTTCGGCAAATACACCAACGGCCGTCGTCCGGGCTCGATGCTGGCCCAAATGCTCGTCGGCGCACCGATGCCGTTCATAAAGTGGGACGATTGTCCATTGAAGGTCGTGTGCCGCGTGTCTACAACGCCGGAACACTTCGGATGGGTGTTTGTCAAGTGCAAAAATGATGGGGTACGTGCTAGTTTATCTTCGGTTGTGATTTCGGATTTGGTTTGTTTTGCTTATAATCAAATATTTATTGTGTAGGATGGATGCAAATTTTGATTTTGGGAAGAAGAATACATCGATGTACTGATAGCACGCAATTTAATAGATGTTCGTGCACTTCTTGCTAGAGTAGACGCTAGAGATGAGAGTAGATGTGCGGAAGCAACATCTAGTTCTTTAGACGCGAAGAAGAAAGAAGCATTCAAGATCGAGACTTCGTAGATCAACAACGAATGCATCGAGAAGACACTAATCTAACTTACGGGAGCAGTTATGGAAGTTCGATATCGTTTAAAATGCTTTCTTGTAGTTTTTGTTTTCTTTGGGCTTGTTATTCTAGCCAAGATTTGGTGAATGTATTCCAATGTATCATAAAAATCATTGGTAAAATTAAAAAGAAAATAAGGGAAAAAAATGTCTGCGGATGAGATGCCGTCGAAGATGCGGCCGCGCGTGGACGCCCGGCCGATGTAAACCCAAATCCGGACGTACACGGCCCTATTCCGACCTTCAAACGGATGAAATCCGGACAAAACGAACGTCCGTTTGGATCGTGCGTTGGAGTTGGTGAAGTGTTTTGTCCTGCCGATCTAGTATTTTGTTTTGACGTTTCGGTTTAGTGCTGTAGTCTTTAGTATTCGGAGCGTCTTCTCTGGCCGAAAATAGCAGCAGCGGTGGATGGTCCCATCAGTTCGGTTGCGACGACTACGGCAGGTCCTTGGTTACCTTTGCCGCATCTCTTTCCTACGATTTTTTTCCCTCACAAAAGAATGTTTCCTGTGTGAATCAAGGTGCCGTTTTTCCCTTGACAACGATGTATTTGGTCGGGGAGACCAGACTGGAGTGAGCAGCGGCCTCAGCCAGAAAGCAGACCGGCCCATTTGAGCTGGACGCGGTTGCAGCCGCACAGGGAGCGTATGACTGCATGCTGGAGAAACCGCCACGTCTGCTGTCTTGTCAGCTTTCGTTACACTTGGACGAGCGGTCTTCTGCGTGGAGGATGATGCTGCAGCGCCGACTGGTGCTTTTGGACGCACGTTTTGGTGGGTCTGAGAGAGAGTGACGGGGAATATTCCCTTCCGCTCCTACTACTTTATGGTCCTTGCCCATCTCCCCTCTCCTTCCCTTGAAACCCTAGCTGCCACCCCGTCTCCTCTTCTCACCCACCCTGCTACCGCAGAAGGAAGCCGCCGGGCTCAACACCTTGCGCTATTGGAATCCTCGTGGCTGGAGCGTTGCGGCGACTACACACACATCAATGGAGATCGAATGTCAGGGTGGTGGGCCCGGACATGTCGACCATGGCCATGTTGCAATGGTTGCGAGGGCAATGAGCTAGCCAGTCGTGGCGTCAACAACAACGACGACGATGATTTGTGGTGGAGGCTTTCCGTTTCCCCATTTGCGGCGAAGGTGAATTTTCCTAGTTCCGTTTTCCGATGATGGTGATGACGACACAGCTTCATGGTCCTTGTGTGCAGGTGATTTTACATACTGGTGTGCTTGCATGCACAACGGCTATTTTGCTTCCGGCGGTGTGACTCAGCTAACTGTCTCTGCAGAGCGCAAGATCGACGAATTCTAGCCTCTGTATTATTGGAAGTTCTCGGCGGCACGCTCAGGTAGTGTTTTTTGAGTGTAGGGGCTCAAGTTCTAGGCATCAAAACTCTGGGTACAACCTTCATTGATTGAACATGGCAATGTTATCGTTGATGTGGAGTTTTCTTGTTGAAGACATTGTATGGAGTTTGGACTCCTCTCCGAGATGAAAATTCATGACCTAGCCTCAACGGTCAGATTCATCGACGATGGAGCTTGTGTGTCGTATGTTGGGAGGATCTGTCCAGTTATCAACTTATCATTGATGGTTCTTACCGTTGTTTGTTGAGGTTGTTTTGCTGGTTACACTTCCTTTTCCTTTTGTAATAACTAGTTGACCCGTTGCGCCAAATGGTGCAGAGACCCATTGAATCCATGTTCAACATGAAAAGAAATTCCATGTTTTAGTTGTTCTAGTAGCGGCATGATAACAAATTTAACCCCCTTTAATAAAAAAAATAGAGTCTTGTTGTCTACAATATGAGATATACTTACACATTTTAATTTGGTAGTAGAGTCCCATTTCGAGACCATGTCATGTTGAAAAAATGTGTTTTTTTCAGTAATCTCCCGTTGCGCCAAATTGCGGAGACCCACTGAACACCATACGTGCTTTGAAAATATTCCATTTATCAGTAGGTTTAGTTTTGAGCAAGCACATATGGTTACTATTCTAACCACTCTACATAAACAAAATGAACGGAGGCTTGTATAAGGGTAACCAAAGTTCAAAAGAAAAAAGTGTTGTATGTGTTGTTTTTCTGATGATTTAGGTCTTGGAAGACCTGAATAGGCAAGCACAGTATTGCAAGTAAGAAAATGTGAAACATTGCTAATAACTTGCCTCATATACATGATAGTTTTAGGTCATACAAGAAGTGGGGTAAAGAAAAGCAGTCTATATGTGATGAAGCAAGCCTAAGTCAAATAGGTAATGCCCATACAACCAAATTCATTACAATGGATGGATTTCAGTCCTAAAACTGGAAAGTAAATATGCATAACAGAAGTGAATCGTAGAACGTGGTTTATACACAGCACGATAGTCTTCCTGTGAGTACAGCTTCTACCACATATCGCCTGTAAAGAAAAGAAAAGATGACCATGAGTTATTTGTACTTGTAATAGAGCAACATCACAACAGTTCTAGTTATCCACGCTGTTACGTTGCATATATATAAGAGAAGCCGTGCATGTACCTAGCTAGAACGAATCAGACCATAGCATTTTTCAGACTCATTTCGTGTCCTCAGTTTCTCAATGCTGCTGTAATTGTAGTATCTTATCTCTGTTTTCACCGCCGATTTCATGAATCCTTTTGCTTCCATAGTAGCAGGGTCTTCTGACATGGTCTCATGTAATAGCCATACGGCTATTTTATCTCCAAAAGATAATGTTGGTGTATGGAAATAACAGTCATGCACATCATGCCACTGTCACATTTTGCTTCGATACTCAGCCACCGGTAGGCCCGAAGTTTGTAGAAGAATATCCAACATCATCCTGTGAGGTATTTTCACCATCGGTGGAGCACCCTGTAGGTTTTAATGGCATGCCATGAATTTGCAGAATTTACAGGGAAACCTAAGACATTTTAGAAATTACTTCATACCTAAGACATAGAAGAATTGGCATGCCATCCTCAACCTATATTCTTTGTAGTCACAATAAAAGCTATCGAATGTGGAGAAATAGGTATGCTAATTTATAAGACGATCGCTACAAAATTTGATTATTAGTAGATGATGCAGGACCCAGGGAAAGCTGATTACACATTTGTTGACTATCTATTGACCTGTGTTGTGATGATAGCATAGAATGACAATCAGAGTAATCGCTTAGCACTATTATTATATCTCAGGCTTCTCCTAGGTGTGTACCTATTTCTGAAACATACATAGGCTAGAGAGGGAATCCATGACAGAACGAAAAAAAATAGTCTCCTTTGTCCAAACTCCAAAGTAAATTAGTTAAAGAAGGATTCGAGAGCACCAACTAATAAGCAATTGCATCTATCATGATAAATAAGTACATCACATAAGGGACATCCAACATCTGCTTTTATAAGCTGCAATCATAGAACTGATTCTCATCCATTATCATCAAATTGAAAGAAAAATTACTCGTTAGTCGCTGGCCAGCCGCCGTGGTTGTATCATCGGGCAAGAAAGGAGGCAAAGGATCGATGTATGGTTTCGTCTGGTCGACAGGAAGACATATATAGTAATCAATGATACAACTGAAGATATATATAGAAGGTCCACTATTTGATCCAGCTGAAACATGTAACAAGCCTGCAGGCATCATCCAGACATATATATAGTAATCAATGATATAAGTTTATCACAATATCATCTCACAAGTAATAAAGGACTTGTGAACAAATGATTTAATGAAAAATCCTTGAATGCGCTAGCCTTAAGTAAAATTGTTTCTTTTAATGTTAGTTATTTATGTAAATGGTTCCAGATGAAGAAAATTTTGGCTCAACATCAAAGAATGGAACAGCTTCGCTGTTTTGTACAGCATTTGGACTGGTAATTTGGAACAACTGATTCAACTTCTATAATTTGACCCTGCTAGGATAATTTGGACTGCTGTACAAAATTTAAGAGTGGAACTAATTGCTCAGTTTCTAATTTTTTACTTGGAACATCCACTGAATAAGGTGACCTAATTCTCTGAAGCAAATAAAACAGTGCTTGGGAAAATGCTTACAAACAGTAGTACCAAGTTAAAGATCAAGTTGGACAGGGTAAGGTCTAAATGGCATCTCCCCTTATCTAAAAGTCAAAATGATCTTAATGGCCTCATGATTGAATAAGATGTGTAGATGGAGAAACCATGCGTATGAAGCTGCTCAGTACAACTTAACTGAATTCACTAACTTGAGATAACAATGAAGAAAGAAGAAAACATTCACAAAATGCAGATTATCTCTTCTTTGAACATATTACATGACTCGGCATCTTGTAGGAAAGAACAAAGCAAAGAAAGAAGGATAAAATTAAGAACAAAGCCATGAACAGAGCATCGAGGAATCAGTAGAATAATTTCAACTCACCCATGTATGCTTGCTTCCTATAATCACTGCAAATCGGAAGAATACCAATGACATATGGAGATGCATAAATAGCAAGATAAGGAGGAGAATGCTTGCGTAAAAAGAGAACCACCCATTCAGTTACCATTTCTACCCTCTACACTTTCATGCCTCTTCCACGAGGAGGAGGCTAACTGAATAATATAGTACTCACTGTGATAGAATACTATTAGTTAAACACAACGTAATGTCAGGTTACTGGATTAATTGAAGGAACACTTAAGAAAACAAAAAGAACAGTAGCAGTCACATACCTGACTCCTCTCTGTTTCCAGCTAGGCATAATTATCCCAAAGAAAGGAAGCATAAATTACTGACACACAATGTTAGCTAGGCCAATGACATATATACATATGAAACCGACACAAAGGCTAGACCAATCAACCATTACTTCTGCTGTTGCACAAGCATCTAAGCATATTGAGAAAGGAACTTGACAAACTCATGAGAGCAGATAAAGCAAATACAAATTACTAACAATGACATCAGTTAATGGCATCACATCATTTGTGGTCCATATATCCCTGGAAAACACAATGACATCAGTTAATGGCATACACATATTTAAAAAAAATGGTGAGCATATTTTCACTAACAATACACACACCAACACCAAAATGAGAGAAACAGAATTAAGAATATGGCAAGTGAACTTGGCACCCGATAAATTTGACAGGCCAATATATGACAACTTGCCATGTTCATATGGCAAAAAGCGATACTTGACACAAATGAATTTATCTCTAAAAATGACATAAGGAATGTACTCGATAAGCATGCTAAGATACAGTCAAGCATCGGATGGGTCAATTTGATTCTGATATAGCAATCACACAAAAAATATAGTTCATAACAGCATGACAAGTGAGGTGAAAGCATTGATATATCTGAACACTTCACCTTTTTACTGAGAATTAATATTTGTATGCTTTTTCCACTTGCGAAATATTTGTATTCTTTGACCATGATATATTTTGTCTAAGCAGACGATGATATACTGAACTTACTGACAAGTGTCAAACTTCTTGATTTATTAGAGATCTAACCGAGGAATATACAGGGACAGTTAATAACTTTATCGCTGCAATGCGCGTGTACTCTTACACAACAAGTGCCGATCATCAGTCCCAACACTGAAGATTCATTTCATTTTTATCATCATTTTATCAAGAATAGATTAATGCAACAAATGATGCATGTCAAAACGCAAAACAGATTAACCAAATGAACTACTTACGCTCTGGCAAGGTCAAGAGCTATCTGTATACCCTGTCTTGGGATATATGGGTCAGCAACAGCATACTACCTGTAGTATTGTCCAGGCTAATGAGGTAAGATTATCCACTACTGAATTACTTCTCATTTTGCCTTTCAATTCAAGTGCTTACAGGATAACACATGCATTTTTTTTCAACCTTACAACAGTCCAAATTTTTTGGAAGAGAGTTTAAATTGATTTCTTTTGCGAGCGATGCGTACATACAGTTTGGGTAATAGGTGAACGCAAAACAACAACTCCTTGACGAATCAGTAATCAAATGTAACGAAATGCTTAGGTGAGAAAGATGGTTCAGCCTGTGTCTGAATCATTCAGCCTCTCATTATTTTGAGCAAATAGGCTCAAGACAAGGTATCATCTATCAGCCTGCTTAAGTGAGTTTCGTAGTGGAGTGTTCCTTGCAGTTCGGATGTCATGCAAACATCAAATGAGTCTAGTAGCCTAGGCCATCTTCTAGGCGATAACTAAGTTAAGATAACGTTTTTAACATTTGGAAAAGGGACACATAGCTCAGGAGCACACCACGGATTCTTGCTCATTCAAATAAAGAGCTTTTTCTCACTTGCTCTATTATAATGTGATTGATAGATCACGTACTAAGTGTGTTGAAAAGAGAAGTTATTTTGCAGTCAAATAAAAAAGGCGAGTAATCCAAACCAAACCAAGAGCTGAGGTGGCGACGAACACTCACCTCGATCTTGTCGAGCTTGCCCTTATTCAGAACCTTGAAAAGGGTGAATCCAGCGGGCGTACAAAGACCAAAAATTGCAAAGACATGAGAAATGATCAGCATGGCAATATTGTTCAGCAGTCAAACAGTCCCAAAATGATACATTGAGAAATCTATATTGGCCTATAACACATGAATATTCCAACGTTAGTCCTATCTGAAGCCATCTTCAGTTGAACAGAGAACCAATAATATGATTCATCAGAACCAAATGCTTTAACATCCACATTCCCCTACACCAGATAAACGACACTGAATCAGCAAAGCGTAGTGCTTAAAAGCATAGCCAGAACATGTTCACACAGCAGGACAACAAGTTCAACATTTTTGAATGATTCGTAGATTTAGCAGTTGATAGCCAAATCAGCAGCATAGATCATAACCAAGATTACACACCTATGCATTATACCAAACCTCCCGCGCCAGATCTGATCCCTACAACACGAAACCACAAACGTGTGAGCAGATCGGGCCAAGAGAAAAAAGGAACACACACTGAAACGGAAAGGGATCGTGAGACAGGACGGAGACCTGGAGGTGGACGTTCCTGTGCAGCGCCGCCGCTGGCCGTGGTGGCTTCCCTCGCCACCTGCTCCTCCAGTTCTCGTGCATGAAGGACAGAGATGGAGCCGGGTCGGGCTGCTCCTTCCCCTTGTCCCGGCTGCTGCGCTGCTAGGCGCGGAGAGAGAGAGAGAGGAGGAGGAGGAGGAGCAGCAGCAGCAAGGGCGCAGCGAGGAGGCAAAGACGGGCGGCGTACCTCCTTCATCTTCGTCACAGATGCACCCCACCATGACTGGAGCTGCTCTTCTCCGGCACGGATCCACCATCTGTGTCCACCTACGGTGGTGGGGGGGATGGGTAGGAGGCCATGGAGAGGCTCCTAGTGCAAAGGCCATGGCGAGGAGCGAGGAGGAGGAGGGAGGGGCTGTGGGGATCGAGGGGAAAGGGGCTAGGGTTGTGTGGCGGCTGGTGTGGAGCGGGACGACCAGGGAGAGGATGGGATTGGGTGCGGTGCGACCGTGCGAGCGCGCGGAGCGGATTGGGCAAAGCGTTTTGCACGCAAAAACGGGCAACCCAGCAAATGAGTGCATGGCGCGAGCCCACCCGTCATTGGCCAGCAAAAATAACTGCGAGGTGAAAATGGGTTTTACTGCTGTGAAGATCCAACGGTTCAAACGCGCCCGAAGGCAGATCCGACGGCCAACGAAGCCCCGATCGGGGGAGCTCCGTGGAGGCGAGTTGCACAGCCACCTTATTGGTTTAAATGTGGCAGCGTGCATCCTTGATGTCTTGAGTCGTGTTCATGTAGCTGAGGAGTTTAACTGATATATTCTTGATATTAATATATTTTTTTAATAATCCAACACAATAAGCTGCGCTACAAGGGCGCCTTCTCGTGATGTCCACATAGGCAGGGCTTTTTACTGTGCGTCGTCACGATAACAATGTAAAACGTAGCGATTTTAGACAAAAAGGAAGAAACCTTACTAGCGAAGTAAAAGGCATGTGTACGCGCTCAGCCCAACCCAACAGTCACGCTCTACCACCACACTCCTCTTCTCCTCTCTCTCGTTTGCATCTTCCCCGAGTGCCTAATCCTTAAAAAAAAATCCCCGAGCGCCTGGCCGTCGGAGCCGAGACCAGCAGATCCTCGCCTCCTCCACCAGTGAACTGTCTCTAATGGAGGAGGGCAGGGCCGAGCTCGTCATCTTCCTCGCGACCGGCGCCGATAGGGATACACGCGCACGGAGGCGGCAGCCTGGGAGACGCAACGCTCCCACCGTCCAGATCGAACCGAGCAGCAGGTTGAGAACAACCACTGCCTTCTCATGTTGGTCGTCTCCACCGCGCCTCGTCTACGCCGCGCGGTGATGACCGGCGGCACAACCAGCGTTGGTGGCAGTGGTCGATCCCTTGACTTCTGTAGCTTCTGGATGGCTGGCACCAATGAGGGCCCCTCTGCCCCCATCCGCGTGCTCAACTGTTCGTCTCTTCGATCCCCAACCTCATTGGTTTCCGCGAAATCCCAATGCCTGTTTTGTTACCCTGTCTCAGACGCACTGCAGACAAGGGACTTCGATCGCGCGTGCGTGCACCCCAAGTTCTTACACACCAACCCGATCTCCCGCAAGTGGGTGTTTGGAGGTTTGGCATCCTTGCCCATCCATTCTCTGATTTGGTTTGGTGTGGTGGATATGTAATTGTTTGATAGTCTTCAGTTTGTCAGAAGAGAACAAAGGGTACCAGGTAACTACAAGATGCATTGCTTGCTGATTTGTTGCGATATTTGGCCTTAGTGGAGATAATATGAATTGCTTGCTGGTTTATCTGAGTAACTCTGTTGCACTAGTACTAAAAACACTGGTTATCCATTTCTCCCTTTCTATTTCTATTTGGGCAAGATTATAGTTTGACCACTGAGTAAAAATCAAATGCTTCATATTGGAATGTTTGCTGGATATAAGGTAGAAAAACTAGACGGTGTGGTGCTCTCATGACTTTTCTTCATGTTTGGTGTTCAAGATACTTATGCCACCATCTAAAATATTTATCTAATAACTTCTCTATTGCTGTGCAACTAAATCTTAACTTCTTGATAATGCAGTAGATGAGGTTTGTAATATCTTCTAACATCTTCTATGAACTAGATACTCGCTAATTTAAATTGTGTGATAATACCCAAATGTCTAAAACACGGAGTATTCTATTGTAAGCTGAAATTTGAAATGTCACATTCCTGTTTCTGGAAAAAACCATGCTATACTGCTACCTAACAAAATGCTCTGTTGATCGGTGTGTTAATAACTTCGTGTATTATACTATGTTGACGAAAAACCATGCTAAACCCTAAACCCTAAAAAACATGCTATACTACTATCACATTTATTTATTTTGTTGTATTCGTGTATTGTACCACAATGCTCTGTTGATCAGCATGTTAATAATTTCGCTTCCTAACATATGCCTCATCACTGATGGCAGCGACATGGAACAACACTTCTGTGCTGTTAGTACTGTAAATTTGAGAAATTGATTTGCAAGCATGTGCCGGTCGCAGATTTGATGGGTACATTAGACATTAACAACTTGTATGACCTCACATTCTCCGGTGCTAATATTTTATGAATAAACATGAGTGTAAAGGTGGTTAAGAATTCTGATGGATAGTGATGGGAGATATTTACCGAGGTTGCTAGGTGGGAGGACTTCCCTTTCTGCAAGGACTTCTCTAGGTGGGTTGTTCTGATTTCACAAGATTGAAAGAACTGGACATTGAGCTAATTAGTCATGTGATTGGGTACTGAAAATGTTTCTCATATTAGTTCGTTAATATGCTTTTGCTTGTCGCAGTTTAGAAGTGTTGTGTTTGTCTTGAGGAGTAATTTTCTGCTCTGCTTACGTTGTGATTTTGTCTGGGAAATTTATGCAGCTCTTCGTTTGCACTTTAGATGACTGTGCGTGAAGCACTGAGTTCCGCCCTTTGATGAGATGTCTGGCAACGCTTCTGTTTTCTTAATGGGAGAAGAGGTACCACGATACCACCCGGAAGACTAAGTAGTAATATATTTTTCTTTCCTTTATTTGTGCCCTCTAAATACTTGTCATTTCTCTGGCAGGGTGGTTTGAATAAGAACTACTTCTTGGTTTCCATGTTTTTCTATATTGGTGCCGTTTTTTATTTTTCAATTTTGCATATTTTAATTATGGATCTAAGGGTTCAGATTTGTTCCAAGCTTTTTGCTTGCAGTAAAACTCTTACTAGAGACAACTAGATATAGGAAACCAAGTTAACTACCAGTTTTGTCTTGAACAATCACTACTCTGGTTTTATTATGACATACCTAAATTTATTCTTAGAGAAAACTTGACATGCAGATTGGATTTGCTTATGTATTGTTTCAGTAACATGATTACATAGTAATCCGGTTATAACTATGTAAGAGCCAATAGGAGACAGAACATTGTAGCTTTGTACTACTATTACAATTATACATGATTCTATATAGCTAAAAATATGTCATGTTGTATTCAAACGAACAGATCCTTCTAATACAGTAGCTATACATTGGCAAAGAGATAATATATACTGGTTTCAGTCAGATTTTGTTCTTCATGTCCATATATAAGTTCTCTTATTATCTCTTTTTGCACATCTTCAAATAGCAACTTAGTTTCTGTGGAATTTATGTTCTTGCTTTATGTAGCTAAATAAATATTAGGAACTATGTTGCAGTATTTATTCCTTAGCACTTTTAATTTACAAATAAGTCTACTATTGTACAATCCTTATAACTGAAGTTGGTTGTTCAAGCAGACACAATGTGCAATGATAGAAGATGGCAGGAACAATGGTACAAATTCAAGTATGTATCTGCCAAAGTTGATTATGTTTAACTCTAGGCATTGCATTACTATGTCATGGTGTACTATTCTTTGAAGAATTTGTAGGAGGTACTAGAAAAGTATGACTTGATAAGGGATGCCTTGATTTTAACAGCCTGGAAGAATTTAGTTTAGTAAAATATTGTATAGCCTTCTCGTAAAAGTTTGATACACTTTTCAAGGAAACGAACTTCGGTTAATCATTAAGCTATAACTTTTCTCATATTTGAACAACAAGGTTATTTGAGTTCTGCTAAAAAAGGGGCAATGTTAAAAAAAGGTTATTTTGTGTAACTTTTGCAAACTTTGTGGAAAGAAGCTGCAAATAACAGATTTTGCTGTCAAGTCTACAATCCAATGTTGATCTAGAGGGTGGAATCATTAAACTTCGTTGATGCTTTCTTGTCCGTTTTGATCTAATATCTGTCTGATGTGGTTTGTATAAAACTTATGGTGGTATAATTAGTTTTGCTTTTTTTTGCAGGATATAATAATGTTGTAGATAGACGGAGTCTGAATTAGTTCACACTACTTTGGTGTCTACTGAGCCAATGGGACAACAAAGGTAGTTCTTTTGCACAATTTGAAGAATGTTATTTCATATTGCATGATATGTCTGACTCATTTCAGTGGGCCTTCAATTAATTTGAGGCATCCTTTCCTAGGATCTTACCTTGATATTCCTTTATTTTCTCCTATTCGTCCCATGCTTTTTTAAGAACTGAAATAATCATAACCAGTGTTACAAATGTTTGGTGAGGAAAAGTCCTTGTAGAAAACAAGAACCGGAAGCAGGTTTTCTATCTTCACTAGTATTTCCTTTTGTTTCTAATTGTTGGCTCTTTCCTATGGCCTAAGATTAAGGATTAATGCTTTTGATATCTGATTTGAGAAAACAGATTCATAGAATGTAAGTAGAAGGTAGACTGTAGCATTGACCATTGCTATTTTGTACATAGACAGTTCAACGAACTGCTCCGAGAGGGGATGTTGAGGGTGACGCCGCTGACGAGCAAGTCGGCGTCTGTAAAGCTTTGCCAGAGCCATTCCAGCTCTTTCAGAGCCACAAGGTGAGCCGGAAGTCAGTGTATGCTTGATCGAGCACACTCGCTTCTCTCAGAATTCATATAATCATTAGAAGCTCAGAACCAGTCATGCCAAAGATATGAAGTGGAACTCATTTGCAGGCAAGGAAGCCGAGGAACCAGGACGCCAACGGTGCGGAGCCGTTTTCCATCGAGAGGACTAGGGCTGCCATCAGGGACCTCTAGACCAAGCTCAACATCTCCCTCGCGCCTCCATCGACACCGTGTCCCGGAGGGTCATTGCCGTAGCGACGGCGAGCTACTGCCGCAGCTTCGTCAGCCACACGGTTAGAGGGAGGCATCAAGGGCCTGCAACCGCTGCCGGGGCCGACGTGCGTGCAATTTCTATTGATGTATCTTATGTTGCCAACCGCAGCTCCTGTCGATTCTATATCGTTGTGGGCGTGGCATTTCAGTTTCTTCCTCAAATGATGTTTCAATATAACAAGTTCTATCAAGAATTGCATGTGCATGTGCTGCTATCCTAATCCAAAAAGGAAAGTAAAAAGGGCGTTCATCTACCTGGCACCGCCAGTTGCCCCTCAAGCGGCGCGTCACGGGCGCGCCCCAACTATTAGTATTATAATAATACTCTTGCTGTGTGCGAGAGAGAGAGAGAATGGTTGAGCATTATTTAGATAGCGAAAGAGTGGCATCGAGGGTGTATCGACCTGTGGTTGATAGCTACGGGTGCAGCCTGCGGGCAGCGGCGGCAATGGGCTCAGCACCGGCCAAATCATTTCAGTTTTGACGCTTGTAGAGTGACCTTTGGACCGGATAGTTACGCGTACGAAGGACTGCAACCTGCGCGGGTATCCGTTCCACGTTTATCTCTCAGCAAATGCTGGCCGCAAGCATGTGCGACAGCGAAGGTAGCTCGTCGGAGCGTCGTGGTCTCATCGGGTTTTCGCGTACCTACTTTTTCATCGCTGCAAACGCAAAATGCAAACTGAGCGAAAACCACCACGTTTATGGACCCTAAATCGAAAACCACCAGTTTTTTTTTGCAAAAACCCGTCATCGTTTTACTGACAGTTTACGAAAAACGCGAAAAACGCTGATTAAACGATTAGAGCAGTTTGAGAGAAAATCTGACAGATGTGTCCCTTTGTCATGTGCCACATGGCCTTGGTGAAGCCGGGCTCGTCACAGCGCCGTTAGACGGCATCTACATAGTGTTGAGTAAATAAGCAAATTTTTAATTAAATTAATCCAAAAATAGATCATGAGCATGACATAAACAACATTAAGCACATACTGATAATTGATCATATTATCGCGTACTAGACAGAGAGTATAAACATCTACGCAAATCACTAGAACAGCTAGAACAATAATAAACAGGAGCGGGATAAGCGAGTTATACCCTCCGATCGGCCACGTAGAGGCCGCGGCGGCAACAGCAACAACGGCGTCCTCGGTGGCCTTCTTCTCGGCTTCAAGCTTCTCAACGGTGGCACAGTCAGCTTCGTTGGCGGTGGGCATGGTGACGATGAAGACGACGCGGACATGGACGAGCGGCGGCGAGCAGGAGACGCTCCCCAAAAACCTAGTCGCCCCTCTCCTATACAGGATTCGGAGAGGCGGGTTTTCAGAGGACTGCTCTCCCCTCGACCGTGTACGCGGTGGACGGGATGGGATCACCAGCGGCAGGAGCAGCAAAAGGAACAATAGTGGGCGCGGAGGCAGATGCGATCTGTTTTGTGGCGGCTAGGGTTGGTCGGCGCCTCCAATATATAGGCGTGGACGTGTGGAGAGACGTGGGCTGGACCCACGCCCGGGTCGGTAATAGCCCACGATCCGACATCTCAGATCGCGGCTCTTCTGTTAGGGACTCTCCATTTCTGACCGACAAAAATAAGTGCATATGTGTGACCTCGGCTAGACTCATTCCCGCAACCCGTCGTGACGAGACGTGGCGTGGTGAGGCGGGCGGCGGAGGAGGAGCGCGCGGGAATCACTTCTCTTCTCAAACTCCAATAGCATGCGGAAGAGAATCCCTTATAAGGAGGTCAAACTCCTCTCCAACTAGTAATATGGGACTAAACTTCCTATCACACCGATTTGCCATAAAACCCACATGGGCCGTTAGAGATTTTCTGAAATTGTTAGATGGGCCCTAGGCCCACCCTCATATTTCAACAATCCCGCGCTAGATCTCAAGGACCCATTTTGTCCTTTGTTGCAAACACTGTTTTGATACACCAGTATTTAAGGGGAGATCTGTTAGGGTTAAACTCCACCTAGAGCAAGTAGCTACACTCCTTCACAATTGAACAATGGACTATGCCTTGAATTGTTAGTTTGGTATAAAGAAGTTTCACCATATGTCTTACTAGTAATAACTGTCGAAGGCTGACCCCTCGGGTGGAGCATATTAGTCACACTCTTAGCCTATTCATGAGCTTACTAGAGATCACCCCAATCTCATAGACAGTGACCAGCAGTCGGGCTCATATAGGTGTGTTCCTCCAAAGATCGTTCTGTAGGATAACATCTTGCTTGTATAAGCTTTGAAACACATTAAGACAATAGTCAACCTAACATACAGTTTGCGAGAGTATTGCATCTCCAACGGAGCAGGTTAGTAAAGTTACTCTTCTCAGTTTACCACTGGCTTGTTTTCCCAGGTCCTACTTCACGGGATCTCCGATCACATAGGTTGGGTTACCACCATGGCAACTCATGTGGGTCTCATACCCATCTCCCTCGATGCATTTTCTATCACAACACGTGATAGCCCTTTAGTAAGGGGATCTTCCAGATTCTTAGTTGTTTGGATATAATCCAACGCTATCACTCTGGAGTTTTTTAAACGTCTAACAACTTTCAGTCTCATTCATATATGTTTGTTGGACTTCATGTTGTTCTTTGAACTCTTTACTTTGGCAATAACTGTCTGATCGCCACAGTTCATAAGGATAGCCAAAATCGGCTTCTCAACCACTGGCAAGTCCATCAAAAGATCTCGAAGTCATTATGCTTCGACACAATATGTGTCTAATGATGTTAATTCTGCTGTCATTGTCGGTCTAGTTAGGATCGTCTGCTTGCAAGACTTCGAGGAAACAGCGCCACCTCTAAAAGTAAACATATGCCCAGTTGTGGCCTTCATCTCATCACCATCAGAGATCCAATTCGCATCACTATACCCTTAGTACCGACGGGTATCTGGTATAGTGAAGTCCATAGTTCATAGTACCTTTCAGATAGCAGATAATTCTTTCAATAGCATGCCAATGTACATCACCCGGATTGGAAACAAACCGGCTCAGTTTGCTCAGAGAAAACACGATGTCAGGCCTCGTTGCGCTCGCTAGATACATGAGTGAATCAATAATTTGGGAGTATATCTCAATCGTTCTTTAGCTGTGCTTTCAAACTTACGAATCAGCACACTAGGATCATATGGTGTTTGAGAAATTTTGTAGTCCGAATATCCAAAACGACTTAAAATCTTCTCAACATAAGGGGAGTGCAGAAGTGTAATCCCACCCTCATCATCTCTAGGTAGCTTGATGTTCACGATAACACCAGCCATCCCAAGGTCCTTCATCTCAAAGTTATGAGATAGAAACGACTTGACCTCCTAAATAACTTTGAGGTTGGTTCCAAATATCAGTATGTCATCAACATACAAGCACACTATAACTCCTTCGCTCCCACCATGGCGATAGTATACACATTTGTTAGCTTCATCAACAACAAAGTCAATAGATGTCAGAGTAGTATTAAATTTCTCATGCCATTGCTTAGGTGCTTGTCTCAGGCCATATAAAGATTTCAGCAACTTACACACCTTTCCCTCCTGACCATCTATCACAAAGCCATCTGGCCGTTGCATGTAGATTTTCTCGTCTAGCTCTCCGTTCAGGAAAGCCGTCTTAACATTCATCTAGTGGACAAGAAGACCATGTGAGGCCGCCAATGAGAGTAATACTCGAACGGTGGTCAGTCTGGCCACAGGTGAATAAGCATCGAAGAAATCTTCTTCTTCTTTCTGGGCATAACCCTTGGCCACAAGCCTAGCCTTGTACTTCTCAATTGTACCATTGGGCCTAATCTTCTTTTTGAACACTCACTTACATCCCAATGGTTTGCAACCATATGGACGTTCAGTAATGTGACGACCCCGGCTTAATCGTGCACTAATCATACACGCAAATGCGCACGATCAAGCCTAAGGACTCACTTGAAGATATCACAACACAACTCTAAAACATAAAATAAAGTCATACAAGCTTAATATTACAAGCCAGGGCCTCGAGGGCTCGAATACAAGCTCGATGGCATACAAGCGTCAGCGGAAGCATTAGATATCTGGGTACAGATATATTACAGAGAGAGAGATAGGCCTTCACAGAGGCGGGGTAAAATAAAATACTGCGATCGAAAGGCGTAGGCCTCCTGCCCTGGACCCTCCGATCCTACTCCTGGTCGTCGAACGGCTCCTCGTAGTAGTAGTACTCGCCAGGCGGGTAGTAGTACTGGTCGTCGGCTGGGGCTTCTGGCTCAGGGGCTCCGTCGTCTGGTGGCATCAAATGGAAAATGGGGAAAAAAGAAAATAAAGCAAACGTGAGTACTCATCCGAAGTACTCAGCAAGCAAGGATCTACACTACATATGCATCATTGTCAAAGGAATGGCTGTATATGTGGACTGGGCTGCAGAAATGCCAGAGTAGAGGGGGAAAGCCTAGTCCTATCGAAGACTAGCATCTTCAACGATCTTCGACAGTCTTGCAGCATCAGGAGAGAGCAGATGAACATAATGTAAAGTAGTAGTAGTAATATCATCAACCTCGACCTGAGATCCTTTCTCGACTCCCTGCGAGAAAGCAATCCCAGAGCCGTACTATCCAATTCTCATCACATGTTCTAGTTGTACCGATCGGGATACAACTCCGAGTGTCCGTTACCGTAGGACAGGCTATCGATAGAAGTTTCTTCCCTGCAGGGGTGCACCAACTTACCCACCACGCTCACTTAACTCTGGCCGGACACACTTTTCTGGGTCATGCCCGGCCTCGGCTAAGCAACACGCCGCAACCCGACCTAGGCTTATAAGAGAGGTCAGCACGCCGGACTAAACCTATGCCCCCAGGGGTCTTGGGCCATCGCCCCGGGAACTCCTGCACGTTACGGGGCCACCGAGAGCAGACCTAGCAACCCCTTATACAAGCGCGGTTGCGTTACTAGTCCAACTCGGCGTGCGCCGCTCCTTACTGACGTCAAACAAGCTTCGGCTGATGTGTACGACGCAGAACGCCCATACTATGCCCACGTGATGGTTAGTGCTATCGGGCCAGAGGCCCCTCGGATCAAATATCCAAACCGTAGTGGATTAGGAGCGCGCGGAAACGAGCAGAGACTCACGATCGATGTGACCCCGTCGCCCCGTCTCGAGGACTTGCGGCAAGGGCTAGGAATGCCCGGCCACGCCTCGTAGTTATCTCGCGGGCACCATCCAGGTCAACCCGACTCCACATCACTTCGCGTTAAGCTCGCGCGGGTACCCCTCAGGGCCGACCCGTCTTTAGTATCATAGTTTAGTGCAAGTCATAATATCCAAGGTAACTGTGTGTCTGACACCGAAGGGAACCCTGAGGAATCACCCTCGATGGAATTCCCGCTCGATGTTATCATCAAGGTGAACGAAGGAGGAATCACCCTCGAGGTCCACCTTGAGGAGTTGCGCGACGACGTCGTGATCGGGGTGGTGTAGAAGGAATCACCCTCGCTTACCACGGCCGAGTAACTAACCTACAAGGTTAACATCAGAAGTGCTGACGAGGTATCACCCTCGGCACTCGATGATAACCCAGCAGTGTCGGCAACTAAGGGGAGGTGATGTGCGGTGCCATGGTCTAGTCTTCAATCCCGATGATCGGGTCTTCTGATGTCCAGCAGGGCAGTCGGGATCAAGTGGGGGTCTCGGTCGTGTCTCTACCCACCTTATACTAAGCAGTCTAGGATAACCAGTAAGGTAACAAAGCAGGGTACAATAATCAGGCTATGCAGCAGATATAGGAAAACAGTAGCAGTAGCAGTTCTAATGCAAGCATAAGAGAGAAAAGAGTAGGCGATATAGGCATGCTCAAAATGGGGGTGCTTGCCTGTTTGCTCGGGGGCAAGGGCAAGGTCTTCAGTAGTATCGTCGGGGACGTAGTCGTACTCCTGTGCGGCGTCTGCCTCGGGAGCTACGTCAACGTCGGGGGCTACCGAGAGAGAAGAGGGGGAAGAAACAGGTAAATATAATGCAAACAAATGCAACACGGTGCGTGTGATGCTATGATGCAGTGTAGGGTTGCCTAAATATGCATCTAAGTCATTTTAGTTATTTTTAGAATTATTCTGGGATTTAATATCCGACGTGTGTGCACTATTCATCTGTCGGATTCGGGTCCGGAGTTACGAGTTCTTCTACGTAGGAGGTTCCGATGGAGAAACAGACGGCACGATCAGACTCGTCTCGTCGTTCTGAGCAACTTTCATGTTTTAACTTTTTCGATCCGAGCTACGGTTTAAAAGTTATTAATTTTTAAAGATTGTTTGAATTTCTGAAATTATTTTATTTATCAGAAAATGAATTATGACGTCAGCATGACGCGCTGCTGACGTCAGCAAGTCAACAGGACGGTTGACCAGTCAAACCTGACATGTGGGTCCAGTGGGACCCACATGTCAGTCTCTGTTAAGACTAACAGTGGATTAATTCAGTTAACAGGGTGATTAGAGGGGTGGGCCCCACATGTCAGTGAGACATTAGGCTAAATTAATTAATTTTAGTTAATTAAGTGCTTAATTAGGTTAATTAGCCGCCGGGGCCCACATGTCAGTGAGAGGGGGTGAACAGTGCCGCGTTGACTCTGGTCAACGAGGTCAAAGTGGGGTCCCAGGGCCCACCAGTCAGTGGCCCAGGTGGTGCCACGTGGGTGCCACGCCAGCGCGGCGACCGGAGACGCGCCGGCGACCTTCCCAGCGGCGGAAGTTCGCCGGAGCTGCCCGGAAATCCGCTACGCTGCGTCAAATCGCCCGCAACCACTTGCGTTCGATCGGTCTCTCGCCCGCGCATCTAACTACGGTGGTAGTTCGACCGAACACGGCCTCTAGCGACGGCGGCGAGCGGTGGAGCGGTCGCCGGAGTTCGGGCTTCGACGAATCCTTAGCTAGGGGGTACGGGAGAGCGTGTGCGCGGGCGCGTTCGACTCCTGGAAGCAGCAGGAACAGAATGCCGTGCTCAAACGAGCACGACAGGGGCCATGGCCACGGCGGCGAGTTGAACCGCGGCGTCGGGCTCACGGCGTCGTCGGCTGCTAGCTACAGGCGACGGCGGGCAGCGCAAAGAATAGGAGAGAAAGGCTGGAAGCTCACCGAGCGGCTACGGAAAGCCCTTGGTGGCTTAGGAGCAGCAGACGGCGCCGGGGACGACGAAGCTCGCCGGAAGCAGAGAGATGCGGGGCGGCTCGATTCGCTTGTAGCCGGGCTCCCTGGCTCCTTCCAGTGGCGCCAGAGGTTGAGGAAGACGACGACGGAGCTGGCCGGCACAGTGGGCGAGCGCGGGGTCGCCGGTGGCCACGGCAAATGGCGAAGTGCGGCGTCGTCGGCGCTCGGACGCCTCGGATCTGAGGAGGAAGGAGGCAGAGCGAGCGAGAGGAGAAGGGGGAGAATGACGGAGAGGCCGGGGTGGAGTGGAGGGGCGTCGACCTTATCCCCTCCGCGCCCTGTATCGTCGGTGGACGACGACGTGTCGGCGCCGCGCCGGCGCGCGCGCGCTCGACCAGCGGGAGAATGACAACGCGAGGGAGAGAGGTGAGTGGGCCTGCTGGGCCGGGGTTCGGGGCACTGTGCACTAAGGCCCAGTGCACAGTGCCTCGTTTTTATTTGTCTGTTTTTGTTTCTCTTTTTCTTTATTTCATTTCCTGTTTCGAAATAGTTAGAGCACTTTTGCATTTTTGTAAAATGTGGAACTTAGTCCAAATATTACAGTGCCATTTTAGCTCTCACCAAAAAGTGGTTTAGACAGATTTGGAATTCATTTGAAGCTGAAAAGAATTTAAATGGATTTGAATATTCTGTTTTGGTGCTGTTTCAACTTGTTTGAGTCACTTGTTCAACTCCATTTATTCTGAAGTTGATTTTAGAAATGTTCCTGGATTATTTGCCATTTAATGAACATTTTTTCCAACAGTGTTTGATCAACTTTATAATTCACCTTTGAATTTGAGTTGATTTTCAGATGTGGATTTGAATTGGATCATTAACCCTCATGACTTGGCACTGCAAATGATCATGACTTGGCAGTTTTAACAGAGTGTCACAGAGTTTATTACAAAGGGGTGTTACAAGTAATTTCCCATGTCCTGTTAGCCATGATGGAATCCATCTCGCTACAGACTGTATCCTTCCAGTAGTTAGCATCTAGAGATGTATATGCTTCTGAAATCGAAGATCATTGGTGCAGATCTCCGCAGCCAGGAATTTATAACATCCCAACCGCGAGGATTTTCTCCCTCAAACAGGCCTCCAGACAACCCCTCGGACAGTCCTCGGATAGCCCACGAACAGTCCCTCAAATAGAAGATCAAACATATGACCTCTCTACTGGGTTGCACACATCCGGTGTCACCTATCCGGCAGGGCTTCGCCGTCCATAACTAATCCCTACCGAAGACTGGCAGCTTTGCGGCAAAACAAAACTATTTAGTGGAGGGAAGAAAGAGAGGCAGATCATTGCATGCCTTTGTGGTGAGAAAATGAGATGAGTTGGAGAGTAACTTTCCACCTCTATTTATAGTGGAGTAAGGCGTGGAGGATGGCTTCCCAAAAAGGGCACCCCCTCCACAAACATCATCCCACCAAAGGTGGGAGGTTGCCCCATGTAGCCCCCCAAGGGGGCTCCCTTCCAACTTTTCTCAACCAAATGTGGTTGCTGCCTCCCACCATGGGGGCCCGCCAACCACCTTCCATCAAATGTGGGGGGCTGCCCCCACCATAGCCCCCCAACAAGCTCCCACGAAATTAGGGTCTGCCCAACATAGTTCGACAAAAAGGGGGATCTTGTCCCACTGCGATGGGACATGATGGGTTTTTGCACGAGCGTCCCCTCCGGTAAATTTCGGGAGGTGCCTAAACTTTTCCAACACCCTCCAAAAATTCCAGACGCCGTTCGAAACATTTTCGGTATGATGGTTTACTCTGAAACAATTTTCGATTTCTCCGAAACACTTCCGATTTTATCTCTGAAATATTTTCAGTGTCTCCAAAATTTTAAAGTGACTTTCTCTCAGACTCCTTTCCTAGTACTTAATAGATAGATGACCCTTAAGCGTGTGACTGATGAACCACAAGTATAGGGGATTAATCGTAGTCCTTTCGATAAGTAAGAGTGTCGAACCCAACGAGGAGCAGAAGGAAATGACAAGTGGTTTTCAGCAAGATATTTTCTGTAAGCACTTTCATCATGTTGGTTTGATTTGTGTTCGCTACTTTGATAATTTGATATGTGGGTGGACCGGTGCTTAGGTGCTGTTCTTACTTGAACAAATCTCCTACTTATGATTAACCCCCTCGCAAGCATCTGCAACTACGAGAAAAGTATTGAGATAAAATCTAACCATAGCATTAAACTTTTGGATCCAATTCAGTCCCTTACGGAATAGCGCATAAACTAGGGTTTAAGCTTCTGTCACTCTAGCAACCCATCATCTAATTACTACTCCACAATGCATTCCCTTAGGCCCAAATATGGTGAAGTACCATGTAGTCGACGTTCACATGACACCACTAAGGGAATCACAACATACATATCATCAAAATATCGAACACATATCAAGTTCACATGATTACTTGCAACATGATTTCTCCCGTGACCTCAAGAACAAAAGTAACTACTCACAAATAATAATCATGCTCAAGATCAGAGAGGTATTAAATAGCATAATGGATCTGAACATATAATCTTCCACCAAATAAACCATATAGTAATCAACTACAAGATGTAATCAACACTACTAGTCACCCACAAGTACCAATCTAAGGTTCCGGTACAAAGATTGAACACAAGAGATGAACTAGGGTTTGAGAGGAGATGATGCTGTTGAAGATGTTGATGGAGATGGCCCTCCCAAAGATGAGAGAGTTGTTGGTGATGACGATGACAATGATTGCCCCCTCCGGGAGGGAAGTTCCCCCAGCGGAATCGCTCCGCCGAAGGGCAAAAGTGCTCCTGCCCAAGTTCCGCCTCGAGACGGCGGCGCTTCGTCCCGAAAGTCCTTTCCTTATTTTTTCTAGGTTAAAATGACTTATATACCAGAAGAGGGGCACCGAAGGTGGGCCGAGGAGGGCACAACCCACCAGGGCGCGCCTGGGCTCCTTAGCGCGCCCAGGTGGGTTGTGCCCACCTGGTGGGCCCCCTCTGGTAGTTATTTGCTCCAGTAATTCTTAAATAATCCATAAAAAAATCTCCATGAAGTTTCAGCTTGTTTGGAGTTGTGCAGAATAGGTAGCTCTGACATGCTTTTTCAGGTCCAGAATTCCAGCTGCCGGTATTCTCCCTCTTTGTGTGAACCTTGCATATTATGAGAGAAAAGGCATTAGAATTACTCCCAAAAGCATTATTAAGCATAAAAATATTATAAATAACAGTAGGAAAACATGATGCAAAATGAACGTATGAACTCCCCCAAGCTTAGACCTCGCTTGTCCTCAAGCAAAAAACCGAAATCGAAAAACATGTCCACATGCTTAGAGAGAGAGGTGTCGATAAAAAAAATACGGACATAGAAGCATCATGCATATTATTATAACAGCAAGGAATTTTAACATAAAACGTTATCAAACAACTTTTGTCACATTACTATTATCATATAACTTCCCATGAACAAGTAACAATTCATCAAAACATCAAAGTATAAAGCATAAACTCTATTGAAAACCAACAAACTATGTTCTCAGTCAACTTTGCAACTACAATTCATCATCTTTTCAGGAAGGGTCACGTATTGGAGCCTTTAGGCAAGTCCAGATACTCAACCATCATTTAATCTTCTATGATTGCTAACACTCACAGTGTACCCATGAACAAAAAGTTTCAACCGGACACATAGAAAGATAGGGGCTTATAGTTTCGCCTCCCAACGTATTCACCTCAAGGGTGATGTCAACAATAATAACTCATGCCCACTCATATTCAACTGGATATATGTGCCTAGATCTTTCCTCACCACATGATGCTTGCAAAAAGAGAAAATAAAAAGGAATAGGGAGGAAAACTTTGACTCTTCATAAAAGTAAATACATAAAAATAAAAGATAGGCCCTTCGTAGAGGGAAGCAGAAGTTGTCATGTACTTATTTGTTTGCATGCCAAATCCCTTAGTGCAAAAGAACATCACGTTACATTGCCCTTATGATGGCAACCTTTATTATGCAGTCTGTTGCTTTTATTATTTTGCCATCACAAGTTCGTGCAACGCTCAATTTTCTCTTACACTAAATGATCCAACACATTTAGAAGCAATTTTTATTCCCTTTTTTGCACCGATGACAACTTACTTGAAGGATCTTACTCAATCCTAGGTATGGTGGACTCTCAAAGTAAGATTTGGGTTAAGGGTTTTGGATGCACAAGTAGTATCTCTATTTAGTGCGGAGTTTTTTGGCTAGAAAAGATATTGGGAAAGCACCACATGTTAAAGGATCTATGACAATACAACTTCTATGTGAATATGAACAAACATAAATCATTACGTTGTCTCCCTTGTCCAACGTCAACTATTTTGACACAAAATATTTAATGGGGGCTCACAATCATAAAAGATGTCCAAGATAGTGTATTTTCATGTGAATCTTCTCTTCCCTTATTAATTCTTTCATGAATTGCATCATTGACCAATGCTATGTTTGTCAATCTCCAATAAATTTTACTACTTATACTCTTCCTTATGTGATGTCATTACTTACCATAAGATTAGCATATGATCTTTTTCATTTATTTTCCTTTCTTTTATTGCAACATTAAAGTAAAGAGACAAAACTCAAACTACTCTTTATTATATATCTCGAACACGATTACAACGATAGATAGATCACTAAGCAAGCACTCGAAAAGAAAGGATCGAACTAAACTTTTATTCAACTAAATCATAGGAAAACTAAGGATCGAACTAAAATAGATGAAAGCAAAGATAGTGGTGGTGATACGATACCGGGACACCTCCCCCAAGCTTGGCTCAAGCCAAGGGGAGTGTCCATACCATGAACTCAAGTTTCTTTTGTTGGAGAAGATGATGAAGGTGGTGGTGGTGATGAGGTAGTATCCTTCTTCTCCAGCTTGCGTCAAAGGGTAAAATTGTCTATCCTCAACTCCTCGTTCTCCATCTCAAGCTTTATTATCCTCTTGCATAATGCCTCCTTGCTTTCTTGCTTGAAACGAGGGGGGACTGGTTCATCTTCATCTTCCTCATCGGTGAACCATATATAGGGATATGTGTCCTTGAAGATATTTTTATCCAAAGGCTGATAAGAAACTGGGCAATCCTCTCCGGAATCTTGAGATGACATATTTTCAGATCTGCCAGAAAACAGGAAGAAAGAAGAACATAAGATTTCTCCACGATACGGTGTTCAATACGTTCGGGGGGTATATAAAGATTTTTTATCTTGGGAAACAAGCAAATGAGAGAAAAGCGGAGTCCGGAAGGTACCCAAGGTGGGCACAACCCACCTGGGCGCGCCCTGGTGTCTTGTGCCCACCAGGGTTGCCTTCCTGGTTGTTTCTTATTTTCCTAATTTTTGTTACATTCCAAAACTGACAGAAAATATTTTTGCGGATTTTTCGGAGTCCGTTTACTTACCGTATCACGTACCTCCTCCTTTTTAATTATTCTGGAGTGTTCCAGAAGGTCTCTTTTATGTGTTCCTCAGGTGTCATGGTTTGAATAATATTGCTTTCAACATTAATAGGCGTACTTGAGATATAGTATATAATTCTTTGCCCGTTAACCACCTTCGGGTTAGTACCTTCGGAATTATTTATTTTGATAGCTCCAGAATGATAAACTTCTTCAATGACATAAGGTCCTTCCCATTTAGAGAGAAGCTTTCCTGCAAAGAATCTAAAACGAGAGTTGTACAAAAGAACATATTCTCCAACTTTGAATTCCCGCTTTTGGATTCTTTTATCATGCCATCATTTAACTTTTTCTTTAAATAACTTGGCATTTTCATAAGCTTGGGTTCTCCATTCATCTAACGAGCTAATATCAAATAATCTCTTTTCACCGGCAAGTTTGAAATCATAGTTGATTTCTTTGATTGCCCAATATGCTTTATGTTCTAACTCAAGAGGCAAATGACAAGCCTTTCTATAAACCATTTTATAAGGAGACATACCCATAGGATTTTTATATGCTGTTCTGTAGGCCCAAAGTGCATCATCCAATTTCTTAGACCAATTCTTTCGGGACCTATTAACAGTTTTTTGTAGAATTAATTTTATTTCTCTATTGCTAAGTTCAACTTGACCACTAGACTGAGGATGATAGGGTGATGCAATTCTATGGTTAACATCATATTTAGCAAGCATTTTACGGAAAGCACCATGAATAAAGTGTGAACCACCATCAGTCATTAAATATCTAGGGACTCCAAACCTTGGGAAAATAACTTCTTTAAGCATTTTAATGGAACTGTTGTGATCAGCACTACTAGTTGGAATAGCTTCTACCCAATTAGTAATGTAATCAACAGCAATAAAAATATGTGTATACCCATTAGAGGAAGGAAAAGGTCCCATATAATCAAAACCCCAAACATCAAATGGTTCAACAACAAGTGAATAATTCATAGGCATTTCTTGATGCTTACCAATATTACCTATTCTTTGACATTCATCACAAGATAAAACAAACTTACGGGAATCCTTGAAGAGAGCAGGCCAATAAAAACCAGATTGCAATACCTTGTGAGCAGTTCTATCTCCCGCATGATGTCCTCCATAAGCTTCGGAGTGACATTTCCGTAGGATTTGTTACTGTTCATGCTCAGGTACACAACGTCTAATAATACCATCTACTCCTTCTTTATATAGGTGTGGGTCATCCCAAAAGTAGTGTCTTAAATCATAGAAGAATTTTTTATTTTGTTGGTATGTGAAACTAGGTGGTATATATATAGCAACAATATAATTAGCATAGTCAGCATACCAAGGAGTGTTATGAGAAACATTTATTGCAGCTAATTGTTCATCAGGAAAACTATCATTAATCGGTTGTGGGTCATCAAGAATATTTTCTAACCTAGATAAGTTATTTGCTACGGGGTTCTCAGCTCCTTTTCTATCAGTGATATGTAAATCAAATTCTTGTAGCAAGAGAACCCACCTAATGAGTCTAGGTTTAGCATCTTTCTTTTCCATAAGATATTTTATAGCAGCATGATCAGTGTGAAAAGTAACTTTAGAATCAACAATGTAAGATATGAATTTGTCACAAGAAAACACCACTGCTAAGAATTCTTTTTCAGTAGTAGCATAATTTCTTTGGGCACTGTCTAGAGTTTTACTAGCATAATGGATAACATTTAGTTTCTTATCAACTCTTTGTCCTAGAACAACACCAACAGCATAATCACTAGCATCACACATAATTTCAAAAGGCAAGTTTCAATCAGGTGGTTGAACAATAGGTGCAGAAGTTAAGACTTTCTTAAGTGTTTCAAAGGCTTCTACACAATCATCATCAAAAACAAATGGAACATCCTTTTGTAAAAGATTTGTAAGAGGCCTAGAAATTTTAGAGAAGTATTTAATAAACCTCCTATAGAAACCAGCATGACCGAGGAAACTACGAATACCTTTAATATCCTTTGGACATGGCATTTTCTCAATTGCATCAACTTTAGGTTTATCCACTTCAATACCTCATTCAGAAATTTTATGCCCCAAGACAATACCTTCATTAACCATAAAGTGGCACTTCTCCCAATTCAAGACAAGATTAGTTTGCTCACATCTCTGCAAAACTCAATCAAGGTTGCTTAAGTAATCATCAAAAGAAGATCCATATACAGAAAAATCATCCATGAAAACCTCAACAATCTTTTCACAAAAATCAGAGAATATAGCAGTCATACATCTTTGAAAGGTAGCAGGTGCATTGCATAAACCAAAAGGCATACATCTATAAGCATAAGTTCCAAAAGGGTAAGTAAAAGTGGTTTTCTCTTGATCAGGTTGTGAAACAGGTATTTGAGAAAAACCAGAATATCCATCAAGGAAGCAAAAGTGTGTGTGCTTTGACAATCTTTCCAGCATTTTCTCAATAAAAGGCAAAAAGGGTAATGATCTTTTCTAGTTGCTTTATTTAATTTCCCGAAATCAATAACCATTCTATAGCCTGTGACAAATCTTTATGGAATAAGTTCATTTTTATCATTGGGAACAACAGTAATACTTCCTTTCTTAGGGACACAATGAACGAGACTCACCCATCTACTATTAGCTATGGGATAGATTATACCTACTTCCAGAAGCTTTAATATTTCAGTTCTTACCACTTCTTTCATCTTAGGATTCAAACGTCGTTGATGATCAACAACGGGTTTAGCATCAGGTTCCATATTAATCCTGTGCTGACATAGAGTGGGACTAATGCCCTTAAGATCATCAAGAGTATATCCAATAGCAGCTCGGTGCTTCTTCAGAATTTTCAATAATCTGTCTTCTTCATGTTCTAAAAGGTTAGCACTAATAATAACAGGATATATCTTTTTCTCATCAAGATAAGCATATTTCAAAGTGTCAGGTAATTATTTCAATTCAAACACAGGATCACCTTTAGGTGGAGGAGGACCTCCTAGAGTTTTAATAGGCAAATTATGTTTAAGCAGAGGTAGTTGTTGAAAGAAATTTTTATCTATTTCATTTCTTTCATGCATATGCATATCATTTTCGTGGTCTAGCAAATATTGTTCTAGCGGATCAGTAGGAGGCACATCAATAGAAGCAAGACCAATTATTTCATCCTTACTAGGTAATTCTTTCTTATGAGGTTGTCTATTAAACTTGGAAAAATTAAACTCATGAGACTCATCACCAAAGCTAACACCGATGGTTTGTTTCTTACAATATATTTTACCATTAACGGTGTTCAAGAAAGGTCTACCAAAGATAATGGGACAAAAGTCATCTTATGGGGAACCAAGAACTAGAAAATCAGTAGGATATTTTATTTTCCCACACAAGACTTCAACATCTCTAACTATCCCAAGTGGTGTGATGGTGTCTCTATTAGCAAGTTTAATAGTAACATCTATGTCTTCTATTTCAGCGGGTGCTATGTCATTCATAATTTCTTGATATAAGGTAAAAGGAATAGCACTCACGCTAGCACCTAAGTCACATAAACCATGATAACAGTGATATCCTATTTTAACTGAGACAACAGGCATCCAACAACAGGTCTATGTTTATCTTTTTCATCGGGTTTAGCAATTCTAGCAGCTTCATCACAAAAGTGAATAACATGCCCATCTATATTTTCTACCAAGAGATCTTTAACCATAGCAACACTAGGTTCTACTTTGATTTTTTCAGCAGGTTTAGGTGCTCTAATATAACTTTTGTTAACCACGGTTGACACCTTAGCATGTTCCTTTATCCTAACAGGGAAAGGTGGTTTTTCAATATAAGCAGTAGGCACAACTGGATCAACATTGTAAATAGTAGTTTCATCTTTAACCACAACCGGTTCTTTAATTTCTTCTTTAATAGGTGGATGATATTTAAACCACTTCTCCTTGGGGAGATCAACATGAGCAGCAAATGATTCACAAAAAGAGGCTACTATCTCAGGGTCAAGTCCATATTTAGTGCTAAACTTGTGAAAAGCATCGGTATTCATAAAAGATTTAACACAATCAAACTTAAGCTTAATACCTGACTCTTTACCTTCGTCGAGTTCCCAATCTTCAGAGTTGCATTTAATTCTTTCTAAAAGATCCCACCTGAATTCAATAGTCTTCTTCATAAAAGAACCAGTACAAGAAGTATCTAGCATGGATTGATCATCACTAGAAAGCCGAGCATAAAAATTCTGAATGATAATTTCTCTAAAGAGTTCATGATTGGGGCATGAATATAACACTGACTTAAGCCTCCCCCAAGCTAGAGCGATACTTTCTCCTTCACGAGGCCAAAAATTATATATGTAATTTCGATCACGATGAACTAGATGCATAGGATATTTTTTTGGTGAAATTCCAATTTCAATCGGTTCCAGTTCCAAGATCCAATATCATCGCATAGCCTATACCATGCCAATGCTTTTCCCTTCAAAGATAAAGGGAAAACCTTCTTCTTAGCTTCATCTCCGGGCAAACCTGCAAGCTTAAATAATCCACAAATTTCATCCACATATATCAAGTGCATATCAGGATGTTCGGTTCCATCTCTTGCATAAGGATTAGCTAGCAGTTGTTCTATCATACCCGAAGAAATTTCATAACCAATATTTTCAGTAGGTGCAGTAGGTTGAGGGGTAACTAATTGTGGTTCTGGTCGAGGTGAAGATACCCCGAACAAACCCCTCAAAGGATTGTTCTCCATAGTAACAAGTGACAATAAATTTCAGCACGTAGTAATAATTTTTCCTTACCAATTTCCACTTACCAAGAGCGCTTCACTCCCCGGCAACGGTGCCAGAAAAGAGCCTTGATGACCCAGAAGTATAGGGGATAAATCGTAGTCCTTTTGATAAGTAAGTGTGTCGAACCCAACAAGGAGCAGAAGGAAATGACAAGTGGTTTTCAGCAAGGTATTTTCTGCAAGCACTGAAATAGTCGGTAACAAGTAGTTTGATAGTAAGATAATTTGTAATGAGCAAGTAACGGTAATGGTAAACAAAGTGCAGCAAGGTAGCCCAATCCTTTTGTGGCAAAGGACAGGCCAAAGCGGTCTCTTATGATAAGCAAAGCGTTCTTGAGGGTACACGGGAATTTCATCGTATCACTTTCATCGTGTTGGTTTGATTTGTGTTCGCTACTTTGATAATTTGATATGTGGGTGGACCGGTGCTTAGGTGCTGTTCTTACTTGAACAAAAATCCTACTTATGATTAACCCCCTCGCAAGCATCCGTAACTACGAGAAAAGTATTACGATAAAATCTAACCATAGCATTAAACTTTTGGATCCAATTCAGTCCCTTACGGAATAGCGCATAAACTAGGGTTTAAGCTTCTGTCACTCTAGCAACCCATCATCTAATTTCTACTCCACAATGCATTCCCTTAGACCCAAATATGGTGAAGTGCCATGTAGTCGACGTTCACATGACACCACTAAGGGAATCACAACATACATATCATCAAAATATCGAACACATATCAAGTTCACATGATTACTTGCAACATGATTTCTCCCGGGACCTCAAGAACAAAAGTAACTACTCACAAATAATAATCATTCTTAAGATCAGAGAGGTATTAAATAGCATAATGGATCTGAACATATAATCTTCCACCAAATAAACCGTATAGTAATCAACTACAAGATGTAATCAACACTACTAGTCACCCACAAGTACCAATCTAAGGTTCCGGTACAAAGATTGAACACAAGAGATGAACTAGGGTTTGAGAGGAGATGGTGCTATTGAAGATGTTGATGGAGATGGCCCTACCAAAGATGGGAGAGTTGTTGGTGATGACGATGATGATGATTTCCCCCTCCGGGAGGGAAGTTCCCCCGACGGAATCGCTCCGCCGGAGGGCAAAAGTGCTCCTGCCCAAGTTCGGCCTCGAGACAGCGACGCTTCGTCCCGAAAGTCCTCTCCTTATTTTTTCTAGGTCAAAATGACCTATATACCAGAAGAGGGCCACCGAAGGTGGGCCGAGGAGGGCACAACCCACCAGGGCGCGCCTGGGCTCCCTGGCGCGCCCAGGTGGGTTGTGCCCACCTGGTGGGCCCCCTCTGGTAGTTATTTGCTCCAGTAATTCTTAAATAATCCATAAAAAATCTCCGTGAAGTTTCAGCTTATTTAGAGTTGTGCAGAATAGGTAGCTCTGACGTGCTTTTTCAGGTCCAGAATTCGAGCTGCCGGTATTCTCCCTTTTTGTGTGAACCTTGCATATTATGAGAGAAAAGACATTAGAATTACTCCCAAAAGCATTATTATGCATAAAAACATTATAAATTATAGTAGGAAAACATGATGCAAAATGGACGTATCAGTGACCCTGTAGGTTCATTGAAGTATAGAAATGACGGGAACACCTTCAGATCAATGATCAATAGCGGAATGTGGACATCCATATTGACCCCTATACCCACACACATGAATATTCGAGTGAACCTTTAGTTTATCGTATGTTGTTCCTGTTGCTTTGCGATATGTTACAAATACCCGAGGTGAGATTTAATGGCATCCCCGTGAATCAACAACTTGTTCACTATGCCAGTTGCTTCATTACTAGTTTTGTTCTCTTTTCTCGTTCCTGCGTTCTGACATCCCTGTGATCAAATCATACTATGTCCGGCTAGACGATGATGGATACCGTAACACCAAGAGGGTCGTAAGAATATTTCTCCATCGTCGAAGGAGAAAATCTCAATCTTGAGCTATCTAGTCCCTTGTCATACTTTTCTGTGAACCCGTAAGCCACCGTAATAGCCATCCTATTACATATGACGTTTAACAAACCCCAAAGTTCACGAAGGAAGTATGAAGGAACTAGATACTCTCATTGTCTAACGAATTATGCAAACTTAAAACTCTTTCTGTGTTATAAACCATTAACTCGTGAAGAATGTATCTAATAGTATAACATCAATTGGGTTAATTCAACACAAGTGTTCTTCTAACATTGTGTCCTCAAAGTTGCCGCATAGCTATGCCCATGATCAGGAAAACGTAACCATCATGCAACACTTGAGCTAGTCTTAGAGGCACGACTAGGAATATATTTTACCATTTATTATTTCACACATGCACATGGGTTTTCCTTCGATCCTTTATGGATATATGGGCTCAAGGACCATTGCAATTATAGCACAAAACATAACATTAATTACAGACTTGGAGATAAATAACAACTATTATTATTGCCTCTAGGGCATATCTCCTACAGAGCTCACATGTTTACATATCATTATGCGATTAATATTGCCCTTGTTATCATCATGATTTATTCTAGATTAAATAAATCATGAAATTGCTAATTTATCCAAGATAACTAACATGGATGTTTAAAAGGATCGAATAACTCGACTAGCGACGGGTGTGGTCAGCTGTTCTGAATTGAAATGGTCAAATGATTGTATGCATGATGTGTCGGCATGTTTGCACCTAGCTTTCTTCTTTCCCCCCAAAAAGAGGGCACGAAGGTGGAGAGTGAGGATGAATAGGAGACTATAAATTTTTTAGCTTAACTTCCAATTTTAGGGAAGTGAGGATAAAACGGAAATTTATATGGCTCATGTGACAATATGCTCTTATTATCTGGACCTTTGAATGGGCGGACAAATAGGGGCTCAAGACTTCTTCTCGTTTCTTCCGGTAACCCTAGGCAGCTAGGGCAAAATTTCTCCACCATACTTCACTGGCGAGCCCGTGGATTCGCCTCTCATCTGCTCGTCGCGCCAGCGGCTGGTGGCGGGGAGGGGAATCCCGGTGCCTCCGGTTTAGTTAGTAGCTTAAGTTAGTTTTTTAGTCATCGCAGGTGCGGCGATCGACCAGATGGCGGCGTTTCTTCTTCGAGTTTATCTTTCAGGTTTCGACCCCCTCGAGTTCGTCCGTTTAGACGTAGTTGATGGGCCTTTGTCGTAGATTCCTACCGTCTCCTTGGTGCAGTGAGGTTAGGGTTTCTCGTCATGTGGCGAGATTTGAAGTCAGATGCTTTAGATCTATGCAAGAGTTCAACGATGACGACTGGGGCTCCAGGGCACTGGTCCTTAGGGGCACATGCATGAAGACTTTATGAACCAACCGGACAAAATTGGTGCAAACACGGAGGATTTCATATAAACCGGACGACATTCATGCAAACACGATGGATTTTCATTAGATTTCGAACATTTAGAACAAAAAAAACCATTCCGACCCGACCTAAACCTATCCTAAGGTGGCGTCCGATGTCCAAGCCCTTGCCGTCCTCCATCCGCCGTCTCCATGAGCACCGGAGATAAGACTGATGAAGTGAAGCTGCGGTCTCCGGCGAAGAAGAGTAGAACACGGGAGAGACTAGCCCACATGGGACACAAGGCCCTGCTGCCTCTCGTGCCCCAATCATCCTTGGAGGAGTCCGCGCCTTGTCCGTTGCCGGTGGACGTGAGGTCCTGATCGAGGCAAAGGTGTCCCGTCTTTCGATGAGATGGTGGCTATTGTTTTTTGGTGGAGTAGACTTTGACGATCCGACTACGAACGTGCGAGGACGTCGCGCCTTAGCAATCGCTAAACCAACTCCGAGAGGTTATTGACCATGCCGGAGCACGATCAACCTGACCACGAAGGTCTATTTCCTGCAAGCAAACAAAGAACAAGCAAGAAACTGAAATTGCAATCTGGATATTGCGAATAAAAGATGAAAGCTTTATTGATCAAGGTGGGGTTCTGTGACGTCTTGATCTGGTCGTTGAACACAAACGAAGTACGCGAAGTTGCAGCTATGGCGAACTTTTAATCTAAACAAAACCCAAAGTCTAAACGACGCCCTAAGGGCTGTATATATGGATGAGTAGGGGGGAATTTCGTGGCCCCTTGTAGGAGGGTTCCGAAACCAACCCTAACTTTGTTTCCCCACACATACGGACTCTAAAAAACAGCCTATACTTAAGTATTTCAAAATTACATGGGCTTGGCCCAAAAATAAGGTGGCGCAGCACCTAAAATAAGCTATGGACGAAATTTATGAAGGGGCATCTTGTATATTTCATCCATGTCCTTGTAGGTCATCACGGAGGCTTCAAAGTGCTCAAATATGCACTAGAAACGCCATTCTGGACCCCTTCGCGCGCGCCTTCATCTCCATGCTTGATCCTGCTCCAGTGTTCATCCCTCTTGTCCATGCTAGGCCCTTCATTAGTAATCAACACAAATGTATCCAATTTAGGCAACATCATATTCTCATGAACATTAGAATTGTCACCAAGAAATGAAAGTACCTGGTAATTCAATTGGCGTGCGCGAGCTCTAGTAATTGGTCCAGTATGTATAGCAGCAGGGGCTGTGGGTGTAACAATGGTATTGATGTCCTCATCATCCTCCCCTTCTTGAAATGAAGTCGTCCTCGATGGAAGCTCATCTTCCTCACCCAAATAAGGCTTCAAATCTGCAATGTTAAAAGTGGGACTAACCCCAAAATCTGCAGGCAGCTCAAGTTTGTATGCATTATCATTTATTTTCTCTAACACCTTAAAAGGACCATCATCACGTGGCATTAGCTTTGATTTGCGCAAATAAGGAAAGCTATCCTTACGCAAATGTAACCAAACAAGATCTCCAGGTGCAAAGACAACATGTTTTCTACCTTTATCTCGAGCAAGTTTATATTTAGCATTCATACGCTCAATGTTTTCCTTAGTTAACTCATGCATTTTTAAGATCAATTCAGCACGTTGTTTAGCATCAAAATTAACCTTCTCCGAAGATGGAAGAGGCAATAAATCAATAGGTGCACGAGGTAGAAAACCATACACAATCTCAAAAGGGCACATCTTAGTAGTAGAATGCAATGAACGATTATAAGCAAATTCAATATGAGGCAAGCATTCTTCCCAAATTTTCTTATTATTCTTCAAAATAGCCCTAAGCATAGTAAACAAAGTTCTATTGACTACTTCAGTTTGTCCATCAGTTTGGGGGTGACAAGTAGTACTAAAAAGCAATTTAGTCCCCAACTTAGCCCATAAACATCTCCAAAAGTGGCTAAGAAATTTAGTATCATGATCTGAAACAATAGTATTTGGCACACCATGCAAGCGAATAATTTCACGAAAGAACAAATCAGCAACATTAGCAGCATCATCGCTTTTATGACATGGTATAAAGTGTGCCATTTTCGAAAATCTATCCACGACAACAAATATGATATCCCTCCCCTTCTTTGTTCGAGGTAATCCTAAAACAAAATCCATAGATATATCCTCCCAAGGAACACTAGGTACAGGCAAAGGCATATATAAACCATGAGGATTGAGTCGTGACTTAGCTTTTTGATATGTAGTGCAGCGAGCAACAAAACGCTCAACATCCCGTCTCATCTTTGGCCAAAAGAAATGTGTAGCGAGTACATCCTCCGTCTTCTTCACGCCAAAGTGTCCCATTAATCCTCCTCCATGCGCCTCCTGCAACAAAAAAAGACGAACGGAGCTAGCTGGAATGCATAGCTTGTTAGCACGGAACACAAATCCATCATTCAGGACAAATTTGTTCCATGTTCTTCCTTCTTTACAATTTTGCATTACATCTTTAAAATCAGCATCATGCACATATTGATCTTTGATGGTCTCCAAACCAAATATTTTAAAGTCAAGTTGTGAAAGCATAGTATAACGACGAGACAATGCATCAGCAATAACATTTTCTTTACCCTTATTGTGTTTTATGACATAAGGAAAAGTCTCAATGAATTCAACCCATTTAGCATGTCTACGGTTCAGTTTTGCTTGACTTTTAATATGTTTCAAATATTCATGATCAGAATGTATAACAAATTCTTTGGGCCATAAATAATGTTGCCATGTTTCTAAAGTCCGAACAAGAGCATATAATTCTTTATCATAAGTAGAATAGTTCAGACTAGGCCCACTCAATTTTTCAGAAAAGTATGCAGCAGGTTTACCATCTTGTAATAACACACCTCCTAATCCAATTCCACTAGCATCACATTCAAGCTCAAAAGTCTTATTAAAATCAGGAAGTTGGAGTAAAGGAGCATGTGTCAACTTATCTTTCAATACTGTGAAGGCTTCTTCCTGTGCGGTACCCCAAACAAAAGGCACATCCTTCTTTGTAAGCTCATTGAGAGGTGCAGCAATGGTGCTGAAATCTCTCACAAAACGCCTATAGAAACCAGCGAGGCCAAGAAAACTCCTCACTTGGGTGACCGTTTTGGGCTGCGGCCAACTCTCAATAGCTTCAATCTTGGCTTTATCAACTTCAATACCCTGTGGAGTAACAACATAGCCAAGAAAAGATACTCGGTCGGTGCAAAAGGTGCACTTCCCAAGGTTACCAAACAAATGTGCATCATGTAGAGCAATAAAAACAACACGTAAATGTTCCAAATGTTCCTCCAAAGATCTGCTATAAATCAATATATCATCAAAGTAAACTACCACAAATCGTCCAATAAAAGCACGTAAAACTTTGTTCATTAATCTCATGAAAGTGCTAGGTGCATTAGTTAACCCAAAAGGCATGACTAACCACTCATATAATCCAAACTTAGTTTTAAATGCTGTTTTCCATTCATCTCCCAATTTCATACGAATTTGATGGTATCCACTACACAAATCAACTTTGGAGAATATTGTAGAGCCACTCAATTCATCAAGCATATCATCTAGCCTAGGAATAGGATGACGATAATGAATAGTAATATTATTAATGCCTCTACAATCAACACACATACGTGACGTACCATCCTTTTTTGGCACTAGTATAATAGGAACAGCACAAGGACTAAGAGATTGACGTATATAACCTTTGTCGAGTAGCTCCTGTACTTGACGCATAATCTCCTTCGTCTCCTCTGGATTGGTACGGTATGGCGCACGGTTTGGCAGTGAAGCACCGGGAATTAAATCAATCTGATGGTCAATCCCGCGAATAGGTGGTAATCCCGGTGGCACATCTTGTGGAAAGACGTGAGCGAACTCCTGCAAAATGTTAGTGATAGCAGGAGGCAAAGAGGAAGGCACGTCCTCGAATGAAAATAATGCCTCTTTGCACACAAAAGCATAGCAAACAGATTTGCTTAAATCTAGCTCATCAATATCAGATTTGGTGGCAAGTAAACATGCACTTTTCAATTTAATTTCAGAAGCAACACTAGATGGTTTATTATTAGGCTTCATTTGTTGCTCAATTTTTTTTGCCATAATCTGATTTTCACTCTTATTTTTCTCCTATTTTGCTTTACTAGCTCTATTAATATCATCTTTCAAAATAGAATCAGGAGTCATAGGAAGCAAAGTAATATGTTTATCCTTATGAACAAGAGTATACTGATTGTTTCTACCATGGTGTACAGAATTTTTATCAAATTGCCATGGTCTACCAAGTAATAAGGAGCATGCTTGCATGGGTACCACATCACAATCAACATAATCAGCATATGTAGAGATACTAAAATGCACACGAACAGTACGTGTTACCTTAACCTTGCCGCTGTTGTTGAACCATTGGATATAGTAAGGATGTGGATGTGGTCTTGTGGTGAGAGATAGCTTCTCCACCATCTCCATGCTAGCCAAGTTGTTGCAGCTCCCTCCATCTATGATGACGCGAACAGAACGTTCCTTCACAACTCCCTTTGTATGGAACAAATTATGCCTCTGATTTTGCTCAGCTTGTGTGACCTGCACACTTAAAACATGTTGAGCAACTAAACATTCATACCTGTCAGCATCTTCAGGAGCCATGTATTGCGTCTCATGATCATAATCATCTCCACCGTGTTCTTCACTTGTAATAAGAGCCAAAGTCTCCTCATCATAGTCACTAGCGGACTCATACCCACCATCCTCAGTCGCAATCATAACACGCGGAGATTGGCATTCTCTCGCATAATGACCTCTACCCTTACAACGACGACAAATAATATCATGTGTGTGCCCTGTTGATGCCATAGATGAAGAAGAGCTCTGGGCAGGCCCAGAAGGTGTACTCCTGGCAGATGGTGATGGTGGTGCCTGTTTTCTTGTATCTCGGTTGGAATTGGCGCCTGAAGTCAGTGGTGCTGCAGTAGGACGTGTGGGAGTAGAGGAGGCACGCGGTGTCCATGATGAAGATCGACCTGCAGAAAAATTAGTTCGCGCCAATGCCTTTCGATCCTGCACTTCACGTTCAGCTTTGCAAGCAAGATGGAAGAAACGAGTGATATTATTATACTCCTTATACTCTAGAATGGTCTGAATCTCTTTATTTAATCCACCCATAAAACGTGCAAGCATAGCTTCATTATCCTCAACAATACCACATCTAATCATGCCAGTTTGTAATTCCTGATAATATTCTTCTACAGAATTTTTTCCTTGTCTTAAACGCTGCAATTTTTGAAGTAATTCGTGTTGATAATATGGTGGAACCCAACGAGACGCATAGCAGTTTTCAAAGCAGCCCAAGTAGCTGGAATAGGATATAATCTACAATGTTCAGACCACCAAACACATGCAAAACTAGTGAAAGCACAAACAGCAGCAGGAACACGTCTCTCCTCAGGATATTGTAAACATGTAAAACGTTGTTCAGTTTCTAACTCCCAAGTAAGATATATATCAGGAACATATCTACCCTCAAATGGTGGAATATTCAATTTTAGTTTAGGAAGATGGTCATGATCTCGTACCTCAGGTGGTGGTGCAGCCCTACTGTTGCGATGATATGCTTGAGGACGACCTGGTGGTGGTGGTGCTGGTGGTTGCACGTAGTTCTAATTTTGATCAACCTCATCCTCGTAATGGTCCTCCACCTCTGCAGTAGCAGCAGGAGCAACAGAAGCATCAACAGTAGGTACAACGGCACCAGAAGTTTGACCAGGCTCAAGGGGAACGCGCAGTGCTCGTCCCACTTGATTTGGAAGACGATGTTGTTGTTGTTGTTGTTGTTGTTGTTGTTGTTGCTGCTGCTGTAGAGGTGCGACAGGTGCAGCGGGCGGTGGTTGTGGAAGACGCGCGAGCAATTCATTAAACTTGTTATCGAGCTTTGTTTCGAACGCCTTCTCAATGCCATCTATCTTCTCCATGGCCTTTCCAAAACTGGCCATCACGTCTTCCACCTGTTGACCCACCATTTGTTGAAATTTATCATGAAGGTCCTTCATTGTCATGTTCTCCCAGTCAATCTCATCGGCTTGTGATCCTGCCATGGTTAGCAGCAATAGAAACACACAAGAATGTGATCCCACAGACTACTAGAAAGTGGTGGGGTGTCACAAATCCGTCAAGCGAATCTCAAAGTCTTACCAGTTCTTACCAAGCAGCAGGCGGTGATCGGCAACCGTTGTAGTCAAAACTCTCAAAGCTTGGATAGAGCGATTACCAGGAAGAGTGAAACGCATGATGTAGATGTATGTGGAGCTGGGATGGCTTATAATATGGTAGCAAAAAGCGTCATCAATAATCAATTCAGAGATGCAAAGTTGAATAAACGCTCAACGATGGTACTGTGCTGGTCCTAGGCTAGACCGTACTAGAGACGCGAGCCTAGAACACTAACAAAAATCACGATGCTGCACGTAAACAAAGGAGGAGCACACTCTGATTTTTTTTCTTTTTTTTCACTTTTTTTCCTCTTTTTTTTTGCTCCGCAACAATTTTTTTTGAAAAAGTCTACAAATGGTCTAAAAACTGCCTAGCCAGAATTTTCCAGACTTAGTTTTTTTTTGAAACTAGAACTATTTTTCTACTGCGGGTAGCACGAAAGTTGGGGAGTCCGACTTGGTCACGACTCGGAGTATGGCGTGATCTGGAAATCAAAAACAAAGGAACAAATACTGGACTCGGACTAGGAGTGATGGCGGAGAGAATCTGGTGGAAACTCGGACTGGTGGTGGATATATGTAGGACGGTGGAACACGGACTGGTGGCGAATCTATGAGGGAGGTGGACTCGGATTAGCGTGATGGCAATGGTGGTATATGGTAGCGGTGATTGCGATGGTGGTATATGGCAGCGGTGATGACGATGGTGCGGCGGCGGCGTGACAACTTGTGAACAGAACTCGAAACTCTAAAGGACTAGACGCTAAGACCAGCAACTCGACATGACGATGCAACTGAAAATTCAACAAAGCAAAAACCCTAAAAAGATTATGCAAAGGCTCAGATTGGTTCGGATATGATGAACTAACCCTATTTTTTTGGCTTTTTCGTGGACTGTAGGTATGAAGAACATACTCGATCTAAACTATAAAAAACTGTAAAATCTCACCGAGCAACCTAGAAATCTGATACCACTTGATAGAGGCAAAGGTGTCCCATCTTTCGATGAGATGGTGGCTATCATTTTTGGTGGAGCAGACTTTAACGATCCGACTACGAACGTGCAAGGACGTCGCGCCTTAGCAATCGCTAAACCAACTCTGAGAGGTTATTGACCACGCCGGAGCACGATCAACCTGACCACGAAGGTCTATTTCCTGCAAGCAAATGAAGAACAAGCAAGAAACTGAAATTGCAATCTGGATATTGTGAATAAAAGATGAAAGCTTTATTGATCAAGGTGGGGTTCTGTGACGTCTTGGTCTGGTCGTTGAACACAAACGAAGTACGCGAAGTTGCAGCTATGGCGAACTTTTAATCTAAACAAAACCCAAAGTCTAAACGACGCCCTAAGGGCTGTATATATGGAGGAGTAGGGGGGAATTTCATGGCCCCTTGTAGGAGGGGTCCGAAACCAACCCTAACTTTGTTTCCCCACACATACGGACTCTAAAAAATAGCTTATACTTAAGTATTTCGAAATTACATGGGCCTGGCCCAAAAATAAGGTGGCGCAACACCTAAAATAAGCTATGGACAAAATTTATGAAGGGGCATCTTGTATATTTCGTTGATGTCCTTGTAGGTCATCACGGAGGCTTCAAAGTGCTCAAATATGCACTAGAAACGCCATTCTAGACCTCTTCGCGCGCGCCTTCATCTCCATGCTTGATCCTGCTCCAGTGTTTATCCCTTTTGTCCATGCTAGGCCCTTCATTAGTAATCAACACAAATGTATCCAATTTAGGCAGCATCATATTCTCATGAACATTAGAATTGTCACCAAGAAACGAAAGTACCTGGTAATTCAATTAGAGTGCGCGAGCTCTAGTAATTGGTCCAGTATGTATAGCAGCAGGGGCTGTGGGTGTAACAATGGTATTGACATCCTCGTCTGGTCCATGATGGAAATGGTGGTGGCCACGCTGTCGTCGTCCCACCGGGCCGCCGGATAGTTCATCGTTGGCGTGTAGGAGGCACAACTGGCATTGTTCTCCTCCGCGATCGCCTGGAGTTGCACCTCCGCGGCGGCCGATTCCTGGCGAGCGGTGGCTTGAGCGTGGGCGGCAACATAGATGGCACGCTGCTCCGCGATGAAGTTGGGGTTCGTCGCGGCCCTGGCTGCCACGGCCTCCTCGCTCGCCGTAGATCTGGCCCTCCGCCAACCGGTGCTGCTCCAGGAGGAACAGGTTGTACTGCTGTTCGTCCTACGCCTGCTGGAATGCCGACATAGGCGCCGACGCAGGATGCACCTATGCCATGGCGGCATTGTAGTCTGGCTGCGCCTGCTCCATGGTGAATCCAACACGCAGAGGCGCGGGTGTCGGGGCAGTGTCATTGGAGACCGTCTCCATCGTGGGTCGTCCACATCATCGGAGACCCCGGGCGAGCTAGCCAGCAAGCCGGCCTCGATCCGCCAGGTACGTCGGCTCTGCCACACGGTGGCAAGGGTGACCACCGTGCTTCATCTCCGTGGAAAGGCTCTCCCATAGAGTTTCTCCGCCTGCACTCATGACAGATGTGGTGCAAGGGAGGAGGATGTGGAGCGGCTTGTGTTGTGGCCACCTTTAAATAGCGGATTCCGGTGAGGCCAGGCGTCCAAGTGCGTCAATGCGCGGCGCCGGAGTGGGTTTCTTGGCCGGTGAGCCTGCTTAATGGCGGCTTATGGACGGACGGGGCATTGAACGTTCGTGGTAGATATCCGTCCCGTCCCGTCCAGTAACGCGTCGCCGGTATTGAACATGTGCGGACACTAGGGACGCGTTGCGAGCGACGCCCTCGGCCGGCGTGCCACTTCAATGGTGGAGCCAGTGAGAGGTCTCGTCTACTCTGTACCGGCTTCAATGTGGAGCAGCACGCTCTACAACGGCATGGATGTGGACAAGGGTGGTCAGAACCGGGGTGTGGGTGATGTCCGGACGCCCGCAAAGTCACGTACGTTTGTCTCTGGTTTGCGGGAGAAAATGCGCCCGCACCACCATACGGACCGATTCAGGCCCGCGTCGGACAGCACAACACCCGTACCGCGCAGTCCAGACTGTTGCAGGTGGTTTGAGGGTTGCCGTTGGAGATGCCCTTACCCTCTATATTTGAATTTCACCTTATTTTTAGGAACAAACAATTTGGTCCACATCTGCTACGCCTTTAATGTGGATTGTGACAAAAAAAATTCTTCCAAAAAGAGCCCGTGCTAACCCAGGCTTTGTTACAATTTTCTTTTCTTTTGAGGACCGTTTCTGTCATAATTTATTTCTTTTGAGGATCGATTCTGTCACAATTACACAACAATCAGCCCACGAAATTTTCATTGAACTCGCCACCATTTGCTTTAAACACTCGTTGGATGCAAACCATACCCCTTAGGGGATCTTCATGTCTGGTGCGACATGAACATCCATATTCCATAAAAAATGCCCATATTCCTTAAAAAAACGTCCATATTCCATCATCACTGTTGGGGGATGGCCCCCGGGCAGGCAACGGAACCCGGATCTCTTTCAAAAACATCGGGGCTGGCACAGCCCCTCAATCCGGCTTGCCCCTGGTCGGCTCCCCAGCGTGAGCCGGCCGGGTGCTGCGACCCGGCCAGCAGGCTAGCGCATGCCGGCCGTCCACGAGAAGTCAACCCCGACGACAAGCAAGCATGGCTACAATGCTCCCTTCTTTACGCCGGCACCGGCGGGCGTGGCAGCGGCGCTCCCATGCCCCCGCCCGGGACGGGCGGTGTCCTGGGGGCACGGCCCTGTAGAAGGGGCGACGCTGACCGTCCCATGACGCCTGGCGAGGCGTGCCACAGTACCCAGCAGCCGGTTGTACCCGCGCCCGGCGGCCCCGGCAGACCCGACGCCCCCCACTGTCGGCTCCTAGACACTGACACTAGGGCCCCGCGCCCATGTAACATTACCATTGTAACCCTGGGGGGTCAGCCTATAAGACCCCCCATGAGCCCTCCATGTACGCAGGCAGCCAACAAGCGATCATCAGTAGAACTCACACTCACACACACACACGAAGAGGGAACAACCTATGCCCTGGCCTGTCTTCCTTCCTTCCCAGAACAGCTCTAGGAGCAAACCTGTATCCTCCTCATATAAACCACACTCGACAGGACTAGGGGTGTTATCTCTCCGGAGAGCCCCGAACCTGGGTACCTCTTGTGTCACGCACTTGCTCGTGCCAACCTCACCTCTGGAGCCCACCGGTGCCCTTGTGTCTGTCCCCTCTTTTAGCCATCCCATGGAGTATGCCGTGAGATCACCACGACATTTGGTGCCCACCATGGGGTGATTGCGGCTAGAACTACGCCAGTATTTCCCCAAAGAGGAAGGGATGATGCAGCACAGCTACGGTAGGTATTTCCCTCGGTGATGAGACCAAGGTTATCGAACCAGTAGGAGAACCATGCAACACTACGTGAACGGCACCTGCACACAAAGAACAAATACTTGCAACCCGACGTGTAAAAGGGGTTGTCAATCCCTTTCGGGTAGCGGCGCCAGAAATTGGCAAACGAACGTGAGAAAGTTGTAATAGATTGATAGATGCAAATAAAAGCAAATAAAATTCAGCGAGGTTGGGTTTTTTGATAGTATAGATCTGAAAATAAAAGATGCAAATAAATAAAAAGGCAAATAGCAATATAGATATGAAAGTATATGATGGGAAAATAGACCCGGGGGCCGTAGATTTCACTAGTGGCTTCTCTCGAGAAAAATAGCATACGGTGGGTAAACAAATTACTGTTGGGCAATTGATAGAACTTCAAATAATCATGATGATATCCAGGCAATGATCATTATATAGGCATCACGTCCAAGATTAGTAGACCGACTCCTGCCTGCATCTACTACTATTACTCCACACATCGACCGCTATCCAACATGCATCTAGTGTATTAAGTTCATGGAGAAACGGAGTAATGCAATAAGAACGATGACATGATGTAGACAAGATCTATTCATGTAGGAATTAGACCCCATCTTGTTATCCTTAATGGCAATGATACATACGTGTCATTTCCCCTTCTGTGACTGGGATTGAGCACCGTATGATCGAACCCATCACAAAGCACCTCTTCCCATGGCAAGAAAAATCGATCTAGTCGGCCTAACTAAACCAAAGATTCGAAGAAGAAATACGAGGCTATAAGTAATCATGCATATAAGAGATCAAAAGACTCAAATAACTTTCATGGATAAAAAGATAGATCTGATCATAAACTCAAAGTTCATCGGATCCCAACAAACACATCAAAAAAAGAGTTACATCAAATAGATCTCCAAGAGACCATTGTATTGAGAATCACAAGAGAGAGAGGAAGCCATCTAGCTACTAACTACGGACCCGAAGGTCTACAATGAACTACTCACGCATCATCGGAGAGGCACCAATGAGGATGATGAACCCCTCCGTGATGGTGTCTAAATTGGATCTGTGGTTTCTGGAACTTGCGGCGGCTGGAATTGTTTTTCGTCGACTCCCCTAGGGTTTTTGGACGTCCAGGGTATTTATAGAGCAAAGAGGCGGTGCGGGAGGCAGCCGAGGTGGGCACAACCCACCAGGGCGCGCCCAGGTGGGTTCTGCTCCCCTCGGAGCCCCCCTCAGGTACTTTCTTGGCCCATCGTGTGTCTTCTGGTCCAGAAAAATCACTAAAAAGTTTCGCTGCGTTTGGACTCCGTTTGGTATTGATTTTCTGCGAAGTAAAAAAACAAGCAAAAAACAGCAACTGGCACTGGGCACTATGTCAATAGGTTAGTCCCAAAAAAATTATATAAAGTTGCTATAAAATGATTGTAAAACATCCAAGAATGATAATATAACATCATGGAACAATAAAAAATTATAGATACGTTGGAGGCGTATCAGCATCCCCAAGCTTAATTCCTGCTCGTCCTCGAGTAGGTAAATGATAAAAACAGAATTTTTGATGTGGAATGCTGCCTAACATGTTCATCACATATTCTTTTCTTTATAGCATGGACATTTGGACTTTTATATGATTCAAAGCAATAGTCTAGTTTTGACATGAAGATTTCAATACTCAAGCATATCAACAAACAACCATGTCCTTCAAAATACCAATACTAAAGCAAGTTATCCCTAGCCCATTATTGTAACATCCCAAAATTCTAAATTTTGGAATGTTATATTAAATAAATAGTTTTGATTGATTGTTTGATTGTGGTGTGGTTGCTTGTGTGAAATTGAGTGAAATTTGGAAACTTTTTGAAAGTTGAATGAGAGGGAATAAAATGACTTTCCCAAAACTTTCACCTTGCATTTATGATCTCCATGAATTCATATTCATTTCATCACAAAACCCTAGAGTGAAGATGATATCACTTCTTCCATTTAAATAAATGAAAAGGGTTTTGAAAAGATTTGAATTCCATTTGGAAATATTCCAAATTCGAAAACTTTATGCAACTCAATGATTTTCGTGAGAGGAGATAAAATGACTTCTTCAAATTATATGAAATATGAGTTGGAAGTTTAAAACAATCAAATTTAAAGTCCCTTTGAAATTATTTTCAATTTGGAGTTATTTGGTTTTTATTCAAATTATTTTTATCCAAAAATAAAATATATGGAAATTAGGGTAAAATGATTCCCTTCAATATAAAATTAGAGGGAAATAAATTTGAAATCATTTTGGTATTTTTAAAATGATTTTTATTAGGTATTATTGCAGCAGTAGCACTGTTTGCTTTATTTAAATTTTTGTGAAATTTATTTGCCGCTGAAAATATGTTCATCTTTTAGGAAATATTTTTCTGAAAATTTTGATATATAATATGCCTATGGAAATTTTCTTATTTTCCATTTACCTTTTTTTGTTTTTATTCTAAAAAAAAAAAATGTACGAGCGACCGACTGCTATCCTTCGCCAGCGTGCGCAACATAGCTAGCAGGTCGGACTATATTATTTTTCCAGTTGTCCTTTAATTTATTTATTTTCTGTTAAAAAAAAAAAACTCCGCGCACGCACACATGCGCGCACACGCGCAGGCCGGCCGAAGGCCCATGCGGCGTCGTTTCTTTTCTTTGTTTTTCCTATATCTTTCGTCTGCCTTTTGTTTACGTTTAGTCCCACATTGCCTAACTTTTGACCTCTAAGCCTCCTTTCCACCTATAAATATAGACCCATAGAGACTCCAAAAATCATCCGATTCGGGTTAAATCAATATATTTTGGTTTTACTAGATTCACTAAATAAAAATATTTTTCTTCTCTCCGGCGGGACTTCTGAAAGTTGTCTTCTCTCTCGGAAGTCATCTTTTCTCTACCTTATAAAGGTATCTTTCTTCGTATTTTTTTTATATACTCCCGTAGCTTATTATTTCTAGACTAGTACGGTAGAATAATTAGATTTATAAATTAGTCCTTGTATTTACATTTTAGGACTAGAATTCTTTTAGCCATAACTCTTTTTCTTCCGTAAAACAGCTTGGCCCTGATTTTTCAAATAGCCATAACTTTTTACTCGTTCATCCAAATTAGACGAAACCAACGCCAATATTTTTGTCTTGATTCCACCTTTCTAGTGAATCTATCAAATAAACTTTTTGCAACTTTCAAATTTCGAAATTTGTTCAGATTCATATTCAAACTTGTTTTGGCTATAACTTGAGTTTCGTAACTCCGATTTAATTGATTCTTTTTGCTAATTGAAGCTCTTGACCTAAACTTTCTGATAAGACCAAATCCACCCAATTTTGGTACTGTTAGAAATTGTTTTCTGTTGTAAGAGTTAATTGCTAGTTTTCGAAGTTTTTTTCGAGATCTTTTCTTCGATTCTTTTGCATGAGTGCTTATGTATGCAATTGCTTGCTCACGTTAGATTGAACGGAGTGTGACGAGTAGAACTATCAGGAATTATGAGTGCGAAGGATCTTCATCAACAGTACAAGGCAAGTTCACACTTTGATCATACTCTTCTATACCCAGTTTTTATGCATTAGTTTTACCCTCAAACATTGCATGAATAGGATCTGATTAACATGTGGGTATTGGGAAGTAGATGATGAGGTAGAACCTATTGCCCTTTTATTATAAAACCCTTGGGAGTTACTTCCACGCTATGCTTATGTTGCCATGCTATGCTCGTAGACGTGGATTGGGTTTTGAGTGTATCCATGACAGATGTGAGATTTTTAATTAATGGTTCAACTTAAGGTGGCAACTTTAATACACATCTGGGTGGATTGCTTGTTTGGGCACCTGGGGATATACCAGTGTTGTCCTAGGAGATCCCGGGGATATACCGTGTGATCCTCCTACGGTCCGCCACCTAGGCTCAAAGGGATCATAAGATTATTCATGCTAGAAACTTCCGTGTGCAGCCACAAGCTATTATGGGCTCTAGCATAGTTGAGTATGTTACATGACCTCTTTCAGTGGTAGGCTAGCAGATGTAGGGGAAAGTAGGTGTAACTGTCTACCCAGAGTAAAGAGTAAATGTTTCTGAAAGACTGTGTCTCGGTCATCCGTTTCTCAAACACCATGTAGTGCGAGAAATCCAACGGAGGAGATCGAGTCTTGTGGGGAAAAGTGCACAAACCTCTGCAGAGTGTAAAAACTAATCATGATTAGCCGTGTCCCCGGTTATGGACATCTTGAGTATCTGGTTCTTGGATTTTCATATTGAATCCCATCACTCTAAATTAATTTGTTGGGATTAATGATTACTTTTAATTGGGATTGAGAGGGGGTTTTGCCTTCTCAATGTTTCAACCACCATGATAGTTAAATAAAATAAATTCCTTTGTTGTAGGAAAAAAATTTAGCTTTTCGCAAAATCATGTTAAACCTAGAGCCTCCACCAGCCAAATATGCATATAGTGATAGCTATTATTCATCATTATCCTATGGTGTGAATTTGCCAGTACATTCAATGTACTGACCTACATGGCTGCAACGTCTCATGTTGTAGGAATTCTTACGACGAGTAAGTGATACGTTAGGGTTACGATTTCTACACTCAACTTTGCCGTTGGTGTTGATGGGAATCCACAACCTTGTTGTTACTTCCGCTATATGGATTGAGGTAATAGTATTTACGTTACTTTATACATGTGATTTACCTCTGTTATAAATCCTCGAGTACTGTGTGTGTCAGCATACCGATCCAGGGATGACACTTAAGCACAGAGACTTTGATCCATTCGGGTCGGGTCGCTACAAGATGGTATCAGAGCACATGTTGACTGTAGGACGTGACCCTAGAAACTGGCCAGCCCATAGGAAAGATTTTTCTCTACAACTTTCTTTTCAAAAAGATCTTTTACCTCTCTTCTCTTCTGAGCTTATTCAAATATTCCCTTTTAGTTAGACTACCCCTTTACCTTTTGACCATGAAGATTCAGCTGATGAGACCACTCCAAGAAGTACAAAGTATTGGACAACTAAGACCACTTCGGAATGAAGAGTATTTTATCGAGCATTGGTATAATTGGAACTACAACGGTTGAAGACTCCGAAGACTAGGAGAATTTGAAGGCTATGAAGAATTTCCAGATTTGTATGACCTAGTAAGGCTACTCTTATGGAATTTGTCAGACTATTGAGGCTGTCAATACCCGAGATCAAGGTGTGTCGGAGAAAGACCGGAACATGGAGCGTTAAAACTCAAAGTTTTTGTCAAGAAAACCCTAAGGCAGGAGATATCAACTATGGAATGATAGCTCATGGCAATGACAAGGGCAGAAACACTGCTATCCATGATGTTATCGCCCGCTTATGCTATTGTTGCCGTGCTGAGTTAAGCATGCATTTCGTCGAAAGGATTGGATGACAAAAGGGCTAATGGAGCACCTACCAGCAAGAGATGAAGTTTTAAACCTTAGCTGGTGTATCGCCAGGATCTGGAGTATTACATCAAGAATTTTCAGATGGACATTCTGAAAGCCTTATTCGTCCAGAAAGTGTTGCGTGAAGAACTCAGGACCCAGAAGCTGAAAGTAGCCAAGCTGGAGGAGCAAAACCTCGAGATACCGGAGATTCGTCAGGAACTGGAAGACAGTAGGACCAGGGTTCATGCCAAGGATGTTGAAACCCAGAAGTTTGGAACGCAACTCTAGAATATTAAAGGACGTCACGAGAAACTTCGCGTCAACAGAAATGACCTGACAGAAGAACTTGAGAAGGACAAGCACGATCGGAAGAAGCCATCGGAGACATGAACAAGACTTGAAGAGTTTGGCGACTTTGAAGATTTATTGACCTTTAGAAGACCAAACCCCTGTTATATACCTACGTTAGATGCGACGATTGTGAGCTGTCATTTGTTTGATGTTTTTCCGACAGCCACAAAATAAAAATCTGTCTCTTCAAAACCTTTGTTTGTATTGTGTGTATCCCTCTCTATCTCTCTTGTCTCACCCCAAAAAACCCTTGGAACCAATAGAGGATTAATGGAGATGAACTCATATTTTCTGGACCAATGACTCAATTGGAGACGGACTGATGGATTCAAAACATGGAAGATCACATGAAGAATAACACTATAGCCGGAAAGGATATGGCCCAGCATGCTCTTCAGTGCTTTGAAAGAGGTGCTGCTACTTGGTGGAGGATGTACCAAACCATCAATGGATGGCAAAGAGTAACCACTTGGAAAGAATTTAAGTTGACTCTGCTAAAGTCTCGGCTTGTGTCCGAGAAGTTGAAGCCTTATGGAAATGATATGAAGAAACCTTGTGCATGCAAGCTCTGTGGAGAAATAGGACACAACCATAAAGAACACAAGGATGAATGCCCTCATTGTGAAGAAATTCACCCAGCTGAAGAATGCCCAACTAGGCAGATTACTTGTTTCTTGTGTGAAGGGACTACCCACTACCCTGCTCAGTGTCACATTTACCCCATAGTACAACGAACCATCCAGCAGAAGAAAGAAGCAATGAAAGGAGCCCTCATGGAAATTTTAGAAGAACCTGTGATGAAGGAAGAGGTGGAGGACACACCCGAAGAAGACCCAATTAAACTCTACACCAAGTCATGCTATTCATGTGGAGAAGAAGGACACATATCCCAGAATTGTCTGAAGGGGGATCTAGTAGCATTTCTGACAGTAGAAGTAGAGTATGACCCACAGGAAATAGAAGCCCTGAATGGCACGGAAAAGTCCAGGAAGAGAAATAGATTGGATTCCAAGAACAACCAAATTTCTACAAAGAAGGACTTGAGTCATATCACATGTTTCAGGTGCAAAGATCGAGGGCACTACTTCAGCGGTTACCCAAAAAGGAAGCCGAGGACCCAAGGAGGCTATGTAATCACAAGGAAACCTCGAGACTCGTCAGAAGAAATATGTTTCTGCTGTAATAAAGCAGGGCACTTTGCCAGAGATTGTCCCAAGGAGAAGGAGGCATGTGCTAAATAGTTGAGTTTGCAACAAAAGAAATATAGTAGTAGTAGTGGGAACAATTCTTTTTGAGGTATTGAGTTGAGGCCTGTAATGGAAATGCAGGAGATTGTAAAAAATTGAGAATCAATAATGTTAGCATCGTTGGTACTGATTTGGATTTTATGAGTTGTTACTCTATGAAGAAAGATTTTGACCATTTTCGAGGATATGAGAAATATGGTCTATGGATGAATTTGTGCATTTTAAGGGTGGTAGTACCCTGTGAGGACCCTTGACCCCTGGAAAGGATAATGATATTCCACGGAGTGGACTTCGGACAAGATAAGTACGAATTTTATCTTGATATGTGGGATACCCCACGACTATGATGGGATGAAGTACTATTGGATATAAATGAGGTAGAAGGTTGGCAATATGGAGCAATTGTAACTCCCTGATGAGTCTGTGTAATCCCTTCTTAGTTTGGTACCGATAGAAGGAAGGGAGACAGTACAATGGGATGGATTTAAGAATGCTAGGAAGCTGGATGTTGGAATAATGATCAGTTGCCCCGATGATGAGTTCAAGGTTTACAAGTGATGAGATGGGCCATAACCCACAGGCCCTAGGACCTACCAAGAAGCAAGCACACTCTTGCTGAAGGAAAAACCCTGGAAGAAGATACGACTTTATCAACAGACGATCTTATAGGAGTTAACGCAAAACCTGAGAGAGGTGAAGAAACGATAGATGTTCGTTTGGCTTGCAGAATCAATGGATTTATCCGAACTTAGTTCGTCGACAAGAGAAATTCTGCAATGCTTGTGAGGATGACCAAGTGTTAGAATGCGAGATTTGCTAAACCGTATACAAGGTAATGATTTGGGTGCGGGATGGATTGATCACCATACCGACTTACTCTTATTATTCGCCTTGCTATATGGGATGGTAAATCTGAGTGACTTACCCATAGTAGAGCGACGACGATCAAAACCTTGTTTAAACCATAGAGTGGTGTGACAATTTTTCCCCTTGTACAAGGCAGTTGTTGCCAACCGTAGGCCATACGGTGAGAATGAAGCCCAGACCCGTTTTCTGCAGGGACCCAGTCAAATTGTTTGATGACCACCATGAGATATCGATAGTTGTTTAGTATTGGCGCCAAACATGTCAGCTAAGAAGACACTGTCTCGGAAGAACCTTAATTACCATGATGCAAGGACACAAGAATTGAAAAAAAAAAAAGGTATGCCACTACCGGAAGAGCGCAGAGAAGGATTATCCTGAAGATCTGAGAAGATCGACATCTGTCAACAATAAAGATGGAGTACATGAGTTTTGATGGAACCATAACCATGCTTCTAAGGGTGGTAGCACCCCAAACCTTCATGACAATCGATGGATTTTGAGGAGACCCCCGACCCTAACTATTCTGCTAGCCTCTACGAATCTCGAGGACGAGATTCATTTTAAGGGTGGTAGGTTTGTAACATCCCAAAATTCTAAATTTGGAATGTTATATTAAATAAATAGTTTTGATTGATTGTTTGATTGTGGTGTGGTTGCTTGTGTGAAATTGAGTAAATTTGGAAACTTTTTGAAAGGTGAATGAGAGGGAAAAATGACTTTCCCAAAACTTTCACCTTGCATTTATGATCTCCATGAATTCATATTCATTTCATCACAAAACCCTAGAGTGGAAGATGATATCACTTCTTCCATTTAAATAAATGAAAGGGTTTTGAAAAGATTTGAATTCATTGGAAATATTCCCAATTCGAAAACTTTATGCAACTCAATGTTTTCATGAGAGGAGATAAAATGACTTCTTCAAATTATATGAAATATGAGTTGGAAGTTTAAAACAATCAAATTAAAGTCCCTTTGAAATTATTTCAATTTGGAGTTATTTGGTTTTATTCAAATTATTTTTACCAAAAATAAAATAATAGGAAATTAGGGTAAAATGATTCCCTTCAATATAAAATTAGAGGGAAATAAATTTGACATCATTTTGGTATTTTTAAAATGATTTTTATTAGGTATTATTGCAGCAGTAGCACTGTTTGCTTTATTTAAATTTTTGTGAAATTTATTTGCCGCTGAAAATATGTTCAACTTTTAGGAAATATTTTCTGAAAATTTGATATATAATATGCCTATGGAAATTTATTTTTTCCATTTACCTTTTTGTTTTTATTCTAAAAAAAAAAAAACTGTACGAGCGACCGACTGCTATCCTTCGCCAGCGTGCGCAACATAGCTGCAGGTCGGACTATATTATGTTTAAAGTTGTCCTTTAATTTATTTATTTTCTGTTAAAAAAAAAAAAACTCCGCGCACGCACACATGCGCGCACACGCGCAGGCCGGCCGAAGGCCCATGCGGCGTCGTCTCTTTTCTTTGTTTTTCCTATATCTTTCGTCTGCCTTTTGTTTACATTTAGTCCCACATTGCCTAGCTTTTGACCTCTAAGCCTCCTTTCCACCTATAAATATAGACCCATAGAGACTCCAAAAATCATCCGATTCGGGTTAAATCAATATATTTTGGTTTGACTAGATTCACTAAATAAAAATATTTTTCTTCTCTCCGGCGGGACTTCTGAAAGTTGTCTCCTCTCTCGGAAGTCATCTTTTCTCTACCTTATAAAGGTATCTTTCTTCGTATTTTTTTTATATACTCCCGTAGCTTATTATTTCTAGACTAGTACGGTAGAATAATTAGATTTATAAATTAGTCCCTGTATTTACATTTTAGGACTAGAATTCTTTTAGCCATAACTCTTTTTCTTCCGTAAAACAGCTTGGCCCTGATTTTTCAAATAGCCATAACTTTTTACTCGTTCATCCAAATTAGACGAAACCAACGTCTACATTTTCGTCTTGACTCCACCTATCTAGTGAATCTATCCGATACACTTTTTGCAACTTTCAAATTTCGAAATTTGTTCAGATTCATATTCAAACTTGTTTTGGCTATAACTTGAGTTTCGTAACTCCGATTTAATTGATTCTTTTTGCTAATTGAAGCTCTTGACCTAAACTTTCTGATAAGACCAAATCCACCCAATTTTGGTACTGTTAGAAATTGTTTTCTGTTGCAAGAGTTAATTGCTAGTTTTTGAAGTTTTTCGAGATCTTTTCTTCGATTCTTTTGCATGAGTGCTTATGTATGCAATTGCTTGCTTACGTTAGATTGAACGGAGTGTGACGAGTAGAACTATCAGGAATTATGAGTGCGAAGGATCTTCATCAACAGTACAAGGCAAGTTCACACTTTGATCATACTCTTCTATACCCAGTTTTTATGCATTAGTTTTATCCTCAAACACTACATGACTAGGATGTGATTAACTTGTGGGTATTGGGAAGTAGATGATGAGGTAGAACCTATTGCCCTTTTATTATAAAACCCTTGGGAGTTACTTCCACGCTATGCTTATGTTGCCATGCTATGCTCGTAGACGTGGATTGGGTTTTGAGTGTATCCATGACAGATGTGAGATTTTTAATTAATGGTTCAACTTAAGGTGGCAACTTTAATACACATCTGGGTGGATTGCTTGTTTGGGCACCTGGGGATATACCAGTGTTGTCCTAGGAGATCCCGGGAATATACCGTGTGATCCTCCTACGGTCCGCCACCCAGGCTCAAAGGGATCATAAGATTATTCATGCTAGAAACTTCCGTGTGCAGCCACAAGCTATTATGGGCTCTAGCATAGTTGAGTATGTTACATGACCTCTTTCAGTGGTAGGCTAGCAGATGTAGGGGAAAGTAGGTGTAACGGTCTACCCGGAGTAAAGAGTAAATGTTTCTGAAAGACTGTGTCTCGGTCATCCGTTTCTCAAACACCATGTAGTGCGAGAAATCCAACGGAGGAGATCGAGTCTTGTGGGGAAAAGTGCACAAACCTCTGCAGAGTGTAAAAACTAATCATGATTAGCCGTGTCCCCGGTTATGGACATCTTGAGTATCTGGTTCTTGGATTTTCATATTGAATCCCATCACTCTAAATTAATTTGTTGGGATTAATGATTACTTTTAATTGGGATTGAGAGGGGGTTTTGCCTTCTCAATGTTTCAACCACCATGATAGTTAAATAAAATAAATTCCTTTGTTGTAGGAAAAAAATTTAGCTTTTCGCAAAATCATGTTAAACCTAGAGCCTCCACCAGCCAAATATGCATATAGTGATAGCTATTATTCATCATTATCCTATGGTGTGAATTTGCCAGTACATTCAATGTACTGACCTACATGGCTGCAACGTCTCATGTTGTAGGAATTCTTACGACGAGTAAGTGATACGTTAGGGTTACGATTTCTACACTCAACTTTGCCGTTGGTGTTGATGGGAATCCACAACCTTGTTGTTACTTCCGCTATATGGATTGAGGTAATAGTATTTACGTTACTTTATACATGTGATTTACCTCTGTTATAAATCCTCGAGTACTGTGTGTGTCAGCATACCGATCCAGGGATGACACTTAAGCACAGAGACTTTGATCCATTCGGGTCGGGTCGCTACAATTATGCTCAATCATTGATCCATTCATGAAACACACTCGCATATTATCTACACCCAATGCTCAAGTACGATCATACTGCCCCGTAGTTGGTGCTTTATAAGAAAAGATGGAGACTCAAAATAAAAATTGCATAAAGTAAATAGAAAGGCCCTTCGCAGAGGGAAGTAGGGATTTGTAGAGGTGCGAGAGCTCAAAGCGAAAAAGATAGAAATAAAAACATTTTGGGTGGCATGCTTTTCCTGTCAACGAAAACGACCGAGTAATTCCCAACACTTTCCATGCTAGATATATCATAGGCGGTTCACAAATAGAAAATAAAGTTTATTCCTTTTTCCACCATACTTTCACATTCCACGGCTAACTGAATCCACGGGTGCCATCCATACCAACACTTTCCAAGAAATTTATTATTTGACAACATAAAGTAAATTCATTTTTCATTTCGGGACTGGGCATCCCTAATACCTTTGCCGTACTCTCATGCAATGACAAGTGAATAAACACTCATCTTGAGAATAACACATCTAGCATGGAAAATATTGGCCACCCCCCGCCGCTTCATGAGCGGTACGAGCACACAAAAGAGAAATTTGTTTTGAAAATTAGAGATGGCACATACAAATTTGCTTAGAATGGCAAAAGAATACCGCATATAGGTAGGTATAGTGGACTCATATGGCAAAACTGGGTTTAAGGATTTTGGATGCACAAGTAGTGATCATACTTAGTGCAAATGAAGGCTAGCAAAAGATTGAGAAGCATCCAACCAAGAAACAAAAAATCTCATAAGCGAGCATTAAGCATAACTAACACCGAATAATGCACCACAAGTAGGATATAATTTCATTGCATAACTATTGACTTTCGTGCTTGCATAGGGAATCACAAACCTTAACATCAATATTCTTACTAAGCCATAATTACTCATTAACATGACTCACATATTATATCATCATATCGCAAAACTAATACAAGGAATCAAGTTTATTATGTCCAATGATCTTCATGAAAGTTTTTATTATATCCCTCTTGGATATCTATCACTTTGGGACTAATTTTATATGTTGCTTTTGATAGCTCAAACAAATCTAAGTGAAGAACATGAACATACAATTTTTCTTCTCTCAAAATAATTTAAGTGAAGCATGAGAGAGTTTCTAAAATTTTTACTAACTCTCAAATAAATCTAAGTGAAGCATGAGAGCATTTCTTCAAAAATACTAAAGCACACCATGCTAAAAAAAGATATAAGTGAAGCGCTAGAGCAATTCCAAAGCTCATAAAGATTTAAGTGAAGCATAGAGAGCAATTCTAAAATATCATGGCATAATTTTGGCTCTCTCAAATAGGTGTGTCCAGCAAGGATACTTGACTTAAAAAGAAGAGCAAAACAAGCAAAGACTCATAGCATACAAGACGCTCCAAGCAAAACTCATGATATGTGACAAATAAAAATATATCTCCAAGTAAAATACCGATGGTCGTTAGAAGAAAGAGGGGATGCCACTCGGGGCATCCCCAATCTTAGTTGCTTGTTCCTCTTTTGGATAATAACTTGGGGTGCCATGGGGCATCCCCAAGCTTAGGCTCTTCTTACTCCTTATTCCTTCATCCATCATGATCTCACCCAAAACTTGAAAACTTCAATCACACAAAACTCAACAAAACCTTCGTGAGATCCGTTAGTATAAGAAAACTAATCTTTACTTTAAGTACTGTAGAGAACCCATTCAAATTTTGTTATTGCATTATATCTACTGTATTCTAACTTTACCATGGCTTATAACCTCCAATAAAATGATAGATTCCCTCGGAGCCCCCCTCAGGTACTTTCTTGACCCATCGTGTGTCTTCTGGTCCAGAAAAAATCACCAAAAAGTTTCGCTGCGTTTGGACTCCGTTTGGTATTGATTTTCTGTGAAGTAAAAAACAAGCAAAAAACAGCAACTGGCACTGGGCACTATGTCAATAGGTTAGTCCCAAAAAAATGATATAAAGTTGCTATAAAATGATTGTAAAACATCCAAGAATGATAATATAACAGCATGGAACAATCAAAAATTATAGATACGTTGGAGACGTATCATGGGGCAGCTCGAGGCACCGGACGAAGTCACGTTCCAGACGAGGCCCATCATCAACTCTGGTGAGCGCATCATGCACGACCTTGTCCCCGCGCTCGGCGTGGTTTCGGCTGCCTTCACCGGCTCGTCCATCGTCCCCTTCGGCGTGCCGCGCGTCCCCGTCGCGCTCGCCCCCGACGAGTACCCTAGCGAGGTGCTCGACGTCACCGACTCGCCCGTCCCCGTTGGCGGTGACATCTCCAACGACGTGGTGGATCTCTACACCCGTGTGAAGGTGCTTGATGTTTGCTTGAACTACGTCGGTATTTCCCCAAAGAGGAAGGGATGATGCAGCACAGCAACGGTAGGTATTTCCCTCAGTGATGAGACCAAGGTTATCGAACCAGTAGGAGAACCACGCAACACCACGTAAACAGCTCCTGCACACAAAGAACAAATACTTGCAACCCGACGTAAGAGAGGGGTTGTCAATCCCTCACGGGTAAAAGGATAGATAAAATTGTAGTAGATTGGATAAATAGATCTCGCGGGAACGCGAGATAAAATAAATAAGTAAAAATTATAGCAAGGTATTTTTGTATTTTTGGATTAATAGATCTGAAAATAAAAGCAAATAAAAATAGATCGCGAAGGCAAATATATTAAAGAAGAGACCCGGGGGCCGTAGGTTTCACTAGTGGCTTCTCTCAAGAAAATTAGCAAACGGTGGGTAAACAAAATACTGTTGGGCAGTTGATAGAACTTCAAATAATCATGACGATATCCAGGCAATGATCATTATATAGGCATCACGTCCAAGATTAGTAGACCGACTCCTACCTGCATCTACTACTATTACTCCACACATCGACCGCTATCCAGCATGCATCTAGTGTATTAAGTTCATGGAGAAACGGATTAATGCAATAAGAACGATGACATGATGTAGACAAGATCTATTTATGTAGAAATAGACCCCGTCTTGTTATCCTTAATAGCAACGATACATACGTGTCGTTTCCCCTTCTGTCACTGGGATCAAGCACCGTAAGATCGAACCCATCACAAAGCACCTCTTCCCATTGCAAGATAAATAGATCAAGTTGGCCAAACAAAACCCAAATATCGGAGAAGAAATACGAGGCTATAAGTAATCATGCATATAATAGATCAAAAGACTCAAATAACTTTCATGGATAAAAACATAGATCTGATCATAAACTCAAAGTTCATCGGATCCCAACAAACACACCGCAAAAAGAGTTACATCAAATAGATCTCCGAGAGACCGTTGTATTGAGAATCAAAAGAGAGAGAGAAAGCCATCTAGCTACTAACTACGGACCCCAATGAACTACTCACGCATCATCGGAGAGGCACCAATGAGGATGATGAACCCCTCCGTGATGGTGTCTAGATTGGATCTGTGATTTCTGGAACTTGCGGCGGCTGGAATTGATTTTCTTCGACTCCCCTAGGGTTTCTGGAATATTGTGGTATTTATAGAGCAAAGAGGCGGTGCGGGAGGTCACCGAGGTGGGCACAACCTATCAGGGCGCGCCTGGGGGCCCAGGCGCGCCCTGGTGTCTTGTGCTCACCTCGGGCCCCCTCTTTGGTACTTCTTTGGCCCACTGGATGTCTTCTGGTCCAAAAAAAATCTCCAAAAAGTTTCGCTGCATTTGGACTCCGTTTGGTATTGATTTCCTGCGAAGTAAAAAAACAAGCAAAAAACAGCAACTGGCACTTGGCACTATGTCAATAGGTTAGTCCCAAAAAATGATATAAAGTTGCTATAAAATGATTGTAAAACATCCAAGAATGATAATATAACAACATGGAACAATAACAAATTATAGATACGTTGGAGACGTATAAGCATCCCCAAGCTTAATTCCTGCTCGTCCTCGAGTAGGTAAATGATAAAACAGAGTTTTTGATGTGGAATGCTGCCTAACATGTTCATCACATATTCTTTTCTTTGTAGCATGGACATTTGGACTTTTATATGATTCAAAGCAATAATCTAGTTTTGACATGAGAACTTTAATACTCAAGCATATCAACAAGCAACCATGTCTTTCAAAATATCAACGCTAAAGCAAGCTATCCCTAGCCCATTATGCTCAATCATTGATCCATTCATGAAACACACTCGCATATTAGCTACACCCAATGCTCAAATACGATCATAGTGCCCCTTAGTTGGCTCTTTATAAGAGAAGATGGAGACTCAAATAAAAATTGCATAAAGTAAATAGAAAGGCCCTTCGCGGAGGGAAGTAGGGATTTGTAGAGGTGCCAGAGCTCAAAGCAAAACAATAATAGAGATAAAAAACATTTTGGGAGGCATGCTTTTCCTGCCAACAAGAACGATCGAGAAGTTCCCAATACTTTCCATGCTAGATATATCATAGGCGGTTCCCAAACAGAAAATAAAGTTTATTCCTTTTTCCTCCATTTCTTTCACTTTCCATGGCTAGCCGTATCCACGGGTGCCCTCCATACCAACACTTTCCAAGTAATTTATTATTTGACAACATAAAGTAAATTCATTTTTCATTTCGGAACTGGGCATCCCTAATACCTTTGCCGTACTCTCGTGCAATGACAAGTGAGTAAACACTCATCGTGAGAATAACACATCTAGCATGGAAATATATTAGCCACCCCCTACCATTTCGCGAGCGGTACGAGCACACAAAAGAGAAGTTTATTTTGAAAATTAGAGATGGCACATACAAATTTGCTTAGAACGGCATAGAAATACCGCGTATAGGTAGGTATAGTGGACTCATATGGAAAAAACTGGTTTAAAGGATTTGGATGCACAAGTAGTGATCATACTTAGTGCAAAACGAAGGCTAGCAAAAGATTGAGAAGCATCCAACTAAGAAACAAAAAATCTCTTATGCGAGCATTAAGCATAACTAACACCGAATAATGCACCACAAGTAGGATGTAATTTCATTGCATAACTATTGACTTTCGTGCTTGCATAGGGAATCACGAACCTTAACACCAATGTTCTTACTAAAGCATAATTACCCATCAACATGTCTCACATATCACTATCATCATATCTCAAAACTATTACAAAGAATCAAGTTTATTTTGTCCAATGATCTTCATGAAAGTTTTTATTATATCCTCCTTGGATATCTATCACTTTGGGACTAATTTCATATGCTGCTTTTAATAAGCTCAAACAAATATAAGTGAAGAACATGAGCATCATATTTCTTTCTCTCAAATTAATTTAAGTGAAGCAAGAGAGAATTTCTTCAAAATTTAACTAACTCCCAAATAAATATAAGTGAAGCATGAGAGCATTTCTTCAAAAATAATAAAGCACACCGTGCTCAAAAAGATATAAGTGAAGCACTAGAGCAATTCTAAGGCTCTAAAGATTTAAGTGAAGCATAGGAGCAAGCATAGCATAATTTTTGGCTCTCTCAAAAAGGTGTGTCCAGCAATGATTCAAGACTCAAAATAAAAAGCAAAACGAGCAAAGACTCATATCATACAAGATGCTCCAAGCAAAACTCATAATATGTGACGAATAAAAATATAGTTCCAAGTAAAATATCGATGGTCGTTAGAAGAAAGAGGGGATGCCACTCGGGGGCATCCCCAAGCTTAGTTGCTTGATACTTCTTGAATATTACCTTGGGGTGCCTCGGGCATCCCCAAGCTTATCCTTTTGCTAATCCTTATTCCTTCACCCATCGTGATCTCACCCAAAACTTGAAAACTTCAATCACACAAAACTCAACAAAACCTTCGTGAGATCCGTTAGTATAAGAAAGAAAATCACTACTATAAGTACTGTTGCAAACCCATTCATATTTTATTTTTTCATTATATATACTGTATTCCAACTTTTCTATGGCAAAAATTCTTCAAAGGAAACCATAGAATCATCAAAACAAGCACACAATGCAAAGAAAACATAATCTGTCAAAAACAGAACAGTCTGTAGCAATCTGAAAACTTCGAATACTTATGTGACTCCAAAAATTCTGAAAAATTAGGAAAACGTGAGAAATTTGTTTTTAAATCTTCTACAGAAAGAATCAAATCAAAATTACTCTTATGTTAAAAATAAGAATTTTTTTCCTGAGCGGAAAAGTTTTTGTTTTTCAGCAAGATCAAATCAACTATCACCCAAATCATCCCAAAGGCTTTGCTTGGCACAAACACTAATTTAAACCACAAAAACACATCTAACCAGAGGCAGAATTGGGTATTTTATTGAAAACAGCAAGAAAACCAAAAAGCAAAAAGATACAAGTTGGGTTGCCTCCCAACGAGCACTATCGTTTTACGCCCCTAGCTAGGCATAATGCAAATGATCTATGTATTGTCATCTTTGTTTCGAGATCCATAAGATGCCCTCATGATTGATTCATATGGTGGCTTAATTCTAGTTCTAGGGAAGTGTTCCATACCCTTCCTTAGTGGAAATTGAAATTTAATATTGCCTTCTTTCATATCAATCACGGCATCAATAGTAGGTAAAAACGGTCTACCAAGAATAATTGCACAAGACGGATTGCAATCAATATCAAGAACAATAAAATCTATGGGCACATAATTCCTATTTGCAAGAATAAGAACATCATTAATTCTTCCCATAGGGTTTTTAATAGTAGAATCCACCAAGTGCAAATTTAAAGAGCATTCTTCAATATCGGTAAGACCAAGCACGTCACATAAAGATTTCGGAATTGTAGAAACACTAGCACCCAAGTCACATAAAGCAAAGCACTCATAATTTTTGATCTTGACTTTGATAGTAGGTTCCCATTCATCATGCAATTTTATGGAATTGAAACCTCTAATTCCAACTTTTCTTCTAAAGCTTTCATCATAGCATCGACAATATGTTTAGTAAAAGCTTTATTTTGTTCATAAGCATGGGGTGAATTTATCATGGATTGCAACAAAGAAATACAATCAACCAAAGAGAAACTATCATAATTAAAGTCTTCGTAATCCAAAAGAGTGGGCACATCACTAGTTAAATTTTTGACCTCTTCAAACCCACTTTTATCAAATTTTTCAACAAGATTTTCACCCTCCAAATTATCGGGACGCCTTCTAGCTAAAGTTGACTCTTCTCCAGTCCCTTTTTCATCAATCTTAATTTTACTAAACAAGGAATCAATAGAAGAAGCACCAATCATTTTAAGATCTTCATCACTTTTACGAAAGCAATCACTAGAAAACGCTGTTTCTAAAAATTCTCTTTTAGCTCTAAGCATAGCGGTTCTTTTCTTACTTTCATCCATAGAAACATATAAATCTTTAATTGATTCCTCAACCTTACGCACAAAAATTTTCAGCTTGAGATTTTCTACATCATGGGAAATTCTATCAATACTTCTAGACATATCATCAATCTTATTCAGTTTTTCTTCTATTGTAGTATTGAAAACTTTTTGAGTATTGATAAATTCTTTAATATTATTCTCAAGATCAGAGGTGTTCCTATTATTATTATTATTATTATTATAAGAAGGATTACCATAGGTATTACCATAATTATTATAGGAATTACTAGGAAAAGGCCTAGGATTAAAATTACCTCTATAAGCATTATTACAGAAATTGTTTCGCGAAATAAAGTTCACATCTATGGCATCATTATTTTGCTCAATCAAACTAGACAAAGGCATATCATTAAAATCAATAGGAGCACTTTTATTAGCAACCAATTTCATAAGAGCATCAACTTTTTCACTCAAAGAAGAAATTTCTTCAATCGAATTAACTTTTTTACTAGTAGGAGCTCTTTCGGTATGCCATTGTGAATAATTTGCCATAATATTATCAAGCAATTTGGTGGCTTCACCCAAAGTAATTTCCATAAAAGTACCACCCGCGGCGGAATCTAAAAGATTTCGAGAAACAAAATTCAATCCCGCATAAAAAATTTGTATGATCATCCAAAGATTTAACCCATGAGTTGGGCAATTCCTTAGCATCAATTTCATCCTTTCCCAAGATTGTGCAACCTGCTCATGTTCAAGTTGCTTGAAATTCATAATCTGGGTTCTAAGGGAAATAAATTTTGCGGGCGGAAAATACTTAGTAATAAAAGCATCTTTCCACTTACTCCGAGGTTCCAATGATAAAAGCATCTTACCAAATTTTTGCACGATCTCGCAAAGAAAACGGGAATAATTTCAACTTCACAATATCATTGTCCACATCCTTTTTATTTTGTATATCGCATAAATCCATGAATGTGTTAAGATGGGACGCGACATCCTCATTAGGAGTACCGGAAAACTGATCTTTCATAACGAGATTCAACAAAGCGACATTAATATCACAAGATTCCGCACTAGTGGTGGGAGGAGCAATCGGAGTGCTAATAAAATCATTGTTGTTGGTATTGGAGAAATCACACAACTTGGTGTTCTCTTGAGTCAATGTGACTATGCAACAAGATTGCACTCAAAAACATATCTGACGAGAAAACGGCGAACGGAAAAGAGGGCGAATAAAACGGCAAATTTTTGTGAAGTGGGGGAGAGCAAATGGAAAATAATGTAAATTGCAAGGAGATGAGATTGGTGATTAGGAACCTGGTAGATGTTGATGATGTCTCCCCGGTAACGGTGCCAGAAATTCCTTTTGATGTTTTCTTGAACTACGTCGGTATTTCCCCAAAGAGGAAGGGATGATGCAGCACAACAACGGTAGGTATTTCCCTCAGTGATGAGACCAAGGTTATCGAACCAGTAGGAGAACCACGCAACACCACGTAAACAGCTCCTGCACACAAAGAACAAATACTTGCAACCCGACGTAAGAGAGGGGTTGTCAATCCCTCACGGGTAAAAATGATAGATAAAATTGTAGTAGATTGGATAAATAGATCTCGCAGGAACGCGAGATAAAATAAATAAGTAAAAATTGCAGCAAGGTATTTTTGTATTTTTGGATTAATAGATCTGAAAATAAAAGCAAATAAAAATAGATCGCGAAGGCAAATATATTAAAGAAGAGACCCGGGGACCGTAGGTTTCACTAGTGGCTTCTCTCGAGAAAAATAGCAAACGGTGGGTAAACAAATTACTGTTGGGCAATTGATAGAACTTCAAATAATCATGACGATATCCAGGAAATGATCATTATATAGGCATCACGTCCAAGATTAGTAGACCGACTCCTGCCTGCATCTACTACTATTACTCCACACATCGACCGCTATCCAGCATGCATCTAGTGTATTATGTTCATGGAGAAACGAAGTAATGCAATAAGAACGATGGCATGATGTAGACAAGATCTATTTATGTAGAAATTTACCCCATCTTGTTATCCTTAATAGCAATGATACATACATGTCGTTTCCCCTTCTGTCACTGGGATCAAGCACCGTAAGATCGAACCCATCACAAAGCACCTCTTCCCATTGCAAGATAAATAGATCAAGTTGGCCAAACAAAACCCAAATATCGGAGAAGAAATATGAGGCTATAAGTAATCATGCATATAAGAGAACAAAAGACTCAAATAACTTTCATGGATAAAAACATAGATCTGATCATAAACTCAAAGTTCATCGGATCCCAACAAACACACCGCAAAAAGAGTTACATCAAATAGATCTCCGAGAGACCTTGTATTGAGAATCAAAAGAGAGAGAGAAAGCCATCTAGCTACTAACTACGGACCCCAATGAACTACTCACGCATCATCGGAGAGGCACCAATGAGGATGATGAACCCCTCCGTGATGGTGTCTAGATTGGATCTGTGGTTTCTGGAACTTGCGGCGGCTAGAATTGATTTTCGTCGACTCCCCTAGGGTTTCTGGAATATTAGGGTATTTATAGAGCAAAGAGGCGGTGCGGGAGGTCACCGAGGTGGGCACAACCCATCAGGGCGCGCCTAGGGGCCCAGGCACAACCCATCAGGGCGCGCCTGGGGGCCCAGGCGCGCCCTGGTGTCTTGTGCTCACCTCGGGCCCCCTCTTCGGTACTTCTTTGGCCCACTGGATGTCTTCTGGTCCAAAAAAAATCTCCAAAAAGTTTCGCTGCGTTTGGACTCCGTTTGGTATTGATTTCCTGCGAAGTAAAAACAAGCAGAAAACAGCAACTGGCACTTGGCACTATGTCAATAGGTTAGTCCCAAAAAATGATATAAAATTGCTACAAAATGATTGTAAAACATCCAAGAATGATAATATAACAGCATGGAACAATAAAAAATTATAGATACATTGGAGACGTATCAGTGCTCACCACCGGCTCCGCTTCCTCTTCGTCTAGTGCCACGAAGAAGGCCACCGCGGCCAAGGCCATAGCCGCTCGAGTCAGCATGGCCGACCTGCTGCGCAATGCTTCAGAACCTCAGCATCCCCATCGCCACCGACATCGACGCCACCCAGGCCAGGGTCCGGCTCGACGAGGAGCACGTGCGCCTACTGGATGAGACCACGGCGCTTGCTGCTACGCAACGCCGGCTGGAGTCCACCCAACGGGAGCGCGACGTCTGGTACGGCTTCACGCCGACCGCGGCCGAGCCTAGCCGGGTCACCGAGGTGCGAACCCGTGGCGGCGCCATCGGCCGCGCGCTGGGCATGGTCTCACCCGTCTACGAGACCCCCGTCAAGAACATGCGTGGCACGGAGGCGGCCGCTGTGGGCCTGGAGCTTCTGCAGGGCGAGGAGCTGCTTGAGCGCCTGCAGCACATGCACGAGCTGCTCGCCGCGACGAACACGCAGCAGAACCACCTCGACGCTCCTGCGGTGTCCGGCTCGCACCGCGCCAGGGACCGTGAGCCTCGGGACACCCAGCAAGCATCTTCTCCGCGCGCCAGCGAAGCCCAGTCCAGGAGAACCCGAACCCGGCGAGACCGCGCCCTGACGGCTGGCGATGACTTGGGCAACGAGCCGGCTCCAGACGTTCGGCGCCGGCAAGATCTCCCCCCGCCATCCGGATGGCGCGGCCGGCCGGCTTCAGCCGGTCCGGCTCCCCGCGGCCCAGTCGCAAGCCGGCTGGGTCCGCGCGACATCGACAACAACGACGCTCGCCACCGCATCGAGCAGCTCGCCCTCTCCCTCGAGCTGGAGGAAGACAACGCGGTTGGCTCGGCTTGCTTTGGCCCGCGCATCCACGACGACCCATTCAACAAGGGGTTCACGCTTCCCCGAGACACCCCCAAGTACAACGGGACCGTACAGACGGAGGACTGGCTTATCGACTACACCACGACCATTGGCATCGCGGGAGGCAACCGACGCCTGGTCGTGCGCTACGCCCCGCTCATGCTGCAGGGCTCGGCCAAGACGTGGCTGAACAGCCTGCCGGCTGGCAGCGTCAACTCGTGGCTCGACTTCGAGCAAACCTTCATGCGCAAGTTCACTAGCACTTACAAGCTGCCCGGCCGGCCCAGCCAGCTCGCCATGTGCGTCCAGGGGCCGGAGGAGACCGGCCGCCAGAACCTTGCATGCTGGACCGAGCTCCGGAACAGCTGCGAGGGGGTCCACGGGGTTCAAGCCATCCAGTACTTCGTGAGCGGTTGCCGAGATGGCACCCTGCTCCAGCACAAGCTCATGCGCTCCGAGCCGACCACCATGGCCGCACTCATGGTCATAGAGGACAAGTACACCATGACCGACTCCGCCATGAAGATCCAGGTGGTGTTGGACGACGCCGGCAAGGTGTTGCCGGCGCCGACTCCCAAGCTGGCTCGCAAGAGCAGCCGCCAGCAGAACAACCAGTAGAACAACAAGTGTAAGGCTGAGCAGCCGGCTCCCCGCTACGACAACCGCCTCGTCGCTACCGCCGATCAAGCACCCGCAGCCGAGCCGACCGGCAACCGGCGTCAGCGAACCAGCAGGACCGCCTGGCAACCCGCCATGAGCTTCGAAGAGATGCTTGACGCCCCTTGCAAGCACCACAGCGACGCAAGGCCGTCCACGCACATGCTCCGGTAGTGCGCCATCAGCAAGCGCATCATGGGGGGCGACATTCCTCCGCCTCCTGCTCCGGCACCGGGTGCGGGGTAGCCGGCTCCGCCGCCACCTCTGCCCCTGGCAGCCGATGCCATGCGCGATGAAGTCTTCCCCAACGCAAACAATTGCTATGTCGTCTTCACCAACATGGGCGGCGACAAGCACAGCGAGCGCCTGCTTCCGCAGGAGGTGAACACCGTCATCTCGGCCGTGCCTGAGTACATGCACTGGTCGGAGCGCTCGGTCAGCTGGACCCGAGAGGACCACCCGGCCGTCATGCCTATGCCGGGTGGCTCCACCCTCGTCCTTGACCCCACCATAGTCGTCGAGAAGCGTACCTGCAAGTTCTCGCGAGTCCTCATCGATGGGGGCAGCAACATCAACATCCTCTACCGCGACACTATGACCAAGCTCGGCATCGAAGCAAGGCAGCTGGAGCCGAATCGGACGGTGTTCCACGGCATCGTGTCGGGTCTCTCCTGCTCCCCGATCGGCCGGATCCAGCTCGACGTCCTGTTCAGCACCCGCGACCACTTCCGACGCGAGCTGATACGTCTCCAAGGTATCTATAATTTTTGATTGTTCCATGCTATTATATTATCTGTTTTGGATGTTTTATATGCATTAATATGCTATTTTATATTATTTTTGGGACTAAACTATTAACCTAGAGCCTAGTGCCAGTTTCTGTTTTTTCCTTGTTTTTGAGTTTCGCAGAAAAGGAATACCAAACGGAATAAAACTTTCGCGATGATTTTTCTTGGACCAGAGGGAAACCAGGAGATTTGGAGATGAAGTCGGAGGAGCCATGAGGCGGCCACAAGGACGGAGAGCGCACCCAGGGGGGTAGGGCACGCCCCCACCCTTGTGGGCCTGTCGTGCACCTCCTGACCTAATTCTTTCGCCTATATATACTCATATATCCCCAAACCAACAGGGGCATCCACGAAAAGACTTTTCCACCTCCGCAACCTTCTGTACCCGTGAGATCCCATCTAGGGACCTTTTCCGGCACCCTGCCGGAGGGGGATTCGATCACGGAGGGCTTGTACATCAACACCATTGCCCTTCCGATGAAGCGTGAGTAGTTTACCACAGACCTACGGGTCCATAGCTAGTAGCTAGATGGCTTCTTCTCTCTCTTTGATTCTCAATACCATGTTCTCCTCGATGTTCTTGGAGATCTATTCGATATAATACTTTTTTGCGGTGTGTTTGCCGAGATCCGATGAATTGTGGATTTATGGTCAGCTTATCTATGAATATTATTTGAATCTTTTCTGAATTCTTATATGCATGATTTGATATCTTTGTAATTCTCTTCGAACTATCGGTTTGGTTTGGCCAACTAGATTGGTTTTTCTTGCAATGGGAGAAGTTCTTAGCTTTGGGTTCAATCTTGCGGTGTCCTTTCCCAGTGACAGTAGGGGCAGCAAGGCACGTATTGTATTGTTGCCATCGAGGATAAAAAGATGGGGTTTTCATCATATTGCTTGAGTTAATTCCTCTACATCATGTCATCTTACTTAATGCATTACTCCGTTCTTTATGAACTTAATACTCTAGATGCATGCTGGATAGCGGTCGATGTGTGGAGTAATAGTAGTAGATGCAGAATCATTTCGGTCTACTTGACATGGACGTGATGCCTATATTCATGATCATTGCCTTAGATATCATCATAACTTTGCGCTTTTCTATCAATTGCTCGGCAGTAATTTGTTCACCCACCGTATTATTTTCTATCTTGAGAGAAGCCTCTAGTGAAACCTATGGCCCCCGGGTCTATTTTCCATCATATAATCTTCTACTTTTCATCATACAAGTTTCCGATCTACTATTTTGCAATGTTTTACTTTTCGATCTATAAAACAAAAATACCAAAAATATTTACTTTATCGATTATCTATCTCTATCAGATCTCACTTTTGCAAATAACCATGAAGGGATTGACAACCCCTTTATCGCATTGGGTGCAAGTTGTTTGATTATTTGTGCAGGTATTCGGTTATTTGTGCGTTGTCTCCTACTGGATTGATACCTTGGTTCTCAAACTGAGGGAAATACTTATATCTACTTTGCTGCATCACCCTTTCCTCTTCAAGGGAAAAACCAACGCAAGCTCAAGAAGTAGCAGGAAGAATTTCTGGCGCCGTTGCCGGGGAGATCTATGCCAAGTCAAGACATACCAAGTACCCATCATAAACTCTCATCTCTTGCATTACATTATTCACCATTCGCATCTTGTTTTCCTCTCCCCCACTTCTAAAACGATTTTTGAAAAGATTTGCCTTTTTATTCGCCATTCTTCCATTCGATCTTTTGTTTGCTTGTGTTACCATGTGCCTTCTTTTTGCTTGCATCTTCGCTTGCTAAAAGTTTATGGATCCTCATCCACTTGCTAATCTTTTTAAGAGATCCAATTATGATGAACCAATTTCTAGTGATTTGAGTGCACTAGATTATCTTTATGAAGTTTTGCTTGAAATTCATGAATCTGAAAATTGTGATGAAGTGTTAAAAGAAGAAATCTATGAAGTGATTCACGATATCTCCTTGGATGAAAAGCATGATTGCAATGGTTCTACTATAAATTCTATTAATGTCATTTGTGCTAATGATATGCAAAACCCTAAGCTTGGGGATGCTAGTTTTGCTAGGTCCACTACTTGTTGCAATGATCATGATTGGGGTGATTTTTCTTATGATCTTGAAAATTTATTTAAACCTCATGATGAATATGTTTGCAATAATATTGAAAGTGGGTTTGGAAGAGTTTCAACTTTAGGAAATAATTATCCCACTACTTTTGAGTATGATCAATCTTATGAAATTTTTGATAAAAGTGGGCTTGGAGAGGTCGTGACTTTATTTGATGATAATCCCACTATTTTGGAAGAGTGTCAACTTCGCATGCATGTGGATCGTGTTGAGAATATGTTATGTGATAGCTATTTTGTTGAATTTGCTTATGATCCTACATGTAATTATTATGAGAGAGGAAAATATGGTTGTAGAAATTTTCATGTTACTAAATTACCTCTCCTCATGTTGAGATTGCTATCGTCTCTTTCTTCTTCCTTGCATATGCTAGTTTTTGCTTGCCTTGATAATTTGTTTGCTTATAAAATTCCTATGCATAGGAAGTATGTTAGACTTAGATGTGTTTTGTCACGTGTTTTATGATGTTCTCTTTGTGCTTCAATTCTTCTCTTTTATGTGAGCATCATTGAAATTATCAATGCCTAGCTAAGGGCGTTAAACAATAGCGCTTGTTGGGAGGCAACCCAATTTTATTTTTGTTTCTGCTTTTTTGGTTCTGTTTTGCAATAAATAATTCATCTAGCCTCTGGTTATATGTGGTTTTATGTTTTAATTAGTGTTTGTGCTAAGTAAGACCTTTGGGATGGCTTACGGTGATAGTTGATTTGATCTTGCTGAAAAACAGAAAATTTTGCGTCCAGTCTCAGAATTTTAATAATTCACTGGAGCGTTGAAAAACCCTGAATTTTTAATACGAGATTGATATACAAATTTACTATGTTATCATAGATTTTCAGAAAATTTGGAGTTAAATAAGTATTAGAATAATTCGGATCTTCGCAGACTGTTCTGTTTTTGACAGATTCTGTTTTCTTTGTGTTGTTTGCTTATTTTGATGAATCTATGGGTAGTATCGGGGGGTATGAACCATGGAAAAGTTGGAATACAGTACATATTACACCAATATAAATAAATAATGAGTTCACAACAGTACCAAAGTGGTGATTTATTTTCTTATACTAACGGAGCTTATGAGATTTTCTGTTGAGTTTTGTGTTGTGAAGTTTTCAAGTTTTTGGGTAAGGATTTGATGGACTATGGAATAAGGAGTGGCAAGATCCTAAGCTTGGGGATTACCAAGGCACCCCAAGGTAATATTCAAGGACAACCAAGAGCCTAAGCTTGGGGATGCCCCGGAAGGCATCCCCTCTTTCGTCTTCATCTATCGGTAACTTTACTTGAGACTATATTTTTATTCACCACATGATATGTGTTTTGCTTGGAGCGTCTTGTATAATTTGAGTCTTTGTTTTTTAGTTTGCCACAATCATCCTTTCTGTACACACCTTTTGAGAGGGACACACATGAATCGTGATTTACTAGAATACTCTTTGTGCTTCACTTATATCTTTTGAGCTAGGCAATTTTGCTCTAGTGCTTCACTAATATCTTTTTAGAGCACGGCGGTGGCTTTATTTTATAGAAATTATTGAACTCTCATGCTTCACTTATATTATTTTGAGAGTCTTTAAACAGCATGGTAATTTGTTTTGGTTATGAATTTAGTCCTAATATGATAGGCATCCAAGAGGGATATAATAAAAACTTTCATATAAAGTGCATTGAATACTATAAGAAGTTTGATTCCTTATGATTGTTTTGAGATATAAAGATGGTAATATTAGAGTCATGCTAGTGAGTAATTGTGGATTTGAGAAATACTTGTGTTAAGGTTTGTGATTCCCGTAGCATGCACGTATGGTGAACTGTTATGTGATGAAGTCGGAGCATGATTTATTTATTGATTGTCTTCCTTATGAGTGGCGGTCGGGGACGAGCGATGGTCTTTTCCTACCAATCTATCCCCCTAGGGGCATGCATGTAGTACTTTGTTTCGATAACTAATAGATTTTTACAATAAGTATGTGAGTTCTTTATGACTAATGTTGAGTCCATGGATTATACGCACTCTCACCCTTCCACCATTGCTAGCCTCTCTTGTACCGCGCAACTTTCGCTGGTACCATACACCCACCATATACCTTCCTCAAAACAGCCACCATACCTACCTATTATGGCATTTCCATAGCCATTCCGAGATATATTGCCATGCAACTTTCCACTGTTCCGTTTTATTATGACATGCTTCATCATTGTCATATTGCTTTGCATGATCATGTAGTTGACATCGTATTTGTGGCAAAGCCACCGTTCATAATTCTTTCATACATGTCACTCTTGATTCATTGCACATCCCGGTACACCGTCGGAGGCATTCATATAGAGTCATATTTTGTTCTAAGAATCGAGTTGTAATTCTTGAGTTGTAAGTAAATAAAAGTGTGATGATCTTCATTATTAGAGCATTGTCCCATGTGAGGAAAGGATGATGGGGACTATGATTCCCCCACAAGTCGGGATGAGACTCCGGATGAAAAATAAAAAAAAAGGCAAAAAAAAATGAGAGAAGGCCCAAATAAAAAATAAAAAAATGAGAGAAAAGAGAGAAGGGGCAATGTTACTATCCTTTTACCACACTTGTGCTTCAAAGTAGCACCGTGATCTTCATGATAGAGAGTCTCCTATGTTGTCACTTTCATATACTAGTGGGAATTTTTCATTATAGAACTTGGCTTGTATATTCCAATGATGGGCTTCCTCAAATTGCCCTAGGTCTTCGTGAGCAAGCGAGTTGGATGCACACCCACTTAGTTTCTTTTTGAGCTTTCATAAACTTATAGCTCTAGTGCATCCGTTGCATGGCAATCCCTACTCACTCACATTGATATCTATTGATGGGCATCTCCATAGCCCATTGTTACGCCTAGTTGATGTGTGTGACGACCCCGGCTTAATCGTGCACTAATCATACACGCAAATGCACACGATCAAGCCTAAGGACTCACTTAAAGATATCACACCACAACTCTAAAACATAAATAAATTCATACAAGCTTTATATTACAAGCTAGGGCCTCGAGGGCTCGAATACATAGCTCGATGACATACAAGTGTCAGTGGAAGCATCAGATATCTGGGTACAGATATATTACAGAAATAGAGATAAGCCTTTATGAAGGCGGGGTAAAATAAAATACTACAATTGAAAGGCGTAGGCCTCCTGCCTAGGACCCTCCGAATCCTACTCCTGGTCGTCTGTCGGCTCCTCGTAGTAGTACTCGCCGGGAGGGTAGTAGTAGTAGCCGTAGTCGTCGACAGGGGCAGCTAACTCAGGGGCTCCGTCATCTGGCGGCGTCAATTGGATATGGGGAGAAAAAGAAAATAAAGCAAACGTGAGTACTCATCCGAAGTACTCAGCAAGCAAGGCTCTACACTACATATGCAACATTTCCAAAGGGGGCTGTATATGTGGACTGGGCTGCAGAAATGCCATAATATAGGGGGAAAGCCTAGTCCTATCGAAGACTAGCATCTTCGATCATCTTCATCGGTCTTGCAGCATTAGAAGAGTGCATATTAACATAATATAAAGTAGTAGTAATGCTATCAACCTCGCCCAGAGATCCTTCCTCGACTCCCTGCGAGAAAGCGATCCTAGAGCCATACTATCCAGTATCATCTCAAGTCACCAGTTCTAGTTGTACCGATCGGGATACAACTCCGAGTGTCCGTTACCATAGGACAGGCTATCGATAGATTAGTTCTTCCCTGCAGGGGTGCACCAACTTACCCACCACGCTCGATTAACTCCGGCTGGACACACTTTTCTGGGTCATGCCCGGCCTCGGCCAAACGATACGCCACAACCCGACCAAATACCTAACAGAGAGGTCAGCACACCGGACTAAACCTATGCCCCCAGGGGTCTTGGGCCATCGCCCCGGACGCTCCTGCACGTTGCGTACACCGCCGGTGAGCAGACCTAGCAACCCCTTAATACAAGTGCGGTTGCGTTACCAGTCCAACCCAGCGTGTGCCGCTCAGTTGCTGACGTCTATTAAGCTTCGGCTGAAGTATACGACGCAGAACGCCCATACTATGCCCACGTGATGGTTAGTGCTATCAGGCCAGAGGCCCCACGGATCAAATATCCAAAACGTTAGTGGATTAGGAGCGCGCGGTAACGAGCAGAGACTCACGAAAGATGTGACCCCGTCGCCCCATCTCGAGGACTTGCGGCAAGGGCTAGGAATGCCCGGCCACGCCTCGTGTTCAACTCTCGGGCACCATCCAGGTCCACCCGATTCCACATCACTCGCAATTAAGCTCGCGCGGGTACCCCTCAGGGCCGACCCGTCTTTAGTTTCATGTTTCAGTGTACAGTCATAGTATCAACGGTATCCGTGTGTCTAACACCAAGGGGAACCCGGAGGAATCACTCTCGATGGAGTTCCCTCTGATGTTAACGTCAAGGTGAACAAAGGAGGAATCACCCTCGAGGTCCACACTTGAAATGTTGCACGACGACGTCGCTATCGGGGGTGGTGTAGGAGGAATCACCCTCGCTTACCACGACCGATTAACTAACCTACAAGGTTATCATCCGAAGTGCTGACGAGGTATCACCCTCGTCACTCGATAGTAACCCAGTAGTGTCGGCAACTAAGGGGGAAAGTGACGTGCGGTGTCGGGACCTGGTCTTCAATCCCGTTGCACGGGTCTTCTGATCATCCAGCGGGGCAGTCGTGATAAGTGGGGTCTCTGATGGTCTCTACCCAACCTATTCTAAACGGTTTAGGATAACAGGTAAGTATCAACAGCAGGTTATAAGTAAACAGGCTATGCAGCAGATATAGGATACAGTAACAGCAGCAGATTCTAATGCAAGCATTAGAGAGAAGAGAATGGGCGATATCGGAATGCTCAAAAGGGGGGCTGCTTGCCTGTCTGCTCGACGGCAAGAGTCTGATCGTCAGGAGCGTAGTCGACCTCCGGAGCTGCGTCAGTCTCGGGGGCTACGTCAACGTCGGGGTCTACCAAGAGAGAAGAGGGGGAAGAAACATATAAATACACAGCTAACGATGCAACACAGAACATGTCATGACTAGGATGCAGTGCAGGGTTGCCTGAAGTATGTCTAAGTCATTTTTAGTTATTTTAGGATTAGTGTTGGATTTATTAACCGGTGATTATGCACTATCATCTACCGGAATCGGAGGGAAGGTTATGGGTTCTCCTATGTAGGGGGTTCTGGCATCGAAACAGACGACACGATCAGATTCGTCTCGTCGTTCTGATCAATTTTCATGTTTTAAGTTTTTCGATCCGAGCTATGGTTTAAAAGTTATTAATTTTCAAAGTTTAAACAATTTTTTGGAATTATTTTTATTATCAGAAAATGATATATGATGTCAGCATGAGGTGTGGATGATGTCAGCAGGTCAACAGAGTTGACCAGGGTCAAATATGACATGTGGGCCCAGCGGGACCCACATGTCAGTCTCTGATAATTAACAGAGTTAGTTAAAACTAATCCAGAGAGTTATTTAGCAGCTGGTCCCACATGTCATAGGCTACTTAGTATATTTAGTTTATTTTTATTTATAAAATGTTTTAGTTAATTTAACAAGGCGGTGGGGCCCACGTGTCAGTGACACTGGACCGGCCCAGTCAGCAGTTGACTAAAGTCAACTGGGCCAGCGGGGCCCTGGGGCCACCAGGCAGTGACTCTGGGGGTGGACCCAGGTCAGCCAGGTCAGCACCGGCGCCGAAGTTGCACCGGCGAGGCCATATGTGGCGGCCGAACACCGGAGACGGCCGGAATCGCGCTACGGAGCACCGTTCGAGCTGCGGCCGGGTGCGTTCGAACGCTGGAGATCTCGTGTGTTGAGTGGTGCCACTGGCCGGACCAGAGAGTGGCCGGAACTGGCCGGACGGCGAGGTTTGGCGGAGGCCGAACCCCGACGGACTCGCGCGCGTTAAACCGAGGGCCAAATCGAGCGGTGATTCATTCCTACGGCATCTGCGCGACGTCGCAAGCACGATGGGCACAAGCCCAAGACCAAATGGTCGTCGGAGGCTCGTCGACGATGAGCTCCGCGGCGATCCGTTCGTGCGCGCATGGAGGAGACAGCTAGAGCACGCGAGAGCCAACCAGAGGGGAGGGGAAAAGGTGGAGCTCACCGAGCGGCTCGCACGTCTGGCCGTTGACAGTTTCGTAGCTGCAGGGACGACGCCGGAGACGAAGGCGAACATCGGCGGCCGGAGATGTGGACGAGAAGGATCCAGCTCCTCGGTGCTCCCCCGCTCCAACTGAGACCACCGATCGACGGAGTAGTCGATGGCGGATCTCCTTGACCAGTCGGTGGAGCGAGGTGGCAGCTGTGGCCGCGGTGACGAGCGAGGCATGGCGGCGATCGCGTCGGGCGTCGATGGGGAAAAAGGAGGAGAGAGCGAGGGGAGAGGGGAGAATGACGGGGAGGAGGCCAGGGGGAAGGAACGGCTTCGGCCTTATCCCCCTCGGCTGTCGGTGGCCGTCGCGGCCGACGCCGTGTCGACGTCCGGCTGGCGCGCGTGCGCGCGGCCATGGCGCGGCCGACACGGGGAGGAGGGAGGCGTCGTGGGCTGGGCCGTGCCACTGTGCACTTAGGACCAGCTCACAGTAGCTGCTAGGATTTTTATTTTGCTTTTGCATTTTCTTTTCTGTTTTGGTAATAGTTAGGCCACTATTGCACTTTTATAAAATATGGAACTTGGCCCAAATATTACAATGCAATATTTCTTGTCACCAAAAACTGGTTTGGGTAAAGTAGGATCTCATTGGGATTTTATATTATTATAAATGGATTAAATAGTGCTGATTTGGTGCTGTTTCAAGTGGCTTGAGTCATTTACCTAACTCATTTAATATTGCTCATGATTTTATAAATGCTTCTGGATTATTTGCTATCTAGTGAACATTTTTCCCATAGTGTTTGAGCAAAGTTATTTTGCACTTTTGAATTTTGAGTTGATTTTCAGAATAGAATTTGAATTGTTTTGGTTAACCACTATGACTAGGCACTGCAAATGATATGACTTGGCATTATTAGCAGTTGATCACAGTGACTAATACACAGGGGTGTTACAATGTGAGACTATCTCCCTCTTTTTGTCTTCTCCACAACCACCTTCTATTCCACCTATAGTGCTATGTCCATGGCTCACGGTCATGTTTTGGTGAAAGTTGAAAAAGTTTGAGAACATCAAAAGTATGAAACAATTGCTTGGCATGTCATCGGGGTTGTGCATGATTTGAATATTTTCTGTGCTGAAGATGGAGCATAGCCAGACTATATGATTTTGTAGGGATAAGCTTTCTTTGGCCATGTTATTTTGAGAAGACAAAATTGCATTGTTAGTATGCTTGAAGTATTATTGTTTCTATGTCAATATTAAACTTTTGTTTTGAATCTTACGGATCTGAACATTCGTGCCACAATAAAGAAAATTACATGGATAAATATGTTAGGTAGCATTCCACATCAAAAAATCTTTTTTTATCATTTACATACCCGAGGACGAGCAGGAATTAAGCTTGGGGATGCTTGATACGTCTCCAACGTATCTATAATTTTTGATTGTTCCATGCTATTATATTATCTGTTTTGGATGTTTTATATGCATTAATATGCTATTTTATATTATTTTTGGGACTAACCTATTAACCTAGAGCCCAGTGCCAGTTTCTGTTTTTTTCCTTGTTTTTGAGTTTCACAGAAAAGGAATACCAAACGGAGTCCAAACGGAATAAAACTTTCGCGATGATTTTTCTTGGACCAGAAGGAAACCAGGAGACTTGGAGATGAAGTTGGAGGAGCCACGAGGCAGCCACAAGGATGGAGGGTGCGCTCAGGGGGGTAGGGCGCGCCGCCCACCCTTGTGGGCCCTTCGTGCACCTCCTGACCTAATTCTTTTGCATATATATACTCATATATCCCCAAACCAACAGGGGCATCCACGAAAAGACTTTTCCACCGCCGCAACCTTCTGTACCCGTGAGATCCCATCTAGGGACCTTTTCCGGCACCCTGCCGGAGGGGGATTCGATCACGGAGGTCTTCTACATCAACACCATTGCCCTTCCGATGAAGCGTGAGTAATTTACCACAGACCTACGGGTCCATAGCTAGTAGCTAGATGGCTTCTTCTCTCTCTTTGATTCTCAATACCATGTTCTCCTCGATGTTCTTGGAGATCTATTCGATGTAATACTTTTTTGCGGTGTGTTTGCCGAGATCCGATGAATTGTGGATTTATGATCAGCTTATCTATGAATATTATTTGAATCTTCTCTGAATTCTTATATGAATGATTTGATTTCTTTATAATTCTCTTCGAACTATCGGTTTGGTTTGGCCAACTAGATTGGTTTTTCTTGCAATGGGAGAAGTGCTTAGCTTTGGGTTCAATCTTGCGGTGTCCTTTCCCAGTGACAGTAGGGACAGAAAGGCACGTATTGTATTGTTGCCATCGAGGATAAAAAGATGGGGTTTTCATCATATTGCTTGAGTTAATTCCTCTACATCATGTCATCTTACTTAATGCATTACTCCGTTCTTTATGAACTTAATACTCTAGATGCATGCTGGATAGCGGTTGATGTGTGGAGTAATAGAAGTAGATGCAGAATCATTTCGGTCTACTTGACACGGACGTGATGCCTATATTCATGATCATTGCCTTAGATATCATCATAACTTTGCGCTTTTCTATCAATTGCTCGGTAGTAATTTGTTCACCCACCGTATTATTTTCTATCTTGAGAGAAGCCTCTAGTGAAACCTATGGCCCCCGGGTCTATTTTCCATCATATAATCTTCTACTTTTCATCATACAAGTTTCCGATCTACTATTTTGCAATCTTTTACTTTCCGATCTATAAAACAAAAATACCAAAAATATTTACTTTATTGATTATCTATCTCTATCAGATCTGACTTTTGCAAATAACCATGAAGGGATTGACAACCCCTTTATCGTGTTGGGTGCAAGTTGTTTGATTGTTTGTGCAGGTATTCGGTGATTTGTCCATTGTCTCCTACTGGATTGATACCTTGGTTCTCAAACTGAGGGAAATACTTATCTCTACTTTGCTGCATCACCTTTTGCTCTTCAAGGAAAAAACCAACGCAAGCTCAAGAAGTAGCACGAGCCCATCTGGTTCGAGGTGGTGGACCTGTCCAACCCTTACCATGCGCTGCTGGACCGGCCCGCGCTGGCAAAGTTCATGGCGGTCCCCCACCATGCTTACCTGAAGATGAAGATGCTGGGTCCCAAGGGCCTCATCACTGTCGCCGGCGACTACAAGAAATCCCTGGAGTGCGCCCGTGTCGGCGCCAAGCTAGCCGAGTCGCTGGTCATAGCCGAGGAGCGACGCCAGCTCGACCGGATTGTAGCGCTAGCTGGCGAGCAGCCGGCCGTGCCGACTCCAGCCAAGGAGTCGGCTAGCGAGGCCTCGTTCCAGACGTCTAAAGACACCAAGAAGATCCTGCTCAACCCGTCCGACCCCAGCCGCAGCGAGTACATTGTTGTGGGCACCCGCCTCAGCAGCAAATAGGAAGGCGAGCTTGTCGGTTTCCTCCGTGAGAATCGAGATATCTTCGCATGGTACCCAAAGGACATGCCAGGTGTTCCGAGGAAGTACGCCAAGCACAAACTACACGTCCGCAAGGATGCCAAGCCTGTCCGTCAACCCCTACACCGCTTTTCTGAGGAGAAGCGGAGAACCATTGGTGAAGAGGTCGCCCGGTTTCTCGCCGCCAGCTTCATCATGGAAGTATTTCACCCCAAGTGGCTGGCCAACCCAGCCCTCGTCCTGAAGAAGAACAACACCTGGCGCATGTGCATAGACTACACCAGCCTGAACAAGGCCTGCCCCAAGGATCCTTTTGCCCTCCCATGGATAGATCAAGTGATCGAGTCCACGGCAGGCTGCGAGCTCTTGTCCTTTCTGGACGCTTACTCCGGCTACCACCAGATCAAGCTGGACCCAGCCGATGCCCTGAAGACGTCCTTCATCACGCCCTTTGGGGGCATACTGCTACATCACCATGTTGTTTGGCTTGAAGAACGCCCGTGCCACATTCCAGCGCTGCATGCAGAAGTGCCTACTGCAGCAACTCGGTCGCAACGTGCACGCCTACGTCGACAACATCGTGGTGAAGATCAAGCAGCACCTCACGCTCCTAGCCGACCTCAAGGAAACCTTCGCCAACCTGCGCCGGTACGAGATCAAGCTCAACCCGAAAAAGTGCGTATTCGGCGTGCCAGCCGGCCAGCTGCTCGACTTCCTCATCTCGGAGCGCGGAATTGAGGCTAACACGGAAAATATCAAGGCCATCGAGCGTATGCGCAAGCCGACCCGGCTGTGCGATGTCCAGAAGTTCACCGGCTGCTTGGCCTCTCTCAGCCGGTTTCTCAGCCGGCTGGGCGAGAGGGCCTTGCCCCTGTATCAGCTGATGAAGAAGACGCCATCGCTTGAGTGGCACAACCAGGCGGACGAAGTTTTCCGGGAGCTCAAGCGCATGCTCTCCACAACACCCATTCTGGCCGCGCCGGCCGACAAGGAGCCGATGTTGCTATACATTGCCGCCACCTCGCGCGCGGTCAGTACGGTACTGGTGATCGAGCGCCCAGAGAAAGGCAAGATCAGCAGATCCAGCGTCCGGTCTACTACCTGAGCGAGGTGCTATCCGCCTCCAAGCAGAACTACCCTCACTACCAGAACATGTGCTACGGCGTGTACCTCACCGCCAAGAAGCTGAAGCAGTACTTCCTGGAGCACACCATCACCGTGGTTAGCACGGCTCCCATCGGCGAGATCATGGGCTGCCGGGATGCCTCCGGCCAGGTAGCCAAGTGGGCTATTGAGCTGGCCAGCCACACATGTTGAAAACTGTGGACTATATGGTCTACCCTCTAATTCCTCTGCCTTATCCATGGTGCCGCTCACAATGGATATTGAGACTAGAGGGTAGGGACCTATTTATAGACTCCACTTCCAGGCGTTTTATTACTCCACCCGTTTCCGGAAAGATCCGTACGACTCCTGGGCAATGTTACCAACCACGATAAAACATGCCAGTTTTTCAAGTCTAAATATACTAGTCCCTAGCACACATGTGTGAGTCATGTGCCATGATTAGATTGTATATGTGAGATCAACTTCCAATCTTAATCATGTGGGTCAAATGCCTGCAGAACCGATCCAACAAAACAAACCTAGCTCTTCCACCTTGTGATGTCCCGGGAAATTACGTACGTACATATAAATTCCAGTAGAATCGATCCCTATTAATTCCTCTACTGTATTCCATCACAGTCGCCCTCGGCACCTCGAGTATTACTTCCTCGAGTGAAATTCGGTATCAATTATTCCCCGTCACAAATATTAATAATAAGAGTAATTCCATGTTGAGTTAAATAAATAATAACCATGTTGAATAAATGTTGAAAGCCACATAAATTTCCAACATCTCCCACTTGGCTAAAACATATTAATCAATAAATGAAGTTCTATGTATAAACATGTTTTGAAAAGAATTCCTGACTATAGTCAGTGAACCTGCACCATATTAGTATTATTATACAAACAAATGAAATATACGTACCTGAGTTTAATCATTCCACACCTCGTGTATACAATGGTAACTCCTCAATGTGTTTACTTTTAACCAAAAACTCCGGAATAGTTGACAGGTTGTGATGCACATTCCATGATCTTATATGATGCGTGTGATTCCCTTAGCCACACATATTTTCGTCCATTGCTTGAATGCACCAATAAATTCTGGTAGCTAAGGTTGATAGTATAAAAAAATACAAATTCCGATACCATTTAGTATCCCTTTTACCTCAGGAGTTCAAACATAAGTCCTCACTGAGTATGATTCCCCTTATCAAGGTATTTTAACAGGTTTGCAATTTTCCATAGAAAAATGTATCACAACACTTTCTATGTATTCCCACTCCCAAAATCGGAATTTCCAAATGTGCCTTCCATTTGAAAGTTATAAGATAACAAAGCTTTCACTTCCATCAATGTAACATTATTGTTGCAAACAGAAAAATTAAAAAATAGCATTAACATATATAATAGTAATGCAAAATAGTTTACACTTACATTTGTGGATGGCCGTTTTGCTTCCTCTTAGAAAACCATGTGACCTACTATTCCATTGATGTGAAGCTTGTTATAAGACATACATTAATATACTAAATTAGCAAACCATGTCTTTATTTCCTCCTTCCCTAAATTCCGAAGAAAGAGCTTCCACAAAGTATATCTCCCTTTGTGTAAACAATTGAATAATAAGAGTAACATTATAATTGATATTCCAGTGAGCCAAATTTCCTTTAAAAAACACTCACATACAATGGGCTTGCGGTTGTTTGGTAAGATAATAAGTTCCCAAACTTTATTCTTCCCCGTTGAGTGTATTCCTTCCCGCATTTCTTCCACCCATAGCTTGCGTTGATGGAAAAGTAAAGCTTTCTTAAGAGACTTTAGTTACTCCTCTAAGAATTCAGAGTCACTTCCCCCAAAAACACACGATAATTATCCAAACATGATATTCCAAGTTATTTCCTCCCACTTATCCTAAGCATGTTACTGTCAATAGTTACACTTGTAGTTTCCTTCGGGGTCAAGATTATATTCTAGTATGATTGCCAATAATTCCACCATAACATTGTGCTCCCACTTTCCTCCAGCTTTCCTTTTCCAGATAAAAGAAAATACCCTTGATCCACTAGAATAAAAATTAAAAAATTCCTAGTGTGTGCTTTGTATTAACGGAGAATTTCCTGCCAAAATAAAATATTTCCTTCCAGTCTACAAACCATAAGGAGTGACTGTGCTAGATAAAAAAATAATATAAATGCAATATGTAATGCTTCTTCCAAAGAAAAGAAAAAACAAGGGAGTATCAAAGATATTCAATTCCTCCACTCGATTGTGAAGTATATACTATATCACAATGGGGATGTAGTTCCCTGCTCTTTACATATTAAATTGATATATTCCTGAAGTGTACTTCCCCCACCAATCAGTTCTTAAGACTTTGATATTCTTTAATCAACTGATTTTCCACTTCAGTACACCATGTGAACATCACAATAAAACCTTCCGACTTGTATAATGAAAGGTAAACATATAACCATATAAAGTGCAATCATCGATGAGTGAAAATGAGATAAACAGTCTGACCTCTAGTGAGAGTGTCCAAAAAATACCATAGGTATGGATTAAAAAATGATGTGAAGCTTTGCATCTCCTTCCACCTTAGGAAAAGGCGTGCAAGTCAAATACCCATCATATATGTGCTTTAGAAAACCAAATTCCTCCCACTAAAGTTTTCAATCCCGGAATTAGTAAGCCACTCGATCCGATTCCATATATGTGACCAAGTCGCTCATGACAAAAATAATAAATTCCAAGCATGTGTTCCCATTATTAGCATTCCTCTCTATGAAGTTATCTTCCCCAAATAACAATTTGGCGTGCTAGTTTCCAATGAACCATAAAGAAAGAATAGACCATTATGTGAAATTCCGTAATGCACTACTTTTATCATTGAGCAATATTTCCACTCTTCCTTTTCCAAATAGTATTTCATAACCAATGGGTTCCAAGATAGAACCATAATTAAATCCCTTCACATTGAAGTTGCATATAGAGTGTCCTATAACAATAATACTTTTCCTCCACCAGGGAGTTTCATGGAAAAAATTCCAATTCCAAAGTGTATAAGATTTAGTAGCAATGACAAAACACACAATATATAAAATTTCCTTTGGTACTGTTAGCATGTCAATAAAATTGCTATTGTATTCCAGCAATATAATACATAGAACCTTAAATCCACAACCCAACTATTTGAAAGTAGTGACATGTACATATTCGATGCAAATATTAACAATGTGCGTACCGTTAAGTGAGAGCAAATTTCCTTAATTTTCCGGAGTGGTTCCCATCTTCCTCCATAAATAACTAATTGTCAACAGTAGACAATTCCATGAATTCCTTTTCATGCAAAGTTAGCATTATTACCACAATTTTCCTCCACTTACTCCTTGCCAATTCCATTGATAAATACTATAATTTTCCTTTCCAAGGTGCAGTTAACAATATTTGACCAAACCCTTCCCCTAGAAAGTTTTATATGTTGTTCCATAGAGCGAATAATGCCCCATATTGTACAATATCAAATGAAATTAAATCAATTGGGCAGAGCTAGAAATAACCAATATATAGCCAGCAATATGTATTTCCCGAGAGATATCACACCCAAAAAAACACATTACATTCCAAATTGCACTAATTTTCCATGCAAGTTGTTCACTCTCGTATTTAACAGCCAATAAATAAATAATAGAATTATCATAAGTACATAAGCTATTTGCTATCCATAATATTTTTCCTTTTCCTCAACAGTGGCATTTAAATTTGGTCTGTTCCGATTTGTTTAGTCAATAAACTGATCACTGTTCCTTGTAGGAAATAAATTTATTCATAGCTTCCAAACCGTGATTAGCCATGTAGTCTGTGAGTTATAAACAAGTTAGACATAAACGGTATTGAATGCCACACTGTGAAATTAAATAAGAGTTACCGATCGATTGGCAGTTACTGATCGATTGACTTGGCGAAGACTTTGGTAGGAAAAATCCACGTAACCAACTTAATTCTGTGAAACATTGAGATGCTCCCTTAATCCTCGTGTAAGGTACTCTTCTTCCGGTAGTAGTAGTCGACCGCTTTGGCAGAAAAGAAAACAAAGTAGTACTTATTTCCAAAAGCACGTATGCACACATGGATCTTAAAATTCCATTGATTTTCATGATGGACTCGTAAGTCATAGCAGCGGCAGCAGGCGTATGCATGACATGCAGTTTCTGAGCAGCTAGCTCGTTCAGCTCGCCGAGTTGTCGTCTGGTGAAGATAACGGAGCAGCAACAACCTCGTCAGGGGAAGACATGGCGAGTATACGGACGAACGGGTGCCACACGATGCCCCGGGTTCCATGTGAAGTCAGTGGGGTACGGCAGAAGGACCCCTGTTCCGCGCAAGGTCGACGAGGGCCAACGTGTCCGACTTGGCGCGTGTGGAGAATTCATCAACGGACTTCGTCGTGGGCTGGATTCCGAAGCAAGGCAGTAGCCGCAATGAGCACGTACTTAGACCTAATCTAATTGATTCCTGTAGATCGTAGCAATGCTATACTTGATTTCCTCCGTCTTCGATCCATGTAAACATGCACAAATCTGACCGGAGCAGCAAAACAAGTTGTCATGTTTCCCGTTGTTCCTCGATCCGTGCGCAGAGGAAAAACAATCTGCATACACGGACAGAGTTTAATGTCGACTTCATGTTAGCCGGATTAAATCTTTAATCCCAGATCCAATCTAAGACGAATCTGTAAACAATTTTCTCCCGTAATTCCTGCCAAGCTTCGGATCGCTCAGCAGATGTATTAATCTGTTCCTACTCAAATCCTGTGAACTTGATTGATAGCAAGTCGTAGGACTAGAACTCCTCGATCGAACCCAACTCCTGGCGACTTGGTGCTTCACACAACACAGGAAGATGTCGACGGAGACACCAGCAATCAGCGGAAACTAAACACATGATCAATTAATCACCGAGGCAGAGTTGCGCAGCGGATTAGGTTTCCGGCGGCCGTAGATTACGGCGTCGTCCACATCGGCAGAGTTGCAGCAGATTAGAGTTAGGCGACTGCGTCCGAACCTTGCTCTGATACCAATGTTGAAAATTGTGGACTATATGGTCTACCCTCTAATTCCTCTACCTTATCCGTGGTGCCGCTCATAATGCATATTGAGACTAGAGGGTAGGGACCTATTTATAGACTTCACTTCCAGGCGTTTTATTATTCCACCTGTTTCTGGAAAGATCCGTACGACTCCTGGGCAATGTTACCAACCACGATAAAACATGCCAGTTTTTCGAGTCTAAATATACTACTCCCTAGCACACATATGTGAATCATGTGCCATGATTAAATTGTATATGTGAGATTAACTTCCAATCTTAATCATGTGGGTCAACAGCCTGCAGAACCGATCCAGCAAAACAAACCCAACTCTTCCACCCTGTGATGTCCCGGGGAATTACGTACGTACATATAATTCCAGTAGAGTCGATCCCTATTAATTCCTCCACTGTATTCCATCACAGTCGTCCTCGGCAGCTCGAATATTACTTCCTCGAGTGAAATTCGGCATCAATTATTCCCCGTCACAAATATTAATAATAAAAGTAATTCCACGTTGAGTTAAATAAATAATAACCATGTTGAATAAATGTTGAAAGCCACATAAATTTCCAACAACACAATCATCTACGAGCCCCGCACCACCATCAAGGCCCAGGCGCTGGCCGACGTCCTCGTCGACTGGACAGAAACCCAGTATCTGCCGCCACCACCCGACTCGACGCACTGACGCATGCACTTTGACGACTCCAAGATGCGATCCGGCTTGGGAGCCTGCATCGTGCTATCTTCCCAGAAGGGCGACCAGCTGTGATACGCGCTGCAGATCCACTTCGCCGCCTCCAACAACGTCATCGAGTACGAAGCACTCGTGGACGTCCTCCGGCTGGCTAAAGAGATCGGCATCCGGTGCATCCTCTCCTACGGCGACTCAGGTTTGGTGGTGCAGTAGACCTCCGGCGAGTGGGACGCCCGAGACACCAACATGGCCAGCTACCGCTTCATGGTCCAGCAGCTTTCCGGCAACTTCGACGGCTGCGAGTTCCTCCACATCCCCCGTGCGGACAACGAGGCCACCGATGCGCTGGCCAAGATAAGTTCTAGCCGACAGGCAATCCCACCCGACATCTCCCTCGAGCACTTGCGCAAGCCTTCCATCAAGCCATCCCCCAACTCCGAGTCCATCTTTGTCCCAGGCGACCCCGCGGCTCCCCCACCCAACCCCTAAGACCCCGGCCCAGTCCCGAGGGCTGCCGGCTCCGGCGCGGGGGCTGTCGGCTCTAGCTCGGGGGCTTCTAGCTTGGTCCCGGGGGCTGCCGGCCCCGCCCCGGGGGCAGCGGATTCAGACCCAGGGGTTGCCGGCTCCGGCTCGGGGCCTGCCACCCCGGATCCCGTCCAAGTGGTCATCTTCACGGAGGTAACAGCTCCGTACTGGGCCCAGCCGATCCTCACTTTCCTGGAAAGCGGAGTGCTCCCCATGGACGAGACCGATGCCCGGCAAGTGCAGCGCCGGGCATCCGCCTACAACATCATCAACAACGAGCTCGTCAACCGCAGCGCGACAGGCGTGTTCCAGCGCTGCGTCGAGTAAGACAAGGGCATTGAGATCCTCCTCGACATCCACCAGGGCGAGTGCGAGCACCACGCCACCTCGAGGTCCCTGGTGGCCAAAGCTTTCCGCCATGGCTTCTATTGGCCCTCAGCCCTCAAAGAAGCCGAGTCACTCGTCCTCAAGTGTGAGGGTTGCCAACGCTTCAGCAAGCGCATCCACCAGCCGGCTACGGCCCCCCAAACCATCCCGATCACCTGGCCCTTTGCCGTCTGGGGGCTCGACATGGTGGGGCCCTTCAAAACCGCCCGAGTCGGCATGACACACTTGCTGGTGACCGTCGATAAGTTCACCAAGTGGATCGAGGCGCGGCCGATCAAGAAACTTGACGGGCCGACGACCGTCTGGTTCATCAAAGACATCGCGGTTCGCTACGGCGCCCCGCACAACATCATCACAGACAATGGCAATAACTTCGCCAAGGGCGCACTGGCGCAATACTGCTCTGTATCCGGCATCCGGCTCGACTTGGCCTTAGTCGCTCACCCTCAATACAACGGCTAGGTCGAGCGGGCAAATGGCCTGATCTTGGTCGGCATCAAGCCGCGACTCGTCGAGCCCCTCCTCCGCTCACCCGACAGCTGGCTCGACGAGCTGCTGGCCGTCCTCTGGAGTCTCCGGACAACGCCGAATCGATCGACCAGATTCACCCAGTTCTTCCTCGTCTACGGAGCCGAAGCAATCATCCTGACCGATATCGAGTTCGACTCGCCTCGGGTCACCATGTACACAGAAGCCGAAGCCAAGGAAGCCCGCGAAGCCGCCGTCGACCTGCTCGAGGAGGCGCGCCTATTGGCCCTCAGACGATCGGCCATCTACCAGCAAAACCTACGACACTACCACAACAAGAAGATCAAGCCCCTCGCATTCCGCGAGTGCGACCTCGTACTCCGACTCGTCCAGCAGCAAGCCGGCCAGCACAAACTGGCCTCCCCTTGGGAGGGCCCCTTCATCGTCAGCAAAGCCTTGTGCGACCGCAACGCTTACTACCTCATCGATGCACGCAAGCCGAACAAGTGCAAGAGAGACATAGCCGGCGAAGAGAAAAGCCGACCATGGAACGCGGAGCTCCTCCGCCTGTTTTACAGTTAGTTGTATGCATGTATTGTTGGGAAACGTTGCATGGAAAACAAAAAAAATTCTATGCACACGCAATGATCTATCCATGGAGATGCATAGCAATGAAGGGAAGAGTGTGTCTACGTACCCTCGTAGACCATAAGAGGAAGTGTTTCACAACGCAGTTGATGTAGTCGAACTTCTTCGAGCTTCAACCGATCAAGTACCGAACGCACGACACCTCCGCGTTCTGCACACATTCAGCTCGGTGACGTCCCTCGCCTTCTTGATCCAGCAAGATGTCGATGTAGTAGATGAGTTCCGTCAGCACGACGGCATGGTGACGGTGATGGTGAAGTGATCTTCGCAGGGCTTTGCCTAAGCACTACGAAAATATGACCGGGGGTGAAAACGGTGGAGGGGGGCGCCGCACACGGCTAGGCAATTGTCGGGACGTGCTATACACCCCCCTCCCACACACACACACACACACACACACACACACACACACACACACACACACACACACACACACACACACACACACACATATATATATATATATATATATATATATATATATATATATATATATATATATATAGGTGGGGGAGAGGAGGGAGCAGCCAGGAGGGCGCCCCAAGTAGGCCAAATCCTACTTGGGTTCCTCCCCCAAGTGGCGCCTCCCCTTCCATATTTGTCGTATGGGGTGTGGGAAGGAAAGGGGGTGGGGGGAGAGGTGGAAGGAAGGGGGAATCCTATTCCCTTTCTTTCCTTTCCACCTTCCCCTTTCCTTCTCCACCTTGCCCGGCCCATATGGGGGGCGCACCAGCCCCTTGTGGCTGGTGTGTTTCCCCTCTTGGCCCATAAGGCCCATATCTTTTGCCGGGGGTGCCCGGAACCCCTTCCGGTGACCCGATAAGTACCCGGTGACCCCCGAAACACTTCCGGTGTCTGAATACTATCGTCCTATATATCAATCTTTACTTCTCGACCATTTTGAGACTCCTCATCATGTCCGTGATCTCATCCAGGACCCCGAACAACATTCGGTCACCAAATCACATAACTCATATAATACTATATCGTCAATGAACGTTAAGCGTGCGGACCCTATGGGTTTGAGAACTATGTAGACATGACCGAGACACCTCTCCGGTCAATAACCAATAGCGGAACCTGGATGCTCATATTGGCTCCTACATATTCTACGAAGATCTTTATCGGTCGTACCGTTATGACAACATACGTAATTCCCTTTGTCCATCGGTATGTTACTTCCCCGAGATTCGATCGTCGGTATCTTCATACCTAGTTCAATCTCGTTACCGGCAAGTCTCTTTACTCGTTCCGTAATACATCACCTCGTGACTAACTCCTTAGTCATTTGCTTGCAAGCTTATGATGTGTATTACCGAGAGGGCCCAGAGATACCTCTCCGATACTCGGAGTGACAAATCCTAGTCTTGATCTATGCCAACTCAACAGACACCTTTGGAGATACCTGTAGAGCATCTTTATAATCACCTAGTTACGTTGTGACGTTTGATAGCACACAAGGCATTTCTCCGGTATCTGGGAGTTGCATAATCTCATAGTCGAAGGAATATGTATTTGACATGAAGAAAGCAATAGCAATAAAACTGAACGATCATTATGCTAAGCTAACGGATGGGTCTTGTCCATCACATCATTCTCCTAATGATGTGATCCCGTTATCAAATGAAAACTCATGTCCATGGTCAGGAAACCTTAACCATCTTTGATCAACGAGCTAGTCTAGTAGAGGCTTACTAGGGACACGGTGTTTGTTTATGTATTCACACATGTATTATGGTTTTCGATCAATACAATTCTAGGATGAATAATAAACCTTTATCATGAATAAGGAAATATAAAATAACAACTTTATTATTGCCTCTAGGGCATATTTCCTTCAGTCTCCCACTTGCACTAGAGTCAATAATCTAGATTACATTGTAATGATTCTAACACCCATGGAGTCTTGGTGCTGATCATGTTTTGCTCGTGGAAGAGGCTTAGTCAACGGGCCTGCTACATTCAGATTCGTATGTATCTTGCAAATTTCTATGTCTCCAACCTTGACTTGTTCACGAATGGAGTTGAAGTGTCTCTTGATGTGTTTGGTTCTCTTGTGAAACTTGGATTCCTTCGCCAAGGCAATTGCTCCAGTGTTGTCACAAAAGATTTTCATTAGATCCGATGCACTAGGTATTACACCTAGATCGGATATGAACTCCTTCATCCAGACTCCTTCATTTGCTGCTTTCGAAGCAGCTATGTACTCCGCTTCACACGTAGATCCCGCCACGACGCTCTGCTTGGAACTGCACCAACTGATAGCTCCACCATTCAATATAAATACATATCCGGTTTGTGACTTAGAGTCATCCGGATCAGTGTCAAAGCTAGCATCGACGTAACCATTTACGACGAGCTCTTTGTCACCTCCATAAACGAGAAACATATCCTTGGTCCTTTTCAGGTACTTCAGGATGTTCTTGACCGCTGTCCAGTGATCCACTCCTAGATTACTTTGGTACATCCCTGCCAGACTTATAGCAAGGCACACATCAGGTCTGGTACACAACATAGCATACATGATAGAACCTATGGCTGAAGCATATAGAATGACTTTCATTTTCTCTCTATCTTCTGTAGTGGTCGGGCATTGAGTCTTACTCAACTTCACACCTTGCAACACAGGCAAGAACCCTTTCTTTGACTGATCCATTTTGAACTTCTTCAAAACTTTATCAAGGTATGTGCTTTGTGAAAGTCCTATCAAGCCTCTCGATCTATCCCTATAGATCTTGATGCCCAATATATAAGCAGCTTCACTGAGGGCTTTCATTGAAAAATTCTTATTCAAGTATCCATTTATGCTATCCAGAAATTCTATATCATTTCCAATCAACAATATGTCATCCACATATAACATCAGAAATGCTACAGAGCTCCCACTCACTTTCTTGTAAATACAGGCTTCACCGAAAGTCTGTATAAAACAATATGCTTTGATCACCTCATCAAAGCGTATATTCCAACTCCGAGATGCTTGCACCAGTCCATAGATGGATCGCTAGAGCTTGCACACCTTTTTAGCACCTTTAGGATCGACAAAACCTTCTGGTTGTATCATATACAACTCTTCTTTGAGAAATCCATTAAGGAATGCAGTTTTGACGTCCATTTGCCAGATTTCATAATCATAAAATGCGGCAATTGCTAACATTATTCGGACGGACTTAAGCATCGCTACGGGTGAGAAAGTCTCATCGTAGTCAACTCCTTGAACTTGTCAAAAACCTTTTGCGACAAGTCGAGCTTTATAGACAGTAACATTACCATCAGCGTCAGTCTTCTTCTTGAAGATCCATTTATTTTCTATGGCTTGCCGATCATCGGGCAAATCCACCAAAGTCCACACTTTGTTTTCATACATGGATCCTATCTCAGATTTCATGGCCTCAAGCCATCTATCGGAATCTGGGCTCATCATTGCTTCTTCATTGTTCGTAGGTTCGCCTTGGTCTAGTAACATGACTTCCAGTACAGGATTCCCGTACCACTCTGGTGCGGATCGTGTTCTGGTTGACCTACGAAGTTCTGTAGTAACTTGATCTGAAGTTTCATGATCATCATCATTAGCTTCCTCTCTAGTTGGTGAAGGCATCACAGGAACGGTTTTCTCTGATGTGCTACTTTCCAATTCGAGAGAAGGTATAATTACCTCATCAAGTTCTACTTTCCTCCCACTCACTTCTTTTGAGAGAAACACCTTCTCTAGAAAGGTTCCATTCTTGGCAACAAAGATCTTGCCTTCGGATCTGTGGTAGAAGGTGTACCCAATTGTTTCCTTAGGGTATCCTATGAAGACGCACTTCTCTGATTTGGGTTCGAGCTTATCAGGCTGAAGCCTTTTGACATAAGTGTCGCATCCCCAAACTTTAAGAAATGACAGCTTAGGTTTCTTGCCAAACCATAGTTCATGCGGTGTCGTCTCAACGGATTTAGACGGTGCCCTATTTAACGTGAATGCAGCTGTCTCTAATGCATAACCCCAAAACAATAGTGGTAAATCGGTAAGAGACATCATAGATCGCACCATATCTAATAATGTACGGTTACGACGTTCGGACACATCATTACGCTGTGGTGTTCCAGGTGGCGTGAGTTGTGAAACGATTCCACATTGTTTTAAATGAAGGCCAAACTCGTAACTCAAATATTCGCCTCCACTATGAGATCGTAGAAACTTTATTTTTTTGTTACGATGATTCTCCACTTCACTCTGAAATTCTTTGAACTTTTCAAATCTTTCAGACTTGTGTTTCATTAAGTAGATATACCTCTGCTCAAATCATCTGTGAAGGTCAGAAAATAACGATACCCGCCGCGTGCTTCAACACTCATCGGACCGCATACATCGGTATGTATTATTTCCAATAAGTCATTAGCTCGCTCCATTGTTCGAGAGAACGGAGTTTTAGTCATCTTGCCCATGAGGCATGGTTCACAAGTATCAAGTGATCCATAATCAAGTGATTCCAAAAGTCCATCTGTATGGAGTTTCTTCATGCGCTTTACACCAATATGACCTAAACGGTAGTGCCACAAATATGTTGCACTATCATTATCAACTTTGCATCTTTTGGCATCAATATTATGAATATGTGTATCACCACAATCGAGATTCAACAAGAACAAACCATTCCTCAAGGGTGCATGACCATAAAACATATTATTCATATAAATAGAACAACCATTATTCTCTGACTTAAATGAATAACCATCTCGCAATAAACAAGATCGAGATATAATGTTCATGCTCAACGCTGCCACCAAATAACAATTATTCAGGTCTAAAACTAATCCCGAAGGTAGATGTAGAGGTAGCGTGCCGACGGCGATCACATCGACCTTGGAACCATTCCCGACGCGCATCGTCACCTCGTCCTTAACCAATCTTCGTTTAATCCATAGCTCTTGTTTCGAGTTACAAATATGAGCAACCGAACCAGTATCAAATACCCAGGCGCTACTATGAGCATTAGTAAGGTACACATCAATAACATGTATATCAAATATACCTTTGTTCACTTTGCCATCCTTCTTATCTGCCAAATACTTGGGGCAATTCCGCTTCCAGTGTCCAGTCCCTTTGCAGTAGAAGCACTCAGTTTCAGGCTTGGGTCCAGCTTTGGGCTTCTTCCCGGGAGTGGCAACTTGCTTGCCATTCTTCTTGAAGTTCCCTTTCTTTCCCTTACCCTTTTTCTTGAAACTAGTGGTCTTGTTAACCGTCAACACTTGATGCTCCTTCTTGATTTGTACCTCCGCAGCCTTAAGCATTGCGAAGAGCTCGGGAATTGTTTTGTTCATCCCTTGCATATTATAGTTCATCACGAAGCCTTTGTAGCTTGGTGGCAGTGATTAAAGAACTCTGTCAATGACACAATCAACTAGAAGATCAACTCCCAGCTGAGTCAAGTGATTATAATACCCAGACATTTTGATTATGTGTTCACTGACAGAACTGTTCTCCTCCATCTTGCAGCTATAGAACTTGTTGGAGACTTCATATCTCTCAACCCGGGCATTTGCTTGAAATATTAACTTCAACTCTTGGAACATCTCATATGCTGTATGACGTTCAAAACGTCTTTGAATTCCTGGTTCTAAGCCGTAGAGCATGGCACACTGAACTATAGAGTAGTCATCAGACCGCGTCTGCCAGACGTTCAAAGCGTCTACATTAGCGGGAGGGGGCTTGTCACCTAGCGGTGCATCAAGGACATAATTCTTCTGTGCAGCAATGAGGATAATCCTCAAGTTACAGACCCAATCCGTGTAGTTGCTACCATCATCTTTCAACTTAGCTTTCTCTAGGAACGCATTAAAATTCAGGGGAACGGTAGCTCGGGCCATTGATCTACAACATAGATATGCAAAACTATTAAGACTAGGTTCATGATAAATTAAGTTCAATTAATCAAATTACTAATGAAATCCCACTTAAATAAACATCACTCAAGTTGTCTAAGTGATACATGATCCAAATCAACTAACCCATGTTCGATCATCACATGAGATGGGGTAGTCATCAATGGTGAACATCTCTATGTTGATCATATCTACTATATGACTCATGTTCGACCTTTCGGTCTCCAGTGTTCCGAGACCATGTCTGTACATGCTAGTCTCGTCAAGTTTAACCCAAGTATTCTGCATGTGCAAAACTATCTTACACCTGTTGTATGTGAACGTAGAGTCTATCACACCCGATCATCACGAGGTGCTTCGAAACGACGAACTTTGGCAACAGTGCATACTCGGGGAGAACGCTTTTATCTTGAAATTTAGTGAAGGGATCATCTTATAATGCTACAGCCATTCTAAGCAAAATAAGATGCATAAAGGATAAACATCACATGCAATCAAAATATGTGACATGATATGGCCATCATCATCTTGTGCTTTTGATTTCCATCTCCAAAGCATTGTCATGATCTCCATCGTCACCGGCTCGACACCTTGATCTCCATCGTTACGTCAGGGTCGTCTCGCCAACTATTGCTTCTACAACTATTGCTAACGCATAGCGATAAAGTAAAGCAATTACATGGCGCTTGCAATTCATACAATAATTAAGAGACAACCGTAAGGCTCCTGCCGGTTTACGATATTACAAAACATGATCATCTCATACATCAACATATATCACATCATATCTTGACCATATCACAGCACATCATGCCCTGCAAAAACAAGTTAGACGTCCTCTACTTGTTGCAAGTTTTATGTGGCTGCTACATGCTTCTAGCAAGAACCGTTCTTAACTACGCAAAAACCACAACGGTGATTTATCAAGTTTGCTATTTTAACCTTCTTCAAGGACCGACCATAGTCAAATTTGATTCAACTAAAGTAGGAGAAACAGACACCCGCCAGCCACCTTTATGCACAACTAGTTGCATGTCAGTCAGTGGAACCGGTCTCATGTGCGTGGACATGTAAGGTTGGTCCGGGCCGCTTCATCCCACAATACCACCGAATCAAAATAAGACGTTGGTGGTAAGCAGTATGACTATCACCACCCACAACACTTTGTGTTCTACTCGTGCATATCATCTACGCATAGACCTGGCTCGGATGCCATTGTTGGGAAATGTTGCATGGAAAACAAAAAATATTCTACGCACACGCAAGATCTATCCATGGAGATGCATAGCAACGAGGGGGATAGTGTGTCTACGTAACCTCGTAGACCATAAGAGGAAGCAATTAGTAACGCGGTTGATGTAGTCGAACTTCTTCGCGATCCAACCGATCAAGTACCAAACGTACGACACCTCCGCTTTAGCACACGTTCAGCTCGGTGACGTCCTTGCCTTCTTGATCCAGCAAGACGTCGAAGTAGTGGATGAGTTCCGGCAGCACGACGACGTGGTGACGGTGATGCTATCTCCGTAGGGCTTCGGCTAAGCACTACGAGAATATGACCAAGGGACAAAACTGTGGAGGGGGGCGCCGCACACGGCTAAGAGATTGTCGTGGTGTTGTGTGGCGCCCCCTCCCACATATATATAGGTGGGGGGAGGGAGGAGCAGCCAAGAAGGCGCCCCAAGTGGGGCCGAATCCCACTTGGGGTCCTGCCCCTTGCCGCGCCCCTGCCTTTCTAGGGGAGCGGGGAAAGGTAGGGGAGGGTGCCCCCCTTTCCTTTCTCCCATGTGGAGGGGAAGGCAGGAGGGGCTAGTCCTCCCCTTTTTCCTTCCCTAGGGCCGGCGGCCAGGGAGAGGGGCGCACCAGCCCCCTTGTGGGCTGGTGTGTCTCTCCCCTTGGCCCATTAGACCCATAGACCTCCCGGGGGTGTCCGGAACCCCTTCCGGTGCCCCGTTGACTACCCGGTGCACTCCGAAACTCTTCCGGTGTCCGAATATCATTGTCCTATATATCAATCTTTACCTCCGGACCATTCCGGAGCTCCTCATCATGTTCGTGATCTCATCCGGGACTCCAAACAACATTCGGTCACCAAATCATATAACTCATATAACACTATATCGTCAACGAACGTTAAGCGTGCGGACCCTACGGGTTCGAGAACTATGTAGACATGACTAAGACACCTCTCCAATCAATAACCAATAGCGGAACCTGGATGCCCATATTGGCTCCTATATATTCTACAAAGATCTTTATCGGTCGAACCTTATTACAACATACGTAATTCCCTTTATCCGTCGGTATGTTACTTGCCCGAGATTCGATCATCGGTATCTTCATACATAGTTCAATATCGTTATCGACAAGCCTCTTTACTCATTCCGTAATACATCATCTCATAACTAACTCATTAGTCATTTGTTTGCAAGGCTTATTATGATGTGTATTACCGAGAGGGCCCAGAGATACCCCTCCGATACTCGGAGTGACAAATCCCAATCTCGATCCATGCCAACTCAACAAACACCTTCGGAGATACCTGTAGAGCATCTTTATGATCACCCAGTTACGTTGTGACGTTTGATAGCACACAAGGTATTCCTCCAGTATCAGGGAGTTGCATGATCTCATGGTCGAAGGAACATGTATTTGACATTCAAGAAAGCAGTAGCAATAAACTGAATGATCATATGCTAAGCTAATAGATGGGTCTTGTCCATCACATCATTATCCTAATGATGTGATCCCGTTATCAAATGACAACACATGTCTATGGTTAGGAAACCTTAACCATCTTTGATCAACGAGCTAGTCTAGTAGAGGCTTACTAGGGACACGGTATTTGTTTATGTATTCACACATGTATTTAAGTTTCCGATCAATACAATTCTATCATGAATAATAAACCTTTATCATGAATAAGGAAATATAAAATAACAACTTTATTATTGCCTCTAGGGCATATTTCCTTCAACACCAACGCGAACAAGGTCCATCTCTGCCGGCCTTCCTCTTCTCTATCTCATGTCCATGCCCGCGTGACCCGTTGTTGCGGCTGGATGTTGAAGAGCCGCCATGGGAGGTGGAGGATGACAAGGAGACACACATGCGGCAGTGGATGATTGCGAGACGTCGCCGCGACCAATATCCGAATCATTGGCGCCCGTGGCTGTGTTGGAAATATGCCCTAGAGGCAATAATATTGTATTATTATAATTTCATATTCATAACTAAGAGTTTATATTCTATACTATAACTTATATGAACCTAGATTGTGTGATTCAGTGGAAACAACTTTGAGAGTATGACGTTGGAAGAACGATCATATTGAATTGACCCAAACTTGTTTGTTACACTTTCAGGTACTATTGTCAGATGTCAATTGTTATAACACGGAGTGTTAATGTGTGTTTTAGTTCCTTAGACCATGAGTGTATCATAGTCACTTCTTACCGTACGATGAACTTTGAGGTTGCTCAAACGTCATATGTAACACGGTGATCATAACGCTAACTTACAGGTTCATCGAAAAGTTTGACAAGGGACTAGATAGCTGGAGAGTGGGATTTGCTCCTCCGATGATGGAGAAATATTCTTAGGTCCCTCTCGGTGTGATGGGGTCTAGTACTAGGCCCGCAGTGCCTCCACGACGGATGCTCGTCGGGTGGTCACTTTGGTCGAAGGTGATCAGAATTTCTGACCACGGACTGTATGTTGGCGTTGTTGGCTCTACAGCGTAAACCTCTCGAATCGCGCGTTTGCGTTCCTTCCTCGTTATGTGTGTGGCATAGATCATGTTCATGTCCTTAACCTCAGAGGGGAACTTCTTCTGCCCCGCGCTGCTTGGCCTGGGCTGGCTGTCGTCCTCATTATGTGTCTAGTGCATGCCTTCATTTTCAACCGCAACCTTCCTGGCTTGTTTGATCACCCAACAATTCTGGTTTTAGTGTGTATACCGTGTGTACGATGATCTATGGGACCGGCAACGGCCCCTTTGCGGTTCGACTGTGGGGATCCACAAACACAAAGAGCAGATCCAGCAATCAACACACAGAGTTTACCCAGGTTCGGGCCACCATGAGGTGTAAAACCCTACTCCTGCTTTAGTCTATTATTTGGTGTATGAGCTCAAGTTACAAGGAGTGCAGCTTGCTGGCAAGATGCGCGAGAAGTGCAGCTTCTACGGGTAATTGAGCAAAGAGTTGACCTTTGTAAAGGTAGCCACAAGCCTCCTTTTATAGGTTAAGGGGTCACCACAATGGCAAAATGGTAATTACATGAGGTAAATAGTGGCTACAGTGCCGAATACCTAACTTTGACTAGTTAGAACAAACACATTAATTGCGCCGTGAGGTGTCATGCTGGGAACCTGCTCCGGCAAGGAGGTGTCTCTCCTTCTGTGTCGTTCGTCCAGCTACCTTTTATTCTTTTGCCACGCCTCTGGGACGGATGGCAATAAAGTTGGTCTTCAGTGGCGTGTTCACACGTGTCCCGACAAGCCTCACCTAACTGCCTACCCACTCGACACCTATTTGACAAGTGACTAGCCGGTCGATGAGGTGGAGCGGTGGCAAGGCTAAGAGAGATTGCTGGCACGGAGCTTGCCGGGCCTTCACTTGCTGGTGTGTATCTTGCCAGCAACCAAGATCTTGATCTTCAGTACCACTTAGTACTTCTCAATCACCTGCCTGGAGGTCTTCTTCATGGTTTTATCAACCAAGTCTTGTGTCTTGGACAGAATTATTCTCCGACAAGCCCTTGTTGTCAAGAGAGCTACTACTGCCTGTGCATAAGTCTGGCGTATAAAACACCCATGTTTTAGTAAACCAACAGGAGCCCCCGGGCCTGGGCCACATACACATGCGACGCGTCGTTGGGTTAGGCCCAAAATAGTGCACATGCATACGTGGCAGAAAACAACTGTTGTAATCATCACTTTTACTACACGCCCACAACATGCATTAAATGCGGGGCGTGGGAGAGGTGGAGCAAAATGGCTAATTGAGATCATGCGCCTGAAAAAGCGCATACACGTTAGGCTATGGAGAGCCAGCCCCCGTGCCTTCCCCATAAAAAGGAATCTGCGAGGGCATTGCTCATCCAGTGCTACTATTCCCAATCTCACCGCCATCATCATCTTCTTTCTTGCACCAGAATAGAGTCTTCCTCATCGCAGCATTGCACTTTCACCCATCCACCAAATCCACCCCTTCTGATCATCATGGCGCCGAAGAAGGCCCAAGACAAACCAGTTGATCCGGAGGCGGAGAACAGGAGGGAGGCCACAGTGGCGCAGCGGAGGAACAACATCGTCTTTCAGCCATCGGCGCTAGACAAGAGTGATCTCACGATGCGGTATGCGTATATGTGGGGGATGGAGACGAATGACCATAAGGCGCTGCACGTGCTTCCCGGCAGCACCAACCCCTCCGAGGACAAGTATCCATTCTTCGCCGCATATTTCTATTGCGGGCTCATCCCCCTTTTTTCTGATTTCTTTTTTGAGATCATGTGGACCTATAGGTTCCGGCTCCATGATTTCACTCCGAACGCCGTCACCTGCATGTCCGTCTTTGCCCACACGTGCGAGAACTTCGTCGACATTGAGCCCAACGTTGCTCTGTTCCTCCACTTCTTCATTCCTCGCATCGAAGGTAGATGTAGAGGTAGCGTGCCAACGGTGATCACATCGACCTTGGAACCATTCCCGACGCGCATCGTCACCTCGTCCTTAGCCAATCTTCGTTTAATCCGTAGCTCTTGTTTCGAGTTACAAATATGAGTAACCGAACCAGTATCAAATACCCAGGCGCTACTACGAGCATTAGTAAGGTACACATCAATAACATGTATATCAAATATACCTTTGTTCACTTTGCCATCCTTCTTATCTGCCAAATACTTGGGGCAATTCCACTTCCACTTCCAGTGTCCAGTCCCTTTGCAGTAGAAGCACTTAGTTTCAGGCTTGGGTCCAGCTTTGGGCTTCTTCCCGGGAGTGGCAACTTGCTTGCCATTCTTCTTGAAGTTCCCTTTCTTTCCCTTGCCCTTTTTCTTGAAACTAGTGGTCTTGTTAACCATCAACACTTGATGCTCCTTCTTGATTTGTACCTCCGCAGCCGTAAGCATTGCGAAGAGCTCGGGAATTGTTTTGTTCATCCCTAGCATATTATAGTTCATCACGAAGCCTTTGTAACTTGGTGGCAGTGATTGAAGAACTTTGTCAATGACACAATCAATTGGAAGATCAACTCCCAGCTGAGTCAAGTGATTATAATACCCAGACATTTTGAGTATGTGTTCACTGACAGAACTGTTCTCCTCCATCTTGCAGCTATAGAACTTGTTGGAGACTTCATATCTCTCAACCCGGGCATTTGCTTGAAATATTAACTTCAACTCTTGGAACATCTCATATGTTGCATGACGTTCAAAACGTCTTTGAAGTCTCGGTTCTAAGCCGTAGAGCATGGCACACTGAACTATAGAGTAGTCATCAGACCACGTCTGCCAGACGTTCAAAGCGTCTACATTAGCGGGAGGGGGCTTGTCATCTAGCGGTGCATCAAGGACATAATTCTTCTGTGCAGCAATGTGGATAATCCTCAAGTTACGGACCCAGTCCGTGTAGCTGCTACCATCATCTTTCAACTTAGCTTTCTTTAGGAACGCATTAAAATTCAGGGGAACGGTAGCTCGGGCCATTGATCTACAACATAGATATGCAAAACTATTAAGACTAAGTTCATGATAAATTAAGTTCAATTAATCAAATTACTAATGAAATCCCACTTAAATAAACATCCCTGATGTTGTCTAAGTGATACATGATCCAAATCAACTAACCCATGTCCGATCATCACATGAGATGGGGTAGTCATCAATGGTGAACATCTCTATGTTGATCATATCTACTATATGACTCATGTTCGACCTTTCGGTCTCCAGTTTTCCGAGACCATGTTTGTACATGCTAGGCTCGTCAAGTTTAACCCAAGTATTCCGCATGTGCAAAACTGTCTTGCACCCGTTGTATGTGAACGTAGATTCTATCACACCCGATCATCACGTGGTGTCTCAACACGATGAACTATAGCAATGGTGAATACTCAGGGAGAACAGTTTTAACTTGAAATTAAATGAAGGGATCATCTTATAATGCTACCGCCGTTCTAAGCAAAATAAGATGCATAAAGGATAAACATCACATGCAATCAAAATACGTGACATGATATGGCCATCATCTTGTGCTTTTGATCTCCATCTCCAAAGCATCGTCATGATCTCCATTGTCACCGGCTCGACACCTTGATCTCAATCGTTGCATCGTGGTCGTCTCACCAACTATTGCTTCTACAACTATTGCTAACTCATAGCGATAAAGTAAAGCAATTACATGGCATTTGCAATTCATACAATAAAGAGACAACCATAAGGCTCCTGACGGTTGCCTGATATCTTACAAAACACGATCATCTCATACAACAACATATATCACATCATGTCTTGACCATATCACATCACAACATGCCCTGCAAAAACAAGTTAGACATCCTCTACTTTGTTGTTGCAAGTTTTACGTGGCTGCTACGGGCTTCTAGCAAGAACCATTCTTAACTACGACAAAAACCACAACGGTGATTCGTCAAGTTTGTTGTTTTAACCTTCTTCAAGGACCGACCGCAGTCAAATTCGATTCAACTAAAGTAGGAGAAACAGACACCCACCAGCCACCTTTATGCAAAACTAGTTGCATGTCAGTCGGTGGAACCGGTCTCATGTGCGTGGACATGTAAGGTTGGTCCGGGCCGCTTCATCCCACAATACCGCCGAATCAAAATAAGACGTTGGTGGTAAGCAGTATGACTATCACCGCCCACAACTCTTTGTGTTCTACTCGTGCATATCATCTACGCATAGACCTGGCTCTGATACCACTGTTGGGAAACGTTGCATGGAAAATAAAAAAAATTCTACGCACACGCAATGATCTATCCATGGAGATGCATAGCAATGAAGGAAAGAGTGTGTCTACGTACCCTCGTAGACCGTAAGCGGAAGCGTTTCACAATGCAGTTGATGTAGTCGAACTTCTTCGAGCTTCAACTGATCAAGTACCGAACACACGGCACCTCCGCGTTCTGCACACGTTCAGCTCGGTGACGTCCCTCACCTTCTTGATCCAGCAAGACATCGAGGTAGTAGATGAGTTTGATCAGCACGACGGCGTGGTGACGGTGATGGTGAAGTGATCTCCGCAGGTCTTCGCCTAAGCACTACGAAAATATGACCGGGGTGTAAATGGTGGAGGGGGGCGCCGCACACGGCTAGGCAATTGTCAGGATGTGCTAGGCACCTCCCTCCCACATATATATAGGTGGGGGGGGGGAGGAGGGAGCAGCCAGGAGGGTGTCCCAAGTAGGCCAAATCCTACTTGGGCTCCTCCCCAAGTGGCGCCCCCCCCTCCATATTTGTTGGAGGGGGAAGGAAAGGGGGAGGGGGGAGAGGTGGAAGGAAGGGGGAATCTTATTCCATTTCTTTCCTTTCCTCCTTGCCCTTTCCTTCTCCACCTTGGCCGGCCCATATGGGGGGCGCAACAGCCCCTTGTGGCTGGTGTGTTTCCCCTCTTGGCCCATAAGGCCCATATCTTTTGCCGGGGGTGCCCGGAACCCCTTCCGGTGACCCGATAAGTACCCGGTGACCCCCGAAAAACTTCCGGTGTCTGAATACTATCATCCTATATATCAATCTTTACCTCTCGACCATTTCGATACTCCTCGTCATGTCCATGATCTCATCCGGGACTCCGAACAACATTCGGTCACCAAATACCATAACTCATATAATACTATATCGTCAATGAACGTTAAGCGTGCGGACCCTACGGGTTCGAGAACTATGAAGACATGACCGAGACACCTCTCCGGTCAATAACCAATAGTGGAACCTGGATGCTCATATTGGATCCTACATATTCTACGAAGATCTTTATCGGTCGAACCGTTATGACAACATACGTAATTCCCTTTGTCCATCGGTATGTTACTTGCCCGAGATTCGATCGTCGGTATCTTCATACCTAGTTCAATCTCGTTACTGGCAAGTCTCTTTACTCGTTCCATAATACATCACCTCGTGACTAACTCCTTAGTCGTTTGCTTGCAAGCTTATGATGTGTATGATACTCGGAGTGACAAATCCTAGTCTCGATCTATGCCAACTCAACAGACACCTTCGGAGATACCTGTAGAGCATCTTTATAATCACCCAGTTATGTTGTGACGTTTGATAGCACACAAGGCATTCCTCCGGTATCCGGGAGTTGCATAATCTCATAGTCGAAGGAATATGTATTTGACATGAAGAAAGCAATAGCAATAAAATTGAACGATCATTATGCTAAGCTAATGGATGGGTCTTGTCCATCACATCATTCTCCTAATGATGTGATCCCGTTATCAAATGACAACTCATGTCCATGGTCAGGAAACCTTAACCATATTTGATCAACGAGCTAGTCTAGTAGAGGCTTACTAGGGACACGGTGTTTGTTTATGTATTCACACATGTATTATGGTTTCCGACCAATACAATTCTTGCATGAATAATAAACCTTTATCATGAATAAGGAAATATAAAATAACAACTTTATTATTGCCTCTAGGGCATATTTCCTTCAGTCTCCCAAGGCCGAACTCCTTGTCATAGATCGGAACCCAGCTGTTCGACTAGTAGGAGGGAGGCCCAAAGAGGGGATAAGCGAGAAAAAGCCTAAGGATGGAAAGCAAAAGCATGACCGTTCGCAAAATATTTACATAGCAAAAGGCTCATATCCGGAGTTCATTACTTTTTACTACACCCCCAGTGGGTGGACCTGCTACTTAACAAAATTCAAAGAAATAAAAGACAGGCCGGCATCATGCATCGGCCCCCGTGACCACCGGCTCTTCCACGTCGGCATCGGCCGCTGAGCTGGCATCGGTTTGCGCCGGCTCCTCCGCGTTGGTGTCCCGGTCCGCCGAGACACCGGTGTTGTCCAGCGCGGCCTCATTGTCCACGTAGGCACCCGTCTCGTCGGAGCTGCCGGCCGGGTCATCGAGCGCCAGGTCGAAGGAGTCGGGCGGAAGCTCTCCGCCGTCCTCCGTCCGCTCAGCGTTGAACTAAATGTGCGCGGTGAACGAGGTGAGATAGCTGGCCTGCCCGGTGATTCGGCGCACCTGCGCCTCCAGATGGGCCTCCGCGCCAGCTCTCTGGGCCACCAGGTGGTCCAGACTTAGGTCCGGATACTGATAACCCACAAGTATAGGGGATCGCAACAGTTTTCGAGGGTAGAGTATTCAACCCAAATTTATTGATTCGACACAAGGGGAGCCAAATAATATTCACGAGTATTAGCTACTGTGTTGTCAATTCAACCAAACCTGAAAGACTTAATATCTGCAGCAAAGTATTTTGTAGCAAAGTAATATGGAAGTAATGGTAACAGTGGCAAAAGTAACAGTAGCAGTTTTGTAGTGATTGTAACAGCAGTAGCAACGAAAGTAACTTAGCAAAGATCAATATGTGAAAAGCTCATAGGCATTGGATTGGCAATGATAATTGTGTTGGATAATATTCATCATGTAGCAGTCATAACCTAGGGTGACACAGAACTAGCTCCAATTCATCAATATAATGTAGGCATGTATTCCGTATATAGTCATACGTGCTTATGGAAAAGAACTTGCATGACATATTTTGTCCTACCCTCCTGTGGCAGCGGGGTCCTAATGGAAACTAAGGGATATTAAGGCCTCCTTTTAATAGAGAACCGGACCAAAGCATTAGCACTTAGTGAATACATGAACTCCTCAAACTACGGTAATCACCGAAAGAATCCCAATTATTGTCACCTTGGGGGTATGCGGATCATAACTCATAATAGGTGTCTACAACTTGCAAGATAGGATCAAGAACTCACATATATTCATGAAAACATAATAGGTCCAGATCTGAAATCATGGCACTCGGGCCCTAGTGACAAGCATTAAGCATAGCAAAGTCATAGCAACATCAATCTCAGAACATAGTGGATACTAGGGATCAAACCCTAACAAAACTAACTCGATTACATGATAAATCCTATCCAACCCATCATCGTCCAGCAAGCGTATGATGGAATTACTCACGCACGGCGGTGAACATCATGAAATTGGTGATGGAGGAAGATTGATGATGATGATGGCGATGAATGCCCCTCTCCGGAGCCCCGAACAGACTCCAGACCAGCCCTCCCGATGAAGAACAGGAGGCGGCGGCGGCTCCATATCGTAAAACGTGATGAATTCTTCTCCTTCAGTTTTTCCTCCCCGAATAGGGTTATATAGAGGTTGAATTAGGGTCGGAGGAGGTCTAGGGGGCCCACAAGCCCTCTAGGCGCGCCCCAGGGGGGCGCCCCCAGGCTTGTGGCCTCTAGGTGGACCCCCTCTGGTTAATTCTTGCACCAGTATTTTTTATATATTCCAAAAATATTCACCGTAAATTTTCAGGTCAATCCGAGAACTTTGATTTCTGCACAAAAATAACACCATGGCAATTCTGCTGAAAACAACTTCAGTCCGGGTTAGGTCCATTCAAATCATGCAAATTAGAGTCCAAAACAAGGGCAAAAGAGTTTGGAAAAGTAGGTACGATGGAGACGTATCAACTCCCCCAAGCTTAACCCATTGCTTGTCCTCAAGCAATTCAGTTGACAAACTGAAAGTGACAAAGAAAAACTTTTACAAACTCTGTTTGATCTTGTTGTTGCAAATATGTCTAGCCAGTATTCAGGTTTTCAGCAAAGATTATGATCTAACCATATTAACAATAACATTTAGGTCTCACATTTACTCATATCAATGGCATAATCAACTAGCGAGCAATAATAATAAATCTCGGATGACAACACCTTTTCAAAACAATCATGATATAATATGACAAAATGGTATCTCGCTAGCCCTTTCTGAGACTGCAAAACATAAATGCAGAGCACCCCTGAAGATCAAGGGCTGACTAGACATTGTAATTCATGGCAAAAGAGATCCAGTCACACTCATACTCAACATAAATTAATAACAAAGCATACAAATGACAGTGGTGCTCTCTAACTGGTGCTTTTTATAAGAAGATGATGACTCAACAATAAAAGTAAATAGATAGGCCCTTCCCAGAGGGAAGCAGGGATTTGCAGAGGTGCCAGAGCTCAAAGCTTTTAAAACAGAGATGAATATAATTTTGAGCGGTATGCTTTCATTGTGAAAATAACAACCAAGAGATCTCACTATCTTCCATGCTAGATACATTATAGGCGGTTCCCAAACTGAATGGTAAAGTTTTTACTCCCCCTCCACCAACAATCACACTCCACGGCTAGCCGAATTCACGGGTGCCGTCCATACCAACAACAGTCCTGGGGGAGTTTTGTTTCATTATTATATTTTGATTTGATTTTGAGCATGGAACTGCGCATCCCGAATACCAGCCACTTTCTCGTGAATGACAAGTGAATAAACACTCATCGTGAGAATAACCCACCTATCATGGAAGATACTGACAGCCCCCAGTCGCTACATGAGCGATTCGGGCATACAAAACAGATTATTATTTGAAGGTTTAGAGTTTGGGACATGCAAATTTACTTGGAACGGCAGGTAAATACCGCATATAGGTAGGTATGGTGGACTCATATGGGACAACTTTGGGTTTAAGGAAGTGGATTCACAAGTAGTATTCCTGCTTAGTACAAGTGAAGGCTCGCAAAAGATTGAGGAGCGACCAACTAGAGAGCGACAACGGTCATAAACATGCATTGAGATTAATCAACATTGAGTGCAAGCATGAGTAGGATATAAATCACCATGAACATAATTATCATAAAGGCTATGTTGTTTTTGATTCAACTACATGCATGAACATGTGCCAAGTCAAGCCACTTGAATCATTCAAAGGAGGATACCATCCTATCATACTACATCACAACCATTTTAAATTGCATGTTGGCACACAAGACAAACCATTATCCACTCCTAGCTAATTAAGCATGGCATGAATAACTATAATCTCTAATTGTCATTGCAAACATGTTTCATTCATAATGGGCTGAATCAGGAACGATGAGCTAATCATATTTACAAAAACAAAATAGGTCGAGTTCGTACCAACTTTTCTCCATCTCAATCATTTCATCATATATCGTCATTATTGCCTTTCACTTGCACGACTGAATGGTGTGAATAATAATAAGAGTGCACGTGCATTGGACTAAGCTGGAATCTACAAACATTTATTCAGAGGAGAAGACAAGGTAATATGGGCTCTTTGTTAGATCAACAATAATGCATATGGGAGCCACTCAACATTTTCATCGTGGTCTTCTCCTTACGACCCAAAGAAAAAGAATTTCAAAGAAACACACTGAAATATTTTTGGAGTTTTTGTTTTTCTGAAGAAAGTAAAACGAAGAACGAGAAAAACTATTTACACGGGAAAGCTCCCAACAAGCAAAAGAAGAACGAGAAATCTTTTTGGGTTTTCTATTAATACTAATACTAAACAAACTAGAAAGAAAAACTGAAAAGAAGCAAGGACTAATTTTTTTATTTTATTAAAGTTTTTTTAAACACACAAGAAGAAAGCGAGAAAAATAAACTAACATGGATAATACAATGAAAAAGTATGAACACCGACAACTGAAATGAGTGTGTGAACATGAATGTGATGTCGGTGAGAGATACGTACTCCCCCAAGCTTAGGCTTTTGGCCTAAGTTGGTCTAGGGCCACGACTGGCCTGGCGGGTATCGAAAATCGTAGTTGGGGTTGTACTGAGAAGCGACCGCTTCCGCTTGGAGGAATGTAGCATGAAGGCGAGTGGCCTCCCCTGTTCTGTTATACTCGTCTGCCTCCTCTCTGGTTATGAAGTATCTCCGTTTTACCTGAATGTTAAAGAAGGCAGGAGCGGGAAGCGTAATATAGAAGATGCGCTCCCTGTCAAAGATTAGTCAGTACTGGAGGGGCTGTTCGCTCCTCTCCAAAAACTGGTAACATACCATAGCAACATTATCAAGGTAAGCAGGTGGTAACTCAATGTCATTTTCTCTTATAGGTACCCCAAGATAATTAGCTAACCGGGTGGCATAAATCCCACCGAAGAACTCTCCATCTTTAGCATTATTATGTAACCTCCTTGCAATAATAGCCCCCAAGTTATATCGTTTATCACCCATTACCGCACTCTTGAGGACACTAAGGTCTGATGCACAAAGGTGGCTATGACCATGTTTACTGTTAATGCATCTACCTATAAAGAGAGCAAATTAGTGTATAGCAGGAAAGTGAATGCTCCCTATAGTAGCTTGTGTGATATTTCCGGTTTCTCCCATAGTGATGCTAGCAAGAAAATCAATATAATCAGTTTTATGAGGTTCACTATGAATGCCCCATTGTGGGATTTTACATACTTCATTAAAATCTTCAAGGACCATTCGAAATGATTTATCATAAAGATCGAATAAAACAGAATGTGTATGGCGCTTGGATGTAAACTCAAATCTACGCACAAAGGAATCAGTGAAATAATAGTATTGCCGGCACTTATCTGACACGAAGTCCTCAAGGCCAGCGTTTTGTACGTACGCATCAAATTCCTCCTTAAAACCTGCATGAACCATGAAATGATCCGACGGCCATTTGCAAGGCCGTACTAGAGCTTCCCTCGGTGGTTCAAAGTCTAGCTCATGTATCGCGAGCCTTGGGGCTTGCTTCCTCGAGGAACCACCTTGGTATATTTTCCTAAACATTTTTCTTCCTCTGAAAAATTTCTGAAATTTTTAGTGACTCAAAATAAAAGTGAACCAAACTCAACAAAACTAATAGCAACTACTCCCACAAGTGTCTAGAGGCTATATCATGCAACAAAACTACTTTGGACCATATAAATTTGACATGCAAGCTCAAGAACAAGGTCACCACATCAGCAAAAATTTGGAACATATAAAGCACTATAGCAAAAACTAATTGGACCAACGGAGGAGTCACATACCGATGAACAATCCCTCGAAACAGTTTTGGAAATGGAGTTCCGAGCAAGGAGATAAAAAATGGCAGCAAAATGAGCAAGAGCACGGGTTTGAGCAATTGTGGGATTTTTTCTGGAGGAAGACGAAGTGGATGGGTTCTGGAATAAGTGAGGGAGACCCACGTGGGACCCACAAGCATGGTAGGTGTGCCCTGTGGGCTTGAGGCCCACTGGTGCACCCCCCCTGAGTTGTGTTCAGTGCCAAAAACTCTTAAATATTGCAAAAAAATCATACTAAATTTTCAGGGCATTTGGAGAACTTTTATTTTCTGGTCATTTTTTATTGCACAAATAATTTAGAAAATAGAAAAATAATAGTATTTTTGCTTTATTTAATCTAAATAATAGACGATAAAAAGTTGGTACAAAGAGTTGTGTTTACTAAATTCATCCATCTTATGCCCGTCAAAAGGAATCCATTAACAAGGTTGATCAAGTCTTATTAACAAACTTCTTCCGAATGACACGAAACCGGAGAACCTTCGTAATACACTAGGTTACCTCAACGGGGATATGCATGTCCCCAACAATAAGAATATCATATTTCTTTTTGACAGTAGGAAGAGGGGATTCAAAACCGCCAATAGTAATTGTTGAAAATTTTCCAATAGAATTGACACTATTCACTTGAGGTTGTTTCTTCGGAAAGTGTACCGTATGCTCATTACCATTAACATGAAAAGTGACATTGCCCTTGTTGCAATCAATAACAACCCCTGTATTATTCAAAAAGGGTCTACCAAGGATGGTCGACATACTGTCGTCCTCGGGTATATCAAGAATAACAAAGTCCGTTAAAATAGTAACATTTGCAACTACGACAGGCACATCCTCACAAATACCGATGGGTATAGCAGTTGATTTATCAGCCATTTATAGAGAGATTTTAGTAGGTGTCAACTTATTCAATTCAAGTCTACGATATAAAGAGAAAGGCATAACACTAACACCGACTCCCAAATCACATAAAGCAGTTTTAACATAGTTTCTTTTAATGGAGCATGGTATAGTTGGTATTCTTGGATCTCCTAGTTTCTTTGGTATTCCATCCTTAAATGTATAATTAGCAAGCATGGTGGAAATTTCAGCTTCCGGTATCTTTTTTTTATTTGTAACAATATCTTTCATATGCTTAGCATAAGGAGACAATTTCAGAATATCAGTCAAACGCATACGCAAAAAGACAGGTCTAAGCATTTCAACAAAGTGCTCAAAGTCCTCATCATCCTTTTGCTTGGATGGCTTAGGAGGAAAGGGCATGGGTTTCTGAACCCATGGTTCTCTTTCTTTACCATGTTTCCTAGCAACAAAGTCTCTCTTATCATATCTCTTATTCTTAGGTTGTGGGTTATCAAGATCAACAGCAGGTTCTATCTCCACATCATTATCATTACTAGGTTGAGCATCATCATGAACATCATCATCATCATTATTACTAGGTTCATGTTCATCACCTGATTTTGTCTCAGTATCAGAAATAGAAATATCATTTGGGTTCTCAGGTGTATCTATAACAGGTTCACTAGGAGCATGCAAAAGTCCTATCATTATTCTTTTTATTTTTATGTGGACTAGGTGCATTAGTATTAATTCTCTGAGAGTCTTGTTCTACTCTCTTAGGATGGCCCTCAGGATACAAAGGTTCCTGAGTCATTTTACCACCTTGAGTCATAACTCTAACAACATGCTCATTGGTTTTATTATTCATCTCATTCAGCAAATCATTTTGTGCCTTGAGAACTTGTTCTACTTGAGTTTTTACCATGGAAGCATGCTTACTAATAGACTTGAGATCATTAACAGTTCTACACATATAGTCACTCAAGTGTTCAAGCATATAAGCATTTCGTTTCAATTGTCTACTAACATACGCATTGAAATTCTCTTGTTTAACAATAAAGTTATCAAATTCATCCAAGCATTGACTAGCAGACTTATTATACGGAATATCACCTTCATCAAATCTATAGAGAGAATTTACCTCTACTACCTGTGTCGGGTTATCAAGACGATGTATTTCTTCAATAGGTGGTAAATTCTTAACATCTTCAGCTTTAATACCTTTTTCTTTTATAGATTTCTTTGCCTCTTGCATATCTTCAGGACTGAGAAATAGAATACCTCTCTTCTTCGGAGTTGGTTTAGGTGGTGGTTCGGGAAGAGTCCAATCATTATCGTTACTCAGTATATTATTCAATAGTACTTCAGCTTGTTCAACAGTTCGTTCCCTGAAAACACAACCAGCACAACTATCTAGGTGGTCCCTAGAAGCATCGGTTAGTCCATTATAAAAGATATCAAGTATTTCATTTTTCTTGAGAGGATGGTCAGGCAAAGAATTAAGTAATTGGAGAAGCCTCCCCCAGCTTGTGGGAGACTCTCTTCTTCAATTTGCACAAAGTTAAATATTTCCTTTAAAGTAGCTTGTTTCTTATGAGCTGGAAAATATTTTTCAGAGAAGTAATAAATCATATCCTGGGGACTACGCACACAACCAGGAGCAAGAGAATTAAACCATATCTTAGCATCACCCTTTAATGAGAAAGGAAACAACTTAAGGATATAGTAGTAGCGAATTTTTTCCTCATGAGCAAATAGGGTGGCTATATCATTGAATTTAGTAAGATATGCCACAACAGTTTCAGATTCATAACCATGGAAAGGATCAGATTCAACCAAAGTAATTAACTCAGTATCGATAGAGAATTCATAATCCTTATCAGTAACAAAGATAGGTGAAGTAGCAAACTTAGGATCATATTGCATTCTAGCATTCAAATATTTTTCTTTCCACTTGCATAGTAATTTATTAAGGTCATCTCTATCCTTACAAGCAAGAAAGTCCCTAGCTACCTCTCCATCCATGACATAACCCTCAGGTATAATAGACAATTCATATCTAGGAGAGCTAGGTCTAATGGGTGTTTCAAAGTATCTAGTTTCAATAATTTCATCAGTTTCAGAGATATCATCAGTTTCAGCATTCTCAATATCTTTAGCTCTAGCAAGTTGTTCATCAAGAAATTCACCTAGTGGCACAGTATTATCAAGCAAAGTAGTAGTATCATCATAAGCATCATGCATAGCAGAAGTAGCATCATCAATTACGTGCGACATATCAGAATTAATAGCAGGTGTAGGTGTCGCAAGCTTACTCAAAATAGAAGGTGAATCATGTGCAGAGTGTGATGGCAGTTCCTTACCTCCCCTCGTAGTAGGGGGAAAAATCTTGGTTTTGGTGTCTTTTAGATTCTTCATAGTGATCAACAGATATAAATCCCAAGTGACTCAGTGAATAGAGCTATGCTCCTCGACAACGGCGCCAGAAAAATGTCTTGATAACCCACAAGTATAGGGGATCGCAACAGTTTTCGAGGGTAGAGTATTCAACCCAAATTTATTGATTCGACACAAGGGGAGCCAAAGAATATTCATGATTATTAGTAGCTAAGTTGTCAATTCAACCACACCTGAAAGACTTAATATCTGCAACAAAGTATTTAGTAGCAAAGTAATATGGAAGTTATGGTAACAGTGGCAAAAGTAACAGTAGCAGTTTTGTAGTGATTGTAACAGCAGTAGCAACGAAAGTAACTTAGCAAAGATCAATATGTGAAAAGCTCATAGGCATTGGATCGGCAATGATAATTGTGTTGGATAATATTCATCATGTAGCAGTCATAACCTAGGGTGACACAGAACTAGCTCCAATTCATCAATATAATGTAGGCATGTATTCCGTATATAGTCATACGTGCTTATGGAAAAGAACTTGCATGACATATTTTGTCCTACCCTCCCATGGCAGCGGGGTCCTAATGGAAACTAAGGGATATTAAAGCCTCCTTTTAATAGGGAACCGTACCAAAGCATTAGCAGTTAGTGAATACATGAACTCCTCAAACTACGGTAATCACCGAAAGAATCCCAATTATTGTCACCTTGGGGTATGCGGATCATTACTCGTAATAGGTGTCTAGAAATTGCAAGATAGGATCAAGAACTCACATATATTCATGAAAACATAATAGGTTCAGATCTGAAATCATGGCACTCGGGCCCTAGTGACAAGCATTAAGCATAGCAAAGTCATAGCAACATCAATCTCAGAACATAGTGGATACTAGGGATCAAACCCTAACAAAACTAACTCGATTACATGATAAATCCTATCAACCCATCACCGTCCAGCAAGCCTATGATGGAATTACTCACGCACGGCGGTGAGCATCATGAAATTGGTGATGGAGGAAGGTTGATGATGATGATGGCGACGAATCCCCCTCTCCGGAGCCCCGAACGGACTCCAGACCAGCCTTCCCGATGAAGAACAGGAGGCGGCGGCGGCTCCGTATCGTAAAACGCGATGAATCCTTCTCCTTCTTTTTTTCCTCCCCGAATAGGGTTATATAGAGTTGGAGTTAGGGTCGGAGGAGGTCCAGGGGGCCCACAAGCCCTCTAGGCGCGCCCCAGGGGGGCGCCCCCCAGGCTTGTGGCCTCTGGGTGGACCTCCTCTGGTTAATTCTTGCGCCAATAATTTTTTATATACTCCAAAAATATTCTCCGTAAATTTTTAGGTCAATCTGAGAATTTTGATTTCTGCACAAAAATAACACCATGGCAATTCTACTGAAAACAATGTTAGTTCAGGTTAGTTCCATTCAAATCATGCAAATTAGAGTCCAAAACAAGGGCAAAATAGTTTGGAAAAGTGGATACGATGGAGACGTATCAGATACCAGGACATGGTGAAGCGCAGAGCCAGATCCTGCCGACACGAGCCGCGGAGATTCGCCACACATGGAGTTGTGCCACGCCGGCCTCCAGCCAGCGCGCCAGCCGCGTGACGCTGTTGGGCGCCACCGGATCCGGCCAAAGGGCGGCCATCATGCCCAACCCGGCTTTGAAAAGCCTCGCCATCTACTTGTTGAGGGACTTCAAGAAGGTCCAGCCAGCGTACGGGTCAACCGTGGCACCCGCATCCACCTGGGCAGACCGGTGCATGCGTACGGCCACCTCCGCCGTCGCCTGTATCCCCAGGAAGGCCCCTGGCGCAAGAAGAAAGGGGATTAGTCAGCTATGCAAAGGTTCACCTTGCTCGCAAACCGGCTGGACAACTGAAGAAACACTTACGAAGGAGGAGCTCGTCCAGATGCTGCACCTCACACAACATACCATTCCGCTCCAGGTCCCACGTGCGGCCGCGGGCCTCAAGGGCCTTCTCGAGCTTGGCGTGCTTCTCGACGATCGCCTTCAGCTCGTCGTCCTTCACGGCGGCCGCCTTCTCATGCTCGCCCCTTAGCCGGACGAGCTCCACTTGGTGGGCTTCCATCGCCTTGGCGGCTTCCGCCTTCAGCTGCTCCACCTCGACCCGGAGCTGGGTGTTGTCGGCGGCCGCTTGGTCGCGCAGCTAGCCGGCTTTGGCCAGCCGGGTTCAAAGATCCTGCACCTCGGCCGCGGTGGCTGCAGGGCAGAGCACCAAGTCAGATACTAAAAGAAAGAGAAAAATACTTTAAGATTCGACCAAACTGCTTCGCAGTTGGCCCGAATCTCGGGGGCTACACCCAGTGGGTGCGCTAGCGCGCCCCAACTGAAAGCACGTGGATCGTACCTTGGGCCAAGCAGAGTGCCTCCTCCTTAGCGGCGAGCTACGCCTTGGCCACACGGTACTTCTCCAGAAGCCGGTTGGGCGTGCCGACTCGCAGGCCATCCAGATGCTGCAAGAAGCAAGTGTTATCAAAAGTCACAAAAGTGCATATAAGACCCAACCCGGCTGCTTCGCAGCCGGCCCGGGCCTCGGGGGCTATAGTCAGTGGGTGCGCTGGCGCGCCCCCACTGACCAACAACAAAATCAAGACAAAGAAAAATCCTTACCACAACGGCGTGCTGCAAGTCCCGCATCCGCTCCAGCTCGCCTTGAACGAAGGCCTGCAGACGGCCCTCGCACCCCCAAAGCTACTGGCGCACGACGTCCATCGCCACTTCCTCCTGGGCGCGCGGTCTGAACACGACTTCACCGGATCCGGCTCGGGGCTGCTGCGACCCGGCGGCAGGGCTGCTCCCCAGCGCTCACTCCGGGTTCACGGCAACCTGCAGTGGCACAATCACCAAGGCGTGCTCGCCTCCCGCCGACTCCTCCGCGACCAGCGTTGAGCCGGGTGCTACAGTCGGCGTCACCTACGGCGTTCCGTCCGGGGCGGCGTCCTCCGCCCGCTCGACCACGTCGTTCCAGGGCGGGGTGTCCACGACCATCTCCTCAACCTCCAGGTCGCCGACGGCCGCCTCCACCCACTCGTCTGGGTTGCGCCCCTCGTCCATCCGCGGCTCGAAGATGGTGTTGGCCGGCGCCGCGCCCTATGCCCACTCCCGCCAGGCCGGTACATGGCGGCCTACCCCCCACCTCGGCGGCCCTTACCCACGCCTGGGCCGAGGCCTTCCTCGCTGCCTCGGTGGCCGCCGCCAACTCCCCCTCGGCCTTGTTTCTGTCCTGCCAGGCGAGACGCTCCGTGTCTGCCGGGTCCAGGCCGAGGTCCTCCTCGGGCGAGCTCTCCACCAGGTCGATGGCGCTGCTCCAGGTGTTCCGGAACATGAAGTCGCTCCCGAACACGGCCGCCGTGGCCGCCAGCGCCAAATCAAGGGGCATCCTGCACGCCGAGAAGTTAACATGAGAAGAATGCAACCAAGTAGCAAATAGAAATAAACAAAGGGTACTTACCCGATCACTGTTGGGATGGCCCGTCTCAGTGGCACGACAGGGGTGGCTTGGCGGACCTTCTTGGTGGCCGTCTTGCCGCGGGTCGGTGGCGCCTCCGCCGCGTGCTTTGTGGCCGGGTTCGACGCCACGTGTCCTTCTCGTGCGGCCGGCGCACCGCCGGCTCACGGGATGACCCGGCCTCGGCCGTCTCGGGGGGTCGACGCTGTTTTCTCCTCCCATCATCGGCGCTGCACCGCCAACGACCACCAGGGCCTCCTCGTCGTCATCTGGCCAGTCTCGCAGGAGTTCTGGATGCGGAGACTTCCCCGCGTGGTGCGCCGCGTTGGCCGGCTGCACTTTGGTCGGCTCCAGGTTCTCGGCGATGGACTCGCCCTCATCCGAGCCGGCGTGCTCAGCCGCCAAGACCTGCGTCTTCGGTCCGTCACAGATTTGTTGGACCACGAGCAACAACCTCTCTCTCATCGCGTCAGGACGGAAGGAAAGCTGGGAAATAGTGAAAAATGGAGATCAAGGACTCATCGCTGCCGCCGGGCACTCCTTGTTGTAGGGCGCCTTCCCGAAGCGCCACCCGGCGGCCATCCTGGCCTTGGAGATGGCGTTCACCCGGTCGGCGACTTGCGCCGACGTCAGTTCCTGGGCCAACATTCGGCAGGGGTCCTGCCGGTCCCCCATCTCGCCAAGGAGGTGAACCCGGCGCTGCAGCAGCAGCACCCGGCGTGCGATGAAGGCGGCAATGAGGTCCGTCCCGGTGAGCCCCTCGCGCGCCGTCATCTCGGCGATCCGGCTGTACTGGTTCAGCACCGCCTGTGGCGGGTTCTTGGGGTGGTAGCTCCAATTCATCTTGGCGAGCGGCGGCTCGTCGACGAACGGCAACAAGTTGATGCGGTCCTCGCCAATGTTGCTCACGTAGAAGAACGAGTTCTGTCATTTCTTGGCAGAATCCTCCAAGGGCATCTTGGGGAACAGCCCATGCGGCCGGCCCGAGATGACGGCGGCCCCGCAGTCGGACATGGTGCCGGTCGTTGCCCCCTGCTGCTTGAGGAAGAACAGGTGGGCCCACAGATCTATGTCGGGCTCCACGCCCAAGTAGCCCTCATAGAGCATAGTGAAGCAGGCGAGCTGCAGCACGGCATTGGCGCCTAGATGGTGCGGCTGCAGCCCAAAGAAGCTAAGGAAGGCGCGGAAGAAATCGCTCGCGGGGAGGCCAAACCCGCGCTTGAAGTGGCTGAGGAAGACCACGCGCTCGCCCTCCTGCGGGTGCGGCTCCGTCTCCCAGCCCGCCACGCGCACAACAAACTTCGTCACCGGCGGCAGCCACCTGGTGTCGCGGAGATACTGAAGATCGTCCTCACTGGTCTTGGACCCCTCCCAGGACCCCTTTGGCCGCACCGTCGGTAGATCTCTATGGAGGTACGAGGCGCGGTGGCAAGGAGAAGGTTGGAGCGGTCGTCGGGTGCTGCAGGTGGCGTCTAGGCGCTGCAGCAAGGGCGTGCCCGAGGTTCGGAGGAGAAGAAAAGAAGGAAGACGAGGGGAGTATGAGGGGAGCGTGCGAAGGCATTTTTGCCGCGCCCCTCCCTCTGTTTTATAACCACGACAAGACGTGGGGAAGTGGGATCGGTTGTGCCCATGCTTCCGCGTCCCCGCGTTGTGCGGGCACGCTTTCCCCCACGACTTAACTACATGGAGAAGTGCAATCGCCCGCGGCGGCCGCAATAAATCCCTCACACGCGGGCCGAGGGCGCGGTGTGGCGGGGCCCAGCCCGCTGTTGCGTCCCATCACGCGCGTGGCCTGGCAGGGCCTTGCCGGCCGCTGTTCACCACGTGGCGACACCTTGGACCGCAGAAGGCGTGTCCTTCCACTTCAAGACTCGGCTGGCCTCTCGGTTTCCATGTACGCGGGCAGCCAACAGGCGATCATCAGTAGAACTCACACTCACACACACACGGAGAGGGAACAACCTATGCCCTGGCCTATCTTCCTTCCTCCCCAGAACAGCTCTAGGAGCAAACCTGTATCCTCCTCATATAAACCACACTCGGCAGGACTAGGGGTGTTATCTCTCCGGAGAGCCCTGAACCTGGGTACGTCTCGTGTTACGCACTTGCTCGTGCCAACCTCGCCTCTGGAGTCCACCGATGCCCTTGTGTCTGTCCCCTCTTTTAGCCATCCCATGGCATCTGCCGTGAGATCACCACGACAACCACCTCATTTGCCAATTTCTTCAACTCCATGGTCGTGGTATCCTTCACTGATGGTGCACTAGCTGCAGACCATGTGTAGTCCGCTGATACTCTCTACTACACTCGTAAATCAACTTCCCTTTCGTTACCTTTTAATAATTCCACACCAGCATTTGTGGTTGTAAAATTTTGTGTCTCTTAGTGTATTGCAAAATTTTGTTTCTCTTTTCCTTCCCTATCCCTTGGCGGCGGGTAAGCTATCCTCTCCAAGCTTCGCCGACGAGCCTATGGATTCGCCTTCCCTCTGCCTACTGCTCTGGTGGCAGGTGGAGTGGAGGGAAATCCCGGTGCCTCTGCTCTGGTTAGTAGTTTAGATTACGTTTTTTAGTCCTTGTAGGTGCGGCGCTCGGGCGGATGACGGCGCTTCTTCTTCAAGTTTATCTTCCGGGCTTTGATCCTCTTCGACTTCGTCATCTAGATGTAGTCGACGGAGCTTTGGCATAGATTCCTACCGTCTCCTTGAGGCGGCGAGGTTAGGGTTTCTTGTCATGTGGCGAGATTTGAGTCAGGTGCTTCACATTTATTCAAGGGTTCAACGGCGACCACTGCGGCTCCAGGGCGCTGGTCCTTAGGGGCACGAGAACGAAGACTTCCCGGCTGTCATCGACAAGGTCAAGCCGACTCTGGTAGGGGAGCGATGACAGCGGCATGTCGGCGGCTTGTTTTGACGGCGATAATGGTTGTTTAGTGGTCTCAAAATTTTGAAGTAATTTTTATTATGTCTGAGGTGCTTTGTATTTTCAAAGAACTTTAATAATAAATCTGGATCATTTCCGTAAGAAAAAGCACTTGTGGTCATTTTTTTTATGAAGCACTTGTGGTCATAGCAGCCCCCGGGCTGCTAAAGGCTATAGTACATCAGAAAATAATTAGTTACGCGGAAATTCTCTCGCCGTCATATATGAAATGCATATCCGGAGGCACATCCGTAGATTTGTTGGAGGTGCCACTTTTGTCAACACCTGCAAGGCTGCAATTGCATCTATACTAAGCTTTTGGAATTGTAGGCAACCCAAATCATTTTGGTGTCTTATTTCTTTCACTCTTGCTCGAGCCGGATGATGATAAATTCTCATGTCCGGTTCCTTCGGGGGATGGATCCTAAAGAGTTCACCTATCCCAATAACAAAGAAACCAGACTTAAATGATCCTGTATTAAGAGCTAAATTAGCTAAAGGGATGGGACATAATTATTACGGGGAACCCGCATGGCCCAACGATCTTTTATATATTTTCCCAGTAGTAATTCTACCCTTCCCCGTCCCATCGAGAAAGAGAATTAACGAATCCTAAGGCAAAGGGGCGAGAAACTCAAGGCCACTCTTCCTCCGGGCTTTCTTTCCGCACTATTATGGATAGTCAAATAATGCGAAAAATTGGATTCAATTGTCAACTGGTCCTATCGAAAGTAGGATTGACTATGGATTCGAGCCATCGCACATGGTTTCATAAAATCTGTATGATTTTCCCGATCTAAATCGAGCAGGTTTCCATGAAGAAGATCTTGTTTAGCATGTTCTATTCGATACTGGTAGGAGAAGAACCCGACTCGGTGTTCTTAAAAAAAGAGGGGAAGCAGAACCAAGTCAAGATGATATGGGTCGCCCCTTCTTCTTGCGCCAAAGATCTTACCCTTTTCGAAGGAACTGGGGCTACATTTCTTTTCAATTTCCATTCAAGAGTTTCTATCTGAAGCTCGTAATGAAGGGCGCGATCTTGCTCGCGAAGGTAATGAAATTATCCGAGCAGCTTGCAAATGGAGTCCTGAACTAGCCGTAGCTTGTGAAGTATGGAAGGCGATCAAATTCGAGTTCGAGCCGGTAGATACTATCGATTAACTAGATAAAACTAAAGATAAAGAAGGTATAAATAAAAAAGAAACAAAATAAAAAGAGACAAAAATCAGTTATGAAATGCAGTAATTCTTCTTTATTCTTCTAATTGATTGCAATTAAACTCGGCTCAATCTTTTTTAGAAAAAAAAAGATTGAGCCGAATAAAAATAGATCATGATATGATCATGAGACTTGACAAATCGAGATTCGTCTATTCTATATATCTAGAATATATATATTAAGGAGAAATGATCACTATGAGTCAGACTCAATAGAATTGGATCCATTCCAAATAGCAAGAATTAGGATTCTTGATCCCTCTCAATCTCTCTTTCAATTCGAGGATCCAGAGAGGTGTTTTCATAGTCATCTCCGAATATTTGCCATCTCAGAATATTTTTGATTTCATTTTTCTCTCTGTATCTATTCTTTCTTAGCTAAACAGGTGGAAGATCTATCCAATTTGGTTATATTATATCATGGACTCGAAAAACGGATCTGAATTTGACTGAAATGCACGATCTTCACAGGTATCACTTTTCACGATACCTAAAAGGTGGAATAGCGATTTTTGAACCATTTCCTATAAGAGAATGGTTTCCATTACTTTGAGAAATGGATTCTTATATCAAACTATAGCTATTGCATTAAAGAAGAAAAGAAACTAATAGAAGTCGAAGACGCGGAATGATAGTGCCAACAGGCTTATTGACAGTACCTTTTCTAGAGAATGTCAATAAATTCCAAAATCCATTTCGCCGCCCAGTAGCTACGACCATTTTTTTATTCGGTACTGTAGTAGCTCTTTGGTTAGGTATTGGAGCAACATTACCCATTGATAAATCGTTAACTTTAGGTCTTTTTTAGATATTTTTTGATTCATTCAACCATGAAGTGTGGAAATACAGCGCTATAGACTTCATTGCGGTAGAGTAGATGTTTTGTTCCTAATTTTTCTGGACCAAACCTCCGCTCTGACCCAACGATACAATGAATTTTTTCTGTTCATATTCATAAATAAAAAAGATTCGGAATCGCAATGAACATCTTGGATACGGTATTGAAGGAGTTGAACCAGGATTTCCAAATGGATAGGATAGGGTATTTCTATATGTGATAGATAATCCAAATGCAAAAATTTGTCTTCTAAAAAGGGAAATATTGAATGAATAGAGCATAAATTCTGAAACTTTGGTATTTCTTTTTCCTTCGGACAAAATAATTCCCGTAGCGAGAATGGGATTTCCACAACGATCGCAAACCCTTCAGATAGAATCTGAGAATAAAACTCAGAATAAAAATAATTTTTGTAATCCAATAATTGATCTTGGTTAGGATGATTAAACGAGTTATCCAAAAAACTCTGCTGATACATTCTAATAATTAAACGTTTCACAAGTAGTGAACTAAATTTCTTGTTATTACAACTAACAACTATTTCCACAGGTTCAGAACCATTTAATCCATAATCATGGGCAAATGCATAAATATACTCCTGAAAGAGAAGTGGGTAGACAAAGTATTGTTGACGAGATTTATGTTTTTCTGAATACCCTTCAAATTTTTCCATTTGTATTTCTACTTGAATCAGAGAGAAGAAGCCCATATGCGACGAAGATTTTTTGTTGCTGTTGGAATAAGAAAAAGGCAAAATCCCATTGAGATAATAACTGGAAGTGGGAGAAGAGGGATTACCCATGCATATTGATATGTATGTTCCATAAGAAAAGAAATTGCAATTTTTACTTGCAATTTTTACTTAAATTTTTCTATAAAATTGTTTCCGATTCACCAAACCAATTCTTATCTCTTTCTGAAAGAATAAATAAAAAGAATAAGAAAAAATACTGAAATTCTTAATTTTTCCTAAATTTATCTATTGAAATAATCATAAATTAAGATATTGAGTTTAGTTGGTTAAATCAAAACAGTAATAAAATAACTTCGTTACCTAGTTATTTTATTACCTAAATAAAGATATTTATCAAAATAAAAAAAGTGGAATCATTTTACTTTCTATTCATAATTCATTTTTATATTTCTTTAAAACAAAGATGAAACAGCTCTCTTGTTCCATAATTAACTGATTGAGTGAATTCCAATGAAAACCTATGTTTATAAGAAATTATCGAATAGTCCTTACTTCATATAGAACTAAAATCCTAATGACTATAAATTACCTAAGTTTTAGAATGTCTTGTTTAAGAGACTCAGTATTTTTTGTTTTGATTGGAATTCCTTTCCTTTATGGAATACCATTCTGAAAGAAAATGATGGATAGCAAAATCCACAATCGATCATGTCCTTCAAGTCGCACGTTGCTTTCTACCACATCGTTTTAAACGAAGTTTTACCGTACTCTATTTTTCTTTGCCAAATAAGCCAGCAAACGTCGACGTTTTCCCAAAAGTCTTCGTAGACCTCTTTCCGATGAAAAATCTTTTTTGTGTAATTCCAAATGTGAAGCAAGTCTCCGTATCTTATTGGTGAAACTGAATACTTGAAATTCAACCTATTCAGAGTCAAGATATTCTATATAGTGTGAATATTCCCTCCAAAAGCTTGATTCTAGTGCAAAATGATCAATATGTAAAATCCGAACAAGTAATTGCGGAGATTCATGCCGGAACGTCCACTTTACATTTTAAAGAAAGGGTACAAAATCATATTTATTCTGAATCAGACGGCGATCTGCCACACCTTCATAACTCCAAATACCCGGATTTGTTACAGTTCCTCCTGAAATACTCCAACCACCCCACGAATCCGTTATTCCTAAACGAGTCATGAAGGGAATTACGAACATACCTTGTCTCCACATTGGATCCAGAACAGGATCAGAGGGATCAAAAACTGCTATTTCATATAAAGCCATTGAGCCAGCCCAACCAGAAACTAGAGCTGTGTGTCCCTACCATATTATATTACTTACACTAAAAAATACTAGACAATCTTATTTTTTTGCACATAAAGAAATAAATAAGTCATTGCAATTGCCGGAAATACTAAGCCTACTAAAGGCACGAAAATAGAAGGTAAGTTTAAATCCGTCATGGAATAGGTGTCTCAATTCAAATTTACTATTTCTATCTAGTCGAAAAATATCTTAAGATTCTTATGATATAATTAAGTATATCTGCTAGGAGGTTTGCCTAGAAGCAGCCACCCTTTAAAGAGTGCGTAATAGCTCACTGATCGAGCTCCCTTGCGCTGAAGATGAACAGGGCTAAGCGATCTGCCGAAGCTGTGGGATGTCAAAATGCATCGGTAGGGGAGTGTTCCGCCTTAGAGGGAAGCAACCGCGAAAGCGGGGGTCGATGAAGTGGAAGCGAGAATGTCGGCTTGAGTAACGAAAACATTGGTGAGAATCCAATGCCCCAAAAACCCAAGGTTTCCTCCGCAAGGTTTGTCCACGGAGGGTGAGTCAGGGCCTAAGATTAGGCCGAAAGGCGTAGTCGATGGACAACAGGTCAATATTCCTGTACTTTTCTATATGCGCAATTTCTCGATGTTTCGATGAGAATTTCTTGACTTTCCATATATAGAAAGAGATAGACTATAAATGACATCTCTTATGTCAATAAGACCAAAGGGATGGATATTAAATGATAGGAAGTGCTAGGAAGTGAAATAGAATGAAATAGAGCCACTTTGGGCTTCCCTATGAAATGAGGCATGGAACGGAGCCACTACGAAGAAATTATGGGAGTTACGAAAGAAGCTTCGGACTCATATTGTTCATGGGTTGAGAGCGGGAGTTGAACTCTAGGAGGTCGAATCCCCCCTTGTTCGATTACAGGCCAATCCTACTTTATTAGTATCCGTAGGAAGCATAGGGGAGAAAAGCACTACACCTAGAAATAGGAATCAACAAGAGAAAAACTTTGTTAGAAATTACCCCTTTCCTGATCGGTATCAGGGCTAGGAAGAATGGTTGGGATAACAAACAACCATCAGGTTTGTACTTTGGATACCCCTATAACCATCAAAGATCATTGAAGTAGCTAATTCCTCTAAATAGGAGGCGTTGAGAACAAAGAAATTATTGGAGCTATCGTTTTCCTCTAGCATTAATAGAATTCATTGGTGTTAAGAAAACTATTAAATAAAAATGAGAATACTACTAATTAGAACCTAATTAAGATAGTAGGACTAATCTATGTAGTATAATGAGAAGTAATACTACAAAATAAAAATAAAGAACTCTATTTCAGAACTATGAGACAGAATATTCTGTTTTCTTATTTACTCTTTACTTTATTTTTTCTATTTAAAGTGGATCAATTTACATAATGTATCTATAAACAAAGTGGGATAACAGGCTGATCTTCCCCAAGAGTCCACATCGACGGGAAGGTTTGGCACCTCGATGTCGGCTCTTCGCCACCTGGAGCTGTAGGTGGTTCCAAGGGTTGGGCTGTTCGCCCATTAATGCGGTACGTGAGCTGGGTTCAAACAAAAAATAGTCTAAACAAAAAAAGGATTTCCAAAATAGATCATAGATAATTCTAGCAATTGCCAATAAATTGAGGCTTTTTTACCAACTTGATGGTAAGAAATCCCGGGACCTAGAAATTCATTTCGTACAATTGAACCTTTTCAAACTGTTTCTTTTTTAGAACCAAAAAAACTTGTGCCAAAATAACGGATGCGAAGAAGAACAAAATCGGAGTTATTTCCCAAGGACTTGCCATGGTAAGAGGGAGAGGGGGAAGAAGCACACTTGAAGAGCGCAGTACAACGGGGAGTTGTATGCTGCGTTCGGGAAGGATGAATCGCTCCCGAAAAGGAGTCTATTGATTCTCTTCCAATTGGTTGGATCGTAGGGGCGATGATTTACTTCACGGGCGAGGTCTCTAGTTCAAGTCCAGGATGGCCCAGCTGCGCCAGGGAAAAGAATAGAAAGACTCTAAAGTGTCGTAGAAAAAACTATATGTAGTTCTTTCTACCACACTTTAAGATTCCAACCAGATCCTTTCATTTAAGACTTGGATTTTTTTATTTAATCCCTTTTTCATTTCTTCCATGATTAATTGGAATTCCAATTAATTATTTTGGCTGACTGTTTTTACATAAATAATAAGTAAAAAAGCAGTAGGAACTAGAATGAACAGTGCAGTAGCAGTTAACTAGACTAAACTTTCTATCATAGTATTTTGATAAATTAAGCGGGCGAGCGGCGGGAATCGAACCCGTATCTTCTCCTTGGCAAGGAGATATTTTACCATTGAACTACGCTCTCTACGGTATATATTTTATAGCGTATATCCGCTTGGGTCGACCGTCTATGTCTGGGTCGACCGAGATACTCGAATGAAAAAATTCGATACCATAGTCCCCGCTAGTCTCCTCATAGGATACTTATCAAAAGCTCAATTTTGTACTGGATCGGGGCATCCTATTAGTAAACCCATTTGGACGGATTTATCAGATTGGGATATTCTTGATCGATTTGGTCGTCGAATTTACAGTCCGTCCCCATTAACCACTCGGGCATCGACCCAGGAAGAATTTATTCTAGGGTTTTTGCTAATCTATGATTAACCTCCTTTCATAATACTCCCTACCCCTAGGGGAAGTCGAATCCCCGCTGCCTCCTTGAAAGAGAGATGTCCTGAACCACTAGACGATAGGGGCGTCACTAGACAATAGGGCCATATACAACCGCTCGTGATTATACTATAATCATAGTATGAGCAGTTTTTTGGAATTGTCAATATACTCGAAAAGTATAACTAGATCCAAAGCAAAGAGTTTTTCCAACTTTTCTCTTATGTTTTGGATTTTTTTAGTTGATCGTTATAGATTAATTCATGGAACATCCTCCACCTTTTAGGGAAATTCATTTAAAATGCAATTTCCTCTTCGAATAAACCTCGTAATCGTAAAAAAGTGGGTTTTTTAGTGCTGGGCCTAGCAAAAGAGAAATCGCCGTATACTAGGCCCTCCAACTTCTTAAGAGGTTTATCTAAAAGATTCGCGATATAACTAGGAAGACCTTTCAAATACCACACATGAGTCACGGGACATGCGAGTTTGATGTATCCCATTTGATATCTTCGTATCCGAGAATCCACAAATTCTACCCCGCATTTTTGGCAAAATCTTTCGTCTTCGTTTTCAGCTCAGATCGCTCGAGAATTGGTATTATGAAAGACAGAAAAAAATCATTGGCTTATCAAATTCTCTATCGAGCCATGAAAAAGATTCAACAAAAGACAGAAACAAATCCACTATTGGTTTTACGTCAAGCAATACGTAGAGTAACTCCCAATATAGGAGTAAAAACAAGACGTAATAAAAAAGGATCGACGCGGAAAGTTCCGATTGAAATAGGATCTAAACAAGGAAGAGCACTTGCCATTCGTTGGTTATTAACGGATTTAAACTTACCTTCTATTTTCGTGCCTTTAGTAGGCTTAGTATTTCCGGCAATTGCAATGACTTCTTTATTTCTTTATGTGCAAAAAAATAAGATTGTCTAGTATTTTTTAGTGTAAGTAATATAATATGGTAGGGTATGTGGCTTTTTCTACACACACTTTCTACACACAAATGAAAAACGGCCTACTTCTACACCCGATATATCGTATAACCCCTTGAGTGTTTTAATGGAACAAGGTATAATATTCATATTGTCCTCTGATAAAAATTGAACTTCAAAAAAGGAATTCTTTTGATTCAAGCATCTCTTTCTCAACTCAGCAACTTGAAGTATTAATCTTATATTTAGGATACCAAGAAAGCACATCAGATCATAATAAGAATTGTCTTAGATTTTTTTATTTTGACCTGATTGAAATTAAGTGGATGCAATGAAAAAAGTGTCTTCGTTGTTCGCGACATCACTAGGTAGTCGCGACTGCAATCCGTCAAGACTTCTGAATATTTTCGTTTATGGAAGTGCAGTTCCTCCATCCCTCAGATATGCTCTTTTCACTTGGCAGATCTTGTCTCCCTCCACTCCGGTTGCTACCATCTTCAAAAAAGAAAGAAAGTACGGCTGCTACTGACGAATCCTAGGCCGCTGTTTCCCGGCGGCTTCCAATCTCACAGACCCCCTCCAGATCCATGGCTCTAAGGAACGGAGCTGAACAAACTAAGTACGTGTACGACGTTTCGGTGCCCAGGCTCATCTGCACCTGGTTAAAAAAGAATTTGTAAAAAATAAAAAATAAATTAAAAAATTCCAAAAAAAATGTGCGGTAGAAAATTTGATGCGTGAGGCTCGCTCCAAATTTCAAGTCATTTGGACATCCGAACAGCTCTCAACAAAAAAGACAAATCAGGCCAAAACAGTATATGAACAGTAAACATTTTTACAGACCCTCAATTTGTCTTTTTTTCTAAGAGCGCCCCAGATGTCCTAATGATTCGAAAATTGGAGCGGACCTCACGCATCAAATTGTCTACGCACAATTTTTTTTGGAATTTTTCAAAATTTTCTAATATTTGTTTTGATTTTTTTGTCAGCGCTGGTGCATAGATGGATTTTCGAGTACACGATCTCATTTTATCCGAAAAATGGACCGGGCTCCACTGTTAAGAGATAACCGAATCAAAACAGGAAAAAACATCCAAGTGCAAAGGGGTAATAACGAGAGTCTAACAACTTTTTTCTTTTGCATGGTAATACGTGTCTCATTCATCATAAAGATCAGAGTACAAGTCACGTAAAGACCGATATGACAAAATTGAAAAGATATCAGAAAATCTATGAGCTTGACACCAACGCCCGTCACCCGTCTCCGACACCACCACAGCAGTCACCGAAGAAAAGAACGACAGATCACCTTCTCACCCGAGCTCGACGCGGCTCCATCGCTGATATGCAGCTTTGCGAACCTTTAAGGTGGCTCACCAAAAGTGAAGCCCTTGCCATTGAATGAATCATACCGGGGCAACACCCTAGACACGCCACCAAACTTCAGATCTGGCACCCCACCATGACTAAAACGTCGAAGGAGGAAACCATACCTGCCATCCACGAACCACGAACCTAGCATATGTTCCGTCTTCCAGATGTCGTCGATGCAGACCACAATCTGCATCCGCTCCTGGACTACCTGCCAAGCACCGCGCCGACGCTGGAGCAAACGTCGTCACAACGGCAGAGCCCGAGGACACAGGTCCACCATAAGGATGTCGCTGCCACGCAATCCTTACTTGAACAGACTGGTTTCCAAATTCATCCCCAACTATAGGACTGATGGCCTTGTTAGGGAAAGATCCGAAGAATTATTATTCAGCGCCGTCATCATCGCCGCCGAAGCCAGGACAATGAACAACCTAAAAACCTAGACTAGGAGGAAGTAAAAACGATCCACATAAGTGGATCCGGCGACCCCCCTCACCACCAACGACCGAGGTCGCCGGCGAAGGAGAGCCATCAAAGGACAGCGCTGGAAGATTGGCTTCTCCTGACGACGGCTAGGACAGCGCTGGAAGATTGGCTTCTCCTGACGACGGCTAGGGTTGCAGCCGCCAGGCACGAGAGGAAAACGATATATTTAGATAGCTGTTCTCTATCCACTTTGCTCCTACCTGCACGACGCTTACCGTAGGCATGAGAGTCTAATAGCTGCCGTACTACCCCACTAGCCACCCAACACGAGCAAAAGTAAATCTACTACAACCCTGGGGAATAAAAGAGCACTTTCCAACATACAATTCAATACTAGTAGAACGCCCGTGCGTTGCCACGGGCTTTCAAAAGAAAAAGATGCTACTCATGGAGCTAAAATAACCGAGAACAATATCGTCTCAGCTGACACACATCTTTTTCTTCGACAATCAGCTAACCCACATCATACTATCAAACATAATAATATGTTATTGACAACTCAAAAAATGTTTTTTAGTTGGAATGGGTTGTGTTTTATTCATTCATATCGGTACGATCCGAGTCCAAGACATCACGAATAAAATCCAGCGGGTACCTGACCCACGTTTTACATGACTTATTCGCACAACCCTCTGTCGCTAGCCGATGACCAGCTCCATTAGCTGAACGGCTCACCCATGCCACCCTGAACTTCTTTTTTCGAGAATGACGGAGGAGGGGGGGGGGGGCAAAGCCGCACCGGTTGTTATATTACCTGAAAGGACGTGGTCGCGCATCATACAATGTTTTCCATCGAGGAGATAAAAAACAACAAGATAAAAGAGGCAAACAGAAAAATTATACACAAGAATGAGAGCTAGGTGGCCAAGAGGAGAAAAGAGCGAAACGGGAGGAGTTGTTCATTCGATCCAGCCCCATACCGCCAGGACCAGAATGGCTTGTTGTCGGCCGCGTGTCCGAGAACGTCACCAGACCCGCAATCAACGGATTTGAACACAATGTCTTGGGTGTTACAAGTTGGAATAGAAATATTTTTTCCCTTTACTTAATTCAAATAAAAGCATATCAAGAGATCTGGAGTTTGTATCGAGTATTCCGTTGCCTAGCCGGTCGATTTTCCATGGGAGTACTGATGCACAATTCCTAATATCTCAACATTCCAACCCCTCCCCCATCTTTGTCCCTCCTCAGAATGTTTCTTCCAACCTAAACACCCCGATTTTCTACTCCAAACTGGACATCTTCTCCATCTAATCCTACAATTTTGCTAACTTCAATTTGATCCTTCATGTTTTCTGTTCGATTCTGTTGCTACTTGGTCTGTTATCACGTGCTCAATATTCTATGTGGCCTGACAACATATAGATGTATTATTTGCCACACATCAATATGAATAATGCGGGGATGGAGGATGCATCAATTGTAATTCTATCGATGCACAAGGTAAATTTTTCGGAGGAACGACTTCATCTCCTGCTCAAAACTGGTAAGGCATAAGGCACTCATCTCCACTGCAAGCAACAAGGCCACAAAACAAAGAGTCTGGCATGTGACCCGTTGAGTAATATTGAATAAGATTTTCGTCTTTTGGGATGGGGAGCATATACCAGGACATGTGGATACAACATATCAATAGAGGAAAAGGGAAATGACAGGAGGGCGGTTTACTATCATGTGAAAACAATCAAAATTCGTCCATGGAAGAAAATATATCAATAAAATGAACAAAATATAGTGATGTACCAACATAGGAGAGGCGAGAATAGAGATGTTTAACAATGTTGTAATACCAAAAAAAATTACTCAGACTAAAACTCTAGTGAACATATTTTCACGAACCCTGGTATTCAAGTATTCCTATCAAATAGGTAATGCTGAGAACCATTTTTTTTTTGTAATTGCAAACACAGAAAAATGGCAAAGAACACCGGAAACATTTTTCCCAGTGGAGCGCATCATTCATCGTAATCAAATGCATATTATAAGAAAAAAATCTAAAAGGCTGGGAACATAAGCAAATTATCCATCCACAAAATAAGCTCTGCTTCATGACACCAAGCAGTGATAAAAAAAGAATTATTATGTTCACATCAGTCTAATAGGAGATTAATGGGTTGCAAAAATCCGCAACATCATCATACAAGACATTCTAAAATTTTCAATACCAGAATTATCACAAAATGAAAATAAAGCTAGGGATATTGAGAAATGTAAGAATGTCTTATATTTTGGTACAGAGGTACTATCTCTCATTCTCTCTTCAACTTTCAGAAAATAAATCTTGCAACAATGACATTGGTTGCAAACCTTGTTGCCGCATGCATTTCACAAGTAGGCCGAGTTCCTGATTCTGACTGCGAGAACATTGTGCGAAGACCAATCCACAAGGTTCAGGTAGAAGCCATCCTGCAACCGGGGCGGGCGCATCTAGTACCTAGAAGCAACAACAGGAAAATTGCCATAAGATTTTCTGTACACAGCCTTCAAAGTTTGACTTTGTGGACACAATAATAAGAGACTCCTGGAACAGAGTAGCCAAAGATATAGTTAGAACATGTTCCACAGAAAATCTCTTGTGGGTATTTTCAGAACAACAATGATAATGAAGGATAACTTACTTGTGGAAGTAAACATCAGCATTATATCCAAATCATTGTACAAAGATAATAAATTATTTGTGAATCATCACATATGGGGGAAGTTTCTTTCAGACTCCTAACCATACAAGGACATCACTAACAAGTATGCTCAAACTTGTTATGTTACGTGTAGTACGGAAACTTGTTATGGTGAAAAGCAAATCTTAGAAATAATTTGGCAGTGGCTTTGTGGTTTTCAATCTCTGCTTATTTGAGTATTATGTCTGGGGTCCTTGATGAATTATTCAATGGTACACTTTCAAATTTGTGTTTGTTTGACTATTGGATCAACTGAGTAGTAGAAAAACGTATTAGAATATCAATATCAAGATACAAAATGGTGAAAAGAAATACATTTGCATTCTAGACTGCATTCATTACTATACTTATAAATCATTTCGCCACTGTCCCACTTTTCACACAATAGTTTCAGATAAGTTGGTCCTAACAAGCCAGTTCATATATTCATTGGTGCCACAAATTCAGTTTAATGCCTTACCTTGATGTTGCAGTAGAGGACCTGCCTCCACTCCCTGCTTACTTCTTATTCTTCTACCCTTTATTCGCTTGAGTTGCTCCTCCTTTTTCTAATTCCTATTCAATTACCTGGCAGTGAATCAAATGAGTATTTAGGCGCGCCAGACTTATAGAAATTAACTCTGAAACCGAGTATTCGTTTGATGCTGCTAGGTACATGTGCTCATAAGCTACTATGCCAGCCGGAGATCTAATTTATTAGTACAAAAAATGGAAATGTGGGGATACCTTCAACTCTACTACTTACCATGGAAGCTGATTGATAATGCACCAAAACAAAATAACCACAAAAAGGGAACTTGAGGATCCATTTCTCTCTAGTGGAAGGAAAAAAAATCCTTAACCATGGAAGCTGATTGATAATGCAGACAAAAGGAAAATAAATGCTGGATACTACCTCTGTAATAAAAGGGAAAAATCATTGTCAAATATTCTTGCAACATAGCTCCATGGTCGCAGTGGGATATGAAAAGATTGTTTGAGGTTAACTTCCATCTCAACATGAGGCCAACCTATAACATTGATTATATTTGGTTATTAATAAAGTAAATCTTACCTAGAATAGTTGCCTCTATTGATTTGTGCACGTTGCACAATAACTCTCTGTGGAACAGAAAGTTATACCGACCTTGTGAAGGATGAAGCTGAATGTCTATGCATACTCGTGTTGAGCACTTCATTTCTGTACAGCTGGGGCACAGTGTAGCAACCTAAATTATAGAAGAATATAATTAAGTTTTTCAGTCAAGGATTACTATTTATATATTTCATATTTTGATGTTACTGAAAGTGGGCTTACTGAAGCTGTTGACAAGGGCCTTGTGGTTCACAAGTTTCACCTTCTCGAGAGCAATCTTGGACAACCTCATCAGGTAGAATCATCCAACCTTCATTAGGCCTCCATATATCACCAAAAAGATATTTCTAGCACCTTACCAAGATTCAAATAGTAAAGTAGGGCACAAGCCTGAAAAAGTTTGCGGCCGAATATGCAAGTATTTATGATTCCCAGAGAATGCAGCAAGAGAATAGAGAAGACCAAGTTGCTCCATTTCCTCTTCTTGCTTTGACTTTAGGTCGCAATGGATGATGGGGTACAGCTTGTCACTGATGTAGATAAGTCATGCCCCTGAACACCCAGATGTAGCGGCAACAAAAAAACATTAAAACCTAAGCATTTTTTTCAACACGGAACATTGTCAAATGAAAAACAATATGACACATGTTACAAGTTGGGATCAGGAGTTGGATATACAATGCAATATCAAGGGCATATCTTAGCACCTTCTGACCATGAAGCCTTCCTTTCCTCTGACACGGTCAGCTTTGGGGTGTGCTTTGCTACCTAATGATAAGATTGAAACTTTCAAATGGGTCTTTGAGCATTCGATGTTGGCAATGAAACGAGCATCCGCTAAACATTATGACTGATCAAGACCAAGCAATGTAGAAAGCCATCTCCATGGTGTTCCCAAACTCAATGCACAAATGCTGAAGTGGCATGTCTTTCGGGTTGTGAGAACAAAGCTAGGGAAGATGCTGGCAAGGATGAGCCTTTTGCTGAAGGATTCTGTGCTTGCATCAACGGTTCAGATACTGTCGAGGAGTTTGATGAAAGGTGGTAGCAGATGGTCCAATTCTTTGGTTTCGCTGATACGAATCACCTCAAAAACATGTGGAACACTAGGAAGACATGGGCTTCTGTGTACTTTAGACATAATTTCTTCCCATTCACAGGCACAACCGGGCGGTCTGAGGGGCCGAATTCCTACTTAAAGACCTTAAATCATCATGGAGACTCGGTTATTTGGAAGTTCGTGCAACGGTTTGAGCTTTGCCAGGAGCTAATGCTGGATCATGAGGATAATGTGGCTTCATCAATGAAATGACGATGCCACTACTATGGGGAAAGTAAGTCCAAAACTCATGTTTTCCTGGGCATCTTTTTTGCTCTTTGGCAGTACAGTTTGGTTGTAGTATTTCTTTGAAACATATGTATAAAACTTTGTTGATATTGGAAGCTTTTTTGTTTGCAGTTACAATATTGAAAATCAGTCTGCAGATTTCTATACTAGAGAGGTATTTTCCAAGTTTCAAAAGCTCTTGGCTAAATCAACATGCTTTGGGCTGCAATATCAGGTCCGAGGGGATGTCCTCTGGTTTCGTCTTGTTGCAAGCGATGGCCTCGAACCTAAACAGTACATTGTGTGTGTTACCCCTAAGGATGGTAGGTACATGTGCAGCTGCAATGTGTTTGGGATGTATGGGCTGATCTGCCCACATATCATCCGTGTCATGGTGCACCTTAATGTGAAAACAATACCCACGACTTACATGCTTGAAAGATGGTCTTAGAGAGCAACTAACCATGCACCTGATCCGGGCACTGGTCATAGGGCTATGCACTTTGGCATCCCCACGACAAACACCCCCCAAGTTCAACTCTCTTTGTAGGAAGTTTGGCAACCTTGCTTCTGATGCATGTTTCAGTGACAAAGCTTATAATTTCATCTCTGACCTAATTGATCAGGGCAAGGTTGGGTTGCTGCAATGAAAGCTAGATCAAGGTTAGGGTTGCAGGAGACAAAGAAGTCCAAGAGTATGAAGCAAATGAACAAGCGCATGCTTTAGGGAATCCAAATACAGGGTTATGGGATCCACCCCTGTAGGATTGCGGAACCCTCCAAAGTCATCCAAGAAAGGGAGGCCAAAGGAAAAAGATAAGCGAATGAAGCCACTCATTGAGCTATGAGAAGATCAAATGAAGAAGAATGCAAAGAAGGACGAAGACAAGGGGAAAGAAAAGTCCATGCAGGAATTGTGAAAATGAGGATCACAACGTCAAGAGCTGCCAACTCCTTGTTGCTGTGCTTGCTGCGAGTGTGACCGCAAAAGCTCTGGATGTCAAAAAAATCCTTACCCTTTAGGATGATTCATGCAGAAAAATGATGTATTGCTTTGTAACCCCATTGTTTCTCTGCATATGCAAGCATTATAAATGTCTACAACATCTGTATTGAGTATTTGTAGCTTTTTTGTGGGATTGCAATGTATTACTACATGTGTGGATTGAAAAAGAAAAATGTTGCTTTTATGAGAGTAGATTTAAAAAGATTCTTATAAGTTTGTGAAACTTACTTATTGATGGTAATGGTTATAGCATGATGGTAACGTTTGTAGAATGAGCCTTGCATGGTTTTTTTTTTAATTTTTAAAAACATTGAAAAAGCAGGCATGCTTGTAACAAGTGCAATCACTTGTTGTAGCAAAAACAAATGGCAGTGCAAGATTTTTGTTTGAAGGATGCAACACTACATGCTCCTGCTGTGTAGGGAGGAATTTGACTATGTTTTGTAAGGTTATGAGGATTCAAAAAATCATGGTTGAATCTTTTTAAAATTATGTTTTCAGTAAAAAACCTGTTGGCAAAAAAATCATGTTTGGGGTTAAAAAATGTGGTGCTTTGGCATTGCAGCAAATTTTAGAGTGCATGTATCTTTTTTTGTGAGCTTCCAGCAAATAAATTGCAGGAATTTAGCAGTACAACTAGAAAGAAATACTCACTACAGGAATCAGGCACTTTGCCGTCTGCCATGGTTGACGGCAAAGGCATGCCTGGCGGACAGCAAAGACCTTTGCCGTCAGTCAGCAGACGGCAACAGGTCTGGCTGAATAAGCTATGGCAAAAAACTTGTAACAATTTTTTGTAAACAATATTACCGTTGAAGCTCTTTTAGATTATGCTTCCAGCAAAAAACTTGCAGTGATGCAACTATTTACACTGAAAAACTTGTTTGGTAAAAAAAGGATGATCTTGGGCTTTGCAACAAACCTTCAGCAAGGTTGTAGCTATTTTTTGTGAGATTCCAACAAATAAATTTTGTTAATGAAGCATTCTTAGTTTGTTTAATAAAAGGTTTCAGGAAAAAAATGCAAGAACTTCCCCTTGCAACTTGGTTGGATGAAGTTTGAAACAATTTTATAATGTAGTTCCAGCAAAAAAAGTATAAACTTCAGCAACGGGTCTGGTGTAAGCATGTTGGTAGCAAATGCTTCATCCAAATTCAAACTTACAAACCAACAAGTACCATTGGTACATACATACCCAAAACACACAAAGTTCGTCGGAGTTATCATGGCTTTACGTAAGGACCCATCTTTTGGAAGTATCATTGGTTTACATATAGCAAAACACGCTACTCTTATACTATCAAAATGCTACCACCTGAGACATGAACTAGACCTAAGAAAAGAGCTTGTTCGTCTTCGACCTTGCAGAAATCAATCCACGAACTCTTCCTTGAATGCACACTCCTTTGGGGCATTGTTGAGTGGGTGAATGAAATGGTTGTATGCCACTTCCATGCAATACCGTGGGATGTCTTCCTGTAAAAATGGACGCACGAGAAGCAGTATGTTACTAGCTATTCTTTGGCTGCATAAGTTTTGAAAACAAAAACTAGATTGTAACAAAAGACAAAAAAATGGTGGATACTTGCTTAAACTCTTTCACTGCCTTTCCATCAAAGTTCTCCACATATTTGAGCTCGAAGAAACCACAACACACCTATGAGTTAATAAAATATGACAATCAAGTATATAGTGGAAACAATCAACCTGTCTCAAAGGAACACATGATTGAAGCAAAAAACAGAGAAACTCACAGGTTATTTTGCTTTGGGTAGTCCTCTAGGTCAACCAGGGTGAAGGATGCAACATTGACATTGAATTCATCACACTCTTGTGCAAGAGTTAAAAAAATTGCGATCTACCACCAAAAACACACAAAAAGTTTGAAAAAAAATGAAACATGTAAAGATGCAGCAGGAAAATTATGTAGACAAAGCGAGGAAAGACACTAATATAAAAGAGAGAAGAGCTGACCAGGTTGTTGTCCTGCCTCTTCAAGGTAGATGGTTTCCCTTTGGCACTCAGTGAGTCGAATACGTTCCACTGCTTGTGAAGTAAGTTTGCACAAACGACTACCCAATAACGCTCATGAACAATTGTGAAGAAGCGTTCAAAAATGCAGAAGAAGGCAAAGGGACCCAGCACATAAACAAAAATGTACTGGGCGTTGCATCTTCGGATACATATTTGAGATTATTTGTGATATGAACCAAAAAAGGCATGCGGGAACTTACTAGGTCAAAATTTTGAACCTTGTACTTAGTGATAGCCCTTTGAAGCTCAGCCGTGAGTATGCTTGGTTAGAAGCTTGATGGGTCTTGCTTGAGTAGACCCTGCTTGAAAGTACCAAAAAATGATTAGTGTGTGCTACATGAAGTGGAAAAAAAGATGAAGCATTGCTTGTTTTCAGAAAATTTACCACCATGTGGACAGAGAACATGTATTTTTTGACAGCCCTATTTCTTGTTGCAAAAGATGCGAGGCTCCTGGGTGCATCATAGAATAGTGGGGGGCTCTGAGGTGACACGTTGCCTTCCACCTTGATACTCGCACTTTGTTGCTCGCGAGTGTGACCGACATCTGTTGCAACTTCTTGGTTCCTTTTCAGCTCCCCAATGACTTGATCTTTATTCATAATAATATCAGCAGCTGCAGCTGCAGCTTGATCATCCATCTCTTTCTCGCGACCTTCATCCATGCTAGGTGTTGGGAGGGAAACACTTGGCTCGTCGGTAGCTGCGATGGCATCTCCTACATCATGAAGCAGAGCGGACATCCGGTTGCACTGCAGTCCCTTTTAACCCTGCCCAAACTTGCCTACTACATCATCAACCTCCGCTACAAAAATCCCCTTATGCTTGACATACAATATCTGGAACTTGCCGGTACCTAACAAGGCATGTGTCAAAAAAATAAGTCATCTTAGATGCAACTTGCACTAATCATGCATGTAGATTTGAAAATTATGGATGTAGCAAAATAGGATGATGGTTGTAGCACATTAGAAAAATGATGGATGTAGCAAAAAATATATGCATTTGAACCCTCTATGCAGCAAAAACAAAATGTGGTTGTAGCAGATCACAAAGATATAGATGTAGCAAAAAATGTATGCACTTGAACCCCCCCATGTAGCAAAAAAATGTGATTGCAGCTCATCAAAATTATGGTTGTAGCGAAAATTTATATGCACTTGCAACTGGGTAAAAATTAAATGCTGGAATAAAATAAATATATGAAAATAAATATAAACAAAAGAGAAAATGAAATTGAAAAATAGTACCCTGAGATCTTGCATGCCAGGGAATGATTGTTGGAGCCAATCGTTGAGCGATGATGACAAGTTTGGTTCAGCCTCTTCATTTGCTTGAGCCTTGTTTGATTGAGAGTCCTTTGCTTGAGTTTCAGTTCCTTGAATTTGACTTCCTTGGACACTAGCTGCTTCAGCACCAACTTCCTGCCCACTGGCTGGTTCAGGACTAACTCACTGACCCACAAGTTGTGCAACATACGGTGTGTTGCACAAACTCTGAAACTAGGAACAAAAAGAAACAAAAAACATGAGAGAAAAAATAAAAAGGATGCAATAAGCTGAAAGAAAGCAAAGATTGCTACATGCAAATTCTGTGAGCAAAAAATAGGGTATGTTAGACTACTTTGGCAAAGAAATATAGGTGGGATCAAGAAAAAAAATACTTGAGTATGTTCCCCATAGAAAGGTCAAACAAGAGTAAGCTTGTTCTTGTCGACTTTATCCAACCAATAAAAGACTAAATTAAAATAAGGAAGCAACCGTAGAAACATACATGCACACATTGAAAATCTGAAACAGTAGAAACGTACATGCACACATTGAAAATCTGAAACCTATGCAACATACAAAGCACACACACTAAAAGGACACTCGCTGAAATTAATCACGACACATACAACAAACACCATTGACCAGAACAAATAAAAAATGCTACAAACAAATCATAGACAAGGGTTTACGGATCTGTGTAAAAATCTAGGTTCATTGACTACTGGGGTTTCTAATCCCACAAGCCTCTTTCACTGCTTCAAGTAAATCCCATCTCAGAACCTTACTCCTACCTATAGCATTTCAACCCTAGGTTCGTGGAAGAACAAAACAATACTAGTAGAAAACGGGCCTTTAGTCCTGGTTCCAGAGGGCCTTCAGTCCCGGTTATGGAACCGGGACAAAACTGACGGGACTAATGCCCAAAACCTTTAGTCCCGGTTTGCTTACGAACCGGGACCAAAGGAGCTCCACGTGGCCGCTGTCTGGAGCTCCACCTTTAGTCTTGGTTGGTTATTTGACAATTTAATCTCTAATCACCCCTCAGAACCCCTCAAGTGTGGAGCACTCATTCCAAATCGTCTAACTTCCCGGCCGGTCACCCATCCTCACACTACTCCAGCCTAAGCACGCTTAACTTCTGAGTTCTATTCCCCCTAGTTTCCAAGTCTGCACTTGTTGTTTTCATGACAATAGTAAGCTGTCAATCCTATTAACCCTTAGGAGTTGAACTTGAGCATGAAGTCACATGTTTCACTGTTTGAGTTTTAAACTATTATTCTAAAAAACAATAATTATTTAGTAACACTAATATTTCTTGAATAAGTAGTTTGACCATAGTTTGACCACAGTTTGACCAGAGTTTGACCAAAAATTAAAAAAAACTTAAATTTGAGGATAACTTTTTTCCTTTCAGAATTTGAGGATTCTAAAAATTTGCAAAACGGCCTACGGCGGTCGAAATCGGAACCGGCTTTTCGTGCTGAACATTTTGATATATTATACGTTTTTTTTGCATCGTATGCAAAAGTTATAGCTGTTTTACTTTTTCATAACACTTTTTTGCAAAACATGTCAAAATTTATGTTTTTTAATTTTCCTAACTAGTAGATGTAGTAACATAACTACATCTCGAAGGATTTTAATTTTTGAAGTTTTTATCATTTTCTTTTTTTTTCAAAACTGAAATGGCGATTAGGGGGGGGGGGGGTAGAGTTTGAAAATTGCAGAACCCCTTTAGTCTGGGATGTTGTCCATCCAATCCTATCGTCGACTACATCTGCTAGCACCATCGACGTCCCAGCCAGAGTCACAACTAAGGTTAACCAAGCCAGTGTCATGTTCTATTAAAGTGGCAAAAAGAATTACATTTTAAAATAGCAAAACTAATTCTATCAACTATTATTAAAGGCTAAACAACAATTAATACAAAGTAGTAGCAAAATTAATATTAATTAATTATAAAAATTTATCTACTATTGTCTAACAGAAGCATACTACAACATGTTAAAATCTACAGAAAGAACTAACTAAAAGTAATTGAAAACAACAATTAAAGGACTAAAACAACTATATAAGCAAAACAGTACTGTTTTAATTAAAATCATAATTAAAATTATTCTAAAAATAACCAAATAAATCTTACGGTGACAACAATCTAACATGTGACTAGGAGCAAAAAGAATTAAATTAAAAACTATTTTTAAACTCAAACTATTCACAATCTAGGGTTTGAAGCAAATTTGAACAAATTCAAATTTAAATCATTCAAATTTGAAAACTAATGGCACAAACAGAAACTAGACAAAATTTTGAATCTAATGCAAAAAGAATCACTCAAAAACATCAAATATCCTAAAAGATATAAGCAATTTAAAATAGAAACTAAAAACAAATGGAAAAACAAAAAACAAATTTCAGATAACCTTTAGTCCCGGTTGGTGGCTCCAACCGGGACTAAAGGTCCCATTTGAACCGGGACAAATGCCCGCCCGACGCCCTAGCCGCTCGAACCGGGACTAATGCTCACATTAGTCCGGGTTCGTAATGCAACCGAGACTAATGTGTAGATCGAGCTTGGACCAAAGCCCTGTTTTCTACTAGTGCAAATCCCTCACAAACCCTCACTACTAGGAAAACCCCTATAGGCAATCAGTTAGTAGTGGCGCGGGTTATCTCGCATGAGCTACTGCTAATTAGTAGTAGCGCGGGGTATAAACTCCGTGTTGCTACTAAGTTGATAGTAGTAGTGTGGGGTATAAAGCCCGTCTACTACTAAGTGTTCCCCATCGTGCCCTCCGGGACAGGCCATAGTTGTAGCGTGGGGTATAAAGCCCACGCTGCTACTAAGTGTCCCCCACCATGCCCCCGGGACAGGCCATAGTAGTAGCATGGGGTATAAAGCCCACGCTGCTACTAAGTGTCCCGCACCGTGCCCCCAGGACAGGCCATAGTAGTAGCATGGGGTGTAAACCCCGCACTACTACTAAGTATAGTGTCTTTAACAACCCTGGAATTCCTATCTCCTACCTCGAATCCCTCATCTCTCTTGTCCCTCTCCCCCTCTTTCTCCCTAGGTTCTCCCGTGGCGCTCCTTCCCATGCACGCCTCCTCCTCCATGGCGCCCAAGGAGGCCGCCGCCTTGCTCTGCCGGCGTCCAGGAGCTCGTCAGTTGATACGACTCTGTCGTATCTACTTTTCCAAACACTTTTGCTCTTGTTTTGGACTCTAATTTGCATGATTTGGATGAAACTAACCCGGACTAACACTGTTTTCAGTCGAATTGCCGTGGTGTTGTTTTTGTGCAGAAATCAAAGTTCTCGGATTGACCTGGAAATTTACGGAGAATTTTTATGGAATATATAAAAATACTGGTGGAAAGATATACCAGAGGGGGGCCACCCAGGAGCCACAAGCTCAGGGGGCGCGCCCACCCCCCAGAGCATGCCCTACAAGCCTGTGGGCCCCTGGACCTCCAGCAACCCTAACTGCAACTCCTTATATACCTATTCTCCAAGAAAAAAACAGAGATAAGGAATCATCGTGTTTTACAATACGGAGCCGCCGCCACCTCCTGTTCTTCATCGGGAGGGCTAATCTGGAGTCCGTTCGGGGCTCCCGAGAGGGGGATTCGACACCGTCATCATCATCAACCTTCCTCCATCACCAATTTCATGATGCTCACCGCCGGGAGTGAGTAATTCCTTCGTAGGCTCGCTGGACGGTGATGGGTTGGATGAGATTTATCATGTAATCGAGTTAGTTTTGTTAGGGCTTGATCCCTAGTATCCACTATGTTCTGAGATTGATGTTGCTATGACTTTGCTATGCTTAATGCTTGTCACTAGGGCCCGAGTGCCATGATTTCAGATCTGAACCTATTATGTTTTCATGAATATATGTGTGTTCTTTATCCTATCTTGCAAGTTATATGCACCTATTACGTGTTATGATCCACATACCCCAAGGTGACAATAATTGGGATTCTTTCCGGTGATTACCGTAGTTTGAGGAGTTCATGTATTCACTAACTGTTAATGCTTTGTTCTGGTTCTCTAATAAAAGGAGGCCTTAATATCCCTTAGTTTCCTTATGGACCCCGTGATGACCAACAAGTATAGGGGATCAATCATAGTCCTTTCGATAAGTAAGAGTGTCGAACCCAACGAGGAGCAGAAGGAAATGACAAGTAGTTTTCAGCAAGGTATTCTCTGCAAGCACTGAAATTATAAGTAACGAGTAGTTTGATAGCAAGATAATTTGTAGCGAGTAAGTAACGGTAACGGTAACAAAAGTGCAGCAAGGTAGCCCAATCCTTTTGAGGCAAAGGACAGGCCAAAACGGTCTCTTATGATAAGCAAAGCGTTCTTGAGGGTACACGGGAATTTCATCTAGTCACTTTCATCATGTTGGTTTGATTTGTGTTCGCTACTTTGATAATTTGATATGTGGGTGGACCGGTGCTTAGGTGATGTTCTTACTTGAACAAACCTCCTACTTATGATTAACTCCCTCGCAAGCATCCGCCACTACAAGAAAAATATTAAGAATAAATCTAACCATAGCATTAAACTTTTGGATCCAAATCGGTCCCTTACGGAATAGCGCATAAACTAGGGTTTAAGCTTCTGTCACTCTCGCAACCCATCATCTAATAACTACTCCACAATGCATTCCCTTAGGCCCTAATAAGGTGAAGTGCCATGTAGTCGATGTTCACATGACACCACTAAGGGAATCACAACATACATATTATCAAAATATCGAACACATATCAAGTTCACATGATTACTTGCAACAAGATTTCTCCCGTGACCTCAAGAACAAAAGTAACTACTCACAAATGATAATCATGCTAAAGATCAGAGGGGTATTAAATAGCATAATGGATCTGAACATGTAATCTTCCACCAAATAAACCATATAGTAATCAACTACAAGATGTAATCAACACTACTAGTCACCCACAAGCACCAATCTAAGGTTCCGGTACAAAGATTGAACACAAGAGATGAACTAGGGTTTGAGAGGGGATGGTGCTGTTAAAGATGTTGATGGAGATTGCCCTCCCCAAGATGGGAGAGTTGTTGGTGAAGATTATGACGATGATTTCCCCCTCCGGGAGGGAAGTTCCCCCGGCGGAATCGCTCCGCCGGAGGGCAAAAGTGCTCCTGCCCAAGTTCCACCTTGAGACGGCGGCGCTTCATCCCGAAAGTCCTCTCCTAATTTTTTCTAGGTCAAAATGACTTATATACCAGAAGATGGGCACTAGAGGTGGGCCGAGGGGAGCACAACCCACCAGGGCGCGCCTGGGCTCCCTGGCGCGCCCAGGTGGGTTGTGCCCACCTGGTGGGCCCCCTCTAGTACTTATTGGCTCCAATAATTCTTATATATTCCATAAAAAATCTCTGTGAAGTTTCAGCTCATTTGGAGTTGTACAGAATAGGTGGCCTGACGTAACTTTTTCAGGTCCAGAATTCTAGCTGCCGGTATTCTCCCTCTTTGTGTGAACCTTGCATATTATCAGAAAAAAGGCATTAGAATTACTCCAAAAAGCATTATTATACATAAAAACAATATAAATAACAGTAGGAAAACATGATGCAAAATGGACGTATCAACTCCCCCAAGCTTAGATCTCGCTTGTCCTCAAGCGAAAAACCGAAATCGAAAAACATGTCCACATGCTTAGAGAGAGAGGTGTCGATAAAAACAAAATACGGACACAGAAGCATCATGTATATTATTGTAACAGCAACCAACTTTAACATAGAACTTTATCATAGAACTTTTATCACATAACTTCTGTCATAAACTTCTCATGAACAAGTTACAATTCATCACAACATCAAAGTACAAAGCATAAACTCTATTGAAAACCAACAAACTATGTTCTCAGTCAACTTTGCAACTACAATTCATCATCTTTTCAGGAAGGGTCACGTATCGGAGCCTTTTTGGCAAGTCCACATACTCAACCATCATATAGTCTTCTATGATTGCTAACACTTACCGCATACACATGAGCAAAAAGTTTCAACCGGACACATAGAAAGATAGGGGCTTATAGTTTCGCCTCCCAACATGCTCACCTCAAGGGTGATGTCAACAATAATAACTCATGCTACTCATATCCAACTGGATATATGTGCCTAGATCGTTCCTCACCACATGATGCTTGCCAAAAGAGAAAATAAAAAGGAATAGAGAGAAATACTTTGACTCTTGCATAAAAGTAAATACATAAAAGTAAAAGATAGGCCCTTCGCAGAGGGAAGCAGAGGTTGCCATGCGCTTATTTGTTTGTATGCTCAATCTCTTAGTGTAAAAGAACGTCATGTTGTATTGCTCCTTATGATAGCAACCTTTATTATGCAGTCTGTCGCTTTTATTCTTTGCCATCGCAAGTTCATACAACGCTCAATTTTCTCTTACACTAAATGATCCAAAACTTTTAGAAGCATTTTTATTGCCTTTTTGGACCGATGACAACTTACTTGAAGGATCTTACTCAATCCATAGGTAGGTATGGTGGACTCTCAAAACAAGATTTGGGTTTAAGGGTTTTGGATGCACAAGTAGTATCTCTACTTAGTGCGGAATTTTTGGCTAGCAAAGATGGGGGGCAAGCACCACATGTTGAAGGATCTATGACAATATAATTTCTATGTGAATATGAACAAACATAAATCATTACGTTGTCTTCCTTGTCCAATGTCAACAATTTTGGCATATAATATTTTGATGGGGGCTCACAATCACAAAAGATGTCCAGGATAGTGTATTTGCATGTGAATATTCTCTTCCCTTATTAATTCTTTCATGAATTGCATCATTGACCAATGCTATGTTTGTAAATCTCCAATAAAAGTTTCTACTTATACTCTTCCTTATGTGATGTCATTACTGATGTTTACTATGCAACTTTATTCTTGTAGTCTCGTGTTGGGCCTCCAAGCGCAGAGTTTTGTAGGACAGTAGCAATTTCCCTCAAGTGGATGACCTAAGGTTTATCAATCCGTGGGAGGCATAGGATGAAGATGGTCTCTCTCAAACAACCCTACAACCAAATACAAGAAATCTCTTGTGTCCCCAACACACCCAATACAACGGAAAATTGTATAGGTGCACTAGTTCGGCGAAGAGATGATGATAAAAGTGTAATATGGATGGTAGAAATATAATTTTATAATCTGAATAAATAAAAACAGCAAGGTAGCAAGTGACAAAAGTGAGCACAAACGGTATTGCAATGCTTGAAAACAAGGCCTAGGGTCCGTACTTTCGCTAGTGCAATCTCACAACAATGCTAATATAATTGGATCATATAACCATCCCTCAACGTGCGATGAAGAATCACTCCAAAGTTCCTATCTAGCGGAGAACATAAGAATAAATTGTTTGTAGGGTATGAAACCACCTCAAAGCTATTCTTTCCGATCGATCTATCCAAGAGTTCGTACTAAAATAACACCAAAGCAAATTCAGATTCGTAATGCTCAATCCAACACAAAGAACCTCAAAGAGTGCCCCAAGATTTCTATCGGAGAAAGAAAGACAAGAACATGCATCAACCCGTATGCATAGAATACCCCAATGTCACCTCGGGAATCTGCGAGTTGAGTGCCAAAACATATATCAAGTGAATCAATATAATACCCCATTGTCACCACGGGTATTCGTATACAAGACATATATCAAGTGCTCTCAAATCCATAAAAGTATTCAATCCGATAAAACGAAATCTCAAAGGGAAAACTCAATTCATCACAACAAGATAGAGAGGGGAAAACACCATATGATCCGACTATATTAACAAAGCCCGCGATACATCAAGATTGTGCATCTCAAGAACACGAGAGAGAGAGAGATTAAACACATAGCTACTGGTACAAACCCTCAACCCCGAGGGTGGACTACTCCCTCCTCATCATGGTGGCCGGCGGGATGATGAAGATGGCCACCGGTGATGATTTCCCCCTCCGGCAGGGTGCCGGAACTGTGTCTAGATTGGATCTCGTGGATACAGAGGCCTTGCGGCGGCGGAACTTTTGATCTAGGGTCTCCTCGAGGGTTTTTGGAATATTTGGCAATTTATAGGGCGAAGAGGTGATGTGGGAGGCCACCGAGGTGGGCACAATCCACCGGAGCGTGCCTGGGGGCCCAGGCATGCCCTGGTGGGTTGTGCCCCCCTCGCAGAACCCCCCAGGTGCTGCTCTGGCCCATTGGATGTCTTCTAGTCCATAAAAAATCCACAAAAAGTTTCGCTGCGTTTGGACTCCGTTTGGTATTGATTTTCTGCGATGTAAAAAACAAGCAAAAAACAGGAACTGGCACTGGGCACTATGTCAATAAGTTAGTCCCAAAAAATGATATAAAGTTGCTATAAAATGATTGTATAACATCCAAGAATGATAATATAGCAGCATGAATACTTCATAAATTATAGATACGTTGGAGACGTATCAATTACTTACCATAAGATTAGCATATGATCCTTTTCATTTATTTCCTTTCTTTTTATTGAACATGAAAATAAAGAGAAAAAAACTTCAAACAAAACTTTATTATATATCTTGCACTCGATTACAAGGATAGATCACTAAGCAAACACTCGAAAAGAAAGGATTGAACTAAATTTTTATTCATCTAAAGCAAAAGATAACTATGGATCGAACTAATATAAGTAAAGGCAAAAGATAGTGGAGGTGATACGATACCGGGGCACCTCCCCCAAGCTTGGCACAAGCCAAGGGGAGTGCCCATACCCGATACTCAAGTTTCCTTTGGTGATGAAGAAGAAGGTGGTGGTGATGAAGTAGTAGAGATCTCAGCCTTCAAGATCAAAAGATACTCCATTCTCCGGATGATGCTCTAAAGGGTGATGATATGTTCTTGCAATAAAATATTTTCACGAGTGAGATATTTGTTTTGAACACGAACCATTTCGATGATCCTAAAAGCTTCAATCTCAGTGGGAGTGAGATATTCATAGTATGGATGAAGGATATCTTCTTCCTCTTCCTCCGCAATACGGTTGTCAATAGGCTCGGGAGGGTATATAAAGGGTTTTTTATCTTGGGAAACAAGCAAACGGAAGAAAAACGGAGTCCGGAAGGTACCCGAGGTGGGCACAAGACACTTGGGCACGCCTGGCTTATTTTCCTAATTTTTGATATATTCCAAAACTAACGAAAAATATTTTTTGCGGATTTTTTGGAGTCCGTTCACTTACCGTATCACGTACCCCCTCTTTTTTTCACGATTATGGAGTGTTCCGGAATGTTTCTTTTATGTGTTCTTCTGGCGTCATAGTTTGGATAATATTGCATTCAACATTAATGGGCGTACCTGAGATATAATGTTTTATTTTTTTACCCATTGACAACCTTCGGGTTAGTACCCTCGGCATTATTTATTTTGATGGCTCCAGATCGATAAACCTCCTCGATAACATAGGGTCCTTCCCATTTGGAGAGGAGTTTTCCTGCAAAGAATCTGAAACGAGAGTTGTACAAAAGAACATATTCTCCAACTTTGAACTCACGCTTTTGGATTCTTTTGTCATGCCATCTTTTAACTTTTTCTTTAAATAACTTGGCATTTTCATAAGCTTGGGTTCTCCATTCATCTAGTGAGGTAATATCAAATAACCTCTTTTCACCGGCAAGTTTGAAATCATAGTTGAGTTCTTTAGTTACCCAATATGCTTTATGTTCTAACTCAAGAGGCAAATGACAAGCTTTTCCATAGACCATTTTATAAGGAGACATACCCATAGGATTTTTATATGCTGTTCTATAAGCCCAAAGTGCATCATCTAATTTCTTAGACCAATTCTTTCGGGACCTATTGATAGTTTTTTGTAATATTAACTTTATTTCCCTATTGCTAAGTTCAACTTGACCACTAGACTGAGATGATAGGGTGAAGCAATTCTATGGTTAACATCATATTTAGCAAGCATTTTACGGAAAGCACCATGAATAAAGTGTGAACCACCATCAGTCATTAAATATCTAGGGACTCCAAACCTTGGGAAAATAACTTCCTTAAGCATTTTAATAGAGGTGTTGTGATCAGCACTACTAGTTGTAATAGCTTCTACCCACTTAGTAACATAATCAACAGCAACCAAAATATGAGTATACCCATTAGAGGAAGGAAAAGGTCCCATGTAATCAAATCCTCAAACATCAAATGGTTCAATAGCAAGTGAATAATTCATAGGCATTTCTTGACGCATACCAATATTTCCAATCCTTTGACATTCATCACAAGATAAGACAAACTTACGGGCATCCTTGAAGAGAGTAGGCCAATAAAAACCAGATTGCAGTACCTTGTGAGCAGTTCTATCTCCCGCATGATGCCCTCCATAAGCTTCGGAGTGACATTTTCGTAGGATTTGTCCCTGTTCATGCTCAGGTACACAATGTCTAATAATACCATCTACTCCTTCTTTATAAAGATGTTGGTCATCCCAAAAGTAATGTCTAAAATCATAGAAGAATTTTTTCTTTTGTTGGTATGTGAAGCTAGGTGGTATGTATTTAGCAACAATGTAATTAGCATAGTCAGCATACCAAGGAGTGTTATGAGAAACGTTTATTGCAGCTAATTGTTCATTAGGAAAACTATCATTAATAGGTTGTGGGTCATCAAGAATATTTTCTAACCTAGACAAGTTATCAGCAATGGGGTTCTCAGCTCCTTTTCTATCAGTGATATGTAAGTCAAATTCTTGTAGCAAAAGAACCCACCTAATGAGTCTAGGTTTAGCATCTTTCTTTTCCATAAGATATTTTATAGCAGCATCATTGGTGTGAACAGTAACTTTAGAATCAACAATGTAAGATCTAAATTTGTCACAAGCAAACACAACTACTAAGAATTCCTTTTCAGTAGTAGCATAATTGCGTTGAGCACTGTCTAAAGGTTTACTAGCATAATGAATAATGTTTAACTTCTTATCAACTCTTTGTCCTAGAACAACACCAACAGCATAATCACTAGCGTCACACATAATCTCAAAGGGTAAGTTCCAATCAGGTGGTTGAACAATAGGTGTAGAGATTAAGGCTTTCTTAAGTGTTTCAAAGGCTTCTACACAATCATCATAAAAAACAAATGGAACATCCTTTTGCAAAAGATTTGTAAGAGGCCTAGAAATTTTAGAGAAGTCTTTAATAAATCTCCTATAGAAACTAGCATGACCGAGGAAACTACGAATACCTTTGATATCTTTAGGACATGGCATTTTCACGATTGCATCAACTTTAGCTTTATCCACCTCAATACCTCATTCAGAAATTTTATGTCCCAACACAATACCTTCATTAACCATAAAGTGGCACTTCTCCCAATTCAAGACAAGATTAGTTTGCTCGCATCTCTACAAAACTCGATCAAGGTTGCTTAAGCAATCATCAAAAGAAGTTCCGTAAATGGAAAAATCATCCATGAAAACCTCAATAATCTTTTCACAAAAATAAGAGAATATAGCAGTCATACATCTTTGAAAAGTAGCAGGTGCATTACATAAACCAAAAGGCATACGTCTATAAGCATAAGTTCCAAAAGGACAAGTGAAGGTGGTTTTCTCTTGATCAGGTTGTGACACAGGTATTTGAGAAAATCCAGAGTATTCATCAAGGAAACAAAAGTGTGTGTGCTTAGATAGTCTTTCTAGCATTTGATCAATAAACGGTAGAGGGTAATGATCTTTTCTAGCAGCTTTATTTAATTTTCTAAAATCAATTACCATTCTGTAGCAAGTGACAATTCTTTGTGGAATAAGTTCATTTTTATCATTAGGAACAACAGTAATACCTCCCTTCTTAGGGACACAATGAACAGGACTTACCCATCTACTATCAGCTATAGGATAAATTATACCTGCTTCCAGAAGCTTCAATATTTCAGTTCTTACCACTTCTTTCATTTTAGGATTCAACCTTCGTTGGAGATCAACAACGGGTTTAGCATCAGGTTCCATATTAATTTTGTGCTGACAGAGAGTGGGACTAATGCCCTTTAAACCATCAAGAGTATATCCAATAGGAGCTCGGTGCTTCTTCAAAACCTTCAATAATCTTTCTTCTTCATGTTCTGAAAGGTTAGCACTAATAATAACAGGATATATCTTTTTCTCATCAAGATAAGCATATTTCAAAGTGTCTGGTAATTGTTTTAATTCAAACACAGGATCACCTTTAGGTGGAGGAGGACCTCCTAGAGTTTCAATAGGCAAATTTTGTTTAAGCAGATGTCGTTGTTTAAAGAAATTTTTGTCTTTCTCATTCCTTGCATGCATATGCATATCATTTTCATGGTCTAGTAAATATTTTTCTAGTGGATCAGTAGGAGGCACAACAATAGAAGCAAGACCAATTATTTCATCCTTACTGGGCAATTCTTTCTTATGATGTTTTCTACTAAACTTAGAAAAATTAAACTCATGAGACTCATCACCAAAACTAACACCGACGATTTGTTTCTCACAATCTATTTTAGCATTGACGGTGTTCAAGAAAGGTCTACCAAAGATAATGGGACAAAAGTCATCTTGTGGCGAACCAAGAATGAGAAAATCAGTAGGATATTTTATTTTCCCACACAAGACTTCAACGTCTCTAACAATCCCAAGTGGTGTGATTGTGTCTCTATTAGCAAGTTTAATAGTAACATCTATGTCTTCTATTTCAGCTGGTGCTATATCATTCATAATTTCTTGATATAAGTTAAAAGGAATAGCACTCACACTAGCACCTATGTCACATAAACCATGATAACAGTGATCTTCTATTTTAACTGAGACAACAGGCATGCCAAGAACAGGTCTATGTTTATCTTTTTCATCGGGTTTGGCGATTCTAGCAGCTTCATCACAGAAGTAGATAACATGCCCATCTAAAATTTCTACCAGGAGATCTTTAACCATAGCAACACTAGGTTCTACTTTGATTTGTTCAGCAGGCCTGGGTGCTCTAATATAACTCTTGTTGACCACAGTTGAAACTTTAGCATGCTCCTTTATCCTAACAGGGAAATGTAGTTTTTCAATATAAGCAGTAGGAACAATTGGATCAACATTGTAAATAATAGTTTCATCTTTAGCTATTACCGGTTCTTTAATTTCTTATTTAATAGGTGGGTGATATTTAAACCACTTCTCCTTATGGAGATCAACATGAGTAGCAAATGATTCACAAAAGGAGGCTACTATCTCAGAGTCAAGTCCATATTTAGTGCTAAACTTTTGAAAAGCATCGGTATTCATAAAAGATTTAACACAATCATACTTAAGCTTAATACCTGGCTCTTTACCTTCATCGAGCTCCCAATCTTTAGAGTTGCATTTAATTCATTCTAAAAGATCCCACCTGAATTCAATAGTCTTCTTCATAAAGGAACCAGTACAAGAAGTATCAAGCATGGATTGATCATCGCGAGAAAGCCGAGCATAAAAATTCTGAATGATAATTTCTCTTGAGAGCTCGTGATTGGGGCATGAATATAACATTGAATTAAGCCTCCCCCAAGCTAGAGCGATACTTTCTGCTTCACGAGGCCAAAAATTATATATATAATTCCGATCACGATGAACTAGATGCATAGGATAATTTTTTTGGTGAAATTCCAATTTCAATCGATTCCAAGTCCAAGATCCAATATCATCGCATAGCCGATACCATGCCATTGCTTTTCCCTTCAAAGATAAAGGGAAAACCTTCTTCTTAGCTTCATCTCCGGGTAAACCCGCAAGCTTAAATAATCCACAAATTTCATCCACATATATTAAGTGCATATCAGCGTTCAGTTCCATCTCCTGCATAAGGATTAGCTAGCAGTTGTTCTATCATAGCCGAAGGAATTTCATAACCAATATTTTCAGTAGGTGCAGTAGGTTGAGGGGTAACTAATTGTGGTTCCGGTCGAGGTGAAGATACCCCGAACAAACCCCTCAAAGGATTGTTCTCCATAGTAACAAGTGACAATAAATTTCAGCACGTAGTAATAATTTTTCCTTACCGATTTCCACTTACCAAGAGCGCTTCACTCCCCGGAAACGGCGCCAGAAAAGAGCCTTGATGACCCACAAGTATCGGGGATCAATCATAGTCCTTTTGATAAGTAAGAGTGTCGAACCCAACGTGGAGCAGAAGGAAATGACAAGTACTTTTCAGCAAGGTATTCTCTGCAAGCACTGAAATTATAAGTAACGAGTAGTTTGATAGCAAGATAATTTGTAGCGAGTAAGTAATGGTAATGGTAACAAAAGTGCAGCGAGGTATCCCAATCCTTTTGAGGCAAAGGACAGGCCAAAACGGTCTCTGATGATAAGCAAAGCGTTCTTGAGGGTACACGGGTATTTCATCTAGTCACTTTCATCATGTTGGTTTGATTTGTGTTCGCTACTTTGATAATTTGATATGTGGGTGGACCGGTGCTTAGGTGCTGTTCTTACTTAAAAAAACCTCCTACTTATGATTAACCCCTTCGCAAGCATCCGCAACTACGAGAAAAGTATTAAGAATAAATCTAACCATAGCATTAAACTTTTGGATCCAAATCGGTCCCTTACAGAATAGCGCATAAACTAGGGTTTAAGCTTCTGTCACTCTCGCAACCCATCATATAATAACTACTCCACAATGCATTCCCTTAGGCCCTAATAAGGTGAAGTGCCATGTAGTAGACGTTCACATGACACCACTAAGGGAATCACAATATACATATCATCAAAATATCGAACACATATCAAGTTCACATGATTACTTGCAACAAGATTTCTCCCGTGACCTCAAGAACAAAAGTAACTACTCACAAATGATAATCATGCTCAAGATCAGAGGGGTATTAAATAGCATAAATGATCTGAACATATAATCTTCCACCAAATAAACCATATAGTAATCAACTACAAGATGTAATCAACACTACTAGTCACCCACAAGCACCAATCTAAGGTTCCGGTACAAAGATTGAACACAAGAGATGAACTAGGGTTTGAGAGGGGATGCTGCTGTTGAAGATGTTGATGGAGATTACCCTCCCCAAGATGGGAGAGTTGTTGGTGAAGATGATGACGATGATTTCCCCCTCCGGGAGGGAAGTTCCCCCGGCAGAATCGCTCCGCCGGAGGGCAAAAGTGCTCCTGCCCAAGTTCCACCTTGAGACGGCGGCGCTTCATCCCGAAAGTCCTCTCCTAATTTTTTCTATGTCAAAATGACTTATATACCAGAAGATGGGCACCGGAGGTGGGCCGAGGGGAGCACAACCCACCAGGGCGCGCCTGGGCTCCCTGGCGCGCCCAGATGCGTTGTGCCCACCTGGTGGGCCCCCTCTGGTACTTATTGGCTCCAATAATTCTTATATATTCCATAAAAATTCTCCGTGAAGTTTCATCTCATTTGGAGTTGTGCAGAATAGGTGGCCTGACGTAGCTTTTTCATGTCCAGAATTCCAGCTGCCGGTATTCTCCCTCTTTGTGTGAACCTTGCATATTATGAGAGAAAAGGCACTAGAATTACTCCAAAAAGCATTATTATACATAAAAACAATATAAATAACAGTAGGAAAACATGATGCAAAATGGACGTATCACCCCGCTACCACGGGAGGGTAGGACAAAAGATGTCATGCAAGTTCTTTTCCATAAGCACGTACGACTATATGCGGAATACATGCCTGCATTATATTGATGAATTGGAGCTAGTTCTGTGTCGCTCTAGGTTATAACTGCTACATGATGAATATCATCCAACACAATTATCCATCTCTGATCAATGCCTACACTTTTCATATATTGATCTTTGCTAAGTTACTTTCGCCGTTGCTGCTGTTACGATCACTACAAAATTGCTACTGTTACTGTTACTATCAAACTACCATACTACTTTGCTACTGATCACCTTGCTGCATATATTAAGTCTTCCAGGTGTGGTTGAATTGACAACTCAACTGCTAATACTTGCAAATATTCTTTGGCTCCCCTTGTGTAGGATCAATAAATTTGGGTTGAATACTCTACCCTCAAAAACTGTTGCGATCCTCTATACTTGTGGGTTATCAAGAACTTTTTCTGGCGCCGTTGCCCAGGAGCATAACTCTATTTGCTGAGTCACTTGGAATTTATATCTGTTGATCACTATGAGGAATCTTAAGGATGGTAGAACCAAGATCGCTCCCTCTAAGATGGGGGGATGTAAGGAACTGTTATATAGCTCTACACTTGATTCGCCTTCTGTTTGGAGTAAGCTTGCAACACCACCACCTGCTATTAATCCTGATGTGTCGCAAGTAATTGATGATGCTACTTCTGCTATGAATGATGCTATTGATGATGCTAGTACTTTGCTTGATGATAATGTGCCATTAGATAAATTTCACGATGAACAACTTGCTAGAGCTAAAGAAATTGAGAATGCTGAAACTGATGAATTTATTGAAACTGGAAATGATGAAACACCTATTAGACCTAGCTCTCATAGATATGAATTGCCTAAGATACCCGAGGGTTATGTTATGGATGGAGAGATAGCTAGGGAATTTCTTGCTTGTAATGATAGAGATGATCTTAAGAAGTTACTATGTAAGCTGAAAGAAAAATCTCTGAATGCTAGAATGAAATATGACCCTCAGTTTGCTACGTCTCCCATCTTTATTACTGATAAGGACTATGAATTCTCTGTCGACCCTGAGTTAATTACTTTGGTTGAATCTGATCCTTTCCATGGTTATGAATCTGAAACTGTTGTGGCACATCTTACTAAGTTGAATGATATAGCCACCCTATTTGCTCATGAGGAAAAAATTCGCTACTACTATATTCTTAAGTTGTTTCCTTTCTCATTAAAGGGTGATGCTAAGATATGGTTTAATTCTCTTGCTCCTGGTTGTGTGCGTAGTCCCCAGGATATGATATATTACTTCTCAGAAAAATATTTCCCTGCTCATAAGAAAAAAGCTGCTTTACAGGAAATATTTAACTTTGTGCAAATTACAGAAGAGAATCTCCCTTAAGCTTGGGGCAGGCTTCTCTAATTACTTAATGCTTTGCCTAATCATCCTCTCATGAAAAATGAAATACTTGATATCTTTTATAATGGACTAACCAATGCTTCTAGGGACCACCTAGATAGTTGTGCTGGCTGTGTTTCCAGGGAACGAACTATTGAACAAGCTGAAGAACTATTAAATAATATATTGAGGAATGATAATGATTGGACTCTTCCTGAACCACCACCCAAGCCAATTCTAAAGAAGACAGCTATTCTATTTCTCAGTCCTGAAGATATGCAAGAGGCAAAGAAATCTATGAAAGAAAAAGGTATTAAAGCTGAAGATGTCAAGAATTTACCACCTATTGAAGAAGTACATGGTCTCGATACCCCGACACAGGTAGTAGAGGTAAATTCTCTCTATAGATTTGATGAATGTGATGTTTGATGACCCACAAGTATAGGGGATCAATTGTAGCTCTTTTCGTAAGTAAGAGTGTTGAACCCAACGAGGAGCAGAAGGAAATGACAAGTGGTTTTCAGCAAGGTAATGTCTGCAAGTGCTGAAATTGTAAGTAATAGAGTAGTTTGATAGCAAGATAATTTGTAACGAGCAAGTAACGATAGTAGTACCAAAAGTGCAGCAAGGTAGCCCAATCCTTTTGAGGCAAAGGACATGCCAAAACGGTCTCTTATAATAAGCAAAGCGTTCTTGTGGGCACACGGGAATTTCATCTAGTCACTTTCACCATGTTGGTTCGATTTGTGTTCGCTACTTTGATAATTTGATATGTGGGTGGACCGGTGCTTAGGTGTTATTCTTACTTGAACAAGCCTCCTACTTATGATTAACCCTCTCACAAGCGTCCGCAACTACGAGAAAAGTATTAAGAATAAATTCTAACCATAGCATTAAACTTTTGGATCCAATCGGTCCCTTACGGAATAGCGCATAAACTGGGGTTTAAGCTTCTGTCACTCTCGCAACCCATCATCTACTTACTACTCCACAATGCATTCCCTTAGGCCCAAATATGGTGCAGTGTCATGTAGTCGACGTTCACATGACACCACTAAGGGAATCACAACATACATACTATCAAAATATCGAACACATATCAAGTTCACATGATTACTTGCAACATGATTTCTCCCGTGACCTCAAGAACAAAAGTAACTACTCGCAAATGATAATCATGCTCAAGATCAGAGGGGTATTAAATAGCATATTGGATCTGAACATATAATCTTCCACCAAATAAACCATATAGTAATCAACTACAAGATGTAATCAACACTACTAGTCACCCACAAGCACCAATCTATAGTTCCGGTAACAAGATTGAACACAAGAGATGAACTAGGGTTTGAGATGAGATGGTGCTGTTGAAGATGTTGATGGAGATTGCCCTCCCCAAGATGGGAGAGTTGTTGGTGATGATGATGACGATGATTTCCTCCTCCGGGAGGGAAGTTCCTTCGGCGGAATTGCTCCGCCGGAGGGCAAAAGTGCTCTTGCCCAAGTTCCGCCTCGAGACGGTGGTGCTCCATCCTGAAAGTCCTCTCCTTATTTTTTCTAGGTCAAAATGACTTATATACCAGAAGATGGGCACCGGAGGTGGGCCTGGGTGAGCACAACCCACCAGGGCGCGCCTGGGCTCCCTGGCGCGCCCAGGTGGGTTGTGCCCACCTGGTGGGCCCCCTCTGGTACTTAATTGCTCCAATATTCTTCAAATATTCCATAAAAAATCTCCGTAAAGTTTCAGCTTGTTTGGAGTTGTGCAGAATAGGTGGCCTGACGTAGCTTTTCCAGGTCCAGATTTCCAGCGGCCGGAATTCTCCCTCTTTGTGTGTACCTTGCATATTATGAGGGAAAAGGCATTAGAATTACTCCAAAAAGCATTATTATGCATAAAAACATCATAAATAACAGTAGGAAAACATGATGCAAAATGGACGAATCAACTCCCCCAAGTTTAGACCTCGCTTGTCCTCAAGTGAAAACCGAAATCGAAAAACATGCCCACATGCTTAGAGAGAGAGGTGTCGATAAAAACAAAATACGGACATAGAAGCATCATGTAGATTATTATAACAGCAACAAATTTAAACATAAGACTTTTATCATAGAACTTTTATCATAAACTTCTCATGAATAAGTGGCAGTTCATCACACAATTGAAGTATAAAGCATAAACTCTATTAGAAACCAACAAACTATGTTCTCAGTCAACTTTGCAACTACAATTCATCATCTTTTCAGGAAGGGTCACGTATCGGAGCCTTTAGGCAAGTCCACATACTCAACCATCATATAGTCTTCTATGATTGCTAACATTCACCGCATACACATGAGCAAAACGTTTCAGCCAGACACATATAAAGATAGGGGCTTATAGTTTCACCTCCCAACGTATTCACCTCAAGGGCGATGTCAACAAGAATAACTTATGCCACCCATATTCAACTGGACATATGTGCCTAGATCTTTCCTCACCACATGATGCTTGCCAAAGGATAAAAATAAAAGGAAAAGAGAGAAGGACTTTGACTCTTTGCATCAAAGTAAAAGATAGGCCCTTCGCAGAGGGAAGCAAAGGTTGCCATGCGCTTATTTGTTTGTATGCTCAACCCCTTAGTGCAAAACAAAGTCACTTGTATTGCCCCTTGTGATGGCAACCTTTATTATGCAGTCTGTCGCTTTTATTCTTCACCATCACAAGTTCGTACAACGCTCAATTTTCCTTTACACTAAATGATCTCACACTTTTAGAAGCAATTTTTATTGCCTTATTGCACTGATGACAACATACTTGAGGGATCTTGCTCAATCCCTAGGTAGGTATGGTGGACACTTGAAAATAAGATTTGGGTTTAAGGGTTTTTGGATGCACAAGTAGTATCTCTACTTAGTGCGGAATTTTGGCTAGCAAAGATAGGGGGCAAGCACCACATGTTGAAGGATCTATGATGTGACGCCCCCGGCTCAATCGTGCACTAATCATACACGCAAATGCACACGATCAAGCCTAAGGACTCACGGGAAGATATCACAACACAACTCTAAAACATAAATAAAGTCATACAAGCTTTATATTACAAGCTAGGGGCCTCGAGGGCTCGAATACATAAGCTTGCGTACAAGCGTCAGCGGAAGCATCAGATATCTGAGTACATATATGAAACAGAAACAGAAAGGCCTTTAGAAAGGCGGGACAAAATAAAACACTACGATCGAAAGGCGTAGGCCTCCTGCCTGGGACCCTCCGATCCTACTCCTGGTCGTCAGTCAACTCATAGTAGTATCCATCCTCTGGTTAGTAGTAGTAGTCGATCGACGGGGCATCTGTCTCAGGGGGCTCCGTCCTCTTGGTCACGACAAACTGATATGGGGAGAAAAGGAAAACAAAGCAACCGTGAGTACTCAGAAGTACTCAGCAAGCAAGGATCTACACTACATATGCAACATTTTCAAAGGGAGGCTGCATATGTGGACTGGGCTGCAGAAATGCCAGAATAGAGAGTAGGCCTAGTCCTATCGAAGACTAGCATCTTCAGCGGTCTTGCAGAAATAGAAGAGGGTAGAACAGTACAATATAATGTAGCAGTATCATTAAGTCTCAACCTCACCCAGAGATCCTTTCTCGACTCCCTGCGAGAAAGCAATCCCAGAGCCATACAGTCATCAACCTCGTCCGGAGATCCCTTCTCGACTCCCTGCGAGAAGCAATCCCAGAGCCATAGTATCCAAGTATCCAGTTCTAAATTGTATCAATCAGGATACAACTCCGAGTGTCCGTTACCGTAGGACAGGCTATCGATAGAAGTGTTCTTCCCTGTAGGGGTGCACCAACTTACCCAACATGCTCGATTAACTCCAGCCGGACACACTTTCCTGGGTCATGCCCGGCCTCGGCCAAATGACACATCGCAACCCTACCTACAGCTCAGCAAAGAGGTCCTCGCCGGTCTACATCCTAAGCGCAAGGGGGTCTTGGCCATCGCCCCTCGCCCTCCGGGTCGTTGCGCACAGGGTGGATACCAGCATCGCCTCGGGTGGCCCACACGATCCGACCGTGCCGACATGCTGAACTGGACGTCTGACAGAGCTTTCGGCTGATGCATACGATGCAGAACGCCCATACTATGCCCACGTGATGGTTAGTGCTATCAGGCCAGAGGCCTGCTCGGATCAAATATCCAAATCGTTAGGACTAGGGCTTGCGGTAACGAGCAGAGACTCACGAAAGATGTGACCCCGTCGCCCCGTCTCGAGGACTTGCTGCAAGGGTTAAGAATGCCCGGCCGCGCCTCGTATTCATCACTCGGGCACCATGCAGGCAACCCGTCTTCACATCACACGCGGGTACCCCTCAGGGTCGACCCGCCTTTCCAAGTAACAGTGTAAAGTCCAAGTATCCGTGTGTCCATAACATCAGGGGAATCCAAGGTATCACCCTCGTTGGATTCCTACTCGATGTCTCCGTCAAGGTGAACTCGGAGGAATCACCCTCACTGGGTTCACACTTGATGTGATGCACGACAGCGTCGTTACCGGAAGTGGTGAAGGAGGAATCACCCTCGTTGACCACGACCGAATAGCTACTCTACAGAGTTAACATCAGAAGTGCTACACGAGGTATCACCCTCGGCACTCGATATTAACGCTGCGGTGTCGTTACAACTAAGGGGGTTGATGTGCGGTGTCGGGGCCTGGTCTTCAATCCTGTTGGTCAGGTCTTCGGATTATCCAGCGCGGCAGTCGGGATAAGTGGGGTCACTGACAGGTCTCTACCCAGCCTATACTAAGCAGTTTAGGATATGCAGGTAATTATCAACAACAGGTTACAATAAACAGGTTATGCATCAGAATAGGTAAAGCAGCAGCAGCAGCAATTCTAATGCAAGCATGGGAAATTACAATGGGCGATATCGGGATGATCAAAAGGGGGGGCTTGCCTGGTTGCTCGGCGGCAAGGGCAAGGTTGTCAATGGTGTCGTCAGTCTCCGGAGCTGCGGCGGCACCGGGAACTGCGTCGGGGTCTAGCGAGAGAGAAGAGGGGGAGGAAACAGTATAAATACATAGCAAACATGAGCAACACAACGTACGACATGACAATATGCAGTGCCGGGTGTGTCCTAACGTATGGTTGCACGTCACCGAGGAAGGAGGAATCCATCCGGGAATGTTTTCCCGGTTCCGGACAAATGTCGGACAAATGACCGGAGGGGAACGGTTCCATGTTCGGGTAGCTAGGGACGTGTGACGGACGAACGGACCGCGCATTCGGATCCGTCTCGAAATTCTGAGCATTTTTCATATATAAATTATTTTCATCGGAGTTACGGTTTAAAAGATATGATTTTCTAAAGTTTTTATTAATTTCTGGAATTTACTGGAATTAATTTAAATTCGAAAATAAATTGGAAAATGCTACGGGTACCCAGCTCTGTGTACACAGAGTGCACAACAGTGGCTGACCAGTGGGCCTATTGACTGGGTCAAGGGTCCAGTCAACGGCCAGCCCACAGAGGCTGACATGTGGGGCCAGAGTCAAAGTCAACGGCCCAGTCAACTGCTGACTGGGCTGACTGCTACAGTGGCAAACAGTGTAGGTGGGGCCTACCTGTCATAGACACAAGTACTAAATGGGTTGATTAATTTAGTTTAGTTAGTGGGTGGGGGCCACTGTCAATGGGGTTAGTGGGTAGTTAAATTAGCCTAACCAATTCATTAGCGGTTAATTAAGCCAGCGGGACCCACCAGTCAGTGGGTCAATCCCACTGGTTTTAGAACGCGCGCGCGTGCACGGTGTGTACGTCGGCGGCGAGCTACAGGAATGGCGGCGATAGCCGGGAACGGCGCTCCGGCAGCCAAATGGAGCGGCGCGAGTTGTTATCGAACCAGCGCGATGCGCTGCATCGAACCATACCACGGGCGTGAGCTGAGGCGGACAAAAACGACGGCTACGACGAGCTCCCGCGGTGGCGACGGCTCGGCCTCGACGGAGTCTAGCCAACGGGGCTCGGGGAAGAAAGGGGAGAGGCTAGGGAGGACCGAGAGCTCACAGCGAGCTCGATGACGTGGTCGGGGAGGCCGGGGGCGCAGCGAGGATGGTGGATCGAGCGGCGGCCGAGGCGGATGCCGATGGAGGGGAACAGCGTGGGCGACGACCGTGGTGCTCCCTGTGCTCGATGCAGTGGTGAGGAGGAAGAAGGCGTCCGCGACAGAGCTTCCGGACAGCTCAGAACGGAGAGGGGAGTCCGGTGAGCACGCGGGCGAGGTGAAGCATGTCGACGGCGGCTCGGTCTTGCACGGGGAAGAAGAGAACGACGCGAGGGAGGAGGATGAGCAAGCTAGGGTTAGTCGAGGGAGCACTGGGGGTGCTCTTATCCACCAGAGATGGGCGCAGCGACGCGCTGTCGCGCAGGAGAGGGGGGGCCATGGCGCGCGCGGGTGCTGTGCAAGCGACAGCAGTGCAGGAGTGAGCAGGAGGAAGGGGATGAGGCGGGGAGTGGGGCGCCGGCTGGGCCGGCCTGGCTAGCCCAGTGGCCAGCTGGGCCGAGGCCCAGCGAGGGGGGGTTCCTTTTATTTTTCTTTGTTTCTGTTTTCTGTTTTCCTTTTCTTTTTCTGTTTTGTCTTTTGTTTTTACTCCAAATGACTTTTGTAAAATGTGGCACTTGCCCATATAATATCAGTGCAATATCCAACCCTGGTAGAAAATAGCTTTGGGGCCAAATGTTTTCATATGGATTTTATTTAAATAAAAAGGTATTAAATAACTCTATTTTGTGGTTGTTAGAGTCACATAATTTATTTATTATATGTTGAATATAATTTTAGAATTGTCTCTGGATTATTAGTCATTTAATGAACATTTTAGTTTCTGATTTGAGCAACTTTTATTTTCCACTTTGAATTCATTTGACGTTTGAATTTGGAGTCTGAAATGCAATATGATGATTAGGCACTGATAATCATGATGACATGGCATAATCAAAAGGGGATTACTGTAGTCAACCACTGGGGGTGTTACATATGATAATATAACTTAATTGTGAATATAAACAAGCATAAATCATTACATTGTCTTCCTTGTCCAACGTCAACAATTTTGGCATATAATAATTTGATGGGGGCTCACAATCACAAAAGATTCCTAGGATAGTGTATTTATATGTGAATCTTCTCTTCCCTTATTAATTCTTTCATGAGTTGCATCATTGACCAATGCTATGTTTGTCAATCTCTAATAAATTTTCTACTTATACTTTTCCTTATGTGGTGCCATCACCTACCATAAGATTAGCATATGATCTTTTTCTTTTATTTCATTTCTTTTTATTTAAATCCTATCTTTTTATTGCAACATGAAAGTAAGAAAGCAAAAACTCAGACTAAACTTTATTATAAATCTTGCACATGATTACAAGGATAGACCATTAAGCAAGCTCTCGAAAAGAAAGGATCGAACTAAACTTTTATTCATCTAAAGCAAAAGATCAAACTAAAATAAGTAAAGGCAAAAAGATAGTGGGGATGATACGATACCGGGGCACCTCCCCCAAGCTTGGCGGAAGCCAAGGGGAGTGCCCATACCCGAAACTCAATTTTCCTTTGGTGATGAAGAAGAAGGAGATGGTGATGAAGTAGATGCGATCTTGTCCTCGGGTTTCCATGGCATAGGTCCACCATCGTAAGAGGAAGAATGAGTCTCACGGGTCCTGCAACTGGCAGCCAAACTCATACCTTTAAACCTCGCGTCATATTCGAAGACTTGGTTTTGAAGATCATAGATCTGGCTTTGGAGGAAGTTGATTTGCTCGTTGAGAGTGAAGACGATGTCCTTCATGGGCTTGCCATCCACCTTGAGATCACGAGTAAGGTCTGTAATCATGAGGTGATTGGCATTGAGCCCACGCTCCACCATCCCCTTGCACCGGAAGACTTCCTACTCCATAGCTTCAAGCCTGGCCTCCATGGTTCCCGTCCCCTTGGGTCCTTGCACATCGCGGATGTGCAGCACCCCCTCATGCATCTGGATGGCCTGAGGGTGCTGCACCACCTCCCGCAAATATGGGTTGATGATGTTCTCGAAGAACTTGTCCTTGGAGGAGCTTGAAGCGGCCATGGTAGATGAGATCTGACAGAAAATAGCAAGAAAAGAGAACAGAAGATTTCTCCGCGATACGGTGGTCAATAGGTTTGGGGAGTATATAAAGATTTTTTATCTTGGGAAACAAGCAAACGGAAGAAAAACGGAGTCCAGAAGGTGTCCCAGGTGGGCACAACCCACCTGGGCGCGCCTGGCTTGCCAGGCGCGCCCTGGTGTCTTGTGCCCACCAGGGTACGCTTCTTGGAAGTTTCTTATTTTCCTAATTTTCAAAATATTCCAAAACTGACAAAAAATATTTTTGCGGATTTTTCGGAGTCCGTTTACTTACCGTATCACGTACCTCCTTATTTTCACGATTCTAGAGTGTTCCGGAAGGACTCTTTTATGTGTTCTTCCGGTGTCAAAGTTTGGATAATATTACTTTCAACATTAATGGGCATACCTGAGATATAATGTTTTATTCGTTGCCCATTAACAACCTTCGGGTTAGTACCTTCGGCATTATTTATTTTGATAGCTCCAGACCGATAAACCTCCTCGATAACATAGGGTCCTTCCCGTTTGGAGAGGAGTTTTCCTGCAAAGAATCTGAAACGTGAGTTGTACAAAAGAACATATTCTCCAACTTTGAACTCACGCTTTTGGATTCTTTTATCATGCCATCTTTTAACTTTTTCTTTAAACAATTTGGCATTTTCATAAGCTTGGGTTCTCCATTCATCTAGTGAGCTAATATCAAATAACCTCTTTTCACCGGCAAGTTTGAAATCATAGTTGAGTTCTTTGACTTCCCAATATGCTTTATGTTCTAACTCAAGAGACAAATGACAAGCTTTTCCATAGACCATTTTATAAGGAGACATACCCATAGGATTTTTATATGCTGTTCTATAAGCCCAAAGTGCATCATCTAATTTCTTAGACCAATTCTTTCGGGACCTATTGACAGTCTTTTGAAAATTAATTTTATTTCTCTATTACTAAGTTCAACTTGACCACTAGACTGAGGATGATAGGGTGATGCAATTCTATGGTTAACATCATACCTGGCAAGCATTTTACGGAAAGCACCATGAATAAAGTGTGAACCACCATCAGTCATTAAATATCTAGGGACTCCAAACCTTGGGAAAATAACTTCCTTAAGCATTTTAATAGAGGTGTTGTGATCAGCACTATTGGTTGGAATAGCTTCTACCCATTTAGTAACATAATCAATAGCAACCAAAATATGTGTATACCCATTAGAGGAAGGAAAAGGTCCCATGTAATCAAATCTCCAAACATCAAATGGTTCAACAGCAAGTGAATAATTCATAGGCATTTCTTGACGCTTACTGATATTACCTATTCTTTGACATTCATCACAAGATAAGACAAACTTACAGGCATCTTTGAAGAGAGTAGGCCAATAAAATCTAGATTGCAATACCTTGAGAGCAGTTCTGTCTCCAGCATGATGCCCTCCATAAGCTTCAGAGTGACATTTCCGTAGGATTTGTCCCTGTTCATGCTCAGGAACACAACATCTAATAATACCATCTACTCCTTCTTTATAAAGATTTGGGTCATCCCAAAAGTAATGTCTTAAGTCATAGAAGAATTTTTTCTTTTGTTGGTATGTAAAGCTAGGTGGTAAATATTTAGCAACAATGTAATTAGCATAGTCAGCATACCAAGGAGTGTTATTAGAAACATTTATTGCAGCTAACTGCTCATCAGGAAAACTATCATCAATAGGTAGTGGGTCATCAAGCACATTTTCAAGTCTAGAGAAGTTATCAGCTACGGGGTTCTCATCTCCTTTTCTATCGGTGATATGTAAATCAAATTCTTGTAGCAAGAGAACCCATCGAATAAGTCTAGGTTTAGCATCTTTCTTTTCCATAAGATATTTAATAGCAGCATGATCGGTGTGAACAATTACTTTTGAATCAACAATATGAGATCTAAATTTATCACAACCAAACACCACTGCTAGAAATTCCTTTTCAGTAGTAGCATAATTCCGTTGTGCACTGTCTAGTGTTTTACTAGCATAATGTATAACATTCAGTTTCTTATCAACTCTTTGTCCTAGAACAGCACCAACAGCATAATCACTAGCATCACACATAATTTCAAAAGGCAAGTTCCAATCAGGTGGTTGAACAATAGGTGCAGAAATTAAGGCTTTCTTGAGTGTTTCGAAGGCTTCTAAACAATCATCATCAAAAACAAAAGGAGTATCCTTTTGCAAAAGATTTGTAAGAGGCCTAGAAATTTTAGAAAAGTCTTTGATAAATCTCCTATAGAAACCAGCATGACCTAGGAAACTACGAATACCTTTGATATCTTTAGGACATGGCATTTTCTCAATTGCATCAACCTTAGCTTTGTCCACTTCAATACCTCTTTCAGAAAGTTTATGGCCCAAAACAATACCTTCATTAACCATAAAGTGGCACTTCTCCCAATTCAAGACAAGATTTGTTTGCTCGCATCTCTGCAAAACTCGATCAAGATTGCTTAAACAATCATCAAAAAACTTCCCATAAACAGAGATGTCATCCATGAAAACCTCAACAATCTTTTCACAAAAGTCAGAGAATATAGCAGTCATACATCTTTGAAAGGTAGCAGGTGCATTGCGTAGACCAAAAGGCATACGTCTATAAGCATAAGTTCCAAAGGGACAGGTGAAAGTGGTCTTTTCTTGATCAGGTTGAGAAACAGGTATTTGTGAAAAACCAGAATATCCATCAAGGAAGCAAAAGTGTGTGTGCTTAGATAATCTTTCTAGCATTTGATCAATAAAAGGCAGAGGGTAATGATCTTTTCTAGTTGCTTTATTTAATTTTCTGAAATCAATTTCCATTCTATAGCCTGTAACAATTCTTTGTGGTAAAGTTCATTCTTATCATTAGGAACAACAGTAATACCTCCTTTCTTAGGAACATAATGAACAGGACTTACCCATCTACTATCAGCTATAGGATAGATTATACCTGCTTCCAGAAGTTTTAAGATTTCTGTTCTTACCACTTCCTTCATTTTCGGATTTAACCGACGTTGGTGATCGACAATGGGTTTAGCATCAGGTTCCATATTAATCTTGTGCTGACATAGAGTGGGACTAATGCCCTTTAAATCATCAAGAGTATACCCAATAGCAGCTCGGTGCTTCCTTAGAACTTTCAATAATCTTTCTTCTTCATGTTCTGAAAGGTTAGCGCTAATAATAACAGGATATATCTTCTTTTCATCAAGATAAGCATATTTCAAAGTGTCTGGCAATTGTTTTAATTCAAACACAGGATCACCTTTAGGTGGAGGAGGACCTCCTAGAGTTTCAATAGGCAAATTGTGTTTAAGCAGAGGACGTTGTTCAAAGAAAATCTTATCTATTTCATTTCTCTCATGCATATGTAAATCATTTTTATGGTCTAGCAAATATTGTTCTAAAGGATCAGTAGGAGGCACAGCAATAGAAGCAAGACCAATTATTTCATCCTTACTAGGCAATTCTTTTTCATGAAGCTTTCTACTAAACTTGGAAAAATTAAACTCACGAGACTCATCACCAAAGCTAACACCGACAGTTTGTTTTTCACAATCTATTTTAGCATTAACGGTGTTCAAGAAAGGTCTACCAAAGATAATGGGACAAAAGTCATCTTGTGGGGAACCAAGAACAAGGAAATCAGTATGGTATTTTATTTTCCCACACAAGACTTCAACATCTCTAACAATCCCAATTGGTGATATGGTGTCTCTATTAGCAAGTTTAATAGTAACATCTATGTCTTCTATTTCTGCGGGTGCTATGTCATTCATAATTTCTTGATATAAGGAATAAGGAATAGCACTCACACTAGCACCTGTGTCACATAGACCATGATAACAGTGATCTCCTATTTTAACTGAGACAACAAGCATGCCAACAACAGGTCTATGATTATCCTTTTTATCAGGTTTGACAATTCTAGCAGCTTCTTCACAGAAGTAAATAACATGCCCATCTACATTTTCTTCCAGGAGATCCTTAATCATAGCAACAATAGGTTCTACTTTAATTTGTTCATCAGGTTTAGGTGTTCTAATATAACTTTTATTAACCACAGTTGAAACTTTAGCATGTTCCTTTATCCTAACAGGGAAAGGTGGTTTCTCAATATAAGCAGTAGGAACACCTGGATCAACATTATAAATTATGGTTTCCTCTTTAATTGGTACCAGTTCTTTAACTTCTTCTTTAATAGGTGGTTGATATTTGAACCACTTCTCCATAGGGAGATCAACATGAGTAGCAAATGATTCACAAAAGGAGGCTACTATCTCAGAGTCAAGTCCATATTTAGTGCTAAACTTTTGAAAAGCATCGGTATTCATAAAAGATTTAACACAATCATACTTAAGCTTAATACCTGACTCTTTACCTTCGTCGAGTTCCCAATCTTCAGAGTTGCGTTTAATTCTTTCCAAAAGATCCGACCGGAATTCAATAGTCTTCTTCATAAAAGAACCAGTACAAGAAGTATCAAGCATGGATTGATCATCACGAGAAAGCCGAGCATAAAAGTTCTGGATAATAATTTCTCTTGAGAGCTCATGGTTGGGGCATGAATATAACATTGACTTAAGCCTCCCCCAAGCTAGAGCGATACTTTCTCCTTCACGAGGCCAAAAATTATATATATAATTCCGATCACGATGAACTAGATGCATGGGATAATTTTTTTGGTGGAACTCCAATTTCGATCGATTCCAATTCCAAGATCCAATATCATCGCATAGCCTATACCATGCCAATACTTTTCCCTTCAAAGATAAAGGGAAAACCTTTTTCATAACTTCATCTCCGGGTAAACCTGCAAGCTTAAACAATCCACAAACTTGTTCCACATATATCAAGTGCATATCGGGATGTTCGGTTCCATGTCTTGCATAAGGATTAGCTAGCAGTTGTTCTATCATACCCGAAGGAATTTCATATTCAATATTTTCAGTAGGTGCAGTAGGTTGAGGGGTAGCTAATTGTGGTTCCGGTCGAGGTGAAGATACCCCGAACAAACCCCTCAAAGGATTGTTTTCCATAGTAACAAGTGACAATAAATTTCAGCACACTATATAAATGTTTCCTTACCAAATTCCACTTACCAAAGGCGCTTCACTCCCTGGCAACGGCGCCAGAAAATAGCCTTGATGACCCACAAGTATAGGGGATCAATTGTAGCTCTTTTCGATAAGTAAGAGTGTCGAACCCAATGAGGAGCAGAAGGAAATGACAAGTGGTTTTCAGCAAGGTAATGTCTGCATGTGCTGAAATTGTAAGTAACAGAGTAGTTTGATAGCAAGATAATTTGTAACGAGGAAGTAATGATAGTAGTAAAAAAAGTGCAGCAAGGTAGCCCATACCTTTTGAGGCAAAGGACAGGCAAAAACGGCCTCTTATAATAAGCAAAGCATTCTTGAGGGTACACGGGAATTTCATCTAGTCACTTTCACCATGTTGGTTCGATTTGTGTTCGCTACTTTGATAATTTGATATGTGGGTGGACCGGTGCTTAGGTGCTGTTCTTACTTGAACAAGCCTCCTACTTAAGATTAACCCTCTCACAAGCGTCCGCAACTACGAGAAAAGTATTAAGAATAAATTCTAACCATAGCATTAAACTTTTGGATCCAATCGGTCCCTTACGGAATAGCGCATAAACTGGGGTTTAAGCTTCTATCACTCTCGCAACACATCATCTACTTACTACTCCACAATGCATTCCCTTAGGCCCTAATATGGTGAAGTGTCATGTAGTCGACGTTCACATGACACCACTAAGGGAATCACAACATACATACTATCAAAATATCGAACACATATCAAGTTCACATGATTACTTGCAACAAGATTTCTCCCGTGACCTCAAGAACAAAAGTAACTACTCGCAAATGATAATCATGCTCAAGATCAGAGGGGTATTAAATAGCATATTGGATCTGAACATATAATCTTCCACCAAATAAACCATATAGTAATCAACTACAAGATGTAATCAACACTACTAGTCACCCACAAGCACCAATCTATAGTTCCGGTGACAAGATTGAACACAAGAGCTGAACTAGGATTTGAGATGAGATGGTGTTGTTGAAGATCTTGATGGAGATTGCCCTCCCCAAGATGGGAGAGTTATTGGTGATGATGATGACGATGACTTCCCCCTCCGGGAGGGAAGTTCCCCCGGCGGAGTTCCGCCTCGAGACGGTGGCGCTCCATCCCAAAAGTCCTCTCCTTATTTTTTCTACGTCAAAATGACTTATATACCAGAAGATGGGCACCGGAGGTGGGCCTGGGTGAGCACAACCCACCAGGGCGCGCCTGGGCTCCCTCGCGTGCCCAGGTGGGTTGTGCCCACCTGGTGGGCCACCTCTGGTACTTAATTGCTCCAATATTCTTCAAATATTCCATAAAAAATCTCCATAAAGTTTCAGCTTGTTTGGAGTTGTGCAGAATAGGTGGCCTGACGTAGCTTTTCCAGGTCCAGATTTCCAGCTGCCAGAATTCTCCCTCTTTGTGTGTACCTTGCATATTATGAGAGAAAAGGCATTAGAATTACTCCAAAAGCATTATTATGCATAAAAACATCATAAATAATAGTAGGAAAACATGATGCAAAATGGATGTATCAATGTTCCTTATACTAAATTTGCTAGTCAATGCTTGGATGAATTGGATAACTTTATTGTTAAGCAAGAAAACTTCAATGCATATGTTAGTAGACAATTGAAACGAAATGCTTATATGATTGAACGCATGAGTGACTTTATGTTTAGAACTGTTAACGATGTCAAGGGTGTGATTAAACATGCATTCATGATAAAAACCCAAGTAGAACAAGTCATCAAGTCACAAAATGATTTGCTTAATGAGACGAACAATAAGATGAATGATCATGTTGTTAGAGTTATGACTAGGGGTGGTAAAATGACTCAGGAACCCTTCTATCCTGAAGGTCTCCCTAAGAGAATTGAGCAAGATTCTCAAAGAATTAATACTGATGCACCTAGTCCATCGAAAAAGAAAAAGAAAGATGATAGGACTTTGCATGCCTCTAGAGAACCTACTGTAGACACACCTGAGAATCCAAATGATATTTCTATTTCTGATGCCGAAACACAATCTAGTGATGAACATGAACCTAGTAACAATGATAATGATGATGTTCATGTTGATGCTCAACCTAATAATGATAATGATGTGGAAATAGAACCTGCTGTTGATCTTGATAACCCACAACCTAAGAATAAAAGATATGATAAGAGATACTTCATTGCTAGGAAACATGGTAAAGAAAGAGAACCATTGGTTCAGATACCCATGCCTTTTCCTCCTAAAGCTTCAAGGAATAAGGGTGAAGAATAATTTGAGCGCTTTTTTGAAATGCTTAGACGTGTCTTTTTGCGCCTTCGTTTGACTGATATTATGAAAATGTCTCCTTATGCTAAGTACATGGAAGATATTGTCACAAATAAAAGAAAGATACCAAAAGCTAAAATTTCCACCATGCTTGCAAATTATTCATTTAAGGGTGGAATACCAAAGAAACTAGGAGACCCAGGAATACCAACTATACCATGCTCCATTGAAAGAAACTATGTTAAAACTGCTTTATGTGATCTAGGAGCCGGAGTTAGTGTTATGCCTTTCTCTTTGTATGGAAGGCTTGATTTGAATAACTTGACACCAACTGAAATATCTTTGCAAATGGCTGATAAATTAACTGCTATACCCATCGGTATTTGTGAGGATGTTCCTGTCGTAGTTGCAAATGTTACTATCTTAACGGACTTTGTTATTCTTGATATACCCGAGGACGACAGTATGTCGATAACCCTTGGTTGACCCTTTTTGAATACTGCAGGGGCTGATATTGATTGCAACAAAGGTAATGTCACTTTTCATGTCAATGGTAATGAGCATACGGTACACTTTCCGAAGAAATGACCTGAAGTGAATAGTATCAATTATATTGGAAAAAATTCAACAATTACTATTGGAGGTTTTGAATTCCCTATTCCTTCTGTCAAAAAGAAATATCAAATTCTTATTATTGGGGACATGCATATCCCCATTGAGGTAATCTAGTGTTATACAAAGATTCTCCGGTTTCATGTCATTCAGAAAAATTTGTTAATAAGACTTGATCAACCTTATTAATGGATTCCTTTTGATGGGCATGTGGTCGATGAATTTAGTAAACACAACTTTCTGTACCCACTTTTTACTTTCTTTTATTTAGAATTGATAAAGTAGAAATGTCATGATTATACTATTTTCCGAATTACCCGTGCAATAAAAAATGAATAGCAAATAAAAGTTATGAGAATGCCCAGAAAAATTAATATGATTTTTTCTGCCAAATATAAAAATAGTGGCACTGAACACACCCCAGGGGGATGCACCTATGAGCCACAAGCTCACAGGGCGCGCCCACCCCTCGGGCGCGCCATGCAAGCTTGTGGGGCCCATGTAGGCCCCTCACTTATTGCTGCCACCCATGCTCATTCTATTCCTCTAGAAAAAATCAATCTTGCTCTAGCCCATGTTCTTGCTCTTCTTGCTGTAATTTTCGATCTTCTTGCTCGTAGCTCCATTTCCAAAACTGTTTTGGGGGATTGCACATCGGTATGTGACTCCTTCGATGGTCCAATTAGTTTTTATTCTAGTGGTTTATTATTTGCACATTTAGCTACTGTTGGTGACCATGTTCTTGAGCTTGCATGTCAAATTTATATGGTGCAAACTAGTTTTGTGCATGATATGGCCTCTAGACACTCGTAGGAGTAGTTGCTATCAATTTTGTTGAGTTTGGTTCACTTTTATTGTGAGTTACTAAAAATTTCAGAAATTTTCACAGGGAGAAAATGTTTAGGAAGATGTTCCAAGGTGGTTCCTCGAGCAAGAAATCCCCAAGGCTCGCTTTATGTGAGCCAGACCTCGAACCACCACGGGAAGCTCTAGTGCAACCTTGCGAATGGACATCAGACTACTTCATGACTCAAGCCGGGTTCAAGGAAGAATTTGACATGTACATACACAATGCCGGCTTGACGGACTTCGTGTCAGATAAGTGCTTACAATACTACAATCTCACTGATTCTTTTGTTCGGAAATTTAAGTATTCAGTCCATCGCAATACGCATGTTGTTATATTTAATCTCTATGAAAACTCATTTCGCATGGACCTTGAAGAATTTAATGAAGCATGCAAAATTTCGCAATGGGGCACTTACACTGAACCTCATGAATCTGATTGCATTGAGTTCCTTGCTAGCATCACTAGGGGTGAAACTAGAGGCATAACACAAGCTACTATAGGGAGCATTCATTTTCCTGCTTTACATTATTTTGCACTCTTCATAGGTAGTTGAATTAATGGTAAACATGACCATAGCCACCTTTGAGCATTCTTAAGAGTGCGGTAATGAACGATAAACAATTTAACTTGGGGGCTATTATTGCACGTCGGTTACATAATAATGCCTTAGATGGAGATTTCTTTAGTGGAATTTATGCCACTTGTTTAGCTAATTATCTTGGGGTGCCGATAAAAGGAGATGATACCCAGTTGCCGCCTGCTTTCCTTGATTATGCCGCTATGGAACATTTCTAGTTTCTTGAAAGGGGCGATCTGCCATTCCAGTACACACTAATCTTTAACAGGTGCCGTATTTTTCATATTACACTTCCCGCTCCTGCCTTCTTTAACTTTCAGGAAAAACAAAGATATTTCATACTTGTGGAGGAGGCACAGGAGTATGAGAGGGCGAGGGAGACCGCTCGCCTCAACGAGGCAGTCCGCCAAGCGGTGGCAACTTCAAACCAGTACAACTCGAACTGCGACTATGAGTATCATCCAGGCCAGCCATGGCCATAGACCAACTTAGGCCAAAAGCCTAAGCTTGGGGGAGTACGTATTTCTCACTTTCATTACATTCATGCATCACACATTCATTCCAGTTGTCGGTGTTCATCCTTTTTCATTGTATAATCCCTGTTAGTTTTATTTTGCTTCTTCTTATGTGTTTAAAAAATTGCGAAAATCCAAAAATATTTCTCATTTCTTTTTGGTTTTTCTTTCTAGTTTATTTGTTTAGTAGTTTGTAATATTAAAAGAAAACCAAAAAAGATTTCTCATTCTTCTTTTGCTTGTTGGGAGCTTTCCCGTGTATATAGTTTTTCTCGTTTTTGTCTTTCTTTCGTTTTGCTTCTTTCAGAAAAACAAAAACTCCAAAGATATTTCAATGTGTTTATTTGAAATTCTTTTGTTTTCTTTGGGTTGTAAGGAGAAGACCATGATGAAAATGTTGAGTGGCTCTCATATGCATTATTGTTGATATAACGAGGAGCCCATATTACCTTGTCTTCTCCTTTGAATAAATGTTTGCAGATTCCAGCTTAGTCCATGGCACATGCACTCTTATTATTATTCACATTGTTCGGTCGTGCAAGTGAAAGGCCATAATGACGAAATTTGATGAATTGATTGAGGTGAAGAAAAGCTGGTATGAACTAAACCTGTTTTGTTTTTGTAAATATGTTTAGCTCATTGTTCTTGATTCAGCCTATTATGAATAAACATGTTTGCAATGGCAATTAGAGATCATAGTTACTCATGCCATGCTTGATAGCTAGGAGTGGATAGTGGTTTATCTTGTGTGTCAACAAGCATTTAAAATGGTTATGATGTAGTATGACAGGATGGTATCCTCCTCTGAATGATTCAAGTGGCTTGACTTGGCACATGTTCACGCATGTTGTTGAATCAAAACCAACATAGCCTCCATGATATTTATGTTCATGGTGTTTTATATCCTACTCATGCTCGTATTCAATGTTGATTAATATCAATGCATGTTTATGACCGTTGTCTCTCTCTGGTTGGTCGCTCCTCAATCTATTTGCTAGCCTTCACTTGTACTAAGCGGGAATACTGCTTGTGCATCCACTTCCTTAAACCCAAAGTTGTTCCATATGAGTCCACCATACCTACCTATATGCGGTATTTACATGCCGTTCCAAGTAAATTTGCATGTGCCAAACTCTAAACCTTCAAATAATAATCTGTTTTGTATGCCCGAATCGCTCATGTAGTGACTGGGGGCTGTCAGTATCTTCCATGCTAGGTGGGTTATTCTCACGATGAGTGTTTATTCACTTGTCATTCACGAGAAAGTGGCTGGTATTCGGGATGCCCAGTTCCATGCTCAAAATCAAATCAAAATATAATAATGAAACAAAACTCCCGCAGGACTGTCGTTGGTATGGACCACACCCGTGAATTTGGCTAGCCATGGAGTGTGATTGTTGGTGGAGGGGGACTAAAAAATTTACCATTCAGTTTGGGAACCGCCTATAATGTATCTAGCATGGAAGATAGGGAGATCTCTTGGTTGTTATTTTCACAATGAAAGCATACCGCTCAAAATTATATTCATCTTTGTTTTAAAAGCTCCGAGCTCTGGCACCTCTGCAAATCCCTACTTCCCTCTGCGAAGGGCCTATTATGAATAAACATGTTTGCAATGGCAGTTAGAGATCATAGTTACTCATGCCATGCTTAATATCTAGGAGTGGATAGTGGTTTATATTGTGTGTCAACATTTATTTAAAATGGTTATGATGTAGTATGATAGGATGGTATCCTCCTATGAATGATTCAAGTGGCTTGACTTGGCACATGTTCACGCATGTAGTTGAATTAAAACCAACATAGCCTCCACGATATTTATGTTCATGGTGTTTTATATCCTACTCATGCTCCTATTCAATGTTGATTAATCTCAATGCATGTTTATGACCGTTGTCTCTCTCTGGTTGGTCGCTCCTCAATCTATTTGCTAGCCTTCACTTATACTAAGCGGGAATACTGCTTGTGCATCCACTTCCTTAAACTCAAAGTTATACCATATGAGTCCACCATATCTAACTATATGCGGTATTTACCTGCCATTCCAAGTAAATTTGCATGTGCCAAACTCTAAATCTTCAAATAATAATCTATTTTGTATGCCCCAATCACTCATGAAGCGACAGGGGCGGTCAGTATCTTCCATGCTAGGTGGGTTATTCTCATGATGAGTGTTTATTCGCTTGTCATTCACGAGAAAGTGGTTGGTAATTGGGATGCCCAGTCCTATGATCAAAATCAAAATATAATAATGAAACAAAACTCCCCCGGATTGTTGTTGGTATGGAGGGCACCCGAGGATTCGGCTAGCCATGGCTTGTGTTTATTGTTGGCGGGGGAGTAAAACTTTACCTTTCTGTTTGGGAACCGCCTATAATGTGTCTAGTACGGAAGATGTTGAGAACTCTCGGTCGCTACGTTGACAATGAAAGCATACCTCCCAAAATTTCATCTCTGTTTTAAAAACTTCGAGATCTGGCACCTCTGCAAATCCCTGCTTCCCTATGCGAAGGCTCTATCTATTTACTTTTATTGTTGAATCATCATCTTCTCATTAAAGCACTAGCTGGAGAGCACTATTGTCATTTTCATGCTTTGTGTTTAGTTGACGTTAAATATGAGCATGATTGGATCTCTTTTACCATGAATTACAATGTCTAGTCAGTGCTTGAACTTCATAGGTGCTCTGCATTTATGTTTTGCGATCTCAGAAAGGGCTAGCGAGATACCATTATGTCATATTATATCATGATTGTTTTGAAAAAAGTGTTGTCATCCAAGATATCTTATTATTGCTCACTAGTTGGTTATGTCATTGATATGAGTAAATGTGATACCTAAGTGTTATCGTGAATATGATTAGTTCATAATCTTTGCTGAAAACCAGAACATTGGTTAGGCATATTTACGACAACAAGATCAAACCGAGTTTGTAAAAAAAATTCTTTGTCGCTTTCAGTTTGTCAACTGAATTCCTTGAGGACAAGCAATGAGTTAATCTCGGGGGAGTTGATACGTATCCGTCGTATCTACTTTTCCAAATGCTTTTGCTCTTGTTTTGGACTCTAATTTGCATGATTTGGATGAAACTAACTCGGACTGACGCTGTTTTCAGCAGAATTGCCATGGTGTTGTTTTTGTGTAGAAATCAAAGTTCTTGGATTGACCTGAAAATTTACGGAGAATTTTTATGGAATATATAAAAAATACTAGCAGAAAGATATACCAGAGGGGGGCCACCCAGGAGCCACAAGCTCAGGGGGCGCGCCCACCCCCCGAGGGTGCGCCTTATGAGCTTGTGGGCCCCCTGGACCTCCGGCAACCCTAACTCCAACTCCATATATATCTATTCACCAAGAAAAAAAATCAGAGAGAAGGAATCATCGCATTTTATGATACGGAGCCGCCGCCACCTCTTGTTCTTCATCGAGAGGGGTGATCTGGAGTCCGTTCAGGGTTCCAGAGAGTGGGATTCGACGCCATCGTCATCATCAACCTTCCTCCATCACCAATTTCATGATGCTCGCCATCGGGAGTGAGTAATTCCTTCATAGGCTCGCTGGATGGTGATGGGTTGGATGAGATTTATGATGTAATCGAGGTAGTTTTGTTAGGGTTTGATCCCTAGTATCCAATATGTTTTGAGATTGATGTTGCTATGACTTTGCTATGCTTAATACTTGTCACTAGGGTCCGAGTGCCATGATTTCAGATCTGAACCTATTATGTTTTCATGAATATATGTGTGTTTGATACATCTCCGTATTATCTATAATTTTTGATTGTTTCATGCCAATGTTATACAACTTTCACATATTTTTGGCAACATTTTATATGATTTATTGGACTAACCTATTGATCCAGTGCCCAGTGCTAGTTCCTGTTTGTTGCATGTTTTTTGTTTCATAGAATATCCATATCAAACAAAGTCCAAACATGAAAAAATTTACGAAGAATTATTTTGGAATATATGTGATTTTTGGGACTTGGAATCAACGCAAATGGGGGCCCACAGCCACCACGAGACACCTAGGCGTGCTAGGCAGCCCAGGCGCATGGTGGTGGGTTGTGCCCTCCTCGTAAGTCTATTGGAGCTCTACTTCGGGCACAAGGAAGCTTATATCCATAAAAAAATCATGTTAAAATCTTAGCGCAATTGGAGTTACGAATCTCCGGGAATATAAGAAATGGTTTTCGGCCAGAAAACAGGAACACGAAACAGAAGAGAACAGAGGGATAGATCCAATATTGGAGGGGCTCCCACCCCTCCGCCGCCATGGAGGCCATGGACCAGAGGGGGAACTCTCCTCCCATCTAGGGGGGAGGCCAAGGAAGAAGAAGAAGGAGGGGGGCTCTCTCCCCCTCTCTCCCGGTGGCACCGGAGTGCCGCCGGGGCAAGGATCGTGACGGCGATCTACACCAACAACTTCACGCCGTCAACACCAACTCTCTCCCCCTCTATGCAGCGGTGCAACACCCCTTATCCCCACTGTAATCTCTACTTAAACATGGTGCTCAATACTAAATATTATTTCCCAATGATATGTGGTTATCCTATGATGTTTGAGTAGATCTGTTTTGTCCTATGGGCTAATTGATGATCGTGGTTGGTTTGAGTGTATATTTTATTATGGTGCTATCCTACGGTGCCCTCTGTCTCGCGTAAATGTGAGGGGTCCCCACTGTAGGGTGTTGCAATACGTTCGTGATTTGCTTATTGTCGGTTGCCGGAGTGACAGAAGCCTGAACAAGGATAAGTGGGTTGTTACGTATGGGAGTAAAGAGGACTTGATACTTAATGCTATGGTTGGGTTTTACTACCTTAATGATCTTTAGTAGTTGCGGATGCTTGCTAGAGTTCCAATCATAAGTGCATATGATCCAAGTAGAGAAAGTATGTTAGCTCATGCCTCTCCCTCATGTAAAATTGCAAGAATGATTACCGGTCTAGTTATCAATTGCCTAGGGACAAATGACTTTCTTGTTGACAAAATCTATCTACTTTTATTACCTCACAATTTATTCATAGTTTTATTCTCGCAAAGTACTCGTAGTTTTATTCTTGCAAAATAGTTTCATACTTGTTTTAGGTAAAGCAATCGTCAAGTGTGCGTAGAGTTGTATCGATGGTCGATAGAACTTGAGGTAATATTTGTTCTACCTTTAGCTCCTCGTTGGGTTCGACACTCTTATTTATCGAAAAAGGCAACAAACAATCCCCTATACTTGTGGATTGTCAAGACCTTTTTTCTGGCGCTGTTGCCGGGGAGCAATAGCGTGGGGTGAATATTCTCGTGTGTGCTTGTTTGCTTTATCACTAAGTAATTTTTATTTTCTGTTCTAAGTTGTTCTCTATCTTTAGTTATGGATATGGAACACGAAACACCAAAAAAATTAGTTGTACTTGCTACTCATGGAGATGGGGAACCTCCTAAAACCCTCGATGCTTGTTATGTGAAAAATATTAATCACTACTTTGATAATCCTGAGAAAACCCCATTTAACTTGATAATGGCAGACACATTGGATCAATGTGAATACTTTAGGGATTATCGCTTGACACAAAAAGGGAAACTGTTATGGGATCAAATTTATATGTTGCATTGGTATGCTCGGGATTTATGCTCTAGATATAATTATACTTGTTGTTGCAGGATGAAGGCTCGACACCTTCCCTTTTCATGTGAATTTAGTGATAATGAAACCTTGGATTCTTATGATAATGGTAGATATGATCACTATGATGTGGAACAAATAGAAGAATTTGTTGCTTTTAAGGGTGCTTATGAAATTGAATCTTTGTTTGAAAAATATGAAGCTTTAGATGATGATGTTTATAGACTTGAAAATTTTGCTATACTTAAATATTGCTATGATAATTATAAATGCAATTACGATATTGATGTATTTATTGAGAATGTCTCCGCTGTCCAAGAAGAGACTAATATTTTGCAGGAGTCTATGGAAGAAGAAATTGATGAAACTGTGAGCTCATTGGATGAAAAAGATGATGAGGAGAGCGATGATCAAAAGGAGGAAGAGCAGAATGATCACCCGTGCCCACCTTCTAATGAGAGTAACTCTTCAACTCGTACATTGTTTAATGTCCCTTCGTGCTTACCGAAGGATGAATGCTATGATAATTGCTATGATCCCATTGATTTGTTTGAAATATCCCTGTTTGATGAAATCGATGCTTGCTATGCTTGTGGCCAAGATGCCAATATGAATTATTCTTATGGAGATGAACTTGCTATAGTTCATTATGTTAAGAATGAAATTGTTGCTATTGCACCACCACATGATAGTCCTATTATCTTTTTGAATTCTCCAAACTACACTATATCAGAGAAGTTTGCACTTATTAAGGATTACATTGATGGGTTGCATTCTACCATTACACATGATGATTTTGATGAATATAATATGCATGTGCTTGCTGCTCTTACTTGCAATTATTATGAGAGAGGACCTATATCTCCACCTCTCTATGTTTCCAACACGATAAAATTGCAAGAAACTGCTTATGCTATGTATTGGCCTTTACTGGATGTGCATGAATTGTTCTTGTATGACATGCCGATGCATAGGAAGAGAGTTAGACTTCATCATTGCATGATATATGTTGCTTTGTGATCACTACTAAATTCCAAATCATTGTTAATTAAAATTGGCTTTGATATACCTTGGGATCCGGGTGGATCCATTACTTTAGCACTTTATGCCCAGCTTAATGGTTTTAAAGAAAGCGCTGCCAGGGAGACAACCCGGAAGTTTTAGAGAGTCATTTTATTCTGTTGAGTGCTTTTATAAAGTTTAAAAACAAAAAAATGTAGAGGGGAACCTAAAACTTCACAAAAGGAAAAGTGAAAGTGAGAAAGACGAGCACCGTGGAAGCGGGACATGCCTTGAACTTTGTTCCTGCCCATGGAAACTTTGTGAATCTTGAATTACAGAAAATTTTCAACAAAAATAATTATCCCCTTGAAAAAATCCATTGTATTATAAAAATAATGTGCCAAGATTTGCCTTTAGGATGATTAGATTGCTTGTTGGTATGTGCGGTGTAAAAACAGAAACTTTGGCTGTAGTGCATGATTTTACATGTTTTACTGGAATGTCAAAAGTTTCTAAAACTTTTTTGCACAGTATTGCTATATATTTTTTTATTTTTTCCTAATTTTTCAGAATTTTTGGAGTAACAGAAGTATGGTGAATGTTCAGATTACTACAGACTATCCTGTTTAAGACAGTTTCTGTTTTTGATGCATTGTTTTGCTTGTTCTGATGAAACTATCGATTTTTATCGGTGGTATAAGCCATGGAGAAGTTATAATACAGCAGTGATAATGCAAAAATAAAATATGAATGGGTTTTCAACAGTACTTAGAGTAGTGATTTGCTTTATTATACTAACGGATCTTACCGAGCTTTCTGTTGAGTTTTGTGTGGATGAAGTGATCAAAGATCGAGGAGGTCTCGATATGAGGAGAAGGAGGAGAGGCAAGAGTTCAATCTTGGGGATACCCAAGGCACCCCAAGTAAATATCCAAGGAGACTCAAGCATTTAAGCTTGGGGATGCCCCGAAAGGCATCCCATCTTTCTTCAACAAGTATCTGTATGTTTTTGTTTTCGTTTCGTTCATGTGATATGTGTAAATCTTGGAGCGTCTTTTGTGTTTAGTTTTCACTTTTCTTTTATACACCATGCTGGTATGAGATAGTCCATGGTTGATTTTTAGAATACTCATTGCACTTCAATTATATCTTTTGAGTATGGCTTTATAGAATGCTTCATGTGCTTCACTAATATCATTTGAAGTTTGGATTGCCTGTTTCTCTTCACATGGAAAACCGTTATTCGTAGAATGCTCTTTTGCTTCACTTATATTTATTATAGCATGGTCTTTTGTAGAAAGAATTAAACTCTCATGTTTCACTTATATCTATTTAGAGAGTCAACAGGAATTGGTCATTTGCATGGTTAGTCATAAAATCCTACATAAAACTTGCGGATCACTGAATATGATATGTTTGATTCCTTGCAATAGTTTTGTGATATAGAGATGGTAATATGTGGGAGGTACTAGTTAACGGTTGTGGTTAGTAATAATATTGGTGTTAAGGTTTGCGATTCCCGAAGCATGCACGTATAGTCTCTCGTTATGCTATGAAGTTGGAGCATGATTTATTATTGATTGTCTTCCTTATGAGTGGCGGTCGGGGACGAGCAATGGTATTTTCCTACCAATCTATCCCCCTAGGGGCATGCATAGTAGTACTTTGCTTTCAGGGCTAATAAACTTTTGCAATACGTATATGAGTTCTTTATGACTAATGTGAGTCCATGGATTATACGCACTCTTACCTTTCCGTAATTTGCTAGCCTCTACAGTACTGTGCATTGCCCTTTCTCACCTCGAGAGTCGGTGCAAACTTCATCGGTGCATCCAAACCCCGTGATATGATATGCTCTATCACACATAAGCCTTATTATATCTTCCTCAAAACAGCCACCATACCTACCTATTATGGCCCTTCCATAGCCATTCTGAGATATATTGCCATGCAATTTCCACCGCTTCCGTTTTGATGACTTGAGCATTCATTGTCATATTGCTTTGCATGATCGTAAGATAGCTAGCATGATATTTCCATGGCTTGTCCGTTTTTGATATCGTTGTTATGCTAGATCATTGCACATCCTGGTGCACTGCCACATGCATTCATATAGAGTCCTATTTTGTTCTGGGTATCGAGTTGTAATATTGAGTTGTAAGCAAATAGAAGTGTGATGATCATCAATTTTCATTATTAGAGCATTGCCCCAGTGAGGATAGGATGATGGAGAATATGATTCCCCCACAAGTCGGGATGAGACTCCGGACAAAGAGAGAAAAAAAAAGAAAAAAAGGAAAAAAAAGAAGAAAAAAAGACAAAGACAAAGACAAAGAGAGAAGGGGCATGCTAGTTCCACACTTGTGCTCCAAAGTAGCACCATGTTTTTCATATACAGAGTCTCCTATGTTGTCACTTTCATATACTAGTGGGAATTTTTCATTATAGGATTAGATGCACACCCAGTTAGTTTTCATGTTGAGCTTTCATACACTTATAGCTCTTAGTGCATTCGTTGCATGCCAATCCCTACTCCTCGCATTGATATCAATTGATGGGCATCTCCATAGCCCGTTGGTTTGCTGCGTCGATGTGAGACTTTCTTACTTTTTGTCTTCTCTATATTTACCCCTATCATCATAGTCTATTCTAGCCATAGTGCTATATCCATGGCTTGCGCTCATGTATTGTGTGAGCGTTGAAAAAGCTTAAGCATGTTAAAAAGTATGAACCAATTGCTCGGCTTGTCATCGGGGTTATGCATGATAAATACATTGTGTTAAGAAGACAGAGCATGACAAGACCATATGATTTTGTAGGGATAGCTTTCTTTAGCGTTGATATTTTGAAAGACACGATTGCTTGTTGGGATGGCTGAGTATTGATGTCTTTATGTCAAATTATAGACTATTGCTTTGAATCACTTATGTCTTAATATTCATGCCATTATTAGATATATGATCAAGTTTATACTAGGTAGCATTCCACATCAAAAATTATCTTTTTTATCATTTACCTACTCGAGGACGAGGAGGAATTAAGCTTGGTGATGCTGATACATCTCCGTCGTATCTATAATTTTTTATTGTTTCATGCCAATATTATACAACTTTCACATATTTTTGGCAACATTTTATATGATTTATTGGACTAACCTATTGATCCAGTGCCCAGTGCCAGTTCCTGTTCATTGCTTGCTTTTTGTTTCGCAAAATATCCAAATAAAACAAAGTCCAAATGCGATAAAAATTTACGGAGAATTATTCTGGAATATATGTGATATTCGGGACTTGGAATCAATGCAAACAGGGGCCCACAGCCACCACAAGACACCTGGGCGCGCCAGGCAGCCTAGGCGCGTGGTGGTGGGTTGTGCCCTCCTCATAAATCGGTTGGAGCTCTACTTCGGGCGAAGGAAGCTTATATCCGGAAAAAAATCATGTTAAAATCTTAGCGCAATCGGAGTTACGGATCTCCGGGAATATAAGAAACGGTTTTCGGCCAGAAAACAGGAACACGAAACAGAAGAGAATAGAGGGATAGATCCAATCTCGGAGGGGCTCATGCCCCTCCGCTGACATGGAGGACATGGACCAGAGGGGGAACTCTCCTCCCATCTAGGGGGGAGGCCAAGGAAGAAGAAGAAGAAGAAGGAGGAAGGCTCTCTCCCCCTCTCTCCCGGTGGCGCCGGAGTGCCGCCGGGGCAAGGATCGTGACGGCGATCTACACCAACAATTTCGCCGCCGTCAACACCAACTCTCTCCCCCTCTATGCAGCGGTGTAACACCCCTTCTCCCCACTGTAATATCTACTTAAACATGGTGCTCAACACTATATACTATCTCCCAATGATATGTGGTTATCCTATGATGTTTGAGTAGGTCTGTTTTGTCCTATGGGCTAATTGATGATTGTGGTTGGTTTGAGTGTATATTTTGTCATGGTGCTGTCCTAAGGTGCCCTCCGTCTTGCACAAACATGAGGGGTCCCCGCTGTAGGGTGTTGCAATACGTTCATGATTTGCTTATTGTCGGTTGCCGGAGTGACAGAAGCCTGAATACGGATAAGTGGGTTGTTGCGTATGGGAGTAAAGAGGACTTGATACTTAATGCTATGGTTGGGTTTTACTACCTTAATGATCTTTAGTAGTTGCGGATGCTTGCTAGAGTTCCAATCATAAGTGCATATGATCCAAGTAGAGAAAGTATGTTAGCACATGCCTCTCCCTCATGTAAAATTGCAAGAATGATTACCGATCTAGTTATCAATTGCCTAGGGACAAATGAATTTCTTGTTGACAAAAGCTATCTACTTTTATTACCTCACAATTTATTTGTAGTTTTATTCTCACAAAGTACTCGTAGTTTTATTCTTGCAAAATAGTTTCATACTTGTTTTAGGTTAAGCAATCATCAAGTGTGCATAGAGTTGTATCGGTGGTCGATAGAACTTGAGGTAATATTTGTTCTACCTTTAGCTCCCCGTTGGGTTCGACACTCTTATTTATCGAAAAAGGCTACAAACGATCCCCTATACTTGTGAATTATCGTGTTCTTGATCCTATGTGTTATGATTTGCATACCCCAAGGTGACAATAATTGGGATTATTTCCGGTGATTACCGTAGTTTGAGGAGTTCATGTATTCACTAAGTGTTAATGCTTTGTTCCGGTTCTCTATTAAAAGGAGGCCTTCATATCCCTTAGTTTCCTTTTGGACCTCGCTGCCACTGAAGGGAAGGACAAAAGATGGCATGCAAGTTCTTTTCCATAAGCACGTACCACTATATACGGAATACATGCCTACATTATATTGATGAATTGGAGCTAGTTCTGTGTCGCTCTAGGTTATAACTGCTACATGATGAATATCATCCAACGCAATTATCCATCACTGATCCAATGCCTACGCTTTTCATATATTGATCTTTGCTAAGTTACTTTTGTCGTTGCTGCTGTTATGATCACTACAAAATTTCTACTGTTACCGTTACTATCAAACTACCATACTACTTTGCTACTGATCACCTTGCTGCAAATATTAAGTCTTCCAGGTGTGGTTGAATTGACAACTCAACTGCTAATACTTGCGAATATTATTTGGCTCCCCTTGGGTCAATCAATAAATTTGGGTTGAATACTCTACCCTCGAAAACTGTTGCGATCCCCTATACTTGTGGGTTATCACCGGTCTTCACTCACGCCTCCATGCCACCTCGCCAGAGCACCTCATCACCGACGACCAACCCTGCTACTCCCTCCATATCCTTCCTCTCTGTCCCTCATTTCTCTTTTCCCTCTCTCCCTCTGGTTTGACACCCTCCCATGGCCATGCTCATGCAGGTCATCGCCATGGACGACCAGGAGCTCTCTGCCTTGGCCATGAAGAGGAGCCCCACACCGCCGCCTTGCTCTGCCTTGGATCCGGACCCTCTCCAGCAGCCGCCGTTGGATCTGCTCTGTTGCTGCCCATTTGCACCTTTGGCGACCCTGCCTTCGCTGGATCAAACCACAGCCGCCATTGACAACACACACGAGATCGAGAAAACCCGTATACTGCGTAAATACGCAGACGGTTTTTTTAAATTAATAGTAGTAGCACGGGTCCCACACACACGCTACAAATAATTAGTAGTAGCGTGGGTGGCATCTATGCTACTACTGACAGACGTAGTAGTAGCGCGGGATGGAACCCACTCTACTATTACTCAGTTAGCTGTAGCGCGCTAGTAGTAGCGCGGGCACCCGCACAACTACTAGCAGTTTAACTACGCCACTACTAGGCCTTTCCCCGGTAGTGCCTAGGCCCTAATATGTAACACCCCAAATGTTAAACTAGAGTGATCCCTTGCTATGATGCCATGTCATCATGTTTTACTAAGCCAAATTGCCACTTGATAAAAATCAAGTCAAATCCAAATTCAAATGCAAGTCAAATTATTAAATTTTCAAATAGTAAAATAAAAATGTAGGTTGGGTTGCAACTATTCACTAACTAATTGTCATGTAAGAACCAACATTATTTGGATATTTAAAATGCTCTTAACCTAATTAAAATTGGACCAGCAACATTTATTATAACTATTTGTATTAAACAAAATTTCAAACTCTTCGAAATATTTTGTAACTTTGTATGCAGCATCATGTCATTGCATTATAAATTTTGACCCAAGTCTCACAAGTAACACAAATCAATAAGTGCATTAAATAAATACAAAACTTAGCTAACTTAAATACATAAAAAGAAAAAGGGAAAATGCTAAACGTCACTGTACGCTTGGGCTCTTTGTCTACAGTAAACGGCCCTGCCCACCACCAGGGCCTTTTTCTTCAACCTCTGTACAGAGGGAAGGCAAGGCCATGGCGTGGCACCCGCACATGCGTCCATTCCTGGGATGTCACCGTGTCGACCATCCGATGCACCCCTGACGTCCTACAAGACCACCCTGTCACCTTAGACAAACCCTACACCATCACTTCTTCCCCCTCTCGCCATTTTCTTCCTTGCAACTCTCGGCCAAAGCCTCGTTGCCATAGCTGCCTTCGCCCGCGCGCTCTCAGTCGTCCCCGTGCCCTAGGGCTTTGTCCATGAGCTCTGCCCGCCTCTTCCTTGTCCACGAACTCAAGCCCAGAGCCGCTGCATCATGCGGATTGATGTCTTCTTCCACCTCCGGCCGCCACGGCTTCACCGTCGATCCGCGTCACCTCGTCCACCCCGGCCTCGTACGAGCTCGCCATTGGCCCACCCCTAGTGAGAAGTGTCGATTCCCCCTCTTTCCCCCTTATCACCGTCGCTATAAGCCGCCGTCACCGAGCGCCGGGAGCTCTGCGCGCCCGTGCCTCCTTTGGCCGTGCTCGCCGCGCCCTGCCGTGCCCCCCGCTCTGTGCCCGCACCCAAGGGCATGCCCGCTCGCGCTCGCCGTGCCCTGCTACTTCTTGAGATTGCGTTGATTTTTCCCTTGAAGAGGAAAGGGTGACGCAACAAAGTAGAGATAAGCATTTCCCTCAGTGACGAACCAAGGTATCAATCTAGTAGGAGGCACAAGAAAGTCCCCAATATATGCACCTGCACAAACTAACAAACACTTGCACACAACGCGAAAAAGGGGTTGTCAATCCCTTCACGGTCACGAACAAGAGTGAGATCTAATAGAGATAGGTATCAAAGATAAATAAAAAGGCAAACTAAAGTAAATATAAATAAATTGCAGCAAGGTATTTTTGGGTTTTTTGGTTTATAGATCTGAAAATATATGATGGGAAATAGACCCGGGGGCCATAGGTTTCATTAGAGGCTTCTCTCTTGAAGAAAACATATGGTGGGTAAACAAATCACTATTGAGCAATTGATAGAAAAGCGCATAATTATGAAGACATCTAAGACAATGATCATGAATATAGGCATCATGTCCGTGACAAGTAGACCGAAACGATTCTGCATCTACTACTATTACTCCACACATCGACCGACTCCTCTCTGCATCTAGAGTATGAAGTTCATAAGAATAGAGTAACGCCTTAAGCAAGATGACATGATGTAGAGGGATAAACTCAAGCAATATGACATAAACCCCATCTTTTTATCCTTAATGGCAACAATACAATACGTGCCTCGCTACCCATTCTGTCACTGGGTGAGGACACCGCAAGATTGAACCCATCACAAAGCACCTCTCCCATTGCAAGTAAAACCAATCTAGTTGGCCAAACCAAATCGATAGATCGGAGAGAAATACAAAGCTATCTCAATTATGCATAAATGAGTTCAGAGAAGACTCAAATAATATTCATAGATAATCTGATCATAAATCCACAATTCATTGAATCTCAACAAATGCACCCAAAAGAAGATTACATCGAATAGATCTCCAAGAACATCGAGGAGAACATTGTATTGAAGATCAAAGAGAGAGAAGAAGCCATCTAGCTACTAGCTATGGACCCGTAGGTCTGTGGTAAACTACCCACACATCATCGGAAGGGCAGCAAGGTTGGTGTAGAGGTCCTCCATGATCGAATCCCCCTCCGGTGGAGTTTCGGAAAAGGCCCCAAGATGGGGTCTCAGGGGAACAGAGGCTTGCGGCGGCAGAAAAGTATTTTTGGTCTGCCCTCTGGTATAGGGGGAATATTTGAGAATATATAGTGGAAGAATTAGGGTTGGAAGGTCTACGGGAGGCCCACAAGCACTGGGGGCGCCCGCCCCGGGGTGCGCCCCTACGACTTGTGGCCTCCCCGTAGGGCTTCTGGCCTCCTCTCCAAGTCTCGTGGGTTTCTTCTGGTCCAAGAAAAATCACAGTCAAGTTTTATTCCGTTTGGACTCCGTTTGATATTCCTTTTCTATAAAAGTCAAAAACAAGGAAAAAACAGAAACTGGCACTGGGCACTAGGTTAATAAGTTAGTCCCAAAAATAATATAAAATAGCATATTAATGCATATAAAACATCCAAAACAGATAATATAATAGCATGGAACAATAAAAAATTATAGATACGTTGGAGACGTATCACGCCCTGGCTGCACTCGCTTGCTGCCGCCCCTGTCCTTGTATGCCGCTGCAGCTATCGCTGCTCGTCGTGCACCGTCGCATTGGTCGCCACTGCCGGACGCACACCGCCTGCGTGTGGACGCGCCCTGCTGTCTCCCCCTCCCCGCGCGCTCGTGCATCCACTGGCCGGCACCGTTGCCGCCGGTGCACCCCTATGTGCGCCTGTGCGCGTGCACACCACACTGTGCTGGCTGCCTGGGCCACTGCCTAGTGGGGTCGGCCCAGTTTAATTAGGGGCTAGACCCCCCATTATTTCTAAACACCCCCACTAATTACCCCGTGACAGGTGGCCCCCTGACTAAGTTAGTTAGATTAAATATAATTTGCACTTGTGACACTTACATATGGGTCCATTGACCTTGTTGACCATTCATCATTTACTGGTCAACTGCTGACTGTACTAGTTGACTCAGCCCCTAGCCCCCACCTGTCATACTAATGGGCTACCTGCTGCTGTCTGTAATATGTATTTAATAAATATATTTGAATTAATAATAAATCTAGGAGATCACTTAAACTTTAGAAATTCATAGAAAATAAATGGCAGCTCAGATGGAAATAATTTATATATGAAAAATGATCAGAAAAATAAGACGAATCCGAATATGCCATCCACATACCTGTCACATGCCCCCAACACTGCAAACATGGAACCTTCCCCTCCGGATCGTCTGACCGATAAATGTCTGGAGCCTGGAAAATATTCCTGTATATTTTCCAGCTCCATCTATAACACTTAGCACTGCATTAGGTCACCCATAGCTTTGCATACTACAATGTCATGCATCATGTTGCATCTGTGTGCTTTATATTTACTGTTTCTTCCCCCTCTTCTTCTCCGGTAGACCTCGAGACCGACGCTAACGCCACAGAGTACGACTACGCTGCAGACATTCAGCCACTTGCAGCAGAGCTTCCAGGCAAGCAAAACCCCCTTGATCATTCCTATATCACCCATTCTTTCTCTCTAATGCTTGCATTAGATTTTACTACTGTTGTTCGATAGCTCCTATTCTGATGCATAGCCTGCTTTCATAACCTGCTATTGATACTTTACCTATTATCCTATATGCTTAATATAGGTTGGTTAATGATCCATTAGTGGCCCCACACCCTTGTCCGTATGGCCATGCTTTGCTTTCGGATGACTCGATCAATGTGATCAAGGTGCAGAGACCAAACACACACCAGCACCACCCTTAGATGTATGACTCCGCAGAGCTACTATCGAGTGCTGAGGGCGATGCCTCATACCCACTTACGATGATATCTCTGTAGTGTAGCACATCGAGTGTGGTTAACCGAGGGTGATTCGTCACTCGCCACTCGCCACTCCTGATGATGTCTCTATCGTGCAGCTCCTCAAGCGTGAACCCATCGAGGGTGATTCCTCCAAGGTCACCTTGACAGTTGCATCAAGTAGGAATCCATCGAGGGTGATTCCTCAGATTCCCCCTTGATGTTATGGACAAACGGATACCTTAACCTTCACCTCAGTCCTTTGTTAAAGTCGGGTCGACCCAAGGGGTACCCGTGAGAGTTATTGAAGTTGGGTTGACCATGAGGGTACCCGCGAGATAATGATGCGGCACGATCGGGCAGACAGACCTCCCTAGAGAGGGATGGGCCTGGCCCTTGTTGTAAGTCCGCGAGACGGGGCGACAGGATCACTAATCGTTTCCGCGAGCTCCCAATACACTAACAGGTTTGGATATGTGATCTGAGTAGGCCTCTTGCCTTTTAACAGTAACCACCATGCGGGAATAAGTATGGGCACTTGGCGACGTACGGTTCTCCCGAAAGCTCTTCGGACGTTAGCAGTTGAGCGGTGCACGCCCGGTTGGACAGTAACCGCCTGCACTTGTATAAGGAGGTGGGTCTGCTCCAAGCCGCATACACAACACGCAGGAGTTCTTAGGACGATTGGCCCATGACCCCTTCACACTTAGGATTTAGACCGATATGCTGACCTCTCTGTTGAGCCTAGGTAGGACTACGATGTGTCGATCAGCCGAGGCCGAGCATGACCTGTTAAAGTGTGTCCTGCCGGAGTTAATCGAGCATGTTGGGTAAGTTGGTGCACCCCTGCAGGGAAGTTTATCTATTTGAATAGCCGTGTCCATGGTAACGGACGCTCAGAGTTGTATCCCGATCTACTACAACTAGAACTGGATACTTGTGACACTAAATGGACATGATAGCTACGGGATCGCTTTCTCGCAGGGAGTCGAGGAAGGATCTCTGGGCGTTGCTATTATATATTGTTACTATATGATATGTTACTCTACTCTCTTATGTTGCTGCAAGATGGTAGTCTTCGATTGGATAGGCCTTACCCCTATACTCTGGCATTCTACAGTATAGTCCATAGATACAGCCCATTCCCATTGATACTGATGCATACTTAGCATAGATCTGATGTAAGTCTTGGGAGTACTTTGGATGAGTACTCACGGTTTCTTTGCTACACTTTTCCCCTTTACCCGATTGCTGCGATCAGATGACGGAGCCCAGGAGCTAGCTGATCCCGCCGATGACTACTACTACCTCGACGGAGCCTACTACTATGTGGAGACCACCGATGACCATGAGTAGTTAGGAGGCCCCAAGCAAGAGGCATGCGTGTTTTCAATCTAGATGTCGTTGTTTTGCTAGCCTTCTTAGGAAAAACTTGTTTAATTATGTCTGTACTATGATATTGTTGCTTTCGCTGACTTATGTATTCGAGCCTTTGTGGCCCTGACTTGTAATGTAAAGCTTTATGTTTGAATTTGTGTCTAGAGTTGTGTTGTGATATCTTCCCATGAGTCTCTGATCTTGATCATGCGCATTTGCGTCTATGATTAGTGCACAATTAAGTCGGGGGCGTCACAAGTTGGTATCAGAGCCGACTGCCTGTAGGAAGCCCCATTCCAACTCCTTGGCCGAAGTTGAGTCTAGTCTTTGAAAAACTAGTTTACTAACATTGTTGTGTGGCTTACGGGCCCACATCGCAAATGGATGCGATTAGGGTCTTTTATTCCTCTCCTTTAGTTTGGGATTATGATCTATATTCTATTTGGATTAAAGATTTTACTAAGCCTAACTCTAGGTTCTCGTAACTACTTCCTCCCTGACAGTCCTTCATTCTAGATGACCGCTTGATTCATCAGAAGATTCCGAAGATACTCTTCGATGTTTTCCAAAGACCCTTGTGCCCACTGCCTTTGCAATTCCCTACCATCGATAAGTCCCTATGGATAACTACATACACCTGCCACTCATACAACCATTCCCCGTTGCTCCTGTTTTTACAAAATACCCCGAAATACTCTTCGACTTTTCGAGAAGCCTATATGTCCTACTACTGTTGAAATTCCTTGCCGCCAACACTTGTGGTTAACTCTCGGTGTTCAGCAATCATCATTGAAATCCTGTGTGATTGTCATCCCGATACTATTGATTCATCATGTGTGCGAATGCACGCAATCATCAGTCGAATCCTAGAATTCGTCCTTCTGGCTCAGACGTCATTCGGGCATGACCTGGTTTTCTGTCAATCAAACCTTGACCGATTGTGCCCCTAAGTCAATTCAACTTACTCATACTTGATCAGAGCATCTGATTCTGATACACCGATCTGGAAATCATAATTTCTTTGTACTTAAGCATTGAATTACTCAGATGTCTCTATAATCTGATGCCTTTGCATTCTTTGTTCCTCTGATTGAGTACCGATACTCACATCAGCTCCGTTGTGGACCGCCAGACCCATTGTTGGGTTTTTATCCGACAGTGTCCTTCACATTGAAAATTCTTGTGAGTTCTTCCCTTGATACATAATGCCTTTGGTAAATTGTATCCTCCGCTTTTTTCAACCATGCTCTACTATCAAGCTTGTGTTATTTACTCTTGAAGTTTGTGGTATATGTTCCTAAGATGCCCCAATGGGTTGAACCAATGCCTTCCCTAATCTGTGTGAACCCGGTAGATTCTATGGGTCATACTCTACTGGTGTTACGCCGGATAAAATTTCAACACTACAACTTCATGAAAAGCGAGAAGTAAATGAAAGGTTATGCGTCGAAGAAGTGGGAGTCGTCCTTGAACTTTGTGTTCATGCCCATGGAAATGATGTATACCGTCACGGAAGCTTCTTGCAAAATAGATATCCATTTGTATAATTCTTTCGGTATCCTTCACTTGATTCCATGCAGTTGTGGTTTTGACCATGCCGACCTCATATTGATAACTCCATTCCAGTGCCTCTTCTATTTTTTGACAAGGTTAAAGTATCTGCTGTCGCAGGTCAATGACCCAATTCAACTTCTAGTATGTTCTACCTGCGGGTATTACCCCCTGGTATCTCGAGGATGTCATGCCATTGCACTACATCTTATGATTTTTTTATGAAGTAATACCTTTCCCTGTCTTAGTCATTCCACAGGTTCTATGTTGTCATCATCTGAGAACACTGAATAGTGAATCGAATCCGCACTGCAACTCAATACCCCTAGTAATTTGTTGTTGGGAAATTTAAACTCAATCTTGTCATTCCTAGACTATCGGCTACATCCTTATCATGCTACCTTTGACCGTGCCACCTCGTCCTTCTTTGGTGCACGAATTCTTCAGATAGTGAGCTAGGCTTACATCAAGTTTTCAACATCATTTTGTTGTCTTGAAAAGCTACTCTGATTCTGAGATTGCATCTTATCTGTGGTTCCGATAACCTTTTGCTTCACCATTCCTTTTGCTTGATGTCATTGTTTTTCGATTGCATCCTCTTGAAACCTCTCGACAAAATGTGTTGTGGTCATCGTCAACATTTTGATTTCTTCCAAGATGGGAACCGAATCCATGATAAGAAATGCCATCCCTGCCCCTTGATAGTTTGGGTTTTTATCAGCAACATCCTTGTTTTCCCCTCCAACATAGACTTGGTCATGTTCTGCTTATACCTTGTTCTCCTTGTTATCCCTGAAATTGTTCCTTGTGTATTTCTTGTGATCTTCGGACCTAGCCCTTACTTGAAACACCATATCATGGCTACCTCAAAGCATGACTGTGGTACTCAAACATCAACAAGAACATTGGGAGCATAATGCTAAATGTTTCTTGATCAATTATCCGAACACCATTGTATGGGTAACATCATGAATTTCCTCACCCCTTTATCTAAATGAGTTTGTACTTGCTGCCCCTGTCATGTATATCATGCTCTGCTTATCCTTGGGAAGGATATGCTCCTAATAGCTGTGCATAAACACATTTTCCTTTCCATTGGTCTGATTAATCTATTAATCACATTTTCCTTTCCATTTGTCTGTTTAACCCTTCTTGTGATCAATATGATCTAAGAAGGAACAATTCCCTGCTTATGTAAACACCTCGATATACAACTCTATCAGTAAGACCTTGTTACTATTGTTGATGACATTCCGGTAACCACCGCTTGACAGGAACTTTGCCTATTGGCCTGCCTCGTTTCAAAACGATCAGGAAAATGGTTCTCTTCATCCCCCGTCCTTGGTACCAATGTTGTTTCCAGCATAGCTGACAAACTATTCTCTGACGAACCTTGTATCGTGATCACACAAGATGCCACCACCCCTCGTATTCATCATGGTGGTATGTATGTTGATCGCTTCGATTTATCATCCTAACGATTTGGAAATACTTGAGTGCTCAAGTTCATACTGGTGTAGTATACCTTGCCTTTCTGCAGCACTTGCGACTGCATATTCCAGTTGCCCATGCGATCGATTATCATTCTACCTTGAGCCTACCATTCCTTTGAATTCCTTACAGAAACTCTCTCATTAATTATGAAGTTTTGCGTAAATGACTATGGGATCCTTGTATCCGAAATTAGCCTTGCACTTGGCTTCGTATGCATTTCCGTGACCCACCTTCCTTGAGGTGATCCATTCTGGTATCAGACACAAGATTAATTCTTCATCACTCTGAACCTTTCTTACATCCTGCTTTAGGCATTAAATGATTGCCTAACCACTTGAAACTTCTCATGCCTTCTTTTATTTCTCTCGATGTATTTCCTGAGTTCCAACTCGAGAGTTCATTCATGGGATAACCCCAGATGACTCCCCCTTATAGCATTCTATCGTTGCCAAGTTATCCCTTATCCTTTTTGTAAATACGATGAAGATCCCGAAGAAAGGATGACGATGTCATCATGTTGACCTGTAGCAGGGAAATAAATACATCAACTAAAGGGATCAACTACTTCGGGAAGAGCAACCAAGACTGAGAAGACTCATTAGAATTTCGTAACCAATTCCTTCCCCTTAACTCTATCTCTTAAATCTCGGGACGAGATTTCTTGTAGTGGAGGAGATTTGTAACACCCCAAATGTTAAGCTACAGTGATCCCTTGCTAATGATGCCATGTCATCATGTTTTATTAAGCCAAATTGCCACTTGATAATAATCAAAGTCAAATCCAAATTCAAATGCAAGTCAAATTATTAAATTTTCAAATAGTAAAATAACAATGTAGGTTGGGTTGCAACTATTCACTAACTAATTGTCATGTAAGAACCAACATTATTTGGATATTTAAAATGCTCTTAACCTAATTAAAATTGGACTAGCAGCATTTATTAAAACTATCTGTATTAAAACAAAATTTCAAACTCTTCAAAATATTTTGGAACTTTGTATGCAGCATCATGTCATTGCATTATAAATTTTGAGCCAAGTCACACAAGTAATACAAATCAATAAGTGCATTAAATAAATACAAAATAGTAGCTAATTTAAATACATAAAAATAAAAAGGAAAAATGCTAAACGTCACTATACACTTGGGCTCTTTGTCTACAGTAAACGACCCAGCCCACCACCAGGGCCTTTTTCTTCAACCTCTATACGGAGGGAAGGCAAGGCCAAGGCGTGGCACACGCACGCGTGTCCATGCCTCGGATGTCATCGTGTCGACCATCCAGTGCACCCCCGACGTCCTACAAGACCACCATGTCGCCTTAGACAAACCCAAGAGCACCACTTCTTCCCCCTCACGCTGTTTTATTCTTTGCAACTCACGACCAAAGCCTCGTTGCCATGGCCGCCTTCGCCTGCACGCTCTCCATAGTCTCCGTGCCCTAGGGCCTTGTCCACGAGCTCCGCCCGCCTCTGCCGCTTCTTCCTCATCCACGAACTCAAGCCCGGAGCCGCTGCATCATGCAGATCGAGGTCTTCTTCCACCTTCAATCGCCGCGGCTTCGCCGTCGATCCGCGTCACCTCGTCCACCCCAGCCCCGTACGAGCTCGCCATCGGCCCTCCCCCGTTGAGCAGTGTCGATCCCCCACTTTCCCCCTCGCCACCTTCGCTATAGGCCACCGTCACCGAGCGTCGGGAGCTCCGCGCGCCCGTGCCCCCTCTGGCCGCGCTCGCCGCGCCCTGCCGCGCACCCTGCTCGCTGCCTGCGCCCACGGGCATGCACGCTGCAGCCCGCTTGCGCTCACCGCGCCCTATTCGCGCTCGCCTACTTCTGCCCCTGTCCGCCGCTCCCCGCGCTGCTCGCTGCTATGCTGCCGCAGCAGCTATCGCTGCTAGCTGCGGCTGCTCGTTGCGCGCCGCCGCGCTGGTCGCCGCTGCTGGCCGCACGCCCTATTGCCTCTCCCCCTCCCCCTTCCCCCCCACCCACGCGTGCTTGTTCCTTCCTTGGCCGGCGCCATTGCCGCCGGTGCGCCCCTATGTGCGCTTGTGCGCGTGCAAAACACACTGTGGTGGCTGGCTGGGCCACTGCTTAATGGGGCCTACCCAGTTTAATTAGGGGCTAGACCCCCTATTAGTGCTAACCCCCCCCATATTTACGCCGGTCGTGACAGGTGGCCCCCTGACTAAGTTAGTTAGATTAAATATAATTTGCACTTGTGACACTTACATGTGGGAACATTGACCCTGTTGACTGGTCAACTGTTGATTGTACCAGCTGACTCAGCCCCTGGCCCCCACCTGTCATACTAATGGGCTAGTTGCTGCTGTGTGTAATATGTATTTAATAAATATATTTGAATTGATAATAAATCCAGGAGATCATTTAAACTTTAGAAATTCATAGAAAATAAACGGTAGCTCAGATGAAAATAATTTATATATGAAAAATGATCAGAAAAATAAGACGAATCCAAATATGCCATCGACATACCTGTCACATGCCACCAACACTGCAAACATGGAACCTTCTCCTTCGGATCGTTTGACCGATAAATACCTAGAGCCGAGAAAATATTCCCGGGTATTTTCCCGCTCCGTCTATAAAACTTAGCGCTGCATTAGGTCACCCCTAGCATTGCATACTACCATGTCATGCATCGTGTTGCATCTGTGTGCTTTATATTTACTGTTTCTTCCCCCTCTTCTTCTCCGGTAGACCCCAAGACCAATGTTGACGCCACAGAGTAGGACTATGCTGCAAACATTCAGCCACTTGCAGCAGAGCTTCCAGGAAAGCAAAACCCATTTGATCATTGCTATATTGCCCATTCTTCCTCTCTCATGCTTGCATTAGATTTTGCTACCGTTGTTCGATAGCTCCTATTCTGATGCATAGCCTGCTTTTGTAACCTGCTGTTGATACATTACCTATTATCCCATATGCTTAATATAGGTTGGTTAGTGATCCATCTGTGGCCCTGCACCCTTGTCCATGTTGCCATGCTTTGCTTCCGGATGACTCGATCAATGTGATCGAGGTGCAGAGACCGAACACACACCAGCGACCCCCTTAGATGTACGACTCCGCAGAGCTACTATCAAGTGCCGAGGGTTGATGATCCACAAGTATAGGGGATCAATCATAGTCCTTTCGATAACTAAGAGTGTCGAACCCAACGAGGAGCAGAAGGAAATGACAAGTGGTTTTCAGCAAGGTATTTTCTGCAAGCACTGAAATAGTCGGTAACAAGTAGTTTGATAGTAAGATAATTTGTAACGAGCAAGTAATGATAACGGTAAATAAAGTGAAGCAAGGTAGCCCAATCCTTTTGTGGCAAAGGACAAGCTAAAATGGTCTCTTATGATAAGTAAAGCGTTCTTGAGGGTACACGGGAATTTCATCATGTTGGTCTGATTCGTGTTTGCTACTTTGATAATTTGATATGTGTGTGGACCGGTGCTTAGGTGATATTCTTACTTGAACAAACCTCCTACTTATGATTAACCCCCTCGCCAGCATCCGCAACAACGAGAAAAGTATTAAGATAAAATCTAACCATAGCATTAAACTTTTGGATCCAAATCAGTCCCTTACGAAGTAGCGCATAAACTAGGGTTTAAGCTTCTGTCACTCTAGCAACCCATCATCTAATAACTACTCCACAATGCATTCCCTTAGGCCCAAATATGGTGAAGTGCCATGTTTTCGACGTTCACATGACACCACTAAGGGAATCACAACATACATATCATCAAAATATCGAACACATATCAAGTTCACATGAGTACTTGCAACATGACTTCCCCCGTGACCTCAAGAACAAAACTAACTACTCACAAATAATAATCATGCTCAAGATCAGAGGGGTATTAAATATCATAATGGATCTAAACATATAATCTTCCACCAAATAAACCATGTAGTAATCAACTACAAGATGTAATCAACACTACTAGTCACCCACAAGTACCAATCTAAGGTTCCGGTACAAAGATTGAACACAAGAGATGAACTAGGGTTTGAGAGGAGATGGTGCTGTTGAAGATGTTGATGGAGATTGCCCTCCCAAAGATGGGAGAGTTGATGGTGATGACGATGACGATGATTTCCCCCTCCGGGAGGGAAGTTCCCCCGGCGGAATCGCTTCGCCTTAGGGCAAAAGTGCTCCTGCCCAAGTTCCGCCTCGAGACGGCGGCGCTTCATCCCGAAAGTCCTCTCCTCATTTTTTCTAGGTCAAAATGACTTGTACACCAGAAGAGGGGCACCGGAGGTGGGCCGAGGAGGGCACAACCCACCAGGGCTTGCCTGGGCTCCCTGGCGCGCCCAGGTGGGTTGTGCCCACCTGGTGGGCCCCCTCTGGTAGTTATTTTCTCCAATAATTCTGAACTAATCCATAAAAAATCTCCGTGAAGTTTCATCTTATTTGGAGTTGTGCAGAATAGGTAGCTCTGACGTGCTTTTTCTGATCCAGAATTCCAGCTGCCCGGTATTCTCCCTCTTTGTGTAAACCTTGCATATTATGAGAGAAAAGGCATTAGAATTACTCCCAAAAGCATTATTATGCATACAAACATTATAAATAACAGTAGATAAACATGATGCAAAATGGACGTATCAACTCCCCCAAGCTTAGACCTCGCTTGTCCTCAAGCAAAAACCAAAATCGAAAAACATGTCCACATGCTTAGAGAGAGAGGTGTCGATAAAAAAAAATACGGACATAGAAGCATCATGCATATTATTTTAACAGCAAAGAACTTTAACATAAAACTTTATCAAATAACTTTTGTCACATAACTTTTGTCATGTAACTTCGCATGAGCAAGTAACAATTCATCACAACATTGAAGTATAAACCATAAACCTTATTGAAAACCAACAAAGTATGTTCTCAGCCAACTTTGCAACTACAATTCATCATATTTTTAGGAAGGGTCACGTATCAGAGCCTTTAGGCAAGTCCACATACTCAACCATATTTTAATCTTCTATGATTGCTAACACTCACAGCATACCCATGAACAAAAAGTTTCAACCGGACACATAGAAAGATAGGGGCTTATAGTTTCGCCTCCCAACATATTCACCTCAAGGGTGATGTCAACAATAATAACTCATGCCCACTCAAATTCAACTGGATATATGTGCCTAGATCTTTACTCACCACATGATGCTTGCAAAAAGTGAAAATAAAAGGGAATAGGGAAGAAAACTTTGACTCTTCATAAAAGTAAATGCATAAAAGTAAAAGATAGGCCCTTCACAGAGGGAAGCAGAGGTGGACATGCGCTTATTTGTTTGTATGCCAAATCCCTTAATGTAAAAGAACTTCACGTTACATTGCCCCTTATGATCGTAACCTTTATTATGCAGTCTGTCGCTTTTATTATTTTGCCATCACAAGTTCATGCAACGCTCAATTTTCTCTTACACTAAATGATCCAACACATTTAGAAGCAATTTTTATTGCCTTATTGCACCGATGACAACTTACTTGAAGGATCTTACTCAATCCATAGGTAGGTATGGTGGACTCTCAAAATGAGATTTGGGTTAAGGGTTTTGGATGCACAAGTAGTATCTCTAGTTTGTGCGGAATTTTTGGCTAGAAAAGATATTGAGCAAGCACCACATGTTAAAGGATATATGACAATATAACTTCTATGTGAATATGAACAAACATAAACCATTACGTTGTCTTCCTTGTCCAATGTCAACTATTTTGACACAAAATATTTAATGGGGGCTCACAATTATAAAAGATGTCCAAGATAGTGTATTTGCATGTGAATCTTCTCTTCCCTTATTAATTCTTTCATGAGTTGCATCATTGACCAATGCTATGTTTATCAATCTCCAACAAATTTTACCACTTATACTTTTCCTTATGTGATGTCATTACTTACCATAAGATTAGCATATGATCTTTTTCATTAATTTTCCTTTCTTTTTATTGCAACATTAAAGTAAAGAAAAAAAACTCAAACTACTCTTTATTATATATCTCGAACATGGTTGCATCGATAGATAGATCACTAAGCAAGCACTCGAAAAGAAAGGATCGAACTAAACTTTTATTCAACTAGATCATAAGAAAACTAAGGATCGAACTAAAATAGATGAAAGCAAAGATAGTGGTGGTGATACGATACCGGGACACCTCCCCCAAGCTTGGCTCAAGCCAAGGGGAGTGTCCATACCATGAACTCAAGTCTCCTTTGGTGGTGAAGAAGGTGGTGGTGGTGACGAGGTAGTAGTGGTCTTATACTTCAGGCTCAAAAGATACTCCAATCTTCGAATGATGCCACGAAGGGCAATGATGTGCTCTTGCAATAAAATGTTTTCACGGGTGAGATATTTGTTTTGAACACGAACCATTTCAATGATCCTAAAGGCTTCAATCCCAGTAGGAGTGAGATATTCATAGTATAGTTGAAGGATATCTTCTTCTTCTTCCTCCGGGCGCAAGGTCTGCTCTACAGCTGGGGCTTGATCTCCAGTAGCCTCCTTGCTCTTGTCCCCCTTGAAGGCTTATTTGGGTTCTTCTCTCTTCAATTCAATCTTCATCAACCAAGCATCCTCTTCTACGTTGTTCGAGGAGGGAGAAGACATGATGCCTGGCTTAACAGATCTGGCAGAAAATAGTAAGAAAGAAGAATAGAAGATTTCTTCATGATACATTGGTCAATAGGTTCGGGGGGTATATAAAGATTTTTTTTATCTTGGGAAACAAGTAAACGAGAGAAAAACGGAGTCCGCAAGGTACCAGAGGTGGGCACAACCCACCTGGGCGCGCCTGGCAAGCCAGGCGCGCCCTGGTGTCTTGTGCCCACCAGGGTTGCCTTCCTGGTTGTTTCTTATATTCCTAATTTTTGTTATATTCCAAAACTGACAAAAAATAGTTTTGCGGATTTTTCGGAGTCTGTTTACTTACCGTATCACGTACCTCCTCTTTTTTAGTTATTCTGGAGTGTTCCGGAAGGTCTCTTTTATGCGTTCCTCAGGTGTCATGGTTTGAATAATATTGCTTTCAACATTAATGGGCATACCTGAGATATAGTGTTTAATTCTTTGCCCATTGACCACCTTCGGGTTAGTACCTTCGGCATTATTTATTTTGATAGCTCCAGAACGATAAACTTCTTCGATGACATAAGGTCCTTCCCATTTAGAGAGAAGTTTCCCTGCAAAGAATCTGAAATGAGAGTTGTACAGAAGAACATATTCTCCCACTTTGAATTCCCGCTTTTGTATTCTTTTGTCATGTCATCTTTTAACTTTTTCTTTAAACAACTTGGCATTTTCATAAGCTTGGGTTCTCCATTCATCTAGTGACCTAATATCAAATAACCTCTTTTCACCGGCAAGTTTGAAATCATAGTTGAGTTCTTTAATTGCCCAATATGCTTTATGTTCTAACTCAAGAGGCAAATGACAAGCTTTTCCATAAACCATTTTATAGGGAAACATACCCATAGGATTTTTATATGTTGTTCTATAGGCCCAAAGTGCATCATCCAATTTCTTAGACCAATTCTTTCGGGACCTATTAACAGTTTCTTGTAGAATTAATTTTATTTCTCTATTGCTAAGTTCAACTTGACCACTAGACTGAGGATGATAGGGTGATGCAATTCTATGGTTAACATCATACTTAGCAAGCATTTTACGAAAAGCACCATGCATAAAGTGTGAACCACCATCAGTCATTAAATATCTAGGGACTCCAAACCTTGGGAAAATAACTTCTTTAAGCATTTTAATAGAGGTGTTGTGATCAGCACTACTAGTTGGAATAGCTTCTACCCACTTAGTAACATAATCAACAGCAACCAAAATATGTGTATACCCATTAGAGGAAGGAAAAGGTCCCATATAATCAAAACCCCAAACATCAAATGGTTCAACAACAAGTGAATAATTCATAGGCATTTCTTGATGCTTACCAATATTACCAATTCTTTGACATTCATCACAAGATAAAACAAACTTACGGGAGTCCTTGAAGAGAGTAGGCTAATAAAAACCAGATTGCAATACCCTGTGAGCAGTTCTATCTCCCGCATGATGTCCTCCATAAACTTCGGAGTGACATTGCCATAGGATTTGTGCCTGTTCATGCTCAGGTACACAACGTCTAATAATACCATCCACTCCTTCTTTATAAAGATGTGGTTCATCCCTAAAGTAATGTCTTAAATCATAGAAGAATTTTTTTTCTTTTGTTCGTATGTGAAACTAGGTGGTATATATTTAGCAACAATATAATTAGCATAGTCAGCATACCAATGAGTATTATGAGAAACATTTATTGCAGCTAATTGTTCATCAGGAAAGCTATCATCAATAGATAGTGGGTTATCAAGAATATTTTCTAACCTAGATAAGCTATCAGCTACGAGATTCTCAGCTCCTTTTCTATCAGTTATATGTAAATCAAATTCTTGTAGCAAGAGAACCCACCTAATGAGTCTAGGTTTAGCATCTTTCTTTTCCATGAGGTATTTTATAGCAGCATGACTAGTGTGAACAATAACTTTAGAATCCACAATGTAAGATCTTAATTTGTCACAAGCAAACACGACTGCTAAAAATTATTTTCCAGTAGTAGCATAATTTCTTTGGGCACTGTCTAGAGTTTTGCTAGCATAATGGATAACATTTAATTTTTTATCAACTCTTTGTCCTAGAACAGCACCAACAGCATAATTACTAGCATCACACATAATTTCAAAAGGCAAGTTCCAATCAGGTGGTTGATCAATAGGTGCAGAAGTTAAGGCTTTCTTAAGTGTTTCCAAGGCTTCTACACAATCATCATCAAAAACAAATGGAACATCCTTTTGTAAAAGATTTGTAAGAGGCCTAGAAATTTTAGAGAAGTCTTTAATAAACCTCCTATAGAAACCAACATGACCGAGGAAACTACGAATACCTTTGATATCTTTAGGACATGGCATTTTCTCGATTGCATCAACTTTAGCTTTATCCACCTCAATACCTTGTTTAGAAATTTTATGCCCCAAGACAATACCTTCATTAACCATAAAGTGGCACTTCTCCCAATTCAAGACAAGATTAGTTTGCTCACATCTCTGCAAAACTCGATCAAGGTTGCTTACGCTATCATCAAAAGAAGATCCATATACAGAAAAATCATCCATGAAAACCTCAACAATCTTTTCACAAAAATCAGAGAATATAGCAGTCATACATCTTTGAAAGGTAGCAGGTGCATTGCATAAACCAAAAGGCATACGTCTATAAGCATAAGTTCCAAAAGGGCAAGTAAAAGTAGTTTTCTCTTGATCAGGTTGTGAAACAGGTATTTGAGAAAAACCAGAATATCCATCAAGAAAACAAAAGTGTGTGTGCTTTGATAATCTTTAAAGCATCTGATCAATAAATGGCAAATGGTAATGATCTTTTCTAGTTGCTTTATTTAATTTTCTAAATGGTAATACCTCCTTTCTTAGGGACACAATGAACAGGACACACCCATCTACTATCAGCTATGGGACAGATTATACCTGCTTCTAGAAGCTTTAGTATTTTAGATCTTACCACTTCTTTCATCTTAGGATTCAAACATCGTTGATGATCAACAATGGGTTTAGCATCAGGTTCCATATTAATTTTGTGCTGATAGAGAGTGGGACTAATGCCCTTAAGATCATCAAGAGTATATCCAATAGCAGCTCGGTGCTTCTTCAGAATTTTCAATAATCTTTCTTCTTCATGTTCTGGAAGGTTAGCACTAATAATAACAGGATATATCTTTTTATCATCAAGATAAGCATATTTCAAAGTGTCTGGCAATTGTTTTAATTCAAACAAAGGATCACCTTTAGGTGGAGGAGGACCTCCTAGAGTTTCAATAGGCAAATTATGTTTAAGCAGAGGTCGTTGTTCAAAGAAAATTTTATCTATCTCATTTCTTTCATGCATAAGCATATCATTTTCGTGGTCTAGCAAATATTGTTCTAGTGGATCAGTAGGAGGCACGGCAAAAGAATCAAGACCAACTATTTCATCCTTAGTAGGTAATAATTTCTTGTGAGGTTGTCTATTAAACTTGGAAAAATTAAACTCATGAGATTCATCACCAAAGCTAACACTGATAGTTTGTTGATGACAATCTACAGTAGCATTGACAGTGCTCAGAAAGAGTTCTACCAAAGATAATGGGACAGAAGTCATCTTGTGGGGAACCAAGAACTACAAAATCAGTAGGGTATTTTATTTTCCCACACAAAACTTCAACATCTCTAACAATCCCAAGTGGTGTGATGGTGTCTCTATTGGCAAGTTTAATAGTAACATCTATATCTTCTATTTTAGTGGGTGCTATGTCATTCATAATTTCTTGGTATAAGGTAAAAGGAATAGCACTCACGCTAGCACCTAAATCACATAAACCATGGTAACAATGATCTCCTATTTTGACTGAGATTTAGCAATTCTAGCAGCTTCATCATAGAAGTAAATAACATGCCCATCAATATTTTCTACCAAGAGATCTTTAACAATAGCAACACTAGGTTCTACTTTAATTTGTTCAGCAGGTTTAGGTGCTCTAATATTACTTTTGCGAACCACAGTTGAAACCTTAGAATGTTCCTTTATCCTAACAGGGAAGGGTGGTTTTTCAATATAAGTAGTAGGAACAACTGGGTCAACATTATAAATAATAGTTTCTTCTTTAGCTATGACCGGTTCTTTAATTTCTTCTTTAATAGGTGGGTGATATTTAAACCACTTCTCCTTAGGGAGATCAACATGAGTAGCAAATGATTCACAGAAGGAGGCTACTATCTCAAAGTCAAGTCCATATTTAGTGCTAAACTTTTGAAAAGCATCGGTATTCATAAAAGATTTAACACAATCAAATTCAAGCTTAATACCTGAATCTTTACCTTCGTCGAGTTCCCAATCTTCAGATTTGCATTTAATTCTTTCTAAAATATCCCACCTGAATTCAATAGTCTTCTTCATAAAAGAACCAGTACAAGAAGTATCGAGCATGGATTGATCATCACGAGAAAGCCGAGCATAAAAATTCTGAATAATAATTTCTCTTGAGAGCTCATGGTTGGGGCATGAATATAACATTGACTTAAGCCTCCCCCAAGCTAGATCGATACTTTCTCCTTCACGAGGCCAAAAATTATATATATAATTCCGATCACGATGAACTAGATGCATAGGATAATTTTTTTTGGTGAAATTCCAATTTCAATCGATTCCAATTCCAAGATCCAATATCAGCGCATAGCCTATACCATGCCAATGCTTTTCCCTTCAAATATAAAGGGAAAACCTTCTTCTTAGCTTCATCTCCAGGCAAACCTGCAAGCTTAAATAATCCACAAATTTCATCCACATATATCAAGTGCATATCAGGATGCTCAGTCCCATCTCCTGCATAAGGATTAACTAGCAGTTGTTCTATCATACCCGAAGGAATTTCATAACCAATATTTTCAATAGGTGCAGTAGGTTGAGGGACAACTAATTGTGGTTTTGGTCGAGGTGAATATACCCTGAACAAACCCCTCAAAGGATGATTCTCCATAGTAACAAGTGACAATAAATTTCAGCATGTAGTAATAATTTTTCCTTACAAAGAGCGCTTCACTCCCCGGCAACGGCACCAGAAAAGAGCCTTGATGACCCACAAGTATAGGGGATCAATCGTAGGCCTTTCACCAAATTACTTGCAACATGAATTCTCCCATGACCTCAAGAACAAAAGTAACTACTCACAAATAATAATCATGCTCAAGATCAGAGGGGTAATAAATGGCATAATGGATATGAACATATAATCTTCCACCAAATAAACCATATAGTAATCAACTACAAGATGTAATGAACACTACTAGTCACCCACAAGTACCAATCTAAGATTCCGGTACAAAGATTGAACACAAGAGATGAACTAGGGTTTGAGAGGAGATGGTGATGTTGAAGATGTTGATGGAGATGGCCCTCCCAAAGATGGGAGAGTTGTTGGTGATGACGATGACGATGATTACTTGCTCCGGGAGGGAAGTTCCCCCGGTGGAATCGCTCCGCTGGAGGGCAAAAGTGCTCCTGCCCAAGTTCTGCCTCGAGACGGCGGCGCTTCGTCCCGAAATTCCTCTCCTCATTTTTCTAGGTCAAAAGGACTTATATACTAGAAGAGGGGCACCGGTGCTGGGCTGAGGAGGGCACAACCCACCAGGGCATGCCTGGGCTCCATGGCACGCCCAAGTGGGTTGTGCCCACCTGGTGGGCCCCCTCTGGTAGTTATTTGTTCCAATAATTCTTAAATAATCCATAAAAAATCTCCGTGAAGTTTCAGCTTATTTGTAGTTGTGCAGAATAGGTAGCTCTAATGTGCTTTTTCTGGTCTAGAATTCCAGCTGCCGGTATTCTCCCTCTTTGTGTAAACCTTGCATGTTATGAGAGAAAAGGCATTAGAATTACTCCTAAAAGCATTATTATGCATAAAAACATTATAAATAACAATAGGTAAACATGATGCAAAATGGATGTATCAAGGGTGATGCCTCGTATCCCGCTTACGATGATATCTCTGTAGTGTAGCACATTGAGTGTGGTTAACCGAGGGTGATTCCTCACTCACCACTCCCGATGATGTCTCTGTTGTGCAGCTCCTCAAGCGTGAACCCATCAAGGGTGATTCCTCCAAGGTCACCATATGGTTACATCAAGTAGGAATCCATCAAGGGTGAATCCTCAGATTCCCCCTCGATGTTATGGACACACAGATACCTTGACCTTCACCTCAATCCTTTGTTGAAGTCGGGTCGACCCAAGGGGTACCCGCAAGAGTTATTGAAGTTGGGTTGACTATGAGGGTACCCGTGAGATAATGACGCGACATGACTGGGCAGGCAGATCGCCCTAGAGAGGGATGGGCCTGGCCCTTGTCGTAAGTCCGCGAGACGGGGCGACGGGATCACTGATCGTTTCTGCGAGCTCCCAATATACTAACGAGTTTGGATATGTGATGACCCACAAGTATAGGGGATCAATTGTAGCTCTTTTCGATAAGTAATAGTGTCAAACCCAACGAGGAGAAGAAGGAAATGACAAGTGGTTATCAGCAAGGTAATGTCTGCAAGTGCTGAAATTGTAAGTAACAGAGTAGTTTGATAGCAAGATAATTTGTAACGAGCAAGTAACGATAGTAGTAACAAAAGTGCAGCAAGGTAGCCCAATCCTTTTGAAGCAAAGGACAGGCCAAAACGGTCTCTTATAATAAGCAAAGTGTTCTTGAGGGTACACGGGAATTCCATCTAGTCACTTTCACCATGTTGATTCGATTTGTGTTCGCTACTTTGATAATTTGATATGTGGGTGGACCGGTGCTTAGGTGATGTTCTTCCTTGAACAAGCCTCCTACTTATGATTAACCCTCTCGCAAGCATCCGCAACAACAAGAAAAGTATTAAGAATAAATTCTAACCATAGCATTAAACTTTTGGATCCAATCGGTCCCTTATGGAATAGCGCATAAACTGGGGTTTAAGCTTCTGTCACTCTCGCAACCCATCATCTACTTACTACTCCACAATGCATTCCCTTAGGCCCAAATATGGTGAAGTGTCATGTAGTCGACGTTCACATGACACCACTAAGGGAATCACAACATACATACTATCAAAATATCGAACACATATCAAGTTCACATGATTACTTGCAACATGATTTCTCCCGTGACCTCAAGAACAAAAGTAACTACTCACAAATGATAATCATGCTCAAGATCAGAGGGGTATTAAATAGCATATTGGAGCTGAACATATAATCTTCTACCAAATAAACCATATAGTAATCAACTACAAGATGTAATCAACACTACTAGTCACCCACAAGCACCAATCTATAGTTCCGGTAACAAGATTGAACACAAGAGATGAACTAGGGTTTGAGATGAGATGGTGCTGTTGAAGATGTTGATGGAGATTGCCCTCCCCAAGATGGGAGAGTTGTTGGTGATGATGATGACGATGATTTCCCCCTCCGGGAGGGAAGTTCCCCCGGCAGAATCACTCCGCCGGAGGGCAAAAGTGCTCCTGCCCAAGTTCCGCCTCGAGACGGCGGTGCTCCGTCCCGAAAGTCCTCTCCTTATTTTTTCTAGGTCAAAATGACTTATATACCAGAAGATTGGCACCGGAGGTGGGCCTGGGTGAGCACAACCCACCAGGGCGCGCCTGGGCTCCCTAGCACGCCCAGGTGGGTTGTGCCCTCCTGGTGGGCCACCTCTGGTACTTATTTGCTCCAATATTCTTCAAATATTCCATAAAAAATCTCCATAAAGTTTCATCTTGTTTGGAGTTGTGCAGAATAGGTGGCCTCATGTAGCTTTTCCAGGTCCAGATTTCCAGCTGCCGGAATTCTCCCTCTTTGTGTGTACCTTGCATATTATGAGAGAAAAGGCATTAGAATTACTCCAAAAAGCATTATTATGCATAAAAACATCATAAAGAACAGTGGCAAAACATGATGCAAAATGGACGTATCAACTCCCCCAAGCTTAGACCTCGCTTGTCCTCGAGCAAAAACCGAAATCGAAAAACATGTCCACATGCTTAGAGAGAGAGGTGTCGATAAAAAGAAAATACGGACATAGAAGCATCATGTAGATTATTATAACAACAACAAATTTAAACATAAGACTTTTATCATAAACTTCTCATGAATAAGTGGCAGTTCATCACACAATTGAAGTATAAAGCATAAACTCTATTAGAAACCAACAAACTATGTTCTCAGTCAACTTTGCAACTACAATTCATCATCTTTTCAGGAAGGGTCACATATCGGAGCCTTTAGGCAAGTCCACATACTCAACCATCATATAGTCTTCTATGATTGCTAACACTCACCGCATACACATGAGCAAAACATTTCAGCCAGACACATAGAAAGATAGGGGCTTATAGTTTTGCCTCCCAACGTATTCACCTCAAGGGCGATGTCAACAATAATAACTTATGCCACCCATATTCAACTGGACATATGTGCCTAAATCTTTCCTCACCACATGATGCTTGCCAAAGGATAAAAATAAAAGGAAAAGAGAGAAGAACTTTGACTCTTTGCATAAAAGTAAAAGATAGGCCCTTCGCAGAGGGAAGCAGAGGTTGCCATGCGCTTATTTGTTTGTATGCTCAACCCCTTAGTGCAAAAGAACGTCACGTTGTACTGCCCCTTGTGATGGCAACCTTTATTATGCACTCTGTCACTTTTATTCTTCACCATCACAAGTTCGTACAACGCTCAATTTTCCTTTACACTAAATGATCTCACACTTTTAGAAGCAATTTTTATTGCCTTATGTGACGCCCCCGGCCCGATCGCGCGCTAATCATACACGCAAATGCACACGATCAAGCCTAAGGACTCACGGGAAGATATCACAACACAACTCTAAAACATAAATAAAGTCATACAAGCTTTATATTACAAGCCAGGGCCTCGAGGGCTCGAATACATAGCTCGATGGCATACAAGCGTCAGCGGAAGCATCAGATATCTGAGTACAGATATAAAAGAGAAACAGAAAGGCCTTTAGAAAGGCGGGGCAAAATAAAACACTACGATCGAAAGGCGTAGGCCTCCTGCCTGGGACCCTCCGAACCTACTCCTGGTCGACAGCCAACTCGTAGCAGAAGCCATCCTCGGGGTAGTAGTAGTAGTCGAACGTCGGCGGGGGTAGCTGTCTCAGCGGCTCCGTCATCTGGTCACGACGAACTGACATGGGGGAAAAAGAAAGCAAAGCAACCGTGAGTACTCTGAAGTACTCAGCAAGCAAGGATCTACACTACATATGCAACATTATCAAAGGGAGGCTGTATATGTGGACTGGGCTGCAGAAATGCCAGAATAGAGAGGAGGGCCTAGTCCTATCGAAGACTAGCATCTTCAACGGTCTTGCAGCAATAGGAGAGAGTAGAACAATACCATATAATGTAGCAGTAATACTATCAACCTCACCCAGAGATCCTTTCTCGACTCCCTGCGAGAAAGCAATCCCAGAGCCATAAAGTCATCAAACCTCGTCCTGAGATCCCTTCTCGACTCCCTACGAGAAGCAATCCCAGAGCCATAAAGTCATCAAACCTCGTCCGGAGATCCCTTCTCGACTCCCTACGAGAAGCAATCCCAGAGCCACATATCCAGGTATCATCACGGGTAACCAGTTCTAGTTGTACCGATCGGGATACAACTCCGAGTGTCCTTTACCGTAGGACCGGCTATCGATAGAAGTGTTCTTCCCTGCAGGGGTGCACCAACTTACCCATCACGCTCGCTTAACTCCGGCCGGACACACTTTCCTGGGTCATGCCCGGCCTCGGCTAAACAACACATCGCAACCCGACCTACAGCTCAGCAGAGAGGTCCCCGTCGGTCTACATCCTAAGCGCTCAGAGGTCTTGGGCCATCGCCCTGTGCACTCCGAGTCGTTGCGTGCAGGGGGAAGCCAGGCACCAGGGGGGCGCCGGTCCGACCCGGCCGCAATGCTGAACTGGACGTCTGACAGAACTTTCGGCTGATGCTACGATGCAGAACGCCCATACTAAGCCCACGTGATGGTTAGTGCTATCAGACCAGAGGCCTACTCGGATCAAATATCCAAATCGTAAGTGGCCTAGGGGCTTGCGGAAAACGAGCAGAGACTCACGAAAGATGTGACCCCGTTGCCCCGTCTCGAGGACTTGCTGCAAGGGCTAAGAATGCCCGGCCGCGCCTCGTATTCATCACTCGGGCACCATCCAGGTCAACCCGTCTCGTAAAAGACTGTCGGGAACTCAGGTCCACCTCTACTGGGTGGTACCGCCTGTCCCTTCAGTCCTGTAGTAAAAGTAACTTCCTCGGGTCCCCCTTCGGGGCCGACCCGTCTCTATCAAGGTTCAGCAGTAAAGTCACAGGTCTTCAATCCCGTTGATCGGGTCTTCTGATAATCCAGCGGGGCAACAAGGATCAAAGTGGGGTCCTCTAGTGGGTCTCTACCCATCCTATACTAAGCAGTTTAGGATAAGCAGGTAAGTATCAATGGCAGGTTACAATAAACAGGCTATGCATCAGAATAGGAGCAAACAGTAACAGTAGCAAATTCTAATGCAAGCATGAGAATATAGAATGGGAGATATCGGGATGATCAAAGGGGGGGGCTTGCCTGGTTGCTCTGGCAAGAGAGAGAGGGATCGTCAACGATGGCGTCGGGCTCCTGAGTTGCGTCGATCTCGGGGACGACGTCGGTGTCAGGGTCTACCGAGAGAGAAGAGGGGGAGGAAACAGTATAAATATAGAGCAAACTTGAGCAACACAAAGTACGACATGATAATACGCAGTGCCGGGTGTGTCCTAACATATGGTTGTATGTCACTGAGGAAGGAGGAATCCATCCGGGAATGTTTTCCCGGATCCGGGCATTTGTCAAACAGATGACCGGAGGGGAACGGTTCCATGTTCGGATAGTTAGAGACGTGTGGCGGATAAACGGACCGCGTATTCAGATTCGTCTCGTCGTTCTGAGCAACTTTCATGTTCAAAGTTTTTCGATCTGAGCTACGGATTATTTTATATGATTTTCTAAAGATTTTATTAATTTTCTGAATTTATTTTTATTATTTAATTTCGAATTATCCAGAATAGTAACTGATGACATCAGCATGACATCATGCTGATGTCAGCAGTCATTAGGGTTAAGTTAATTAATTACTGCTTAATTAAACTAACTAATTAATTAGACTAATTAATTAAATTAATTAATTCACTAATTAATTATTTAATTAACTAATTATTTTTATTTTTATTTAGTTATTATTTTCCCTTTTTATTATTTAGGAAAAAGGGGCGTGGGGCCCGTGGTCAGTGGCCCGGACGGTTAGGGGCGTGGGCGACGGGTGCAGGGGCGCGGAGTCGCCCGACGGGCGCGTGCCCGAGCGGCCGGCAGAGGCGCGGCGACGAGGGGGGGGGAGGAAGAAGGGAGATCCTGAGTCACCCAGAGCCCGCTTCCGGAGGAAGACGGAAAAGAGGCGGAACGCGGGAAGACGACAGAGCTGGAGGGGGAAGGAGGAAGGTCGGGAAGAGAGGAGGGAGATGGAGAGGAAGGGGGAGCGGAGGGGAGAGGGAGAACCAAGAGAACAAGAGGGGAGAGCCCAGAGGAGGAAGCGAGAGGGAGAAGCATAAGACGAGAGGAGAGGAGGAGGGGATGGACGCGGGCGGGGAGGAGAGGAGGTAGGGCGGAAGAGCGGGACAGGCGGGGCACGGCGCGACAACGGCGAGGTCACGACGGGGGTTTGCTCACCCGCGTTGAAGGGGAGGCCCGATGCAGGGGACGCGACGGCGGGGAGGCGGCGCGTCGGGGTCGAGGAGGCGCGTAGGGCGGCGACGGGACGGCGTGCGGCGCGGCGCGAGCGGGCGTCGGGCGGCGCGTCAGGCGCGCGGGCGGAGAGGGAGGAGAGGGGGATCGGGGGGGAGAGTGGGGGTGTTCGGGGTTAGGGTTTGGGGTGAGGGGGGGTTATGGGCGCTGGTGGGCCGGCCTGTTGGCCTGCCGGCCCAGCTGGGACGGCCCAGTGGGGGGGGGGCTTTTTTTTCCTTTTTTTTTTATATTATTTATTTTCCTTTTCTGTTTTCTCTTTTATTTTATTCCAAAAGACTTTTGTAAAAATGAGACTTGCTCATTATTTACAGTGCATATCTGTCACTGCTAGAATGGTTTGGGGTCCATATCTTTTTGTTTGGGATTTTATTTAAATTGAAAAAGGATTAAACAGTGTTATGTTGCTGCTGTTCCTTGTTGTTCGAGTCCTTTTACAATTCCAACAAATGTTGCAATCATTTTTATAAATGCTATGGGAATATTTGCAACATGATGCACATTTTAGTTTTCAGGTTCAGGCAACTTTTATTTTCCACTTTCACTTAAATTTGGGTTTTGACTTAGGAGTTGAAAAGCAATATGATGTTAAAGATGATTATGCATTGTTAATCATGCTAACTTGGCATTATCAAAAGGGTGATTACTGTAGTTAACCACTGGGGGTGTTACACCTTATTGCACGGATGACAACTTACTTGAGGGGTCTTGCTCAATCCCTAGGTAGGTATGGTGGACATTTGAAAATAAGATTTGGGTTTAAGGGTTTTTGGATGCACAAGTAGTATCTCTACTTTGTGCGGAATTTTTGGCTAGCAAAGATAGGGGGCAAGCACCACATGTTGAAGGATCTATGCCAATATAACTTCTATGTGAATATGAACAAGCATAAATCATTACGTTGTCATCCTTGTCCAACGTCAACAATTTTGGCATATAATAATTTGATGGGGGCTCACAATCACAAAAGATTTCTAGGATAGTATATTTATATGTGAATCTTCTCTTCCCTTATTAATTCCTTCATGAGTCGCATCATTGACCAATGCTATGTTTGTCAATCTCTAATAAAATTTTCTACTCATACTTTTCCTTATGTGGTGCCATCACCTACCATAAGATTAGCATATGATCTTTTTCTTTTATTTCCTTTCCCCCTTTTTTTATTGCAACATGAAAGTAAGAAAGCAAAAACTCAAACTAAACTTTATTATATATCTTGCACACGATTACAAGGATAGACCACTAAGCAAGCTCTCGAAAAGAAAGGATCGAACTAAACTTTTATTCATCTAAAGCAACAGGTCGAACTAAAATAAGTAAAGGCAAAAAGATAGTGGGGATGATACAATACCGGGGCACCTCCCCCAAGCTTGGCGGAAGCCAAGGGGAGTGCCCATACCTGAAACTCAATTTTCCTTATTGATGAAGAAGGTGGTGTTGATGAAGTAGCTCCCAATATATCCATGAGTATCTCTTTCAAACTTTGAATCTCATGAATGGCTTTATGAAGCAACTCAGTGTTTTTCTCCACTTCAGCCATAATATGTTTATTCTCTGGCCCCCAAGAACTTGTTCCTGCATCACTTTCTCTCAAACGAGATATGTCCCAATTGGACGGTATGTACACACGAGGGGTATTCTCGAACCCATAGTTATGAATCAAATTGTGAAAATTGTTACGGTGTAACCTGTGTAAAGGCCTTCTTGGTGGGAGTCCTTCATGCACTTCGGGGCTCTCTTGATTGTATGATGATCTCACTGCTTGATGAGGATTTGGATGAGTGGAGACACCAGCCAATATGCCTCTTTCGGAAGCAGGAGGGTGAACTACAAGAGAGTTCCCTTCGTCTTCCGCCATGACCATCTCCTGGATTCCCTCCCCCTCTAGATCCTCTTGCAACAACTCTGCATCGTTTCTCCATTGTTGAAAGAGGGGGAAGACATGATGCTTGGCTTGACAGATCTGATCAAAAACAGCAAGAAAAGAAAGTAGAAAATTTATCCACTATACGGTAGTCAACAGGTTCGGGGGGTATATAAAGATTTTTTATCTTGGGAAACAAGCAAACCGAAGAAAAACGGAGTCCGGAAGGTGTCCCAGGTGGGCACAACCCACCTGGGCGCGCCTGGCAAGCCAGGCGTGCCCTGGTGTCTTGTGCACACCAGGGTATGCTTCCTGGAAGTTTCTTATTTTCCTAATTTTCTAAATATTCCAAAACTGACAAAAAATATTTTTGCGGATTTTTCGGAGTCCGTTTACTTACCGTATCACGTACCTCCTTATTTTCACGATTCTGGAGTGTTCCGGAAGGACTCTTTTGTGTGTTCTTCCGGTGTCAAAGTTTGGATAATATTACTTTCAACATTAATGGGCGTACCTGAGATATAATGTTTTATTCGTTGCCCATTAACAACCTTCGAGTTAGTACCTTCGGCATTATTTATTTTGATAGCTCCAGACCGATAAACCTCCTCGATAACATAGGGTCCTTCCCATTTGGAGAGGAGTTTTCCTGCAAAGAATCTGAAACGAGAGTTGTACAAAAGAACATATTCTCCAACTTTGAACTCACGCTTTTGGATTCTTTTATCATGCCATCTTTTAACTTTTTCTTTAAATAATATGGCATTTTCATAAGGTTGGGTTCTCCATTCATCTAGTGAGCTAATATCAAATAACCTCTTTTCACCGGCAAGTTTGTAATCATAGTTGAGTTCTTTGACTGCCCAATATGCTTTATGTTCTAACTCTAGAGGCAAATGACAAGCTTTTCCATAAACCATTTTATAAGGAGACATACCCATAGGATTTTTATATGCTGTCCTATAAGCCCAAAGTGCATCATCTAATTTCTTAGACCAATTCTTCCGGGACCTATTGACAGTCTTTTGCAAAATTAATTTTAGATCTCTATTGCTAAATTCAACTTGACCACTAGACTGAGGATCATAGGGTGATGCAATTCTATGGTTAACATCATACTTGGCAAGCATTTTACAGAAAGCACTATGAATAAAGTGTGAACCACCATCAGTCATTAAATATCTAGGGACTCCAAACCTTGGGAAAATAACTTCCTTAAGCATTTTAATAGAGGTGTTGTGATCAACACTACTGGTTGGAATAGCTTCTACCCATTTAGTAACATAATCAACAGCAACCAAAATATGTGTATACCCATTAGAGGAAGGAAAAGGTCCCATGTAATCAAATCCCCAAACATCAAATGGTTCAACAGCAAGTGAATAATTCATAGGCATTTCTTGACGCTTACTGATATTACCTATTCTTTGACATTCATCACAAGATAAGACAAACTTACGGGCATCCTTGAAGAGAGTAGGCTAATAAAATCCAGATTGCAATACCTTGTGAGTAGTTCTGTCTCCAGCATGATGCCCTCCATAAGCTTCGGAGTGACATTTCCGTAGGATTTGTCCCTGTTCATGCTCAGGTACACAATGTCTAATAATACCATCTACTCCTTCTTTATAAAGATGTGGGTCATCCCAAAAGTAATGTCTTAAGTCATAGAAGAATTTTTTCTTTTGTTGGTATGTAAAGCTAGGTGGTAAATACTCCCTCCGTCCCAAAATAAGTGTCTTTAGCTTAGTACAAATTTGTACTAGAGCTAGTACAAAGTTGAGACATTTATTTTGGGACGGAGGGAGTATTTAGCAACAATGTAATTAGCATAGTTAGCATACCAAGGAGTGTTATTAGAAACATTTATTGCAGCTAACAGCTCATTAGGAAAACTGTCATCAATAGGTAGTGGGTCATCAAGCACATTTTCAAGCCTAGACAAGTTATCAGCTACGGGGTTCTCAGCTCCTTTCCTATCAGTGATATGTAAATCAAATTCTTGTAGCAAGAGAACCCATCGAATAAGTCTAGGTTTAGCATCTTTCTTTTCCATAAGATATTTCATAGCAGCATGGTCGGTGTGAATGTTAACTTTAGAGTTAACAATATAAGATCTAAATTTATCACAAGCAAACACCACTGCTAGAAATTCCTTTTCAGTAGTAGCATAATTCCGTTGTGCACTATCTAGAGTTTTACTAGCATAATGAATAACATTTAGTTTCTTATCAACTCTTTGTCCTAGAACAACACCAACAACATAATCACTAGCATCACACATAATTTCAAAAGGCAAGTTCCAATCAGGTGGTTGAACAATAGGTGCAAAAATTAAGGCTTTCTTGAGTGTTTTGAAGGCTTCTAAACAATCATCATCAAAAACAAAAGGAGTATCCTTTCGCAAAAGATTTGTAAGAGGCCTAGAAATTTTAGAAAAGTCTTTGATAAATCTCCTATAGAAACCAGCATGACATAGGAAACTACGAATACCATTGATATCTTTAGGACATGGCATTTTCTCAATTGCATCAACCTTAGCTTTGTCCACTTCAATACCTCTTTTAGAAATTTTATGACCCAAAACAATACCTTCATTAACCATAAAGTGGCACTTCTCCCAATTCAAGACAAGATTTGTTTGCTCGCATCTCTGCAAAACTCGATCAAGATTGCTTAAACAATCATCAAAAGACTTCCCATAAACAAAGAAGTCATCCATGAAAACCTCAACAATCTTTTCACAAAAGTCAGAGAATATAGCAGTCATACATCTTTGCAAGGTAGCAGGTGCATTGCATAAACCAAAAGGCATATGTCTATAAGCATAAGTTCCAAAGGGACAAGTGAAAGTGGTATTTTCATGATCAGGTTGAGAAACAGGTATTTGTGAGAAACCAGAATATCCATCAAGGAAGCAAAAGTGTGTGTGCTTAGATAATCTTTCTAGCATTTGATCAATAAAAGGCAGAGGGTAATGATATTTTCTAGTTGCTTTATTTAATTTTCTGAAATCAATTACCATTCTATAGCCTGTAACAATTCTTTGTGGAATAAGTTCATTCTTATCATTAGGAACAACAGTAATACCTCCTTTCTTAGGAACACAATGAACAGGACTTACCCATCTACTATCAGCTATAGGATAGATTATACCTGCTTCCAGAAGTTTTAAGATTTCCGTTCTTACCACTTCCTTCATTTTCAGATTTAACCGACGTTGGTGATCAACAACGGGTTTAGCATCAGGTTCCATATTAATCTTGTGCTGACATAGAGTGGGACTAATGCCCTCTAAATCATCAAGAGTATACCCAATAGCAGCTCGGTGCTTCCTTAGAACTTTCAATAATCTTTCTTCTTCATGTTCTGAAAGGTTAGCACTAATAATAACAGGATATATCTTCTTTTCATCAAGATAAGCATATTTCAAAGTGTCTGGCAATTGTTTTAATTCAAACACATGATCACCTTTAGGTGGAGGAGGACCTCCTAGAGTTTCAATAGGCAAACTGTGTTTAAGTAGAGGATGTTGTTCAAAGAAAATTTCATCTATCTCATTTCTCTCATGCATATGCATATCATTTTCATGGTCTAGCAAATATTGTTCTAAAGGATCAGTAGGAGGCATAGCAATAAAAGCAAGACCAATTATTTCATCCTTACTAGGCAATTCTTTTTCATGAAGCATTCTACTAAACTTGGAAATATTAAACTCATGAGACTCATCACCAAAGCTAACACCGGCAGTTTGTTTTTCACAATCTATTTTAGCATTAACGGTGTTCAAGAAAGGTCTACCAAAGATAATGGGACAAAAGTCATCTTGTGGGGAACCAAGAATAAGGAAATCAGTAGGGTATTTTATTTTCCCACACAAGACTTCAACGTCTCTAACAATCCCAATTGGTGATATAGTGTCTCTATTAGCAAGTTTAATAGTAACATCTATGTCTTCTATTTCTGCGGGTGCTATGTCATTCATAATTTCTTGATATAAGGAATAAGGAATAGCACTCACACTAGCACCTATGTCACATAGACCATGATAACAGTGATCTCCTATTTTAACTGAGACAACAGGCATGCCAACAACAGGTCTATGATTATCCTTTTTATCAGGTTTGGCAATTCTAGCAGCTTCTTCACAGAAGTAAATAACATGCCCATCTACGTTTTCTTCCAGGAGATCCTTAATCATAGCAACACTAGGTTCTACTTTAATTTGTTCATCAGGTTTAGGTGTTCTAATATAACTTTTGTTAACCACAGTTGAAACTTTAGCATGTTCCTTTATCCTACCAGGGAAAGGTGGTTTCTCAATATAAGCAGTAGGAACAACTGGATCAACATTATAAATTATGGTTTCCTCTTTAATTGGTACCGGTTCTTTAACTTCTTCTTTAATAGGTGGGTGATATTTGAACCACTTCTCCTTAGGGAGATCAACATGAGTAGCAAATGATTCACAAAAGGAGGCTACTATCTGAGAGTCAAGTCCATATTTAGTGCTAAACTTTTGAAAAGCATCGGTATTCATAAAAGATTTAACACAATCATACTTAAGCTTAATACCTGACTCTTTACCTTCATCGAGTTCCCAATCTTCAGAGTTGCGTTTAATTACTTCCAAAAGATCCCACCAGAATTCAATAGTCTTCTTCATAAAAGAACCAGTACAAGAAGTATCAAGCATGGATTGATCATCACGAGAAAGCCGAGCATAAAAGTTCTGGATAATAATTTCTCTTGAGAGCTCATGGTTGGGGCATGAATATAACATTGACTTAAGCCTCCCCCAATCTAGAGCGATACTTTCTCCTTCACGAGGCCAAAAATTATATATATAATTCCGATCACGATGAACTAGATGCATAGGATAAAATTTTGGTGGAGCTCCTATTTCAATCGATTCCAATTCCAAGATCCAATATCATCGCATAGCCTATACCATGCCAATGCTTTTCCCTTCAAAGATAAAGGGAAAACCTTTTTCATAACTTCATCTCCGGGTAAACCTGCAAGCTTAAACAATCCACAAATTTGTTCCACATATATCAAGTGCATATCGGGATGTTCGGTTCCATCTCCTGCATAAGGATTAGCTAGCAGTTGTTCTATCATACCCGAAGGAATTTCATATTCAATATTTTCAGTAGGTGCAGTAGGTTGAGGGGTAGCTAATTGTGGTTCCGTTCGAGGTGAAGATACCCCGAACAAACCCCTCAAAGGATTGTTTTCCATAGTAACAAGTGACAATAAATTTCAGCACACTATATAAATGTTTCCTTACCAAATTCCACTTACCAAAGGCGCTTCACTCCCTGGCAATGGCGCCAGAAAATAGCCTTGATGACCCACAAGTATAGGGGATCAATTGTAGCTATTTTTGATAAGTAAGAGTGTCGAACCCAACGAGGAGCAGAAGGAAATGACAAGTGGTTTTCAGCAAGGTAATGTCTGCAAGTGCTGAAATTGTAAGTAACAGAGAAGTTTGATAGCAAGATAATTTGTAACGAGCAAGTAACGATAGTAGTAATAAAAGTGAAGCAAGGTAGCCCAATCCTTTTGAGGCAAAGGACAGGCCAAAATGGTCTCTTATAATAAGCAAAGCGTTCTTGAGGGTACACGGGAATTTCATCTAGTCACTTTCACCATGTTGATTCGATTTGTGTTCGCTACTTTGATAATTTGATATGTGGGTGGACCGGTGCTTAGGTGCTGTTCTTACTTGTAACACCCCCAGTGGTTAACTACAGTAATCACCCTTTTGATTATGCCATGTCATCATGTTTAACAGTGCATGATCATCATTAGCATTATATTGCATTTCAACTCCTAAGTCAAAATCCAAATTTAAATGAAAGTGGAAAATAAAAGTTGTCCAACATAAAAACTAAATTGTTCATTAAATGGCAATTATTCTAGAGACCATTCTAAAATTGTAACCAACAAATAATAAATTAATTAAGAGACTCTAACAGTAGCAAAACAGCACTATTTAATCCATTTTCAATTAAATAAAATTCAAATAAAAAGATATGGACACCAAACCATTTTATTGCGATGGTATACAATGCCCTGTGATTTGTGGACCAGGTCACAATTTTTACAAAAGTCATTTGGGTGCCTAAATATTTACAAAACGGAAAAAGGAATAAAGAAAAGCAGAAAACAAAAAAAAGGAAAAAGGCCCACTGTGCTGGGCCTAAGTCAGCACAGTGGCCGGCCCAGCCCACCCCGCTCGTCCTCTTCGTACTGCTCACGCCCGGGTCTCGCTGTCGAGCACCTGGTGCGCGCGCGCTCGCCGCACCTGCCCCCCCCTCTCCTGCGTCGACAGCGGCCACCGCGCGCCCCTGGAGGGGATAAGGACCCCCCTCGACCCCTCTGGCTAACCCTAGCCACTACTCTCCCTCTCCTTCCTCTGCTCCTCCCTCACCCGAGCGCCACCGCCGCCATGGCTCCGGCGTAGCCACGGCCGTCGTGCCCCTCTCGCCACCCCGACGTGTCCACGGTGCTCGCCATCGTCGCCTCCTTCGACCGCGCAAACGAGCCGAAGCCCGGAGCCATTGCATCGCCTCCACGCCGTCTTCTTCCTCCTCGGATCGCCGCCACACTCCGTTGCCGATTCCGGCTACACCAAACCTCCCCCGAGCCCACTTTGACCGGCTACACCCCGCTGTGAGCTCCTGCTCCTTCCCCCTCTGCCCTCACGGCCTTCCGTGGCTTGTAGCGCTAGGTTTCGCCGTGCCCGAACCCACCGCCGCCTGTGCACGTCGCCAACGTGTCCCCGGCGACCTTTGGGCCCCGTGCCCATGGCCATCGCACTCACTGCACCGCGTAGGCCACGCCTAGCCTCTTGGCTCGCTCGCACGCGCGCTGCAACGCGGTTCGCCATCTCACCCGAACGCCGCCGTCCGCCATTGCCGTCGCAGCGCTCGTCTCCGACTGCCCCGCCTCGTGCTAGTGCCCTAGATCGACGCGGCGTCGTCTCCCCGTTCGACTGCCGCCAACCGCGTCGCAAATGATGCCCTGTGCGCCGTTTCCGAGCTCGCCGGAGTTGAGCCACCGCGTCGGGGCTCGCCGGAGAGCTCCGGCGGCCGGCGCTGACCTGGCCCCGATGGGCCCCGCTCCTGGGCCACTGACTGTGGGGCCCCGCGGGCCCCAGTTGACCTGTTGACCAGGTCAACATCTGACGTGGCCGCCCTGTCTCGCTGACATGCGGGCCCCACTCGGTTAAACTGATTTAATTAACTAGAAAAACTGTTAATTAGTTAATTAATTAGTTTAAACACTAATCAGTCACTGACTACTGGGGCCCACCCACTAATTAACCTAGTTAGTTAATTTTAACCCCACTGTTAATGTCACAGTCTATGACATGTGGGTCCCACCTGTCTGGTTTGACTGGTCAGCCGACCAGTTGACCTGCTGACATCAGCAACACGTCACGATGATGCCACTCTGCACTGTTTTGGATAATTCGAATTTAAATAAATAATTAATTCTAGAAAATTGATTTAAACTTTAGAAAATCATATCTTTTAATCCGTAGCTCCGATCGAAAAACTTTATACCTGAAAGTTGCTCAGAAAAATGAGACGAATCCGAATACGCTACCCACATACCTGTTAGATGCCTCTAACTATCTAAACATGCAACTTTTTTCCTGTTTCAGATAAATGAATAGTGCATGACTTTAATAAAATAATTCCAAACAAATTCCTAAAATAACTAAATGACTTTGACATGTCTTCAGGCAACCCTGCACTGCACGTTAGCATAGCCTGCTCCGTGTTGCTTATGTTTGTCATGTATTTATACTATTTCCTCCCCCTCTTCTCTCTCGGTAGCCCCCGACACCAACGTCGTCCCCGAGTTCGACGCAGCTCCGGAGCCCGAAGACACCGTTGACAACCTTGCCCTTGCCGCCGAGCAACCAGGCAAGCCCCCCCTTTTGATCATCCTGATATCGCCCATTCTATTTCTCATGCTTACATTAGAATTGCTGCTGCTGCTGCTTTACCTATTCTGATGCATAGCCTGTTTACTGTAACCTGCTGTTGATAATTACCTGCATAACCTAAACTGCTTAGTATAGGCTGGGTAGAGACCTATCAGTGACCCCACTAGTCCCGACCGCCCCGCTGGATTATCAGAAGACCCGATCAACGGGAATTGAAGACCAGGACCCGACACCGCACATCACCCCCCTTAGTTGTAACGACACTGCAACGTTACTATCGAGTGCCGAGGGTGAAACCTCTTGTAGCACTTCTGATGTTAACTCTGTAGAGTAGCTATTCGGTCGTGGTCATCGAGGGTGATTCCTCCTTCACCACTTCCGGTAACGACACTGTCGTACAACACCTCAAGTGTGAACCCAGTGAGGGTGATTCCTCCGAGTTCACCTTGACGGATACATCAAGTAGGAATCCAACGAGGGTGATACCTCGGATTCCCCTGATGTTATGGACACATGGATACTTGGACTTTACACTGTTACTTGGATAGGCGGGTCGACCCTGAGGGGTACCCGCGTGCGCCTGAGAGGCAAGTGTTGTGAAGACGGGTGCCTGTATGGTGCCCGAGTGGTGAATACGAGGCGTGGCCGGGCATTCTTAGCCCTTGCAGCAAGTCCTCGAGACGGGGCGACGGGGTCACATCTTTCGTGAGTCTCTGCTCGTTACCGCAAGCCCTAGTTCATTAACGATTTGGATATTTGATCCGAGCAGGTCTCTGGCCTGATAGCACTAACCATCACGTGGGCATAGTATGGGCGTTCTGCATCGTAGCATCAGCCGAAAGCTCTGTCAGACGTCTAGTTAAACCTTGCGGCAGGGACAGACCGGCGCCCCCCTGGTGCCTGGCTTCCCCCTGCACGCAACGACTCGGAGTGCACAGGGCGATGGCCCAAGACCTCTGAGCGCTTAGGATGTAGACCGACGGGGACCTCTCTGCTGAGCTGTAGGTAGGGCTGCGGTGTGTCGTTTGGCCGAGGCCGGGCATGACCCAGGAAAGTGTGTCCGGCCGGAGTTAATCGAGCGTGTTGGGTAAGTTGGTGCACCCCTGCAGGGAAGAAAACTTCTATCGATAGCCTGTCCTATGGTAACGGACACTCGGAGTTGTATCCCGATCGATACAGCTAGAAGTTGAGATGAGACCTGGATATGAGGCTCTGGGATTGCTTCTCGCAGGGAGTCGAGAAGGGATCTCCGGACGAGGTTGATGACTATATGGCTCTGGGATTGCTTTCTCGCAGGGAGTCGAGAAAGGATCTCTGGGTGAGGTTGAGACTTAATGATACTGCTACATTATATTGTACTGTTCTACTCTCTTCTACTGCTGCAAGACCGCTGAAGATGCTAGTCTTCGATAGGACTAGGATTTCCTCTCTATTCTGGCATTTCTGCAGCCCAGTCCACATATACAGCCTCCCTTTGAAAATGTTGCATATGTAGTGTAGATCCTTGCTTGCTGAGTACTTCTGAGTACTCACGGTTGCTTTGTTTTCCTTTTCTCCCCATATCAGTTTGACGTGACCAAGATGACGGAGCCCCTGAGACAGATGCCCCATCGATCGACTACTACTACTACCCAGAGGATGGATACTACTACGAGTTGACTGACGACCAGGAGTAGGATTGGAGGGTCCCAGGCAGGAGGCCTACGCCTTTCGATCGTAGTGTTTTACTTTGCCCCGCCTTTCTAAAGGCCTTTCTGTGCTTTCTTTTATATCTGTACTTAGATATCTGATGCTTCCGCTGACGCTTGTACGCAAGCTTATGTATTCGAGCCCTCGAGGCCCCTGGCTTGTAATATAAAGCTTGTATGACTTTATTTATGTTTTAGAGTTGTGTTGTGATATCTTCCCGTGAGTCCTTAGGCTTGATCGTGTGCATTTGCGTGTATGATTAGTGCACGATCGGGCCGGGGGCGTCACATTACTTGAACAAGCCTCCTACTTATGATTAACCCTCTCGCAAGCATCCGCAACTACGAGAAAAGTATTAAGAATAAATTCTAACCATAGCATTAAACTTTTGGATCCAATCGGTCCCTTACGGAATAGCGCATAAACTGGGTTTAAGCTTCTGTCACTCTCGCAACCCATCATCTACTTACTACTCCACAATGCATTCCCTTAGGCCCAAATATGGTGAAGTGTCATGTAGTCGACGTTCATATGACACCACTAAGGGAATCACAACATACATACTATCAAAATATCGAACACATATCAAGTTCACATGATTACTTGCAACATGATTTCTCCCGTGACCTCAAGAACAAAAGTAACTAATCACAAATGATAATCATGCTCAAGATCAGAGGGGTATTAAATAGCATATTGGAGCTGAACATATAATCTTCCACCAAATAAACCATATAGTAATCAACTACAAGATGTAATCAACACTACTAGTCACCCACAAGCACCAATCTATAGTTCCGGTAACAAGATTGAACACAAGAGATGAACTAGGGTTTGAGATGAGATGGTGTTGTTGAAGATGTTGATGGAGATTGCCCTCCCCAAGATGGGAGAGTTGTTGGTGATGATGATGACGATGATTTCCCCCTCCGGGAGGGAAGTTCCCCTGGCGAAATCGCTCCGCCGGAGGGCAAAAGTGCTCCTGCCCAAGTTCCACCTCGAGACGGCGGCGCTCCGTCCCGAAAGTCCTCTCCTTATGTTTTCTAGGTCAAAATGACTTATATACCAGAAGATGGGCACCGGAGGTGGGCCTGGGTGAGCACAACCCACTAGGGCGCGCCTGGGCTCCCTGGCGCACCCAGATGGGTTGTGCCCACCTGGTGGGCCACCTCTGGTACTTATTTGCTCCAATATTCTTCAAATATTCCATAAAAAATCTCCGTAAAGTTTCAGCTTGTTTGGAGTTGTGCAGAATAGGTGGCCTGACGTAGCTTTTCCAGGTCCAGATTTCCAGCTGCCGGAATTCTCCCTCTTTGTGTGTACCTTGCATATTATGAGAGAAAAGGCATTAGAATTACTCCAAAAAGCATTATTATGCATAAAAACATCATAAATAACAGTAGGAAAACATGATGCAAAATGGATGTATCAATATGTGATCTGAGTAGGCCTGTGGCCTTTTCTCACTAACCACCATGCGGGAATAAGTATGGGCACTCGGCATCATACGATTCTCCCGAAAGCTCTTCGGACGTCAGCAGTTGAGCTGTGGGCGCCCGGTTGGATGGTAACCGCCTGCGCTTGTATAAGGAGGTGGGTCTGCTCCAGGCCACGTACGCAATGCACAGGAGTGCTTAGGATGATTGGCCCATGACCCCTTCACACTTAGGATTTAGACCGGCGTGTTGACCTCTCTATTGAGCCTAGGTAGGACTACGGGGTGTCAATCAGCCGAGGCCGGGCATGACCCGTTAAAGTGTGTCCGACTAGTGTTAATCGGGCGTGTTGGGTAAGTTGGTGCACCCCTGCAGGAAACTTTATCTATTCGAATAGCCGTGTCCACGGTAATGGACGCTCGGAGTTGTATCCAGATCTAGTACAACTAGAACTGGATACTTGTGACACTAAATGGATATGATAGCTCCGGGATCGCTTTCTCGCAGGGAGTCGAGGAAGGATCTCTGGGCGTTGCTATTATATACTTGTTACTATATGATATGTTAGTCTACTCTGTTATGTTGCTGCAAGATGCTAGTCTTTGATAGGTTAGGCCTTACCCCTATACTCTGGCATTCTGTAGTATAGTCAACAGATACAGCCCCTTCCCATTGGTACTGATGCATACTTAGCATAGATCTGATGTAAGTCTTGCGAGTACTTTGGATGAGTACTCATGGTTGCTTTGCTACCTTTTCCCCTTTACCCGATTGCTACAATCAGATGACGGAGCCCAGGAGCCAGCTGATCCTGCCGATGAATACTACTACCCCGATGGGCCTACTACTACATGGAGATCACCGATGACCAGGAGTAGTTAGGAGGCCCCAGGCAGGAGGCATGCGCCTTTTCGATCTAGATGCCATTGTTTTGCTAGCCTTCTTAAGGCAAACTTGTTTAATTATGTATGTACTCAGACATTGTTGCTTTCGCTGACTTATGTATTCGAGCCTTCGTGGCCCTAACTTGTAATGTAAAGCTTTATGTTTGAATTTGTGTCTAGAGTTGTGTTGTGATATCTTCCCGTGAGTCTCTGATCTTGATCATGTGCATTTGCGTGTATGATTAGTGAACGATTAAGTCTGGGGCGTCACATAATCCTCTGCTTCAACCTAATGCCATCTCACCCTAGGCCCTAATCCTACCAGTCGGGAACCCCCAATGACCCACCACATCGATGCTACTTCTTGAGCTTGTGTTGGTTTTTCCCTTGAAGGGGAAAGGGTGATGCAGCAAAGTAGAGATAAGTATTTCCCTCAGTTTGAGAACCAAGGTATCAATCTAGTAGGAGACAATGCACAAATCACCAAATACCTGCACAAACAATCAAACAACTTGCACCCAACGCGATAAAAGGGGTTGTCAATCCCTTCACGGTTACTTGCAAAAGTGAGATCTGATAGATATAGATGAAACTAAATAAAAGATAAAGTAAATATTTTTGGTATTTTTGGTTTATAGATCGAAAAGTAAAAGATTGCAAAATAGTAGATCGGAGACTTATATGATGGAAAATAGACCCGGGGGCCATATGTTTTACTAGAGGCTTCTCTCAAGATAGCAAATAATATGGTGGGTGAACAAATTACTGCCGAGCAATTGATAGAAAAGCGCAAAGTTATGACGATATCTAAGGCAATGATCATGAATATAGGCATCACGTCCGTGTCAAGTAGACCGAAACGATTCTGCATCTACTACTATTACTCCACACATCGACTGACTCCTGCCTGCATCTAGAGTATTAAATTCATGAAGAATACAGTAACGCATTAAGTAAGATGACATGATGTAGAGGAATAAACTCAAGCAATATGATGTAAACCCCATCTTTTTATCTTCGATGGCAACAATACAATACGTGCGTTGCTGCCCCTACTGTCACTGGGAAAGGACACCGCAAGATTAAACCCAAAGCTAAGCACTTCTCCCATTGCAAGAAAAACCAATCTAGTTGGCCAAACCAAATCGATAGTTCGAAGAGAATTACAAAGATATCAAATCATGCATAAAAGAATTTAGAGAAGATTCAAATAATATTCATAGATAATCTGATCATAAATCCACAATTCATCGGATCCCGGCAAACACACCGCAAAAAAGTATTACATCAAATAGATCTCCAAGAACATCGAGGAGAACATGGTATTGAGAATCAAAGAGAGAGAAGAAGCCATCTAGCTACTAGCTATGGACCCGTAGGTCTGAGGTAAACTACTCATGCTTCATCGGAAGGGCAATAGGGTTGATGTAGAAGCCCTCCGCGATCGAATCCCCCTCCGGCAGGGTGCTGGAAAAGGTCCCTAGATGGGATCTCACGGGTACAAAAGGTTGCGGCAGTGGAAAAGTTTTTTCGTGGATGCTTCTGGTGGTTTGGGAACATATGTGAATATATAGGCGAAAGAATTAGGTCAGGAGGGTCACGGGGGGCCCACAAGGCAGGGGGCATGCCCTACCCCCTGGGCACGCCCTCCACCCTTGTGGCCACCTCGTGGCTCCTCCGACTTCATCTCCAAGTCTCCTGGTTGTCTTCTGGTCCAAGAAAAATCATCGCGAAGATTTTATTCCGTTTGGACTCCATTTGGTATTCCTTTTCCACGAAGCTAAAAAACAAGGAAAAAATAGAAACTGGCACTGGGCTCTAGGTTAATAGGTTAGTCCTAAAAATAATATAAAATGGCATATTAATGCATATAAAACATCCAAAATAGTTAATATAATAGCATGGAACAATCAAAAATTATAGATACGTTGGAGACGTATCAATGGACACCACGTCACCAGACCACCATTGGGGGGAGAGAAAAAGGAACAAGGGGATAACACAAGGAGAGGGCACGATCGAAAGTTACCTGCCGAGGGATCCATTAGTCGCGAGAGAAGGGAAATTCGTCCTGGGGTCGCCACTCCTGATCTCAGGCGCCGCTCCTCTGGTTACCGAAAGCCGCCGCCCTCGCTCCTCTCTCTGAAATTAGGCTTTCACTATGCTTTATAGATGAAGCAAAAATTCGTACATCAAAGTAGCATCCATGAAAACGAAAACTGACGACTGGGGTCACAGCACAATCATGTCCAAGAAAGAGAAAAGAAACAAAAAAACACCTAGAAGCAACCTCCTATGGAGTGGACAGACGGTGCGCGGAAGCCATAAGCTCATCCAACATCACCCCAAGGCGGTCACGATCCCGCTGCCTAGCAAGCGGGTGCCATCCTTGCAAGAAGGCAAGAAATTTGAAAAAATGAGTCAGAGGTCCATCTCGGGAAGATCCGCGCAATCACCATCTTATTACGTGTCGTCCAAAGGGTCCAAGTCATCACCGCAAAGATAAGCCAGAATATGCGGTGTTTGCGGCTGACCTGCATTGCTCTGGCCTGCAGGAACTCTGCAAGATCCCCTGCCTCCCAATCAGGTCCTAGTGCCTCGCGGATGAAGCTCCAAAGGGCCCGCGCCGCTATGCACGAGAACATGATGTGGGTTCCTATCTCCGGAACATGGCAGGGGACACAAACCATTGCCCAGGTCGTGACGCTTAAGAACCTCGGTCCCCGAGGGCAAGCGATAACGAAGTAACAGCCAGAGGAAGATCTTGATCTTTAAGGGAACAGTCGCATTCCACAGCGGGGATAACCACTGTATGGTCGGCGCATGACATAATGCCTGGTAGGCTGAACTAACGGAGAACTCTCTAGAAGGGGAGAGGCTCCAAGATATTTTGTCATGCGGCTGTGACAACACCAGCGGGACATCAGCCTGCAACCTTTCCCATTCTAGAACCGCATCCTACCCAAATGACTGTCGGAACTCAATGTTCCACTGTCCATCCAGACAAGCCTTGAAAACAAGAATAGTTAGGTCAGTGCATATTGCAAAGAGCCTAGGGAAGCCCATGCGCATCGGCTCCCCTCCCAGTCATGTGCCAAGCCAGAACTAGGTGGCCTTCTCATCGCCAACTGAAAAGGTGGCGCCAAGACAAATTTCTTCCTAAATCTTCTGGATGGACTTCTAGAATTGGAACCCAGCAAGTCGAGAACAAGCCAAGAGGGGCTCACCCCAAAGGTATTTTTCCTGAATCAGCTGTAGCCATAGACCGCCCCCGCCTTCTAGGATCTGCCAAACCCAACGCAGCATGAGGGCGACATTGATGCGGCGAGAGGCCGTGATACCAAGTCCACCCCTCTCCTTGGGCAAGCAGATATCCGCCCACTTGACCATGTGGTATTTGATGACCCACAAGTATAGGGGATCAACCGTAGTCCTTTAGATAAGTAAGAGTGTCGAACCCAACGAGGAGCAGAAGGAAATGACAAGCGGTTTTCAACAAGGTGTTTTCTGGAAGCACTGAAATTATCGGTAACGAGTAGTTTGGTAGCAAGGTAATTTGTAACGAATAACAAGTAACAAGTGTAATAAAGGTGCAGCAAGGTGGCCCAATCCTTTTTATAGCAAAGGACAAGCCTGGATGAACTCTTATATAAAGCAAAGCGCTCCCGAGAACACATGGGAATTATCGTCAAGCTAGTTTTCATCATGCTCATATGATTCGCGTTCGCTACTTTGATAATTTGATATGTGGGTGGACCGGTGCTTGGGTGCTCTCCTTACTTGGACAAGCCTCCCACTTATGATTAACCCCTCTAGCAAGCATCTGCAACTATGAGAGAAGAATCAAGATAAATCTAACCATAGCATTAAACATGTGGATCCAAAACAGCCCCTTACGAAGCAACGCATAAACTAGGGTTTAAGCTTCTGTCACTCTAGCAACCCATCATCTACTTATTACTTTCCAATGCCTTCCCCTACACTGGTACAGCGAGGTGCTATACAAATGGTTTTTAACCCCTTTCCGCGATGGCGTTTTGAACCGTCGCCAAGTGAGTGACTGTGATAGGGGGGTCCTTCCTACACGACCCAGAAGCCGTCGGGGATAGGCCCTCTGGTCACACACGCTCGGCAAAATGAGGTCGTGTGCGACGGGCGAGTTATCAAATACGGTTATACAGGCCCAATCGGTTCTGGTCGTAAGTACATCCCACACAGTCAGTCCCAAACAAACATTTCTGTTTGTTATGTACATTCCACACAGTCAATCCAAGGAATACGTTTCCGTTCTTATGTACATCCCACACAGTCAATCCAGGGAAAACGTTTCCGTTCGTATGTACATCCCACACAGTCAATCCAGGGACAATGTTTTCGTTCATATATACATCCCACACAGTTTTATGTATAGCCTCGTGTGTGATAGGTGTAACTATCACACACGCTCTGCCTTGGTTAACCGTTTGCTTTTCTTCAACTACATCACACACGATTTGATGAAGAAAACTGTATGGCATTGGGCTATCCATCACAAGCGCTTTTACTGCTAGAACCGTTTGCAAAGTTCCATGACCCATTTAGCAGGTTTATTAGTTTACGATTAATAATTCCAGTATCACGCAAATTCACATTTCATATCGAACAGCTGTTTGCCAATTTCATATCAGGCACATAAATATATTTTAACATCACAGTACGATAGCTACCAGAAAACAACACAGTACAACATATAGCTAGTTCACCTTCATAAGAACAATATTAGAACAATATATTCATTTCCCTAATCGAGATCATCCAGGCTCGTCTTATCCACCTCTACTTTCAGTTCAGTAAGAACTTGTTTTGCACTGGCCAACTGGGAAAGTGCCTCCTCTTTCGCCAACATCATCTTAGCAAAGTCTAATTTAAAAAATCTGAGCTCATTCTCCATCTTCCTCTTTTTATCCTGCATCTTCAAATATTCTTAAGCGTTGACAACACTTTCTCTAAGCCTACCTCTGTTCTCTTCCTCATACATGCTCTAGAGCTTTGCTAGGCACATCTTCAAAGACTGTGGCCACTCTTGATCAACCCACTCCAGCTAAGAACACTTCCATTCATCCTATAATATTTAAAATTATATCAGTAACAATTGTAAGGGAAATGGGTTTCTAGCAACATAGAAAATCACCAAATACATATTTTGAAAAACTGAAGAAATAGGTTAATTATGACATATCTTCTCAAAAAGATCAATGTGCAAATGAATTAATTGCTACTGAGACAACAACCAAATTCTGAAACATCAGAAGCTATAATTAACTACAACAATGCTACAAGTTTTTAGTCTTGTACTATAAATAACAAATTGAACATTTTATGAGGAAGCTAAATATAACTGCAACAACATAGCGACAGTGTTTGGATGACAGCAAATTGATGCTAACATGTGTGTACATGCACAAATTTAGTAACATAGAACTAATAGCACTAAGGCCGTCCACTATGTATGCCAAAACCAGTGTAAAGACAACTGTTGCTACATTTGGCACCGGTGCCCTGCACTGGCGAGCTGATGCAGCGGGAAAAAATCAGGGACCCAGACTCCAGAGCACCTCCGATGCCCAGTTCCTTCGTGCCATAAAGATTTAGTATTTTACTGCTTGGCTGCTCGGATGTGTGGACCAAAGTTGGCTACACAAACTGCTGAAGCGGTGCCAAATAATTTTCTAATGGCACCGCTAATGAGATGGCAACATTTTTAGATACTAGGTACAAACTGTGACACTGTCTTAACATCCAGAATAACATAGCACAGTGACAGTGTCTGAATCACATCTAACAAATGATTTGTAACAACGAAAGTGGGGCTAACCTTCTCTGCACATGCCAAAAACTTGCTCCCATTGTCCACAGATTCAAACGCAAGTAGCTTCATGCATGGAGATTGATGGTGACAACGGGCAGGCAGATCTTCAGCCACCCCGCTCCATTCGTTGCAAATGATGGTCCTAGGGAGCTACAAGAGGAAGAAATGACTCAAATCGACCGCCGGGTTAAAATTCTTCATTCCAAGTTATAACCCGAGAGAGAGAAGAGAGGCATACCCAGGTGCTGAAAAATTCATCGTCGGAGGAGGAACCATTGGAGAGGTCATTGAAGAAGACCATGGCAACCCCAGCGGTAGGATGCGAGACGACGAGAGCGAGGAAGCAAGCGAGGAAGCGGCTATAGCTTCGGAAGGAAGGAAAGAGGAAACAGGGGAAATGTGACTTGTGGTCGGGGAGAAAAGGGGGTGGGGAATGGTGGGGAGCAGGGGTAGATATTCCGGCGGTAGGCCAAAAATTTTGAAATGTGGAGGGAAACTTTGCGTGCGTTGCCGCCAGACACCATTCACTTTGAACGATTGTGTGCATCGCAAATTATTCTTCTGCTTTACGCGTATGGGATGAGTTTGATGATTCAAATTTTGGTGGAAATTTCCCTGGGTACTGTCCTCATCCATGTCATTGCATAATTTAACATCGCTTGCTAATTTGGGCACACAAAAGAGCGTACATCACACAGACCACACTTACTAAATCGAGCAATTTTAGTAATTAAACAGAGCCAGTTGACCTAAATATCGCTCTAACAAAAGACCAGCATTAAAAACAAAGCCTAAGTATGCATAATTTTAACAAAGTCGCCGCTGCGCCGGCCTATGCATCGCCGGTGTGAGATGAGACATCGATGACTTGTCCTGGCGACATGCCGCCGTTGGTGGACTCCGCGTCCCCCTGCTGAAGTCGACCGCGTCCTCGTCCTCGTCCTCGGCGCCGCCCTCAAGGTTGTAGTACTCGTAGTAGTGGCTGCGCCAGAGGTCGCGTTGGTACTCCACCGCCGATTCCTCAACGGACAGACTCTTCTCTACCTCGACCTCGGCCACACGCAACTCCACCTCCTGGCACTCCTCGATCTCCGCCGCCTCCTGCATCTCCAGCACCCGCTTGGCGATATCATGAGGAAGCAGGTACTCCATGGCCACCGCCGACTTTTCGGACGTGGGTTGCATGCTGGATTCCTAGGTGGCCTGGAATATCTTGGCGTGTGCGTCCTCGATCTTGGCGTGGATGGCCTCGACCTGGGCCAGGGCATCATCGGCGGCACGGACGGCAGCTCGAGCGCTGATACGTCCATTTTGCATCATATTTTCCTACTGTTATTTATATTGTTTTTATGTATAACAATGCTTTTTGGAGTAATTTAATGCCTTTTCTCTCATGACATGCCAGGTTCACACAAAGAGGGAGAATACCGGCAGCTGGAATTCTAGACCTGAAAAGGCTACGTTAGGCCACCTATTCTGCACAACTCCAAATGAGCTGAAACTTCACGAAGAATTTTTATGGAATATATAAGAATTATTGGAGCCAATAAGTACCAGAGGGGGCCCACCAGGTGCGCACAACCCACCTGGGCGCGCTAGGGAGCCCAGGCGCGCCCTGGTGGGTTGTGCTCCCCTCGGCCCACCTCCGGTGCCCATCTTCTGGTATATAAGTCATTTTAACCTAGAAAAAATGAGGAGAGGACTTTCGGGATGAAGCGCCACCGTCTCGAGGTGGAACTTGGGCAGGAGCACTTTTGCCCTCTGGCGGAGCGATTCCGCTAGGGGAACTTCCCTCCCGGAGGGGGAAATCATCGTCATCATCTTCACCAATAACTCTCCCATCTTGGGGAGGGCAATCTCCATCAACATCTTCAATAGCACCATCCCCTCTCAAACCCTAGTTCATCTCTTGTGTTCAATCTTTGTACCAGAACCTTAGATTGGTGCTTGTGGGTGACTAGTAGTGTTGATTACATCTTGTAGTTGATTACTATATGGTTTATTTGCTGGAAGATTATATGTTCAGATCCATTATGCTATTTAATACCCCTCTGATCTTGAGCATGATTATCATTTGTGAGTAGTTACTTTTGTTCTTGAGGTCACGGGAGAAATCTTGTTGCAAGTAATCATGTGAACTTGATATGTGTTCGATATTTTGATGATATGTATGTTGTGATTCCCTTAGTGGTGTCATGTGAACGTCGACTACATGGCACTTCACCTTATTAGGGCCTAAGGGAATGCATTGTGGAGTAGTTATTAGATGATGGGTTGCGAGAGTGACAGAAGCTTAAACCCTAGTTTATGCGCTATTCCGTAAGGGGCCGATTTGGATCCAGAAGTTTAATGCTATGGTTAGATTTGTTCTTAATACTTTTCTCGTAGTTACGGATGCTTGCGAGGGTCTTAATCATAAGTAGGAGGTTTGTTCAAGTAAGAACAGCACCTAAGCACTGGTCCACCCACATATCAAATTGTCAAAGTTGCAAACACAAATCAAACCTACATGATGAAAGTGACTAGATGAAATTCCCGTGTACCCTCAAGAATGCTTTGCTTATCATAAGAGACCGTTTTGGCCTGTCCTTTGCCTCAAAAGGATTGGGCTACCTTGCTGCACGTTTGTTACCATTACCGTTACTTAGTCATTACAAATTATCTTGCTATCAAACTACTCGTTACTTATAATTTCAGTGCTTGCAGAGAATACCTTGCTGAAAACTACTTGTCATTTCCGTCTGCTCCTCGTTGGGTTCAACGCTCTTACTTATCGAATGGACTATGATTGATACCCTATACTTGTGGGTCATCAACGCTCTTTTCTGGCTCCATTGCCGGGGAGTGAAGCGCTCTTGGTAAGTGGAAATCGGTAAGGAATTTTTTTTACTACGTGCTGAAATTTATTGTCACTTGTTACTATGGAGAACAATTCTTTGAGGGGTTTGTTCGGGGTATCTTCACCTCGACCGGAACCACAATTAGTTAACCCTCAACATGCTATACCTACTGAAAATATCGGTTATGAAATTCCTTTGGGTATGATAGAACAACTACTAGCTAATCCTTATGCAGGAGATGGAACTGAACATCCTGATATGCACTTAATATATGTGGATGAAATTTGTGGATTATTTAAGCATGCAGGTTTACCCGAAGATGAAGCTAAGAAGAAGGTTTTCCCTTTATCTTTGAAGGGAAAAGCATTGGCATGGTATAGGCTATGCGATGATATTGGATCTTGGACTTGGAATCGATTGAAATTGGAATTTCACCAAAAAAATTATCCTATGCATCTAGTTCATCGTGATCGGAATTATATATATAATTTTTGGCCTCGTGAAGAAGAAAGTATCGCTCTAGCTTGTGGGAGGCTTAAGTCAATGTTATATTCATGCCCCAATAATGAGCTCTCAAGAGAAATTATCATTCAGAATTTTTATGCTCGGCTTTCTCGTGATGATCAATCCATGCTTGATACTTCTTGTACTGGTTTCTTTATGAAGAAGACTATTGAATTTAGATGGGATATTTTAGAAAGAATTAAATGCAACTCTGAAGATTGGGAGCTCGACGAAGGTAAAGAGTCAGGTATTAAGCTTAAGAATGATTGTGTTAAATCTTTTATGAATATCGATGCCTTTCAAAAGTTTAGCACTAAATATGGACTTGACTCTGAGATAGTAGCCTCCTTTTGTGAATCATTTGCTACTCATGTTGATCTCCCTAAGGAGAAGTGGCTTAAATATCACCCACCTATTAAAGAAGAAATTAAAGAACCGGTAATAGCTAAAGATTAAACTATTATTCACAATGTTGATCCAGTTGTTCCTACTGCTTATATTGAAAAAAAACCTTTCCCAGTTAGGATAAAGGAGCATGCTAAAGTTTCAACTGTGGTCAATAAGAGTTATATTAGAGCACCCAAGCCTGGTGATCAAATCAAAGTAGAACCTAGTGTTGCTATGGTTAAAGATCTCCTGGTAGAAAATTTAGATGGGCATGTTATCTACTTCTGTGGTGAAGCTGCTAGAATTGCCAAACCCGATGAAAAAGATAAACATAGACCTGTTGTTGGCATGCCTGTTGTCTCAGTTAAAATAGGAGATCACTGTTATCATGGTTTATGTGACACAGGTGTGCTAGCGTGAGTGCTATTCCTTTTACCTTATACCAAGAAATTATGAATGATATAGCACTAGCTGAAATAGAAGACATAGATGTTACTATTAAACTTGCTAATAGAGACACCATCACACCACTTGGGATTGTTAGAGATGTTGAAGTCTTGTGTGGGAAAATAAAATATCCTACTGATTTTCTCGTTCTTGGTTCCCCACAAGATGACTTCTGTCCCATTATCTTTGGTAGACCTTTCTTGAACACCGTCAATGCTAAAATAGATTGTGAGAAACAAATCGTTGGTGTTAGTTTTGGTGATGAGTCTCATGAGTTTAATTTTTCTAAGTTTAGTAGAAAACATCATAAGAAAGAATTGCCTAGTAAGGATGAAATAATTGGTCTTGCTTCTATTGCTGTGCCTCCTACTGATCCACTAGAACAATATTTGTTAGATATGAAAATGATATGCATATGCATGAAAGGAATGAGATAGATGAAATTTTCTTTGAACAATGACCTCTGCTTAAACACAGTTTGCCTATTGAAACTCTAGGAGGTCCTCCTCCACCTAAAGGTGATCCTGTGTTTGAATTAAAACAATTACCAGACACTTTGAAATATGCTTATCTTGATGAGAAAAAGATATATCCTGTTATTACTAGTGCTAACCTTTCAGAACAAGAAGAAGAAAGATTATTGAAGGTTCTGAAGAAGCACCAAGCTGCTATTGGATATACTCTTGATGATTTAAAGGGCATTAGTCCCACTCTCTGTCAGCATAAAATTAATATGGAACCTGATGCTAATCCTGTTATTGATCACCAACGACGGTTGAATCCCAAAATGAAAGAAGTGGTAAGAACTGAAATATTGAAGCTTCTGGAAGCATGTATAATCTATCCTATAGCTGATAGTAGATGGGTAAGTCCCGTTCATTGTGTCCCTAAGAAGGGAGGTATTATTGTTGTTCCTAATGATAAAAATGAACTTATTCCACAAAGAATTGTCACTGGCTACAGAATGGTAATTGATTTTAGAAAATTAAATAAAGCTACTAGAAAAGATCATTACGCTCTACCTTTTATTGATCAAATGCTTTAAAGACTATCTAAGCACACACACTTTTGTTTCCTTGATGGATACTCTGGATTTTCTCAAATACCTGTGTCACAACCTGATATAGAGAAAACCACCTTCACTTGTCCTTTCGGAACTTATGCTTATAGACTTATGCCTTTTGGTTTATGTAATGCACCTGCTACTTTTCAAAGATGTATGACTGCTATATTCTCTAATTTTTGTGAAAAGATTGTTGAGGTTTTCATGGATGATTTTTCCATTTACGGAACTTCTTTTGATGATTGCTTAAGCAACCTTGATCGAGTTTTGCATATATGCGAGCAAACTAATATTGTCTTAAATTGGGAGAAGTGCCACTTTATGGTAAATGAAGGTATTGTCTTGGGACATAAAATCTCTGAACGAGGTATTGAGGTGGATAAAGCTAAAGTTGATGCAATCGAGAAAATGCCATGTCCTAAAGATATCAAAGGTATTCGTAGTTTCCTCGGTCATGCTGGTTTCTATAGGAGATTTATTAAAGACTTCTCTAAAATTCCTTGGCCTCTTACAAATCTTTTGCAAAAGGATGTTCCATTTGTTTTTGATGATGATTGTGTAGAAGCCTTTGAAACACTTAAGAAAGCCTTAATCTCTGCACCTATTGTTCAACCACCTGATTGGAACTTGCCCTTTGAGGTTATGTGTGACGCTAGTGATTATGCTGTTGGTGTTGTTCTAGGACAAAGAGTTGATAAGAAATTAAATGTTATTCATTATGCTAGTAAAACTCTAGACAATGCTAAACGCAATCATGCTACTACTGAAAAGGAATTCTTAGCAGTTGTGTTTGCTTGTGACAAATTTAGATCTTACATTGTTGATTCTAAAGTTACTGTTCACACCGATCATCCTGCTATAAAATATCTTATGGAAAAGAAATATGCTAAACCTAGACTCATTAGGTGGGTTCTTTTGCTACAAGAATTTGACTTACATATCACTGATAGAAAAGGAGCTGAGAACCCCGTTGCTGATAACTTGTCTAGGTTAGAAAATATTGTTGATGACCCACAACCTATTAATGATAGTTTTCCTGATGAACAATTAGCTGCAATAAATGTTTCTCATAACACTCCTTGGTATGCTGACTATGCTAATTACATTGTTGCTAAATACATACCACCTAGCTTCACATACCAACAAAAGAAAAAATTCTTCTATGATTTAAGACATTACTTTTGGGATGACCCACATCTTTATAAAGAAGGAGTAGATGGTATTATTAGACGTTGTGTACCTGAGCATGAACAGGGACAAATCCTACGAAAATGTCACTTCGAAGCTTATGGAGGGCATCATGCGGGAGATAGAACTGCTCACAAGGTATTGCAATCTGGTTTTTATTGGCCTACTCTCTTCAAGGATGCTCGTAAGTTTGTTTATCTTGTGATGAATGTCAAAGAATTGGTAATATTGGTAAGCATCAGGAAATGCCTATGAATTATTCACTTGCTGTTGAACCATTTGATGTTTGGGGTTTTGATTACATGGGACCTTTGTAGGGCAACGCAGCAGAAAACAAAAAATTTCCGACCTACGCACCAGCCCAGGACCACTATGGAGACTGCATACAAGGTTTGATCATTTTCGTTACCGACTCGAAGCGCAGCGGAAGTAGAGTCGATGACGATCGGCGGTGCAGATCCCCGCAGCTAGGATTTACAACCTCCCAACCGCGAGGATGTATACCCTCGTCTTCCCTTCGGACAGCCCTCCGGGAGGCTGTCGAACAGTCCCCCAGACGATGTCGCGGACAGCCCTTCGGGAGGACCTTCGAAACTCGAACGGTCACTCGGACAGCCCTTCGGGAGGACTCACAGAACTCGGACCGTCACTTGGACAGCCCTTCGGGAGGCACTCTCGAACAGCCCCTCGGGCACTAAGATCGAAACTACGACCTCTCTACAGAGTTGCACACATACGGTGTCATCTATCCGGCAGGGCTTCGCCGTCCAGAACTAGTTCCCACCGGAACCCAGACAGCCTTTCGGCTCTACGAAACTATTTTGCTGGGAGGGAGAGAGAATGCCAGATCATGCATGGCTTGTGTGAGAGCTAAGGATGGGGAAATGGCTGCCAAGATCACTCCTATATATAGGCTAGCCAAGGGGTAAAATTGTCACACAAAAACCCCAAAGTGCCCTTGGAATATCCCTTTCCAAAAGGGAATATGCCATATGGGAGTGCCATGTGGAGCACCATGGTGCTCCACCTCCTTGGCCGGCCACCCTTGGGGGGGGACCCCCCCATGAGGTGCCATGCCCTCCTTCCCCTTCTAGAAGGCCCTTTTGGAATTTCCAAAAAGGTGCTTTCCATAAAATTCCCAAAAAGCACTTTCACTATTCACGACGACATTTTTCAGCGTCCGTTCGAACTGAAAATATTTATGTGGGCTTAGAACATTTCCAGTACCCACTAAAATAATTTTCAATGCGTTCTGGAACAATTCCAGTTTAGTGATTTCATCTGCGAAAAGCATCTGAAGCGGTTCCGGCAGCCCCGGAACATTTCCGGTTTTTCTTCCAGAAAATTCCCAGAAGTTTCCAGAATGATTCTGGTATCCTCCAAGAATTATCAGGCATGTGCGGAAACCATTTTGACTAAATGGTATCCCCTGAAACAACTTTTCAGTTTCACCGGAACTCATCCGGTGACCTCTCTCTGCGGAACTTTTCCGCTGTCCGAAACTTTTCGGTGTCCGAAACTTTTTCGGTGATTTTCTCTCAGACTCCCTATCTAGTATTCAGCAGATAGATGACCCTTAAGCGTGTGACCCTATAGGTTCGGTGAAGTATAGACATGACACGGAACCCCTTCCGATCAATGATCAACATCGGAGCCGTGGACACCCATATTGACCCCTATACCCACACGAATGAATATTCGAGTGAACCTCCAGTTGCCGTGTGCTATTCCTGTTGCTTCGTGATATGTTACAAATACCCGAGGTGAGACATGTTGGCATTCCCGTGGATCAACACTTGTCCACTATGCTAGTTACCTCGTTACCGGTATTGTTCTCTTTTCTCGTTACCATGTTCCGGCATCCCCGTGATCAAATCACAAAGTGTCTGGCCAGACGATGATGGATACCGTAACACCGAGAGGGCCCAGAGATATCTCTCCATCGCCGGAGGAGCAAATCCCAATCTTGAGCTATCAAGTAACTTGACACACTTTTCCATGAACCCGTAAGCCGCCGTAATAGCCACCCATTTACGGATGACGTTTAACAAACCCCAAAGTTCATGAAGCAAGCATGAAGAAACTCGATACTCTCATGGTCTAAGGAATCATGCAAACATTAACCATCTCTGTGTTATTAACCATTAACTTGTGACGAAAGAACCTCATAGCATAACATCAATCGGGTCGATTCAACACAAATGTTCTGTTAACATTGTGCCCTCAAAATTGCTAGCATAGTCATGCCCATGATCAGGAAAACAGGATCATCATGCAATACTTGAGCCAGTCATAGAGGCTTGACTAGGAATACATTTTATCATTTATTATTCCACACGTGCGTATGAGTCTTCCTCCGAGCCTCGTTTTATTTGCAGACTCGAGAACCATAGCAGTTATAGCATGGAACATAAACCTAATTATGAACAGGGAGATAATCAATAACATTTATTATTGCCTCTAGGGCATATCTCCTACAGACTCCCACTTGCACTAGAGTCAATAATCTAGTTAATGCTAATGCACTTTACACCTGTGGCACACCGGTGTAAATATGCTTCGCTTGTGGTATAGCCTGAATGTCCAACGGATCTGACGACTTCAGCTCCGTGTGTATCTTTGCATATCCTCGCGTCTTCACGCTTTCACAAAATTCATATTTTGTGTGGACTTGGCTTGGTATGTATGCGAATCACAGGTCGAACCTGGATTCCTCAGACTGAGTTATGGAGCAACTACTTGCAGTAGTGTCCCATTGACAAAAGCCATCTTGGAACCATACTAAGTTCATGAATGAACTATATGATTCAACATCTTTTTTGTCACTTTAAAGGCGGCAACATACTTCGCCTCTGTTATAGAATTCGCCACAGTAACTTGTTTGGAACAATTTCCAACTACCGTGCCACCATATTGTGTGTTACACAAAATCCTCAATTTAAATCGAAAATCGCTTGGAGCATGGATGAAGACTGTATCGATGTAACCTTTTACAACGAACTCTTCATGATCTCCGCTTGCGAGAAAACATGTCATCGGTGCTACTATAGTACTCAATGACCCTTTTTCACTATTGTCCCATGATCAGAACTTTTGATCACTTTGGTATCTATACTCGCAACAACTTTGGGAGTATTGGACATATCTGGTTGTTTTTACATACCATGGAAATACATGATTAATCCAAACACAAGAGTGTGTGGAATCTCCATCATGTATTTTGCTCATCAGTGTTTTGGGACACCGAGTCTTGCAAAAACTCTTTCCATGTGACTTCGGCAAGAATCACTCCTTGACGTTTTTAATGCTAAAAGGTTTTAGCATCTTGTCAATATGTATCTTTGCTCAGCCCCATTAGGTAAATCTATCTTCATAGATCGTCATGCCTAATATAAAGGCTATTTAGCCCAAGCACTTCATCGAAAAACTATTTTCAAATGAAGTCCTAATTCGTGTCAAGAAATTTATTTCCAATTAACAATGTGTCAAGCACACAACGTTTTTTTAGAAATTTTATTATGCTCCCACTTACTTTCTTGAATCATAAGCATCTTCGTTACCCATTGATGAAGTCAAACCCCTTTGACTATTTCATCAAAACATGAAGATTCCAACTCCATTTTGCTCTCTTCTGTCCATTGCTGGAACTCTGAAGTTTGCATACTTACTAGCATCCTCTGGACTGACAAAATACCTTGGACTGTAACACATGCAAGTCCTTGGTTTCATTTCCATCAGATGGAAATCCTATTGTCATCCATGTTTCATATCTCATGATTGAAATATGTATCAATTGCTAGTTCAACCCGAACCGACTTTAAGCATCGCTATGATGAAACAACCTCATCGTAGTCAACTCCTTGAACTTGTTATTGCAACAAGTCGAGCTTCATGGATAAAACATTTTTTATCCGTATCAGTTTTAAGTTCCATAAATATTCGTTAGACTCTAAGTCTTCCGAAAGGTGTATCAAGGTTTTAATCTTGAATCACTTATATGGAAACTAACTCGGGTTGTATTGGCATTTAGCCAATTTCGGAGTCAGGGCCCATCAACGCTTCCTTGTGTATCGTAGGTATACTGTTATCTAATAACAATATCTCGTTTGCGCACCTGAGAGGTTTGCACGAGCCTTGCCTACGTGGTTCAGCTGCAAGTTCGACCGAAGTCCATACATTTTATTGTAGAGACTTCCGTATCAGTCGCAATAGGAAACCCTGGAATTACTTCCAAGGTCTCTTTCCTTTGACCTGATGACGGAGATACTGGTTATCTCGTCGAGTTGCATTATTCTCCCACTCACCTTTTTGAAAGAACCATTTTCTTCAAAAAGCATACCGTTCTTTGTGGCAAACCTATTTGCCTCGGTATAGTGAGGGAGGAATACCCAATTGCTTGGGATAACCTACAAAGTAGCACTTGTCTGATTTGGAATAGGTTTGTAACCTTTTACACAAGCCCCATATTCCAAATGTTTAAGAAAAGATATAACATGGTTGGGTGTACCATACCATGGCGTCATTTCAACAGACCTGATGGAGCTCTTTTCAGTGTAAAAGCCGTAGTCTCTAAAGCATCACTCTTTAAAAGGGATAATGGCAAATTTATATATGTCATCTTTGATCTTACCATGTCATAAATGGTTTGATTACATCTTCACGGACTTTCCACATGCAGTGGTGCTCCGGGAGGTGTAAGTTATGAAACTACTTTCACAACTCATCAGACATTCGCTAAACTTGTAACTCAAATATTCCTTTCTGCAATCGAATTGTAGAAACATAATTTTCTTGTTACAATAACTTCTACTTCATTTTTGAAAACCTTTCGAATGAATTCAAAAGATCCAGACTTACGTCTCATCAAGTAAATATCCACATATCTACTTGAGTGATTTCTGAAGATAGATAAATCCACTACTAACAACATTTATCGGACTACACACATCAAATGGATGATCACCAATAAGTTTGTTGTCCGTTCCTTATGGCCTGTGAACGGTATTTCAGTCACTTCACTTTTCGGAGGAAAGTTGCAAGTGTCAGATGATTCAAAATCAAAGGACTTCAAAAATCCATCATAATGGAATTTTCCATGCAGGTTTCTCCAATGTGACCGAATGCAGTGCCACACTTGTGTGGTATTCTTTTAGTCTTATGACATTTAGCGTCAGTGTTATGGATGTATCATATTACCATCAATATTCATAACATACGTCCCATCTTGGATGTAAGCATGGCCCTTCATGTTATTCATAATACTGAACAACAATTGTTGTTTTTATGAACAACTCTTTTGCAACAAACATTATGCAATGGGCTAGAGTGTATGAAACTCTAAAATGAATTATGAAAGTAAATCCAGAGGTAATATATTATTATCATTATTCATAACATGCATCTCATTCTCAATGAAAGTATGGCCCTTATGTTATTCATAACATCGAACATAAAAAGTTCTCTTATGAACAACCTTCTTGCAAGATTACTTTATGCAAAGGCTAGAGTTTGTAAAACTCTAAATGAATTATGAAAATAAATACAGACGGTAATACACCGATGGAAGGTATAGTAACATTTACTATGTTCCCTGTGTATACCTAAACCTCATTCCTGGCTAGTCTTTCAGGCCATAGTAGTTCTTACATCGAGTTGCAATAGAAAGCAATCGAGCGGGTATCTTTGTGATTAACTCACAATACCAAGAATCAGTGATTAACATTTTAATCATAATTCCCAAGAACTATATCTTTGACCAGCCTTCTATACATCAAAAACTTGTATGACATTCATACATGAGCTGGATATTCCAGTCTTCTTTCTTTCTGCCTTTATACTTCTAACAGTTTAACTTTTAGTATTTCTCCTACTCTCAGAAGAAGCACCCAACTTAAGAGTGGCGTTAGCCCTGGACTTCCTAGGCATGTAAGTCACACTAACACCCTTTGGACACTTCCTTTCTCTTTAAGTTGTTGTTTTATTCACCTTTCATCATATGACAGGCGTTCTCCTGGATCCCTCTTTTATCAGTCTAATGCATAGTAAACTCCTTTACTAATAGTTTGCAAACAAACATTGCTTTGGCTATCTCATATCTTTTAGCCTTTGTCTGTCTCTGAAAATAATTTTCAGATTCCATGAATATCACATAACTATCCAAACTTTCGAAGTTTGGGTCTCATGGAAACAAACATATTGTGCTTGACTGAAATGGAATTCTAGCTTTTGGATCAACGGACGAGAGTCACATGATCCATAGCATAAGCGAGAGAATACCGAAAGTATGCGATAGGACAAAGTCCTTCTCGGCACTCTTGAGGACAATCCTCACATTACGTTACCAACCGTAAAGTTTTAACCAGATATTTAACAGCTATTCAATTTTAATAGGGAAGGTGGAAATGCGAGCCATTATTCTACAACTATTATGCAAATCACACTTAGACAGTGTTCAAAATTAATTGCACTGAGAATTAAAAGAATTAATTCTACAGTGCGCTCCCACTCAAATCAATATCTCTCATAACTGATTGTGAGTGATTCAAGATCCGCATTTCAATTCAACGCCATTGATGGTAGCATCACTGATGACGAAAATCTCAATCGGTAGGCAAACTTGCCAATCACATCTCTATGTGACTCTTGTTCATCTTTCGATGCGTGTGTTCCGAGCTCATGACTTTCATGCCTGAACGTCAAGACAACCAAGTGATCTCGCTGCGAGGTCTCAACTCACCCGCCTCACACATCCCTAATCGTTCGTACCCATGTTAGCATGTGATACCCCGAAAAGTTAGGTGCCGTGACGGTGCTACACTTGGGAGAACACTAACTACTTGATATTTTTGTGAGAGATCACCCTAATAAAAGCGACTACCGCGCAATCAAGAAGGGTGCATCATAAGGGATAAACATCTCAGGCAATTCATAATTAGCATGATATGGTATAGCCCTTTCTGACAGAGAAGTCTTGTATTTCTTCGTCTTTGGCATTCGCGTCGGTGTTCACCTTCGCGAAGATTTCCACCACCTTGTCGATGCAGCAGATAATATTGCTATCTCTATAGCTAATAAAATAATGCATTACACAAGGTTGACACACAGGTCATTTAAAGTGCAATCATATGGCTCCAGCCATCATGCCGAATCATGACACGCAGGTCATGTTAATCAATTTACATTATATAGTCATCTCATACATAATCAAATTATTATGAGCACTGCTATACCACATCACATGCACATGTAAACCCTCCTGCAAAACCAAGTTAGACGCCTCTAATCGGTTCATGCAAAAACTTGTTTTACGTGGCTTCTAAGGTTTCGAAACAAACCGAAGCTACCAACGTCCATCATCAAGTATGATAATTCAAGTTGCTAGATTAACTTTCCAGGGTGTATGAAAACCGAGATAATAAAATCTCGAGCCCCATACTAAACTTCGTCATACGCATGACCCCCGTGCAGATCATATCTGCATTGCCCTTTTGTCTGCGAAATTTCATCTTTCCTTTTAACTACGGTGGAATTCAATGAACTGTTAGCACTTCGTTGATCAATCAGGATCGCGGATTGCCAGAACTTTGAAACTCCACCATACTGTTATCAAGATCAGAAATATGCAAATTCCAGGGAAGCAACAAGAACATCGGGTAACAGATTTCATCTGCTACCCGCACAAATAAATTTCAGTAATAGAACTCATCTACTACCTAATTATATTGTGCAACACCCATACATCTCTATGTATTCTAGATCGCAACCTGCATCTACGCATAGCACGGCTCATGATGCCACTGTAGGGCAACGCAGCAGAAAACAAAAAATTTCCGACCTACGCACCAGCCCAGGACCACTATGGAGACTGCATACAAGGTTTGATCATTTTCGTTACCGACTCGAAGCGCAGCGGAAGTAGAGTCGATGACGATCGGCGGTGCAGATCCCCGCAGCTAGGATTTACAACCTCCCAACCGCGAGGATGTATACCCTCGTCTTCCCTTCGGACAGCCCTCCGGGAGGCTGTCGAACAGTCCCCCAGACGATGTCGCGGACAGCCCTTCGGGAGGACCTTCGAAACTCGAACGGTCACTCGGACAGCCCTTCGGGAGGACTCACAGAACTCGGACCGTCACTTGGACAGCCCTTCGGGAGGCACTCTCGAACAGCCCCTCGGGCACTAAGATCGAAACTACGACCTCTCTACAGAGTTGCACACATACGGTGTCATCTATCCGGCAGGGCTTCGCCGTCCAGAACTAGTTCCCACCGGAACCCAGACAGCCTTTCGGCTCTACGAAACTATTTTGCTGGGAGGGAGAGAGAATGCCAGATCATGCATGGCTTGTGTGAGAGCTAAGGATGGGGAAATGGCTGCCAAGATCACTCCTATATATAGGCTAGCCAAGGGGTAAAATTGTCACACAAAAACCCCAAAGTGCCCTTGGAATATCCCTTTCCAAAAGGGAATATGCCATATGGGAGTGCCATGTGGAGCACCATGGTGCTCCACCTCCTTGGCCGGCCACCCTTGGGGGGGGACCCCCCCATGAGGTGCCATGCCCTCCTTCCCCTTCTAGAAGGCCCTTTTGGAATTTCCAAAAAGGTGCTTTCCATAAAATTCCCAAAAAGCACTTTCACTATTCACGACGACATTTTTCAGCGTCCGTTCGAACTGAAAATATTTATGTGGGCTTAGAACATTTCCAGTACCCACTAAAATAATTTTCAATGCGTTCTGGAACAATTCCAGTTTAGTGATTTCATCTGCGAAAAGCATCTGAAGCGGTTCCGGCAGCCCCGGAACATTTCCGGTTTTTTTCCAGAAAATTCCCAGAAGTTTCCAGAATGATTCTGGTATCCTCCAAGAATTATCAGGCATGTGCCGAAACCATTTTGACTTAATGGTATCCCCTGAAACAACTTTTCAGTTTCACCGGAACTCATCCGGTGACCTCTCTCTGCGGAACTTTTCCGCTGTCCGAAACTTTTCGGTGTCCGAAACTTTTTCGGTGATTTTCTCTCAGACTCCCTATCTAGTATTCAGCAGATAGATGACCCTTAAGCGTGTGACCCTATAGGTTCGGTGAAGTATAGACATGACACGGAACCCCTTCCGATCAATGATCAACATCGGAGCCGTGGACACCCATATTGACCCCTATACCCACACGAATGAATATTCGAGTGAACCTCCAGTTGCCGTGTGCTATTCCTGTTGCTTCGTGATATGTTACAAATACCCGAGGTGAGACATGTTGCCATTCCCGTGGATCAACACTTGTCCACTATGCTAGTTACCTCGTTACCGGTATTGTTCTCTTTTCTCGTTACCATGTTCCGGCATCCCCGTGATCAAATCACAAAGTGTCTGGCCAGACGATAATGGATACCGTAACACCGAGAGGGCCCAGAGATATCTCTCCATCGCCGGAGGAGCAAATCCCAATCTTGAGCTATCAAGTTACTTGACACACTTTTCCATGAACCCGTAAGCCGCCGTAATAGCCACCCATTTACGGATGACGTTTAACAAACCCCAAAGTTCATGAAGCAAGCATGAAGAAACTCGATACTCTCATGGTCTAAGGAATCATGCAAACATTAACCATCTCTGTGTTATTAACCATTAACTTGTGACGAAAGAACCTCATAGCATAACATCAATCGGGTCGATTCAACACAAATGTTCTGTTAACATTGTGCCCTCAAAATTGCTGGCATAGTCATGCCCATGATCAGGAAAACAGGATCATCATGCAATACTTGAGCCAGTCATAGAGGCTTGACTAGGAATACATTTTATCATTTATTATTCCACACGTGCATATGAGTCTTCCTCCGAGCCTCGTTTTATTTGCAGACTCGAGAACCATAGCAGTTATAGCATGGAACATAAACCTAATTATGAACAGGGAGATAATCAATAACATTTATTATTGCCTCTAGGGCATATCTCCTACAACCTTTTCCTTCCTCTAATGGGTATACTCATATTTTGGTTGCTGTTGATTATGTTACTAAGTGGGTAGAAGCTATTCCAACTAGTAGTGCTGATCACAACCCCTCTATTAAAATGCTTAAGGAAGTTATTTTCCCAAGGTTTGGAGTCCCTAGATATTTAATGACTGATGGTGGTTCACACTTTATTCATGGTGCTTTCCGTAAAATGCTTGCTAAATATGATGTTAACCATAGAATTGCTTCATCTATCACCCTCAATCTAGTGGTCAAGTTGAACTTAGCAACAGAGAAATAAAGTTGATATTACAGAAAACTGTCAATAGGTCTTGAAAGAATTGGTCTAAGAATTAGATGATGCACTTTGGGCTTATAGAACAGCATATAAAAATCCTATGGGTATGTCTCCTTATAAAATGGTCTATGGAAAAGCTTGTCATTTGCCTCTTGAGTTAGAACATAAAGCATATTGGGCAATTAAAGAACTCAACTATGATTTCAAACTTGCCGGTGAAAAGAGGTTATTTGATATTAGCTCACTAGATGAATGGAGAACCCATGCTTATGAAAATGCCAAGTTATTTAAATAAAAAGTTAAAAGATGGCATGAAAAAAGAATCCAAAAGCGCGAGTTCAAAGTTGGAGAATATGTTCTTTTGTACAACTCTCATTTCAGATTCTTTGCAGGAAAACTCCTCTCCAAATGGGAAGGACCCTATGTTATCGAGGAGGTTTATCGATTTGGAGCCATCAAAATAAATAATGCCGAGGGTACTAACCCGAAGGTTGTCAATGGGCAAAGAATAAAATATTATATCTTAGGTACGCCCATTAATGTTGAAAGCAGTATTATCCAAACTATGACACCGGAAGAACACATAAAAGAAACTTTCCGGAACACTCCAGAATCGTGAAAAAAGAGGAGGTACGTGATACGGTAAGTAAACGGACTCCGAAAAATCCGCAAAAATATTTTTTGTTAGTTTTGGAATATATCAAAAATTAGGAAAATAAAAAACAACCAGGAAGGCACCCCTGGTGGGCACAAGACACTAGGGCGTGCCTGGCTTGCCAGGCGCGCCCAGGTGGGTTGTGCCCACCTCGGGTACCTTCCGGACTCCGTTTTTCTTCCGTTTGCTTGTTTCCCAAGATAAAAAAATCTTTATATACCCCCCGAACCTATTGACCACCGTATCACGGAGAAATCTTATGTTTTCTTTCCTTGCTGTTTTTGGTCATAACTGTCAGGCCAGGCACCATGTCTTTTCCCTCCTCCAACCATGAAGAAGGCGATGCTTGGTTGCTACAAGGGGAGCTAGGGGGAGAGGGAGTTGAGGAGGTTGCCATCGAGGGAGATGAAGGGAATTTCCTCAGGGTTCACCCTCCGGCTTCCGAGAGAGGCACACTGGCTGGCATCTCCACTCGTCCTAACCCTCATCAAGCCATGAGATCATCAAACAATCAAGAAATCCCTAAAGAGCACGAAGAACTTCCACCAAGGAGGCCATTACACAGGTTACATCATAACAATTTTCACAATTTGATTCACAATTATGGGTTCGAGAATACTCCTCGTGTGCACATACCATCCAATTGGGACATATCTCGTCCAAGAGAAAGTGATGCAGGAACAAATTCTTGGGGCCCAGAGAATAAACACATTATGGCTGAAGTGGAGAAAAACACTGAGTTACTTCATAGGGCCCTTCAAGAAATTCAAGGCTTGAGGGAGCTACTCATGAATATATTGGGAAATGCCACTACTTCATCAACACCACCTCCTTCTTCATCACCAAAAGGAAATTGAGTATCGGGTATGGGCACTCCCCGTGGCTTCTGCCAAGCTTGGGGGAGGTGCTCCGGTATCATATCACCTCCACTATCTTTTGCCTTTACTTATCTTAGTTCGATCCATAGTTATCTTTTGCTTTAGATGAATAAAAATTTAGTTCGATCCTTTCTTTTTGAGAGTTTGCTGAGTGTTCTATCCTTGAAATCATGTGCAAGATATATAAAATAAAGTTTAGTTTGAGTTTTGTTTTCTTTACTTCCATGTTCAATAAAAGAAAGGAAATAAATAAAAAAGAATCATATGCTAATCTTATGGTAAGTAATGACATCACAAAAGGAAGAGTATAAGTAGAAAATTTTATTGGAGATTTACAAACATAGCATTGGTCAATGATGCAATTCATGAAAGAATTAATAAGGGAAGAGTAGATTCACATGCAAATACACTATCCTGGACATCTATTGTGATTGTGAGCCCCCATCAAAATATTATATGCCAAAATTGTTGACGTTGGACAAGGAAGACAATGTAATGATTTATGTTTGTTCATATTCACATAGAAGTTATATTGTCATAGATCCTTTAACATGTGGTGCTTGCCCCCCATCATTGCTAGCCAAAAATTCTGCACTAAGTAGAGATACTACTTGTGCATCGAAAAACCCTTAAACCCACATCTTATTTTGAGAGTCCACCATACCTACCTATGGATTGAGTAAGATCCTTCAAGTAAGTTGTCATCGGTGCAATAAGGCAATAAAAATTGCTTCTAAAAGTGTTGGATCACTTAGTGTAAGAGAAAATTGAGCGTTGTACGAACTTGTGATGGCAAAGAATAAAAGCGACAGACTGCATAATAAAGGTTGCTATCATAAGGGGCAATATAACATGACGTTCTTTAGCACTAAGAGATTGAGCATGCAAACAAATAAGCGCATGGCAACCTCTGCTTCCCTCTGCGAAGGGCCTATCTTTTACTTTTATGTATTTACTTTTATGCAAGAGTCAAAGTATTTCTCTCTATTCCTTTTTATTTTTCTCTTTTGGCAAGCATCATGTGGTGAGGAAAGATCTAGGCACATATATCTAGTTGGATATGAGTTGCAACCCGGCTCAATTATGCACTAATCATACACGCAAATGCACATGATCAAGCCTAAGGACTCACGGGAAGATATCACAACACAACTCTACAACATAAATAAAGTCATACAAGCTTTATATTACAAGCCAGGGGCCTCAAGGGCTCGAATACATAAGCTTGCGTACAAGCGTCAGCGGAAGCATCAGATATCTGAGTACAGATATAAAAGAAAACACAGAAAGGCCTTTAGAAAGGCGGGGCAAAAGAAAACACTACGATCGAAAGGCGTAGGCCTCCTGCCTGGGACCCTCCGAACCTACTCCTGGTCGTCAGTCAACTCATAGTAGTAACCACCCTCGGGGTAGTAGTAGCGATCGTCGGCATGGGCAGCTGTCTCAGGGGCTCCGTCATCTTGGTCACGTCAAACTGATATGGGGAGAAAAGAAAGCAAAGCAACCGTGAGTACTCAGAAGTACTCAGCAAGCAAGGATCTACACTACATATGCAACATTTTCAAAGAGAGGCTGTATATGTGGATTGGGCTGCAGAAATGCCAGAATAGAGAGAAAACCTAGTCCTATCGAAGACTAGCATCTTCAGTGTTCTTGCAGCAATGGAAGAAAGTAGAACAGTACAATATAATGTAGCAGTATCATTAAGTCTCAACCTCACCCAGAGATCCTTTCTCGACTCCCTGCGAGAAAGCAATCCCAGAGCCATACAGTCATCGACCTCGTCCGGAGATCCCTTCTCGACTCCCTGCGAGAAGCAATCCCAGAGCCTCATATCCAGGTCTCATCTCAAGTTCTAGCTGTATCGATCGGGAAACAACTCCGAGTGTCCGTTACCGAGGATCCGGCTATGCATAGATTAGTTCTTCCCTGCAGGGGTGCACCAACTTACCCACCACGTTCGCTTAACTCCGGCCGGACACACTTTCTGGGTCATGCCCGGCCTCGGCCAAATGACACACCGCAACCCTACCTACAGCTCAGTAGAGAGGTCCCCGCCGGTCTACATCCTAAGCGCAAGGGGGTCTTGGCCATCGCCCCTCACCCTCCGGGTCATGCGCACAGGGTGGATACCAGCATCGCCTCGGGTGGCCGACACGATCCGACCGTGCCGCAATGCTGAACTGGACGTCTGTCAGAGCTTTCGGCTGATGCATACAATGCAGAACGCCCATACTATGCCCACGTGGTGGTTAGTGCTATCGGGCCAGAGGCCCACTCAGATCACATATCCAAATCGTTAGTACCTTGGGGGTTGCGATAACGAGCAGAGACTCACGAAAGATGTCACCCCGTCGCCCCGTCTCGAGGACTTGCGGCAAGGGCCAAGAATGCCCGGCCACGCCTCGTATTCTCACTCGGGCACCACACAGGCACCCATCTTCACAACACTCGCCTCTTAGGCGCACGCGGGTACCCCTCAGGGTCGACCCGCCTATCCAAGTAACAGTGTAAAGTTCAAGTATCCGTGTGTCCATAACATCAGAGGAATCCGAGGTATCACCCTCGTTGAATTCCCACTCGATGTATCCATCAAGGTGAACTCGGAGGAATCACCCTCGATGGGTTCACACTTGATGTGTTGCACGACAGTGTTGTTACCGAAAGTGGGGAAGGAGGAATCACCCTCGATGACCACGACCGAATAGCTACTCTACAGAGTTAACATCAGAAGTGCTCCAAGAGGTCTCACCCTCGGCACTCGATAGTAACGCTGCAGTGTCGTTACAACTAAGGGGGCTGATGTGCGGTGCCGGGGTCTGGTCTTCAATTCCCGTTGATCGGGTCTTCGGATAATCCAGCGGGGCAATCGGGATAAGTGGGGTCACTGATAGGTCTCTACCCAGCCTATACTAAGCAGTTTAGGATATGCAGGTAATTATCAACAGCAGGTTACAATAAACAGACTATGCATCAGAATAGGTAAAGCAGTAGCAGCAGCAATTCTAATGCAAGCATGAGAAAATAGAATGGGCGATATCGGGATGATCAAAGGGGGGGCTTGCCTGGTTGCTCGGCGGCAAGGGCAGGGTCGTCAACGGTGGCGTCGGGCTCCTGATATGCGTCGGTCTCGGGGACGACGTTGGTGTCAGGGTCTACCGAGAGAGAAGAGGGGGAAGAAACAGTAAATATAAAGCAAACAAGAGCATGTCATGACACTACGCAGAGCTAGGGGTGTTCTGACGTGGTGATACATGATTTAGGTGAAGAGGGAAAACATCCGGGAATGTTTTCCCGAAGTTTGGCATTTTCGGACAGTTGTCAGACAGATGACCGGAGGGGAACGATTGTATGTTCGCTATGCTAGGGATGTGTGACGGACGAACGGACCGCGCATTCGGATTCGTCTCGTCGTTCTGAGCAACTTTCATGTACAAAGTTTTTCGATCTGAGCTACGGATTATTTTATATGATTTTCTAAAGTTTTTATTAATTTCTGGAATTTAATTATTTATTTAAATTCAACATTATCCAAAACAGTGTATGCTGACGTCATCATGACATCAGCATGACATCAGCAGTCAACAGTGCAGTTGACTGGGTCAACCTGACATGTGGGCCCCACCTGTCATACTCTGCCTAAATAATTAGGGTTTAGTTAACTTAAGGATTGTTTAATTAAACTAACTAACTAATTAATTAATTTAACCTAATCAGAGTTAATTGACTTAATTAATTATTAATTTAATAATATATTTTTTTATTTTACATTTACATTTTTTTAAGGGGCGTGGGCCCCATTCGTCATAGGCCCAGGGCGGACACGTCCGGCTGTGCCCATTCGGGCGCCGGACATGTCCGGGCAAACGCGTGCGCGCGCGTGGGCACGCAGCGGCGGCGACTGCGAGCTGCGCATGGGCGCAGGCGGCAGCGGCGCGCGGCGAGACGCGGCGCAGGCGGCGGCGGGCGAGCGCGCGGGCGAGGCCAGCGCGGGGCGGCGCGAGCGGGCGGACGGCGGCGGCAGTGAGGTGGAGCAGGAGAGGAGGCATCGGGGGGGGGAGGGCGAGGCCATGTGCAAGCGGGGCCGGGCACGGGCGAGCGCGACGAGCGCGACCACGCGCAAGCGGACGAGGCCGGGGTGAGCCCGGCGTGGGCCGAAGCAACGGCGACGGTGGCGTGGCGTGACACGGGGAAAAAAGGGGGGGCAGCGGTGGCGCTCACAGAGGGGGTCGGGGAGAGGGGACCGGCGAGGCAGAGGCGCGGTGGCGAGGCGGAGGCGGTCACCGGGGCGGCGAGGTGAGGTCGCCGGCGAAGTGGCCGGTCGGGGCGGCCACGGTGGGGGCGACGGGTGCGTCGGGGCCGGTCGGGAGCTCCTCTCCCGATCCGATCCAGAACCAGGGGGAGGAGAGGAGCGTGGCGACGAGGCGGGGGCGGGGTCCAGCGGCGGCGAAGACAGGCGGCGGCGTTGCGGCGTCAAGGAGGCGGGGCCGCGCCCGATCCCTCCTGGATCGGGGGAGAGGGAGGAGAGCGGATAGGGTTAGGGTTTGGCCGAGGTGGGGGGAGTGGTTTGGGGCTAAGTAGGCCAGCCAGATGGGCTTCGGCCCAGTTGGGCCGTCGGGGGGTTTGTTTTCTTTTACTTTTGTCTTTTGCTCTATTTTCCCTTTTCCTTTTTCTTTTCTTTACTGTTTTGTCTTTTTTTTTTACTCCAAATGACTTTTGCAAAATATGAGACTTACCAAAACAATTGCTATGCAATATTGACCACTGTTAGAAAATGGTTTGGAGCATAAATGATTTCATTTGTATTTTATTTAATTGCAAAAGGATTAAATACTGTTGTTTTGTTGCTGTTTGAGTCAGTTAATTAATTTAGTGAATGTTAGATATGATTTTAGAATTGTCTCTGGAATATTTGCTATTAAATGAACATTTTAGTTTATGGGTTTGGACAACTTTTATTTTCACTTTCAGTTTGAATTTCCATTTGAATTTGAATTTGAAAAGAGATATGATACTAATGATGATTAAGCACTGTTGATCGTGATGACATGGCATTATCAAAAGGGGATTACTGTAGTTAACCACTGGGGGTGTTACAACTGAGAACATAGTTTGTTGGTTTTCAATAGAGTTTATACTTTATACTTTGATGTTGTGATGAATTGTTACTTGTTCATGAGAAGTTTATGACAGAAGTTATGTGATAAAAGTTCTATGATAAAGTTCTATGTTAAAGTTTGTTGCTGTTACAATAATATACATGATGCTTCTATGTCCGTATTTTGTTTTTATCGACCTCTCTCTCTCTCTCTCTCTAAGCATGTGGACATGTTTTTCGATTTCGGTTTTTCGCTTGAGGACAAGCGAGGTCTAAGCTTGGGGGAGTTGATATACGTCCATTTTGCATCATGTTTTCCTACTGTTATTTATATTGTTTTTATGTATAATAATGCTTTTTGGAGTAATTCTAATGCCTTTTCTCTCATAATATGCAAGGTTCACACAAAGAGGGAGAATACTGGCAGCTGGAATTCTGGACCTGAAAAAGCTACGTCAGACCACCTATTCTGCACAACTCCAAATGAGTTGAAACTTCACGGAGAATTTTTATGGAATATATAAGAATTATTGGAGCCAATAAGTACCAGAGGGGGCCCACCAGGTGGGCACAAACCACCTGGGCGCGCCAGGGAGCCCAGGCGCGCCCTAGTGGGTTGTGCTCCCCTCGGCCCACCTCTGGTGCCCATCTTCTAGTATATAAGTCATTTTGACCTAGAAAATATGAGGAGAGGACTTTCGGGACGAAGCGCCGCTATCTCGAGGCGGAAATTGGGAAGGAGCACTTTTGCCCTCCGGCGGAGCGATTCCGCTGGGGGAACTTCCCTCCCGGAGGGGGAAATCATCATCATCATCTTCACCAACAACTCTCCCATCTTGGGGAGGGCAATCTCCATCAACATATTCAACAGCACCATCCCCTCTCAAATCCTAGTTCATCTCTTGTGTTCAATCTTTGTACCAGAATCTTAGCTTAGTGCTTGTGGGTGACTAGTAGTGTTGATTACATCTTGTAGTGGATTACTATATGGTTTATTTGGTGGAAGATTATATGTTCAGATCCATTATGCTATTTAATACCCCTCTGATCTTGAGCATGATTATCATTTGTGAGTAGTTACTTTTGTTCCTGAGGTCACAGGAGAAATCTTGTTGCAAGTAATCATGTGAACCTGATATGTGTTCGATATTTTGATGATATGTATGTTGTGATTCCCTTAGTGGTGTCATGTGAATGTCGACTACATGGCACTTCACCTTATTAGGGCCTAAGGGAATGCATTGTGGAGTAGTTATTAGATGACGGGTTGCGAGAGTGACAGAAGCTTAAACCCTAGTTTATGCGCTATTCCGTAAGGGGCCGATTTGGATCCATAAGTTTAATGCTATGGTTAGATTTATTCTTAATACTTTTGTCGTAGTTGCGGATGCTTGCGAGGGGGTTAATCATAAGTAGGAGGTTTGTTCAAGTAAGAACAGCACCTAAGCACCGGTCCACCCACATATCAAATTATCAAAGTAGCGAACACAAATCAAACCAACATGATGAAAGTGACTAGATGAAATTCCCGTGTACCCTGAAGAACGCTTTGCTTATCATAAGAGACCGTTTTGGCCTGTCCTTTGCCTCAAAAGGATTGGGCTACCTTGCTGCACTTTTGTTAAGTGCTCTCGACATTTGCAGCCGCTGTTGTAGCAGGAGCTGCTGTCGTCTCGGCTGCTGCAGCTGCCCTATCGGCTGCAACAGACGCCCTCTCGGCGGATGCGGCGGCACTCTCGGCATAGGCGGCCGCGCTCTCGGCGCAGGCGGCGGCGCTCGGGGAGGACGCGGCCACCGTACGGGCCCTCATGAAGCGTTTCCATGGCGTCATCTTTGCAAGAAGGGGTTGCGAGAATGGGGATAGGGATTCATGGATTCGGGGGTTGCCGGCACTGGAGCAGACGAGCCGGCGAAGATTAAGGAGGAAGACTTAAATAGACCCATGAATTTTCATCGCAAATGGTTCCTACAAAAAAACTATGTGTGATGTTGTTGATATTTTTTATTAGCTGTGAAAGACGAATTTGGAGTAAAGTGGCAACGGATGGTGTTTTAAATGTACGAAAAAATTTGTAGTACTAATACAACTGTCATGTCAAAATTTGGAAAATTTCAGGGGTCTTTTGACCTTTTAATACATTTAAGTGATTTTCTGGCCATTTAATGACCGTAATTCAAATTTGAACTACATGTACATGCAACAGCTAACCATATTGGTTTGAAAAGTCATATTTGTGTACTTTTGTGCGAGTTAATTCCATGTGCAGTAAATTGGAAGGAATTTTTAAACATATTGGTGTCACGGCCTGGACACAAAGCATGGAGTGCCATGTCATTTAAATTCCAAAAAATAAAAAAAATCAGAAACACATGAAACCTTGCTTGATGTAATGTCATGCCACCAAGATGATGTGGTAAAAAATTTGGCATGTTTGACGAAAATTTTGACACACACCCCTCACAAATCGGAGCAACTCAGTAGAAGGCTCGTGGTTCCGAGAGGGAACAATGCATGTTTGATGACGAACGGATGATAGCTTCCTCTTACGGCCTTCAAATTTTTTCTACAGTTAATGTGCACTAATACAACTGTCATTTCAAAATTTGAAAAATTCTAGGGGTCATTTGACCTTTTAAAGATATTTAAGTGATTTTCTAGCCATTTAATGACAGTAATTCAAATTTGAACTACATCTACATGAAACGCTAACCATAATGGTTTGAAAAATCATTTTTGTGTACTTTTGTGCGAGTTAATTCCATTTGCAGTAAATTGGAAGGAATTTTCAAACATATTGGTGTCACGGCCTGGACACATGTATGGAGTGCCATGCCATTTAAATTCCACAAAATTAAAAAAAGATCAGAAACACATGAAACCTTGCTTGATGTAATGTCATGCCACCAAGATGATGCGTTAAATTTTTTGGCATGTTTGACGAAAGTTTGGACACACACCTCTCACAAACCGGAGCAACTCACTACAAGAGGCTCGTGGTTCCGAGAGGGAACAATGCATGTTTGATGACAAACGGGAGATAGCTTCCTCTTACGGCCTTCAAAATTTTTCTACATTTAACCTGCACTAATACAACTGTCATTTGAAAATTTGGAAAATTCTAGGGGTCATTTGACCTTTTAAAGACATTTAAGTGATTTTCTAGCCATTTAATGACCGTAATTCAAATTTGAACTACATCTATATGCAACGGCTAACCGTAACGGTTTGAAAAATCATATTTGTGTACTTTTGTGCGAGTTAATTCCATGTGCAGTAAATTGGAAGGAATTTTCAAACATATTGGTGTCACGGCCTGGACACATGCATGGAGTGCCATGTCATTTAAATTCCAAAAAATTAAAAAGAGATCAGAAACACATGAAACCTTGCTTGATGTAATGTCATGCCACCAAGATGATGTGGTAAAAATTTTGGCATGTTTGACGAAAGTTTGGACACACACCCCTCACAAACCGGAGCAACTCACTAGAATGCTCGTGGTTCCGAGAGGGAACAATGCATGTTTGATGACGAACGAGAGATAGCTTCCTCTTATGGCCTTCAAATTGTTTCTATATTTAACGTGCACTAATACAACTGTCATTTGAAAATTTGGAAAATTCTAGGGGTCATTTGACCTTTTAAAGACATTTAAGTGATTTTCTAGCCATTTAATGACCGTAATTCAAATTTGAACTACATCTACTTGCAACGGCTAACCATAACGGTTTGAAAAATCATATTTGTGTACTTTTGTGCAAGTTAATTCCATGTGCGGTAAATTGAAAGGAATTTTCAAACATATTGGTGTCATGGCCTGGACACATGCATGGAGTACCATGTCATTTAAATTCCAAAAAATTATAAAAAGATCAGAAACACATGAAACCTTGCTTGATGTAATGTCATGCCACCAAGATGATGTGGTAAAAAATTTGGCATGTTTGACGAAAGTTTGGACACACACCCCTCACAAACCGGAGCAACTCACTAGAAGGCTCGTGGTTCCGAGAGGGAACAATGCATGTTTGATGACGAACGGGAGATAGCTTCCTCTTACGGCCTTCAATTTTTTTCTACATTTAACGTGCACTAATACAACTGTCATTTGAAAATTTGAAAAATTCTATGGGTCATTTTACCGTTTAAAGACATTTAAGTGATTTTCTAGTCATTTAATGACCGTAATTCAAATTTGAACTACATCTACATGCAACGGCTAACCATAACGGTTTGAAAAATCATATTTGTGTACTTGTGTGCGAGTTAATTCTATATGCAGTAAATTAGAAGGAATTTTCAAACATATTGGTGTCACGGCCTGGACACATGCATGGAGTGCCATGGCATTTTAATTCCAAAAAATTAAAAAATGATCAGACAAACTTGAAACCTCGCTTGATGTAATGTCATGCCACTAAGATGATGTGGTAAAAAAATTAGCCTGGTTGATGAAAGTTTGGACACACACCCCGCACAAACCGGAGCAACTCAGTAGAAGGCTCGTGGTTTGGAGAGGGAACAATGCATGTTTGATGACGAATCGATGATAGCTTCCTCTTATGAGCTTCAAAAAATTTCTACAGTTAACGTGCACTAACACACCTGTCATGTCAAAATTTGGAAAATTTAAGGGGTCATTTTACCTTTTGAAGATATTTAAGTGATTTTCTAGCCATTTAATGACCATAATCCAAATTTGAACTACATCTACATGCAGCAGCTAACCATAACGGTTTGAAAAAAAATATTTGTGTACTTGTGTGTGAGTTAATTTCATGTGCAGTAAATTGGAACAAATTTTCAAACATATTGGTGTCACGGCTTGGACACATGCATTGAGCGCCATGGCATTTAAATTCCAAAAAATTAAAAAATGATTAGACGATGTAAATATCTGGTGTTCAAAAAAGAAAATGTAAAGATCTGGCAAGATAACCGGGCCCCACACGATTGGCACTCTATTTCGCGCCTCGAAGTTTGGAAGGTGAGTGGTGTGGGTTATTAATCAGACACGGTTCTGTATTGGAAACCGTCAGCTATTAAGTTCACACACGGCTTTTGCTGCGGAAATCGTGTGTAATTCAAACTACAGTACTCGTAAATTCTGGCAACCGGCGTGTGTACTGTTCTCGTCGATCTAGATTCCGGCCGCCAATAAATACTACCTTCCTCACGTCGTCCCGCCTGCATTCTCATCTACATCCTTCCCCTCGCTCGCCCTCTCTCTCTCTCTCTCTCTCTCTCTCTCTCTCTCAAATCTCTGCCATGGCGCCGCCGATCTGCCCACGCGCTGACGAGGAGGCGCCACCCCCCGAGGACGCTCAATCGAATAGCAGCAATGAGGAGGACCCTTATATGCCGCCGGACGAGGTTGCGCCAGACCCCCCAACTTTGGAGTGGTTTTGGGGCCAGTACAATCTTTGTCTGTGGAAGTCGCTGCCGCCGGCTGAGAAAGCCAGGCAAGTGGCGTTCAAGAAGGAGATGGTGGAGGAGGAAGCCAGGTACCAGGCGTCCTGTGAAGCCCGTGATGCCGCCTGAAAAAAGGAGGCGGTGGAGCTTTGGGGGTAGGCTCGTCGTCATGCGGAGGAGGTGTACGAAGACGGGTACTTCGCGAGGAAGGTCAAAGGCGCTAGGCGCCTCATCGCAGCGTGGAGGTGGGCCGATAAGCTCCAGCGTGCCACCGATAAGGAGCTCCGGTGGGCGCCCAACGAAATGGCAAGATCGTTCACGCTCATCCGCCAGCAAGAGGCAGATCGGTACGTCAAGCGCTGCGAGGCGGAGGAGGCGGAGTACTGCCTCTGCGCTGGGAAGACGCCGAGCACCAGGGAGCTGCTGGCGAGGGGCTGCCGGAATACTGCCCGTAGGAGGGATTATTAGTTTTAGTATTGTTCGTTTTCAATTTTATGTATTGTATTTAGTAGTTAAGTATCATCACGTATATGTGATGATATTATATATATTCTGTGATGAACTAATGAACAATTAATATATATTATGAATTCCATTTTCTATCTGTTTTCGTATACTAATTTGTATCTAGCTGTTATCATCCATATATACAGAATGGAAAGCATATACACACACATTGAAACAGAACATATAAAAACGGAAAACAGAGTACACACATTGAAACAGAGTAATAAACAGAGCAATATTATGATTGCTGTGAATACATAGCGATCCACGTCGAAACGACTCAATAAAATAAAACGCGTCCATGAGACCATGACCAGCAATCCTTGCCTACGGTAGCTCTTGGCTCTGCCTGAACTCATGTAGGTGTTCGTCCAAGCGGTCGACACGCTCGCGGTATATCTGGAGCGCGATCTCGAGCTCCAAGTTGGCTATTCCATCGGAGATCACCAGCTCGACGATGCGACGGCCATGTTCCTCTACTGCGCCCAGGTGGACACCTGGGCCAAGGAGGCAGTCGAGCCTAGCGACCAGAGCGTTGGCATCGAGTGGGCCGCGGACAAGGCGAACGGCGCGACCCATGCGAACAGCGCGGTGGGCGTCCAGTGCAAGTACGGCGCGGCCGGCCTCTGGTGCAAGTGCAGCGCAGGCGGCCTCTGCCCACTCCTGGCGAGGAATGGGGGTACTGACGGGACGTGTACCCAGCCGCGACGCCCTGTCGACAGCAGGCAAGCGCCGATGGATCCGCTCTTGCTGTGTGGCGCACCGTGCCCCTCGCTCTGCGATGCTCCAATGGTCTCGCTGTGCGGCGAGCCGCAGCCTATCGGCGTGGACGCGCTTAGTTTGCTCTGCGGCGCGCCATCGATCATGTTGTTCGGCGAGCTGCAGCCTCTCGGCGCTGACATGCCTATCTTGATCCGCGGCGCTGAAGCGCCATGCGCCAAGGGTCTGCTCAACCATGGCGATGACGTGCATCACGGCGTCGTCCATCCCGTTGCCGGGAGCGCCTCGGCCTCGACGGGCCGTGACGCCTTCTCGTTTTCCTCGTCGAGGGGGTTGATGGCAGAGGCGACGCTTTGGTGGGTTGACATGCTTGGAAAAGGTGGATGTGCTACAGGTTGTGCTTGTTGCCTCCATGCGTCGCGCGCCGCGCGCAATATCGTTGGGTGGCGGCGGGAAACAGGTGAGGAAATGGAGAGAAATGGTGGCGTGTTCATAAAACGCCATCAATTAATGAAAACTTAGCATTGAAGGAACATCGAGCTAGCACGATGCATGCGGGCACATTGCTCGCCCAAGGCTATGATCCATATACTTATGGGCCCAACAGAGCACACTATTCACAGTAAAGAATATTGTTCCGTTTATCCTAGTAGAGCAGTGGCGGCAAGCGTCACAAAAAGTAGATGATGATCAGATGATCGTTTATCCTAGTTAATTATGTATGTAATAGTTTACTTTGGTGTGTGGAAATGTCATGTGTGTACTAGCCACCTATGTAATTGGATGTTTGCCGCGTATCACACACATCTCGTTTATGTGAAACGTTTCTGTTCTCTTGACTCAACACAAATAGTTTATCGGAATGAAGTGTATGCCCTCCATTGCACACACCTTGATCTGGCTGAATCATTTCTGTTGCGTTGCCTAATCGAAAACAGTTCATCCGTGTGAACCTTATGCCGTATATCACACAAACCTTGATCTGGCTGATCGTTTCTTTTGTGTTGCCTAATCACAAACAGTTCATCCGAGTGAACTGTATGCCTTATATCACACACACCTTCATCTGGCTGCCCGTTTCTGTTGTTCCGCCTCATCACAAACAGTTTATCCGAGTGAACTGTATGCCGTATATTGCACGCGCCTCCATCTGGCTGCCCATTTCTTTTGTTCTGCCTCATCACAGACAGTTCATTTAACTGAACCGTATGCCCCGCATCGCACACGCAACTAAAATCGAAACCGTGTTTGATGTATCCTTCATCGCAAACGTTTTGCAGCTTTTTTGATGGTTTTTTTACATCACCATTTTCGATTAATGCATCGCACACAGTTTCGTCAAAGGGTCTCTGATCGTAGTGCCGCGTTAGCAGCATCCTACAGTAGTGCTAGGCCCAAATCATGGTGATGTGTCATGTAGTCGACGTTCACATAACACCACTAGAGGAAAGACAACATACATCTCATCAAAATATCGAACGAATACCAAATTCACATGATTACTTATAACAAGACTTCTACCATGTCCTCAGGAACAAAAGTAACTACTCACAAAGCAAGTTCATGTTCAAGATCAGAGGGGTAATAAATATCATTAAGGATCTGAACATATGATCTTCCACCAAATAAACCAACTAGCATCAACTACAAGGAGTAATCAACACTACTAGCAACTCACAGGTACCAATCTGAGGTTTTGAGGCAAAGATTGAATACAAGAGATGAACTAGGGTTTGAGAGGAGATGGTGCTAGTGAAGATGTTGATGAAGATTGGTCCTCCCACGATGAAAGCATCATTGGTGATGACGATGGCTTCGATTTCCCCCTCCCAGAGGGAAGTTTCCCCGGTAGAATCGCTCCGCCGGAGCCCTAGATTGCTTCTGGCCAGGTTCCGCCTCGAGACGGCGGCGCTTCGTCCTGAAAGCCTCCTTATTATTCTTTCTAGGTCAAAACCCTTCATATAGCAGAAGATGGACACCGGGGGCTGGCCAGGGGGCCCACAAGCTCGGGAGGCGCGCCCTGGGGGTAGGGCGCGCCCCCAGGCTTGTGGCCACCTAGTGGGTCCCCTTCTATTCTTTCTTCGCCCAATATTTTTTATATATTCCAAAATAATTCTCGTAAAGTTTCAGGACATTTGGAGATGTGCAGAATAGGTATCTAAGATTTGCTCCTTTCCGGTCCAGAATTCCAGCTGCCGGCATTCTCCCTCTTCATGTAAATCTTGTAAAATAAGAGAGAAAAGGCATAAGAATTGTATCATAAAGTGAAATAACAGTCCATAGTGCAATAATTATCAACATAAAAACATGATGCAAAATGGACGTATCAGTATTTTGGCGGTCCAACTATTGCCTCCCAGAAGAACCTTGCCAGATCCCTATCGAAGTCCCCATGCACGCTTTCCGGCAAGATATACATCCCCATCATGTACATGGGTAGGCTCGCAAGGTTCGAACCAATAAGGATGGTTTTGATTTCTTTGGAAGTAAACCGTTCGCACCAAGGTTCTGTGTGGGACGCTACTCGTCCCACTAGCGGATCATAAGTACTCACCAAGGTTCTAGAATCCGACATAGGCATTCCCAGGTATGTAATGGGGAAGGAGGCGAGCTTGCAGTTGAGGTTATGTGCAATCCTTTGTCGCTCGGCCGTGGAGTAGCCCAGTACGACGGCCTCGCTCTTGTCAAAGTTAATCTTAAATCCCGACATGGCCTCAAAGCAGAGTAGAAGGAACTTAAGATTAACAATGTCAAGATCCGATCCTTCCACCATAATCATGGTGTCATCCGCGTACTGTAAGTGGGTGACACCCCCTCCGGGGATCAGATGGCTAACCACCCCCTTTAGGGCGCCCTCCTTCCTAGCCTTGTCTAGGATGCCAGCAAGGGCATCGATGGCAAGGTTAAAGCGAAGAGGGGAGATTGGGTCCCCTTGCTTCACAGCTCTAGATTACCTAAAGTAAGGTCATATCTCGCCATTGATATTAATGGCGGTGTTTCCAGACCTCACCAACTGCATGATCCAAGAGCACCAACGCTCATCAAACCTTCGTCTCTGCAGCACTAACCTCAGGAAGGACCAGTCCAGGCGATCATATGCCTTTTGGAAGTCCAGCTTGAGGAAGACGCCCTTATGGCCCCGCGATGCCACCTCATGGACAATTTTATGGAGGGCCAGGATCCCATCATGGATCCGCCGACCCTTCAGGAACGCGGTTTGGAGGTGGTGAGCAATCCGCTCCGCCACTGGGGCCAGGCGAGTGGCGCACACCTTCGCAAAGATCCGCTCCAGCACATTAATCACTGTGGTCGGTCTAAAGTGCCCGATATCCGTAGCCCCAACTACTTTGGGGATAAGGGATATCACACCATAGTTTATCCGGGACATGTCAAATGTTCCTGTATAAAATTCGTGGAACATAGGCATGATAACCGGCTGCAGGACATCCCAGAATTTTGGAAGAAAGCAACTGGGAGACCGTCCGGGCCCAAGGCTGATTCTGCCTTCGTGGAGGCGATCACCCGCCCTACCTCCTCCAGCGAGAAGGGGAGGGTCAGATCTTCATTTTCAGTATCAGCGACCCTGTCCACCGGGGGCCAAAAGTCTTCGGAAAGGGAGACTCCTCCACAGGGTTCTGCCGTGAAGAGCTCCTTATAAAAGGAGTAATGCTGCTCCAGGAGGGTGTCACCCTCCCAAAGACACGGAATGGCACACTTCCGCCTCCGCCCGTTGGCAATCACCGCTCGCTCATCTCTCTCCTTCACGCGAAATGCTAGATCTCCCCTCGCGAAAGGTTGCAACAAAAACGGGGGGAGCAAACTTGTGGGAGTTGAGAGGACACGTGGTGTAACGAGTGTCTTTGGATATGAAGGGATCCAACATGCAGAGCCCGTCCGGCGCAACGGTTCAGCCGGCAGGCCGGCAACAAACGTTATCCTTTTATTATAGATCTCTATCTATATATAAAGGTAGAGAATAGAAGAATAGACATATACGAATTGTGAGTACTAGTACGCGTCGGTTTCCAACGCATACATCCGGGACGGAGCCCATATCCTAGTCAGCAGGCAGCGGAGCTTTGTGTTCCGTGGGAGGGCGAGCGGTGGACGATCCAGGCAGCAAAACAGCCGCGCGATCGCGGGCGGCGAAAGCAGCGCCACACAGCCGCGGCGTCGACCGCACAAACCTCCCCCCCCCCCCCCCCCCCCCCCCCCCCCCCGGGGGCACCGCTGCTCTGCTCCAATCCCGCCCCCTCTATTATTTAAGGCCGCCCCCTCCCTCGCCTCCGCTGCCACGCCGACGCAGCCCAGGCACAAAACCACCTCGCCGTCCACGCCGTCCGCCGTCGTCCCCGAAGGGACGCGGGCAGCCGGGCCGAAAGTCTCACTTCCTTCCCTTGGAGCCCTCCGTAGCCTTCCGGGACGCTCGGCCCCTCCCCCCTCCCGCCCTCCGTGTTGTCTCTCCGGGCATCACGGCTGCTACCGCGGACCCCGCGCGCGGCGCCCCCGCTGCGCAGGTGGAGCCGCACGGAGGACGCGGAGCACTCCCCTCGGCCGGGGGCAGCCCCTCCGACCTCCTCTTCCTCGCCGGCGGCGGTCGCCTCCTTCTCTGATTGCGCGGCGGCGCTGACTGCTAAGTGCTAACCCACGCTAAGTCGTCGTTAACAACGTCCGGTAGACGGTAGAGACAGCAGAGGAGATTGTAAGAGCAGTCCGGAGGAGATGGAGATGAAGCTGACGATTAAGAGGGTTCCAACGGTGCTGTCCAACTACCAGGAGGAAGGAGGCGGGGGCTGCGGCAGGAATTGCCTGGGGGATTGCTGCTTGCCTGGTGCGTATTATGGCCTCTCATGCAATTTTCATCTAGTTTTTATTGGGAATTGCAGCTCAGCTCATTTATTCTCAAATTTGTTGGTATAGTCGAAAACTTGTGAATAAAATGTTTAACTAGTCTAATTTTAGGTTTATACGGTAAAATACGACTCCCTCTGTTCACAAATATAAGATGTTCTACTATTTTTTCTCTGAATCGGATTATATAGACACGTTGTGTTTGTTCACTCATTTCAGTAGTACATATTGAAATATACAAACATCTTATAGTAGTATTTGTGAACGGAGGGAGTACTACCTTTGGTTGGGTTTATAAGTGATGCATGGTTTTTTAGGTCTCCAATTTAACTAGCAAAACATGTGTTTTATGTCACAAATAATTATTTTTATTACAGAATCATGGTTGAATGAAGTTCTTATACATATATTTTGTATGGCATATTACACATGTTTTATCAGTCAAACTGAAGGCCTAAAAATCCATGCCCGACTTATAAACCCAACCAGACGGACTACTGATTGTACGGAATGTATGGCTTCTTCTGCTATATCTAGCTATGTTTAGTATGGATTTCTCGTTGTCCCATTAATCTAATCAAAGTGTGTTCTTAATTAGACAACTGAAACAAAATTCTGAAACATTTTTTTCTGTTGTCACAAAGTTGCAGATTTAAGCATCCTTTACTAATTAACCATTCTTTTTCCATAAACACTTGTAGCTTCCAAGCTTCCCCTCTATGCTTTCAAGGCAGACCCAAAGAAGCCTACTCAGGATGATGAGCTCCCTACCGAGTTCTTCCTCAATTCTCTCCTCCTCGCACAGGTAAGAAAATATTAGCAATCAAGTGAACCTGGCTCATAGCTCATTTTGTTAGGAGAGTGGACGCACAACCCACCACCTAGGTTCAAGTACTTACGGACATGAATTTAAGTTCCTGTCTTTACTGTAGGGCTCTCTCCCCTGCAGTTTTCTTAAAAAAATGAAAATACTAGAAAAGTTTGCATACTTAATTCTTTAGAAAGGAAGGTCATGTTGATGTAAGAATTCAGACACTTAGCAGTTCTGCTGGTAAAACCAGTACTGGCTTAGTGTTTTGGTGCATTTTTTTCCTGAGAAGATCACAGGAGTTTGTTATTGCTTACTGGCTTACAGCTGTTACGCTTGGACCAAAATACGATAAATATACTGTTCTTTATTCTTCTACAAGATTTTTGTAAACATGCTAAGATATCCTTGGGTAGCTAAAGTGCTTAATATGGAGAGGAGGTTAATTAGCTCAATTTGGTGCATCTCAGTGTGCTATACAGACAAAATAAAAGCATATAATGTTTGCTTTTATATTACAATGGATCTAGATTTCAGAACTTTATGGGATGCTTCCTTTGAGGAATAATAAGAATGAGTTGGTCCGTCGCCACCTCACCCCTCTTAACTCTTAAGCATAAGGTATCAGCCACCAAAAACGTGAGATCCGAAAATGATACCAATCCTAGGATGAGGTGATTCCTCAAACTCAATCTGTACGCTAACTTGAGGTTGCGGGAAAATAGATGAGAAAAATCATAATCTAGTGGCACATGCTTGGCGTTTTTTCAATGATATTGCATTGGCTTTACCTTTGATAGAGCTGTAATCTAGTATGGATGTTTCTTCTTCGCAATAGGAGTTGATTATTGCAAAATAAGCTTTGTAGGGCTGAGTTTGGAATATATTACTTTTGTTTACTCTGTTCCTCGAAAGATAACATTGACATGGACACAGTTCTAGAATTTTTTTCTTAAAATGGACTATCTAAACATCTCATAACGATTATCTTGTTATTTTAGGTTGCTCGTTACTTGTTTCGTTATTGAACTCTTATATTTCGACTTTGCTCTCTCTTATTAGTGGGAGGACAGGGTGGCCCGAGGCCTATTCAGATATGACGTAACAGCCTGCGAAACCAAGGTGATTCCTGGCGAGCTTGGGTTTGTTGCACAGCTTAACGAAGGCCGCCACCTCAAGAAGCGCCCGACCGAGTTCCGTGTTGACCGTGTGCTCCAGCCATTTGATTCTGCCAAGTTCAACTTCACCAAGGTTGGCCAGGAGGAGGTTCTCTTTCGCTTTGAGAATGGTGGTGGCGACAGCAGCTATTTCCTTGAAAATGCCCCAAGCACTGAGGGTGATCATGCTCCCAGCGTTGTTGCAATCAATGTACATATCTTTCAGCCAAAATTTATTTTTATTCCAGAATATAAATCTCGATGTTAACACTAGTACTTCTAACGGATTGCAGGTGAGCCCTATCGAGTACGGTCATGTGCTTCTCATTCCACGTGTCCTTGACCGCCTGCCTCAGCGAATTGATCCTGAAAGCTTCCTGCTTGCACTACACATGGCAGCTGAGGCTGCAAGCCCATACTTTAGGCTTGGGTACAACAGCTTGGGTGCCTTTGCCACCATCAATCATCTCCACTTCCAGGTATTTTTCATCATGACACAAAGGCCTAGCTTCTGTGCTGTAAACATAGTTGATAATTGTGGCGATCACACTTAAATTTTTTTTTTCTGTACAGGCATACTACCTATCGGTACCTTTTCCTGTTGAGAAGGCGCCTACCAAGAAGATCCCCCTTGCCAAGTGTGCGCTGAAAAGTGGAGTGAAGGTGTCAAAACTGACAAATTTCCCCGTGAGAGGGCTGGTCTTTGAGAGAGGGAACACACTGAAGGATTTGGCTGATGTGGTTACCAACGCTTGCATTTGGCTCCAGGAGAACAATGTTCCTTTCAACGTCCTCATCTCTGATTCCGGTAGAAGGGTCTTTGTTTTTCCTCAGGTAATTTCCGCGGTAGAGTCAAAAGCTTCTTTCTGCAAACATGATAATATTTATCCAGCAAGAAATACGTTCTCAAGGTAGATTTTCTGCAAACATGAAATAGTTTCTGTAGTTTAAAGTTTTGTGGAACACAATATATTTAGTCTTCATTGTTAAATTAGACCACTGCCATATGAATTCCATAATGATTGATGTTGGCTGTTGCCCCCATTTGTACCTCCCTGATGTTTTCTAATCTTTCCTGTTGCAAATGTGCAGTGCTATGCTGAGAAGCAGGCTCTCGGTGAAGTGAGCCAGGATCTGCTGGACACGCAGGTGAACCCTGCAGTATGGGAGATCAGTGGCCACATTGTTCTGAAACGGAGGTCGGACTTCGAGGAGGCTTCAGAAGCTTCGGCCTGGAGGCTTCTCGCGGAGGTGTCCCTGTCGGAGGAGCGATTTGAGGAGGTGAAGGCATGTATCTTCCTGGCCGCTGGCCTCACTGAATCTGATGAAGAGGAGGAATCCAATGAGTCTCATTATGCGTCGTCATCCTCCGTCCCACTGGCCTCTTCACACATGCCGGAAGGCTGCCGTGTCCTTCAGTAAGAGAACAACGAAAATCGGTCAAATCGACTCAGGTCACCAGGTCCGCATTATCTGTGGCTGCTTGGTGTTAGGAGGGATCCCAGTGATTGTACCGTGTCTGCTCTTGCTTGCTACTTCTGCCTCTGATCTTTAGCTACCGTTGTTGGCTACTAGTTGCTGGTGTTCATACTGTGCAGTTTATTATTAAGCACAGGTATGTGTGTTGGCTTGTTTATTATAACTGAAATGCATTGGTGTGCTCGTCGCTAGTCCCGTGTTTCTCAATCTATTTTCAAGACCCATGACGCAACTACAGAAAAATAAATAATACGGAGTACGTAGCAGTAAGAACACATTGTTCAGACAGGAGGAGGTGCAAAAAATTTAGCTTATTTTGAAATTGTCTGATGAGAAAAATTATCACATCGTAAACGCCGAGCACGATGGTATTGGTCAGATTTCTGGCAGAAGCTTCAACATCACCTAAGCTCCAAAATCCAAATCATTCTTTTTTCACGATCCGCAAATGGAAATTTCAACAAGTCTAACTTAAAGATGGTTTTTCATTTATTCATACTGCCTACATAAACAGAGTGATTCATGTTATCAGTAACTGAATTTCACAAATGAAAACTTAAAGCATCTACAACCATGATTGCCAAATTTGGCAGCCTATACGTGCGCGGATAGTGGCTGGTCATCCCTCGGGGATACAGTTTTACAATCAGACCCAAAATGTGCAAGTTCATCAGCACACCTAGATACAAACGATAGATAAACTATAGCTAGATTAGATAAACCGAGGGGGAGGGCGCCGGACTTCACCATTTCCTCGTTGATCCCTTCCCCTTGGGGCCACAGGCTCCTCCAAGTAGGTGTCGGTGGCCGGAGGGGAGTCGATGTCGTCGTCGCTCATTGTGCCGTTGTGAGAGAACGAGGAGTAGGAGATGATCCCCCATCGCCGGGTGGCACGGGATTGCTCCTTGGAGAGCCCGACTACTTTCGCCCGGGCGACTGCCTTCTCCTTCGCAAGGCGCTCGTACTCCTCGATGCCTAGCCGGAGTGCCTTTGTGTTTTTGCGGCGGAGGAGCTCCTCCTTGGGTCGATCGACGCGGACCTGCAGGACCCGCAACCGCTGCAGGAGGAACCGGCTGCCTCACAGGCCCGCTACCTCGTGCGGTGTGCAGCACACAACTCCGATTCAGGGTCCACCTCCACGGGCCCGGCAGTGCAGGGACGAGCACCCAACACCGATAGGGAGGAGCAGGGGCCAGAGGGGTAGGGAGGGGCCCGGAGGGTGACAGATATGGACTGGCACGGACCGTGACTGGCTGACATCGTTGTCCATAGTGCCTCGCCCGGTGACGGTGGGCGGCGTAGAGCTCGAGCTCCTGCCCAAGACCATCCGCGAGAGGCGGAGTGCGAAGACTAGGGCATCATTGTCCGAATCCGACTGCAACAAGGTGTCCCAGTTGATGGGATCGATCTCGCTGTCGGACACGCCCCGAAATCGTTGCTGGAGCCGGTCATGGTTGCCATAGGAGGGGAAGCGATGGGAAGGGGAGCAGACGAGGGTGGAGTGGAAGGAGCATAGAAAGGCCGAGAGTGAGCTAGGTTTGCGTCCGGATGGGGATGGAATGGGGTGGCTCGGACATGCCCGAATGTGGGCGCCACGTCGGATCGGCCCACCTCGTCCCCACAAAACCCCCATTTTTTTAATCTTCAAAAAATGGGGGTTTTGTGTGGACGAGGTGGGCCGACCTGACGTGGCGTCCACGTTTGGGCATGCCCGGTCCGCCCATATCCACCCCAGATATGGGATGGGTTTGGGGGGTGCCAGTCTGCCTGGGTGTTTGGGTTGACTATTCTAGGTCTGGTTGGATGGCAATTTGCAGGGTAGTAACCGAGCAGCCGTCCCAGATGATTGAGGACAGTATAAGGGCTCTGGTTGTATATGCTCTGATACGAGAGCATTCGTGGAAGAGCTCGGAGATGTCGTGGTCAATGCGTAAAGTCATAGTCCTAGGCACAAAGAAGTCAATGGAAGACTTTACGGACTCGCCTCCATACCACGACTAGCTCCTTTATCGCCTCTAACCCTTGCTTCTTCCTTCCTCCTTCCGGTTTAGCCCATGTCCCCCGCTCCATCTCCGCCTCTCCGGGGACCACGTTGGTGGAGGTGAGTGGGAGGGGTGTGGATCTTGTGTGATATGTATAGTAGCTTGTGTTTCCTCTCTAGTAAACCATACCTTGTCCTCCTATGCCTCTTAGGCCGAGCTTGGTTGCGGCCATAATGGTCAGAGTAAAGCTCGTTGGTGCTGACTAGAGGCTCGGATCCGAGGCCGTTCCGAGTATAGTGTAGAGATGAGGGTTGTCGTGCTCTGGATTCGGATTGCTCTTCGTCGGGGCCGTTTTTCTCTGTATGGAGGATGGGAGGAAGGAAAAGGAGGAGATAACCTCCCGGATGGTACTGTTGGTGGTGATTTTCATGATTGTGATGGCGGGGAGCCATCTACAACTTCATGAATCCAAGCCAGCGAGTCATTTGTCCCTGATCTGCAGGAGGGATTCAGCTTTACCTTTGGCTTCCGAAGCCGCCACAATAGTGGATGAGGAGACGTGAATACGACATGACCTGAGATATGCGGACTAGGGTGTGGTTCATCACTTCGTTTTGCAACATGGAGCAACGCCGTCTGCAACTGTGGTCGATGGGCGGTCTCCATCGACTTGACGGACCTATGCTGCTTGCAGTTGCGGTCGAAGGGCGGTCTTTGTCCTCACGCCATGGATATCTCTGATCGAATGTCAATCTTTCTTCCTCTCGGCCTGGAGCCTATGAGGAGACAACTAAGCTTCTACTCCAAGTCCACGACGAGTTGCGATGGAAACCTTACCATCCCAAGTGACTTAGTCCCCGGCGGCGGCGTGGTTCATTCCTGCAGGAGGATGGGGACCAGTTGCATTTCCTTTTCTTGGTTGAGGGTCTTTTCTGCAATAGCCATGGACTTGCTTGTATTTTACCATTTCCATTTCTCAACGCATGCTTCCATGTTAATACTGATATGATCCCGAAGGCATTTTTGGATTGTGCATTGACATATTGCACCTGTGTTCTTATGCCCGAACGACATGGTGATGTAACAGAGCGACCCGAAAAGTGTAATACAAGAGGTTTTATCGTGATCTGATTCCTTCATCTGGATCTAATGGTAGCTTGCGTAGGCATCCAAGAAGCAGAGCCGTTCGCAGCCCACGGTGGAGTCGATAACTTGATCGATGTGGGACAACTAAAACGGATCTTTCGTGCAGGATTTGTTGAGGTTGTTGTCGTCGACGCACATACGTCACAGGTTGTTCTTTTTCCTGACCATCACTGGGTTGCCCATCCATTTGGTGTGGGCGACCTCTCTGATGAAAATGGCAGCTAAGAGTCGGGTGATATCTTCTCCAATTGTTTGGTGTTTCTCCGCGATGAAATGTCAGAGGGCTTGCTTGTCTGGCTTCACATCCTTACGAATGTCAAGTCTGTGTTCGGCGATGCGCGCGGGAACATGGGACATATCGGCGTGGCTTTAGTCGAAAATGTCGCAATTGTCCTTAAGGAACTAATTGAGCGCGATCTCTTGTTCCGGGCTCAGATTGGCCACTATGATTGTTCTTTTGGAGGGGTCTTCGGGATGTACTTGGAACTTCTTTGTTTCTTTTACTGGCTGGAAGTCTAGGCTGGGCTTAGGCTTCCTGGGCATTGAAACAACCGTCGGGTCAACTATTTGTTTGATCTCCTCTGGTCCTGCTAAGACTAGGGCGGCCTTGGCACGCTTCATGGTGCTGACCTCCATGCGCTTCACGGTGGCGACCTCCGCTTCTAGTGATCTTTCCGCGCTGCCGTGTATCGTGATGGTGTCACTCAAACCGACATCTTTAGTTGTAGATTGGTGTAAGATGACAGTGCTATGAACACCATGTATGTCTGCCTGCCTAGGATAGCATTATAGATGCTCCAGAACAAGGTGGCCTTAGAGCGGAATCTTTGGGAGAAGAAATTGACCTCTTCCCTGAATATGACCTCGAGGGAGATTTGCCCTAGTGGTTACACCTTTGGGGGGTGGGACAAAGCCATGGAAACCGATGGGTGAGTGGTGTAGACGGGATTTAGAGATCCTCATCTTTGCCAGCGTGTCAGAGAAAATGATGTTGATTCCGCTGCCTCCATCTTTTTTGGGAAGGTGGAAGCCGCCGATGATTGGATTTAGCAATGATGACCCACAAGTATAGGGGATCAATCATAGTCCTTTCGATAAGTAAGAGTGTCCAGCCCAACGAGGAGCAGAAGGAAATGACAAGTGGTTTTCAGCAAGGTAATTTCTGCAAGCACTGAAATTGTCGGTAAATAGGTAGTTTGATAGCACGATAATTTGTAACAATCAAGTAATGGTAACGGTAAATAAAGTGCAGCAAGGTAGCCAAATCCTTTTTTGGCAAAGGACAGGCCAGTCTTATAATAAGCAAAGCGTTCTTGAGGGCACACGGGAATTTCATCTAGTCACTTTCATCATGTTAGTTTGATTTGCGTTCGCTACTTTGATAATTTGATATGTGGGTGGACCGGTGCTTGGGTGTTGTTCTTAGTTGAACAAGCCTCCCACTTATGATTAACCCCCTCGCAAGCATCCGCAACTACGAGAAAAGTATTAAGATAAAATCTAACCATAGCATTAAACATATGGATCCAAATCGGTCCCTTACGAAGTAGCGCATAAACTAGGGTTTAAGCTTCTGTCACTCTAGCAACCCATCATCTAATAACTACTCCACAATGCATTTCCTTAGGCCCAAAGTGTTGGGGAACGTTGCATGGAAAAAAAATCTACGCACACGCAAGATCTATCCATGGAGATGCATAGCTACGAGAGGGGGAGAGCATGTTCATACCCTTGAAGATCGCTAAGTGAAAGCGTTTATTAACGCGGTTGATGTAGTCGTACACCTTCACGATCCGTCCCGATCAAGTACCGAACGTACGACACCTCCGCGTTCAGCACATGTTCAGCTCGATGACGTCCTTGCCTTCTCGATCCAGCAAGAAAGGCGAAGTAGTAGATGAGTTCCGGCAGCACGACGGCATGGTGACGGTGGTGGTGAAGAACAATCTCCGTAGGGCTTCGCCAAGCACTATGGAAACCATGACAGAGGATAAACTAGAGGGGACGGGGTTGCCGGCACACGGCTTGGTGAATCTTGATGTGTTCCAGGTGCTAGCCCTGCCCCTCTATTTATATGTTGAGCCCGGGGGTCGTTTCTTGGAGAAACAGCCTCCTCAAAGTCGGTTTAGCCCGCAAGCAAGAGTCCTTCTCGGACTCCAGGACCATACGCCAGGGTCCTTGGCATCTGGCCCCAGACGCTAGGGTCCATGGCGTCTGGCCCCTGGCCTCCGCAAAACTTCCTTTTGCACCTTCCTTAAACCCCGTGGGCTTTACCCCTTGGCCCAAATAAAGTGTTCTCGCACAGAACATTTCGGGAAACATCCGAAACCCCTTCCGGTGAATTCCAGAACCCTTCCGGAGACCAAACACTATTATCACATATATCAATCTTTACCTCCGGACCATTCCGGAGTTCCTCGTCATGTTCGTGATCTCATCCGGGACCCCGAACAACATTCAGTCACCAACATAAATAACTCATATAATACTATATCGCCAACGAACGTTAAGCGTGTGGACCCTACGGGTTCGAGAATGATGTAGACATGACCGAGACGCTTCTCCGGTCAATAACCAATAGCGGGACCTGGATGCCCATATTGGTTCCTACATATTCTACGAAGATCTTTATCGGTCGAACCTTTATGACAACATACGTAGTTCCCTTTGTCCGTCGGTATGTTACTTGCCCGAGATTCGATCATCGGTATCTCCATACCTAGTTCAATCTCGTTACGGTAAGTCTCTTTACTCGTCCCGTAATACATCATCTTATAACTAACTCCTTAGTCACTTTGCTTGCAAGCTTCTTGGGATGTTGTATTACCGAGAGGGCCCAGAGATACCTCTCCGTCATACAGAGTGACAAATCCCAATCTCGATTCACGCCAACTCAACAGACACCTTCGGAGATACCTGTAGAGCATCTTTATGATGACCCAGTTACGTTGTGACGTTTGATAGCACACAAGGTATTCCTTCGGTATCCAGGAGTTGCATGATTTCATGGTCGAAGGAATATGTATTTGACATTAAGAAAGCAGTAGCAATAAACTTAACGATCATATGCTAAGCTAACGGATGGGTCCTGTCCATCACATCATTCTTCTAATGATGTGATCCCGTTATCAAGCGACAACACATGTCTATGGTTAGGAAACCTTAACCATCTTTTGATCAATGAGCTAGTCTAGTAGAGGCATATATACTAGGGACTTGGTATTTGCTTATGTATTCACACATGTATTTAAGTTTCCAATCAATACAATTCTAGCATGAATAATAAACCTTTATCATGATTAAGGAAATATGATAATAACAACTTTATTATTGCCTCTAGGGCATATTTCCAACAGTCTCCCACTTGCACTAGAGTCAATAATCTAGATTACATAGTAATGAATCTAACACCCATGAAGTCTTGGTGCCGATCATGTTTTGCCCACGGAAGAGGTCTAGTCAACGGGTCTGCCACATTTAGATCCGTATGTACTTTGCAAATTTCTATGTCTCCATCCTTGACCTTTTCACGAATGGAGTTGAAGCGTCTCTTGATGTGTTTGGTTCTCTTGTGAATTCGCTAAGGCAATTGCTCCAGTGTTGTCAGAAAAGATTGTCATTGGACCCGATGCACTGGGTATTACACCCAGATCGGATATAAACTCCTTCATCCAGACTCCTTCATGCGCTGCTTCCGAAGCAGCTATGTACTCCGCTTCACACGTAGATCCCACCACGACGCTCTGCTTGGAACTGCACCAACTGACAGCTCCACCATTCAATATAAATACGTATCCAGTTTGTGAGTTAGAGTCATCCGGATCTGTGTCGAAGCTAGCATCAACGTAACCTTTACGACAAGCTCTTCGTCACCTCCATAAACGAGAAACATATCCTCGGTCCTTTTTAGGTACTTCATGATGTTCTTGACCGCTGTCCAGTGATCCACTCCTGGATTACTTTGGTACCTCTCTGCCAAACTTACGTCAAGGCACACATCAGGTCTGGTACACATCATGGCATACATAATAGAACCTATGGCTGAGGCATAGGGAATGACTTTCATTTTCTCTCTATCTTCTGCGTCGAACTTTGAGTCTGACTCAATTTCACACCTTGCAACACAGACAAGAACCCTTTCTTTGACTGGTCCATTTTGAACTTCTTCAGAACTTTGTCAAGGTATGTGCTTTGTGAAAGTCCTATTAAGCGTCTCGATCTATCCCTATAGATCTTGATGCCCAATATATAAGCAGCTTCACCGAGGTCTTTCATTGAAAAACTCTTATTCAAGTATCCTTTTATGCTATCCAGAAATTCTATATCATTTCCAATCAGCAATATGTCATCCACATATAATATCAGAAATGCTACAGAGCTCCCACTTACTTTCTTGTAAATACAGGCTTCACCGTAAGTTTGTATAAAACCATATGCTTTGGTCACCTCATCAAAGCGTATATTCCAGCTCTGAGATGCTTGCACCAGTCCATAGATGGATCGCTGGAGCTTGCACACTTTGTTAGCACCTTTAGGATCGACAAAACCTTCTGGTTGCATCATATACAACTCTTCTTTAAGAAACCCGTTAAGGAATGCAGTTTTGACGTCCATTTGTCAGATTTCATAATCATAAAATGCGGCAATTGCTAACATGATTCGGATAGACTTAAGCATCGCTATGAGTGAGAAAGTCTCATCATAGTCAACTCCTTGAACTTGTCGAAAACCTTTTGCGACAAGTCAAGCTTTGTAGACAGTGATATTACCATCAGCGTCTGTCTTCTTCTTGAAGATCTATTTATTCTCAATGGCTTGCCAATCATCGGGCAAGTCCACCAAAGTCCACACTTTGTTCTCATACATGGATCCTATCTCAGATTTCATGCCCTCAAGCCATTTGTCGGAATCTGGGCTCATCATAGCTTCTTCATAGTTCGTAGGTTCGCCGTTGTCTAACATCATGACTTCCAGGACAGGATTACCATACCACTCTAGTGCGGTATGTGCTCTGGTCGACCTACAAGGTTCAGTAGTAACTTGATCTGAAGTTTCATGATCATTATCATTAACTTCCTCTCTAGTTGGTGTAGGCATCACGGGAACAGTTTTCTCTGATGTGCTACTTTCCAATTCAAGAGAAGGTATAATTACCTCATCAAGTTCTACTTTCCTCCCGCTCACTTCTTTCGAGAGAAACTCCTACTCTAGAAAGGACTCATTCTTGGCAACAAAGATCTTGCCTTCGGATCTGTGGTAGAAGGTATACCCAATAGTTTCTTTAGGGTATCCTATGAAGACGCACTTCTCCGCTTTGGGTTCGATCTTATCAGTCTGAAACCTTTTGACATAAGTGTCGCATCCCCAAACTTTAAGAAATGACAGCTTAGGTTTCTTTCCAAACCATAGTTCATATGGTGTTGTCGCAACGGATTTAGACGGTGCCCTATTTAACGTGAATGTGGCTGTCTCTAAAGCATAACCCCAAAATGATAAAGGCAAATCAGTAAGAGACATCATGATGACCCACAAGTATAGGGGATCAATCATAGTCCTTTCGATAAGTAAGAGTGTCGAACCCAACGAGGACCAGAAGGAAATGACAAGTGGTTTTCAGCAAGGTATTTTCTGCAAGCACTGAAATAGTTGGTAACATGTAGTTTTATAGCAAAATAATTTGTAACGGACAAGTAACAGTAATGGTAAATAAAGTGCAGCAAGGTAGCCCAATCCTTTTGTGACAAAGGACAAGGCCAAACGGTCTCTTAAGATAAGCAAAGCGTTCTTGAGGGTACACGGGAATTTCACCATGTCACTTTCATCATGTTGGTTTGATTCGTGTTCGCTACTTTGATAATTTGATATGTGGGTGGACCGGTGCTTAGGTGATGTTCTTACTTGAACAAACCTCCTACTTATGATTAACCCCCTCGTAAGCATCCGCATCTACGAGAAAAGTATTAAGATAAAATCTAACCATATCATTAAACTTTTGGATCCAAATCGGTCTCTTACGAAGTAGCGCGTAAACTAGGGTTTAAGCTTCTGTCACTCTAGCAACCCATCATCTACTTATTACTTCCCAATGCCTTCCCTTAGGCCCAAATATGGTGAAGTGCCATGTAGTCGACGTTCACATGACACCACTAAGGGAATCACAACATACATATCATCAAAATATCGAACACATATCAAGTTCACATGATTACTTGCAACATGACTTCTCCCGTGACCTCAAGAACAAAAGTAACTACTCACAAATGATAATCATGCTCAAGATCAGAGGGGTATTAAATAGCATAATGGATCTGAACATATAATCTTCCACCAAATAAACCATATAGTAATCAACTACAAGATGTAATCAACACTACTAGTCACCCATATGTACCAATCTGAGGTTCCGGTACAAAGATTGAACACAAGAGATGAACTAGGGTTTGAGAGGAGATGGTGATGTTGAAGATGTTGATGGAGATTGCCCTCCCAAAGATGAAAGGGTTGTTGGTGATGACGATGGCTTCGATTTCCCCCTCCAGGAGGGAAGTTCCCCCGACAGAATCGCTCCGCCGGAGGGCAAAAGTGCTCTTGCCAAGTTCCGCCTCGAGACGGCGGTGCTTCGTCCCGAAAGTTCCCTCCTAATTTTTTCTAGGTCAAAATGACCTATATACCAGAAGATGGACACCGAAGGTGGGCTGGGCTGAGCACAACCCACCAGGGCGCGCTTGGGGGGCCTGGCGCGCCCTGGTGTCTTCTGCTCACTAGGTGGCCCCCCTCCGGTAGTTATTTGCTCCAGTATTTTTTATATATTCCAAATTAGTTCTCCGTAAATTTTCAGCTCATTTGGAGATGTGCAGAATAGGTAACTCTGATGTAGCTTTTTCAGGTCTAGAATTCCAGCTGCCGGCATTCTCCCTCCTTGTGTAAACCTTGCACATTATGAGAGAAAAGGCATTATAATTACTCCATAAAGCATTATTATGCATAAAAACATTATAAATAACAGTATGAAATCATGATGCAAAATGGACATATCACATCATAGAACGCATCGTATCTAATAAAGTACGGTTACAGAGTTCGGACACACCATTACGCTGTGGTGTTCCAGGTGGCGTGAGTTGTGAAACAATTCTGCATTGTCTTAAATGAAGGCCAAACTCGTAACTCAAATATTCGCCTTCTCGATCAGATCGTAGAAACTTTATTTTCTTGTTGTGATGATTCTCCACTTCACTCTGAAATTCTTTGAACTTTTCAAATGTTTCAGACTTGTGTTTCATCAAGTAGATATACCCATACCTACTCAAATCATCTGTGAAGGTTAGAAAATAACGATACCCACCGCGTGCCTCAACACTCATCGGACCGCATACATCGGTATGTATTATTTCCAATAAGTCATTAGCTTGCTTCATTGTTCCGGAGAACGGAGTTTTAGTCATCTTACCCATGAGGCATGGTTCACAAGTATCAAATGATTCATAATCAAGTGATTCCAAAAGTCCATCCGTATAGAGTTTCTTCATGCGCTTTACACCAATATGACCTAAACGGCAGTGCCACAAGTATGTTGCACTATCATTATCAACTTTACATCTTTTGGCATCAATATTATGAATATGTGTATCACTACGATCGAGATTCAACAAGAATAGACCATTCATCAAAGGTGCATGACCATAAAAGATATTACTCATATAAATAGAACAACCATTATTCTCTGATTTAAATGAATAACCATCTCACAATAAACAAGATCCAGATATAATGTTCATGCTCAACACTGGCACCAAATAACAATTATTGAGGTCTAAAACTAATCCCGAAGGTAGATGTAGAGGTAGAGCGCCGACGCCGATCACATCAACTTTGGAACCATTCCCGACGCGCATCGTCACCTCGTCCTTAGCTAATCTTCGTTTATTCCGTAGCTCCTATTTCGAGTTGCAAATATGAGCAACGGAACCAGTATCAAATACCCATGCACTACTACGAGCATTAGTCAGGTACACATCAATAACATGTATATCAAATATACCTTTGTTCACTTTGCCATCCTTCTTATCTGCCAAGTATTTGGGGCAGTTCCTCTTCTAGTGACCATTTCCCTTGCAGTAGAAGCACTCAGTTTCAGGCTTGGGTCCAGCTTTGGGTTTCTTCATGGCAGCGGCAACTTGCTTGCCATTCTTCTTGAAGTTTCCTTTCTTTCCCTTGCCCTTTTTCTTGAAACTAGTGGTCTTGTTAACCATCAACACTTGATGTTCTTTCTTGATTTCTACCTCCATCGATTTCAGCATCGCGAAGAGCTCGGGAATCATTTTCATCATCCCTTGCATATTATAGTTCATCACGAAGCCTTTGTAGCTTGGTGGCAGTGACTGATGATCTCTGTCAATAACACTCTCAACTGGAAGATCAATTCCTAGCTGAGTCAAGTGGTTATGATACCCAGACATTTTGAGTATGTGTTCATTGACAGAACTGTTCTCCTCCATCTTACAGCTATAGAACTTGTTGGAGACTTCGTATCTCTCAACCCGGGCATTATCTTGAAATATCAACCTCAGCTCTTGGAACATCTCATATGCTCCGTGGCATTCAAAACGTCTTTGAAGTCCCGGTTCTAAGCCGTAAAGCATGGCACACTGAACTATCGAGTAGTCATCAGTCCGCGTTTGCCAGGCATTCACAACGTCTAGATTAGCGGGAGCAGGTGTGTTACCTAGCGGTGCATCAAGGCCAAAATTCTTCTGTGCAGCAATGAGGATAATCCTCAAGTTACGGACCAGTCCGTGTAGTTGCTACCATCATCTTTCAACTTAGCTTTCTCTAGTAACGCATTAAAATTCAAGGGAACGGTAGCACGGGCCATTGATCTACAACATAGATATGCAAGGACTAAGTTCATGATAAATTAAGTTCAATTAATCAAATTACTAATGAACTCCCACTTAAATTAACATCCCTCAAGTTATCTAAGTGATACATGATCTAAATCAACTAACCCATGTTCGATCATCACGTGGGATGGGGTAGTCATCAATGGTGAACATCTCTATGTTGATCATATCTACTATATGACTCACGTTCGACCTTTCGGTCTCCAGTGTTCCGAGACCATGTCTGTACATGCTAGGCTCGTCAAGTTTAACCCAAGTATTCTTCTTGTGTAAAACTGGCTTACACCCGTTGTATGTGAACGTAGAGTCTATCACACCCGATCATCACGAGGTGCTTCGAAACGACGAACTTTAGCAATGGTGCATACTCAGGGAGAACACTTTTATCTTGAAATTAAGTGAAGGGATCATCTTATAATGCTACCGTCGTTCTAAGCAAAATAAGATGCATAAAGGATAAACATCACATGCAATCAAAATATGTGACATGATATGGCCATCATCATCTTGTGCTTTTGATCTTCATCTCCAAAGCAACATCATGATCTCCGTCGTCACCGGCGCGACACCTTGATCTCCATCGTTGCGTCGGGGTCGTCTTGCCAACTATTGCTTCTACAACTATTGCTAACACATAGCGATAAAGTAAAGTAATTACATGGCCCATAATGATTGACACGCAGGTCATACAATAATTAAAAGACAACCCTAAGGCTCCTGTCGGTTGTCGATATTACAAAACATGATCATCTCATACAACAACGTATATCACATCACGTCTTGACCATATCAAATCACAACATGCCCGGCAAAAACAAGTTAGACGTCCTCTACTTTGTTGTTGCAAGTTTTACGTGGCTGCTACGAGCAACTAGCAAGAACCGTTCTTACCTACACAAAACCACAACGGTGATTATCAAGTTTGCTGTTTTAACCTTCTGCAAGGATCGGCCGTAGTCAAATTCGATTCAACTAAAGTAGGAGAAACAGACACCCGCCAGTCACCTTTATGCAAAACAAGTTGCATGTTAGTCGGTGGAACCGGTCTCATGTACGTGGACATGTAAGGTTGGTCCGGGCCGCTTCATCCCACAATACTGCCGAATCAAAATAAGACATTAGTGGTAAGCAATATGAACATCACCGCACACAACTCCTTTGTGTTCTACTCGTGCATATCATCTACGCATAGACCTGGCTCATGATGCCACTGTTGGGGAACGTTGCATGGAAAACAAAAAAAATCACGATCGCTAAGCGGAAGAGTTTATCAACGCGGTTGATGTAGTCGTACGCCTTCACGATCCGCCCCGATCAAGTACCGAACGTACGACACCTCTGCGTTCAGCACACGTTCAGCTCGATGACGTCCTCGCCTTCTCGATCCAGCAAGAGAGGCGAAGTAGTAGATGAGTTCCGGCAGCATGATGGCGTGGTGACGGTGGTGGTGAAGAACAATCTCCGCAGGGTTTCGCCAAGCACAACGGAAACTATGACAGAGGATAAACTAGAGGGGATGGGGTTGCCGGCACACGGCTTGGTGAATCTTGATGTGTTTCGGGTGCTAGCCCTGCCCCTCTATTTATATGTTGAGCCCGGGGGTCGTTTCTTGGAGAAAGAGCCTCCTCAAAGTCGGTTTAGTCCGCAAGGCAAGAGTCCTTCTCGGACTCCAGGACCATACGCCAGGGTCCTTGGCGTCTGGCATCAGACGCTAGGTTCCGTGGCGTCTGGCCCCTGGCCTCCGCAAAACTTCCTTTTGCACCTTCCTTAAACCCCGTGGGCTTTACCCCTTGGCCCAAATAAAGTGTTCTCGCACCAAAACATTTCGGGAAACATCCGAAACCCCTTCCAGTGAATTCCAGAACCCTTCCGGAGATAAAACACTATTATCCCATATATCAATATTTACCTCCGGACCATTCTGGACTTCCTCATCATGACCGTGATCTCATCCGGGACTCCGAACAACATTCGGTCACCAACATACATAACTCATATAATACTATATCGTCAACGGACGTTAAGCGTGCGGACCCTATGGGTTCGAGAATGATGTAGACATGACCGATACGCTTTTCCGGTCAATAACCAATAGCGGGACCTGGATGCCCATATTGGTTCCTACATATTCTACGAAGATCTTTATCGGTCGAACCTTTATGACAACATACGTAGTTCCCTTTGTCCATCGGTAAGTTACTTACCCGGGATTCAATCGTCGGTATCTCCATACGTAGTTCAATCTCATTACGGCAAGTCTCTTTACTCGTTCCGTAATACATCATCTCGTAACTAACTCCTTAGTCACTTTGTTTGCTAGTTTCTTGTGATGCTGTATTATCGAGAGGGCCCAGAGCTACCTCTCCGTCATACGGAGTGACAAATCCCAATCTCGATTCACGTCAACTCAACAGACACCTTCGGAGATAGCTTTAGAGCATCTTTATGATGACCCAGTTACGTTGTGACGTTTGATAGCACACAAGGTATTCCTCCGGTATCCGGGAGTTGCATGATCTCATGGTCGAAGGAATATGTATTTGACATTAAGAAAGCAGTAGCAATAAACTGAACGATCATATGCTAAGCTAACGGATGGGTCTTGTCCATCACATCACTCTCCTAATGATGTGATCCCGTTATCAAGCGACAACACATGTCTATGGTTAGGGAACCTTAACCATCTTTTGATCAACGAGCTAGTCTAGTAGAGGCATACTAGGGACTTGGTATTTGCTTATGTATTCACACATGTATTTAAGTTTCCAATCAATACAATTCTAGCATGAATAATAAACCTTTATCATGATTAAGGAAATATAATAAGTACAATTTTATTATTGCCTCTAGGGCATATTTCCAACACAAAGATGGTGAAGTTCCATGTAGTCGACGTTCACATGACACCACTAAGGGAATCACAACATACATATCATCAAAATAACGAACACATATCAAGTTCACATGATTACTTGCAACATAACTTGTCCCGTGACCTCAAGAACAAAAGTAACTACTCACAAATGATATTCATGCTCAAGATTAGAGGGGTATTAAATATCATAATGGATCTGAACATATAATCTTCCACCAAATAAACCATATAGTAATCAACTACAAGATGTAATCAACACTACTAGTCACCCACAGGTACCAATCTGAGGTTCCGGTATAAAGATTGAACACAAGAGATGAACTAGGGTTTGAGATGAGATGGTGTTGTTGAAGATGTTGATGAAGATTGGCCTCCCAAAGATGAGAGGGTTGTTGGTGATGACGATGGCTTCGATTTCCCCCTCCGGGAGGGAAGTTCCCCTGGCAGAATCGCTCCGTCGGAGGGCAAAAGTGCTCCTGCCCAAGTTCCGCCTCGAGACGGTGGCGCTCCATCCCATAAGTCTTCTTCTTATTTTTTCTGCGTCAAAAGACCTTATGTACTAGAAGATGGGCACCGGAGGTGGGCTGGGCTGGCCACAACCCACCAGGGCGTGCCTGAAGTAAATATGCCCTAGAGGCAATAATAAAGTTGTTATTTATATTTCCTTATATCATGATAAATGTTTATTATTCATGCTAGAATTGTATTAACCGGAAACTTGATACATGTGTGAATACATAGACAAAACATTGTGTCCCTAGTATGCCTCTACTAGACTAGCTCGTTGATCAAAGATGGTTATGGTTTCCTAACCATGGACATGAGTTGTCATTTGATAACGGGATCACATCAGTAGGAGAATGATGTGATGGACAAGACCCATCCGTTAGCTTAGCATAAATGATCGTTCAGTTTTATTGCTATTGCTTTCTTCATGTCAAATACATATTCCTCCGACTATGAGATTATGCAACTCCCGGATACCGAAGGAATGCCTTGTGTGCTATCAAACGTCACAACGTAACTGGGTGATTATAAAGATGCTCTACAGGTATCTCCGAAGGTGTTTGTTGGGTTGGCATAGATCGAGATTAGGATTTGTCACTCCGAATATCGGAGAGGTATCTCTGGGCCCTCTCGGTAATGCACATCATAAGAAGCCTTGCAAGCATAGTGACTAATGAGTTAGTTGCAGAATGATGTATTACGGAACGAGTAAAGAGACTTGCCAGTAACGAGATTGAACTAGGTATGAAGATACCGACGATCGAATCTCGGACAAGTAACATACCGATGGACAAAGGGAATAACGTATGTTGTCATAACGGTTCGACCGATAAAGATCTTCATAGAATATGTGGGAGCCAATATGAGCATCCAGGTTCCACTATTGGTTATTGACCGGAGAGGTGTCTCGGTCATGTCTACATAGTTCTCGAACCCGTAGGGTCCGCACGCTTAACGTTCGATGACGATATTGTATTATATGAGTTATGTGATTTGGTGACCGAATGTTGTTCGGAGTCCCGGATGAGATCACGGATATGATGAGGAGTCTCAGAATAGTCGAGAGGTAAAGATTTATATGTGGGAAGTCATATTTTGGGTTCCGGAAAAAAGTGCAGTTTTTTCGGTATTGTACCGGGAAGCTTCCAGAAGGTTCCAGAGGATTCCGGAGGGGTCCAGAAGTCCACAAGTGGGTCCACCACGTCCCAAGGGCTGGCATGGGCTAAGGGGAGGTGCCCTGGCCTTATTGGGCTAGGCACACTAAGTCCTCAAAAGCCCATGTGGCTAGGGAAGGCAAAAAGGGAAGGAGTCCTAGTAGGAATAGGATTGGACTTGGAGTCCAAGTCCACGTGTTTACTATTCACAGTTACTGTTCACATGGCACTATTCCTTCTACTCCAAGCCCCTACACATATATAAATAGAGGGGAGGGGGCGCCCCAAAGATACACAACATCAATTGTTAGCCGTGTGCGGCGCCCCCCTCCACAGTTTACACCCCCGGTCATATTCTCGCGGTGCTTAGGCGAAGCCCTGCGCGGATTACATCACCATCACCGTCACCACGCCGTCGTGCTGACGGAACTCATCTACTACCTCGACACCTTGCTGGATCAAGAAGGCGAGGGACGTCACCGAGCTGAACGTGTGCAGAACTCGGAGGTGCCGTACGTTCGGTACTCGATCGGTGGAGCGCGAAGAAAGTTCGACTACATCAACCGCGTTGTGAAACGCTTCCGCTTATGGTCTATGAGGGTACGTAGACACACTCTCTCCCTTGTTGCTATGCATCTCCTAGATAGATCTTGCATGAGCGTAGGAAATTTTTGAAATTGCATACTACGTTCCCCAACAGTGGTATCAAAGCCAGATCTATGCGTAGATGATATGCACGAGTAGAACACAAAGAGTTATGGGCGATTATAGTCATACTGCTTACCACCAACGTCTTACTTTGATTCGGCGGTATTGTTGGATAAAGCGGCCCGAACCGACATTACATGACCGCGTTCATGAGACTGGTTCTACCGACGTGCTTTGCACACAGGTGGCTGGCGGGTGTCTGTTTCTCCAACTTTAGTTGAATCGAATTTGACTATGGCCGGTCCTTGTTGAAGGTTAAAACAGCAAACTTGACAAAACATCATTGTGGTTTTGATGCGTAGGTAAGAACGGTTCTTACTAGAAGCCCGTAGCAGCCACGTAAAACTTGCAACAACAAAGTAGAGGACGTCTAACTTGTTTTTGCAGGGCATGTTGTGATGTGATATGGTCAAGACATGATGTGATACACGTTATTGTACGAGATGATCATGTTTTGTAAAAGTTATCGGCAACTGGCAGGAGCCTTATGGTTGTCGCTTTATTGTATGAAATGCAATCGCCATGTAATTGCTTTACTTTATCACTATGCGTTAGTTGTAGAAGCAATAGTTGACGAGACGGCAACGACGCTACGATGGACATCAAGGTGTCAAGCCGGTGACGATGGAGATCATGACGTTGCTTCGGTGATGGAGATCATGAGCACAAGATGATGATGGCCATATCATGTCACATATTTTGATTGCATGTGATGTTTATCTTTTATGCATCTTATTTTTCTTAGTACGGCGGTAGCATTATAAGATGATCCCTTACAAAATTTCAAGGTATAAGTGTTCTCCCCGAGTATGCACCGTTGCGAAAGTTCTTCGTGCTGAGACACCACGTGATGATCGGGTGTGATAAGCTCTACGTTCACATACAACGGGTGCAAGACAGTTTTGCACGTGCGGAATACTCGGGTTAAACTTGACGAGCCTAGCATGTACAGACATGGCCTCGGAACACTGGAGACCGAAAGGTCGAATGTGAATCATATAGTAGATATGATCAACATAGAGATGTTCACCATTGAAAACTACTCCATCTCACGTGATGATCGGACATGGTTTAGTTGATTTGGATCACGTGATCATTTAGATGACTTAAGGGATGTCTATCTAAGTGGGAGTTCTTAAGTAATATGATTAATTGAACTTAATTTATCATGAACTTAGTCCTGATAGTTTTTGCATATCTATGTTGTAGATCAATAGCTCGCGTTGTAGCTCCCCTATGTTTTTGATATGTTCCTAGAGAAAACTAAGTTGAAAGATGATAGTAGCAATGATGCGGACTGAGTCCGTGATCTGAGGATTATCCTCGTTGCTGCACAGAAGAATTATGTCCTTGATGCACCGCTAGGTGACAGACCTATTGCAGGAGCAGATGCAGACGTTATGAACGTTTGACAAGCTCAGTATGATGACTACTTGATAGTTTAGTGCACCATGCTTTACGGCTTAGAACCGGGATTTCAAAAATGTTTTGAACGCCACGGAGCATATAAGATGTTCCAAGAGTTGAAATTGGTATTTCAGACTCATGCCCGTGTCGAGAGGTGTGAGACCTCTGACAAGTACTTTGCCTACAATATGGAGGAGAATAGCTCAGCTAGTGAGCATATGCTCAGAATGTCTGGGTACTACAATCGCTTGAATCAAGTGGGAGTTAATCTTCCAGATAAGATAGTGATTGATAGAGTTCTCTAGTCACTATCACCAAGTTACTAGAACTTCGTGATGAACTATAATATGCAAGGGATGACGAAAATGATTCCCAAGGTCTTCGCGATACTGAAATTGGCGAAGGTAGAAATCAAGAAATAGCGTCAAGTGTTGATGATTAACAAGACCACTAGTTTCAAGATAAAAGGGCAAGGGAAAGAAAGGGAACTTCAAGAAGAATAGCAAGCAAGTTGCTACTCCCGTAAAGAAGCCCAAAGCTAAACCCAAGCCTGAAACTGAGTGCTTCTACTGCAAAGGAAATGGTCACTGGAAGCGGAACTGCCCCAAACATTTGGCGGATAAGAAGGATGGTAAAGTGAACAAAGGTATATTTGATATACAGATTATTGATGTGTACTTTACTAGTGTTCATAGTAACCCCTAGGTATTTGATACCGGTTCAGTTGCTATGATTTGTAACTCGAAACAGGAGTTGCAAAATGAACAGATACTAGTTAAGGGCGAGGTGACGATGTGTGTTGGAAGTGATTCCAAGGTTGATAAGATCACCATCGCACACTCCCTTTACCTTCGGGATTAGTGTTGAACCTAAAATAAACGTTATTTGGTGTTTGCGTTGAGCATGAATATGATTGGATCATGTTTATTGCAATACGGTTATTCATTTAAGTCAAAGAACAATTGTTGTTCTGTTTACATGAATAAAACCTTCTATGGTCATACACTCAATATAAATGGTTTATTGAATCTCGATCGTGGTGATACACATATTCATAATATTGATGCCAAAAGTTGCAAAGTTGATAATGATAGTGCAACATATTTGTGGCACTGCCGTTTAGGTCATATTGGTGTAAAGCGCATGAAGAAACTCCATGCAGATGGACTTTTGGAATCACTTGATTATGAATCATTTGATGCTTGCGAACCATGCCTCATGGGCAAGATGACTAAAACTCCATTCTCCAGGACAATGGAGTGAGCTACTGACTTATTGGAAATAATACATACTGATGTATGCGGTCCGATGAGTGTTGAGGCTCGCGGCGGATATCGTTATTTTCTGACCTTCACAGATGATTTGAGCAGATATGGGTATATCTACTTAATGAAACACAAGCCTGAAACATTTGAAAAGTTCAAAGAATTTCAGAGTGAAGTGGAGAATCATCGTAACAAGAAAATAAAGTTTCTAAGATCTGATCACGGAGGCGAATATTTGAGTTACGAGTTTGGTCTTCATTTAAAACAATATGGAATAGTTTCGCAACTCACGCCACCTGGAACACCACAGCGTAATGGTGTGTCCGAACGTCGTAACCGTACTTTATTAGATATGGTGCGATCTATGATGTCTATTACCGATTTACCAATATCGTTTTGGGGTTATGCATTAGAGACAGCTGCATTCATGTTAAATAGGGCACCATCTAAATCCGTTGAGATGACACCGTATGAACTGAGGTTTGGCAAGAAACCTAAGCTGTCGTTTCTTAAAGTTTGGGGTTACGATGCTTATGTGAAAAAGCTTCAGCCTGATAAGCTCGAACCCAAATCGGAGAAGTGCGTCTTCACAGGATACCCAAAGGAAACTGTTGGGTACACCTTCTATCACAGATCCGAAGGCAAAATATTTGTTGCTAAGAATGGATCCTTTCTAGAGAAGGAGTTTCTCTCGAAAGAAGTGAGTGGGAAGAAAGTAGAACTTGATGAGGTAGTTGTACCTTCTCTTGAATTGGAAAGTAGTTCATCACAGAAATCAGTTCCAGTGATGCCTACACCAATTAGTGAGGAAGCTAATGATGATGATCATGAAACTTCAGATCAAGTTACTACAGAACCTCGTAGGTCAACCAGAGTACGTTCCGCACCAGAGTGGTACGGTAATCCTGTTCTGGAAGTCATGTTACTAGACCATGATGAACCTACGAACTATGAGGAAGCGATGATGAGCCCAGATTCCACGAAATGGCTTGAGGCCATGAAATCTGAGATGGGATCCATGTATGAGAACAAAGTATGGACTTTGGTTGACTTGCGCGATGAACGGCAAGCCATTGAGAATAAATGGATCTTCAAGAGGAAGACAGACGCTGATAGTAGTGTTACTATCTACAAAGCTCGAATTGTCGCAAAAGGTTTTCGACAAGTTCAAGGAGTTGACTACGAAGAGACCTTCTCACCCGTAGTGATGCTTAAGTCTGTCCGAATCATGTTAGCAATTGTCGCATTTTATGAAATCTGGCAAATGGATGTCAAAACTGCATTTCTTTAATGGTTTTATTAAAGAAGAAGTTGTATATGATGCAATCAGAAGGTTTTGTCAATCTTAAAGGTGCTAACAAAGTGTGCAAGCTCCAGCGATCCATCTATGGACTGGTGCAAGCATCTCTGAGTTGGAATATACGCTTTGATAAGTTGATCAAAGCATATAGTTTTATACAAACTTGCGGTGAAGCCTGTATTTACAAGAAAGTGAGTGGGAGCACTACAGCTTTTCTGATAAGTATATGTATGACATATTGTTGATCGGAAATGATGTAGAATTTTTCTGGAAAAGCATAAAGGAGTGTTTGAAAGGAGTTTTTCAAAGAAAAGACCTCGATGAAGCTGCTTACATATTGGGCATCAAGATCTATAGAGATAGATCAAGATGCTTGATAAGACTTTCGATGAGTACATACCTTGATAAGATTTTGAAGGAGTTCAAAATGGATTAGTCAAAGAAAGAGTTCTTGCCTAAGTTGTAAGGTATGAAGTTGAGTAAGACTCAAAATCCGACCATGGCAGAAGATATAGAGAGAATGGAAGTCATTCCCTATGCCTCGGCCATAGGTTCTATAAAGTATGCCATGCTGTATAACAAACCTATTGTGTACCTTGCCATGAGTTTGGCGAAGGGGTACGATAGTAATCCAGAAGTGGATCACTGGACAGCGGTCAATGTTATCCTTAGTTACCTAAGAGGACTAAGGAAATATTTCTCGGTTATGGAGGTGATAAAGAGTTCATCGTAAGGAGTTGCGTCGATGCAAGCTTTAACACCGATCTGGATGACTCTGAGTCACAATCTGGATACATATTGAAAGTGGGAGCAATTAGCTAGACTAGCTCCATGCAGAGCATTGTAGACATAGAAAATTTGCAAAATACATACGGCTCTGAATGTGGCAGACCCATTGACTAAACTTCTCTCACAAGCAAAACATGATCACACCTTAGTACTCTTTGGGTGTTAATCACATAGCGATGTGAACTAGATTATTGACTCTAGTAAACCCTTTGGGTGTTAGTCACATGGCGATGTGAACTAATCACATAAAGATGTGAACTATTGGTGTTAAATCACATGACGATGTGAACTAGATTATTGACTCTAGTGCAAGTGGGAGACTGAAGTAAATATGCCCTAGAGGCAATAATAAAGTTGTTATTTATATTTCCTTATATCATGATAAATGTTTATTATTCATGCTAGAATTGTATTAACCAGAAACTTGATACATGTGTGAATACATAGACAAAACATTGTGTCCCTAGTATGCCTCTACTAGACTAGCTCGTTGATCAAAGATGGTTATGGTTTCCTAACCATGGACATGAGTTGTCATTTGATAATGGGATCACATCATTAGGAGAATGATGTGATGGACAAGACCCATCCGTTAGCTTAGCAGAAATGATCGTTCAGTTTTATTGCTATTGCTTTCTTCATGTCAAATACATATTCCTCCGACTATGAGATTATGCAACTCCCGGATACCGGAGGAATGCCTTGTGTGCTATCAAACGTCACAATGTAACTGGGTGATTATAAAGATGCTCTACAGGTATCTCCGAAGGTGTTTGTTGGGTTGGCATAGATCGAGATTAGGATTTGTCACTCCGAATATCGGAGAGGTATCTCTGGGCCCTCTCGGTAATGCACATCATAAGAAGCCTTGCAAGCAAAGTGACTAATGAGTTAGTTGCAGGATGATGTATTACGGAACGAGTAAAGAGACTTGCCAGTAACGAGATTGAACCAGGTATGAAGATACCGACGATCGAATCTCGGGCAAGTATCATACCGATGGACAAAGGGAATAACGTATGTTGTCATAACGGTTTGACCGATAAAGATCTTCGTAGAATATGTGGGAGCCAATATGAGCATCCAGGTTCCGCTATTGGTTATTGACCGGAGAGGTGTCTCGGTCATGCCTACATAGTTCTCGAACCCGTAGGGTCCGCACGCTTAACGTTCGATGACAATATTGTATTATATGAGTTATGTGATTTGGTGACCGAATGTTGTTCGGAGTCCCAGATGAGATCACGGACATGACGAGGAGTCTCGGAATAGTCGAGAGGTAAAGATTTATATATGGGAAGTCATATTTTGGGTTCCGAAAAAAAGTGCAGTTTTTTCGGTATTGTACCGGGAAGCTTCCAGAAGGTTCTGGAGGATTCCGGAGGGGTCTGGAAGTCCACAAGTGGGTCCACCACGTCCCAAGTGCTGGCATGGGCTAAGGGGAGGTGCCCTGGCCTTATTGGGCTAAACGCACTAAGTCCTCAAAAGCCCATGTGGCTAGGGAAGGCAAAAAGGGAAGGAGTCCTAGTAGGAATAGGATTGGACTTGGAGTCCAAGTCCACGTGTTTACTATTCATGGTTACTGTTCACGTGGCACTATTCCTTCTACTCCAAGCCCCTACACATATATAAATAGAGGGGAGGGGCGCCCCAAAGAGACACAACATCAATTGTTAGCCGTGTGCGGCGCCCCCCTCCACAGTTTACACCCCCGGTCATATTCTCGTGGTGCTTAGGCGAAGCCCTGCGCGGATCACATCACCATCACCGTCACCATGCCGTCGTGCTGACGGAACTCATCTACTACCTCGACACATTGCTGGATCAAGAAGGCGAGGGATGTCACCGAGCTGAACGTGTGCAGAACTCGGAGGTGCCGTACGTTTGGTACTCGATTGGTGGAGCGCGAAGAAAGTTCGACTACATCAACCGCATTGTGAAACGCTTCCGCTTATGGTCTACGAGGGTACGTAGATGCACTCTCTCCCTCGTTGCTATGCATCTCCTAGATAGATCTTGCGTGAGCGTAGGAAATTTTTGAAATTGCATACTACATTCCCCAACAGTGCCTGGGGGGCCTGGCGCGCCCTGGTGTCTTGTGGTCACTAGGTGGCCCCCTCCGGTAGTTATTTGCTCCAGTATTTTTATATATTCCAAAATAATTCTCCGTAAATTTTCAGCTCATTTGGAGATGTGCAGAATAGGTATCTCTGACATAGCTTTTTCAGGTCCAGAATTCCAGCTACCGGTGTTCTCCCTCTTTGTGTAAACCTTGTATATTATGAGAGAAAAGGCATTAGAATTACTCCATAAAGCATTAATAAAAACATTATAAATAATAGTAGGAAAGCATGATGCAAAATGGACGTATCAAGCACCAGGGTGAATTCCAATGCATGGGGGATGTAATATGGGTGATCAGTTTTGTCGAAGGCGATAGTGGAGTCGGACCACTCGAGGTACTCTGTAGTAGCTGGTGCGGTCACATAGACTACACGCCGCCTGAGCTTCTGGGTTCGCCGTGTGTCGGCAGCCCAAAGATCATGTTCATTCCTTGTGATAGGGCGGGTTAGTGGGTCGGTGAAGATTCAGCCATTTCGAATTTCACCGAGATCGGCATTGCCTCACGTGCCAGTGGTGATGGCGGGACACAGAGGCATATGATGCCGCTGTATTTATCGATGTGGAATTTGAGGATTCCGAAGCACATTGTCAGGACGGAGGAGGATGGTGTGTCATTGTAGAGCCGACCCACCCTGTCAACAACAAACTGGAGGGAGCCGAAGACAAAGGTTTGGCCTGGCATGAAGTCACTGAGCATGAGCAGAGATCCCATGTGTTAGTGTCAAAACCAGCAGACCTCGGGTAGGAGGGTCGAGCTGCGAGATCGGATCGATGGTTAACAGGAGACAGAAGACACAGTGTTTACCCACGTTCGGGCCCTCTCGAGGAGGTAAAACCCTACATCCTTCTCTTGCTTATATTGTGGGTCTATCAAAGTACACAGTTGATCTACCACGAGATCGTAAGTCGCTGACTAAACCCTAAGGCTAATGATGATGATCGATGCCCCTCTACAGGCTAAACCCTCCGGTTTATATAGGCACCAGGGGTATCTAGGGTTACACATGGTCGGTTGCCATCTATGGGTTATACGCCGAACCCAATGGATACCCTTGGAGTACAGGTCAAGTCTTCGGCGGTGCCCGATATGATTACGTCACAGGTTCGAGGCCTCCAGAGTCCTTCTTCACCAATGGGATGCCAGCCCGACCCATGGACTAGACCAGCTAGGCCGGGACCCCCTAGTCCAGGACACCATCAGTAGCCCCTGAACTTGTCTTCAAAGCCGAGGATGACCACCTTCTCCGGATAAACGTCTTCAGCTTTATTGTCTTCGGCTTAGCAGGCAATTCCTCTCAACGCCCCGGGCTAAGCCCCCGCTCGAAGGTTGTAAACCCCGAACTGGCTAGTATAGTTCTCCTATCAAGAGGTAAATCAACCAACCATGAGTCCCTGAAACACATCTCCATTTGTCCGAAGTGTGTAGCTTGCTTAGTCTCGAAGACCAGAAACGCAGGCATGCTCGGTGGTCAATTACTGAAAACTTTCTCTGAAGCGTCACCGCCTATGACATCATATGCATCAGTTATTACTTAATTGAATCGCAGTTCGAGGTAACCCTCTTATTAACATGTCTTACCAAAACAGAGACCGTGCCCCGCATTTTGGGGGATATCATCAACCAATTGATTCACCCAATGCGGCTATAACGACATGATAAGCTGAAATGTGGCGATTTTTATGGCGCAGTGGAGGGGGCGCCTCGTCCTTTTTACTAACTTATAAAGAGCAGGGGACAGCAAATCTTCCTCCCTATGCTCTCATTATACTCCAGCGCCCAAATTTCCAAAGGTCCAGTGCCTCAATCCCATTCCCAGGGCCAAAGCCATCTCCAAGCTTCCACCTCTCGCACCAATGGCCGAGGCGGATCTGAAGGGGAAATGGGTGGCCCCCAAGGTCACCGACGCCACCATCAGCGAGCTCCAGGCGGCGGGATACCTTCTCGCTAATGCCGCCTGCAGGGCTCCAGAGCCCAACCAGCGTGTCCCCACTCCCAAGCCCGGGGAGCGGGTCGTCTTCATCCCCCACCTCGTTCAAGGTCTGGGTTTCCTACACCCTTTAGTGCGGGGGATTCTCTTCTTCTAAGGGCTAGATTTCCATAATCTAACCCCAAATTTCATCTTGCACCTCACTACCTTCATCATCATCTGTGAGGTTTTCTTGCGCATGGAAACGCACTTCGGCATGTGGCTGAAGACGTTCTGTGTCAAGCCAAAGAGCAGCGGCGCCGACTTCGCCAAGTGCGGAGGCGCAATGATCAGCAAGCTCCAGAAGACAAACTGGCTGGAGGGCACCTTCGTCGAAAATGTGAGGATCTGGCAGCGCGAGTGGTTCTATATCACCAAGCCACTCATTGGGGGCCAAGCCGCTGCTCCCGCCTTCACAAGTACGCCTTCGAGCAAGCTCGTGTCCTGGCAGAGGCAGGGCTTGGAGTGGGGCAATCCGGACGAAGTTTCCTCCCTTTAGGAGACAATCTGGGCCCTCAAAAAGAAAGCAAAGTTAGTGGATGTAATGATGCAATGTCGCATCCTTCCGCTTCAGCTTCGAGCTAGCCCCATGTGGCTCCACAAGCCCGAAGATGTACCAACACCGCGGAACTTTTTTCGCACCAATATGGACGGCATGTGGACGACTCTATTCAAGCCGTCCCAGAATGAATTCCCCGAAGACGTGCCGGATCATGGATATACGGCCGTATGCGGCCCATCGGAGGTAACAATCGTCGCGTATGTTCATTAATGACCCCGTGTTGCGAAATTGTCTAAACCTACCTCTTATTTCTAGAGATGGGTATCCAAGGCGGCGCTAATCAAGTGCTCAGCGTTGCTGCCCAAAGACAACAGGACCCCCAAACTCCAAGCCCTCCTGGCCGTGGTGCCCCCAAAAGCCTCGTCCAAGGCCAAGAAGGAGCCGGAGAAGAGGAGGGAAGTATGGGCTCGGAAGCCGAAGTCGAAATGATAAAGGGAACTCGCCTATCAAGCCGAAGACTCCAAAGCCGAAGCCATGTGTCCGAGGAAGATTATCGTCCTCAGCATCGAAGACCAGTTCAGGGGCTACTGACGGTGTCCCGGACTAAGGGGTACCAACCTAGTTGGCCCACAGTCCATGGGCCAAGCTTATGGCCCACCGTTCTTACAAGGAAGGACTTCGGAAGCCTCGCTTCTCGGCGTGATCAAGGTGGATTTCGCCGAAGGCTTAGCGTGTACTCCAAAGACCGTGTTGGCCGCTGGCATGTGTATCTCTAGATTGGCAACCGACCATGTGTAACCCTAGGTACCCCAGTGTCTATATAAACTAAGGGCTTTAGTCCGTAGAGACCACGGTCACAATTACAACCATCTAGCTTTAGGGTTAGAACACAACTTACCATCTCGAGGTAGATCAAACTTGTACTTGATACATCATCATCAATACAATCAAAGCAGGATGCAGGGTATTACCTCTTCAAGAGGGTCCGAACCTGGGTAAATATTGTCCCATCTGTCTCTTGTTACCCATAGATCCGAGATCCATAGCTCGGGACCCCCTACCCGAGGTCTGCCGGTTTTAGTACCGACATGGGGTGTCGTACATGCCCTCGTTGGCATTTTCTTCTCAGTGGCGGGGATTGTTTTTGTAAGGGTCTATGCTTCTTCATGTATGACTCTGGGCTTTTCACACAAAAACGTTAAACCAATAGCAAATATATCACCAAATGTACTATCTTGGGTTCTGTGTACAGGCTATGGGGATACAGAAATTGTGATAATGACATATGATCAATGCCGATTAATGCCGAATATTTGAAGCAAACATCTTTTAAACATTAGTCAAGTCTAGCTTTCCTCTTTGCTTGCAAAAGCCATGCATTTACTATATATGCTAAGGCTTAAAAGTGTCATGATGGAGTTGCAACAACCTGCAGTCTAGATGCGAAAGAATTAAAGGCTTCAGATTTGAACTCCCTGCACAACAGCTTGGTGTACTTATACCTTACTTTAACATGTTTGTCTATTTTTTGCAGGTTGGTGCACTAGAAGCAAACGGAATAAAGGCGATCACTACACAAGTTAAAACTGACGGTTGGATGGTTTGTCTATTTTTTGCAGGTTGTTCATGTAGTTCCATCCTGTGACATGACTTCACGTTGTTCTCATCTAGAATAACTTAGTAACATTCAGTCGTCATTGTAGATTTGTCTATTTACCAGCAGACAGTAAAGAAAATTATCATTGAGGAACAGAAAATATATAATTAGATTAGATTTAATATCATGAAAAGTGCATCAAAATAATTCTGGAATTTTAAACCATTTACTTACAAACTATTTTTTTGCGGGTGTTTACTTACGAACTCAATAAGAAAATTACAATCGAAGTTCTGTGTTGTAGTTTTTGCTCATGTATAAAACAGTCCAACTTGTTTTTACTGTTATGTGTGGACAAAAGCTGCATAAAGCGATTTTGTTATTTATTTATTTTTAGAGCGGAGGCATCTGCCCGGCCTTGATAATGAGGCCCTAACAAAGTACGAAGTGCAACACACACACAAAGGATGGCACAAAGGCCGAAGTACGGATACAAGCCAACAGGCCACTAACGACGACACAGCGCCGGGCATAGCGCAGACGGCACAACCCACACGAGGGCGAAGACGAGATCGAGGCGGCGCCCAACCGATGAAGACCCCTATCTCGCAAGACGCCGAAGCTCAGTGCACCTTGCCCGCACCCTTGACGCGAGCAACTCCACGCTTCCTCTGTCCTTTGGCTTCGCCAGGAGCTTCCACAGTTGTAGAAAGGAGACCAATTTGTACAAAAGATCAGCCGGATGGCGGATAAATTTTCCCTCCATGAGGGCTTTGTTCCTCGTGGTCCACAAGGCCCAAGATGCGGCCCCAAAGACCAGCCAAGCAAACCTCTGATCCCTCCTCGGAGCGTCTCGGATCAATCTATATAAGTCACTGAATCCGCTCGGGTTCCAGGAACACCCAACCGCCTCTCTAATCGAACTCCAAACAAAGCGAGCCATGATACATCGAAATAAAATATGATCCCTATTTTCGGGATGACCGCACCAGATGCATAGGCCATCACCCGGGCCATGTCGTTTTTGCACTTGGTCACCACTAGTAATGCGATTCCTGGCCACTTGCCAAAGGAAAATTTTAATCTTAGCCGGCATACGCGCCTTCCAAATCCCACTTAAATCACAAATATTGTTAGTTTTTAAGATTTCTCTATAAAGGGAACCCGTTGAGAAACACCCCGAAGCCTCAAGTTTCCATTTCACCTCATCACGCCTTTATTATAAGTCAGTGCTGATGACTGCTCGATCTAACTTCACGAGTTATGCATGCGCAAATGTGACGAGAAAATCTTGTTCTTATGTCTATGAGTAGTTGTCTAGAAATAATTGTTTCTAAGTAGTTAGTCATATATAGTCCCTCCCAATCAATAATTACTTTCCGAAGCTAAACAACATTCAACCTTTCACAAAAAAAAATGTATAGCATGTGATTTACTCCCTCCATCCCATCCCACTATATAAGAGCATTTTTTTCAAGCTAGTAGTTACTAATGGAAGGGTCACCCAATTCACAACATTCGCAAACTTGACATAGCCTTAAAAAAAAATATCTTTTAACGATCTTGTTGCCTTTTCTTTTATCATGTTTTCATTATACTCCCTCGGTCCGGAATTACTTGTCGGAGAAATGGATGTATCTAGAATTATTTTAGTTCTATATACATCTATTTTTATTCATTTCTGCAACAAGTAATTCCGGATGGAGGGAATATTAACTTATACTGTAGTATCAAGTGGATAAAACATATTGAGTATACAGCCGTCCTTTGTATATGCAGTGATATTAGCACACAACACAAATTCAAATTAACCTGAAAACACCAACGATGTGCCACAAACCTTATTTGATCGATCAACAGTTCAACACATGATCATGTTCAACAGTTCAACACATGATCATCACAGTTATAATTAAGGCCCTCCTTGATCGCTGCCATAAACAATGCATGCATGCGCCTATCTAGCCAGTTAATTACCAATTAACGGCGATGCAATGCTCTAACAACACAGATCGATCGACAAGTTGATGGAGACGGCAGCCGGCCGCTTCCTGCGATCGATCATTCCTTTGCCACGGTTCACGAGGACACGCCGACGCCGAGGAAGTCGATGAACGGTGGCGCATCCTTCGTTTTCAGTGGCTCGTCGCCGTCGACATGGTAATCCTTCCTGCGGTGATGATCATGGCCGCCACGGCCATCCAACGCTAGGTCTTCTCTTGAAGGTGGAGAGGAGAAGGCGATGGAGAGAGAAGACGGCGCCGCCGGTTGCTTGCCGCCGTCCAGGTAGCTACTGTACCTTGACAGCAAGCTCTTGCTTGCTGAAGTGCCGTAGCCATTGAACAGTACTGGAGTAGAAGAAGGCGCCACTGCCGCCGCCGCCGGCGGTGAGCCGAAGAAACCGCCACCACTAGGCTTGGAGAAGCCAAAGCAGAACGAGGCAGCCGATGCGCCGGCGAAGTCGAGCTGGGCGCCGCCGCTGTAGGAGTAGGACGGGAAGGTGGACGAGGCGGCCTTGGCGAGGAGCCTGCAGCGCTCGCGGCTGCGGCGGGCCCTGACGACGTGCCAGTGGTTCTTGACGGCGTTGTCAGTGCGGCCAGGAAAATGGCGGGCGATGAGAGCCCACTTGTTGCCGTGGACGCGGTGCGCCGCTAGCAGACGCTCCTCCTCTTCCTCCGTGAACGGCCGCTTGTTGATCCGCGGGTCAAGCTGGTTGAACCACCGGAGACGGCAGCTCTTGCCTACAATTAATTACCATAAATTAGTTTTAAATATTAGAAATAAAATTGAAAACTTAGCAGGTCAGGGAAATACATTCTAAGTAATTATTCATAATGAAAGAAATTCATAATTCAGTGTAATTCATTGGCGAATGAAGAATTCGTAGTTTTTTTTATTTTGGCGAATGGAGAATTCATGGTTAAGTAGTGCAATTTTGCAAGGACGTGAAATTCTAATATAGCAGCGTAATGTTGTAGGATTGTGCGACAAATTAATCGGGCGAGTAATTACATAATTAACACACTCAAGAGAGTAGGTCAGGGCACATAAAGGTTATTGCGTACAGATCGATTTAGTTGCATCAACCTGCATGCATGCCTGAGAGAGACGAGTGAAGAAATCTTCTCATTAGGCTAAGCTGTGTAGGTGATCAACTCTTGACACATGCATCCATATATACATGGATTTTTCACATGTATAAACATAAAACTAACCGTTCTTTGCCTGGTGATTATCTAGTGTTCGTTGTTTCAGTCTTGTTAGTAAGAACACACCCTACCGTATCTTTTACATTAAGGAACTGTACATGGTTTTAGTTATGTTGTTGCTTCCCTTTACCTCATAGTATGTAACTTTTTTTTGTGAAAAATATTATGCAACTATATGTTTCTGGAGAAAATTGTTTCAGTGAACCTAAAAGAGGTGATTTAGAATAAAGATGCATGCATGCTAATTTCACCTAGTTCTTGAATTTTGCAAGCTAGTAGTCATGCACATGAAACCTTGTGTCCATAATTTCTTCTTCAATCTAGAACAAGCATTTCAGGGATATAACTAATTCCGAACTTCTAAAAAATTTATGTATCAATTAGACAAAAATCACTTAATCGTACCTGTTTGCCTTTATGGCCATCAGACTAGATTTTTCTTTGGTCTAAAAAAAGTAACACTGATCTTTCCAAATTTCCGAAAATATTAGGAGAATTGTGTATCATTCCATTGAAGCGCCTTGAAAGATAGCAAAAGTTACATCCACAAGCACAGCAAGAGAACTATATAGCCACCCCAGAACAAATTCAACTCGTCATCGTGCACACTAATGAACAACTTATATGATGCTAATGTTTTTTTGGTATATAGTATGGAAGAAAAATTCACTAACGAGACACAATTTTAATTAACTTCTACCTAGAAAAACAACTTATATCTCCAAGATACCCAAAAACTAAAGCCCAGCGCAAATATCATTCCCCTCGAGGAAGGAATTTTTTGGTAGATGGTACACGCGCATAGCTAAAATAATCCGACCATGCAGAAATTGGTATGGCAAACTGAACCAAGATGCGTAGATCATCTACTTCGTGAGCACAAATCGCATCAACCAAAGTCAATTTCTTAAGTTCATATGCATCAACATCACCTCAAAAAGAAAATTAAGAAACATTTCTTGTTGGAAACAGATCGGTGATCAAAGAGATAGACCAGCAGTTCCACCCACCTGATCTGCCCTCGAGCTTCTCGGCTATGGAGTTCCAGTTCTGGGGGCCGTACTTCTCCACGAGCTGACGCAGCTTCTCGTCCTCCCCCGGCCGCCAGTGGCCTCTCGGGCACAAGGACGACGGCTTCGCGCCGCCTTCCGATGTGTTGGTCGTCGACGACGATGCCGCCATCGGCCGGAGAAGAAGAGAACGAGATCGAAGCCTGGCTCGCGAGAGAGCTCCGAGCTGCGCGCGCTTGAGAGAGGGGAAGCTAATGCGTTTTTGGTCCCTAATGAGCTAATGGCCACAAGTCAGAGGGGCGTACGTATATAGAGGTAGAGTGAGAGAGAAGGCTATGGTGTGTGTGCTAGCTTTACCCACACACACGCACGCACGCAGGTAATGACACGCATGTTGGGCTAGGGTTTGGGGAAGAGGTCCTTTTAGTTTAGTTTTACACGACAAGAGAGAGGGCCGGGGGAGCTGTGAATGATGCATGCACGCTCACATACACCGCTAATGGAGTATTCAACATCTCTCTTTCTCTTGTGTGCGTGTGTGTAGGGCTAGCTACCGTGTGTCCATGTCATCTCTATCTCCCACCAACTTGCCCCGTTTGGCTATTCGCCAGAGACCACTCCTCTCACAGCCCCCATCCAACACAAACCTATCCCCGGCCGGATTACTTCCAGCTGCAATATTTGTACTTCTTCTCTAACTTCACTAACAATATTCTCCCCCCTCCCCTCCTCCATCTGCAATGCAAAGACATCATCAACTTTCTTAACAAACGATCTTATCTAAACAACTCCCTGCCCTGTTGTACGTGTTCTTGACGCTTCTTTTCAATTACGTATGCCGTTTGTTCTGACACCTATTTATATTACATCACAGATCAAACGGCACTTTCTTATGATCTTATGTTCCATGTAGTACAATAATTCCTCCATATGTACGCATCTCATTTACACTAGATGAAAAAGTTGAGAGAGGTTGTTATGGTCAACATCTGGGTGCATCCCCAAGAGGGCAAACCGTTCTATCCCAGCCATTACAGCCATACACAAAAACAGCAGCCGTAGTAATGGCCAATGAGCTAGCACACACACAAGGAAGGTGGTTGGCTGCCTGCATCCTGCAGAGCAGAAGCCCAAAACCTGCAAACCTTTGCAGCATGGGATGTGCTGCAGAAATGGGATGCATTCAAGCGTTCCATGCCGCCCACTGTTCGTTCTGTATGGGTGATATGGAGTAACATGCATATCTTGATGTGAGCGAGAACAGTAGATCGGTACATGCATATGCACTCTGCGCCGTAAATGTGACCATCAGCATGTGGCCTGCAGGGATGTTGCTCTGCACTATTAATTGCTAGTACGTTTGTTGTACTACTACTACACATGTAACTAAGCAAAACGCATGCGCTCTCCAAGGGGTGTCCAGTGTCCTGTCCTTCATTGGTACATTTAATTTGTACTTGCAGAACAAAAGGTTGAAGGGTGAACAGTTTATATTCAAAAAATGGGTTTTACAACGATTTTCCAGGAGACCGGAGAAAACATGAACTGTAGCAGCATTTGGGAGACTAGATTGCAGAACAAAAAAAAGTCAAACCTGCGAATATATTAGTTGCTATACTAGTCCTTCCAGCTTTGTCTTTGCATGTACAGATGGTCAATATTTTGCTCAACTGTTTGCGAGTGAACATCTTATAGCATATATATGGTCAATACTTTGCTCAACTTAACTGAAGGCTGCGCCAGCTACCAGTATTAGAAAATGTACAAGAGTGTTGCTGCGTAGAGCAGAATTAACACTCATGCATAGCTTTGTTCTGGTATGACTTGGCTTTTTCCTGACATGCTTTTTGTGTGTGTGTGCGTTGGTTTTGGTTGTCTGCATCCTAGCTATGCAAAGTCTGGGTGTGTGCTCATTGTGTATGTATCTCCTACTTGATGCTTCATGCTGAGTCAATAAAATTCACTCATTGTAGAAAAAACAGAATTAACACTCATAAAAAACTAAAAGGCTTACTGCTTAGACGTTCCTATAACTAACCCTAAGAATATGACTAAAACTGATCAACCCTTCCACCCAAAATATGTAACATTGATAGCTCTTGTTTGGTTTAGCAAGGCAAGCACATATTTATGCAAATGGAATAGGAAACTGCTTAGCATAACTAAGTGAGGAAGTAGGCCCCAACAACAATGGACAAAATGCACATCCATAGCAAACTGCGGAAATCTGATGCAACCACTAACCAAAACATGCACTACACATATATATTCATTCCTAGCTACAAGTGTGAATAGACAAATATATCTCGGTTTTTACAGCATATACAAAGTGATTTTTTGCTGACCGAGACTTTTTTCATTTTCAGGGTTTTAGTTAATTAAATCACCAAAAAAAATGCCATCAGCTCATTGGCTATAAGTAGCCTATCCGCAACAAGTATGGCAGTGCCACCTGCTTAAACGTACACTTCGCGGATGCACCCGATTGCAATAGCTTTCCATATTAAACATGTGGTCACCCATCACAAATACGCCCCCCTAAATTTTGTAGTCAAAGTAGTTTCACCCGTGAGATGCCGACGTTGAAAATTTGGGCGCCAACAACCTATTAACAATGACTTGAATACAGTTTCAGGTTACGAATTCCGTTCCAAGAAAGTGCGATTGATAACGCACTCGCAACCGCTGATATTATATGAACCATTGTTTAATTAGTGCATAAGTTAATACAGGTTAGTTTGTGAGTCTGACTTGGCATGTGTTGAGGGTGTAGCTTTAGCTTGCTGCTTTGGAATTAGAATCGGTTCCAGAAAGGTTTTGGTGATATCAACAGGTGTTGTGAACCTTGAAGGAAAAAGCAGCCAAAGTTACCACAAGATCAAGATCAATGTAGTTTTACACAAGTTTTAGGCTGGTAAAGGATTGAGAGCTTTGACAAATCATGACTACAAGAGCTAATTGAATATCTTAATGAATCCTAACTAATATAACATGCATTAGGCACACATGCAGTCGGCATATCCGTTGATCGTTTCGATCAAATTGTTTTAATCTAACTATTTTTGTCGTGAAGGTTTTTTTTTTTAGCCTAAACCGTAGAACAGTAGTTCTACGGTATTTTCATAAATTAAAATATATACAAAGTTCAATACAAGTTTCAGTCACCCAGTACCCGTTTTGTGAAACATAAAAGAGATTACAAGTTCTGTACTAGCCAACTACTGATCAAATCAGCCTTCTTCTGCTTTGCTCTGATTTTAGTTACTTCAAGTCCCTCTTTTAGATAGTACTTCCATGTGTCATAGTGAGGTGGTGCACTTCTGAAGATCTTGTCATTTCTGGTCAACCATATGCTCCAGCAGCCCATTATAATGATCTCCATAGCAATGTCTGAAGGCAGGTTGTTGATAGAGAGTAGAATTTCGTCGCGAAGGTTCCTAATCATTTGCCATTAAGTAGTCGACACGATGACATGGATAATCCCGAAAAGGAACCAAAAGAGCTCCCCAGCTGTATAGCTGACATGTCTAGAGGGAGTTGTATAGCTGGCCACGCCACATTCCTGACATAATAATTAACTGATTTCGTCAGGCAACGCTAATTTTGGAGATTGACACGCTAACTTTTCTTGTATAATTGTGATTGTTAAACGGTATGTTGACTCAGCTAGGGAATTAAATAGTAACAACCACGTGTGCATGATGGAGCCACCTAGGAGCATGAGAAAGAACAAGCACTGTCTAATCGACACTTGATATATAATGTCCAAAAGAGATGAGAGTTTTTCAGCCATTGATGGGGACTTGCAACCAATCCCCTCAAGAGATGGGAATGACAAGAAAACGGAAACTCTTACCAAAGTACATATGATTTCGTATCATCTTAAACAAGGAACTGAAGGTGTAGTACTATTAAACTATGGGGTGTGACCAACTACTTGAGATTCTACAATGGTTAATGAGTATGATTTTGGAAATCAATTATCTATTATGATGATGCTTGCATGTATCATTAGGGCGACAGGGGTGGCGATTCCTCGCCATAGCCACAAGGCTCCGGTTCTCCCGTCACCCGTCATCGCCGCCGGGCAAAGCCCCATGCGGTGGGCGGTGGCGGCATGACATATCTCCTCTTGCCGCCCCTTCCCCGGTCACAGTGCCATATGCCATCGTCCTCTTTCTCCCCGTCCCCCGAGCACGTCGCCATCAGGTGGTTGTTCTTCGTTGCCTGTTGGAGCCGCTCCAGCCTAAAGAATGGGGGTCATAGCCAGGAGGGTTGCGACAACCCGTTCGAGGCCGCCGGTTATCGTTCGCTGTCTGGGGCTTTCTCGTCGGGATGGGCATATGGTAGGGTTGGTCATCTCGCACATCGGGCTTCTGCTTTGAGGCTGGAGTTGCTAGGGTTTAGGGTTTTAGGGGGTAGGGCTAGGGTTGTCGTTTGATTAATAGCTTTCTCTCAACCTATTGGCATCTCAAGTTCTTATAGCATCTGATTGTAAGTCGTTAATCCAAGATATTGAAGTGAATATGGGAGGAGCTCATGCTGCCGTGATCAAAGAAGCTAATGATAGAAGAAGGGATTTCCAAGATACTTGTCTTACTCATGAGTCAAGACGTAGAAGTTAAGAAGCTGGTAGTTTAGCCCATTTTTATGTATCTCTAGATTGTTTGACACGTGTGGTTCGGTGTTACACATGATATTTTCTAACCATTCCCCCAAACTCTGTTGAATAAATAAGACGAGGTTTCTCATAATAAATAAATAAATGTACCCGTTTGTGGTGAATGCGTGGGAGTGGAAGATTGAGTAGCAATTTATTCGATTGTATGGAAGATTTCCAATCAAATCATGTATCCGTGTGCGGTTGGAAGATACGTACTACCGGTAAATGAGAAATTGTTGGTTATTGTATTGGGTCATAGCTGACCAGACCAGGTCAGCTGCAGTGCAACACGGGTGCATGGACGTCTATTGCACGTGCGCGTTGAGAAACTCTGATCAGCAGATAACTGCTTATCGTTGAAGGGTTAGAATTAAAACCATGTGACGCTGATGTTTTTGTGACCAAAAAAACAGCAATAGCACTGGTGAGAAAATCATCGCCTTAATTTTATTTTCTTAACCGACCAATCGTTAGTTGCTCTCGAGGAACAGTTCGTCATCACAGAGAACTTACCGCATGGTAATTAAGTCGCTATAGGGTTCGCATGAGTGATAATTAACCGAGACTCAGAAGAGTATGTAGCGAAGTGACCAGGTCGGGTCGTACCTAACCTAGCACGCACCGAGGAGCAGTAGATCTAGCTGAACCAGGTTGGACCAGATCAGTCTGGTTTGCTCGAGACGACGGGGCTACCTTCATCGGTTCATCCCTTCTCCCTCTGCCGCCTCTACACACAAAGAAGAGAACCGTATGCATCATGTGTGTGCATTTCCCTCTCATGGCAGTGGGGCCAGCGTGCCGGGCCTGAACCTCGGCCAAAACATTCACCGGCCGGACACAACAGTTCATTCAGATGAGTGCAAACTTCGAACCCCGGTGAAAATCGCACTGCTTTTCCTCCAGAAGTACGTGCGTACATGAGCTCCGCCGATGGTGAAGGTGTAGCTAGATCGAGTATCGGGGACGCTCCTCTCTAGTCGGCCATCCCATGTCGTCTTCGATTCGGTTGGCCACACTTGAGGCATCGACGATGTTGCCTTTTCCGGAGAGAAAAATAGCGTGGTTCATGTCGTCTCTCCAAGCAATAATCCTACTAGCAATGTGAAGAGCGACTGAACAACTGGAGCGACGCATAAAAGTACAGGTGGTGGTTGGTTTCAAACTTGAATCCAGCAGTCACTTGGCCCCAACCACACATATTCCCAAAGCAAGCCAGCAGGGGAGTGAGTTGCACCAGCCCAAAATAAGCAATCCAGCTCTCTGGCGCCTCGGCTAGACAACACACGCAAGAATCCAAGGCGCGATTAAGCTTGAAGGTGGTTTGTTATGGGAACGGACAAGTACGTGCTCGCCGGTAGATGCATGAAAGCGACGTTAAACCATGCTGCTTGGGTGTGTTTGTTTGTCACCGGAGGTAAGCCACTGAGGCAGGAGCCATTTGCGGCAAGAAGCTTAACTGGGGCTCTCCGTCCGGTGTCAGTCAAGGCCACTCAAACTCGCTGCCAGCCATCTGCTGTTTCAATGCAGAGCAGGCGCATGTGCATCGGCGCATGCATGCTTGTGTTGTTTTGTCTAACAGGGGCTTATGATGATCCAATTAATACACGGTTGGTACTAACTAGTAGCAAGTTAGAGCAGTGGATTTCCCTTATAATTAACATGAAAACTGTAGTTAGTCATGCTCACCTGTCTAGAGCAAAAATCAGTTTTATCTTCCAAGGAAGAATTTTTTTTGGTAGCGAGTCTTGCTTGCCTGGCCGGTTTCTTGTTACAGCTGTTGGACAGCCAAGACTTTGTGAACGTAGCCCATATCTGTGTTGATTTGGAGCAGCTGTGCGCACTCACCCAGCCGTATTCCGGAAGATGTTGGCTGCCATTCTCTTCAGACCATAATATGTGTATAACACCCGAGCAGTTTTTTGCGCTTTCAGGAAGTTTGTTGTGAACAGAAATCATCAGATTGAGAATACGCAGAATAACACCCAGCTTCTGGAAGTATCTCCTCAGCATCAACTTAGAGGTTGTCATTACACAGACATGACTTATGTTCTTCCAATTCCGATATCCTGGCCAAGAACGAGACTCTCCCGACCCCCGCGTCGCTCCTATCGGGCGACTCGGGGGAGACCTAGCCCGCAGCCGCCGGCTACCCCCGTCGGCGCACTCCTCTCCGCCGCTGCCGCAGGCTACGCCGCGGTGGCGGCGGCCCCATCTCCAAAGGTGGCTAGGGGGATCTGCGTTGGACGCAGGTGGCCGCAGGTGACGGCGGCGGCGTCGTCGGCGGCGATGCAGGAGTGCAGGGGAGGTGGCCCCTGCAGGTGGTGGCGGGGGCGCTGCCTCACGGTGGAGCACCGGAGGCTGTCTTGCGCGTGTTGCAGTCGGTCGGCGGCTCTGTTCTGGCTGGATCCGACGCCCACGGGGTCGGCGGCTGCAGGCGGTGGCGCGGGCGGCGCCGATGTGGTCGCGCGGCGTGCGGTGGTGGGTGAGCAGGCGCGGGGGGGGGGGGGGGGGGGGGAGTGGTTGCTGCTCGGTCTGCGGGGTCAAGTATGCCTGGATCTGGCCTTCCCGGGTAGCGGCGGCTCGGCTCGATCTGCAGTGCCTGGTCTCTGCTTGAGGGGATGGGAGGTTGGGTGGTGGCGCAGGCTCCAGGTGGTCGGCAGCGGCCTTGCCTGGGTGTTGCGGGGACTTCCTGCTACCTCCGTCGTCGCCGGTGCTCGTGGTGGGTGGTGGCGTCGGCTGTGAGCGCAGGCTGGGAGTTGGCTGCAAGTGGTGACCGTGGCTGCAGGTTGCTGGTGGTGGTTTGGGGATGTGGTCGGTGGTGGCTGCTTCGGCCAACGAAGGTGGATCGGGCCTTCTCGGCGGCTCCGATTCGTCTGGTTTGGTTGGGGCATGGTGGCTGCAGCCTTTCAGCAACGGGGGTGGCAGCTCGCTTCTTCGTGCTCGGCTGTGGCGGGTAGAGGAGCAACCAAGTCACTCAACTGCTTCTTCGAGAGTGTTCTGATCAACTGGGGCGAAAGCCTTGCCTTATCCGGAGCCGGCGACGGCGGCGTTGGTGGGCGTCGCTAACCTTCTGGAGGCATCGTTGTCATGTTGTTAATCCTCCTCGTCGGCACCCCGGGGGAAACCCCTAGTCCAGGTCTTCCTGGTTGGGATGATGGCGGCGTAACGGGTCATGGCCTTCTTGAAGGCTTATCTTTGGGGTTGACTGGTCGATGAGTGTTTGTTGTCCATGCGGTGATGGTGGTGGTGGTGGTGTGGCCGCTTGGGGTCGACGGTGGGTTGTTCGGTGGTGTTCTTTGGGGTTCGGCGGCGGTGCTTTTGGCGTCGCAGGGCGGCCATCTATTTCCCCTCGTGAAGGTGTCTCGCCTGGTGCTGTGCTCAAGACCCTCCCACGTGGCCGATGTGTGCGGCGAGCTTCATGCTCTTGGTGAATCCAGGTTCATCTTTGCCCATTGATGCGCAAGATGCCTCCCCAATGCTAATCGTTCCGATTTTCCGTGGCGGAGCTCCCAGTCAAGGTTCGTGTTTAGTGCACTCGTTGGTTGTGGATGCTCTGAGTTGTGTCGTGGGGGCTCGGCACGCACGCCAGTGTGGTGCGTTAGGCTTCTTGCAAAGTCCCGGTATTGTGATCCTCGACGACACCCACATATTTGTGTCTTTCGTGGTGATGGTCTTTCTGTCTGTTAGCTAGGCGTGCCTTGTCTTGGCCGTCCTTTTTTTCTTCTTCCTTTACAATTGTTATACCTGTACGGTTTTCGGTCCGGTTTTCCTCATAAACGGGACCAACTTGTTCAGGTTTTCGATCACGTTTTCCTTATAAACTGGATCAGCCAAAGCTTAAGAGGTGACTCTTGGCTTTGGCAGCTTTTGAGCCATATATTTAGGTGGGGACCCCTCCCCTTGGTGACCGTTTAAAAAAAATTCCGATATCCTTTTACTTGGTATTCAAAGAGCTGGCTGAGGTTTCAGAGACATAATATTTGAGAGCTAACGATAAATATGTGTTAGAGATAAAATAGGTTTAGACAACCTGCCTTGTATTTCAAGTCTATCTTTCCTCGTGTACTCTATATAATCCCTCACGAGGGTCAGATCAACACAACACAATATTCATCCATTTTATAATTTTCTACATGGTATCAGAGTGGTTTGTTCAACGACCTCCCACCACTTCCGCTCTCCCTGGGGTGCGGCACCCGGTCGATCAAAAGATTTGATCGGTTCTTTAGATTAGTTTAGATTCAAATTTCAAAATTCTTGTTAGATCAAAAATTTCTTTAGCCACCAATTAATCCCTCGACCCACAAAATCCGGTGAAAATCAGTGCAAAAATCGCAGCGCTATTGAGAACTCCATCGACTCGTTGGATCCGCTGCCCTCAGCGGCAGCAACGAAGGCAAAGAGCAACGGCAGCTCGCGGTGATGTGGCGGACACATGTGATTAGCGGAGCAAGCCTCGGCACTGCGCGTCCAGGAGCATCCGCATGCATAGACGGGCGCTGGAGCAGCCGGCCGATGCAATCGCCGGCGGGCATGGCCCAGGTAGCCTGGTGGAGCGGCGCACGTGCCCACGCGGCCAAGCCCTCGACACCAATCGCGCCATCACCATCAACTTCGATCAAGCTGAGAGATCCAGGCGCCGATCCGATCTACTTTGGCTTCCTCAACTACACCGCGTGTACGCGATGCCCGGCGACGCCACGACATCCACGACAACAGCTAAACGAGCGAATCCGGGTGAAATGACAGCGTATGTGGCGACGAAGCTACGGCGATCTGAACCACGTAGCCGGTTCGAGTCATGGAGGCAGCCAACAGCCGCCGCCGCGTCAGGGCTCCCTGAGACCTGATCTGCTCCGGCAGCCTACACATATCCAGTCGGCGCACGCGTCTACAATGATCTCAGCGGCCAACACATGCATCGGCTGGTGCAAACATCGTCAGTCGATGAACTGCATGATCGGCAGCAGCAATTTCGTACATGTGCACCGTCAAGCATCAGCTCTGCCGTCCTGCCACACATCTACTCAACAACCACCGGGTGCAAGTTACGGACATGCAGAGTAATGCTACACTAACGGACTTTTACAGGGGTTTTATAGGGTTAGCTGCAGTTGGCAAAGCGTGATTGGATAAGGGGGAGGGAGGGACCCACACTAGCTGAAAATCAGGAGGGGGCAGTTTAGATAGATGAAAGGAGCCGTAAACGTCTCTATAGGGTTCATGTGTGTAACACCCCCAGTGTCATGCTACCGTGACTCACACTAATCGTGCCATGTCATCAAGTTTAACTAAACCAAAATGCCACTTATTAAAAATCAAAGCCATTTTCAAAATTTAAAATAAAGTCAAATTATTATTTCTTCAAAAGGTAAAACTAAAATGTTTAAGTTGTTGCAAATAATCTTTTGTAATATTGGTGGTGAAGCAACATTTTGTAAAGTGTTTAAAGGCTTAAATAAATAAAATAGTGGCCAAGCAGTAAATTAAATGCTTTTTAATTTATAAAAATATTAAACTAAATATTTAATCACTAAACTTAATGTGGCAGTAGCCTAAATTATAATGATAAATTAGGTGCGAGTTTTACAAATTATAAAACTATTTGGTTTTAAAAAGTTTTGGAAAACAGAAGTTATAAAAAAATAGAAAAGAGAAAAGGCCCCTACCGCCTGGGCTAGCCCAGCCAGCCCACCTAGCCGCCCTCCACACGGTCGCCTTCCCCCCTGTACCCGACCTTGGTCGTACAGGGGAGGAGCCCCGCTGGAGCAGCTCGCCGGCGCAGCGAGGGGATAAGAGCCCCCCGGCTCTCACTCTCCCTTCCTTGGAACCCTAGCCGCCCGCTACCACCTCTCGCTCCGCCCAGATCCGCCTCGCCCTCTCCCACTCTTCCTGCTTCTCCTGCTCGTCGGACGCCAGGCCGGAGCTCGCCGACGCGAACCACCGCGCCCCCGGCCGCCTCAAACTGCACCGGCCTGTCCAGGAGGACGGGCGTGCTCCGCTTCGTCGACCCCACCCCGAGATCGACGCGGGGAGCTTCACCAGCTCCGCCCGACCGCCCCCTCTCGGCATCCGCGGCAACTACATCGTCGATCCGCGTCCCCTCGTCCACCCCGGCCCCGTACGAGCTCGCCATCGACCCTCCCCCGGGGAGCAGCGTCGATCCCCTCTCTTTTCCCCCTCGAATCAACGCCGGTCGCCGTCTCCCTCGCGCCCGAGCTCATGGCGAGCTCGCAGTCGCCTCGGCTCCGTTCGCGCGGCCGCGCGCCCGCGCGTAACACACGCCAAACTGCCCGCGCCTGCCTTCACCTTGGTCGCGCCCCTGTGCCGCCCGCGCGCGCCCGCGGGCCAGTGTGCTTGTGCTCGCTGCTCTGCTTTGCTGCTACTGCCGCTGCGCTGCTTGTCGCGCCCGCCTCTGCCTCTCGCCGCGCTCGCGCTGCCGCTGTCACCCATGTCCTCTGTTGGCGCTGCTACTGCCCTCCCCTATTGCGCCGCCCCATCCACCTCCGCTCCACCGCACCAGGCCGTGACCGCTTCGGGTAGCGCGCCTGCCCCGCCGCTGCTTGCGCGCGCGCCCCGCCTACACGTCGTCCGCGCCCAACCGCCGGCGCTACCCACGCTCACCGTCGCCCGCCGCTCCCAGCGCGTTGTGCCGCTCGTGGCCACGTTCGGCCATGACCGCCGGCGCCTCCCTGATGCGTGCGTGTGTGCCTGCCGCACCAGTGCCACCGCCACGTGGGTCCGGTCTCTTTTAGTTTTAATTAGGGCCTAACCCCCCTGTTAACCCCCTGTTAGCGTTTAACCCTTTTTTTAGTAAGTTAATTGTTAACTAGTGACCCTAGACATGTGGGCCACACCAACTTTAATTAACCTTTTAAATAAGTTAAAAGCACTGTTAAAGTAAGTGACACTGACACACAGGCCGCACTGGCCTGGTTGAACAGTCAACGCTGACTGGTTGACTTGCTGACGGGCGGTGACCATTCAACTGGGGCCCACCAGTCAGCCCCTGTATGCAATGGCTAGGTACACCCTGCTGTGTGCCCGTAGCTTTTTTTACTTTTAATCTTTTCGAAATAAAATAATTCAGAAAATTTAGAAAATCAATAAAACTTTGAAAAATCATATAGAATAATCTGTAGCTCGGATGAAAATAATTTATATATGAAAATCGATCAGAAAAAATATGAAGAATCCGAATATGCACTCCGTTCATTTGTCACGTGCCCTAACATAGCGAACATGGAGCCGTCCCCTCTCTTTCATTTGTCCGAAAAAGGCCAAATGCCGGGAAAACACCTCGGATGTTTCCCGCTCGTCAATAACACCTAGCACTGCGTTAGGTCACACCTAGCCAAGTGTTTTGCCATGTCTTGCTTTGTGATGCTATTGTTTGCTCTATTATTTATTGTGTTCCCCTCTGTTACATCTTTTCCGGTAGACCCCGAGACCACTGTTGATCCAGTGATCGACTACTTCACCGTCGAGGGTCGTATTTGTCTGCCGAGCAACCAGGGAAGCAAATCCCCTTGATCATTCCGATATCGCCCATTCTATTCTCTCTCATGCTTGCATAGATTTTGCTAATGTGATTGAGTGCTCCTATTCTGATGCATAGCCTGCTTTGTAACCTGCTATTGTTACCTACCTGCTTATCCTATATGCTTAGTATAGGGTGGTTAGTGATCCATCAGTGACCCCTCACCTTTTCCCTATTGCCCCTGCTGGATTACCAGGTGACTCGATCAAAGTGATCAACGTCCAGGGCCCGACACATCACATCACACCCCATTTAGTTGTACGACTCTGCAGAGTACTATCGAGTGCGAGGGTGATACCTCGTATAGCACTTCTAATGTTAACTCTGTAGTGTAGCTAATCGGTCATGGTCTTCGAGGGTGATTCCTCCTTCATCACTCCCGATAACGACTCTGTCGTGCAACCCCTCAAGTGTGGACCATCGAGGGTGATTCCTCCAAGTCCACCATGACGGTTACATCGAGTGGGAATCCATCGAGGGTGATTCCTCGGGTTTCCCTTGTGTTTTGGACACACGGTTACTTTGACTTTAACACAGAACCATGTTGAAGTCGGGTCGGCCCTGAGGGGTACAGCCGAGTTGATGTGTAGCGGGTTGACCTAGAGGGTACCCGCGAGAATTCTACGAGGCACGGCCGGGCATCCGGGCCCTTGTCATAAGTCCACGAGACGGGGCGACGGGGTCACATGATTGTGAGTCTCTGCTCATTACCGCGCGCTCAAACGACCACTAAGGGGATGGGAGGTTGGGTGGTGGCGCAGGCTCCAGGTGGTCGGCAGCGGCCTTGCCTGGGTGTTGCGGGGACTTCCTGCTACCTCCGTCGTCGCCCGCGGCCCGCCTGCTCCCCACCACCGCACGCCGCGCGACCACATCGGCGCCGCCCGCGCCACCAGCCTGCCAGCCGCCGACCCCGTGGGCGTCGGATCCAGCCAGAACAGAGCCGCCGACCGAACTGCGACAACAGCGCAAGACAGCCTCCGGTGCTCCACCGTGAGGCAGCGCCCCCGCCACCACCTGCAGGGGCCACCTCCCCTGCACTCCTGCATCGCCGCCGACGACGCCGCCGCCGTCACCTGCGGCCACCTGCGTCCAACGCAGATCCCCCTAGCCACCTTTGGAGATGGGGCCGCCGCCACCGCGGCGTAGCCTGCGGCAGCGGCGGAGAGGAGTGCGCCGACGGGGTAGCCGGCGGCTCGGGCTAGGTCTCCCCCGAGTCGCCCATAGGAGCGACGGGGGTCGGGAGAGTCTCGTTCTGGCCAGGATATCTAATTGGAAGAACATAATTCATGTCTGTGTAATGACACCTCTAAGTTGATGCTGAGGAGATACTTCCAGAACTGGGTGTTATTCTGCGTATTCTCAATCTGATGATTTCTGTTCACAACAAACTTCCTGAAAGCGCAAAAAAACTGCTCGGGTGTTATACACATATTATGGTCTGAAGAGAATGGCAGCCAACCTCTCCGGAATACGGCTGGTGAGTGCGCACAGCTCTCCAAATCAACACAGATATGGGCTACGTTCACAAAGTCTTGGCTGTCCAACAGCTGTAACAAGAAACCGGCCAGGCAAGCAGACTCGCTACCAAAAAAAATTCTTCCTTGGAAGATAAAAACTGATTTTTGCTCTAGACAGGTGAGCATGACTAACTACAGTTTTCATGTTAATTATAAGGGAAATCCACTGCCTATACTTGCTACTAGTTGTACCAACCGTGTATTAATTGGATCATCATAGCCCCTGTTAGACAAAAAACACAAGCATGCATCCCGATGCACATGCGCCTGCTCTGCATTGAAACAGCAGATGGCTGGCAGCGAGTTTGAGTGGCCTTGACTGACACCGGACGGAAGCCCCAGTTAAGCTCTTTGCCGCAAATGGCTCCTGCCTCAGTGGCTTACCTCCGTTGACAAACAAACACACCACACACCAAGCAGCATGGTTTAACGTCGCTTTCATGCATCTACCGCGAGCACGTACTTGTCCGTTCCCAACAAAAACCACCTTCAAGCTTAATCGGCGCTTGGATTCTTGCGTGTGTTGTCTAGCCAGGCGCCAGAGAGCTGGATTGCTTATTTTGGGCTGGTGCAACTCACTCCCCTGCTGGCTTGCTTTGGGAATATGTGTGGTTGGGGCCAAGTGACTGCTGATTCAAGTTTGAAACCAACCACCACCTGTACTTTTATGCGTCGCTCCAGTTGTTCAGTCGCTCTTCACATTGCTAGTAGGATTATTGCTTGGAGAGACGACATGAACCACGCTATTTTTCTCTCCGGAAAAGGCAACATCGTCGATGCCTCAAGTGTGGCCAACCGAATCGAAGACGACATGGGATGGCCGACGAGAGGGAGCGTCCCCGATCTCGATCTAGCTAAACCTTCACCATCGGCGGAGCTCAGTACGCACGTACTTCTGGAGGAAAAGCAGTGCGATTTCACTCACCGGGGTTCGAGTTTGCACTCATCTGAATGAACTGTTGTGTCCGGCCGTGAATGTTTTGGCCGAGGTTCGGCCCCACGCTGGCCCCACTGCCATGAGAGGAAATGCACACACATGATGCATACGGTTCTCTTCTTTGTGTGTAGAGGCGGCAGAGGGAGAAGGATGAACCGATGAAGTTAGCCCGTCGTCTCGAGCAAACCAGACTGATCTGGTCCAACCTGGTTCAGCTAGATCTATGCTCTCGGTGCGTGCTGAGGTTAGTACGACCCGACCGGTCACTTCGCTACATACCTCTCTGAGTCTCGGTTAATTATCACTCATGCGAACCCTATAGGCGACTTAATTACCATGCGGTAAGTTCTCTGTGATGACGAACTGTTCCTCGAGAGCACCTAACGATTGGTCGGTTAAGAAAATAAAATTAAGGCGATGATTTTCTCACCAGTGCTATTGCTGTTTTTTTGGTCACAAAAACATCAGCGTCACATGGTTTTAATTCTACACCCCTTACCGATAAGCAGTTATCTCTGATCAAGTTTCTCAACGCGCACGTGAAATAGCTCCATGCACCCGTGTTGCACTGCCACTGACCTGGTCTGGTCAGCTATGACCCAATACAATAACCAACAATTTCTCATTTACCGGTAGTACGTATCTTCCAACCGCACAGGATACATGATTTGATTGGAAATCTTCCATACAATCGAATAAATTGCTACTCAATCTTCCACTCCCACGCATTCACCACAAACGGGTACATTTATTTATTTATTATGAGAAACCTCGTCTTATTTATTCCAGAGTTTGGGGAATGGTTGAAAATATCATGGTAACACCGAACCACACGTGTCAAACATCTAGAGATACATAAAATGGGCTAAACTACCAGCTTCTTAACTTCTACGTCTTGACTCATGATAAGACAAGTATCTTGAAATCCCTTCTTCTATCATTAGCTCTTTGATCACGGCAGCAGCATGAGCTCCTCCATATTCACTTCAATATCTTGGATTAACGACTTACAATCAGATGCTATAAGAACTTAGATGCCAATAGGTTGGAAAAAGCTTTAATCAAACGACAACCCTAGCCCCCTACCCTAAAACCCTAACCCTAGCAACTCCAGCCTCAAGCAGAAGCCCGATGTGCATGACACCAAACCATATGCCCATCCCGACGAGAAAGCCCCAGACAGCGAACGATAACCGGCGGCCTCAACGGGTTGTCGCAACCCTCCTGGCTATGACCCCCATTCTTTAGGCTGGAGCGGCTCCAACAGGCAACGAGGAACAACACCTGATGGCGACGTGCTCGGGGGACGGGGAGAAAGAGGACGATGCATATGGCACTGTGACCGGGGAAGGCGGCGCAAGAGGAGATATGTCATGCCGCACCGCCCACCGCATGGGGCTTTGCCCGGCGGCGATGACGGGTGACGGGAGAAACCGAGCCTTGTGGCTATGGCGAGGAATCGCCACCCCTGTCGCCCTAATGATCCATGCAGCATCATCATAATAGATAATTGATTTCCAAAATCATACTCATTAACCATTGTAGAATCTCAAGTAGTTGTCCACCCCATAGTTTTAATAGTACTACACCTTCAGTTCCTTGTTTAAGATGATACGAAATCATATGTACTTTGGTAAGAGTTTCCGTTTTCTTGTCTTCCCATCTCTTGAGGGGATTGGTTGGCAAGTCCCCATCAATGGCTGAAAAACTCTCATCTCTTTTGGACATATATCACAATGTCGATTAGACAGTGCTTGTTCTTTCTCATGCTCCTAGGTGGCTCCATCATGCACACGTGGTTGTTACTATTAATTCCCTAGCTGAGTCACAATACCGTTTAAACAATCACAATTATACAAGAAAAGTTGCGTGTCAATCTCCAAAATTAGCGTTGCCTGACGAAATCAGTTAATTATTATGTCAGGAATGGGGCGTGGCCAGCTATACAACTCCCTCTAGACATGTCAGCTATACAGCTGGGGAGCTCTTTTGGTTCCTTTTCGGGATTATCCATGTCATCGTGTCGACTACTTAATGGCAAATGATTAGGAACCTTCGCGACGAAATTCTACTCTCTATCAACAACCTGCCTTCAGACATTGCTATGGAGATCATTATAATGGGCTGCTGGAGCATATGGTTGACCAGAAATGACAAGATCTTCAGAAGTGCACCACCTCACTATGACACATGAAGTACTATCTAAAAGAGGGACTTGAAGTAACTAAAATCAGAGCAAGGCAAGAAGAGGCTGATTTGATCAGTAGTTGGCTAGTACAGAACTTGTAATCTCTTTTATGTTTCACAAAACGGTACTGGGTAGGTGACTGAAACTTGTATTGAACTTTGTATATATTTTAATTTATGAAAATACCGTAAACTACTGTTCTACGGTTTAGGCTAAAAAAAAAAACCTTCACGACAAAATAGTTAGATTAAAACAATTTGATCGAAACGATCAACGGATATGCCGACGGCATGTGTGCCTAATGCATGTTATATTAGTTGGATTCATTAGATATTCAATTAGCTCTTGTAGTCATGATTTGTCAAAGCTCTCAATCCTTTACCAGCCTAAAACTTGTGTAAAACTACATTGATCTTGATCTTGTGGTAACTTGGCTGTTTTTTTTCCTTCAAGGTTCACAACACCTGTTGATATCAACACAACCTTTCTGGAACCGTTCTAATTCCAAAGCAGCAAGCTAAAGCTACACCCTCAACACATGCCAAGTCAGACTCACAAACTAACCTGTATTAACTTATGCACTAATTAAACAATGGTTCATATAATATCAGCGGTTGCGAGTGCGTTATCAATCCACTTTCTTGGAACGGAATTCGTAACCTGAAACTGTATTCAGTCATTGTTAATAGGTTGTTGGCGCCCAAATTTTCAACGTCGGCATCTCACGGGTGAAACTACTTTGACTACAAAATTTAGGGGGGCGTATTTGTGATGGGTGTCCAAATGTTTAATATGGAAACTATTGCAATCGGGTGCATCCGCGAAGTGTACGTTTAAGCAGGTGGCACTGCCATACTTGTGTCGGATAGGCTACTTATAGCCAATGAGCTGATGGCATTTTTTTGGTGATTTAATTAACTAAAACCCTGAAAATGAAAAAAGTCTCGGTCAGCAAAAAAATCACTTTGTATATGCTGTAAAAACCGAGATATATTTTGTATTCACACTTGTAGCTAGGAATGAAATAATATGTGTAGTGCATGTTTTGGTTAGTGGTTGCATCAGATTTCCGCAGTTTGCTATGGATGTGCATTTTGTCCATTTTTTTGGGGCCTACTTCCTCCTTAGTTATGCTAAGCAGTTTCCTATTCCATTTGCATAAATATGGCTTGCCTTGCTAAACCAACAAGAGCTATCAATGTTACATATTTTGGGTGGAAGGGTTGATCAGTTTTAGTCATATTCTTAGGGTTAGTTATAGGAACGTCTAACATAAGCCTTTAGTTTTTATAGAGTGTTAATTCTGTTTTTTCTACAATGAGTGAATTTTATTGACTCAGCATGAAGCATCAGTAGGAGATACATACACAATGAGCACACACCCAGACTTTGCATAGCTAGGATGCGACAACCAAAACCAACGCACACACACCAAAAAGCATGTCAGGAAAAAGCCACGTCATACCAGAACAAAGCTATGCATGAGTGTTAATTCTGCTCTACGCAGCAACACTCTTGTACATTTTCTAATACTGGTAGCTGGCGCAGCCTTCAGTTAAGTTGAGCAAAGTATTGACCATATATATGCTATAAGATGTTCACTCGCAAACAGTTGAGCAAAATATTGACCATCTGTACATGCAAAGACAAAGCTGGAAGGACTAGTATAGCAACTAATATATTCGCAGGTTTGACTTTTTTTTGTTCTGCAATCTAGTCTCCAAATGCTGCTACAGTTCATGTTTTCTCCGGTCTCCTGGAAAATCGTTTTAAAAACCCATTTTTTGAATATAAACTGTTCACCCTTCAAACCTTTTGTTCTGCAAGTACAAATTAAATGTACCAATGAAGGACAGGACACTGGACCACCCCTTGGAGAGCGTGCGTTTTGCTTAGTTACATGTGTAGTAGTAGTACAACAAACGTACAGCAATTAATAGTGCAGAGCAACATCCCTGCAGGCCACATGCTGATGGTCACATTTACGGCGCAGAGTGCATATGCATGTACCGATCTACTGTTCTCCTCACATCAAGATATGCATGTTACTCTCCCATATCACCCATACAGAACAACAGTGGGCGGCATGGAACGCTTGAATGCATCCCATTTCTGCAGCACATCCCATGCTGCAAAGGTTTGCAGGTTTGGGTGGCTTCTGCTCTGCAGGATGCAGGCAGCCAACCACCTTCCTTGTGTGTGTGCTAGCTCATTGGCCATTACTACGGCTGCTGTTTTTTTGTATGGCTGTAATGGCTGGATAAACGGTTTGCCCTCTTGGGGATGCACCCAATGTTGCCATAACAACCTCTCTCAACTTTTTCATCTAGTGTAATAGATGCGTACATAGGAGGAATTATTGTACTACATGGAACATAAGATCATAAAAGAAGTGCCGTTTGATCTGTGATGTATATAAATAGGTGTCAGAACAAACGGCATACGTAATTGAAAAGAAGCGTCAAGAACACGTACAACAGGGCAGGGAGGTTGTTAGATAAGATCGTTTGTTAAGAAAGTTGATGATGTCTTTGCATTGCAGATGGAGGAGGGGAGGGGGGAGAATATTGTTGGTGAAGTTAGAGAAGAGTACAAATATTGCAGCTGGAAGTAATCCGGCCGGGGATAGGTTTTTTGGATGGGGCTGTGAGAGGATGGTCTCTCTGCGAATAGCCCAACGGCAGTTGTGGGAGATAGAGATGACATGGACACACGGTAGCTAGCCCTACACACACGCACACAAGAGAAAGAGAGATGTTGAATACTCCATTAGCGGTGTATGTGAGCGTGCATGCATCATTCACAGCTCCCCGGCCCTCTCTCTTGTCGTGTAAAACTAAACTAAAAGGACCTCTTCCCCAAACCCTAGCCCAACATGCGTGTCATTCCCTGCGTGCGTGCGTGTGTGTGGGAAAGCTAGCACACACACCATAGCCTTCTCTCTCACTCTACCTCTATATCGTAGCCCCCTCTGACTTGTGGCCATAGCTCATTAGGGACCAAAACGCATTAGCTTCCCCTCTCTCAAGCGCGCGCAGCTCGGAGCTCTCTCGCGAGCCAGGCTTCGATCTCGTTCTCTCTTCTTCTCCGGCCGATGGCGGCATCGTCGTCGACGACCAACACATCGGAAGGCGGCGCGAAGCCGTCGTCCTTGTGCCCGAGAGGCCACTGGCGCCGGGGGAGGACGAGAAGCTGCGTCAGCTCGTGGAGAAGTACGGCCCCCAAAACTGGAACTCCTAGCCGAGAGCTCGAGGCAGATCAGGGGTGGTGGAACTGCTGGTCTATCTCTTTGATCACCGATCTGTTTCCAACAAGAAATGTTTCTTAATTTTCTTTTTGAGGTGATGTTGATCTATGAACTTAGAAATTGACTTTGGTTGATGCGATTTGTGCTCCCGAAGTAGATGATCTACTACGCATCTTGGTTCATGTTTGCCATACCAATTTCTGCATGGTCGATTATTTTAGCTATGGCGCGTGTACCATCTACAAAAAATTCCTTCCTCGAGGGGAATGATATTTGCGCTGGCTTTAGTTTTTGGGTATCTTGGAGATATAAGTTGTGTTTTCTAGGTAGAAGTTAATTAAAATTGTGTCTCGTTAGTGAATTTTTCTTCCATACTATTACCAAAAAAACATTAGCATCATATAAGTTGTTCATTAGTGGTGCACGATGACGAGTTGAATTTGTCTGGGGTGGCTATATAGTTCTCTTGCGTGCTTGTGATGTACTTTTGCTATCTTTCAAGGCGCTTCAATGGAATGATACACAATTCTCCTAATATTTTCGGAAATTTGGAAGATCAGTGTGTACTTTTTTTAGACCAAAGAAAAATCTAGTCTGATGGCCATAAAGGCAAACAGGTACGATTAAGTGATTTTTGTCTAATTGATACATAAATTTTTTAGAAGTTCGGAATTAGTTATATCCCTAAGAATGCTTGTTCTAGATTGAAGAGAATTATGGACACAAGGTTCCATGTGCATGACTACTAGCTTGCAAATTCAAGAACTAGGTGAAATTAGCATGCATGCATCTTTATTCTAAATCACCTCTTTTTAGGTTCACTGAAACAATTTTCTCCAGAACATATAGTTGCTAATATTTTTCACAAAAAAAAGTTACATACTATGAGGTAAAGGGAAGCAACAACATAACTAAAACCATGTACAGTTCCTTAATGTAAAAGATACGGTAGGGTGTGTTCTTACTAACAAGACTGAAACAACGAACACTAGATAATCACCAGGCAAAGAACGGTTAGTTTTATGTTTATACATGTGAAAAATCCATGTATATATGGATGCATGTGTCAAGAGTTGATCACCTACACAGCTTAGCCTAATGAGAAGATTTCTTCACTCGTCTCTCTCAGGCATGCATGCAGGTTGATGCAACTAAATCGATCTGTACGCAATAACCTTTATGTGCCCTGACCTACTCTCTTGAGTGTGTTAATTATGTAATAACTCGCCCGATTAATTTGTCGCACAATCCTACAACATAGCCTGCTATATTAGAATTTCACGTCCTTGCAAATTGCACTACTTAACCATGAATTCTCCTTCGCCAAAATAAAAAAACTAGACATTCTTCTTCGCCAATGAATTACACTGAATTATGAATTTCTTTCATTATGAATAATTACTTAGAATGTTATTCCCTGACCTGCTAAGTTTTCAATTTATTTCTAATATTTAAAACTAATTTATGGTAATTAATTGTAGGCAAGAGCTGCCGTCTCCGGTGGTTCAACCAGCTTGACCCGCGGATCAACAGCGGCCGTTCACGGAGGAAGAGGAGGAGCGTCTGCTAGCGGCGCACCGCGTCCACGGCAACAAGTGGGCTCTCATCGCCCGCCATTTTCCTGGCCGCACTGACAACGCCGTCAAGAACCACTGGCACGTCGTCAGGGCCCCCCGCAGCCGCGAGCGCTGCAGGCTCCTCGCCAAGGCCGCCTCGTCCCCCTTCCCGTCCTACTCCTACAGGGCGGCGCCCAGCTCGACTTCGCCGGCGCATCGGCTGCCCTCTTCTGCTTTGGCTTCTCCAAGCCTAGTGGTGGCGTTTTCTTCGGCTCACCGCCGGCGGCGGCGGCAGTGGCGCCTTCTTCTACTCCAGTACTGTTCAATGGCTACGGCACTTCAGCAAGCAAGAGCTTGCTTTCAAGGTACAGTAGCTACCTGGACGCGGCAAGCAAACCGGCGCGCCGTCTTCTCTCTCCATCGCCTTCTCCTCTCCACCTTCAAGAGAAGACCTAGCGTTGGATGGCCGTGGCGGCCATGATCATCACCGCAGGAAGGATTACCATGTCGACGGCGACGAGCCACTGAAAACGAAGGATGCGCCACCGTTCATCGACTTCCTCGCGTCGCGTGTCCTCGTGAACCGTGGCAAAGGAATGATCGATCGCAGGAAGCGCCCGGCTGCCGTCTCTCATCAACTTGTCGATCGATCTGTGTTGTTAGAGCATTGCATCGCCGTTATTGGTAATTAACTGGCTAGATAGGCGCATGCATGCATTGTTTATGGCAGCGATCAAGGAGGGCCTTAATTATAACTGTGATGATCATGTGTTGAACTGTTGAACATGATCATGTGTTGAACTGTTGATCGATCAAATAAGGTTTGTGGCACATCGTTGGTGTTTCAGGTTAATTTGAATTTGTGTTGTGTGCTAATATTCACTGCATATACAAAGGACGCTGTATACTCATATGTTTTATCCACTTGATACTACAGTAATAAGTTAATATTCCCTCCATCCGGAATTACTTTTTGCAAAATGAATAAAAAGAATGTATATAGAACTAAAATAATTCTAGATACATCCATTTCTCTCCGACAAGTAATCCGGACCGAGGGAGTATAATGAAAACATGATAAAAAAAGGCAAACAGATCGTTTAAAAGATATTTTTTTTTAAGGCTATGTCAAGTTTGCGAATGTTTGTGAATTGGGTGACCCTTCCATTAGTAACTACTAGCTTGAAAAAATGCTCTTATATAGTGGGATGGGATGAGGGAGTAATCACATGCTATACATTTTTTTTGTGAAAGGTTGAATGTGTTTAGCTTCGAAAGTAATTATTGATTGGGAGACTATATATTGACTAACTACTTAGAACAATTATTTCTAGACAACTACTCATAGACATAGACAAGATTTTCTCGTCACATTTGCGCATGGCATAACTCGTGAAGTAGATCGAGCAGTCATCAGCACTGACTTATAATAAAGGCGTGATGAGGTGAAATGGAAACTTGAGGCTTCGGGGTGTTTCTCAACGGGTTCCCTTTATAGAGAACTCTAAAAACTAACAATATTTGTGATTTAAGTGGGATTTGGAAGGCGCTATGCCGGCTAAGTTAAAATTTTCCTTTGGCAATTGGCCAGGAATCGCATTACTAGTGGTGACCAAGTGCAAAAACACAGGCCCGGGTGATGGGCCTATGCATCTGGTGCGGTCATCCCGAAAATAGGGATCATATTTTATTTCGATGTATCATGGTCTCGCTTTGTTTGGAGTTCGATTAGAGAGGCGGTTGGGTGTTCCTGGAACCGAGCGGATTCAGTGACTTATATAGATGATCCGAGACGCTCCGAGGAGGGATCAGAGGTTGCTTGGCTGGTCTTTGGGGCCGCATCTTGGGCCTTGTGGACCACGAGGAACAAAGCCCTCATGGAGGGAAAATTTATCCGCCTCCGGCTGATCTTTTGTACAAATTGGTCTCCTTTCTACAACTTGTGGAAGCTCCTGGCGAAGCCAAAGGACAGAGGAAGCGTGGATGTTGCTCGCGTCAAGGGTGCGGGCAAGGTGCACTGAGCTTCGGCGTCTTGCAGATAGGGGTCTTCATCGTTGGGCGCCGCCTCGTCTCGTCTTCGCCCTCTTGTGGGTTGTGCCGTCTGCGCTAATGCCGCGGCTGTGTCGTCCGTTAGTGGCCTGTTGGCTTGTATCCGTACTTCGGCCTTTGTGCCATCCTTTGGTGTGTGTTGTGCACTTCGTACTTTGTTAGGCCTCATTACAGGCCGGGCAGATGCCTCCGCTCATAAAATAAATAATAACAAAATCGCTTTATGCAGCTTTTGTCCACACATAAAATATAAAACAAGTTGGACTGTTTTATACATGAGCAAAAACACAAACCAGAACTTCGATTGTAATTTTCTTATTGAGTTCGTAAGTAAACACCCCAAAAAAATAGTTTGTAAGTAAATGTTTTAAAATTCCAGAATTATTTTGATGCACTTTTCAATGATATTAATCTAATCTAATTTATATATTTTCTGTCCTCAATGATAATTTTCTTTACTGTCTGCTGGTAAATAGACAATCTACAATGACACTGAATGTTACTAAGTTATTCTAGATGAGAACAACGTGAAGTCGTCACAGGATGGAACTAACTGAACAACCTGCAAAAAATAGACAAACCATCCAACCGTCAGTTTTAACTTGTGTAGTGATCGCCTTTATTCCGTTTGCTTCTAGTGCACCAACTGCAAAAAATAGACAAACATGTTAAAGTAAGGTAAAGTACACCAAGCTGTTGTGCAGGGAGTTCAAATCTGAAGCCTTTAATTCTTTCGCATCTAGACTGCAGGTTGTTGCAACTCCATCATGACATCTTTTAAGCCTTAGCATATATAGTAAATGCATGGCTTTTGCACAAAGAGGAAAGCTAAACTTGACAATTTAAAAGATGTTTGCTTCAAATATTCGGCTTAATCGGCATTGATCATATGTCATTATCACAATTTCTGTATCCCCATAGCCTGTACACAGAACCCAAGATAGTACATTGGTGATATATTTGCTATTGGTTTAACGTTTTGTGTGAAAAGCCCAAGTCATACATAAAGCATAGACCCTTACAAAAACAATCCCGCCACTGAAGAAGAAATGCCAAGAGGGCCATGTACGACACCCCATGTCGGTACTAAAACCTGGCAGACCTCGGGTAGGGGTCCCGAGCTATGGATCTCGATCTATGGGTAACAATAAGACACGATGGACAATTTACCCAGGTTCGGACCCTCTTTGAAGAGGTAATACCCTGCATCCTGCTTTGATTGTATTGATGATGATGTATCAAGTACAAGTTTGATCTACCTCGAGATGGTAAGTTGTGTTCTAACCCTAAACTAGATGGTTGTACTTGTGACCGTGGTCTCTACGGACTAAAGCCTTAGTTTATATAGACACTGGGGTACCTAGGTTACAACATGGTCGGTTGCCAATCTAAGATACACATGCCAGCGGCCAACACGGTCTTTGGAGACACGCTAAGCCTTTCGGCGAAATCCACCTTGATCACGCCGAGAAGCGAGGCTTCCGAAGTCCTTCCTTGTAGAACGGTGGGCCAAGCTTGGCCCATGGACTGTGGGCCAACTGGTTGGACCCCTTAGTCCGGGACACCGTCAGTAGCCCCTGAACTGGTCTCGATGCTGAGGACGATAATCTTCCTCGGACACATGGCTTCGGCTTTGGAGTCTTCGGCTTGATAGGCGATTCCCTTTATCATTTCGACTTCGGCTTCCGAGCCCATACTTCCCTCCTCTTCTCCTGTCCTTCTTGGCCTTGGACGGGCTTTGGGGCACCACAACACGGCCAGGAGGGCTTGGAGTTTGGGGGTCCTGTTGTCTTTGGGCAGCAACGCTGAGCACTTGATTAGCGCCGCCTTGGATACCCATCTCTAGAAATAAGAGTAGGTTTAGACAATTTCGCAACACGGGGTCATTAATGAACATACGCGACGATTGTTACCTCCGTGGGCCGCATACGGCCGTATATCCATGATCCGGCACGTCTTCGGGGAATTCACCTTCTGGGACGGCTTGAATAGAGTCGTCCTCACATGCCGTCCATATTGGTCGAAAAAAAGTTCCGGGTGTTGGTACATTTCGGGCTTGTGGAGCCACATGGGGCTAGCTCGAAGCTGAAGCGGAAGGATGCGACATTGCATCTTACATCCACTACTTTGCTTTCTTTTTGAGGGCCCAGATTGTCTCCTAAAGGGAGAAACTTCGTCCGGATTGCCCCACTCAAGCCCTGCCCTCTGCCAGACACGAGCTTGC